>CM046668.1:55263302-60063302 GCA_025594165.1 Tamias sibiricus
CTGGGAAATAGGAGGGCAATTTCTTTATCAAACTATGCAATTTCCTGTACAGTGGAGAAAGGATAGCCTCTTCAATAAATGGTGCTGGGAAAACTGGAAATCCATATGCAACAAAATGAAATTAAACCCTTGTCTCTCACCATGCACAAAATTCAATTCAAAGTGGATCAAGGACCTAGGAATTAGACCAGAGACAATACACCTAATAGAAGAAAAAGTAAGCTCCAATTTCCAACATGTCGGATTAGGCCCCAAGTTCCTTAATAAGAATCCTGTAGCACAAGAACTATTACCAAGAATTAATGAATGGGATAGATTTAAACTGAAAAGCTTCTTCTCAGCAAAAGAAACAATCAGTGAGGTGAATAGAGAGCCAACTAATTGGGAACAAATATTTAATACATGCACATCAGATAGAGCACTAATTTCTAGAATGTATATAGAACTAAAAAAACTTAACACCAAAAAAGCAAATAACCCAATCAATAAATGGGCTAAGGAATTGAAAAGACACTTCTCAGAAGAAGATACACGATTAATCAACAAATACATGAAAAAATGCTCAACATCACTGGCAATTAGAGAAATGCAAATCAAAACTACTAAGATTTCATTTCACTCCAGTCAGAATGGCAGCTATCAAGAACACAAGCAACAATAAATGTTGGAGAGGATGTGGGGAAAAAGGCACACTCATACATTGCTGGTGGGACTGCAAAATGGTGCAACCGCTATGGAAAGCAGTATGGAGATTTCTTGGGAAAATGGGAATGGAACCACCCTATGACCCAGCCATCCCACTCCTGGGTCTATTCCCAAAAGACTTAAAAACAGCATATTACAGTGACACAGCCACTTCAATGTTTATAGCAGCACAATTCACAATAGCTAGGTTATGGAACCAACCTAGATGCTCCTCAGTAGATGAGTGGATAAAGAAAATATGGTATATATACAAAATGGAATTTTACTCAGCAATAAGAGAGAATAAAATAATGGCATTTGCAGGTAAATGGATGAAGTTGGAGAATATAATGCTAAGTGAAATTAGTCAATCTCAAAAATCCAAGTACCGAATGTTTTCTCTGATATAAGGAGGCTGGTTCACAGAGTTGTTGGAAGGGGGTACATAGGATCAGAGGAACACTAGAATGGTCAACGGAAAGGGAGGGGAGGGAGGGAGTAAGGGGGGGGGTTGGAAAAAAATTGGTGATTGAATGAGATGGATATCATTATCCTAAATGCATGATTGAAGATCTGAATGGTACTTATATACTTTGTATACAAGCAGTTGTATGTAAAAAGATACTATACTTGTGCATGATGAATAAGTAAATAAATAATAAAAAAATTAAAAAAAAAAAAAAAAAAAAACTATGCAATTTCCATATCACTTAGAAATTTCCATCTCAGAGTCTAATGCATAGTTATTTTATGAATTACATAATAAATTAAGGAATGACTTTCTCTATGCCCACCTGTTCCATCAGTTCCACTGTCCTAGAGGCTCAAGGTCTTACATTCTGCCTTGAGTATTCACTAAGCAGGCTCAATGGGAGCTGTGGTTGGAGGGATGCGGATGCATTTTCTCCATTTCAGTTCCTAAGGTTAAGGGGTGTCCAGTTCTATCTGGGGTAGTTACTGTTATTATAGTCTCCTATTCCTGTTAGGAATGGCAAAAAAAAAAAAAAAAAAAAAAAAAAAAAAAAAAGAAGCAGAGGAAAAAATAAAACTACTTAATATAACCTGAGTTGGAAATAATGCAATTGTGGAAAATGTATACCCAAGTTCATATAATTTAGATTTGGAGAGAGATTTCCTTTCTTTAAGCAATAAGGCCCTTAGTTTATTTTCCCTTATGACTTCTTCAGTCAAAAGGTCAGTCTAACAAGTATAAAGAAAATAACTGATCTTCTATGTTGTACCTGCATTTTAATGTTTCAGGGTTCAAAACAAGCACATATACTATTTATTGTACTTGCTATAACCTTAGCATTTAAATTGCTATTCAGTCGGTATATAAGGTAGAATAGCTGGGACCACACCTGTTTGTTGAAATGTATTTCTACCTAAAAGAATGTAGTTGGAAGCCCTGAACAGTTTTCAAAATGGAATTCAGAGAGTGTGTTTCAAAGACAATCTTCTCCTATAGGAAAAAAAAAAATCCTAACTTCAGTGAGAATTGAGGGCAGTACAGAAGGCTATTATTTTCAATTGTATAGATGCCCAATTATTTGCCACAGAGAAGTCATTGAAATACCTGAAATATGTTAATTATGTTGGACTTTCACTGCACAAATTTCACATTTTTTCAAAATGGAAGTTGTGAGCAAATAACAGTGAGAAACACAATTTAGAGCTTCTGTGTAAGAAGTGCATTACTTATGCAACCACTTGATTATCACTGTCCTCTTTAGTCTTCCCTTTAACCCCCCTTCAAAACTTGACTCTATTTCTGATATTAACATTGACCACCTGTTCTTTCCTGACCCATATTAAATTGGAGAATTGATAAAAAAAGAATGCAGGATTTAGACCCTCAAAATTCACGGTTGGATCACAATCTGCCTTTACAGATCACCTCAGGAAAAATCAAAATAGCAGAAATTATATTTTGAAGTCCAATTATTTTATGTGCAATAGTATCCTTAAATTATCACCAAACAAAATCACTGGACAAATTGCCATTTTTAAAAAATATAGTAAGTTTCACATTTTGTTAAGCAATGATACAAACTATCAAAATGAATAGTATTGGGAAAAAAATAGAGTGACCAATGCTTAGATAGTGATTTTATGCTTTTTCAGTTCATTTTTGTGTAACTGAATTATTTGCAGGGAATTTTTCAATATGCATATTGGTATGTGGATTCTTGGTAATATAGATTATGTTATAAACAAAATTTCACAACATAAATAAAATACATGTTCATTTATCTTTTTCTTTTGCCTAATTTCAAGCAAACTATGATTTTTTTAACTTTACATCATTTCTTTATAAAAATATTTTACACCTTAACTTTACCAGTTTTAATTATAACAGTGGGAAATAAACTTTGGACTGGTTAAAGAGTAAAATGTTTATGTCCAAATTGCCATCATCTTACAGTCTTAAATGTTTTTCTTTTTTGTTTTGTTTCTCTTTTATGATCAAAATAACAAGATCATCATTTAAAATTGTGCTACCAGAATGTCTAAAATATCTTTCTGAAGAGGCAACTGGTCAGAATAAACAATACAACTTGAATATTTGCTCTTGGTAGGGCTTCTAAATGTGTTGTTGAAAAGAAATTGTTCTGAGAAAACATCATCAGTTACAAAAGTTTAATCAATAATTTGTTTAAGGGGACTGGGGTTGTAGTTCAGTGGTAGAGTGATTGCCTAGCACATGTGAGGCACTGGGTTTGATTCTCAGCACCACATAAAAATTTTAAAAAATAAAAAAATAAAATAAAATTTGTTTAAGTCTGGTCTAGGTGTCCAAATTAATGTATCTGATTTCCATGAAAAATGAAGCTATATCCTGTACATTTGATGCTATTTAGTATGCTACATCTGAAAGGAAACTACGTCAAAGGATTTATAATGACATCTAATCTGAAGATAACCTACATTCCATACAGAGAATGTGACCAAATGTAGAGTTGTGATTATATACTTTTGAGTACATGTAACCAACCTGAATAATGTATTTCATAGGATAATGAGTTTTCATTTCCCCCATTAATTGTATTAATTGGTGTGTTATTACATTGGCAAGATACGTTGCAAATATCATGAAGCTAAATAAATGGCATTTGGGAAAAAAAAAAAAAACTGTCACTGGTTTTGTGATTTTTTTTTCTTTTCTTTCTTTTTTTTTTCTTTTTGCAGCCCATCTTTGCAATCTTTGACCCCAATCTTAGAAGACAGTATTTCCCTACAGATTCATGTTGCTCATTAAACAAGGTCTGGGTACCTTTATGGGATAATCATCTCCACGGCGTGTAATTGGCCTTAAGGGAGAAAAAAGAAAACCGCTCACATTTATCCATTTGATTCTATTGCTTCTGGAAGCAGGCAGTGATTGGGGAGGAAAAAGAAATGTGTAGAGATAAAAAAAAGAGGTAGGAGAGAGTGGAGAAGGACAAGCTGAATAAGCTGGCTTGGACCTTGCTTTAGATACAGGTATGGTGTTTTCATCCATTCTTTCGTTCAACAAGTATTCTACCACTTGCCAGCTCTCTGATAAATCACAGGGTTAGAATGGGGGAAATAAACATCCATACAAAGAAGTATAAATCAGTGGCCCTTAAATAAAGGAGACAAGGAATCTTGCAAGGAAATGTGGGGAAACTTCCCCAGGCACTTATGATTTGAGGTAACATTTGAAGGAAAGTAATGCAGGTCAAAGAGAAGCCAAATCATCTCTGAGGATGGTATAGCAGAGCAAATGCCCCACGTTAAAAGGATGCACGACAATGAGAAATGGAAAGAAGTCCCAGGCAGGTGTGCAGGGTGGAGAAGGCCCAGAGAGGGTATAGTGGTTGCCACACTTGGGATGGCAGGAGAGCTGCAGAAAACTGCAATTCCAAAAAGTTGACTGCCTGTTCTACACACTAGTGTGGAATTCTGTTTTGGGGTTACTAGTGGTGGACAGAGGAGGATACCTGAGGGAGGCCTGAAGAGGAGCCACACTAGGGAAGTGAGTGAGCATTTCTCTTTCTCCTTGGTGTAATATTCTCAGGAAATGGGTCTGTACTTGTGAAAGTTTTACAGAGACAGATTTCAGACCATTGTAACAAATAAGTTCCTGATAGAGTCATCCAGAGACTGGGTGGGCTTTCTGGGAGGAAAACCTCTTTGGTGCTTGGGATGTTTGTTTATAGACCTGATAAGAGGGTCAGGTACCTGTGCAGTTAGTGGATAAACATGGGAATATACAATAGCCAATAGTTTGCCAATCTTGGCATTCTCTTTTAAAGTTTTTTTGTAGTTGTCAGTGGACAGCATGCCTTTATTTTATTTGTTTTATTTTTATGTGGTGCTAAGGATCGAACCCAGTGCCTCACATGTGCCAGGCAAGCGCTCTGCCACTGGGCTACCGCCCCAGCTCCAGCATTCTTTATTATACTATGAACATTGTCCTGTTTAGTTGCTCAGTGGGTCTGAAACAACAAAACAGCAAAATAATAATAATAATAATAATAATAATAATAATAATAAAGATCCTTAATTTTCAAAAGTCAAGGCTTAATAAATGTTCAAGAAATTTGATCTCAATAATAACTTTGAGAAGATATGAGAAAAGTCAGCCCACACTCCTGTCTATTAAATAAATATTTTGGCGGGGGCTGGAAAGGAGGAGAAACTTGAAAATAAATTGAGATATATTTCTGAAAATTATCTTTACTTTGACTACTTTCAATCCCTGACTGTTATCTCTAACCTGGTCTAAACTCAAGTTAAACCTTGATAAGAATGAGGAAATGAAGAGTAGGTAACCTTCTGATACCATCATCCCCAGATTCCCAAGTAGAATCCAAAGATGCAAGGACTGTGATTTACCTGTGCCCTAAGGAGCAGTTGAGTAGAAGGTGGTTTCATGGCCAAAAGGAATACTATGATGGAATTGATGCATCTGAAAAACACTTGGATATGGCACAGAGACCTGAAAAGCTTTCTTAGTGGGAACCAAAAAATATAGTTGTGTCTTGGGGGAATCAACAATTGAAGACCAGAAGAGCAAGTGCCTCAGTATACAGTGTGAGCTAATTAGTTAATGGCAAACATCTGTTCTAATTGTTTTCAACTGTCCACTTTAAAGATTTTAAAAATAGGTTTTGATCATTACCCCTGATCACAACAGAAGTCATCTGGATATCAGGCAGCAAAGACCAGGTACCATAGTCCTTACACTGGAACTTAGTGAGTTCCCTAGACAGTGAAGAGAAGATGGGAAAGAGTTCCTGAACTGAGATCACATTTGCATTCCCAGAATTGTAAACTCAAAATAGAATTTGAGTTCAGTTATAGAAAAACGATGTCGCATTCCCTACACACCTAAGTGTGTGAGCTCAGAGTTAGAATATCTACTCCTTAAAGCTTATAGCAACATGCATTGGGGATTTTTAGATAGACTGACTTTTTTTTTTTTTTTTTTTTTTTGGTACAATGACTGAATCCAGAGGCACTTAGCCACTGAGCCACATCCCTAGCTCTTTTTAATTTTTTTTTTTTTAATTTGAGACAGAGTTTCATTAAGTTGCTTAGGGAATAGCTGAATGGCTGAGGCTGGCTTTGAACTTGCAATTCTCCTGCCTCAGCCTTCTGAGCTGCAGCAGGTGTGTGCCACCATGCCCAGCTATGGAGACACTTATCAAATATGAGACTGATTGTGTTAAATTGAAGCCCTGTTTACCAATTGAAACAAAAATCTATTCTCCTTAGGAGAGTAAAATCTCCTTGTCTGAGAGCAAAATAAATTTAAAGCATAAATACATAAAAGTAAGTGACAACTCAAACAGAGTCCAATCAACTTAAGAATTCTCCTGGTGAGTACCATCTTGTTGTCCCAAATCAGCAAGGATATTGTTTGTCTTATACAAAGTTTCCACCAAAGTCATAGCCCAATTCTCACAGGCATCTCAAACCTAATGAACTGCTCACCAGAGTAGAACATCCTAAACATGATTCTCTTTGAAATTGACTGTAGTCACTTTTAAGTCAGAGAAGAGTGGCAAGCTGTCCCCTGCCTATAAGCCAGGCTGTCAGAACTATTTCAACTAAAATGCATGCCCAAAGGAGGTACCCACATCCCCTTGCCCATATCTGCTTGGTTCCTGATGTACATCTCTACTGTTTTAATATTTGTTGTCTTGTAGTTAACTACTAGGTAAAAAGGCATGGGGACAACCTGTGGAAACTAAAATGGGAAGATACCTAGTGAGAATGGCATTTCAGGAGTACAGATGTTTTGGTCATTAGACTGTGAAAGAAAGTGGCATTCATTGATCTTATTATTATTTTATTCCTTATTTATTTTCACCCATGGGTTCATTTTGCAAGGGGAAGAATGCAGAAAAGAATGAAGGCTTTTGACTTCAAATCAAGGTTATTTCTTTTGGACCAAACAATTGCCTTTAATCATATTTTGCAATGTGGGATCCCAGAGAACAACTGTGTGAAGCCCAATAGAATGCAGTCCTCACTGCCTGATACACAGTTACTCACCCATTGAAAGGAGGATCCAAGAAGAGTGGGGGTCACAAGCTGGGCATGGTGGTGCACACCTGTAATCCCAGCACTTGGGAGGATGAGGCAGGAGGATCGTGCGTTCAAAGCCAGCCTCAGCAATGGCGAGGCACTTAGCAACTCAGTGAGACCCTGTCTCTAATAAAATACAAAAAAGGGCTGGGGATGTGGCCCAGTGGTTGAGTGCCCCTGAGACAGCTCTTGAACAATACACAATACCAAAAAAAAAAAAAAAAAAAAAAAAGAGTGGGTGTCTTTGTCCATTTGACAGAACACCCCAGACTGGGAACTTTATAAAGTACAGAAATTAAATCTCTCACCTTTCTGAAGGCTGGGAAGTCCAAGATCAAGACACTGGCATTTGGTAAGGTTAGGACCTTCTTGCTTCATCCTTACATGGCAGGAGGCAGAAGAGCAAACTAGTAGAAAGATCTGAGAAACCTCTTTTATAAGAATCCTCAGTCGCTAATGAGGGAGCAGCCCTCACGGCCTCCTCACCTCTGAAGGCCCCACCTCCTCTGAATACCGGCTCATTGGCCACACCTGAATTTTGGAGGGGACTCATTTAAACCATAGCTAACTCAGTTGATGGTATATCAGTAAATCTATAAATAACAATAAATATACAAAGTAGAACAATCCTTGGTACATATGGATGAGTGACCAAAGTGTCCCAGGAACTAAAGAAATTCTACTGTGACTCTGTGATTCCAAGTGTATCAAAGTATCAGTCTTATACTTCTTTTCCCTTTCTCTAGTATTCCTCTTCCATATAAAATTTTTAAATCTTAGTATAGCTAATATGCAAATGGAGTCTACTTTTCAAAAAATCTAACAGGATCGGTCTTCTCTCTTTCATGTCCTGCATTTGTGATGAAAATTAGGGAAACACATATGGGATGAGGTTCTCATGTGGAATTTTTCATGTTATTAACATTTTTTAAGTGATCAGGACAAGATTTCTCATATTAAAGAGAAAGTCTTGCTAACTTATGAAGACCTTAGCAGACCAAAAAAAAAAAAAAGGCGGAATCCTCTACAAGTGCCTTCCTTTAGTGTGGCTGATCTGCTCCCATTTCCACCCCTTGAAGCCATCTGATGAAGCTGTGAGAGTCAATAAAAACAAAAAAAACAAACAAAAAACTGCAAAAGAAGTATTTCCTTCTGTTTTTCAAAAGAAGTGATAGAGAAGTTTACCCCTTCCTTTTAATTATGATGAGGCTGGTCTTTACTGTACATACATACTCGGAGGATGCACATTCTGATGGAGGTAGCAGGAGTCAGAGTTTAAAGCTCCAAGAATCTAGTGATTATGGTTGAAAATTTAACCATAATGGTTAACCATAATTGGTCTTTTTATGACAATTGCTGTTGATTTTACTGGTGTTCTACTGAACTCTTGCACGAATTTTAGATAGTGTTTGCCCCTAATCCTATTTTTTTCCATAAGCCTGATTGGTTTTAGTGTGGAATTTTGCAGAATATTTGGCTTTTCAGGGATACACATACCACTTAATAGTAGAGAGATCACTGGCAGAGGCTGGTATTTCTGGAAGTAGATTTCTTAGTGCAGAGCTTGGTGTGCCAAATGTTTCTCATGGAGGGCTCTTGAACAATACACAGGGAAAGAACAGGAAGAGAGCAGACAGGGCGAGAAGTCACTGCAATGGAGGCTGAATAGCTCAGCTGACCCCACTGGGTAGCTCTGGAGTCAAACTGGTCATTAGAACATTAGAATACTCAACGTTGCCCTAAATGGCTGGCCCTTATACTCTGCCATTGACTGGTTATTGAACACGGCCAGTCCCTCCTACCACAAGGGCATGACCTCGGGTGAAGCTTCCTTCTCAGCTGAAGCACATCCAGAAGGGGCCGAGAGTTGGAGGTTGTCTGCAGGAAATATTCTCAGTGACTGGGGCAATAATCCTTCCTTAAAGGGGTATTTGGACAACGTTATCTCCGTGTCCCCCTCATCTTGAATTCAAGGTAGAGCTAGAGAGTCACTATGCCCACAATGAATCATTCTTAGGATTGCTGTATGTATCCTTCCAGACTTCTCTCGGTGCCAATTTACTGTTCTCTTCATGCCTGTGTGCATGAATAGGAAAGTAGAGACGGCATTGTACAATAGGTTTCATTCCAGGACTTTTTCGTTCACCGATATCTTTTAGAGATCTATCTAGTTTGATCTGTTTAGATCTGGCACATTCCTAATGTATTACAGTTCTGCAAGTATTGTTGAAAAGATTGCTATTTGTCAATCCAGTATCTATTCTTCCCTTCTTCCTTCCTCCTGATTTTATTTAAGGTGGCAATGTACCCAGATTAAATGCCACCTCTTCTAGCTGGGATGATGCATGTCACAGTTCTGGCCAAGATATGGAAGTGAAGGCCACTACATGAGGCTTTCAGGAAAGCTCTTTAAATACCACTGACTTAGATGTCATGCATGTCCCCTCTCTTCCTCCTTCCCTTTGGAATATAATTGTGATGCTCAAGGACAGGCATCAGGAGCTCCCCCGCCCCCGCCCCGTTACCACACGGATAGAAGCAAAACTCAAGGACAGCAGAGCAGAAAGCTGCATTTGGGCTTCCCTTTGTCCTCACCCATCCTAGAACACCCACCTATATATTATTACTTGGTATTTTCCCTAATCTGATAATGAAACAACTATTGTTTTATTTTTCATCTTCCATCTTTTGTTTGTTTGGTTGGGTTCCAACTTTGTCCATCTTTTCACTTGTTTACTTGTCTTTTTCTTATTGATTTTTAGGAATTTTTAAACTCTTCCTTTGATATTAAGGTATTTTAAATCTATAACATAAAATTAAATTCTTGAAAATTCATTGATTATTTAAGTTTTACTTTAGTTGACAAGGTTTTAAATTTTGTTCCTATAATCATTATGAATATAAAAGTAGTTTTTGCAGTGAGACTTTATTACCTTGGACCAATTGAGAGAAACCAGATTGAATCAGGGAGAAAGTCCAATTTATATACTAATATGAATCAGTGATTATTAAATCATATTAATAAATGCTTAATATAGCTCACTATTGGAAAGATATTTGAAATTAATATGCTGTGTACCTTTTAATATCCAGTTATCTACATTGTTTTAGAAACATTTTGTATATTCCAGACTTTCTTAAAATCTTCAATGGGAATTAGGCCTATAAACCCCACTACTTGGGAAGTTAAGGTAGGAGGATTGCAAGTTCATGGCCAACCTTAGCTATTTAGCAAGACCCTGTAATGGTTTTGTTGTGGTATCCCCCAAAAGCTCACAAGTGAGACAATGCAAGAAGGTCTGGAGGAGAAATTATTGGGTTAGAGCCTTAATCTAATCAGTGAATTAATCCCTCATGGGATTAACTGAGTTGTAACTGAGGCAGGTGGGTGTGGCTGGAGAAAGTTGCTCGTTGGAGGGAGGGCCATGGGGTATATATTTTTATCTAGACAGTGAAGTCTCTCTGTGCTTCCTGATCACAATGTAAGCTGCTTCCCTCAGGAACACTCTCTGCCATGATGTTCTGCTTTACCTTGAGCCCTGAGGAATGGAGCCAGCCATCTATTGACCAAGACCTCTCAAACTGTGAGCCCCAAGTTTTCCTCCCCATACAATTTTGCTGGTCGGATCCTTTAGCCACAGCAGTGAAAATGCTGACTAAAACAGACCCTGTGTCAAAATAAAAAATAAAAAGGACTGGAGATGTAACTCCGTGATTGAACACCTCTGGGTTCAATCCCTAATATCACCCTCCCACACACAGACAGACATTAGAAATTGCCAATCACTATATTTAACCTTGATACACTCATACATTGGTGGTGAAACTGCAAATTGGCTTAACCACTCTGGAAATCAGTGTGGAGATTCATCAGAAAACCTGGAATGGAACCACCATTTTACCCAGTTATCCCACTCCTTCGTTTATACCCAAAGGACTTAAAATCAGCATACTACAGTGATGCAGCCACATCAATGTTTATATTAGCCCAATTCACAATAGCAAAGCTATGGAACCAACCTAGGTGCCCTTCAACAGACAAATGGATAAAGAGAATGTGGCATATATACACAATGGAATATTACTCAGCCATAAAGAATGAAATTATGGCATTTTCTGATAAATGGGTGGAGCTGGAGACTATCATGCTAAGTAAAATAAGCAAATCCCCAAAAAGCAAAGGCCAAATGTTCTCTCTGATGTAGATACTAACACACAAAGTGATGGGATTAGGGATTATGACTGACAGTAGAATGAATTAAATATAACTTTCCTATGTTCATATATGAATACACAACCAATGAAAGTCTACACCATGAACAACCACAAGAATGGGATTCTAATTAGGATAAGTTATACTCCATGTATGTATAATATGTCAAAGTATACTTTATGTATATCTAAAAGGAACAAATTTTTTTAAAAAGATATTTAACCTTGAAATAGATTTGATTTCTAAATCCTTTAAATGAAATCCAAGGGTCGGATAATCAAAATATTTTACTAAATTTTCTCTAAATTCACAGCAAATTCCATTTTACTATATGCTTAGAAAATAGTTTTGAGTCATAAAACTTTCATAGTGAACTTCTGCTTAGCAAGGATTATTTTTTTCATAAATTCTTGAAAAGCACAGCACAAATTAATGGTTACTGTATCTATGCCAATCATTCAGCCCTCAGCCAAATTAATTCTGAGTTTGGGGCTCTGCTTCATTGAGGCCAGATAGTTGCAACTGGTGTCAGGCCTAGGAATGGCCTGAGGTAGCCTTATACACAGCATCCATAAGGTCCCTGAGTTTTCTAGCCCCATTTCCCAGTACAACTTTTCAACATGCCTCTCAGCCCATGATTGGCCTTTGGGGAGAAGTGCAGTGTGTTATGATTGAGAGTCTGGGAGTTAGGGTAGAAAGCACATGTCCCAAGTCCTGACTTGGGAACATAATGAACTAAGATCTTTTAAGATCATCTAAGCTTCAATTTCTTCATCTATCAGGTAGAAAACTTAACAAAGCTTTTCTTCACACAATTCAATTAGAACAAAATAGATAGTGAAAGTTTCCCAAGAGATTCTAATATGCAGCCAGGGTTGTTGTCACTGAAGTGAGGAATGGAAATTGGGAGTTTGCCCAGTGCCTAGTGCAGTGGTCATGAGTAACCTGTTAAGAGTATATTCTTCAGCTAGCAGTTGGAAAGTGCTCAACTCTGATGGGGATTAGGTCAGCAGTGGAAAAAGTCCTGCATATTTAGAGAAATGTCCATGGATGGATGAACGGATAAATAAAATAGACTATTATTTAGCAAAGAAAAAAGAAGGAAATCCTACCATATGTGAAAATCTGGATAAAATTGGAGGAAATTATGCTAAGTACAATCAACCAGACGTAGAAAGACAAGTACTTCATGATTTTGCTTACATGTGAAAGGTAAAAATAAAATTCAAATTCATAGAAGCAGAGAGTGGAATGGGGTTAGCCAGGAGCTGCAGGGTGTGGAGGGTAGAGAGATGTTGGTAAAAGAGCACAACTTTCAGTTACAGAATGAATATGTTCTGGAGATCTGTTGTACAGCATGGTGACTACAGTTAATATTAAATTGTGTGCTTGGAAATTACTAAAAGAGTAGATCTTATAGTTATGTGAGGCAATGAACATGTTAATGAATGCAGTAATCATTTCACAATGTATATATACATCAAATCATCGCATAGTACACCTCAAATATATACATTTTTTCTTGTCAATTATACTTCAGTAAAGCTAGGGTGGGGGGGTGTTCCTAAATAGGAAAGGATTTCTATAGTATTGTAGACCATGTTTACATTTAAAAATTTATTTCAGAGCATGCTTAAAATTTGCATAAATTCTGTGAGTTTTTGTTCCTACGGTATTTTAATAAAAGATGCTTTGCCTTGCTTTGTCATTCTTTTCCCTAAGGGACAGTTGGTTGAACACTAACTACCACAGGTAATGTGAAATGAGCCCTATCTATACCTTGAAGACATTAGTGACATAAACTGTTCTTGTCTGTCCGGCTCCCCCCACCCCTTTCTTCAGGAAGCAGAACTCTCTGTAGTGCGAACCTCATTTTTGAAATTCAGGAGGTTCCCCTCACCATCTATCCCCACCCACATATACTCCAAGTCAAAGAGGGTGGTTGTGTGAGCAAGGCCAGTCACACCCTCCATTCTCCTGGCCACAGTGACAGATGGAGACAACAACCCAATCAGTCTTCCCCCGGGTTTGATACGTGTAGAGATGAGGCAAGAGTCTCTTCCTTTGAAATAGGGGATTGGATTAGATTTGTGGTGCCACAGAGGACTTTGATGAGAATAAGACAACCTACAGAGAGACAAGCAAAGTCGGAGATCCAGAGAGCTGGTAATGTCATCCTTTGAGCCCCAGTATCCTGCTGTCTAGATGTTTAAGTCATGTGAGTAGATTTTTCCTTTCTCCTTAAGCTATTTTGATCTGTTTCTGCTTTTGACCACTGCATTAGAATTAATTCTTGTTCTCCACTCCTAAGCTGGTATAAGCAGAGTCATCAATTTATTCTAAATCAGGATTCACATACCTGTGAAAACCGGACTTCGTTTAGAAGTCAGGAAATGTAAGCTTTATTTTTACATTTCATATCAGGTTGAAATTTTATCAGGAAGGAATATCCCTAACAGAAAAATAGACTGTACACACATCAGACCAGACAATAAATTGGAGGGCTCCAAGCTCTGGTCAGGTCCAGCTTTACTCAGTATGTGAGTTAGGGGGAGCAGCTTATGTGGAGCATGAACAAAGGAAGAAACAGTGTTTTTGTTGTTGTTGGGTTTTTGTTTTGTTGTTGTTGTTGTTACAGCACCTTTCAATGTTCTTTCCATGATGACCTATAAATCTCTGTCATTCTAGTAGAAATCCCAGCAGAGATTTTGTGGAAATTGACAGACTGATTTTTCATTTTATATAAAAATACCAAGGGTCATGAATAGCTAAGATAATCACAAAGAAGAAGGAAGCCCATGTTAGATATCAAGACATTGTAATACTACTAATTAAGAGAGCACAGTATTGATGCAGGGATAGATACACAGATGCACGACACTGAAAAAAAGCATCTATTCTTTCATTTAAGGTTTTGAAGTAACTTCAGAAAAGTCGAAAAATGAAGACAAAGAATCCTTTATATCCTCTGTCACTTCACTTCCCCTGATGTTGCCATCTTGTGATTGATCTTAAAAAAATTTTTGACATGTGAAGTTGCTTCTGTTTTCCTTTAGCTTCCTTTGCAATTTTTTCTACTGCCTGTGACCTTCTGAGATGTTTTTTGTTGTTGTTTATTAGCCAGATTACTTTTCTTACTTGAACATGTTTTATCCTGATAATTTTCATATCTTTGAAATCTTGTAAATTTGAGCTTTTATATTTAAATGCATTGCTCTTTGTTGCAGGTGTACGAATAAATTCAGTTAATTATCTTTTAATGTTTGAAGCAATAGTTTTGTATTAAGTATATCAAGAATCTATTCCTATGTACAGAATTATTTTGCTCTAAATAGTGGCACATCATTTCTATTTTTTGAGAATGTATTGTGAATTCTTGAAAGGATCAGAAATCATATGTATTCAAGTCAGGTGACCAGAGCACGGATAAATAAAAGTCATTTTGGTAATAGAATGAACAACCCAAAAACAGCACCATGAGCAGCTGGGGTGATAATGTGATAACACTGTGATTTTTTTTTTTTATGTGATCAAGAATCTTCCTAAAAGCCAATTTAAAAGGCATTTTTAAAATGCTGGCATCAGTTGGATTGTATGAGGTCCCGTGAAATTAATTTGAAGGATAATAGGAAAAATTATTTTCTGCATCCTGACTTCCGTGACATAAGGCAGGGACACATGGCATGGAATTAAGAATCTGCAAATAGAATAAGAAGAGCTTGTGAGCTCTGCCACTGTTAAGGCGTGTGATCACTGGAAAGCTTTGTATTTTCAACGTATTTGTTGAGTGCCTACTATGTACCAGACTTTGTCCTGAGTGCTGGAAATATGTCAATAAACTAAAAAGTCAAATACCTTTGCCTTATAGACTCTGTACTCTGGTGGTGCAAGACAAAAAAAGTAAACAAAATAAGAAATGACGTAGTACATCAAAAGGTTATAAGGACCTTGGAATCCTACAAGTAAGGAAGGGGTGTAGGAAGTGTGGGGGTGGAGCAAAGAGACATCTGCCATTTTATATTATTTATTTCTTCTGAATTTAAATTATTTTATGATACATAAAAACATAAAAATTATATTAAAGGGGTATCATGTGATTTTTTTATATAAATCATATAATGTTTAAATCAGTGTAAACATATCTAGCTCCTCAAATATTTATCAAATTTTAAGGCGAAAACTTTAGAATTTCTTGTATAGTGCATTACTGTCATCTACAATCACCCTACAGTGCAATATCACGGCAGAGCTTCTGAATCTTACTACTGTCTAACTGCAGCTTACTACCCATCCATCCACCTTCCCTTAAGCCTCCTCCCTCTCCTCTCCCCAGCCTGTGGTAACCACCATTCTATTCTCACTTTCTGTAAGATCAATATATTTTAGATTCCATGTATGAACTCACTCATATTTCACTTAACATAATGATCTCTTCTTCCATCCAGGTTGTTGCAAATGACAGAACTTTCATTATTTTAAATGACTGAATAGCATTCCACTGTGTAGATGTATTTTCTTTATCTATTCATCCATTGGTGGACACTTTGGTTGTTTTGATTTCTTGGCTATTGCAAACAGTATTGTAATGAACAAGGGAGGGCAGATGGCTCTTTAACATACTGATTTCATTCCCTTTGTATATATACCCAGTAGTGGGATTGCTGGATCATATGGTAGTTCTATTTTTAATTTTCTTGAGGAAACTCCATGCTGTTTTCAATAAAGGCTATTTTAATTTACATTCCCACCAAGAGTGTGCAAGTGTTCCCTTTTCTCCATAACCTTATCAACACTTGTTATCTTTAGTTTATTTTCATGGTAGCCATTCTTAGAGGTCTGAGATATCTTGTTGTGGTTTTGATGTGCATTTTCCTGACAATTGGTGATGTTGAGTATTTTTTTTTTTTTTTTTTTTTTTTGGCATGTATCTGTTAGCCATTTGTGTATCTTATTTTGAGAAATGTTTGTTCAGGTCTATTGTCCATTTTTAAATCAGATTATTTGGGGTTATTTTGCTGTTGAGGTTTTGGAGTTCTTTATGTATTCTGGATATAATGCTCTGGCCAGATATATAGTTTGCATATATGTTTTACTATTCTATAATTTATTTTACTCTATTGATTGTTTCCTTTGCTGTGCAAAACTATTTTCATTTAATATGATCCCATTCATTTATTTAAAAATTTTTTTTTTTATTTTTGCTTTTGTTTCCTGTGCTTTGAAGTCTTGTCCAAAAATATCCTTGTCTCTTCCAATGTTCTGAAGTGTTCCTCCTATGCTTTCTTCTAGTAAATTCATAGTTTCAGTTCTTCCATTTAAATCTTATATCCATTTTAGGTTCATTTTTTAAAAAATGATGAGCAATGGGGTTTACCTTCATTTCTGTGCATGTGAATGTTTAATTTTTTAAGCATAATTTATTGAAAACACTGTCCTTTCTCTAAAGTGTGTTCTTAGCATTCTACTTTGTGGAAAATCAGTTGACTGTAGATGTGTGAGTTTACTTCTAGGATCTCCACTCTGTTCCATTGATTTTTGTGTCTACATTTATCCCAATACCATGCTGTCTTGATGACTACAGTTTTTTTGTTTGTTTGTTTGTTGGTTTTTTTTTTTTTTTTTTTTAGATCTTGAACAAAACTGAATCTTTTATTATGAAAGTCTTTTATGGTATTTCCTTTCATATGTTAGTTCTTTTAAAATGCATGTTATTATTAAGCTGCCATCTCCAGAGGCTCATTCAGTAGGCAACCTCCTATTTGTTTCTTTCTACTCCTGATACCAATGTCTGTCCAAGCCCTCCATCTCTTGCCTTTCTTCCTCTATTGCTTGCTCTTCTATCCTATTGCTATTCCTTGAGGAAATTCTTTTGTTGTGAAATTCACTTAAACGGATTAATAAAATAATTAGTTACACAATCCACAATAGAGAACTATTATGTTTTTAAATTTCAAGTTAAGGCTTTTAGACAAGTTACAACAATACATTCAATGCTGTCTTTGAAAGTACACTGACGCCTAGGCTGGAGAATTTCTCCTTTTTTTTTTTTTTTCAATTTTTAATTTACTTATTTATTTATTTTATTCTAAGTTGTTATACATGACAGTAGAATGCATTACATTTTATATACTTATAGAGCACGTTTTTTACATATCTCTGGTTGTATACAAAGTATATTCACATCATTAGGTGTCTTCATACATGCATTTAGGGTAATGATCACCATCTCATTCTAACATCTTTTTTTCTTTTTCTTCAACCTTTTGCCCCCTCCCTTCCCCTCCTCCCCATTGGCCATTCTAGTGTTCCTCTAATCCTCCTATGCTCCCCGTCCCAACCCCACTGTGAATCCGCCTCCTTATATCAGAGAAAACATTTGGCATTTGGCTTCTTGGGATTGGCTAACTTCACTTAGCGTTATATTCTCCAACTTCATCCATCTACCTGTGAATGCCATGATTTTACTCTCTTTTATTGCTGAGTAATACTCCATTGTGATATATACCACATTTTCTTTATCCATTTATCTACTGAAGGGCATCTAGGTTTGGTTCCACAGTTTAGCTATTGTGAATTGTGCTGCTATAAACATTGATGATTGATGTGGCTGTGTCCCTGTAGATGACTACAGTTTCATAATATATCTTAAGTCAGGCAATGTAATGCCTCCTGCTTTGCTCTTTTTGCTTAAGATGGCTTTACTTTCACAGGGTGTTTGTGGTTCCTTACAAATATTAGGATTGCTTGTTTTTGTTGTGTGAAGACTATAATGGATATTTTGATAAATCTGCATGAAATCTGTAGATTGCTTTGGGTAGTATGGACATTTTAACAATGTTGATTCTTCCAATCTACTAACAGAAGGTATCTGTCCTTTTTTGTATCCTCGTCAGTTTCTTTTTCATTATAGAAATATTTCACTTCTTTGGTTAAATTTATTCCTAGTTGTTGATGTTGTTGTTGTTGCTGTTTTTGTAGCTATTGCAAATTAGATTGCTTTCTTGATTTCTATTTCAGATAATTCACTATTGGCATATAGCAACACTACTGATTTTGTACATGGATTTTTTTTTTTTTGTTCTGCAATTTTGCTGAATTCATATATCAGTTCAAATAGTGTTTGGTGGAGTCTTTGGGGGTATATATATATATGTATATATATGTATATACATATATATATATATATATATGATCATGTCATCTGCAAATGGTGACAATTTGACTTCCTTTTTTTTCCAATTTGGTTGGTTTTATTTCTTTCTCTTATCTAATTATCTGGCTGGGATTTCCAGCACTATCTTTTTGTTTGTTTGTTTGCTTAGATTACTTTTATTGGCATGAAGTATATTATTTGCTCCCAGAGGACTTTATCTAAAAATGAAATACATAATATCACCTATGAATCTCTTTTCAAGTTATTATTATGTTTGAATTAAACAATAGCACATGTATTTTATTACTTGCACTTCCTAAATTATCCCTATTCTATAGACAAACTGAAACAATACAACTAAATTCCAGGGCATACACAAGGATTTCTTCTAATCAAAATCTTCTTGATAATCTGTTATTATTCTACAAGCAAAGGAGTTGTCCCATTGTGTCCACTACTGAGAATTCATTCATAAAAGTAGTATTTATCATTTTTCACAAAATGGTTCTCAGTTATCAGCATGTATTATTTTCTGAAAAAGGAACTAACCTGGCTGGCATCTGACAAGGTATAAAGTCAGCACTATCTTAAATAAAAGTGGTGAAAGTCAGAACCTTTGTCTTGCTCCAAATCATCCAAAGAAAGCTTTCAGCTTTTCCTCATTCACTCTGTTAGCTTTTTACAAATGGCCTTGAGATATGTACCTTCTTTACCAATTCTTTTTTTAGAAATTTTATAGTGTAGGGAAATTATATCAACAGAATGAAAACAAAACCTACACGATCATTGCGTTAGGTGCAGAAAAGGCATTTGATTAAAAGTGTGATTTTAAATCCATGGCCACTGAGAAGAGAAGGCTTCACTGAGAGAGAAGGTGATGACTGAGGTAAAGCTTGAAGGAGGGGAGAGACAAAGCCGCAAAAGCCGCATTGCTATCTGGAGAGAAACATCCCAGGCAGAGAGAATAGCAACAGCGTTGCCCAGAGTGTTTTAGGAAAAGAAAAGTGGTTACTGTGGCTGAAGGGAAGTGAATTGGTCAAGAGTAGCAGCAGCCCAGGTGAAAAAGATAAGAAGAGAAAGAGGAGCAGATGATGTGCAGCCTTAAAGGTCACTTCAAGGACTTCTACTTTTATCTTGAATGTGAATAGGACCAGATTAGGGTGGTGAGTTGTCGGGACTGCTGTGTTAATAATGGGGCCGAGGTCTAAAGCTACCCCCCTTTTTGGGCCCTAAAAGGGGGTTCTTTCTGCCCGCAGAAAGAACGTACCTTACCTGGCGAAGATAGGCTTAGTGGGCAAAAATCGCCGGGCATCTCACCCCGCCTGATTGATGGATACCACGCCACACCCGGGGAGTTTTGTAGAAAGCAAAAGCCAAAACTCAAATTTATTAAGCAATGAACTGCACTTAAATAGGCCCAGAAATAACCAATCTTCGACCTGTAGGGCTGTTCGGACTCTCACGATACGTCATAGCCACACCCCCTTGCTTAGCCCCGGTCCTCTAAAGGGCGTGGTAAGCAACCAGAGCTCGTCCCCTTGGCAGACAGCGTCCAAAAAGTCCCAACAGTGAGTGACATGACCTGCCTATGCTTTAATTGGATCACTCTGGCTGTTCTGTTGACAATAAATTATGGAGGGACAAAGTTGGAAACAGGGAAACTAGCCAGTACTTTGAGGTAAAAATCCAGGTGAGAGATAATGGCAGCCTAGAGCTGGCTGGTAGTAGGAGAGGTGGTAGTTTGGTACAGAAAGGGGTCAAGTTCTGGATATATTTTCATTATTTTTTCACATGTAGTGATCTACATAATGTATATTAAGTGATGGTGATAATAGCCACATATATGCAAATATTATCTTAATGAATGACTATCAGTTTTGATATTATGTGTTTCTAAATACTCCTTAAAAGCATAAAATTAAACAGAATTATAAAACTTATGCTCAGAAGGAGTGGTGTGGACATACATGCAGGAGTAGAGGCCAAATGTGCTAATTGTAAGATTTTTTTCCTGAAAACAGGTGAGGGCTCATTGTCATTTTAAGAGCATAGGGAAAATCTTTAATTTTTTTCCACATTTTTTATTGGTGCATAATAGTTGTACATAATGAGGGGATTTGTTGTTACATATTCATACATGCACACAATATAACAATATAATTTGGGCGGTATCACTACCCAACACTTTCCCCCTCCCTCCTGGGAAACTCTTAAATACCTATATAACTGTTAGTTTGAGAACCAGTCAAAAGGACCTGTTAGCATTTGAAAAGTATTGTTAATCTAGAGATAATAGTTTATAGATTGCTGTATACTCAGACTCAGTGGAAGGGCCAGTTAAATGTGACTCATATAGGGGGCAGTGGTGTATACCTGTAATCCCAGCAAGTACGTAGGCTGAGGCAGGAGAATCTCAAGTCTGAGGCCAGCCTTAGCAACTTAGCAAGACCCTGCATCAAAATAAAAAATAAAATAAAAAAGACTGGGGATGTAGTTCAGTGGTAAAGCACCACTGGGTAACATCTCCTGTACTAAAATTAATTAGTTGATTTTGTGATTTAATTTAATTAGTTAATGTGATTCAAGAACCAAGAGATAAGTGTGTCTGGGACAAGTCTATGGTCAACCTCTTGGCAAGATAAGGAAATACTCTCCTAAGAAATATCCTTGGCTTTATGTACCTGAGGCATTAAAAAATTCTAAAATTTGTAGAGATAAGTATGCATTAAGCCATAATGATGGCCAGACCTTGTGCTAGATGCCTATGTGTTATGTCATCCTCATAATACCTCCACCAGGTATTTTTAATCTACTTTTATCAGAGGGGATTCTCTGGCTTATGAGGAAAAATGACTTATCCAGGGTCATCTATTTAGTGAGTGATGGAGGTATGTTTGTCTGTGACTTTTTTGGTGTATCTTAACAAAGGAAATATCCATGACCCGTGGTCCCCAGGAACTGTAAAGATGATGTTAGGCGATAGAGTGTGGGTGGCCTCTTTTGCACAGCAACCACAGGGATGGGCTCTTACAGGGAGATGTGAGCCAGTATGATTTCCATACTTGGTTGTGCATTAGAATCACCAGGAATACCAGGGATATCCTGGAAAAATACTTCCAGTTAACTTCTATGTAGGCAGTTTTTCACTCATCTACTATTGCATACATGATGGAGAGAAACTCATGAATTAAGTGTAGGTATAAAAACTAGTAACTTGAGACAGAACTCACAAGTAGCAAACTAAGAGTTTTTAGCTATAAGAGGGTTTTTTTTTGTTTGTTTGTTTTTTAAATCTGGGCTTGCAATTTGAGTCAAATATGAACAATCCCTTCTTCAATTTTGTTTCTAAGTGAGTAATCTTTTAGAAGTATTGAGGCATCATTCCCTGCATTGTGAGTGTCTCCTGGAATCATAGACCGTGAAAGAGGGCAGGGACCTTGGAGACTGGTCCTCTTACTTTAGAGTGGAGAAAACCAAGACCCAGGGCCTGAAGGTCACTAGAGTGCAGAGCTGGTGCTTAGTCCAGTGCTCTTCTGCCCTGCTTTGTGCTTCTCAGTGTCATCAGTCACCCCACTGGTAAAACTTGCTATTCTCTGGGTTTAATCCAAACATCCAATTTTGCCTGCCTATAGCTGTCCCCAGAAACAAACTCTGAGTACTCCCTGTCCACTCAGTTTTAATAATTTAGATTTCTCTAGCAAGCATAAGATCCTAGTTTAGTTTTAAATGTCAGGATTTCCCTGTATTTCATTTTCATTTTTAAAGGTTATTCTAATTTAAGTGCAGGGAGAGGGAAGTCAGGCAAGCAGCCTCTCTCTAGTGCTCGTATTGTTTCTTTAATGCACCAACCCTTCTTTTAAATCTTTTCATTTGCCTCTCAGCTATCAATTCAATTTTAAGTGAAGCATATTTTCTCATTTATTTCCCCAATTATTTTTATGCCATTGCATTTTGGAAAAAAAAAATAAAAGAAGGAACCATTTACCCCACATAATCCAGTCTCAATCCACTCTTCTGCTTTCAACAGATACCTGTCTACACGGAAGTTATTTTGTTGGTGCCAGAAAGATCCAAGACTTAGTCAAAGAGCTCATCAGCTACTAATTTAGGGAAGAGAAAACTCTTATCTTCATCCTGGACCGTTCCCTCTTCCCTCCTTTCTCCATATTTTGGCCTAAAGAATCAGGCCATATGCTTCCTGGTTCTCTTTATACAGAGACTTTAGTAATACAACTTTAGCCTTCTTCTCCCTGAAGGAATCAATTTTATAAGTCAAAAATTATTAACCCTTTAGAATCTTCCACCTTCATCTTGCTATCTTAAAAATAGTGTTTCTTTCCTTCAAAGTTTCAAGGAATTGTAGGAGAAAGAAAAGGGAAATATGTTGGATCTGGATTTTCTCTAGTTGATATCATGTTTCTGGTTGGGCCACAGGTCTTTGGTAAACAGAGGCTCAGAAATTAAGATTGTTGAAGGTCTTCACACACCAGCCCACCTGTCATGGAATTCCTTACTTGAAAATATAACTGTGTAACCATACGGCAGAAAACTCAAAGAGTTTTAATCAGATAACACTAAAATGCAAATTTAGTTGTTGGGTTTTAGGCTCTGCCAATCTGGAAGAAGAAATTTATTAAAAAATATCTGGCTCATGTATGGCTTCAAAGGTAGAATAGGACAATGTCTTTGGACTCGGCATCATGATTAAATTGCAGAGGGAATCTTGGAGAAGAAGTGTGACTTGGGATGTATGAGCTTAAGAAATGGGACACTTGAGAGAAATAACACAGCTTTTGATTTTTACCACTCTCTCCTTTTTGTTTCCATGTCAGCTAAGCATGAACCAACCAAAGTTTTTAGGCTCCTGAATTTCAAATTTATCTCTTTAGGAACACCCTCAGGAAAATCATGAAACAGATGCAATTTTGTGATTTGCTTTATTTTTGATAAACAACTAGGATCTTCCCATTTTTCCTACTCTATAACATAGTTTCCTGCCTGACCTGCTTACAGACAGGAAGATGCTGCTCTTTGGAAAGGTAAGCGAGACCTTCACCTCTCCTCCGCGACCCCTGGGAATCAGTGTGAGAAGAGGAAGACCTGGAGTGAGCTTTAGGTATCTTGCATAAAAAGAGCTTAGAATTCCAAGGGGGAGCGTCCAGGGAAGATCTGGACCCAAATTTGAGTAAACCTCACAAACCAGTCAGGATTCCAGTGGGGATAATGGGCAGAGAGAGGGGACTTAGGTACCAGGCAACAGGGTGACTGGAGCTTGGGGAAGCCAGATGAGAACTACATGGTTCACAGGATAATGTGAGAGGATGGCCAAAGATAAGCCAAACTTGGATGCTCTAAATTCATACCTGTGGATGGTGAGTGTGTCCTTCAGGGTCTGTTGGCTTGCCCCAGCTGTCCTAACTGTGCTGGTACTCACAGTACAAACTCCTAGTTCCCAGCCTCCTTTCTAGGACTGGTCCTATGAGGCTGGCCCAGGGCCCTAATGTCTGAACTTCTCCTTTTTCAGCTGTTTCCTTGTCAGGCAAGTTTGTAGCAGATGCTAGAGAGAGTCTTCTAGGCCAGAGGAAAGAGGGAGGAGTTTTTCCTGTCCTCCGTGCCTCAGCAACAGCCCCATCCTGCAGGGACAGTCAATGTCAATTTTTTCTCACTTCCTCTGAGTCACCCTGTCTCCCTTCCACAGAAAACTGGTTCCCAGCTCCCTTTTCAAAACTGTCCTAAAAAACCCCTAACCTCTTCCCCATGCTCCCTCAGCCTAGGATGGTGGTTGCTTTCTGCCATCAATGGTTCTATGTTACTTCAATGTCCTCTCTTTGCTTTCTCAGTCCTCCAATGTCCTTTCAACCAATTCCTTGTATTAAATTCTCTCTGTTAATATTTCCGCTTCCCTGACTGGATCCTGACTGAGGCTGGATGTTTGAGGCAGGGAGCCCACCCTCTTTTTCTACCTGCTCTTCATACTTCTTCTGGAATTGCACCAACTGGGCTCACTTAATCCTGATAGCCTGGTAAGGTTGCTTCTGTCCTCACTTTATTTCTGGTAACTCAAAGAAGTTATGCCATTTTCCCATAGTCACCCAGTATATGCGGGAACTCCATTCAAACCCAGGTTTGTCTGATGTTCAAGCCTTTCTCTTTGGATTCCAGGTCGCTGCCTGTGTCTGGCTTCCCTCCTTCTGCTCTTCCATCATCCGCTGCTCCTTTCCCTGAGTGGGGTGTGTGGAGGTGGGCATCCTCTCCTGGGGCAGAGGAATAGCAGGGCCCTGAGTGTCTATGAAAGATGGGTGAAGAGGAGGATGATAAGGTCACAAAGGCAGTCTACTGAGATAGGGGGACCCATGGACACAATGCCTGGGGTCGGAATACTTCCCTCAGTAGGGAAAATAGGCAGTCCAGGGAAGGGAGAACTGGCCGAGAATGCTTCAGGCAAACCAAGATGGCGTCAACTGGGTCAGGGGCAGCAGCTACTTTAAAACTTCTGCCTTTCTCCTAAGAAGGTTTAGACACCCTGAGAAAGGTTAAGCCACAAAGAAAATGAAATATCTTTAGCATTATTCTAGTACCTTATATTTGCAAATCTTTAGACTACACAGAGCACTGTACAGTTGAAGACATTATATCATCTGATGATGCGATAGATAACCTGTGGAACTGTTTACCTTGCTGATATTCTGGCTGTTACAATGGTATTTCCCTTTTCCCTTTGACTGTGAGGAAGCTCAGAGTCCAATGGGTAGCCCAACTTTAACAAAAGTGTCGATCTTTGTGGTATCACGGCTGTGGTGATTTCCCTCACTTTATTTTATCTGCTGTCATTTTATTTCAACATATTTTATCCTATAGTGCATACCTCTTGGTGAATCTTTTCAAAATCTTTTGGAAAAGTATCCAGGATATCTCTACTTCCAATGACATCTTTATCTGTACATTTGTCTATGGTTTCTTCTCTCTGTCCACTAATACTTCAATTCTACTGCCATTCATCCCTCACCTACCTCCATCTGTACCTTGATCCACGTTCCGAGCTATGAGGGATTCAGGGATAGTCCAACTCTGCCCTTGTAATTTTCCAGTTGTGTTTTATACTCAAATTTGAATTTGAAAGCATAATTAGGAAGTTTTTTGACACAAAGATGGTTCACATCTGGTCTTGGAAACCTCCACTATGTTTTCACGACAAAGCCATCCATTGACAGACATACTAATAGGCCTGTGATAGAGAACCCAAAACTTAAAAAGTTCTAACCCATCAAGAAATCCCATTCATCATTTCATTTTTTTTTTTTTGGAAAGGAAATAAAAAATGAAATGTCAGAGCTATAATGTCAGGACCGTTTAAAATGTCAAGTGCTTGTTGTTGCATAGCGGGCTGTCTGCTGTTCTGATCAAACCTCCAACTGGCATAATAATTACAGATGATACATCACATTTTCATGCACAACTGGATCCAGATTTATAACAAATAAGATGAAAACATTCTCACTGCCCAGCCTGAAGTTTTCTGCTTTTCCTGCATAGCTTAAGGCTTTTGCTTTGGAACAAAACGTTAATTACTAATTCAAGATAGAAGTCAAGAGTAAGGGATGAGAAATAGTGCAGGAAAAAAAAATTTCTCAAATAGACCAGAACTCAGTCATTTATAATTTACAAATGCAACAAGAGCCAAGAGGCAGCAAACACATTTGCTAAATGCACATTTAATTTCAGGATGCTAAAATGTGGGGATACTTCCCAGACAATGCAGATCTATTTCAAGATACAGATTAATTTTAAGTGTGCAAGGGCATACATGCAAGCTCTATTACAAACTGAAAGGTGTGGAGACAATTCTTCAGTTTAATCATCATCTTTAAAGCTGCAGAGAGAGTACTAATGTACAAACAGAACATCAACAATGCAACTGTTTAGGATTTTTATGGAAGTTTCTACTGGATTAAAGTAAATGCTGTATTCATAAGTCTATATGAATTATAATAAAGACTGAAGCCAACAGTATGCACATGGGGAATATTTCATTTCTTCTCTACTGGGAGTTTTGTGCTTACTAAACTCTGGTAAGGGGTCCTCACAGTGACTTCATTTTCACCTTCCCTAGACCAGCCTTGTCAGGGGGTTTCAAGGAGTCTGTCTCCAGCATCTGGCTGCTTCCCATTGCAGATTATTTTCAGCACATTGGAAAGGTCAAAGCTCTTGGAAACAATCTCCAGGAGATCCCGATCTTTTTCCATGCCATTGATAAATTCTTCTAAAGTCAATTCCCCTGGAAAATAATAAATAAACAAGAGGCTTTGTCCATACCACTCACTGGCACATAGCAATACATAGCAATACATTCACCAGTATTGATATTTTTCCTTTAGTGTCCTTTCACCCCTATGAGACTGTAAGTTCTTTAAGATCTTTATATTAAAAAGCATTCAATGATGGGGTTGCCAGTGAAAATAAAGATGATGAATACAGTATACTTTAAGTTTTAGATGAGAATATTAGGAAATGCATCTGATGAAATAAAAGCACACGTGTTTTTGCATCTCTACACAATATTGGTTAATTGACCTTGAATCCTGAATACATGACCAACTCGTAAGAGCCTGACAGGTTGTAGACTTCTAAGGTCAGGAGAGGATGACTGTTCACCAGGCTGTTTTCAGTGCTCTTGTGAGGAAATAATTCCCAAAGCTGTGAGGAAGTGGAAACATTAATTTTTCTATATATGATTATTGATCACTAGTTCCTTTTCTGTTTTTTTGATGTCTAGTTGTATCACCTTGACTGAAACCTTTGCCTGTGCTGGCAAGCCCAGTGCTGTAAATCTATCACCTTATCCCCCTGGGTTCTGGCTACCATAGTTTTTCACTAGCCTCATCCTTGAGATGACTTGTTAACATTCTGGGGGTTGGAGGGGATTCCTTGTTGACACAAATCATTTGGACTGGAATTACAAGTGTGATCAAAATGAGGGGTGCAGATGTAGTTCTTGATCTCAAAGAGATCGTCCCTGATAGAGTTTATAACTAGATGAAAGATCAGCCAAAGACAAGTCAAAAGCAGTTCTGTTCTTTTTTTTTTTAATTAATTTATTTTTTTATTCTAAGTTGTTATAAATGACAGCAGAATACATTACATTTCATATTACACATATAGACACATTTTTACAAATCTCTGGTTGTATGCAAAGTATATTCACACCATTTGTGACTTCATACATGCACTTAGGGTAATGATATCCATCTCATTCTACCATCTTTTTTTTTTTCTTCACCCTTTTGCCCTCTCCCCCTCCCCCCTCCCTCCCCATTGGCCATTCTAGTGTTCCTCTAATCCTCCTATGCTCCCCATCCCAACCCATCTGTGAATTGGCCTCCTTATATCAGAGAAAACATTTGGCATTTGGCTTTTGGGGGTTGGCTAACTTCACTTAGCAATATATTCTCTAATTCCATCCATTTACCTGCAAATGCCATTCTTAGCTAGAGAGAAAGCACCCGAGACAGAAAGTCAGCCGGAACTGCATCAGAAGTCAAGCTGAGGGAGCATTCACGACAAAGTCTGCCCAGAACCTCAGCTCACAGCAGTGAGGAGAACCCGCTATGTGTCACAGGGAAAATACAACATAGAATAAACGAAAGTAAAGCAGAGAAGACTGCAAATAAGTGGGAGTGGTAAGGGTATGGTGGGCCAGTCATATGTGTGTGATGGTGATGGGGCAGGGGACCTAAATAAGCAAAGTATAGGGGCTGGGTTTGTGGCTCAGTGGTAGAGCGCTCGCCTAGCACGTGCGTGGCCTGGGTTCGATCCTCAGCACCACGTACAAATAAACACATCATGTACAACTAGAGCAAATAAATAAATATTTTTTTAAAAAAGTCTAAATAAGAAAAGTATAAATACCTTTGCCAATAGAAGTCAAGGCTGGTAAATTTCCAACCCCAAACAATTCAAATTTCTGGGGGATCATGGCGAGAAGTGGGAATGGAGATGGGGTGCTGGTGTCTGTTCCAACTGCTGGGTTACCAAGCTTGGTTATCACTGCTGGTGATGGAAGCAGCTGCAGCTGAAGGTCCTGGGACAGAGTTGCCATCTCAACCAAAAAGCAATGCCGGCTACTGATGGGAAATGGGGAAGGATGGAATTCTTCACTGCTATAGTTTTCCTTTTCTTCAGAACACCTATGAACACTACATATTCACTTTTTCTGTGTTACCTAACCAATTACAGTACAAAAAAAAATATCCCTTTTGCAGTTTATTAACTTCTACCTACAGTAGCTTAAAATGTTTACCGTATCTTAACTACTTCTTTTGAAATTTTCTCATTTTTCCTTCTAGCACTCAGCATTCATTCATTTATTCATTCATCAAGCATTGATTAAGACCTAAGTACAATTTCCATTCCATTACCAAATGGTTATGACCACTACAACTCACTTCAGGGCTGTAAACATTGGGTGCTCAGAAAGCCTAGGCTGACAAGTTACTTTTTAAATCTGTTGTTCTTTCCCTTGCTTCCTAATCCTCTTTAATTTGACTATGGTTTTTATGCCCAAACAAATTATAAGGATGGTTTCTAGGATGATCCCTAGAAAGGATCACCTGTGAATATCTAGCATCTTCTGCCAAAGAATCTACCAGCAAAGAGCCAAAGCCTGTAAGAGATGTTTGAGTGGAGGTCACAGGACTCAGAGGGACCTAAGGTGGCTAATGAGGTTTTATTATCTTGTCCTATATTTAGAGATATGTTTCAATTTTTGTGGGACATAAATTAGAAATTGCACATTTGTTTTTATATGTTGAATATATATATATATATATATATATATATATATATATAGTATAATTGATATCTACATTATTCAGGCTATTTGTTGTGTTGGTAGACATAGATTCTGCTTAGGGAACCTGAAAGTCAGTAATCCAGGTGTTTCTCTATCACTCACTCCCCATCCAATTTTATCAGCATCATTAGTAATTTGACAGCTACCTATAGATATTTAATTTAGTTCTAGTTTTATAATCTGGTTATCTTGTTTATATTCTGGATCATTCATTTCTTTTCACTAACATCTTAAATAATCTATTATAATAAAGGAAAACATCCCTATCCCCCCACCAAACACACACACACACACAAATCCAAAAAAAAAAAAAAAAAAAAAAGCCAAAATTGATTGTGCATACCCACATTAGCATTTTTGCTCTGAAGAAGCCAGCTTGGTTTCAAAAGAAATCATCTAGTAGAAAGAAAACCTTTTTCAGTTCTCATTCCTTTTTATCATGATTTCATGAAAAATTGGGCTGGAGTTGAGAAATTCAAAGATCAGGTGGAATGATTGTGGAGATGAGGATGACCAGGTTTTGAAGGGAGGATACAGGTGAAGAGTTTAAATGAGACATAAATTTTGTGTTCATGAGCTCAATGACACCTGAGTCATTTAGCATTTTGTAGAAGTTTTCACGTGCTGCAATTTCTTCTCCATGGGGAAACTCAGTTCCTTCTTGCCTCTTGGTAGTTCTCAGTTTCCCAGTTCGGTTTTGTGGGACCCTGCTGGCTTTTCACAGCGTTCCAGCCTAAAGCACTGATCTTTCTGGTCAACCACTCAGTGGAATATCTCCTTTTATGTTCTGTCTCTGGTTTTTTTTTTTTTTTGTTGTTGTTGTTTGTTTGTTTGGTTTTGTTTTTTTACCTCAACTATCTGCTCCATGGTCACCCTCTCTGCCTCTGCCTCTCTCTCCTTTTCACTTTGTTTATTATGAACCTCTTAGGTCCTCTTTTTTCTGTACTATTTGGCTCTATGTTAAGCTTGCCTAGGCACTTTTTGCACTTGATGCTGCCAACAGCATCTGTAAACCTTCCTTCAAGCATATCAAGAATGACTCTTGACCAGAGAGTGGGAGAACGTGGACTGCTGTCCTTTTGGGTAGCAAAACCTACAGAATCCCTTTTATTCTTCTCTGGTCCTTAGTTCCACTTTCCCATAGGTCAATAAATGCTGCTATTCTGGAGTTACGTTTTATATAGGCATACATACATTGATTTCCAAAATATTTTTGAGTCATCTTTCCTTCTGCAGATAGCATATTGTGTTTGTTTCTTCATTTCTTCTTTTATTTTTCATTTGATGTCTTCTTTTATTAGACATTCACTTTACAGTTACCTACGATGTACCAGTGCAAGGAATAGCCAAATATACAAACAAGAAATTGTTCTTGCTTTCTTGAAGCTTCTACTATTTCATTTCCTTTTTTTCTAGGATTATTCCTATATTACTCTTTGCTTAATCTTTTAATTTTGTCATGCTAACTATTATGATATTTATGTGTAGAATACTTCCTAATTCTTTTGCATTTTTCTACCAAGAGAGGATGTTGGTCACTTTTTTGCAAAAAAAATTTACAATCAAATTGGGATTCTCATCTATGTTGTTGAAGGTTTTGTGGTTGTTGTTTTGTCTTTGTTTGCTGTGATTGTCTTTATCCTTTTCTGTTTGTTTGTTGATTGGTACTTGAGATTTAACCTGGGGATACTTCACTACTAAGCTATATCCCCAGCCCTTTTTATTTTTCATTTTGAGTCAGTGTCTCACTAAGTTGCTGAGGACCTCACTAAATTGCTGAGGCTAGCCTCCATCATGATCCTCCTGCCTCAGCCTCCTAAATTGCTGGGATTACAGGCATGTGCCATTGTGCCCAGCATGATTATCTCTATCTTTGGCTTCAATATTCATTGGATGACCAGATACTAATGATGTGTTTTGCATTTTATTTTGAGAGAACAAAAATATATATGCATATAGTCAATAATGTTCTGGTACACTTAACTGAATATTTATATTTCTACCAATACTGATGTTTTGATAATAATGACATAAGATATATATATATATAATATATATATATATACATATATATATATGCTTATTATACAAATGTGAAGAGTCTCCTCTGTAATAACTCTGCCTTTTGTGTGAATAAAATGCTTCATGTTTGTCTTCTCAGTCAAATACTGGCCCAATTCTTTTGCTTTTATGACGTTTTCTTTTTTGTCCTCTGTTGTACTGGGCTTTGTCCAACAGTAGAACTTTTAGCATCTTTTGCTTGACACATAACATGATCCATCTGTCTCTTGATGAGATGATAGAAAAACCTCTAATAACGTTTCATATAAAAGCAAATTTTATATATTTGTTGATTGATTGTATATCATCATCTGAGAAGTGTCTGTTAAGGTCCTTTGCCCATTTATTGATTGGACTATTTGTTTTTTGGTGTTTAGTTTTTTGAGTTCTTTTTTATACCCTAGAGATTAGTGCTCTATCTGATGCATGAAGGGTAAATTGCTCCCATGATGTTGGCTCTCTATTCACCTCACTGATTGTTCCTTTTGCTGAGAAAAGAACTTTTTAGTTTGAATCCATCCCATTTATTGATTCTTGATTTTAGTTCTTATGCTACAGGAGTCTTATTAAAGAAGTTGGGCCCTAATCTGACATGTTGGAGATTAGGGTCTACTTTTTCTTTTATTAGACACAGGGTTTCTGGTTTAATTCCTAGGTCCTTGATCCACTTTGAGTTGAGTTTTGTGCATGGTGAGAGATAGGGGTTTAATTTCATTTTGTTGCATATGAATTTTTAGTTTTCTAAGCACCATTTGTTGAAGAGGCTATCTTTTCTCCAATGCATGTTTTTGTTGCCTTTGTCTAATATAAGATAATTGTAATTTTGTGGGTTAGTCTCTGTGTCCTCTATTCTGTACCATTGGTCTACCCATCTATTTTGGTGCCAATACCATGCTGTTTTTGTTACTCTCTGTAATATAGTTTAAGATATGGTATAGTGATGCCACCTGCTTCACTCTTCTTGCTAAATGTTCAACATCTCTAGCAATTAGAGAAATGCAAATCAAAACTACTCTAAGATTTCATCTCACACCAGTCAGAATGGCAGCTATCAAAAACACAAACAACAATAAGTGTTGGCGAGGATGTGGGGGAAATGGCACACTCATACATTGCTGGTGGGACTGCAAATTGGTGCAGCCAATCTGGGAAGCAGTATGGAGATTCCTTGGAAAACTGGGAATATAACCACCATTTGACCCAGCTATCCCACTCCTTGGCCTATCCCCAAAGTTCTTAAAAACAGCATACTACAGGGACACAGCCACAACAATGTTTATAGCAGCACAATTCACAATAGTTAAACTGTGGAACCAACCTAGATGCCCTTCAGTAGATGAATGGGTAAAGAACATGTGATATATATATATATATATATATATATATATCACATGTTATATATATATATAGTGAGACACTGTCTTAAAATAAAAAATAAAAATGGGTATGTAGCTCAATGGTTATGTGCCCCTGAGTTCAATCCCTGGTACAAACAAAACAAAACAAAACAGCAAATTTTATCAATTTTAACTTTGTATATGCATTTGCTAAGAATCAGTAATTCATTGTTATTCCAAAGTGGAGTGTTTGTTTATGTGTATTTTTTTTTTACCTAAAACATAACTTTCTATCAGAGAAAACAATTATTGTATACAGTTTTATAAATTATTCTAGAAACCATACTGTACTGGCTCTTTTCTGTCACTGACAAATTCTTCCAGGTGACAGAGCCTGTTTCTGTAACTCAGCTATAGCCTGAACACAGTTTCTCTCTTCTGGATTCACATCTCATTTTGACCCAGCCCTTTCTATTTTGAGACCCCTTCTAACCACATTCCCCACTGTATTGGTTCCTTATATGTGCCTCTGTGGAATCACCCTAGATAGTAAAAAAAGGGTCCTGCATCATTCTTTTGCTGCCTAGAACACATTGTCTGTGTCCTCCAACTATAAGAAAGTTCGTTTTTTCCTCTGTACACCCAGGTGGCTTTTCTATTCCCTGACTCCAGGGACCAGAAGCAGCACTCATGGATGTTACCTAACTGCTTGCCCTGTCTTTTAGAAATTCATTGTAAAAGGTCTTAAACATTCACAAGGGGGGCTGGGGTTGTCGCTCAGCGGTAGAGTGCTCGCCTAGCACGTGTGCGGCCCGGGTTCGATCCTCAGCACCACGTAACAACGCATTGTATACAACTAAAAGCAAATAAATAAATATTAAAAAAAAAAAAAAAAAAAACATTCAAGAGGTCCTACATACCTCCAAGTGCTCAGCCTTCTGTACCAATGTTGTTAGCCCTGGCCTGAAATGCTTTTTCCTATGGGCTCTAATTTCTGCCATCCCGCAGCACCTCTTAGATTAAATTTAAAATAAAACAGAACACAACTGACAGGATTTCTCTTGTTTGATGGCCTCCATCAAACAAATTTGGTTGCAAATTCCAAATAAGTTTTCATTGGCCTTATCAAACCCTCCTCTCTCCATTTCCCTGATTTGTCTCCAGCTCCCTCAGCCTCCTTATCTCCTCGGAGTAGGCTGACTCTATTTCTTGTAAGCTTTCACATGCAGGGGGTTATTTTATTCTTTGACCTCGGTGTACTAAGAGAATATACTAACTTGAGACTGGGGAGAGGCAGATCTAGGACTTGGCCCTTGGATGAAGAGCAAGGTTGTTACTATTGATGTAGCTCCAAACTGTTGTCTCAGAACTTTATTTATGCCCCATCGCTGGTTTTTTTCTCAATGGTGGCTTCATTTGAACTTCTTCCCAGCCTCCTCACCACCTGGTCTGGCCATGCAGAGCTGCCACCTTTGACTAGTACAAATGTCAGTCAACATAGGAACATTGGTATCTACTGCCCTCTTGTGTCCAATGGAAGAAGTGACCTGTGGTAGGCAGGTTGATTCCACGGAAGGAGATTTTTTGGAAGGATGACAAGACAGGAATCTTTTTTTTTTTTTTTTTTTCCCAGTTATTAGTTTTTATTAATCAACTGTGTCTGCTGAAGACATTTTGACCTAAATACTAAAAAGTTCATTATGATCTGGTTTTATATCTTAGCAATTGGTTTTTTAATACATTTATCTATAAGTATATACCAAGTGCCCAGCACTGTAGAAAATATCATTCTGAAATGAGCATACTTTTAGAATTGTAAGGCCTATAGGCAAATAAAAATCTTTCCCTTGTGTAAGATTAGATATCTGATTAAATGTTAAAATTAGACAAACATTCAAATTCTCTCCCCCCATAGGATTGTTTGTTTATTGCCTTAAAATCAGAAGAAAATTGTTTTCTGAAAGTGAATTTCTGTATTAGTAACAAAAAAACTTAGACTCTGTCCTGATGTTTGCATTTAAGAAAGGGACATAATTTGATATGATCTTAAGCAAAACAATTCTTTCTCCACGTATTGACTGGAGAAACCCCAGAAAATACTTTTCTAGTCATCCTGCTATCTCCAGTTCTAAATCATAAACAATCATATCAGAAATGCTGCACATCAAGTATATATGACTAAAGTTATGTAAATATATTATACTGGAATTTTAAAGAAAATTATATAGTATTGTCCATGCTTGTGCATATTACATATAAAGAGCACAGTTTTCCAAGTCATTTGTTTACACAAAGTAATTAGTATATTGTTGTTCAACTCCTTCTGACATTGTTTCTATCCCCATGCCCCTTTCCCTCTCCTCCCCCCTTTTTTCTATTTAACATTCCTTCATTCCTCTCATCCCCCCTCCCTTGCCACTATAATTCAGTATCATCATAGCAAAGGAATCAATCAACCTTTGGTGTTCTGGGATTGGACTGACTTCACTTAACATTATTTTCTCCAACTCCATCCATTTACCTGCAAATGCCATGATTTTCTTCTCTTTTAGTGCTAAATAGTGTTCCATTGTGTATATATACCAAAGTTTCCCTATCCATTCATCTATTGATGGGCATCAGGGTTGTTTCCCACAATCTAGCTATTGTGAATTATGCTGCTATGAACATTGATGTGTCTGTGTCCCTGTAGTATGCTATTTTTAAGTCCTTTGGGTATAGACCTAGGAGTGGGATAGCTGGGTCAAATGGTGGTTCCATTCCAAGTTTTCCTAGGAATCTTCACACTGCTTTCCAAATTGGCTGCACCAATTTGTAGCCCCACCAGCAATGTAAGAGTGTGCCCTTCTCCCCACATCCTCGCCAGCATTTATTGTTGTTTGTGTTTTTGATAGCTGCCATTCTGACTGGCGTGAGATGAAATCTTAGAGTAGTTTTGATTTGCATTTCTCTAATTGCCAGAGAGGTTGAGCATTTTTCATGTATTTATTGATTGATTGTATATCTTCTTCTGAGAAGTGTCTTTTCAGTTCCTTAGCCCATTTATTAATTGGGTTATTTTCTTTTTTGGTGTAAAGTTTTTTGAGTTCTTTATATATTCTAGAAATTAGTGCTCTATCCGATGTGCATGTATTAAAATATTTGTTCCCAATTAGTTGGCTCTCTATTCACCTCACTGATTGTTTCTTTTGCTGATAAGAAGCTTTTTAGTTTGAATCCATCCCATTTATTAATTCTTGGTTTTAGTTCTTGTGCTATAGGGGTCTTATTGAGGAAGTTGGGGTCTAATCAAACATGTTGGAGATTTGGGCCTACTTTTTCCTCTGTTAAGTGCAAGGTCTCTGGTTTAATTCCTAGGTCCTTGATCCACTTTGAATTGAGTTTTGTGCACGGAGAGAGAGAGAGGTTTAATTTCATTTTATTACGTAAGGATTTCCAGTTTTCCCAATACCATTTGTTGAAGAGGCTGTCTTTTCTCCAATGTATGTTTTTGGCACCTTTGTCTAATATAAGATAACTGTAGATGTGTGGGCTAGTTTCTGTGTCTTCTATTCTGTACCATTGGCCTACTGGTCTATTTTGGTGCCAATACCGTGTGCTCTTTTAGTTACTATTGATTTGTAATACAATTTAAGGTCTGGAATAGTAATGCTATCAGCTTCACTCTTCTTCTTAAGAATTGCTTTGGCTATTCTGGGTCTTTTATTTTTCCAGATGAATTTCATGATTTCTTTTTCTATTTCTATGAGGAATGACATTGGGATTTTGATTGGGATTGCATTGAAATTGTATAGTGCTTTTGGTTGAATAGTCATTTTGACAATATTAGTTCTACCTATCCATGAACAAGGTAAATCTTTCCATCTTCTAAGATCTTCTTTAATTTCTTTCTTTAGTGTGCTGTAGTTTTCATTGTACAGGTCTTTCACTTATTTTGTTAGGTTGATTACCAAGTATTTTATTTTGACATTATAGAAAATGGAGTGGATTTCCTAGTTTCTCTTTCTGAGGATTTGTTGCTGATGTACAGAAAAGCTTTAGATTTATGGGTATTGATTTATATCCAGCCACTTTGCTGAATTCGTTTATTAGATCTAGAAGATTTCAGGTGGAGTTTTTTGGATCTTCTATGTATAGAATCATATCATCTGCAAATAGTGATAATTTGAGTTCTTCTTTTCCTATTCATATCCCTTTTATTTCTTTCGTCTAATTGCATTGGCTAAGGTTTCAAGAACTATGTTAAATAATAGTAGCAAAAGAGGACATCCCTGTCTTGTTCCAGTTTTTAGAGGGAATGCTCTCAGCTTTTCTCCATTTAGGATGATGTTGGCCTGGGGCTTAGCATAGATGGCCTTTACAATGTTGAGGTATGTTCCTGTGATCCCTATTTTTTCTAGCATTTTGAACACAAAGGGATGCTGTATCTTGTCAAATGCTTTCTTTGCGTCTATTGAGATGATCATATGATTCTTATCTTTGAGTCTATTGATGTGATGAATTACATTTATTGATTTCCATATGTTGAACCAACCTTGCATTCCTGGAATGAACCCCACTTGATCGTGGTGTACTATTTTTTGTGTGTTTTTGTATTCAATTTGCCAGAATTTCATTGAGGATTTTGAATCTATATTCATTAGTGATATTGGTCTGAAGTTTTCTTTCTTTGATTTGTCTCTGCCTGGTTTTGGAATCAGGGTGATATTGGCCTCATAGAATGAGTCTGGAAGGGTTCCCTCTTTTTCTATTTCACGGAATGTTTTGAGAAGTATTGGTGTTAGTTCTTCTTTAAAAGTCTTGTAGAACTCAGTTGTGTATCCATCTGGACCTGGGGTTTTCTTGGTTGGTAGGTTTTTGAAGGCATCCTCTACTTCTTTGCTTGAAATTGATCTATTTAAGTTGTGTATGTCATCCTGATTTAGTTTGGGCATATTGTATATTTCTAGAAATTTGTCGATGTCTTTATTATTTTCTATTTTGTTAGAGTATAGATTTTCAAAATAATTTCTAATTATCTTCTGTATTTCTGTAGTGTCTGTCGTGATGTTTCCTTTTTCATCACATATATTGGTAATTTGAGGTTTTTCTCTCCTTTTCTTAGCATAACTAATGGTTTATCAATTTTATTTATTTTTTCAAAGAACCAACTTTTGGTTCTCTTGATTTTTTCAATTGTGTTTTTTGTTTCAATTTCATTGATTTTTTTGCTCTGATTTTAATTATTTCCTGTCTTCTACTGCTTTGGGGGCTAATTTGTTTTTCTTTTTCTAGGGCTTTGAGGTGTAATGTTAATTCATTTATTTGTTGACCTTTTATTCTTTGAAGGAATGAACTCCATGCAATGAATTTTCCTCTTAGTACTGCTTTCATAGTGTCCCAGAGATTTCGATATATTGTATCGGTGTTCTCATTTACCTCTAAGAATTTTTTAGTCTCCTTTGGATGTCTTCTGCAACCCATTGTTCATTCAATAGCATATTATTTAGTCTCCAGGTGTTGGAGTAGGTTTTGTTTCTTATTTTATCATTGATTTCTAGTTTCATTCCATTATGATCTGATAGTATGCAGGGTAGTATCTCTACTTTTTTATATTTGCTTAGAGTTGCTTTGTGTCATAATATATGATCTATTTTAGAGAACGATCCATGTGCTGCTGAGAAGAAAGTGTACTGACTCGTTGATGGATAATATACTCTCTATATATCAGTTAAATCTAAGCTATTGATTGTATCATTGAGTTCTACAGTTTCTTTGTTTAGCTTTTGTTTGAAAGATCTATCCATTGGTGAAAGTGGTGTGTTAAAGTCACCTAGAATTATTGTGTTGTGGTCTATTTGGCTCTTGAACTTGAGAAGCGTTTGTTTGATGAATGTGGATGCTTCATTATTTGGGGCATATATATTTATGACAGTTATTTCTTGTTGATGTATGATTCCCTTAAGTACTATGAAATGTCCATCCTTATCTCTTTTGATTACTGTTGGCTTGAAGTCTACTTTTTGTTTGATATGAGTATGGAAACCCTTGCTTGTTTACGTAGTCCATGGGAGTGGCATATTTATCCCATCCTTTCACCTTCAGTCTGTGGGCGTCTTTTCCTATGAGATGTGTCTCTTGAAGGCAGCATATTGTTGGGTCTTTTTTTTTTTTTAATTCAATCTATCACCCTATGTCTTTTAATTGGTGAGTTTAAAACATTAACGTTCAGGGTTATTATTGAGATATAATTTGTATTACCAGTCATTTTAAATTTAATTTAATTTTATTTTATTTTTGGTATTTAGCTTGACTTGATTTCTCCTATGGTTAGTTTTTCTTTATTGTTGTTCTTCCCTTTGAAGGTTTTCATGGTTGTTTTTCAATTCCTCCTTGTGAAATATTTTGCCAAGGATGTTCTGTAGTGCTGGCTTTCTTGCTGTAAATTCTTTTAGCTTTTGTTTATCATGGAAGGTTTTTATTTCATCATCAAATCTAAAGCTTAATTTTGCTGGATATGAGATTCTTGGTTGGCATCCCTTATCTTTTAGAGCCTGGTATATGTTGTTCCAGACTCTCCTTGCTTTGAGCAAGGTCTGGGTTGAAAAATCTGCTGTGATTCGAATTGGTTTTCCTCTATAGGTTATCTGATTTTTCTCTCTTATGGCCTTTAAAATTCTATCCTTATTTTGTATTCTAGGCATTTTCATTATAATGTGCCTTGGTGTAGATCTGTTGTAATTTTGTACAGTTGGCGTCCTATATGCTTCTTGTATTTGGTTTTTAAATTCATTCTTCTTGTTTGGGAAATTTTCTGATATTATTTCATTAAAGAGATTTTGCATTCTTTTGGATTGATTCTATGCACCTTCCTCAGTTCCAATAAATCTTATATTTGGTCTTTGGATGGTATCCCATCATTCTTGGATATTTTGTTCATGGTTTCTTACCGTCTTCACTGCGTGGTCAACTTTATTTTCAATATTATATATTTTGTCCTCATTGTCTGAGGTCCTATCTTCCAAGTGATCCAATCTATTGGTGATAGTATCTGTTGAGTTTTTTAAATGACCTATTGTTTCATTTCATATTACACATATAGAGCATAATTTTTCAAGTTACTGGTTGTACACAAAGTATTTCACACAATTCATTCTTAATACATGTACTTAGGGTAAAGATATCTAACTCATTCCACTGTCATTCCTATCACTTTGCCCCTCCCTCCCCATTGGCCTTTCTGGTTTTCCTCTAATCCTATTATGCTCCCCTTCCCAACCCCACTGTGAATCAGCCTCTTTATATCAGAGAAAACATTCAGCATTTGGATTTGTGGGATTGGCTAACTTCACTTAGCATTATATTCTCCAACTTCATCCCTTTACCTGCAAATGCCATGATTTTATTCTCTTTTATTTCTGAGTAATATTACATTGTGTATATATGTCACATTTTCTTTATCCATTCATCTACTGAAGGGCATCTAGGCTGGTTCCACAGTTTAGCTATTGTGAATTGTGCTGCTATAAACATTGATGTGGCTGTGTCCCTGTAGTATGCTGTTTTTAAGTACTTTGGGTATAGACAGAGGAGTGTGTTAGCTGGGTCAAATGGTGGTTCCATTCCCAGTTTCCCAAGGAATCTCCATACTGCTTTCCAGATTGGCTGCACCAATTTGCAGTCCCACCAGCAATGTATGAGAATGCCTTTCCCCCACATCCTTACCAACACATATTGTTTTTTGCACTCTTGAGCTGCCATTCTGACTGGAGTGAGATGAAATCTTAGAGTACTTTTGAATTGCATGTCTCTAATTGCTAGAGATGTTGAACATTTTTTCATATATTTGTTGATTGATATTTTATCCTCTTCTGAGAAGTGTCTGTTCAGTTCCTTGGCCCATTTACTGATTGGATTATTTGGGTTTTGATGTTAAGGTTTTTGAGTACTTGATATATCCTAGAGATTAGTGCTGTATCTGATGTGCTTCTGGTAAATATTTACTCCCATTCTGTAGGCTTTCAATTCACCACACTCATTGTTTCTGTTGCTGAGAAAAAGCTTTTTAGTTTGAATCCATCCCATTTATTGATTCTTGGTTTTAATTCTTGCGCTATAGGAATCTTCTTAAGGAAATTGGGGCCTAAACCAACATGATGGGCATTTGGGCCTACTTTTCCTTCCATTTGGCGCAAGGTCTCTGGTTTAATTCCTAGGTTCTTTTTTTTTTTTTTTTTTTTTGTGGTACCCGGGGATTGAACTCAGGGGCACTCGGCCACTGGGCCACATCCCCAGCCCTTTTTTTTGTATTTTATTTAGAGACAGGGTCTCACTGAGTTGCTAAGTGCCTCGCCATGGCTGAGGCTGGCTTTGAACTCGCGATCCTCCTGCCTCAGCCTCCCAAAGTGCTGGGATTACAGGCGTGCGCCACCGCGCCCGGCTAATTCCTAGGTTCTTGATCCACTTTTTAAGTTTTGTGCATAGTGAGAAACAGAGGTTTAATTTCATTTTGTTACATGTGGATTTCCAGTTTTCCCAGCACTGTTTGTTGAAGAGGCTATCTTTTCTCCAATTTATGTTTTTGGTGCCTTTGTCTAATATAAGATAACTGTAATTATGTGGTTTAGTCTCTGTGTCATCTATTCTGTGCCATTGGTCTACAGGTCTATTTTGGTGCCAGTAACATGTTGTTTTTGTTACTCTTGCTCTGCAGTACAGTTTAAGGTCTGGAATAGTAATGCCACCAGCTTCACTCTTCTTGCTAAGGATTGCTTTGACTATTCTGGGTCTCTTATTTTTCCAGATGTATTTCATGATTGCTTTTTTTATTTCTATGAGGAATGTCATTGGGATTGCATTGAATCTGTATAGTGCTTTTGGTAGTATGGTCATTTTGACAATATAAATTCTGCCTATCCAAGAACAAGGTAGATCTTTCCATCTTCTAAGGTGTTTTTAAATTTCTTTCTTTAGTGTGCTGTAGTTTTCACTGTAGAGGTCTTTCATCTATTTCATTAAGTGGATTCCCAAGTATTGTATTTTTTTTTTTAGGCTATTGTAAATGGGGTGGTTTTCCTAGTTTCTCTTTCTGAGGATTTTTCACTGATGTACAGAAATTGCCTTTGATTTATGGGTGTTGATTTTATATCCAGCTACTTTGCTGAATTCATTTATTAGTTCTAGAAGATTTATGGTGGAATGTTTTGCATCTTCTAGGTATAGAGTCATATCATCTGCAAATAGTGATAATTTGAGTTCTTCTTTTCCTATCTGTATCCCTTTAATTTCTTGTGTCTGTCTGATTGGTCTGGCTAGAGTTTCAAGCACTACGTTAAATAGAAGTGGTCAAAGAGGGCATCCCTGTCTTGTTCCTGTTTTTAGAGAGAATGTTTTCGATTTTTCTCCATTTAGAATGATGTTGGCCTGGGGCTTAGCATAGATAGCTCTACAATATTGAGGTATGTTCCTGATATCCCTAGTTTTTCTAGCATTTTGAACAAGAAGGGTACTGTATTTTGTCAAATGCTTTCTATGTATCTATTGAGATGGTCATATGATGTTTATCTTTGAGTCTATTGATGTGATGAATTACATTTATTGATTTTCGTATGTTGAACCAACCTTGCATCCCTGGGATGAACCCTACTTGATCATGGTGCACTATCTTTTGGTATGTTTTTGTATTTGATTTGCCAGAATTTTATTGAGAATTTTTGCACCTATATTCATTAGAGATATTGGTCTGAGGTTTTCTTTCTTTGATTTGTCTCTGCCTGGTTTTGGAATCTGGGTTATATTGGCCTCATAGAATGTGTTTGGAAGTGTTCCCTCTTTTTCTATTTTATGAAAAAGTGTGAGAAGTATTGGTGTTAGTTCTTCTTTAAAGGTCTTGTAGAACTCAGCTGTGTATCCATCCAGTCCTAGCCTTTTCTTGGTTGGTAGGCTTCTGATGACATCCTCTATTTCCTAGATTGAAATTGATCTATTAAATTGTGTATGGTGAGGTTAAGTAGAGGAGCACCTATGATGCCAACTGGGCAGAGCTCAGAAGGCAGTTTAACATTCCTCATATGAACTGCTATGGGAATGTCCTTTATAATGTATGGAAGAATGGCAATATAAATAAGTTAGTTTAGAAGAGAGGTGACACTGTGTGAAGCAGTGTCACCTGTTACTTTCTTGGGAAAACAAGTTTTAACCATCAACATATAATCAAAACTTGCAGTCTCCCAAATACATTAGGAATATACATTTAATCACAGCAAAATTTACTATTAAATTTCACTCTAGTTGGAGCCAGACCTCTTTACATATTTAGACTAGTCTTGTTTTCACCTTTTTTGTTTGTTATACAAATGTTTTGTATTTCTAAGGCATACCTAAATTTACAAAATCTGCAGGAAAAAGCTCTTCAATGTATAACTCCAAAGTATAAATATGAACATCCTCATACAATTAATCTTCAAGTCAGGATTTTTTATAATGGGCTCGTAAAAAATTAAAGAAATACTCTTATTCTTGAGTTCTAAACAGCTGGTGCTGATTGGAGGAAGTGATTTCACTGATCCTTAGGAAACAAGTGTGTCTTGTGGCTGTGGTGGTGGTGGTCACGTCATCCTACATGCATGATGAAATCGCAGAGAAACACATCACAGAGTTGTCAATCTCTGAATTTCTTATGTAATGTAAAAGTGATTGGAATAGCCAGGCATGGTGGCGCATGCCTGTAATCCCAGCACTTAGGGAGGCTGAGGCAGGAGGATGGCAAGTTCAAAGCCAGCCTCAGCAATGGCAAGGCACTTAGCAACTAAGTGAGACCTTGTCTCTAATAAAATACAAAAAAGGGCTGAGGATGTGATGCTCAGTGGTCGAGTGCCCCTGAGTTCAATGCCCGTACCAAAAAAAAAAAAAAAGAAAGACCAAAAAAAAGTTATTGGGATAACTCTTTCATCTTTATAGGAAGATGGCTAAATAAGCCAGAGAACATATAAATGCTTTAATTTAATTATAATAATAATAGCTAAAAGTGCTTTTATTTAATAAAAGATTTTTCACTTTTATGTTAGTTCAAAAGTAGTACATGTCCAATAGAATTCGTACTTTAGGTTTTGAATTTTCATTTGTTCCTAGGATAGCAATATGCAGTACAACACCCTCTTGGCAGTGAGTGGCAGCTCCCATCAGCCACAAGATCACCAAGGCAAGCAGCAGACTCCAGAGCTCTGTGCTGCTAGGCACCGGGGATGGTACATGCATTTTGAATGTAAGATGTTTTCAATTTATGCTGAGATTAAGTAAAGGAGCATCTATGTTGCCAACTGGACAGAGCACTGGAGACAGTTTATCATTTCTCATATGAACTGGTATGGGAATGTCCTTTCCAATGTATGGAAGAATCTCAATATAAATAGGTTAAGAAGAGAGGAAATCACGGCATTTGCAGGTAAATGAATGAAGTTGGAGAATATAATGCTAAGTAAAGTTAGCCAATCCCAAGAAGCCAAATGCTGAATGTTTTCTCTGATATAAGGAGGCCAATTCACAGTGGGGTTGGGATGGGGAGCACAGGAAGATTAGAGGAACACTAGAATGGCCAATGGGTAGGGAGGGGCAGGGAGGGGGCAAAAGGGTGAAGATTAAAAAAAAGATGGTAGAATGAGATGGGTATCATTACCCAAAGTGCATGTATGAAGTCACGAATGGTGTGAATACACTTTGTATACAACCATAGATATATAAAAATGTGCTCTATAAGTATAATATAAAATGTAATACATTCTGCTGTCATTTCTAACAACTTAGAAAATAAATAAATTTTAAAAAAAAAGAAGAGAGTTGACACTGTGTGAAGCAGTGTCACCTGTTAATTTTTTGGAAAAAAACAAGTTTTAACCATTGACACATAATCAAAACTTGCAGTCTCCCAAATACATTAGGAATATACATTTAATGACAGCAAAATTTACTACTAGATTTTACTCTAGTTGGAGCCAGACCTCTTTACATATTTGTTCTAGTCCTATTTTCACCTTTTTTTTGTTATAGAAATGTTTCTATTTCCAAGGCATACCTACATTAACAAAATCTGCATGAAAAAGCTGTTAAATGTACAACTTCAAAGGATAAATATGAACATCCTCAAACAATTAAGCTTCATTCAAAACTTTTAATAATTGGCTTATAAAAAATTAAAGAAGTACTCTTATTGTTAAGTTCTAAACAGCTGGTGCTGGTGCCAGGAAGTGATCTCACTGATCCTTTGGATTCAACTATGTCTTGAGGCTGTGGTGGTGGTAGTCACATCAACCTCTATGCATGATGAAATCACAGAGGCAGAGTTGTAAGGGACTGGTGACCTCCCAGAGAAACTCTTGGTCTCAGCCTTTTTATATAAATTCTTCTAAAGATGATAAATATTTTCTGCAGGTCCTTTTTCTGTACTATTTAAAGAAGCCATAGCTAGTTTTTTTTCCCCCTTTGTTGTAAATTGCTTGAGGTTTAAACGATAAACCACATGACCCTATCCTAAAAGAGCTTGAAAAATCAAAGAAATAAAAAGCTGAAACTGAGAGAAAATTTTAAAAAGAAAGAAAAGAAAAAAGAAAGTAAAAGCTGATATATATAGCTACTAGGTATTTTGTTTTCCCTTTTATATTTTTGTAAATTAAGATAAAAGATTAATCAAAAGTTTCCAGCTCAAGTCAGGTGAAATCAGAGAAGAGAAAAAAGTAGATTATATGATAAGTACTTCTCTAACACCTGCAGTTTCTAAAACCATAAGAACATTTTATCAAACTTCATTTAATTTTATTAAAATGTATATTAAAGTATATGATCAATATTAAATAATCTAATTTATATTAAATTTTATTTAAATCAATAAAATTCAAATATAAATTATATTGTAATTTAATATAAATTAATTTTATTAAATAAACAAATAAAATTAATCAATAAAATAAATTTAAAGAAATAAAATAAATAAAATTAATAATTAATTATAATAATTTATTTTGAATAATTTAATTTATATTAAATTTTATTTAAATTAACTGTAGTAAAATGTTCTTAGTAGTTTTAGAAACTACAGGTGTCAGAGAAGCATTTGCTATATAATCTGCTTTTTCTCTTCTCTGTTTTCACCTGACTTAAGCTAGAGAATCTTAGAATTTACCTACTAAGCTTCATGTTCAGTCCCTCCCACTATAATTTTCTTTTAGTAGTTGTACAGTATTTTCTTCTTCTTTTTTTAAATATTTATTTATTTTAGTTGTACACAATGCCTTTATTTATTTTTACATGGTGCTGAGGATCGAACCCGGGCTGTGCACGTGCTAGGCGAGTGCTCTACCACTGAGCCACAATCCCAGCCCCCACAATATTTTCTTTTATAAACTAAAAATTTACAACTTTTTGCTACATCATATTTTGCTTCATATACTCCAAATCCTGAGAGATATATCTTTTTCTATGGGCCAGATTTCTCTTCTTTTCTGTCTGTTATTTAAATGTATCATTTTTATCTTAATACAATTAAATTTAACAAATATAATCATAAAAAAAGAGGTGGAGCAACAGTTCATTAATACAGTTGCTCACAAAGTATATAAGAATTGATTATTGCTGATGATTACCTGATAACATCAGAACAAAATTTTATAAACAAAAAATGTGCTACAGCAAACAAACAAAAATTTTTAAGTACTACAGCAAACACACACACACACACACACACACACACACACACAAAGGGGGATGACAAAATACCTAGTAGCCATACATATCAGCTTTTTTCTTTTTCTTTTGCCCTACGAATTGATGACTTTTTTCCCAAAAGGCCACTTTTTCAAAAAGTACAAAGTGTTTATGGCTTCTTTAAATGCTAAATCATCTCTTCCTTGAGAATCACCTATTGCTTTAAAAGGTCCTTTAGTTTACCCCAGTGCTATTGTCTGGGGACACTGGCAAGAGTGTAAAGGTGGGCATGAAATCTGCGATGGGGTTCAAAATAACCTGCCCAGGTCCACCAGGTCCAAGTCCAGCTAGGTTAATAAGTGACACAGCCTCAGAATCAGGAGCCAAAAATGGATTCACGTCGGCTGTTCTACCAGCTATGAATTCAGCTGCATCTTTCAAACTTCTGGTACATTTGCACCTTGCTTTCTCCTTCCTGTTGAGCCTAGAGGCTTCCTGGCAGGAGCAGAAAGTTTTAGTGGTGGAACAGACTGATGATTTTCCGTTTCTATAAATTTAACAAAACATTCTGAAAAAGAACCATTCAGCACAGATTGCTGATTTGGTCTCAAAGGTGTGTTGGGGACACTTTTGGATCCTCCTCCAAGCCAGTCCGTCACCCACTTAGTAACATCACCAGAATCTTCCTTCAACAACTGCTCTATGTCCTCCTTTTGAACGTCCAGGAGGGTTCCCATTAACTGTAACACTTCATGTCGCTTATTCTTTGCTGTATGGAAATAACATTCGAAGAGGTTTCTCATGAAGGCTTTGTCCACTTTTCCTTTCATGCTGTTTACCAAGTCCAACAATTTCTTTTGTGCATAATCCAACATTTCTTGTTGGAGCTGATTTTGTTTTTTAAGTCCTTGAATCTGTTCCTCCTTGAGATCTAACTGCTCTGTAGGTGTGGACGCTGACTCCAACATAGCATTTGCTGCAACCAGATGTTCCTGTAATAATACTATTTCTCCTTGTAGAGTTTCTGCCTTGTCCTTCCATTCAGCTGTATGTCCTTTTTCTTTTTCTAATTCAGCAGAATGCATAGCTTTTGCTTCTTGTTGGAAATGCTCTAGACCCATTTGCAGGTTAGTGAAGGACCTGGCATACTGCTTTACTTGTTCCTGGGAGAGCGAAAACTGCAGTGCGTTCTCATCCCTCTGTTTGCAGACCACACTCAACTGTTCCTGCAGCGACTCTACCTGCACACTGGCTTGATGACTTGCATTCAAAGATGAAACTAGCTTTTCCTCTAATAGTGTGACTTTCTTGCTCAGTTTGATATTTCTGCTTTCCACAGATACAATTTCCTGGGTGTGAGCATCTTCTGATTGTAGAAGATGGCTGCACAGTCTCTCTATCTCCTAGTTTAAGCGTTAATTCTTTGTCGTGGAAGTGTTGAACCTCATGCTGGAGGGTACTGTTTTCTATCTGTTTCTGTTTTAGAGCCAGGATGACTTGGTCTCTCTCCTGCTGAAATATAACTGTCTTCTCCTGCATCGATTGAACTGCATTTACAAGCTGATTTAACTTCCCAGCCTTGCCCTCTTCCTTTGCTAGTAAGAGTTTCCCAAAGGCAGGAGCTTTCTCCTCCATCCAATGGCACTCACACTCTTTTTCTCGCAGCATCACAGAGAACTTCATGTTTGTCTCTTGTAATGTTTGAGACTCTATTTCTTTTTCTTTGGATGTTTCTGTTATCTTTTCATTTTCCCCTTTTAGATTAGAAATGTCCATTTCTAAAATTAATATTCTCTCCTTTAGGTTTATTACAGCTTGCCTTAGCAGTTGGTTTTTATTTACTTGGTTAGTGAAATTTTCACTGGAAGAAAGTAACTGATCACTTTTGGCTTTGATTAAGAGATCTTTTTCTTTAAGTAAATTTTGTAACATATCTTGTTTTTCCTTTAGCTGTTTAATGTATGAGTCCATTTGTTCCTGCTCTTTCTTTTCTCTCTCTGAGGCCATAGCAATTGACTCAGACAACCTGTGGTTATTTTCCTTGAGTGTCCTAATTGTGGCATTTTTTTCTTCCAGTGATTTTCTCAGCTCTTTGACCTCTGCTAACTGGGAGGTAAGTGATGAGGCAGACAGGAGCTGGGGTGTAGCAGTGTCAGTTTTTCCTAAAAGAAGATCCTTGGTATTGCAAAGCTGCCCTATGCAGTGCTGAGCCTGGGCTAACACCTGGCCCAAATTTTTGAGTTTGGTTTCATTCACCTCATAACATTGGCTGGGGCCAGTGGAGTCTACTTCTAATTTAGAACTGTTATCACTGTCAACCAAAACTTGGGCTTGAAGTAGAAGCAGATCTTCCTGTAGTTGGGCTGATTCATTATGTATATTTTGGACTGAAGTCATGGCCTGGAGTTTCCATTCCTCCATTTTTGTAACTTGCTGTTTTAATGTATCGCGTTCCTGTAGGAGCTCCTCCAACTGATTACTAGTAACACCTCCAACCTCATTACCAGTGCCGAAAGTTTGTAAAACTTCCAACAAAGTCTGACATTTCTGGCTTAGTGCATCAATTTCAATGTCTTTTTCTCTAATGATATGAGATAAATTCTGCAGAGTTTCTCTAAACATATCTTGACCACTACTTTCAATTTTGGTGGACATTTTTTTATTATCTTCTTGAAGCTGGATGAGGGCTGCTTTTTGGCAGCAACTATAGCCATCATTTTGAGATGTTCTGTTTTTAAGTGGTTATTTTCCTTGGTCTTCTCACTCAAAACAGCTAATGCCTGTTCTCTTTCTATACTGAAGGTCTGCAGTTGCTGCTGAAGGTCACCGACATCCTGGGTGTATGAAACTGCAGAAATTTTAGCCTGCAGAGCTTGTATCTCCACATCTTTCTGCTGGGTCATTGGAGTGAGTTCACCAACTTCATCTTGGGACAGCTGATCCATCTGTGTGGTTAAAGATACATTTTTTTCACTTAGAAGTTTAATCTCAAGTTCTCCTTCTTTGATTCCTTTCACTAATTTTTCACTTTCAGATGTAGACAGGTCATGTTTTTCTCTTCCATTTTCTGTATTAAGGCTTTTAACTTTTGTTTCTTGAAAAATATCAGAATTCTCTGTTTGAGTGTTGTGTCTTTTTCCATGTGATTGGGCTTTTATTTGTTCAAGGGTGTTCTGCAAATTCTTAATTTCCTCTTCTTTCTGTAAAAATAATTGGGTATGGGCAGCATTCATTTGCTCACATTGGTATTTAAATTCATCCATTTCCTTCTGCTGCTCCTGTAAAGACTGAAATAGTTGCATTTTACTATGGTTTTGATCTTCAATTACCTTCTGATGATGCTTCACTTCCTCTTCCAGATGGTTCTTGATGATATTTAGTTGAGATACCTCAGATGCTAGTTCTGTGATAGCCTCCAGGGTTTTAGGCTCAGCCACAGGTACAGGTCGACTGTGCTCTTCCCTAAGTCTTTCTAATTCTTCTTGCAGATGCTTGTTTTCTTCTTTCATTGATGCAAGACTTCTGTCCTGTTCCTCTATGGTTTGCCTAAATGTTTCATTTTTTCTTAAGGCCTCAGAACACTTATCTAAATCCTTTTGTAGTTCTGAACTGGTTCCTTCGAGTTTTTCAAAACAAACTTCTTTCTCATTTATAAGTTGTATCAATTGCTTCTATTCTTCTAAATGAGGTGCCAACATTTCCTTAGTTTCTTTTTGATCAGCAGTCATTTGCTCAAGATTCTTTTGAGTTATGCTATTTCAATGTTCTTCTCTTGATTGAGTTGAACTACATGTTCCTGCTCCAACTCTAAGGCAGTGATGTTCAAATTACGTGCATTTGAGAGTTCCTGTGTAGTCTGCCTGTAATTGTTGGCTTCTTCCAGCAGTCTCTTTTCTCCCTGATGTAGTTCTGCTTTTATCTGTTCTTTTTTTCTTTCTAGAGTCTCCACCATAGTGTCTTTTTCCAGAGACATTTGATTGTTACCAGCGATAGATTCTTCCACTCCTGAAAGATTTTGGTTCAGTTTTTTAAGCAAGTCATCCTTAAAATGACTCTTAGAGTCTTCACCCACAGAAAGTCTTAATTCCTTCTTAATTCTAGACAGCTGGTCTTCATTTTGTCTAGTGTGTTCTTTAAGTTCCAGGTTTTCCTGCTGGATTTTAAAATACATTTTTGTGAGTTACTTAGATGATCTACTAAATCTTGGACTTTACCTTCAAGCTCCTGCTTGGTTAACTGCAAATCAGCACAACACTCTTTAAGTTTTTCATTCTCTGATCGTAACATGCATTCAATAGCCTCCATTTCCTTTATCTGACAACTAGGTAAACCTGCTTCTACATCCTTTATAGCCTCCTTGTCCAGAAGGTCATCCTTGGTGAAGTTGGAGATATGGCCAGTGAGGGAAGCCAAGCTGCCCCTCACCTGACCCAAGAAGTGGCCCAAGCCTGAGCCTAAGCCTCCAAACCAGGACTACATTGCTGCGATGTCAGTGTGCCAACAGATCCACTCTGAAAACAGCACTGAAAACTGCTCAAAACCGCTCCAAGAACCACTGAGAAAACTGCTCCTATCTCCATCCAGCTCCCTGCAGAATGTCCTCAAGCGTTGCCAGGGGTTGATTATCACCCAAGCACTCAGAATTCCGTGCAGTGCAGGGCTCGTGCCAACTGTCGCCTTCTGCCTGGAAACACAGAGGCCTGGCCTGGGCTTTGACCAGGGACTTGCCACCAGTGGCACAGTCACCCCATGGGCCTCTGCTCCTTCCCTCCACTGTCCAGCTTGTCTGGCTTGGGTGACTTCTCCCTCAGCGTCAGTGACACGCCCCAGCTCAGGGGGCTGCTTCTGCCACCTGGACCTGGCTGTCATTAACACCCCTACATCATTCTTAATGATAATAAACTTGAAACTTTCCCACTAAAATCAGGAACAATCAAGGGTACCCTCTCCTTTTGAATATCTTACTGAGTTCCTAGGTAATGTAATAAGTCAAGAAAATGAAATTAAAGATCTAGAGGATCGGGAAGAAAAACTTCCGGGTATGCTGTCTTCTACTTAGGGACCATCTGATAAGTTTTACTTTATTCTATGTTGGTGATTAATATCTTTACAGAAAAAGTCAGGTTATATCCAACTTCTTCAGTGTCAAATCATTTTTGACACCTTCCTAACATGTTGAGCTCACATAACTTGATATGGTAGGAACATGTCAAAACTGATATATATATACACACACACACACACATATATATATATATACACACACATATATGTACATATATAGATATATATATATTTTATATATATATATTTATATTTACATATATATTAGTTGTAGATGGACACCCTAACTTTATTTTATTTTTATGTAGTGGTGAGGATCAAACCCAGTGCTTCATGCATGCCAGATGAGTGCTCTAGCACTAAGCCCCAGTCCCAATCCCCAAACTGATTTTTTTAATGGATTGGAAGTGTATCTCAGTGGTAGATCACTTGCCTAACAGGTATGCTGTCCTGAGTTTAATCCCCAACACCCAAAGAGATAATTTTTTTTTTAGAAAGAATAATTTCATATAGATAGTATCAATCATTATATATAGCTTATAAATAAATTATGAAACATATTCGATACTATTAATCTAAATCACACTGAAGGCAAGAATGTAAATGCATATCCCCAAATCAAGCCATCAACAATTACCAGGGAAAGGGATCATTACTACTGGGCTGTAGAGAGTGATATTGAATATCAGAGACTCCTTTTCCACATGTATGCCTGGTAAACCGTATGTACTTTTGTGATTTGTATAATAAGATGTTCTTGCTATAAGACTAGACTTGACTTAAAATAAGACTAGGACTTATATGACCTAGACTTATTTATGAGACTAGGACTTCTAATTTTTTTGTTATAAATAAGTCCTCATCTTATTTATTTACTTACTCACTTGAAGCATAACCTTTAAGCTACAATTTTAAAAGCAGATATATACAGGACATGTTGCTCTCCTCCTACGTTTCCTGAAATATCAGGCTGTTTGCTTTACCTGCTGACTTGGGAATGCGTGTGGAGCACTGATGCTCTCTGCTCTGTCCTGTGCATCCTGTGGTTACAGGCAGCATGTAGTGTGTGCTCTGGCGTGAAGTGGCATGGCACTGCCCTGACATATAGAGCTCTTCCATCCAGAGTTAAACCTAGGGGCAGGAAGTAATTATTTTTTCCCCAAACATAACCTTCCTTTCTGGGGATAGGGCCTTTCCTGGGCCCCCTGGGGAGAACCTGAAGCTTGGGCAGGGGAGCCTGGATCCTACTCAACTGCTCTAGTGAGTCAGGCCAAGGATTTCTTCATACTGTAGCTTCATGACAGCTTCTATTGGAATAACATTCTGCTCTAGGTCTGGGGTTTGAAATATAAGATATGATTAATAAGAAAGGAATGAAAGGAATGAAAGGAACAAGATGGGAAGTAAAGAACCTGTTAGCCAGAGGACAGCATACCAATGGTAGTTCCTTTCAGTGACCTCATTGCCCACAGCCATCAGGAGGAATGGCCACTGTTTGTTCTCTCTGTGGGGCTGGAGGGAAGCAAGCTCTCCACGGGACATAGTGTGTCTGGCTCTGGTGCTCAACCCTGAACTCCTGATCTCTGCTTCCCTCAGGAGCCCTGTCTTTCTCTGTTTCTTATTGCTACAATGGAAGACCACAGACAGGGTAATTTATAAAGAACAGAGGTGCTTTTTAAAATTTATCTCTTATTACTTCTAATCAGTTATACATGACAGCAGAAAGCTTTTCGATTCATTATACACAAATGGAGCAAAACTTTTTGTTTCTCCGACTGTACATCATGTAGAGTCACACCACACATGTAGTCACACATGTACCTAGGGTAATGATGATCATCTCATTCCACCACTGTTTTTACCCCCATCTCCCCTTCCCTTCTCTCCCTCCCCTTGGCCCAATCAAAGTTCCTCCTTTCACCCCCGCTTCTCCCCCCGCCAATTATGGATCAGCATCTACTTATCAGAGAGAACATTGGGTCTTTGGTTTTCTGAAATTGGCTTACTTTTGCTTAGCATGATATTCTCCAACTCCATCCACTTCCCTCCAAATGCCATGATTTTATTCCCTTTTACTGCTAAGTAATATTCCATTCTGTATATATACTACACAGTTTCTTTATCCATTCATCTATTGAAGTATATCTAGGTTGATTCCACAGTTTAACTACCGTGAATTGAGCTGCTATAAACATGAATGTGGCTGTGTCCCTGTAGAATGCTCTTTTTAAGTCTCTTGGGGATAAACTGAGGAATGGGATAGCTGGTAGTTCCATTCCAATTTTTCCAAGGAAACTCCATACTATTTTCCAGATTGGCTGCACCAATTTGCAGTCCCACTAGCAATGTATGAGCGTGCCTTTTCTCCCACATCCTCACCAACACTTAATGTTGTTTGTATTCTTGATAACTGCCATTCTGACTGGCATGAGATGAAATCTTAAGAGTAATTTTGATTTTCATTTTTCTAATTGATAGAGTTGTTCAACATTTTTTTCATATATTTATTGATCATATGTATATCTTCTTCTGAGAAGTGTCTGATCAGCTCCTGAGCCCATTTATTGATTGGGTTGTTTGTGGTGTTTTTCTTGGTTAAGTTTTTTGAGTTCTTTATATATCCTGGAGTTTAGTGCTCTATCTGATGTGCATGTGGCAAAAAGTTTGCTCCCCAAATGTAGGCTCCCTGTTCACTCATTGATTGTTTCTTTTGCTGAGAAGAAGCCCTTTAGTTTGAATCCAACCTATTTATTGATTCTTGATTTTATTTCTTGCACTTTAGGAGTCTTGTTAAGGAAGTCTGGGCCTAATCCAATGTGATGAAGTTTTTGGCCTACTTTTTCAAGAACAGAGGTTTTTTCACTCATGATTTTGGAAGCTGGGAGGTCCAATGACATGGTATTGGCATCTGTTCAGTGTGTGTGTGGGGCTCCTTGCTGCATTATAAATGGCAGAGGGCATCATGAGGTAAGCCAGAGCAAGTGTACTAGCTCAGGTCTCTGCTCCTCTTCTGATAAAGCCACCAATGCCATCATGAGGACCTCACTCTCATGACCTCATCTAACCCTAATGACCTCTCAAATGCCCACCTCCAAATACCATTATCATAAGATTTGGGATTAATTTCCCAACACATGGACTTTTGAGGGACATATTCAAATCATAGTATGCCCAGTGGGAATCTTGGGTGCTCTCTGCCTGTTGCTGCCATTTTAAGGCTCTTGGCTGGGTGGGGAAACATGGCCTTTCCCTTCCCTTGCCATGGAACAGCTTGGAACAAGCTGGACTAATCACACAGGACTTGCAGAAGGCCCAGCTATGCCAAAGAAAACCCTAGCAAGTGACCATGACCAGAGGCTCTGCCAGCTTGCTCTCTAGTCCTTGTGTCCACTCTTCACTGATCCTGGTCATCCTCAGTAGCCCCTCTGGATGAGTCCTCTGTGTACTGAGGGTTTCATAAATGAAAAGGGACAAAGAACATAACAGGAGTGTCTTGATTTGATGCTCTTTGGAATTTTAAAAATGTCTTGGGGTGAAATTCACATAACATAAGGAAAGGTGTTGAAGTGAGCATCTTGTGCATCCAGGATGTGGAATTTTAATAGTTTCAGTAACTTAGAATCATTTGTCTAGTCCAAGGCATAGGCTATGTATCTGGCATATATGTGTCATTTAGCCTGGGTGACGGTCCATGAAAAGGAGCCCTCCTCAACCTGTTTCCCTGATGAGGACCTCGAGGCCTAGCCTTGTTCAAAACTGCATGGCTAAAAGAGGTAGAATGGAAATTTCAATCCAATCCACTGCCTTACTAACACTTTGGTGTTTTGCTTTTCCTACTCTACCAAGTTGCCATTTGAGATAAATGAGTTAATTCTCTGCATGGGTCTAACTGAGATAAGGCAGGATGAATCCAAGGACCAAGTAGCTTCTCACCCCTGACCTGCTGTACCCACCTGCTACATGCAGCCTTAGGATGGGGCTCGGGCAGTACCCTGAATGCTGAGTGACTTGGCATCTTGTGGATTCACGTGGCCTCTGATCAGGGAACCTCTCCACACCCTGACCTTCTGGCCAGCCTCCCTTTATGGGGGTAATGATGAAGATTGAGGTTTTGGCCAGTGCCACCTTGCCTGCTGCCAACCTCTGGGTGATGTGCTTTCTGTTCAGTCCTTTCTTTGGTCACAGGGAGCTGCAGAATGGAGACCACATTTGGTCATTGCCTCTTCATTTGCTCAATGAGAGTCTTTTAAGCAGTGCCACCCCTTGAATGTCCCTGTGACCAACATGTGGATCACATTCTCTGTGCGGCCTACACTGACTGCTCATGCAGCCGGATCACCCCCCTGGGGAAAGGCAAACTGTGGATGTCAATGTCAGATGGTGGGGGACTGACTGAGTAGAAGAGGGCATGAAGAGGGACGGAGTCCTGATCCTAGGTGTCTGATGACAGAAACAAACCCCACCTAGGATCTGGGGCCAGAAGGCAGCACTGTGTGGCCTACAGTGATGGGATTATTGGATTTTCTGTATGGTAAAGGGAACATTTGAGAAAATGTGCCAGGTACTGGAATGAGGCATTGTGCTTCGTACTGGAGTTGGTGGTCTGAGTATACAACCCACCTAGTGGGGTGATGCCCAGGGATGCATCTCTTGCACCCTTCCACCTGAGATACCTTTTGAACCTCTTTATTTCCCTCTCCTCTTCTTGCCTCTCCTCTCCTTCCTTCCTTCTCCTTCTCTCCACTCTTCTTCTCCCCTCTCCCCTATCCTCCACTCTTAGCCCATGGCTTTTATGGCTAATGTAATGCTGCATTTTCAATTATTCTGGGGTGAGTGTGAGTGATGCAGGGGCCAGGAACAGATGTGTCCACCTGGGTGAGGTTCTGCTCAAGCTGGAACCCTGTGAAACAGGTGTGGGTGGCTTAGAGCTCTGGAGGGCAAGACAAGCTGAAAGCGTAGGTCAGTGTGGGGGGTATTCTCTTTCCAACCTGGAAAGTCACCAGATTCCCTTCAAGGACCTCTGCAAGGAAAGCAAATTCTGAGAGAAACTGAGGGGACATAAATGCAGGTGAAGGAGCACCTCTTAGATGTCAGCTAATGAATTCTATGCAAAAGTGCTACATTCAATTTAATTCTTTTTGATAATGGCAAGATGATATAACAATGACAGTGTAACTAACAATTACCATTGACTAGTACCTAGGGAGAAGAGCAATTTGGTTGAGCACATGAGGGTGGGATTTCCCTGGTTGAATGTGGAGTCCACACTCCAGCATCATGCCATGCACCTAAATTCCAAAAATGACTTTGTATGAGGTCAATGAGAAACCTGCCTTCCAAAATGAATGACTTTCTGTGTTGATTCTGATGTGATTTAAGGAATGTTTATTTTAGTAGCACTAAATTTCTCTGTCCTTACATCCACAGTGGAATTATTCTCTGGGCTGAAAATGGGAACATTTGGTATGAAGGATAACCTTTGTGCTGCTTCTGAGTGCCAGATGTAACCTAGGAGGCATAATTTAGTAATCCAAACTCAGAAAATCATATGTGGGAGCTAAAGAGAAAGAGAAGAAAGGTGATAGGGGAATCTCATGAAAATCAAAGTTAGATCAGTAGAGTAGAGGAAGGGGAGGAGGAGAGGGAAAGAGGAAATCCTGGGGCATGATATTGGCCAAGTGAGATTGTTAGATTATGTGCATGTGTGAATATGCAACACTGAATCCTGCCATTATGTATAAGTATAGAGCACCAATAAAGAATATGGGAACAAATGTTCTTCCCAACATAACAAAAATTATATAATTTAGACATAAGATCCTGAAATTTATAAGAGACACCTCACTGCTGAAGGCAAAAATTGGTAGATTTCCCAGTAGAAGTGAAAAGTGCTCCCAGTAAGCGTTATGGTTGCAGCCAAGGTTTTTAATGCTAAAAAGCATTAAAATGCATACTACACAAAAATAAACTGCACGGAGTTAAAGATATTTATGTCCAAAGAAAAACATTAAAATATGTAATAAAATAAAGACCAACTTCTTCCTGGTTCTAGAGTACAGAGGGCTTAATGAAGAGACACAAAGCACTAACCACATAAAAGGCTGAAAAGTTAGAATAGCATTAAGAAACCCATGTTTGTCAAAATGTGTCTTTTTTTTAGCACTAGGGATTGAAACCAGCGCCTTGATTGTGCTGGCAAGTGCTCTGCCACTGAGCTACATACCCAGACCTTTTTTTAAAACTTTTTATTTTGAGACAGAGTCTTATTAGTTGCCCAGGCTGACCTCAAACTGGCCTCTAACTTGGCAATCCTCATGCCTCTGTCTCCCAGGTAGCTAAGATTATAAGTGTGCACCACTATACCCAGCTTCATCAAAAGTTATCTTAAAGTTTAAAAGCAAAAGCAAGCTCTAGCCAGGTGGGGTGATGCATGCCTATAATCCCAGCAGTTCAGGAGCTTGAGGCAGGAGGATCATGAGTTCAAAGCCAGCCTCAGCAACTTAGCAAGGCCCTAAACAACTCAGTGAGACCATCTCTAAATAAAATACTAAAAAGGGCTAGGGATGTGGCTCAGTGGTTAAGCACCCCCTGGGTTCAATCCCTGGTACCGGGGGAAAAAAAAAAAAAAAAACAAGCTTAATCTGGGAGAAAATATTTGCCACAAAATTTTATGTCAAGAGTATGGAAAGAATGTTTAGAAATCAATAACAAAAGGACAAAAGTCAATATAAAATGAACAAAAAGTTTTATCACAAAACATGAAATACAAGTGGCAAGAAACATCTACCTAGATCATCTAGCTCAACCTCTCTAGAAATTAAGAAACATAAATAAAAACTAGAACAACAACAGAAAGCCTTTTACACATAATCCATTGGCAAAATGGAGTCTGGATTGCCAAGAGCTGTTTTATCAATACAATTTTTCATCCACTGCTGGTGGGAGTAAAAATCTGTGCCATCACTTTCCACCACTTTGGCATAAACTGTAAATAATCTAAATAGCCATAGTTGAACAGATAAATAAATTATAATATACTCATATAATATTATGAAGCAATAAAAAATGAGTGAATGACAGCCATATATAACAACATGAGTGGATTTTCATTTTTTTCCCCTTTCCACATATGTTATTGGTGTGTTATAGTTGTAGGTAATGATAGTATTCATTGTTACATATTCGTACATGCACACAATTTAGCAATATAATTTGACCAATATCATTCCCCAGCACTTCCCTCTCCCTTCCCTCTTCTCACCCCTTGGCCTCTACTGAGCTCTTTGATTTTCATGAGATCCCTGCATCCCCTCCCCCATTTATTTTCCTTTTTCCAGAATAAGTGAATCTTAATAACAGTGTGTTGAGTCAAAAAAGTAAAAACCAGGCAATAATATATGGTTTGGTTTTTTAAAAATAAAATGAATTGTAGACTGGAGAACACTGGACCTGCCAAGTTTTGAAGCCTGGGTCACAAGTGGGCTTCTCTCAGAAGTTGTCTGCTTTTTCTAAATGACGACCCCCTCCCCATCTTCTACTTTGTAAGAAAAATGGGCCAGAGGAGAGTAGCCCCCTTACCATCATTGTTTATATCTGTCTTATGAAGCACCAAGTTGACGAATTCCTCAGGACTCATAGTTTGTTGGCCATTGAGGGCTTGTACAGCCTGCAAAAAGACATTAAATCAGAGAATGCAACTTTGCTGGTAGCACATACATTTTTTTTGTGGTTGTTGTTGCAACATTTCTGCCCCAGTGTGACAGGATTTGGGGATGTATTAATGTAAGTTTTGCTATTGGTTGCTTAAAATAAATAAAGAGAAAGGATTGCATGTCAGTTCTAGGTAATGGGGCTTGGAAATTAAATTAACTGAAGAAAGTCTGAGGTTTTTTTTTTCTTTTTCTTTTTTTTTTTTTTTTCACACAGCATAAAGGGATCCATTCAAAAGATGCAAAGAACCCCTTGGAGAAAATAATGTAGTGGTCATGCTTATAAGAACTCTGAAAAGAGGTATTGTTCTCAATTTTGGATCGATTCACTTGGATCTTATGGATGAACATAAATGTATGACCAGAACTCTGCCAGTATGCAGGGCTTCTTCTCCGGCTCCTGCCATTGGCATCTTTGGGTCTTTGTGTCCCTTTTGAAGGATGACAGACTGGGAAGAGAGATATATATGCCTTAGAAGAATGCTGAATTTCTGTCACGTTCTACCAGCACCTTTTCATCATAAAAGTTGTCAGGAGACCCAGGGCAAATGACATTTTCCAGCCTTCCTAGAAGGAAGATTTAGCCCCTCCCTAAAGGCAACTAAATTAAATGATCCAGATTTGACAGAGAAATTCATAATAAAAAAGGATTAGTCATCTGGAAATTTGGACGGAACTATCGTGATTGAGTATGAAGGAATCTTTAGAAAATTTGCTGGCAACATATTTCAGTTAGAGGGCACCATCTTAAATATGACTGTCTCTCTTGTTGCTTCCCAAGTGCTACTAATGTTGATTCCAAGATGAATAATTATAAACCACGCTGAGGCACCACTCTTGATTCTCGGCTGGAATCAAGATCATGTCTAGGGAATCATGTCTAGTGAATTGCAGAAGAGAGTCTTAATAATAGATAGAGGATTATCTTTCTGGGTAGTTTCTCAACCTTCACACCACTGACATTTTGGAGTAGATCATTCTTTCTTGTTAGGGGTTGTTCTGTGCATTGGCGAATGTTTAGCAGCATTCCTGGTCTCTAACCAATAGATGGCAATAACACCACCCCGTTCCTAACTTCCCTATTAACCAGACCGTCTCCAGACATTGCTGTCTGCTGGGTGGGAATTATCCTGGGTGAGAGCCTCTGCTCTAGGTTTACCCTGGCTCTGGTCTCTAGAGGCTCCCTTACTCTTCCAGGTGGCCCGGTTGGACTGGAGCTAACAAAACTCTCTGCTAGCCTCCTCTCCCAGAGGTCTACACACCTCACATTCAGGCATTCTTTGTTCCAACAAATTCTAGGAATGCAGATAATTCCATTTTAAACTTCATCCCTCTCCTTTGCCCTCGTGGTCTGCTTCTTTAGACTTCTCATGTATGACTTGAAGATGAGACATCGCGTTTCCCTTGTTACTGACTTCTGGGGTCCTACCGAGTCACTCTTCTCAAAACGCCTTCTCGAAAACCCTTCTCTTGACTGTTTCATGCCCTCGGAGTAAGATTAAGATATAAGAAGCTCTTTTGTAAATTCCAAATGTGCTCTAGTGCAGTACTTTCCACTCTCTTGACGCCTGGCTGAATTCCACCTTAACATCCTTGTTGTACATAGAGAAAACTTAGGTTGTACAATATTATTATTCTTTCCCCTGCTGTTTTTTTTCACTTGCCATTGATAGAAATAATGTTCTTACACCACTTTTTAAATAAGTATATGTTCCAGATGCACTAATTTATTTAAACATTTTCCCTTATAATTTTTTTACTATCTTATTCTTTTTTTTTTTTTTTTTTTTTTTTTTTTTTTTTTTTTGTACTGGGGATTGAACTCAGGGGCACTTGACCACTGGGCCACATCCCCAATCCTATTTTTTATTTTTTATTTTATTACAGACAGAGTCTCACTGAGTTGCTAAGTGCCTCGCCATTGCTGAGGCTGGCTTTGAACTCGCAATCCTCCTTCCTCAGCCTCCCAAGTGTTGGAATTACAGGCGTGTGCCACCACGCCCAGCTCCCTATTCTTTTTATTCTGTATGATTGTTTTTTTCTGATGAAAAGTAAGTAATGCTGACTCTAACATAAGCGTGACTTTTAGCCACCTGATGCAGACGATCACATTTCCAGGAAATTTGTTCTGAGTAATGCTTTGGTGGCATTCCCTAAGATTTTTATGCTATGTTTACATCCTAATAGTTTGTAGAATAACCTAGGGTATATTCATTTAAAAGTATATTTTAAACTTTATGTGAGATTGAACTCCATTGGATACTTTAAATTCCTGATTTTGTGGTGCAACATGTAAGATAAATGCAGAATTTCTGAATCTTCATGTTTAGAGAGTTTAATTGCAAAGTGCCTCAGTACATTTTTTTGCCATTGTTGTTGGCAAATGACCTATGTGAGACTGAAGTGCTAACAATGCTAGTACTAAATTCTTTCCATGTTCGCAAACTCTACATTTGCTTACTTAGCTTTACATTTTTATCTGCTTTGTTCATTTGTTAAGATGTTTGATTGTAATTATAGTTCTACCCACTTCTTTTTTTTTTCTAGAATTTTTGCTGATATTTCTCCTACATACGTGGTTTGTAACTTAGCTCCGTTGTCTATGAAAGAGTGAATTTGGACCAGATCATCTCTAAGACATCTGACTTTAACTCTCTTTCATGTCATGTTACAAGACAGTATATCACCTTAATAGTGTTTATTATACCTCTTATTTTCATTTGGGTACAGTGTCCTGCTTAATTACTTTTGGACCCTTTTTATCTCATACCATTAAAATGACTATCCCCTACTCCACTGGGGGAAGTGTTGAAAGGGTGAATTATGAAGGCACTTATTGAACTTTAGTGTTGGAAAGGATCTGAGATCCTGGATCTAGCTCTAAGAAATATATTGGTCCAGTTCCAGAAAGATTAGCCTTATGTACTTCAATCATAGTTCATATATCATGCTACATATTTATACACCATCTTGCATTTTATATGATCCTCACAAGACTTTCTGCACTAAGGCAGAGAAAAAAGATGAGTTGCTTTAGAAATTCATATTTATTTCCTTTTACACCCCAATGCTCTGCAAAATTTTGTGAACTTCAGAGTGGCCTGCACCAAGAAAAAAGAAAGTGTTAAATTTGCAGTTGCACATTCAGTTATCAAAAGGAAAAGTGAGACTCACATGGCTTCAGCAATTCAACATGTCAATCCCAAAAATATCCAACTACATGGCAAGCCATCATCTGCTCTTGCAAAGGATACTTCGCTACCACTTACCACAAAGATGTTCAGTAGTTCCTTTTTGTCAATAGAACCATTTCCATCAGAATCACACAGCTTAAAATACCATTTTAATTTTTGCTCAATTTTTCCTTGTACCACTAGATTTACGGCAGCAATAAACTCTATAAAGTCGATAAATCCATCCTGTGGAAAGCAAGGTAGAAAGGGAAATAAATATTTAAGAAGAACAATTGTTTTTTACTTGATAAGTCATCATTCATGAGCAGGACTTTTAGAACAAGTTAATACAACCCAACATATTTCAGCATAAATTCTTCCCTAATATTTTGTTAAAAAAAACAATATATAGCTCCCATTTATAGAAACAAACACTTTAATTTTATGGTTAAGTGCCTTGAATCTGCATTACTTTCAAAGCGGTTTTGGGTTCATAGCAAAATTCAACAGAAGGTGCACTGATTTCCTATGTGTCCCCTGACCCCACAAATACACAGCTTTCCCCATTATTGACACCTCCTACAAAGTAGGGCATTTTTTTTTTAACTGATGAATCTACATCAGCACACCTTTTCATCCACAGCTCATAGTATATCAGAGTTTCCTCTTAGTGTTGTAAATTCTCTGGGTTTGTACAAATGTATAATGAGATATTCCTATGCTTATGGCATCATACAGAGTAGTTTTACTGCCCTAAAAATCCTCTGTGCTCTGCTAATTCAGACTTTCCTAACCTTTAGTAACCAGTGATCATTTTACTGTCTCCATAGTTTTGCTTTGTCCAGAATGCTGTAAGGTTGAAATCATACAGCATGCAGTCACTTCAGATTAACTAACCCCTTCACTTGGTAATATGCATTGAAATTTCTTCCATGTCTTCACATGGTTTAATAGTGTCTTTTCAGGACTGAATAATATTCCATTATCTGGATATACCCTTAGTTTATTGTTTCACCTACTGACATCTCAATTGCTTCTAAATTGGCAATTATGAATAAAGTTACTAAAATATTCAAGTGAAGATTTTTGTGTGGATATATGTGTTCAACTCCACTTGATAAATACCAAGGTATTTAGATAGTATAGTAAGAGTTTGTTCAGTTTTTAAGAAACCACCCAAAGGTGGCTAATAATTTTGTGTTCCAACAACAATGAATGAGAGTTCCTGTTGCTCCACATCCTCACCAGCTTTTGGTATTTTCAGAGTCCTGGATTTTGGCCATTCTAAAGCATGTAATGGCATCGCCTTATTTTAATTTCCAATTCCTTAGTAATGTATGATATTCAACATCTTTTCATGTTTATTTGCCATCCATGTATCTTCTTTAGCGAGTTCTTTGGCCCATTTCTTTATTTTATAATTTTTAATATGTACAACTCATAGTGCATGTATTTAGCATCTTTTTACATACAACTGTTTGTATACAAAGTATATTCGTACAATTCAGGTCTTCAATCATGCATTTAGGAAAATGATATCCATCTCATTCAATCACCTTTTCTTATTTTTTTTTCCTTTTCTCCCCCTCCCTCTCCCCTTGCTCCCTCCCTTCCCCTCCCTTCCCTTTGACCATTCTAGTGTTCCTCTAATCCTCCTATGTACCACCCCCCATCCAACAACACTATGAACTAGCCTCCTTATATCAGAGAAAACATTTGGTACTTGGATTTTTGAGACTAATTGCACTTCGCATTATGTCTTCCAACTTAATCCATTTAACTGCAAATGCCATTAATTTATTTTCTTTTATTGCTGAGTAAAATTCCATTGTGCATATATACCACATTTTCTAATGCACTCATTTACTGAGGGACATCTAGGTTGGTTCCACAACCTAGCTATTGTGAATTGCGCAGCTACAAACATTGAGATAGCTGTGTCACTGTAATATGCTGTTTTTAAGTCCTTTGGGAATAGACCCAAAAGTGGGATGGCTGGGTCATAGGGTGGTTCCATTCCCAGTTTTCCAAGAAATCTCCATACTGCTTTCCATAACGGTTGCACCATTTTGCAGTCCCACAAGCAATGTATGAGTGTGCCTTTTTCCCCACATCCTCTCCAACATTTATTGTTGCTTGTGTTCTTGACAGCTGCCATTCTGACTGGAGTGAAGTGAAATCTTAGAGTAGTTTTGATTTGCATTTCTCTGATTGCCAGCGATATTGAACATTTTTTCATGTATTTGTTGATTGATTGTGTATCTTCTTCTGAGAAGTGTCTTCTCAATTCCTTAGCCCATTTATTGATTAGGTTATTTGTTTTTTTGGTGTAAAGTTTTTTAAGTTCTTTATATATTCTAGAAATTAGTGCTCTGTCTGATGTGCATGTATTAAATATTTGTTCCCAATTAGTTGGCTCTCTATTCACCTCACTGATTGTTTCTTTTGCTGAAAAGAAGCTTTTTAGTTTAAATCTATCCCATTCATTAATTCTTGGTAGTAATTCTTGTGCTATGGGATTCTTATTAAGGAACTTGGGGCCTAATCCAACATGTTGGAAATTGGAGCTTACTTTTTTCTTCTATTAGACGTATTGTCTCTGGTCTAATTCCTAGGTCCTTGATCCACTTTGAATTGAGTTTTGTGCATGGTGAGAGATAAGGGTTTAATTTCAATTTGTTGCATATGGATTTCCAGTTTTCCCAGCACCATTTGTTGAAGAGGTTATCCTTTCTCCACTGTACATTTTTTTGGCACCTTTGTCTAAGATAGCTGTAATTATATGTATTAGTCTCTGTATCCTCAATTCTGTACCATTGGTCCACCAGTCTGTTTTGGTGCCAATACCATGCTGTTTTTTGTTACTATTGCTCTATAGTATAATTTAAAGTCCGGTATGGTGACGCCCCCTGCTTCACTTTTCTTGCTCAGGATTGCTTTGGCTATTCTGGGTCTCTTATTTTTCCAGATGAATTTCATGACTGCTATTTCTATTTCTTTGAAGAATGACATTGGGATTTTTATTGGAATTGCATTAAATCTGTATAATGCTTTTGGTAGTATGGACATTTTGACAATATTAATTCTACCTATCCAAGAGCAAGGTAGGTCTTTCCATCATCTGAGTTCATCTATAATTTCTTTCTTTAGTGTTCTATAATTTTCGTTATAGAGGTCTTTCACCTCTTTCGTTAGGTTGAGTCCCAGGTATTTTATTTTATTTTATTTTTTTTTTGATGCTATTGTAAATGGGGTAGTTTTCATCATTTCCCTTTCAGAGGCTTTGTAGCTGATGTACAAAAATGCCTTTGACTTCTGTGTATTGATTTTGTATCCTGCAACTTTGCCAAATTCATTTACTAGTTGTAAAAGTTTTCTGGTACAGTTTTTTTGGGTCTTCTAGGTAGATAATCATGTCATCAGCAAATAGTGATAATTTGAGCTTTTCTTTTCCTATCTTGATCCCTTTAATTTCTTTCATCTGTCTAATTGCCTATGTTAAATAGCAGTGGTGAAAGGGGGCATCCCTGTCTTGTTCCAGTTTTTAGAGGGAATGCTTTCAATTTTTCTTCATTTAAGATAATGTTAGCTCGGGGCCTTGCATAAATAGCTTTTATAATGTTGAGATATGTTCCTGATATTCCTAGTTTTTCCAGTGTTTTGAACATAAAGGGGTGTTGTATTTTGTCAAATGCTTTTTTCTGCATCTATTGAGATGATCATATGATTTTTGTCTTTAAGTCTATTGATGTGATGTATTATGTTTATTGATTTCCGAATGTTGAACCAGCCTTGCATCCCTGGAATAAACCCCACTTGATCATGGTGCACTATCTTTTTGATATGTTTTTGTATCCTATTTGCCAGAATTTTGTTGAGGAGTTTTGCATCTATGTTCATTAAAGATATGGGCCTGAAGTTTTCTTTTTTGGATGTGTCTTTGCCTGGCTTTGGAATTAATGTGATATTGGCCTCATAGAAAGAGTCTGGAAGAGCTCCCTCTTTTTCTATTTCTTGAAATAGTTTGAAGAGCACTGGTATTAGTTCTTCTTTGAAAGTCTTATAGAACTCGGCTGTAAACCCATCAGGTCCTGGACTTTTCCTTGTTGGTAGCTTTTTGATGGCATCTTCTATTTCTTCGCTTGTAATCGGTCTGTGTAAGTTGGGTATAGCCTCCATTTCCAGTTTAGGCAAATCATATGACTCAAGAAATCTGTCAATGTTTTCAATATTTTCTGTTTTATTAGAATATAAGTTTTCAAAGTAATTTCTAATTATCTTCTGTATATCTGAGGTGTTTGTTGTGATATTCCCTTTTTCATCACGAATGTTAGTAATCTGAGTTTTTTCTCTCCTTCTTTTTGTTAGCATTGCTAAGGGTCTGTCAATTTTGTTTATTTTTTCAAAAAACCAACTTTTAGTTTTGTCAATTCTTTGAATGGTTTCCTTAGTCTCAATTTCATTAATTTCTGCTCTGATTTTAATTATTTCCTGTCTTCTACTGCTCTTGGTATTGGTCTGTTCTTCTTTTTCTAGTGCTTTGAGGTGTGATGTTAAGTCATTTATTTGGTGGGTTTTTTTTTTTTTTTCCTCTTAAGGAATGAACTCAGTGCAATGAATTTTCCTCTTACTACTGCCTTCATAGTGTCCCAGAGATTTCTATACGTTGTATCTGTGTTCTCATTTACCTCTAGGAATTTTTTAATCTCCTCTTTGATGTCTTCTTCAACCCCTTGTTCATTCAGTAGCATGTTGTTTAGCTTCCAGTTATCTGAGTAGTTTTTCTTAATCCTTGTTTTGTTGTTGATTTCCAATTTCATCCCTTTATGGTTCGATAGCATGCAGGGTAGTATCTCTATTTTTTTTCTATTTGCTGAGAGTTTCCTTATGACCTAATATACGGACTATTTTGGAGAAGGAGCCATGTGCTGCTGAGAAAAAAGTGTATTTGTTTACTGAGGGATGAAAATATTCTATATATGTCCATTAGGTCTAAGTTGTTAATTGTTTTAAGGAGGCTTAAAGTTTCTTTGTTTAGCTTTTGTTTGGATGATCTATCCATTGGTGAGAGAGGTGTGTTGAAGTCCCCTAGAATAACTGTGTTGTGGTCTATTTTACTCTTGAACTTGAGAAGCGTTTGTTTGATGAATGTAGGTGTTCCATTATTTGGGGCATATAGATTTATGATTGTTATATCCTGTTGATGAATGTTTCCCTTGAGTAGTAAGAAATATCCATCTTTGTCCCTCTTGATTAGTTTTGGTTTGAAGTCTACCTTATTTGATATGCGAATGGAAACCCCTGCTTGTTTCCACCGGCCATGTGAGTGATAAGACTTCTCCCAGCCTTTCACTTTCAGTCTGTTGATGTCTTTTTCTATGAGGTGTGTTTCTTGGAGACAGCAAATTGTTGGGTCATTTCTTTTAATCCATTCTGATAATCTGTGTCTTTTGATTGGCGAGTTTAGGCCATTAACATTCAGGGTTATTATTGAGATGTGATTTTTACTTCCATCCATTTTTATTTGGATTATGGTCTTTAGCTTGATTTGGTTTCTCTTCTGGTTGGTATTTCCTTTAGTTTAATATCTCCCTTTGTTGATTTTCGTTATCATCTTTCTCTTCTTCTTCATGAAAAATGTTGCCCAGGATGTTCAGAAGTGCTGGCTTTCAAGTTGTGAAATCTTTTAACTTTTGCTTGTCGTGGAAGGTTTTTATTTCATCTTCGAATCTACAGCTCATTTTGCTGGATATAAGATTCTTGGTTGACATCCCTTTTCTTTCAGAGCTTGAAATATGCTATTCCAGGATCTTCTTGCTTTTAAGGTCTGGGTTGAGAAATCTGAACATAGTCTGATTGGTTTCCCCCTATATATGATCTGCTTCCTTTCTCTTGTGGCTTTTAGTATTCTCTCCTTGCTCAGTATATTAGGCATTTTCATTATAATGTGTCTTGGTGTGGATCTGTTGAGATTTTGTTTGTTTGGTGTTCGGTATGCCTCTTGAACTTGGTTTTCCCATTCATTCCTCATGTTTGGAAAATTTTCTGTAATTATTTTGTTAAATAAATTACTCATTTCTTTGGCTTGAAACTCTGTCCCTTCCTCTATGCCAATCACTCTTAAGTTTGGTCTTTTTAATGCTGTCCCATAATTCTTGGATGTTATGTTCTTGATTTCCAACGAGTTTTGCTGTATAGTCTAAATTCTTCTCTAGGACATATATTTTGTCTTCATTGTCTGAGGTTCTTTCTTCCAAGTGGTCTACTCTGTTGGAGATGCTTTCAATTGAACTTTTATTTTGGTTTATTGCTTCTTTCATTTCTGGAATTTCTGTTTGGTTTCTCTTTAGAGCCTCTATTTCCCTATTGAAGTTATCTTTTACTTCCTGTATTTGTTTTTGGAGTTCTTTGTCAAAATGATCTTTTGCCATCTGTACTTGCTCCCTCATCTCATTTTTAAGTTCATTCTTAAGTTCCCTAAACATTTGGAATATGTAATTTCTAAATTCCATCTCTCGCATTTGACCAACTGTGTTTGCCATGGAATCTACTGATGAGGTATCTTGATTTGTTTGTGTCACTTTCTTCCCTTGTTTTTTCATGTTGCTTGTGTGTCTTTTCTTCCTGCACTGTGGGACCTTGACTATTTCGATTTTACCTTAAAGCCTTTTGTTGTTCCTGTAGTACAGTACTATCAGATCCCCTTATAATTCCTTTGCACTTTAAAACTTATCACTTTCTATTCTGAAAATCCACGTTTGATCACAATGTACAAATTTGGTTAACCCAGATATTATTTCCAATTTACTCTGTACACTTCTGATGGTGTTTTATAGCTTCAAGTATTGGATACAGAGGTGTTATGTTTAGGAAGAAGGATATGTCTTGAATTGTTCTTTCTTGGAAAGTATGAAAAGGGAGTTCTATTGAAGTTGTTTAGTGGAAGTGGTTTAGTATCAGTAGAAGAGAGAAGAAAGAGAATGGAGTAGACAATTAGGTGGAAAAACCAATTTATACATAAAATAAGATGGTAAAGAAAAAAATGATAAAAGAGTAGAAATTGGTGTAAGAGAGAGGAGAGAGAATCAAGAAAATAGAGAGTAAACTATATATAACACCACTTTGCTATCCAGTTCAATTGCGCCAGTTCTAGAATTCCCAAGTTCTGCATATAACTTGTTTTTGCCTCTGTTTAGTATGCACAGTATGCACTGGCAGGGTGTAAATATGAAAGATGAAGGAGGAAGAAAAGATGCAAAAGTGAGAAGGAAGAAAAGAAGGAAAGAAAAAAGGAGCAGAAGCAAACAAACAAACACACTGATAATCAATGCAAAAAAAAGGCAAAACAAAACAAAGCCAAAAAAACACAAACAAACAAACAAAAAACCCGAAAACCAATGAAACAAGCAAACCAACAACAACAACAAAAATGTTGAACCCCAAGTCTCAAATAAAACGGGCCCTGGGAAGCCCCCGTCTTTTTTCCTTTCCAGTTTAAGCCCATTGTATCGGATCACGTCTAGACAGTCTGTGAGCCTGTTAGTGGAGTCAAGGCTGCACCTTAGGCCAGTGGCAGAATGGCTCAGCGGAAGATTGGCTCAAGGGGGTTGTGTGTCAGCAGATGAATGGCACCAGGAAGGGGACCCTCCAGAAGGCACCCTTTCCCCAAGCCCACCCACAGTTGTAGCTTCTTGTGGCCGCTGCACTGGCCTCAGACACACCCTCCCCTGCTGGTTACCAGAGTCTCACCCAGGTGTGCGTTGTTTTCAGAGCCTGGCGGCTCCCTGGATGTCTGCAGCTGTTCTTTCTTTCTGTCTTTTCCCCTTTGTCTGGGTCAGCCACTGTACTTCTCAAAGATGGCGGTGCTCTCCTCCCATTCATCAGCAGCTCCACAGACCCTTGTGTCAGTCCAGAGCTTGCGGGATCGGCTTGGCAAGCTGTGCTAAAGAGTTCTACGTGGACACCACTCACACCTCTAGGCTTCTATCCCTCCTCGCCAATCGGTTTCAAAGCCGCTGGGTGGATGTCTCCTTGCCAAGATGGTATTGGGCAGCCGTGCCTGCAGCGCAGGCAGCGCTGCTTCGGACTGTGGACCGCTGCGACTCTACCCCTGCTCGTCGTGGTCCGGAGAACGTTGTATTTCATTGTCCAGAGGTGCACGAATGTCTCGCCTCCCTTTCAGTTGTAACGGAATTGCTAGTAATGCGTTCAAACTTCCCACTCCGCATCTTTTAGCACCTGTGTCCAGAGAGCACCTCCCTCCTGTCGGCCATCTTCCTCTCTCATTGCCTATTTCTTATCTGTTTGGCCCATTTCTTAATCAGGTTTTTGTTTTCTTTATGGCTAAAGTTATGAGAGTTCTTCGTGTATTTTGGATAATAGTTGTTTATCAGCAATATCTTTGACAAATATTTTCTCCCAATCTGTAGCTTGTCTTTTTATTCTCTTGACAGTGTCTTTTGAAGATCAGAAAATTTTGCTTTTAATGAACTCCAACTTACTCTTTCATTCGTGGATCACATCTTTGGTATTGGTTTTTTTTTTTTTTTTTTAAAGTCATCACTACATCCAAGATCATCTCGATTTTCACCAGTGTTTTCTCCAGGAGTTTTAGAGCTTTGCATTTTATATTTAAATCTGTGGTTCATTTTGAGTTAATTTTTATAAAAGGTATAAGGTCTTTGTCTTAAATTTTTATCTTTTCATGTGGATGTCCTATTGTTCCAACATCATTTATTGAAAAGATTGTCTTTTCTCACAGTGAATTGCCTTTGTTCCTTTGTCAAATATTAGTTGAGCATATTTATGTGGATCTGTTTCTGGGTTTTCTATTCTGCTCTATTGATTTATTTGTCTACTCTCTTGGCTACACCATACTGTCTTGATTGATACAGCTTATTATATATCTTGAGGTCAGGTGGTGTCAGTCTTCCAATTTTGCTCCTCTCCTTCAATATTGTGTTGGCTATTTTGGGTCTTGCCCCTGCAGGTAAACGTTAGAATCAGTTTGCCAATATCACAAAATAACTTGCTCGGATTTTGATTGGTTTGCATTGAATCATTAGATCAAGTTGAGAAGAATGAATATCTCAACCATATTGAGTCTACCTATTTATGAATATGGAGTATCTCTCCATTTATCAATTATCTGAATTATTTTACCAGAGATTTATAGTTTCCCTCATATAGACCTTGTACTTATTTTGTTAGATTTATACCTACTTCATTTCTTGGGTGCGACTGTAAAAGGCACTGGGTTTTTGACTTCACATACCCTGTGTTTATTGCTGGCATATTGGAAAATGATTGACTTTTGTACAGTATCTTTGTTTCCTACAATAGTGCTATTCTTCTTCATTAACTGCAGGAGGTTTTTTTTCTGTCAGTTCTTTTGGATTTTCTACATAGACAATTACGCCATTTGCAAACAGAAACAGTATTATTCCTTTCCAATCTGTATACTTTTTATTTGTTTTTCTTGTCTCATTGCATTAGCGAGAACTTCCATATAATGTTGAAGAGTAGTGAGAATGGACATCCCTGCCATGTTCCTGATGTTATTGGGAGAAATTCTGGTTTCTCACCATTAAGTAATGATGCTTGCTGTTGGTTTTTTGTAAATATTATTTACCAAGAGGAGATTTAGTGCCTTAAAAAAATGTTTACTTCTTATGCCAATGAAATTTTGAAATGTTATGACAGAAGGCTGAATCCTTCCTCCTGAGCCCTCTACAGGAGTTATCTTCTGAATGTCTGCAGATTGTGCCCTCTTCTCAGAGAATTTTTAATAGAAGGAAAACATATCTCACAAATCAATGCTATATACCTTTTTATAGAAACTGGTTGATATCTTTGGACAGATAGGCTTTAGTCTAGGAAAATTTTCTTTAAATGCATAATTTAAAGTATGAATCACAATTTGTGAGTCTGTTTTTCTATAAAGATTATGTCCTATTAGTCAATCCTGGAAAAGATTATTTAAGAATTACCAGCTTAGGTAGTTCCCCTTGTTTTAAATTGATAAAGAAGATTTTCAGTTGAAACAGAGATAGTTTATGTCACTCTTAAGAATCATACTTTTCAAATCCTGCACTCAAAAATGCTGAACTACATTAAGAAAGGTAGCCAGTTCTAGGGAGGCAGTGAACTGGTTTCTGTTATTTCCCATATAAGTTCAGATACCCATAGTAGCACATCCTACTCAAGAGAACATGCCATCAATCATATTTTCTTTAGAGTACTTGTGACATCAACACCTATTTACACAGGCAGAATGGGGAATAAAGTATTCCTCTGTCCCTTTAAAATACAGGGATTTAAATTTACTGGTCAGTAAAGTGATATGTGTTTGCTTTGAGTCTCAGGTTTTTGCGAACAGTTTTACCAAGTCTGTAGGAAAAGCAATTGAGAAATCACCAGCAGCTCTGGAGTAGGAGGCAAAGCCTATCTAGCTGGCTAATTGCATCTTTTAATTTTTTTTTAAATAATAAGATAATCACAATATCTAAGATATTAGAAGCCTATATGCTAGGGCTGGGATATAGTTCATTCAATTGGTAGAGCGCTTGCTTCACATGCACAGGGCCCTGGGTTCAATCCCCAGCACCACCAAAAAAAAAAAAAAAAAAAAGAAGAAGAAGCCTATATGCTAATCACTACAACATTGTGCAAAATATATTGACTCATTTTTTTCTACACTGTGGATTGTTTTTATTTTTATAGTCAGAAAAAAATAAGAAAGCATTTAAAAATCATTTCACTACAAATGGTATTACACTTTAATGTTTTACAACTTAGGCCTCTCTAACCCATCAATAACTTTAAATTTCTTATAAAAGATACAACTAACAGATGGAAGTCTAACTGAATGTATCTCCTAAAGGTAATTTTTTGGACACAAAGTGCGATTAGATTTTACTTTCCTCCTTTCTTACTGTTTGAGACCACTTTACCTTGTTAATTCCTAGCAGAGCCATGACTGAGACAAAGTAAATATGCTATTATATTTGAAATTTATTTAACATGACATCAAGATATCATTTATCTAAATTTGGCAGGACAGGACAGTTATTTTTTGGAAATAGGACTGGAGATTTAGAGGAAATAAATAGTGTGGACAGTAACCAACTGTGGATTAATCTGCTCCCAGACCTTTCTTCTGGCCTTTGGGTCTGACCAGTTAGTACAACTGTTCCCTAGGCAGTTACTGGATGAGTTTACCAAGGGTCACAGGAGCATCCTCTCTGTAAAGCTGGCTTATTAATAATGTCCTCTTCCAGATTTTCCATAACATTTTTTTTTATTTGATGATGGTTTGTTTCACTTTATGAGTTCCACCTCAGTGATCACAGCTTTTGGTGTCACCTGCATGATGAATGGCAATAGGCTGGATTGAGCACTGTTGCCTGTAGAACATTTGGTATTTTATTATCAGGCACAATGCCTGTGTACCCATAACACCTTCCAATCCCGGCTCCACAAGCTCTGAGCCAGCACTACCAGGAGGTGAACATAAGTATTTTCCACTGAACAGTTTTTAAATGGGCAGCCTGGATAATCTCAACCCAAAGCTGATTTGGGGTGAGGAAACCTTTCCTCTTAGACCAGGACATTCTCTTTCAAAAACTTCTGGAAGCAAATCTTTCCATTTTGCTTTCAACATTCTGTTATGCAGCCAGACAAATTAATCCTCACAATCCACAGCCAACTCTAGTTTCCAATTATCCTTCTACTAACATTTTGTAGAAATGTGCACTACGCTGGTAAATGTGATTTAATAGCTTTTGTTAATATTGGAGGGTTTTAGGTGAATGTTTATTGTGAAAATCAGAGGAAAAAATTGATTATTGTCTTCAGATGATCTGTAGATTTCAAGAGCAGGAGAGGGAGATAATTATTATGGAAAAGGCGAAGAGATGTCCCTACAAATGTGACTAAGAAGAATGCAGGGAGAATGCCCAGTGGATTTTCTTTGGGATAATCCAAGGGAACACTCTTAACCTCATATTTCCATAGCTGAGCTACAGAAGCTCCTGTGGTACACCACAGAAATGTCTAGAGATGTCTGGTTCTTATTGTCTGAGCTGAGATGGAATCCATAAATTCCTGGCATCAGAATCCTATGAATGGTAATGAAACATGCAGATTCCAAGATCCCTACCCCACCTCTAAACCAAAACCAGAAACAGACCAAAAAAAGAAAAGAAAAGAAAAAAGCCTCAATATTGACAAAAAAGCTGCTCAAGATGTAGGTCTAAGAACCTGCATTTTAAAAAGCTCCCCAGTTGGCCTTATATATACTAAGATCTGGGGACCACAGACTTAATTGCTTTTCTCATCCATATCTTACTTTGTAGCAAATTCTGCCATCCCAGACATCTCTTCCAATGTGGATTAGTACAACTTTATTAAAGCTGGTTAGGAAGAAAATAGGGCTCACACCATTCCGTTCCAGAATGCACATTCATAAGAACATGTTCCAACAATCAAAAATTAATTTCAAAATAATGAAACGCCTTCATTCACATTTCTGGAACAAACACAAGTCGTAAGACATCTCTGGATTTCTTCACAACACCCGCTTCTCTCCCATCTGCCCCTCCACGTACACCTGCTGCTCTATCTTCAGCAGCCTCCGTTCCCGGCTTGCTCACTGCCAGCCCTGGTGTGAGAACATTTCCTTTTTTTATCCCACCAATTTTTCTCAAAATTCTGCATCACAAATTCTAAAAAATTAGCTGGATGAAGGCAAAATCTCCTTTGAACCTGAGGGAGGGGATGGTGCTAAAAGCATGCAAAGCCATAATTCCTTTGAGTAGTCCATAGGAAAGAAGAGTGAGAGAGCATGCATCTCAAAATGATTCTAATCCCAACATGCTTATAGATTTATATGTCATGTTTTTAGGATGGAGTGGATTCCAGAAGCGTTAAATGAGAAATAAGGATATGGAAACATGACAGCTTCCCAGGCCAGTTTGACTTCATTTTGTAGAAGGAAGGAGACAGAGAAAGAGAGAGAGAGATCAAATTTAAGTTTTCTCATTGTCTTTGAAAATATATGTTTAAAAATTTACTTTTTGCCATTATTTTTGTAGTATAATGTAATTTTAAAATAAGGAAAACAAGCCAGACATGGTGGCACATGCCTGTAGTCCAGTTTCAAAGCCAGCTTCAGCAATTTAGCAAGGCACTATGAAACTTACTGAGACCCTGTCTCAAAATAAAAAATATTAAAAAGGGCTGGGGATGTGGCTCAGTGGTTAAGTGGCTCTGGGGTTCAATCCCTGGTATCAAGAAGAAGAAGAAGAAGAAGAAGAAAGAAGAAGAAGAAGAAGAAGAAGAAGAAGAAGAAGAAGGAGGAGGGGGGGGGGGAGGGGGGGAGGAGGAAGAGGGAGGCAAATAAGATCCTGAGAACTTCTGCCCAACAGAAAATACATAGGTGGTCTGCACAGCCTCCAGGCAATGTCTATGACCTACCATAATCACTGTTTTCAGGATGTGATCAATTTAAAGTGTAAGTAGAAGTTAATAAATAAAGTGTATGTGCATATTAAAATAATTTTTATTATTTATTACTAATTTCAAGAAAAGAAAGTATAAAAAGTCTATGTTCTAAGTCATGAAGCTAGCCACTTTCTCTGCATTATCTCTAATTCTTAACAGTAACCTTGCAGGTCACCTTATTAGTCTCATTTTATAGAGTACAGAACTGGCTTTCAGAGAGGTTAAAAAAGTGAACCAAAGGAATAAAACTAGGATGTGGGTGATCTGTGAATTTAAACTTAGCCAATCCTTTTTTCTATGTAGTGCCCAACAGGGCCCTCAGAATTCATTAAGATGGAATTCTCTTTCTAGAAGAGGCACCATGGACTTGAATAGATGGGGATGCATTCAAAGCAGTGTGCTGTGCTGGGTTCCTAGGTGTGAGCTGTGTGGGAGTAGACAGAACTGCATAAAGTGAGATAGCTCAGAAATCTGAAGGTTCCTGGAGCCTGTGCTGCCTAAACACCTGTGCTGCTCAAGGAAAACCTGGCATGGGTGCAATACGCTGCTTAGCTTCAGAAAGACTCTGAGATCAAAGGGCCCTCAGGGCCACCACTTCTAGCTCCACCTCCACCCCAACCCCCGTGCCATCTGGCTCAGCAGGACAAGAGGTGTTCATGCTCCTCTTCCCCTTCCTGCCCCCTGGTACCTTTCAAAATGTGTGGTTTTTTCCCCCATTTTCAAATCCTTAGCCCCACTTCCACCACCCTTAGGTTTAGCCTCTAGCACAGTTTCCTCAGAAAATGTTCTCAGCTGCCCCTCCATGACCTGGTGTGTCCATCCCAGGCCTTCCTCAATTGATATACTCTTGGTTTTCACTACATGTTTGCAGTTGTCTTTTGCTACAGAGCCTGTCCTTGCTTCGGCTCAGCATTTCTCACCCCCTACAGGGCTTCATACCCACATGCCAGACCCTACTGATCCCTCCACACTCCCTACCCAGTGAAGACTCACTGCAGATATCATGATGTGCCTGCTATAGTTCTGCTATGGTTTTCTGTTTGCCTGAGTGACTCCAGAAACATACACTGAAATATTGTCTAAGCATATTTCAGAGACATGTGATTTGATTGTTGGAGGCATGAATTTATAAACTGTATAATGTCATTGAGGGCACTTGGTTTCATCTCATTGATGTAAGCTCTAGCCTTTCTATTCTAGAAGCATTCCTTCATTTTCAGAAGGGAAGTAGGCTGGGATAACAGTAACTATTATACTAGTAATCATGATGACAGTGATATTACTGGTGTTATGTAAATTTGCCATATGTATAAGGCCAGGCATTGTGCTTTATACATATATACTTATTTAACACCAATGAGGCCTTATACAGTGTTAACCAAGAGCCATGGCTGCTTGAGTTCTAGTATCACTAAGTCCAGGGAGCCTGGAGATGTAGTTTGGTGGTAGAGCACATGCTAGGCATGCACAAGGCCCTGAGATCACCAAAAAGCAAAAATCCCCCCAAATCATATAAATTATTGTATAGTAACTAGTGATATACCCTATATTTCTATATACCTTCTAGTTCAGGAAAATGAGTAATCCAATTCCAGCAAAATTTTACCAAACTATAGACCCAGACTACAACTATTTCCATCAGAAGAGTAAACGAAAAAAAAAAGAGGAAGAGGTGGAGAGGAGGGACAGGGGAAACACTGGGAATAATATTGGCCAAAGTATATTGGTATACTGTGTGCATGAACAAATATATAACAACAAATCCCACCATTACGTAAAACTATAATGAACCAATTTAAAAATATGGAAAAAGGAGAGAAAATGTTGAAATGTTAGAATATCAAATTTCTATTATTTTTCAAAGAAACACATTTTTAAATTTCAAAAGAAAAAACCATTTCCATCCATACACTGATTTTGTGTTACTTTTCACAGCATTTTGTGTTACTTTCCACTATCTGTGGAAAAGTCATGAATTTTCACAACTTCCTGAACTGAAGACTTCTGGGTGTTTTCCTTCTTTTACATATGACACATTTCAATGACATTTTACCAGCTGTGCTAGGATAGTAGCAACCTGTGAATTGAAACATCCGCCTGAAAATGGTTATTCAGTCAATAGATCTAAAAAACTCCAGCCAGCCAGCATTACATGATTGATCAACAATTGCCAATTATATTGAATTTATATGTTAGGAATATCCATGAAAGTACACAAAATTAGGGCCACCCCAACCAGATTCAAAACATTCTAATCCCTTTCATGAATTTTAAAAATCTGTAAGAGAAATGTTGTTTATGCTCAGGGTTTATGAACTAGCTCATTTTCACATATGGATACAAATATTAACAGTAAACATCATCTCTATCTGACATGGAATCGCTATAATGTCCCGAGGAGAAACTCACCTCTGTAGAATGAGAAATACACTGCTGACATGGTAAATTGGTTTTATAATGTGATCTTTATGCAGATTAGACACAGTTATTCTTGACCATGACTGTACAAAATTCAAGGGTTTGAGACAAAGGCTTTCTCATAATATTTATGATTATTAATAGATTTTTCTGGCTATAAGGAATTCCTGACCATCTGCTCCCAGAATGCAGCCAGCTCAGAGATGTCTGGGCCTCTGTGAACTAGGTAGGAGTGAGCTTATATGACAGGGGAGGGCCAAACAATGGTCCAAGTCTGACCACCTCTGGATGAGCTACTTGAGATCCACAATTACAGCAACAGCAGTATTTTGCAAGGAATTTATTCAGGTAGCCAATACGGGTTTACTATTACAAGCATCTCTCTCCCTAAACTCATACTATAGCAGAGAAAATAAATAAAACCTAGCTTCACCCTAATTCACTTGGTCAGTCTCCTGAGAGTTTTTTACTTCCTGTGTAAGAGCCTAGGTCTGTGTTCTTTACTGAATAAGTGAGTTGAGGATGTAGAAAATGGCAGAATTGATGGTGAAATGAATGCAAGTACATCACTTGCTTCAAGTTATTTTTCAATACTGTAACTAAAACAGGAGTCATAAGCATTGCTTCAGAATTAGAAGTTTTGAGCCCAGAACCCCCTTTGCCTATGTCCTCAAGGTAATCAGCTCTTTAGTGACAGAAGTAGACCTAGAACCATTTTCTGCCAATCAGACTGTGGCCATCATGGGATAGCACTGGTGCTCACTGTGGGTGCACATTAGAATCACCTGAAAGGTTAAAAAAGAAAATACTGTTTGATTAAATTGGTCTTAGGTAGAAGCCCAGTCATTGATATTTTTCATAATGCTGTTAGGTGTTTTGAACTCATAGTCAGAATTAAGATCCACAACTTCAACAGATTTTATTAATATATATGAGTTTCTAGAGCTTACATTTAAATGTATGTCAGCCGGTAAAGCTGATGTCTTTAACAGGTAAAATTCTGGAAGAACCTCAGGCAAAATGTTGACAATTGGTTATATATGTGAAAATTCTTTGTAAATTATGAAGTGCTGAACAAATAAATATGAGGTGTTTTATTATCACCAATAAATGCTTCTTGAGAGTTCTATTAAAAGCGGCTTTGAAATGAGTAGCCTTGGCTTACCCTTAGAAGATTGTAGCTTAACAGTATGCAATGGAATAGGTAGTCATTTGTTTCCAGTAAATATGGTTTATGAGGAGCAACAGTAATTATGGTCACCTTGTAAACCAAACAACCTGATACAGAGTTATAGGTTGCAGGCAGCCAGGGGTTAATTGCAGGTAGCTGTAAGTATGATACAAGTTAAAAGGCAGATTTCTGGCTCTAATTGCTAAGGACTCCTACACAGAGAGAAGCTAAAACGCACATAACCAAAGGTCACTTATGAATTTCAAGTAGAGCTGATGCCTCACATGTGTCCTGGTCAAAAATCGTCAATTATACTGAATTTACATTTTAGGACTATCAAAGAAAATAGGCAAAATACCATTTAATTAATTTAATTCTGCATTTGGCAACCATTGCAAGGGGCAAATGTTGTCCAAAGAACACAAATAAATGTCCAAAGTACTAGGATAAATTTGAGACGAGAAAAGCAGGAAAACAAGGCCTTCATCCATAAAAACTCACCCTTTCATTTGGAAATATAATTCAAGCTTGATAAGAAGTACTGTTAATCAAAACTGTTATCAAACCTGAGGGGGCTGAGGTCAGAGCTATCTGCATTTTGCTGATAAGCAAGGCATCCCTTTCTAACTGTGCTGTGTAGTTTTTTCTTTCAAACTTCTTTCACCTACATTATGTCACATGAGCTCAATGACAATATAGGGAGGATAGGTCTTGTCCTAGTTCTGGAAATGAAGAATTTGAGACACAGAGAGATTAGTGGCTTTGTCCAAGATAACACACAGCAAGTAAGGGACAAACTGGGACAGGAGCCCAGGAATCCTGGTTCTTCCCAAGGGGCTGCCTCCCCTATCCCTGTATTGGGCTGTGAGTCATATTATAAAGAGATTTGCCAAAGGGCTCATTTAGAAAGTAATATCAAGGACTTCTGGTACATTAAAGCTAAGATTTGATTGTAAACAGATTTATAGGTGAATTATTATCACATACATTGTAGTAACCATAGGTCCATGTTTCTAATTCACTTCTTCCCTCATTCCTGATCTCAAGAGTCCTTCTGGGACTGCTAAGGTAAAATAATAGTCCTGAAAATTTGCTTTTCTACTTTGTTTTATCCTAGTATTTAGATGTTCTTCTGAATTAAACTCTCACTCCATTTGTGGTTTGAGTTCCAAACTGCACACAGAGAAATCACTTACCTCTCTTAGAACTTTGGAGGCTGTAGGAGACAAAGACTTTTTTTTTTTTTTTTTTTTTTTTTTTTTTTGGTTCTGGGGATTGAACCCAGGGGAACTCAACCACTGAGACAGGGTCTCACTAAGTTGTTGAGGCTGGCTTTAAATTTACCATCTTCCTACCTAGGCCTCCCATGCTGCTGGGATTACAGGTGTGCACCACCGCACCTGGTTGAGACAAGATAAGTCTTTTTGTCTGGGTTCCCCACACCTTTCTATTATCAATAAGCAGGCTGCTATTACCCCATTTGCCTGTGAGAAATGACCTCACCCCTGCCTTCCTGCATCTGACACAGGATTTTTTGTTGTTGTTGCTGTTGTTTTGCTTTGATTTTTTTTTTTACATTTTTAAAAATATTTACTTATTTGCTTTAGTTGTACACCATGCGTTTTTTTTATTTTTATATTATTTATTTACTTATTCATAATGCACAAGTATATCATCTTTTTACATACAACTGCTTGTATACAAAGTATATAAGTACCATTCAGATCTTTAATCCTGCATTTAGGATAGTGATATCCATCTTGCATTTATTTTCCACAGGATTGTTTTTAGAGGAGTTCTGGTATGGCTTAAAATCTGCTGGTGCTATTCTATTTAGATAAAATACAGATGCATAGGTGTGGCCCATTCACTAACCTTCACACCTATTACAACAACGAGAGCATGAAGCAGAAAACCCAAGAACCAAAAGCTGACTTCCTGTTCTAATACTCTCCAGGCCTCCTAGTGCTCTGAGCTGCCACTCTGTATCTCATGTAGATAACCCCCCAAAAGGCTGGTTATCTACATGAAGGAATAGATACAGGTGACACTCTGGGGGTGGGTGGCCCCAGGCACACACTAGTAGAAATCCCCTGTCTTGGTTAGGTACCCCACACACCATGTTCCCTCCTACCTTGTACTTTAATTTGAACAGTTGTCTTCATTGAAATTCCCAACTCCTTTGTTAGAGGTGGAATACCACACCAGTTTAAGGTGTAGTCCTTGGAGTCAGACTGCTGGCTTCCTGGCAGTTTTAGGCAATTAACTTAACCTCTCTGTGCCCACTGTAAAGTAGGAATTGTAAAAATAGTACTGACTATGTAATATGGTGGTGAGGATTCTATGAGATAATAAATACAAAGTGCTTAATACAGTGACTGGCACAGGAATGTGCAGTGTTAACTTTTATTAGTAAAAATCCAAGTCCTGCACTTCTTTCAAGATCTAAAAATGTCTCAGCTTCTCCAGAAAGCCTTTCCCAGCTAATGCCAGGACTTAATTTTTATTACATCTTCCAATCCCAGGAAATGTACCTTGGTTAGCCAAGTCCTACCATAGTCTGTTATATTACGCTGCCAATCACCTGGACATGACTCTTCTCCTCAATTAGGTTGTGAACTGTTTAGGAACACACAAAATAATGACTTCTACTTGCCCACGTGCTTCCACCCTCATTTCCTTAAAAAGGTGAGTACAATTTTTGTACCATTTCCTGCTCTGCCTAAATGGAACTGAAGCGTTCACCCGGCCATACCTTCCATCCCGATGGGCAGACACGTTAACAGACTGGTTGATTAGTGTGGAACCAGACAACAAGCCTGGTGAGTTCGTCTCCCTCAGTCTTGGATTCTTCATTTACCTCCTTTGATTTTTCGAGTAGGTATCTATCCTCCCCACGCGATTCTGAACACACCTGAAAACAGGGACCCATTCCTTTTCACCTTTGTTTCTACCTTCCACAGCACCTCAGAGGCTCAGTATTTGCGAGTGCAACAGCAAAGGCATGCAGCGTGTGTTCATGATGTCACCTTGCCCCCAACAATCCCTTCTATTATTCAGCTCTCCCCACATTCACAGAAACTTTCACTTCCAAATGCTGGTGAGGATATGGCAGGACAGAAACACTTACATGTTGGGGACGTTAAACAGCACGTCAGGATAAACTCCGGCTTTCTCCCACTTCCTGGTAGGGAACTTGGCCTGGCCAAGGGGCGTTCCCCTGACATAAGATGAGAACTGAAACCACCCCAAGGATAGGCCAATGGCTCCACCAATGGCATCTGCCCATGCTTCTTATGTGTTCCTGTATTCCTTTTGTTTATTGGTCCACCTTCCTCAATAAACTTGAGTTCCAGCACTGAAGTTTTACCTGACTGGGCTCCCCGGTATCTTCTGGGGTCTTTTGAAGACCGGGGAGGGAATACCAGCGACCTCTTACCTTACCATTCTCGCCTTATCGCTGAGGTATGCTTTCCCAGCCTTCTTTGCTGGACAGAAAAGGTCCATCCCGGGTCTAGGGATAGCTAAAGACCTCAGCCCCTTTTAACTTCCCTACATTTACACATTGTTGTGGGATTGTAAATTGGCACAGCTACCTTGGAAACCATTATGGAGGTTCCTCAAAAGACTAGGAATGGAACCACCATGTGACCCAGCCGAAACACTCCTCGGTATTTACCTAGAAGACTTAAAGTCAGCATACTGTGGTGATGCAGGCATGCCCACGTATACAGCAGCACAATTCACCATCGCCAAGATACAGAACCAACCTAAGTGTCCATCAACAGACGAATGGATAAAGAAAATGTGATATATACACAATGGAATTTCATTCAGCATACAGAAAAATCAAGTTATGTCATTTATAGGATAATGGAAGGAACCTGAGAGTATTATGTTAAGCAAAATAAACCAGACTCAGAAAGTCAAGGGTTGTATGCTTTCTCTCATATGTGGAAGCTGGAGGGGAAAAGGAGGGGAAGAAGGTGGGGGTGTCTCATGAAATTAGAAGAGATCAGTAGAGCAGAGGAAAGGGACCAGAGGGAAGCAGGAGGGGAAGTAAACTCGAAGGACTGGGGGGTGAAATTGACCAAATTATGTTATATGCATATATAAATGTGTCACAATGAATTCCACTATTGTGTATAATTATAATGCACCAATAGCAGGTTAACTAAAAAAAATCCTTTCCAGAGAGATAAGTCACTGTAGCAGAAAAGCAGAAATCAGGAATTCATTCTTAGCTCTTGAGTTGCAGTGGTTTATACCATTTGTGTTTCAGAGCATAACATTTGTGCCAGTAAAAAAAAAAAAAGTGACTTGGAAAAATATTGTCAGAGAATTTTTTTTTTTTCCTAGCTACTTCCAAACTAGATAATGATTCCAGAAGCTGGGGAGGTGTGGAATAAGGGAGGGACAAAAGGGTGGCAGACATGGATGGAGGTGGACACTGCTTTGAGAGGGCCAAGAAGGTAGGAGGGGGAACAGAACACCAGGTTTGGCAGAGCAGAAGCACCTGGGATTCATGTACTTGGCATAGCTTGGAGGAAAGGGCTGTAAGCATTTCTGTAAAGACAAGCCCAGTCATCGTGTGTGGCTTCCGTGTCTAGGAGTACAAAGGAGCTGAGAGGGAATCCCACCTAGGAGGTGAGCTAAGTGGGGACAACAGCTCCTGAGTGAATCAGGAGGTGAAGGGAGATGGTGTCTCAGTGAGCGTCAGTGTGGATAGAAGCTCCCAGCCCCTAGGAAGTCAAGGTTCAGGCACATTCTTGGAATCACATGCAACCCCAGAAAGGGAGAGATTTTATTCAGAGACATGCGCGTGTGAAGCGAGATACCAAGGGAGTCAGGGAGGGCCGGGGTGCTTCTCAGACCAGGGCTCTGACCTGATCCAGGTGAAGAGCCTGTGAGGAATGAGTCTGCCTCAGGATTTCTGCTGCATTAATCCCTGACGGTAGTCTAGGCTCAGGCATCCTGGGCTCGGCACAACACAGTGAAGGATTCCCACGTGAAGCCCCTGGGGCTCTGATCAGTTATGGTCCCAGGATGTCTGAGGTGCAGCTGTCATGGCCGCTATGGTGAAGTAGGTTCCATTACTATTGTGATGATCAAATGTGTTCATCATGCAACGTGCCTAGAAGGTGCTAGGCACCTCATAGGTAACCCAAAAGAGGTTTATTGGGTTTTATTAAGGTATAACTGACAAACCAAAATTGCATATATTTATAGTATACAACATGATATATTGATATACTCTATAAAACAATTAGATCAAGTTATTTAACATATGTCCTTCACCTCACATACTTATTTTTGTGCTGAGAACATTTAAGATCTTCTCTCTTGGCTATTTCCAGGTATTCAGTACATTATTATTAACACATCTCTTATTCATCCTGCTCAACTAGAACTTTGTACCCATTGACTAATATCCTCCCATTCCCCTCCACTCCCAACACCCCCAGACCCTGACAAACACCACTCTACTCTCTGCTTCTATGAATTCAACTTTTTATATTCTACATACAAGTGAGATCATTCGGTGCCTAGATTATTTCACTCAGCATAATGTCCTCTAGGTTCATTCAAGTTGTTACAAGTGGCAGGATTTCTTTCTTTTTTAAGGCTGAATAGTATTCCTGTGTGTGTGTGTGTGTGTGTCTTAATCCATTCACCCACTGTTCACCCACTGATGGACACTTATGTTGATTTTATATCTTGTCTATTGTGAGTAATGTTACAATGTGTTCACATGTCTCTCCAACATCCCAATTTCATGTCCTTTGGGTATCTACTCAGAAGTGGGATTGCAGGATGATATGTTAGTTATGGTAGTTCTATTTTTTAATTTTCTTGAGGAACCCCCATGCTGTTTTCCTCCATACTGTTCTCCACAGTGGCTGTCCCAATTTACATTTCCACCAACAGTGGACAAGGGTCCCCTTTCCCCCACATCTTAGACATTCAAGAAGTATCACTGATGTGCCAAGGAGAAGCCCTCAGGTGTGTGATTAGGCAAAGGAATCATTATAAATTTTATACTCCAAACTTCAGGATCTATTTACTTTTATGTTAAGTGCCGTTCTAATAGGCTTGTTTAGCTGGAGTATAAACTAAAGCCAGGTTAGAAATGGCAGATTAAAAAAGAGATCAAAAGCTTATTAGTATTGTAACAACCAGAAAGCTGTGAAAAAGGAGTTGGATAGCAGAAGAGAGAGAAAAACAATAAAAAGCAAACACAATGACAAAAGCAAGTGTTTTCAGGGTTTGTAACATTAGGAAACTCAATCCCAGAAACATAAACAGGGCACGGTGCCTCCTGGTATTACACAAAATGTAACAACTGATGTTCATATTGATGTCTTTGATATATCAAGAAAATGCTTTGCCAGCACTTTGAGGAGGTAGGAAGGCATTTTGAATGAGTTCCATCTAGAATACTTAAAATCACAAAGGCGCACCATAGAAATAATAAATTATGCACAGGGGGTTTTGGACAGTGATAGTTTTATTGATTCATCTAAATACATGTTTTTTTTTTTTCCTGTTGTTTCCCTGTGCATAATTACATGTCATTTCTTAGTATCACTTGGTAATGAACAATCCTTATGCTTCTCGTCTCACAACCTGATGTCATGTTGTGATCCCCACCTTTTCTGTGGCATATGTCATCACTTCTCAGGCTCCCCTGCTTCCCAGCAGAAATAAAATCTCCGTGCAAATCAAGAACACAGGCAGAACTGGCAAGCTACCTGAGTTAAGCTCCTGAGGTGGGCCTGGCCATTCCTGGGGTGGACACACAGGGTCTCACCCAGTGGCACACACACCTGGGATACCTTTCTGGATGTCACCTGCCTCTGCTTCCTTGACAGCAGGCCTCGTTTTGACAGCAGAGCTTTGCTTCCACCCAGCCCTCCTTTTCGGGCATTCCTGCTCTCATACCTGCACAGCAGACATGCAGAGCGCATTGGCTCTCATGGGGCTGACGGCAAGATCACGGGCATGGGGGGAGACACCAACGCCTCTGGAGAACGACCTCAGGAGGACTCATCTTCTAATCCCTCGGAATTACCCTAAGAGCTTGAGAAGCTTCTGTCTGGGGCAGCAGCCTGCCATCCTGAAACTGGGCTGCTTATGGCAGGCAGGCAGGCAGGCTGGGACGGCAGCAACCACACACAAAGAGGGAGACAGGGAGAGAGAGCCAGAGGTGGGGCAGGAAACAGACGCGCCGCGTCAACGGCTTGCTGTGTCTGGACCGCATTTCAGGGTTAATAACAAAAGCAGAATAGCCTCATCTTCCCATGGACTTGTAGGCTCCTTTCACTAGTATCTACACCAACTAAACTTTATGAGGAAGAAAACAGCCACGCTAAATAGGCAACATTTAACTCATGTTTGATAGCAAAGCACAAAAGACAATAGTGTCCTGAAAAAAAAAAAAATCTGTTCCCCACATCGATATGAGGATTGAAATAGCTGTTAATTTCTCACAGGTTTAATGTTCTCCAGTTCCTGCCTGTTGACTCCTTTTAAACCCCCATTTCATGACTTTGGAAAAGGGATCCAAGGATTGTGTGACATTCTGTACTCCTCACAGAATTTTAATTTTATTCACTTAATGATCCTTTCTTTCTCCCTTGGCATCATTGGTGCAAGCCTCCTAAAGTCACATGTTCTTCTACTAGTAGTTTGTCCCCCTTCCTTTTATTCTAGATGACATCTTCACATTCTGAATGATACAAATCTATAGCTAAAATAATGCACAGGGAAAGCAGGCAGAGATGGCGCCTGATAGTTCAGATTGTTACATCTTTGTCTTATTTTCCCTTTCCCACATCACTTTTCTCATGTTGTATTATTTTCAAGAAAAGAAAGCAAATATGCTGCAGCTTCTCAGGGACAAGTCAATTCAAGATTAATAGTTGAGTAACAATCTTTTACAAACTAAACTTCATCTGAATTTGAAACTGTAAACTGTCTTGGTTTTTCCCAAACTAAATTGGTCAGATATGGAAAAAAAAAGTAATATAAAGCATTCTAACTTTTTATTTGAGTACAGACAACATGTTGGTTAATTTGTATTGATTTTACCTGCTAATTTAGATGCATTCATGATTTTAAAAGCAGATTCCTGTAATTTGCTTTTCCATAAAATGTCACCAATGCATTAAATACTTTGAAAACAGTCTTTGTAAATCAATCTGCACTTATTATATTTATTTAAACGATAACATTAGAATTCCATGCTGAGATTTAATTTGGTTTTAAAATAACTCCCTACATGCAGAACATTTCCAAAGGTGGAGAGGCTAGTTCCCAATTATTTTCATGCCGTCTGTGCCTAATGTGTTTAAATGACTGACTTACCTACAAGCTGTGGGTTGTCTGGAAACTTCTCTGTTCAGTGGGCTGTACACATTTTTACCTATGGCAACATTATAGGGACAAGAAAAAAAAGGAAACATGCAGAATCATAGCCAAATGAAAAGTAAACAGTCTTACCTTGTTGGTGTCAAAGGTGTTATAAACTTGATCAACATGTTCATTGGCCTTTTGATTCAGACCTTGCAGACCCAAAAGTGCCTTGAATTCATGCAGTGTTTGCAGGCCAGATGGATACTCCATCATAAATGCTCTGTACCACACATAGGTGTCTTGTGCAAGAATTCCTGTCTGACCACCAGCTATGGATTCCCCATTCCCCATGGTGATTCGAAATCTATGGCTTTTTTCTCGGGTTGTTTTTATATACGTTCTCTCTTCATTTAGTCTCTCACTCTTCACTACAACTTGAAGCTGACATATGCTCTTGGAAAGCTACTCTAAACCTCTTACAACTATAGGCTAAATAAGAACAGAAAGCCAGTGAGATTAACTTATCTGTACAGTTTTAAGACTGAGGTCACTTACCTCTGATGGTATTATGCTTACAGCATCCCAGAGGATGGTTTTCTACAAAGGACAGGGGCAATATTTTTTTTTAGGGAGTGCAATCTTTGTCATGTTGTTGGTCATCCATTATGCCTACATTATCAACTAGCACAGTGAGTCTAGTAGAAGGAACTTTTCAGGTGTTTTGAAACAGTAACTTTTCATTGCTATTTTACAGATGTGGAAACTGAGACTTGTGAATCTAAGTAATGTTTCAGAGAGTTAGAGGTGGAACAAAGTCTCCCATGGGTTCTAGACTTTGTCCCATCACTTACTAACTTTATTGAAATATTATATTCTCAAGTCTCAGTTCCCCAATCTAAAATTATAATATGAGTATCTGTTTGCGCCTGATGTACTAAACATAAATTTAGATGAAGAACATTTTTTTCCAAGGAAAACTCATACATTTGGAATATTGTTAAATTAAAAGGAAGTCTAGGTATAAGAAAGGATCATGGCTAGAGAAGATCAGATGATTAGTGGTAAGTCAAGTTGTGGATGTAGTAGTGAGTAAAGTCTGGTCTGAAGAAAAAAGAACATATGTGGCTGTGTCTTCTGGCTTCCTTATTTTTTGTTTTTGTTTTTCTCTTTTTTTAAAATTCTTTTTTAGTTGTAGATGTGTTGTTAACAACATATTAACTAATTAATTTATTTACTTATCTTTATATGGTGCTGAGGATCAAACCCAGTGCCTCACACATGATAGGCAAGCGCTTCACCACTGAGCCACAAACCTAAGCCCTCAAGTCTGTTATCTTTGTATGCTTTCTTCCTGCTAGCTTCATCTCACTCCAGTTCCCATGCTAATCTAATCTTGTCCTGGCCAAGTCCCAATTGCAAATGGACTTGAGAACTGAGTCAAAAAACCTAAGAAGTGTATTCATGGTCCAGTAATGGAAGCAAAGCACCTCAAGTGGTCCTCAAGCTTCTTGCTATCAATCATATGCAGGATCAGATTCCCAGGTGGAATGTAATTCTGTTAATCCTGAATTCTGGTCACTGCCACCTAACCATGGATGGATCTCTACCTTAGTCCTGACTGATTACCTATTTAATAAATCCCTAGTTCCGCAAGAACTGGAGCCATTAGACCTGACATAAACTGTCTTGACAGGAAGTGGGAGTGGTTAAAGTGAATGTGATTAATTTGTTTCAATCATACCAGTGCAGACTTTCAGTAGAACATTTCTACTTCAGAATTAGAGTTAAATAATAGATGGACAACAGAGCCATAAAAATTCGTGACTCATTCAGGTGGCAGTATCACTTGAAACCATTACAGTAGATGAGGTTTCTTATGTGGAGTCAAAAGAAGATGAGACAGTGATGACTGAGCCCTGTGGGTGATCCAGGTTTGGAACTATGCGGAATATTCTGTCAGCATTCTCCTGGGTGTTCCTCGTCAAATTCCTTACATGCCTGCCAAAAGGATGCTCAGAAGACTGGATTCTTATCACCATTAACTTCTATTTATCACTAGTTTTAACACTGAAGGAAAAATGGATACCAATGATGGCAGAGGAAGGTAATAAAATTTTCAAGGGGGCAAGAACATACCTTGTGGAAGAAAAACTTTGGATAGCCCAAGAATCCAAGGACCTGAAACACAAAAGCTGTGTTTCTTCACATAAATTATGCATATTAAAGTGTGTATAAAGATGAGTTGCTGGTGCAAACAAAAAGTTTTAAACTATCTCTACTATGAGATTTCTTACATTGAATACAATATCTGTTTCCAAAAATCAGGAATCTTTCAGTATAAAACATTAACCAGTCATAAGAAAGTGGGGAAATATCTTCATTTATCATACATCAAAGAATAATTCTAATAATTACAACAAATATAACTAGATATGTGAAAAATGTTTGAAGAAATATGTAAACTGCTACTATAGGACACCAAGACTTGAACATATAGGAAGATATATTTTTATCTTGAATTTAGAAAAGCTTCATTAAAAAAAAAAATGTCTATTCTCTATATATTATTCTATGCCATAACCACAAACCCAAGAAAATGCTAATAAAATTTAGGGGGTATTAACAACTGAAAAAGTTGATTCTAAGGTTGTTGGGGTTTTTTTAGTTTTTTTTTTTTTTTTTTTTTTTTTAGTTGTATATGGACACAATATCTTTATTTATTCATTTTTATTTTTATGTGGTGCTGAGGATTGAACCCAGTGCCTCACACATGTGAGGCAAACACTCTACCACTGAGCTACAGCCTCAGCCCAATTCTAAGTTTTAACAAGAATTTAACAGGTAAACATACACAAGAAATTCTGAAAAATAAAATTATTAAATGGCCTTACCAAAACAACCTGTGTCTGGCATGAGAAAAGACTGAGCAATCATTGAAAAAGCAGAGGGACTTTCTGTTTCTTTGTTTTGTTTACAAGTAGATTCAAATACAAAGAGAAATCTAACATACTAAGAGAGCATTGAAGATTAGTGAGGGAAGGATTGATTATTCTCTTGATAATTCTGGGACAATGCTGTGGCTATGTGGAAACATATATACACACACAAAGTGGGGTTTCTGTTGGGGAAGTAGTCCAGTGGTAAAGTGATTGCCTAGCATGCTTGAGGCCTTGGGTTCAATCCCCAGAGCCACTAAAAAAAGAAAAAAGAAAGAAAGATGGATTTCTAACCTACGTTAAAACAACATTAAAACAACAAAAGACATATCACGTTTAACCTGTTTGATTAGCGAGAGAAGAGTGTGACAATTCACCGGGTAGCTAAAGGTATGAAAAACAGGTACTCATACCTTACAGAGGAGGGTATTTTAACGTAATTTTTACACAGTGTTGTTAGGCAATGTCTACTGTAATAACATCTACATATCTTTGACCCTGTAATGCACCTTGTTAGGTTTGACAGACAAAATTGCAAATGTGTGAATTTACAAGGATATTCACTATTACGAGGATACTCACTATTATATGCATGCAAATCCAAAAGGACAAAAAAATAAATAAATATCCATTGATAATGGAATGGTTCAGTATATTTGGGAATTTCTACAGAATGGAATAATAAGGAATAGTTTAAAATAACAAAATATTATCTCTTTACCTCTCAGTACATTATATATTATTATATATGTCGATCCTGATTTGAAATGTTCTTGACGGTATTCTGAGAGAGACAATGCAATGTCATCTTTTGGATGCTATTATGTCCATATTTTCAGTTATATAATGGTCAACATGGTTTTACATACAGTGAGTGTGAGTAGATTCACAAGTGATTGGTAGAACAAACCAAGATAGAATTTTCATAAGAAAACTAGTAAGAGCATGCTTCTTGGGAAGAATAATTAAGGGCTAAGGACACAAATGGATGAAGAATTTTCACAATATCATATTGCACATGTTCCACATTTTGTACTATGTGCATTATGTAAATTAAGATTATACAATTCCACAAATGAGTCTTCAGATGTTTTTATTGGGTTTTGTTCAAAGCTGAAAACATTTCTGAACAAACAATGTGATCAGTTACTAAGGAAAGTGTTAAAAACAATTCCTTACATTTGTGTAAATATAAAAATACTATTCTTAACGTAAGTTATATATATGTTCTGCTTAAGAGATTTATTATTTAACTATAATTAAATTGTAAAACTATCATATGAACTTTAACTCAAAGGTTTTTGGAGGACTTATACTTTCTGTTCTCCTGAGCACTGCCTGCAGTGGAGAAAAGTTACAATGTCTTTCAACACACATTTCAAGAGAACATGTTTCTATAGTCCTTTGTATATTGATTTTGAAATCCACTGTTTTTGAGCTTTTACAATTATCTAAGTAAAAGCAAAAGTTAAGCTTGAGTGACATTTTCATTTGTCTTCGTAGCTTACATGAAAATTAGAGCACTCTAAAAATTATTTCCAAGAGAACAGGAAGAAACAAGAAATACGACTGGCAAATATATAAATTGCACATCAGTCCCCATCTCTAGGTATACAATTTTTTAGAGTTAGAAGGTGAAAAAATTACAACAACAACAAAAAAAGGAATTTTTAAAAATCTTCCAGTTTTCTTATTAGCATTTTTTTGAAAGGGAATACTTTTTCTGACTTTTAGTTTTGAGAAGTCCTTGTATTGCTCTCTAAAGGGAGACCATGCCCTGCAACACTTTGTTTAAGGGGTCTGGAAAGGAGACTATCTTCTTTCAGCAAAGCTTCTAAATAAACGTCAATCTGCTCCAGGTCATCTGTGGGAGCACCCTGGAAGAGAGAAGCAATATTCACACCAGGGAAAGAAGCTCAGAGTTTACTCAGGTTTTCTGGGCAGCTTCCTGACAGTCATCTCCATGATTCATGTAGCAACAGAACCTGCCCTGTGTTTGAATAATGCTTTTAACCTTTTCGAAGTGTTTTCTCATTTAATCTCATTTTATGCTCACAAGGGGTTAGGAATTTGGATCATATTTTCTTCTTTACTGAAGGTTAGTTCCACTGGCATTGTCCTCCATTGTAAAAATTACTTGTCATATCAGTTGTCCCTCCCCAACCACCATGTCATCCTTCTCTGTTTTAGGCTCTCATCTCCTGTTTTAAAAATTCATGAATCTTCAGCCTTTTAGGCAAAAGCAGATGGACAAAATTTGACTCCTGTTTCTCCTCTTTCTACTAGAGCCTCTTTTCTCCCAGACTTTGCCTTGCTGCCCTGCTCTGTCTCTCTATCCTTCCTTCCCCACTACCCCTCAGCTCCATGTTGGGGTAATTTCACAGTCTTCTTCTCTGGGCTTCTAGATCCCTGGACAGATCCATGGGATCTGCTAAATCTCTCTCCTTCAGACTCAACCAGGGTCGACTGGCTCTCCAACTGAGGAGATGGATGAGGAGACTGTCAGGATGGACCTTTCAAAAACAATCCCAGCTTTACTACTGTTCTCATCAAGTGTCCATCCTTCACCTTCATCTCTTCTTCCCTTCCCTCATTCCATTAAATACATTTCAGCTTTATTCCTCTGCCCTAGGTTAGCTCAGTTCTCCAACAAGAGTTCCAGTTTCGTGACTGAGGTCCTGCTCCTGCAAAAGGCTTTCAATGACATGGATATTTACCTAGATTTCCAAATATAAGAACCACAAAGAGTTCCTTATGACCTTTGCTAACACGGCCAGGACTCAGCCTGTTAGGTATAGTCTAATCCTTTGGCTATTAGTCTCTGCCTGGCAGATGAAACTTCCTTCTAGGACCTTATATTGATTTTACACTCAGTTTCTTGTGTGTCTGTCCTACTGTATCTGCTTTGGGCCCATCTCAATTCAGTTCTCTGTTTTATTCTACCACAGTTGCTCCAACAGTCAGAGACTTAAAGATGAAAGTTCAAGTGGTAGAATGAGAGTAATATATTTGAGTCAGAACACTGAGTATCTTTCCACTGATACTAGGTAAAAGATTTTGTATTCTGCTGGCTAAAGTCCATCACAGCCCCACCAAACTTTGTGAATAAAGCAAATTTAATTAATATAATTATCTTGGTTAAGTCTGGAAAAACTAGCCAAGGTAATTAGCCAAGGGGTTTGGTATTGAAGGTAATTTAAAATTTTTTTTAATTTAGTAAATTATTATTCTTTAATTTTTTCCCTAGCCAAACATAGATTTTATATGCTGAGAACCAATAATTTTTTTTTTTTTTTTTGGTACCAGGGATTGAACTCAGGGGCACTCGACCACTGGGAGACATCCCCAGCCCTTTTTTGTATTTTATTTGAGACAGGGTCTCACTGAGTTGCTAAGTGCCTCGCCATTGCTGAGGCTGGCTTCGAACTCATGATCCTCCTGCCTCAGCTTCCCAAGTGCTGGGATTACAGGCATGCACCACCACACCCGGCTCCAATAATTTTTTTAAAAAATATTTATTTGGTTTAGCTGTACACAATGGGTTTATTTGTACGTGGTGCTGAGGATCGAACACGGGCTGCGCACGTTCCAGGTGAGCGCTCTACCGCTGAGCCACAACCCCAGCCCCACCAATAATTTTTAAGAATATTTTTTTATTTTCATTAAGTGGAATTCAATTTCTATGATACAGAATTTCTTCGTTCTTTCAAATGTTCACTGTTATTAAAAAAAGAAAAACTTGTCACCAAAACTCTACCATGCTGAGGTTCCATTCCAGTCCTTTTATTTTTAAAATCATTTACATGTAAAAGCATTTATGGCCACAAGACCCACAAGGAGCTCCACTAAATCCCACTCTCACAACAATAATGAACTTGAAGAACTGGCTGAAGTGGTGGTGTTGATAGAAGGACAAATACAGTTGCCGTAATGTAGACACAGCATTAATCAATTGTTTTTATTTTAATAGTGTAGCATTTTAATTGTGTGTATATTACTGAAGGGAGGTAACTTTTCTTTCAGCAATTTACCAAAAATTAAGCAGAAACATTTTCTGCATTTCATTTTCTACTTAATATAAGAAAAACTTCCTGTAAACCAAAAGATGCATATGTTTTAAATGGAAAATAAACTTTCACCTTGAAATGTTCACAGCTAGGACTGAAATCCAGACAGTTGGGCTTGAAAGTCCCATTTTATACTAGTGTGTGGCCAGTCTCCTAGTCTCTCTCCACTACCCAATTCACGGGCAAGGTCATCCCCATCCATCCTCCAGGATTGGGGGCTGGGGAAATAGCTCAGTTGGTAGAGTGCTTGCCTCATATGCACAAGGCCCTGGGTTCAATTCTCAGCACCACAAAAATAAGAGAGAGAGAGAGAGATTACAAGTAGCAAGTAACACTGCTCACGTTTGGCTTTATGTGTGGGCTCAGCTGTGAACTATATGTACTTCATTCACCAAGGCCATCCTCCAGGCCTAGGGGACACAGTTCCAGCTCTCTTACCCTGCATACCTGGGAAGATTCTGTCTCCTGTCCTGGCCCTCAGGGTCTGTATCTGAGGATAAAATGCCATGGACTCCCTAAACTCACTGTCCTGGCTTGCATTTTTTCAATTTATTTCTAGAACCTATACAAATACTTCTCAACCTTGGCTAATACATTTTAATGTTTGCTGTATTTCTATGTGCTGTCACAGAAATTGAACTCTTCCTCATTAGTTCAATCTATCATAGAAACTCGATTCTTTATGCATTAAAATATACAAAGTCATCTGACAGTAATTCACACTTCCATGATGTTTCCTGCAATCTCTAACCTCTCCTCTAAGATTAGGAGGGTTGTTTTTTTATTTATGTATGAACAAAAATAAAAAATCTTGATTCCTGACAAAGTTGTAAAAAAATTCTTAATGGACACATACTATTGAGGAGACTCAAAAGTGATAGATCATCTTCTTTTGCCAATAGAATGGCATTAATTGATCTTACTACCCTTGTAAGAGAACAATTAAAAAATCTGATTTTTAAGAGAAGGAAATGGAATTTTATAAATATTCTTACATATATTTTCAAAGTTCATTTATTTATGATTGTGATATTCTTTAAGTGACAGCAAGGATGGGGTTAGGCAACTTTCCCAGGTCAGTAAGCAAATGACGATGTTAGGAGGGGAGTTTAGCCACAAAGCATATTCCTATTACTCATATACAATATGTCATCACTCACCAGATGAAGTTTCTGCAATAACGCTGTCAGTTTTACACGAAGATTCTTCAGTTTATCCTCAGTAACTTTTCTTTTTTGTTCACAGAGTCCCAGAGCTATTTCATTAAGAATTCCTCTTCTATTGGCATCATGGATGATGGACTGCATTTTTCTTTTTATTTTCTTTTCATATTGGACCATGTAAACATTTTGGATCTGGGAATGTTTTTTAAATAGTTTTAGCATATTTTTAAAATATTACTATTCCCCCTAATATCATGAAGTGATTTCATATTCCAACTGCACACATGTACTGTGTGTCAACTCTGCATCTAAATGTGACAAGTGGTCCAAACTGTTGATACCCTTAAGGAACTAACACCCTGGTGGAAGACAGAGAGGTAGGAGGTCATATGTACCATATTCCAGTAACTACAAGGACTGGAGGCACACCAGGGTAGACTCAGAGACCTTTGCTTTGGAATGAAGAAAGAACTCCATGAATGTTGAATTTGTCCTCCCATTAGCAATATAAAATCATTCAATGCACAGAGGGGGCAGGAGCCTGTGGCCCACTCTCCACAGCACCAGCAGCTCATGGACAATGCTTGGGCCATCTTGAAGATGATATGTTATTTATGACTCAAGCATGTCGTACCTGTAAAACACAGAAGCTATCGAATGAGGAATTTTGTTTCCTCACTCTCTGCGGGTTCTTTATCCTGCTGTTAGGAGTATGGACTGTTACCCATCTACCTCTTGCTAATTCAAAGGTCTTGGCTGTTTTCCAAGATGGCATGTTGTGCTTGGGACCCTCATGAAGCAGGATAGGCAACAGAGAGGAAAGATGCTTTGATTTTAGAGTGGCACTAATTGCTTTTAATACCATTGTAAGAGAACTGGGGATATTCTGAGAAAAGAGATGCCGGGAAAAATCCCATTTTGGCAAACATTTTAGCGTTTCCTATAATAAGGAGATTTCTGAATTCTAACTTGACTGGGTTGCAAGGAGAATTGTAAGGCAGCCTCATTCATCTCCTGTGCCTACCCTGCCCCCTCATCACCATCCATCACCTTCATGAACACGAGTAGACCCTTCCCAGGTACTTCCCACACCATCACTGTTACACACACTGCTCTCATTAGATTCTCTTCTTCCTATGAAATCATTTAAACAAACGAAATCTTGCATATCTGTAGTTCTAATAAACATTAGTACTTTGTAAATTCAAGGCATTAATTATAAGTGATAGAAAAATACATAAGGTAGTCTTTGTCCCCAAGAACTTTCTAGTTGATAGCATGAGCTAATTCAAGTATGCAAACTTTATATCTTATGGGAAAAAGGGTACCATATTCCCAGGTAAGGCTTGGGTATATTAGAGTTGATAGAAGGCTGAGGGGTCTCCATTCAATTAAAGAGCATTGAAGTCCCGATTTGGAGTACTTGACTTGGAGTTATGCAAGCAATTCACCTTGACTATGTGTACACTTTTCACACACCATTAGTGGAGAGGTGGATGTGGGATCAGGGACCAAGCAGCATTCCATGTTGGTAACAAACATGGACCATGTGTGTGGATAATAATGTTAAAGATGAAACTGATTCTCAGGTTTGCAGATGGCTATGTAAAGAAATCTTGGATTCTTAGTGGCTTAAACTTCCTGGAAGCTGGTGTGAGGCACCAAGAAATCCCTGACCTGGCTCCACCTGTTCTCGTCTTGTGTCCTGAGTTCCAGGACTCATTCTTCCAAGCACTCACCAACCTCATTCCTGCCTCTTGCTCCTGCCACTTTCTCAGTCCAGTAAATTCAACCCACTTCAGCACAAAGCTCCTTCCCTGCTTCAGGTCTGAGATGTTCCTTGCCCACTGTATCTGAAAATCGCCTCCTTCTTCCCAAACACAGCATCGCTGTCAACTCCCTGGCCCTGCACAATTATTTCATGGCACAGCCTATCATGATTCCTTATTTATGTGTTTATCATCTGTCATTATATGCCTCTAAATTCTTTTTCCTTTGTGTGTTTGTTATCTGTCCCTCCCTCTTTACATATAACCTCCATGTAAAAAGGATTTATTTTTATTCCTCTTCATATTTCCAAGATCTGGAACACAGCACTAAATAGCACGGAGTCATGAAAGCAGGTATGCAGCAATCACAGCAAGGGAATTTCAAACACATGGAGCCAGCCTGCTTTTCCAGGCTGCAAAGATCTTGGAGGGGAATCTGCTGGTTTGTTTTGTTTTGCTTTGATTAATATATATATTGGGTAATGATCAAAGCAGGGTAATTAACATATCATATCCATCACCTTAAACTTTCATCATTTCTTTATGATGAGTATATTCAAAATCCTCTCTTGTAACTTTATGATGAATTATATTTCAAATTGTCTCTTGTAATATACATATATAATTTATATATACATATGTAACACATTATTGTTAGTTATAAGGAATCCACTTTTGAACATCTTTAATTCACCCTATACAAAGTTGATAGCTTAAAACTAAGGCAACAACCACCTCTAAGAGGCTTCTCAGAATCTGCTCGTAGAGGTATCAGGCAAACCTAGGGGTTGCCCTCTTCCCTGGCCTGAAGGTCAAGGACAGTAAATGATTCAACTCAGGAGGGCAGAGTCACAGAGCAGAATTAAGATTCGAAGGAAAGAATATTCAACTAAGATTTTAATTTTCTGCCTTGAATTCAGAAAGTCCAGCTCTAGCAACTTTGCAGTGCCACCATCCTAACAAGCTGTGAAATAAGGAAGGCCTGTGGGATCTACAGCTTTTGTACCACACAAAAGCGGGTGTTTTTACAGGAAGACACTACAGCAGAAATAATCAACTATGATTCAATACATAAATAAAATCCAGATGCAAAGTTACCTACTGAATGCTGCTAGGATACAGATTTTGATAAGATAGGATTACTAACTTCAAGGACTTTATAATCTAGTTGAAGAGAAGATGAAACACAAGAAACTATTAGAAAGCAAACATTTTAATTAGTAACAGAATTAAGATTTTTAGGTTCTCTCATAGCACAGAGAGGTCATAATTTATTTCAGATAGAAAGACAAAGCAATGTTTTTATAAAAGATTATCACAACCATGTTCTAAATAGAGCGGGAGGTCTTCAAGGGACCCACTGTGGGCTGGGAGCATGGATAAGCATATTCTGGGGGACAACATGTGGCAAGGCTCAGAGGTAGGCCAGGTAATAGAGGCTGAAGTGATGTTGAGATATTCATTTTGGAGGAAGCAAACGACTTACAAGCAGAAAGAAAAAAAGACAGTGGTTCAGGTCAGGTGGTGCGGGGCCACTAGTGCTGTTATGGAACACTTACCACTATAACCACAGTTACAAAAACCACTGATGTGGTCGGGATGAGGGGACTTTAATGGAGTATTCTACATGGCTCTCTTTATTAAATGTACACACCCTAAAGCAAGTTGCATAGATTAGTTCTTCACATGGATTTCAAGAAATAATCTGTATGGTTCTTATAACCATTCACCTAAAGCCACGGATTATTTAGAAAGTCCTTACAACCACATGGTTTCATTGTTAGGGCAGCCATGATTTCAGCTGTTCCCTATTTCAGTTTCAGCAGGAACTCCTGCTCTCTTGACTGTTCAGCTTATTTTGACCCTTTGAATCTCACTTGTCCTGCATATCAAGAAGATTCTAGTCATCCTATATGCTAACACTGTTGACCCTGAATAAACACTGATATTATTCACTCTGACCTCCAAGACCCAACAACCTGGCTCCTTTACTCACAGTGTAGACACTGGGAAAAATATCACTTGTAAATACATATGAATAGGAATACATAATTGGATAAACTTCAATGTATGATGGCCTAATTCTTAACCAATTTCTAAGTTTTATAGTATAAGTATATAAACCGAGCTCCCTAATCATTAGATGAAAACCTGTGGGATGACTCCAGTCTCCATAGCCTTTCAGGTGCATCACCAGAGTTTCATTTGGGATAATCAATTCCTTCTGGGCACTAAGCCAATCTGCCTACCACACACACATTACACCTAAAGATTCCACTTTGAGCATCTTCACTACATACATCTCATGTTATAATGTCAAGGTCTCCATTAATTTGAAGACAATTCTTCAATATCAACATGCTGAGGAGCTGTAATAGAACTATTGCAAGTAATGTGTGCAAACTCTATCACAAAGATCAAGCTCTGAAGTCTTGATAAGAATAAGATGGGGAAAATAGTATAATGGAAAGAACTTCAAAGCAGGACAAATCTGAGTTGAAATCCCAGATCTAATACTTATTTGCACCATGACACTGAGATGTTATCTTTCTGAATCTCTATTTCTTCATTGCTAAAATGGAGATAGTGGAACCTGCCTCCCAAAGCTGTGAGGGTGGCATTAGGTGACATACAGAGAAATGGACTTCAGCATCTGGCTCAATCAATCACAATTTCATATTAACTGATTAAAATAACATTAGTGCTAAAACAGGGGCAAAAAAGATACTGAAAGCAAACTTTGTCTTTTATTCTACAAAAGAAACATTGAAAAGATAGCTTCAAACTGAAATATTTAATTCCTGTTCTTTTTTTAAATATTTATTTATTTACTTTAGTTGTACACAATGCAATGCATTTATGTTTACGTGTGCTGAGGATCGAACCCGGGCCGCGCACATGCAAGGCAAGCGCTCTGCCGCTGAGCCACAACCCCAGCCCCTAATTCCCATTCTTTTAAACAAAACATTATTCAGGAAACAAATTCTCTTTGCAGTTGAACAAGAATGAGAAACTAAGTACAAACTTCTTTCATTCCTAGTTGCTTAGCATAGTCCACCAGGCGCTCAGTCAGAAACATCAGAGGCAAACATACCAACAAGGGTTGTTAAATTTGGGAAAAGTTCTAAAATTGAATACTGCATTTGTAAAAAGGAACATGGTTTACCTTCTAGTTTTCATTTCAAGTCTTCCTAGTCATATGTCTTCTGAGAATTCACAATTCTTTTTCAATTACAGAGCATGAATATTCAAGTATACATCATTCTCTATAATAGAGATGAGGCTTCAATGTTTATAGAAGCTCAATTCACAATAGCAAAACTATGGAATCAACCTAGGTGTCCTTCAACTGACAAATGGATAAAGAAATTGTGGTATAGATACACAAAGGAATATTACTCAGCCTTAAAGAAGAATTAAATTATGGCATTTGCCAGTAAATGGATAGAACTGGAGAATATCATGCTAAGTGAAATAAGCCAATCCCAAAGAAACAAAGGTTGAATGTTTTCTCTGATATGTGGATGCTAATTAACAATAAGGGTAGGGCTAAGGAAGAATAGAGGCACTCTGGATTAGACAGAAGGGAGTGAAGGAAGGGGGTATGGGGGCAGGAATGATAGTAGAATGAATCAGACATTACTCTATGTGTATACATGATTACATGACCTATGTAACTCTACCTCATGTACAACCAGAAGAATGAGAAGTTATACTCCATCTATGTATGATGAATCAAAATGCATTCTACTGTCATGTATAACTAGAATGAGAGAGAGAGAGAGAGAGAGAGAGGAGGGGAGAGAGAGAGAGAGAGAGAGAAAGGAGGCTTTCTGCTTACAGCTGTGCTTTGAAGAGCTCCGGGGGAGCCATTCACCTCCTAGTCTTTATACATGTGCATGCTGTTATGGTAGTTTTCCAGAAGAAGTCTGTAAGCACCAGCACATGGAACAAGATGCTAATGTACGTGCTAGTGATAGGGCTGGTGTACAGGATTGAGAAAACACAGGTAAAGTGTCAGCGATGACCTGACATCTCAGTATTGATCCTGGTACCATGAAAAGTTCTAGGCTCCTATGGCACCAGGGAGACGTCTGAATGACATCTGATCATCCCAGCTCCAGCATGAATCCCCCCTGTTAGCTTAGGGCTGAGTTCACATCTTGGAGTCCTTGTTCCCTGGAGTGTGAAATAAGGGAATTGAGGGCATACGATCATGTGGGCAATTTCTGTAACAAAACTGATGGACACCGTGGACTCTTTGATGCCCCCAGGAAACCTTTAAAAACTAGATACTGTTTAAAGAAAATCTATGCAGAGATAGAAAGGTTGTAATAAAGTACCAAAAAATATTAACACCAGTAAACTTGGATGGTTTGGGACAATGGATAAATTTCTTTAAATTCCTGTTTGTATTATTAACAACTACTTTTAAAATGGAAAAATCATAATCTTAGTAACTATTGATAAGATGCTAAGGGAAAAAACTCAAAAAGATATTATTCATTCATTTGTTGATGGGCACCTGGGCTGGATCCTAACTTGGCTATTGTGAATTGTGCTGCTATAAACATTGATATACTGGTATCACAACAGTATGCTGATTTTAGTTCTTTAGGTTAAATACCAAGGAGTGGAATAGGTGGGTCATATGGTGGTTCCATTCCTAGTCTTCTGAGGAATTTCCATACTGCTTTCCAGAAATGTGTACTAATTTTCAGTCCCATCAACAATGTATGAGTGTATTTTTCCCCCTCAGCCTCACCCGCATTTATTATTATTATTTGTATTCTTGGTGATTGCCATTCCAACTGGAAAAAGACGAAATTTCAATGTAGTTTTGGTTTACATTTCCCTGACTGCTAGCGATACCAAACATTTTTATTACATATTTGTTGTCCCTTTGTATTTCTTCTTTTTAGAAGTGTCTGTTTAGTTCTTTTGCCCATTTATTGATTGCAAATATTTCTTAAAGGCTGAGAATGTCCTGTTTCCTGTTCAAAAGACAGTCCTACTCCCAGTGCTTCATAAGCTTTATGTTGTGGCAACATTTGCATTTTAAAATTCAGAAGAGGTTGCTTTATGACATCTGATGTACTACACATTAATCTAAGTCTTGATAAGTAAATGCAAATTTGATTTCCTTCCAAACTAACATTTGGAAATTTATATTATTTCTCCTTTGGAACACGGGTCATTTAGAATATAAATGACTACATTGAAGAGAGGCTTACCTGGTTGAAAAATATTTTCAGCTTTTTGTTCATCTGCTCTGGGCATTGCTCCAGCTGTTTTCATAAATGATAAGAGAACAGGATATTAACTTTGGAGAATGCAGTGCCTCCAACAGAGTTATATCACATAAATATCTAGAATAAACAAACCTAGAACCAGCCAACAGTGGTACTATTGGCCTTTTAAGCTTGGATCCAAATAAATTAATTAACTAAATTGTACCTCACTTCATTCAAAACAAAACCAAAAATGGGTTAAGGTGGTTTACATAAATAAATATAGCATGGCCAAAAAAATGTATGATTAAAAAAAATGAAGTTGAAGGAAAATTAAATGATAAAATAGTAAATATTGAAAAAGAGATGTCTACAAGGCAACTGGAATCTGGATTTCTTGAAAGAGAAAGTTAGAGAAATAGCCTAGGAGTCACTGGTTAGTGTTGAGTGTCATCCAGAAATGGCATTTAAACACACCCTCAGGCACGATGACGTTCAGAATCCAAGTAGAGAAGGAGTCACCATAAAGAAGATGGGAGGGAGGCAATCACAGAAAGTGAGAAGTGTGTAGCATTGGGTGGGGGGGGGGGGGGGGGCATGCAGAGAAAGTGCTCCAGGAAGGAGAAAGGGGGCAGGGAGGGTGGCGGGAGCCTGGAGAAGTCAGGGCAGATAAGTGACTAAGCATTTGTCAGCCAAGAGCTCATGGGGACACTGACAAGGAAGGTCCCAGTTAGGTAATGGAGCCGGAAGCTCTGTGGAGAGCACGGGGTAAAAGGAGAAGGTAAAAACGTAGAAACCAAGACTGTACAATAGCAAACAAGGAATTTCCCCCAGGTTCCGCTGGGACATGTGGCACTTTCATCTAATTAATAATCTGTGCTCCTTTCACTGAGAGCCTTTCCTCACGTATCTGTCAATCCCATGAGAGACAGACGCTGAGCGTGGAGTGGAGAAGGAGCCTCCTGCACACCTGCGCTGCACTGCTGTCTCCTCCACCCTGGAGTGGCCCAGCTGGCCTGCACGCCTCAGTAGCCCCTCAGCCCTACTGGAGTGGGGGGGATGCATGGTACTGCTGGACGTTACTGATGGGAGCATGGCAACTGAGGCTCCCCCTTTGCACCTCAGGTGGTTGACCAAAGTTCCTTCCAATCATACATGAGGAGGCTTGGAAAATATAATCATCTCCATCACCTCTTGTGATGCTTTAGTGATTCTGATTAGACTAGTGCTCTTGGCACCTGTATGGTGACCTACCCAAACTTCAGCTCAGTTCCTCCTAACAGCCACTGAGGAAGGGCATCTATGGAACAGAAACCATTTTGGGTTGGGGAGAGGGGAGTCAGCCACCATGTCCCATTTCTTTTGATCTCTGTGACTTGAGTATTCTGCATCTGTAAGACCTTCTCCACCTGGTTCTACCCACGTGGTTTCACAGTCACTGTTGATTCTGATACACAGTTGGTATAAAGATCCCATCTTCACTCACTTAAGCCATTCTAGGTCCTCTCACTGGCACTCCTTTACATTTTTCTTCACTGAGGACTAAATCCAAGCTATTCTGTCATCCTTCAGAGTTCTGAAAAGCCAGCTTACCTCAGAACTGGCTCTGAGTTCTTCTGCAGATGTGCAGTCAAATTCTGATGGTAGCTGGTACTCAGGAAAAAAATACAGGAGGACCTCCCTAGGAATGCAAGCAGAGCAGAAATAGGAATATACCAGGACAAGAGAAGCAGCAGGCACCTGTCAGAATTGGTTTTGCTCCCTGGGTATTAAATATCAGGCAAAGATCAACATTAATTCCTCCCAAATATTTTGTTACCATTGGCATCAAAGTGTTCTCCAAGAAGCACACACTGGGGGAAAGGACCTGAATGTAGCTATAAAAGGGCAATCTCCATCATCCTTGCAGTGATGGAGATGTTCTGTGTCTTCACTGTGACAACATCGACATTCTGAGTAGTTTTGCAAGATGTTGCAACTAGGAGAAACTGAGCAAAGGGTACAGTCTAATTTCTGCATTATTTCTTTTTTTTTTCTAAAAGCAGACAAATTCCTTTATAAATATGGAACAAGAAAGACATTTCTAAATATGACTCATAATCCAGAATTCTAAAAGGAAAATCATGATAATTTTTTTTCACATTAGAAAATTAAGCAACGTTACAAGAAAAATGACACGTTTGCAGGAAAATATTTAAAACCCACATCACAAAGAAAAATAGATCCATCTCTTTACATATACAAAAAGTAGCCAGAAAGCAAGTAAAAAAAAAAAAAAAAAAAAAAAAAAAAAAACTAAAAGCTCCCTAAAAATTAACAAAGAACATGAGAGTCATTTCACAGAAAAAGAAATTAAAAAGGCCCTTACAAAAATAAATAGTTAACTCATTCACATCTTATTCTTACATAATAAGTAAAAAATTAAAACAAGACAATATTTTTCATTTATCAGATTGTCAAAAATCCAATCATTAAATAATATTGTGTTGATGAAGCTATGAAGAAGCAAACTGCAGGCAAATCTACAATTAAAAATTTTTTTTTTAATATTGAAGGAAAGACAAAGAAAGAAAAAGGAAAAGAAAATGGGAACAGGAAGGAAAACAATAGCTCACAATGCCTAGCAATTCATCACCAACCAGGCTGCAGAAGCCAGGCGCCTGCTTGAGTGTTCTTTTCTGCAGAGAACTCAGCATTGTAAACTTCCTGGAGGAAAATAAGCAGCTCCTCGATTATTGACCTTTTTCTCCAAGGAAGTCAAGAGCTTAATTCTGCTGGGCAATTCTCTTCATTAGGGCCTCTGGGACTACTCTTAGAAATCATATCTCGATTCTGCTGTTTCAAAACAGCGGTAGCCATTGCTCCGACAGGTGCTTCATTTTACCAAAAGGCAGTAGCACCCACCCTACTAATGTGGCAGCTTTTCTGTGATTAATCACTTAGATGACACATATTTCATTCCTGGGAGAATATGAAATCTAGAAATTTATATCCATCACAATCTTAAAAGTGTATAGCGTTTTCATGTTGATGAGCTCCAAGATCCTCATGCATATTATCTAAAGGATTGACAAAATCTTTTCAGTTGTAAAATAATATGGTACACCAGAGATAAAAACAGCTCTTTCTTATAATGCATTCCTAGCATTTTAAGTATTTTATCTGCATTTGTAGTTTCAGGGAGATTTAAGCCAGAAAGTTTCAGCATTGCCCAAATATTAAATATAATACCCACAGCCCCCAGTACAACTTGCCTGGCTAGAAGATGATGAATGGGGTGGGGATGGGATGAAAATGAGATTCCAGGGATCTGAGTTGAGAAAAAAATCAGATGGCACAGAAAGAAAGCTGCAACAGGAGTCCCTGGGAAAGGGAACCTGTCCACTTTATGACTGGTGTGGTGGGACAGGAGTGGTGAGTAGTCTTCCATATGAAATATTCCCACTTCCATCCAGATCTGCCTTCCTTCCCCACCACAGGGTTGAAATCACTTCTAAAATGTGGGTCCTTTCCACAATAAGCAGACGTTTTTTGCTATTTAAATTTAGAGCAAATTCAGCAGTCCTCTAATACTCTTAGATACAAATATATGGTGCTGGTATTTGCGGGGGAAGTGGGAGTGGGTGAAGGGGTAGGTTGGGAAGAGAAAAACTTCTGGATTCATTTTAGATAATTCTCATCTGTGGTGTCTCTACTTCAAAATGTCCCCTAAACATCATGTATAGCCTGAAGAATGTGTCTCACACATGTACTATTATTTCCACAAATGGATAGGTGATAGGCAGATACAATTTAAAAATTGAACACTACTTCATGTAAAGGTTTCACTGAAATCACCGCAGCTTTTGTGATTTCGTATTTTCTCAAACTCATTAATTTCACAGGTAATTTGTCTTGAAATTACTAAGACAGCCTTTGATCTGTGTAACCTCACGGATCCCACACTCTGCCCTCCAGGTTAGGATCCCAATACTTTTTTCTGCACTGATTCAACACAATGTGGAACGCCAAGAAGCGGGCTATTTTACAACACCGTGGGCAGCGCTGCAGGAGGATGAGCACGTAGCACTAGAGCCCCGAGGAGAGGCCCCGACTCATACTGGGAGCCCTAACTCATGTATTTGGGAGGCCTGGCTTATATTTTGGAAGCCCCAAAGAAAGAGTAGGTGTTAGACAAACATCAGGGTGGGGGTGTGAAGACGTATTCTTCATCTGCACCCAACATTGGGAAATTGGGTTTCTTTCTTTGGTAAAAGGTCTGAGCCACCTGAGTCAGATCTAACTAGCCTTTATAGAGTTCCAGAAATGTGCCAGCCATGTTCTTGTGTACCTAATTTCATGTCATCTTTATGAAAATGCTCTTGTTTGAATTAGTTATACATGACAGCAGAATGCATTTATGCACAGTGATAGATAGTGCATAGATGGGATATAATTTCTCATTTTTCCAAGTGTACATGTTGCAGAATCATATTGGCCATGTAGTCACATCTATTCAAACAGTAATAATGTCTGTTTCATTCCAGCAACAATAAATGTTGGCGAGGATGTGGGGGAAAAGGTACACTCATACATTGCTGGTGGGACTGAAAATTGATGCAACCACTATGGAAAGCAGTATGGAGATTCCTCAGAAAACTGGGAATGGAACCAAGATTTGACCCAGCTAGCCCACTCCTTGAGATAGTGATTAAACACTTAGATGACACATATTTCATTTCTGGGAGAATATGAAATCTAGAAATTTATATCCATCACAATCTTAAAAGTGTATAGCGTTTTCATGTTGATGAGCTCCAAGATCCTCAAGTCCCAAAGGACTTAAAATCAGCAAATAAAAACGTTTTGAGGAGTGATTCTTATTTTGAAGGTCTCTAGTTTTCTGGCTGTGAAGGACACACTCCTTCAGGCTGAAGCAGGTTCCCTATACCATGTTCTCTCTCTCTCTCTCTCTCTCTCTCTCTCTCTCTCTCTCCCCCCCCACCCTCTCTCTCTCTTTCTCTCTTTCTCTCTTTGGGCTTCTCGGTATTTCATCTTTACTTTCTTCTAAATAGAGGAGCTGCTAAGTAGCTTCTCCCTTTGGGATTCTGTCCCACAAGACTGAGTAGAGAGAAAGATAATCCAGCCAGTGACTTGCAGTCTCTAAGCACAAACACATAGGCCTTCTCCTTTTCCTGCCAAATTAATTCAGGAAAAATATTAGATAGTATTAGTAATAAGTGTAAGATACCAAAAATCACACACGTAAGATACCAAAAAATCACCAAACATCTCATTGTAGATGTTGACAGCTCTTTAAAAACTCCTTCAGTTATGGGCTTGAGTCTTCTGTGGAATTTGCCAGGGATGGTCTCTTTTGCTCTGAAGGATACATCCTATCAAACCTCTATCTGCTCTCAAACGTCAGCCTTTCTTTAGGACAGATGATCCTATCATCTATATAAGGGCCCTTCAAGGAGATAGGCCAGGAGGCATACAGTGTAAAATTATAGGAATAAAACAAGTGTCCATTCACTTCTTTGCTGAATTAAGAAGATATTGTCCATTTTAAGGGACTCCTGAACCAAATGCTGCTGTTTAACAAGACTTTTGTCCTGCCTAGGAACAGCCCTTCCCCTGAAGCACTGATTCGCAATTTTACACTCAGACTTGATAATAATACCAGGAATTTATCCTTGTTTAACATTTTTTTTTTCTCTCCTTAAGAACTCAAGAATTAAATCTTCCAAAGAACTCTTCCAGAGCTGCTACTTGCTTCCAGGACTTGATGATGGTGCCCACTTCAGTTAAATTTCTGTAGAATCTCTTATCTAGAAGTCTTCAGAGGATTCAACGAGGGAGCCAACGTTAGAAATCAGCGCTATCGCTAAATATGATGGACAAGCTTTGAAAATTCCCGCTAAAGGTCATTTCCCTTTCGTTCCACAGTCATATTACTTTCCCCACACAGCAAGTGTCTTCTTAGTGAAAATGGCAAGAAAAGTATCTGACTTAATTAACAGAATTCCCCTTCTGGACAGCAGATGTGGGCAGGGCCACCTGGAGGTACCTGAATCCACCCAATCTTTTAAAACAATAATCTCAATAATCTGGTTAATCAGCTTAGTGCTGGCTAAGAAGAGCAAGTCTCCTAGTTGAAGTTGATTAAAACTCTCTTTGTCAACCCAGTGAAAGACCAGGATGAAGTAGAAATTACATGATTCCACCTTCTAAAGCCAGGAATCTAGCAATGGTTTCTAACAGACCTGGCTGCTAGTTGTATTTCTGTGGTCTTTCCTTTTGCTTTAGCAACTGGCGGCAACCTTAAAAAGTGGCTTTCTTTTTAAATTGAATTTTTGCTATTTTTAAAATCAAAGATAACACAGAGTATGTTCATGTTTTTGTAGGGTTGAAATAAATGAAGAATACATTTTCAAATTAATAAATGCAATAATAAGCCAAACAAGATATTAGAATTTAGCAATTAAAGCAAGGACTGTTAGGTCAGACAGATTCAAATCCCAGGTGTACTACTTAAATGTTATGCAAGTTATTTAACTTCTACACATGCGTTGGTTTTCTCATCCATAAACTGGGAATAATTAAGAGTATCATCATTATAAAGTTTAAGAGAGTTAGCATATGCAAAGCCCTTCAGATAGTGCCCAGTACATACCAGTGGAAAACAAATATATATTAATACTATTACTATTATTACTATTCAAAGTGATTTGAAATTTGATACTACTCAGATGTTTAGGACCTGCCTGGAAAATGTAATAGTCTGTATCCCAGTTCAGCTTATTTCCCTCTAACTTAACACAACTCAGTCCCACAACCACTATTTGAAAAATATTTTGACATCCAGCAACACTATTCACTTTTTATATTTTCCTTTCAATTTAATTTATTCTTTGAATATATACAAATAAATGTTAGATATAATATGAAAAAACCAATCTATTTTCAAATAATTTGCTCTATTTGGGAGTTAAACTAATCCATTTGGAACAAAAAATAACATAAGAAAAACTTTTAAACTGAGCATAATCAGGTAATGAAAAAGACAATAAAGCTACCTTTTAAATAAATTTATTCAGCGAGCATCATGAACCGGAGGAGGACAAGCCCTACTCTGGCAGAGAGGCTGGCTGCAGGTCCGGGTACGCCAGGACTCTGTCCAAGGGAAGGCTGGGCACTGCTGTCTGCCATGTGACATTGTGACAGGTGAAGGAGGTGAGCAGCTCTGGGTAGGGACAGCACTGTGCCCTTCACATCACATACTACCAGCCACAATTTTTTCCTCTTGAGGTAAAGTTTAGTTAACTCAAGATATAACATGTGGACCACATACAAAATAGTGGAGTACAAAAAAATAGAACAAGCACTTCACAAAGAAAACAAGAACGCCTTTTTCACTGGTAGATGTGAGAAAACATACCACTGCTCCTAAAGGTGGAAAACGAGTGAAATGAGGAGTGTGTTCTGCTTCAGTGAGGGCCTGTGTTCTGCACAGCTTTACTTTCCTCCTTTTAAAGATTGCCTAATCTTTAAAGTCTTAGTACATTGAATCAAATTACCTCCTTTTTTTTTTGTAGTGCTGAGGATAGAACCAAGGGAATTGTGCATGCAAGGCAAGTACTCTACCAGTTGAGCTATATCCCCAACCCAAATTACCTCCTTTTTGATCACATGTAATCATTAAAATTAATAGGAATATATATGAAGAACAAAAATTAGCTAAGTGAAGCTGGGCGCGGTGGCGCAGGCCTGTAATCCCAGCACTGAGGCAGGAGGATCATGAGTTCGAAGCCAGCCTCAGCAATGGCGAGGCACTTAGCAACTCAGTGAGACCCTGTCTCTAATAAAATACAAAAAAGGGGTGTGGCTCAGTGGTTGAGTGCCCCTGAGTTCAATCCCTGGTACCAAAAAAAAAAAAAAAAAAAAAAAAAAAAAAATAGCTAAATGAAAAATAAGGAAAATAATAAATTTGAAAAAGAAAGTTTATCCAACTAGAAAAGAAAGTGAAGTAAGTGCTTCTAAGTTGCTGCCAAAAACACACTCGGGTCCCTCCAGTCTCATGGTGTGGCCTACGATTAAAAAAGAGTGTGGAATTCCAAATCAAGGACGCTGGGCCTAAACCCAGCCCCATTCTTAGTAGTTATGTAATTGTATGACTTTCAACGTGTTACTTAGCTTCTCTAAGCTTTAATTTCCTCACCCATTAAAAAAAAGAAAAGAAAAGAAAAAATATGTTACCAATCTTGTAAGTTTGTCAGACTAAGGAATTAATTCATAAAATACTTAAGTGAATGCCTAAAATAAAATAAAGGCTCAAAAATGCTAGTTATTAATATCATCAAGAAAACCTCAATGTGAGAGGCAGTGATGATTTTGAGACACTTCACACTTAATCAATTTACATTTGGCTAACAGTAGGGTTTACAACATGTGCTTGTGTGTGCACATGCATGCGTGTTCTCTCTCCTCTCTCTCTCTCTCTCTCTCTCTCTCTCTCTCTCTCTCTAGTATTAATGCAAAATGTCTTTGGGGATCAGGTGGGGGAGAAAGCCTGGTTTACTTATAGTGATGGCCCAATCATTGAATATATAGTCATGGTTGTACCTGTATATGTTAAATGAAATTCACACATGTATTCACACATACACACACACACACACACACACACACACACATACACACAAACATAATTTATTGCATTCTACCATACCTTAGTGACCAATGGATATGCCCAAATCTTAGAAATAGTACACAATAAACCATTATTTAAATTTAAGTTTACCCAACTGAAAAACTTAGGTTCCTATATATAATTTTGGAAAAAAATCCTGACAGAGGGTAAGAAGCTAGTTGGAGGTTACGATTCTTCAGGGATTCTGTGAAGGGACACAGCAGTACAATGCTGACATCATTCCAGATCATTGGACAGGTGGCCTTCACAACCTCATAACACCTGTCCAATGCTAAGGTCTGTCCTCCTCCTGTCTCCCTTCCAGGCTAGTGTAAGCTGGCCAGCCCAGGCAACCTAGGTGGTCATAACCTGATGATGAGGAATGCAGCACACGGGCTTCATTGCTCAGTTAACACTTTGTCTTGTTACATGTAACCAGAGTGCTTCTTGTCACCTAGGGCAGGACTGGTCTTAGGCATGGATGCTAGGGTGCAGCAGGTAAATACATACCGTGTAAAGTGAGACCTGTAGCCCTGCATACTGCCACCGAGACTTCCATAAAGCCCTGGGCAGCTGCAGAAGTGAGTTTGTGCCCAGTGTGGTCAGTGGCCTACTTTCTCAAACATGACCAAAGACAGAGCACTAGGAGAGGCTGTAGCACTTCTAGACAGGCCCTTCCTCCACCTTTTCTTCATTCCTCTTCCTATTCTTCCAGAACTCTTCCCTTCAGAAGGATTCTGTCAGTCACTGGTAAGAAAGTCACTACTTGAGCTAGAGCATGCTGCGTGCTCTCCTTGGTCCAGAGCCTCTCCCCACAGAGGCCCCTCACAGTCTAAACCCTAGGAAACCACGGGGTATGCTAAATTCAGTGGCACTACTGCTCCCACACTCGCCCTCCCCCATGACACCTATTTAGTACACAGATGTCTGGGGCTTGGTCATAAAGCCCCCTTCTGTCATCAGTCCCTGTTTGGAGATCCCCTGAATCCTGGGTTTTACTCCTCCATGTCTCCATCCTTTGAGAACAGAGATCCAACTATCTAACTTTACTAACCATGTCTACACATGCCAACATTCTGCACCAAACAAAAAGGTAAAGCTCAGTTTCCCTCAGCAAGTTAAGTATCTAAAACTACAAAAATAGGTATTTTAAAAGGCTTTATTAGTGTCAGGAGAGTTTTTGTGTGGGAGAAAAAAGTAATAAGCAAATTCAGTAAAAATTTTTTATTGCATTCAAATGAGAACCAATGACCACCATACTGCCGGGCCACATGACGGTAGGCAGTTAGTGACTGTAGTTCTAGTTCAAGGGTCAGTTAACCTGTGGCATATCTAGGCATATCTAATTCAGTACAGTTAGAAGACAGGTCACAAAAGTCACTCTGTTGGAATTTACTCAATAACATGACCACTCAGGAAAAGTAAAACACAGTTGTCACTGTTCAGAAAGTTCAACAAAGCGTGTAGTAAAACATTAGTAACTGACTTTACCTTAAATTGGACATAAGTTTTCTTGCTGTTTCCTGGACAATTGTGCTTTGAGAAGATTTCACCAGTGAAGATGCAACTTTACAACCATCACTCACAGAAACTTCGGCTTCGCGTCCAGAACTTGGCACACAGGGCAAGCTGGGGTTCATAATTCCAAAGTAGGAACCACATTAGATACTAATAGTTTCAGAAACAAATGAAATCTTAATGCACAACAAATAAAAGGGCATAAATTTCCACATATGTACTTGTTATATAAAATAAATTCTTAATTAGACAAATTATTCTTGTCATATATTGTGTCAAGGTTTTTGGGTAGCCACCACTAAATAGCACTGGTGATAATTTATCCTTAACAACACTAGTCATATAACACTTGTTTCTTCTTTGCTGGAAGAGACTTAGGTTCTATTTCAGACCCAGATAAATGCACTGACAAAAACCAAAAAAAGAATAATGGCAGTTAAGAGAAATATTTAGCAAAGATCCAGAGGAAGAGTGTTCCAGGTAAAGCGTAATGATCCTGGGGTAGAGAGTTGTTCAAGGAAGAATGAGAAAGTCGAAGCTGGTAGATGGAGGAAGCAGGAAGCAGAGGGAGAAGGCTGAGGTGAGAGAGAGGTTGGAGGGCACTAGTATGGGAAGGTTTCAGGCATGGAGGCAGGATGACAAGATACAAGTTTTAAAAGGACCCCTGGATGTAAAATGGAGAATACATCACAGTGAGAAAGCACAAAATAGTGTAGCATGTTATGGAAACCAAGCTTTTGGAATGGTGGGAACAGAAAATTTCAAAAGGCCGAGGGTGATAAAATATGGGTAGAGGTCAGGTCATGCAGAGCCTTATGTATCAAGTAATAAGAAGATTTCTGTAATTCTTTCATACAGACACAGCTCCTGAAAGGTTTGTGTTTATTTGGGCAGGGCCTTTTAGAACTTGGACAATAGTTTATAGCAAATGGAATGTGCTTCTATTGTGAACAGTTCTTTGGCATTAATTATACTGTCTAACTTCAGCTGATTTTTTTTTTAAAGATTAAGAACACTATATAAATGAATGCCTAATTGTCTGTTAAAGAATACTTACACAATGTCTAAATGTTCATTAATTATAACTTCTTTTATGCTAACATTTTAGTAAGAGAAATCTTCCTTTAAAAAATATTTTAGAGATGCTGGAAATTCATGTTGGTATTGGGAATAGAAGGTAAAATAAACTACATCAGAGCACAGGGTGTACCTCTCTCAACCTGTTTCTTTCAAAGAATACTATGGCCTACCTTGCAGAGTTGAGGATTAAATGGATATACAAACACTTTATCTTGATGCTTGGTAGTAAGTACTTGTCAGATAGAATCCAATAATTATTATGATCAACCTTATCATCACTATCATTAGTAATACATTTGATAAATTTCTTCCATTAAGACTGTTTTACTTGGGTTGTAGTTCTAATATTCATATTGTATTTGAATCAACAATGATTTTTTAAAAAACCCATAACTTAATAAATATCTAAAAGTGATATGTGAAAATAATACATGCACAATTATGTTTAATGTCAGCATGGATCTTAAATTATAGCTCAAATTTTAATAATTAATTCTAGATTAAAGCATTGTCCATGAAAAAGCCTAGCAACAGCACTGGGGGAGGGAAAGCATTCATTTATTTAATCAACAGACACTGCTGATTGTGAGTCCGGTGCCATTTTGGATACAAGACAGACTCTGTTCTGTTGGAATGAGTTAGCATCTAGTGGAAAACAGAGAAAACAAGCAAGCTAAAATGGAAGTGGCAAAAAAAATGGATGAGTAAATTTAAAACAGTAATAAGTGCTTTGAAAAACCCCGCACAGAATGACTTCATAGTGGGAATGTGACTTGCCAGCATGGGCAGGTTTCTTTTCTCAGGGAAGACCTCTCAGATTTAGAGTTATAAAGAAGACAAGATATATCTTTAAGGAGCATCTATGCAGTGCAAAGACAGACATCCAACCAAATAATTCCATTTGACTCACCCTGTCTGTAGGTCAAAACTTAGCTGGTGTTTAACAAATAATTATCGAAATTGAAGGTATTATGATGCAACCTAATGAGTGCAGCAGCGACTCTGTGAACACCTGGGTTTTCCTGGGAGAGTCAGAAAAGAGCGCCTGCGCTGAGGCTTGAATGAAAGTATAAGGGAGATGTGTACACAGGTTGCAGAGGGCATGTAAGCAAGGGAAGCCGTGTAGACAAACTGGTAATAGAATGTGATAAAATAAAGCAAGGTGTTGACTAGAAGGAGGGGTGGGAGTGGAGGTGTCTGTACCATGCTAATGAGTCTGTACTTGACCTTAAAAGTGATAGGGCTACAGAGGCTATGGAAGGTGTATGGTTTAGATGTGAGGTGTTGCCCAAAAACTCATGTGTGATACAATGCAAGAAGGTTCAGAGGAGAAATGATTGAGTTGTAAGAGTTTTAACTCAAGTGATTTAATCCCCTGAGAGGGATTAACTGAGTGGTAACTGAAGTGGTAGGGTGTGACTGAAGGAGGTGGAAATTGGGGCATGGCTTTGGGTATATATTTGTATTTAGCCAGTGGACTCTCTCTCTCTGCTTTCTGATCAACATGTGATCTGCTTCCCTCTGCCACACTCTTCTGCCTCACCTGGAGGCCCAAGGAATGGAGGCAGCCTTCTATATGGAGTGAGACCTCTGAAACCATGAGCCCTCAAATAAACTTTCCCTCCTTTAAAATTGTTCTGGTCAGATCCTTTAGTCGCAGCAGTGGAAAAGCTAAAACTGAAGGTTTCTGAGTAGAACAGGAAAGTTGGATTTCAGTGCTGGAGTAACTAACCACTCTGTTACCAAGTGCAGGAAAATGAAAGGTCCTCTGTCTTTTCTTGCCCTTAATTCAATGTGCTGTTATGTAAGGGGCACAGCTTCTGAATTCGGAGAAATACAGTCTGAACACCTGAAAACCTACTTAAATAAATCTGTAGCAGAGGTTAGGAATCTTCTTTTTGAAAGCATTCTTTTAATTCTACTGGGTATCTAAAATATCCAGTTGATTTTATGAGTGATAAAATTCTCATGTCAAGAAAAGTTTAGAATGCAATTATTATAATAATTACAGGTATATTGGGCAATAAGTCAATGACCCAAACAGGAAAAAAAAAATCACTTAGTGGTTTCATAGTCATACCTCATATGTGTGACATTTTAGTGCTTTGACTACGTCACAGTAACCAGAATTGTTTACTTGCGGTGGGTAGGAAGCTAAGCCTGCTCCATTTCATTATTCCCAAATTCTCACAAAAGAAATGAAAAGGTTTGGGGAAAGGTGAATTTTCATTCTTTCTTGTCTCTGTTGTAAAATTTGGTTCTATTCTTAATTGCCTTTGTTGCTACTATTTTCTCTCTTCTTGTATTGCAACACTGATAATTACTTTTCAACAGTATAATTGCACTCACTTGGAATTTGTATAATTGTAGTACACTCACCTTTCCTGGTTAGGAAATGAAGAGTTTCTTTTTATTGCTGGAGCATCACTGCACAGCTCCTGTTTTTCTTCATAAGGACAGAGACAAAATGAAGACAATTGTGATAATCACACAAAAAACAGAACCAAAGGAACATTGACCGTTATGTTAACTATCTGATTTAGTTCTGATTCAAATATCCACCTGTAAATTGTATCAATTTTGAGGCAAGCTATATATATGTGCTTAAAGCATTTTATAATAAATTTAACAAAGTATATATTATGTATATAATAATTCAAAAGCCTCTGTTACTTGGGTTGTTTTTATATATATTTTTATTGGTGTTTATTCTGAGCATATGGTTAACACTTCAGGACTGTGCATAGTCCCCAACTTCTGCCAAAATACACACTGGTCTGCCCTCTCCTATCTTATTCTCTCTCATTTTGAGTTCCAGTTCAAAGATATTCTGACAGATGCCCATGAAAGATGTGTCACCAATAGAGAGCTAAACTTGAAAGCAGAAAGAGACCCAGAGTCACATGTCAGTCTTTTCACTCAAGGGATCTCAGGCTGATGATCTGTTCCTAGTCCTTTGTAAGCAGGAATCTAAGCTTCCCTGGAATGGGCTAAGAGTCTTGAAGACAGTGTAGGCAATGAGTCAGTCTGTCCTCCTTCCATTTCTCTCAACAATTCTTTGTTAAAATAGCCAAGCCCAGCACAGTGGTGCACGCCTGTAATCCCAGCACTTGGGAGGCTGAGGCAGGAGGATCGCAAATTCAAAGCCAGCCTCAGCAATGGCGAGGCACTTAGCAACTCTGTGAGACCCTGTTTCTAAATAAAATACAAAAAAGGGCTAGGGATGTGGCCCAGTGGTCGAGTGCCCCTGAGTTCAATCCCCAGTACAAAAAAAATATATATATTCCAGATATCTTGTTCTATTAATACCCACATATCTTGTTCTGTCGATAAGTTTAAGGATATTGAAGGCCAAGGAGAACAGGACAAGAAGAAGGGAAGTTTTACATGGTGGGTGAACGCTTAGGATCTGCCAAATTTTTCAAGGAAAACATAAAAGAGAACAGGTGGCCAGAGGTTTTCTAAGCACAGGGTAAGCACTGTTGGCTGTACTTTCTGACTTGCATGCAAAGTAAAAATTTTTAACTCAACAGTTAATTAATTTATAATTACAATCATTTAAAAATATTTCACAATTTGTTCCTGCCAGGCCCAGGATAGATATTTAAAATTAAATATTAATTTCAGGATCAAAATTATAATAACATTTTTTCCATTACAATCTGGAAATGCTTGAAGGCACAGTAATAGTTTGAAACATCTACAAAAGATTGGCTTTAGAATTAAGATATCCTTACAAAAGAAATCTTGATTGTGAAATTACAAATTATGCTAATTAAGATGAAAAAGAAAAAGTGTGATTTCTTAGGGACCTCAGTAAAGGGCTTGAACACATAAAGTTGTGAATGAATAGCTGATTATGTTACCTAAGCAACAGAATGTGCAAAAAGGAAGAGTTTGCCACCAAAGTGAACACAAAATGATGGCATGGACTGGCACAAAAAAAAGGCCTGGGAGGATGAAGCCAACCAAGCTGAGACTCACTAAAGAGACTAAGAAGGGATTTCAAGCTTATTTCAGACTAAAGACAATGATGATGAAAATAATTAATGAGTTGCCTAGGTCCAATGATGTAATATTAAAGTAAAAGAGAGAATGGCATAATAATAATATAATGCCTAGTACAAGAATTATAGTAATGATGATGAATGAACACTGAGAAACTAACATATTCCAAATTCAATTTGTTTCCATTATTTTTAAATCAAGGGAGATTAAATTTGACTTAAATATCGTGAGGGCAAGTTTATGCTTAAAATAAATTCAAGTCTTACCTGAAACATATATATCCCATGGGAATGAAACAACTAATAAATACATGTGTTGAAATAATCTTATGGATTTCAAAGGAACCATGAAAAGCAGGAAAGAGACTAAACAATTAAAATAAGAAATTTTATTACAATTTTTAAAGCAGATTCTGAAAATGATAGACCTGACAATTGATCTTTGGCAAAATTCTAAATAAAATTCAATGTGGAAAGTGTTACAAGTCTACAGGCATTTCAGGCAGTGTGGCAGTTTAGGGGACACGATTCTCAGCTAGGAGGTGTCTTTGTCCCACCCAAATGGGTGAGATTAGTCTTTGTACCCTTCTCCACCCGTCCTTCTAGTTCTGGGTGGAACAACAAATTTAATTTTTTAAAATCCAAATTGCCGACAAACTTCTGATTATATCTCAGGCTGTCACATAAGCCCTATGGAAAACGATTCAAATATTAGAGCTGATCTCTGTAAAATGATTTTATTTTTACCTTCATTTATGAGCGGAACTTCCTTTTGTTCTTGTTTCAATGAAACATCAGTGCTGCTTTTATCTAAAACCTGAAAGATAAGCACATTATTTAAAATTGTACCCAAAAACGTAGGACATATTACAGGGTTGAGAAAATACCTTGACGAGCAGTGCCCATGTCAGAGAAAAGAGAACATACTGCTACCCCAGTAAAGCTGTGTACAGGTTTTAAGGGAGAAAATAGTACATGTGCTAGAAAATAATACTGTTGTGCCAGGAAGACCACATTACCAACCTCATGTTTACTGTTATCACATTACCATTTCTTTCTTTCTTTTTTCTTTTTTTGGTACCAGGGATTGAACTCAGGGGCACTCCACCACTGAGCCACATCTCCACCCCTATTTTGTATTTTATTTAGAGACAGGTTCTTCACTGAGTTGTTTAGCGCCTCAATGTTGCTGTAGCTGACTTTGAACTTGTAATCTTTCTGCCTCAGCTTCTTGAGATGCTGGGATACTGTTACCATTTCTTTAAAATGATTTTTATGTTTCTACTGATCCTTGCATAGCTAATTTATAAACTGTTATTTTATATGAATGTAATTATGTCTCCAACAAATAAATCAAGTATTTGATTTACCAGAAACAGCCATCAAGCCTCTATCATTCTGAGCCTCATCATAGCCCCAGTTGCTCCAAAGGAGCCATAGTGTAGAACTTAACACCAATGCAAGGAAAACTTTGAGGAGGTGGGACCCCAAAGCATGATGGAGAGCTCACCTGGAATGTTGGAGAATGTGCTCTCTCATCTTCTGAAAGAATCTCTGGGAAGCTACCTAAAAGTCTTAATGTGTTACATGCAGGATCCAGAGGGGCTAGTGTCACCTGGAGTAAGGGGGGGTGTGCATGTATGATGTGGTGAGTCTGGGTGGAGAAAGGGTGGGGGTCATAAGTCACATCTGCATCACCTTGGGAATGCTGAAAGAGCCATTTTACAAGGCTCACTTAAAACAAACACAGTACTCCAGTTCTTTAGATGAGTCAAGAGAGACAGAGATGGTGGAAAGAGACAGACAAACAGGTAAAACAAGATGGAGAAAAAAAATGTATATGACCTTCAGGAAAAAGACCCAGAATGCTCCCTTTTGTATTTTGTAAATCTGTGAGAAGGTAGAAAAACAGTTTTTTGTTTTTTGTTTTTTGTTTTTAAGAGAAAGACAAAAACTCCTGTCTGCTCTTTGATGTAAGACTCCTGAAAACACACTGAGACAAAACTGTGTCCCTCACCTCTGTTACCTGGTGTAAAGTGTGGAGCTGTCAGGCATTTTGTTTTGTTTCATTTTTGAAGTTCATTCCTTGTATATGTATCCTTTGCCTTTAAAGCCCCTCTAACCTGCTAAGCAAACGTGGTATGGAGTAGAAGTCAACCTACCTTTTCTTCCTGTCCCAGGAAACAAAGACATATTTGTACTATATGGCACTCTGGAAACTGCTCTGTCAGAAAGCAGGTTAAATGGGCACACACGTAGCCTAGCAACAAAGTTACTATGTAGCTGTCCATCATTGCCATTTTCTATTTCACCCAAACTGAAAGAAAATCCTCCCAGGCAGTGGAAAATAAATAAAACTGCTTTTAAGCTACTGTTGTCCAATTCAAAATACGTTTATTCTTACAATGCAAATAAGTGCATGCTCCAGGAAGTAATCAAAATGCATATTTTTAAAAGTTGATTTTGCAAAACTCTTGAAAGTGACTTTAAAATGTATGCCTTACTTATTTCTGATGTAACATAAAATTTAAAGTATTCTTCTGATGTGCTGAAATCTACATAATATAAGGATTTCCAGGTTTGAGTTGAATATTTTTTGATCAGTTTAAAGCAGTAAGTATATACTGTTTTCTACACAGTTAACAGTAGCCACCAAAAAAATAAAAATAAAAAGCTTATGAGAAGAACTACTTAATGTTTTTAGTTATAATCACGTTGGTATAACCCACAATGATCTTATACACAATGTGTTAACATTTTTTTGGTGACTTTTTCTACTGATGAACTTGAACAAGATGCAAGTATCCAAGATTTTTTTTAATTACTATTTTCATCAGAGAACAATTGTCGGTAGTATTATTAACACAGCTTCATGAAATTAATTATTTTTGCATTCTATCGTTGACTTCTCTCCTTTGAACTCTGTCTTGTTAGGACTTTTTCCATTGAGGAAGATATCTGCCCTCACCCCAAAGATGGTACGAATACAAAGTTTACCGTCTCTACTGTAAGAGAGATTTCTTTTGCTTTTCTGCCTGTCCTTTATTCTTTTTTGTTAACTTCTTTTTTTATTTTTTAAATTATTTATTTACTCATTCATAATGCACAAGTATAGCATCTTTTTACATACAACTGCTTGTATGCAAAGTATATAAGTACCATTCAGATCTTCAATCATGTGTTTAGGATAATGATATCCATCTCATTCAACCACCTGTTCTTTATTCTTTAGATTGAAAACATAGAAATGTTTAAAACATTTTTTGATAAATTCACTGCCTACAGTATTTAATAACACTATAAATATCTGATTTCATAAGATGCTGCTTTTATTACAGTGTAGTTGTAATGTTGAGGAATGCTTTCAAGGTGAGGCAAGGCATGTGGCTGTCTTTGAAAAGCCATTATTTGTATGTTTTTATCTCACCTACAAAGCTCTTTCACGTTCGTTAATTCATTTCATCAGAGAAGTGTTCTTCGGTTGCTGAGGCTTAACTGTACTTCACACTCTGCAGTTTGGGGATCTCTCTTTCGTAAGATTTTTACCGAAGTCATGCAACAGATAACACCTCCCACATAGTAAGTGAGATTATAGTTAAGTCTTAACATGAGATTTAAGACACTTGAGTTACAATTATGTTAACAACAAGTGGGATTTGTCAGTTCTCTAAGGAACTCAAAGGATCAGGGTAATGCCACATTTTCCATTTTGTGGCATTTATTTAAGAAGATAAATAAATCATGAAGAAGATGAAACAATAACATACAGCAGAAAGCTGTGTAACATCTATCTCATTTAACTGCTGTTAAGGAAACTTAAGAAGTGGATGTCACTTTGTCTTCTTTCCTTCTATTGCTTTGCCCTTCTCTCTCCACCCTAAGTCCATATTATTGTCAGGGACTCATCAAGACCCCCAGACCAGGACATGTCTTTCCATCAGATCCAACAATACTTTCTGCTTTCACTCTTCCGTGGTTGGCATTACGTCCCAGACCCTTCCCCTTCACTCATTAATCTATTAATAAAATTGAGTTCCCAGCGTGGGTTCAGACACTGTCATGGTGAAGAATTCAAATTCCTGCCTTTGTGGAACTTATTATTCTAGTCAGGGAGAAAGACATTAAATAAATAAAAAGATAAATATGTAATATAATATCAGGTGATGTGAACTCACTGAAGAAAAATAATACAGGTGAGAGAGAGAGAATAACAAACGTTCCTGCCAGTGGCACTCCGTTTTCACCACCCGCCCCCACTCTCTCACCAAGCAGCCAGTTCTCTTGCTTGGTGTGCTACAGACTTGATTATCCCTCAGCTCTTTCTAGTCTTTCCTCTGGCATCTCCTTGGTGGATCCATCCTTGATCACTGTGCCAAAAATTGCAACACTCACCACATGCAGCACCGATACTTCCTTGGCTTTAACTGTTATCTGCCATGCAAAATACTTTACTTATTCATCTTGTCTCTCGTCTTGTCTGATCGTCCCACTAAAACGGAAGATCCCTGAATATAGGGAGTATTGTCTGTTTTTCTTTCCCCTGCTGGATTCCCCATATCTAGATCAGTAACTGACAACATACAGAATGAACGGTAAAAAAAGCAAGTCATGAAGACATGTGTGGTGTTGGTAGTGGTGGTGGGGATGGTGTGTGTAGTGAGTCCAGGAAAAGACTTAGGTTCATATTATTCTCCTTACCTGTGTTCATAGAATTTAAATTACCTAATATTATATGACATTTTTGGCTTTGTATCTATTTAGTATCTCTTGGGGTATTAGAAGCTAAGGTGTAGTCACTTTGGCTACAGGGGACTGCAGAAGGGATGAGCAGTGGAGGCAACGCCACCAAAGACATTGGGGTAAAGCCATCTGGCCAGTCTCCTAGGGCTTTGGGAGGTACAGCGAGGAAACCAAATTCTATTGTAAGAAGGAGAAGCCATTGGAGGATTGAGAGCAGGAGAATGGCATAAGAAAACTTCGGATGGACTACTCAGATTTTTTAAGTTTGTGGAGGACTAAACAGATCACTTTTAGGCCTGTCACTGTGTCCCTGGAAAGAGATGTTGGTGATTTGTCCAGGGTGGTAGCTGAAGAGGCAGGAGGACAGGTTCCACATGTAAAGGCTGAGTGTAGGCTGAGAAAGGAGGAGAGAGATTCAGCATGATTCCAGGGTTTGGGTCTGAGTTACTGAGTGGTGGTGCTATTTATTAAGTTAGGGAAGTGTGAAGATGTTTCTTGGATCCTTTCCACTCTTGATTTCTGTGACCCTCTATGTCTTAACTCTCCCTGGGCAATTTATTCTTTTTTCTGGCTACTCTCAATTCCTCAATGAACATATTAAAATTTCATGGGGCTAAGCTAGTGTACTTTGTTGTGCAAGCCATGGCTTTATTGGCATTAAACAACCTCAACTTTTCACCTGTGCTCCAGCTACATCCAACTCATCTTCAGGACTCTTACATTCAAACATCTTGCTGAAAGCTCAAATTCTCAGTCTTATTTTTGTCCACCTAGTCAGAGTTCCCGGTCACTTGTCCTCTTCTTATTTATAAAACCATTTTTTCCGGGTTGCTACTTTGGTTTTTTTTCTTCATATTTTTATTGGTGCATTATAATTATACATAACAATAGAATTCACTGTTACATATTCACATGTGCACACAATATAATAATATAATTTGGTCAGTGTCAAGCCTCTGACCACCCCTTTCCCTTCCCTCCTCCGTTTCCCTTGTCCCCTTCCTCCACTCTCCTGGTCTACCTTCTATTTTCATGAGATCCCCTACACACACCGTTTTCCCCTGGGTTGCCATTTCAACTCTGCTTTCATTATTTAGTCTTTCATACTCTTTTCCTTGTTGTGCAATTTCTTTTTTTTTTTTTTTTTGGGGGGGGGTGTCTTTAGTTTCTTCTCTTTCCAGTCCAAGACATTATCACAAACTGATTACCTTATAAAAACAAAATCTCCATGATTAGATGTTCCTTCTCAAAACTCTTCCTGAGGTTCTGCCTACTTACTATCTCAAGTGGAATCTCTTTGTCTGACTTTCAAAATCCTTCTCAGAGTGATTCTAACTTGTTCAGACACAATTTAAATACTTCTCTTTCTTTTGGTACCAGGAATTGAAGCCAGGAGTGCTTAACCACTAAGCCACATCCCCAGCCCTTTATAAATATTTTGTTCAGAGGCAGAGTCTCACTAAGTTGCTAACTGCCTCTCTAAATTCCTGAAGCTGGCTTTGAACTCATGATCCTCCTTCCTCAGCCTCCTGAACCCCTGGGATTACAAGCATGCACCATGCACCCAGCTTAATACTTCTTAAGGAATATCCTCTGCTACAATTTAAAGGCTGTCTTTAGAATTCCCTGGATGCACCATATACACTCTTAGTTCAACATCATTGCCCCATGCAAAGGTCCCATCTGGAATGCCCTCTCCACTCTTTCTTTCTTAAAAGTTCCATCCATTTTTTTTTTTTTTTTTAAGATAAATGTAAGTCTGGGCTGGGGTTGTGGCTCAGTGGTACAGCACTTGCCTAACATGTGAAGCACTGGGTTTGATTTTCAGCATTGCATATAAATAAATAAATGAAATAAAAGTCTACTAACAACTAAAAAAAATCTTTTAAAAAGATAAACATAAGTCCTACTTTTTCTCAACGCTTTTTTTTCTTTTCTTTCTTTTTTTTTTTTTTTTTTGTTGGTTACTTTAACCATATTGATTTCTTCCTTCTGAACAACTATAACAGTAAGTTGCAGACCATTTACTGTTATTAGCTAAACACATTGATAGCTAAGCATCTTCTCTATGTAACTCAGATAAGACTGATTTCCCATAGCAACCTTGATTCTTGCTATGTCACTTCAAAGCAGAATTCAAAACTTGGCTACATATCCCCACAAAAAAATTCAATTGTACAAAACATTACTTAAGGTCATGCTGTAAAGTGGAGGAAATGAATACACACACACACACACACACACACACACACACACACATATAGCAAAAAAAATCAATTTAAAATTACCATTAAGCATCTATTTTTTAGCTTTCCACTGTGGGCTGCCTCATATCTGTACACTTTCCCCATCCAGCCTTCCCATCTGGTGTTGCAGGGATTTCTGCTTCTAGGATGACCCATTCCCCCTCTCCATCTCCTACATAAGGTGTTTAGTTCTCCCCTTTCCTTCACAAAGCAATTTTACATTCTCACTTTCCATTCTCATGCTGAATCACCCAATAAAAGTTGAAGTTGTGTGCTTTAGAACTATAGAAGGTAGATTTTAAAAAACACTTTTCATCACACAAAAATTCATTCTATCACAAACCGAGCATCCTATTAATCCTATTAATCCTGTAACAACTTCGAGAATAGGTGATATTATTATTCTCATTCCATGAGTGTGTGTGTGTGTGTGTGTGTGTGTAAAAGGAGATAAAAGTCAGCATGTAGCTCTGAATTTGAAACTGGGTAAGTCTATCAGAGTGCAGGCTGTCTTCTTTCCATAATATAATGCTACTCGTGATTTTGTAAAATTGTCCCAATTTTCCTATTTTTTCAGGGCAAAGATCACATACATTATCTTTTTGTTGTCTCTCAAAATATCTAACATGGTATTGTTCAATAAATTTATTGTGATTAATTGGCTCTTGGTAGTTCACATACTGGCCCTTAAAATTTAGAACCGTTATAAGTTTCCCACGAGATGTCCTTTTCCATCAGGGAATGCTTCACTAATTGCTGTTGTGACTGTCTACAGAGTCTGTTGGAGAGTTGATGAATGACACTGAGGAGGCTGAGTATGTATAATTTTTCCTCCAAAGCTCTTGGGGCAACTCTGGTATCTTATGAAAGGGTTACCCATGAAGCTTCTGGTACTGTCAGCAACAATCACAGCACTATACAGGCATCTAAAGAGGCAATGGTAGATCATCTGCTGGGAAAGCTGACTGACAGATGGTCTGCTTTTGAAATTGAGGCAACTTCAGTCATCTGAACTCATGTATACAGCATTCAGGGCATGTTATTACAATACCGGTGTAGTTTTAAAATCGTTTGTATTCATCAATGTTTTTAGCAGCAAAATTCACAATAGCTAAGCTATGGAACCAACCAAGTGCCCTTCAACATACAAATGGATAAAGAAATTGTGTTCTATATACTTAATGGAAAATTACTTAGCCATAGAGAAGAATGAAATGATGGCATTTGCCAGGAAAGGGATGGATCTGGTGACTATCATGCCAACTGAAATAACCCAATCCCCAAATATAAAAGGTCTAATCTTCTCTATGATATGTGGATGCTAACACACAATAAGGGAAGGGGGAAGAAAGAATAGAAGTTCATTGGATTAAATAAAGGGGAATGAAGGGAAGGGAGAATAGGAATAGTTAAGAGAGTGGAATGAATGGGACTTTAGCTTTCCTATATACATACATGAATACACCACAGTGAATCTCCACATCATGTACACCACAAGATTGGGATCCTAAGTAGACTAAGATATAGTCCATGCTTGTATAAATATATCAAAATAGGTTCTACTGTCATGTATAACTGAAAAGAACAAATAAAAGTAAAATAAAATAAAATAATGTGTGTTTAGGGGAACTGCAGCTGATTTAGATACTCACTTATGCAGGTTGTTTCCTCTTCTTCTTATCTGCCTTTGGGTTATTTAGTCACCTTTCCATTCTCATTATCATGTAACACTGATGCCAAAATAGGGTACATGTAGTTGCTTTTTGGTTGGTTGGTGATTTGGTTTGGAGACATAAACCTAGACACTGGCAATTCATCAGCTCATCCAGTTGTTCATTTTGTACATGCCGTGGAGGCCCTGTCAATGATTCTACAGATTTAGAGTACGTTGATGCCTTTCTCTGAGCTGCAATGAGCTTCTTTTGAAGGATTCCCCAAGGAGCCAACCAGATGCCACTGGTATAAACTTAGCTCAGTTCTGAGACAGAGACATGATTGCATCCACTCCTTCATTTACATATCTTTCTTGGACCCCAGAAGATGCTACGCTGTGTTCTAGGGACTACAAGTTACATCTCTCACAATAATTTCCAGAGAGTCCATTATCAAATTCTTAAAATCTTTCTGGCAGGGATGATCTGGCCATCACATTTTTAAAACTGTGTGCAGAATAGGAAAAATGAAATAAATTATCTGCCAGTCTGCTCTTAAGTCCAGATGAAAGGCAAAAACAAAATGAAACAAAAAACAAACAAACAAATAAACAACAAAAAAATGGCCACAGAGGACAAAAGGGCTTAAGTGAGTGGTGCAATCAAAAAGGTTGTATGATTTCTGGTTATTACACAAGTCTAACATAACTTTTATAACAACATCATAGATATTCTTTCTTGTTTTAGCAATCTGAGTTTATCTCTTACATTCAGAATAGTAACTGAAAGATGGTTATTATAAAGTATGAAAAAACAAAAATATTGGTAAGAAAAAGGTAAACACTGTTTCATTTCGTAATCAGAAAATGCATACACTGTCAATTTGGAGCATGTAGTCCACCTAGGTGAATTAATTATGTGTAGTAGGAAGTCAGTACCTTTATCACTCCAAATTGAGTCTCAGCTCTTTAATTCTACTCAGTTCCTCAAATTTGGATTTTTCTCAAATTGAGTTTTCTTCAAACTTATCACTTGCTGTCCCAACCATCTGTTGTGGTCTGGCAACTGATTTTCCCAGTTGCCATCCAGAGCAATCCCCTAGGATATTTAGTCTGTATCGCTGCTTCTTATATCTCAAGTTGTGACATAACATGAATAGCCTACTTAGCTCTTTAATACAATGTTTGGTAATCTGATCTCATTCATTTTCATTTTTATTGCTTCTATTAAGCATGGTATAATAATAGTTGGTCAGACTCTATCACTCTGGATGCACCAACCCCGTTCTAGGGAGGTACGGAGTTCATATGTCAAATTTTTGCTTGGAGTAAAGTTCATCTGCCAATTTATCACACAGCAGTGCGCAGGAATTTTTAATTGCACTTAGGCAAACCCATAATTGCAACTGGGTTGTACAGGGCACCTCCAATAACAGAAGAACTACAGCAACACTGACTCACACAGATTCTCCTGACAAAGCCTGACATACTTATAAGAGGTGCTGCAAGATAATTTCTATTTCCTTCCCACCTGGGATTAACTGGGGCAAATTTGAACTTTACACACAAGTTTGGAAATGCTTGAGAGAAAAAGCAGGTCAGAATATCAAGTATTCTTTTAAAAAGAGGGCAGAGTCGGGCGTGGTGGCGCATGCCTGTAATCCCAGCACTTTGGGAGGCTGAGGCAGGAGGATCGCAAGTTCAAAGCCAGCCTCAGCAATGGCGAGGCACTTAGCAACTCAGTGAGACCCTGTCTCTAATAAAATACAAAAAAGGTCTGGGGATGTGGCCCAGTGGTCGAGTGCCCCTGAGTCCAATCCCCGGTACAAAAAAAAAAAAAAAAAGGCAGAACATGTGCTTTTAACACAAAAGAGAGTAAATAACAGGATTTCCTGTTGGCTGGAGGTAAGGCAACATGAGCTCATGGGAGGGGCTGGTGGTAAGGTTATAACCACAATCATATTCCTAGGGTGATGATCATGAACATGGAAATAAGACACTTTTCTAGAAGGCAGAAAGTAGAGGAAGCCCTGAGAAGATGATCTGATAATTATTATGGGACCCTATGTTAGCTAGAAGAAGAGCCAGGTATTGAGAAGAATGAAGTAAATTGCATAGACCAGATTTAGAGTGGATAGGGGAGAAACAGACTGAAGTAGATAGCTTTATCTAGGCAAGGAGATTTTTTGTTTTGTTTTGTGGTGCTGGGGATTGAAACCAAGGCCTTGTGCATGCAAGACAAGGACTCTACCAACTGAGCTATATCCCCAGCACCAGGCAAAGAAGTTTTGATGGGTTAGTCTTTAAAATTTTTCTAAATTAACATTTAATATTTGTACTTATGTATAGGGTAGAGTATTATAATTTAATACATGTATATAATGTATAGTGACCAAATTGAGGTAATCAGCATTTCTATCTCCTCAAATATTAACAGTCCTTTGCATTGGGAGTCTCCAAACTCCTTTCCTCTAGTTATTTTGAAATGTGTAATTGTTGTAGACTATAGTTGCCCTATTGTGTCATATAACCTTAGAACTTCTACACCTCCATGTTTTAATGCCCATTAGCTACCCTCTCACTTTCCTTTCCCTACTTCCTAGCCTCTAGTGACCTCCGTTTTACTCTCCACTTGTATGTGATCCACTTTTTTAGTTTCCACAAATGAGTGAGAACATGCGTTATGTGTCTTTCTGGGTCTGGCGTGTTGTACATAATAGAGTCTCCCGCTCATCCCCGACCCTGGTTCTAACCATGTTGTTGCAAATGACGGAATTTCATCCATTTATGGCAGAATAATATCCTTGTGTGTGCGTCGTATACCATGATTTTTAAGATGGATTGATCTTTTAAAATTATTGAAGATTCTTGGCTTGTGATGTCCATCTACAGAACTTTGCAAGCTTGCCTAAACCAAAATCATTAATATTACACTTAAGTAAAGTATGTTTGTGTGCTTCTCCTCCCCCGAGTGGAAGGGGTTGCTTGAATCGATGTAGGGGACATCCATGGAAGTGCAACATAAAGGAAAAAAAGTCATAAAAGAAGTGGAGGTTGAGCGGGCGCGGTGGCACATGCCTGTAATCCCAGCACTTTGGGAGGCTGAGGCAGGAGGATTGAGAGTTCAAAGCCAGCCTCAGCAATGGCGAGGCACTTAGCAACTCAGTGAGACCCTGTCTCTAAATAAAATACAAAAAATGACTGGAGATGTGACCCAGTGGTCGCATGCCCCTGAGTTCAATCCCCAGTACCAAAAAAAAAAAAAAAAAAAAAAAAGAAGTGGAGGTTGAATAGCTAGGACTCAAAGTGCTCAACTCCTGGCAGTGTGACTTCAGCAACTTTAATTGTCCTCATCTGTAAAACAGGGGTGAAAAGAGTGCTTGCCTCTTAGGTTATTAAGAGAATTTGATGAGATGATACATGGGAAGTACAGTTCCTGAGTTTCATCACGGCCACACAGAAAGAAGAATGATTAATTCCACCAAAACATACCTGTGCATGTGTACACCCCCACACACACGCCCCAGAGTATCAGAACAACTCAGTTTTACAGGGTCACAAACAATAAATCTGGATCATATTTGTGGTCCTGAAATGGGGGAGAGGATGGTCCTTGTGTTAACAAGACTGTAAAAAATAATGAAAGAGGTTCGCTGAAGTGTAGGAGAATCCCACACCAAATGCTCCAAAGGTCTGACTGGGAGGCTAACTAGAGTGTTTTGAAGAGGATTAAGATGTCTTTTTCAAAAACTGCTCATTATTTTCATGACAGTTTTTTAATCTCTAGAAAATGCCTGAAGCTTTAACTGAATCCCAGTTGGAAACTTCCACAGCTCCCAATGATATGCAAGGTCTTAACCAAGAACACACTCATCACACGGACTGTGGAAATGAATGTCCAGCACTGGCTTAAAGGCCAAGCATAAATTAATATCAAAAAGGAGAAATGCCAAGGAAGTGACACCAAGAATCTATATGACCAGAAGCAACTGAAGAAAGAGCAAATGAGCCTAGCACCACATGACTCATTTAGGAGTGTGTTAAATGTGAGACACGGTGGATAACAGGGAGACAGACATTAAACATGACCAGAAAATAAGGATGATCCCACGGTGGGAGAGAAGCAACAGAAGAAGAACACGGTTTTATAAAATAGCTCTAATAGACCACAGGTCTTGGGGTAAAAGTAATAAGAAGATCATTCAATCAAGAATTGGGTAGAGGGGGAGAAGAAAGAAATAATAGATCAAACTGTTATAACACTGAGCCATAGCAGGGAGGTGATTTCGGAGGAGTGATCATTTGGCTGAAATAATCAGCAGTGGTAAAATTAAATATACATCTGAAAAGTAATCAATATTATCATTTTGGTTGAAATCATAAACTGTTTGTGCAAGAGCCAGAGTGAGGTGTTGCTCAGAACTTGGAAGAGAAGATGGTCAAGTACCCTGACATGAAAAAAACAAAAACAAAAAAACACCATTCTGCCAGGTACAGTGGCACACGCTTGTAATCCCAGCAGCTCGGGAGGCTGAGGCAGGAGGATCATAAGTTCAAAGCCAGCCTCAGCAAAAAAGAAACGTGCTTAGCAACTCAGTGAAACCCTGTCTCTAAGTAAAATACAAAATAGGGCTGATGATGTGGCTCAGTGGTCAAGTGCCCCTGAGTTCAATCCCTGGTACAAAAAAAAACAAAAACAAAAAAACAGCTTTCAAAGGGCAGGCTGATAGACACTGTTAATTACATAGCAAAGGAAAAAATGTGCCAATCAATCTGAATGGAGTTTTTCTTCAGACAAGGTGAGACCAATACTGGGGCATAGGCAGGAGTGGGTAAAGGGTGCCCTGAGACCGTGCCCTGTTGGCTATAGTTGCATTAGTCACGTCATCACTCTCATCCCTTTTGCAAAGGTAGACACAGCAGGCTATTTTAGATGGAAGCCCTTTAAGTATTCAAGTACCATCAGAGAGTAACTGGGCAGCCCATGAAGGTTGGCATAAAGGAAAGAACATAGAGCTTAAATCAATATGTGCTGTCCATTTGAATGAAGGCTGTATTTATCTTTTAAATGACTAAACTGTCATTATGCTATCATACATCATGAGTTGGGATAATGTAAAATCATCCCTGTGAGATGGACTTTCTGTGGTATGCTGAACATATCATATTTCTGAGGCTATTATACCTAAAAATAAAGACATGGATCTCAACCCAGTAAATTCACCAAAATAATAAATACTGCTTTGGTGGATAGGAGGAGGGTATCCTGTGCTATAGCTAATTTTTCTTCCTAAATGGCAACCTCCTGTTAGCGCTGAGGGCCTTCTTTCTTCAAATTTAACAGGTACAGGGTAGAAGACCACCCCCATGCAGGAACACAGGGGTTAAGAAGAATCTCTCTTTTTTTAAATTTCTGAGCTTAAGAAAGTATAGACTGTCACGAGCTGTCCATGGGCTGTGTGTGAACTATGTTGTGCATCGTAGCCTAGTGAGGGGAGAAGTCTGGCATTGGGAACCTCCTGTGGCACCCCACAGGGATTGACCACCTGATGCAGGTGAACTTCCCCCTCAAGCTCTGCCAAAGATCCCACACAGCACCTGAGATGGGTGTGACCTGCCAAGATGTCAATCAACCTGCTGACTGTCCATATCACTTCTAGTCCTTTCCAGAATCCCTCCTGGTGGCTTCTTAAAACAATCACAATTTTCAGATGACATGATGTAGTGCCTGGGAGCTGTCTGAAATTTTCCACAATGAAAAATTCTAAAAATAAAATGTTCATCACAGTCATATCATGTACCTCGTGACAATGATGTTGGTGAAGGGTACATAAATTATGCTAGTCAGAAGAAATAATATTTTCAATAATATGTTCCCAATTGGCTCATGTATAAGTGAAACCTAATCCATAATTCTAAATAGCACCTTGAGGTACTTTACCTAAAGACATGTACAATGATGTCAGGCTCTTTCATAAATACTCTAGACTTCTGTCAAAAATAGCAACCATCTAGGCTCCTGTAGCTATTTTCATTAAGTTAAAGTTTAGCTGTAAGCTTCTTAGCAGTTGAGGTAAAGAGAAAGATATAGTAATAAAATTTATGCTCTGACAAAATAACAGACCAAATAGATTATTTCCCTGGCATTAAGTTCTAATGTCTAAATACATTTTAGTGTTTATATCAGAACCCATACAGTGCTATGTAACAACAGGCAATCTCTTACATACGGCCTCACGTGGGTGCTTCTCATGTGGTCAGCCCTTGAATGGATTCTCCAGAAACACCAAGGGCTTCTCACCCTTGGCTCAGTGAAGCCACAGGACCTCTACAGTCGTCAGGACATGTGGCTCTTTGATATCAACTATCAGGGTGGAATCTGGACATACTGTTAGAGGAGTGAATGGAAAACAGGCCCATGTTTCTTGAGTGGACTTCTCTCATCAGGGCTTTTGGTAGTGGTCTAATTTAAGTCAATTTAGAATTATACTTTCTGGATTACAGAAAGATATGGTTTGGATTTGAGGGTGTGAAGTTTGAGATGACCTTCAAGTTATATGCATCTATATAATTTTATACATTCACATGTATATTAAAATTTTAATTGCTAGAGATGTTAAACATTTTTCATACATTTGTTGACCATTTGCATTTCTAGCAATTTGAGAGATGCAAATTAAAACTGCACTGAGATTCCACCTCACTCCAATCAGAATGTCAATTATCAAGATCCATGGGGCTGGGGTTGTGGCTCAGCAGTAGAGCGCTCGCCTAGCACGTGCGTGGCCCGGGTTCGATCCTCAACACCACGTACAAACAAACGCATTGTGTACAACTAAAAGCAAAATAAATAAATATTAGCCGGGCGCGGTGGCGCACGCCTGTAATCCCAGCACTTTGGGAGGCTGAGGCAGGAGGATCGCGAGTTCAAAGCCAGCCATCAGCAATGGCAAGGCACTTAGCAACTCAGTGAGACCCTGTCTCTAAATAAAATACAAAAAAAGGTCTGGGGATGTGACCCAGTGGTCGAGTGCCCCTGAGTTCAATCCCCAGTACCACAAAAAAAAAAAAAAAAAAAAAAAAAAAAGATCCAATACAAGTAACAATAAACGTTAGCAAGGATGTGAGGGAAAGGGTACACATAGATTGCTGGTGGGACTGAAAATTGGTGCTATCACTCTGGAAAGCAGTATGGAGATTACTCAAAAAAAAAAAAAAAAAAAAAAACCATGATTGGAACCACCATTTGACCCAATTATATCACTCCTCACAGTATACAGCCAAAGGAATTAAAATGAGCATACTACAGTGATACAACCACATCAATGTTCATAGCAGCTCAATTTACAATAGCTAACAGAAATATGTATAAAGAAATTATAGTGTATATATACACAATGGAATATTACTCAGCCATAAAGAATGACTTTATGACATTTGCCAGTAAATGGATGGATCCAGAGACTATTATGGTAAGTGAAATAAAACAAGCCTCCAAAACCAAAGGTTGAATATTCTCTATGATATGTGGATGCTAACCTATAACAAAATGTGTGTGGGGGGATAGGCGTTCACTGAACTAGACAAAGGGGAATGAAGAGAAAGGAGGGGGAATAAGAATAGTAAAGACAGTGGAATAAATCTGACATAACTTTCCTATGTATATATACAAATACACCACAGTAAATCGACATTGTGTACATCCACAAAATTGGGACCCTAATTAGAACAAAATACACTCCCTGGTTGTATAAATATGTCAAAATAGTTTCTACTGTCAAAAAAATTTAAAAAAAAAAAGTTTCTACTGTCATGTGTATCTAAAGAGAACAAATTTTTAAAAAACTATCTCACCATGATAATTATAAAGGAAGGGGTTAGGGACTAGGGGTCAGGAGGCCTAAGTTCCAGTTATATGTAGCCTTGGGAAAGTGACAACAAACTCTCTGAGTTTTACTTCTTCATCTAAAAATTAGGTTATTCAACTAAACTTTTGTGACTTTGAGGCATTAGTGAACTTGCTCATCTTTATGAATGTAAATAAATTTCAAGGTCTCATTTAGTCACTAAAGTTTATCTCACCAGGATTATATCTGGATCACTGTCTCTGGTTTCAACTTCACTCAACTCGTTCCATTCCTGTGTGAAGTTTAGACTCTGTTTCCTTTTCATTTCCCAAGAAGAGGCCTAGAGCAAAATATTAACAAAAAAAGATACAAAGATCAGGATTAAGCAACCACACACATTAAACCATCTTCACTCATGACTCACGACCTCCCTAGGATATACAGCAAAGACTCAATTTCAGATCTTTGCTCTTAAAATGTATGTAATTTAGAAAAACACATGTAAAGTTCACTAACAATATACAACAATAACAAAAAAAAGGAATGTTGCAGGGCAAATCAAGTAAATATGAGTCACACAGACCATAGAGCTCAAAAATGAATCAAAGTCCCCGCAGTATTTTGCCAAGGCCTGCATGAATTACCACCTATACACTGAATATATCTTGTGTGGATGTACGTGGTTTTTCAAACTTAGGTAGATGCTGCTAAGACAAATGAGATAGACATTTGTTTTAATGTATCTGCAATAGATTTCTCTGACTAGATAGCTATTAGTCAATGGATACTATTATGTGGAATGCCTGTAGTCATTTTGTGACACTGAAAAAGTATTTTCATACTTGAAAAGGTTGGAAAACTTATGATGCAGGAAAAAGTCTCCCTTAATTAGAATGGCTAGAGGTTGACTCTCAGCTTCTTGAGGGGAGAGGATGTGTCTTATTAATATCTGAGTCTTCAGCTCCTGGTCCAGAAAAAAATGATTAATATGTTTGTTGAATGAAGGGAACTTACAAACAGCCTTGAGGGAAAATTCAGAGGAATTACAAGGTGCAGATATAGGGAACAAAAAGCATATTATTTTTATTGAAAGTTCTATTTTCATGAAATAGGGAGAAAGTCATTTCAGATAAATAAAGTAGACCCTTCTGAGAAAAGCAAGGGTGTGATAAAAAACAGTTCTCCAGGAATAACAATAAGCTAATTAATGAGTTGTCTTTTTTTCTGTATTTTTACTAGTGCATTATAATTATACATAATCACAGGATTCATTGTTACACTTTTGCCTGTGCACATGAATGACTGGTCTTAATGGAGCTGAACTGTGATACATAAAAACTAAAATATTAACTAATTCCAGAGTCAGTTTTATCAAACTTTTGTAGCACCTGGTAAGATTAACTTGGAGCACATATGTCTTCCTAATTCCATGCTGCTTAGGCTAATACAGGAATTAAGTTTCATTTCCTGCACCTCCTCTGTCTGTCAGGGGCAATAACTAGTGTGTTTATTGGACAGGAGATGAGATATTTACTGCAAGTAATCCTCAAGTAATCCAAAATTGCTTCAATTGCAGTTTAACCTGATTAGATTAATTTAAGTGCTTATAAAGAATTTCATGGCCTCCTTATTTGTCTGCCTCACTGCTTGATTTTCCTAAGTATAGACTATCTTCTGAAGTGAAGTCTGCTTACCTTTCCAAGAATTGATATGCAACCTGTTTCTTCATCTCCCATTTACTAATCAATGCACTCTCTAATCTGGTTTCCAACCTCCTCATCAACAACAATTTTTCTCCTGGAATCATTCTTATTGCCTCTAAGTCATTAAGTCAAGCAACCCTTTTTAGGTCTTTGGCCAACTGAGTTGGCTTCTCTAAAGGATTTAGCCCTTTGGACTACCTCTCCTTGAACTACTTTTCCCTCTTGCCTTTAATGATATAACAAATTCCTAATTCCTCCCCTTACTGCTCATGCACCTCCAAAACCATCTGTGCACAACTGTCCCCTAGTCCCCAAGTTTCTGACTAGTCCATCTTTCTTCTTACCCTTCAACCTCGCTCATACTCAGATACTCATGTATCTAAGTACCTTACAAGTTCAGGCCTCCTATTAAAACCTCGGCTCTGACATCCAGATTCACATATGTGTTGTCTCAAACTACATAAGCTGAATTCATGCTCCTATCTACAAGCCTTCAAGGGTCCTTATTTTGATGGATGGAATCACTATCCAACCAGGTCAAAGAGATCAAAAATCTGTGATCATTCCTGCCATATTCCTCTGCTTCACCTTCTATATCCAATGTATCACCAAGATGGGGGACAGTGTCACCACACCCACCATCATTGCTTTAGTTAGCTTTTTCATTGCTGTGACAAAAAGATCTAATCAGAATAATTGTAGAGGAGGAAACGTTAAGGGATCACGGTTTCAGAGGTCTCAGTCCATAGAGAGCTGGCTTCATTCCTCAGGGCCCAAGGTGAGGCAGGACATCATGGTGAAAGAAATTGGCAGAGGGAAGGGGCTCACATGATGATCAGGAAGCAGAGAGAGACTCCACTCGTCAGACACAAAATTTATACCCCAAGGCCACACCACCAGGGACCACTTCCTCCTCCAGCCATATCCTACCTGCCTTTAGTTACCACTCAGTTAATCCCCATCAGGGTATTAATTCACTAATTGGATTAATGCTTTTATAATCCAATCACTTCTCCTCTAAACTTTCTTGCATTATCTCACACATGAGCTTTTGGAGGGACATTTCACATACAAAGCATAACAACCATCATCCTAGGCTGTGCTACTGTTATTTCTCTATTAAAGCCTCCTAGCTGCTCCACCCTAATGATTCTTATTAAGCATAACTCTTAAGCAGAATACCATACACTGGTTGTCAATCTCATGGGAGGACTCTGAACACTTTCCACTTTGGAGGTGCCAAAGGAAACAATGCAGTCAAGTACCGGATAGGAAAATGTCTTACTTAAAGAGTGAGGCGAGAGCAAAATCAGCTTCAGTAGCGTGCATAATTCCCTTGTGCCAGTAAACACCCTGGTAGCCAAGGCAGGGAAATTGCCTACACAAGTTCCTACACAAATTCTTGCTGCAATAGCCCCTTCTCCTCACCAAGAAAGACAAATATAGAAGTGGGGTTGACCAGAAGCCTTGTGGAAAACAAACAAACAAACAAATAAACACTTAAACAAAGAGTATACATAGGGCTTGCAACAGAGAAAGATATTCCCACACAGGAGATAAGCCTAGAACACACTGTGTGGGCTCTTTATCTCTTGGTAAGGAAATGCCCCAGGCTCAAAGTCCATGTTAGGTGGCCAAGAAGGGGTCAAAAGACTGCAGGGCATGAGAGTGCTTTTCTCAACACCTCTGCTCTCTACTAACCTTACTTCCTAAGCCAAAGCAATCTTTTCTAAAGGAAAATATGGTCACATCACTCCCCTGCATTCAGCTCCCCTGTAGTTTCCCACTGCTTTGGGAATACATGCAAATCCTCTTTCTCAAGGTCCACAGGACTTATATGGTTTCAGCTATTCCCTACACATCTCCTACCACAGTCCCTTTCCATCTCTCTCTCCTGCCACTGCCTGTCTTAACACTTGAGATTCATCATTGCATCCCTTTTTAACAAATGTTGTTTGCATTGTTTGGAAATGTTCTTCCTCTTTTAATACCAGTTTAATTGGAATTCAATCCTAAAAGCTTAGGAACCATTTTCTTTTTCTTCTGGGAAGCTATCACTCTCCTGTCAGATACAGTTGAATTCCCCGTTACTAGCACTTGTGCTGTTGTGTCATAAAAACTGCCACAATAAGGCATGGTGGCACTTGCCTCTAGTCCCAGCTACCTGGGAGACTGAGGTAAGAAGATCACTTGAGCCCAGGAGTTTGAGGCCAGGCTGGGCAAAACAGTGGGACTCCATCTTGAGGATGGGGAGAAATTCTGCTGCCACAGTTGCAATTTACATTTGACTGTGAAATTACTTAATTATTTATCTTTATCAGCAGACTATGTCTGATGAGGGTTAGAACTATATGTGGCTTTGTTTACAGCTGAACCCCGCCCCCAGGTGATCTACTGAGTAGAACATAATAAGATCACATGTATGTATAAATAAATACGTAAAGGTACACAAAGTGTGTATATAAATATATATGTATATACAATGTGGAAATATATTTCACTTTATGTAAATATACATAAGTGTTGTACATACATATACACTAGACTAAGTTAATCCCTCTATCTAAAGTCTAAAATGTGTTGTTTTTACTACTTGGGCAAACTTTCAACTTCTGAACTACTATGTGTTTTTAGAACATACAACATGTGTACAAAATAAATGAAAAAATCCCAAATCTTGAACTGCACAGCTAATGAGTTTTTTCTGGAATTCAAGGTTAAAGGAGATATGATTAAACTACCTTTCCTATTACAAACACACAGTACTTTGAACACAGCAAGGGCTGAGTAAATACCTGCTGAATGTATGAACCCACACATTCAAATATGACACATAATTCAGAGTCACAGAAAAAATAAAATTCTATAGATACACAAATTTAGCTTGGCTCATATAGTTTCAAAAAAATAGGAAGGGCAAAAAATTCAGAATTACAGGGAAATGGATTTCAAATATTTTAAGAGGATGAGCTACCCAAAAAGGGAATAAGAAACAATTTCTTCAGGGGGTAAAGATTTTCACTAAAGATTTTCAGAAAGAGTCTGCACACTATTTGCCAAAAAAGACAGTACAAAGGAATGTGTGAGATATTAAAGTAACTATTGTTAAAAAATAAGTCCTTTTGAAAGAACCATGCTTAAAATCTTGTCTCCCACCATACCTAATGCTGTGTCCACCCAGGGCAGAAGCTCAGTAGATATTTTCTTATCAAATAAATTTTTTTTACTGTTTTCAGAGAGTCTGTGGCAATTCATGGGAATATTTTCCATGCTGGCCCATATCCACCTTTATGGGTGAATTTCATTTCTGGAAACAGTTGAAAAGCATTAGGAGCCAAAATTGACAAACAAGGTAGATAACCTAGACAATAAATTTTGGTTTATGAAAGATACAAAATGGAAATTTGTAAGATAATGTTTATAATCTGGCAGCACTGAACCTAGCACAGGGTAAATGCCTACTTGACTATAGGCATTCTTATTATTATAAACTGAATCTGAGGGAAAATTCTCAAACAGGAATTAAGTAATAGTAACATTATAAGAATGAATGTATTGTGATTCTTCTAAAAGAAACAAGCTCATTTGAAAACATGAGAATTCTGGGGTGGTACAATTTTAAAATCAGCAGCAACACAGTTGTAAGTAAACATTGTATTCCTCCCTCCCTCCCACTCTCTCTCCTTCTTTTTTTCTTTCCTTGGGATTGAACCCAAGGGCACTCTACCACAGAGCTACATTCCAGCTCTTTTTAAAAAAATTGATACAGAGTCTCTCTGGGTTGCCCAGGTTGGCCTCAAACTTGTGATACTCCTTTCTTAGCTCTTCAAGTTTCTGGGAATACAGGTACCTACTATTGCACCTGACAATGTTGCATTTCCTAGAACCTTGACTACAGGGGTAGCAACCTATATATGTTTTAGCTAAGCATTTTTCCTATAAAGTTTTGAATGCAAAAGACTTAAAGGCTTGTTCTATACAAATATTTCTTTCTTAAATGCAGATTTACAATCCTTTGCCCACTCAGGCATTCTTTGGGGGCCTCCACTTGGCTGAGTTCTCTAGACACTGTGCTGATATTAACAATCTGACTTTTCTCCCCAAACAGAGAATACGGGAGGGGGGGTATGGAGCTGGGGGGGGGGGGGGGGGGGGGGGGGGGGGATAGAAATTGGGACCCTGTCCAGGAAACACAGATTGCAATGTATAGCCTATAATTAGAGTGCTTTAAAAAATGTGAAAATGAAGCAAAAACCTTTAGCTAATGCTATTTCCAGAACAAGCAAATTGTTATCCATTTTATGAATAAGAAAAAAGAAAAAGCACCTGAGATTTCTCAGCTAGTTGGATGTTTTCTGGCACAGCATGTCTCTGCTGTTGGGGTCTCATCTTCTTCTGCATAGACTTCTTCATAATTTTATACTCTGAAACAGACTCTACGTCAGAGTCTGTATCTTCTGTGTTTCTTTTTTGGCTTCTATGACAGACTGAAAGCTCAAAGGGTGAAAGAGATTCATGCTTCAAATCGACACCTGAAGGTTTGATTTTCTGAGTTTTGGTATTTTCCTTAAAGAACAAAAAGCATGTTTTTATTTTTTGGTAGCCAGCTTATTTATAATTAATTGCCATTTCCCTAATATTACAGTAGGTGATATTTCTTGTGACTAACAAAACATTTAAAAATCAAAAGCTTAGTGAACGTTAGCAGGTGTATACGGATGTAATGACTCATTAAGAATTTGGTTCAGAGGCTGGGATTGTGGCTCAGCGGTAGAGCGCTCGCCTAGCACGTGTGCGGTTTGCCTGGTTCGGGTTCGATTCTCAGCACCAAGTAAAACTAAAAAAACACATTGTGTACAACTAAAGCAAATAAATAAATATTTTAAAAAAGAGTTAAAAAAAGGAATTTGGTTCAGAAATAGCTGCAGAGCAGGGCTGAGCAAAGAGGTCTGTTTTTGAGGCTGCAGAAGACCTCAGATTGACAGCATACTGCATTCTGACTTCCTCCCAACAAAGGTTTACTTGCCATTGGCTTCCTGGTGCATGCAAGACCAGTCCCTACCCCTACTCCATCCCACATCCTGCTTCTTGCACCTTTTTGGCTATGGCTTCAACCAATGAAGGACACACTTGCTAAGAGAGCTAATCTATACATGCCTGCTCCTGAGTCTGCTCTCTCCTATAAGAAACCAAAAGTAATGAATAGAAGACTAAAGAGTGCAGCACGAGTGACACTGTAGAGCTCCTAAGCGTGTCATTACCCACTACTGCTCAGCAAACCCTCTCCTCAACAGTGTGGAGGGTTCAAGCAAGTGTTCAGCTCTCATTTTCCTTCATATAAACCACCCTCACTTGGTAAGGTCACATTACAGTTGTATATACTATTTTGTTCATATTTAGGTAAAATCTTAAGGCATGAGATTACATTATTATTATAGGTATTATTATTATTATTATTATTATTATTATTATTATTATGTCAACACATTTGAAACTTATTTCTCAGGGCCAGTTATTCACAAATGATTTTTCCTGCTCTCCACTTCAGGAAAATCCTGTTTCTGTTCTAACTATCAGACTATGATGATAATTTAGTATAAGTCAAGTCAGTAGATTCTCAGCCTGGTTGAATAATTTAGCTATGTAGTGATTTTAAGAAAATTCCTATAAAAGGAATTGTATTGTGAGTTGTATCAGTTGTATCAGTTCCAACTACTAATAAGATTCATGGGTTCCTGACTCCTTGATATAAAAGCAGAAGAAGCAAATAAAGAAAACACAAACAAAAAAGACACTCCACAAACAAGTTTCTAATTTTTATGTGAATAGTGAAAAAATCAAAGACATAAAATATATTATATACATCTATCTATCTAAAGGTTGTCTGGGGCTTCTCAATCTCACCACCTGCCTGTTAAGAAATATGAATAATTAAAATTGCAAAGAGTTTTCTGCATATTTGTGTGTGTGGCTGATAAGACTAAGAGGCTCTAAGACTTTATAAATGTTTCTTCTTAAAGAAGCTCTAAGGATCAAAATGTTCTCTGAATTTTAAATTTTAGATAATAGATATTTGAGAAACATGATGCTATATGACATTTAGCAAATACAAGAAAGAATATAGGAATTGTACACACAACACATACAACATATTTCTAAACAAATGTACATCCATGGACTGAATCTCTCTCTCTCTCTCTCTCTCTCTCTCTCTCTCACACACACACACACACACACACACACACAATCTTGGAAATAAATAAATTAAAATAGTTAAAATGGTCATTATGCTCAGGCAGTAAAATTATGGGTGACTTAAATTTTGTTTATGTTTTATTTTGTAAGTTTCTCCTAATAAACAGATATCACTCTTAAAAAAAAATGACAGTAAAATCTAAGTATTTCACTCTCTGAACTTTATAAACCATGATAACATTTGGCCCTTGACTCATCTTTCACATGGGAAATATGACCAAAAAAAATGGCTTGCACCTACTTTTAAGTACTCACCTTAAGTGTTGAAGTAAGGCAGGTGGGAGTGAACTCAGCAATCCTACTCGCTAGTATAAATCGAGGCTTTTATGGGGGAAAAATCAATAAGGCAGATTTAAGTAAAAATAACTTTCAATTGGCATATTATAATAATTCAGTATTTTTATTTGTGAAGAAAGGGTCAAGATAGCATACCTCACAGTTTAGATATACTGCAACACTGCCCTGATTAGTAGTGACCAGATACTATAAGACAATCAGATGGTTTGTTCAAACATTGAAGGTTAAATGTCTTGTGAGCAACTTTGGGGTGTCTCTGTATCCAACTCTGCCTGGGTCCAGCCTCTGCATCCCTTGTCTCTGTTCTGCTCTTGCAGGACCCGGGGTCTGTAGTGACTCCTGACCTCTGGCAGCAGCTCTCTCTGGCTCAGAGCTCTGGATCTGAGATTCAATGGACTCCGGAGAGTGAACTGACTCCACCTGTGTTCCTGCTACCTGAGATGCTTCCCTATCTTCAACATCCAGTGTTTACCCTGAACTCTGAAGCACAGCCAGGGAGCAGGTGGGTAGTTGCTCTCCCTAAAAAAGGAACTCCTTTTATTTGGATGTGATCATCATGGTGCTAAGATGATCAGATATGAATGAAACACACAGAAGATAGTTTAGGAGTAGTACGGACCCTGCCCTCTGGGCCCAGGTTCTTTGCCCTTGTGAGATTCTAGTTAGGTGTCTGCTTGTACTTTTTTTCTGACATGCCCCTTGTCCTTTCCTGGGCCACAGACTTCATCGTGGTATCCAGCTCAATGTCCAGATTCTCTAGGAGAAAGCATTTACTTCACTCTTGTAAGTACCTTACCTCATAAATTGGAGTCCTGGCTCTAATTAAGGTTTGGACACACTCTGTTGAAACATTTTCTGATGTAGTTGGCCTGTATAGATTTTGAAATGGTGTCTTTTTTCTTAGATTGGTGTTCTTAGATTCAAATGTCTCTTAGTGGTACCTTATCCCTGCAGGTAACTTCAAGGCAATATTTCCAAACTGAATTCATTATATCACCTCTGCATCTGCATGCACCCCAACCAGTACATCCTAATGTGACGTCCCTCTTGATTAACAGCATCACCAAACACTGAGACAACCACATTAGAGGCCTCAGTTTATCTTGATTCATCAAGAAAACACCCCACACCTAATCAGTGAATTTCTGTACTTAAGTCTCTTATAAATTCAAAATTTTTCACTAACCTCAAGTCAGCACCCTTTCTAAAGGCCTATCACCTCCTTTCCTGCTTCCAGTTCAGTGATTTCTCTTGCCCCCCATGCCACAACTTTCTACACCATGTTATTCCTTTCATTAAAAATAAAGAGGATAAGAGAGAAGAGGGAGAATGGCAAAGAAAAGCAGCATTCTCAAAATTGGATGCATGCTATTAGAATCATCTGATAAGCCTTAAAAAAAAAAAAAAACTATGCCATGTTCTTACAAATCAGAAACTTTCATTTAATTGTGTGGGGTGGGGCCTGGCATCGGTCCTCTTGAATGTCCTCCAAAGGATTCTAATGTACAGTCGGGATAGAGACCCACAAGCCTGGAGGGTAGAGACTCACTCTGCTGTATGAGGTGTGGCACACACAGTCAGTTCAGGCTACTAAGTGGAACCTAGCAGCACCTAGCACGACACATGAACTGTTTTCAAAAAGTTGCATGTGGGCTCTCTAAATCCTCTTCTGAGCCATTCCCCATCCGCTGCCACCCTGTTGCCTTATGCACTGAAGGCCCAATTACATTTTCATGGCCCACTTTCATGCTGTCCTGCCTCTGAATAATCCATTTTCTTGTCCTGGGATGGACTTAGCAAGCTTGTCCTCTTGCCAAATTTCACTTACCCTTTAAATCTCGGTTCAAAAATTATCCACCCCACATACTTACTCAGTTGCCTAAGAGAGAATGAATTATTTATCATCTATGCCCCCTGCCACTGTTCCTTTTTAGATGTTTATGTAGATAACATATTTACATGGGACAACATACACTTTAAAAGTACATTAAAAAGAAATTTCTTTACCACTGTGTTTTCCATTTACCCAGTTCATATTCCACCAACACATAACCACTACTACCACTTTCTAATTTATTTTTGCCGAGATTTGTTTATACATCATATTCATGTGTATACTTACATGTAAATTACCCCACTGCAGGGGTAGGAAAAATGGTAGTGTATTATTTACACAGTCCACATCCTACATTTTCACTTAAAGATATTTCCTGGAGTTCTTTCTCTTTTAGTACTTAAAGAGCTTCATCATACCCTTTGTTATGCTTTTGATATGTGGTGTCCTCCCAAAACTCACGTGCAAGACAATGCAAGAGTATTCAGAGGTGAAATGATTGGGATATGAGAGCCTTAACCCAATCAGTGCACTAATACACTTGAATGAATTAGCTGGGTGGTAATGATATATTCCATTTTCCTTTTTTTAATTTTTTCCTAATGACCATACATTTTTCTTCTACTATCTGATATTTGCAGATAATATGATACTTCTCAGTGTTTACCAGTAATAAAATTTATGTTTAAGTGGTCTAAATGAGAACCTTTAAGTTATAAAACCCAAATGGATTTAGCACAATATCCAGATATTAGTAGTAAAAACATACCTGCATACTTAATTAAATAATGCAGCAGAATGGAATACAACAGACCAAAGCAAAATACAAAAAAAAAAATTTTTAATTGAAATATCTTCTGTTGATATAGAGATACATATAAAATTAGTGCACTAAAATAAATTTGCACATTAAGTGTAGTATATGAAGTTGACCTTAATAAAAAAAAAATTAAAAGTCTGCCTAAAAATTCACCCTTTGATTCCAGTTAGAAATAAGAGTTTCGACTAAAGATATATTTCTAATACATGATGATATCAGCATTGGTTTGGGTGTTGGCCATAATTTTTAAAATGTATTTTTTTTAAAAAATCACATTTTTTTTTTTAGCCGGGCGGGGTGGCGCACGCCTGTAATCCCAGCACTTTGGGAGGCTGAGGCAGGAGGATCGCGAGTTCAAAGCCAGCCTCATCAATGGCGAGGCACTTAACAACTCAGTGAGACCCTGTCTCTAAATAAAATACAAAAAAGGGCTGGGGATGGGGATGTAGCCCAGTGGTCGAGTGCCCCTGAGTTCAATCTCTGGTACACAAAAAAAAAAAAAAAAAAAAAAAATCACATTTTTTTAAATTTGAGGAATACATTTTTACATCTTTGATTGCATTTTGCAAAATAGAATCTGTCAACAGTTAATCTACTTCAAATTCTGTCTCAGTTACTTAATGAGTAGCTGTTTACTAATGATAGTGTCTTTTTTTTATCATCATCATCTTTTCAGATTTCAAAAAAGAATAATTACCCTAGAAATTTTGCAAATATCAGTGTTATTTTTAAATGACACTCATAAACTCTTTTGACAAGACTATTACATTTCTTTACAAGTTCAAAACGTCTGCAAATCTCAAACTGAATCAGTGAAAGCTGAATAAGCTGAACTGTCTCTGGAGCAGGAAAAACTGAGGACTCCTTAAGCCAGTAATGAAAGGAAAATATCTGTGGTGAATGATCTAGAGAAAGAGGCAGAAATCTGGATTCTGAAATTCTAGCTCTAGAGATCTCTGTTCATTCCATCTGGTGTAGATTCAGGAATCTGCTTTTCTACAAACATGTGAAAATGGTCCAATAATCTTAAGACTTGCATCTTTGGCGAATGGAGATTCTCCTTTCTAATTCTGTATCCATGCTATGTGGGACTGTAGAGAAAATACTTCTGTGTTTCTGCAGCTAGTACTTTCTGATTCAATTTTACTGAACTTGAGACCTGGAATAAAAGGAATGAATCCTGGAACTTAATGTATGACTGATTATCAGTGAGAGAGCACCTGGGGGATTTCCCTGGGGACCCTGGTCTCTAGAGGGTGTGCTTACATTCTAAAGGAGGGACGAGATCTGGGACCACAGAGATGCACTTGGGTGTAAAGCTGCAGAAGCTGATCTTATCTCATCCTGGAAAAACTTATTTTTACTCCAAATAGTAAGAGTAAAAGCCCAGGCTCCTTTCCAAAGAGCAAAATAGTGTGGGGACAGTGGCTGCCACAGTCCTATATAAATGCCTAGGTTCAATTTTCTTTTTCTTTCAGAATTCCTTGCCTATAATACAAACTCCAGTATATATTCAGGAGAATATCTGGTCTTACTTATGCATCCTTTGCTCCAGAGGTAAGAATTAGAGCAAAGAGGAATCCACACAATTATGTACTATAATTAAATAACAATCTGCCCTACTCCATTATTCTCACATTTGCATTCAAAATAATATTAATAACTATAGATATTTTTAAAATAATAGCTTAGGATAGGAGATGGGCAACCAATGCTCATAGGTTCTAAAATTTGAGGGGGTGCTTGAAAGCATCTAGCCTTATCCCCTTCTTTCTACAGGGCTGGGGGTGGGTTTAATGATAGAGGACTAGACACATTAGATAGACCTGAGGTCACTCAGCTTATACATTACACAGTCAGGACCTGAAACCAGGTACCATGACACCAGGCCAGTGCTGTCACCACCTCCTGCTGCTTCCTCCTCCTTCAACGAGCTCCTGAGCATCACTCCTTCTGCACAGCTTTCCAAAGTGACCACACTGCTCTCCAAATCTGCCCACTATTCACAGAGCTCCTCAAGAAAAAATTATAATTAATATTAGCTGTTTTAAATTTCTCCTACCCAGAAAAAGTATCAATCTGAAGTAAACAAAGAACAGAGTAGTTTAAACATCTGTGAATTAAGAATTAGGCATATATGTAAAATCTACCTTTATTCCTAGTTGTGTATGTGACCTTATCCAGAGAGGTAATAGAGATTAATGCAGGAGCGCCGGGTCTGGAGTCAGACAGCACTCGTTGAAATCAGGGCTCTGCAGCTCCTAACTCTATCTTTGGAAAATTATTTCCCTGTGCCTCAGTTTCCTCATTCATAAAACAGGAATCAAACAATCATAGGACCATCATTAGGATAAAATAAGTCAGTATATTTAGAGCATCTCTTACGGGATCACATTCTAAGTGCTATTATTTAATGTTTCCATTCAGCCTTCTCATCAAAGGTCCTCCATCCATGTAACATGTTGAATGATAGTAATCATTCAGGCAGGTTTATAATTCACCAATAATATACAGAATTATGGAAATCTTGGGAGAGAAACTGAAAAGAAGAAAGGGAATTAGAACTATGATAAGTCATTGCTTTCTACATTAAAAAATCCCACAGTAATCAAATGATATTGCATATTTAAAACAAATGGCAGATGAACCGTGAAGCAAATGAAGCTAAACCTCAGTACCCCTCCCATATACAAGCTTCTTTCATGATCCTAGCAAAACTTTGTATTTATAATGCTGTGTTTTCTTTTTTTTTTAAATAGTGGTCCCCAAAATGATATAAAAAAGGCTCCAAAAATCAGAACTAGATTTTCCCTGGTTCTGAAGCATTTTAAACAATACTTAGTTATCTTTAAATGCCAGGAATTATTAACAGTGGTCTTAGCTCATATCCAGAGGGTCTTCTTGAGATTCTATTGAACAGGAGAAAGATGATTCTAGACTACTGTAGACAAAGGTTATGGATGAACCTCGGCCTGTTCTCTAGGAGTGTATGAGAATCCCTCATTTGTCTGCAGTCTTCCCTCTTGCCTAGGAGGCTGGGGCTGGTCAGGGAAGACCAGCCAAAGGAATGGGAGGCTTAAACACTCATTGGCAAAATTCAAGGTGTAAAACAGAACCCAAGTTTTGAATTGCACTTTGTCCTGTAGAGTTGGGCCAGAAGAAGGAACCATATCAAGAATATGACCAGGAGACAAAGGTTTAACAATGGTAGGTCAGGGTGTGATGTAAAGGGTTTAAGTTCAAAACTGAAACAACAATCATGAAGTCCACTTTCCTGAACTGAATTCAAAATGCAAAGCTGGGTCCTGAGTAAGAGGAGAAATTAGGTCAAACATGATTCAAGCTCAGAGGGGGAGGACACAGGCATGCTGGTGAGTAGCTTGCTTTGGAAGGAAGACAAATATTTGTATTTTACTCAGCAGTCAGAAATCAGGCCCTAAGGTATGATGTCCAGGATACCAGGGAGCCTGAGATTCCTTGCTTGGCATGCGCACTCATTGAGAATTGGTTGGACATATAGTTCAGGTGCTCAAAGAGTTTTTGTGGGGCAGAGATCAAACAGGTGTATTTGCATTAAAATCCAAATCAATATTCTCTCCAGTGAAAATAATTTCAGGCAACATACCTGAACCTCTCCCTCCCTCTCTGTCTCTGCTGATGTGAACAGGAATGAACGGCATGCAGACATGGATGTAATGTGGCATGACTGCTGGCCCCTGTCAAAGCTGTTTCTGACCTTCTCAGAGAAAGGCTGAGTCCCCTCTGGACTTAAATTCATCTTGGCCTTCAGCAGTAGCGTTTAGTCAATTCCGTGAAATGCAGGAGCAGACATGAATGGTCCCCACTGTCAGGAAAAAAGGTGACTGACGAAACCAGAGACAGAGTATCCTGGGCTCCCTGAACCACACCGTGCCACAAAAGCCAGGCTGCTATGATTACACACTAACACTGGCGCTGTCTGGGTTTATAAAATGAACTAAAAATGCTCTTCTGTCAAGGAAATGTGACATCAGCTACTTGAGAAGGGATGACTAAGAAAGAATTTGGACAAGCAATTCAAACTGAGAAGTGGAACAGCTTCTGCGAGGTACTTACTATGTCCAGCGCTGAGCCAGATGTGGTGGTGGGAGGCATACAGAAGAAGAGCAGCACATGATGCTTGCCTTCAGGGAGCTTCTGGACTAGTTAATCATCATCAATTCTTTTAACATCTCATCTGATATGCTGTGAACCCGGGCTCACATGCGTGAACACACTATGCATTATCCCTCTTGGAAAAGCAATGCATCACCACAAAGGAATGAGATCTTTGTAGCAAGAGTAATAAAGTAAAATATTTCAACTACAATGAGTATAAGAGCCTGTTGCTAGACAAGGGTCTTTTGGTATCATAAATTTTAGATCATGGTAGTGTATGTAAGGAGGCTGAATAGTACTCTTGATGAATAACTATGTTTTCAAAGGCATCTGTCACTATAGTTGCACAGATCTGAGATCTCGGCATCCTACACAATAATGATGCATTAAAAAGATTAAACTCTAAAATGGAAAAATGTGTTCACATTCATCATTACAAAGTTGTACTCAATATGCAATTTCAATTTGAAACACACAGCTAAAAGTTCAGCAAGCCGCCTTTGCTCTACATTTTACTGCTAAAACAACCGACATGGGAATTGCTAGATTATACAATTTCATTTTTTCTTTTTGTGAGTCCACATAAGCACTGCAAAAGAATCCGATGATATTGCTGGAGTTCCTTTTCAATATGCATGGGATTTTATGAGGGGTGTTCATTTGATGGGAAGACTGTGAACATAACAAATGAAATTCAAATTCAGTCTCTGTAATCCCAAACATAACTCTTTTATTTTGAACAAGTCTAAGAACATTTTGGTTTCCAATAATATATGCAGAAATTGGTAAGTTTCACCTATAGTCAACCAATCTGATCAAATGGAAATAGTTTGTTTTTTGAAGAATCTCTTATGAACCAAATTATTCCTTCCATCCTCATTCATTGTTTGGTAAATACCTATTACATGAAAGATCCTGGCCTATGTGTCAATGAGAATACCCAGATGAATAAAAAATCATTCTTGTCAGGCGCAGTGGTGCATACCTGTAATCCCAGTGGCTCAGGAGGCTGAGGCAGGAGGATCTCAGTTCAAAGCCAGCCTCAGCAAAAGTGAGGCACCAAGCAACTCAGTGAGACCCAGTCTCTAAGTAAAATACAAAATAGGGCTGAGGATGTGGCTCATTGACCCAGTGCCCCTGAGTTCAATCCCCAGTAACCCCCCCGCCCAATCATTCTTTATTTTCAAAGAAAGGGCCATTATAGTCTAATGTAGGAGATAGACTGGATACATAAGTAGCCATAATACCAGGTAGAAGGTAAAAAACATGCTCTATGAAGGGCATACACGGACAAAGAGAATTAGAAGGAAGGAGATGTTTTTACAGACAGGAAAATGGAAGATTTCACAAGGGTTTGGCATTTTGGTTTTGGATCTTGAGGGACTAGGGAAGGCCAGAAGCCAGGACAGACAAGAATGGCAGGGACAAAGCACTCAGAGCAGAAGTGGAGATCATGGGAGTGGGTGGTGGGTGGGGTGGTGGTGGACACAGAGCAGCTCAGAAAAGCACCATCCAGAGTGGAAGAAAGTGAAGCTAGAAAGGCAAGGTGTGTCAGATTAGAGTGAGCCTGGACTATGGAATAACAACTTAATATTAATTAGGAGCTATTAATTCAGAAAGGCCTAGAGGATACATAACCAATAAGGCATTCTCTGCACAAACTGACTGATTATACAAATATACTATCCAGTAACATTACCTAGATTTAATGGAGGTAAATATAGTGTAATTTAATTCATGAAATGAAGTTATGATCTTTCTTTTAATTGTGACAAGGAGTATCCAATACAGTTTAAGCAGTACCAAAAAATCCTGAATGAAATGTAACTAAACCTACAATCTGCGTGCACGGTCATCCTTGTCGTATAACAGAAGGCAGAAGAGAAATCTAGTTGTGACTCAAAACTGAGAAAGTCCTCAAATGCATAGACGTTCGTTTTATAACCTGCTGTAAGGTTTTTAAGTTATTGTCTGGGTACGCTGAAAAACAGAATGACGGACCTCCGCCCCAGAGCAGGAGCCAGCAAGGACAGACCCGCCAACTCTGCTTGAGTCCAGGCGGGCTCAGGGCAGTCCCGGATCCTGAATTGGAGTGACGCCAGGCCCAGGTCAGTCCCGCTGACCTCCACCCAAGCACGGTCAGCCCCAGGTCAGTCCCGCTGACCCCCTGCTGGTGTGCGACCAGGTTCCAGCCAGTCCCACTGACCTTCGCCCCAGGAGCCAGCATGGACAGACCCGCCAACTCTGCTTGAGTCCAGGTGAGCCCAGGGAAGTCCTGGGATCCTGCATTGGAGTGACACCAGGCCCAGCAGACCACCTCAGGAGCTCAGACTCAACCAGTTCGACCCACACCAACCTGCATGGACCCAGCCCCAGGTAGCATACTTTGAGGGGCAATGGCAGGTTCTGATAGCCCAACACTAAGGGAAGGCACAAACAACCTGCAAGGATATTATAAGACTATAGGGAAGAAACTGTAATATCTCAGATCTACACTGTAAGAAAGTAAGGCAAATAGACAACATGAAAAAACAAGGGAGGAAAGTACCTCAAACAAACCAGGATTCTACAATAACAGAACCCATGCTCAGAGAAGTTGATGAAATGTCAGAGGAATTCAGAAGGTTCATAATTAAAATGATCTATGAATCAAAGAATGACCTAAATGAACAAATACAGGCAAAAATTGACCACTACAACAAAGATATAAGAGAACAAATACAGGTAGCAAAAGATTACTTCAAAAAAGAGATAGAAAAATCTAAAAAAAAAAAAAAAAAAGCCAGAAATCCTTGAAATGAAGGACACAATTAACCAAATAAAAAACACAATTGAAGGCATCACCAACAGACTAGATCAACTGGAAGAAAGAACTTCAGACAATGAAGACAAAGTATATAATCTTGAAAATAAAGTTGACCACACAATGAAGATAGTAAGAAACCATGAACAGAACATCCAAGAAGTATGGGACAGCATCAAAAGACCAAATCTAAGAGTAATTGGGATAGAGGAAGGCACAGAGTTTCAAACCAAAGGAATACACAACCTCTTCAATGAGATAATATCAGAAAATTTCCCAAGCATGAAGAATGAATTGGAAAACCAAATACAAGAGGCCTATAGGACACCAAATGTACAAAATTACAACAGATTTACACCAAGACACATTATAATGAAAATGCCTAGCATACAGAACAAGGATAGAATTGTAAAGGCCGCAAAAGGGAGGAATCAGATCACATATAGGGGGAGGCCAATTCGTATCACAGCAGATTTTTCAACTCAGACACTCAAAGCTTAAGAGATCATGGAACAACATATTCCAAGCTCTGAAAGAAAAGGGATGCCAACCAAGAATCTTATACCCAGCAAAATTAAGCTTTAGATTTGAGGAAGAAATAAAAACATTCCATGATAAACAAAAGTTAAAAGAATTTACAAGTAGAAAGCCAGCACTACAGAACATCCTTGGCAAAATATTTCATGAAGAGGAAAAGAAAAACAATGATAAAAATCAACAGAGGGAGGTATTACACTAAAGGAAAAAAACAATCAGAAGAGAAACCATGTCAAGTTAAATACCAGAAATAAAAATGGCTGGGAATACAAAACATATCTCAATAATAACTCTGAATGTTAATGGCCTAAACTCACCAATCAAAAGACATAGACTAGCAGATTGGATCAAAAAAACAGAGCCAACAATATGCTGCCTCCAAGAGACTCATGTCATAGGAAAAGACATCCATAGGCTGAAGATAAAAGGTTGGGAGAAATCCTACCACTCACATGGACTGAGGAAACAAGCAGGGGTTTCCATCCTCATATCAAATAAAGTTGACTTCAAGCTTAAGTCAATCAAAAGGGATGAAGAAGGACACTATATACTGCTCAAAGGAACCATACACCAACAAGACTTAACAATTATAAATATATATGCCCCAAACAATGAAGCATCCATGTTCATCAAACAAACTCTCCTCAAGTTTAAGAGTCAAATTGACCACAACACAATAATTCTGGGTGACTTTAACATACCTTTCACCACTGGATAGATCTTCCAAACAAAAGCCGAACAAAGAAACTATAGAACTAAAAAATACAATAAACAACTTAGACTTAACTGATTTACATAGAATATTTCATCCTTCAACAAGTGAATACACTTTCTTCTCAGTAGCACATGGATCCTTCTCTAAAATAGACCATATACTAGGCCACAAAACAACTCTTAGCAAATATAAAAAAGTAGGGATACTACCCTGCATTCTGTCAAACCATAATGAAATGAAATTAGACATCAATGATAAAATAAGAAATAAAAGCTACTCCAGCACCTGGAGACTAAATAATATGCTACTGAGTAAACAATGGGTTGCAGATGACATCAAAGAGGAGTTTAGAAAATTCTTAGAAGTGAATGAGAACAAAGACACAACATATTGAAATCTCTGGGACACTATGAAGGCAGTTCTAAGAGGAAAGTTCATTGCATTGAGTTCATTCCTCAAAAGAAGAAAAAGTCAACAAATAAATGACTTAAAATTACATCTCAAAGCTCTAGAAAAAGAAGAACAATCCAACACCAAAGTGGTAGAAGACAGGAAATAATTAAAATCAGAGCTGAAATTAATGAAATTGAAACAAAAGAAACAATTGAAAAATTGATAAAACAAAAAGTTGGTTCTTTGAAAAAAAAAATAGAATTGACAGACCCTTAGCCAGGCTAACAAAGAGAAGTAGAGAGAAAACTCAAATTACTAACATATGCGATGAAAAAGGAAATATCACAACAAATACTATGGAAATACAGGAAATAACTCAAAATTATTTTGAAAACTTGTACTCCAACAAAATACAAAACATTGAAGGCATCGACAAATTCCTAGAGTTGTATGATCTGCCCAAATTAAAGCAGGATAATATACACAATTTGAACAGACCAATTTCAAGCAACGAAATAGAAGATGCCATCAGAAGCCTACCAACCAAGAAAAGCCCAGGACCAGATGGATACACAGCCGAGTTCTACAAGACCTTTAAAGAAGAACTGATACCAATACTCTTCAATTTATTTCAGGAAATAGAAAAAGAGGGAGCACTTCCAAACTCATTCTATGAGGCCAATATCACCCTGATCCCCAAACCAGGCAAAGACACATCAAAAAAAGAAAACTTAAGACCCATATCTTTAATGAACATAGATGCAAAAATTCTCAATAAAATTCTGGCAAAACGGATACAAAGACATATCAAAAATACAATACACCACGATCAAGTGGGGATGCAAGAATGGTTCAACATATGGAAATCAGTAAATGTAATTCATCACATCAATAGACTCAAAGATAAGTACCATATGATTATCTCAATAGATGCAGAAAAAGCATTTGACAAAATACAGCACCACTTCATGTTCAAAACACTAGAAAATCTAGGGATAATAGAAACATCTCAACATGGCAAAAGCTACATATACTAATCCCCAGGCCAACATTATTCTAAATGGAGAAAAATTGAAAGCATTCCCTTTAAAAACTGGAACAAAACAGGGATGCCCTCTCTCACCACTTCTATTTGACATAGTAATTGAAATGCTGGCCAGAGCAATAAGACAGACGAAAGAAATTAAAGGGATACAGATAGGTAAAGTTGAACTCAAATTATCATTATTTGCTGATGATATGATTTTATACCTAGAAGATCCAAAAAATCCCACCAGAAAACTTCTAGAACTCAAATGAATTCAGCAAAGAAGCAGGATACAAAATCAACACCCATAAATCTAAGGCAATTCTATATATCAGTGACAAATCCTCTGAGAGGGAAATGAGGAAAACTACCCCGTTTACAATAGCATTAAAAAAAAATACTTGGGAATCAACTTAACCAAAGATGTGAAAGACCTCTATAATGAAAACTACAGAACATTAAAGAAAGAAAATTATGGAAGACCTTAGAAGATTGAAAGATCTACCCTGTTCTTGGATAGGCAGAACTAATATTGTCAAAATGACCATACTACCAAAAGCACTATACAGATTTAATGCAATGCCAATCAAAATCCCAATGACATTCCTCATAGAAATAGAAAAAGCAGTCATGAAATTCATCTGGAAAAATAAGAGACCCAGAATAGCTAAAGCAATCCTTAGCAAGAGGAGTGAAGCAGGTGGCATCATTATACCAGATCTTAAATCATACTACAGAGCAATAGTAACAAAAACAGCATGGTATTGGCACCAAAATAGACTGGTAGACCAATGGTACAGAATAGAGGACACAGAGACTAACACATATAATTTCAGTTATCTTATATTAGACAAAGGTGCCAAAAACGTACATTGGAGAAAAGATAGCCTCTTCAACAAATGGTGCTGAGAAAACTGGAAATCCATATGCAACAAAATGAAATTAAACCTCTATCTCTCACCATGCACAAAATTTAACTCAAAGTGGATCAAGGATCTAGGAATTAGGCCAGAGACACTACACCTAATAAAAGAAAAAGTAAGCTCTAATCTCCAACATGTTGGATTAGGCCCCAAATTCCTTAATAAGACTCCTGTAGCACAAGAATTAATATCAAGAATCAATAAATGGGATAGATTCAAATTACAAAGCTTCTTCTCAGCAAAAGAAACAATCAGTGAGGTGAATAGAGAGCCTACTAATTGGGAACAAATCTTTACCACACGCACGTCAGATAGAGCATTAATTTCTAGAATATATAAAGAACTTAAAAATCTTAACACCAAAAAGACAAATAACCCAATCAGTAAATGGCCAAGGAATTGAAAATATACTTCTCAGAAGAAGATATACAATCAATCAAGAAACACTTGAAAAAATGTTCAACTTCTCTGGCAATTAGAGAAATGCAAATCAAAACCACTCTAAGATTTCATCTCACACCAGTCCGAATGGCAGCTGTTAAGAACACAAACAACAATAAATGTTGGAGAGGATGTGGAGAAAAAGGCACACTCATACATTTTTGTGGGACTGCAAAATGGTGCAGCCAATATGGAAAGCAGTATGGAGATTCCTTGGAAAACTTGGAATGGAACCACCTTATGACCCAGCTATCCCACTCCTCGGTCTATACCCAGAGGACTTACTTAAAAACAGCATACTACAGGGACACAGCCACATCAATGTTTATAGCAGCACAATTCACAATAGCTAAACTGTGGAACCAACCTAGATGCCCTTCAGTAGATGAATGGATAAAGAAAATGTGGTATATACACACAATGGAGTATTACTCAGCAATAAGAGAGAATAAAATCATGACATATGCAGGTAAATGGATGAAATTGGAGAATATAATGCTAAGTAGAGCTAGCCAATCCCCAAAAGCCCAATGCCAAATGTTTTTTTCTGATATAAAGAGGCCGATTCACAGTGAGGTTGGGATGGGGAGCATAGGAGGATCAGAGGAACACTGGAATGGCCAATGGGGAGGGAGGAGATGAGAGGGGGCCAAAGGGTGAAGAGAAAAAAAAAAAGATGGTAGAATGAGATGGATATCATTACCCTAAGTGCATGTATGAAGTCACGAATGGTGTGAATATACTTTGCATGCAACCAGAGATATGTAAAAATGTGCTCTACGAGTATAATATGAAATGTAATGCATTCTGCTGTAATTTCTAACAACTTAGAATAAAAAGTAAATTTGAAAAAAAAAAAAAAAAAAAAAACCAGAATGACAATTATCCAGTTAATTTGCCAATTAGCAGCCAGGCAATGAAGTGACACAGTGAAAAGGGAAACAGTTCATTTGGCCAGCAGGTGGCACTTGTCACTCAGTATAGAAACCACTTGTAATGAGGAATGAAGCCGAGTGGAGTCAGGCACAAATCACTCTGACATCTATTCAGAAGAAAGATTGGAATGGGCCGTTCCAGCAGCACAACCCATAACGAGGGTCTTGGCTTGTCGACACAGCTTATCAATTGCATGAGGGCAGCCCCTTTACCCTATGAAATGCACCACAGGTGACAGCTCTTGAGTTTGCGCTCTCCTATTAGGTCTACTGAACTTAGCTATTTCCTTTAACAAAGACAATTTGCAATAAATCAGTTTGTTGCTTTGTAAATGGTCTTATGTCCTTTTTGTCTGGATTTATCCTATGAGACTCTGCACAGATTGTGCTGGAATGAGGCAAAAAAAGGAAACAAATCCTAACTTTGTGTTTAAAGATATGTGAATTGATTCAAGTTGATTAACTTCTTTGAACTTCATGGTCCTTTTTTGTTCAAAAAGATGGATATGGATATAACTCGCTGGGATGTTATAGGAATTAAATAAGATACCATGTGGAAGTGATACCTTTGGGCCTAGCTATTTCACACTCTCCTGGAGGACAACATCTAACTATCAGGGTACCTCTAAATAAGGATGTCCCGTGGGGGTGCTGCTATAAGTCAGACTTGATCACTACACATGGGTAGGGTGTATGCAGGCTGGGACTGCCATTACAATAGTACCATTCCTATCATCATTCTACTCTCCTGGGTGTTGGTGACACAACACCTAGAACCACAGAGCCTGAGATCCAGAAAGACCTTGGATTTACTTAGACCCGCCTTTATTTTCCAAATCAGGACGCCAGTCAGCTGCCATCAGGGCTGCAATGTAAGAAGGTAAGAAAAAAACTGTGCAGGTTTAAGCCATTTCTGTTGCTTGCTCCCCAGTGGTCACTGGTAGTGGGAGGCAGGACGAGAGAAGTGGAGGTGGGCAAAGCATACATGGCCTATAACTTATGATCCCCTGATTTGAGAGAACAGGCAATAAACACAGTGAATCACAGTGATAAGCTTCCAGTGGCATTTAGCCCACACTTGAATCTGTCTACACTGCACCTGAACAGAACCAGAGCTCTGCTTTTCTGGCTTGCCCACCTGGGCTTATATCACATCCTAAGAACACTTCTCCTGAAGGACAGCCAGAGAGACGGTAAATCCACACTAGGCACCAGATACTTGTGAGTCCTCTTGCCAGCATCAGGTGGATAGCATCAAAACAGAGTTTTTGAACAGTCTGATAGATTGTTTTTGTGAAAGGGGAACAAAGGTGACCTTTCAGAATCTCCTATTCAGCAATGACCATATTTAATAATGAATTGCACTGTTTTCAAAAGATTGATCCACCACGTAAGTACTGGGTTTATTTTTAAAACACATAAGCTTGGCAGGTAATTTGAAAGGTTGGTTCCCTGAAGGAACAAATCAGTGATCATTTCCAAGATTTTCTTTATACTGTTGTCACCTGGAAAGCTCAGTCTGTTTCCCTCTATTTACCCTAAATAAACTCAAGGCACAAGTTCCTGGCCACCTCCTCTATGGAAGTTTCTTTGACAGTGCCCTTACTATCTTACAACAAATTTCTATTACAGTGTCGGGTATGATCAGACAAGTATTGAACGAAGATCGCCTTATAGTGATTGCTAATGTTTTAAACTTCTGTTAGGCTTGTATATTGTCCAAGGGTGTGCTTTATCTATGGGCCAGGCATCGTTTTAGGTAACACAGAATCACAGTAAGTAAAGCTAAGACTACCCCTGTTCTCAAGGTACAATTTGATATTGGGGTTACTCTGAATTCCCTACAATGCCTGGTCTGGAACAGCCTCAAGGGCAAGTTTGTATTCAGTGACCACCTCAAAATTAGTTGATTGCCCACGGGTAGGTTATTTAAGGGCAATGACTATGAGAAAGTATTTAAAGATTTTAGGACTATTTTCACAAATGGATTTTGTGAAATTTTTTTGTTCACAAAAGGAAAAGGAAGGATAGTGAGAATTTCTATGTCCTCTGAACTAATACCAGTTCAGTAGATTCCTATATAAGTACTGTTCAAATTTCTTTGTTACATTTGAAACAAACTGAATCTATAACCCTGGCTTCAATCTTTATGGGAAAATCAACTACCAAGAAAGATTGAGTGGAACTCAGGGCCCAAATCTGTTATTCCATCAGCTGCTATCAAAACTTCTATCTCAATGATGAATAAAACATCCAAACCTAAACAAACAACAAGCTAATTAAGTCTTCATGATTGGCACTATTAATATCCAAGGGTCAGCTCTGACCTCTATAGGAAAGGAAAAAAACAACATCCAAAGACAGCGGGGGGGGGGGGGGGGGGGGGGGGGTAAAATCAATTCTGGATAAGCTGCATGCCTTTACAAAGCTGCAAGGAGTGCTAAGCAAAACAACACAAAAGTAAGATGTTCCAGAATGGGAAGATCTGAATTTAGCTACTTTGCTTATTTATTACAATAATCTCAGGTTGTAATAACTTTACCTTCTGATTTCTGTTACCAAACCAATGACTAGAAACTCTGCCAAGTATAGAAAGTGTAGCTGCTGTCTGGATGGGGGAGTACTCAGAAGATGTTTCCAAAGAGGGTCTCAGGATCTTTCCAAGAGAGACCAAGATCCTGGATAAAGGAGGGTCAGGTGTGTCTGTCATCTCAGGCTGTGTCTGACTTGCACCTCAGATCCCTCGCCAGATGTAAGAGATGTGAAGGTAAAACTTTTTACCTTCAAAGAGTCCAGAAAGACTGGGGGTCTTGACTCCTGCTCCATCACAGAATTTTCTATTCTAATGAGGCTTTTACTTCCTGACCTCTACAGAGGGGGTCAACACGTTTGGACACATGCTGCTGACCATCTCAAGTGCTATTTGAAAAAGCTGACAGGCTATACATAATAAAGTTAAAAATACTGAATTTGGATGCTAATTCTATAAACTAAATAGAGATATAATTACTTTATGAAGAAAATAAAACAATTTTTCTACATGTCATCATTCTTTCACCAGAGACTATTACGCTTACCCATGTTTATTAATACTAATGTTTTATTTATTGAGTTTTCTTAACAAATAAATATGACTTTGACTTTCTGTGTTAATAGGCTAACACTGTTTAAAAGAGCTCTTTACCTAAAAATGTCCACCCTCAGGGAAGAATCCTAACGAAACAGAAATAGCCCAACCTTTGGAATCATATAGATTCATGTCCCTATCTTGACTGGGTGACCTTGGACATGCTGGCTGAACTCTATGAAGCTCCACCTGCATCTGTAGAGTAGAAATAAATGTCCCTGCTCCTCACAGACATTGTTGTTGTGTAGAGGCGCTGACATATCATATGTGCAGAGTTTTTTTTATAGAACTCTCTACCTTTCTTTGGACTCACTCTCTGGAATAGTTCTTACATCAAAAATTAAAAGAAAATAACAAAAGGAAGGAAAAAAAGAGCCTACACGGTTTTCTTGGATAAACCACATTAGTCAATTTGCACATATGAAACCAACAGCTCAAGAGTCACACTTGAATTTGTAAAGAATTAATTACAGCTCACCTGTGACTGCTGCTCTGCCAGTTTATTTTGATACCTTAGGACTGACTCTCTAAGTTGCTTCTCTTTCTCATTTTTTGATGGTAATACTGTGTTCATGGTGCCCAGGGGGATGGAAGGCAGATGTTCTACCTGACGACAACTTCAGAATCAACAAGTAAAAGATTATTATTAGGAGGAAATGCAAAGCTATCCATTGTCTGTCAAAGATGGTTTACTTCTGACAAGGAGTTATATTTTCTGTCATATCTTCAAAGATCAAATGCAAACAAAGATCATTATATTGATGACTTTAGGTAACATAGGACCTTATATTTCCAATTCACTTGGAAAAAAGCTAAATGGAAAAGGTAGAGGGTAGCATATATTTAGGAAGACTGAGGAGTATTCATTATTTGGCTAATGCTTCACTTATCCCACGTTATTATGAAACGAGGTCTTTTACAAAAATGGTTTTTGGATCATTGAGCTTTATCTCATTACTGCCAAACACCGCCGCCCACCCCTGCAAAACATCGAAGGTAGAAATATATATATATATATAATTCTGTCTCTGAAACAAACGAATCCTTTGTTTGGTGACTCAGGATCACCAAGAAGGCCAGTGACTGTGCTGTGATGCAGTATGTGGTGATAGCCTGGGCGGGGGGTGGGTGTGGGGGTATACTGAGATTTGAGACCTTTCACCTGGTGTCCCTGACTGCAGCATGCTTCCCTAACACCTTGCTGCTGTCAGTGTCTGCACTTGGCAGTCACCTTGCCTCCCAGCTTCCGAACTGTAGGCTCAGGTAGAATTCTGTGTAACTGAACAATAAACAGGCCCTGGATGTGGGTAAGTACTTTCCTCATTATGATTAAGTACTTTCCTCATTCCTTACCAAAAAAAAGCTAAGACTTTAGAGAGGGATGATTTGGAAGGTGTGAGGCCATTTTTCCTCCTAACTTTTGCCTTTGTGACTATATTCTGGGAAACTGAGTTAGTCAAACTGTTCAAGAGACTTTATTTTGTTCACCTTGGTACCGAGCCTTGACATGAACAGCGAGTTCATTTCCCACTGGACACAGCACTGACTCAGGGCATGGCAGGGGATGCGATGCGCAGGAGGAGGGTGAAATGCTGAGGTCAGGTCTTAGTCAAGTTCTAGGTTAAGGAGTTTTCTATTATTGATAGGTGGGAAATGGTGGGAGGTTCACTTAGTTACCAAAAAGAGGAGGAAGGGTCAAAGTTTGTAGAAAAATGCATGTATATTAGACTAGAAGAGGGAGAAGGTGGAGAGAACAGGAAAAAGGCCTTTCTTTCATCTAAAACAGTGAAGCAGATTAAAACTGCCATTTCTCTGTTTTTCAGGACTACAGCATATATTTTTCTTGCCCTCTACCAACAGCGAAGAGTGAGAAATGACAATCAAATTCAAGTACTACTGTGAAAAAAAACACTTCGTTCCACCCACATATGGTGTTTGCTATTATTGTTACTTTCAAAGAAAGGTGCTAGGTAAACAAATTCTAGGGACAACTACTATATATACTGCCACCCACAGTGTGGATTTGAAGACATCTGTGGGGTGGTACCTACATAAGCTTCTATTTCATTTGAGAAAAGAAACTTGCAGCAACAGTAAGTTTTAATTCAGAAAATAAAAAACAAGTATTTTATTAAAATGAAATCCATTCAATTGTCTTCATTTTAAAAAAATTGAAAATAATACAATTTGGATATGCAATACAGCCCACAGATGTTTTTAAACATCCTTTTCAAAATTGAGACTTTTTTGGTTCAGCCAAGTAACAGGCATCATTTTTACCCTGCTGGTAAAATGATTGCTACTTTCAATGCAGATAAATGCATAGCATGAATGTAATGGAAGTGTACTGATATCTATTTCTTAGGCACTGTGATAACAACGCACTGCCTTCCTCTGTGCTCAAAGTGGAAAACAAAATGAGGCTTTGGTGGTTTGAAAAAGAATGGCTCCATTTTACCCTGTCCAGGTTACTGACCCTGAATACTACCATTTGTAAAATGGTGTATTTTGGTCACTAGAAAGTATTTAAATGGAATTGGGCTTCCTAAAATGTAAAAAGATGCTTTCTGAGAGAGACTGGTAAGGCAGAAAGAGTACATATAAGATTCTGCATCGGAACACTGGCTTCCAGTCCAGCGCTAGAGAGGAATCCCGGGCCAATCACTGAACCTTTCTCAACACGCCTGTTTTCTCCTCTGAGAAATGGAGAAAATTCATAGAACTTTTGTAAATGGCATGACATATAATTGCTATGAAAGAGAAACTATTCTGTTTCTGGTCCGAGTTCTGGTTACATGGACGTTGTTCATTCAAATGCTCTTTATTGCCATTGAGCCTGTGACGAGTGGCAATTAACCACTGACAACAAGCTCTATTTTCTGTAAATACAGACAATGCCACGTTTCACCTCATTACTCTGTCCCTGTACTCATACAATGTTGCCTAGTAAACAGCTTTACTTCACTCCTCATCAATTTAATGAACTTAGTTTACATGACCTATCCAAATCTAACGGTACCTATGACTCAGGGACTATTTCAAGGCACACTCTCAGCAGGTGCAGGGCCTGGTCTACCATATTGAAATAGAGGACTGACTGAGGGCACCAGACGAATTCCTTTCTCCCCAGGAGGCATTTTAGTGATACCCCTGCTGATGAGCTCCCCATTCAGGAAGTGCTAACTCTCAATTAACTTCAAAAGTAATTTTGAAAAGGATGTTTAAAAATATGTATGGGTTGTATTGCATACTGAAATTTCATTATTTCCCAAAATCTTTAAATGAAAACAACTGAATTGAATCAGGAGTTTTTCTTTACATCTCCCCTAAATCTGCTGCCACTTTGTGAATATTTTTATCATAATTGTCAGTGGAAATGAAATACAGATGGTCAATATTATGTTGGTGTATTTAAAGAAACAAGAACTTAAAAAAATTATAAACACTTTTTGCATTTTATATATTTTAAAGTCTGTTAGTTTTCTGTCAACACAACTAAATTTGTCTTGCCTCTCTTCACAAGTGGCGTTATTCTGATATGTAAGAGACGATTAATGTAGCTTAGAAACTTGTTCTACAAAAGTTCTGCAGTGGTATTCCTACTTTTCAAGAAAAGAGCATGAGAATGTGGACTATGGTAAACTGTAAATAAAGGAAGCTGTAAAGGACAGGTCAGTGAGTCTGACAATGCCCAGGACTGGTCAAAGTCATAGCTATGGGGTTAAATCTGTGGGAGTAGCCTCAATCCTGGTGGTTTGTTATCAAGCCCCCTGTGACTCCCCCACCAGAGGCCAGGAACTTTCAGTAGATTGTCCTGATAAGTGAATCACAGGACTTGGAGAAAATGCACCAAGATTCTTTATTATACCCCATTCTAAGAATTAGGAAGCCGAGATGAAGAGAGGTTATATCATTTGATCAGGTTTCATAAGTCAGTGGAGCCAGGAGTCAAACCCTGGGCAGTCTGGCCTCAGAGTTTGGACTCTAAATATAATTGTAGGCTCTGTGAAAAGTTCTTAGTTCATGGTAAGTGATTAATATTATTAATTCTTTTAAATATTGAAACTGAGCTGATGCTGTGTTGTTATTTAAGAGATATTTAAGTGCCAAGTTAGGGATGGAATCAAGTTGATGGTCAAAGGATCCGGGTCAGTGGCTCATGAACAGCTGTCTTAGTCACAGGTTTGGGCTTTGATTCTGACGTTTCTCAATGAACAAGTAAAAGTAGATGTATGTCTCACAGTCATGGTCCCTGGAGCAATCAGCCTTCTGCAGAGAGGAGGGGACAGAAATGGGAAGTGGCTACCTCTGGTCCTCAGTTTCCAGCCTCCCATTCAACTAGGATAGTTCTGCATCTATCTGTTGTGTGTATTTCAGTTCTGTGACAATTTTTACTTGGGAAAACACAGGTCATGTTTCAAAACAAGAAAGGGAGAGTGAAAACCCCCCAGGTCATGTGAAATATAAGAGCGCTTGTACCCCCTGACATTTTCCTTCATTCTGAAAACATAACTAACATGGAGACTCCAGGCAGAAAAGGGTTTAACAGCAGTTTCTGAATATGTACTATTTTTAAAAACGTTGGCTCTTTTCTTCAGAGCTGGATAAAAATAACCAAACAGGAATTATTACCCTAATGTCTATATTAGCAATATTGATCCACTCATGCTTAAGTTGAAGGACTTAGATTGTGTGGAAGCAATGTTTGAGTTAGGGGTGCCTTTGAGAAAGGGGAGTACTAGCTTTTTTTTCCCCCTAGGGAAAGAATATTAATCTAAAAGGGCTTGTAATAACATTGACATTCATCAATATTTAATCAGTCTTTTTCCTGTTTTAGTCTGAACTTCTTTCTCTAAGAGCATGAAGCAATAAAATCAATATATGACTTAAATAGGAAAGGCGCATGGTCCATCAGTTTAATGCCCCTGGATACACACCCTGAGTCAGACTCCTGTACGACCAGGTTGTATGCTGTGTGGAAATGAACTGGAAGGCAGAACTCAGGAGGCTGTAGCCTGTGCCCGTGGAAGTGCAAAACTGCACACCCGACATCTGCAGATTACCACACCCAGACCTCTTTCATTCAGTAGAAAAGCACACTAACAAAACAGTCTTCTCACAAGTAGCAAGGGGCTAGAAAGAGTTCAAATAGAGACCAGCTACTAAGCTAAAATCTAATCTATCATTTTCCAGTTTCCATAATATGGACTTTAGGAAATTAACAGGGACAAAGAATTTTTAGAAAACTATCAAAAACTACCTGTTTTCCAAGAGGTTAGGATTATTAGCACAAATCCACATGTCATGAAATTCTTTTTCCCGATAATTTGTAGAGGAAGGCAAGACTCTCCATTTCAGGCAAAGATCTGATAAGCAAAACAAAATCACACACACAAGAGACCACATCAGAAATGAATCTATCACAGAAATCTGTCAGTTTATGTCTACCAAAGTAGAGAATGCTTCATCTCACACCACTGTGCTTGATGAATTCTATGAGCTACTTTAGGATCCTATCAAGAAATGTAGTTGTTACTATTAATACTATGGCTTCAGATCTTTCCAGTTGGATTCTGCTGCTTTTAGCCACAAGAGCCTTAATAGATTCCACGCTACCTCTTCTTAAATCTTCTTGAATCCCAGTGACCCCGACTCTCCTATTTTCTCTGGCCTATTCCCCTTTTGCTGACACTACCACTTGCTGTCGCCAACCACAAGACTAACATAGGAAAATCAAGGTCTCTGAGTCATTTATGCATTTTCTTCTTCTATACTTTCCTTTGTTCTTATTCCAGTCTCAGTCTGCAGTTTCTGATTGTCCATTTCCCCTAACAGTCCCTCTTGGTCTTTAGGCCCAGGGTACATCATTTTCTCTAGGTTACACTTCAATCTAATCCTGGATTCCCTCTTGACACAGTGCTACTTGTTATTGAGTAAATAACCTGTCTCTGTTCATCTATGGCAAAGATAGTTTGCATGGTCATTTAAAAACCTGAATAGCTCCACCTCTTACTACTTCTATGATCTTGGACAAATGACTTAACTTCTCTATGTTTCAGTATGGTGGTCTTTGAAAAGAAATTAATATTAGCAATTATCTAAAAAGGTTATTAAGGGTGAAATGGCATATTGATGATGTTGATGATAAAACCTGACATTGCTAGAGATCTTCCTAAGGGTTAGTAAACTTCACACTTACTAATGCATATTATTCTCACAACACCTCCACAATGCAGCTACAAGTACTAGTCTCATTCTTATAAATGAAGAAACTGAGCCTTTGAGAGGCCAAATATTTTTTCCTGTTGCATCCAGCCCTCAGGTACTACGATAAGATTCTAACAGTACCTGGCACATCAAAACTATGAAGTAATTGTTAACCATTATTATCATCTGATATGTTGTCAGATACTGTCATAGATTTCCTCAGATCTTCTAAATATCTGTCTCATGTGTTTCTCTAAAGTCTTACTGACACACACTAGTTCAGACGTTTACAATTTCTCATATAGATTTTAGATTACAAAAGATCCTCAGAGGTGTGATGCTTCCCTTCATCTGGCCCTCCACAAATCACCCTTCACTGAGGTGACTTACACACAAGTTCCACCTTGCTAGTTGGGTCCATCCTGGAATACTCCCAGGCAAAGGGTTGGTGAGCTACCCCTGGCACTGCATCAAGACTTCTATGAAGTTTTACATGCTATTGGGGTCTTTAGTGTTTGCTTGTCTATATTCTCTATTGAACTGTTTGCCAAAGAACGTAAACTGTCCTCAATTCCATAATCCTTTGTTCATAGCTAGAAAGGAGACCAAGTGCTCAATGACTCAATGATGTCATTCTTCTATTGAAAAATTACCAATATTTCCCTATTACTTATCAAAGTTAAAACTCATCCTGGAATTCAAGGCCCTCTAACGTGTTATCCAACATAATATTTTTGTCTTTGGCTATTTAGTCATTATTTATGCATTCAGCTGCCAATTACAAAATCCTTGTTATGTATGAGACTCAAGACTACATATTAAAAATAGAAAAATGACTGCTTCTATGGCTGTGCCACAAATATTTTAGCTGAAGTGTACACCTGATACTAATTCCTGTCTGTGGAGAAGGAGGAAGTGCCCAGCCAGAGAGCAGTCCTGGAGCTCAGGCCAGCAAGGCACTAGTATTGTCTAGCTTGATCTGGTTGAGGTCTGAGATGTGTCCAACTTACTTAATTTCCCCCTACTACAATTATTTTAACCTCTCTTCTAGACTGTAACCTTCCTGAAAGCAAAGACCATGGCTTAACCATCTTTGTCTCCCTAATTCACCATTTCTTAACATCATGACTTGCATATTTAGATATTCATTAATATTTGCTAACTAGGATGGAATTAAACACATACCACACTGTACCATGACTGGGATGGCCATGGCTTGTCTTCTCTCATACTGAAGAGAATCTAAAGATGTCTCCATGTCCTTGCTATGTTGGTACCCAAATTCATTCCAAAATGATGTTAGATTTCTGTTACCTAAAACAAAGAAAGCAGGCAAAAAAAAAAAAAAAAAAAAAGAAAGAAAGAAAATAAAATCAACATATCAAAATGATCAGCAAAGAAAAGTTTGGATATAAACACATGTATACACAATATGATCTCAGCTGTGTGAAAACATACACAGGCAAAAATAAGATATCATATATTAATATTGGTACTCTGAGTAGTGATATTATAGGTGAAATGTTTTTGAATTTATACTTTTTTGCATTTTTCGAACTACCTGCAATAAATGTGCACTATCTTTATAATAAAACTAAAGACAATAGCAGTTACAATTTTTTTTTTTTACTTAAAAAGTTACAGTAAAGCATATTGACATTTAAAGTATTGTTTAGGATTCCCAGGAAGGAATGTACTAATTAAACCTTAATGGCCACTTTTTAAATTATTGATACAAATATTTATTGTTCCCATCACACCGCCAGAGTTTCTTTACCTTTTATCAACTCTGGTTTCTTTTCCTTCCAATCTGCCTTATTTGTGCCCTACCCTAGTCCCAAACTCTATATACTCTCCTTGCTTAGAAACACCACACATCACAGAAGACTACTGTAGAGACCTCTTTAACAAGCTGTGCTCTTATCCTTTGATCTAACAAGTATATGGTTAGGAATATATTACAGCATTGCTTGGGGAAGAACTAGGAATATTATAAAAGCCTATGAATAGAGAACCGATAAGTTCTATTTCCAAACAATGGAACACTGGGCAGCCTTTAATAAGAGGAAGATAGAGCTATGTATAGTACTGCACCAACCATTGGGCATCCTTTAATAAGAGGAAGATAGAGCTATGTATAGTACTGCACCAAAAGCTTCCAGATACAGTTTAAATTTTTAAAAACAAGATATAAAATAGTACTCCTAACATAATAAATATTTGTAACTTATGAAAAGCATATACAAACTGGGCATGATGGTACATGCCTATAATTCCAACAACTTGGGAGGCTGAGGCAGGAGGATCACAAGTTTGAGGCCAGTCTGAGCAACTAAGTGAAACCCTGTCTCAACATGAAAAATAAAAAGTACTAGGATGTCGTTCTGTGGTAAAGCACCCATGGATTCAATCCCCAGTGTGTGTGTGTGTGTGTGTGTGTGAGAGAGAGAGAGAGAGAGAGAGAGAGAGTGTACATATACACACATAAATAAAGCATATACATATAAAATTGTTATGAATATATTTTTCCTGAAGAGATGTAAAAGAAAGTTTCTTTTATTAGTGCATTATAATTATACCTGATAGTGGAATTCATTGTTACACACTCACATATGCACCTGATATACAAAAGAAAGTTTTAATAGATATCTAGAGAAAAAAAGAAGCTAAGAGAAGTCAAGGGAAAACACTTTTATTTTTCACTTTTTGAATATTTTCAGTATTTTTACATGTGAATATATTACTTGAAAAAGCTTTTTTTTTTTTTTTTTTTTTTTTTTTAGACAAAGAGAATCCATGTTTGCTGATTTATTCAATATGGTAACCACTATCCACACACTCTCTCTCCTCCCACATGTACGTGTACAAGAAAAGGGCTCCTGAGAGCATGCAGCTGGGTGTCAGCCACCTACAAACCTCCAGAAGAAGCCTTGGAATGAATCCCACCTTGCCAGCATCTTTTTTTTTTTTTAATTTTGTTTGCTCTAATTAGTTGTACACGACAGGAGAATACATTTTGATTCATTGTACACAACTGGAGCACAACTTTTCATTTCTGTGGTTGTACATGATATAGAGTCACACCATTTGTGCATATGTACTTAGGATAAGGATGTCCATCTCATTTCACCAGCTTTCCCACTGCTATGCCTCCTCCCCACTACTCACTCCCCTCCACCCAATCTAAAGTTTCTCCATTCTTCCCTTCCCTTGCCCTCCCCCATTATGGATCAGCATCCACATATCAGAGAAAATATTTGGCCTTTGGTTTTGGGGGGATTGGCTTATTTCACTTAGCATGATATTCTCCAACTCCATCCATTTACCTGCAAATGCCATAATTTCATTCTCTTTTATTGCTGAGTAATATTCCATTGTATATATATACCACAGTTTATTTATCCATTTATCTATTGAAGGGTATCTAGGTTGGTTCCACAGTTTAGCTATTGTGAATTGAGCTGCTATAAACACTGATGTGGCTGTGTAAACTATCCAAACCTCAAGGTGTCTACATTACACGGAATGAATATTTTACTGGCCCAGCCCTAATCAAAAAAATCTTATTTAATATATTCAGTGACATGGTAGAAAATTGTAAAAAAATAGCCCTGTAGTATAATGGTTTTACCACAGGGAATGGCTAATAGCCCACCTCATTGTGATCCAGTATTTGATTGGATGATATATTAAACTCAATTCCGACATGGTAGATACGGTTGAAAAATTATTATTTCTGGATCACAATATAACCACCCAATGATACAGGAAGTGGACCTTAATTGGCTTCGGCTAAACACAAGGGCCTTTATTGATAATCGAGGGGATACCTCCTTGCCCGTCTCTCCTTAAAGTATAATTGATTGTTCTTATACCGCTGATGTGATTATTATTTTCCTTCCATGGTGGCAACAAGGGCTTTAATTTATGGATAACTATTCCTTCTAAAAGTATAATAAGGACTTAAAACTTCTACTAAAATATTTGGCATTCACCCCTGCTACTATTATTACTCCCTATTCATCGTCACAGATTGAATATTTATGCTTTCAACGATAATGACTGGGCTATAGCTAGATGCACTACCTCTGCAAATTTTGATAATCACCTTCCTAAGTCTCCTATATTATCTTTTTGTATTAATCATCCTATTATATTTCCACAGGTAATAAAAATCAACCTATTCCTAAGGCATTTAATGTTATTTACAGATGGGTCCTCAAATGGTAACTGCTGCAATAGTCACTACAAAGAAAATATGACTTACATCAAACTGCCACACAAATCAGGCTCAACTAGGGAATTGGAAGCTGTGGTAAAGAGCTCTGGAAATTTTAGAAGAGACCAGCCCATAAACATTTTTTCAGATAGCCACTATATTGTACAAGCCGTCCCAAAATTAGAGTTAGCAGGACCAATAGCACCTCATACTCCAGCTTTTAAATTGTTTTATCAAGTACAAAAACTTTTGTGGGCAAAGAAAAGAACCTCTATTCGTAGGCCATATTAGAGCACATACTAATTTGCCTGGCCCCCTCCATGAAGGTAATCAACAGGCTGGATGAACTTACAAAAACAATATTTATACTTTTCAGCAACCTACAACAAGCTACTTTATTTTCATTCCCTAGTTTCACGTCAACAGCACCACCTTGCAAACGTAGTTTAAAATCACAAAAGAGCAAGCCAGAAACAATTGTAAAAAGATTGTAAATCTTGTATGACACATTTGCCCAATCCTCATCTTTGGTGTTAACCCCTAGAGGATTTATGCCCAATCATTTGTGGCATATGGATGTCTTACTCATGAGCCTAGCTTTGGAAAATTGCGATTTATTCATGTAACTCATAGATACATGTTCAGGCATGATTTTTGCTTCCTTACATTCTGGAGAAAAAGTTAAATGTCACATCTCATTGTTTACAAGCTTTTGCTGCATTGGGCATCCCCAAAATGCTTAAAACGAGATAATGGCCCCGCATATACGTCCTCATCTTTCAAACAGTTTTTGCGCAAAATTCAACATATCCCATAAAACAGGCATCCCATACAATCCTCGGGGTCAGGGCATTATTGAAAGAGCAAACCGCACACTGAAAATTATGTTATTAAAACAAAAAGAAGGAAATTGGAAAAGTCCCTACAAGACAGATTGGCAGTTGCCCTGTTTACACTTAAATTATTTAACTTTAGACTCTAATGGTTATTTCTTGCTGGAGACAGACATTGGAATCCACACAACAACATAAACCCTTGGTTTACTGGAAGGATGTTCTTTCAGGTACATGAAGGGTCCAGATCCAGTGTTAATTTGGGGGAGAGGATCTGTTTGTGTTTTTCCCAAAACACGAATCCTCTCCAATATGGATACCATTCTAGATAATAAAGCAGGTACCACATCAAATTGATCAAGATGTAGTTGTTGAGGATGAATCAAGATTAATAAAAAAGGTACAAAATCAAGAAGACCAAGATGAAGATATAGAATGTGGCCGACATATCAACCTAAGACAGGAGTCAAGGGCACAGCCTTGATTATCCGATGACGGGTAAGAATGTTGGTTGGTTGCACATAGACGTCCTAGAGCATTACCTCTTTTAAAACAAAAGGGGGGAAATGCAGGAGCCCTGTTTGGGGAGATGGCTTAAATTGCGGTGGACTACGGGCTTTGGCTTTGGACATGTTTGGGCATTGGCGCCTTCCGTACTTGGCCCGGGATCTTGCGAGACTTGGCCGGAGATCTCGAGGGACTTGAGCGAGATTGCGGGGGAGGTCTGCGCCATTTTGGAGGTTAGAGGAGCGTGGACGGCGTGTCGGGGTGTAGTTAGAGCCAGGGAGAAAAGTTGCCAGAATAAAGAGCTGTTTGTTTCCAGTTCGTCTCAAAACTTCTTCCCGCGGCTTCTTTGCTCCAAGCGGCCATCGCTTCAGGCGACTACACTTTGGTTTTGGGGGGATTGGCTTATTTCACTTAGCATGATATTCTCCAACTCCATCCATTTACCTGCAAATGCCATAATTTCATTCTCTTTTATTGCTGAGTAATATTCCATTGTATATATATACCACAGTTTATTTATCCATTCATCTATTGAAGGGTATCTAGGTTGGTTCCACAGTTTAGCTATTGTGAATTGAGCTGCTATAAACACTGATGTGGCTGTGTCCCTGTAGTATAATGGTTGATTTTAGGTCCTTTGGGTATAATCCAAGGAGTGGAATAGCTGGGTCAAATGATGGTTCCATTCCAAGTCTTCTAAGGAATCCCATAATGCTTTCCAGAGTGGTTGAACCAATTTGCAGTCCCACCAGAAACATATGAGTGTACCTTTCCCTGATGCCCCCACTTCCCCACTTCCTCGCTAACACTTATTGCTGTTTGTATTCTTGATAATTGCCATTCTGACTGGAATGAGATTAAATCTTAATACTTTGACCTTGGATTCCTCAGCCTCTAGAACTGCCAGAAAATAATGTCTATTGTTTAAGTCAACCAGACTATGACAGCCTAACCTAATACATCCCATTTGACACCTCCACCTGTAAATAATCCCCGGGACATCTTACAGTGGACTCTGCTTTCCCTCTTGCCTCTTCACAATCCACTTCCACACAGATATCACAGTAATGTGGTTAAATTATGTGACTTAAATAATTCTTTTTAACCCTTCCAATGACTTCCCACAATATGAAGAATGAAATGAAACCCCCTAACGAGGCTTTCAAGGTTTCTCTTATCTAGTCTGTACCCTTGTTTCCCAATTCATTTCATGTCTCTCATTCAGCCTGTTATGCTCAGTTACAGGAACTCCCTCAGATTTAAACATAATAAAACATCCAATTCAGAATAACCAAAGAGATAAAATAGAAAGCATCTTCTCTGATAACAGTAAAATGTAGTCCCAGCACTAGGAAGGCTGATGCAGGAAAATCTCTTGAGCCCAGGAGTTTGAGATCCATCTGGACAAGAAAACCAGAACCCATCTTGAAGAAAAAAAAAAAATGAATAAACAAATGAAAGAAAGAAATATTGGAAAATTCACAGATTTAAATTATACAATGTACTATTAAAACAGCCTAAAGAATCAAGGAAGATATCACAATTGGAAACTAGAAAATACTTAAAGATGAATGAAAACAAAAACACACCAATTACTTATGGGACACATCAAAAGCAGTGTTGTGGGAGGCATTTATATCTACAAATGCTATAATTAAAGAAAAAAAAGAGATAAGTCCTCAAATTTAAAAACCTAACTTTACAATGTAAGAAACTTAAAGAAAGAAAGAAAGAAAGAAAGAAAGAAAGAAAGAAAGAACAAAACAAATGCAAAGCTGTCAGAAAGACAAAAATAAAGGATAGAGCAGTAGCTAGGTGTGGTGGTGCAGGCCTATAATCCCAGTTACTTGGAAGGCTCAGGCAAGGAGGCTCAGGAGTGCATGTTCAAGGTCAGCCTGTACAACTTAACCAAAATCATGTCTCAAAATTAAAAAAAAAAAATTAAAGGCTTTGAGATATATAGCTTAGAGATACAACAATTGCTTAGCATGCACAAGGTCCTGGGTTCAATCCCCAATACTACACACACACACACACACACACACACACACACACACACACAATTGGAGCTAAATGAAGTAGAGAATAATAGGGTAAAATGACAAAAGCAAAATTTATTTCTTCAAAAAGATGAAAAAAATTGATATACTTTTGCTGATGGACTAGGAAAAAAAGAGGAGATTCAAATTACCCAAACCAGAAATAAAACTAGGAACATCACCACCAATTCTATAGAAATAAAGGACTTCTGGACAGTACTGTGAGCAATTCCATACTACAAACTGGATGACTTAGATGAAACAGCCAAATTCCTAGAATCAAAACCTACTAGGACTAAACTATGAATAAATAGGAAATCTGAATAGGCCTGTAACTGATAAGAACATTGAGTCAGTAATCAAAAATCTCCCAGTAAAGAAATATCCTGGGACTGATGGTTTTAGCAGTGAATTCTACCAAATGTTCAATAAAACTAACATCAATCCTTCTCAAACTTTAAAAAACAACAACAACAAGAAAATATGGAAGAGGCAGAAACCTTCCTCCTTAACTCATTCTATAAAGCTGGCATTACTCCTATGTCAGAATCAGAAAAAAAGCACTACAGCAAATGAAAACTACAAATCAATATTCCTTATGAGATTGATGCAAAACTGCTCAACAAAATACTAGCAAACTGAGTTCATCAGCATAATAGAAAGTATTATACACCATGACCAAGTGGGATTTATTCCTGGTTCAAGATAAAAAAAAAAAAAAAAAGTAATATACCACTGTAAGAAAATGAAGGAAAAAGAACCCACATGGTTGACAAAAATCAACTTTTCATTATAAAAACACTCAGCAAACTAGGATTAGGTACAAATTATCTCAATATAGTAGTCATATATGAAATATCCACAGTGAATATCATAATAATGGTGAAAGGCTGAAAGTTTTTTTTTCTCTAATATAGGATCAGAGGAAAGATGCCATCTTTTACCATTTCTATTTTAAAGTACTGGAAGACCTAGCCAGAGCAATTAAATATAAAAAGAATAAAAGGCATTCAAATTGGAAAAGTAGTAGAATTATCTCTGTTTACAGCTGATACAATCTTATATGGAAAATACCCTAAAAATGCCACATGCACACATGCATGCATGTACACACAACTGGTTAGAAGTAATCAACAAATTCAGCAAAATAGTAGGAGACAGTTAATGCACAAAAATCAGATCTATTTATATACAGTAATAATGAAAAGCCCAAAAAGATAATTAAAAGGACAACTTAACATTTATAATTGAATCCAAAATAATAAAATGACTTAAAAAGGCAAAGGACTTGGACAATAAAACTAAAAACATTTCGGAAATAAATTGAAGAAGAAAGAAAGAAATAGAAAGACATATCATGTTCATATATTGCAAGAATTAATTAATATGTCAATACTTCCCAAATTGATCTACAGATTTAATACAATCTCTGTGAAAATCCCAATGACTTTTTTTTGCAGCAACAGTAAAATTCATCCTAAAATTCATACAGAAACTAAAATGACCCTGAATAGACCAAGCAATCCTGAAAAAGAAGAATAAAGTTGGAGAACTCATACTTCCTAATTTCAAAATTTACTAATACCACAGTAATCTAAACAATGTCACACTGACGTGAGGCCAGTCATATAGTTAGAATCCAGAAACAAATCCTGTCATGTATGGTTAAATTATTGTTTACAAGTTGTTAATACCCTTCAACAGTGAAAAAGTCTTTTTAACAAATGATACTGGGAAAACTTGGTATCCACATGCAAAAGAATGATATTGGACCCTTACTTAATATCACACATACAAAAAAAAAAAAAAAAACAATTACAATTACAATTAAATGTAAGTTCCAAGACTATGAAATGGCTAGAAGAAAACATAGGGCAAAAACTTCATGACACCAGATTTGGCAATGGTTTCTTAGATATCATATCAAAGGCACAGACAAAATAAAGAACAGACAAATTGAACTTCATGAAAACAAACAGAACAAAAACCCCACTTTAAACAGAGTAAGGGCTGGGCGCTGGGCGGCACTCCTGTAATCCCAGTGGTTGGGCAGGAGGATCACCAGTTCAAAGCCAACCTCAGCAAAAGTGGGGTGTTAAGCAACTCAAAGAGACCCTGTCTCTAAATAAAATACAAAATACAGCTGAGGATGTGGCTCAGTTGTTGAGTGCCTCTGAGTTCAATCCCCAGTACCAAAACAAACAATAAACAAAACAAAAACAACAACAACAAAAAACAAGTAAAAAAGCAGCCCATTGAATGAAAGAGAAGATTTGAAATCATTAATGATAATGTACAAATATACAAAATATGGGTACTCCAAAAGTTCCACAAAAACAAAAACCCAATTCAAAAATAAAACAAAAGACTTTAGTAGACACTTCTCCAAAGAAGGTATGCAAATGGCCAATAAACACATTAAAAGACAGGCAACTTCATGAATCATTAGGGAAACGCAAATCAAAACAACAATGAGATATAAACTCACAGCCGTTAAGATGGCTACTATCAAAGAAAGAACCTAAAAAACTGTCTGTGAGGCTGTAAAGAAACTGGAACCTGGGTGTATTGCAGTGGGAATGTAAATGGTATGTGGAAAGGAGTATGGTGACTCCACAAAAAAATTAGTAATAGAATTATCAAGTGATCTAACATAACAGGGCTGGGGCTGGGGCCCCCTGGTAGAGTGCTTGCCTAGCATATTTTATCATATGCAACACATTAATGAAATGTTTTGTCAGGAATAGCAGCAGCAACTGGGTTTGATGCCCAGCACTACAAAAAAAAAAAAGTGGCCCAGCAATTCCACTTTTGAATATATACTCAAAAGAATTAAAGCAGGATCTCAATTTTCAAAAGAAGACATTAATGGCCAATGCGTATAGGAAAAAAATGTTCAACATGAGTAATCATCAGGGAAATGCAAATCAAACCCAACAACATATAACCCTATAGCTGTAAGAAGAAGTATTATCAAAAATATAAATGATAACAAGTGTTGGTGGGGATGTGTAAAAAGGAAACCCTGTACACCACTGGTGGAGATGCACATTTGTACAGCTGTTACAGAAAACAGTATGAAGCTGCCTCAAAAAATTAAAAAATAAAACCACCACAATTTATCAATCTCACTTCTGGATAGATTTCCACAGATATACCATTAAAATTGACATGTTAAAAAGCTGTCTGCGAGACAGAGCACTAATCTCTAGAATATATAAAGAACTCAAAAAACTTTACACTAAAAAAACAAATAACCCAATCAATAAATGGGCTAAGGAATTGAGAAGACACCTCTCAGAAGAAGATACACGATTAATCAACAAATACATGAAAAAATGTTCAACATCGCTGGCAATTAGAGAAATGCAAATCAAAACTACTCTAAGATTTCACTTCACTCCAGTCAGAATGGCAGCCATCAAGAACACAAGCAACAATAAATGTTGGAGAGGATGTGGGGAAAAAGGCACACTCATACATTGCTGGTGGGACTGCAAAATGGTGCAACCGTTATGGAAAGCAGTATGGAGATTTCTTGGAAAACTGGGAATGGAACCATCCTATGACCCAGCCATCCCACTCCTGGGTCTATTCCCAAAGGACCTAAAAACAGCATATTACAGTGACACGGCTATCTCAATGTTTGTAGCTGCACAATTCACAATAGCTAGGTTGTGGAACCAACCTAGATGTCCCTCAGTAAATGAGTGGATTAAGAAAATGTGGTATATACACACAATGGAATTTTACTCAGCAATAAAAGAAAACAAATTAATGGCATTTGCAGGTAAATGGATGAAGTTGGAAGACATAATGCTAAGTGAAGTTAGTCAGTCTCAAAAATCCAAGTACCAAATGTTCTCTCTTATATAAGGAGGCTATTTCAAAGTATAGTTGGATGGGGGTACATAGGAGGATTAGAGGAACACTAGAATGGTCAAGGGAAGGGAGGGGAAGGGAGGGAGCAAGAGGGGAGGGAGGGGGAGAAAAAAAAAGGTGTTTGAATGAGACGGATATCATTTTCCTTAATGCATGATTGAAGACCTGAATTGTACGAATATACTTTATATACAAACAGTTGTATGGAAAAAGATACTAAATATATGCACTATGAGTTGTACATATTAAAAATTATAAAAAGAAAATAAAAAAAAAGAATCATAACCCTTTGTAACCTTTAAAAAAAAAAGCTGTCTGCGAATGCCATTATTTTATTCTCTTTTATTGCTGAGTAATAATCCATTGTGTATACATACCACATTTTCTTTATCCATTCATCTACCAAGGGGCATCTAGGCTGGTTCCACATCCTAGCTATTGTGAATTGTGCTGCTGTAAACACTGATGTGGCTGTGTCCCTGTAGTATGCTGTTTTTAGGTCTTTTGGGAATAGACCCAAGAGTGGGATGGCTGGGTCATAAGGTGGTTCCATTCCCAGTTTTCCAAGGAATCTCCATACTGCTTTCCATATTGGCTATACCTTTTTCAGTCCACCAGCAATGTATGAGTGTGCCTTTTTTTCCCCACATCCTCTTCAACATTTATTATTGTTTGTGTTCTTAATAGCTGCCATTCTGACTGGAATAAAATGAAATCTTAGAGTGGTTTTGATTTGCATTTCTCTAATTGCCAGATATGTGGAACATTTTTTCATGTATTTGTTGATTGATTGTATATCTTCTTCTGAGAAGTGTCTGTTCAGTTCCTTGGCCCATTTATTGATTGGGTTTTTTGTTATAATGCTAAGTGAAGTTAGCCAATCTCAAAAATCCAAATGCAAAATGTTTTCTCTGATATAGGGAGGCTGATTCACAGCAGGGTTGGGATGGGGAGCACAGGAGGATTAGAGGAACACTAGAAAGATCAATGGGGAGGGAGATGTAGGGAAGGAGTAAGAATGAGAGGGATATCATTACCCTAAGTGCATGTATGAAGACAAGAATGTTATGAATATATTTTGTATACAACCAGAGATATGCAAAAATGTGCTCTATATGTGTATTATGAATTGTAATGCATTCTACTATCATATACAACAACTTTGAATATATAAAAAAAAGCTATCTGAACTCCCACACCCATTGTAGCATTATTTACAATAGCTAAAACGAAAGCAACCTAAATGTCCACCAACAAAGGAGCAAATTAAGAAAATGTATACATACACAATGGAATACTATCTTTATCTTAAATAAAGAAAGAAATCCTTAAGTTAAATAAGCCAGGCACAGACACAGAGTAAAATGGTGGTTACCAGAGGCTGTGTGGGTGGGGGAAGAAGGATTTGGGAAGATGTTGATCTAAGGAAACAAAATTTCAGTTCAACATGAGGAATGTGTTCAAGAGCTCTACTGTATGTCATGGTGACTAGCATTAATAACAATACATTTAAAATTTATAAACATACACACAGATGCCAGTTCCCAAGAGATATGTGTACACCCTCTTCAGAGCAGCATTATTCACGACAGCTACAACGTAGAAGAAATCCAAGTGACCAGAAGCAGATAAATGGATAAGCAAAATATGTCACAGGCATGCAACAGATTACTATTTAACCATAAAAAGAAAATGCTGACATGTGCTAAGACACAGATGAACCTTGAGGATACTATGTTAAGTGAAATAAACCAGTCACAAAAAGACACATGCTGTAGGAGTCTATTTATATGAGGGATTTAGAGTAGTCAAAATTCTAGAGACTTGTACTTTTTGTAGAATGGTGGTTTCCAGAGGATGGAGGAAGAGAACATGGGGAGTTGTTATTGCATGGGCACAGCTTCAGTCTTGAGAGATGAAGAGTCCCAGAGGTTATAGTGGTGATGGCTGTACAACACTATGTACATAGTTGATGCCACTGTCCTCCCACTGAAAAATGGTGAAGATGGTAAATGTTATGTGGTGTGAATTTTACCACATTAAAAAAATTGGGGGGCTATAATAGAACCCTGCAGAGATTTAACTTGCTGGTATATTGCATTTGTCCCCTTTCTAAACATCACTTCCTCAGGAAGACCACACCTTCCCAAAGGAAGAGCCATGCTTTATTTTTCTTTTAAAAAAAATTATTTATCTACTTTAGTTGTACACAATGCAATGCATCTATGTTTACGTGGTGCTGAGGATCGAACCCAAGCCGCGCACGTGCGAGGCTAGCGCTCTGCCGCTGCGCCATAACCCCAGCCCCATGCTTTATTCTTGATGCATCTTCCACACAGAGCTCAATATCCTGCACCTCACGAGCTCTCAAAAAATGTCGCTGCTGCTATTCCTGACGAAATTCCTCACTAATTTGTTGTTTGTGATAAAACGAAGGTGACATAATGTTTCTCCCAGAAAACATCAAAAACATTAAAACAGTTAATACAACAGAGCTAACTTGCAAGATGAACATCCACCGTGATCCCTAACACAAACATTTTAAGAGTGGGAAAACTAGTAGGTTGTTAAAAACATAATCACGTGTTCCTCAAGGGCACAGTGATCTTCTCCCTCCTGCTCTGTGATCACACCATCCTTAAATACTTACATATATGCTCTTATTTACTCTCTATTTTCCCCTCTGAACAGTGAAATCCTTGAAGCAGGGGCTATTTACAGTAGCTGGCACACAGTGCTTACCATTTTCTTCTGGGACTAAATACTCCTGAAGCAGTGTTGCCTATGAAAGGCAGAAATGGAAAATTCATTAGCCAAAACAACTGAAGATCAGGTCTAATAAAAGACATGACAATATTTGAGGCAGTAATCAGGGTAATGAAATTGAAGTTATTGGGGGTGGAGTTTAGAAATAGTTTCCGACAAGCAGCAATGGAATCTCAACTATTTTCCTTCAAATAAAGGTGACTCCCAAATGCACAACTTACATTTGTGCTTATTGTGGTATTAAAACAAATTTTTCCATGGAGTGGACCCCAGAGGTTTAGGTAGGTGCTTCAGCAAACAGATAGGTAAGAAGTCCAAAGAGATGGCAGTGGGAGGAAATACAACACATAGTTTCTCTTTTTGTTTATGCATTACTCAGTCTACACAGTTTTATACCACCACTCTTTTTTTCCTTCAAAATCCACATATTACAAAATGATAGTGATGACTGACATTGGAAGGTAAATACCTACTGACATTTTCCAAACTGATTCTGGGGGAAACAGGCTGAGAGTTTACATGTATAAAAACTCTTGTCTGACCTACTCTTGCAAGAAATAATAAAACCAATAATAATTATTATTCTTGGTTTAAAGTTGGCCTTCACAAATACAGTGGTATGTAATTATTGATGTTTTTAACACTGGGCTTTAATATCTGATATTCGTGTTAATGTGTCTTAACAAAGGTTTTAAAATAGCCTTTTCACCTAGATGTGAATGAAAAAATAAAGAGTGAAATTTCAAAATTTAAAAAGTAATCGACTTTTTAAAATGTGCTAAATATATCCAGGCACCTATGAAACAAGCCATGCAGCTAATCCACAATTTATTGATTCCCAATTATTTGAGCATCCTTGAGATAGGATGATTTAAAAATTCAGTTTACTATTTGTACAGAGCAAACAGATGAAAGCAAACACAGCTAATATTTAGAATTATAAAATAATCTGTATCTTGAAACTTTTGTTTTAAAAACCGACAAACTCATTAAATTAATGGGATAATCTGGGATTAATGCACACAGAATTAAAGTCTCAATTTCTAGAATAAGTATTTGAGAAAAACTGTGAAAGGTTAATTTACTGCTAGCTATGTTTGGAATACTTTATTCAGAAGATTCTTGATGCTTAAATTAATCTGATTAATTTTTTCAGGAGCCTTTTAGAACAGGAAAAAATAATAAAAAATACTGCAATAGCTTACTAAAATTTTATCAAAACCCAGTAACTCAAAATGCAGTTCACACAGTTGATTTCTGTCTCTTAAAAAATAGGAGAAATGCAACATCCTCCTGCACACCAGCTTCCTATTTGTTTACAGATTGTACAGTGACATCCAGGGAATCAATCAGTCAGGAGAAAAACAATAATAATAAAAGTTAGTAGTAAATTACCAAAGTGAAGCTCTGATGGTCCCCATCCAAATAAAGGCCCAACAACAGTTTATAAACTCAAAGCAGCAGGAAAATCATAAACTAGAGAAGCTGTTTAAATCCAAGTTCCTGCCTTCAGGTAGTGCTGCATCTGAGTCAACAATAATATTTTGGTTTTGAGGATCTCCCGTGATAGGAATTACATATCTTCTCAGGGCACTGTTCAATCACAGTTCCTCCTCTGGTGGACAGAGTCCTGTTTTTCTTGCTCCTCTCACTTTTGGCTAATGTAACAGGCAGACGCTTGACCCTTCCTAATTAGGTGTGATCGATTATCCTCTATGTTCTTAATGGAAGCTCTGGACCAGGGATGCCAAAGTGGTTTCAGATGGTAATGCCAGCTCCTGCCAGTTGATGATGATGCCTGGAACACTCTTGAGAACAACCACCAGGGTTATCACCACTTCAGAAAGAATTGCTGTGATGGCTTAGATGTGGTTCATGTGAGGAGAGAGAGCCCTGAGATCAGAGGCCAGTTTGCTATCCCTGTTTTTCACTTTCTCCCTCAGTCTACTTGAATGGAAGAAAAGCAAGGCAAGAAATGTGGAGGTGAAGTGCCACAGTCCTTCTTCCCATTCTTTCTCTTGGATCCTGGGTTTGACCGAGTGGGGTTTGGCAGTCAGGTGTGATAGGTACAGTCAGTGGTAGAAGCACGTGGCAGCTGCTTTTCCATTCACAGTGTACTGTAAGCACAGTATGCTGCATATCAAATCTCCAGGCATCTGCAGAGTTGGTCCAGCTCACTCTGTTACCTGCACCATTTCACCTGGCAGAGGAGCTGAAAGGGAACTGTCATTCTCCAGTTCCTTATCAGGCTATCCACCTTAAGTATGAGGACTTATTTAAGCTGCAAAAATATTCAGAACCATCCCTGCAACCTAAGAAAATATACAATACAAAATAAACTATGAATTTAATAACTTTCTAATGCTTTATTTTTATTAATATGCATAAATTTTTCATATTAATGAAATGTGATACTTCAACAAATGCGTAGGGCATGCACTAATTCAGCCTTCCCTTGTTCATCCCTCTACCCCTTCCCAACCTCTAATAATCACTCTACATTCAGGCCAACACATTAGTTTCCACATACAAAAGAACAGGCAGTAGTTGTTTGTCTATGTCTTGCTTACTTTACTTAACATAATGTCCTCCTGTTCTATCCATTGTGTTGCAAATGACAGGATTTCATTCTTCTTTATGGCTGAATAATATTCTGTAGTGTGCACACACACATGTATACAATGGAATATTATATACATAATATTTTATTTATCCATTTGTCTGTTGATGGGCACTGAGGTTGATTCCATAGTTTAGCTCTTGTGCACAGTGCCACAGTAAGCATGCAGTATCTCTTCACTATGCTTCTTATTTCATTCCCTTTAGATAAATACCTAGAAGTGGGCCAGCTGGGTCATATGGCAGATCTATTTTTATTTTTCTGAGGACCCTCTCTAGTGTTCCCAGAATGGTTGCACTGATTTACATTCTTATCCACAGTGTGTGAAAGTTGCTTTTGCTCTACATCCTCACCAGCATCTGTTATTGTTTTGATAATAGCCATTCAAACTGGGGTGAGATAATATATTATTGCAGGTTTGATTTGCAATTCCCTCATAGCTAATGATACTGAACATTTTTTCATGTATTTGTTAGCCATCTGTACTTCTTTTGTGAAGTGTCTATTCAGATTATTTGCCCATTTTTATTGGATTGTTTGGGTGTTGTTGTTGTTGTTGTTGTTGTTGTTAACATTTTTGAGTTCCTTTTATATTCTAGATATTAGTCCTTTGTTTAACAGTTGGCAAATACTCTCTTCCATTTGACAGATTATCTGTAATTCTACTTGTCTATTTTAATTTTGTTTAGTATGCTTTGGGGTTCACATCCAGAAAAATCATTTCCCATATCAATGTCTTAAAATGTTTTCTTCTTGTTTTAGATCTTGCTTTGAGGTATTTAATCTATTTTGAGTTGATTTTTTTAAATTTTTTATTATTCTAATTTGTTATACATGTTTGCAGAGTACATTTCATTTCATATTACATACAAAGAGCACACAAGTTGCTGGTTTTGTATAAAGTATTTTTACAACAATTGTGTCTTCACACATGTATTTAGGGTAATCATGGATAACTCAGTCTGCCATTATCAGATTGAGTTGATTTTTGTATAGGGTGAGGGACAGAGGTCAAGTTTCCATTTTCCACAAATGAACAACCAGTTTTCTCAGCATCATTTTAATAAAGTTTATATTCTACTACTCCCAACTACATTTATATGTGAACATCTGTAGCATATTTTGTTTGATGTATAGAGCCACTCTAGGCAATAACTGGTAGACTAAGTTACTCCAGGACTGCCTGGTATACTTTGGGGTTTCCCAGGGCAGCGTGGCTCCCAAGTGGAAACCACATGTGCATGGAAGGTAGAGGAGGAGATCTAGAGACTTCCCTGTTAACCCTCGAAAGCAACACTGAGGAAAGCTATGCTTCCTCTGGTTCTTTTCTCAGAAAGAAATAATTTTTACCTCATTTACTTAGGCTATATTTCTAATTAGTACTGTCACTGTTTTCCTTTAGATACATTCATTTCTTTTATTCTCTCTAAAATGTGGAAATCAAAACTAGACTTAATAATCAAAAACACATTCTTAGAGTTCTGTGTTATCATGGACAATAGCCTAGTCAGGCATGTGTCTCCCCACTATCCGGGTTAGGACAGATTATCTTTCTACCAGGACTCCCCTTACATTACTCAGACATATAGGAAGCCTGCTGAACTAGTTAATGTTCTTAAAACTCTAAAAATTCATATTTGATCTTCCCATTAATACAATTTATGTTCAGTTCTGATTGCATTGTTTTATTTTTCATGAATAGGAAGAATATTTTTTAATAAATTTTACTGTGCTACCTATTTAAGGTATATAATATGACTTTACACTGTGACACATATGGTTAATATAAAGGTTACTATAGTGAAACAGTTGAACTTATCCATCATCTCACAGTTACCTTTTTTCTTTGTTTTTTTGGCAATAGCTGCTAAAAGATACTCATTTAGCATGAATCCATATATAGTACAATTTTATTCCCTATCGTCTTCATGATGTACATTAGATCGCTGGTTGCATTAAGTTCAGAGTAGTTGAATACAATTTACTCTTCTTTACTAACGTACACGTTAGCAAGCTGGTGAAGAGTTTTTTGAAGTCTTGCTCAAAACCAGAGAGGGAAACTGAACTATAAGAATCAAATGGTATCAAATTCCCAGACAAAATAAGAGTGCTAGACTTTTAGTATTTTATTTGCAACATGGGTGAGGTCCTTTGAGATATTTTAGCAAGAAACTTGACTGGAGATAAAAAAAAAAAAAAAAATGTCATTATCATGATAATACATGTGCAGTCAGAAAGAATAGGAAGCATAAGTGCTGTCAATGGTGATAATTCCAATTACCAGGTGAAAGCAATATAAATGGATAAAATCAGAAATTGTGATTTTTTTTTTTCCCCAAGAAAAGTCAATCTGAATCATCCTGTTATTTGCTGGGAACTGACATGAAGTAATGATTTTAAACAAAGCATACATTGATGCCGCACAAACTATTAGAGTCAGAATCTGTCTGTATCATGTCTTAATGTTTTAATTGTCTCTAACTCCTCTTGCATTAAGCATTTTTTTTTTTTTTTTTTTTTTTTTTTTTTTGTGGTACCAGGGATTGAACTCAGGGGCACTCGACCACTGGGTCACATCCCCAGCCCTTTTTTTGTATTTTATTTAGAGACAGGGTCTCACTAAGTTGCTAAGTACCTCACTTTTGCTGAGGCTGGCTTTGAACTCGCAATCCTCCTGCCTCAGCCTCCCAAAGTGCTGGGATTACAGGCGTGCACCACCATGCCCAGCGCATTAAGCTTTTATTCAGAGCAAGTTTTTAGCAGTATAGTTCTGTTGCTTTTGCCACATAGTGAAATTACCAACTAATATGTATAACCAAATAGTATGTGTAAGAAAGTTTTTCTTTATAGAAGTATTAGAGCTAGTGAAATAAGAAAATGTGTTATGATACAATTTTTTTGGAACTTCTATGGATTTTGAGCATTGGTCATTAACTTTTTTCTTTTCTTTTTTAAATATTTATTTATTTGTTTTAGTTGTACACAATGTGCTTATTTTTATGTGGTGCTGAGGATCGAACCCGGGCCGCACACATGCTAGGCAAGCGCTCTACCACGGAGCCACAACCCCAGCCCCATCATTAACTTTTCTAATATCATTAAAAGAGAGATAATTGGATAATATATGCCTCCACAAAAAGCACATCTGAAGTTGGATCAAACTGCTAGTTCATAATCTACCAGTTTACAAAAAAAAAAAAAAAAAAAAAAAAACATAAATAGACAGGAAGATGTGCCATTTGCGGGATAATCTAGACTGTGTGGGAACTATAAGACAATCAACAACCCTACAAATAAACAGGAAGTATAAACAAGAGGGGTTGAAGAGGTCAGAGGGGAAGGAGGGTCCCTATGTATTATACTATGAGAAGAGATCATTAGAAATAGGAACAATAAATTGGTTATTTTATTACCTGAAGATGTATTGGCAATTTTTAGGTGTGATATTTGTACTGTGGTTTTCAAAGAGCACTTACTTTTTTTTTTTTTTTTAGAAATACATGCTAAAAACTTAGATATAATTTTAGAATTGTCTTCATCATCGAGGTGAGGGAAAAGCTGGAAGTATAAAGAAAATCAGCTTCTCTATGAATTGATAATCGTTGAAACTAGATGATGGGTTTATATGGCTTCAGTACAATATTCTCTTTATTTCTAATTTTGAAATTCCCATATTGATTAGTTTACTAAGGCTGCCATAACAAAATGCCACAGAGTGGGTGGCTTAAACAACAGGAATTCCTTTTCTGTTCCAGAGGCTGAAGTCCAAGAACAAGCTAATGGCAGGTGGGGTCTCTTCTGAGGCTCCCGACCTTGTTTGCAGATGGCTGCCTTCTTGCTGTAGCCTCATATGGTCTTTTCTCTGTTCAACCCATCCTTGGTGTCTCTTTGTGTGTTCAAATTTCCTCCTCTTACACACTAGTCAGTGGGGATTAGAGCCCATTTTAACTCAAGTACTACTTAAAGGATCTAGCTCCAAATACAGCCACATTCTGAGGTACTGGGAGTAGGGCCTCAAGATATGCATTTGAGAGAGACACAATTCTACCCAGAACACCATACAAGAATTTAGATAAACAACAAAATATAATATTTAGAACACAATGCTTCAAGACAATGTAAAATAAATACATAAAACCTATAGCTTGGAAAACGAAATTAACAAGATGTCAATTGTTTCTCAGCCTATAACTTAAACTTGTCTCATATTTTCACCTTTTAATATTTACACAGCCCTCCCACTCAACATATATCTCCAGCAGAGAAGTTGTATTTCATTTTTTCTTGTAGTGCATTTTTTGAGATCTTAAGAGACTGAATGTATAAGAAAGAAAATTTTGTTCTGAGAAACTAGCTATATCCAAGACTAGACATTATTTTAATGGAAATATTCATAATCATTGAAACTAGATGATAGGTTTATATGGCTTCAGTACAATATTCTCTTTATTTTTAATATTGAAATTATGATAATTTTTAAATTATCCCTTTCAAAATTGTGCACAAACTGGGAAATTGACAAGAGTTAGATGACAGCATCACTAGGAAAACCTGTAATTGGTTCACTGTCCTCAATCATGTGCCATGTGCCCATTTATGTATCAGTAGAGATCACAGATCTTGTGTTTCTTGCCCTATGCAATAGGATTTATATGAAATTACAGAGGAAATGCTAGCTAGGCTTTGCATAAATCTGGGGAAAATAATACATTAGTTATAAGTCAGCACTACATTCAAAGAAAGGTCCTGAATATCTGAATGCAGGTAGCCAAATATGGTAAAATTTAATAAGGATAAGTGTATCATGATACAGTAAGGCCCCAAAACACTTACTGGAAAAATATAAGTAAAGCAAAGTGTAGCTTCATAAGAATATGCATTGAAAATTCTGTTGAAAAATTTAATTGGTAATAAAGACACTGAGGTCAAATAATGTGCATATTGAGAGTCAGTATATGATTAGGCTACACCACCAACATACAGAATCTCAGAAGAAAAATGACAAGATCATCTCACTCAAGGATGTCCAGGTTTCATCTGGAACATCTTGTTTCTAGGTGATAAACTTCAAAGTGTAATGCTAGCATAGCAAATACACTCAATTCCACATCAAATGAAGAACAATAATAAGACATAGAAATATTAGTCAGGATAAAACAAGACTGAAGAGGGAGATCAGCTTGTCTTTAAATATCTTCAGGGCAGTCCTCTGGAAAGGCTTTAGGCATAACTCATGTGGCCCCAAAGGGAAGGATCAAGTTGGCCTGGCTAACAACTCATCGCTTCCCAGAAACTGGCCATCTTAGTCCATCTGGATTGCTCCAACAAAATACCATAGACTGGGTGGCTTATAAACAATAGAATTTATTTCTTATAATTCTGGAGGATGAGCGTCCAAGATCGAGGTTCTGGTCAATTTAGAGACTGGTGGGGGCTCATATCCTAGTTCACAGAGGTATCTGCTCCCTCTGACCTCACTTTGGTACAGTGGTGAGGAGCCTGCCTCCCTGTGCCTCTTCCACAATGGCACCAATCCCAATCAGGGGGCCTCTGCTCTCATGACCTATCCCAAAGGTCCCTCCTCCCAATACCATCCTCTTGGGAAAATTTCAACTTATCAGTTTGTGCAAACGCAAGCACTCAAGACCACAACATCCTGTTAACTAGAAGTTCCCAGACAGGGTGGATCCTGAGTGGTGCCAAGATTCATGGCCTGTCTCAAGAGGTAGTGATTTTCCTCATGGGAAGCCCGCCCTTTCTCAGGCTTAAATGACTGTGAGGTGCAAGGGACTAGGGTGATTGGACTAAATGTAATTTAGTGTCTTTGTAAGCTGAGGACCTATGATTTGAATTCTGCTGGGGAAAAAAAAAATCATGCTTGTTACACCACAGATTTCATTTTAACACATCAGCTCAATTCTGACCCATTCTGGAAAAGTTTAGTAACACATTTCTACATAATTGCTTGTGTTCAAACCCAAATTTCGTTTGCTGTTTCTCCCCATCTTTTCTGTCTTCTTCTCTCCCTATTCCCGAAAGCTGAAATAATAATTCCATCTTATTGTGAGAAAGCATAAAGCTTCAGAAAACATAGTAGCAGACAGTGAGGTGAGGTCAGACTCAGAGTCAAGAAAAATATTTCAGAGATTCTTAGCATCAACTGTGCCAAAAGCAAATGCAGATTTGATAAATGACACAAAGTCATTACCTCTCCATTTCCCTTTCTGCTGATTCGATTTTTACAAGGGCCCAATTTTCCACAGAATCAGATCAGATTTACAGCAAATACAAAGATTGCATCTTTTATTTATAAGGCAAAAAAAAAAAAAAAATACCCAAATACTTTTCATTAAAAGTGTGTGCCCTGTAATACTAGCTTCCAGAGTATTAGTCAAACATTACATTACTTCTGTCCCCCAACCCTGTGGGAATCGATAAGCAAGACCCTGAAGATGGAGCTCCTCAGAAGTTATTGAGACTATCAATCCTGACCTTCATTATTTGATTCAGGTTGATAATGAAGTTTGGGAATGAAGTTGTGAGACGTATGAACAACGACACATGCTTGCTATTTGCTATCCCTGTCCCATTCTCTGCCTTCCTTCTAAAGGAACAGTTTTGTGAGAGAATCTGCTAGCCCTAAATCAACTCATAGACAATTGCAGAGACAGGAAAATGAGATGTTGATTAATGAATAATAATAAAAATACAAGTATATTTTTATTTTTAATCCTATTATGTCCCTTGAGAAATGTTTGGAAAAAAACCGGTAGATAGGATAAGGACAAGAAGTTACATAGAGCTGGTGTAGAGAGGCTGGCAAGTGATACCCAGATTAGAGAGACAACTGCGGGGAGAGTACCCAGACACAGGCAAAGGGGATGAGACCTCCACCCACAAACAGCATGGAGGATACCTCTCCTAAGTGCTTACTGGATGAGATGATTCCTCTGACCTCATAGTCAATACCTACATCTTTCTGATGAAGACAAGGATGGGATCGTAGTGAAGATATGAAAATAATGGGGAGTTAAGACAATCTTCAAATGCATAATGTTTTCCTTTAGTACCGTGTCAAGACAGCCTTTAAAAACCAGGACATGGATGTATGATTTATATTTCACTGTTTATATTTACATTTATACTTTCCTATGTTTTCTACAGCTTTTAACAAACCCTGTCAAACAATATAGTCATTCCTATATTGGTAGAATTTCAAAAATATCTCTGAGGGGAAAAAATAAAAGCACATGTGAAAAAAGTATGTCTACCTGAAGAAAAATAGCATGAGTGTGCTCTTCTGAGCAGTGCTTTTCAAACTTGGACGTGCAGAGCAACCACTTGGAGATCACATGAAAATGCAGATTTTAAATCGATAGGTCTCAAGTGGGGTTTGGAATTCATTCTGCTTTCTAACAACCTCCAAGTGGACAGATGCTTGCTGGGGCACAGATCACACACTGAGGTTTTAGGCCATAACGTGAAGATATAGTTTTGCAATCTCATTCCCTCTTTTAACTTTCCTCCTGAGTTCCTGTACTCTTCCCTCCGGTTCATTGGTGAGAAAAATTTAGGTCCAAGTAGGGTGGGTACAAAAGAAAAGAAAATATTCTAAACTTCCCACTTTAAATCCAGCAATGATTTTAAGTTGTCTCAAGGAGAGACTTTTTTTTTACATGAATGAATTTTACATACTTCACGTAAATCGCTGAACAAATACACGGTAGCTTCTCAGTTTCTTTCCATAAATGAAGCCCTATGTCTGAGTAAGAAAAAGCAAGTGCCTATTTAACGAATAAGCAGCACACCACCGAAATGTTCAAGTATCACTGAGGAATGAGGTGACCTGAGTTGGTCAAATTTCCCAGACAACTAAAATTTATCTTTGAAGTTTCCAAACATACTGATTTTGTGAGTTTTAACTGAAATATTTCTGGAATTAACATCCTCAATAAATGTTAGATATACATAACAATGTTTAACATATCTACAATTACCCAGGGTCAATAATTACTATTCTATGGCACGATGTAGAAATGCGCTAAGAGCTGCTAAGGTCCATGAGGGACTGCGTAGGCTCATGTGCTCCTGCACTGTGGGGTCTCAGTGTCCTCTGGCAGTTTCTCAATGTGCTTGGAGTGACCCTCTGCCTCCTTCCTCATGGTCAGACACCACACCTCACTGCCCTCTTATAATTTCTAATCTGCTGATTTGCTTTCCACAGGATATTCTGGTAAACGTTCTAAAACTAGTTCCTCTCTCACTTTTTTTTCCCTCTCTTTTCCTTTTTTGCAGTGCTTGGATGGAACCCAGAGCCTGGAGCACGCTGGGCAAAAACTCTATCACTGAGCTATACCCTAGCCCTTCTCTCTCTGTTTTTAAAGTTAGAACTTTCAGGGCTTTAGGTTACTGGATTCCTGAGTCAATATAATCATTTCAGCTTTAAAAAATCACACAAATTGAACCCTTTTAAGCATCTCTTACTATAACCATTGAATACTCACTGAGCCCAGTGTCCTTACAGTACTGAACCAAGTACTGTCCCATGACTTTCAGTAGATGATTATACTCCTGGACATTGAGAAATTCTTGTTTATTGTGGGATGGTTCCATGATCTCCAAGGGTACGTTAACAATTCCAACAACGCCTGCACCAAGTCTGATGGAATAAACACACATGCAGATTTTATAAAATTTAGCTGTACAAAAAGAAATATCAAATATATGCTGGTCATTTGCAATCAACTTTTTTTTTTTAATGATTACCAATTTGTTATAAAGTATACAAACGAAGAGCCAGATGAAGAGGTACATAAGGTAAGGTCTTGAGGGATCACTTCTGTCCTGTGGAGTTGGGGTGTGCCACCCTCCCAGCATATGGATGCATTCATGAACCTAGAAGCTCTCTAAACACCACCATTTAGATATAATCAATTACTGATTGACTTGATCTCTAGCTTCTCTCCCGTCTTCTATTCCCTCAGGGGTGGTAGTACTGAAAGTACTAGGTTTGGATTCAAGGTGCTGTCTTTCTAGTGATCAACACCCATCCTGCTAAGAGTCACATTATTAGACCAAAAGATACTCCTATCTCTCAGGAAATTATAAATTTTAGGGGCTTTGTGTTAGTAATGAAGGAAAAAGACCAAATATATTCTGCACAGTTTCTGAATTGTGATGGCTTGAATTTTATAATTTTTCAACTTTATAATAGTGTAGAAATTGTTCAGATGCAATAGAAATGAGGCTGGGGATGTAGCTCAGTGGTAAAGCCTTTGCCAACCCTGTGTTCTAGTCCCAGTACTGGAAAGGAAGGGAGGGTGGGCTGATGGGAAGAAGGAAGGAAAGAAACTGCTTTCAATTGTGAATTCTGATCTTCCCCTGAACTAATGATATGCAGTATGGTACTCTGTTGTGACAATGGGCAGTGGGCAGCAAGCCACAGCTCCCAATTAGGAAACAACCCCTATTCTACAGAACGCTGTTCAGCTAAACCATGAGGTTTGATAGGTTAGATGTGTTAGATGCACTTTTTATTTATGACACATTCAACTTATGATGGGTTTATTGGGTACAATCAGCTTAAAAAATAAATAAATAAATTCATTCTCTTGGTTTGGACCATGTCAAAGTTAACCAAGTTATCTCATGATTGTATTTTATTATCATGAATCAAATGGTGATCCCAGACATTGCATCATATGAAATCCCTTCAGCATATCATTACTGAATTAATGCAACTCTTCTTCCAAACCTGTCTCCTTACAAGGAGAGTAAGGGCTGGTGGGAGGAAGCCTTTTAGCATAAACACCAGTGACTGGCGGGTGGGGAGGGGCTTACTGCAACAAACCAGCATGATCCTTTTAATGATATTGGCAGAGTCACTTTCTTTGTCCCCATTTAATGTGTCAGGCTGGATTTCAACTCCTTGTAGAGGCTGGTGGAGTGTCAGTGAATTCTACTAGGGAACAGAAGGGTTTTATTATCCCAAAGAGCAACACAATCTGACTGTCAGCTTAACGAACAGAGGGTTTGGGGGTTTTCTTTTTCCACATTTTTAGGGGCATAGATGTAAACACCTGGGGTACTTTGCCTGTTCAGTCTGTTTTGGGAAAAGGCTTTGGTTGTCCAGCACTGTGGAGGTTCCCCATTGCCCATCCCTGGAACACCAATCACACTTTCCCAGACCAATGACTCTGCCTGTTGTGCTTCTCCTCCGTTTGCTCGTCCACCTGCCTTCCCTTCACTATTCATTGTGTAAGTCTAAATGTGGGCATCACTTCATCCGGGAGTCCTGAGCTGACATCCCCCAGTTTGGTTTACTGCCTCTCCTAAATTTTTTTTTTTTTTTTTTTTTTTTTTTTAGTTGATGTTCGCCTCTAACAGAGTTTTCATTCATGTACTTGATCATTCATTCATTCAACCACAACACATGGCCCTATTCCAAGAACTAGGAATATAGTCATGAACAAGAAAGACAAGGTCCTGGCTAGGAAGGTTCTCCCATCTACTAAAGGGTGATTGGGATGATTCTAATAAACAGATAAGTATACAAGATTATTTCAGGTGGTGATAAGTGGTATGAGGAAAATACAGTAGGTGCTATAATATGCAAACAGTGACAGGTGAAGGTGATAGCAGGGGCTGAGTTACTTAGTCAATGAAGGAAGACCTTCCTACAGAAGGAACTTTAGAGCTCTGAATGACATACGAGGATCAACAGTAGGAAGATCTGATAGGACAGAAATCTCAATGTCGAAGGAAGGGCAAGTGCCAAGGTAATGGGAGGAACAGAATGAAAAGAGTTTGGGGTATGGGCAAAGGAGTGGGGCTGAGACAGCCAGGCAGAGGCCAGATTACTGGAAGATGTAATAGGCATTTCTATAAACTGCTCTGGGATTTTAAGCAAAAGAATAAATTATTTCAGGTTTTAAAGATCATTCTTGCTGTTGCACACAGTATAAAAATGCTGGGGATATAGCTCAGTTGGCAGAGTGCTTGCCTCGCATGCATAAGGCCCTGGGTTCAATCCCCAGCACACAAAAAAAAAAAAAAAAAAAAAAAAATGCAGATTCAATTGCTTGTCCCTTTCCCTGGAATACATGCTATTTTCCAGAAGATATTGGTTCTTGAGCATTTTGTCTTCAGAGCTGAGTACAGTGCCTGGCACATAAGCAACAATAATACTGTGTGAATAATAAATGAATTGCTAATTCCTCAAGAGGAAGGAAACAAGGTGATAATTGCTCTGCTGACCCTTTCCACCTATGTGGATATTCTGTCTGACTCTGTCCTTTTGTATGGTGTCTCTTCAGGCCCCTGCATGACTGATGAAAGCAGGTTGTGGAGTTCCAGATCGTTGGAAAACAATAGAATGTATTACTCTGGAATCTAAAGGGGCTGGAGACTTCTAATAACATGTGCTCACAAAGGTCACTGGCAAGACCTCACATGTGTAGGGCTGCGTGGAATGTTAACATGGTTGCTCTCCAAGCCTGTGGATATGTCTTCTCTTTTTCTTCTACAATTTCTTTAATGTGTCTGTATTATTTTTATTTTTTATATTATTTTTAAATCGGTAAAACATTAAAAACCCAAAGAGATGGCCCAAGGTATAGTAAAACTTCAAGCTGTTTGAGAAATGCATTGAAAAAAAAAATTTTTTTCCAAAAGTGTGTTTTTGCTTTAGAGCAAGCACACAGCTTCACGGGTAATATAAAGTAGGCAGATTAATGCCGGCACATTGACAGGAAGGGTGAACAGAGAATATGACACCTGCCCCCATTAGGATTAATCACTCATTTCATTCCACAAACCCTTAATACAACCTCCCTTTTCCTGCTTGTGCATCTGAAAACAAAACCATACTTACAAGGACTTCAGTTTCAATTGCGGCCCCACTTTCTCATGCATTTTGATCAAACGGTTATTACTATAAATGAACATCCCAGCTCGGCTTCGGTTTTCTATGTTCACTCCAAAGAACAGGAAGAGCGTTCTTGCTTTTTTTAATTCTCTAGAGTTATATGTAGAAAAGTGGTTTTTATTAAATAAAGTACACAGTTTACAAAACTGCTAATAATTAAACTCAGAAGGTACACATAAAAGGAATGATATATAACATTTCCAGATATTTTGCAAAACCTGGTAGGTATGCTCAGTATCTCTGTATAGCCAAGTATTCTGCATAAATATCATGCAAATAGCATAAGCATTCTCTGATTCGAAAACAAACCTGTTAATTTAAACTTAGAAAAGCCAGAAAAATCCAAAAGAGTTCTGAAATGTTAACTGATCTGATATGTACATTTTAGCATTTTTTGGAAAATGTTAATTTGACTTTTTCAAAATTTTAGCTATTTCTTACATGGGATGTCACTTCTAAATTTCAGAATGTTCTCAAGTCTCCAAATAGCTGACATAGATCAGAATGTGCCAAAAGATGTTCTTTAGCTTTCTCTTTAACCTTTTCTAAATATCAAAGGTAAATAAAAGTTAATAAGGCAAGTTTACAAGAGCAACAGATATGAGCTCCTATTTTTCTGTCCCGTACTAGGTTTTGTGTGATTTTTCTATTAAAAGTGTAAAAGCAGAAATTGAGAAATAGAAGAATGTGACATAAACAACTATAGTCTGAGAAGGTTGCTGGGAACTGTCAAAAATTTTTGTCATATGAAGGGGCACACTTGGCTTCAGACACAAGTTCAACACTGTAAACAACTGGGTCACTTCGGAGGAGCCACTTAAACATTTCATCTCCCCTACAACATGGGGATGACATCTACCTAGTCACTGGGGATGTCATGAGGACTAAAGAAGATAATTTTAAAATACAAACCCAAAACAAATGAAGTATGTGACAAATATTGTTTTCCTTTCCCAACCAAGTATGGCAACTAGTAGAATTCTTTCCTCACACTCACCCTGTAGCCTCCCATTTTCCACAAACACAGCTTGTTCTCTCCATATTCATGACCATGTGCTATTACAACTAACATGACAGACCCACTGGGATGATGATTAAAGGAAATAATGACGTTCCATCCATCTACCTCTGTGGATGTGATATCACAGAGTACCACAGACTCAATGAGAAGTTGTTGGCATGGGTTAACATAGTATGCAGTTCCTCAATGCATGTACATCTTAGGTAAACAGGGATCAAACTTTTTCTCAAAAATCTCTACTCAACTAGGAGATCAGAACTCTTTCACAAACAAGAGTACTGACTGTTTAAGGGACTCCAAAAGAGGACATGACACATCACTCTGTGGTAAGTGACATATTGATTATGTTCAAGTTATTTTTTTTAAAGTATCATTTTTCTACATAAACAAGTTCAAGGCAATTAGCATTATTAGTAGTGAAATATAGACATTCTCTTTTTATAAATCACACAGTGATTATAAACAAGTCATCAACTAGGTTTCTCTCTCTGAAGACTTTAGAGAAAGTGTTGTCTTTCAATTAAAATTTCTATGACATTTCTTTAATTATTCTGGTAAATGCATAAGTAATATTTCAAATTTAAGTTGTGAGGAAGATTATAGTTATATGACAGTGCCTGATTCAACAGAAAGTAATGTTGAAAACCAAAACTAATCATTCTGCCCTTAAAAATGGTTTCCCAAAAATATCAATTTTCAAAATCTGACCTCACTTGGGCAGCAGTGGCTATCCCCAAATTAATTTGTTCCGTATTTGTGCTATAACCAGTCAGCCTTACAAATGTAAACATTTTACTTCTTTTTTATATAGTCTTGTTATTTTTACTTTAGGCACATATAAGTGACACACTTACTTGAAACATTATTTCCTAAGTTTCAGTCCACTAGACAAAGGAAGAAACAGAGCCCAACCCTCCAGAGTTAAGTAGCAAAGGTCAGAGAGGCAGCAAAGCTGTCTGTGGATTTCCTGGACAGTGTACTTCTTTATTCTGACATAGCGTCAGACTCAACTACCATTGCTGAACTCATTTCTCACTATTTTTCAGAAGTTTGAACATTATATAGATACATATGTACCCATTCCAATATATAGTTACAGATATTTTTCACTGTTCTATCTTGTTTGGGGAATGCTGGTCATATTGAGATGAGTATGATAAGATATCACAAGCTGAAAGAGAAATTGTCACAATAACCACAAAGTCTGTCTATTTAGAAACCGGAGTTTGTTTTAACACAGCATAGAGGATTCTTTCAAGCAGAAAAACTCATGTCTTACCTCTGTTTCTCTTTAAGATTCTTACGCTTGACTTCTACATCTTCCAAAGCTTTCTGTACTATATCCTAGAGAAGTACATTTGGTTGGGAAAGAACATAATGCCACTAAATTAATGAAAGGTGAGTACTATTATCCTATTATCCAAATATCTCAAGGCAGATCACACTGCTTAATGTAATTTACCATGGTCGATACTCAGTAGATACTTGATAAACCCTTAAGTTCCAAAAGCTTAGAACATAAAACCAGTTCTAACCCACTGGTAATCTTTTTGCACATATTCAGATGTCCTCTCTAAAGAGAGAAAGAATCTGTACACCCCATAATGGCACAATGCCTCTGACATAAACTTCTTGAAAACTTGGGTAAGTTATTTGTTGTATCTAGGCTCTGGCCTTTGAGAACAGAAAATATTATTTTCAATTACGTTATCTAAGACTTCTTTCAGGGAAAAAATAGCTATTAATAAATTTTGCTAGTAACCAGAAGAAAATGTCTCCTTCCTATCAAGTTAGATACCTTTGAACAATACTCCCCAACCTTCCCTGCAGAGAATATTCCATCTCCAGGCTTTTTCCCTTTCAGTCTGCTCTAATGCCAGTGCCCAATTGTCTTTATGTACGCTTTTAATTTAGTATACTGGCTCATTCAGTACCCTGTCTTGAGTATGTTCTAACCAGGCAGAAAAAGGAATAAAGGGTTACTACTGTTCTCACAAATATGAAAAGATTTCTAATGAGTTTCATTCACCTGATGTAAAAGATGGACATCTCTTTTGATGGATATACTACCTACTGAGCACTATTTTCATTGTCTTTTAAGTAAGACAATGAAAAATGGTTGGTAAGTATTTCATTTCAAATTCAACTGCCTGGAAGTATTTAAAAGGTCAAAAATTCAGGTCATTCTGCTTTGCTCCCTTCTCTGCATTAAAGTAACCAGGGCACCTCAGAGCAACAAAGCAAACTAGTCAAAGACATCCCTACCCTTCCTGGTGATGCCCAGAACAAAGAGGCCATGAGAAGCAAGCAGAGGCAGCAAAGCAAGCGCCTGACCTATCAGAAAGAGTCTGTTTCTCTCTACTCTCCACTACAGAAAGCGAAGGGAATTGATTTCTTAGAGAAAAAATAAAAAAAGCTTAAACTATGAAAAAATCAATAACAATAAGATAGGTTTACCTTTAACTTACAAAAAAAAAAAAAAAAAAAAAAAAAGAAAGAAAGAAAGAAAAGAAAAAGGTAAGAGAATCTTGAGAAAGCCTAGATGGACTTAGCTTGGGGGCATTACCAAGCACAACTCTTTGATTTCATCCCTGACTCCCTGCCCTTAGCTAGGAGGGTGCTTTTTCAGACACAACCCTGGTCCTTGAAAGCTTAAGGGCAAGTCATTGAAAGGGTTCAGAGTTTTAGTCAGTGGAACAAAAAGGTGGTGAAGGAAAGCATTCCCCCCCCCACGCCCCATATTCCTGCTCATCCTTTTGTATTCAAGCAAATAGATATTCTGCTCAATGAGTCACAGTGTGGAAAGCTTTGTAACATGTTTTTGGTAAAAGTTAGCAAGATTACAATACATATCCTGCAGCAATATTCCTTTTCTCTTAGCTGCAAGGTACTATAATTAATAATAATAGTTCTTTATAACTTATCTTACTCATGGGCATATTGCAGGGATTACAGAGAATGTTTATGAACTGTGCGAAGCAACTCATAAGAAAAGAGCTTTGTAAGCTGGAAGCATTGTTATTAATATTCATAATTATGGGATATAATTCCTAGCACTAGAAAGAAGGACTGCTTATTAGTCCTCTTCTTTCTTTCCTCATTTATTTGGGTCCATGGAGAGCTAGAATTTGAATAGATATTTTCAAGGAGACTGGATAGGCTAGTTTTTATTCTGCTGGCTTTTCATTATTTTCTCCTTTTCTTGTTATTACTTTCCTTTTCATTTTAAATAAGTTGACTGTGATGTTCTTCCCCACGTTCCAAATTCACCCACATTTCATTCATCTTTGCTCTTGGTCTTAGCCTTCCCTCTATGTGCTGGGTCTTTTCTTTCTCTGAACTCAACTCCTCTGCATACCTGTGTTAAAATCAACTTAATCTTTGGAGCTCATCTGTGTCTTAAGAGTTTAGAAAGTAAATGATAAGGGACATCTATGCTCAGGAAAAAGCAAGTGATGCTGTTTTCCATTTAAGATCACTCTTTCCACCTCGTACCTTGGCGGAGGACGAAAAGGTTATGCCGGACTCGTTTCCTTTGATTTGTGCTTCTTTCAATGAGAGTTCAGCTGGAAGCAGAAGCCTAATAGTTAGTTATAATACAGTGAGATTCTTTCAAGCAATTTTTAAGTGAGCGTTTTCTATACACACAGTCGTGACCAGAGATAATGGCACACTGATTACCATCTCAGAAAATCCTATGTTCCTTTCATAGCTCGTATGCCTTTTAAATCTTTTCTATTGGGCTTCTTCGTAGGCATGACAATTTATAGGACCTAAGTTTACACATAAATTCAAAAGTATGAGTCAACCTTTGGCTGACTGAAAATGCTCTAAAATCTATGAAATATGATGTAGAGCTATTTCTACCCCGAAATGACAGGGGAAGCATGGCTTTGTCCTTGCTGTGGGAGGACTTAATGTGCAGAGCAGCCCTTTTAAAGTAGATGCAATGCTGGTCTCTGCTGTGATCTAACACAGCATCATGACAACCAGCTTTCAATGAGTTCCAAGAATGCTCAGGATCATGCTTAAAATAACAAAGCAGATCACAATTAAACAAACCCAGAGATAAGGATAAAGGAATGTGTCATGAAGTTTCTCAGAGGTAGGAATGATGTTCGGTTACAGCACCACCTGCAGTAGTGATGGAGGTCTCATAAGTGCCCGATTAACATTTGCTGAGCATTGAATGAGCTTTAGTGTTGTGGGCCACAGGTAACCACATACCGATCTTTACTGCTTCTTCTGCCTTTTTTACTTCATTTTTAAGTGTTCCCTTAAAAGAACATGTGACATACAGATACTTTCTGGAAAGAAAAAAAAAAAGAACCTAATCAAGTCATAATGTCATTTTGAAGTAATATAAGAGAATAAGGGAATATTCCTTAGCTTAGTACATACTCCAGAGAAAGGCAATTATTAAGGAAGATTCATCCAGTAAGTTACATCCAGCTGGTAAATTAGCAAACTTTATACCTAAGAAGAAATCCCTTGCCTTTTAATACTTGATAATTTTACTTTTGTAAGGGAACTTCAGGAACAAGATAAGAAAATCTCTGCCCACACACATGTTCACTTATACATATAAAATGGGTAATTTTCTTAAAAAAAAAATTTATGCAAGTGCTCCATTGTCAAAGTTTCTGGTTAATATCCACAGCCCTCTTGCTTAGATCATCATTGGCACTGGATAAAATTCTTCTCCCAGTCTCCAAACAATTATCTCTAACTGAATTCCATAGAAACACACATTCATATCATCTTAAAGCTACTAAGAGCACATTTTCTACATTATTGTTCAAAAAACCTATTTTCAATTTTCATTGTTTTAGTGACAGCAAAAAGCTCTAGAACAATCAAGGAAAAAAGAAAAAAAATGTATAGTATATATGTATATTTCTATAAACACAAAGTGTGAATTAGAAGAGTTCTGCCGAACAGAGGCTCCCTGAATACAGTTGAAACTATTTGTATCTGTTATAGAGGACTTTTCTTGGAACTAGGCTTTTAAATGTTTGTTTAAACCATCATGGAAAGAAACATTCCAGAATAATATTTGGTTTGAGAAAGTCCAGAGCTCTCTATGCCTCATTCTGTACTTTTGCCTCTTACCGCTGCAGACTCAGTGAAGGAAAGCCCAGGCACTGACATAACTAGCTCCATCTTGTCCATCCCTGGTTCCATGTTGCCTCTTTGACATTTTTTTTTTCCTCCTGAGTTCTTCTGCAGTTAGCTCGGATTCCAGGAACAACAGCTCTGTCTATAAGCATCTTTATGACAAGGAATCAAAATGACCCCAAAGCATCACCAAGCCTTGAAGACAGATCACCCCATGATGACTTCACCCCCTAAGCAGGGGCAGTCACTCCATGAGGAAAACCAAGGCTGTTCCCCTAAGCAAGGGCAATCTCCTCAAGCCGGGAGTGGTGGCGCACGCCTATAATCCCAGCACTTGGGAGGCTGAGGCAGGAGGATCGCGAGTTCAAAGCCACCCTCAGCACTGGCGAGGCACTTGGCAACTCAGTGAGACCCTGTCTCTAATAAAATACAAAAAAGGGCTGGGGATGTGGCCCAGTGGTCGAGCGCCCCTGAGTTCAATCCCCGGTACAAAAAAAAAAAAAAAAAAATCATCTCACCGTGGGAACCAAATCAGCCTCTCAGGGGATGATGACTTCCCTGGAGCTTTATGTAACCAGTCCTGAGATAATGATCAGTCTGACAACCCTCTGATCAAGACTGCCTGCTTTGCCTGCAATACAAAACCCCAGCTATGCGAAACATCCACCCTTCCTTTTGTTCCCTTTTTCGATAAAGCCTCAAAGTTCTTGTCAGCCCCTGGAACACAGACCTTAGATCTTAACCTTTCTCTGGTCCTCAGTGCAGCCACACTGATGAAAACTCCTTTCCTGTCTTCACCTCTTCAAGTGGCATTATGGAACCCGTGGCCCAATCTAGTCCCTTGCAACTCCTAGAGCAGCAGCGTTCACTCCAAAATTCTGGGAATGTCAGGAGTGCATCATTCTCTGACATCTTCAATGTTTATAAGGCGTCTGATAGTTAGTTTTATGTGTCAACCTGACTAGGCTGAGGGATGCCCAGATAGCTGGTAAAACATTTTTCTCTGGGGATGTCTGTGAGGGTGTTTGTGTAAGAGATTAGCCTCTGAATGAGTAGCCTAAGGAGCTCCCCCCTCATCAGTGTGGTTGGCATCATCCAATTTACTGAAGACCAAAATAGAAAAAATAGATAGAGGAAGGATAAAGTAATCTCTGTTTGAATTGAGACATACATCTTCTCCTGACCCAGACATCATAAATTTAGGTTCTCAGGCCTTTGGATTCAGGCTGAACTACACCACTGGTTTTTCCTCGTCTACCGCTTGCAAACTGCAGACTATGGGACTTCACAGCCTCCGTAATCCTGAGGGAGAATTCCCACAATAAGGTCGATGACTATATGCTATCGGTTCTGTTTCTCTGGAGAACCCTGACTAATAAAGGTATCAACATTTCAGCAAGAGGATGGTAGAGACCTGTAGATCTTTCTTGAAGCCAAAATGTTTTAAGATGTATAAAAAGAAGTGTTTGCTCAGGCAGATGCAAGAGTCTAAATCCAAATGCCCCAATAAGTTTATACAAGCCTCTGGGCCAAACTGAACTACTGACTTCTCTTGGCTAAAACCTAAGAATGTTTTTTCATTTTTCAATGGTTCCAAAAGTAAAGGAAACAAATGAAATTATGTAAAAGGACTGAATGCACCCATATATTTACTATCAGGCCTATTACAGAAAAGGTTTGCCAACCTCTGGAATCTATGTTAATAGTAATCACTGTTAAATGATAGCTTGATTTAAAATTGCCTTTATATGATCTGACTTTTAAACAGTGTAAGCAGTAATGCAAATTTTTCACTGATTGCTGATACAAACGGGTCACACATTATTTAAATGTTTCTAGGCTAGAATCTGTTCATAGTTTAAGAATTTCTTCCATTATCTCAACAAAAGTAGTACAGATATACTCTAGACAGTGAACAGCTTAGATGCTAAGAGTAGGACTGTCTGGAGTCCATCTGCCTGGGTTCAAGGTGAGGTGTACCCCTTACTGTAGTGTAAGACCATATTTCCTGTGATTCTATGTTTTGATCTCTGAGTGGGTGATAACATTGGTGCCTATCTCAGGGTTGTTATGAGAAGCAAAGCTGTCAATACAGCTAGAGAACTTAGAACAATGCTGGTTCACAGTAAGAGCTCATTATGCTTCATTATTATCTAATTCCCCCAATAAGTGGTTTGGAGAAGTGCACTGCGGATGGGAAAATGATATGAGCCGGCGGATGAATTATTTTTTTCTAAGATTTTGAAGGACTTGTAGAAACTTGCTGAGTTAAAACACAGAAATGTTAATGTTAAAAAATAACTACAACCAGGCATGGTGGCACATGCTTGTAATCCCAGTGGCTCTGGAGGCTGAAGAAGGAGGATCATGAGTTCAAAGCCAGCAAAAGTGAGGCACTAAGCAACTCAGTAAGACCCTATCTCTAAATAAAATTACAAACTAGGGCAGAGGATGTGGCCCAGTGGTTGAGTACCCCTGAGTTTAATCCCCAGTACCCAAAAGAAAATAACAACAACAACAATAAAACCATACATGTCATCCTATAATTATCTACTTCAGTGGCTTAATAAAGAATTCAAGTTATAATAACTTTGTTTTTGTTATTGCTGAATTTAAGGCCATTTCAGAGATCATTATAAGGGTAACTACAAGGAAAAAATGCCCATAAAAATCTAACATAAAATAATTATCAATTTATTCCCTTGATTTTCTTTTACACTGAACATTATTCATTTAAGTGATAACTTATGAGTATTCCAAATTAGTCTCTATTACATTTAAAAAACAGTAAAACTTAAGTTTGAATATAAAAAGCTATTAGTTACTACATACTAGAATTATCATTTTCTGAAAAAACATTCTAATCTCGTGCTTTATGTAGTTTGTATCATTTATTTTAGATCAAATCATTTTTCAGAATCAGAAGGAAATCAAGGGGAGACTGAACAATGAGATAATTCTTCAAAGGTGATGTGAGTTAATCTATTCAAGTATTTTTTTATAGAAAGGAAAGGAGGCACAGAAGGTGCCAACTCTGCATTAGTGCTTAATTTTAAATAGCAAAGGCCCCAAAATGTGCTGTCTTCCACATCTGTTCACAAGGGAGCCTGATCCCAGATCATCTGCACACCTGTGTGCAACTTGAATTTTACAATGGCTTATTGAAATTTAAACAAGCTAATTAAGTGTAGGTACTCACTTCTATAATTCCAGAGCAATGAATCTGTCTCTTATAAATGAAGGAATGTTTGTTCAAATCTACATTCAGAATTGGGAGCCTGTGTAAACTTGACACTTCCTCTATTTTTCCTACAAATGGCCTCTTGAAGATAAAAGGCCAGTGTGATGCATCCATGGAGGAGAAGGAAGAGAACCCGGTGAGCTCTCAGCTCCTCAGGGCGGGGGAAGTATATCCTCTCTAGGACAGTCCCTCCGTGCCTCTGTGGCTGGACTTTTTTTCAAACTCATCATGCGTCCACCCTCTGCATTTACCTGCCTCTCTATCCATAAACCCAGCCTGCAGCCTCTGCCTCCATATTTCTTTCTGCCATCTCTCTACATTCTGTGTCTTCTGGCATATATCAGGCTTCTACTCTTTCTCATGGTCACACATTTCACCTTCTATTTTCCACCAGTGAAGCTGCATTTAAACATTTTGGTTATGTATGCTTCCAGCATAAAACGACATATTCAATATTTTCTTTCCAAAAAGGGGTAGAAAATGTGGTTAATGAAAAGTATTGAAGGGAATGAAAACTAAAACAATATTTAAAAAGTTTGTTCCTTGGATAAAGCACACATGAATAAAGAAAACACTGTTAATACTAAGTTTTGATTTCTTTTTCTTTTTTTTTTTTTGGGGGGGGGTACAGAAATTAAACTCAGGGGTACTCAACCACTGAGCCACATCCCCAGCCCTATTTTTATTTAGAGACCCTGTCTCTAAATAAAATAAGTTGCTTAGTGCCTTGCTTTTGCTGAAGCTGGCTTTGAACTTGCGATACTCCTGCCTCAGCCTCCCAAGGCTCTGGGATTATAGGTGTGCGCCCCCATGCCCGGCTATTCAGTGTTCATTTGGAATGAGACAAAGGGCAGTCTTACCCACTGTTGGTATAAGAACAAAGTGATTCCCAGTTCTTAGAGGGTAAATTAACAGCATCCATCAAGATTAATGGTGTGTATTCCTTCTGATCCAGAAATGCACTTCTATAATCTGTTCTACAAAAATAACTGCATATGAGCATAAATAGATATGTTGAAAGATGCTTAATATGTCCCTTGTAGCATTGTTTATAACAGTGTAAATCCTAAAAACTTTCAATGTACATCAATAAGAAAATAGGCCACAGAATACTATGATATATTTAATGATGGCAAAGATCTCCAAGGTTAATTTTAAGTGAAAAGAGTAGGCTGTATAGTTTCTTAAAAGGACTGAGTATGCACATAAATGTGTAGAAAATAATCTGCAAGCATATTTAGTAAACTCCTAGCAGAGGTTCTCCTTTTGGAGAGATAATGGATTGCTAGAACACAGAATAAATGTGTTTATAAAGGAGGCTCTTTGTTATTTTGGTTTTTTTCCCTCATAACTAATTCTGTACTATTTGAAATTTTATTCATTTTACTATTTTAAGAACAAAACATAACTCTCTCCCACAAAAGAATTTAAAAATAGGAAGAAACATTGAGTAACTTTTAAGGCTTTTTGTTGGCAGAGTGGAGTACAGCATGATACATCATTCTAACTGATTTGATCAAAACAACTTGCAGAAATTTAAAATTTATTGATATTTAATTTCCATAGCTATACATTTGTCCAAAAAATGTTGACTAGTAGAAAATATTTTAAAATTTTAAGTTGAAAAAAGACTACAAGTAAAGACTAGTACAGTTCTGAACTTTTTTTACAAATGCAAAAATTTAGCCCACAGTTAAGAATCATAATTATATTTTAGTATTCACATCATAATTATTTAAAATTTTAAGTTGTGAGAGTTTACCTGACTCTGTTGTATTGTAAATAGTTGTAATCCTTAATCATTCCTTAAATATGTAATAAGGTAGGATCAAGAATTTTCTGGCTAGTCTAATATTGATAGCTGGGCCTGTATGTCAAATAGACCTTTCAAATTTAAGGTGTCCAGAAAGAAGCAGAGATTATTTTGTCAACTGTTACTCCTAATCCCTACAATTGCACCTTCCCAAATTCCCTAATTTTTTTGGAGGGGCGGGGTACTGAGGATTGAACTCAGGGGCACTTGACCACTGAGCCACATCCCTAGCCCTATTTTGTATTTTATTTAGAGACAGGGTCTCACTGAGTTGCTTAGTGCCCCGCTTTTGCTGAGGCTGGCTTTGAACTCACAATCCTCCTGCCTCAGCCTCCCGAGCCCCTAGGATTACAGGTGTGTGCCACCACTCCCACCCCAAATTTTTGATGAGGGAAAAAAACTTAGAAAGCCTTCCAGACCCCTGATTTTCTCCCTGCTCCATATCCACCCTCAGCAAGTCAGCTGGTTGCCCTTCACAGCAAATCTATAACCATGCTCTGCCCATCACTTCCTGAGCCCAAGCCACAGGAGTAAGTAATGGTATCTATCCTACCTGACCTTTCTTCCTCCCTTTTGGTCACGTAAAACCAATTCTCCACTCAGTAACCAGAGTAATCTTTTTAAAAATTGAAATCAATAATGCTACTCCTCTGCTCCAAAGTTACTCTATTTTCAGTTCAGGCTGCTCCCCTGGCCCTGCTGCTCCAGGGCCTACTCATCTGTCCCATCCATCTTCTTCTTGATCACTGTGCTCTCATTCTACCACCTTTGACTTCTGCTTTTGCACTTACTGTCCTCTCTTCCTAGAGCCTGCCTCTCCCAAAGCACTTCATTGACTCACTGAGCAACCCACCCTCCTAGATGTCCCCTGGGATTTTTGCATCTTGGTATTCAGGCGTTTGTGTAGAGTCCTGCCTCACGACAGACAGACAGACACACACACACACACACACACACACACGCGCGCGCGCGCACACACACACGCGCATTTGCCGAATCTACCCTGACCTGTGTGACCAGCAGAATATCATAGAGGAGATGGTATGTGGTCTTTGAGGCTGGGTTCTAAAAAGCTGCAGTTTTCACTTGGTTCTCTTGAATTGCTCACTCTGGTGGATGCCAACCCTTCTGCCATGACCAAGCTAAGCAATGGCTCCTGTAAAGAGGAACTGACTCGCTCACTTGTGAGTGAGCCACCTTGGAAGTGGGTCTTCTAGCTCCAGTCAAGCCATCAGGAACCCCAGGCAAAATCTCTCAGCACCTGCATAAGAGACTGGAAGCCGATGACACCCAACAGACACTATCAAATAACAGACCCACAGAAACTGAAAGGTAGTAAGTGGTTATTTTAAACATTCAGCCACTAAATTTGGGGAAGGTGTGTTATGCTGCGATAGATTACCAATGCATTCACTCTCTCAGTTTATGTAGTTCTCTGCACAAAAGTCACTTCTTGCTTCCCTTTCTTAAAGTGTCATCCAATGTTCCTATAACTCCTGCCCTGCCTTACTTTTCTTAGTATCACTTAAAAATACCCAATAATGTATGTTTTTATTAAGTTACTATCTTACATTAGAATGTAAGTTCCACGAGGACAGCAATTTTTTATTGTTGCTTGTGCTGAACTCTCAGTGCTTGCAATAGCGGTCATTCCATTCACTTTATATTCATTCCTATAATAACTACTGCTGGTTTATAAATACTTTGGGGACTTTGCTGAGTGCTCTTATGTTTAAAGTAAAACACACAGTTTTTTTTTTTTTAATATTCTAAAACTTCAAAATTCACGAACAGATACATAAGATACAGAGTTTGTAAGAGACACTTTTCACAAATTATTGGACTATGTGGTCAGGCTGTGACCATGTGGAGAACAGCCGAAAAACATAAAGACTGTCCCAGAAGACAGTGTTGCACAGCAATCACAATAGCCTCCCTAAATGGCTTGGAAAGGACCCTGCTACTCCGTGGACAGCAGGATAATGCCAATTCCAATTCATTGGGCTTCTTTTCCAAGTTGTGGGTCTACAATAAATTAGCAATGCTAATGACAAATGGAGTTCTTCAAGCAGACACTGTGGCTCTGCCTCCCTTGAAGAGGTTTCACAGGTGACCATTTTACTCCCTTCTTTAGTCCTAATGTGCAGAGCTTTAATGTGTATATAAATCTGAGAGTTATTTCTCTCAAGAATTCAAAGTCAAAAAAAATCAGCAATGCTTGTTGCCTAAGAGTAAGTAACATATCTATAGAGTAACCTGTCTGTATTATATAAGCAGAGGTTTATAAAAGAAGAATTAGAGGTTTATAAAATTGTAAGTTAAAAGGGATGCTAGAAATCATCTTGCTAAAATTCTTTCCAAGCTAATAATTGCCTCCATAATCTAGATCCCTCCAAAGACAAATCTGTACTGCTCTTGGGAGGGACTTTCTGCTGTGCTGGAAGGCATGAGAAATTTCCTGGATCTCATGCTACACTCAGAGCCCTCTATGAGTTACTATATCCTATGCTGTGGGTGTCTACAGAAACTAATCTGATATTGTGGACACACTGGATTTAGTAGTCGAACCCCTAATCTGCTAAATAGACTAGGGACTCGTGTTCAACCTAAGGAAGCCATATAAGCAGTAAGACCCTCTAAAGCGACTGGTCCCCAAACTCAACCCAGTGGGGAAGCTTTGAATTTTATGGTCAAAAACTCCCTGAGAGGAGCAAATGCTGGGTACACTCAGCAAAGAGCTCAGTGGAACTCACATATATCCTGCAAACACTGGGCTATCATTTCTGTTCTCCAGAACATCAGAGGCATTGAAACACTGAGTCAATGTTGACAGTGAGGCAGTTTTAGCATTCCCTACTACCTGACTCCTAGGACTATCTTTTTGTATTAAGCACCAATAGAAAAAGAAAAATCATTTGTCTCTTCTTTGTAAAAATAGCCAAACACTCTCATGAAGAGCCATTTGTAAATGTCTTCTACTTTCATTTAGCTTCCAAGTTCTGCCTTCTGGAATTCCAACTATCACATGACAGCCTTTCATGTTTCCACTCAGCTGTAAATCCTCTCTCCTCCATGGATGAAGCTCAGTTCCATCACTGTTTCCTTACCAGAGAGTTACTTTCGTATGAGCTAGGCACTTTTCAATAAGTCTGTGTCCCTCTTGAAGGATTCCTGTCTGGGCATCTCCCTCTAAACATGGTGTAAGCACAACGTGGTGGACTGGTACTCCAGCTATCCTGTTCTGCTCATAAGTTCCATGTTTTAGCAACCCTGAAACACTATCAGCTAATAGTGACCTCATGGTCAATAAAAGTGTGCATGTATTTATTTCATGTAAATCATTTTCAAATCTATACTTACATAATAATTCTGATCTACACATTGTCTATATCACACATATTTATTGGACTTCAACTCTTGCACATATTCTTTCTGTTAAACCTGATAAAAGACATTCCTCTTAGATCAGGGTCAACTGTAAGATCAAGAAGCACCCAAGTTTGTTTTTTATCCAAGTCACTAATAAAAAATACTAAACAGAATACAATTAAGGAAAGAAAAGAGTGACATCACATCAGAAATTCCCCTGTAGTCCTCCTCTAAATTTGTTAAGCATATTTGAGGGCTATGCTAAAGCAACTCCAAACCCATATGGATCCAGACATTTTCCTGCTTGTTACAAAAGTGTAGAATAATAATTGACCATGAAGCATAGTCACACATTTTTATAAATAAAACTACAGGATTACAGAGTTTTTTAGGAGCAACCTTGGTGTCCCGTTTCATTTCCAGAAATTTATTGAAGCCAGGGTGGCCAAGTGGACAGAGCAATCATTTTTTAACACACTTTAAATGCCTCTACTTCAGTCAAACAGTGTCAATCCCAGCTCTTAATCTATTTTAATGCAGACATTGGAGCGACAATGCCTTTTAGAAAAGAAAAAAATAGAGGTTGTCCCGTTAGGAAATTCCACATATTTCTTATGCAAGACTTGTGCAACCAAAGAATCTGAGGGAAATTATATATAAAATGGCAAGGAAATAGAGAGGCAAATCCTAAGGTATAAAGCCACAAAATACATCTTTCTATGTGGTAGATAACAAATATCAGATTTTAACAATTTAGCAGAGCTCCAAATGAAACTTGGCAAAGATTTAAGCCTCTCTGAATTTCTTTTATGAAACCAAACAAATACATATAAACATACATGTACACATCACAATATCTATTCATGGTACTATGTATCTAAGAATATTACTTTGAAAGGAGAATAAAAAAATACTAGAATTGGAAACATCCATCACTCAAGGGAAGTAATTTTGGAGGATGAAACACAATTTGCTAAAATTCCCTCAGAAAGAGATAAATTCACATTTTCTATTGGTTTAAGCTATTTTTTACCTATGCCCTCTAAGAGAAGAATGATTAATTTGAAAAGATCAGCTGCCCTGAATGATCCAAGAGATCCTTGGTACCTTCCAGAAGAATGAGACTAATGAAAGGAAGCATTGCTTTGATATTTGCTAGGGAACACAGAGATGTATGTAGAGGGAAAGTTCAGCTGTGTATACTTTAATTTCCAAAAGATGATCTTTGGTATAATTAGAAACAAAAAGCAGTTTAACTTTTGGGGAATCCTGTGGTTTGTGGTCAGGGCATACAACACAAAGGTCTATTTTTTTTTTTTTTTTAATTTTAATACTTACACTAATGGTTGCAAAGCTCCAGGTCAGAAAATGTTTTTTCATGAAAATAAGACAACATGACAAATGTAGGTCTACTATAAAGAGTGAATGTGATATAGGAAAAGGAGCATCGAATTTGTATAGGTAAAGAACTGGAGCCAGAAGATTTTGAGTTCTTGTCTTGATGTTTAAAATGGTGACTGAAAACCAATCCACAGGATCACTGCAGAAATCAAAGGCTAATGCAGGGACAAAGACACATATATAGACAGTGTGCAAGTAAATGTCTTGCCCAGCAGATATTAAACTCCTTAGAATTAACCATACCTTTTTTGTGCTTTGTACCCAGGTACAATCTCATACGGATTTTTTTTTCTTTTCTCCACCCCCCCCCATATTTCTATTGGTGCATTGTAGTTGTACATAATGATAGTATGTGTTATTACATAATCATACTTGCACACAATATAACCATATAATTTGGCCACTATCACTCTCCAGTACTTCTTCCTTCCCTCTCCTTCTCCAACCTTGGTCCCTTTTCTCTATTGATCGCCCTTTGATTTTGGGGAAATCTTCTGCCACCTTTTTCTTTTTCCTCTCTAGTTTCCACACATGAGAGAAAACATATAACCCTTGACTTTCTTAGTTTGACTTATTTCACTTAACATGATGGTCTCTAGTTCCATTCATTTTCCTGAAAATGACATAATTTCATTTTTCTTTACAGTTGAAGAAAATTCCATTGTGTATATATGTGATATTTTCCTTCTCCATTCATCCACTGATGGACACAGGCTGGTTCCAAAGTTTGGCTATTGTAAATTGTGCTGCTATAAACATGGGTATGAATGTATCACAATAGTAAGATGATTTTAGTTCTTTAGGATAGATACGAAGGAGCAGTATTGCTGAGTCATGTGGGGTTCCATGCCTTGTCGTTTGAGGAACATTCATACTGATTTCTATAGTGGTTGTACTAATTTATAATCCCACCAACAGTGTAAAAGTGTTCCTTTACCTACATATTCTCTCTGGCATTTATTATTGTATTCTTGATGGCTGCCATTCTCATTGGTATAAGATAAAATCTCAGTGTAGTTTTGACTTGCATCTCCCTAATTGCTAATGGTATTGGACATTTTTTCATGTATTTGTTGGCCATTTGTATTTCTTCTTTTGAGAATTGTCAGACTCGCGGATTTTTGATAATCATTTGGCATATAAATGAATGACTGCACAAAACATGACCATTCTGACTAAATGGATAGCTGGACAATTATTTTATGGTAAGAAAATATAAGCTTAAAAATGTTCACACTTCCATCCTCATATCAAATAAAGTAGACTTCAAGCCAAAGTTAATCAAAAGGGATCAAGAAGGATATTTCATACTGCTTAAAGGAACCATTCATCAACAAGACATAACAATAATAAATTTATATTTTCCAAACAATGGAGTGTCTACTTTCATCAAACAAACTCTTTTCAAGATCAAGAGTCAACTAGACCACAACACAATAATTCTGGGAGACTTTAACACACTTCTTTCACCACTGGATAGATCTTCCAAACAAAAGCTGAACAAACAAACTATAGAACTCAATAATACACTCAATAACTTAGACTTAGCTGACATATATAGAATATTTCATCCTTCAATGAATACACTTTCTTCTCAGCAGTACATGGATCCTTCTCTAAAATAGACTATTATTATGCCACAAAGCAACTCTTAGCAAATATAAAAAAGTAGAGATACTACCCTGCATTCTATCAGATTATAATGGAATGAAATTAGAAATCAATAATCAAATAAAAAATAAAAGCTATTCCAACACCTGGAGACTAAATAATAAGCTACTAAATGAACAATGGATTGCAAAAGACATCAAGGAGGAGATTAAAAAAATTTCTAGAGGTGAATGAGAACACACATACAATGTATCAAAATCTCTGACACACTATGAAGGCAGTACTAAGAGGAAAGTTCATTGCATGGAGTTCATTCCTTAAAACAACAAATAAATGACTAAATATTACATCTCAAAGCCCTAGAAAAAGACACAAACCAACACCAAAAGCGGTAGAAGACAGGAAATAATTAAAATCAGAGCCGAAATCAATGAAATTGAAACAAAAGAAACAATTGAAAAAACTGATAAAACAAAAAGTTGGTTCTTTGAAAAAATAAATAAAATTGACAAACCCTTAGCCATGCTAATGAAGAGAAGGAGAGAGAAAACTCAAATTACTAACATATGTGATGAAAAAGAAAATATCACAACAGATACTAGAGAAATACAGAAGATAATTAGAAATTATTTTGAAAACTTGTACTCCAATAAAATAGAAAATATTGAAGTCATCAACAAATTTCTAATCATATGATTTTCCCAAATTGAATCAGGATGATATACACAATTTAAACAGATCAATTTCAAGTGATGAAATAGAAGATACCATCAGAAGCTTACCAACTAGGAAAAGCCCAGGACTGGATAGATACACAGCTGAGTTCTACAAGACCTTTAGAGAAGAACAAATACCAATGCTCTTCAAGTTATTTCAGGAAATAGAAAAAGAGTGAGCACTTCCAAACTCATTCTATGAGGCCAATATCACTCTGATTCCAAAACCAGACAAAGACACATCAAAGAAAGAAAACTTCAGACCAATATCTCTAATGGACATAGATGCAAAAATTCTGGCAAATCGAATACAAAAACATATCAAAAAGATAATGCAACATGATCAAGTGGGGTTCATCCCAGGGATGCAAGTTTGGTTCAACATATAGAAATTAATAAATGTAATTCATTGCATCAATAGACTGAAAGATAAGAACCATATGATCATCTCAATAGATGCAGAAAAAGCATTCGACAAAATACAGCACCCCTTCATGTGCAAAACACCAGAGAAACTAGAAATAATAGGAACATATCTCAACATTGTAAAAGCTATCTGTGCTAAGCCCCAGGCCAACATCATTCTAAATGGAGAAAAATTGAAAGCATTCCTTCTAAAAACTGGAATAAGACAGAGATGCCCTCTTTCACCACTTCTATTTAACATAGTTCTTGAAACACTGGCCAGAACAATAAGACAGACGAAAAAAATTAAAGAGATACAGATAGGAAAAGGAGAACTCAAATTAGCATTATTTGCTGATGATATGATTCTATACCTAGAAGACCCAAAAAATTCCATCAGAAAACTTCTAGAACTTGTAAATGAATTTGGCAAAGTAGCAGGATACAAAATCAATACCCATAAATCAAAGGCATTTCTGTATATCAGTGACAAATCCTCTGAAAGGGAAAGGAAGAAAACTACCCCATTTACAATAGCATCAAAAAATAATAATAGGGCTGGGGTTGTGGCTCAGCGGCAGAGCACTCACCTTGCATGTTCACCTTGCATGTGCGCGGCCCGGGTTCAATCCTCAGCACCACGTAAGAACATAAATGCATTGCATTGTGTACAACTAAAGTAAATAAATAAATATTTAAATAATAATAATAATAATAATAATAATAATAATACTTGGGAATCAACCTAACAAAAGAGGTGAAAGACCTGTACAACAAAAACTATAAAATGCTACAGAGAAATTAAAGAAGACCTTAGAAGATGGAAATGATCTCCCTTGTTCTTGGATAGGCAGAATTAATATTGTCAAAATGACCATGCTACCAAAATCACTTTACAGATTTAATGCAATTTCAATCAAAATCCCAATGACATTCCTCATAGAAATAGAAAAAGCAGTCATGAAATTCATCTGGAAAACTAAGAGACCCAGAATAGCTAAAGCAATCCTTAGCAAGAAGAGTGAAGCTTGTGGCATCACTATACCAGGCCTTAAACTATACTACAAAGCAATAGTAACAAAAACAGCATGGTATTAGCACCAAAATAGACTGGTAGACCAATGGTACAGAATAGAGGACACAGAGACAAACCCACGTAGTTACAGTTATCTTATATTAGACAAAGGTGCCAAAAGCATACATTGGAGAAAAGATAGCCTCTTCAACAAATGATGCTAGGAAAACTGGAAATCCATATGCAGCAAAATGAAATTAAATTCCTATCTCTCACCATGAACAAAACTCAACTCAAAGTGGATCAAGGACCTAGGAATTAAACCAGAGATCCTGCACCTAATAGAAGAAAATGTAGGACCAAAACTCCATCATAACAAATTAGGTCCCAATTTCCTCAATAAGACTCCTATAGCGCAAGAATTAAGATCAAGAATTAATAAATGGGATGGATTCAAACTCAAAAGCTTCTTCTTAGGAAAAAAACAAAAACAAAAACCAGTGAGGTGAATAGAGAGCGAGCCTACAGTTTGGGAGAAAATTTTTACCACCTTCACATCAGATAGAGTACTAATCTCTAGGGTTTATTAAGAAAAAAGCTAAACAACAACAACAACAAAATAACCCACAATCAATAAATGGGCCAAGGAACTGAACAGACACTTTCAAAAGGTGATATACAATCAATCAACAAGTATATGAAAGATGTTCAACATCACTAGCAATTAGAGAAATGTAAATCAAAACTACTCTAAGATTTCATCTCACTCCAGTCAGAATGGCAGCTATTAAGAATACAAACAACAATATGTGCTGGCGAGTATGTGGGGGGAAAGGCACACTCATACATTGCTGGTGGGACTGTAAAATGGTGCAGCCAATATGGAAAGTGGTATGGAGATTCCTTGGAAAACTGGGAATGGAACCACCTTTTGACCCAGTTATCCCACTCCTCCATCTATACCCAAAGGACTTAAAAATAGCATACTACAGGGACACAGCCACATCAATGTTTATAGCAGATAATTCACAATAGTTAAACTGTGGAGCCAACCTACATGCCCTTCAGTTGATGAATGGATAAAGAAAATGTGGTATATATACACAATATTACTCAGCACTAAAAAAGAATAAAATCATGGCATATGCAGGCAAATGGATGAAGTTGGAGAATATATTGCTAAATGAAGTTACCCTCCCAACCCCAAAAAACCAAATGCCGAATGTTTTCTCTGATATAAGGAGGCTGATTCATAGTGGGGTTTTGAGGGGAAGCATGGAACGATCAGACAAACTCTCGACAGGGAAAGGGGTGGGAGGGGAAAGGAGGGAGCATAGGGGTAGAAAAGACGGTGGAATGAGATAGACATCATTATCCTAAGTACATGTATGAAGACACAAATGGTGTGACTCTACCCTGTATACAACCAGAGATATGAATAACTGTGCTCTACATGTATAATATGAATTTTAATGCATTCTGCTGTCATACATAACAAGTTAGAATAAAAAATTTTAAAAAATGTTCACACTATGGGGCTGGAGTTGTGGCTCAGTGGTAGAGCACTTGCCTGGCATGTGTGAGGCCCCGGGTTCAATTCTTAGCACCACATATAGATAAATAAATAAAATAAAAGATCCATTTAAAACTAAAAAAGTATTTTTTTAAAATGTTCACACTAAAACAATGAATTATATATATAAAAAACAGGTGTGTATGAATGGATGTTCATTCTATATTTATAATATACATAAATATATATATTCAGTCATTGCTTCCTGATGGGGTATGTACTGTTACGTACAGAGTCTACTTACGCAAACTAAGGCAACCAACTCATCAATAAGTGATATAATTTTGGGGGGCCACAATCATGAATGCAGTCCATCATTGAGCAAAACATCATTATGTGAGCACCACACTATACATTGTTTATTGGTTCAAATATATTATGTGAGAAAATATAAATGAACTGTGATTTCTTAATGGAACCAATCATAATAAAAGCACATGAGGTTCACTGAAGTGAAAAACAACTTCCTGCTTGGGGTGATTATCTAACCTAGCATGCTCACTTCAGTGTGTTCCAATTACTGACAAACATTGTCATATGTGAGCACTCTGTAGCAAAAATTCTTTGCTAAAGAGATTCTTCCTGAATGCAGTTTGAATTTTGCTTACAAAATAAAAATCTTACTATCAAAGCTAATGCCCTCATTTTGACAATTTGGGGGACTATATCAATTTTCTAAATTAAAGCCATAGGAAGATAATTGAAGGAGGGTGAGTTACCTGGGTCGGTAGAGGCAATAACATAGGTGTTTTGTTTGAACTCTTTTGGCTTGAATGAATATCCTCATCCAGGGGTCAAAGTACAAAACAGATGTGTAGGCTCTGAAGGACCATCTCTCTGGAAAACTGGAATAGAAAATACCAAGGCCACAATGTACACAACACAATAACTATTTCTTTTTGAGAATTTAAAAAGTCAGACTTTACACTACTAGAATCCTAAGGAAATTTTTCTTCTGAAACTAACAATGCCACAAACACCAAGGAATCCCACAATACTCACTTCATTAATCAATCCCCTGAACACAAGGGCCTGCATACATAACCTAAACTTTGGTTAGAACTGAAATATTACTGGCATCCAACTGGCTCTAGGTAGGCCCACCAGCAACTGAAATATTCTTCTCATTAAAGCAACTGACCCGAAGGACACAATGAAGTCAAATAAAGAAAACAATCCCCTGTTCAAACACGACTGAAAGAATCTAGGCTCACATGAATAAAAGGCATTTCTATTAAGCTATTATAGACAGGGAATTACAGTAAAATGTTTCATTTGCTTTTAGAATTATCACAAAACTACATTGTACAAGTGCATTAAGTATTAAGATAAACATTTCTGACCAGCTGAGGGGACACATCTGATAATGTCATCAGTGAAAGAAGAGAAAAAAGAAAAGTGAAGGACGGAATGCAACAAAGCAGGAGCAGAAACAGTGCAAAGAGCCTAGGAAGAAAACTCCCCGCAGAAGCTGCACGTTGCTGGAAATCACTGCGTAGATGAGCTCCAGGGACCTTCTATACCAAAGTCCACTTGTGAACTGTAAGTCCTCTTCGCTTAGACAAGACCTGACATCAAACAAGCAGTTAGACAAAAAATAAAGATAAAAACCAGCCCAGCCACACTTAGGAAGTGATGCTCTCTACTTCCGGACTGCAGAAGAACTTAGCTATTATGAAGGGCTCCCAGGTCACACAAAGAGTGGGGAGTAGTAAACCCACTGTTTCACAATTCTTCCTTGGACCAGAGTGAGACTATGAAAAGGAACTAAAAGGCCCACCTAAGAGGGACTGCTCAATACGGGTCACCCCATAGCCAGGGTCTCAGTAAAGAACAGAACGCCAAGGTATTTTTGAAAATGAAGCCATAAGAAATCCAAGGATTTCCTGGTTGAATATAAGTTCCTTCAGACACTATCCAAAGTTCAATAAAAGATCAAGAATTTCTTTTAATTGTTTAAAGAGAAATTCTTTTAAAGTAAGCCTGGAGTAGAATTTTCCCAATGTAAATTAATAAAAGAATCTAGCCCATGGCTATTACTTCATAAACACTAATGCATTTTTTAATGTAACAAGAAAAACTGTCTGCATTAGGGTGTCACACGACAATAATGTGGTTGCTTTTAGTGTACCAGAATTGTACAATTAGTTATTTCTTCACCTATAAAAGAAAAGGAAAGAGCTTTCCTGGGATGTTATAAGCATCCATAGGGCTTGTGCCATTGTTTAAACCCTTTCTGGATCTCCTTGAAGGGCTCGAAGTTCAAATAGAGAGCAGGGAGCAGTAAATCCATCATTTTCCAAATTCTTCCTTGGACCAGAGTGAGACAAACACGAGGAAAGGAGCCCAAAGGCTCCTAAGAGGGACTGCTCCCATCCAACCAGCAAATCCTTGGATTTCCTATGGATTCACCTTCCTTTTAAAAAATACCTTAGAGTTCTGTCCTTTCTGGATCGCCTGATTGGAAATTGCCCTAAGAGCTAACAGCTCCTTCTTTGTATTTTCCTCAAAGATAGCATATGTCAATAATTTGAAGGGAATAGTCAAATTTGTGTTTGAGAATTTGAGAAATATGGTGAGAGATCAAACTTGTTAAACAAATTTTGGTGTATACGTACAGAATATGTGTATACCTGTGTGTATATTTGAATAATACCTCTACCTTTTGAAAGCTCAATTTATCTTCTCATTCTATAAGTATTGATAGGTAAATGTTCATAGCATGCATGTTGGATGTATTCCCTCTGTTAGAAGACTCCTGGAAGGACTGATGCTTCTTATTATGTAATTGTATTCATGACTAAGCTTTATTACAGAGTTGTAGCAAAGATATGCAGAGGTTCATGAAAGGAAAAAAAATACATGGAGACTGGAGAATCCATATGTCAGCTTTCTTAAGTTATCTTCCTCTCAAGAAGGATTACCAGAACACATTCTTCACTCAGCTATGAAAATACAGCAACACTTGGGAGGCTGAGGCAGGAGGATTGCGAGTTCAAAGCCAGCCTCAGCAATGGCAAGGCACTTAGCAACTCAGTGAGACCCTGTCTCTAATAAAATACAAAAAAGGGCTGGGGATGTGGCCCAGTGGTCGAGTGCCCCTGAGTTCAATCCCTAGTACCAAAAGAAAAAAAAAAAAAGAAAAAAGAGAAAAAGAAAATATAGCAATATGTGTGATGTATCTGTCTAAGGAAGATCCCCAGAGACTCGATACTGAAGTTTTTTAGGCATCTTCTGCTTTAGCATGTATCAAAGTTCCAGAAACACAGAAGGAAAGTATATTTCTAACATGTCATATTGTTTGTATAGTCTAGACATAGAAATCCACCCTTCTCAGTTTGGGAAAGTTTTTGTATCCATATTAGAAATTGTTTCTTATTCAAGTTCCCAAAATCCAGCCATGGGCCAACCTTGCAAGCAAACCTGGACACCAGTTCTATCTCTACTCACATATCTACTTCTGCAAGTTTCTGTTTACTTGTGAAAAACAGAATGGTAATACCTCAAACTTGTGAGTTCTATGGTAGAAAGAAAAGAAAAAAGTTTAAATATAAAAGCTTAAAACATAAAATATAAAAGAAGTTTAAATATACAGAACAAAGTGTAAGTTTCAAACTTTAGATAATGCAGAGATTCTTCATGATCTGGTCCTCACTTAATCCTCCAGCCTCATCTCTTTCTTGGCAGCTTTGGTAGAGCCATTTAGGACCACCCTCAGTTCCCAGACATGGAATCTTGCTTTCTCATCCCCAAGCAATGGCATATTCAATTCTTTGGTCACTCTTGGTTAGCTCCCTTCCACCCTTTGGGACACAGCCTTGAGATCTCACTTCTCCTTCAACTCTTTCATCACTTCCCAGGAATGGTGAAACCCTCTCCTCAGGGCTCCTCTCCTTTACATCCCACTGCAGCACCTACCCCTCAGCATTGCACCTGCCTGTTTGTGTGTCTCCACATCAGGCTGTAAAATCCACGAGGCTAACATCCTCAGCGGAAAATATTTGTTGAATGAATGGCAATCATTCAGAATGAACAGTGGAGAATTTTCTTTATAGGACTTTTGATGGAAAATCATTTTCAATGATGATACTATCATCTTTATAAATAAAGCCATTCACTTGAGAAACTGACAAATTAATGTGCTCAGTAGTCAGGACATCTTCAGAAGATGAAAGAAAATAATGCTGTTATTCTCCATTCATAAGGAACCACTTAATATATATTCCTCAGGGATTTTTCTTGTCTTGTTTCTGCCTAAGTGTCTTTCTTTTCAGTTTTATTACACTTTACCAGAAATCTCCATATATTTATCATGTGTATCATTCTTACTTTCTACTTAAGTGTCTATGACAAAGAAATGAACAAAAGGAGATAGAGAAAACTCCCCCCAAATGTAGACAGACACACAGAGTCATATGACAGACATGGGGAAAAGGAAGAGTATCTTATGGCTGTTAGTGGCTTTGCAGTCTGTGGAATATAATAAAGGGAGACGGAGTAGAATCAATGTTATTGTCCCTTCTCAGCCTTGGTTTCTTAAAAGTCACTTCCCAGTGTATCATTCAGCTGTGGCTGTACCTTCCGTGTGATCTCTTTCTTCTCTCAACTTGTCCACTTTATTATGCTGCAGTTTAAAATGCTATTCCATGCATGACATATTGGGGGTGAGCTGGTGCTGTGTGGTCACCAGTGTTAAAGGGCAGAACAGGGGCTAGAAGGTGAGGATCTGTAGTAATGTCCCATCTCCTTTCCTGATTCAGATGCTCTGTGCATAGAGTTGAAAATATAAGTTTGTTAAAGGTACCCACAAGACTCCTTAAACTCTGCCAGGTTCACAGACCACTGCTCAGCAGACCTAGTGGATAGGTGTATGTAAGGCACGTTGCCTAAAAGAGAATAGACTTGCAGGTCTTCAGACCTAATACCACCTCTACATTAGTCCACACTGGGCATAAAGACAACAGACTCCCAACCAGCCCAACAACTGTGCTGCCCCTATGTTATAGTTTGAATATCCCCATCAAAACTCAAATTGAAACTTAATCCCCATTGTGCAGTATGAAGTGGGTCCTATATATGTCATCTATAAGAGATGACAAGGTCATGAGAGCTCTGCTATCCTGAATGGATTAATCCACTCATAGCTTCACAGATTAATTATTTGGTAAGTTATTTCAAGAGTGGGTCTATTATAAAAGGCTCCATTTGGCTCTGTCTTTTGCACATGCCCCTCTTGCTGTGTGATGTCCTTTGCTGCTTTGGGAATTGACAGAAAATTTGCAATTTCAAAAAGGCCTTCACAGGAAGAAGAGCCTTGACCTTGGACCTCCCAGGCTCCAGAAACATGAACTGAATAAAACTATTCTCTATGATTTATCCTGAAGTCAAGTATTTTGTTATAGCAACAGAAAACAGAGTAAAACACCTTATTAGATCCTTAGTTGAGACACTGACTAATTAATTCTAGGCACTTAACCAGGTCCCTTTTGTAATATCTCAGACGGGCCAAGTTTTATTCACAAAAAATACTATATAAAAATTGTTTTCTGAATTTATTTCCTAAAAAATTTTAACTAGTCAAATTTCTGAACTTTGAAGATTTATTCAAATTTAATCTTAAGGGTAGATTATATCTAAGAAAAATGTCAACTCAAAAAGGTAATTGAAAAGAAAAGTTATAAGCTCCTCGAAGTAATAAAAACACAGCTTTTGTGACAACGATGGTATGGCAGGTAGCACAGCAAGACAGTTTGAAGCTGTATCCTAGCTGGCTCAGTTAAGACACAACTACAGACATTATGGAATGCTGCCCAGTGGTTGTCAATTCAGAAACATGTTGGCTGTGGCACCCAATTTCAAAACATTACTTAGGACAAAATTTCAACTCCATTATTCTGTATTATATCATCAGTCTCAGATCTGTTGTTCGGATGGATTTCTCTAAATGGCTGAGTTCCTCAGCCATGTGGATTCCAAGGACATGGCAGGCCCCCTCTGATGACAGCCAATTCTATAACATGCCTTTTTTAAAATTAGGGTCTGCACTTTCTTTCAGTTTCTTACAAAGCTCAATATGCATAATATTTATAATGTTTAGAAGATATTAAGTAATGGAAAGCACTAAGAGCACAAGGAAATCATGTGTCTACCTAGATCGGCCAGCTGAAAAGGACAGATGATCTTGACTCCCAAGAAAGGAATTAGGAAAAACACTATAGGGTGAGCAGGCCTTCACAGTTTGGGGTTAAAGAGATTATGAAGGTGACAGAAGCACTTAACAAAACTTCCTAAACTCCCCCTCTCAGCCTAATCAATATCACCAATGATCTTCAGGGATGGAGGACAAGGGGATTCGTCACTGAGAGTGATTTGCCATATCTTTAGAAAATTACCTAGACATTGACACTTCATTCAGTTTATCTGAAGTTAGTTCATTTATTGTTTGCTGTACACCAGCTCCGACTTAGTTTTCTATTAGAGAAGCTAAGAAGCATTCTAGCAAGCACTAGAAAGAAATGTAGGGGAAAGCAGAATGGTTATGGGGAGCTGGAAATAAAATGCACTGAGGTTTTCTGTGTGCTAGGCACCGTGTCTATTCTGTTTCTATAGCATTCATAGGAAGTAGATAGTGTCCTAGCCTGAACTTATAGATGAAACCACAGAAGTTCAGAGACCCTAGGTAACTTGTCGCTAAAATAGCTCTTTCAACAGAACTCAAGCCACTGATGAACAGTAAACCTAGGACTCTGGTCTCTTCAACCCGTTACCACAAATGTGGATCTGGTGCCACTGCTTTCTAATTCCATATGTACCTTACTCTACACAGAGTAAATTATACAACATTAGACAACCAACAGCCCCCAGCCATTCAATTAATCTTAACATCTCTGCTGGCAAACCATGCCACCAGGTAAAGGAACATGTTTTGAAAAATTAAGACAGAATCAGTGTGGCAGAGTGAGAATACATATTAGTCTCCTGGTGACAACCAAGGAAGAATATTAATGACACCTGTGAGTCTAGAGAGGAGTGAGAGCCAGGAAAGCCAGTCTAGGAGTTGATGGGCAGTGTATCACGCAGCCTGCTGCAGAACACTGTTAACACTTTGGCTCTCTCGCAGAGTTAAACAGGAAGTCATTGAAGACTTTGTACACAGAGGTTTTAGAAGACTGCTCTGGCTGCCACTGAGGGGCAATAGCAGAATAGTTTTTAGAGGGGCCCACGGGTGGAAACGGAGAGACCAGTGTACCAGTAGGAGCACTACTATAATAATCCAGGTGAGTGAGAGATGATGGTGGCAGGATTGTGCCAGTAGAGATGATAAATGATTGGATCTGGATCTATTTTAAGGCAGAGCCAATATGAACCAAGCCCATCAGCAGATTCCTCCAATGGCTGAATGTAAAAAATAATAAACAGACAAAACCCACAGACACACACACAGTGGTAATTATGAAAGGTTAAGAGAAAAAAGCTATTCAAGGGGAAAATTACTCATTTATAAAAATTAAATTAGTACATCGGCATCAGAAGTCTCATTACCAACATGGATTTAAGAAGTCAAAAAATTAATAAATTCTAAAGGAAAGTATTTTGGAACCAATATTTCTATATCCATTTAAACAATTTCAAAGTAAAAGGGAAAAATAAAAATACTCTTACAACACAAAGTTTCCCAAAGCTTATTTCTAACATACTCTGAAAGAATCACTGGAGGATATAATCCAGCAAATGAACTAATACATCCAAGAAACAAGAAAATGGGATGGAAGTTGGAGTAGTAAGTAACGAAAATAATAAGTATCAAGATTTAGTCTAAATAATTATTCATGCATGATGTGACAGTGTAAAAATGTGTAACTAAACTTCCAGATAAAATAATACAAAATGGTGGAACTGGGAAGTTTAAGAAGTGAAAGCATACTAAGGTATTGTCTTATTTGTGAGATGATATAGTAAAAACTAACAGCTAATAAAATTGCAATTTAAAATGTGCTTATAAAAATGCAAAAGTAAACCACTGAAATAATACAATGGAACAAGCAATTTTCACACCAGTGGAATATGAAAAAGATCACAGTTCAACCATTCTCACAAAGGGGAAGAGAGGGAAAATAAAGAGGAACAAAATAATACAAAAACATAGAAAAACAAGAAAAGACAAATAGCAAAAGAAGTTGAATGCAAAACATAATATAAGAGAGGGGGTCTGACCACACAGTTGTCATAATAAATGTAAATTAAATAAAACATAAATGCACTCAAATTGAGGTGGAAATCTGATTATATATTGCTTATAAGAGACGAACCAAAATCAAAATATCACTGTTGGAAACAAAGTTGGGGCAACATATAGAGTAAGAAAAGTTAACCAAAAAACAAACAAACAAACAAACAAAAAAACCAACGCAAGTGTAGAGGCTAATATGGAAAAATGGAAACAAAGGATAAACATTAACTAGAACATATAAAGATATTATACATTAGTAAAATGTTCAGGTAAGATGATATGTATGTTATGCCAGGTGTGGTGGTGCACACTTATAGTCTCAGCAACTCAGGAGGCTGAGGCAGCAGGATCACAAGTTCAAAGCCAGCCTCAGCAACTTAGTGAGGCCCTAAGTGACTCAGTGAGACCCGCTCTCTAAATAAAAGTAAAAAGGGCTGGGGATGTGGTTCAGTGGTTAAATCCCCGGTAACTACCCCTGCTCCAAAATGATACGTAAGTCACAAATTTAATGACTCAGAAGCATAAATAGTGAAAACCAGCAGAAATGCAAGAAATATGAACAAGCCCTAAATGTTGAAGATTTGAACAGACTACTCCCAGAAACTGAGTTATTAAGAGGATGATCTTAAGAAAGACACTGAAGATTTGAATGACTAAGTTATTTCAAAATAAAAAAAAAAGAAGAAATAGTGGATGAAATATAATGTAAACAGACAGATACTGAAAAATCTAGATGATGTATTTTAAAACTCAAGTTGCAGAATAATTTCTATGGTTAAGAGAGAGAGACTGAGGGAGCTGAGTGGGGATCATAGAGGCACTTTTACGTTGCTTTATATTCACGCACATTGGAATACTTTTCAATAAATTCCTTCACTTCTACTCCACCTCTGACCCAAAGATTAATGCCCTTGGGACAGGAAAGCAGGAGAGAGGAGAATGAGGTGTAAGAGCAAAGAAAACTAATGCTTAGATCCAGCATTCAAAGGCATCTCTTACATGATATTGAAAAACCAAAACTACAAAATTATAATTCCATATCTGTATTCACATAAAGCGTTCTGTATCCTTTGAAGGAAATTAAAAACATCTGAATTGTAGCACTGTAATTCCATATCTGGCAAAATGGGGAAGTAGAATTACAATCCTGTAGATTTTGCCGATGAAAATTCATGCCAACCGCATGTGAGGTGATGAAGGCACAGACGCATTTTATAATCCTCCACCAACCTGCTATCTTCCATTTTCCTAGTCCTATAGTGCCCAATCAACATAGGACCTTTGAAAATGACTGTAAATTTTAATCATCTATGTGATTGTGATTAAAGGTTACTAACATCTACCAGGAAGAAGAAGAGAAAAAGATTAACTAAAGATTTTGTTTTGCGCAAATGGACTCCTTCAAAAGAGGAGAAACATGCACAACTTGATAGGGAGAAAAGTTTCAAATGTTTGAGCTATGGGACTTGAGTATGGAGTTTCAAAAAATTACCACAACATAAAATTAATACACACACACACACACAGTGCAGCTCTGCAAAAACGTCATCTCTTTTTCTGTTATCAGTGCGTTTTTATTTTCTTCAATATTCAATGTCCTCCTCAGCACTTTCCTTTCTCTTGTTCCAAACTATTGATTTTCTTTTAATTTTTTATAAAGCCCATTTTCATGTATTTTTCCCTCTCAAGGAACTTTGCCTAAATTTAACCTAACATACAATTTAAGATGATTCTTAACACTGAAAGTACAATCCATTTACAATCTAGAACCTATTTGTGATTCCCTGGTTTTGTCCATGTACCATATTCTCAGTTTCAAAATCCAATTTAGTATATCACACATGAAATGCCAACTTCTTCATCGGCTACATTCTAAACGCCTTCTGAGTGTTATCTGTTCAAAAAGTTTTTAAAAATTTTAATTGAAAACAGGGTCATCTGGGCTGGGGATATAGCTCAGTTGGTAGAGTGCTTGCCTTGCATACACAAGGTCCTGGGTTCGATCCCCAGCACCACAAAAAAAGAAAGAAAGAAAAAAGAAAACAGGGTCATCTTTAGACTGATAATTGCCAGATTACTTAATACCACTGATTATGTGCTTGAACATCATTGCTAAGGAAATCTTCATAATGTCACTGTCATTGTGAAAGAAGACACTGTCTTCTTTCTGCCTCCCACTGACTGATGACTGCTGCTAGAGCCTCCGCCTAAAGTAGAATGATAAAGGGTTTTGATTTCTATATTTAACACCAATGTCAAATATTCATAAGAACTATGTGAAAATTTAGACTCTTTGATGCAGTAGTTTCCTACCTGGGAATTTGTCTTAAGAGAATAATTCCAAGGAATAAATAAAAACTATCAGCATGAATGTTTATTTCAATATTATCCATAGACTGTGAAACATTAAGACCAATGCTACTACCCCAAAACAGGAATAGTTATATAAATTATAAATTATGGCAAATCAATTCAATGGACTATTTATAAAGCTACTTTATGAGTCAAGAAATTATTATGAAATACAACTTACCAAGACTATGTAATAATTTAAAATACAGTTTAGTAGCAAATCATAAGTGAAAAAATAAAAATGAAAAATGACACCTGAAAACACTAGATTAAAATAATAAAATTAATTATCAATTATGACACATTAATTTATTTTCTTTAAAAAATTAAAATATTGTTTTACCACAGATTTTGCAATAAATAAAAATGGGAGGAAAGTAAATAATACCCCAAAAACTTGTTCTGAGGACAGTAAGAGCTTAAAAAGTTTAAATTTTCATAATTCTATACAATTTAATTATTTTCACAGAATCATCAGTACTACCCCCATTTAACACCAAATCTTAAAATTATAGTTTCAAGGTCTGAAACCTGTTTTGGATAGATTCAGAGTCCTGCCCTATGGCTGACAGGAGATAGGATTATAAGAAAAAGGAATATAGAGGATTTGTTATATTACAAACCATCTTTTCTCAAAATTGAGAAGTAAAAAGTTTGCTTAATTAGAAGCTTAAATATCAGAAGCCAAGGGGCTGGGGTGGTGGCTCAGCGGTAGAGTGCTCGCCTAGCACGTGCGTGACCTGGGTTTGATCCTCAGCACCACCTGAGAATAAAAGCATTGTGTACAACTAAAGCAAATAAATAAATATTTTTAAAAAATCAGAAGCCATAAACAGAGGAGGACCAAGGAAAAGATACATAATGGATTAGAAGAATTACTCTTTTAGCCCGAAGAACTGGTTTTGTTTTTGGTTTTTTTTTTTTTTTTTTTTTTTTTTTTGTGGTACCAGGGATTGAACTCAGGGGCACTCGACCACTGGGTCACATCCCCAGCCCTTTTTTGTATTTTATTTAGAGACAGGGTCTCACTGAGTTGCTAAGTGCCTCGCCTTTGCTGAGGCTGGCTTTGAACTCCCGATCCTCCTGCCTCAGCCTCCCAAAGTGCTGGGATTACAGGCGTGCCACCGCGCCCGGTTCCGAAGAACTGTTTTATCTAGTCCTTTAGTGAGGAGGAGTTGGGTCAGAAACAAATGACCAGCCCATAACTGGTAACCCTATGCAGCAAACTGCTATTTGTTAACAAATTTAAAATATTCAGGCTCTAAGTTGAAAGGCGCTTGCAGGTGACAGGCAGGAGACAGAAAATGAGAAAACAACGGTGGCTTTACTACCACTGAAGATGCGGTGCTGCTGTAGCTTCTTGGACCCATGGAAGTACTCACGTCAGAGCCGTGAAGCACAGAATCCTTTGTTACAGAAATTATGTCTTCTATTGATAATAACCCTTCCTCATAGAACCCTATCCCTGTCTTGGAAAGACTTTTCTTATGACTAAATGATGAAAAATTGTGTTGAAAAAAATTCCAACAGTCATTTTCCAGAGTAAAATTGTATGTGTCACAGATGTGATTCATTTTCCTTATTTTGTTATTGACTGCTTAAATAGCTCGAGAAATTCTGGCTTCATTTAACACTCTGGAAACAGCAAAAACTTTCCTCAAAACTTAGATGTGTCAAATTATTCCTCTAATAATCCATTGTTTTCTGACACCAGTGTTGAAATGCCAAGACACTCTTGACAGATAACTGTTAGAAACTTTGTATTCAAAGCTTTTAAATAGCATGAAATATTGGTATTGGAACCAACTGTTAAGCAGAGGGCAGGAACAGTGGGAAAAGGGGAAGATAGTAATGGAGGTGCCAGTAACAATTTTGAACTTCCTTCCTGATATGGGCATATTACTGTGGGCAAAAGGTTCCCAGCATTTTTACAACAGAAATTAGGTTGGATGTGGTTTTTTTTTTCTTAAAAGAACAAAAACATCCTATCTATGTATATTCAGAAATCCACATGTTGGAATATGAGAATAAAAAATCTATCAGAACAAAAGTAGAAACAATAATCTAAAGGTGTGTTATCAAACATTTAATTATCTGTTGAAGGGACATTCTAAGTTTAACTTTAAAGGCAAAAGAAAAGAAGTTCTCGAGTAATTTGGTCTGTTCACTTGGGTCTCAATAATTTAGTCTAAAGATCCACTGTCCAATACCAGCCACAAGTGGCTGCTGGACACTAGTACAAATTCCTATATGTATGAGTAAAACACACACCAGATTCAAAGACTGAAACAAAAGAATGTAAATGATCTCATTAATATTTTTCATATTGAAACTGAAATGGTAATATTTTGGGCATATTAGATTAAGACATTATTAAAATTAATCTCATTTGCTTCTTTTTCCTTAATGTGGCTACTAGAAAATTTAAGATTAAATATGTTACTCCTATTTGTAGCTCTCACGTTTCTACTAAACAATGGCATAGAAAATGAATTGAATAGAATTAAATTACCTTTAAAATCTTTTCTATATCTAGAGGTCTGACATTAAGAAACAGCAGACACAAGTTAATAGGTCTCTAATGAGAAGCCTGGCTCTTGTTACTATTTCATTCTTTCTCCAAACTTTGTCACAAAGTCCCCTCAGGACCTTCTCCTTCTGTTTCCCATGGATCCCTAAGAATGAATGTATCTATTTATTTGAAAACTTCAAATAAGGTTATCCTGGCAAAATAAAAATATTGCCATTGGGTCATATTCCTTTTAATTTCTCACTAAATTTTCAAGCAAGCTAATGTCTGTTTTTGATTTTTGTTTTGATTATTCATAATAAACAATAAATTTTGGATTGTGGGTTTTCCTCTCTTCTCTTTCCTAAAAGAGAGTTGAGATGACCTTATGACATTTGCCAGTAAATGGATGGAGCTGGAGACTCTCATGCTAAGTGAAATAAGCCAATCCTCCACAAAAAAGGTCAAATGTTCTCTTTCCTATGCAGAAGCTCACCCACAATAATGGGGGAAGTATAAGAATAGAATTTCAGTGGATTAGACAAAGGAGAAGAAGGGAAGGGAGGTGGAATAGGAATAGGACAGTGGAATGAATCTGACCTAACTTTCCTATGTTCACATATGAACACATCCACAAGACTGGGGTCCTAACTAGAATAAGATATGGTCCAGGGGCTGGGGTTGTGGCTCAGTGGCAGAGCGCTTGCCTCGCACGTGTGCGGCCCGGGTTTGATCCTCAGCACCACGTAAACATAAATGCATTGTATTGTGTACAACTAAATAAATAATTTTTTTTTTTTTTTTGTGGTACCGGGGATTGAACTCAGGGGCACTCGACCACTGGGTCACATCCCCAGCCCTTTTTTGTATTTTTTTATTGGAGACAGGGTCTCACTGAGTTGCTAAGTGCCTCGCCATTGCTGAGGCTGGCTTTGAACTCGTGATCCTCCTGCCTCAGCCTCCCAAAGTGCTGGGATTACAGGCGTGCGCCACCGCGCCCGGCGCAATAAATATTTAAAAAAAAAAAAATTAAAAAAAAAAAAAAAAGATATGGTCCATGCTGTATAATTATATCAAAATAGATTCTATTGTTACGTATAACTAAGAATAACCAATAAAAACCAAAAATACATAGGAGGATTAGATGAACACTAGAATTGTCAAAGGGAAGGGAGGGGGAAGGGAGGGAGCTAGGGGGGAGGGAGGGGGGAGAAAGAAAGAAAGAAAAGAAAAGGTGGTTGAATGGATGGATATCATTATCCTAAATGCATGATTGAAGACCTGAATGGTACAAATATACTTTGTATACAAACAGTTGTATGTAAAAAGATGCTATATATGTGTATTATGAATTGTAATGCATACTAATATTATAAATAAAAAATAAATAAAATATTTTAACAAAACAAAATAAGGTATTATTATGGCATTATAGAACTTCAGAAGTCTTATAATCTGGTAATCCCAAAACATCCTGATATCTCTGAATCACTTGGGGAATATCTAAAAAGTACTGATTTCTAAGCTTGCTTTCTGGATATTCTGACTCAGTACATCATGATGAAGCCCAAGGTCCTTTATTTCTTGAGAAGCCTTAAGATCACTTTGAAGCTTGGACATGGTTTGGGAAACCTGGTCTAGCCTATTTATTTCTATAATTTGTGTAAAATTTACATGCCGGTAGTAAGGCCCAGGGGCCTCAGATCTGGAACCTGGATGCAAGGTCTCCTAATCATAGCTCACTGCCATTGTGGACAGACATTCCAGACACACACATTACTCACTCCTCAACAGCCCCAGCCATCAGTATATCTTCTTTGTCAGTTTTAACATCCAACTCTGGTTCTCCACTAAGCAGAAGCTTCAAGTTATAAATAATCAGCAAAGTACCTAGTTAAAAAAAAGGAGATGTTTGACTTGTCAGATATTTTAAACATACTAAATGCTAGGCATTGTGCTATCATCTCATTCTTGGAATAATTAAATATGTTATAACCAAGCTTCCTTTTGCACTTCGGTAAATAATGTTTGACTATGTTCCAAAATTCATATCTTATCTTAGCAAATTCTACTCTCTGCCAAAGAATGTTGAGTTTCTACAATATGGTGTTTCTTATTACTAATTCAATTCATTATAAGTCTTTCAAACTTTAGCACTCTTCATAATTTGCATTGTGAAAAGTGTTAGGAAGTTGAGCCAAGTTTTTATTATAAGTGAAGCTCTCATTGGTGAACTTGAAATCAATGCATAAGAGAACAAAGATGAGTTTTAAAATTTGTACAAAGTATTGCTTTTAGACTCTATAGCTGGTATTGGCAAACTTTTTCTGAAAAGAGACAGACAGTAAATATTTTAGGCTTTATGGGCCACACGGTCTCTGTCACATTTAGTCATAACTCCCACTCTGCCACTGTAGCATGAAAGCAGCCACAGAGAAGACATAACTGAATGAGTGCAGTTGTGTTCTATTTATTTAGAGAAACAGGTATGTCACCACAGTTTGCTGATCCCTGCTCTAAGTAACTTTTTATATCAAAGAAGTCCAAATCATTTAGAAAGTTGGATCCCTGACAAACAGGGCTGTCAGAAAAATTTAAAAGGAAAGCTAATTATACTTTTTGTTGGCAGAAATAAAAAGAGTACAGTGGCTAAGAACGTGGACTTTGAAGCTTAACTGCCTGTGTCTAAATCCTGAGTCAACCATTTACTAGTACAGTAACCTCAGGTAAATTTCCTATTATCTCTAAACATAATTTTTCAATACAATGGAGATCAGGAGGGACCTACCACATATAGTTGTTCTGAGAAAAAAAAAATGACTTACTTTTTAGAAAGCATTTGGGAAAAGTATTCAGGAAATAAGAAACTCTTCATTAATAATTGTATTCCACAATTGGAAGTGAATTACTGTCCTTAAAATATATTGTATACATATGAATAAAAAGAATACAAACTTAATTGCCACTATTTTTCCTCTGTGACAAAGGGAAAGAAGTGATTCCAAACATCATTTTTAAACAAAATGCCAAAGAATGGAAAAGAAATATTTGAGGTAAAGCAAATCAAGTCTGAAACAAATTTAATAAAATCTCACTATGAACAATACATATATCGAAGAGTTGCACAGTTTTCTTTAAAGCAAGGAATGAGAAATGTGGGAGTCTGGAGAAAGAATGGCACTAGAAATGTCAGCAAACATGGTACATTCTACACGTTGAGCAGAAAGTTGGAGGAGGTGGAGAGAATGAGGGAAAATCTGAAAAACTTGGAAAAGAATATCAACAAAGCACTTGCTAACTCTCTGCCACAGAAACATAGATTCATCAATTTATAAATTGGTAAGTCTTTATCAGCTTTATAACTCACAATCTCAGATGCTGTAACAAACATCTCAGCTACATGGTGCAAATAACAAATAACTCTGCTGTATGGTACAAGGACTGGGTCATGGCCTGCATGATCCTCTACTCATTCAGTTTCATGAAGCTCCCACAAATACAATGAACCTTTCCTCTTTGTGTGAAGGATTTATAGCAATTCCTGTTTCAATTCTCTTAAGACAAAATCCATATGGATAAAATGAATGGCTGCCTCCATGTGAGAATTTACATGAGATTTTTAATATAAAAACATATGCAGAGCAACTTTCATAAGACACTAAAACAAAAACTTCCATCAAATTTCATAGTTCTGATGGTCTTACCACATTTTCCATAGATCACATCAAATTGCTGCATTAATTCATCTTCAGTTTTAAATGGAGAGTATTTATAAATTATAGACAATTCTGTTGAGAATTTTTGCGGATCATCTGTGACAGATTCTCTTGTTCTTGTTAGCCATGAAGGCATTGGAACTACAACCTATTTTAAAAAAAAATCAATTTATTATTAAATACACAAGACCTGCCATCTTTTTGTCTGATACTAGTTTATGCTACTCTTCAACCAAATCATAAAGTTAAAGGGGGGGGGGGGGGGGGGGGGGGGGGGGGGGGGGGGGGGGGGGGGGGGGTGTGGTTGGGGGGGGGGGGGGGGTGGGGGGGTGGGGGGGGGGGGGGGGGGGGGGGGGGGGGGGGGGGGGGGGGGGGGGGGGGTGGGGGGGGGGGTGGGGGTTGGGGGTGGTTAGGTGGGGGGGGGGGGTGTGGGGGGTGTGGGGGGGGGGGGGGGGGGGGGGTGGGGGGGGGGGGGGGGGGGGGGGGGGGGGGGGGGGTGGGGGGGGGTGGTTGGGGGGGGGGTGGGTGGGGTGGTGGGGTTTTTTTTGTAGATGTTGGGTGGGGGGGAGGGGGGGGGGGGGGGGGGGGGGGGGGGGGGGGGGGGTGGGGGGGGGGGGGGGGGGGGGGGGGGGGGGGGGGGGGGGGGGGGGGGGGTTGTGGGGTGTGGGGGTTGGGGGGGTGGGGGGGGGGGGGGGGGTGGGGGGTGTGGGGGGGGGGGGGGGGGGTGGGGGGGTTGGGTTTGGTTGTGTGTGGGGTTTTTGGGGGGTGGGTGTTGGGGGGGTGGGGGGGGGGGTTGGTTAGGGGGGGGGTTGGGGGGGGGGGGGGTGTGGTTTGATGGGGGAATAAGAAAGTGGTTGGTTGTTATTTGGTGGTTAGGGTTGGTAAAACATAAAGTTAAAAGTTTATTTTCCTCCTGTATTTTTGTTTTATAGAGAAGAGACAGATAATAAATATGTATACTTATGGAATGTGGGGACAGATGGAGGGTACCTCTGTGCCCTCTTGAATGGAATGGCAGAGGAAACAAGAGTGTCAGCACTTTAGAGATGGAAAAGCAGAAGATAGCATACCAAGAAATACAATTCAAAGCCCTTGCCAGAAAAGACAGGAGTCAGCCTGAAAGCCAGAAGCAGCATCGAGATTCCCCATCTGGCAACAGCTCCTCCAAACCCCAGGGCCCCAGGATGCTCACTCGCTGAAGACTGGAACAATGTGTTTCTGGACTAGAAGACACGGAGTTGTTAGGGGTTGTTACTGAGATCTGAGGGACTGAGTCAAAGTGCTGGATGCTGAGAACCTCAGCATCTTGTCTCATCTGCCCCCAGAAGGTTGGCAGCTAGGCCTCTAGGCAGAAGACGGCAAGAGTCTTCTAGAAATCTGACCAGCTCAAAAGGAAAGTCCTAAAGAAAATGTCATCAAGGATCCCCCAATAAAACCACCTGTTTAGATCATATCATTGAAACTCCCACGCCCAGCTCAATCAGCATTTTATTGGACTACTTTTTGAATATGTTTAGGAATAATGGCCATCTAAGAAAAGCCTCTAATAAAATAAACAGAAACCAGGTCAACAAATAGAAACAAAGCAACTCAGGGAAATAGAAACCATAAGAGGAAGATGACAATTTTGATTTAAAAAATTATTAAAATCTTCAGTGCTATAAGAAAAATACTGTATCCATGACATAGAACCAAATCTCTTTGGAAAAGGATCACTGAGAGAATAAAAAAGACCTCTTAGAAATTAAAAATATGATTATAAAAGAAATTTATGAAAGAATTGGAAAATAAATGTTGAAAAATTTCACAGAAAATGAAACAAAAATATGAAAGACAGAAAATAGGAGAGAAAAATAAGAAAATCAAAGAACCACTTATAGGGCTGTGGTTGTGGCTCAGTGGTAGAGTGCTCGCCTAGCATGTGCGCGGCCCAGGTTCGATCCTCAGCACCACGTAAATATAAACGCATTGTGTACAATTAAAGCAAATAAATAAATATATTTTTTAAAAAAGAACCACTTATAGAAGAAGTCCAAGAGCTATTAAAAAAAAAAAAAAAAACCCAGTGGCAAAAGGAGAGCAAAGACAATATAAATGAAAGAAAAGTCATCAGTGTTGTAAGGCATAGTGGCACATGCCTATAATCCCAATTATTTGGGAGGCTGAAGCAAAAGGATCACAAGTTCAAGTCCAACCTGGGCAACTTAGTGAGACCCTGTCTCAAATTAAAAATTTAGAGTGTCTGGGGATATAGTTTAGTGGTAGAGCACCCCTGGTCTCAGTACTGAAAGAGGGAGAGAAGGGGAAGGAAGTGGGGGAGAGAGAAAGATAAGAAAAGGAAGGGAGGGAGGGAGGGAGGGAGGGAGGAAGGAAGAGAAATTCATCAGTCTTACAGGAGATCACCCCACCAGAATTGCAAGGATATGATTTCCAGATTGAAAAGATTCTGTATGTGCCCAGGACAACAGATGTAAATAGACCAGACAGGTAAAGTCCTGAATTCAAAACATGGGGACAAAGCTGCTTTTGACCTTCAAAAAATAGAGATTAAGGAATAAAATTAAGTGGCTTCAGTTTTCTCAGTAAATGTAATGCATGTCTGTAATCCAGCGGCCCGGGAGGCTGAGGCAGGAGGATCATGAGTTCAAAGGCAGCAACTTAGCGAGGCCCTAAGCAACTCAGTGAGACTCTATCTCAAAATAAAAAAAACGAGCTGGAGTCGTGGCTCAGTGGCTAAGTGCCCCAGGGTTCAATCGCTGGTACTAAATAAAAAGATATAAAGATAAAATCTTGAAGGAAAACGAATTTCAGCCAAAGATGATAATAAACCAAACTCCCACTTAGTGTGGTGGAAGAATGTGTGGTGGTCTAAGAAGATCTTGCTTCCCGTCCCAAGAATCAATTACAGACTATGTTACACAAGTTGTGAAAGACGACATGGGATTTAGGATCTGGGATCTGATAGAGAAGAGATCTGACTCCCAGGACAACTGCAAGAGCAGATCCTAGGGTGACTGCTGACCTCCGGCCACGGACAGCAGGAGTGGGAGCTGCAGCACGTGACAGGGCTCTGGAGCAGAGTGCATCAGGAAGGTGGAGCTGAGAAGAGAGAGCTTGACAGGGTAACTACGCAGTGTAACAGATAAGCAGGGAAATATTCAGTGATAGTGGTGAGTGTCCAGAAAAGAAAGCAGTCAGTCATTCATTCCAGAGGAATAAAAAGTTGTGCACATGAGGAAAACCAAAATAGTTTATGACATGATATCGTGTGAATAGTGTCTCTACGGTCAAAAATGTACAGACTGAACACTGGCATAACCCAAGTTAGGAGGGAGCTACGATGAGGGTAGGGTAGAGGGTTGGAAGGCCAGATGTGACAGCAGCACAGAAGAGAAGGTAGATGGGCTTAAATCCCCTTCCACAGTAGGAGGCTAGTGGAGAACACCTAGATAAAATCAAGGAGCAGCAACGCAACCATGCTACTTAGAGACACGCAGGCAAATCATTTAATACGGTTAAAGAAGCTGCTTCTGTGGATGTGGAAGTGGTAAATGGTTGTTGCTGTTTTAAATTTTAAAAAAATAAAAAAGGGAAATGCCCCATTAGGAAAGCTAGTGCCTCAGCTTTAGCCCAGACCCCAGGCTCTTCACAGGTATAGAGTTCAGGGTAAGTGCTGACAGCACCTCTTCTCCTGCTGTTAGGCTCCTCAGCTACTCCTCACTCCTGTTGTCCAGCCCCACCCCACCCTGAGGCAGGCTCACACCTCCATGCTGGGCCTCCAGTGCATCTCCAGGTCCAAGACAGGCTGTGGGCCATTTTTCTCCACACCCCAGCCTGTCCAGCTTGGAGCCATGCTGCCTCCATAGAACATTCACTGGCCACTCAAAGCTCTCTAATCCTCCCTCTCTATTACAGTTTTGGGTAATTTCATAATAACACTCACATGCACTTACAGAACAGCAGTCTGTTTAAACTGCCTCGTTTTTTCATTTGACCAATCACGTGTCTACCTTATTTTCCAACAAGTCTGAAAACTTTTTGATGGTCATGTGGCCTTCAGCTGGTTTTCTGCCCATCACAGTCTCTCCAGGGCTGAGCACACAGCCTCTCCCCAGCACACATTTGTTGTTCTGAATCATAACTGACAGTAATAAAATGTTTCTGGGTCAGCAAATGCTGAGTTAAAAGTACGGTCACAAGAATTATGGTTTTAAGTCTATTTTGCATTCAATTTTTTTTAAATATTTTGTTTTCTAAGTCTTTGACCCTAATATTTTACTTATTTCAAAAACAATAATCCATTGATGCCACAAGCAGTAGAAAGATTTTGCAGGCTTCTTCTAGAAAGCTCCTTATATGAAAGGGAGCCTCTATTCTGGGAGATTTGGGCACAAAGAGAATGAAAATAAAGTTCTTAAGAAAGACTTCCAGGAGTTGGACATGTTGCTCAGAAATAGAGCACTTGCCTAGCATGTGTGAGACTGTGGGCTGGAATCTCAGTAATGGGAAAAAAAAAAAAAAAAAAAGACAAAGAAAGAGGCCTCTAATGACCCCCGAGCATGCACCGGCACCTTCAGTCATAACAGACTTCACCTCCTGGTGAAAACAGCATTGTTGCCATGGGAATGGAAGGAAACCCTCAAATCTTACCTCACTAAGACCTTCTCCTTCACAAAACGTCTGAGAGAAAAACACACAGGTCATCGTTTCTTCCTTCTTCGTAAAAAGAATAAAGTCTTTCCCAATCCTCATGGACCCACTGTTATGGAAGATAAATAACATGATGATTTATATCTCAAACACCAGAAAAAGAAGAAACAAGTGGGCATGGGTTTGTTCTTTTTAGCAACTGGTCTTACTGACCCATCACCAACAGAGCACAAGTGTTATTTCTCAAAGCAGAGCCGACGGATTTGAATGGATGCAGCCCCAACTAGTGTCTGAGACATGGCTACTGAGATAATGTTCCATCTAAGGCTCAAAGGTCAACCCAGAAGCAGGAAGCCCTTAGGTAAGCCCCATGTCCTCGCCTCTCACTGAGGCAAACTAAGAAAAAGCTGAAGATACAACACATTGGCTAAAACGAACGTTGAGAAATGATAATACACAGAGACACCATGAAACTCCAAAGTCACTGCTTCAAGAAGTGCCTGTGAGAAGATTCATCTTAATATATATGGGAATTAGTTTTGTAAATGCTTTAAAGATCTTAGTCAGTTAGGGGTATGGAGATTCCAAAACAAGACCCCCTTCCCCAGGTTTACGCTCTTTTAAAAGCTCTACAGGCTTCCAACATTCTGTGTTTCCAGTATAAATAACACATTTCCTAAGGGGGAAAATTCTCACCTTTTAAGACCATTGCCATATTGTCCAATGAACTTCAAGGTTGATAACCGTTTCTTGGAAGTTCCAAAGTAAATGATGTCAGAAGCTTCCTCTGTAATTGACAAAAGACTTTCTTTTAAGGTGGTTAGGAATGGGCTTTGACACTAACCTGAGGCCCATTTGTCAGGACCCCACACATACTACAGGACATTGGGACGAGTCCATAGCTCTTGGGCAGCCCAAAGACAAAGATTCATGTCAGGACCCATAATCTCTGACAAAGATTTTTTTTCTTTTTCTTTTTCTCTTTTTTCCAGTTTTCAAAGCCCAAGTTTAATTTGACAAAGTAAGTCCATTTCTAGATACATATCCCATGAAAATTCTCACACAGTTTACTCTTTACGAGATGGATAGCTATATAAGATTGTTCACTGTCTTATTAGTCATAATAACAAAAAATGTGAAAATGGTCTTGAACATTTATCCTCAAATGTCTACAGTGATTGAATTGAAGTGTTTCCACGGATGCTCTAGTGCTATGAAAATATCAGAATTACTATAACAATATACTGGAATGGAAAAAGTTTAGTTTTGGTTTCTGAAATTAATTTATAATAATTTTATATAAGCCTCTTTTAAATTGATGAATGTACTGCAAATTGTGTACTTCAGGATCTTAAAGCAGTTATGATGAAGGGGGTCAGACAGACCATACCATGTGACCTCACCAGGTGTGGGTAGAGTTTAAAACACTGAACCTTGACTTCCTTGTTTTTAAAAGAGAACTGCTAGCTCTTCTATCACAGTTGTTAATTAAGATGAAGAAAACACATTAAATAAGAAGATGTATCTGTAAAACTCTAAGCACACAACTTGGCACTTGGTAAGTGTTAAGAGTGTTATAATTATTTGTACCACTAATAATTTTGTCATAAATTTGGCCTTATTCAGGCCCAGGTGAGACTAAGGACAGAATGGCTTCTGCTTCGACACCACCTGGGGGGAAAGAGTTAACCATTTCAGACCTTCAGAGTCATTCTCCTGATCTCTCCAAGAAGTTCCCAAGTTCTAGACAGGAATCTTCTGGATTTCAGAATACCCTGATCTCTAGAACCAAGAATATTCTTGTTAGCCTACCTGAACACATTTTAGAATTGTCTTGAGGACCTTGCCTCAGGTACAGACATGTTTACAGTTCAGGGGCACCTGGTAGGAGGTGTGTGCTGGACATGTGATCCTATATTCTCATATGGGGATGAACCTTATGAGGGAGGGATCTGGGACAACAATGTCAGCCACTGTTATTGATTGATTGTACGTGCTAGCACTTGACATTCTTGTTCCTATTTAATATTTACAACAAATCCACAAGGAAGATGTTATCATTTGCATTGTGTCATTGTAGAACAAAGAGATGGAAAGACAGAAATAAGATGATTTCTGAGAGGATTAAGTGAAGGTAACAAAACCAGGATAATGTGATAAAGATTTAACAGAGGTATGGTCTTCAGGGTTAAGGCCACTTTCAAAAGGTTAACATCTGGGAAGAGATTCAAATGACAAGGGTCCAACCAGGTATGGCTGGGGTCAAATAAGAGCTAGGAAGTGAGCAGTACTAGTAAAGGCCAGGAAGGTGGGCAAAGCCAAATAAGCAAGATTTCAGAGTGAAGCTGGGGAGTGTTACTGAATTTTATTCTTATGCAATGGAACATCACTGAGCTTTTCAACAGGATAAATATATGATAATATTTAAAGAAAGGTTGATGTATAGAGAACCGACCATAACTGGCAACACTGGTGGAAAATAAAAACCAAAGTTTGGAAATTTCTGTGGTCATCTTCTATGGGTCAAGCTCTGTTTGAACAACTGATAAATTCTATATTCAGTCACCCAAGATAAACTCTTCCTTCTAACTTAATACTTAATTTCTAATGCTTATTAAGAAGTGCTTTCTCAATAACACTGTGCTTGTTCTACTACATACAGATGCCTCTCAATGTCCAATGAGGTTAAGTCCATCCCTCATAAACCCATAATAAATTGAAAATATATAAAGTAGAAAATGCATTTAATACTCCTAACACTAGCCGGGCGCGGTGGCACACACCTGTAATCCCAGCACTTTGGGAGGCTGAGGCAGGAGGATCGCGAGTTCAAAGCCAGCCTCAGCAATAAAGAGGCACTTAGCAATTCATAAAACCCTGTCTCTAAATAAAATACAAAAAAGGGCTGGGGATGTGACCCAGTGGTCAAGTGCCCCTGAGTTCAATCCTTGGTACCACAAAAAAAAAAAAAAAAAAAATACTCCTAACACTGACTCTATCATACTTTAGCTACAAAGTACACATTAAAGTGTGCAGTTTCCCTTCAGGATCATGAGGCTGACTTGGGGCTCGGTTACCGACCACAGACCAGCATCACAAAAGAGTACTCTAGCACATACTGCTTACCTAAGATCCAAATTCAAAGTACAGTTCCTAGTGAGGGCCAAAGTAAAGTCAAAAAATGGTCCTAAGTCAGGGACCATCTGTATGTCTACTGAGGTGTAAGTTCCTTCTGATGGTCTAAAAATTTGTTTGTGCTTTAATGGTTTCTTCATGATCCATATTTTAAAACTTCTTCTTTCTGTAAGGAATTCCCTTAGACTATATCACATATATTCTGTCATTTAAGAATTAAGGAAAACAAAAACAAAACAAAAAAAGAATTAAGGAAAACAAACAGCATTCAGGCTAGTAGAGAAAAATAAGACTTTTTTCAGCATGGTTTTCTTTTTGTTCTTTTTTCTTCAAATTTATTTTTTATTCTAAGTTGTTAGAAATGACAGCAGAATGTATTACATTTCATATTATACTTATAGAGCACATTTTTACACATCTCTGGTTGTATACAAAGTATGTTGACACCATTTGTGACTTCATACATGCACTTAGGGTAATGATGTCCGTCTCATTCTACCATCTTTTTTTTTTTCTTCACCCTTTTGCTCCCTCACTTTCTCTCCCTCCCCATTGGCCATTCTAGTGTTCCTCTAATCCTCCTATGCTCCCCATCCCAACCCCACTGTGAATCGGCCTCCTTATGTCAGAGAAAACATTTGGCTTTTTTGGGATTGGCTAACTTCACTTAGCATTATATTCTCCAACTTCATCCATTTACCTGTGAATGCCATGATTTTATTCTCTCTTATTGCTGAGTAATACTCCATTGTGTATATATACCACACTTTCTTTATCCATTCATCTACTGAAGGGCATCTAGGTTGGTTCCACAGTTTAGGTATTGTGAATTGTGCTGTTATAAACATTGATGTGGCTGTGTCCCTGTAGTATGCTGTTTTTAAGTCCTTTGGGTATAGACTGAGGAGTGGGATAGCTGGGTCATAAGGTGGTTCCATTCCAAGTTTTCCAAGGAATCTCCATACTGCTTTACATATTGGCTACACCATTTTGCAGTCCCACCAACAATGTATGAGCGTGCTTTGTGGTAACCAATGGTACAGAATAGAGGACACAGAGACTAACGCATATAATTTCAGTTATCTTATATTAGACAAAGGCACCAGAAACGTACATTGGAGAAAAGATAGCCTCTTCAACAAATGGTGCTAGGAAAACTGGAAATCCATATGCAACAAAATGAAATTAAACCTTTATCTCTCACCATGCACAAAATTTAACTCAAAGTGGATCAAGGATCTAGGAATTAGACCAGAGACACTTCACCTAATAGAAGAAAAAGTAAGCTCTAATCTCCAACATGTTGAGATTAGGCCCCAAGTTCCTTAATAAGACTCCTGTAGCACAAGAATTAATATCAAGAATCAATAAGCCGGGCACGGTGGCGCACGCCTGTAATCCCAGCACTTGGGAGGCTAAGGCAGGAGGATCACGAGTTCAAAGCCAGCCTCAGCAATGGCGAGGCACTTAGCAACTCAGTGAGACCCTGTCTCTAATAAAATACAAAAAAGGGCTGGGGATGTGGTCCAGTGGTCAAGTGCCCTTGAGTTCAATCCCCGGTACAAAAAAAAAAAAAAATCAATAAATGGGATAGATTCAAATTACAAAGCTTCTGGGCTGGGGTTGTGGCTCAGCGGCAGAGCGCTCGCCTCACACGTGCGCGGCCCGGGTTCGATCCTCAGCACCACATAAACATAAATGCATTGCATTGTGTACAACTAAAGTAAATAAATAAATATTAAAAAAAATTACAAAGCTTCTTTTCAGCAAAAGAAACAATCAGTGAGGTAAATAGAGAGCCTACTAATTGGGAACAAATTTTTACCACACGCAAGTCAGATAGAACACTAATCTCTAGACTATATAAAGAATTTAAAAATCTTAACACCAAAAAAAAAAAACCAAATAACCCAACTAATAAATGGGCCAAGGAACTGAACAGACACTTCTCGGAAGAAGATAGACAATCAATCAACAAACACTTGAAAAAATGTTCAACATCTCTGGCAATTAGAAAAATGCAAATCAAAACTACTGTAAGATTTCATCTCACACCAGTCAGAATGGCAGCTATTAAGAACACAAACAACAATAAATGTTGGAGAGGATGTGGAGAAAAAGGCACGCTCATACATCGTTGGTGGGACTGCAAAATGGTGCAGCCAATATGGAAATCAGTATGGAGATTTCTTGGAAAACTTGGAATGGAACCACCTTATGACCCAGCATTGTTTTCTTATAGCCTCTTTACCTCCTCATATTTAAACACTGAGGAATCAATAATATTTTAATCAAAATGAACTAAGATAATCGAAATTATTCCAACAAAGTCAGAACAAGAACTGGGTGGGATAGTTGAGCATTTTCTAAGCTTGCTAATAAATATTCTTTCTCTATTCAGACCAAGGGGAGACTTCAGAGTTGGAAGAAGGTAATTGCTTTATTTTGTATTCTCAGCTTATATCAGCATTGATTATCACCCTTTCATCACATGTGCAGTGACCAGGACATTTCCATAATATAACTCAACTCTCAGCATTTTTCAAGCATAGCAGTTGAAACTGTAGCATGTGATACATAAAGTATTATAAGAATTCAGGAATATGGGGCTGGGATTGTGGCTCAGCGGTAGAGCACTCGCCTAGCACGTGAGCGGCCCGGTTCGATCCTCAGCACCAAGTAAAAATAAACGCACTGTGTACAACTAAAAGCGAATAAATAAATATAAAAAAAAAGAATTGAGGAATATGATACTAAAACAACTATGCAAAGCCTTTATCAGAGGGAATAACTTTTCAGCAACACAGTATTTGAGCTGTGTGCCTACTATGTGCTGGCTTTGTGCTAACTTCAAATATCTAAGGGTAAGTCATGCAATATATTGTAGATGTCTTTGTTATGATGGGAAAAATTTATCTGAAACAGCTAAACCTTTGAAAATTCGGAGGAAAAAAAAATCCATGCAAACTACTAAAGATAAGGAGAAGTGACCTTTACTTCAGGGTTACGGGGAAATTTTAAAACAGCCTAAGGGCACTGGAAACTGCCTTGGGGCTCTCGCAAACAATAGCTAAAAGAATGGACTAAAACAATCTTAAAGTCCATTCAGATACTACTTGTAAGAAGCTTTGTCTTACAATCAGTACATTTGTCTTTCATTTTTCTGACAAAATTCATTTACTTTCCCTTTTTATCTTGGTTTAGATGATTGTGATGAATTTACTCTGCCAGCTGGAATATTTAAACCTGAAAACTTTGACAATAAGTGAAGTCTAGGCTTTTTTTCCCCTAATAGCTCAATACCTGTTTTTGAATAGAGAGCTCTATTTATTTTTATTTATTTTATGGGCTTTCAGGCGGTTCCCTTTAACAGCCAGTTAGGTATCTAGATAATTAACTTACCAGGGCTCATGCCACATCCATCATCCAGAAAGCACAACATGAATCCACCCTGCAGTTTTTCATTCTCCACTGTAAGAGAAAGCAGTTATTACTAATAAATATTGGGCTTAATCTGTTCGTCAGAAAGTCATGCTGCTTGCATAATTATTCGTCCTTCTCAATTGCAGCCACAGAGTGACAGAGTTATGGCACAATGACGGGGAGCTCAGAATGGAGTCCTGGCTACAGCTTCATAAGAAACGGCAGGGGAAGAACCACCATGCAACAAAGGCTTTACATTAACATAAAACATCTACAGGCTAATAAATTATGTATGCAGCAGGACATGCCCTGCCCTGGAATTGGACCAAACCTTTCAACTTCAGGTATTTCTTCCCGAGGGGAAGGAAAAAGGTAGATGGCAATGTGACTCCAGGACCCCTCTATCAAACTGATCGACCTTTATGCCCTTCCACCAAAGCACTGATTCTAAAATAAATCTAGGTCATTCTTATTAAATTCATCAGGCTCCCTTCTAAGTAGTTAATTCCCACAAGAGCCTTTTGTGAGTATTTCTTTGTGGTGGCAAATATTTGCCTCTTGAAAACGCATTTGTTTTTTTGAAAATGGCTAAGTTATCTGAAATCAGTTTTGATAATTAAAAGACATCGTTAAATTACATAATATAATCTCTGGCTTTAAAAATGTTAAAGATGTAACTAAAACTAATGAGAGTAATTTTAGTGCACAGTTTGTAAATGGACTCTGAAGATAATTTCAAACAGCTGGATATATGAGTTCAAGAACTTTTTTTTGATAACTGTTAATTAAGAAATAATTTTTGCCAATAAACTGCATATGTTTAAAGTACATAATTTGTTTCATTTTGAAAATTAGTAACCCATCATCACAATCAAGGCAGTGAACATAATCATCACCCCAAACGTTTCCTCCTCACCCCTCTGTTCTCGTGCTTTCATGGCCCCTCACTCCTACCTCATCCCCAAGCAATCAGTGATCTGCTTTGTCTCCACGGAGTACTTCCTAGTACATTTAAGCAAATCTCTCTGTTCAAAGGTTAATTAGAATTCACTCACATTTAAAAATTAAATAATGTTTAAAATAGCCTATGAATAAATACCTAAAAGACATATCTAAGTGTATTAGCCCATTTTCTGTTGCTATAACAAAATACTTGAGGCTGGATATTTGTGAAGAAAAGAGGTTTATCTCACAATTCTGGAGGTTTGAATCCATGGACTCAGCTCTGGTGAGGGCTTCATGGTAAATGGAGTCACATTGGTGAAAGGCATTTGGAAACATATGCCAGAGTGATCACATGGCAAAACAGGAAGCCAGAGACTTAAAGGTCAGGCTCAGTCTTGTTTTTTTTTTTTTTTAAATATACACGTAATTTTTTTAGTTGTAGATGGACACAATACTTTTATTTTATTTATTTATTTTTTATGTTGTGCTGAGGATCAAACCCAGTGCCTCATGCGTGGTAGGCAAACACTCTACCACTGAGCTACAACCCAAGCCCCTCAGTCTTTTATAACAACCCACTTTTGTGAGAACTCACTCACTCTACGAGACCAGCATTAATCCCTTCCAAGGGCAGGGGTTCCAAGAACCTAACTACCTCCCACTTTCTCTATCCCCAGTACTCTGCTTTGGTTTAGGAAGACATGGGGGGGTGTTGTTGTTGTTGTTGTTTTCTGGATTATGGAAACAGTTCCCTAACTTCTGTCCCTAAAATCAAAGGGTGCGGCCTGTTTGCAGTCATCTGTGCATTTCCCCACACCCCTGCCCAAACCTTCCATGGCTTCCCGCTGCTCTCAGGATAAAACACAAACCACTTAGCAAATGCTTGCCACTTATGATCTGGCCCTCTTACCTTGCCAGGCTCATCTCCTGTCATTCCCTGACCCGCCCATGCTGCCACCCTCCTGTTGCACACAAACACTTCCCTTGAACTAATCCTGAACATCTCAGGTTTTCAGTGTTCTCCTCAGAGTCAAGGTGTGGCCCCCACGGCCTCCGTCCTTCCCATGCCTTCTTCACAGGTGCATGCCTACTGTCCCTGTGGACTGGTTCATAGCAGACTTCTTCTAGGAAGGTATTTTTTTTTTGTGTGTGTGTGTGTGTGTGTGTGGTATTGGGGATTGAACCCAGGGCCTTGCGCTTGTGAGGCAAGCACTCTACCCACTGAGCTATATCCGCAGCCCCTAGGAAGGTTTCTTAATTCTGCCACATCATTGTGTGCCCAGAATGAATGTTCTCTTCCTAACTTGTGTTTTCCCACTTTCATAGAAAGTTAAAATAACTATTCAGGTGTCTACTTCTTTTCCAGATCAATGGTTCCTGCATTTTCGAGGATCACAATTACCTCAGAGATAGACAAAAGCTATGCATCCTCCACCCATGTACATACGTAATACATTTTCCATGGACCCCCACACAGAGATGTCAATTCCTTAAAACTGAGCACCGTGTACACTGAGTACTTAACCCAGTGTCTGGCACTTAGTGAGCACCAAAAAAAACTCTTTGATGCATGTCCATCTTTACTGAATTGATGTACAGAGCCATTTAAACACCACAGTGAAACACATTTAGTTTGAATTTTATAAACCTCAAATTACTTGAAGGAAACCAATTGGGGAGTAATTCAGGGCCTTGGTAAATTATTTGAAAATCAGTCCAATCTTAGATTCTATGCATGCCCAGAAAATTCTATTCATGAGTATTAAGAATTAACAATTCTATTCATGAGTATTACTTTAAAAAAAATCAATTTACTTGGTTGAAAAACTGATGGTTTGCTGCAATAAAAAAGTTATAAAATGAATAGATAATTTAAAACTGAAAATGACAAATTCAGTTTTTCACAAAATACATATAACCTAAAGAAAGAACAAGTACCACCTCCATCTTTAATAGCCTAGATCCTATTTTGTTTGCGTATCATAACATTGAGCACTCAGAGAAGTACGGTGAAATCAGCACTCCCATGCCTGCCTGGAGTCCTGTCACATGCCCAAAATCTAACATGTGCATTCTAATGACATTTGTTGTACTTTGTAATTCAGGATGTCTTCTCGGCCCCTTGCCAACACTGTACATGCTCTGAGTGAAGCGCCACTTAATTTGTTCTCCGTTCTCAAATTTCTAGGACCCTTGTCCTAATTCAAATTTTCATGAAATCTTGCTTAATTTTCATAGCCATACCCCCTATGATCCCTGCTTTCATACTTCCTCAGAATCCTTTCTGTGCTGTTACTGGAGTATCTTTCTTTAGAAAGAGAAAAAGAAGACATGTCTACTTAGGGTAATGACACTGTGCAGAATATTCAAGACACTCATCCATTTGCCTCTGACCCTTAGCTCTAACCAAGGAGCCTCGTCCTTCTTCCCCGAATGCTTTTTCCCCAGTGATCTCCATGCCTCACTCCCCACATCACGCAGGTCTTCACTGGTATTTCACCAATTAAGGGAACCACTCCCTGTGAAAAACTGAATCATCTTCACGTCACCCTCTACTGTCTAAATCTGCTCTGATTATTTTCCTTTTAGAACTTGTTATTGCTGAAATATGATTTACTTGTTCATTTCTTTATTGTCTATCTCTCCCCAATAGAATGTATGTTCCATGAGAGCACAGAACATTTTTGCTCAATACTCTATCCCCAGCACCTACAATAAGACACTCAATAAAATTGTTATTGAATAAATTAATAAATCCCTCAACTACTCTACCTCCACTCTTTTTCTCGTAATAATTCTTTAGACAAGAATATTTTTCCTAGCTTATTTGAGAAAAATCACCTCCATATTTTAAGCTCTAGATCCATGGTATGAACATAATGTCTTCTCTCCATTCCCACCATACTCTGATTCTTTCCTAGGCAAGAGATATTCATCTTATTTAATACTATACACAGAAGTTCCCTAACTTATGATGGTTTCTAACTTACAATTATTTTTGACTCTATGATACAAACAGAGTAGAAGCTATACTTTAAATTTTGATCTTTTCCTGGGCTAGCAATGTTCCTGGAATGTTCTGTCCTGATGCTGGGTAGCAGCAGGAAGCCACAGTCTCTAGTCAGCCACACAATCATGGGATTTAAAAAAACTCAATAGTCTACAGAATCCTGTGGGACTAAGCTTTGGTGATCAGTAGCTTAGGTGTATTAAATGCATTTTTCACTCATGGTATTTTCAATTTACAGTGCGTTTATCAGGGCATAATCCCACCGGAAGTCAAGGAGCATCTGTAACTGAATATGAGAGGGAAGGCCAGTTTTCCTCCATGAAGGAACCCCATTCTTTCCTTGACTCATTTTACCCCTATCAATGTGGGCTCCCTCCTCCTTTTGGTCCCTGAGGGAAGAACCATTGGTGAGGCTCAATTCAAACCCCTTTTCCTCTTGGAGTGAGCTGCCTGCAGACAGCCTGACTTCTGCTCCCTTCATCCAAGAGTGGACCAGCCTGGGGTGGAAGCTGATTCCACAGCTGTGAGCAGTCCCGTCCTGGGACCATGTCCCTTCGCTCTCTCACAAAAGCTACACACTCCAACCTAATATCTATCAGTGATAGAGGATGATTCTTGCATTTATTTCTCAAACTTTTAAGGACTTGGAGAGTAGACGAAGGAAAAGAGTGTCATCTATTGTTTCCTCAGATACCTCAAGACGTCCACATCTATTCCTTCATGAACCATGGCACTCACCTGGCTCAGAATCCTAACTGCACAGAAAAGCAAACAGAACTGAGTTGCTTTTTCAGTGTCGATGTGGATTAACATCATGGACAATATCCTCTTACCTGTGATCAATTACCAATATCACAGAGCAGCTGACAGAATCAGGGTAGAGAAGCAGTGTTAGCATTATGGGCAATTTTCTAGGTGGCACTGACTACATACAGTAGGATCACAGAACCTACTATCACTGGCATCATATTCAAATGAGATTAGCTAATAAGTGCAATAAAAACTTGGAAACTACAAAATGAAGTCAATAATGAAAACACTGGGTTTGAATTTTGGAGCACTAAAATATTCATACTGCACATTCACTGGTGCATTTTAAAACAATGATAAGTTGAAAATAATGTTTGCTTAATTATGAATAACCATTAAGTTAATCTTCTTTTTAAAAGAAAACCATTTCTCACAGCAAACAAATCTACTGCTCCAAACCACTCTGGTTCTTTCACAAAACCCTGGAAGGCCTAATTTTGTAAATGGGTCTTCTAATAAGAGAACAATTTAACTCTTAGAGTGTACTTTTCCCAACCTGGCTCCCCGTAGAGTCCCTGCGTTCACAAAGCATTTAGATTACATTAAAATCTATAGAATGTGGCTTGGTTTCATAAAATAAAATTCACGCAAAATAGCTACAAGCTTTTCCCTTAGAAAAAAAAGAAAAAAGAAGAAAGAAAGTCTACTCACCTGAAAACACATCAAGTCTTGCAGCCCCTGAATCTCTGAAAACAATATAAAAATATCATTGCTTCAATTGAAAGTATGTTTAAAAATTACATTAATCTAACTTGCTTATATAAGGTACAACCTACTGTCAGATATCAAAAAATATAAAAAGCCACTTAAATTGCTTCAAAATCAATTACTATAATGTTTTACTGTGCATTTATATACTAAGAACTATCATCACTGATCATTTGAGAGTATTACAAAAGCTAAAACTCAGAAATTTAAAATAAGGGATGGAATTTAGTAGTAGTTATACAAAAAGCTCATCAAAATGAACATGAATAATGTATTTTTTAAAAACTGACCAAAGAATAATCCAAATGTCATAAGATGATTTTCATGATGTTTCATAGGTATGAGAAAAAGGAGGTCTTAGCTGATGAGGAAGGAAGGATGGTAGATCCTTTTAGAAAAAGAAGCTCAGTACAATAACTAGTGCAACTCTGATGGGTTGCAAGTCTTTCTCCAAATTTCCTTTAGTCCCAAGCCAAAACTATTCCAAATAAGTTTAAGTAGTAACCCTGTATTTGCCCTATGACCCTAGAAGTTAGTCCTTTATAGCTTGTTCCTCTAGTCAATCGATGCTTCTAAGTCCTCCTTACACAGAAATTCTAGAGCTACCACTGCCATTTCTAGAGCATTTCATGTCTCTAAATGAAGTCCTTTTGAAAATTCCCTTCTAATCCTTACCACATCCCATGACATGTATGTATCAATATCTCTATTATGCAATTATGCTTTCTACAAAGTACCACATTATATAATACATGCTCAATAAATGCCAATGTACTGAAGAGAAAGTTTGTAAAGAAATAGTTTCTTTGTATGGTTAAGGCATAACATAAGGACTCGCCTTTACATCATATCAAGACACTTTATGATGACCTTTGTGTTTCAGCCCTAGATACTTGCTCTTTGAACAGTTGAGGTATTAGGAAGAGAACCTTAATCATCCCTTCCTATACCATCACATTTATTTTCTCCTCTCTCTTGAATATTCTTTAAATATCTTTCAGTTATAACTTTCACAACTGCAGGATGTCACCAAAATCTTGAATACAATAATATTAAAAAAAATTCCTGGGGCTGGGGTTGTGGCTCAGCGGTAGAGCGCTCATCTAGTCTAGCACGTGCGCGGCCCGGGTTCGATCCTCAGCACCACGTAAAAACGCATTGTGTACAACTAAAAGCAAATAAATAAATATTTTTTTAAAAAACTTAAAAAAAAAATTTCTTAAAATAACTCAGGGACCTCCTCATAAGACCGATTGAGCATCTTGAATAAGTCTGCTAAATAGTTTCATTTGCTGTCAAATACTAGCATCTAAACAATGGTAGAGAACTGAGGTATCCGCTGAAGACAGAAGAACTGACAGGTTCAAGCTGGTGGGACAATGCTGGTCATGGGGCATACTTGAAGGCACAGGCTGGTCCCACAAAAGCCCCTGCTCCTCCAGCCCTGATCCCAGAGGAGTGTACTCTCAAGGATGTTGCTCCTCCTCATCTTTCAAGGAAAATAGGAGATCCAATTTTGTTATGTGGTGCCTCCTGTTCTTAAACCTTACAATTACCTTTTCTCTTCCTTTTCTTTCTGAATACTGTGTAAACTTTCACTATGAGACAAAACACACATGAGACAGGATAGACCTGGTCGAGGGGCTGCCAGTTTACAAATGCTGCTCTAAGAATTGCTTTATCGATCACATTTCTCTCCTTCTTTCAAGTCCAAAGTTAATCTTTCTTCCCCAGTCACCTACTCACCCTCAACCATGTAAAGTGTTCCATTGTTCTACCTCTGCTACATTCTGATTTCCTGTGCCTTGTAGAATGAATGAATGAATGAATGAATGAATGAAACAACTTCAGAGGAGAAAAGACAAATGGCAATATAGACAAATGTGTTCTTTGAGAACAAGGTGCTGAAATGGACCACTCAGTAAAAAGTAGGATTCACGGACATAGGAAAACTTTGCTTCAGAAACAACAGCAGCCACCCTGATCTCTTGCAGAGAAACTAACCATGAGTGTTCATTTTCCAGGCCCCTACCCTGTTAGCTCCTTCTAACTTGCTTAGGTTCATGGCTCCCCTGAACAATCAACTTTATGCTTCTTCTCATTTTCCCTCCCTTTTTGTGATTGCATTATCCCTATAGAATGTTTCATAAAAGGAGGAACTAGTAATTTTTTTACCTAGCACTGGGCACAATGCTGGGTAGAAATTCCTGGATGGCTGGTTAACTGACCACACCCTGTCAAAAAGGTCATTTCCCTTTGAAGGCCAAAAATGGAGGACAAACAAGAAAAGCTAAAATATGCTCTGAACCAGTGGCAGGGAATTTAAGTCCTCCTACTGGGATCTCTGATCTAACAATGGCACACTATTTTCTGGTGGACTTGGCTTTCTGCAGAGAAGGGACGAAAAATCTGTGCAACAGCGAAGTACAAACATAAAAACCATCAAAGACCGTATTCAAGTTAGCTAGAAAACTGAGTCCATCCCAATTCTCCACACGTATACTATTGAGTGAAAAACTGAAGTTATTAATGAGGTTCTTTAAAGCTCCATTCCTTTGTCAGAGACAGTGAAATAGGATACTGGGGTTTTGTAGCCAAATGGTACAAATCTGAATTCTACCTCTACCAAAGAGTAATCATAGAACTTTGAATAAATCATCTAACTTCTCTGTGCACAGATTTACAGATTTACACATACATATAATTGGGGTAATGATTCCCCCTCAGGGTGATCCCACAGGACGAATGATTTGACACTGTGCATGTCACTCGCACAGGTGGAGGAGAACAGAGCTGTTTTCTGACTAAGCACACAATTCACCTCAATGCAGACTTCAATAAAGGCTCAGACCCAAATGTCAATTCTCAAGACAAAGTGTGATGTGTAACTGAAGAAACATCCAAATGTCTGCTGTTTCATGGTTATCAACACTAACACAGAAGTTTAGTTTGCCTTCATTTCAAGTTTGATCATAAGTATGAATTAAATAAAGGTGAATAATTCCTTTTTTTTCCCATAGTATTTTTTATTATGCTGGAAATTGTTATGGTTTCAATGTGAGGTGTCCCTCAAAAGCTCAGGTGTGAGACAACAATGCTAGAAGGTTCAGAGGAGAAATTATTGGGTTGTGAGAGTCTTAATCCAAACAGTGAATTAATCCCCTGATAGGGATTAACTGGTAACTAAAGGCAGGTGGGGTGTAACTGGAAGAAGTGGATCATTGGGGGTGTGGCTATGGGGTATATATTTTGTATCTGGAGAGTGGAGTCTCTCTGCTTTCTGATCATAATGTGAGCTGGTTCCCTCTGCCATGGTCTTCCGCCGTGATGTCTTGCCTCACCTCGATCCACGAGTAGTGAAGCCTACTGTCTATGGATTGACCTCTGAAATTGTGAGCCCCTAAGTAAACCTTTCTCCTCTACAATTGTTTTGGTCAGGTCCTTTAGTTACAGCACCAAAAAAAAAAAGCTGACTAAAACAGAAATCAAGTTGCAAAACATGCTTAATGGGGAAAATGACAGTATATTTTTATCTTCAAAGATAACTGGACTAGATTTATGTCATGAAATTCCCTCAACAGCCTTTGTTCCCAGGTAAACCTACCTTGCATTGTCCAGCAATTCAGCCAGAGCTCCAAAAAGGAAACTGTGGGTCGTGCTGATGAGAAGAGGAGGGGAAAACACAAAGTTAAATCAGGGTAAATGCTTTAAGATACTCACACACAAATGTTCTCCAGTTGTGGACAATCAGTTCTGAAGTTATTACAGAGACAATGTGCTCAGCATGGCCAAGATTCTGAAGGAAATACTGCATCACAAACCCAGGGTAAGAGCACGTTTGCAAAATACCCTGTCTACTTCTAATACAGTGAAGACTACTGAGGATCTTACTGATGTAAGAACAAACTTTCATGTTTTAAACTTTCTTTATAAATACATTTTCAAGTACTATTTCTAAATAAGTTTTCATTAAAATTGTATCACTTAATACCAAACCAATAATGAACAATATTGATCAAGATCTTAGTCTACTAAAAAGCCACAGGGTTCCATCGGTAGGCACAAGAATTGGCAGGAGGTGCTCTTCACCACACCAATCTCTGTATCTCTGTGGACACTTTCCACACATGAAAAGCCTGCTCTTTAAATGACTTCATGGATTACCTGTAGTCATTTTTTCTTTTTTTTCTCTTCTTTCTTTCTTTCTTTCTTTTTTTTTTTTTTTTTGATACCGGGGATTGAACTCAGGGGCACTTGACCACTGGGCCACATCCCCAGCCCTTTGTGGTATTCTATTTAAAGACAGGGTCTCACTGAGTTACTAAATGCCTCGCCATTGCTGAGGCTGGCTTTGAACTCATGATCCTCCTGCCTTAGCCTCCCAAGTGCTGGGATTACAGGCATGTGCCACCATGCCTGGCAAGTCATTCATTCTTGCACCCCTCAGTACCAGGTGCTTGGTGACAAAACACAGTGGACAACCTTCACTACTTACAACACTTGGAAGGCTAAAGGGTTATCTGTGGGTGAAATAGGTTGCTTTCAGGATTTCATGCTTGCTTTTCCTCTTCTGATGTGGCTATTTCAACTAGCAACCTTATCACAGCATTAAGAGAAAATTCAGTATGCACTTTCCTTTTTATGTTTAGTAAACAGGTTGCAAAAGCAAGAAACCCATTTACCATTTGTATAAGAGAAAGCATCAGCTGCAATGTCTGACTCTCCAGATGCCTTATGACATGGGACAACACCTTAACTTAAATTTTATTTTAAAAATTACGTGTGTGCGTGCGCACGCGCACATGTGTCTTCATTTTGGGAGATTTTAAACTTTAAACATAGATACTAATAAAAGGTCTCTTGAGTAAGGTCAGCTTTAAAGTTTATAATTTAAAAAAAAAACAAATCTAAAAATTACTAAATAGTGCTCCTTTTTAAAAAGATGTTCTTCACACACACACACAAAAGCTGGCATAAAAATCTTATATTCTATAAAAGAGGAGTGTAAGTGACATGCTTTACCAAATTAGTACTTTAAGCCACATCCCTTCTAGTGAATTTAAAATTTGTATACTGAATGATTCAGTACACAAAAATTCAATAGATGTATATCCTTTGTGAAAGTCATTGCAATAACTCTGACCAAAAATGCCATATGAGTTTCTGTATTAGTTCATTAAAGAGTTTTTATAGCTACCTATCATGTATCCATTTGTACAGGTAGGGTGTTTGCTAACATGGGACTTAAGTTGGTGGGGTATATGAAAAACACACAAGTAAATCCACAATGATGACCTCACAAATGGTGGTTAGGTACTTTTTTCATAGCGGTGATGGGACAGAGTAATTGCTGGGGAAGGGCAGGGTGTTCAGGGAAACCTCTCTTCATAGAAGACATTTAAACTGTTCTTTGAAGGATGAGAACCTGGTCTCTTGAAGGGGCAGGGTGAAAACTTTCCAGCAAGAACAGGAGATGCAAGATCCCAAAGTAGAAATGAGCTAAGGAGACTGTGTGCTCCCCTTGTGGTAAGATGGAAAGAACAAGCCTTCAGGCATGCAGAGGGTCATGCAGGGCTTCCTACCCCACAGAGAGGAGCTTCTAAATGGCAACATGCAAGTGGAAACACTGTAATAGTGAGAGTGACACATATGGTTTACTTTTTAAAAGCTTAGTTTGGCCACTTGCAGAAACATGGATCCAAAAGGAGTCAGAATGGGAGACAAAGAAACCAGTTAAGAGGTTGTGCGGAGGGTGGTATAGAAGACATGGTGGTGATGAAAAGAAATGGATAATGTAAGACACATTTAGAAAAAGCATACCCTTGGTGGGGCGAATGCCGAGTGAAGCAAAGGCAAACTTTTTAAAAAAAAAAAAATACTCCTCTTTTATGCATGGAAGTCTCAAACCAACATTTATTTACCTGGACAGCTGAGAAGATGTCAATTTGTACCTGATTTTATTTATTTATTTTTTTTTTTTTTTTTTGCATCATGCAGCTGTCTTTTTTAATATTAAAAGGTATTATTTTTAATATTCATATTCACTAATTGAAATGGGGTTGGAGAGGACCACTGCATGGTCCATACCTGCAATTCCAGCAACTTGGGAGGTTGAGGCAGGAGGATCACAAGTTGGACGCCAGCCTTGGCAGTTTAGCAAGACTGTGTCTCAAAGTAATACACACACACACACACACACACACACACACACAGAGCTGGGGATGTAGCTCAGTGGCGGAGCACTCCTGGGTTCAATACCCAGTATCTCAAGGAAAAAAAAAAAAAAAAAAAGGAGGAGGAGGAGAGAGGCTGGAGAAGTGGGTATCACAGAATGTTTCAGGGGAGAGGGTAGCTGGGAAGTAATAGCTGCAGAAATGATACAAATCTGAGATGGAGGAATTTTTTCCGAAATAAAGTTCACAGTCATTCCAGTACTGAACTTAAGTTTTTTCTAAAAATCACTCAGAACTGCTATTTCTTCATTTTTCTTCTACTCCAGCCACCTTTTAACTATTTATTCCACCCCTACCAGCTAGAACTCATTCTCCAGAGATTAAAAAAAAAAAAAAAAAAAAAAAAAAAAAAAAAAAAAAAAAACACTAAACATTTCTTGTTTTACTCTATTATCTTAAAATTGCACAGTTTGCCCACACCAAGGATGGCCTTTTCCCTGGCTTTCTTTATTCCTCCATTTCTGTGGTTTCTACTTTGATACATCCATTCTATCAGCTGCTACTTTTAGTAAACACAAATTACTAAAAGATTCCAAAACACTGACATACCACAGTGAATCACACAGCACTCATGGCTATACTTTGCAGTACTAGAACTGACAAATGACATGGAATATTCTGTCACCTGCCTCTACAATCTGAGCACAGCAGTTCCCCCCATCCAGGGTTTCACTTTCTGTGGTTTCAGTTATTATTGGTCAATCTCCATCCGAAAATATCAAATGGAAAGTTCCAGAAATAAACAATTCATAATTTAAATTGTGCACCATTCTGAACAGCATGATGAAACATTGAATCATCCCCCTTTATCACAGCATATTGCTGTAATTGTTCTATTTTATCATTAGTGATTGTTCATCTCTTCCTGTACCTAATTTATAAATTTATCATGGTTCAGACATCCACTAGGGGGCCTTGGGACAGCATTCCCAAGAACACTGTATTTGAAATAACACCTAGTCAGGAGCCCAAAGAGGCACCTGGGCCTGGCAGAGGAGAAAAAGTGCCAGAATAACAAATAAAAGGTTAGATTCCTATCTTCAGAGAGGTTTCTGGAAACCTCAGGAGACCAAAGAGCTTGAAATCAATGAATGCAAATTACTGCGTTTGAAAGGTAACTTGAATCTTTAAATTGTGGTGTGGGTCAGACTGGAGCAGGCAGGATTGGTAGAATTAAGCGTCCCGCTAACCAGCAATTAAATAGTTGTGTTCAAAGATAAGTGTGAAGCCTTTCTACTACTAGTTGGTGTTAATTGAAGAATATCAATATCTTTATCACTTGTTCATTGTTTTTAGAAACATATACAACATAAATCAACCACACCAAGTTCTTTTGTTATTTCAATCAGGTATTTGGTTCCGGCGTGGACAAAACTTTTCTCCATTGCGTGGAGACCCTACCCCTTTCCGACCCCAGCTAGGCACTCACGAGTTGGCGTGGATGAAATCCAGATGGAGTCGGGCCCGTTGCAGCGCAGCATATTTGTGGCTCATGTCCTCCAACGCGACCCGCGCAGCCCGAGGGGACAGCGACGCCTGGCTTCAGCTGTTCTCCAAGCCCTTGCCCACGCCCACGCCCACGCGCGGAGCACCAGCTGGGTAAACACTAGCGCCCCCCTGCGGCCGCAGCGCGAAGCTCACCCTGCACGGTGGACCCAGTTATCTGGCCAGGTTCTTAGTTTCTTGGTCTTGAGTCCATTGTTGGAAAATCAGGCATCAGAGTTAGGTTCCTTCTCAGGAATTGAGATTTCTATAACCTATGCAGGCAGTTGTTCTTCTTGCTGTCCCTTTTAATCATTCTCTAGATGGAAATTGTGGGATTAGAATTTGATAAGAAATTACACACACACACACACACACACACACACACACACACATCTACTTTGTGTTGCAGAGGAGTGCCTGTTGGATAAATAGACAGTTTCTCTTTGCTTGTGCAGTCTGCTTACCCTACTGTTCCTTTTGAGTTTAATCATGCTTCCGCCATTTGGAGAAAAGAAAAGAAAAAAACAGAACCAAAAGAAAATCTGAAGACACTGAGAACAGAATTTGGACTTAGCTGTGCTGTGGAGGCTTGTCTGTCCCTCTCTGAGAACAGCTGTTCCCATCTGGATGGGTCACTAACATTTTCACCTGTTGGTTGACATTCAACTATTTGATGCGTTGACTTGGCTCAAGGACTAGACATTTACTAATCTTCCAAAAGATATAACTGGACAGCTGCAAGGTGGAGAGAAGCCTTCAGCCACTCTCCCATCAAGAAGCCTCTCTCCACCTTGCAGCTGTCTACTTTTTTTTTTTTTTAACTCTGCTCCGAGTCACCAAAATCCAAGCTGAAACAGAATTTGTAAAAGTTGCTAAATGCAAAGTTCCTATGTGGGATGGGAAATCAGTTGACCTAGCCAACCTCTAAAAAGAGGTCAAACTCTGATTCAATGTCTATAACTATTTTATTTGGAAATTAAGATAGTTTAATAATATTCAGCAAAAAAAAAATTACATGATAGTCTTTAAGTCAGAAAGAAACATCTATTATACAGTGAACTTGAACTAGATGTGTTTGTGATTTTGGGCATCATGCAGGCAAGTAAGCTCTCAGAAAAGAAAAAAAATAAATTTAGAGGTGTCATTCTACTTCAAAAGAGAGGAATTTATCAACTACTACATTTATAGGAATCAAGAGAGGAAGAGAGAATTTGAATGGCAACCCAAAGGAACATGAAGTTCTACTTTAATTTGAAGACTGGAAGTAAACATAAACATTTCAAGTAATTTTCCTGATTGCATTTTTGTTTTTAACAGTGGCTGCTATGGTGGTGTTTTGATAGCAAAATTCTCTTTACTAAGCAACTTAAGCTATCTTTCCAATTTTTTTTTTCCCATGGAACTTCACAAATATGATATTTTATTTTCATTTTATGGGCAAGAAAAGCTTGACAAGCCTCTTCTGGATTTATTTTACTACCCCAATTTCCAGCTGCTATCTCAAAGCAATTTGCTTCTGGGAGGGCACCGGAGCCACTAGCCTGTAATTAGTAAAGGTTGTAATATCTAATTTCTACCAAAGGGAAGGATGTGATTATCACAGAAGCATTCCTTCTAATAATCTGAACAGAGCCTTCCTACCGCATGTGGCCAGCCCCAAAGCACTAGGCAGTACTGGTTGGCCTGGTTGGCAGGCGCAGAGGAGAATCCATTAGATTATGCTAAGAAAGGCCTGAGAGTCACTGCACACAATCCACTAAAAGCCTTTTCCCCTTCCCCGTTTCAGCTCTGTTCAGCCACTCTCCCATCAAAAAAGACAAACTTACTCCTCTTCAAGATGTGCCTTTGGGATTTCTTGTTTTACTCACCTCCCTCAAGATTCACTTCAACATTATTTTATGATAAATACTGGAGTAGTGACATGGAGGGAAAATTAAAATGAGAATCCCCCCCTTTTTAATTTATTTATTTTTTATTCTAAGTTGTTATAAATGACAGCAGAATACATTACATTTCATATTATACTTGTAGAGCACATTTTTACATATCTCTGGTTGTATGCAAAGTATATTCACACCATTTGTGACTTCATACATGCACTTAGGGTAATGATATCCATCTCATACACCCTTTTGCCCCCTCCTTCTTCACCCTTTTGCCCCCTCCTTTCCCTTCCCTACCCCTTTGATCATCATATGGTTGATCCTGATTCGAAGGAGAGTCAATTTGGGATAAGAGACCCTTCAAGTCTTTCTGAACGTTTCATATTTGCAACACACATATTCTAGTTGTAAATAATGGCTTAAACTTTTCATACTACACTTTCCCTTTTATTGACATAAGTATGAACCAACATTTCATTACTCTTAATAAATGTGTTTAAACTGAGATAAAGTTTATAAATATGAAAATTCAGTGTTTGAATCTACCAACGATACACACTGGTATGCCATATACCTAGCACTATAATTAAAAAGTAATCTTAGCATATTATAATAAACACAGGAAGTGAATGCTATTAGATTATTAAATTGTTGATGTTTGAAAGAGGCCAATGATGCTCAATTGAGAAGAGTAAAATGTCTCTGAAAGCAACATATGACCTTCTTTTTCATTTTATTGCATTCATGCAAGACTGAATCTGGGTAATGTATTTTCATCTCTTCTAGTCTACTCTGTGTACCATGATGGCGAGGTTTCATTACATCAATTGCCAGTTATCTGTAAACTGGCAATCTTTACACCCAAGTATGCAGCAGAGTGGTAAGTACCTCTGAGACTGTGGAAAATATGAGGCCTAAAGCTTTCCAAAAGAATGCCAAAAGTACTACATGATTTTGAAAATATGGTTGCCTTCCAGTCAGATAGTTCAACAGTCTTTCCCAACTCTCTTCTGTCCTTCACAAAGGAAAACTTGCTGAAAACTTGTATTCCTGGACTCTTATAGTAAGGGATGGCCACCAGGCCACCATAAATGAAATAGAAGCAGAAGTGTACTAATTAGCTTATAGGAAGGCCTTTGCTCTCCTGATAAAGGCACAGACAGGGCTGGCTCTGACTCCTTTCTTTCTGTCTTGAAGAGAAGCACAATACCTGGATCTTTGGTTGTCATTTGCATCTATGAGGGAAAAGTCAAGAGACTCATATGAAGGCATCCCAAATGTTCCTGAATTACTAACCCAAAGTTCCAGGTTTTTTATAATGGAACAATAATTAAAATTAATCCCTATTTAAGTCATTAGAATTGGTTTTCCCTGTACCTACAGCCAAAACTATTTCTAACCAATACAGGCAAACCATAATTCCAAAAAGCACAGGAGACATACTTTCCTTCCATCAATTCTGACATCAGCAGAGGAGTATTTATTATGGAGTGCGATGTTTAAGTATTCTCTTGCCAGTACTGGTGAATGTGTGTTGGCAGAGAGGAAGGAAGATATTGCAGACAGGAGCAGCCATCAGAACAAGAAGGTAGAGAACGACACAAAACATAGGTGTACAAAGTATAACAACTAGAATCATTAGACTGAATTACAGAAGAGCCTGAGACCAGGTTGGCCAGGAAAGAAGAAGAGTGTTAGAAAAGGGATTTGGGCCTCTGGGTGAATTTTATGTTTAGTGTGATACATAATTTACAGTCATAATTGGCTCATCCAGTGAATTAGTCATTTATTTGAAGAAAGTTTACTCTGTGGTACATCATAAGAATTTAAAAACAAAAATACCTCGTTCTTGCTTTCAAAGCAGTTACAGTTTAATAGAAGCAAATCATATCAGGATTCATTGTAGGAAACAACAACAACAACAAAAAAAAAACATTATAGGTATGTAAGGTACAAAGAAATAAAATACAGGTAAGCACAAAACCTCTGGGAGGGAAGAAGGGCCAAAATGAAGGACCCACCACTACGGGACAGTTAAAGCCAGACTCCCATCAGGAAGCAGCAGAGCAGAAGGCAGAAGTCTGCTGATACCACTGCTGGAGCTGTCTTCACTTCCTGGGGAGGAAGCTTCTTGATGATGGACTGCTAAAGTTGGCCATTGCCTTTAAACACTCACATCTGTGTCCTGCATGTGGACGGCGAAGCATCAGAAAAGAAAGAGAAGTGGGCCAAGGAACTGAACAGACACTTCTCAGAAGAAGATAGACAGTCAATCAACAAACACTTGACAAAATGCTCAACCTCTCTGGCAATTAGAGAAATGCAAATCAAAACCACTCTAAGATTTCATCTCACACCCGTCAGAATGGCAGCTATTAAGAACACAAACAACAATAAATGTTGGAGAGGATGTGGAAAAAAAGGCACGCTCATATATTGCTGGTGGGACTGCAAAATGGTACAGCCAATATGGAAAGCAGTATGGAGATTCCTTGGAAAACTTGGAATGGAACCACCTTATGACCCAGCTATCCCACTCCTCAGTCTATACCCAAAAAACTTAAAAACAGCATACTACAGGGACACAGCCACATCAATGTTTATAGCAGCACAATTCACAATACCTAAACTGTGGAACCAACCTAGATGCCCAGTAGATGAATGGATAAAGAAAATGTGGTACACATACACAATGAAGTATTACTCTGCAATAAGAGAGAATAAAATCATGGCATTCTCAGGCAAATGGATGAAGTTAGAGAATATAATGCTAAGTGAAGTTAGCCAATCCCAAAAAGCCAAATGCCAAATGTTTTCTCTGACATAAGGAGGCCAATTCACAATGGGAATGGGGAGCATAGGAGGATTAGAGGAACACTAGAGTGGCCAATGGGGAGGGAGGGGGAGGGTGGGGGCAAAAGGGTGAAGAAAAAAAAAAAAGATGGTAGAATGAGGTGGGTATCATAACCCTAAGTGCATGTATGAAGTCATGAATGGTGTGAATATGTATACAACCAGAGATATGTAAAAATGTGCTCTACAAGTATAATATGAAATGTACAAAAATAAAAAAGAAAGAAAGAAAGAAAAAGAAACTCAGGATTAAAAGAGTTAAATAACTTTAAAAAAAAGCTATGGTTCTTATGTATAATACTTTAAATGATACTTAAATAGAACGAGCTACTATGTATTAAGCACATACATGCTAGGAACTGTGTTCAGCACTTTATATACATTAAACAATAAATTGGTAAAATAGAAAAAAAGAAAGAGAAGGAGAGAGAAAGATAGCACTGAAGTAAAGGAAAAGGGGGAAATGCATCCAATGTCTGACTTCTCACAGAAGTTGGTACAACCATAGTTGATAGAATTTAGATGCTACTAAGGCATCTAAATGTAGTTTCTAGCTTTTCAATCTCTCTAATAAGATTGGAGAGAAAGTCAAGGAGACTAAGGGAGGCAATACACAATTTCTGCCACACTGATGGGCTTTTTAAAGACATCAATTAGTGCATTACAGTGTTATAGGTCCTTTGAGAGAAGTCAGGCTCCAAGCAGAGAGGTGCTTTAAAGTTGTAATGAAATTGGAACCATGCCTTGAAAGATGAATTTACACTAGTTAGGTAAATAGAATTGAGATTGACATTTTAGGTAGAGGGCTCAGTTAAAAACAAGGAAAAGCCTGAGTCTGCCTGGGCATTCAGTAAGTAGCTATATCATGTCTGGAGCATGGGGTACAGAGTGAGGTAGGAACACAGGGGTGCAAGGTCAGGTAGGTTTGGAAAGGAAGTGGAAGTCAGATCATGGTAGCCTCTGACTATCAGTCAAGCAGGCATTCTGAAATGGGGTTGTTAAGATTTGGTTCTGGAATTTCCCCCCAAAACTATATTGCATTGAAGTCTTGGCCCCTAGTGCAACAGTGTTCAGAGGTGGGGCTCTTGGGAAGTGATTAGATCATGAGGGCTCTGACCTCACATATCTATTAATCCATAGATAGCTGAATGGACTACTGCAAGGCCATGGAAAGTGTAGGTAGATGGGACATGTTGGGAGGAATTAGGTTGCTGTGGGGGGCAGGTGCCTTGGAAGGGTATTTCTTGTTCCTGGACCCTCCCCTGCCTTCTTCCTGGCTATCATGAGCTGGTCAACTTTCCTCCACCACACCCTTCCAACATGATGTTCTTCCTCACTCACATCAGGCCCAAAGCTGACCATGGACTATGGCACCTGAAACCATGAGCCAAAATAAATCATTCGTCCTTTAAATTGTTTTGCTCAGGTATTGCTAACAGCAACAAAGAGCTGACTAACAGAGGGATCAACAGGCTGCAGTAATCATATGGGCAGAACACAAATTTGGGTGGCTTGATATAGTTATTTGGGGGTCTGAGGAAAGCAGAAAAGAAAGAGGGAACAAAGGTGCCTCCATGCTCTTAAGTTTTAAATCCTGGGCAGATGGCATTGTGGGTAAGGGAGAATACTGGGCAAGTCACAAAAAATTATCAGGTTGAGAATTAGAAGAGAATGAGTTAATTCTTGGCATGACAGGATTTAGCATTAAACAGCACATCCAAGTAGTAGAAAATTGTCAATGCAGTTAAAATAAATATATAGATTTTCTGTCTTCCATGGAAGTAGCTAACAACAGGCTGTCATTTTTCAATGAAATATAATTTTGAGCTATGGGAAATGTTAGTAAAGTTATTGAGCCTTATATGCCTCTGAAATAAAAAGCTAAGAAGCTCACGGAAATGGAAGAAGCTGGTTAAAAATACCAGGAGAGAGATAGAAACAGAGGTAAATAGGTGGATAAATGCAAACTTTGTGGATATAAGTTAGTGTTTTTCAAAATTAGCCAAAAATGTGTAAAAGAAAAATTCCTGCACAGAACCCCCAGTTAGATACTGATGTCCAATTCTGAACTGAGATGGTGCGTTTTGACTTCCAAGAATTATGCTCTGTCTTCCATCTGAAAGGACAATACAGGGATTTTTGATAACTGTATTTCCCAGGATTCATCCATAGGAAATGAAGGGAAAATAATGTGTCCAAATCCCAATCAAATTTGCTTCATCTTCTTTCAGCAAAACCCTTTTAAAAACCATTGCAAATAGACAACTGTGAAGCATTATTAGAATGCAAATTGATAAAACAAGACACATTGAACTTTGGGGCACTCCATAATAAAAGTCACTTTAAAAGTTCAAAGGTGGGAAAAAAAACCCTCACACATGTAAGTGAGATCCGTACGTTGACCTTTGAGCTCAGCACTTACGGACATGGAATGAATCACTGGTAATTCCAAGGGAAAAGGTAAGCAAGTTTTTTCCTGCTGTAGCAAAAAGAAATATCTCTTTTAATTTCTTTCCTAACTCAAATTGTAGAACTTTTAAATGAATCAAATTGTCCTGTATGTTCTTCAAAGGATACTTTTCTGTCTGGGAAAATTATTTACCCATAATTGTGTTATCTTCCCCTCATATCATACCACAACAACATCCAGAAAAATGCCTCGTTTATTGTAGGCATATCAAATAAACCACTGTTTTTAATTTAAAGTTGCTCACTGGTTGTTTCTTACTATTGTCACATCATCCCCATGTCCAATGGCCAGAACTCTGTCATTTGAGATAAGCTCAAAACCTGTTCCAAAAAAAGAATTGCAGAGCAGCCATGGTGTTTGTGTGTAACCAAAGCTACGTAACATTTTCGGAATAGTTTTTTTTTGTTTGATGTATTATATTGTTGAGTTTTAATTACCGCTATGCCACCATAATTATCATATGACAATAAAGTTGGGGAAAAAAATCCAGCATATAAAGGAAAGGAGGCTGTGACGTGATGTCAGGGACCCTCTACCTTCTTCGGCCCAGTGCTCTATGTTTTCATTTGTAGCCTGAAATTTCTTCAATAAGGCATGAAGCCTTTCATTTCACTGCTGAGTGAAATGATAGGTTGTGACAGAGAATTGCTGAGTGTGGACTGAGTGTGGCAGTAAGTAGTTTCAAGGTTCCAAGTCAGATGTTGATATTACCCTGCTCTTCTCACTCAGAGGCTTGGCTGGACGTTCCTAGCTTGGATGGAGTCCAGGGCCCTGTGGAGAAGGGGACATATATAATAAACCAAAAAAAAAAAATCTCTTTGAATTCCAGAGGTAATATTATTGTAATATTATCAGTTGTACTCCTAATATTATCAATTTCGCACTGGCAGAATTTCCCCTAGAAACGTGTATGCCGTGATATGCCAAGGGGTTTAAGGTACTTGGATGGATATGTTAAATTTTGCCCCACATTATTTTACCAACTTAAGGATTCAAAACTTTCTTCATGACAGAGAAATGCATGATAGAATAACATATAGCAGATCATATAGTTACCCCTCTTTTGTTCTTTCTCCTTTTCCTGGTGCACAAACATACCCCAACCTCCATGATGGCTTTATCTTTGTGCCAGTATCTCAACCAGACCACACACAATATCTTTAATTTTCTTAGACTGAGTCCTAATGTTGCTTGTTCTTTCTGGATTTATAATTTCCTTTCCTTTTTCTCATTCTCCCTTTCAGAACTTCCCCTCCTCACTTGTCTCTACCCAAAGCTCACCTTTTATAGCACCATAATTTTCATCTTAAGTGACCAAAAGGATCATTAATCCTGAGCAGAAAATATGATAGTAACTGTGGAGAATATGATATCCCTCTTATATAGAGGGCACTGGGATATTAAAAGGGCCTGGGGCTTTGTAACCATTATACCTCTATTAAAAGTTAAAGCTCTGTAAAAATCCCTCCTAGGAATCCTCTGTATGGGGATAATAATAATTTCAAGAGCTTTGGACTATGCACCAAGTTTGATTGGCTAGTCCAAAGGACAATATTCTCAGGCTTACGTGAGAAATATACTACAACTGATAACAAACAAAAGTGATTGTAATCATTCACTTAATGCTTATTATGCTTATTACATAACCATGAATGAACAAAATAATCTGTTTTTTCAGGTTTTGAGAAATTTGTGAATTATGAGTAACCTCCTAAAAATGAAACCAACACATGCCAAGTTTCCCAACTCAATGTTGCCCATTTGTACCTGCCCTCACGTACCTTTTTTCCATGAAAAATAATCTATCAACTTATTGGTCAATCTCGTGGGAATGGGAACTAAATTGTACATTAATCTCAATGTGTTGAAAGTGGCCAGAAATACAAATAATTTCACAAATTTGGAATTTCTATGAAGGAAACTGAATCAGGGTAGATGGAGAGGGAAAATTGCAAGAAAGGTTTCTTCTCTTTCTCAAATCTCTGTTCTATCCAAGAGAGAAAGGCAATCTCACAAAGTAAAAACAGCCATCAGTAAATAGACCCTCACTATGGCTCTTCCTCCCCTCTAATATTCTCTGTCAAACTTCCCAATATTCCTAATTGTTATGGAAAACAAGAGTCAAGAGTAGGGAGAAACAGAAATACCTGCAATTTAATGCTTTCTCTTTTCAACTCTTCTGAACTGAAATGTTCCCTCCAAATTCAAATGTGAAATCCCAACCTTCAATAATTCAGAATGTGTCTGGTATTGGAAGAGAGTGCCTTTGATGAGGTGTAAGCTGCCTGTCACGGCCAGCCACGGCGTTGCCACGGGAGGAAAATTCTCGGAGGCAGAGTTAAGCTTTTACTACTTTTACTTCTACTTTCTTAGAGCTTAGAGAGAGGGAAAGAAAGATTTTTAGAGAGAAAGATTAAAGCAAGCTTTTCTTCTTGTCTTCTTAGCTTAGAGTTAGAGTTAGAAAGATAGAGCTTCTTAGAGTCTTAGAGTTAGAGTTAGAAAGATAGAGCTTAGCTTAGAGAAAGATTAGAGCTTCTTTCTTCTCTCTTCTTTCTTCCTTCTTCTGTCTTCTGTCTTCTGTCTTCCTCGGGAGCCTCGGCCTTACTCTGACCAGTCCTCTGGAGCCTCGGCCTAACTCTGGCCAGTCATTACTTCTTCTATCTGGTTTCTCTTCTGTAACCGCTTTGCCTACGTTCTGGCCGCTCTGATTCTTCTGACCGACCGAGTGACTGCCCGGCTGACTGAATTCTCCGTTCTCCTAACTCGGACCGCTTTCACCCGGTTATATACCTTCAGGTTTGCGGGTGCCTACAGGTGCGTCACATACATATCAGGTGGAACCCATGGCTTCCAGCTAGCTACAACAGCCCTTCCTAATTAGGGCTCCTTCAATGAGGGAATTATTTTACAATGAGATTGTTAGGGTGAGTCCCAATCCAATCTCACTGGGGTTCTTACAAAGAGAGGAGATTAGGTCACAAACACCAGAGACACACACATACACAGAGAAGCAGCCACATGCAGATGCAGCACAAGAATGGCCAAAATGGAGCTAAAAGGAGAGGCCTCATGGGAAAGCAAAGCTACCAATGCCTCAGTCTTGAACTTTGAGCCCATAGAACTGTGAGAAATAAATTTCTATTATGCAAACCACCCAGTCTGTGGCATTTGGTTATAGCAGCCCTAGCAAACTCACATAAGTACCCTACAACAATCAGTGGGAAGTAATTGCTGCCATTCACAGCCAGCTGCTATGCATCCTTCATTTTTTCCTTTTAACCTCTTCTGCCTTCCCATCCAGGACTCAGAATACTGTTAACCCTCCCCACTCCCGTCTCCTAACATGGCATTTAATTTTCATGGCCCTCTCCCATATTTCTCTGCTCTAGCTTAAGTCTCCCATCTTTCCCTCAGGGATCCAGGAATCTCAAGCAATACTTTAAACTGTTTAACGCTAAGCCTTTCCCTGGATAATCCAACTGTTGTTTTTATATGTGCAAGGCTGAAGCAAACATACTCAGAGTTTGAGTTTGAGAGAGTGACACTGGTGAAGGCTCAACAACAGGTTACAGCAGCAGAAGATCATAAAATGACTGAATAGCCTTCATTTCAAACCAATACTACATTATCAAGTTTATCTTCTGAGATTTCCAGAGCCATGGGAACAGATTGCCTTCCCATGGAACAAATACTAACGCCCACAGAGCTACCTGCAGAGAAAAATCTGGTCCCATTCATTTCTACGGTGAATCTCCTGAAATGCTTTCTTTGCTTTTAGTTTCGCCAAGCATGGAAGACTTAGCAAATGACAGACTGCATTTTGACAGTGAGCCAATTAATTGGGCAGGGCCCCTTGATAGTTCTGTGCTCTGTAAACTAACTAACACATTGCTGATGCTCAATAAATGTCGCATATTGTCAACTATCAATTATTCAGTGTGTAATGAGGAAAATGCCTTGGCAAATGCTGCCTTAAGGCTTAATCAAGACACTGTGCGGTTCCAACACCACATTACAAAACAGATTGGCATTTTTACTTAAATGGCTAGACTGTATACATTTGTATTAATGACACATCTTTAAATTAGTCCAATTTGTTTATAGTGACAATCAATAGAAATCACTAAAATTGTTGAACATCAGTAACACAGAGAATGTTTAAAGTGCACAGGTAGACTATTCACAAATGCCACTGTGATGGCCCCAAATGATGCCTGACTAATGTATTGACATTTACCTGTGATTTCCTGTCCTGGAATTTTCTTCCTCCCCAAACCTTATGGGAAACTCCAATTCACCTCAATGGGAAACTTCCTTGAAATTATCTTCTCCCACACTAGAAGCGATTTTATTATTTTTTTCATGACCCTATTTCTTGAAACAATACACATGAAATGTGTTGAGAATAAGTGGAATTTGAAAAGTATCTGAAACATAGGAAGTGCCCAATAAGTAATTGCTGAGTGAATGAATAGCAACTGTAGAATAAGACCATGGATTCCTCATTGCACTTTTATGCTCCTCTGTTTTGTATGTACAGATTAGCAAATAGATGGGAGTGAGGGAGGATAAGGAGACCCTGGATAATATGGATAACTGACTTCTTAAGATGACAATCAGCCCCCATATAATAGGAAAACCCCTCTTCCTGAAATCAGGTTGGATCCATTCAAAGACCCTGAGCTACCTGCATCTACTAAAAGGGAAGTCTGTTATAATATTCTGAAGCTATGTTTCCAAATTACATTAAACCTATGACATCTCGGGCTCTAGCAAATTGCTAAACCTACAGCAACCATGCTGAAAACGAATACAAGGGCAAAATACATTTCCCCAAGATTTTGGCCAATTTGTTCAAATTACTCTTGCTCCTACAGTTAATGCTTGGTGAATATATGCCTCTGTAAGCTGGTGACAGCAGCAATGAAGTCTCCATAAACCGTGGTAAGAGGAAGAATCATGGCCTTGAGAGGAGGAGAATACGATTATGTCTGCTGTTTGTCCAAGGGAGTCTCTTCTTCTTCTTCTTTTTTTTTTTTTACTTACAAATGGACCTAAAAAGAAACAACAACAAAGAAGAACCAAAAACCTCTATCTTCTACTTTCTAAGACAAAACCATATTCTACAAGGTAAATCAAAATTTCTGCATTATGCTAATTGGGTTGGAATCTGACATCTTGTGCCTCTCTGAAGAGCTACTGTCTGCATGTAGCGCAAGACTTTACAGAAACCCTTTTTCCTTCTTAGCAAGTGGTTACTCTGTCATTCTCTGCCTAAAACTCAGCTGGTAAGTCCAGATGGAATAGGATATTCCTTCAGTTGTAGGATACTCAGAATAAAAATCAGAGCAAGCCTGTACCTGCAGTCAAATTGTTTCTTTTTTTTTTTATTATTATTTAGATATTCTTTTAGTTGTAGGTGGACACAATACCTTTATTTCATTTATGTGGTGCTAAGGATCAAACCCAGGATCTCACACATGTGAGATGAGCACTCTACCACTGAGCCATGGCCCCAGCCCCTCAAATTGGTTTTAAAATGACTCCTTTACCACTGCTGCAGTAAAATGTTGTTCTCATGGAGTAGCTTTTTGAGAGTGTCACATAATTACATAGGAAGAAGTGCTATCACCAGCTCATTTCCAAGAGATTGAATGCAGTTGAAAGTTCAGTGCAACGTTTAATAAGGACTAATAGTTCTCCTCCCTCAAGGTGCTGGCTGACCCTCCACCTCTTACAGATGCTGACGCCGTTGTGTCATGCCAGTCTGCACCATGCCCTTCATCACTTGTTATCAGAATTTTATAAATGAGTGCTACATTCTCCAAAGCTTTGCAGCTTGTTGATTCTGCTTGCATTAGTGACATGACTTTGAGCAGAAACAAAGTTTGGCTTGCTCCTTGGTGAATAAAGTTTTCTTTCCTTTATTTTTTCTTCTTTGAAAAAAAATCTTTCTAACATTATTGGATGTGATTCCACATATTTTTCTTCTAACATTTCTATTTCATTGATATGGAAGAGACTATGAGAGCTTATCAAGGTCTATCACAGCATATTAAAGTAATGATTTCTAAGTACAAAGCATCAAAGTGGTAAACAGTTCCCATTGATGAGCTTCATTAATTCATCCACTTGATCTTTCTGTTTTTCAAAGATAGATGTTCCAATTTTATTTCAAAGAGCATTTCTATTTCTTTATAATCAAGGTTGCCAATTTCCATGGATTCCAAAATTTTTCTTTCACAGATAATAAAAAGAGACAATCTCTGGGAAAATTGTTTAAAGTCCAAACCTCAACATGAAAACAAAACTGCTACCTTATACTTATTTTCTACAGCCAGCTGGATAAGGCTGTGAAATGACAGACCAGTGCAGGAAAATATTGACTCATTTTAATGCAGTTTAGTTTAATTTGAACCAGTTGATTCAATTATGTTCTATAATGTTTATATATGACAGTCATTGTACTAGGCACTGAAGGCAAACAAACTGCCCTCAGGAGGCTTGCAATCTACTCAGTAATATTGAAATATACATATGTAACTATGATGCAGAGAAATGTGGCCTAACTATGCCACAGGATGCATGTATGAGAAAGAGCAATCCAGTCTGACTGGGGGTCAGGGAAAGCTTTATCCATCAGGAAGGACATTTTTTGGCCTAAAAAGGATTATATATTACATTTATACCTCCCTGATGAAACCAAGTCGCTCAGGCCACATTCACCTGTGGGCCCATTTGAGGTCACACTCACTTAATTTATCTAATTGCATGGCTTACCCCCCACCCTTATGCATGAGTAGCCCCTCTAGTTCTGCTGCAAAGTTTCACCCTGTAATTTTTTTTTTTTTTAATATTTATTACTTTTAGTTGTACACAATGCCTTTATTTTTTTTCTTTTTAATTTATAATAGTAGTATGTATTACAATTCATAATGCACATATATAGCATCTTTTTACATACAACTGTTTGTATACAAAGTATATAAGTACCATTCAAGTCTTCAATCATGCAGTTAGGATAATGATATCCATCTCATTCAACCACCATTTCCCCCCCTCCTTCCCCCCTTGTTCCCTCCCTTCCCCTCCCTTTCTTTTGACCATTCTAGTGTTCCTCTAATCCCCCTATGTACCCCCATCCAACAACACTGTGAACTAGCTTCCTTATATCAGAGAAAACATTCGGTATTTGGATTTTTGAGATTGACTAATTTCACTTAGCATTATGTTCTCCAACTTCATCCATTTACCTGCAAATGCCGTTATTTATTCTCTTTTATTGCTGTATATATTTTGTATATATACCACATTTTCTTTATCCACTCATCTACTGAGGGACATCTAGGTTGGTTCCACAACCTACCTATTGTGAATTGTGCTGCTATAAACATTGAAGTGGCTTGTCACTGTGATATGCTGTTTTTAAGTCCTTTGGGAATAGACCTATCACCCTGTAATTTCTGAACACTCCTTAGACAGTTAGGAAACCTCTGAGCCTAAGTTTACTCATCTGCAAAATGATGCTAATACCTTCTGTATAGAATGACTGTGAGGAGAAAATGAGATAATGTGTTTAAAATTCATAGAATAGCTATTATCATTTTCTGTTTACATTATATATCTCATCCATTTTGTGAAAGAAGCAACACCGCCCCATTGGTCCTCCAGAAAAGGTTCATTTGAAGTCCACGAGTTGAAGAATGATGGAAGTAGAGGAAAGGAAAATAAATTTCTCTTTTGGTTTTATGGCCTTAAAGTTTGTTTGTTTGTTTGTTTGTTTGTTTTAAGTAATTTCCCCCTGATTTTCCTGTGATGCCTCTAGTATGTCACGCAATTAAAATTTTCACTTCTCTACAAAGTAAAACACAAAGAGGGCTTACAAAGTAAAACACAAAGAGTTGTGGCAATGGCGGTTATGCCTCCAGAATTTTGTATAAATGAACACATGAGATAGGCTTTCTGGAATTTGCTGGGCTTGTTTTCAGTGTCTTTCTTCCCAAGCCTTTCATCCATCAGTAAATGCAGGCAGAATTCCCAGCTGGGTAGATCCAGGTTTCCACACACCCTTTCTAATTCAAAGGTAGGCATCAAAAAAGTTGTTCACTATCGGTTTATATCTTTATAGCTACTCATTACAGATTGCATAATCTTAATAAGATGGATAACAGATGTACAATTTGCCTATGATCACATATTAAGAATACATTTTATTTGATGATAAACTTATTCAGTTAAACTTATTCAGTTAACTGCTCATCATGCCACTGAGAGAGCGATTATTTCAAAAATGAAGGTAGTGTTCTAGTTTTATTTATTATGTGCTTTTGTTGGAAACAAATTTGACAATGCAGTTAAATGTTCTTTATTTGTAAGTAAACTTTTTATTTTGAGATATGTAGATTTGCACACATTTGTAAAAACTAATACAGAGCCAGGCGCAGGGGTGCACGCCTGTTATCCCAGCGGCTCAGGATGCTGAGCCAGAAGGATTGCAAGTTCAAAACCAGCCTCAGCAACGGTAAGGCACTAAGCAACTTAGTGAGACCCTGTCTTAAATAAAATACAAAATAGGCCTGGGGATGTAGCTCAGTGGTTAAATGCCCCTGGGTTTAATTCCCAGTTGAAAACAAAACAAAACGTGGGGCTGGGGCTATAACTCAGTGGTAGAGCACTCATCTCACATGTGTGAAGCCCTGGGTTTGATCCTCAGCACCACATAAATAAAATAAAGGCATTGTGTCCACTTACAACTAAAAAAAAAAAATTGTTTTAAATACAATAATACAAAGATATACATAATACAAAAAAAATAATACAAAGATATTCTTTGTGTCTTTTATGAACCTTCCCCATTGATTGCATTTTGCAAAACTAGAGCACTATATCACAACCAGGATATCCACATTGATTTAATTTATTGGTCTTACTCAGTTTACTTCAGCTCCACACGTATTCATTTGTGTATGTATGTGTGTGTGTATGTGTGCATTTAACTTTGCGTAATTTCACCACATGTTTATGTAAGTTCACATAGGCACCACCACAGTCCACATATAGAACAGCTCCCTCACCACAAGGATCTCTCATAGTTCCCTTTTATAAACCATACCCACCTACCTCCTCTCCTCACCCCTATTCCCTGGCAAGTGCTAATCCATTCTTCATTTCCACAGTTTTGTTGTTTTCAAGAAGATTATACAAATGGAACCATAGGTGTATACAACTATCTGGGATTGCCTTTTTCACTCATGTAATTCCCTTGTGATTCACCCAAGTTGTCCTATCCATAAATAATAGTTATTTTTTATTGCTGATAGTAATTTATGATATAGATATACAACTAATTTAGCATTTAGTGTTGAAATGACATCTTCACTTTTTGTTTATTACTAAAAAAGTTGTTGTACACATAAGTTTTCATAAAGATAAAGCCCAGTGGGGCAACTGTTGGGCTGGAAAGTGATTGCATGCTCCAATTTTTAAGAAATCGCTGAACTATTTTCCAAAGTGTCTGTACTATTTTAAATATCCACCAGCAATGTATGAGTAATCTGGTTTTTCCATCTTTTTTGTAAAACAAAAATACATTAGTCTACGTAGGTGATAACATTAGTAAATAAGTAAATGACGCATATAAGAGTGGTCTATAAAAAGTCAGTTCAAAAGGTCCAAAGGGTAAAAAGGCAGAGGTATATAAAACAGCCAGCTCCAGAAAGGGCCTCTCTCTGACTTGTTTCAGTTTTCAGGGCCTCCAGGTATAGAGCAAATGCTTTATGCTTTTGGAAAATACCCAATATGCCGGAAAACTTCATCTGGGTAAAATTAAAATAAAAATCTTTTCTTTCCAAAACAGGATCATGGCCTATAAAATTCTTCAAGTAGTCCTGTGTTCCACATTGCTTATAGGTAAGAAGCCCATTTCTTTTTTATTTATTGTATCTTTTACAGCTATCAGGTTGATACTCAACTTTTTAAAAGAAATAAACAAACATGTTTTATGCATGGACTCATTCTAAAGCATTGAGGGAATCAAACAATTGTGTCATGCTGTGGTTTTGAACAGGTTAATGTCAATTGTGAAAGTGGGATCATTTAATTCCTAATTATGTATTAACATATTAACATGTTACTCTTGCTAAGAAGTCGATTTAATTGCTGCCTCCAAAGAAGTGCTCTGTTGTCCCTGAACAAAGAAAAATTTAAAATATCTTTTAGAAACTATGATACAGAGTACCATTATAAGGAGACCTCAAAATACTCTGGGAGCATGAATTCATTAACCTTCTCTGAGCTACAGCACAGAGAAGTGGTGTTTTAGAGGCAGATCAAGGAAGGCACCAGAGACCAGCTGATTTGCTGCCAAATTGACCTGGTAATTCTGTAGTTGGTATTAGAATTGAACTGAGAGGTCATTTGTTTTCTTTGTAACAAACTGAAAATACTTACAAAGGTATAAATTAACTCTCAGTTAAACCTATACAATTTATAAATATTTCTGATAAAGACGTTTAAATCAGAATAAATGTCTGCTTCTATGATAAGCTTGAGACCTATGCAAAAAATTTTATCTTGCTTGACGCATCCCTCAGACAGATAGCAACAACCGTGTGTGTGTGTGTGTGTGTGTGTGTGTGTGTGTGTTTGTGTGTGTGTGCTTGCACGCACGCGCATGTGTAATTGGTCTTTAATTCCTAAGCACAGAAATAATTTTATTTAAGAATTGTAATCATCAAGCCGGGTGTGGTGGCAAAACCCTGTAATCCCAGTGGCTGGAGATGCTGAGGCAGAATGATCATAAGTTCAAAGCCGGCCTCAGCAAACTCAAGGCACTAAACAACTCAGTGAGACCCCGTATCTAAATGAAATACAAAAATAGGGCTGGGGACGTGGCTCAGTGGTTGAGTGCCCCATGAGTTCAATCCCTAGTACCAAAAAAAAAAAGGGAATTGTAATCATCAGCATTGCACTTTGCATTTGGGTCAGGTTTAAAAATATTGCACGTGATTTAGAAATTTTTAGTCAAGTTATAACTAAGTAGTTAAACCAAAGTATATGCAATGATAGATCCAGCCCACATTTCCAGATGAGGAAAGCAAGGATGGCTCAGTTTTAGTGAGTGAGTGAGAGCACATTGAAAGTTAGTCATGAGTTGGTTGTAACTGCTGGTGTGATGCTTTACCTTGACCACCCCACCTAAGCAGCAGCAGTTAGAAGGGTCAATGGCAGAAGCCTGTAAACTGACATATTCCTTCTGAGTCACATTCTCCTATGAATACTGCAGGGTCAGAAGTATCTGACAAAAGAAAACGGTTCTGCCAAATTCCTTAGGAAACCTCAAATACCTCCTTTTTTATTTTCTAATTTGTTCTTTTTAGCTATATATGACAGTAGAGTGTATTTTGACATATTATACATACATGGAGTATAACTTATTCTAATTAGGATCCCATTCTTGTGTTTGTACATGATGTGGAATTCCACTGATCGTGTATTTATATATGAACATAAGAAACTAACATGCCATTCACTCTACTGTCTTTCCTATTCCTTCCCTAGCTTCCCTTCATTTCCTTTTGTCTAATCCAATAAACTTTTATTCCCCCTCACCCTTATTGTGTGTTAACATCCACCTATCAGAGAGAACATTTGGCCTTTGGTTTGGGGGATTGGCTTGTTTTACTTAGCATGACACTCTGCAGTTCCATACATTTACCAGCAAATGCTGTAATTTCTAGTATACCCTTTTCATAAAGAAGCATACACGAACATCCAACTAGTTTGACTGACTTCACTTTAAAAGAAAATACGTAAGTTGTGTAATTGGAGTTCATGAAAATGTAAGCTGGGAACAGAAACAAAGCACAGAGAAATATTTACTTTGCTGGGTCAGCCCTACAGAGCTCAGGAAAGATGCCTGTGCCACTTGCAGGCTGAGGAGACTGAAGTCTTTGTGATCAGACCCATTTGAAACACTCCTAACTAGTTCAACTAACATCTTCTAAATCAAATAGCTCTAGAGTAGGAACTAATAGCTTGAATCGACTTTCTTTGCCGGGCTCCCTTTTTCTTTCAAGAATGTACCCAGCTGTCTGTACTTCCCTGGAGTCCTTTTGCTCATCACAAGAAAACAACCATAAAAGAAATTTGTTTACTGTTAATATTTTTAAAAAAATAGTTTTCTCAGGGCAGGTGTGGTGGCACATGCTTATATTCCCAGAAACTTTGGAGGATAAGGCAGGAAGATCACAAGTTCAAGACCAGCATTGGCAATTTATTGAGACCCCATCTTAAAATAAAAAATAAAAAAGGGCAAAGGATGTATCTCAGTGGTAGAACACTCCTGTGTTTAATCCCCAGCACCACCATAAATAAATAGATAAATAAATAAAGTTTTTTGTAGGTCAGATTAGTTGCCTAATGAATTCCTTTTCTTTAGAACTTGATTTAAGGTCATCAGGGAGAAGGTCTCATTACGCATTTTCCTGAAGGAATGCTGAAGCTGAAAATGATGACAGGCCTTACTCGAGTGATTAAATTTATAAACAAGACTCCCAAATTATCTTATTGATTTTTTTTTTTCAAAATAATAACATAGATACATTGGAACTGATTCCCTGGTCACAGAACAAGTGCGAGTGCCATAATTTAATAGAAAATATAAATTAATATACCGCCATCGACCATTTAGGTCAACAACTGCCTTCTCCTATAGTAAAATTGGAAAATGTTAATTGTAAAGGAAATCTAAGTTCCTTTAATGTATCTGGGGCTTTACATGTTAGTTCAGCCTTCATGATCATTCTGAAAATGATGCGGTTATACATGATGTGACATGCATCCCATTCTACCAAGAAAACACTGAGGGCTCAGAAAAGTGACATGACCAAGCTACATAAGTAACCAATGGTGAATGCTGCATGCACATCAAAATTTTCATATCGAGGACTTATGAGAGCAAACTGTCCTTTCTACCACACAATCTGTTCCTCCTGGCATTGTGATGCCAGAGATGCAATAGGTATCCGAGCTTAGGCAAAATCTCCTCCTGAAAAAGCAGTGGAGCCCGTATAAGCCTTCGTTCCACCAAAAAAGGAGCTGTAGTTAGGAAGCTGAGTGACATTATCTGACAAAATGGAGCAGCACCAGCAACTAACCAACAACTTTCAATGGCAGCTGCTAGGTGTACCAAAGACTCAACATGTTGCATCTCATTTATTAAAATTAAGCATAAAGAGGAAATAGGAAAAATATATTTGAAAAGCATTTCACTAAGTAAACCAACCTTTGAACATTATTAAGAATTAAGTTAATGGTTTTGGTTGTTTCTAATTTGCCTTTTTTTCTTTTTTAAAGATTGCTTTCATTACCACTCTGCTAAAATAAAAAAATAGATTTTTTTCCCCTCAGCAACCATGTTCTCCTGACTTGATTTGCCAGTTGGAGTTAACCCCATGTGAAAGAGTTTGGGGGTCCATGGCCACACTGTTGACCTGCGATCCCATCTACCCATAAAGTGTGGGTTCATCTTCTGGTTATAGACAGAAAAAAATAAATAAACAAACTGCCTTTGGTCTGTTTTTCCCTCAGAGTTCTAGCTCTTGTTTTGCACTTCCTAGTTAGTAACTAATGACAATCTGTCTTGCAGGAGTTTTTATTCAGTTTTGCTTTTTGACAAGGGCTCTTAAGCTCACATTTTCTTCCCCATTATACTTTCAGCACCTTCGGTCCCTCTGCTTGCCTTCTTCTCAGCCAGAAGAGTGACTCCTTCTAGCCCTCCCATTCCTTGGAGAGTCTGTATTCCCTGAAACAATTTTAGTTTATTTTATAAGATTTTGTTCTTAAATTTTATCTACTCACTTAGATTTAAGATCGATGTTAGTGAGAATAAACTGGGAAATAATTGGATTGGAGAAAAAATGTCATTGCTCATGACTGGATTCATCGAGAGCTCCAGATGTTGTAGAAATACTGTCTATTTTCCTACCCCCGTGGTGACATTTGTCATGGCCATGGAGAGAAGGATCCCATCCACACACACAGGCAGTGGCCCAGAGGCAGTTACTGTTGCATCATATAAAACACCTCCTTCCATGTGTCATGAAGTTCCCTGTGCACAGGATTAAAAACTAATAAAAACTCTGCCACGTCCCAAAATATATCCAAGGAAGTTGCATGGCGGTGTGTGAGCGCCGATGTCACTGCATGTGCATGGAGAGCAACTTAAAACAGATTTAAGTTACCCTCAAGTGATTCTCATTTATGGTTACATTTCAAAATACTCAACACATCAGTAATTCTAAGGTCAACAAAGCAACAATGTCTGGGTTGGAAGTTAAGTTACCAAAGTACCCTATTAACAGACACTTGAATAGCCTGGGACCGAGAAGCCCGTCCTGCAACTGGGCTCCCCTTCTGTGTCTTAGGTCCCCTTCAATCCACCCTCTTTATCCTCTTTACTTTCCCTTTCTGCCCTGTTCTTTTTCAAGTGGTTTTTAACCCTTTTAATCTTCTGTCGTTTTTCCCTCCCTTCTTTTTTTTCTCCTTTCTTTGACTTCTTTTCTTGATTTTTCTCTTCCATTTCTTACTTTACTTGCCTTCCTTTTTTTCTTCACATTTTTCTCTCATAACCCAAATTGTTTCTCTCCCATTCTTTCTCTCTCTCACCAATTTTTATCTGAATTAAAATAACATGAGAGAATCTATTGTACCTATTGTACTAAATATAATTATTCTTTCTTCCAACATAAACGCTTAATTCAGTGACCAATTTTATGAATAAGAAAGAAAAATAGGTAAGTTGTTTCATCACGTTTTTCAAATTATTTAACACAGAAAATATTTATGTCTAAGAAATTATATAAACTAAACATGAGTATTTTAATCTCTTACTATCATAAAATGTCTGCTACATTTACAGGACATTTTTGACAATTTTACATTGGCAAAACATTTGTATATCCTTTTCTCCTCATCCTCTTTGATACTTAATTGCTAGGGACCATTTATATTTTATTTCAGTTCTTAATTTAGGTATGATTTCCTAGGCATTTATTTCAACTTTTTCTTTAAAGACATAAACATGTTAAAAACAGGGGCTGAGCTGGGCACGGTGGCGCACATCTGTAATCTCAGCACTTGTGAGGCTGAGGCAGGAGGATCGCGAGTTCAAAGCTAGCCTCAGCAATGGCGAGGCACTTAGCAACTCAGTGAGACCCTGTCTCTAATAAAATACAAAAAAGGGCTGGGGATGTGGCCCGGTAGTCGAGTGCCCCTGACTTCAAACTTCAATCCCAGGTACCAAAAAAAAAAAAAAAAAAAACAGGGGCTGAGACTGTCCAATAAAAATAGCAAAAAGAATTATTCCTTAAACACTTTTACTGAAGGCTCAGTGCTTTACTTCTGATATCTTGTACCTTAGTATTTTAAAAAAATTTTTAATATATAGTTTTTAGTTGTAGGTGGACACAATACCTTTATTTTGTTTTTACGTGGTGCTGAGGATTGAACCCAGTGCCTCAAGCATGCTAGGCAAGCGCTCTACCACTGAGCCACAACCCCAGCCCTACCTTAGTATTTTTTAACTTGAGGAGAACTATAGGGCTTATCCTCCATCTCTACTACAAGGTGTCAGTACCACAAATATCAGTATCACCCAGAGCCCAGTGGAAGTAGTGAGAGGTAGACCTATCCGGTGGGTCTGGCAGATGCTATATGTCTTCTGCCTCTACTAAATCCATCTCATTTATTTCAAAGACATACAGGTGTTGAAGGTTACATGAGAGAAAGAATTCACAGTCATGGCTGTCCAGGGATGACAAGTTCCCACTGGCTGAAGCTACTCTGGTCTGTGCTCATTTTTTATTTCCCTCTGTTTCTTAGTGAATCTCTGAGGCAACAGATTGTTGAATTCTCTAAGCCACCCCTCATTCCAGTATATAACAGTCTTCTTCATTTTCCTGGTTCTTAACAAGCTGAGAAATAAACCGAATCTGATTGTACAAAGCAATCTATTTCCTTTCTACTGAGAAAAGCTAATTTGGAAGACGTAGCTTAGTCAAAGTGCATAAAGGGCTTGATGATTTGAGTCCAAATTTGGCGAATTTAATATCCAATTGTTGGTTGCAGAAACAGAAGAGAAAGTGTCCTCTGAAGGCAGCTCACTGAAGAGGAAAAACAAGAACCGAGTCAGATATGCCAAGTTATGCTTCTCGGATTTACTAGTCGAACGAGGCACTCCCCTTTCCAGGGACAGGGTATGCAAAGGACCAGAAAGGAAACCGAGATCACTTAAAATGTAGTGCCTCTGTGTGAAAGAAAACAGAAATTTACTACCAGAGCCTGTAATTCTGTATGTGAAGTTTCACATTAGGCTTTCTGATCTTTTTAGTGCAGTGGCTCCTACTACAAGTATCATTTTCATCATAGTATCTAGAATATTCGGTCATTTCTTCACCATCGAGTTTAAAGACTTTTGCAGCCCTCCTGGGTGATGCTAGTGTTAAGTGTCTTCCTATTTCTAAGGGTGCCCTTTTCATAACTCACAGGTTCTTCATCAGCTAGGATGGGCACCCAGCCCTTTGTTCATAATGTGAATACATTTTCATTTGTTTTGCTTTCATTATTGTCAAGGTCTATTCTGAACTATCCTTTGCTTATTTCTGTCTGTAGGAAAAGAGCCCACTTAGCTTATTCTCTATGCTGGTATCTAACTAACATGATAACACACAGAGAAGGGAATTTCCAGTTAATCACCTATTTTTCATAAATACATTCCAGTTCAAAATGTTTAATCAGGAAGAGACCTTGGAGAGAATGTAATTCTGCCTCTTTTGACAACAGAAAGGCAGGTGCAGAAAAAAGAAGTAGCTCAGTGAACTAGCTAAGCACTAGCAGGGCCAGGAAAAGACTCAGATCTTCTTGACTTGTGTGGGGAATTGTGACTCTGAACAGCTTTGTACTCCGATGTGTCTGCATTATTTCTACTGTACAGAATTTTCCACCAAAGATATTTGTGAAATGTTGAGAAAGAACATTGACAGATCCTATTAAAATGGACTGATACAAGATGAGGAAAAGGAGGTTGTACAGGGTGTCGGAAAGAAAAAGAGAAAGATATTTTTCACGGCTCATGATCATAAAGTTTATGAAAGGCATTAACCTGGCTGATATTGACTACATTTTTTAAAAATACGTATTTAAAAACCAACAAAGCAATAAAACTCAGGGTTGAGTTTTCAAGCCCCAGCAGTATCATATAGATTCACAAACTCAAAACCCTGGTCTTGCTCTCACTAACTTTCAAGGTTGATCAGGCAAAATGAAAAAGGGAGGAGAAATTTCTCAAGCAGAGAGGATAATAACATGCCCTTCTATCTGACTTGCATTTTATTTCCAATTCTGCCACTGACTTACTATGTGACCTTGAGTGAGTCATTTCATCCCTGTGTGTCGATTTTCTCATTTGTAATGTAGGATAATAAATACTACTTTCTGTCTCTCTCATGGGTGATGTTATTATCACCATCAATTAATATTTATTGGATGCCTGTTGGACCTATAATGCTGAAGTAGGAGTTTTACCTTAGAGAGAGAAAGAGAATATTATATCAGTGAAATATTTTCCATGAACAAAAGACAGAAGATTTACAAAAGACAGAATTATTAGAGTTTAAAACAACCATGACACAAATTTTAAAGCATCCTTCTTTGCCAAGATTTACATACTAGTACTTTTTTTTTCATAGTGATTGTACCATACACCAGAATAATTGTGGTGGAATATAGGTTTTACTTTGGGGTGATTCCAAATAACACTATGGTAAGCCATTCCTGGAGCTTCTTTTTCTACCTGGAAATTATATCCTAAGCCTCACTTATTCAGAAATATTTCTTATTTGTTGACAGTACTGAATTGACGTTACACAGCTACCCTCTTTGTTTGGAAACAGGATCATGCATACAACATGTAACACTGTGACTAACACCCTTTGTTCAAAAAGAATAAAAAACGTTCTGAAAAATTGCCTATCAGCATCTCTCAGGTAAAGCAGAAACTTCCAGTGCTGGTTTGCCCATACCAGGCAAATGAATGGAAATTCCCTTCCATTCTCATCAAAACAATCCTGCCTTCTCATCCCTGCTGTCACTCACCTAATTAATCATCTCTCATCTAGACTATTGGAGGAGTCTCCAACCTTGTGTCCCTCACTCTGCTCTCTCCCCATCTGTCCTCCACACCACTGACAGAGGATCTTTCCAAGTGAATCTGAGTGGATGAACACAACGTGGTACATGCATACAACACACTGCTCAGCCTCACAAAGGAATGGAAGGCTGCCTCTCTCACAACATGGATGAACCTTAAGGACATTATGCTAAGTGGACTGATATTGTATGTGTCCACTTATTTCAGGTACCTAGAATAGAGAGTCACAGAAAAAGAAAGGAAAATGGTGGTTACTCAGGGCTGGGGAAGGGTTGTTGTTTAAAGAGTACAGAGCTTCTGTTTGGATGATGAAATGGTTCTGGAGATGGACAGTGGTGATGGATATACAATATTGTAAATGTACTTACGACCACTGAATCGTACACTCAACAAACGGTAAATGATAATTATTATGTTACATATGTTTTATAGAATATTATCACAATAAAAGTATTTTAAAACTCTTAGATCTGGACTTATCATCTTCTTGTTCAGGAATAATCATTAAATATTTGCAGAATAATGCGTAAGCTCCTTAGTATGACAGTAAAAACCCTTCAGGCTGGAGCTTCAACTTGTCTTTCCTAAACTCTCACCAGGTCTGTACCTCAGCCCTACATTTCAAACACACTAGCAAAGTGAGAGTCGCTGAACCTGATCTTGAGTGACTCCTCTGTGCCTTGGCTCTCTGGTCCCTTTAGCCTGGAACACACTCTGCTTCCACTCCCTTCCTCCTGGCCATTGAGACTGTGTATACCCTCTGAAGCCCAACTCAAAACCAATTTCTGTATGAGCCTCCGTGTCAATATCAGAATTACTTACCTCCACTATGGATGATCTAATTATCCATGAACTTTGACCGTAATGTGGGCTCCTTGATGGCATAGGCAATTTATTGCCTATCTTTCCATGTAGTAGTGATTGGTAAGGGTTATTTTTGTTTGTTTGTTTGTCTTTCCATGCAATGATTACCAGAGTGAGGACCAGGGTAAGGAAATTGAGGGACTTAGAGCAAAAAAAAAGGTGCATAACCCCATGAGTTCCTTTTAGGATATTGTATCCCTGAGGGCCTCACTTGCCTCACTCTAGATCCAACCCCGATGACTAGCTATTTACCTTGGCATTAGTAAATGCTTAAAATGCATTGTAACTATGACCTACTACTGCATAACTAATTTCCTCAATTCTTGGCACCTTAAAATGATGAATATTTATGATTTCAGTTTCAAGGTCAAGTATTTGGGAGTGGCTTATCTCTGTGATTCTGGCTCAGGGTTTTTTCATGATGTTACAGTGAAGATGTCTGTGGGGGCTACAGTCATCTGACTGGAGCAAAAGCATCAGGTTCCACTGTGGCTCACTTACATAATTGTGGGTGGAAACTTCATTTCTTTTGTTCTGTGAGCCTGTCTCTCTCAGGGCTGCTTGAGTGTCTTCAGAACATAACATCTGGTTTAGAGCTGATGAACCAAGCCAGGGAAAGATGGAAACTATAATGTTTCCTTACGTCCTAGCCCCCTCCTTCATTTCTGCAGTATCCTATGGTGACACAGGCCAGCCCTGTTACATGAAAGAGGAACTGCCCAAGGATGTGAGGCAGTAATCTTTGGGAGTCACCCTAGAGGATGGCTTCTGCAGACATGCTGGTTGACAGCACCAGGGCATTATTACTTATGGCATCTGTCACTAATCCAGTTTGAAGTTAAGTGTTCACATTTAAAACTTTTCTATCTAGCACCTATCACCATTGTTTCCAGATATTGATCTTAAAGATTACCAATGCTTTTGCTCACATCATTCCTCCAACTTATAATAATGTGGCCCCTTCTCCCATCCGGCTAATCTAATATTCTCTTCAAATAAAAGGTTCAGCAACTTCCTTAACCATGAAAACACCTGCCCGGGCCATAGTGCTTGATGCTCAATAATGTCTTCCCTGGTATTCTTAATCCTCCCTGGCACAATCAAATCATATGTTGCTTTGTTCTGTTTTGTATCTTTGACCTTTGATCCCAACTAAACCTTCTGCCCTACAGACGGGAGTTTTATATACTATAGTTCATATAACCCTTGTTCATACAAAGAATCAGTTGACAGAACCTGGTTAATTATAAGGTTGTAGAGTACCTAATGTGATATTACTTATAATTATATTTTGCAATGGATACTTCTTTATCACAAGTAAGAAACAGATTGTATTGTTGCCATATATAGGTAAGAAGCAATCATGAGAACATTATTGACTCAAATTATGATTTTGAACAATATTTTGTGTTACTTAGGAATGAAAATATAATATACACAGTTAAAATTTCAGGATCCTAAGAAAGTGTGGGTTTTAAAAATTATTATCCCTCCCCCAGTAATTCTAAGGTAGGAAGGAAATACAATATATAAGCTTGTTTGATTTAATGAGGGATCTATGAATACTAAAAATTTAAACCACAGTGTCAGGATTGGAAGCAGTCTCTTTCAAATTGAAGGACACAATCTATTTTAGAGGGGCAGAAAAGCAAGAATAAGATTTGTTGGCTGGCTTGTTTCAACCTGGTAGCATATATTCTTTAATTTATCCAGTCCTTATAGCAATCTTGTGTGTGTTATCATTACACCTCTTTACATACAAGAGCACTAAATCTCAGAGTAATCAAGCAACTTTCAAAAATTAAGGGTGCAGAATGAGTAGATAAAGCTTGAACTTTACTCCAGGCCTGTAGGCTCTCATGTATGTAAAGAAAGTCTGAAATCCTTCTGTCGCCGCCTGTAGCTGTTGCCGCCGGCAGCAACGATACCGTGGGAAAGAAATCAGAGGCAGACTGGGAATGAGTAGGTTCTTTATTCTTGCTTCTTCTTCTCTGCTTTCTCTTCTGTATTCTCCCCCTATGTTTCCCCCACAGTCTCTTTAAATAGTCTTTACCTTAACAAGTATACACGTGTCACAAGCTCAACTTACAGGTGCGTCACACAGTGTTCACGGGCACAGAAAGATTCTTAGTTGATTACATTAAGGTCAGGAGTAAACAATTAAACGCCTCCTCTTTGGCTCTCAGCCAGCCGCCATCTTAGCTACCTCCTCATTAAGGCTCTTACATCCTTCTCCATCCACCACACTATGCTGGCTTCTGCACTGAACTACATGCAGGTCAGAGTTGTGACAATACGATAGTGACAAAGGCCCAAGGAGCAACCATCTCCTTCAGGGCTTAATCTTTCCAGAGTTTCTTTCTGAGGCATCCAGACTCCCAAAGACCACAGCAGTGTCTCTTTAAGTGGAAACATCAAAATATAAACTATTGCCCTAAAAGATGTTATGCTCTTGGACTCTGAATTGCAGGAGCGTTGGGAGCACCATTTTTGTTGGAGGACCCAGCAAACCAGTTCCTACGTCTCAAAAGACATGTATACTTGCAAGATTACTGGGACCCAGATCACAGTTCCAATGGGCAGGGAATCACACTGGCTCATCAGGTACTCATATTTGAAACAAATCATCCTTCCCTATTTATCTTTTAAAATTGGCACTGCATCAGCTGATGGTAGCATACTGCTAGCCTGGGCTCAAATTTTTCTCTCTAACTGTTCTGGGCTATATGCTCTTTCCTTTCCCTAAAGTGGCTCTTACCTAATACATGCCAGCTCTTGCTTTCAAACCAAGCTCAAATGTCCTCTCCTCTTTGAAGTCTTCCCATTCTTTTCAAGGAAGTAATTGTCCCTCATTCTTCCCTCTCTTTTGTGAATAGCTCTCAAAATTTTGGAATTATTTCTTTCATGATCCAACTTCCCTATCTAGATTATAAAGGTAATGTCTATGTCTCGTCAATCAGGGTAATTATTCTTTGGATCTGGTAAAATGACTGTTATGCAATCAAGGCTTAATAAATGATTGCATGTATGGGTAGATGGATAAATGGATAGTGGGTCCATTGTCAGTTGTGTGGAGGGTAATTTTCCTCTGTGATAATTCTCCAGGTCTTTTATGTTGTTCCTTCATTTGTTTGGCTTTTGTACATTTTCCTATTCATTTGCATTCCCACTGCAAGAGAAATCAAAAAGAAACTTGCATTAGCCAGTTTTATCTCATGTGTACTTTTCTGATGGAAGAAAGCATTGAAACTCTGGGCCAAGTGAAATTGCCAAATTATCTGGGATTTTAATTGCTCACAATTTCTCTATTACAACTTAGCAACTGAAAGGGGGGAAAGTCTATATAACAAATTATTTCATTAATACTTATTCATTCTTTCCATGTGTATCAGGCTCTTACCATCAGCAGGCATGAGGGTTGTATAAGGTTATAAAACAGTGAATGTTCTTGTTTTCATGTAGCCTCAGTCCTATCCTTACTCACATGGCTGGGTCTTAACTGCTCTACCAGGATCATCTTGTTTCTGCTTAGCATTTGCTGATGAAAACCTCCAGCTTGAACAACACATCCAGTTTTATGCCTGTTTTTCTCCAACAGGCATCATTGAGAAGTATTGAAACAAGACATTTGTTTATTTGGCAAATTAAATAATTACAGAGGCTGGCAGACTGTGTCTTCTTTATGGAATGTTGAAATTTTCAAGCACACTCCTGCCTGTAATTGTAGAACAGTTCTGTAATCAACAGACAGATTCTGTAACATAACAAGACTCCCACATTGGTCCATACCATAGCCCCACAAGTACTACAACACATTTGCGCATAAAACAAATAGATAGCGAGTGCAGTGGTGCATACCTGCAATCCCATCAATTCAGGGGGTTGAGGCAGAAGGATCACAAGTTCCAAGCCAGTCTGGACAACTAGCCAAAACTTGTCTTAAAATAAAAAGGACTGGGGACGTAGCTCAGTGACAGAGGGCTTGTGAGTTTTCACGAGGCCCTGGGTTCTAGCCCAAGCATCATGAAAAAGCCACAAACAGATCATGAGAGTGAAAATCAAACGTTATTAGGTATAATTCTTCCATCTTCCCTTTTAGGAATATCTGCATGATAATCAGAATCACCAAAGCAGTATGTGTTTTCCATACTCATGGATCATGACTTGTGTTCACCTCTGTTGCAGGCTCGTGAAACATGGACTTTCTTGAAAACAACTGCAAAGCATTATTTGGACATGAACCTTCGCCTCTGACGTGTCTGCAGCCCAGCAAAGGAGTTTCACTGGGTAAAGCTGGAGAACAAAGCTGGTGAAAATCTGCATGACCATGTGCCAAAACCATGGGGTTTGTAGGCCTGGGGACAAATCTGCGTTATTTACTAGGTTATTTGTTATGTCTATCCCATAGAGTTACTGAAAGGAGAATTATGAAACCCCATGTAAAGACCTAGAATTAGAAGTTCTCAATAAATGGTTGCTCTTGAAATAAGAACTAAAATAAAGGCTGTAGTTAAAACATTTACTAAAAAGTGAGCTTTTGTAGAAAAGGAAAGCGAGCCGGGCGTGGTGGCGCACGCCTGTAATCCCAGCACTTTGGGAGGCTGAGGCAGGAGGATCGCGAGTTCAAAGCCAGCCTCAGCAATGGCGAGGCACTTAGCAACTCAGTGAGACCCTGTCTCTAAATAAAATACAAAAAAAGGTCTGGAGATGTGACCCAGTGGTCGAGTGCCCCTGAGTTCAATCCCCGGTACCACAAAAAAAAAAAAAAAAAAAAAGAAAAAGAAAAGGAAAGCGAAAGCAAAATAAAATAGTGTCATTGAAACTCTCTGTTCTTAACTCTGGCTTTCTGTTACCTCTTCCAAGAGAGTCGGTTTGTTTTTTAATTCATCTCAAATGGAGCTGGTACCCTCTCCTTTTCTTCAATATTTGTCACTTTCTAAAACCAGTTGAAGACCATGCTTTTGAAAATTTTTCATCAAAACCAGACTGCTGAGGACCGTAGAAAGTATAATATTAAAATGTAGTATTAGAAATATAATGAACCAATGTGGTGTTGCAGTGGTTCTGGAACTATCGTATGAACCAGTGAGAAGCAGATGGAGCTAGGAAACCACCAGAAGCCACTCATCTGTAAGTGCAAACTTCCTTAGAAGTTTTGTAAAGTATGGGTGGAGTACAGTGGTACATGCCTGTGGTCCCAGCTATTCAGGAGGCTGAGGCAGAAGAATGGCAAGTTCCAAGACAACTTAGTGAGACCCTCTCTCAAAATAAAAAAAATAGCAAGGGCTGGGGATGTAGCTCAGTGTCAAAGCATTTGCCTAGTATGTGCAAGGCCCTGGTTTCAATTCCCAGTACTGGGGAGGGCGAGGGGGAACAGACAAGGAACTTATAAAATATGTGCATGTTTTGCATTCTGTTCCATAATATAATTGATGTTTATTTCAATAAGAAACAACAGTTTTAACAAACTGTTTGAGCAAATTATTCTTTTTCAATAAGACTGAAAAAATTTACTCTGGAGAAAAGTAGGTGGCATTTATCCTTTAACTTTCCATATATCTGTAGAATACAACTTCACTGGGGATGTACTGAGATATTATAACCAATTGCCAAGATTGTGATCTCAAATCACAGATAAATGAAATTGTTATCTTCAAAGATCTTTTTTTTTTCTCCATATACCTAGGTCAATTATGGTCTGGGACAATTTCTTTTGAAATTTTGAGGTAACTCAAAGCATAGTCTCAAGACCCTCATTGGTCTTATGTTCTCTTACTACAATCTTAAGAACTTTTGGAGCAGCAAGTAAATCAGAAAAAACAGATGCCAAGAAGCTACACTGTAAGTCTTTGACCCCAGCACTTTCTTCTCCAAGAGGACACTGGCAACTACTCAGTATCACTCATTTCCTATCCCCGTTGCCTATCCTCATCTGCAGGGAGAACTTTTAGGCTAATCTATAACTGATAATGTAATTTATAATCTATAATTTATGCTGTTGTATATTTCCAATAAATATAAACACATATTTTTAAATCAAAGTGCAAATGAATGGGGCTGAGAGTATAGCTCAGGGGTCAAACATTTGCCTAGCATATGAAAGGTCCTGGGTTTCATCGCCAGCACCACACACACACACACACACACACACACACACACACACACTCAAAATACAACAAAAAAAAATGGGTTATCTAGTTTTACAGTAGAAAATAAATTTGAGATTACACACAAACATATCTTCTGTGTTTTAATAATAATATACATTTTGCTACTATAAAATTCTGTTATTGATCACTCAATTAAAAATCTGAGGATGCCTTCCATTAGGGTTCTCTCAAAAAATAAAACTAATAAGAGATATATATGTATAAAAATAGATCTATTTGTTTTTTATTTTGTTTCTATTTTTTGGCACCAAAAATACCCCTGGGATTGAACCCAGGGGTGTTTAATCACTGAGCCACATCCCCAGCCCTTTTTATTTTGAGACAAGGTCTTCTTAAGTTGCTTATGGCCTCACTAAGTTGCTGAGGCTGGCTTTGAACTTGCAACCTTTCTGCCTCCCAAGCCACTGGGATTACAGGCATGTCGCACCAGGCAAAAGAAATCTATTGTAAGGAATTGGCTCATGCAATTATAAATAATAGCAAGTTCAAAATCTGAAGGACAGGCTGACAGACTGGAGACCAGTGCAGAACCAGTCCTGCAGTTCTGACCCTAAGGCTGTCTGCTGGCCGAATTCCCTTGAGGTGGGTATGTCTACTGTATTTTCAGAACTTCAACTGACTAGATGAGGCCCACTCACATTATAGAGTGTAATCTGCTTTATTCAAAGTCCATGATTTAATAAAAGTAAATCCCACCCCAAAGTATTCTCACATAAGCCTCCAGAACAATGTTTCACCATATATCTGGGTACTATTGCTCAGTCAAGTTGATACATGAAACTAACCATTACAACCTGTTACTTAGATTATCAACACACTTCACATGCACTTACACAGCTGTGATTGAAGCTATACATGGTAGAGAAAAAAACAAATATGCTCAAGGTCAAGCTGACTCCTTTTATGGCTTCTGGGACAGTCCTATAATGCTGATTGACATGGTCTCCCTGTGGGAATTCCAATGCTAAATGAGTCCAAGGGAACAATTTCAAGTCTCCCCTTGATAGCATAAGAAGTATAGTTCTTTTTTAAAAAAAATATTTATTTATTTGCTTTAGTTGTACACAACGCAATGCATTTATGTTTACATGGTGCTGAGGATCAAACCAGGCCGTGCACGTGCTAAGCGAATGCTCTACCGCTGAGCCACAGCCCCAGCCCAAGAAGTACAGTTCTAACCTGGTTATCTAACAGGTTCAAAACCTATTAAAAAAAAAAAAAAAAAAAAAAAAAAAAACTTTTGACTGACAAAAAGTGAGGAAATAACATTTATTGGATTTTGCTGTGCACTATCTTAGGCAGTTTATATATTTTACCTATTAACTTGTGACAATTTGATGAGGGAGGTCCTACAGAACTTATTTTATAGATTAAAACTAAGGCTTAGATAGATAACCTGAATATAGCTAACTAGCAATTAAGACTGTCTAGACTTGAATCATGGTTTCTCTGCTTTTGCCTGCATAATCTTACATATGACAGCTACCTCTGTGCCTCAGTTTCCTCTTCAGTAACATGGGAATGATTGAATCTATTTACTGTGAGAAATATATAAGATGCTACACATAAAACACCTAGAAAAGTGCCTGACATGTAACTAAGCACTTAACAAAATTTAGTTATTAGCTTTCTTAGTGCACATGAAAGCCCATGTTTTTTTTTTCACTATTTCACAATACATCCCGAGAATTTTGTTATCCATAACTCAGAGTTCCTTATTATGTTGCCCCTTTCCTATGACTTCATTTATTCCCCTCAGAAATTCTATCTTGCATTATTTATTGATTCATTTATTTCCTCATTTAACAAGCACTGTTGCCAGCTTTCTCTGGCATAGTCATAGTGGAGGTACAAAGAATTTTGAGTCCCCTTTCTTCCCCCAAGAGCCTTTAATTCAGTAAGAAAGAGAAACATCAACTGTATTGCTATTGATGATCGTTGCAGAAACTCTGATTGCAAGTCATGTGTGCAGAGACAGGCAATGTAGCTTGGGAGAATCAGGAAAAGCTTCACTGAGGGTGAGTCTTTACATCTTAAATCTAAATTTAGGTCTTAATGCATAAGAGTAATATATGGGATTGCTATAATTATAGTCTTTCTATTATAGATATTTTATGCATATAATATACTTACATACTTATACTATTATTATGATATATACCTATTTTATTTTTTAAATATTTATTTATTTACTTTAGTTGTACACAATGCAATGCATTTATGTTGTACGTGGTGCTGAGGATCGAACCTGGGCCGCACACGTGCGAGGTGAGAGCTCTGCCGCTGAGCCACAACCCCAGCCCCCTATTCTATTATACTATAATATTTTTAAGGTTAGAATTGGGCTGAGATTTATATTTGGACCTCCAACAATATCCAGAACAGTGTCTGACATGCATCAAGTATTTGATGAATAAATGGATATAGATGAGGAATGAAGTCCTATTCACATGATTTTACTCTTACTGTTCTTATATCAGTAGCAGGACAAACAAATAAGATGTGATATAATTTATTAACCTGCTATCCTGTGTATCTATAAGAGAACTGAATAAGAACTCAATAGTAGTTCCTTATTTCTGCTCTTTAGTTTCTTCTACATAGCAGACCCAATCTCAAATGACATACATCCTTCTGTGCCAATTCATTATAATTTAAATAGAATAACTAATGGATGGGAGCTACTGTACACATAGAACAAATTAAAATTGAAGGTATTTATTTTCATGTGTTGATTTTACTTATTCCATTTATTATTTTCCTCAGATTGATCTAAAACATCCTGGGCAATTGAATCAGACAGAGAATATGTATGTATGTATCTCACTGTTATCGTCAATGACAGCAGCAGTCCAAATGAATTTTATTAAAAGTAATTTAGCATTGACTGGTTAAATATACAAACTACCCATCTGAATCAGAGATATTGCCAGACTCCTTCAAATTAGAGACAAAAAATAAATGTTTGGAGATTACTTCACAAATTGGAACTGTCTTGGCAGGCAATTCAAATGTAAAAATGAAATAAATCATCTAAATTTAAAATATTTTATTACATCCATCACAGTGACAAAAGCATCTGCATTTTTCCCTCTGATCATAATATTAGTAAACAAGCTAATTATTTTTAACAGACAGTTTGAAGAAAGGTATGCCTTCTTAGTTCTCCCTCCTTTTGCTCCACCAAAAGTGTATTTTTAATTGTTTTTTTTCTTTAACCCCACAGTAATTACAAGAAAGAAAAAATGCACACACACACACACACACACAGTGTATTTTATACTTAAACTTACATAGTATATTTTATACTTAAACTTACATATTGTAATATATACTTATACTATTATATTATAATATTTTTAAGGTTAGAATTGGATTGAGATTTATATTTACACCTTCAAAAATATCCAGGACAACATCTGATGTGCATCTCTTTATATGTACATATACATATATGTTCTGATTTGTACTACAGTAGACATTTTGAACATGAGATATGAACTCTCTGCCATTTTTTCCTGAGAGGCTTAATGTTTAATTTCTAGTTATACTCCTTTCTTGGGTAAAAGGGAGGGGTGAAGCTTGTGTTATGATTTGGATATGACGTGTCCCTCCAAAACTTCTGTGTTAATGCAGGAATATTCATAAGTATAATGATTAAGTTATGAGAACCACAATCTAATCCCTTTGTCTTAGTTTGAATGGTCCGCCTGGGTGGTAACCATAAACAGGTGGGTCACTGGGGGAATGCCCTGGAAGGGTTCTTCTTCCTTGAGTCTCCTTCCCTTTCCTCTGTCTGTTTGCTGGCTGCCACAAGGTAAGCAGCTGTCCCCAAGATGTGATGCCTCACCTCTGGCCCACAACGATAGAGACAGCTCACATGAACTAAACCTCTGAAACCAACCTCTGAGCCCAAAATAAACTTTTTCTCCTCTGCGTTGGTCTTGTTGGATATTTTAATCACAGCTATGAAAAACTGACTAACACAGCCTGGTATTTAAGAATGTAGCCTCTGGAACATTCTGGGGTCAGAGTCTACAAACTGCTGATATCTACTGGGCTAGTTCACTTAACTCAGCTGTGGCTGGCCTTCCTATTTGTGAAATGCGAGTGATGCAAGCACCTAGCTCATGAGTGGAGCAAAGCTTGAATGGGATGAGCTTCTGGTAAGTAATGAGCCTTCAGCAAATACAGTTGGCCCTTCATATCTACATATGGTTCTGGATGCATAGATTCAATCAATCACAGATCAAAAGTATTAAAGCAAAATTACATCTGTACTTAACAAGCATAGATCTTTTTCTTGTCATTATTCTGTAAACAATACAACAACTATTTACATACCATTTACATTGTATTAGGTATTATTGGTAATCTAGAGATGATTTAAAGTGCACAGAATAATGGGCATAGGTTACATGCAAATACTATGCCATATTGTATAAAATACTTAAGCATCCATGGATTTTGGAATCCACAGGAGGCCCGGAACCAGTTGCCCATGAATACTAAGGGATATACGTACTCACTTTCAGTAATAGAATGCACATATCTCCATTTTGATTTCAGAGAATTTATTTAACTGTTAGGAGAATTCTTCATCTTATAAACACCCAAGGGCTTCTGTTTTTAAACTAGAAATATACCTGAGCATGGTAGAAGTGTTGAGGAGATTCCTGCGGGGAATTCCAGCTAATGATTTCTTTTATCTGAATTTTTGTTTTTGATTCACATATCACCACATCTCATTGCCCTTGGTGTGCCACAAAATGATTACTCAAATATTGACCACTGGAAAGAAATGAAAACTCAAGAAGCTCCCGGTTGCATAATCCCAAAGCCACAGGAATTAATTTTACTATTGTTTTGTTTTCTAAAGAATCTCATACAACTACCCCATAGCTATACATTTGTAGGTCTTCTCTGTTTGAGGCATTACATCTAACTTTGTACTGGGGTCAAAGTCGTGAATGGGCCGGGCGCAGTGGCGCACGCCTGTAATCCCAGCACTTTGGGAGGCTGAGGCAGGAGGATCTTAAGTTCAAAGCCAGCCTCAGCAATGGCGAGGCACTTAGCAACTTAGTGAGACCCTGTCTCTAAATAAAATACAAAAAAGGGCTGGGGATGTGGCCCAGTGGTCGAGTGCCCCTGAGTTCAATCCCTGGTACCAAAAAAAAAAAAAAAAAAAAAAATGTCGTGAATGGGAACAGTCCCTGCTCTTAAGGATCTCTAGGATATGATGAAGGGTTTGCTATACGTGGACACTTTGATTAGGACAGTGCCACAGTAGAAATCATGGTTCCGTGGTAGGGGCCTTGGGGGTTAGATCCCCAGCACTGTAACAAACAAACAAAAATGTCATGGTAGCTAAGGTTCTGGATGCCTGACACTGTCATGGAGCTCTGATTTCATCCTGGACTATTCTCTCTCTCCAGCTCTCTTCAGCCACATAGGCCTTTTGGCCTTCACTATTATCCTTTAGAACAATAGCATGCCAAGGTCACTCCAACCTCAGAGACTTATTCTTCATTCTGCTTGGGCTTTGCTTTCCCCTGAAGTTCAAAATGTCGATTTCTTTTCATCATTTAGGTCTCAACTCAAGAATTACTCCTTAGAGAATGCATCCAGACTAACTGGTCTTAAGTAGCCTACTTCATTATTTTATGCTTGTTGATCTACTGAAGTAACAAAAATTTATTTGCCCAAACAACATGAATTTATAATCTTACTTATAAATGTAATCTTACTTAATACAGTCCTGTAAGTCAGAAGGCTGACATTGGTCTCAGTAGCTTAGCTGCAAGGCATCAGCAGGGCTGTGTTCCTTTCTAGATGATCTTGGGGAATATCCATCTCCTTGTCTTTCCAGTTTCTAGGACACCTCGTTATTTGGCTTGAGGTCCTTTTCCTCCATCATCAAAGCCAGTAATACTGCATCGTCTGCCTCTACTTCTCTACTTTCACCAATATTCTTTCTCTCTCTCTCACACACACACAAACACACACACCCTGAACAAAATTGGGGGACATTTTCACATAATACTCCCAACTCAAGGTTCTTAACCTTAACCACATTCGCAAAAATCCTTTATGTCATGTGTTATGGTTTAGATAGGAGGTGTCCCCCCAAAGCTTCTGTGTTAGTGCAGGAATGGTCAGAGGTGAAATGGTTGAAATATGGGAGCCGTAACCAAGTCAGTTCACCCTAATTTGAATCAACTAACTGGGTTGTCTGGTGAGCAGGTGGAATGTGAGTGGAGGAGGTGGGGGGGATGTGCCCTTGGTGATTGTATCTTGTCCCTTTGGCTTCTTCCTTCCTCTGACTGTCTGTATGTATCTCTCTCTCTCTCTCTCTCTCTCTCTCTCTCTCTCTCTCTCTCTCTCTCTCTCTCTCTCTCTCTCTCTCTCTCTCTCTCTCTCTCTCTCTCTCTCTCTCTGCTTGCTGGCCACTGTGTCCTAAGCAGCTTTCTTCTGCTGTGCTCTTTGGCCATAATGATGTGCCTAACATCAGGTCCACAGAGATGGAACCAGTTAACCATGGACTAAACCTCTTAAATCATGAGCCAAAGTGAACTTTTCCTTCTCTAAATTGTTTTTGTTGGGTATTTTGGTTACAGAAATGAAAAGCTGACTAACACACCAGGTAAGGTTACATATTCACAAGTCTCCAGGATTAGGATACGGACATGTTTGAAAGTTCATTGTTCTGATGACCACATAGAACCTTCCCCGCCCAAGCCTCTCTATTACATTGCCTTTTTGTTCTTATTGTTATAACGGCATATGAAATGCTATTGTTTATCTTATTTGCTAATCATTTAATAATTATTATTATGCATTTTATATGAAAAGGCCCCTGTATTAGTCAAGTTTCTTTTTTTTTCCTACAACAAAATACTTGGGGCAGACTAACTTTGTAAAGAAAGGCAGTTTTCTTAGCTCTCAGTGCTGGAGTTTCAAAGTCCAAGATCAAGTGGTTAGGGCATTGGTTTGGTCTCTGGTGGAAAATCTAATTCCAGACAGTGTCACATCGTGGCAAGGGCACATGAAGGAGGAAGGACCACAGCTGAAAACAAGAGGCAGACAGCAACTCAGGGGTCAGACTCAGGCCTTTATAACTCACTCCCTTGAGAACTGACTCCAGAACACCAGTGTTCCTTTCCAAAGGCAACACCTGCCAGGACCTAAGGACCTCCCAGTTGGCCTCATAATTTAAAGGTTCCATCAGCTCCATCGTTGCCACACTGGGGACCAAATTCCCAAAACATGAACCTTTGGGGGACATTAAAACCATAGTATCCTGTTTAACCTGCACTGTTCTGTAATCTTGAGAATAAGAACTTAACCTACCTTGATCACATCAGCATCCCTAGGTCCTGAAGCAACACTTGGCATGTAACAGGCACTCAATAAACTCCTGTTAAATGAATAAACTCAGCTTCGGTGACTAGTGTAAGCTTCCAAGAGGATATGATGCAAAAATCGAGATCATTGGGTGAAACTCAGAGGGTGGACTTTCCAGTATGTACAAGGGCAAGCAAGGTGATTGTGGAATGACAGCATGCTGATGCTCCTGAGTGCTCAAGCACTGTCTCTTAAGACTGCCCCCCATTTCCAATGCCAGTCACAAACCCTAGGTTATTTTAATTGTGCTTCTGAGCAAATAGATAACCAGCAATAAATCAAGGTTCCCACGAGCCCATCTTTGGTTTGGCTAATTTGCTGGAGCAACCCACAGAACTCAGGGAAACAGTTCCTTATGCCAGTTACTTAAGCTTCCTTTTCCCATCTTCCTTGCAGTATTAGCAATTGAACCCAGGACACTCTACCACTGAGTTACATCCCCAATCCTTTTTGTTTTTATTTTGAGGGTCTAAGTTGTTGAGGCTGGCCTCAAATTTGCGATCCTCCTACCTTAGCTTCCCTAGTTGCTGGGGTTATAGAACCACCATGCCTGATTTGCCTAGTGGTTATTACAAAAGCTATTACAAAGGATGCCCATGAAGAGACACACAGGGTGAGGTTAATGTGGGGAAAAGTGAGGAGCTTCTTCGCCCTCTCTGAGTGCATAGTGATTCAGGAACCGCTCCAGAATGTTCTTGGTATTCTATCCTTTTTATTTTTACGGAAGCTTCATGACATAGGAATGATTGATTACATCACTGACCACTGGTAATTGACTTAAACTTCAACACTCTTGCCATTCCTAGAGGTTGGGAAGTGGGGCTGGGAATCCCAACTCTCTAATTCTGCCTTAGTCTTTATGGTGTCGAGGAGTCCAGCCCTAGTCTGAATTTAAGGAGGGGCTGACAGCCTTCAGCCAACTCAATAGCATATAAGACATGTACTACTTTGGATATTCCAAATATTTTAGGAGTAGATGCCAGGAAAGGAGGAAAAACCAAATATATATTTCACAATATCACAAGAACCATATTGAGCTGCCTTCTTAAGATCATAATTTTGAAATTTAAGAAGAACACATTTCATAAAGTTCGCTGGTCTAATGAAAAAGCCTGAAATATTCAATTTTATAAGTATCAGGCTGTAAATGTGACACAAAAGTTACATTTGGGGATATATGAGCAATCTTTTTCCCACTTGCTACAAATGTATAATTGTATAAACAAAAGTCCTTTCCATTTGTTTCCATTTGAATATGGCTTATACCTAAGTAATAAGGGAGAGAAAGAGAGTCAAAGATGACATTAAAGTTTCAAGTGTGGGTGACATGGATAAAAAGTGATTTGAAAACAGAAAATAGGGATGGCAATAGGAAAAGCTAACAGGTCTGTGAAGTTGGGAGGTGATGTGTTTGGTTTTAAACATTTTTATTTTTGGTACTGGGGATTGAACTCAGGGCCGCTCAACCACTGAGCCAATCCCCAGCCCTATTTTGTATTATATTTAGAGACAGGGTCTTACTGAGTTGCTTAGTGCCTTGCCGTTGCTGAGGCTGGCTTCCAACTCATGATCCTCCTGCCTTACCTCCCAAGCTGCTGGGTTCACAGATGTGCGCCAGTGCCTGGCTGGTTTTAAACATTTAATTTCATGCTTCATTCTCACTTCTTCCCAGATCCTGTTCAGAACACATAATGTACAAACACAGGTGTTAAATTTGGGAAGTTATGAACTCATTTCCTAATTAAAGATTTTTATATGAAAAAGGCAATTAGCTAGTGTAATTTTGGCAAAAGCAAAATAAATAAGACACCAATGAACAAATAAAGCCATGGTATTTGATAAATTGCTACATGCTTCTCCTTTCCTTTTTTCTCTCATTTCTCTAGTGACACATTTTGAAAAATGTAATGGAATACATGAAAACATAAATGTTAATGTTAATATTTACAAATTGTTTACTTTTTATTTTCAGAGAAATTTATTTCAAAATAATAGTTTATATGTTGGGCACGGGGGCATACACCTATAATCCTAGCAACCTGGGAGGCTGAGTCAGGAGCATCACAAGTTCAAGGCCAGCCTTAGCAACATAATGAGACCTTATTTCAAACTAAAAATATTTTTTATAAAAGAGCTCAAGGTGTAACTCAGCAGTAGAACATCCCTGAGTTAACTCCCCTGTACCACTATAGCAATAATAACAATAATAGTTTATAGAAAACACTGTCTTATATAATCCTTTATCTGATCAAAAGTAATCACAACAGTCTAACTTAGTATTGATGCCTGAGACTGTCTCTTTCATTAACCATGATTGGGGCAGTTTAGGGGATTCCCCTTAGTGAAGAAGTAGATATAAGCACAAAGTGATTTACAGCATTAAGGGAATCTACTTGTATAGTGAGGCCTGCATGAATTTACAGATGATCTTAAAGAAACGGGAGGAATTTAAAAAACTGCCACTATCAAATGCTGACAAAGCAACAGAGCCACAAGAACTCCTGCCCACTGCTGGTTTGACTACAAAATGGCTACTTTGGAGGACAATGTGGCAGTTTCTTACAAATCTTAAACACAGTCTTATCATAGAATATAGCAATTATGCTCCTAGGAATTTAATGATTAAGCTGAAAACTTACATCTACATAAAAACCTGCGTTTGAATGTTTATAGTGGCACTATTCATAACTGCCCCAAACTGGAAGCAATCAAGATGTGTTTCAGTGAGTGAAAGAAGAAACAAACAGTGTCATATTGATACAGTGGGACATTACTCAGCAATAAAAGGAAATGAACTATCAAGGCACAAAGTAAAAATAAACATGGAGGAATTTTAAACTCATTGCTAAGTTAAAGAAGTTGGTCAGGAAAGACTACATATTGATGATTCAAGTACATGACTGTCTAGAAAAGACATAGTTATAACAAGAATAAAAGATCAGTGGTTTCCAAGGGTTTGGAGGCAGAAAAAAAGGAGGAGGATGAGGAGGAGGAGAAGGGCACAGGTGGATTTTAAGGCATAAATATGATATTGTAATGGAACTGTACAACACAAAGTGAACTTAGTGTAAACTATGGACTTCAGTTCATAATATATAAACATCAATTCATTAAATATGATAAATATATATGACCCCAAAGCAAGATGTTAATATGGAAAGTTGCATGTGTAGGTGTTGCCGCCTGCAGCTGCTGCCTCCTGCAGCTGCTGCCGCCTGTAGCAACAATACCACAGGAAAGAATTCGGAGGCAGACTGGAAACGAGTAGGTTCTTTATTCTACTTTCTCTTCTGACTTCTCTCTCCAACTCCAACAACAGCCCCCCAACACAACTCCAACCCTACCTGGTTAAATACTCTTCACCTTAACAAGTATACACGTGTCACAAGCTCAACCTACAGGTGCGTCACACAGTGTTCACGGGCACAGAAAGATGCTTAGTAGATTACATTAAGGTCAGAAAAAACAATTAAACGCCTCCTCTTTGGCTCTCAGCCAGCCGCCATCTTAGCTACCTCCTCATTAAGGCTCTTACATTTCCCCCCTTTTGTTTTAAAAGAGGGATAAATAGATGGGTGAGCTCTCACCACATCAGGATCGACTGTGCCTGTCTTAGGCGTCCACATATGCAACCGGCATTCTTACCCGTCATGGGATAATCAAGGCTGTGCCCTTGACTCCTGTCTCAGGTTGATATGTCGGCCACATGAGACTTTCCCGTCATTGACTACCAACCATCCAATCATGAGGAGATGCTCCGGTTCTAAGGCGGCAAGCTTTTTGCTGACGAGCCAAGTTCCATTAAATAGCATACTAAGTTCTTTTAGACAAATCAGGTGCCCCAAGTTCCATTAAGTAACGCACTGAGTTCTCTAGACAAATCAGCTGCCCTATCAAGGTTAAGAAAAGGGGTAACCGCAAGGCATTGTCCCGTACAATGTCCCAAACATCCTATAGTCCACTTGCTAACACGTTGATCTAGGAGGCCTCGTGCATGCAGAGCAGAGGCCACACTGCTGGTGAGGTTGTTTGATGCTTGAGCAGCAGGGATGCTTGTAGCGATTGTGATCCCTGCAGCTGTAGCAGCAGCAGCCATCTCTTTTATGTCTAGACAATGCCACCGGCAAATCCCGCTAAGACTGGCATAGGGATGTACCTAGAAACTCAAGCAACAATCATTAGAGGAAAGGCAGTGCCATTCCAGCACTGAGTCAGGAAGTGAGTTGTAGGAGTAAACTAAAAATAGAATTATTAGATCTTCAGGTTTCTAAGTTGATATCTGCTCACACACATTGCTGCTTGAGCTCCCACTAACATTAGCTGGCAAAATATTACATTTAAAATAGATTAAAGAAAAGCTAAGAGTATTTTAGAAAAATAATTTGTTAGCTGGAACTTTTGAGCCTCTGCATACATAGCAACCTTCCATGAATATACCTGGTGAAACAATTTAAATTAGTCAGCTATTTAACAAATAAAGTTAATTACAAATAAATAATCCCATGTCAAAAACCAAAATACCAAGTTATACAGTATTAGTCATATTCCTTGCTGAAGAGAAGTCCTAGAGATACTTATAAATTAAGTTTGAAGGTACCTTCATTTTTTAATTGTTTACCCAATATGAATATATTTAACTTAAATGAATTAAAGTTATTTGGATCCTTTTTTTTTTTTTTTTAGAAATGATTTTCATGAGCGCTCGGATTTTGTTATTTGTGATGTCACATTTACATGAAATCTGGACAGACGCACAGACATAAAGACATATTTGTGACGTCACATTTACATGAAATCTAGACAAGTGCACAGACATAAAGACATATATATATAAAAAAAAAAAAAACACAATTGTGTGCACACTAAAGAGAGATCTTCTTGTCCCAGCCGGGAGGAATGAGACTTAAGTTGTGAATTTATTGAAGGAAAAAAAGCACACAGCTTAAAAATTTCTTAGCTGAAAAGGCAAAGATGAGGTTCCTTTGTCAGTAAAGAGACAAACTCGCGCAGGTGCGTGGATTGATACCTCTTTTAAGGGAATCATTCCACAACTACTTCATCTTGGCCCTTTTGATTTGGCACTTGTTTTATTAATCTTGATTCTACAACAACTTCATCTTGGCCCTTTTGATTTGGTACCTGTTTTATTAATCTTGATGGTATCCACACCGGCGAGGTTTCATGTTGTGGAAAAACAAACAGATCCTCTCCCCCAAATTAATACTGGGTCTGGGCCCTTCCATGTGCCTGAAAGAACATCCTTCCAGTAAACCAAAGGTTTATGTTGTTGATGTGGATTCCAGTGTCTGTCTCCAGCCGAATATCCTTTGGAATCCAAAGTTAAAATTTTAAAGTAAAAAGGGCAACTGCTAATCTAACTTTAGGATTTGTCCAATTTCCTTCTTTTTGTTTCAAAAGCATAAGTTTGGCCGGGCGCGGTGGAGCACGCCTGTAATCCCAGCACTTTGGGAGGCTGAGGCAGGAGGATCGCGAGTTCAAAGCCAGCCTCAGCAATGGCGAGGCACTTAGTAACTCAGAGAGACCCTGTCTCTAATAAAATACAAAAAAGGGCTGGGGATGTGGCCCAGTGGTCAAGTGCCCCTGAGTTCAATCCCCGGTACCAAAAAAAAAAAAAAAAAAAAGCATAAGTTTGAGTGTGCAATTAGCTCGTTCAATTATACCTTGGCCTTGAGGATTATACGGAATACCAGTCTTATGACGTATACTGAATTTTGCGCAAAACTGTTTGAAAGATGAGGACGTATATGCAGGGCCATTGTCTGTTTTAAGCATTTTGGGAATGCCCAGTGCAGCAAAAGCTTGTAAACAATGAGATGTAACATCTTTAACTATTTCTCCAGCGTGTAAGGAAGCAAAAATCATGCCTGAGCATGTATCTATGGTCACATGAATAAATCGCAATTTTCCAAAACTTGGCTCATGAGTGACATCCATCTGCCACAAATTATTGGGCATTAATCCTCTTGGGTTAACCCCATAATGTGGATTGGGCAAATGTGTCACACAAGATTGACAAGGCTTCACAATTGTTCGAGCTTGATCTTTAGTTATTTTGAAACTTTGTTGTAAAGTAGTACTATTAACATGAAATTGAGAATGGAACAAGGTAGCTTGTTGGATTGCTGAAAATATAATATTGTTTGAGTAAGGGCATCGACCTTTTGATTACCTTCATGTAGAGGACCAGGCAAATTAGTATGAGCTCTGATATGTCCAATAAACAAAGGTTCTTTACGTTCCCATAGAAGGTTTTGAATTTGAAAAAACAATTTAAAGTCTGGAGTATGAGGTGCTATTGGACTTGCCAGCTCCAATTTAGGGACAGGATGTACAATATAGTGGCTGTCTGAAAAAATATTTATGGGCTGTTCTTTAAAACTTTTAAGAGCTATTATAATAGCTTCTAGCTCAACTAGATGAGCTGATTTATGGGCAGTAATATGAATCATATTTTCTTTTTGAGTGACTACTGTAGCAGTACCATTAGAGGACCCATCTGTAAATACATTCAATGCCTTAGGAATAGGTTGATTTTTTTATTATCTGTGGAAATATAATGAGATGATTGATACAAAAAGATAATATAGGAGACTTAGGAAGATAGTTATCAAAATTTGCAGAAGTAGAGCATCTAGCTATAGCCCAATCATTATCATTGAAGCATAAATATTCAACCTGTGATGATGAATAGGGAGTAATAATAGTAGCAGGGTGAATACCAAAGATTTTAGTAGAAGTCTTAAGTCCTTGAAGAATAAGTTTAGCCACCATGGAGGTATAAGACTCAGTTGTACTTTTAGGAGAGACGGTCAAATGTATCCATAATAAAGGCCCCTGTTGCCAAAATACTCCTGTGGGTGTATATTGTGAAGAAATAATGATCAATATCAGCGGTCAAGCAAAATCAATTCTATCACAATGGGATCCTTCAATGGCCTTTTCTACCAACTTTAAAGTTTCCCTAGCATCAGGAGTCAATGTTCACGGTGAAGATGGATCAGGGTTCCCACAAAGGATATTAAATAAGGGTTTTAATTGGCCAGTGGTGAGGCTTAGTGTAAGGCGAAGCCAATTAATGTCTCCCAGCAATTTCTGAAAATCATTAAGAGTAGCTAGATGTTCCTTATTTATTAAATTTTTTTGAGGCCTAATAAAAGTATCTATGATTTGGAATCCTAGATATAATATTGGAGATCTAGTTTGAACCTTTTCTTCAGCAATGTTTAGTCCATATCATTTCAAGTTTTCTGATATATTGCTAAATATGGTGAATAAGACTTCTTGATTAGAATGAGCAAGCAAAACATCATCCATATAATGGAGGAACATAAGCTCTGGGTATTTGTTCTTGATAGGCTAAATAACTTTATCTACATAGATTTGACACATAGTGGGGCTATTAGCCATACCCTGGGGTAAAACTTTCCACTGAAATCTGTGATCAGGTCCATTATTATTAATAGAAGGAACTGAAAAAGCAAACCTGGGGGCATCCAGAGGATATAAAGGAATACAAAAAAAAAAAATCCTATATATCAAGGGTTATAAGATGAACATTTTTTGGAATAGCTACAGGATTAGGAAGTCCAGGTTGGGTAGGGCCCATAATTTGCATAGTTTTATTGATTTCTCTAAGATCATGTAACAATCGCCATTTTCCTGATTTTTTTTCCTAATCACGAATATGGGGGAATTCCAGGGAGAGGTGGAAGGTTCTATGTGTCCTGCTTCTAATTGTTCTTGGACTAGTAGGTGGGCCGCTTGTAATTTCTCTCTAGATAGGGGCCACTGAGGGTCCCAAACTGGCTTATCAGAAAGCCATAGTATTTTCAAAATTGTTTTCTCAGTGGCCCCTAAAAAAAAAATCCTTTACCTTTTCGATGATGCTTTCCTTTAAGCTCAATAGGGTTAGGATTACCCTGTAGATTTTTATTTTTAACACCTGCGCCTTGGTTGCAAGGTGTACTCCCATTTGTTGTAAAATATCTCTTCCCCATAAACTAACTGGCAAGCTGGACAAAACATAAGGCTGAAATGTTCCTTGATGCCCTTCATCATCCTCCCATTTTAAAACTGTTGCACTTTGTTCTGGGCTATTAGAATATCCCAAGCCTCTCAAACTGGTTGAGGCTTTTTGTAAAGGCCAGTGTTTTGGCCATTGTCGTACATTGATAATGGAAGAGTCAGCCCCAGTGTCAATCAATCCCTCCATCTCTATTTCTTGAATTTTTATTTTGCATGTAGGCCTCTGTGAACAATCCTGAACCCAGCAAGCCATAGGTCCCGAGCCAGTGGAACCAAATCCCCTATTGTTCCTATTTTGAGGCATACTCTTAAATGAGTCATGTAAACTAGGAAGGAGAAGCAGATGAGCAATTCTATCACCTTGGTTAACAGAGCAAATGCCTCGGGGTGAACTAAGCATAATCTTAATTTCTCCTTGGTAGTCTGAGTCTATTACACCTGGAGTCACTTGAAAACCTGATAAGCTTTTAGAACTTCGCCCGAGGATAAGTCCTACTGTCCCTAAGGGAAGAGGTCCCCTGACTCCTGTGGGAATCAGTTGAACCCCCATTTCAGGTGTTAGCACTATTTGGGCGGTGGAACAGAGGTCTAATCCTGCACTTCCTCTTGTTCCTCTGACAAGGGAGTCAATGGGTAAGAGGGATTGTGTTGAGGAATCGTCTGGATGGATGTTTGAGGATCCTCTTCTAATGCCTCATACATTTGTGGGCCCTGGGACATTGGACCCCATGCCCCGTTTTTTGAATTGCCATATAAAATGTTACCATAAATATCAGTTTTAGATCTGCACTTATTAGCCCAATGGTTTCCTTTTTTACACCTGGGGCAGCGGCCTGGGGCACGATACGAGCTTGATCTTATTTCTATTGTCTCTTGCCTTCTTTGGGGATATTGTTTTCTAAAATAACCTGATTGACTATAATAATTTTTAGGTTGAGCCCTTCTTGTAAAATTTTGAGGAGAAGCACCTCTCATGGCTGCTGCGATTACATTTCCTGTAACAAAGGCATCATTTATATCTTTGCATAGCCTTAATATATACCAAAAGGTCCCTTTTATTTTTCCAAGGTCTGATAGTGTCTTGACAATATTTGTTGGCATTTTCATATGCCAGGTGAACAACTAATAGCATGGCTTGATCAACGTCTCCAAACACTCTACCTGCAGTTTGCAGAAGTTGATCAGCAAAGTCAGCATATGGCTCATTAGGTCCCTGAATTACTTTAGACAAGCTACCCTGTAAGTCACCAGTTCCTTGTAAAGTTTTCCATACCCTAACAGCTGCGGCATATATTTGAGTGTAAACTCCAGGATCGTACTGAATTTGAAGCTGTAAATCAGCATATTGCCCTTCTCCGGTTAACATGTCTACATTATGGTTGGGAAATCCTGCGGTCGCATTTCTTCTAGCTGTTTCAACACATAACTCTTGGAATTGAGACCTCCAAATCAAGTATTGTCCCCCGCTCAATACTGCCTTACATAAGCCTTTCCAATCTGATGGAGTTAAATTCAAAGCATTAAGGGCTTCAAGCATACTTATGGTAAAAGGAGCTTGGGGTCCATATGTCATTGTTGCTTCTTTAAAATTTTTTATAGTTTTAAAATCTAAAGGTTGATGATACCTTTGCTCGTCTTGATTTTCAAGTACTGGCAGATCCCAATGTCCCTGCGAGTTTTGACACTCAAGGGCACGTGCACTCAGAAAGGCCGTTAATCTCTGCTTCAAAGGCATGCAAGTGTTTAAAAATACCCTCCATAGTCTCTGTAATTGATTCAACCCATGAGGGAGCAGAGGGCACAAGTGGTTCCTCCACTTGACGGTCCCTTATCTTGGTCCTCTTTAATTTCCTTTTGTTCATTTTATCGGAATTACTTTTAGTTAATTCCTCTTCACTACTACTACTCTCACTGGTCCTACTTGACTTAGTAACATCCTGAGTTCCAGGTTCAATTGAGAGCACGTATTCTTCAGCTATCTTTAATAAATCTTGAATAGCTTTAGCAGCTCGGATTTTTGTTATTTTTGAGCCCACACTATTACTATCCTTACTGGTCCTAACTGATTCAGCGGAGGCTATGCTTTCATGATCACTTTCACTTTTTTCCAAATCCTCCTCACTAATATCTGACTCAGTTACATCAAAGAATTCTTCAAGAGCCTTTATCACTCGGGTCTTATTTTCAAACCCATTTTAACCGTTCTGACTAGACTCCTGCGAGGCTCCTCAATTTTCTTACCGTGCTGATTCCGAATTCCCCTTAAGGGCCACCACTTGTTGCCATCTGCAGCAACAACACCACGGGAAAGAATTCGGAGGCAGACTGGAAACGAGTAGGTTCTTTATTCTGCTTTCTCCTCTGACTTCTTTCTCCAACTCCAACAACAACACCCCGACACAACTCCAACCCTACCTGGTTAAATACTCTTCACCTTAACAAGTATACACGTGTCACAAGCTCAACTTACAGGTGCGTCACACAGTGTTCACGGGCACAGAAAGATTCTTAGTAGATTACATTAAGGTCAGGAGAAAAACAATTAAACGCCTCCTCTTTTGCTCTCAGCCAGCCGCCGTCTTAGCTACCTCCTCATTAAGGCTCTTACATGTAGGGATGATGGCATATGTAACTCTCTGCAAACTTTTTCTGAAAATATGAAACTTCTAAAAATGAAAGTTTATTCTTAATAGGAGGAAGAAAAAAAGCAGTTTATTTTTAATAAAGTCTTTCTTTAAAGTCTATTTCTAATAAGGAAAGAAAGAAGGGGCAAAAAGCACTACTCTGACATTACCAAACTATAGCAGTGCCAGCATCAATCTGCATTCCAGAAAATTGTACCCAGAGAAAAAGTGATCATGCAACCTGCAGGACAATCCAATTTATGTTTGTTGTCCAGGTGTGATTGTTAACCAAGCCTCCTTCTGTTCTCAACAGTGTTCCACTTGTCTTGATAAGTTATGTGGTCACCGTACTTAGGAAAGGGAAGTAACATTTTTTTAACATTTGTCTTTGAATGTAAGAAACTGGACTATGCCTGTGTTTAGAGTCTCATTTCATCCCCACAGTGCTCCCATGAGGAAGACTGTGTTCTCATTTGCAGGTGAGAAAACTGAAACTCAGAAAGAATGTGTCCTTCACTCAAGACTGTACAATTCAACATGGGCAGAGCCTGCCGTTAAATCTTGATTTCTAGCAGGGCGTGGTGGCTCACGCCTGTAATCCCAGCACTTTGGGAGGCTGAGGCAGGAGGATCGCGAGTTCAAAGCCAGCCTCAGCAATGGCGAGGCACTTAGCAACTCAGTGAGACCTGTCTCTAATAAAATACAAAAAAAAGGGCTGGGGATGTGGCCCAGTGGTCTAGTGCCCCTGAGTTCAATCCCTGGTACCACAAAAAAAAAAAAATCTTGATTTCTTTTTTTGGTGCCACAAAAAAAAAAAAAAAAAAAAATCTTGATTTCTTTTTTTGGTGCCAAGGATTGAACTCAGGGGCACTAGACCACTGGGCCACATCCCCAGCCCTTTTTTTTTTGTATTTTATTAGAGACAGGGTCTCACTGAGTTGCTAAGTGCCTCGCCATTGCTGAGGCTGGCTTTGAACTCGCCTATCCTCCTGCCTCAAACTCCCAAGTGCTGGGATTACAGGCGTGTGCCATCATGCCCGGCTTAACATTTTTTTTAATATTTATTTATTTGCTTTAGTTGTACACAATGCAATGCATTTATGTTTACGTGGTGCTGAGGATCGAACCCGGGCTGCGCACGTGCTAGGCGAATGCTCTACCACTGAGCCACAACCCCAGCCCCCAATTTTTTTTTAATAGCTATTCTTGGTCTCTTATTTTTCCAGATGAATTTCATGACTGCCTTTTCTATTTCTATGAGGAATGACATTGGGATTTTGATTGAAATTACATTAAATCTATATAATGCTTTTGGTAGTTTAGTCAATTTTTTCTCTCTCTCTTTTTTTAATTTAATTTGTTATACATGGTTTTAGAGTGAAATTTCTTTCATATTACATATAAAGAGCACAGTTTTCTAAGTCATTGGTTTTACACAAAGTATTTTCATACCATTTGAGCTTTTACACATGCACTTAGTATATTGATGTCCAACTCCTTCTGCCATTATTAAATCTTGATTTCTATGATTCCAAAGGTCTAGACGCATGTTCTCCTGACCAATCTGTGAACACTGGATGGGAGCACATGTCCTAAAGCCTATCGTTAGACTGGGTGGTAGAGATTCCCATCTCCCCAGCCCTCTCTCAATTTCCCCTTCCTCCTGCATGGTGTACTCCAGCTACCAAAGGAAAATAGAATTTCATTTTATTTGGGTGTACTGGAAAATTGGTTCTCTGGGAAGAGTGAGTAAGAAAAATCAAATCCCTAATTTGTAGTGATTTGCTGATTTCCAGGAAGTAAATATTTCGACCATGGCCAATCTCAAGCTATTAAGGTGATGTTTCTAAACTGCAAGTTGGGGCAAGAAGCACATAAATGACTTGTTTTAGTACACCATTGGTTCTGGCCCATTGACTTTGATAACATCAAGTTCAAATACCTGCTTTGTTTTCCTATATCTCCTTTATCCTCTCATCCAATTGTGCTGCCCAATACTCCTAACTAGTCAATATCCTTAGTTTCCAAGTTTAGCCTGATATATGCCAGAGATGTGAGACAAATTAATTCTATAGAAAGCAAGATCAATGACCAAGGAGGGTCTGCAAAACAAGATATTAGACTCAGCAGGGTCAGACAGGTTTAAACACGTTTTGAACACCATATTGATGGCATTTGCCCTCTAGTTTCATCTCCATCTTCTTGTAGTGCATTTCTGTAAATCACCCACCCTCTAGTGCCATACCAGTTTACAATTTCTATGACAACCCTGGGAATGGACAAATATGGTCAATTTTGTAGGTGAGGGGGAATGAATTTCTTAGAGACAAAGCGGCACCTTCTTGGAGAAATCATTAATATTCTGCCCACTGGTCCCTCCCCACCCCATAGATCTATAAACATACTCTTTTTGTTTTGCTTAGAGGAGAATGCAATTTGAGAATGGAGATTCCCATTTCCCCCTTTACCAGACATTGAATAAACCCTTGTTTGTTCTCTCGTGTTGTTATTGGGTCTGCTCTGGGGAAGAAGAACTTAAGATTTTGAGAATATTATTATACTATATTTTAATAATAATAATATTAAAAATCATATCAATCATATCTCTCTTCTAAATGATTCTGATAGACAGTATTTAACTTTAGTAATGGTGGCATTACTATGTTTTATTATCCAAAATATATTAGTATGCTGTTGTAAAGAGAGCTTAGGAGATAGAGTATGTAGGACATTATTAACCATGCCATTAATATACCAAATGGTCCTGAGTAAGTTGCTTAGCTTCTCTGAGCCTTGATTTACTCATTTGTAAAATGAAGGTAGTAGGATTTATGATTCTGAAGAATAATTTCCATTTCTTAAACTCCATTATTCTAGAAGAAATATACTTTCTATAAACATAAATCATAGAACCTGTTCTCATTCTTAAAAGTTAATGTCATTTGATTTTGAAACAAGTCAGCTTCATCATGTCTTATTTTATATTCATCCTTTTCTAATATTTCATATTAAGAGTAATTCTGGGGGCTGGGGTTGTGGCTCAGCAGTAGAGCACTCACCTAGCACATGCGTGGCCCAGGTTCGATCCTCAGCAATACGTAAAAATAAAGGCATTGTGTACAACTACAACAAAGAAATAAATATTAAAAAAAAAAAAGAGTAATTCTGGCCAGGTACAATAGCACATGCTATAATCCCAGCAACCCACAGGGATGGAGGCAGAAGGGTTGCAAGTTCAAGGCCAGCCTACCTGGGAAATTTAGTGAAACCCTGTCTCAAAATTAAAAAACAAACAAACACACAAACAAAAAAACAGAAAGGACTGGAGATATAGCTCAATGGTAGAGTATCCCTAGGTTCAATCCCCAGTACCATAAACACGAATTATTCTGTTCACTATTAGTTTTCATTCTCAGTTCCTCTGAAAGATCAACTTCATACCTTACCAAAAGATAAAACAATATGTAAGTACTTTAATGAGAGGTTAAAGTTAAAATTAAAATAATAATTTTAACTAATTTTTTAAAAGTGTTCATGTCAAAGAATTACAAGCACATAAAAAGTGCCTAATTAGAAAACTTAAAATGAAAGTTTGTGACTCTTAAGAATTTTTAACATGCTTCTAATGAAGCATTTTCTGTTTGACCATATCTTTAAGGTCTAACAAGAGCAATTAGGAAAAAAATGATTTAAGAAACTATTTAGTTCACGTGCAGCTTCATAGGAATAAGATTATGTGATTAGATTAAGCTCTATATCCGATTTAAAGGTTCAACTGTATTCTTAAACAAAATGACATCGATCATTGTTATGATTAAACCCCACAATTCTTCCCTTTATATCCTTTTTTCTGAATATTCCAATTTTTTTTTCTCTCTTTAAACTTCAAATCTAGCTCCAATCTTTTCAGAATCTCACGCTCATTTTCTCCTGCCCCCATTAATTCAGTGGTGAGGCGATAGCAAGGCAAGGGCCTGTGTATAATCCTTTTTTCATGGTTTGGCTTGGCATCCTGGAATTCACAATTTCACAAATAAGGGCAAGCAGAACAGCTCAAGCCGATATTGGATGCAAATTTTCAGCCTGTTTTCTCAGCATGATAGATAATAAAATCAAGGAACCCAGGTTGTAAGTGAATTTAGAGGTCATCTATTTCCCTGTAACTGATGGTGTGGTTGGGGACCCGCATCACCAGCTTGTTCAAAATGTAGAACATGGGGCCTCATCTTAGACCTGCTGAATCAGACACTACATTCTATCAGGATCATCCAAGTGATTTGCTTACCTGCAAGACACCACTGCCAACCAAGTGACAACCCTGCCCATTCTGTAGTACATGCAGTCATAGAATTTCCTGCCTCACCAGGCAGCTCAATCTAATTCCTTTTTCCTCCAAAACATCTTACCAATATTAAGATTCATTTGGGAACATAGCTTTAATGATAACTCTCTCTTGCTCAAATGGATCATTCAACGTCCAAATGTATTAGTCCAGAATTTGTAACCAAACTTTCATCCTCATTTGCAATCGTCTCTCTTTGGTGCCTCTACTCCAACAAAATTGATCTGCCTGTGTGGTATAATAACCTTAGTAGTTAATTCTTTCAGTCACCTGGTCTACAACTTTCTTCCTCTCTGGAAGTCTCTTTTGATTCTATTCATTCATGATACCCCCAACTCCTGATTTGCCAGTTGGCATAACAAGCTTGCACTATTTTGATTGGTTTTATTACTTAGGTGTGCTGAGACCAACAGATCAAAGATGATCGCTTCTAAAAGTTAAGTTTGTACGTCATAATTCCCAAGAGGAGGTGTCATGTCATGTTATGAAGTTGTGACTATAAGGAAGTACCACAATCATTCAGGAAGCAAAGAAAGAGGGGAAACTCATAGTAAAGAGCCTTTATTATGGTTTCTGTGGGAAAGAACAGACAAGGCAGAGTAATCATGTTTAGGATTAGCTAGCTTAATTAATTTTGGTGGGCTCTGGAGCATGGGGGATATCCTACTTGTGTGGTACCTGAATTCAGGGTAATGCAGTCCCAAGGCAAGTGGATGACTGCCTGGAGTGTGAGAGTCTAATAAAGAAGGCAGAAGTGTCAGCTCTGGGTTGGTTGGTTTGCATTTGGAAGGAGAGCTTAGGCCAAGTGATCTACGCTTTCTAGGAATTGAGTAGCCATAGGAGGGGCAGTCCCTTTAGAGTCAGCCAAAGTTCCAGATGTCAAAGCATCAGAGTACAGAAAATAAAAGATATGGATAATACCCTCCCTGAGAAACTTAGGAGTACCTTTGTCATAGTCTGTGGCAGGAACATTTGTCTTTGTGCTTTCCGTGGGAGGCTGAGAGGGAAAGTTGACAATTCAATCATTCTGATCATTCTGCAGGGGCACCTCTAGCTTAGACTCTCAATGATAATAATGCCCCAGGGCATCAGGAGCACAAAGGAAGATTAATGGGAGAAGCTGGAGCTACCAAAAGAAAGTCCATCTCCAAGCATCTCTCTTTTTCTTCTATAGTCAAGCTAGAGATGCTTTCTAGAGATTGTATGCAGGCTTACATTCATCAACCAAAATGTCTGAAAATGATAAAACTGGTAGACTCCTGCTGGATAGTCACATGAATGGCTGTGAGTTCAACATGCAAGGCATCTCCTTTGAGGTTCCAATGATGCCAAACTCCTGATTTTTCTGGTGCGCATCCTTACAAAAAGTTTCACAAGATTTGCAGATTTGGGGCTGGGGAAATAGCTCAGTTGGTACAGTGCTTGCTTTGCATGCACAACCTCTGGGTTCAATTCCCAGCACCACAAAAAAAAAAAAAAAAAAAAAAAAAAAATTTGTTGATTTGTAGTGGAACACAGTGTGTGATATATACACATGCTTATGCACACATGAATCATGAACACTCTGAACAGCAGACAATACTCTTGCCTAGATACCAGTCAGGATGTTTGAACCAGATGCATTATCTTTCCATTCCCTTTAGTCCATTGGAAGAATAACATTGTTCCAGTTAATAACACTATCCTGCAGCTGCAGAACTGAAATAGAAGAAATCCATTTTATATGTTCCACCTATATGTTTAAATTCTTGACTCTCCTGCAGGAAATACTGAAGAAGTTTTTAGCCAACAGAATGGTAGCAACTCTGTAATCTAAGGGAATATGGCAAAGATTGCTTAGGTTCTCATTCAGCTAAGAATCATAGGCAATATCTTAGACAAATGAAAAAGGACAGGCATGGATTATTCAAAATAGCAAATCATCTAGAATCTGTTTTTTTAATGCAAAATTGCTGCTCCAAACTCATGTCTTGCCACATAACTCAGTGGTAGAGCACTTGGCCTTGGGTTCAATCCTCATCATTGAAAAAAAAAAAAAAAGTGAAAATTCAAATCTCGCTTCTGGTGATTCCTGACTGCTCATTCACATACTACTGAGTTGCTGGGAAGCTGATGGAAAGCCCTGTGTTTCTAGAAAATTCTACCACTGACAGTGATAAGGTGTAGGTGACTGGCCATTTCATTGAGTAAACCCCAGTTATCACTATATGGAGGTATTGTCTCGTGGCTTGTCAGATTCTTAAATGTCTTATGTGAAGAGGAGGCTGCAGACATAGACCTAATGGATAGAGTTCTAGGTGCAAGTGATAAAATAAGCTGAAGGATCATCCCACTCAACATGCACTAGTTCCCCTACTCAACTTTTGCTCCCCTTGTGGTATTGGGTATTGAACCCAGGTTCTTGTACATGCTAGGCAAGTGCTCTACCACTGAGCTACATCCCCAGCCTTTTTTAATATATCTATTTTGGGGACAGGGTCTCATACATCGCTCAGTTTCTGAGACTGACCTAGAGCTTAAGATCCTTCTGTCTCAGCCTCCATAGTAGCTGGGACTACAGGCATGTATCCATTTGCTGTTCAGAAGATAGTGTTCACCCACCCCAGTCACTGGTCATCTAGCCCTCTTCCCTATAAAGTAAACGCCTTAGCTTCCCTGACAATGATGGGGAGAAGAACTAACTGCATAAGTTAGAGAAGACCAAAATGTTAACTATTCCCTGGGCCAAAGGCAACAGTTTTGCATATTTTATATGCACATTTTTCTTGAATTCTTAAAAGTGTGTATTTTTGTTTCATGTATAAGGACTTAAGCATACATGTGGCATTAGAGTTCTTATTTACTTTCTTGTTCTCATTCAGTATCATGTTTTCAATATATAGCCATGTTACTCTGTCTACATATCATAATTTATATATTTTCTTATTCCTTTGGTTGTGGTTGTACTGATTGGAATTCCATATAATTACTCTTTCTTAGAACATATGTACAGTTCATCTTGACAACTCCCATATAAGTTTTTTATAATGGGTCTAGAACTTGAAAGTTTCTTAACATTTTTTTTTTTTTTTTTTTTTTTTTTTTTTTTTTTTGTGGTACCGGGGATTGAACTCAGGGGCATTCGACCACTGGGCAGCATCCCCAGTCTTTTTTTTTTTTTTTTTTTTTTTTTGGTATTTTTTATTAGAGACAGGGTCTCACTGAGTTGCTAAGTGCCTCACCATTGCTGAGGCTGGCTTTGAACTTGCGATCCTCCTGCCTCAGCCTCCCAAGTGCTGGGATTATAGGCGTGCACCACCGCGCCCAGCTGTTTCTCAACAATTTGAGTGCAAAAATCTCCCAGATTTTTGTTACTTCACCAATCTTTTACAGCTATCTTGCCCACATCTAGTTCAATAATAATTTTTTTTTTTTTTTTTTTTTTTTTTTTTTTGGCACTGGGGATTGAACTCAGGGGCACTTGACCACTGGGTCACATCCCTAGCCCTTTATTTTTTTGGAATTTTTTTAGAGACAGGGCCTCACTGAGTTGCTAAGTGCCTTGCCATTGTTGAGGCTGGCTTTGAACTTGTGATCCTCCTGCCTCAGCCTCCCAAGTGCTGGGATTATAGGCGTTTGTCACCAGGCCTGGCAATAATAACATTTTTATTCATTTTATATTCCCTTTATGGACATTTATAACTTTTTATTAGCAAGGATAATTTTATGCTTGTTAGAATAAATTGTGGTGAAATCTGATTTAGATAGATCATTGCAAGAGCAAGTACAGCTGCCCTAATCCAGTTTGATGGTAAACACTTCAGAATCTTGATAATCATCATACAACTCAGCTGGAGGGAGGTCTGTACCAGCATATCAGAGAGCAGCAAGTACTCAGCAGGCCATGGGCATCAGCTGGAATACTTTCCACATGATTGTGAGCCTTAGGTGATCCAGAGAGTCATGAACTCCTACCACAGTTCTTATTTACTTGCTTGTTTCTGAAAATACCTTATTGCTCTGACTCTTCTTGTCTGATGTGTTTAGGTCCTAGGTCAGGATGGAAAAGTGTTCAAAGCAGGTCTCTGGAGAGCTGTACGGAAGATACTGGGTAATATTGTTGTCAGATATGTCTATTCCAAATTTGTGGTATCCAAGGTCTGTCAAATCAAATCTCTTCTCTCACCTAGGATTTAAAATAGGTTCATGATTAAAGAACCAAAAAGCAAATAACACAAGGCTTTAGATTGCTTACGACCACCCACCACCTAGGCAGGTTCATCTTCCCAGTCTGTATTCCCCAGGGCAGTTTCCATGTCACTCAGGTCAATCTTCATGCTCTTCCAGAAAATCGTCCTTCAATGACACAGAGAATCTTTCACTCGAGAAATGTAAAGTGCTGTGTGAACATTATCTCATTGTCTTTTCAAAAGTTCTGTGAAAGGGAAAAATGAAAAAATGTGCTTTACAAGGAAAGAAACTGAGGCTCAGAGAGGAAATCAACTAATTTAAGACCATGGCACAGAGGCCATAGGAGTTGTTATGGTTTAGATATTAGGCATCCCCCAAAAGCTCCTGTGTGAGACAACACAGAACATTCAGAGCTGAAATGATTGGGCAAGACAGTTTTAACCCAATCAGTGAATTAATCCCCTGATGGATTAACTGAGTGGTAACTGAAGGTGGGTAGGGTGAGGCTGGAGGAGGTGGGTCATTGGGGACATGGCTTTGGGGTACATATTTTGTACCTGGTGAGGGGAGTTGCTCTTTCTGCTTCCTGAGAATCACGTGAGCACTTCCCTCCACCACACTCTTCTGCCATGATGTTGTGACTCACCTCAAGCCTCCAGGAATGGAACTGGCTGCCTATGGGCTGAGACCTCTAAAACCAAGAGCCCCCAAATAAACTTTCCTCCTCTAAAACTGTTCTTGTCAGGTCTTTTAGTTGCTGCAATGAAAAAGCTGACTAAAATAGGAGTTGACTGGCAAGAATGTGGTGCACATTATTTTTTTTTATTTCAGTACAAATTTATGAAAAACAAATTTATGAAAAAATGTTCAACATCTCTAGCAATTAGAGAAATGCAAATCAAAACCTCTCTAAGATTTCCTCTCGGGCTGGGATTGTGGCTCAGCGGTAGAGCGCTCACCTAGCAGGTGCGCGGCCTGGGTTCGATCCTCAGCACCATGTACAAATAAACACATTGTGTACAACTAAAGCAAAGAAATAAACATTTTTTTTAAAAAAAAAAAAAAAAAAGATTTCCTCTCACTCCAGTCAGATGGCAATTATCAAAACTCAAGCAACAATAAGTGCTGGCGAGGATATGGGGAAAAGGTACACTGATTCATTGCTAGTGAGATTGCAAAATGGTGCAACCACTTTAGAAAGCAGTATGGAGATTCCTTAGAAAACTTGGAATGGAATCACCATTTGACCCAGCTATCCCACTCCTCAGTCTATACCCAAACGACTTAAAATTGGCACACTACAGTGATGCAGCCACCTCAATGTTTATAGCAGCTCAATTCACAATAGCTAAACTGTGGAAACAGCCTGGATGCCCTTCAATAGATGAATAGATAAAGAAATTGTGGTATATGTATTCAATGGAATATTACTCAGCCTTAAAGAAGAATGGAATCATGGCATTTACAGGCAAATGGACAGAGTTGGAGAATATCATGCTAAGCAAAGAAAGCCAATCCCAAAAAACCAAAGGCCAAATGTTCTCTCTGATAAGTGGATGCTGATCCGTAATGGGGCTGGGGAGCAAGGGAAGAATGGAGGAACTTTGAATTGAGCAGAGGCAGGGAAGGGAAGGGGAAGGGGGTTGTGGGGGGTGAGATGGTAGAATGAGATGGACATTATTACCTCTACGTATGGGTATGATTGTACAAGTGGTGTGACTCTACTTTATGTACAACCAGAGAAATGAAAAATTGTTCTCCATTTGTGTAAAAAAAAAAAAGAAACTGAAATTAATTAATTTTACAAAAGCATTTCAGTAACTCAGCAGTTTCTTTATTAAAATTATAGAAACTTTTATTTGGTCCATTGGTCTTATAATTGTAAGAAACCTGTATTTAAGAGTATGTGGAAAGAGTCATTTCCATGAATCTAGTTGCAATGCTTCTAGAGAAAAATCAAAATAATAACTGTTTATGGAAAAAAAAAATGCCTTAGCAAATATATGATCAAAAATTTGATAAAATTTAAGTAATTGACAAAAAAAATCCAGTTATTTTCCTTGCATACGGCATTATAAGTTAACCAGAGTCAACTAATAACATCCTACTAGGGCCATCAGACATTTATAAGTTTCATTTACTCCATAAAATATTCACATTATCACTACATCTATACCACTATAACTTCTAAAAGATTTAAAATTACTATATTATTTGATAATGTTCCCACAGAACTTGACATAGCAAATTAGCCTGATTAATTTAATATCTTATTTTTTTCATACATTATTTTTTTAAATATACATGACTGCAGAATGCATTTTGAAACGTCATCCATATATGGAGTATGACTTCTCATTCTTCTGGTTGTACATGATGTAGAATCACATGGGTCATGTACTCCTATATGCACATAGGTATTAATGTCCAATTCATTCTACTTTCCTTCCTACCCCCATATCCCATCCCCTAATATCTTCTTTTTGTAAAATAAACCTTTGTGAAGTTCTGGGGGTCTCTGGAATGTCCCAAATATATTTTCATTTCAAGATAACTTAATTTATAACATTGTTCCTGGGAATGCCTGCCAAAAGCGTAGTAACAGGTTTAAAAAGTGATTAGAATCAAGGATCACTGTGAAATAATATTCATTCAAAGATTGTAACAACTGAGATACAGTGCACTTTTGATGGAAATCCTCTCCCCATTTCACTTTTAAAAAGCAAAGAGAAAATAAATGCATGGACAAACTCAAGCATGTTTGTGACATTGGTATCACAATTCTTATTTTAACCTAGCACCAATAAAATAAGAGCAGTTGGGCTGTGGTTGTGTCAGCAGTGGAGCGCTCGCCTAGCACATGCAAAGCCCTGGGTTCCATCCTCAGAACCACATAAAAATAAATAAATAAAATAAAGGTATTGTGTCCAACTACAGCTAAAAATATATTTTAAAAAAATAAGAGCAATTGATCAAATCAATGTTGAAGCTGCCTTTTCTCTTCAGTTAAAAGAAGATATTACTATCTTACTGTTTTTGATTGATGATTGAAAATCAGATGTGGTATGATAAGCTCAAAGGAATAAAGGGACAAGTAACAACACATGGCAAGGTTTATGATGGTCTTCCAGCACTCTAGACTAATTCTTGGCCTATGTAATCTTTATCTACCAATGATGAGCTACCAAACAACCAGCTGGAAAGGACACAGGAATTTATATTCCAAAGAAAAGAAAATACAATCTAAAAATAATCATCCTCCCATTTCCAAGAAAATTTAATAAGTTTTACATTTATATCAAGCCTGGAAGAAAATCTGTTTGCATCCAAGAGGATGCAATATTTATATTTTTGGTTTATGTGAAACTAAATTGAGATAAAATTAAATAAAAACCAAATCTATTTTCACATGTGGCAGGGCCTCGATTTGAGTGTAAGTCGTGTTCATCTGAAGATCCATTTGTCTCTTGGGATAACCAAAGCACTGGTGTCCACAACTCCCAAGAGGCTACCAATAGACAGGTCTGTAAACCTGTGCTTGGATGAGGGAGCTCCTCATTCTAAGAGAAGATTAAATGTAAAGTGCTTCTATTTGGTTAGAAAATGGGACAGGAAGCTGGGTGTGGTGGTGCACGCCTGTAATCCCAGGACTTGGGAGGCTGAGGCAGGAGGATCGCGAGTTCAAATCCAGCCTCAGCAATGGCGAGGCACTTAGCAACTCAGTGAGACCCTGTCTCTAATAAAATACAAAAGAGGGCTGGGGATGTGGCCCAGTGCCCCTGAGTTCAATCCCTAGTACAAAAAATAAGAAAAAGAAAAAAGAAAATGGGACACGATGTGAGAGGAAGGAATCTCTCTGCAATGCAGGGTCAGAGGCAGCATGGAACCAGGATGGTTGGAAGCAGAGCCACCATCTAATACAACAATGACATCATCACAGAGAGGAACTGGTGCTCATCATGATGAAAATGCAAGATTTTAATATCATTGCAGGACAAATGGAATTGCCCTATCGTTTATAATTTCACTTTTTATACTGTGCATGGCCATATTTCCCATTGTTAATAGATGAGTTTTGTTTTCCCTGTAAGACAAGGGCACACAAACCCTCTCTGTGAAGGGCTAGATGGTAAATACTTCTGGCTTTGGCTGTTACATAGGTCTCTGTAGGATGTTATTCTTTTTGTTTGAGTTGCTTTTATTCCATTTTAAAACGATAAAACCATTCCTAGCCCACTGATCAAAGAAAAGCAGGTCTTGGGTCAGCACTCGTAGGCAGGCAGGGGGCGGGATGGCTTGTTCCCCGTTCTTCCGCCTCACCTCCTTCCCTGCGCCACACTGGCTGCTGGCGGTCAGACCCGTCAGACCAAAACGTTCTTTCACCAGTTCTTGCTTTTCAGATCTGACACCTGGTGCTGTAATTAGGGAAGGAATAAGCAAGCAATTCTGCTTCACCCCAGGGGTCCTGGGAGCAGTGCTCGGTCCTCTGTGTCCCAAACCATGATGCTACAGTTGGAGAGAGGCACTTTCTCTACCTCAAGTGACTATGTGTACATGTACACCAAACAGTGGCTCTTGATCAGTGAGCTGACTGGCCTACAGGAATACTGGGGAAGGAAGTAGGGCCCTAAGTGGGCATCGGTGCTCAGTGCTGGCTGGGTGTACAGCAGTAGAAGCCCGAGGCTCTGCAGATGTGCCATGCCCATGGGTGTGAAGCTTGGGAAGCCCTGACTGTGGGCATCAAGCTAAAGATAGAAGCAGAAAAAGAATGTCATGACAGGTGCCCTGTGGGTGCTGGCTGGACTGTGTTTGCAATTACCCATGAGACACCACCTGGAGGCATTCAGGGGAAAAAAAAAAAAAAAAAAAAAAATATATATATATATATATATATTTTATTTTTTTTTAAAAAAGGCAGCAGGCACTTGGTAGAGAGCACAGGCCAAGCCAAAGCAGGACAGTTTCCTATGGTTAGCGCTAACATGGGAAAATTTGAAGGCTTGAAGATGGTCTAGAGAAACAGCTCTCATGGTTTGTCAGTTTTGTCTGGTGTTGTTTTCCACTGATATAAATCAAAGTGACAGTTTTTAATGAAGAGAAGAGTGCTATGTGATCAGGAAACCAATGTGCCAGTTCTAGTCAGGCTACACAATAGCTGCGTGACCTTGGGAAAATCCCTTAATTCTTTTGGCCTCAGGTTATTCTTCTGTATACCCAGAGTTAAAGCGAAAGATGTCCAAGGTCATTGTTGCTTTAAATGTATTATAAAATAAGTTAATAGTAAAGTTGTTAATGAACTGTTTATAGAGTCACCTAGCACATTAGAAACATGGTGCTAAGTAACAAGACTCTGAGGGAAAGTGTGCTGTGACATGCGACTAAATCAGTCAGGGTCACTCCAGGTGAATTGGGCTGGCACTAAATAACCACACAGACACAGAAAGTACCTTTTTCTTGGGGTTCAGTGATGGCTCCTCTGCCCCAGCTCCCACAAGGGAGGCAAGAGAGGCAGGCAAAAAAGAGAGAGTGTGCCTAAAACCATCCTATTTATTGGGGGGAAAGACATTCGAGAAAGTTCAACCCAAATAAGGCAAGGGATTGGGTTTCAGGGGATTGCTTGGTGATGTCTTGTGGTCAGCAGATTTGACTGACATCTTGGAAAGCCACACCCATCGCAGGTGCTGTGTGCGATCAAAGGCAGAGCGAGCGAAAAGGACTCACATGTCACACAGCCCAGTCAGAGCAGCAACGTCAGTCCAGTCCCCTCATGTGCTCAAATGCTCATACCTCACATACACAGCCCATGGCTGGCTCACCACAAAAGTGAGTCTTTGCCCTCAAGAATTTTGGTAAAAATAAACCAATTGCAGCACAAGCTAATAAGAATCTGGGTTGCTGTGAGATTGCAGAGGACAGACACTGGACCACACAGCTCTGGTCCTAGCACTGCATTGAGCATCAAGAACCGGAGAAGGAGGGAAAATGAAAGTGGCACATTGACAATCCACAGCTGATATCTTGACCACACTAGACCTCCCCTGCCAGCTTGTAGAAATCTCTGTGCTTCAGGATTATAAGGGGCAGGGAGGAAAGTATCTTTCACTGGTCATAGTTCATATTGTAGAAGGAATTTCTTCCCTTACATATGTATGAGCTGGCCCTATTGCGGATCCAGAGCCTAGGTCCCATAGCTGTGTGTCACCTGACATAAGGTGTGCTGGGGAGGCTGGATCTTGGGGGTCACAGGCACCTAGGACTTTGCAGTGCCATCATGGGGGGTGTGATGGAGCCAGGTGAGAGTGCAGCCCCACCTGGGAAAGGTTGATAAACAGTTGATAAACAATTAGGAGTAGTGGCAATGATTAGGTAGGGGCAGTTCACTGAGCAAGTGACCAAGGAACGGAAGGCAGAAGCAGTCCAGCCAATCTGGGGAGTTGCAAAAATGAGGGACAAAGTCAAATTAAAGCAGAGTTGAAAAGGTTTTCCAGGGGAAGTGATGCTTGAATTGCTTCTGGAAGGAAAGAAGCAATTTCCAGATGGAGAAGCTGGGGGTGGTATGTGAGAGGTAGGAGGGAGGACAAGGAAGGATTGCAACAAGCAAGTTTCAACCGAAGAAAGTACCAGTTGCAAAGCCCCAGGGCATGGAAGATGGTCAGTCTAGTGAACCGACTGGCTGGGGATTTGTGGAGCATGAACAAAGAGGTGTCTTCATTCTAAACTGACATTCCATCATCTCCAGTTACCCACTGCTGAATCTACATGGGCACAGCAGGAAAGGGTTGGTACACACGAATGTGATGATGGAGAGATAACTAACTAATCATTTATTTATTCACTAAAACTATTTGGGTTTGCTACTATGTATAAAATACGCCATTGTCCTAAAAAAACTAAACCAGAGAAGTCCTCTTCATTCTTTATAAGCTGGTTTCTGTAGCTATTCTGACACAGATATTTTCAGTGGCTGTTCCTCAATCTTTTTCACTTCCACAGTTTGAAGTATTGATTATCAAGGGACATATATTTTTTAAATCCCCATGTTTTCCTAAATAAGGATTAATTTTTATTCCATACATAACCCTCTCGCATGTGCCATCTGTGAAATCAGCATGACAATTTGTTAATTAAATATTGACTCTTGGAACATTTTAAGCACTGACAAGTTTGTATCAAACAGTAATTGCTCTTTTCTTGCCTCTGAGCAATGAAAACATACATTCAATTGTTATTCCCTGTAAGAAAAATGTGTGAAAGGGTGTTTTTATTCACAGCTTTGCATGTCACCACTCAAGTTCATGTGAGTAGTATTTCAATGAGCCTTAAGTTTCTGTGAGGCCATTTTGTACTGTTGGATTTGAACACACAGGAGAGAGTTCAGAGTGTGCTAGGACAGAGCAGAGAGTAGTTGGCAACATGGCAAACTTGTGCTCCTCCTGTGTTTCTAGCTCACTAATTCTAATCTTCCTGTTCCAGAAATTTCTTGACCATAAGCAAAGCATTTACAACCCAGAGCCCCCACTGTCATTCACTGTCCTTCACTTCACTAAGATCCTTTCCTCCTTTTCTGCGAGGCTGGGGGTGCTTAGAGCTCAAGGCCCTTTAGTGTAACACTTCCTGCTGTGCACCCACAACTCCCTCCCAAAACACACATTCTCACTTAATTTATATGAAAAAAAATCCTGAATTATGGTAAATCCAGTGCTCTACTTACTCCACACCTGCATGTGTGCTATGGTTGGGACACACACACACACACACACACACATGCTCACAGAGTTCACACACACACACACATGTTCACAGAGCTCACTCTATATTTGTGACCAATAATCTTTCACCTGGGCCCTGTATGTTGCCTAGAAAATTCACTACACTTTCCTAATCCCTTCCTCTTTCGCTCTTCTAGACAAACATGTAATACCTTCCTCCTTCACAAACTTCCAGAATCTTCTCTAGCCTCACTATTGACCAATGACTTTAATTCCATTTTCTTCTTTCAGTAATAAGATAACTGCATACTCTGAACCTACTTGTACCACCTCCCTATACACTCATTCTTCAAGGTATCAATTATCTGGACTCCTGTCTGGGGATAATCTTTCACTGGTTACTAGATCCCATCTTCATTTGTATTCAAGAGTATCATTACTGCCACTCTCTCCTCCCTCTCTCTCTTACATCATCAATTTGCTCTCTCTACTGGCTCTTTTTCTATTAGCCCATAAATCTGCTATATTTTTCCTATTTCAAAAGAAACGGGGGGAAAAGCAAACTTCTCTTGATCTCACATTCCTCTCCTCCATTTCTCTGCCCCATTAATTCTCATTCCTCACCTCCATGAAACCCCCAATGGGTTTTTGTCCCCGACACCATCAAAATAGTTTTTGTCATGATGACCAATTGTAAAACCCAATGATCAATTCTCAGTTCTAATTTTACTTGACTAGTAAGCACCATTTGATGGAATTGATCACTAGTGCTTCATAAAACATGTTCTTTGCTTGAAATTTGGGACATCAAGTTCTCTTCCCACTGAAGGAGCCCTAATTAGGAAGGGCTGTTGCAGCTAGCTGGAAGCCATAAGTTCCACCTGATATGTATGTGACGCACCTGTAGGCACCCGCAAACCTGAAGGTATATAACCGGGTGAAAGCGGTCCGAGTTAGGAGAACGGAGAATTCAGTCAGCCGGGCAGTCACTCGGTCGGTCAGAAGAATCAGAGCGGCCAGAACGTAGGCAGAGCGGTTACAGAAGAGAAACCAGATAGAAGACAGAAGAGAAACCAGATAGAAGAAGTAATGACTGGTCAGAGTTAGGCCGAGGCTCCCAAGGAAGACAGAAGACAGAAGAAAGAAGAAGGAAGAAAGAAAAGAGAGAAGAAAGAAGCTCTAATCTTTCTCTAAGCTAAGCTCTATCTTTCTTTCTTTCTACTCTAAGCTAAAGCTCTAATCTTTCTCTAAGCTAAGCTCTATCTTTCTTTCTTTCTACTCTAAGCTAAGACTCTAAGCTAAGAAGACAAGAAGAAAAGCTCGCTCTAATCTTTCTCTCTAAAAATCTTTCTTTCCCTCTCTAAGCTCTAAGAAAGTAGAAGTAAAAGTAGTAAGAGCTTAACTCTGCCCCCGAGAGTTTTTATCCCGGTTTACGGTACCAGGCAGCTTACATCCCACCTCACTGACTATTCTTTTTCAGTTGCCTTTGCTGAGTTTCTCTCATCTTTCTGATCTCTAAATGTTGGAGTGCCCAAGCTCCAATGGCTCTTCTCCAAGTTCGAAGCCACTCTTCTCCATCTACACTCTCTAGATGAATTTATTCTGTCTCATGATTTAAACTCCATCTATGTTCTGACAGGGTCCAATCTATCTCCAAACTGAATCTTTCCCTGAAATTTTAGACTAATATATTTAACTACACCTAAACATTTTCTTGCAGATGTGTACTAGGCATCACAAACTGGACATATCCACAATTCTTGTTTTCTTCCACACAGTGAAAGCCTGCTTCCTTGCCCACCTCTTTTCTACATTGGTAATTGTCAATAGAGTTTACCAGTTGCTCAAGACAAAAACACTTCAATACTAATTATTTTTAATTGAGATATAATTCACATAACATAAAATTCACTCTTTTAAAGTTTACGATTCAATTGTTTTAGTATATTCACAATGTTGTGCAACAGCTAATTCCAGAACTTTCACATCACCCCCAAAAGAAGCCTTCTTTCAGTCATTCTCATGTTCATTTAGTTTCTTTCTTTTGTTAGAGAAATTCAAACTAAAACCACAATAAGGCTGGGTGCAGTGGCCCACACCTGTAATCCCAAAGCCAGTGTGAGTGTGGGGGGTGGGGGTGGTGAGGCAGGAGGATCACAAGTTCAAAGCCAGTCTCAGCAAAAGTGAAGCACTAAGCAACTCAATGAGATCCTGTCTGTAAATAAAATATTAAAAATAGGGCTGAGGATATGACTCAGTTGTGGTCAAGTGCCCTTGATTTCAATCTCTGGTAGCCCCACACAAAAAAAAAAAAAAAAAAAAAAAATGAGATATCACTACATACCTATGAGATTGGTTAAAATTAAAAATCCAGCAATCCCCCCTATATGCAGGTTAGCTTTCTTGTGGTTTCAGTCACCTGCAGTTAATTGCACTCCAAAAATGTTAAATGGAAAATTTCTGAAATAATCAATTTCTAAGTTTTAAGTTGCCCACCATTCTGAGTAGTAACATGATGAAATCTCATGCTGTCTGCTCTGTCCTACCCAAGATGTGAATCATCCCTCTGTCCACACTGTATTTTCTACCTACATAGCATAGATCAATATAGTTCACTTAGTAGACACTTAGTTATCAGATCAACTATTCACATAACTTTTATAATACAATATTATTATAATTGCTCTGTTTTATTTTTTCATTATTGTTGTTAATCTCTTACTAAGTGTAATTTACAAATGAAACCCTATCATAGGTTTGTATGTGCATACGGTCCCTGACTTATCATGGTTTGTCTTACCATTGCATCATTTCACAGTGATGCAAAAATGATAGACTTCCAATGTCAATCACACTTTAATTCTTTTTTTTTTTTTTTTTTTTTTTTTTTTTGTACTGGGGATTGAACTCAAGGGCACTTGACCACTGGGCCACATCCCCAGCCCTTTTTTGTATTTTATTTAGAGACAGGGTCTCAATGAGTTGCTAAGTGCCTCACCATTGCTGAAGCTGGCTTTGAACTTGCGATCCTCCTGCCTCAGCCTCCCAAGTGCTGGGATTACAGGTGTGCGCCACCGCGCCCGGCTCAAATTTTCAATTTTGATCTTTTCCTGGCTAAGATATGCAATAGGATACTCTCTCCCAACCCTGGGCAATGGGAACAAGCTGCAGTTCCCAGTTAGTCACAAAATTATGAGGGTAAACAACTGGCACTCTACAGTGTACTGCATTCAACAAATTACATGAGAAATGCAACACGTTATTACAAAATAAGCATTGTGTTAGATCATTTTGTCCAGCTGTAGGTAATGTATCCTAACACACTCCTAGACCGCTTCGCTGCCTGCTCCCAGCTCAGCCTACCTGAATCTCTTTCCCATCAGACACACACAAGGCTGCCTCTTCACTGCTCCCAAATCTCTGCTCAAACGTCACTTATCTGTGAGTCTTTCCCTGAACACTTTAAGTAATATTCACTCAGTCCCACTAGCCTGCTGGAGTTTTTGTTTTGTTTTGTTTTGTTTTTGGTGCAAAGAATAACATTGCCATTTGATGTAACACCTACCTATTTGCTTATGTACTTATTGTCTGACTCCTCCCAACCTTATGTAAACTTCCTGATGGGAGGGATTTTGTCCTAAATCAATGCAAGGAACATAACAAGTACTCAACTAATATTTATTTGTTAAATGAGAGAAAAAAAGGAAGAAAACTTAAAGGAATTGAACTTAAATATTTCCTGGAAAAAAGAAAAGAAGCTTAAATGCTCAAAGAAAATGAATATAACTGATAGCATATTGTGATAAATAAGTCCTAAAGACAGAGTGCTGATATCTTAAAATGTCTAGCTCATAGCATTGTGCCTGTAATGTAATAGTCCCCTACTATCTGAGGTTTCACTTCCTGTGATTTCAGTCACCCTAGGTCATCTGCAGCCTAAAAACATTAAATTATAAAATCCAAGAAATATACTATTCATAGATTTTAAATTGCACCCTGTTCTGAGTAGAATGATGAGCTCTCATTCACACTCCATTTGCTACCTGCCTGTGAGTCACTTAGTGGTCATCTCATTTATCAGATCAACTGACATGGTATCACAGTTTCCATGTTCAAGTGACCCTTACTTTACTTAGTAATGGCCCCAAAGTGCAAGAGTGGTGATGTTGGCAATTCAGATATTCCAGGGAAGCCAGAGAGTGCTTCCTCTAAGTGAAAAGGGGAAAGTTCTTGACTTAATAAGGAAAGAAAGAAAATCACATGTTGAGATTGCTAAGATCTCTAGTAAGAACAAATCCTCTAGAAAATTGAGAAAAAGAAAAAGAAACTCCTAAAAAAAAAAAACTGTGTATACATATATATGTGTATATATATATGTGTGTGTGTGTATATCAGGAGTTATATATATATATATATACACAATATGTATATACACATATACGTATATACATGTATATATGGAACTCCTGCTAATTTTGCTGTCATATCTCAAAATGCAAAAGTTCAAGCCTCAGATGACAAAAAATTCAAAAAACTAAAATCAGATTACCAGATTTTAAAATGAGCAAATTGACTAAATAGACATTTATAGACATTTCTCAAAATAAGATATAAAAATTGTCAAGTAGCCGGGCGTGGTGGCGCACGCCTGTAATCCCAGCACTTTGGGAGGCTGAGACAGGAGGATCGCGAGTTCAAAGCCAGCCTCAGCAATGGCGAGGCACTTAGCAACTCAGTGAGACCCTGTCTCTAAATAAAATACAAAAAAGGGCTGGGGATGTGGCCCAGTGGTTAAGTGCCCCTGAGTTCAATCCCCTGGGTCAAAAAAAAAAAAAAAAAAAAAAAAAAAATTGTCAAGTATGGGGCTGGGGTTGTGGCTCAGCGGTAGCGCGCTCGCCTAGAACGTGCGCGGCCCGGGTTCGATCCTCAGCACCACGTACGAACAAACGAATTGTGTACAACTAAAGCAAATAAATAAATATTTTTAAAAAAATTGTCAAGTATATGAGAAAAAAACTCAACATCAAATAACCAAGGAAATGCAAATCAAAAACACAATGAGATACCACCTCACTCCAATTATGTTTTAAAAAATGCTGGTGAGAATATGAAAAAATGGGGAACTCTTATACATTGTTGGCGAGAATGTAAATTAGTATTGCCATTATCAAAAACAGTATAAGAGGCTGGAGATATAGCTTAGCTGGTAGAGTGTTTGCCTTGCATGCACAAGGCCCTGGGTTCAGTCCCCAGCACCACAAACAAACAAAACAGTATAAAGATCCTCAAATAAATAAAAATAAAACTACAGTGTGATTCAGCTATGTCATTACTGGGTATATTTCCAAAAGAAAAGAAATAATTGTGTCACTGAGATACCTGTACTCCCACATTTACTGCAGTGCCATTCATAATAGCCAAGATGCAGAACCAGTCAAAAAGTTCAAAAATAGATAAATGGATTTTTTAAATGTAGTAGGTATACATAATGAAATATTATTCCACCATGAAAAAGAATGAAATCCTGCCATTTGTGACAACATGAATGGAACTGGAGGAGGACACTACATCAAGTGCAATAAGCCAGACACAAAAAGAAAAATACTATGTGTTTTTGATCATATGCGGAAGCTAAATAGTTGATGTCATTGAAGTAGAGAGTAGGTAGTGGTCACTAAAGGTTAGGAAGGGGGCAGAATAAAAGCAGGTTGTATAACAGGTAGGAAATTACAGTTACATAAGAGGAATAGTTCTGGTATTCTAAAGTATGAGCTATTTCCCCAACCCCTTTTATTTTGTGACAGTCTTATTAAGTTGCCCAGGCTAAACTATAACTTTGTGAACCTCCTGCCTCAGCCTCCCAAGAAGCTGGGATTACATTTGTGTGTCACCATGTCCAGCTTGTTTTATCTTATTATTAGTTATTGCTGTTAATCTCTTAGTGTGACCAATTTAAAATCAAACTTAAATGTAAGTACTATGTATAGGGGGAAAAAAAAAGTATGTATAAGGTTCTGCACTAACTACAATTACAGATATCCCCTGGAGATCTTTAAATATATGCTTCATGGACAAGGATGGACCACTGTAGTGGACCTTTCTCCAAGTGTTTTCAGTCTTTATGCAATATATCCTGGATGGCCAGGGAAAAAGACTGGATGAAGAAAGAATGTATTCCAACTTGAGGGTATTTATTTTGGTATTAGATAGCAGTTTTCTGATTGCACTTTCTATCCTGTCTCCACAAACACATGAATCAGCCCTCAGGCTTATCTCTGGATACCCATTACTTGGGTTGTTGGGTACCTGTGTGTAGAGAATATAAACTAGCCCTCGGGGGGAAAAGAAATTCCTCCAGAAAGCTACAGCTTAATACATAGGGGTAGAAGCAGCTGGGAAAATCTATTTCACAGATTAAAATCAGAAGAAAAGAGAATCTTCTGCTAAGAGAGTAGGGAACAGGAGACTGGCCACCAACAAGATAAACTATAGAAAAGCAATCACTGGTGTGTGAACCATTCCCTGAGGCACAGTAAGCCAAAACTGATGGCACATCGGAAGAGCAAGGCACCCCAGACGAATCCCTCTAGAAAGCAAGAAAACAATATGAACAAAAGCTTATATTTATTGCAACTTTTCTATGTTCCGGGTCCTTACATAGGCTGTTTTTGCATAGTCATTAACTTAATTCTCACCATAGCCATATCAAGTAAGTACCATTATTGTCTCTGGGAGATAGAGAGATTAAGTAAATCTGTCCATGGCCTCAAACTTAGGAAGAGAGAGGGGCAGGAGTTGAATCCAGACACACTGGTTCTACAGCTTATCATTTTTATAATGAAAGTTTTATTGAGTTATAATAAAATCATATGCCATAAAATTCATGCTTTTAATGTGTACTATTCAATTTTTAGTGTATTTGTGAAGTTTTGTGATCATTACTATCATCAATTTCAGAACATTTTCATCACTTCAAAAGAAACTCCATACCTATTGACAATCACGCCCCATTTCCAATCAGCTCCCCTGTCCCAGACAACCACTAATCTACATTTTTGTCTCTATGGATTTAGCTCTTCACCTTCTATTTTTCTTTCTAACAGGTGAAATCCTACATCATGGGGTCTTTTGTTCATACATGTTGTGTCTTGGATGGGTACTCCATTTCATTTTTGTCAAATAATATTCCATTGTATGGATACATCACATTTTATGTATCCACTTATCAGTTGAAGAACATTTGGATTGTTTCTACTTTCGAGCTGTTATAAATACTGCTCATGAACATTCATGTGTAAGTTTTCATGTGGACATATGTTCTTATAGTCTGGACATGAGATGTCTCCTAAAGCCCTTATGTTAATGCAGGTAAAATGATTGGATTATGAGAGCTGTAACATAATCAGTCCACCCTAGTTTGAGTGAGCTAACTGGGTGGTAGCTGGAGATAGGGGGAGGTAGCTAGAGGAGGTGGGTTACTGGGGACATGCCTTGGAAGGGTTCATCTTCCCTATGGCCCTTTTCCCTCTCCCTTTTCTGCTTCCTGGTCACCAAGAGTACAGCAGCCCTCCTATGCCATACCCTTCCACCATGATGTTCTGCCTCACTTTGGGCCCAGAGCAATGGAGTCTGCCAACCATGGACTGAACCTCTGAAACCATGAACCAAAATGGGCTTTCCCGTCTCTAAATTGTTCTTGTCAGTTATTTTGGTCACAGCAACATAAAGCAGACTAACATATGTGTTTCCATTTCTTTGGGGTATATACCTAGAAGTAGAATTATGTCATACAGTAGTAACTAGGTGTTTCACTCCCTAAGAAACTCATGCTCCTAATCACTGCACCCCAGGCATGATATCTCACAGCAGATATGCAGTCACAACCATCTCTACACAAAGATGTTTCGTCTATTATTGCCTCTTGAATTTTACAACCTTTGCATTTTTCTTCTTTTGAAGTTGAATATGCTGATTTTACAGAATAAAATGAAACTTGGCTAATTTGAAGATTCAGGTGAACAAATGTTATTGAATTTATAGTATGTGCCAAGGACCATTATGAAATACATGAGGGATTCAGGGGAAATTATATTTTCAAGTATTTCTTCTATGTTGTCTTTTTTGTTGCTGTTCTTGTTGTTGTTCTGGGACTGGAACCTGCAGTCTTGGACATGCTAGGCAAGGCCTCTAACACTGAGTTACATCCCCAGCTCCCATCTTGTCTTTTTACTAAATATTAGTTGAGCATCAACTAAGTGCTACTTACCAGTGCTAGCTACAGGAATCCAAGAAAGTTCTGGAACTGGAAGGAAATGCATCAGAAGCCTTGGTGCTTGCTTGTGGTGGAGAGGGGACTCACAACAAGGCTACTGTTCTAGGTGGTGGTGTCGCTCCACACATCCACACATCCCTGACGGAGAAGAAAGGACAACAGAAGACCATCTAAAGGCTGCCTGGGTTACTTGTATCTTGGGATTCTATATACTCTAACAGCTGTCTGATGTTGGTGATTCCAGGGGACTTTAACTCTTTGAAAACCACAATTTGGCCTTTTTATAATTCGACTTGAGTAAGTTGCAAGTTTAGTTTTCCAACCAAATCTCAGCATTCACATCTTAACCATATTTGAGTATAACCGTGGCTTCAAAGAAACTGTTGATTCTAAAGTAGTAGGTTTTGATTGAGTGGACTTTTGTTAAAGTTTGAATTTTAATCACAATGAAGAAGTCATAGTTACAAACATTTGGTTTTATACAGACATTATTACCACTCATATTAACAAAGGTTATATCTTAAACAAATAAAAATAATAAGAAAGAAAAATGGAAATAAGGAAGAAAGAAAAGAGAAGGAAGGGAAGAAAGGAAAAGAAAGACTTCCTTGATATAAGAAAACACTTGAGTGGGTATCTGCAGGGTCAGGAGAAGTTAACTGGTGAAATGCAGGAGGGCAAGGGAGTGGGGCGCAGGTAAGTAGAGCAGCCTGTGCCAAATCCCTGAGGCAGGAAGGAACTTTGCAGAAATGAGGATTGTAAAGAAAAAATAGTGCTCAGAGAAGAGGACGCTTGGAACGAAAAGTAGAGGGGCCAGACTATGCAGAGCTCTTTCAGGTCAGGTGAATAAGTTTTCAATATTGAATTTTTAAAAGGCAAAAGAATTAAACATAGCAACTCAGATTCTTGAATACCAATGATCATTGATTGCAGCATTTTCATATTAACCACAAAGTGGAAACAATCCAAGTGTCCATCCACAGAATGAAATGTGGTATCCATAGAATGAAATATTGTTCAGCCATAAAAAAGAATGGTGCTCTGATATATGCTACAACATGGATAAATCTCAGAATCATTATGAATCTACTACTGAAAAAATCTAGAATAGGCAAATTCATAGAGACAGAAAGTAGATTAGATGTAACCAGGAGCTGGAAAGGAAGGTAAAATGAAAGGATATTGTTTAATGCTTGCAGAGATTTGGTTTTAGGCTTATGGAAAACTTTTAGAAATAGATAGTGGTGATAATGGCTGGATGACATTAATGTACTTAATGGCATTGAATGTGCGCTTAAAATTATTAACATGCCAAAGTTTCTGCTATGTTAAATAGGTTTTACCATAATAAAATGTTTAAAGTAGAAGAAAATAAGCCATTAACTGATTTAAAATGAGCTGTTTAGGGGTGTGGCATATGACATGATTAAATTTGGGTTTTGCAAAGATTGCATTCTTGGTCTTATATTGAAGAATGTTTGGATGGAATTCAGGGTGAAAATGACTAGTCCTGTGAGATTTGCAATGCAGGTGAACAGAAGTGGACAGATATAAGAAGTGTAAAATTTGGACTTGTGATTGAGTGTGAGGTATGCAGCTAGGAAGAATGTCAGTCTAGTTAGGGAATGCTGGACATTTGTCTTAAATTTGAGTGGAACAAAGTTTGAGTTGTGTGATACCCATAGAGTGAAATGAAGTGGATAGTTTGCCACAGGGGTCCAGAGCTCAAAGGAAAGATACAGAATAGAGCTATAAAATGAAGACTCAAATCTCTGTTTTATAAAACTAAGGTATTGTTGGCACCACAGGAATTGTTTCTACAGACACATTAGGGGGAAAGCACAAGACTGGAGGTGATCAATTGCCAAAATACTTGGCATCAATGATAACTTTTATGGAAATAAAATGGATAACTTATTGGAGATGTAGAATTACCAGGATACATCCTTAAAGGAGTAGGATGGAGTTGTCCTGAGAAGACAGGCAAGATTTGGTTTGTCAGAGAAAAGGAGAAAGGGCACAGATTTCAACAGACAGTGGGTAGAAAAGCTATACAAGCCATCAGAGCCCTCAAAGGCTTGGTAACATAAACCTAAGGAAAAAGTACTGGAGCTATGATGGATGGGGTAACCATCATCTAGCGTGATTATACAGCACCACCACTGGGCACTTCAGACCCTTCACTCTAGTTCGCAGGTGCCGGGTATTTTGGCCTCTCACCACAGTGCCTGGGAGGCAGCCCGGCCACCTGGCAGAACTCCAGCTCTCCTGCTGAACCTTTGTGTGGAGAGCCAATCACCCTGCCCCGCCTGGCACTAACAACCCAGCACTCCTCAGAGCACCCGTGCTGTTCCCTGTGGGTGGGACCACCTGGCCTCTGAAAGGAGCCATTAAAGACCCAGGGCCACCCACAATCCCCACAGAGTTGGCTAACGGAGATGAGGACTGTCCAAGGAAGCACACACCCGGTGACTCTGAGCATTGCAGATCCCTTTCAGCCACACAGTGATTCATCATCATCCACCCTATTGCTGAATCAGGGCTCAGGCTGTGCTGTGACATCACGGCTGGCACTTGGCAGAAACGGATGTCTGGTGCAGCCCGGCACCAGGCTCTGTGCCTCTTCCCCACCCAGCCTCCAGTGGTTATGCTCTTGCAATGGGAAAAAATGCATCAAGGAAGAAGGAAAGAAGGGAGGGAAGAAGGACCAACCTGTAGTGGAAGGAAGTCTGGAAACTGTGCTGCTGATATATTTTTAAAAAATCAATTTGGCAATGTAGTAACATCATTAGAATTGGTATCATCGCCAGGCATGGTGGCGCATGCCTGTAATTCCAGCAGCTTGGGAGGCCGAGGCTGTAGGATTGCGAGTTCAAAGCCAGCCTCAGCAATTTAGTGAGGGCCTAAGCAACTCAGTGAGATCCTGTCTCTAATAAAAGACAAAATAGGGCTGGGGATGTGGCTTAATGGTCAAGTGCCCCTGAGTTCAATCCCCAGCACCCCTCCTCTCCCCAAAAAGAATTGGTATCATCATTCTACCTCAGGGAAATGATCTTAAGGCATGATCTAAAGTATGTTTAATGCACACATGTTCATTATGGAGTTATCTAAAGTGGTAACAAGCTAGGAAAACCTTAATGCCCACCAGTTAGGGTATAGTTAAGTGAATTATGATATTATCATGTCTCATAATATTCATTATCAGAAATACTTTTATAAAGATTTATTATTTTATTAAAGCTTAACATTTTATATTATAGAATTACATCATAAAATCAAAAGGGAAAATTATAGGTAGAGTAAAAAAAACCTTTTCTGGAGGAACAGAAGACAGAAAATATATTTAACGAAAGCTGGAAAACAAGCTGAGTGTGGTGGTGCACACCTGTGATCCCAGCAACTTTAGGAAGCTGAAGCCAGAGGATCTCAGGATCAAAGTCATCCTCAGTGACATAGCAAGGCCCTAAGCAACTTAGTGAGACCCTGTCTCAACATAAAAAATGAAAAGGATGTAGCTCAGTAGTAATGCACCCTTGAGTTTAATACTCAGTACCAAAAAGAAAAAAAAAATTAACAAACTAGTAGTTATCTCTACGATTCACAGAAATTGAGCAATTTTTTTTTTATGTACAAATTTTTTTATTATTTATTTTTTTTTTTTTTTATAATTTTTAATATGTACAACTCATAGTGCATGTATTTATCATCTTTTTACATACAATTGTTTGCATACAGAGTATATTCGTACAATTCAGGTCTTCAATCATGTATTTAGGAAAATGATATCCATCTCATTCAAACACCTTTTCTTTTCTTTTTCCTTTTCTCCCTCTCCCTCCAGAAATTGAGTAATTTTTTTAAAAAAATTTCCAGCTGTACTTCACAGACTTTCTGCAATGAGTACATAATTATTTTTTGATTGTGAATAAACATATAATTGGAAAGAATAGAAAACAGTGCTTGTAATCCCAACAACTCAGGAGGCTCGGACAGGAGGATCACAAGTTTGAGGCCAGCCCCAGTAACTTAGCAAGACCCTCAGAAAATTAGTAAGACCCTCTCTCAAAGTAATAGTGATAATAATAATAATAATAATACCAATAATAATGATGATGATGACAGGACTGAAGATGTAGCTCAGTGGTAAAGTGTGCTACCACTTTGATTGGTTTGATCCCCAATACCAAACAAAGGGAAAGAAAACAAAATCAGGAGGCAAATAGGAAATTATGATCAAATTGTTCACTTTTACGGGACTCAGAACTATTTTACATTCTGTCTGTTGACCACAAACATTGCCTTTCTCTGCCCCAAATTCATCTCCTTTAGATACATGTTAAATCGGTGGAAACATCATTTTCAGAGGAAGTCCCAGGTCAAGCAACTTTTATGTTCGCCATCAGGGAAGCTGGCTGCCCTGGGCTTGGAAGCAAAGTACCCTACCTCATGAGTGTCAAACACTGATTTCAGCATGGCCCCTGCCCTACTGTGCCTGGTATGACAAGGTGCAAGGCCAAGAGGGGGCAGCCTAGACTGACAGCTGGTGCATTGGGCTTTGCCAGGCGTGCTGAGTGGCTAGCCAGCTTGAAAAGGCAACAGGAAGCAGATGGCCATCCCAGCCCTCTCTTTGGCTAGCCTTGAGAGCCATCTGGAGAAAAGGAAATTGGTCCGCCGCCTGCAGAGGAAGGTGCTGGTGATAAATAACTCTGATCTCACATTTTGCAATGTGTAGTGTCCAAGGGGGATTAAGGAAGATCTTCAGGCATTGATGGGAAAACAGTTCCAAGCATCATTGCTTGTAGAATACATATGGTACTCTTCCTGCAGGGAACAGCTTTCTGGAGCAAGGAGACCCCAGGATTCCTCAACCCAACCGATACCATGGGTAGCCACAGTGGTATGAACATTGACCACGGGGGGACAGAGACTGCAGGAAGCCCTTTCTTCTCTCAGGACTGCAGGCTGGCCAACGTGCACAGTTTATGGGATCCTCCACTCCTCTGTGCTTGGTTCTCTGCCTGACGTGTTCCAGCCGTCATCCTTGCCACTGAGTTAAGAACTGGTTCTGCAAGAAACCACTTGCAGCCTCAGTTCAGTTACTCCACATCTCTTCAGATGCTTTTCCTTTTGAATTTGAACTTCTGTCTCCTCCAAATGGAGGTTGTAAACTCCCATTCCTCAGTGCTGGGGAGGACTTGTGCTCTGGGAGTTGGAGTGTGAACAGAGTGGTGCTTCAGTGAAGATCAGGGGGGAATAAAAGAAGGAAGGGGTGAGAGGAGAAGCTCTGTCTGCTGCCCCTGGAGGTCAGTGTGTGTCTGCATTCACTGTGCCTTCCTACAGCCCTGTAGCCCACCAGTGAGCCAGGTGGACCATCAGGACCTGGCTAAGAACCGTGGCAACCTCTTACCTACCATCACAAGCAGGTGCTGCCAGTGATTCTTGGAAATAGTAAAAGTGGGCCCTCTGGGTGGGTGCAGCCTCTCTACAGGGCCTATGACATGGAGGATGGACCAACATGCATTTTACACGTTAATCTTCCCTCTGGTTGTGCCAACGCAGTGAACAGACAGCATGGCAATCTTCAGAGACCCTGACTAGGGAGTTAACCATACTTAGTTCTTGACTATTGAAACAAACAAAAAAAAGGCCCAAAGCCAGCGTGGTGACTCACACCTGTAATCCCAGCACTTGGGAGGCTGAGGCAGGAGGATTGCGAGTTCAAAGCCAGCCTCAGCAATGGCGAGGCACTTGGCAACTCAGTGAGACCCTGTCTCTAATAAAATACAAAAAAAGGCTGGGGATGTGGCCCAGTGGTTGAGTGCCCCTGAGTTCAATCCCCGGTACCAAAAAAAAAAAAAAAAAAATAGGGCCCAAGTTTTATTATTGACATAAGCTATCATTCCTTCAAAGACCTCAAAAACTATGCCTTGTTTATTTAAGCTTGTATGTATGTATTTTTGTGATGCTAACAATCAAACCTAGGGCCTCTTCCATGCCAGACAAGCACTCTAACATGGAGCTATATTCTCAGTTCCATTTACTTACTCCTCTGCACGGGGAAGTTAGGGGAAATTTGAAGGCTGTGACTTAAAGACATTTTTTTTTTTCTATTTTAAGCCATGCATTGAAGGGGGATTGGCAACATATTCAGGTACAAATCTACAATTCGCAGCATCATAAGCATGATCATGTGACCAAGTACTGGCTAAGAGATGTGAGGAAATGATTTGAAACTACTAAGAAGTCCCCTTAAATGACAAGGAATGAGTGTTCTTCTTGTGGTTGTTGTCAGCCTGGAACTTAAAGGTAATGCTGAACTTTTATAACCCACCTTGGATTGTAAGTGTATATAAGAAAGTAAGCAATGTAGAGACAGGTGTGGTGGCACATGCCTGAGATCCCAGTGACTCTGGAGGCTGAGGCAGAGGATTGCAAGTTCAGGGCCACCTTTAAGAACTCAATGAAGCCCTGTGTCAAAATAAAATAATAAAGTAAAATAAAATAAATGGACTGAAAATGTAGATAAAACAGAAAAATAAGAGTCTGGTTCCCTGATTATTTTTTTTTTTCAATGCTACAATTCATTTATTTGCAGTGAGTGGACATTCTTTTTTCTTTTCTTTTCTTTTATTCTAAGTTGTTACATATGACAGCAGAATGCATTACAATTCGTATTACACTTATAGAGCATATTTTTACATATCTCTGGTTGTATACAAAGTGTATTCACACCATTCGTGTCTTCATACATGCACCTAGGGTAATGACATCCATCTTATTCTACCATCTTTTTTTTTTTTTTACCCTTTTGCCCCTCCCTTCCCCTCCCTCCCCATTGGCCCTTCTAGTGTTCCTCTAATCTTCCTATGCTCCCCGTCCCAACCCCACCGTGAGTCAGCCTCCTTCTATCAGAGAAAACATTCAGCATTTAGATTTGGGGGATTGGCTGACTTCACTTAGCATTATATTCTCTGGGTCCCTGATTATTGAGGGGCTGTCCCATCATTCTTGGACTACCCAATACTTGGGTCTTTTTACATAAGAGAAATTGAAAATTGTTTCTTAAGAGAGATGCTAATAACTTTTTCCTTATCGCACACATCCAAATATAATCCTAATGATGCAGAGACTTAAAGCGCATGGTGGATTTGAAGAATGAGATGAAGTCCATAATATTAAGGTGGGGTTAGACAGTGAGTGTGTTAAAAAGTAAAGGCAGGTATTTTGGAAACAGATTGATTAGGATTGAGATATATGTTAAGGATTTGGATGTCTTTACATACTAAAAGGACATGATCATCGTTGTTTTTTTAGAAACAATATGGAGAGAGGGTGGGCTAGGGCAAAAAGAAACAGGGCAAGAAATCATGTAGAAGATTATTGTTAAAAGTACCAAAAACATACATTGAAGAACAGACTGCGTTTTTAACAAATGGTGCTGGGGAAAACTAGTTATCCATATGTGGAAGAATGAGACTACATCCCTATCTCTCACTTGGCACAAAAGCCAATTTAAAATGGATCAGAGACCAAGGAATTAGACCAGAAACTATGCAATTCCTAGAATAAAAAAATAGGGTCGGGCACCCCCAATGTATAGTTACAGGCAACAACTTCCTCAATAGGACCCCTGAAGTTCAGGGAATAATACCAAGAATTAATTAATAAGTAAAATGGCATTAAATTAAAAAGCTGTTTTCACAGGAAAGGAAACAAGATCCTAGAGTATGGTATGAAATCTTTACTAGCTACTCTACTGACAGAGGATTAATGTCCAGAAGTCAGAATATATAAAAATCAGAATATATTAAAAAAAAGTCCAGAATATATAAAAATCTCAAAAAACTTGCCACACACACAAAAAAAGACAAACTAAAAAGAGACTTCTCAAAAGAAGAAATTCAAAAAGGTCAACCCTAACAATTAGGGAAATAAAAAATCAAAATTACACTAAGATTTCATCTCACTCCAGTTAGAATGATAGCCATCAAGAATACAGACAATAATAAATGCTAGAGAAAGTATGTGGGAGGCAAGGAAGAACACTTTTACACTGTTGATGGGATTGTAAATTAGCACAATTACTATGGAAATCAACACTAAATTTTTTCGAAAGATGAGGAATGGGACCACCATACAACCTGTCTATACCACTCCTCAGTATTTATTCTAAATAATTAAAGTCAGTATGATATAGCAATACATGCATATCCATGTTTATAGCAGCATGATTCACAATGGCCAGACTATGGAACCAGCCTAGGTGTTCATCACAGGGTGAATGGATGAAGAAAATTTTATATATACATAATGGATTTTTATTCAGTCATAAAGAAGAATGAAATAATGCACAGATAGATACCTCCTGAATAGTACTCCAAAAGACTTCATTGAATTAAAGTTTCTGAACAGCAAACAAAACCATCAACAGAGGAAAGAGAGAACCTACAGAATGGGAGAAAATCTTTGCCAGCTACTTCTCCATGAGAATTAATATCCAGAATTTATAAAGAATTCAAAAAACTTAAGCCAGGCATGGTGGCGCACGCCTGTAATCCTAGCACTTGGGAGGCTGAGGCAGGAGGATCGTGAGTTCAAAGCCAGCCTCAGCAGTGGCGAGGCACTTAGCAACTCAGTGAGACCCTGTCTCTAATAAAATACAAATAAGGGCTGGGGATGTGGCCCAGTGGTTGAGTGCCCCTGAGTTCAAGTCCCCGGCACCAAAAAAAAAAAAAAAGAATTCAAAAAACTTAGCAATAGAACAAACAAACCAAATCCAAAACTACCCAGTCAATAAATGGGCAAATGAACTAAACAGATATTTCTCCAAAGAATAAGTACAAATGGCCAGTAATTATGTGAAAATGTTTTCAATATCTTTAACCATTAGGGAAATGCAAATCAAAGCCACATTGTGATTTCATCTCACCTCAATCAGAATGGCAATCATCAAGAATACAAAACACCCTGCCAAGCACGGTGGTGTATGCCTGTAATCTCAGTGGTTCTGAAGGCTGAGGCAGGAGGAGAGCAAGTTCAAAGCCAACCTCAGCAATTTAGTGAGGCCCTAAGCAACTTAGTGAGACCCTGTCTCAAAAAAAAAAATGCTGGCTAGAATGCAGTGTGGGGGAACCCTAATACACTACTGGTTTAAATATAAATTAGTACAACCACTAGGGAAATCAGTATGGACGTCACTCAAAACACTAAAACTAGAATTACCATATGATCCAGATTTACTGCTTCTGGGTATATACCCAAAGGATTCAAAGTCAGCATACAAAAGAGATATCTGCATTCCCATGTATATTGTGGCACAATTCACAATAGCCAAATTATGGAACAAGTCTAGATGCCTATCGATGCTTCTTGGATAAAGAAAATATGGTTTAACCAGGCATGGTGATGCATACCTACAATGCCAGCAACTTGGGATGCTAAGGCAGGAGGATCACAAGTTCAAGGCCAGTCTTTAGTGATTTTGTGAGATCCTGTCTCATAATTTTTTTTTTTTTTTTTTTTTTTTTTTGGTACCGGGGATTGAACTCAGCGGCACTAGACCACTGGGCCACATCCCCAGCCCTTTTTTGTATTTTATTAGAGACAGGGTCTCACTGAGTTACTAAGTGCCTCGCCATTGCTGAGGCTGGCTTTGAACTCGGGATCCTCCTGACTCAGCCTCCCAAAGGGCTGGGATTACAGGCGTGCGCCACCGCTCCCGGCTTCATAATTTTTTTAAATAAAAAATTGCAGGAGATATAACTCAGTGGCAAAGTGCCCCTGGGTTCAATCCCCAATACTGTAAAACAAAAAGATAGAAAAAGAAAAAATGTGGCATATATATACATATGTAATATGTATATACACCCACACACACACAATGGAGTATTTTTCAGCCATAATAAGAATACAAGCCGGGCGCGGTGGCGCACGCCTGTAATCCCAGCACTTTGGGAGGCTGAGGCAGGAGGATCGCGAGTTCAAAGCCAGCCTCAGCAATGGCGAGGCACTTAGCAACTCAGTGAGACCCTGTCTCTAAATAAAATACAAAAAAGGGCTGGGGATATGACCCAGTGGTCGAATGCCCCTGAGTTCAATCCCCGGTACCACAAAAAAAAAAAAAAATTAAAAGATTAAAATTCTTACTCTCCTAGAGTAAGAATATTCTAGTGGGGATGAGAAACGGATAACAAAAAATATGAATAAGTACATTACATATTCTGGGTTAGAAAATGATAAGTACTGAGAAAAAAAATAACACAGGGAGAGGGGATTGCACATGTTATAAAGGAAGATTAAACTTTCCGCAAGGGGTTCTGGCAGGCCTCACCAAATGATGGGAAAAGACCCGAGAGAAGCAACCCAAGGATGCAAGGCCTGTATTTGGGAGAAGAACAATCCGAGCAGAGGGAACAGAAAGAGCAATGGCTCAGAACAGAGGAATCCCCCAGCATGTCTGAGAAACAGGGAGTCAGGCAGGGAGCCAGCCAGGGAGCCAGCCAGGGAGCTGGGCAACCTGACGGGCAGAGAGAGAAGGGGTTGGTGGATGAGGAGTTAAAGACAAAGAGATTAAAATGGAAAGTGAAGCCTGAAGTGTCTCCCGCAGAACAGAAGTGACACTAATAACACATCTTTTCTAATGATCTGCCAGTTTACAAAAGCAGAAGATGAAGTACACAGTTGAGGTCATGACAGGCTGCTCAAACCCAGGGAGCGAAAATTTCCTCTGTGCTGAAGGAAAACTTATTGTTTACCAGACTTCTAAAAATCTCTATTCTGGTTTTAAATTTACTCATGAGAACAGGGCAAAACAGAACTGACTTAAGGGAAGGCCAGGAAGGCACTCTGTTGAAAAGCTTCCTGAGGAAGACACCCAAGGGTTTTCAGGCGCAATAGGAAGAAGCTCGTTAGACTTGTCCACAGATGAATCATGACCTCTCACAGTCACTCAGGCACCGTGAAGCTGCAAGCAATCTGCCCTCTGGTGTGTCACCAGGCCCAATCTGATTCTGCTTTACTTTTTTTTTTTTCTTTCTTTCTTTCTTTCTTTTTTAATAAACCCATTCCTCATCACATTCAGCCCAATTCCTATTGCAGGCTCAGTTCTGCAATCAGTTCTCAGAAATTTTCATCAACTGAGTCACTGCAGGTGAATAGACATAGTCCTGTCCCCAGGAAGTAGACAAGATGACCCAACCTGCATTTTTCATTTCTACCACCCGTAATACCAGGAATGAAAGACAGTCAGCATGCCCAGCATCGTGAAAGAGCAGAACTTCTATGTATTTTTCAAACAACCAGTGCTCATTAGAAGCAGAACAGTGTGAATTAGTGACTGTAACACCGGAAGTCAGAACATGAAAGTTCAATTCCTAGCTTTATCCCTGATTTACCCTGAGATCTTGACTGATGTGCTGCATCTTCTTCAGTCTTGTTTTCCATAGCTGGAGCGTCTGAGCTTGCTTTCATTCTGCAGTTTCTGATTATTGACACTATCAGAGATAAGTAGGAGGATAGATAATCAAGAGCCATTTCCATTTGTCCTGAGAAATATTAATTTACTTTTTTGAAACTGACTTTTGAAGAAGTCACAGCTTTTAAATTCAAAATATAAAGTCACACTTTAAAAAACCAATTTAGGAAAAATTAGGCCAATAGTATATATCTCATCACCCACCTACCACCCACCCTCCCTCTCTTCCTTCTTTCCTTTCTTCCTTTCTTCCTTCCATTCTTCTTTCCTTCCCTTCTTCCCTCTCTTACTCCCTCCCTCTTTCCTTTCTTTGTCTTTCCTTTCCTTTCCTTTCTCTCTTCCTTCCTCCCTTTCTCCTTCCTGCCTTTCTTCCTCTTCCTTCTTTTACTATCAAAGTCAATCTCTCCTTGTTTTTTTTTTTTTCTTTTCAAGCAATCTTTCTGGATCACATCTTGTCTAGAGGCTGAGAAATAAATGTCAGTTCTTTAAAGAAGGGAAACTGAAAACATCTGGACTTTAAACATTCGTGTTTATGACGTCTGTCCCCAGGTATGATAGCAGGTAAAGAACAGGTAACTGAGTCAGATTATATATACCAGGGTCCAAGGTCAGATAACCCACGCACACCGGTGGCTTCCTGCTTTCAGCAATCTCCAGAAGAGCAGCCAGAATAGGCAGGGGCTTTGCTGGGTACACGGAGCGCAAATCCTGCCTTTGGACTGGACGTCTTCTGGCATTTTTTCTCAATTCCAGATTAGTGCTAAAGTACTTTTCTTCCTCCAGTTATCCAAGTTACCTACCATCGAGGCCTCTTAAACCAGGAAGCAGTCTTAGAAAATACACTCAGATGTATTTAAGGGCAAAGGGCTGTGACATATATAGTTTACCCACAAATGGTTCTAGGGGAAGAAAATCCTGATAAATAGAAATATAGCACAAATGATGAAGCAATTGGAGAAAAATACTAGTAGTAGGTGAATCTGGGAAAACGATGAGTGTTAGTTGTAATATTTTCATATTTACCACCTTTTTGTAAGTTTGAAATTATCCTTCTATAAAAAAGATAATGGGATTGGAGTTGTGGCTCAGTGGTAGAGCACTAGCTTGGCAGGTGTGAGGCCCTGGGTTTGATCCTCAGCACCGCATATAAATAAATAAAATAAAAGATCCATTTACAACTAAAAAAATGAAATAAAAAAGTGCTAACAGTATGAATGTATCATATATATTATACTACATAGAACCCGTTACTATGTGTATATACTGCTATATGTAGTAGTGCATAAAATCATGACATTTGCTGGTAAAATGCACTACTGTATAGACTCTGTAAGTGTGTGTGTGTGTGTGTGTGTGTGTGTGTGTGTGTATTGACTTATTTCATGCACAGAGAAAGCTCTGGAAAGATAGGCACTAAGTATTACAAGGTGGATCTCTAGGTGGAGGAAATGCAAAGTTTTATTTTTTACCTATTTATACTAGTGTTATATATCACATACATAGTACTGCTGTAATAATAAAACAATTTTTTAAAGAACAAAAACTAGAGTAGTAGAGCACTTATCTTGGTGTATTGCCTTGTATAAGGCAGCAGTCTGTGCTCAGTTGAGCTTCCTATGAGAGATCTTCCTTGCTCCAGGCTTGCACAAAGTGTTTGAGGCTCAAAGTCTACAGAATGGGAGAAAATCTTTGCCACCTTCACCTCTGATAAAGCATTAATTTCCAGGATATATAAAAAAACTCGAAAATGTAACACCAAAAAAACAAGTAACCCAATCAATAAATGGACAAAGGAGCAGAACACGTATTTCACAGAAGAAGAAATACAAATGGACAAAAAATATATGACAAAATGTTCAACATCTCTAACAATTACAGAAATGCAAATTAAAACTACACTGAGATTTCATCTCACTCCAGACAAAATAGAAATTATCAAGAATACAAGTAACAATAAATGTTGGCAAGGATGTGGGGAAAAAATTCATTCATACGTTGTTAGTGGGGCTGCAAATTGGTATAACTACTCTGGAAAGCAGTATGGAGATTCCTTAGAAAACTTGGAACAACAATTTGACCTAGTTATTCCACTCCTCAGTTTATACCCAAAGGACTTAAAATCAGCATACTATAGTGACAAGGCCACATCAATGTTTTTAGCAGCTCAATTTATAATAGACAAGCTATGGAACCAACCTAAGTGCCCTTCAACAATGAATAGATAAAGAAAATGTGACATATATACACAATGGAATAATACTCAGTCATTAAATTATGGCATTTGCTGGTAAATGGATAGAACTGAAGAATATCATGCTAAATAAAATAAGCCAATCCCCAAAAAGCAATGGTCAAATGTTCTCTCTAATATGGGGATACCATATCAGAGAGAGACGAAGGACAGAGATTCATTGGATTAGACAAAAGGAAATGAAGGGAAGGGAGGGAGGATGGGAATAGAAAAGACAGACTGAATCAGACATAACTTTTCTTTGCTCATATATGAATACATGACCAGTGTAACTCCACATCATGCATACACACATGCATAACTTATTCCTAGCTAGAATAAGTTACACTCCATATATGTATAATATGTTAAAATATACTCTACTGTCATGTATATCTAAAAAGAATAAATAAAAAAGTGTCTGAGGCCCTGAAATTAGTCCATAATGGTATATTTTAGGGCCAGAAGACACTAAGGTAATTGTAGTGCTTGAAGTCACAATCCCACAGAAAACGGCTGGTGAATACACTGGCTATGCTTCCCTGCTTTTGGCAGAGCAGCTCCTGACCTTGATTTTGACATCCATATAGATAATAAGGCATATCACGGTTTGTGAAGGCCAAGTTAGGTTTCCCTGGCTACCTGGTCACAAGCTTTCAACCAACAGTCCTTGGAAATTGGAGTAGTCACATGGCTACAAGCTGGGTATCCGTGACCTCCCTTCTTCTTGATAGGGCAATCTGTGAAGTTGTTAATGGCTTCACAATGACAGAATACTCTTTAGTATCTCCTCTGTTTGGCATGAACCTTAAAGAAAGTCTTTCATTAATGTCAATTGGGCTAGTTTTTTTTTTTTTTTTTTTTTTTTTTTTTTTCAGGAACCGTGTCCGGTCCATGCTGTATCTTTCTTTGCTAGCACATCATAATTCATGGTTTGCTGACATTAGTACTCAGCAAGGGACATCATCAACCCTGCCCTTCTAAACTTTACGTCTGCACTCAGGCTTTCCCAGAATACTGCCAAAAATGATTATGCCATCTAAATAGATAAATGCCTCTAGGTAATTTATATCCCCCAATTACTTCTTCCATTAAACATGGAAATCTGGCAGAGGCCCTGGAAATACCTTTGGGCTGCTTTTCAAATGGACACTTCAGCAACTTCTCACACAGAGCACAAGTAGTCTATTTTTTTCTTGATCCTCTTCAGCCATAGCTACTTAATCATTTTCCCTCCTCAAGTGATCTCCAGTGTCTTCCTGGAGGACAGTCCAAGGTGGCTTGAACTTCAAGGATGGGTTCTAGCCTATTTTAATGCACATTCTCAGAATACAATAGTCCAGGACATCACAGTTTGTCAGATTTCTTTCATACCACCAAAATGGGCCATTCTTAAGGTTTTGGAATTTGGGTATAATGCCATCAGTGAATAACTCCTTCATATCTTATACGTACTTGATTTCAGACCTTATAACTTCTCTAGAATGCTTCTAGAAAGTATGTGGATCATTTTTATTTTACTCTTTATTGTCACATGAACATTAAGTATTTCTCATTCATGGAATGAGAAACACTTCTCCTAATTTGAGAGATTTTTTTTTCTGGTCTCTTCTACTTTAGTACTGAAAAAATGTCAAAATCCAAATATTTTAGCTTTGTCTTGGTAGATGCCATGGATGCAACTCTATTAGAAAAGCAAATCACAGCATGTGTTTGTTTTTCTCAAATATGTTCATTCTAAATCAATCAATATCTATCTATCTATCTCATGGCATCAAATAAAAATGAGTAGAGGAACACATCTAAATATGCAAAATCTGCCTACCATGACACTTCTGGACTTCCCTTTATAAAAAATTAGAATTCATTCTCATAAGTAATGACATACTCCACAGGTCTTCCAGATGGGTGCATATAAATATGAAATTATCTACCTCCTAGATGATCCCAGAGCCACTGAGTGAAATTCTACTCTAAAATTAAAAAAAAAAAAGAATAATTCTCTGAATTTAAGCCATGAAGACTCAAAGCTGTCTACACCTGCGTTGTGAGATGGCAGCAAAATTCCCCATTAGAGCCAGATGCAGGATTTTAGGGGTTTCAACCTTATGCAATTTGGGAACTCTAAAGGAGAAAGATACAAATTACATATGCAAAATCAGATATAAAAGAAATTACTTATTTAGATGAGAAAAATAATCACGAAGACTTACAAAATTCCCAAAGCTGACTCTGTACAATAAAGATGGCCTCAGAGTCTTTGCTACTCGTCCCTTTGAGAGATGGAGTCTAGTTCTACTCCCCTTGGATATGGACTGGCTTTAGTGGTTTGAAAACTGGCAGAAGAGAACTTGTAAGTCTAGGTCACAGGAAGCCTGTTGCTCTCACTCAGGCCTCTTGGAACAATGACTCTTGGAACTAATCCATCCTGCTGGGACAAAGCTCAGAGTGCCCAGGAGGCCACGTGGGCAGGACCTGAGGCTCAGGGTTGAACTGCTCAAACAAGCTGCCAGACAATAGCCAGCACCAACTTGCCAACCATGAGTGCCTTCCCTTACTATTGATTGCCATAGTGATTAGAATGAGGCTCTGGAGCCAGACTGCCTGAACTGGATTCCCTGTTTCCACTTAGTAGCTATGTGACTATGAGAAAGTTACATCAGTTTCCTTATCTATAAAATGAAGTTGTAGGCTGAGAAAAGGAGAGAAGAGGTGGGGCTGGGACAGGCTGGTCAAAGTTACATTTAGATGAGAGAAATGAGTCCTGCTGTGCTAGTGCACAGTAGGTGTGACTATAGTTCATCAGCCTCCCAAATATTGTATGTATATTTCAAAAGAGCTAAAAGAGAGGGTTTTGAATGTTCTCACCACAAAGAAATGAAAAAAATCTTTGAGGGAATGGATGTTATTTACCCAAATTTGATCTTTACACAATGTATGTAGATTGAAATATCACATGGTACCCCATAAGAATGAACAATTATGTGTCAATTAAAAATAAAATAACAGTTAATAAAATAAAACAGCAGGGCACAGTGACACACATCTGTAATCTCGGTGACATGGGAGGCTGAGACAGGAGGATCTCAAATTCAAGGCCAGCCTCTGCAATTTAGTGGGATCCTATCTCAAAAAAGAACTGGGAATGTAGGTCAATGGTAAAGTGTCCTCAGGTGTAATCCCTAGTACCAAAGTAATAATAATAAAATATATAGAGATAATCCTGTCTCAGATGTTTTGAGGATTGAAAATTCAGATTAGATTAGTCATTAATCTAATCTTAGTAAAGCACTCAGAACAATGCTTGCCATACAGCAAGGGCTTAGCAACTGTGAGCTATTATTATTAGCTACCATCTGAGATTTCACAAACTCTTTAATGCCAGCTATTAGAGGGAGATGAGCAGTCTCCTAATTCTCGCCTACCCTCTTCCCTGTGATTCTCTGAGGTCTTCTCTCCTTTTACCTTCAGACCTCCTCTCAGACTTCATTTCTTTCCTAGAATTCCCCAGGAAGAGGGATAAGCTCAGGCTCATCATCTGCTTTCCAGATGCTTCTTTCTGGCATAAATTCTATACCCTTCTTTAGATCTTTGCCTTTGACATTTTACCTTGCACAGTATTTTATCCAAGCTATAAATATTTTGTTTCTCAAGGCCACAAGTATGCTCCAATCAAGAAAAAAGTTTTCATAAAAAGATATTGGCTGGGAGCCGGGCGCGATGGCGCACACCTGTAATCCCAGCACTTTGGGAGGCTGAGGCAGGAGGATGGCGAGTTCAAAGCCAGCCTCAGCAATGGCGAGGCACTTAGTAACTCAGTGAGACCCTGCTTCTAATAAAATACAAAAAAGGGCTGGGGATGTGGCCCAGTGGTCAAGTGCCCCTGAGTTCAATCCCCGGTACCCAAAAAAAAAAAAAAAAGATATTGGCTGGGGGAGCACAAAAATGAACATTTTAAGATACTTTCTCCCGGCTGGGGTTGTGGCTCAGCAGTAGAGCGCTCACCTAGCATGTGCGCAGCCCGGGTTCGATCCTCAGCACCACATACAAATAAACGCATTGTGCACAACTAAAAAAGCAAATAAATAAATATTTTTTAAAAAAGATACTTTCTCCCTGTACTTTATCGCTAGCAGCAATTCCCTTGTCTATTTTGAACTCCCTTCTCTGAATCTGTCTTTTTGCCCTCTCAAAAATTTTTCTCAAGTTGTATCTTCTTCTGCACCAACCAATCTTTCCTCCTTACTCAGTCACTTTCCTTGTGCAAAGATGTGCCATTATTAACCATTCAAAAAGTCAAAACCAAGTAAAACACTCCACAACCCAAATAATCCTCTTCAATTATTTCCCCAATTCTCTTTTCTTCTTTACAACCAAATAGTTGAAAAAAATTTACATATAGAATTTCTGTTTCTTCATCTGCCATTAACTTCCAGTCAACCTTAAACCTCTGTATGTTCAGATTAATAGTGACATCTAGTCCTCTGATGTCATCTTACTTGGGCACCATCTCATTCTTGAATTACCTTCTCCTCTTACCTTTCCTGGCACATCTTCCCTTAGATTAGCCACCCCATTCCACTCTCTTTTGTCAGCTTCTCATACAAATGTTAGAAATTCACGTGGCTCTTCATTCATCTTCTTTGGGTGATCTCGTCTATTGTGTAGTTTTTAACACCACCTCCATCTGCTCACATCTCCCAAATTTATATACCTATCATACCCACTGAGCCCCCAGAGTTGTACATCCACCTTCCTGACATTTCTTGAAAGTTTTACATGCATCTCAAATATAGTATACGAACACAAAACTCTCGATTATTCCTAGAGCATGATAAATGAACAAGACCATATTTGTGCATCAAGCACCAACAAAATAGGGGAAACCCCTCCCTTCACAGCTTTCTAAGGTAATAATTTATTGTTTAATATTTTGCAGTAAAACCATATAAGTAGTTATCAAGGTTAGGTCTTGGTTAAATGTTTTTTACATTGTTATAACTTAGTGGTTTTTTGTGTGTGTGCGCGTGCTCACATGTGTGTCATATTTAGGGGAAGGAGACAGTATGGTTATTTTGCTGTGTAAGACTTCTCAAGAAGCCAGTCAGTCCTGATGCTTGTCCAGTTTTTCACATGTCGGTAAAAGCATTAGCCCCGTCATGCCTTCAGTGTTGAAGCCAGATGCCTGGTTGTCATCCTTGGTAATCTCCCAATTTCCCATGTTCAGGACTCTAGCATGTCTTGGTATATGGTTGCCCAAGGTAGCCCCTGCTGTTCTCACCCACTGACCACTGCAAAGAAACTCCTTACACTTATTCCATTTCCATACTTCCTCCCTTCTGATGCATTCTCCACTCCACAGGAGGTGTTCTAAAAATTCATAATGTCATACAACCACAAGAACGGGATCCTAATTAGAATGCTATACTCCATGTATGTATCATATGTCAAAATATACTCTACTGTCATGTATACCTAAAAAGAACAAACTAAAAAAAAAGAAAAGAAAAAGAAAGAAAAAAAATCATGATGTCATTTCCATTGCTTAATACTCCTTGATGGTTTCTCATTGCCCTTCAAATAGAATTTCAACTCCCTACCATAACCATGTGCCCTGCCTGCCCTGGTCACTGTGTTCTTCCCAATTATAGCAATTTGGTATTTTTTTAAACATTTATCTTTTAATTGTAGGTGAACACAATACCTTTATTTTATTTTTATGTGGTGCTGAGGATTGAATCCAGAGCCTCCTCACGCATGCTAGGTGAGCGCTCTTCCTCTGAGCCACAATCCCAGTCCCCCAATTGTAGCAATTTGTATTCCAGTTCTGTCTTTCTCCTTCTTATCATTTAAATATTTTTGTATGATATAATTTATTTTTTAATTAAATTATTTATTTATTCTAATTTGTTATACATGCTTGCAGAATGCAATTCATTTCATATTAAATATATAAAACACAATTTTTCAAGTCACTGGTTTTACACAAAGTATTTTTACACCATTTGTGTCTTCATACCTGTACTTAGGGTAATGATGTCCAATTCATTCCACCGTTATTCCTATCTCCTTGCCCCCTCCCTTCCACTCCCTCCCCTTTGATCTATTTAAAGTTCCTTCATTCTACTCATCCCCCCTCCCTTGCCATTATAAGTCAGTATCCTCATAACAAATAAATCATTTGAACTTCAGATTTTTGGGATTGGATAACTTCACTTAGCATTATTTTCTCCAACTCCATCCATTTACCTGCAAATGCCATGATTTTATTCTCTCTTAGTGCTGAGTAGTGTTCCATTGTGTATATGTACCTAAGTTTCCCTATCCATTCATCTACTGAAGGGTTGGTTCCACAATTTAGTTATTGTGAATTGTGCTACTATAAACATGTGACTGTGTCCCTAAAGTATGCTGTTTTTAAGTCTTTTGGGGTATAGACCAAGGAGTGGGATAGCTGGGTCATAAGGTGGTTCCATTCCAAGTTTTCCAAGGAATCTGCATACTGCTTTCCAGATTGGCTGCACCAATTTGCAGTCACCAGCAATATATGAGTGTGCCTTTTCCCCCACATCCTAGCCAACACTTATTGTTGTTTGTATTTTTGATAGCTGCCATTCTGATTGGGGTCAGATGAAATCTTAGAGTTGTTTTGATTTTCATTTCTCTAATTGCTAGAGAAGTCGAACATTTTTTCATATATTTGTTTATTGATTTTATATCTTCTTCTGAGAAGTGTCTGTTCAGTTCCTTAGCCCATTTATTGAGTTATTTGTTTTTTTTTTTTTTTTTTTGTTTGTTTGTTTGTTTTTGGTGTTAAGGTTTTTGAGTGCTTTATATATCCTTGAGGTTAGTGCTCTGTCTGATGTGCTTGTGGTAAAGATTTGCTCCCATTCTATAGGTTCTCTATTCACCACGCTGATTGTTTCTTTTGCTGAAAAGAAACTTTTTAGTTTGAATCCATCCCATTTATTGATTCTTGGTTTTAATTCTTGCACTATAGGGATCTTATTAAGTAAATTTGGGTCTAATCCAACATAATGGAGATTTGGGTCTACTTTTTCTTCTATTAGGTACAAGGTCTCTGGTTTAATTCTTAGGTCCTTGATACACTTTGAGTTGAGTTTTATGCATGGTGATAGATAGAGGTTTAATTTAATTTTGTTACATGTGGACTTCCAGTTTTCCCAGCACCATTTGTTAAAGAGGCTATCTTTTCTCCAATATGCGTTTTTGGTGCCTTTGTCTATTATAAGATAACTGTAGATGTGTGGGTTAGTCTCTGTGTCCTCTATTCTGTACCATTGATCTACTGGTCTATTTTCGGTGCCAATACCATGCTGTTTTTGTTACTATTGTTTTGTAATGCAATTTAAGGTCTGGAATAATAATTCCACCAGCTTCACTCTTCTTGCTAACAATTGATTTGGCTATTCTGGTTCTCTTATTTTTCCAGATGAATATCATGATTGCTTTTTCTATTTCTATGAGGAATGTTATTGGGATTTTGATTGGGATTGCATTGAATCTGTATAGTGCTTTTGGTAGTATAGTCATTTTGACAATATTAGTTCTATCTATCCAAGAACAGGTAGATCTTTCCATCTTCTAAGATCTTCTTTAATTTTGTTCTTTAGCATGCTGTAGTTTTCATTGTAGAGGTCTTTCACTTCTTTTGTTAATTTGATTCCTAAGTTGTTGTTTGTTTGTTTGTTTTTTTAAGTTATAGTAAATGGGGTGGATTTCCTAGTTTCTCTTTCTGAGGATTTGTCACTGATATACAGAAATGCCTTTGATTTTGTGGGTGTTGATTTTATATCCAGCCACTTTGCTGAATTCATTTATTAGTTCTAGAAGATTTCTGCTGGAATTTTTGGGGTCTTCTAGGCATAAAATCATACCATATGCAAATAGTGATAATTTTAGTTCTTTTTTTCCTATCCATATCCCTTTAATTTATTTCATCTGTCTAATTGCTCTGGCTACAGTTTCAAGAACTATGTTAAATAGAAGTAGTGAAAGAGGGCATCCCTGTCTTGTTCTAGTTTTTAGAGGGAATGCTTTCAATTTTTCTCCATTTAGGATGATGTTGGCCTGGAGCTTAGCATAGTTATCATTTAATCTTGACACTCTTCTATGACATCATCTTAGAGAAACCTTCTAACTAGAACCCAGCCCTCTGGTCTTCTATTACTTCACCCTGTTTGTTATCATATTTGGGAGTTTTTTGTTCTTTGTTTGTACCAAGAATTGAACCTAGGGGCACTTAACCACTGAGCCATATCCCCAGCCCTTTTTATTTTTTATTTCAAGACAGGATCTCACTAAGTTGCTTAGGGCCTCACTAAGTTTCTGAGGCTGGTTTTGAACTTGCAATCCTCTTGCTTCAGCCTTCTAAACTGCTGGGATTATAGGTGTGTGCCACCACCTGGCTTTCTTCCTTTTCAAATGTCTTTTCCACTAGCCTTTGCTCTGTTTTCCTATGCTTGATACATAGTGGGACTCAAAAATTAGAAATGAATTAATGGATTCTACCCAAATGTTAAATCAGTGCTCAGTCCCGTGACAATAGATTCAATGCATATCCTACTCCCTCTTCTACTGCAAGAAACAAAACTTTGGGGCACTAGACTGCTTTTGATTACAGGGTCCAACAGAGAATCATGGTTGTAGCTTGTTTTTAGTGAGTGGCAATGGGAAGGATGGATGAATAAATAAGCAAGTCACCTTGTCTTCCATCTCCTCATCAATAAAATAAGAAAAACAGAATTTTACAGCTCTCTCCAGCTCCAAATTTCAAGATGCTGAATGCAATTCTCATGAGAAAAATATTTAAACAATATACAGTTTAGTCCCAAGTCTGGACTCTACTTCTAGAAGCTTCCTAGCAAGTTTAGTACTGAAGTAATATAGAGGGATTTTCCAGAATTCATCATAATGGTTTCATATTCCTGTCTCCATTCTGTTTGGAAAAAACTGAATGATATTCTTTTGCTTTTTTCTATGTGAAAATAGTGTGCAATTAGATTCACCATTACTTTGTAAATTCTGATAATATGAGAAGTTCTTGAAGTTTACAGTATAACCCACACAAATGCTTAGTAAAGTGTCTGCTACAGGCTAAGTTTCTCATAAATGGTAGTAAATATATGAAATGTGTCTTTATATCTGATATAATCAAAAATTGTGTTATTTAAAACAGAGGAGATGTTTCAATATGAATACAGGGAATGCTGGGTTTTAAACCTTCTATACCAATTCTATCTTCAGAAGAAACATCACAGAAAATTCTGGAAAAATTTGTTTAGAAGCAGGGATTTGACCTCCCCAACTGTGCATGCTTTCTTTTTCCCCACTCTTAATATGGTATGTTAAAGAAGATGGGCAAGTTAATAAAATTCAATAAGATATTTAACAGTTTCTGATGCATCCTAACCGGGAGTTTCTCAGAATTACTATTTTAACATCCATGGAATTTTTTATTAGGCTTTAGTAAATCTATTTGATATGTTAAAATTAAATCACACACTAAATTGCAGCATTGCACACTTAATTTCAGTCCCACTATACATGATGGGTATTTACTCCAAATGACTCATCGCATTGAATAAAGATTGTTTTCTAAGACTTTTTTAAAGCCTCTCTTTAAAGTCTGCTGAATTAGTGGTCAAATACTAAACCATAAAAACCATCCATGGGAAGCTTGGAACACACACCCCAAGATGGAATAAGCTTGGTAATCATCTTGACAAGGGCGAAATTGAAGTAAAGACCTTACTTAATCCACTGAACCAAATGTGAAGAAGTGTGATAAAGACGCTGCCCTTCAGCTCTGTACTCAAACCAGACACTCTAGTCTGGGTTGCAGGAAGTGGAGTCACCAGAAGCAGCCTCACCCCATGTGGTGGTGGACTGAGCTTTGAACCAGCTTTTGAACCAGCTGGCACCCAGTCCATACTTGGGCACAGGCACAAATCTACTCTTAGACACAGATGCATTGGCACAAAATCTGTTCTTAAGCCCAGGAACTGGGACTTTTGGCTACATTTGCATAACATATCATTCCAGGAAAGTGACTAAACAGTGGGGTTGGGCTTCATATATATAATGCAGCAGGCAGAGAAGGAAGAATTCAGCCATTTTGGCATCAGACCTTCAGTTTTTAAGTAGAAAATTAAAAAAAAAAAAGACTTCTTGTAGAAAATTTCTGAAAGAATATATATTCTAAACTGTTAATTGTAGTTATCTTATAGAGAAAGAATTAGTGGAGTTCTCTCTCAATTGTACAGGCCTATAATTTTTGTTTTTTAAAGCATATTTTTAAAAGCATTTATATGATCAGAAAAAAGAGAAATATTTGGAAAGCAAAAGAAATGCTATCTTAGGGGCTGGGGATATAGCTCAGTTGGTAGAGTGCTTGGCTCAAATGCACAAGGCCCTGGGTTTGATCCCCAGTACCACAAAAGAAAAAAAAAAATGCTATCTCATAATTCATTTGCTAGTGCTCAATTTCCAGATCTTTACTTTTAGACCCCTTAAAAGGAAATTGGGAAATTCTCCCCTTTGATTTCCACTTGTAAGGAATAGGCTGTCACTCCCTTCACAAATGGTAAATGATTCCTTGTCTTCTTTATGAATAAACGCCTGACAAAGAAGATTTGACTGGTGTTCAAAGTGAGGTCAAATCACATGTAATAAGATAAAGACTTTTAGGTCATATTCAATAAAACAGAATATTCTTTAAATCAACAGTGCTGGGTAAAAATGACTTCATTAACAGAAACATTTGGCCAAGATAGTGAATGGTGCTTTTCACCTGCCATACCAATTAAAAAGCCCTTAATAAAATACCATTGAGTTAAATTATGGTTCTTTATTCAGAGCTCATCAGAGATGATCAAATTTATTGCATTGACTATAACTTGTTAAAAACTCTCTGTTTGAAAGCTAATACCATGATAAATTTTAATCATGTGGCTAGAACTAGCTTCAAAGCTATATTAATTATACATTTAAGCTCTACATACAAACTCATACATTACAGTACACCCAGAACATGTAAAATATAGTCTGAACCAAATTAAAATATGCCAATTTCCTCAGCAGTTATTTGCTTTTGATATACTGTAGTTATTTCAGTCCAGTCTTTACAAACATTAAATTATTGCTGTACTTTCTTAGCTGTATTGCTTCCCTAGAGAGATCTCTATGCTCTGGTTAGATTTCTGGCAAGATTTTTACTTCTGCAGAATACAAAGTAGATATTCAGAATACCTTTCTCCATCCAAGAGAAGCCCTTCAGTAAAAAGGAGTGAAAGTTGCTAGCAAGTATTACCTTCTCGTCCCAAGGACTACCAGCTGTGTCCACCGCATGCACCACAATTCTAGTCACGCATTCCTCCGATATCTTTCAAGTTTTTCATCCTTTCATCCTTAACATAAGGGACATGGTTCAAGTCACCAGAGTCCTGGTTAATACAGGCATATTTTCCCAGCTTTAGAAACAGCTTTGACCACTCCACTAAAACTGCTACCAATTTGCAAGGAAGGAGCTTTGGGAACTATAAATAGACATATTACTCCCTTCACTGAGAAAGTCTTGGTTCAAAGGAAAGAGAGCTGAACTGAGTGGTATGCTTGGTGTTGTAGTAACTATTATATACAATTCACTACATTAAAAAATTCGAGGGAGTCCGGCATGACTGCGCACACCTGTAATCCCAGCTACCTGGAAGTTTGAGGCAGGAGGATTGCAAGTTCAAGGCCAGCCTCAGCAATTTTTTGAGACCCGCCTTATAGCTCAGCAGTAGCTTACCCCGGGTTCAATCCCAGCACCACAAAAAATAAAAATAAAAAATAAAAATTTATAGATTAAAAATTCAGCCTTAGAATCTCTCTCTTTCATCATATTTCCTAGTTTCACTTCTTGGAAGTGACCATTTTTACCAGTTTACAGATATTCTACACATACAAAAGCATTGTATTGATTGTATTATTGGTCTTTTTCCTACATGTTTATTTGCACAGCTAAGAAAAATACCCTTTGGGCTATGTCATGAATTGCAAACAAATATGTTTCCTGTTTTATCATTTGTAGGATTGTCTTTGTTTATGGTATTCTAATGCCATGAAAATTTTTTGTTTTAATTATATGTGGTCAGATTTATCTTTCTTTTCATTTATTATTTCTTAGTTTTAGATAAACCTTAGAAAGTTCTTTCCAACATACCCACACCCAACTCCCTCACACACACATCATCTGTGTTATACATATATATTATTTCCCTAGAATATTTATTTATTTTTTAATTTAAATCCTTGAAACATCTGGAATTTTGATATTTGTAATGAGGTAAAGATCCAAAAGTAAATTTGTATTTTCCAGATGACTATCCAATTATCCCAATACCATTGATTAATAATACAATACTTATCCATCCCCTGATTTGTTATTCCATTCAATGTACTGATATTTGATATATATTTGAGTCTGTGCACAGACTTTATCTTCTCTTTCATTTGTCTGACAGTTTGTGCAATAATCACTGTAGTTCTTTATTTTAAGATGAAGTAGTTGTGTAAGTTTGGCTTTTTTTCCCCCAGAATTTTCTTGACTATTTTTTTCTTATTTTACATGAACCAATCTTTCCATTTCCAAAAACAAAGAAACAGATAAACAATATTCCTGTTGAATTTACTGGTATAGAATTAAGCTTATTATTTAAATTAGAAAGAAATGACACTTTGAACTCCCTTTTAAAAGTATGTATTTTCCATCTTTTGTATAGATTGTCTGCATTTCTTATTAAATTTATTTCTAGAAATTAATTTTTTTTGCTATTATAAATGCCATCTTTTTTTCTATTTTATCTTCCAGTTGGCTAGTGTTAGTACTCATGAAAGCTGATGATTACTGTTTATTATTGTACTAATCTAGTTATGATTACCCTATTGATTGTTGAAATTTTAGTTGATTCTTATGTATTCCATGTGAGCAAGTGTAACATTTGCAAATAATGATAATTTTATTTTCTTTTTTCAAATATATATACTTCACTTCTTTCTAATTGCATTGGAAAATACCTCAGAATCATATTTTAGAAAGAAGTGACTGGAAATTTCTGGCTTTTTCTTGACATTAGTGGGCATTTTCCAGGAGTGTTTTCATTAAGCATAATGATAGCTTTTAAAATCATCTATCTATCTATCTATCTATCTATCTATCTATCTATCTATCTATCTATTTGTGTGTGTATGTGTGGTTTCAGGAACCTAACCCAGGGCTTCATACATGTCTGCCAAGGGCTGTATCACTGAGCTATGCCTCAGCCTAACGCTGTCTTTTAGATGGTGATATTGAAAATGTGTCCATGAAGTCTTTATTTTATTAGGAGTTTTTTTTTTTTTTTTTCCAATAGTTGATGGGGCTGGGGCTGGGGCTCAGTGGTAGAGCACTTGCCTAGCATCTGTGAGGCCCTGGGATCAATCCTCAGCACCACATAAAGATAAATAAATAAAGGTATTGTGTCCATCTACAACCAATAGTTGATAGGGTGATTATATTATATTTTCTTTCTTTCTTCTTTTTTTTTTTTTTTTTTTTTTTTTTTTTTTTTGGTACCTGGGATTGAACTCAGGGGCACTTGACCACTGGGCCACATCCCCAGCCCTTTTTTGTATTTTATTAGAGACAGGGTCTCACTGAGTTGCTAAGTGCCTCGCCATTGCTGAGGCTGGCTTTGAACTCATGATTCTCCTGACTCAGCCTCCCAAAGTGCTGGGATTACAGACGTGCGCCACTGTGCCTGGCTGATTATATGACTTCTTTTGTTTGTTCTTTTCATTAGTGAAATGGATTAGCGGTTTCTAATGTTGAATCAACTTCCCTGCTTCTGGAGTATTACCATACTATTATCTTCTTCATGTTCACTGTCTGGGAGCAGGGCATGGTTTTGGTATGATTGCCATGGTGGGCCTAAAAGAGCAGCAGTCAGAGGCTGTCATTGACTACATTCCTCACAGTAGTTTCTTTTGAAGGGGATTTGAGCAGCACACTTCTCCAGCTACCATATGAACAAATAAAGGATTAGAAGTCAGAAAATCTGAGCTCCAGGAATGTGACCTCCAACCAGCAGTCAGTATTATCTTGGGGAAGTTATTCATTCTCTGAGCCTCATCTCATCATTTGCTTGATACTATAATAACAGAGTATTTATTATAACATTATCTCCAAGGATAATGTTTAGCATTTAATAATCATTCTATAAATATTGGTTGAAAGAATGAACGGGTGAAACATTAGGAAAGAGAAGATAGAGCCATTTATGAATACATATGTAAAAGAAGCTTCAAAATATGGGTGCTATCTATCCCTTATTCCCAACGTCTGTCAATCACATTCCCTTCCTCAAACACTTCAATTACAGAATGTAAAAGCCACTTCAGTATATGTAGGTTTATATAACTCCACATTTTTGTGCATGCAGATCCCTTTCCCTGGAATGACCTTGACCTTTCTGTGCCTCGCAAAATCTCCTTACCAGAATCCAGTTTCAGTGTACTACCTTCCAGGAAGACTTTATTTATTGGGGATGGGAGGCAAAGCTGGGAATGGAACCCAGGGCCTCTCACATGGTAATCAAGTACCCCCCACCACCAAATTACACCTACAGCCCCAGGAAGATTTTTTTTTATATTTTTATTTATTTATTTATTTTTTTGGTACCAAGGATTGAACCCAGGGGCATTCGACCAGTGAGCCATAACCCCAGCCCTTTCTTTGTATTTTATTTAGAGATAGGGTCTCACTGAGTTACTAAGTGCCTCGCCGTTGCTGAGGCTGGCTTTGAACTCGCCATCCTCCTGTCTTAGCCTCCCAAGTGCTAGGATTACAGGCGTGCGCCACCGCGCCCAGCCAGGAAGACATTCTTGATACCTCCCAAGTTAGGGATGGTTTCTCCCTCCTTTGAGTCCTCACCACAATGTGTTGGTATACCTGCTAAAGCACTTTCTTGTTCCATAATAACCCATCTGTATATCTTCCTCCCCCCACCCTGACAGTAGATGATGGAACACTTAAGAGATTCTTAACTAGTGAGCCACAATTTGGTTATGGGTATGGCAGAATATTGATTTCTCTTATCTGTTCTCAGTTCCTGGAGCATCTAGAGAGTGAAGAAGATGCCTCTGGCTACAGGCAATTTTATCCATTTATTCCACTGAGAAAAACACGTCTGCTAAGCATGACATGATTGGGAAAATGGAAAAATCCCTTATATTGTAGCAATCCCAAATGTACAGTGGGCAGCACATAAACTGTTGCATAAATATTAACAATACCTAAACTTATGCCTTTTGCCTCCTGAATGAATAAAGAAGCTGTTCCTCGTTTTAAATTATTATTGAATCCTGACATTCACTCTTATGTAATTATTTAATTAATATTTATCTTATTCACTAGACTAAAATTCACTGGAGATAGAACTATTTATTTCCTATCATTTTTTTCCTATCATCATATCCCTAACACACAGCACAATGCCCAGCTGGGCCACAGAAAGCATTCAATAATTATTTGTTGAATAAAATAAAAATGAATAAATTATAAAGTCCCTTTGCTTTAGGGGACTTTAATTAAAGTCCTTTTAGGATTATTATGCACAAGTTGGGCCTTGTAGGCCTGCCATGCCCTCAACAGTTGCCAGGGATAACTTCAGCTCATCCCTACACAGTATCATTAACCTGGCCAGCTTTCGTAGTAATTGCTTGGTTCCCAATTATCTTGCATGTTCCGGAACTAACTTTGGTACTAATGTCTGGTGGTCTCCCTCCTGGGGCAGAGTTAGGTATTCATGTTACCCTGAGAACGTGGCGGTGTATGAGCTCATCATGGCTCTTTCATTGTTGATCTTGCCTTCTGCCACAATCATGGGCAAAACGATTGGCATATAACAGGTGCTTCTCAAATGTTTGTCAAACTGAACTCTAAGACCATTGGAAATGATCAGTTAGCCAACCAATTGTCACATCAAATAACTGTTAAATCATCAGATGGTTTTACGCTCACTGTTATGAGTCCAGCAATGGGATCGGTGTTGAATGGGTTCCAACCGAGGACACAAGTATTCCAGCAGAGGTTAAAACAGAGTGAGGACGGTGAGAGGGTGAAAGCTGCATTTTGAAGCTGAACTTTCTGAGCATGAATCTCATCTTTTCTACTTGCCAAATGTTTGTTCTTGGGTAAGCTCTGTCTGGGGCACCCATTTTATCACTTGTAAAACAGAAATGATAAACATATGTGCCACACTGGGTTGTTTTGAGGATTATGAAAGTGAATGCATTTTAAAGTCTTTGGAAGAGACTGGTACAGCCAGTGCTCAGTGAATATCAGGTGTTAATTCTGTTGTTCTTAGAAATACTTTCAGGGAGAATGCCCAGTCTCTGAAAAGTAGTAATAGCTGTCATTTATTGATCACTTACTATATGCCAGACGGTCTGCTAAGAGTCGATATACATTATGTGAGGTTGAGTATCATTAAACCCTCATCTGCACATGAGCAACTGAGAGTCTGGAGAGTTGAAAGTAAGTTTCTTAGACCTAGGGGTATAGCACTTGCCAAGTGAGTTCAAGACCCTAGGTTCCTTGGCTTCTAGCACCACACAAGGAAGAAAGGAAGAAAAAGAGAGAGAGGGAAAGAGGAAGGGAGGGATGGAAGGAGAGAAAGAGGGAAAGAAGAAAGGAAGGAAGAAAGGAAAAGAAAGTTGTTGCTGGAGCTAAGATCAATAATGAAGAGCCAAAATTCCCTTCTTTGTCCTCCTCTCCTCCCTCTGGTGCTCTGTTTCCTTTATTGATACAGAAAAAGTAATTTTGACCCTAGAGGAACTGGAAGAGCTCCCCTCATACACCATCTTCAAGGGCTTTGGCGGGGCTGGGGTAGGAATGTCATAACCTTCTGCTATGATTGAAGACTTGAATAGTATGAATATACTTTGTATACAAACAGTGTTATATAAAAAGAGGCTCTATATGTGAATTATGAATTGTAATGCATACTACTATTACAAATACAACAACTTTGGAAAAAAAAAATTCTGGAAATTTTATGACACTCAAAATGTGGCCCATACAACATTAGAGTTGGAAGTTGTTGAAACCTTTATACTCCTCTCTCATTTTTTCCTGACCAAGTTGATGCCTTTTTAAAAACATATTTATTTATTTCCTTTACTTGTACACAATGCGTTTATTTGTACATGGTGCTTAGGATCGAACCTGGGCCGTTCACATGCTAGGCAAGTGCTCTACCGCTGAGCCACAACCGCAGCCCCCAAGTTGATGCGTTTTATCTAAGAAGCACATTTAGAGACCTAGAAAGGCCATGTGGCATCAGGGAAAGGAATAGGGTCTCTAGCATTTGTAATTTCCTAGGACAAAAAGAGACTCTTATTGAAAACAACAACAAATTCTTTCTCAAGATGTGTTTAGTATAGGGAGAAAATAGCAAGGACTTGGTGTGAAAGCAACATTCAGAATGAAGTGGGCTCTGGGATGGAGGTTTCCTTTGGCCTTGTCTCCTGAGTCCCCCTGGAGGCAAAGGAGTGAAGAAGGAAGGATCACAGGGGCAGACACATGGTGTGTATTTAGCTCAGGCACTCATGGCTTCCAATCCTGCACCTTCTGCTAACAAAATTTGAACAAAATCCTTAACTGTCTGTCCTCATCTTTTAAGTGGCTTTGTTCTGGAGAATAAATGAGACAACTGTAATATATGTAAAGCAATTGACACAGAATCTAATAAATGTAGCTATTATTAGAGTATAACTCACATGTTTTGCAATGACCTAAATTTTACCTACAAAACTAGTACACGAAAAGATGTTAATTTTTAATATGTGTTGACAATCACCAAAAATGTTTTGCATGAATTTAATCTTAGAATTCTTGGGTAAATAAATTACATATACTACAATGTTTTTCAATAGCCTTCCACCTTAATTATAGTGGTTTTTTTTTGGGGGGGGGGGGGGTGTTTTTTGTTTTTGGTAGTGGGTATTGAACCCAGGAGCACTTAACCATTGAGCTACATCCCTAACCCTTTTTGTTTGTTATTTTAAAACAGGGTCTCATTAAGTTGCTTAAGACCTTGCTAAGTTGCTGAGGCTGACTTTGAACTTGTGATCCTCCTGCCTCAGCCTCCCAAAGTTGCTGAGATTATGGCCATGCACATGGCTCCCAGCTCTGAATTATAATTTTGATCACGTGCACACACACACACACACACACACACACACACACACACACTATTTATTATAATCAAATTAGCTGAAATGATCCTTTTAAAGTAAATGCTGGACTGGGGTTGTAGCTCAGTGGTAGAACATGTGCCTAGCATGTACAAAACCCTGGTTTTGATTCCTCAGCACCACAAAATAATAATAAATAATAATCATAAAGTAAAAGCTAATCAAAAGTTACTCCCTTTCAATTTGTAAGACACATGTAATAATTGAAAAATATGAGCGATACAGAGGATTCAAGATGGCGAATTAGAGGATGGTTACATTCCTAGTTTCTCTGTGGCACTACTCTCATAGCTAACAAAGCAGACTTCAAAATCAACAGAAGATAACAAAGAAGGTCACTTCATACTAGTAAAGGGAACAATCCAACAAGAAGGTACAACAGTAATAAATATATATATTCCAAACATGGATGCAACTGATCACATAAAAGAGACACTACTCAGGGGCTGGGGTTGTGGCTCAGTGGCAGAGCACTTGCTTTGCACATGTGAGGCACTGGATTCAATCCTCAGCACCTCATAAAAATAGATAAACACAATAAAGATATTGTGTCCCTGTATAACTAAAAGAAAAAAAAAAAAGACACTACTCAAATTGAACCTCAGAAAGATTCCAGTATAATAATCCTGGGTGATCTCAATACACTTCTCACCAATAGATAGGTTATACAGACATACACTCGGTAAAAACTTTGTGGAACTGAAAAATATTATAAATCAGCCAGGCGTGGTGGCGCACGCCTGTAATTCCAGCACTTGGGAGGCTGAGGCAGGAGGATCGCGAGTTCAAAACCAGCCTCAGCAATGGCGAGGCACTTAGCAATTCAGTGAGACCCTGTCTCCAAATAAAATACAAAAAAAGGGCTGGAGATGTGGCCCAGTGGTTGAGTGCCCCTGAGGTCAATCCCCGGTACCAAAAAAAAAAAAAAAAAAAAAAAAAAAATATAAATATATATATATATATATATATATATATATATATATATATATATATATATATATAAATCAAATGGACTTAACAGACATCTATAGAATATTTCATCCAACAATTGCTGAAAACTATTTCTTCTCAACAGCTCATGGAATCTCCTCCAAAATAGACCATATTTTAGGCCACAAAGCAACTCTTACCAAATACAAAAAAAGTTGATATAATTCTTATCATATTATGATGGAATGAAATTAGAAATCAATACAACAAAACCCTAAAGTATATACACACATGAAAAGTGAATAATACACTTTCGAATGATTAATGGGTGATAGAAGCAATCCGGGGAGAAATTTAACATTTCTTGGACTCAAATGAGTGTTGTGATATAATATACCTGAACCTCTAGGACACTAGGAAGGACATTATTAAATCCTAGGAAGGAAATAATTAAGATCAGAGCCAAAATCAATGAACTTGAGAACAACAACAAAAATAAAAAGGAGAATCAAAGAAACAAAGAGTTGGTTCTTTGAAAAGAAAAACCAGTGCTGGGGATATAGCTCAGTTGGTAGAGTGCTTGGCTTGCTTGCACAAGACCCTGGGTTCAATCCCAGGCACCACAAAAAAAAAATAAAAATTAAAAATAAATAAACAAGGTTAATAAGCTCCTAGCTAAACGAACCAAAAGAAATAAAAGAGAATATACAGATTAATAAAATCTACAATGAAAAAGGAAAAATTACCACAGACATCATAGAAATCTAGTGGATCATTAGGGACTATTTTGAAAATTTATACTCCAATAAATTGGAATGGATACATTTCTAGAAAAATATGGTGTGCCAAAACTGAACTGAGAGGACATAGAAAACCTAAACAGATCAATAACTTGTAATGAGATACAAAGAGTGATTAAAAAGCCTTTCTGCCAGGCATGGTGGCACATGCCTGTAATTCCAGGGACTCAGGAGGCTGAGGTAGAACTATCACAAGTTCAAGGTCAGCCTCAGCAATTGAGGCCCTAAGCAATTTACAGAGATATTGTCTCAAAAATAAAAAGCTAGAAAGGCTGGGGATGTGGCTCAGTGGTAAAGCATCCCTGGGTTAAATTCATTGTACCAAACAAACAAACAAAGTCTTCCAACAAAGAAAAACCCAGGACTAGATGGATTCTCAGCTAAATTCTACCAGACCTTTAAATAACTAACACCAAGACTCCTCAAATTATTCCATAAACTGTAAAAGGATGGAACATTTTCAAATTCTTTCTATGAAGCCAGTATTACACTCATATCAAAACCAGAGAAGGACACATCAAGATATATGTAGTTTTACAGACCAATATCCATGATGAACTTAGACACAAAAATACTTAATGAAATATTAGCAAATCATGTTCAGCAATATATTAAGAAGATTGTACATCATGATCAGTTTGCTTTTATTCCATAGATGCAAGGATGGTTTAAAATATACAAGTCATGGGCTGGGATTGTGGCTCAGCGGTAGAGCGCTCGCCTCGCACATGTGCGGCCCGGGTTCGATCCTCAGCACCACGTAAAAATAAAGGCATTGTGTACAACTAAAGCAAATAAATAAATATTTAAAAATATATATATATACAAGTCATCTGGGCACTGTAGCACATGCCTGTAATCCCAGTACTTGGGAGGCTGAGACAGGAGGATCCTGAGTTCAAAGCCAGCCTCAGCAACAGCGAGGCACTAAACAACTCAGTGAGACCATGTCTCTAATAAAATACAAAAAAGGGCTGGGGATGTGGCCCCGTGGTCGAGTGCTCCTGAGTTCAATCACTGGTACCAAAAAAATAAAATAAAATAAAAATATGTGGGTTTAGCTCTGTGTCTTCTGTCTTCTATTTTGTACCATGGGTCTTCCTGTTTTGGTGCCAATACCAACATTATAGCTCTGTAGTATAATTTAAATTCTGGTATTGTGATGTCTCCAGCTTCACTTTTCTCACTAACAAGACAGAAATACCCTCTTTCACCACTTCTATTCAACATAGTCTTTGAAACTCTAGCTAGTTAAATTAGGCAAAAGAAAAAAAAAATTAAAGAGATACAAATAGGAAAAGAAGAGCTCAAAGTATCCAAAATATTCACTAAAGATTACTTTGGCTATACTGAGCCTCTTATTTTTCCAAATAAATTTCATGATTGCTTTCCCTATTTCTATGAAGAATATCATTGGAATTTTAATAAGCATTGCATTAAATCTGTATAGCACTTTTGGTAATATGGCCATTTTGATAATATTAATTCTGCCTATATACAAACATAAGATACTGGCAAATCACATACAAAAACACATTAAAAAGATAGTGTGCCATGATCAAGTGAGGTTCATCCCAGGGATGCAAGTTTGGTTCAACATATGGAAATCAACAAATATAATTCAGCACATCAATAGACATAAAGACAAGAATCACATAATTATCTCAATAGATACAGAAAAAGCATTTCACAAAATACAGCACCACTTCATGTTCAAAACGCTAGAAAAACTAGGAATAGTAGGAACATATTTAACACTGTAAAAGCTATATATGTTAAATCCCAGGCCAACATCATTCTAAATGGAGAAAAACTAAAAGCATTCCTTCTACAAACTGGAACAAGATAGAGATGCCCTCTTTCACCATTTCTATTCAACATAGTCTTTGAAACTCTAGCTAATTAAATTAGGCAAAAGAAAAAAAAAAAGAGTTACTAATAGGAAAAGAAGAGCTCAAAGTAACCCTATTTGCCAAGGACATGATCCTATATGTAGAAAACCCAAAAACTCCACCAGAAAACTTCTAAAACTCATAAACAAATTCAGTGAAGTAGCAGGATATAAAATTAACACCCATAAATCAATTGCATTTCTATACACCAATGATGAACCAACTAAAAGAGAAATTAAGAAAACTATCCCATTCACAATAGTCTTAAAAAAAGGGGGAATCAATATAACAAAAGAGGTGAAAGACCTCTACGATGAAAAATACAGAACACTAAAGAAAGAAATTGAAGACCTTAGAAGATAGAAAGACAACCTTCTTTACAAATGGTGCTGGGAAAAATGATTATCCATTTGTAGAATAAAACTATACCTTTATCTCTCATTCTGCATAAAAATCAGCTCAAAATGAATAAAAGACATAAGAATTAGACTAGAAATTATGCAAATACTGGAAGAAAATGTAGGGTCAACACTCCAGCACATAGGCACAGGCATCGACTTCTCAATAGGATTCCCTAAAGCTAAGGAAATAATGACAGGAGTTAATAAATTGGATGGCATCAAATTAAAAAGCCTCCGGAAGGGGAGAAGGGGGGAAGTGCTGGGAGTGATATTGGCCAAATTATATTGTTATACTGTGTGTGTGTGTACAAATATATAACAATGAATTCCATCTTATGTACAACTATAATGCACCAATTTTAAAAAGGTGGAGAGAGGGGAAAAAAAAAAGAAAAAAGAAAGGGGCTGGGGTTGTGGGTCAGCGGTAGAGCGCTCGCCTAGCACGTGCGCTGCCTGGGTTCTATCCTCAGCACCACGTAAACGAAAAAAGAAAGAAATTTTAAAAAGAAAATGTGAAAAGCCTAGACACAAATATGCAATCATTATATTAACATGAGCTTTTAGGTAAACATCAACACATGTCCAACTGGCTATATTAGTCAATTTGGAGAGATGGATGTTCCTGTTTCAAAGAATGAAATATGCATGCTTTTGGAAAATACCAGGTAAGTGGACTTTTTTTCCTGATCTTAGAGGACAATGAAGGCAAGGTTAAAAGTTTTCATGAGAATGAACATCAATACTTTAAAAAATGGAGATCATAGCTGATACAAGATGGATTTTAGAGAGAACTGCATTTAGTGTACAGCATTATAATTGTTTCCATTCAAATGGAACAATTCCAGCTGTTTTCAAAAATCAACAAATGATAAGCAGAAGAAAGACAGGGAGAAAACAACAGCATTTTTGTTATGTTCAACTGATAAACACTGGATTGAATATAAATTATGCTAAGCATAATTAAGCACAGAATTAACATCATTTGTAATGCTATGAAATAAGGCAGCTGAGACAAATGCAAAAAGATCTCCAATACATTGTTTGATGATCTAAATGGACACTGCCAAGTTATATATTTACAAAAATATGAGCAAAGGGTCAAACAATTAATTTTCTTTCTGCATGTATGTGCATAAGCTATGGCTAAAGGTTTTTAAGCAATTTTCGTCCTATTATTCATCAAATTTGATAAATCTTAACCTTCTGCGAACTGTGCCCCCTATGGTGTATCTAATTACATAAAATGGATCAGAAAACAATCCTAACTCTGTATTTTATTTGTTAAAGCATTGTGGAAAAGAAATGCTTTTTCTCAATAAAACTTTGGGAATATAAATTTATAAAAAATAGAGAAAGAGAAGAAAAAAAATTATTTCATGACTTCAATGTTTCAAGTACTGATAAGCACATGAAATGTCATTCATCCATTCAACAAATATTGACTGAGACTATACTTTTGATAGGCAGGTTCTCCCCCTCTACACACACACACGCACACACCAGTAAGTGCTAGAGATACAAGGTTTATAAGTTTCCCAGTCTAATGGGATGACAGACACATGTAGATAGTCTTAATACAGTGAGAAATGCAGCAGTGGCACTGGACCCTGGTGTGGCGTGGTAAGTGGAGGGATGTGCACGTACATACGTACAAAAGCCATTTTTCCTTATCTTGTGGGAGAAGAGAATCAAGAAGAGCTTCTTGCAGGAGATGATGATGATGTTGATACCGAACTAGGGCTGATTTCCACAACGATCCTCATTAGTAGGCAGCATAATTATCTCCATCCTATAGGTGAGGAAATAGATATACTCTAACTCAAAGCTAATGAGTGACAGGACCAAGATTTTGAACCCACGTCCTTTAATTCCTGTGTCATACATCTTCCACGGAACCATAACTATTTCCGATAGAGAAAAATTGAAGGTCAAGAAAAACATCTATCTCTGATGCATAAAAAGTTTTCACCATTACTGCTCTTTTCCAGAAATTCCAACCCACCATTCCCTTCTTTCTCTCTCCACATGCTCAGCTAAGAGAATAGAATTGCTGGCTTATATTCTACCACACACTCAGAAATGTTTATGAAAACCACAGATACTATAGTTATCCGAGAGAAGAATAGGTCCCAAAACTTAAAACTGTTAGGAAATTTATGAAGATTTCTATAGTAAGTGCTCATAAACACTTACTTTAATTGAATAAACAATCCCAAATTTAATCTGTGTTGAGGCCTCAGTCTAAAGACCCTCTGGAACCAGGAACTGATGGGGGCATAAAGGAGGGTTCTGTGCTTTTTACTGTTGTTTCTTTGGTACTAGGGATGGAATAAAGGGGCTCACCCATGCTAGGCACACACTGAGCTACACACCTAGACCTTTTGTATTATTATTATTTTAATTTTGAGTCTGGGTCTTACCAAGTGGCCCAGGCTGGCCTCAAACTTGTGATCCTCCTGCCTCAGCCCTCTGAGTAGCTGAGACCACAGGCCTGTGCCACTGTGCCCTGCACAATAGGAGTCTCAAAATCCTTTCCTTCCATCATGGAAGAATTGCTGATAGTTTTATTTTCAACCTACTATACCTTCAACTGAAAAAGGCTATGTAAGAACTATAGAAAGTTAGAAACTTTCTTGATCACCTTGGTACTTCAGATTTAGCTACCCACAAAAGAACTCAAAGATAGGTCATCACTTGATTCATAAGATATGGGATCTGGAGGAATCTACAGATGCTTTCTTTTAACAGATGCTTATCGATGCTTTACTTTTTGCTGGGTGATGTGCTACCACTAAAGATTTAATGTTGAGTAATCCAGGCTTCCTGACCTTAGGATCTTTCCTCATATCGTAGGAGATAATTAGAATATAAATGTTTAGAGTCCAGTTCACTTATTTTATATATGTGGAAATAGAAAATAAGAAAGTTAATAATTTGTTAAACTCTCATTATCAATTATTGGTAGAAATGGAAATTGGTATGAACCTTTTTTTGTAAGAAATTTGGGAGTGCCTTTTATATTTGAAACTGTTCTTATTCTTTGATGCTGCTATTCTAAACAGGAATTTTTCCTTCAAATTTATTTTCGGAAGTTCAAAAGATATGTTTTTGAGAATACAACTGAACCATTAGAAACAAACCAAATATATATTTAGTATATGTTTGATTAAATGAGCTATGGAATACTACACAGCAATTTAAAAGATTAAGTAAGCCAAGCATGGTGGTGCTCACCTGCAGTCTCAGCTACTTGAGAAGCTGAGGCAGGAGGATCACTTGAGTCCATGAGTTCAATAATAACCAGAGCAACATAGAAAGATCCTATCTCAAAATAAAAGAAACAAAGATGAAGTATAGTCCCAGTGGCTCAGAAAACTGAGGCAAGAGAATCACAAGTTTGAGGCCAGCCTTGATAACTTGGTTAGACCCTGTCTCAAAATATAAAAAGGTAGCCGGGTGTAGTGGCACATGCCTGTTATCCCAGAGGCTTGGGAGGCTGAGACAGGAGGATTGCGAGTTCAGACCCAGTCTTAGCAATTTAGCGAGGCCCTAAGCAACTCTGTGAGACCCTGTCTCTAAATAAAATACAATAAAAGGGCTGGATATGTGGTTCAGTGGTTAAGTGCCCTTGAGTTCAATCCTGGGTATAAAATGAACAAACAAATAAATAAATAAATTTTATAAATAAATAAATACATACAAATCACTTGAGGATGTAGTTCAGTGGCAGAGAACCCCTGAGTTCAATCCCCACTACCACCACTACTACTACTACTAAAAATAATGATAATAATAAATAAAAACATTATATTCAACTAAGTTGATATAATTTGTAAACACTTTTTCATTCAAAAAAGATTTGACTTTTCTGGATTTTCATATCTATGAAAGTTCTTTAAAATTATAACTCAGGCACAGTATTGCACCCTATAGTCCCCAGGGACTTGGGAAGCTGAGGTAGGAGAATTACTTGAGCCCAGGTTTTCAACACCAGCCTGGGCAACACAGCAAGACTGTCTCTAAAATAAATAAATAAAAACTATGAAGACTAAAATCATGGGACTGAATTTTGCATTAATGACAAATAATAATACATATTATTTTGAGGCCCTCTGGAAAAAAATATGCTTACGCAGAAAAAAAAAATATTTTAAAACTAGAAAATGAGCCGGGGCGCGGTGGCGCACGCCTGTAATCCCAGCACTTTGGGAGGCTGAGGCAGGAGGATCGCGAATTCAAAGCCAGCCTCAGCAATGGCGAGGCACTTAGCAACTCAGTGAGACCCTGTCTCTAAATAAAATACAAAAAAGGTCTGGGGATGTGACCCAGTGGTCGAGAATGCCCCTGAGTTCAATCCCCGGTACTACCACAAAAAAAAAAAAAAACTAGAAAATGATAATATTAAACATTAAAATAACAGCAAAGTCCTAGTTGCTTAGAAGCATCCCTGAACTTTAATTCTGGTCTCTTGAGTCCTGGTCCAGTTTTCTTTCTATGTATTTCTCTCTTGCCATATGGGTAATCTTTTAAAAGCTTTTGCTCAAAGGCAAAAAAGCTTCTAAGCAACCGCTAATTCTCATTACAGAAAATGCAAATATTGGAGTGTTTTTGTGAATGAAAACAAAAGCTGTTGATGTTGCTAATAAGCACTTGTAATGACCCCTGTGGAAACTGTAAACTTTATAGTGCAACTAACCAACCAACGACTTGGCTTCATGAATTATCTAGAACTAACAGACATCAATGCACTTGGGAGGCTTTTTAGCAACAAGTAATCATAATCTTATAAAATAAAGTATTCATATTTACATGCAAGAAGGTGAAATATGAGCCCTTGTTTCAATCAGAATATTCTATCAAGGTAAGATCAGAAATTCAATGTGTAAGAATGAGGCTCATGATGGGGGAACTGACATTTCATAGGTCTGGACAAATTGCAGCCAGGCTCTGAGCTCCCTGGAATAAGAAGTTTGCTTGAATAGCAAAATCAAGTGTAAAACTACCTAAAATGGCGCACGCCTGTAATCCCAGCACTTTGGGAGGCTGAGGCAGGAGGATCGCGAATTCAAAGCCAGCCTCAGCAATGGCGAGGCACTTAGCAACTCAGTGAGACCCTGTCTCTAAATAAAATACAAAAAAGGTCTGGGGATGTGACCCAGTGGTCGAATGCCCCTGAGTTCAATCCCCGGTACCAAAAAAAAAAAAAAAAAAACTAGAAAATGATAATATTAAACATTAAAATAACAGCAAAGTCCTAGTTGCTTAGAAGCATCCCTGAACTTTAATTCTGGTCTCTTGAGTCCTGGTCCAGTTTTCTTTCTATGTATTTCTCTCTTGCCATATGGGTAATCTTTTAAAAGCTTTTGCTCAAAGGCAAAAAAGCTTCTAAGCAACCGCTAATTCTCATTACAGAAAATGCAAATATTGGAGTGTTTTTGTGAATGAAAACAAAAGCTGTTGATGTTGCTAATAAGCACTTGTAATGACACCCTGTGGAAACTGTAAACTTTATAGTGCAACTAACCAACCAACGACTTGGCTTCATGAATTATCTAGAACTAACAGACATCAATGCACTTGGGAGGCTTTTTAGCAACAAGTAATCATAATCTTATAAAATAAAGTATTCATATTTACATGCAAGAAGGTGAAATATGAGCCCTTGTTTCAATCAGAATATTCTATCAAGGTAAGATCAGAAATTCAATGTGTAAGAATGAGGCTCATGATGGGGGAACTGACATTTCATAGGTCTGGACAAATTGCAGCCAGGCTCTGAGCTCCCTGGAATAAGAAGTTTGCTTGAATAGCAAAATCAAGTGTAAAACTACCTAAAAGGTGCTTTAATGCATGCTAAATGTTCTCATTGCAAATTCATAAGATTCACATATCACAAATTGAAGAAAGCAAAATTTAAGGAAATAGAGTTTATCAGTCTTCAGATTTGGTCACCTCAGTGTAGTACCGTGGAAAGTGAAGATATCACTTCATTCAACTCAAACAAGCTTTAAATTGCCCAAATGGGTGGTTGAGCATATAAAAGGATATTAAAATGTAAATCTCTGCTGAGAACTAAGACAAGAGATAACAGATGACAAAGACAATTGTAAATAGACTGTCTTCTAGATCTTAGAGTAAAAGCTGTGTAGACATTCCCAAATCTCTCACTTACATTAAAGATGTAAACTGGTACTCTTATTTCAAGCCTGGAGAGGGGCTCCAAGGAATCATTCAAAAAGCTTGTCAAGTGTCTTATAGTTTAGGGGACCCTGGGGTCTGGTGCTGAACTGTCACTTGAGAAATTCAAGGGATAAGAGGGGCATTGTCTAGAGGAAGAAAAACAAAGGAAAGAATATGGCATGGGACAGCCTACAGTCTCAGAATTCTCAGGGGAAAAGGTACAGAGGTATTTCCTATGGGCCAGATGTAGGCTGTGTGCAAGGAAGCCAGTATGGGCCACCTTAGAATCTGTGAGGTTCCCCGAGGGACTAACAGATCTCAGAAAAGGGAAGTTAGGGGCATCCCCAGATTCCACCAGATTCCACATGGATGGAGGAAGGGCTCGTCCACCTGTTAAGTGGAAATGTGTGGCTTTCTACCAAAGGCTGCGGGTGAGAGAGCTCCAGATGTAGGGACTCCATGGTGTCCACAACAGACACAGTCAGCAGTAAATAGAAATCTGAATGTTATTCTATGTTTGATCATATTAAGAAATGACTACCCAGGCATGGTGGTGCACACCTGTAATCCCAGCACTTGGGAGGCTGAGGCAGGAGGATCGTGAGTTCAAAGCCAGCCTCAGCAATGGCCAGACACTTAACAACTCAGTGAGACCCTGTCTCTAATAAAATACAAAAAAGGGCTGGCCCAGTGGTGGAATGCCCCTGAGTTCAATCCCCAGTACCAAAAAAAGAAAAGAATGACTGGCATGGGGGTTGTAGCTCAGTGCTACAGCAATTGTTTAGCCTATACTAGGACCTAGTTTCAATCCCCAGCACCAAAAAACAAAGAAATGATTACTTTTCCTTTTTCTTTCTTTCTTTCTTCTTTTTTCTTTTCTTTCTTTCCATGTTTTTTTTTTTTTTTTTTTTTTTTTTTTTTTTTTTTTTTTTAATGGACTGGGAATCAAACACAGGGCCTCACTACTCATTCTAGGCAAGCACTCTTCTACTGAACTACATCCTCTGCCTGTTTAAAAATTTTATTTTGAGACATGGTCTCACTAATTATTACTCAGGTTGTGTTCTAACTTGAGATCCTCTTGCCTCAGACTCCTGAGTCACTGGAATTATAGGCATGTGCCACCATGCCCAGGGATAAATTACTAATTTTTATGTGTGATAAAGGTATTGTGGATTTTTTTAGATAGATGATAGATATTGAAAATGAATTTTTTTCTACTGGGAGTTAAACAAAGGGGCACTTTACCACTGAGTCACATTCATAGCCTTTTTTATTTTTTATTTTGAGACAGGGTCTCGCTAAGTTGCTGAAGCTAGCCTTGAACCTGTGATTCTCTTGCCTCAGTTTCCAGAGTTGCTGCGATTATAGGCATACACTACATGCACATGCTGGGTTTTGTTTTTTTTAAGATTGAATATTACATTAGGATTATGTAACAAACATCTTATTTTTAGGAGAGTCATGCTGAAATCTTCAGGGGTGAAGTGTCATGATGTTTACATTTTATTTTCAAATGGATAAGAAAGTCACATGACATGTGTCAAGTGTACCCCTATATGGTCATGTATGAATTTATATTGTTCTATGTTCAACCTTTGGGAATACTTAGCATTCTTTTCATATAAAACTTTAAGAAAGCACGGCGTGGTGGCGCACACCTGTAATCCCAGCACTTAGGAGGCTGAGGCAGGAGGATGGTGAGTTCAAAGCCAGCCTCAGCAATGCAAGGCACTTAGCAACTCAGCGAGACCCTGTCTCTAATAAAATACAAAAAAGGGTTGGGGATGTGGCCCAGTGGTTGAGCACCCCAGAGGTCAATCCCCGGTACAAAAAAAAAAAAAAAAAAAAAAAAAAAAACTTTAAGAAAATTGGAAGCAAATATTTGTAACTCTTCTGTGTGTGTGTGTGTGTGTGTGTGTGTGTGTGTGTGTGTGTGTGTCTTTGTACCCACAGTATGTAAAAAGCACTTAGGACTCAATAACAAAAAGACAAATAATCCAACTTAAAAATGGGCAAGATGGGTGCAGTGGCACAGGCTTATTGTTCCAGCAACTCCGGAGACAGAGGCAGGAGGATTACACATTTGAGGCCGGCCTGGGCAACTTAATAAGACCATATCTCAAAATAAAAAATTAAGTGGGCAAAGGATCTGAACAGATAGTTCTCCAAAGAAGATACAGGAATAACCATCATGTGCACACTAATGGGTAGCATCATTAATCATTAGGAAAATGCAAATCAAAACCATTTCACATCTATGAGGATGAATAATATCTTAAAAGACAAACAATGATGAGTGTGAAAAAATTGAAATCCTAATATATTGCTAGTAGAATTGTAAATTGCTATAACCATTTTAGAAACAGATCGACAGTTTCTCTAAATGCTAAACATAGAGTTGCCATACAGCACAGCAAATTTACTCCTAGATATATACCCAAGAGAAGTGAAAATATATATTCACACAAGATCTTTCAGACAAGTGTTCATAGCAACATAATTTATACTAACCAGAAATTAGAAACCAAACACTCATCAAGGAATGAATGAATCCACAAAATGTGGCATATGCATATAAAGAAATATTCAGCAATGAAAAGAAATGAACCATTGCTACATCTATTATGTGGACAAACCTTGAAAACATTATGGTGAATGAAAGAAGCTAGATGTGAAAAGACAAATATCGTAGGAGCCATATGAAATGTCTAGAGTAAGTAAATAGATTAGTGATTGCCTGGGGCTGTGAGAGACAATGAGAAATGACGCTGGTGCCTGTGCCTGGGGTTTATGTGGGGGGATAATGAAAGTGTTCTGGAACTAGATAGTAGTTACACACTCTGTCAACAGTAAAATCCATTGAATCATACACTTTAAAAGGGTGGATTTTATGGTATGTGAATTATATTTCAATAAAGCTGTTACATATAAAAATATACTGAGAAAAAAAACACAGAAACTCATCTTTGAGAATGTTCAATAAAATTTTTCTGTCTCCTTCACTTCTCTTCCCTCAACCTGCTTCAGCCTGAAGGGTCGAAAGTCCCAGTTAGATAACTGGGTAATGGAAAAGGCGGAGACTGGATGAGGAAAGATAAAATGATCCAACTGTGTTCCACATTCTGACTTTAGGATGCTTGACTAAAACAAATGCTAGCTAGAGAGGGGTAAACTTTCAATTTTCAGTCAAGTTTGAAGTTAGTTCTGTTAAATGAAACTAGGCATTGTAATTTCTGGACTGGATTATCTACAAGTGCCCCGAAGTGCTTTGGCACAACCAAAATTTTATTTAGGGGAAGAGAAAAGAGTAGTTAAAATGAATAAATTTAATGGAACAATTGGAAATAAATTAAAGATAAACTAGTTTTTGCATCCTACAGGTTACACCAGATCAATATACCAGTTTCAACTGAAAGATATAAACTGACAATTCAGATGCCAAGTAGCCCAAAATACAATAGTCTTGTATCAGACTTGTTCAGACTCACCTCTGCTCCCTTTGGCCATGCTCCTACTTCCTGAACTACTTCAAGTCAGTCTCTAATTAATTCTGTAACAATAAAACATATACCTTGTGTGGTGATGATGTATATTAAGACATTTTTTATTTTTTTATTTGTTTGTTTTGGTGCTGAGACCCAGGATATTAAGACATTTTTAAAACAGAGTAGTCAGATGTTAAAGAGTACATCTTTTGGTTATCATAAAGATTTCCTTGACCAGGCCCGGTGGCGCACGCCTGTAATCCCAGCACTTGGGAGGCTGAGACAGGAGGATCGCAAGTTCAAAGCCAGCCTCAGCAATGGTGAGGCACTTGGCAACTCAGTGAGACCCTGTCTCTAATAAAAAAATACAAAAAAGGGCTGGGGATGTGGCCCAGTGGTCAAGTGCCCCTGAGTTCAATCCCCACTAAAAAAAAAAAAAAAAAAAAAAAAAAAAAAAAAAAAAAGATTTCCTTGATCAAATCCAAAAAGCAGGAGATAGTTAAAAAATAAATAAATAAAATAAAATAGTAATAATTAGATTAGCATGTGTCAAATGCCACATGGAGATATAGTATGGTATAGACAAATTTATTGCAGAACAGGTCAAATGTGGAGCCAAATCCTAGCTCTACTGATTCCCAGGAAAGTGGCCTTGGGCCAATTCCCAAGCTCTGACTCAGTTATAGCTCCTGTAATCACAACATTCCTCACTGCATTCTGTCTGATGTAGTGCTGGTTTGTTATAGGCTGTTTGTTTCAAAAATGGCTTTATTTTTTAGAGAAGAATGTACTTATTACTCCACTGAGCAGTAAAATTAATATATATATTTCTCATGACCCATCAATCATCACACAGAGTAAGCAAGAGCTTATATTCCCAGCCATTTTATTTGCTTATTATGTCACAATCTCTACCATTCTTTCATATTTTGTTGAGTATTTTGAACTTTCAATGGCTGATGGACAGCAAGCAAGCTGCTAGTATTGGAGATGCTGCAAGATACTACAGCAAGGTTTTGAAACGGGTGTTAAGATACACATTTTATAGGGAGAGTGTACCTTCAAAAAGATTGGTGGAGCACTTTGGGAGGCTGAGGCAGGAGGATCGCGAGTTCAAAGCCAGCTTCAGCAATGGCGAGGCACTTAGCAACTCAGTGAGACCCTGTCTCTAACAAAATACAAAAAAGGGCTGGGGATGTGACCCAGTGGTCCAGTGCCCCTGAGTTCAATCCCCGGTACCACAAAAAAAAAAAAAAAAAAAAAAAAAAAAAAAAAGATTGGTGGAGGTAACTAATGGGAAGATTCAGCAATCATTCTGGGGTTGGTGGAGTGCTTTGAAACATGAATATCAACTAAAAGCACTCTTAGAGGAAGTGACCAACAATCGTTTATATAGTGGCCTGCAGAATTATACTTGGAGATATGTGACAAGCTCTGATTTGAAAAGAAGTGAGTGGCAATGGTCAGTGCATTGGGGAAAGTCACCCCATGGCCTTTTTTTGTATGGTTCTCATCTATTCCAACTGGCCCTTCTTTATCAAATGGGTTCTTTCTATGCTACATAGGGCGTTGTATGTAAAATACTAATAGGACAATGTGGTGTGGATTAAATGAGATAGTTTGTAAAAGTCCTCAATCCCATATCTGGCACATGTAAGCTTTTCTACTATTTTTCCCAGGATAAAGGATTTTGCCAAGTTATGGATGGAAACAGAAAGACATCTAAGAGGCCTAACTCAATGGTGCAGCACCCACTGAGAATACAGGATAACCGTCTGCTTATGGTTGGTACATTTGAGGCTTGAAAAGATCCTCTATCAGTAACCTAGCCCTTACTTAAGACCAATTGAAAGTCTTATCTGCTCCATTGTATCTCTACAATTCCACAAGGTCTTGTTTGTCTTTCTGTTTTCTTTTTAATACCTTTATTTTATTTGTTTTTCTTTTTATGTGGTGCCAGGGATTGAACCCAGTGCCTCACACGAGCTAGGCAAGCACTCTACCACTGAGCCACAACCCTGGCCCCTGTCTCTCTGTTTTTTGTTTTGTTTCTTTTTTTGTGGTGCTGAGGATTGAACTCAGGGCCTTGTGCATGCAAGACAAGCACTCTACCAGCTGAGCTGTATCCCTAGTCCATATTCTAATTTCTTTTCTTTTTTTTTTTTTTTTTTGTGGTGCTGGGAATTGAACCCAGGGCCTTGTGCTTGCAAGGCAATCACTCTACCAACTGAGCTATATCCCCAGCCCTCTGTCTCTCTGTTTTCTAAGACACCTACATATTATTCCCAATTTATCAACTGAATATCTGCCCTGATAAAATTTTTGTAACTAGTTCTCTAATTGTTCTACACTGTATAATAGGAAGGTAGTTATTTATACCTGATAGCTATTGCCTGACTTCCTTGCCAATAGGACACCAGTTCTATCAGGGATGATGTTGAATTCAGCCATACGTGTTACATTGTGACTGGTATGAGCCAATCATATAAGTTCCACTGCACTTAGTGATATATATTCCCAACTTTCCATGAAACTAGCCATGACCATTAAATTAAAGTTTTTTTTTTTTTTTTTTTTTTTTTTTTTTTTTTTTTTTTTTTTTTGGTACTGGGGATTGAACTCAGGGGCACTAGACCACTGGGCCACATCCCCAGCCCTTTTTTGTATTTTATTAGAAACAGGGTCTCACTGAGTTGCTAAGTGCCTCGCCATTGCTGAGGCTGGCTTTGAACTCGCGATCCTCCTGCCTCAGCCTCCCAAGTGCTAGGATTACAGGCATGCGCCACCACGCCCGGCTAAATTAAAGTTTACTAGAAGATTTCTAGAAAAAAATTTTCCTCCCAAGTAAGAAAGAAATCCATTTTCTGGACATGGTGGTACACGCCTGCAATCTCAGGGACTCAGGAGGCTGAGGTAAGAGGATTGCAAGTTTGAAACCAGCCTCAGCGATTTAACAAGACCCTCAACAATTTAGGGAGATCCTGTCTCAAAATTAAAAACAAATTAAAAAACAAATAAAAAGTGCTGGAGATGTAGGTCAGTGGTAACGTGCCTCTGGATTCAATCCCTGGTACAAAAAGAAAAAAAAAAAAAAAAAGGAAAGGAAAAAAAAGAAGGGATGAAATGCATTTATCCCCTTTTTACCCCTTATTCCTACCATGAGAGTATGATGCTTAAAGCTGCTAGAGTCATAATGTCAGCATAATGCAATATGTCAAAGCCAACGTGCTCAGTAAAGCAGAGTAGAACGAGAGAACATCCTGGTGCCTTAATGATCTCATTAGGTTTCTACCCTAACTGGGAACTACCTACCTCTCAACTGCTGATTATGCAAGATAACAAAAATCATTATTGTTGCCTGTGCGGTGGCACATGCCTGTAATCCCAGAGACCGGGGAGGCTGAGGCAGGAAGATCTCAAGGTCAAAGCCAGCCTCAGTAATTTAGCGTGGTCCTAAGCACCTCAGTGAGACCCTGTCTCTAATAAAATATGAAAAAGGGCTAGGGATGTGGCTCCGTGGTTGAGGGCCCATGGTTTTTTTTTTTTTTTTTTTTTTTTCTTGTATCAGTGACTCAGGAGGCTGAGGCAAGAGGATTGCAAGTTTAAGACCCTGTCTCAAAAATAAAAATAAAAAGGGCTAGGGAAGCCAGGCACAGCATGTAATCTCAGAAAGTCAGGAGGATGAAGAAGGAGGATTCCAAGTTCGAGGTCAGCCTCAGCAAATGAGCAAGTCTCTAAGCAACTCTGTAAGACCACGTCTCAAAATAAAAAAATAAAAATGGATGGGGATGTGACTCAGCACCCCTGGACTCCATCCCCAGTACAAAAATTAATTAACTAATTAATCAATGAAAAAGGGCTGGTATGTGTTTCAGTGGTTAATTGCCTCTGGGTTTAATCCCTGGTACCAAAAAAAAAAAGGCTGGGGGGGGGGGGGGGGGGTGCGGTGAGTGGAGCTAGAGATGTAGCTCAGTGGTAGAAGGACCTGAGTTCAATTCCCAGTGCATTAATTAATTAATTAAACTAAATAAAAGGGTAGGGAGACAACTCAGTGGTAAAGTGCCCCTGAGTAGTCCAATTCCCAGTATCCTCCTTCCCAAAAAAAAAAAAAAAGAGAGAGAGAGAGGTGGGGAAGAGAAAGAAGAAAAGAAGTGTTCTGGAACAATCCCATCTCAGTGTATGAGAACCAGCTACAATTTGCCATGAGATCAAAGAAAGGAGGGTGCAAAGATCTAGGGTTACACAGAGTACTGATGGAGGCATGGTCCTGGGCAGCAGTAAGACAGGTTGGATCCCCACAGTTTGGCCAGAAGTTGGGGGTGGGGGGACTATATATTGGTTAAGACAAAAGTGACCTTCGTCCTAACTGGGATGCCCCTCGTCTATCTTAAGCAAACATCAGAGTCCGAGCTTGTTCCTGGCACTAGGGTGCAGTTGTAAAGCTCGGTATTCTAGTCTAATCATTTGTCTATTTATAATTTGCTGAAAACTATGCAGGAAAAACTGAGTAGAATTATTCTCAGGCAATCATGGTGGCTCATGGCCGTTATGACTCAAGATAACTGAGATCATATCAAGCTATCCATACAAGAAGATTTCAAATTCCTCAGACTTCTATGCTTGGAGCCGGATGTGGTGGTACATGCCTATAGTCCTAGCTACTTGGCAGGCTGAAGTAAGAGGATTGCTTCGAGCCCAAGAGTTCTAGGCCAACCTGGGCAACATAGCAAGACCCTGTCACTCAAAAAAAAAAAAATTTTTTTTTCTAAGTTTCAGAAGAATAAAAATCAAGTGCTTGAGCCAGGCGCGGTGGCGCACGCCTGTAATCCCAGCACTTGGGAGGCTGAGGCAGGAGGATCGCGAGTTCAAAGCCAGCCTCAGCAATGGCGAGGCACTTAGCAACTCAGCGAGACCCTGTCTCTAATAAAATACAAAAAAGGGCTGGGGATGTGGCCCAGTGGTTGAGTGCTCCTGAGTTCAATCCCTGGTACCACAAAGAAAAAAAAAAAAAAATAAGTGCTTGGATTTCTTCAATGTTGAATTCAAGTAACTTGCTGGCATGATCCTACTTTTGTTTTCCCATGTTCATCTCCTCAAATTGACCTTCAGAGGACTTCATGGGAAAACTACATTCTAGTGCAGCCTGGGCATATCTGCGGGCAGGAATTGGCAGCTTGCAGCCTGTTTCCAGGGGAGGCACCGGAGATAGTTTTTGTTCTTCTGCAATAACTGGGACTAAGGGAAGCCAATGATCCCTATTGGACCAGGAAAACCTGGTATAAAACAACCAACCCCAAGGGGCCAAGAGACCAAAAATAGAAGCAGACTGATCCAGCATTGCACAGGGTGCCATTTCCTAGGGACTTACAGACAGGAGCATTATCAAGGGATGCAGCAAGACCAGAGGGTACCCATGACTCAGACAAAGTCACCTTTATCCACACCTGTGTGTACCCAGCTTATCTCACGCAAACATCAAAGACATCAGTCACATTCTCGGTGTGCTGACAATGCACCTGAGGCCTGTAGTAAAACTTCTTGTACCACTCTAATGGTTTTGTTTATCAATAAACAGACCAGAGATACTCCGGGGCCATCATGGTGGTAACAACTCTCGATGGCTGCTGACAGGTCAAGCGGGATCCTTACCACCTGTTAAGCCAGCCATGTTCAAGTCTCCACTTTCCAATAATAATGACAAAACTTAAAAAGCTAAAATGTATATATGGCACTTAAAATGTGCCCACAGCTACTCAAATCTATGTCTTTATAACAGCATACTAACTTCAGTACTTTTAATTCCCCCATTTTACAGTGATAAAACTGAGGTCCAGAAAGGTTAAAAATTTTTCCTGCTGGGCATGATAGCACACACCTGTAATACCAGAAGCTCAAGAAGCTGAGGCAGAAAGATTGCAAGTTCATGGCTAGTCTCAGCAGTTTAGTGAAGCCCTAAGTGCCTTAATTAGACCCTGTTTCAAAATAAAAAATAAAAAGGGCTGGAGATGTGACTCAGCACACCTGGATTTAATCCTCAGTATGGAAAAACAAAAACTTTCCTAAGGTCACATAGTTCGTAAGTGCTGTTCTTGATCTCCATTATTCTTTAAGTATTTTTTCTGTTCCTAGACAATATTCATAGCCCTTGTATGGGATGTGAATCCAGGTAATTTGAAGGTTGGTGCTAAGTCACATGCTGCTCAATACTTACAGATACAGCTTTCTATTTGCAGCCTTCATTTTGGGGAATGGTGCAACAAATACTTCTTTTTACCCAAAAATACATATTGAGCAGTATCTTGTAAGAAAAGCTACAGCACATATTTGGAAACAGAATCAGGGAGCAACTTTACAAGGTATAATTGCTAAATAGTATGGTTAATGTCATTCAAGACATTATTTGGAATTATATTTTACACTTATTTTGATGAACTTTCATGTTACTGTGTCAGCATCCTTAGAAGTATGTAGTTTGTTTTTCTACTACTCTGATCTTGCTATAAATAAATTTTTGCCTTTAGAGAGTCCAACAGGTTATAAATATTGTATTATAAAATAGAAATGTAAGAAAAACTTAAATAATTATAGATACCAAGTATAAGAATCAACATAGTTAGACAGGTGTGGTGGTGTAAGCCTGCCCTCCCAGCAACTCAGGAGGCTGAGGCAGGAGGATCTCAAGTTCAAGGCCAGCCTCAGAAACTTAGTGAGGCTCTAAGCAGCTTAGTGAGACTCTGTCTCAAAATAAAAAATAGAAAAGGCTGCAGATGTGGCTAAGTGGTTGAGCACCCCTGGCATGACTTTTCCCCCATTACCTCCTTTTCTTCTTTGTCTTTCCTAGAATGCAGGTATGAAGTTGGAGTGTGAGATGAAGCAATCCTGGAAACAAAGCTGGTTACTAAGAATGCAAGAATAAAGAGAGAAAGGAGACTGGATCAGCCTTTGGTTGCCTATATCTAGATTCTTTATTAAAAGAAAAGAAGAGAGCTAAGGGTGTAGCCCAGAGGTAGCACACATGTGAGGTTATGGGTTTGATGTCAGCACCACAACAAATATGTGAATAAAGGGAGGAGAAAAATGCCATCTGCTTTTTATCTATTTATTTTTTTTAATATTTATCCATTTGTTTTAGTTATACACAATGCATCTATTTTTACGTGGTGCTGAGGATTGAACCCAGGCCACACGTGCTTGGTGAGCACTCTACCGCGGAGCCAAAACCCCAGCCCGCCCTCTGCTTTTTAAACCACTATAGTTGAGCTCTAAGACCTGCAGCTGAAGGGCATCCTTAATGTGATTAATGTCTTGATGTCTCTAGATGTGGTTAGTCGCTGATAAGTTTTTTTTTTTTTTTTTTTCTTTTTTGTGGTACCGGGGATTGAACTCAGGGGCACTCGACCACTGGGCCACATCCCCAGCCCTTTTTTGTATTTTATTAGAGACAGGGTCTCACGGAGTTGCTAAGTGCCTTGCCATTGCTGAGGCTGGCTTTGAACTCGCAATCCTCCTGCCTCAGCCTCCCAAAGTGCTGGGATTACAGGCATGTGCCACCGCGCCTGGCCCCTGATAAGTTTTAAGGAAGTGTCTGGTATGGGCACTTATTTCCTCTGTCTTCCTCTGCTCCTTGGTTCATGCCATTTCTTCTCTCTGGATTGCCTTGTCCTCCTACCATCTCTGCTGGCATGAATTCATTTATTTGTCAATGTAACAAGGATGTACCAAGCGTTGTGCTGTTAAAAAATAAACAACTATACTCACTCACTGCTTGGTTACATTCTAGTGAGAAAAGTAAGGTGTGCAAATAAACCCTCAGGATCAAATGTTATAATTGCTGAAATAAATCTTACTGTCTCAGGTCACATAATATGTCAATCTCAGGGTCTCTGGTCACAGCACCAGAAGAATCAGAAAAGGCTTTCCAGTAGAAATGGTGATTCACATGACTCCTAAGGAAACAGCCAAAGTTGAAAAACAAAACAAATAAACAAAATTTCCACAAAGCAGTCCTACACTGGCCTCCATCAGAAAATATGTTTTAGCCACCTGGGGATATATATAGCTCACTGGGAGAGCACTTGCCTAGCATGTGTAAGGTCTTGGGTTCTAACACCAGTATTAGCAACAAAACAAAAAAAAACAAAAAAAAAAAAAAAAACAGAAAAAACCTTTTCTTTTGTACCACATTTGTCCTTGATAACACTAATCTCCAACTGCCCCGCAGATTATTTAAGATTTAAGTATTTTATTGTTACCAAGGGAAATCTCTCTAGCTTTACTTGCTCTTAGTTAACTTAAAACATCACTAATTTTAGAGGTCACACAGCTGGGTAATGCATTATTAGTTTCTTACTGGTTTTGCTGCAGATAATACCTCGAACGTGTGGGTTATGATGATAACGGTTGCCAGGTTTACCTTTCAGGAACTTGAAGGCTGCGTTTGCCAAAAACACTAACTCTTCACTTGGGCCTGCAGATTTCCTACACAGTGAATGAAATGAGATGAAAAGGCTTGGCATTGCCAGGGACAGGGAGCACATCTGCAATCCCAGCTACTTGAGAGAGGCTAAGGCAGAAGTGTCACAAGTTCAAGGCCAGACTTGACCACGTAGCAAGATGCTAAACAAAAGGGCTAGGGCTGTAACTCAGAGGTGAAATTCCCCAGGTTCATCCTCCCCAGTGCCCTCTCCCTGCATCAAAATTTAAAAAGGCGCAACATCTGTTCACTTGACCTAGACTTGTCTAGTTTCTCTTCCTGCTTCGAGGCTAAAGATACCTATTAGCTGCCTTGATCAGAAACTATGAAAGGAGGGGGAAAGGGTGGTACCCAAATTCCTAGAAAGTTTATACCTATTCTAAGACATGAATACTCCTTTCTTTTATTAGTCTATCTCTCTCCCTTATCATTACTATCATCATCATCATCACCATCTGCATTCCTGGGGATTGAATCCATAGGTACTCTACCACTGAGCTGCATTCCCAGCTCTTTTTATTTTTTTACTTAGAGACAGGGTCTCACTGCATTGCCTAGGCTGTCTCTAACTTGCGATCCTCCTACCTAAACCTCCTGAGGAGCTGGGATTAAAGGCTTGCACCATTTTGAGCACCTTCTCTCATTATTCTTTTTTTCTTTTTCTTTTTGTGGTGCTGGGGATTGAACCCAGGGCCTTGTGCATGTGAGGCAAGCACTCTACCAACTGAGCTATATCCCCAGCCCTCTTCTCTTCTTATGTAAGGGCACTTGTCATTGGATTTAAGAACCACCCTAATGTAGTATAATCTCATCTTTAGTTCTTTTTATTTATTTTTTTATATTTATTTATTTTGCTTTTTTTTTTTTTTTTTTTAGTTGTACACAATGCTTTTGTCTTTACGCTTTATGTGGTGCTGAGGATCAAACCCAGGCCGCACACGTGCTAGGCGAGTGTTCTACCGCTGAGCCACAATCCCAGCCCCATTTTTATTTTTATTTTTTAGTTGTTGGTGGACCTTTATTTTCTTTATTCATTTATATGTGGTGCTGAGAATTAAACCCAGTGCCTCACACATGCTAGGCAAGTGCTCTGCCACTGAGTCACAACCCCGGCCCCTCATCCTTAGTTCTTTTATTACACCTGCAAGGAAACTTTTTCCAAAAAACCTCTCTCTCTTGAGAACTCTGTTAAGTCACTATAAAATCTCAGGCTGTTCTCACTCTTCCCAAAAAGGATGGACAAAGTTGGCTGTCCTCAAATAACCATGTATCACAGCTCTTATTGGGGTAATTCTAAGTCTCCTAGATGCAATAAAAGGGTAGAATCATTTTGAAAATAGGTTCCAATCCCTTACTAAGTCTCATCTCTGCAGAAACTCTACAGGCAAGATCTTTCTATAGAATGATTTTTCTCTATTCAAACTTATTTCACATAGACGGAAGCAGGCAGGCCATAAGAGATTTATCTTGCCCAAGTACAGATCATCTGATGTCACACTTTCCTTTTTCAACAGAAGGATTTCCCACACTGAAATTATCAGACCTGAATCTGGGCACAGTTGCTTCAACCTGAGTCTGTGGGTTTATAGTCTTGGGCCTGCGTTACTATTGTCCTGTGGTAATACTGTGAAACCACCAGACATGTTTTTCTAGGTATATTATGTCCTTATTTAATAGGTCACCTCTGTGGAATGACTTTTTCATCAAAAATGAATTAGTAACAAAACTATGGAATTATAGAGTTCCTCAGAGAATGAGTTCCCCAGAAGGATTGTTATTAAAAGAAAACACATTGTTCAACAACAAGCTTGACTTTAACAATGTTTATTATGTTGTACATGTTTAACCAGTTTATCGTGGACCAGATAGGACTGAAAATGTCTGAGTTTACCAACAAGAGATAGTTGCAAATAGCCCTGAAAGCTGTATTATGATGTTTACCAATGGCCATTTATGACGGCCCAGGTTAGATTCATAATATTCTTCCAGTTAGTTATGCCTATGGTCCTGTCACCTTCTAAGAAGCAATTCTGAGATTATATCAATTTAGCACATTGTTTTTATAAAGATACATTTAAAACCAAGTCCTAAGATTGGGGACTTAGGTCAGTGGCAGAGTACTTGCCTAGCATGCATAAGGCCCTGAATTCTGTCCTCAACTCTGGAAAAAAACAGTCCTCAACTTTTCCACCAATCCTCTTACAAAACTTTCCCACATTGAAGCAAGGAATGTGCTTGTATCCACACTCAGAAATCAATGTTAAAGACTCGGTTGTTTATTTTAATACATATTTGTTAATCTCTGTTGTTCTTAATTTTTTTTTTTTTTTTTTTTTTTTTTTTGTACCAGAGATTGAACTTAGGGGTATTAGACCACTGGACCATATCCCCAGTGCTTTTTTGTATTTTATTAGAGACAGGGTCTCACTGAGTTGCTTAGTGCCTCCCTGTTGCTGAGGCTGGCTTTGAACTCGCAATCCTCCCAGGTGCTGGGATTACAGGCGTGCGCCACCACACCCAGCTCCTAAATTTATTCTTTTTGAGTTATATTTTTATATAATTTTTTTAGTTGTAGATGAACACAATATATTTATTTTATTTATTTATTTTTATGTGGTGCTGAGGATTAAACCTAGGGCCTCACACCTGCTAGGCAAGTGCTCTACAACTGAGCTATAGCCCCAGCCCCAATTTACATATTTTTTTTTTTTTTTTTTTTTTTTTTTTTTGGTACCAGGGATTGAACTCAGTGGCACTAGACCACTGGGCCACATCCCCAGCCCTTTTTTTTTGTATTTTATTAGAGACAGGGTCTCACTGAGTTGCTAAGTGCCTCGCCATTGCTGAGGCTGGCTTTGAACTCGCGATCCTCCTGACTCAGCCTCCCAAAGTGCTGGGATTACAGGCGTGCGCCACCGCGCCCGGCTCCAATTTATATTTTTTAAAGCAAAATATTTCGGCATGGTTGACCCCTCCCCTATGCCATTATTTTCCATCTGTGTTTGCTTTTTCTTTTAGCACCTACATTCTTGTTTTATCTTTCTCTCTCTCTCTCTCTCTCAGTGATGCTGGAGATTGAACCCAGGGATGCTCTAACACTAAACTATATCCTAGCCCTTTCTAAATTATTTATTTTGAGACAGGGTCTTGTCAAGCACAGTGGTGCACACCTGTAATCCCAGTGGCTTGAGAAGCTGAGCAGCAGGATCATGAGTTCAAAGCCAGCCTCAACAACTTATTGAGGCCCTAAGCAACTTAATGAAAAGGGCTGGGAATGTGGCTCCTTGGTTAAGTGCCCCTTGGTTCAATCCCTGGTACCCCCCCCCCAAAAAAAAAAGAGAGAGAGAGAGAGAGAGTATCATTAAATTGCCCAGGTTGAGCTCTAACTTGTGATCTTCCTGCCTCAGCCTCCTGAGTCACGGGGGTTAGAGGTGTGTGTGAATGTACCTGGCAAACTCCTTATCTTTTTTTTTTTTTTTTTTTTTTTTGTGTGGTACCGGGGATTGAACTCAGGGGCACTCGACCACTGGGCCACATCCCCAGCCCTTTTTTGTATTTTATTAGAGACAGGGTCTCACTGAGTTGCTAAGTGCCTCGCCATTGCTGAGGCTGGCTTTGAAGTCGCGATCCTCCTGCCTCGGCCTCCCAAAGTGCTGGGATTACAGGCGTGCGCCACCACGCCAGGCTCCTTATCTTTAAAAAACATGTTCTGGGAATTATGAAACATGCCCATAATCCCAGCCACTCCAGAGACTGAAGCAGAAGCATCACAAATTGAAGGTCAGCCTCAGTCATTTACAGAGACCTGGTCTCAAAATTAAAAATGAAAAGGGCCGGGCGCGGTGGTGCACGCCTGTAATCCCAGCACTTTGGGAGGCTGAGGCAGGAGGATCGTGAGTTCAAAGTCAGCCTCAGCAATGGCGATGCACTTAGCAACTTAGTGAGACCCTGTCTCTAAATAAAATACAAAAAAGGGTTGGGGATGTGACCCAGTGGTCGAGTGCCCCTGAGTTCAATCCCCTGTACCAAAGATAAAATAAAATAAAAATAAAAAGGACTGGAGATATAGTTCAGTGGTAAAGTGCCCTTGAATTCAATCCCCAGTACTGAAAAAAAAAAAATTAAAAAGAAGAAATAGCCAGTTGTGGTGGTAGTACGGGCTTGTAATCCCAGTGGCTCAGAAGACCAAGGAAGGAGGATCACAAAAAGGCCAGCCTCAGCAATTTCACAAGGGCTTAAGCAACTTAGTGACACCCTGTCTCAAAAAAAAAGAAAGAAAGAAAAAAGAAAAGAAAAGAAACAAACAAACAAAGCATGTTTATAATGTGAACTTAATAAATTAATCATTATTTCCTCAATAAAGCATAAGAATTTAGCTCCTTTTTTTTTTTTTTTTGCTTGTCCCTCCCAAAAACACAGACTTTTTTTTTTTTTTAATTTCTTTTTCTTCTTCTTTCCTTCTTCTTCTTTTTTTTTTTTTTTTTTTTTTTTTTTTTCTCTTTTGGTATCAGTGATTGAACCTAGGGGCACTTAACCACTGAGCCACATTCCCCAGTCCTTTTTTTTTTTTTTAATAAATCTATAGTTTTTTGGGTTTTTTTTTTTTTTTTTTTTTTTTTTTTTTTTTTTTTTGTGGTACCGGGGATTGAACTCAGGGGCACTCGACCACTGGGCCACATCCCCAGCCCTTTTTTGTATTTTATTTAGAGACAGGGTCTCACTGAGTTGCTAAGTGCCTTGCCATTGCTGAGGCTGGCTTTGAACTCGTGATCCTCCTGCCTCGGCCTCCCAAAGTGCTGGGATTACAGGCGTGCGCCACCGCGCCCAGCATAAATCTATAGTTTTATTAAGACAAAAACTGACAGTGTGTATGAAGTTTACATTTAAACAAAAATCTCACAGAAACCTAACACATGCCTAAAAAGATTTTACAATGTAGCTCTAGATGCAGGTCTAGATGATATCAAGAACTTTTGGATTTCATGATTCAAGACAATATTTTGGGTATCAGTTAATTCATAAGATTTTTTTTTCTTCAAAAAAAATTTTAATGTGTTTAAAGTGAACCACTGCCCCCAATATGCAAGCTAATCTCCTGAGAACAGGGCTTTTGAAACCACTCAACCTTTGAATTGACTTAATGAAACTTGTGCTGTCAGTGACTGAACCCTGCCACTAATGGTTTCAGAGTTCAAAGTTAACAAAGCAGAGGCTCCAATAGTTACCAACCCGAGTATGGGCTCTCCCCTTTCCCTACTCTTCCATTTCCTGCACCCCTTTGGCCCCTCCCCTAGTACTTCAGCCAGTGCCCAGCCCTTTTTATTTTTTATTTAGGGCCTCAATAAGTCACTGAAGCTGGCCTTGAACTTTCAATCCTCCTATTTCAGCCTCCCAACCCTCTGGGATTACAGGCATGCACCACTGCACCTGGAAGACTTTTTCCTTTCTTTCATCCTTCCAATAGAGATAAAACAGTTTTAATCAAATAAATATTCAATATTGCATTATTATGACCTGGACCATCATGCTGTTTTCTTTTTTTTTTTTTAATGTATGACTTCTTATTTTATTTAACATCTATGTACGTTACCTGGATTTCTGTGTAGCTATCAGGCTCAGTTTTCCTGGCAGAAAACTCAGTTTTGTATAAGTTTCATCCCTTGCAATGCTCTGTCCTCCTGATTCAACCTGGACTGTTCTCTAGGCCTGCAGGCTAGCCATGATGGTGGCCTCTCTTATTCATCTTTCAAGGGGTTCCCTTTGTCTTTTGTGTTTGTGGGGGGGGGGGGGTGAACTCAGGGACACTTACCGGGGATTGAACTCAGGGACACTTAATCACTGAGCCAGCACTTGGGAGGCTGAGGCAGGAGGAGTTCATGATTTCAAAGCCAGCCTCAGCAATGGCGAGGCATAGTAAGTTAGCAACTCAGTGAGACCCTGTAGCAACTCAGTGAGACCCTGTCTCTAATAAAATACAAAATAGGGCTGGGGATGTGGCCTGGTGGTTGAGTGCCCCTGAGTTCAATCCCTGGTACCAAAAAAATAAATAAATAAATAAAATAAAGACATCATCTTATTCAACCACCTTTTATTTTTTCCCCTCCATCCCCCCTTGCTCCCTCCCTTCCCCTCTCTCCTCTTTGACCTTTCTAGCATTCCTCTAATCCTCCTATGTACCCCGACCCGACACCACTGTGAGTCAGCCTCCTTATATCAGAGAAAACATTCGGTATTTGGATATTTTAGATTGACTAACTTCACTTAGCATTATATTCTCCAACTTCATCCATTTACCTGCGAATGCCATTATTTTATTTTCTTTTATTGCTGAGTAAAATTCCATTGTGTACATGTACCACATTTTCTTTTTTCTTTTTTTTTTTTTTTTTTTTTTTTTTTGTGATTACCAGGGATTGAACTCAGGGGCATTCGACCACTGGGCCACATCCCCAGCCATTTTTTGTATTTTATTTAGAGACAGGGTCCCACTGAGTTGCTAAGTGCCTTGCCATTGCTGAGGCTGGCTTTGAACTCGCGATCCTCCTGCCTCAGCCTCCCAAAGTGCTGGGATTACAGGCGTGCGCCACCGTGCCCGGCTACCACATTTTCTTTATCCATTCATCTACTGAGGGACATCTAGGTTGGTTCCACAATCTAGCTATTGTGAATTGTGCTGCTATAAACATTGAAGTGGCTGTGTCGCTCTATATGTTTATTATGAATTATAATGCATACTACTATTATAAATAAAACAACTTTGAATAAAAAATAAATTCAAAAAAGAAAAAAAAAAAAAAAATAGCTGGGTGTGGTAGTCATGCCTGTAATACCAGCAACTTGAGAGACGGAGGCAGGAGGATCACAAATTCAAAGCCAGCCTCGGCAACTTATTGAGGCCCTAAGCAACGTAGTGAGACCCTGTCTCAAAATAAAAAATAAAAAGGGATGGGGATGTAGCTCTGGTCAAGCACCGCTGGGTTCAATTCCAGGTACCAAAAATAAAGAAAAGCTGATTTTGTAAGAATATTTATTTTTGGAAATGAATATTTGTTCACCAGGCAATTCTCTCAAGACACGTCAATTTTACCTTCTCCAGAAAACCTTTTCTGACTGCTGCAGGCAAAGGTAAGCTTCACTACCATGATTCTACAACACTTCGTTTATTCACTAGTTTATCCGTTTATCTATTTATTCATTCATTTACATATCCAGCAATATTTATTGAATACTCTCAGAGGCCAGTAATAGGCTAGAGACAAAGTGAAGAGAACAGGACAAACCTAATCTGAGAAACCAGAAAAAGAGATCAGCAAGCCCTTGTCTCAAAAATGGCTGGGAATGTAGCTCAGTGGTAGGAGTCCCTAGGTTCAATCCCTGGTATGGGGGGCCTGGGGAAGGAGTGTTTCATGAGAAAAAGAGAATCCACTTTGATGATGTTGAGTATGTAAGATGGTGTCTAGCAAGATAAGAACCAGGGATACCTACTGAAGGTAACACAGTCATCACTGATGACTCTGGCAAAGGCAATTTCTGTAGCATATTAGGCAGGAAACTGGACTGAAGTGAGAGAAGAGGAGAAATCAAGGAAGTAGAGACAGTAAGCAGAGGCAGCTCTTTGGAGAACGTTTTCTGGCAGGAAAAACCAAGGAATGAGGTGAAGAGGAACATGTAGTTGGAAAAGGGCTTTAAATCATGGAAGGACTTCATGGCATGCTAAATGCTGTTGCTCCTGATCTGACAGAGCAGGAGAGTCTGGGATGCAGAAAACAAGATCTCCGAAAGAATCTTCTAGATTTTTGTCTGTCACTTTATGTTCAGCCTTATCTTTCTTTTAACTCATGACTTTTTTTCTAATTTTTCTTGTTCTCAAGTACTTATGAATGGAACATTCAACAGATTTCTCAAAATCTAAAAGAAGTTCATTTTTCCTAACTTAATTCTTGATTTCTGCCCCCCCCCACTCTCTCTCTCCTCTTAACTGGGGGAAAAAAATCCCCAAACAACTAAGATGTTATTTAACCCTAGGATACAATTCTGATATTACTGAAAAATTGTTTTAGCTTACATAAGTTACATAGTATCTTTTCGCTATAATTTCATGAAAATGAACTTAATAGTAATAACTCAAATTTTTTGAAGGCTTAAATGAAATATTATAGTAAAGCACATAGAACAAATGCCTGATACACACTAACAACTCAACAAATGTTAGCTGTTGTAACCACTATGGTCATCATCAATTTTTATCATCACCATGACATGAGAAAGGGGGGCTCCAAATAAATGACATTTTGCCTAATTTTGTCTCTGTAGTAGAGGTAGGGGCATATTTACACTACTGTTTGGTTTATTACACACACATACACACACACACCATACTTATAGAATATTTAGAACTCTGATGTTAGAACATTTGATTATTTTATGTTGAAGTTTCATTTTAAAGGATTAAGCTAAATAGAATATTCTGTGAAAAATATTATCAATTTCTGAAGTCTGTAAATTTTACATATGCAATAAAAATTAGTATTGAGTTTATTGCTTTCAACTATAGCTAAAGAAAATGACAAAACAGCAAAACTACACTGTCATGTGTTCTTTTGCTGACTCTGTGTTCCTTGACGGCCCACAGGAGTGTGGTAGTCAGCCTTCCATTGCTGTAACAAATGACTGATATAATCAGCTGATCAATAGGAGAACTTAGGTTTGGTTCACAGTTTTGGAAATATTAGTCCATGACCAATTGGCCCCATTGTTTTGGGCCTGTAGTAGCACAGTACATATGGTGGAGAAGGAAATAGAGGAAAAGATGAGGGTCCTGCATTCCCTTTGAGGGCACACCCCCAGGGACCTAAAACCTCTCCACTAGGTGCCACCTCTTAAAAGTTTGACCATTAGTCGGGCATGGTGGCGCAGGCCTGTAATCCCAGCACTTGGGAGGCTGAGGCAGGAGGATCGAGAGATCAAAGCCAGCCTCAGCAATGGCGAGGCACTTAGCAACTCAGTGAGACCCTGTCTCTAATAAAATACAAAAAAGGGCTGGGGATGTGGCCCAGTGGTCGAGTGCCCCTGAGTTCAATCCCTGGTACCAAAAAAAAAAAAAAAAAAAAAAAAAAAAAAAAAAAAAAGTTTGACATTGCTCAATCACACCACAAGCTGAGGACCAAGCATTTAACATATGGGACTTTAGCGGACATTCCAAATCCAAACTATAGCAATGAGTTTATTTCAGGATGCTCGCACACTCCCAATGCTGTTCTGTGTTTCACTACATTGCTACCTCATGCTCCACTTCACTTTTTATAATAAGGTTAAAAAAATCAATTGATGCTAATTAACAACAATAGAAAATGAATGCAATGTTTAAAGATGTGCAATGAGGGAAAAGTTTGAATAAAACAGTATATGAAATATTTGGTTCATTTTTACACAAATAGGAGTTATAGATATGCAGAAGATGAGACACCCCTCTCCTCCAGTACTGGGAATGAACCCAGAGGCATTCTATCACCACATCAGCAGAAAATGAGACTTTATAATGCTGCCACACACCAAAGGGGGGAAAACATACAACAAAAACGTAGCTGAGAGCTGGGCATGGTGGCGCACGCCTGTAATCCCAGCACTTTGGGAGGCTGAGGCAGGAGGATCACGAGTTCAAAGCCAGCCTCAGCCATTGCTGAGGCACTTAGTAACTCAGTGAGACCCTGTCTCTAAATAAAATACAAAAAAGGGCTGGGGATGTGACCCAGTGGTTGAGTGCCCCTGAGTTCAATCCCCAGTACCAAAAAATGAAAAATAAAAAATAAATTAAAAAAATTTTAAAAAATAACATAGCTGAGGGATAAACACCCAGGTCCCAGACAAATCCATACCACAGATTTATTTCCCAAATGGCCAATGCATAACATTATCAGTGCCTGCAAATTAAAGTAAATTTAGCTTCCTCAATTGCAAAACGTGGTTTTAAATAATCTTGACTATTACCAGGCCATCGTGGAGTGTTTAGTTAAAGACACTTTAAGAAGGTCAAGTACAAAATGTTTCAGCACTTCTGTAACAATGATGGAAATGATAGCACCAAATTAGAGCATTAGAATATCAAAGATTAAACATGAAAGGAACCTTGAAATCATCTCACCCTAATCTCTTAAATTACACAGAAGAAAATTGAATGTTAATAAATGCTAAGGTACACTGCTATGGTTGGACAGGAGAAAGAATTTCTAATGTTTTATAACACAGTAAAATAACTACAGTTGATAACAATTAATTGAACATTTCAAAATAACAAATAAAGAAGATTTTTTAAAATCTTTTTTTAAAATATTTATTTATTTACTTTAGTTATACACAATGCAATGCATTTATGTTTATGTGGTGCTGAGGATCGAACCCGGGCCCGCTCATGTGCAAGGCAAGCGCTCCACCGCTGAGCCACAACCCCCGCCCAAGATTTTAAATCTTGCCAACACAAAAATGGTTGTCTGAGGTGATGGATATGCCAATTATCCTAATCATTACATATTGTATACATGTATTGAAATGTCACACTGCCAGGTGCAGTGGCACACGCCTGTAATCCCAGTGGTTCGGGAGGCTAAGACAGGAGGATCCCAAGTTCAAAGCCACCCTCAGCAAAAGTGAGGTGCTAGGCAACTCATTGAGACCTTGTCTCTAAATAACATACAAAATAGGGCTGGGGATGTAACTCAGTGGTGGATTGCCTCTGAGCTTGATCCCCAGTACCCCCCCAAAAAAAGAGAAATGTCACACTGTACCCCATAAACATGCACAATTACTGTGTGTTGAAAAGAAAAATTGATGAAAAAATAGAGGAGAGTCTGAGGTTTTTACCCTGTTTATAAACTGATGCATTAGACTGTCACCATTTCACATATGCTGGCAGCAAAACATGAGACCCTGGGTCAGAGACAAGTACTTTATTACCCACATGACAGCAACACGGGCTCCCCGAGATCCCCGTTTACTGGGATTTCTGCTGTTGATCTCAAGTCTGGTGGGGGAGATGAGGGTGTGGAGTACCACACACCCGGTAGGTTTGTGTCACAACTGAAGAACCTGCAGCCCCAAAAAAGCCTTAATTTTGAAGGGAGCTGTTAGTGGACCTGCCTAATATCTCCCTGAAAGAAAAATTACTTTAATACCCTGGTCAGTAAACAAATATGTCATCTGGCTTGGAGAGAGACAGTAGCTATGCAAACATTGGTGCAAAAAGAACAGAGATGTCAAAGCCTCTTGCTCAGAAGATGTGCAGAGCTCATTGAAAGGTTACTAATGATCACCAACTAAGCCAGGCATGGTGGTACAGCCAGCCACTCAGGAGGCTGAAGCAGGAGGGTTGCAAGTTTGAGATCAGCCTCAGCAACTCAGCAAGACCCTCTCTTAAAAAAAAAAAAAAAAAAAAAAAAACAGTTAAAGTGGTGAGTTCTTAACTAGCACAAAAAATATGGTATAAACACATTGGTTAATATTTGGTAGACAGAGCCGGGCGCAGTGGCGCACGCCTGTAATCCCAGCACTTGGGAGGCTGAGGCAGGAGGATCATGAGTTCAAAGCCACCTCAGCAATGGTAAGGCACTTAGCAACTCAGTGAGACCCTGTCTCTAATAAAATACAAAAAAAGGGCTGGGGATGTGGCCTAGTGGTCAAGTGCCCCTGAGTTCAATCCCCGGCACCAAAAAAAAAAAAAAAGATATGTCAAGGGTGATGGGATGCCACTACTGTGATTAGGTTGCCTATCTCTCTATCTATCTACCTACCTACCTACTTATCTATCTCTTAGCAGTCCTACAATATATAGAAGGTCTATTAGCAGATGAAGGTTAAAACCTGCTGTCCTTAAGGAAGCAAATTGCTATATTTTGACTGCCTTTAGAAAGGTTTGTTATGGGTGGTCTCTAAGACCTCAGGTAGCTTCCATTGAATGACAATAAAAATCTAGGGCCCCACTCACACAGCCTCACCAGGTGTGGTGAGCCATGCCTGTACCTGCTACTCAGGAAGCTGAGGCAGGAGGAGCACAAGTTTGAGGCTGGTTTCAACAACTTAGTGAGACCCTCAGCAATTTAGCAAGAACTTGTCTCAAAATCCAAAATATAAAAAGGACTGAGGATCTGGGGATGTGGCTCAGTGGTAAAGTGCCTCTGGATTCAATCTCTAGTACCACCCCCCACTCCCCCCAAAAAAAAAGAAAAAAAAAGGGCTTGGGTTGTGGCTCAGTGGCAAAGCACTTGTCTTGCACATGTGAGGCACTGGATTCTATTCTCAACACTATGTAAAAATAAATAACAAAATAAAGATATTTTTTAAAAAAGGCATAAGAACCTCACGGATGAGAATTCTGCCAACAACCTAAATGAGAATGGATGTAGATTCTTTCCTAGTTGACCCTCCAGATTGTGGTGCTTAACCACTGAACCACATCCCAGCCCTTTTTGTATTTTATTTAGAGACACGGTCTCACTGAGTTGCTTAGGTCCTCGTAAGTTGTTGAGGTTAGCTCCTGCCTCAGCCTCCTGAGCCACTGGGATTACAGGTGTGTGTCACTGTGCCCTGCTCAGCCAAGATCTTGAAACCTTGAGCAAAGGACCCAGTTGAGCTGTGCACAGACTCCTGACCTAGAAAAACTGGGTTAATAAATATGTTCTGCTTTAAGATGCTAAATTTGGAGGAATTTGTTATTCAAAAATAGAATATTAGCTGGGTGCAGGGGCATATACCTGTAATCCCAGTGGCTCCAGAGGCTGAGGCAGGACTATTGCAAGTTCAAAGCCAGCCTCAAAAATTAGCGAGGTCCTAAGCAACTTAACAAGATCCTGTCTCTAAATTAAAAATAAAAAAGGTCTGGAGATATAGCTCAGTGGTTAAGTGCCTCCGGGTTCAATCCCTGCTACCTAAAAAAAAAAAAAGAAAGAAAGAAAATGGAAAATTAATATATTAGCTCAGTAGAGACCAGCATTTAATCTCTTTTATGCCAATAAAATAGAAATCAGATCATCTTGAAATTTATCCTGTAAACTGAATTCACCTAGGCTTGGAAGCTTAAGCTGATCCTACTTAGATAATTCCTCAGATTTTCTAAATTATTTCTATCAACAAATCTGGTTGTTTGTTTATTTTACTTCATAGTCATTCCACCCAGAATAAAGCCTTCAGTTGATTCCCCATTTCCTTTGTTGAAATCACATCAATTATTCCAATTCAGAGTCTCTCCTTACTGAATCTATAATTAGTATGTTACAATAAAACTCAGCATTTAATTGTTCTTATTGTATAGTTCTTCCACCATAATTATAGATCCTCTGTTTTACAGACTCCTTTTATTTTCATTTTTAATTAACACACAGTAATATTTACGGGCTACATCTTTGTACCCTGGATACTGCAAAATTGCTCAGTATAAAATTGCCTCCCTCCTCCTGCTCTACCTGGCTGTTTTGACTCAGTCTCAAAGCCCAAGACAGAGTTATTAGTGAGAGGGGAAAAAAAAGAAAAAAGAAGAAAAAAAAAAATCTCTAGTAGGAGAAAAACGAGGTCAAAATTGCTTTCTGGGTTAGTTCTATTTTCAGTCACTGTGTGGCATAATTCATCCTCATGTCAGAGGGTACATCCATTTGAATACTCAGCATCAGCCTTTATGTATAAATTAAATCAGAGTTTTAACATAGTTGCTCCAAAAGGAATAATGAAATGGGTAACTGGATGATCATAAAAAATGAGGAGGAAAGAAACAACAGCGATACTTCTACAACCACAGACGTTGTAAATAAGTAAACATGTGTCTGAATATGGGATGCTGATAAATCTAGGTTACGATCTCATTAGGCCAGTCGCTTTTCATCCCTAAAATTCTCTGTGATGGCAAGCAGCCAATGTGCTTGGGATGATGTATCGTAAAACCCTGCATCATAAACCTCTTGTGTTTCACCTCAAACTGGAACGTAGCTGTCAGGAAAGAGTAGCACGTAGTGTTGGGTTTGGCTTTATGCTTTAAAAAAGAACTAATTAGGCTAAAAAGATGAATAATGATAGTTCACTCCCAATGACTTTGCTTGTTTTCTACAGTGACTAGGAGAGGACAAAAGAATTCATTCATTAAAAATATATATATATATGGACCGCAGAGACGCCATCCCAGAGCAGGACAGCAGGGGAAAAAGCCCTGGCCTGCAAGCTCCCAGATAGGCCCCCACCGGCAGACTTTCCCAGCCTGCCCATTGCAGAGACTCCATCCCAGTGCAGGACTGCAGGGGAACAAGCCCCGGTCTGCAAGCTTTCCAGGTTCTCTGTGGCTGCCTAGACGTGATCCGGGACAACTGGCTTAAACTGGAAGGGAAAAAAGATGGGCCTCACAGGGCGCTCTTTGTCTGAGATTTGCTCCTAAGATTTATTCCTGGGTTCAAGTTTTTTTTTTTTTTTTCCCCTTGTTTGTGTGTTTGTTTGTTTGCTTTTATTCCTCTTTTCTTTCTTTCTTTTCTTCCTTCTCACTTTTGTCTCCTTTCTTCTTCCATCATCTTTCCTATTTACACCCTGTCATTGCATTCTCAACAGAGGCGAAAACAAGTTATATGCAGAAATTGGGATTTCTAGAACTGGGGCAACTAAATTATACAGCAAAACGGTGTTATATATAGTTTATTCTCTATTTTTTTTGCTCACTTTCTCGTTCCTCTCTTTTACACTAATTCCTACTTCTTTGTCATCTTTTTTTTTTTCTTTTCCTTCTTTCTTTCTTCTCTCAATGGTTGCATAAGTTTGGTTTATATATAAATCGGTCTTTCCACTAAATCGTTCACTTCATTCTCTATCCTCTCTCGTCTGCTGATATTAAAACACTTCCATAGAATTCTCTTTTCACACTTCCTAAGAAAGAACAACTCAATACCCTCACTTCCTTCCTAGACATATCACCTCTGTGTCCAATACTATAAACCCCATCACAAACATACAGAGTAAATTGGAGACAATATCTGAGTTAACTAAATATGTACATTGTGATCAAACTGTGATTATCTAAATAGAAAATGTCTGGTTTTAAAGTGTAAAGTATTTGTAAGGGGATCTGATAGCATTGTACTACAGGAACATCATAAGGCTTTAAGGTAAAAACAAAATAGTCGAGGTTCCACAATGCTGGAAGAAAAGTCACACAAGCAATATGAAGAAACAAGGGAAGAAAGTGACTCAAACAAATCAACATACCTCCTCAGTAGATTCCATGGCAAGCACAGTTGGTGAAATGCCAGAGATGGAATTCAGAAATTACATATTCCACATGTTTATGGAACTTAAGAATGAACTCAAAAATGAGATGAGGGAGCAAATACAGGTGGTAAAAGATCATTTTGACAAAGAACTTCATAAACAAATACAGGAAGCAAAAGATTACTTCAATAGGGAGATAGAGGTTATAAAGAGAAACCAAACAGAAGTTCTGGAAATGAAAGAAGCAATAAACCAAACTAAATGTTCAATTGAAAGCATCACCAACAGATTAGACAACTTGGAAGAAAGGACCTCAGATAATGAAGACAAAATATATTTAATGGAGAAAAATGTAGATTCCACAGCAAAAATGGTAAGAAATCAAGAACAGAACATTCAAAAAATATGGGACAACATTAAAAAAAACAACAAATTTAAGAGTGATTGGGGTAGAGGAAGGTGCAGAGTTCCAAGCCAAAGGAATGAGTAATTTATTCAATGAAATAATAGCAGAAAATTTTCCAAACTTGAGGAATGAATGGGAAAACCAAGTTCAAGAGGCTTGGCTGAGCTCGGAGCCTCCAGAAGGCCTCCGGAAGTGGATGGTGCAGCCCTGTAGAGATGGCTGGGTGGTGGAGGAAAACAAGACAACCTTGCCAGCGGCCCCTGCGCAGACCTGTTTCATGACTTCCTTCAGTTGGTGTCACAAGAAGCAGGTCTTGGACCTGGAGGAGGAGGGTCTGTGGCCGGAACTGCTGGACAGTGGCAGGATTGAGATTTGTGTCTCTGACTGGCGGGGAGCCCGACACGACAGTGGCTGTATGTACCGACCCCTTGTCCAACTTCAAGATGCCGGCCAGACCATCCTGCATAAATTTTCTGCTGCGCCTGACCCCATCGAGCAGTGGAACAACAATATCTGCCTTCAGGTCACCCATGTGTTCTCCAGTATCAAGGCGGGCGTCTGTTTTGTGTCTTTCGAACACTGGGGGCAGGACACGCAGTTCTGGGCTGGCCACTATGGAGCCCATGTGACCAACTCCAGCGTGATCGTACGAGTCTGTCAGTCCTAGCCAAAGGCCACCTTTCTTGCAGAGAGCCTGACCATGCCTTCTAAGTGCTGGGACATTTGGCTGGGACCCCTCGTTAATAAAGTGCTTCTACCTCCCTGGCACACTGAGAACTCCAGGGTCCAGTCAAAGGTCCTTCTGGGCCCTGCATTGAGGTTCTGGAAACCACTGGAAGAATGGTCTTCCATAATGTCTACCTACGGTTGCTGCTTCAGGTGAGTGCTGTACTACTTAATGGAGACCCACAGGAGACACCAGCCTGAGAGGGAGCTGGTCCTGAGGAGGGCTTCTCACACCCCGCTCCTCCCCACCAGAGGCCCTCGGGTTCAGCACAGTCCCCTCTGCCCTGTCCCCTCTGTTGGTCTCTTGTCCCCTCTCCTTTCTGCTTCAGGGACTTAGCTGGTCCTTTCAGGGAAGCCCTGTACTCAACTCTGAACTGTGACTCTCATCCTGGCTAGCAAAATCCCGGCTGTCTTGGGTGGTGAACTTGACCTCCTGGGCCTTCTGAGCTACAGAGCTGGGCCCAGGCCTTGAAGCTGAAGGTCACCTAGGTTCAAAAAGGATTTGGAGATAAATATGCCCACACTGACTTCTCTGGGAAATGAGGAGGTACCTCAAACCCAGCCCTGATCCTCAAGGACCTCTGTAATTGTGTGATATTGAAAATGACTTTATTTTTCATTTTGACATTTTGTTTTCCAAACAGCAAGAGAGTAATCTATCAGCTATAATATATAATGTATCTAGAATGTATCTGGCAATCATATATAATAAATTTATTATTTTGCCAATAAAAATAAAAGAGGCTTACCGAACACCAAATGTACAAAATCACAACAGATCCATGCCAAGGCACATTATAATGAAAATGCCTAATATACTGGGCAAGGAGAGAATATTAAAAGCCACGAGAGAAAAGAAGCAGATTACATATAGGGGGAAACCAGACTATGTTCAGATTTTTCAACCCAGACCTTAAAAGCTAGAAGATCCTGGAATAGCATATTTCAAGCTCTGAAAGAAAAGGGATGTCAACCAAGAATCTTATATCCAGCAAAACTGAGGTTTAGATTCAAAGATGAAATAAAAACTTTCCACAACAAACAAAAGTTAAAAGATTTCACAACTCGAAAGCCAGCACTTATGAACATCCTGGGCAAAATATTCCATGAAAAGGAAAAGAAAAATAATAATGAAAATCAACAAAGGTAAATATTAAAACTAAAGGAAATACCAACCAGAGGAGAAACCAAATCAAGTTAAATACCATAAAACAAATAAAAATGGATCGGAATACGAATCACATCTCAATAATAACCCTAAATGTTAATGGCCTAAACTCACCATTCAAAAGACACAGATTGTCAGACTGAATTTGAAAAAAACAACCCAACCATTTTCTGTATCCAAGAAACACACCTCATAGAAAAAGACATCAAGCGATTGAAGGTGAAAGGCTGGGAAAAGTCCTATCACTCACATGGGCTGCAGAAGGAAGTAGGGGTTTCCATTCTCATATCAAATAAGGTAGAATTCAAGCCAAAGCTAATCAAAAGGGACAAAGACAGATATTTTTTACTGCTTAAGGGAACCATTCATCAACAAGATATAACAATTATAAATCTATATGCCCCAAATAATGGAGCACCTACATTCATCAAACAAACCCTTCTCAAGTTCAAGAGTAAAATAGACCACAACATAGTTATTCTAGGGGACTTCAACACACCTCTTTCACCAATGGATAGATCATCCAAACAAAAGCTAAATAAAGAAACTTTAGGCCTCATTAAAACAATTAATAACTTAGACCTAACGGACATATATAGAATATTTCATCCTTCAGTAAGCAAATACACTTTTTTCTTAGCAGCTCATGGCTCCTTCTCCAAAATAGACCATATATTATGCCACAAGGTAACTCTCAAGAAATATAAAAAAGTAGAGATACTACCCTGCATTCTATCAGGCCATAATGGGAGGAAATTGGAAATCAATGATAAAAGAAGAAATAAAAAAAAACTACTCCAACAACTGGAAGCTAAACAACATGCTACTAAATGAATAAGGGGTTGAAGAAGACATCAAGGAGGAGATTAAAAAATTCCTAGAGGTAAATGAGAACACAGATATATCGTATAGAAATCTCTGGGACACTATGAAGGCAGTAGTAAGAGGAAAATTCATTGCACTGAGTTCATTCCTTAAAAGGAAAAAAACCCAACATATAAATGACTTAACATCACACCTCAAAGCACTAGAAAAAGAAGAACAGACCAACACTAAGAGCAGTAGAAGACAGGAAATAATTAAAATCAGAGCTGAAATTAATGAAATTGAGACTAACGAAACAATTCAAAGAACTGACAAAACTAAAAGTTGGTTCTTTGAAAAAATAAATAAAATTGACAGACCCTTAGTGATGCTAACAAAGAGAAAAAACTCAAATCATTAACATCTGTGATGAAAAAGGAAATATCACAACAAACACCTCAGATATACAGAAGATAATTAGAAATTACTTTGAAAACTTGTACTCTAATAAAATAGAAAATATGGGAAGCATTGACAGATTTCTAGAGTTGTATGAATTGCCCGAACTGGAACTGGAGGCTATACACAATTTAAACAGATCAACTACAAGCAAAGAAATAGAAGACGTCATCAAAAAGCTACCAAAAAGGAAAAGTCCAGGACCTGATGGATTTACAGCCAAGTTCTACAAGACCTTCAAAGAAGAACTAATACCAATGCTTTTCAACTTCTTTCAAGAAATAGAAAAAGATGGAGTTCTTCCAGACTCTTTCTATGAGGCCAATATTACATTAATTCCAAAGCCAGGCAAAGACACAGCCAAAAAAGAAAACTTCAGGCCAATATCTCTAATGAACATAGATGCAAAAATTCTCAACAAAATTCTGACAAATCGAATACAAAAACGTATCAAAAAGATAGTGCACCATGATCAAGTGGGGTTTATCCCAGAGATGTAAGGTTGGTTCAACATTCGGAAATCAATAAACATAATACATCACATCGATAGACTAAAAGATAAAAACCATATGATCATCTCAATAGATGCAGAGAAAGCATTCGACAAAATACAACACCCTTTTATGTTCAAAACACGAGAAAAAACTAGGAATAACAGGAACATATCTCAACATTATAAAAGTTATATATGCAAAGCCCCAGGCTAACATTATCTTAAATGGAGAAAAATTGAAAGCATTTCCTTTAAAAACTGGAACAAGACAGGGATGATCCCTGTTGCCACTGCTATTTAACATAGTACTTGAAACTCTGGCCAGAGCAATTAAACAGATGAAAGAAATTAAAGGGATCCAGATAGGAAAAGAAGACTCAAATTAGCACTATTTGCTGATGACATGATAATATACCTAGAAGACCCCAAAAAACTCTACCAGAAAACTTTTACAACTAGTAAAGTAGCAGGATACAAAATCAATACCCATAAGTCAAAGGCATTTTTGTACATCAGAGACAAATCCTCTGAAAGGGAAATGATGAAAACTACCCCATTTACAATAGCATCAAAAAATAAAATAAAATAAAATACATGGGAATCAACTTAATGAAAGAGGTGAAAGAACTCTAAAACGAAAACTACAGAACACTAAAGAAAGAAATTATAGAAGACCTCAGAAGATGGAAAGACCTACCTTGTTCTTGGATATGCAGAATCAATATTGTCAAAATGTCTATATTACCAAAAGCATTATACAGATTTAATGCAAATCCAATCAAAATCCCAATGACATTCCTCAAAGAAATAGAAAAAGCGTCATGAAATTCATCTGGAAAAATAAGAGACCCAGAATAGCTAAAGCAATCCTTAGCAAGAAAAGTGAAGCAGGTGGCATCACCATACCAGACTTTAAATTATACTACAGAGCAATAGTAACAAAAACAGCATGGTATTGGCACCAAAACAGACTGGTAGACCAATGGTACAGAGACTAATACATATAATTTCAGCTATTTTACATTAGACATAGGTGCCAAAAATGTACAGTGGAAAAAGGATACCCTGTTCAACAAATGGTGCTGAGAAAACTGGAAATACATATGCAACAAAATGAAATTAAACTCTTATCTCTCACCATGCACAAAATTCAATTCAAAGTGGATCAAGGACCTAGGAATTAGACCAGAGACAATACACTTAATAGAAGGAAAAAAAAGCTCCAATTTGCAACATGTTGGATTAGGCCCCAAGTTCCTTAATAAGAATCCTGTAGCACAAGAATTAATATCAAGAATTAATGAAAGGGATAGATTCAAACTTAAAAGCTTCTTCTCAGCAAAAGAAACAAACAGTGAGGTGAATAGAGAGCCAACTAATTGGGAACAAATATTTAATACATGCACATCAAATAGAGCACTAATTTCTAGAGTATATAAAGAACTCAAAAAACTTAGCACCAAAAAATAAATAAATAAATAACCCAATCAATAAATGGACGAAGGAATTGAAAAGACACTTCTCAGAAGAAGATACACATTTAATCAACAAATACATGAAAAAATGTTCAACATCGCTGGCAATTAGAGAAATGCAAATCAAAACTACTCTAAGATTTCATTTCACTCCAGTCAGAATGGCAGCTATCAAGAACACAAACACTTGAGCCGGGCGCGGTGGCGCACGCCTGTAATCCCAGCACTTTGGGAGGCTGAGGCAGGAGGATCGCGAGTTCAAAGCCAACCTCAGCAATGGCGAGGCACTTAGCAACTCAGTGAGACCTGTCTCTAATAAAATACAAAAAAGGGCTGGGGATGTGGCCCAGTGGTCTAGTGCCACTGAGGTCAATCCCCGGTACCAAAAAAAAAAAAAAAAAAAGAACACAAACAACAATAAATGTTGGAGAGGATGTGGGGAAAAAGGCACACTCATACATTTCTGGTGGGACTGCAAAATGGTGCAACCGTTATGGAAAGCAGTATGGAGATTTCTTGGAAAACTGGGAATGGAACCACCCTATGACCCAGCCATCCCACTCCTGGGTCTATTCCCAAAGGACTTAAAAATAGCATATTACAGTGACATAGCCACTTCAATATTTATAGCAGCACAATTCACAATAGCTAGGTTGTGGAATCAAACTAGATGTCCCTCAGTAGATGAGTGGGTAAAGAAAATGTGGTGTATATACAAAATGGAACACTACTCAGCAATAAGAGAGAATAAAATAATGGCATTTGCAGGTAAATGGATGAAGTTGGAGAATATAATGCTAAGTGAAGTTAGTCAATCTCAAAAATCCAAATACCGAATGTTTTCTCTGATATAAGGAAGCTGATTCACAGTGGTGTTGGGTCGGGGTACATAGGAGGATTAGAGGAACACTAGAATGGTCAAAGAAGAGGGAGGGGAAGGAAGGGAGCAAGGTGGGGTGGAAGGGAAAAAAGAAAAGGTGGTTGAATAAGATGGATGTCATTATTCTAAATGCATGACTGAAGATTTGAATGGTACGAATATACATTGTATACAAACAGTGTTATGTAAAAAGATGCTCTATATGTTTATTATGAATTATAATGCATACTATTATTATAAATTAAAAAAAAAAGTTTGTAGCAGTAAACATCTACATCAATAAAGAAAGATTTCAAAAGCTAAAATAAATGCGGAGCTGGGCGAGGTGGCCCACGCTTGTAATGCCAGCACTTGGGAGGCTGAGGCAGGAGTATCACGAGTTCAAAGCCAGACCAGCAATGGTGAGGCACTTAGCAACTCAGTGAGACCCTGTCTCTAATAAAATATTTTTAAAAAGGGCTGGGGATGTGGCCCAGTGGTCGAGTGCCCCTGATTCAATCCCAGTACCAAAAAAAAAAAAAAAAAAAAAAAAAAAAAAAGAAAATGCCAAGGTGTTATATGTTATAGGGATATAACACCTTGTTGAGAATCTCTTTTTCAAAGACCCAATTTGAAATGACTGCTCTTCTCCTATTTACATGACTGAGGATTTTCAGAATTGTATAAATATTGAACCAATCCTCCCAATCCTCCTGTCATTCAGCTTTAAACCAGTAGCTACTTAATGCTTCCTTTTGGCATTAACTGATTTTTGCCTGGCACGGTGGCTCATGCCTGTAATCCCAGTGACTCAGGAAGCTGAAGCAGAAGGATCACAAGTTTGAGGCCAATCTAGGTAACTTGACGAGACCCTGTCTCAAAATAAAAAATAAAAAGGACTGAGGATGTAGCTCAGGAGTAAAGCAGTCCTGTGTTCAATCATCAGTATCAGAAAGAAAAAAGAAAAAGAAAAAAATAAAATAACTCATTTGTATAACTTCCTTTTAAAGATAACTGTGGTAAAATAATGGTTATAATTCCAAATCACAAAACCTAAGTATAGAGATAGTGATAATATATAAATGACATAAACACATCTTTCTTACTTACATTTCTTTATATTGAACATCATGCTTTTTGAGTACATTACTTGAATTTCAGTTTCCTGGTTGTGTGTATGCAGTGCTGGAATTGAACTCAGGGCCTCCCACATGCTAAATACATATTCTACCCTGCAATGCTCTTCCCACCCCACTCCCAGCCCTTAGCCATGTTTTAGTTGAGTATGACTTGGTGCTGATAACTACTCTCCAATCTATAGTAAAAATATAGTATTTTAGCAAATAACCAAATTCCATGCCGGGCGCGGTGGCGCACGCCTGTAATCCCAGCACTTGGGAGGCTGAGGCAGGAGGATCGTGAGTTCAAAGCCAGCCTCAGCAATGGCGAGGCACTTAGTAACTCAGTGAGACCCTGTCTCTAATAAAATACAAAAACGGGCTGGGGATGTGGCCCAGTGGTTGAGTGCCGCTGAGTTCAATCCCCAGTACCAAAAAAAAATAATAATAATAATAACCAAATTCCTTATGAAGAACACATTAAATAATAACTTTTAATACCTGGCTCATGCTTAGTGTTCAATGTGTACTTGGAGAAATAGCAATAGCAAAACAAGTAAATATGGACAAGTTGGCTTGTGATACATATTCTAAATTTTGTTTGCTTGTTTTTCTATTGTTAATTTTCCTAATACAGACTGAGCACTAAATACAAGCAAGGCACTAAGTAATTTTTAAATGGAGGTTTTACAGGCTGAAGGGCAATGACAACAGAGAGAAATCTATGTGAAAAAATAAGGAGTAACTGAAACTTTTTTTTTTTTCAAAAAAAAGGGCTGGGGATGTGGCCCAGTGGTCGGTGCTGGAAATTGAACCCAGGGCCTCATACATGCTAGCCAAGTGCTCTATTACTAAGCTATACCCCTAGCACTTTATATTTTATTTTTGAGACAGAGTCTCACTAGATTGCCCAGGCTGACCTTGAACTTCAAATCCTCTTGCTACAGCCTCCTGAGTGGCTGGGATTATAATCATGTGCCACCACACTTGATTTGGAAGTGATCTTTTGGGGTGCGGGCTGGGGCTGGGGCTCAGTGGCAGAATGCTCACGTAGCATGTGTGAGGCCCTGGGTTCAATCCTCAGCACCACATAAAAAATAAATAAAATAAAAACTATTATGTTAAAAAAAAAAAAAAGTGCCAGATATGGTGGCAGACACCTATTATTCCAGCTGATAGAATAGGCTTGGGCCGATGGGCCACCTCCCCCATGGAAATTTACATGAGGAGCAACCTGGTTTCATATTCCCCAGGCAGGAGCCAATCGGCTTAAAGGTCACCCTATTCCCTGGGAAAAGAGCCAATAGTGTTAAAGGTCGCTCTGGTGCACCCCCCACCAGAAATTCCTATTTAAAGCTTCTGCCTGCCTGGAGCTCAGACACAACAGCTCATCCCTGCTGAGAGGAAGCAGCCACTGCAACAGCTCCAGACTCACCATCTCCAGCCCAATGGCAGCTGCCTCAGCCAACAGCTCCAGAGACCACAGCCAGCCGGCATGACCAGGCACCCACCCTCCATCCAGAGCTCGCACACTCCCTCTCCCTGACTCCTCTCTCTCCCGTATTTCTTCTACCTCTGACCAGCCATAAAGGCTGGTGAATAAATCTCTTGGCTGCACAGTTGTCTCCAGTGTGATTTTTGCCCTTCACCAGCTACTTGGGAGGTTAAAGCAAGAGGATTTCAAGCACAAGGCCAGCCAGCCAGGCACAGTAGTGCACACCTGTAATCCCAGTGACTCAGGAGGCTGAAGCAGGAGGATCTCAAGTTCATAGCCAGCCTCAGCAACTTAGCAAAGTCCCTAAGCAATTTAGTGAAACCCTGTCTCAAAAAATAAAAATAAAAGGGCTGGGGTTGTGGCTCATCAGCAGAGCGCTCGCCTCGCAAGTGCGCGGCCCGGGTTCAATCCTCAGCACCACGTAAACATAGATGCATTGCATTGTGTACAACTAAAGTAAATAAATAAATATTTAATAAAAATAAAAATAAAAAACATCTGAAGGTGTGGCTCAGTGGCTAAGCAACCCTGGGCTCAATCCCTGGTATCAAAAAAAAAAGCTGGCCGGGCGCGGTGGCTCACGCCTGTAATCCCAGCACTTTGGGAGGCTGAGGCAGGAGGATCGTGAGTTCAAAGCCAGCCTCAGCAATGGTGAGGCACTTAGCAACTCAGTGAGACCCTGTCTCTAAATAAAATACAAAAAAAAGGTCTGGGGATGTGACCCAGTGGTCGAGTGCCCCTGAGTTCAATCCCCGGTAACCACCACAAAAAAAAAAAAAAAAAAAAAAAAAAGCTGGGGGTGGGGGTGGGGATGGGGAATCTAGCTCAGTTCAAGAGTGCCCCTGCATTCAATCCCCCAAATGAAGGCTGGAGATATGGCTTAGTGGAAGAGTATTAGCCTAAAATGCCTGAGTCCTGGGTTCCATCCCCCCAAACACACAAAATAATAGAAATACAGTGTTTTGTTTTCTTCTTCTTTTTCTTTTTATTATACTGGGATCAAACCCAGGGCCTCCACATGCCTAGGCAAGCACTCTACCACTGAGTTACATCTATAACCCTAAGAAATATAAATATAGATAAATGATGAAAAAGAAAAAGCAACAGATTGTTTAATGCAAATATTATTATATTTGAGGGATTTCAACACGTAGCTTTAAAATAGAAGACAACAATACTACAAAGTATGGATGGGACAAGAGGAAATATAGTGTCATATGTTTCTTACATTATATACAACTTAGTATAAATTACATATTAATTCAATGCTGAGATTGAACCCAGGGCTTCCCACATGCTAAGCACATATTGTACCACTGACGTGTGGGACCTAGAGATGTAGTGCCATGATAAAGTGCTTACCTAGCACACATGAAGTCCTGGGTTTAATCTCAAGTACTTTAGAGAAAAAAGTGACAAGTCCTGAGTATGTAATGCAAATCATAAGAAAGATTAAAAAGTAAAATAGAAGCCGGGCGTGATGGCGCATGCCTGTAATCCCAGCATTTGGGAGGCTGAGGCAGGAGGATCGCGAGTTCAAAGCCAGCCTCAGCAATGGCAAGGCACTTAGCAGCTCAGTGAGACCCTGTCTCTAAATAAAATACAAAAAAGGGCTGGGAATGTGACCCAGTGGTCGAGTGTCCCTGAGTTCAATCCCCAGTACCCCCCCCCAAAAAAAAAAAAGTAAAATAGAAAGAAGTATTTAAGAAGCTGGAAAGAGGGCTGGGGATATAGCTCAGTTGGTAGAGTGCTTGCCTCACATGCACAAGGCCCTGGGTTCAATCTCCAGCACCAACCAAAAAAAGAAGAAGAAGAAGTTTGAAAGAATAGGGGTAGAAGAAGAAGTTTGAAAGAATAGGGGTAAATGGCCTTTAACCCCAGCCATTCAGAGGGCAAATCACATATTGGAGGCCAGCTTCAGCAGGTTAGCAAGATCCTGTCTCAAAATAAAAAATAAAAAAGGACTGGGGTTGTAGCTTAGTGGTAAAGTGCCCCTGGATTCAATCCCCAAGACCAAAAAGAAAACAAAAAGAAAAAGAAACATAATTAACAGAAGGGAAAAATGAACAAATCCATAATATTAATTACAGATTTTAATACTTATCTCTCAGCAATTTATAGAATAATTTCTTCAAAAAATCAATAAGGATTAAGAGATTTGGATTTGAATCTCAACCACCTTGACCTAATTGATTTTTATAAAATATTATACCCAATAATTTTAGATTACACATTATTTCCAGGAACGCATGAGAAGTTCACCAAGATAAACTGTACAGGGTCCTACAGCAAAGGTTATTAATTTTTTAAGAATTGGAATCTTAAAGAATAAGTTTTCTGGGCTGGGGTTGTGGCTCAGCGGTAGCGCGCTCGCCTAGCACGTGTGCGGCCCGGGTTCGATCCTCAGCACCATGTACAAATAAACGCATTGTGTACAACTAAAGCAAAGAAATAAATATTAAAAAAAAAAAAAAAGAATAGGTTTTCTAAACATGACTGTATTACATTAGGAATAAATAGCAATGTAATAACTAAACAACTCCCCAACATTTGGAAATTAAACACCAAATGTGTAAATAACTTATGGGAAAAAAATACAAGGGAGCCGGGCGTGGTGGCGCACGCCTGTAATCCCAGCACTTTGGGAGGCTGAGGCAGGAGGATCACGAGTTCAAAGCCAGCCTCAGCAATGGCGAAGCACTTAGCAACTCAGTGAGACCCTGTCTCTAATAAAATACAAAAAAGGGCTGGGGATGTGGCCCAGTGGTCGAGTGCCCCTGAGTTCAATCCCCGGTACCAAAAAAAAAAAAAAAAAAAAAAAAAAAAATACAAGGGAAACTAAGCTGAAAGATAATGAAAACACTACTAAATTTGTAATATGTCATTGAACAGGACTTACAATAAAATTCAGATTTAAATTTTATTTAAAGATTTTTAAATTGAGTAAACTTCTATATTAAGAGGCTAGAGTGCCAGGCATGGTGGTGCACACCTGTATGCCCAACAACTTGGGAGACTGAGGCAGGAGGTTCACAAGTTCAAAGCCAGTCTCAGAAACTTGGCAAGACCCAATCTCAAGAGAAAAAATTAAAAAGGCTGAGGATGTAGCTTAGTGGCAAAGTGCCCCCGAGCAAATAAATAAAAAGCATTCCTGGGTTCAACTCCAGTACCCACTCACCCACCACCCCATAGCACACCCCCCCCCAAAAAAAAAAAAAAAAAAAAAAAAAACAGAAAAAGAAAAGAAGAAAGGGGAAAAGAATTAAGGGTTGAGAACCAGACACAGGGCACATGTCTATAATCCCAGTGATTTGGGAAGCTGCAGGCAGGAGGATCAAAAGTTTGAAGCCAGGGCTGGGGTTGTGGCTCAGCGGCAGAGCGCTCACCTAGCACGTGCGCGGCCCGGGTTCAATCCTCAGCACCACGTAAACATAAATGCATTGCATTGTGTACAACTAAAGCAAATAAATAAATATTAAAAAAAAATGGCGAAGCACTTAGCAACTCAGTGAGACCCTGTCTCTAATAAAATACAAAAAAGGGCTGGGATGTGGCCCAGTGGTCGAGTGCCCCTGAGTTCAATCCCCGGTACCACGAAAAAAAAAAAAAAAAAAAAAAAAAAAAAATACAAGGGAAACTAAGCTGAAAGATAATGAAAATACTACTAAATTTGTAATATGTCATTGAACAGGACTTACAATAAAATTCAGATTTAAATTTTATTTAAAGATTTTTAAATTTGAGTAAACTTCTATATTAAGAGGCTAGAGTGCCAGGCATGGTGGTGCACACCTGTATGCCCAACAACTTGGGAGACTGAGGCAGGAGGTTCACAAGTTCAAAGCCAGTCTCAGAAACTTGGCAAGACCCAATCTCAAGAGAAAAAATTAAAAAGGCTGAGGATGTAGCTTAGTGGCAAAGTGCCCCCGAGCAAATAAATAAAAAGCATTCCTGGGTTCAACTCCAGTACCCACTCACCCACCACCCCATAGCACACCCCCCCCCAAAAAAAAAAAAAAAAAAAAAAAAAACAGAAAAAGAAAAGAAGAAAGGGGAAAAGAATTAAGGGTTGAGAACCAGACACAGGGCACATGTCTATAATCCCAGTGATTTGGGAAGCTGCAGGCAGGAGGATCAAAAGTTTGAAGCCAGGGCTGGGGTTGTGGCTCAGCGGCAGAGCGCTCACCTAGCACGTGCGCGGCCCGGGTTCAATCCTCAGCACCACGTAAACATAAATGCATTGCATTGTGTACAACTAAAGCAAATAAATAAATATTAAAAAAAAAAAAAAAAAGTTTTAGGCCAGCCTCAGGAATTTAGCTAGAACCTGTTTCATAATAAAAAGGGATTAAAAAAAAAAAAAAGGATTGGGATATAGCTCAGTGGTGGAACCCCCCTGGGCTCAATCCCCAGTACTAAACACACACACACACACACACACACACACACACACACACACACACAGCAGCTAGAGAAAGAAGACAAATTAAACCAAAGTAGAAAACACTGAGAGCAGAAATTAGTAAAATGTTAAGTAGATAAACAATAAGAAGACCAAAAGTTGAATCTTTGAAAACAGTAATAAGATCTTTACAAATAGTAATAAAATAGATAAATCCTTAGAAAGATTAAGAAAAAGAGAGAAAATATACATTGCATTAACAATATCATGAATAAAAAGAAGGGCTATGTATATTACAACGTCAAAATAAAAAGGACTGGGTGTGCAGTGCAATGGTAGAGCACCCTAGGTTCAATCCCCAGTACTTAAAAAAACTAATAAAAATTAAATATATATATATATTTATATGTGTGTGTGTGTATGTGTGTGTGTGTGTGTGTGTGTGTGAGAGAGAGAGAGAGAGAGAGAGAATATGTGTATGTAACAGTCTGTGTATTTTTTTTTTCTTTTTGGTAGTGGGGATTGAACCCAGGGGTATTTCCCTAGCCCTTTTTATTTTTTATTTTGAGACATGGTCTCACTAATTTGCTGAGGTTTCTTACTAAGCTGCCCAGGCTGGCCTCGAACTTGCCATCCTCCTGCCTTAGTCTCCTGAGTCACTGGGATTAGAGACATGTGGTACCATGCCTGGCATATATATATATTTTTTTCTTGCTTAATTTTCTTGTTTAATAGCCACTCCTTGGTGTATATTTTTGTCTCCTGGTATGTGCCAGTCACCTTTCCTAGGTACTGGAAACATAAAGTAAATAAGACTTGGTTAAAGGTTCGTAGTGAACTTTTTTTTTCTAATTTATTTACTTATTTATTTTTTTGTGGTACCAGGGATTGAACTCAGGGGCACTCAACCACTGGGCCACATCCCCAACCCTTTTTTGTATTTTATTAGAGACAGGGTCTCACTGAGTTGCTAAGTGCCTCGCCATTGCTAAGGCTGGCTTTGAACTCACGATCCTCCTGCCTCGGCCTCCCAAGTGCTGGGATTACAGGCGTGCGCCATCGCGCCCGGCTAAAATATATTTTTAATTGTAGATGGACACAATATCTTTATTTTATTTGTTTATTTTTATATGGTACCGAAAATTGAACCCAGTGCCTCAGACATGGTAGGCAAGCGCTCAACCACTGAGCGACAACCCCAGTCCTCGTAGTGAATTTTTTCTTTTTTTTTTTTTTTTTTTTTTTTTTTTTTTTGTGGTACTGGGGATTGAACTCAGGGGCACTCGTCCACTGGGTCACATCCCCAGCCCTTTTTTGTATTTTATTTAGAGACAGGGTCTCACTGAGTCACTAAGTGCCTTGCCACTGCTGAGGCTGGTTTTGAACTCGAGATCCTCCTGCCTCAGCCTCCCAAAGTGCTGGGATTACAGGCGTGCGCCACCGCGCCCGGCTATCTCGTAGTGAACTTTTGAAAGAATTTTGCGTTGTCAGAACTACTAGAAAGGAAGCCCGATGAAATGGGGAGCCAGCTCTCATGCATCTTTGATTTCTCAAGAGTCCAAACAGAGTGTATTTACAAAGTAGTATTCAATCAATGTTCAATAATTGATTAGACTCGAAAGGCAATGTTTTATTCTCTCAGTTTGACTTGGCAGTCTGACCTGAAAGGGAAGAACCACACCACTGTATTTCTCTTTTCTGTTTTCAAGTAAAAAAAAGTGGTGAGTCTGTTTGTGTTGGCAGTTGTGGTGAAGGGAAGGCTGTTTGGTGATGGCGACAGGCATGACAGCCACTATGGTCATTTGGAGGCAAACGAATCATAAAGCTGACCTCGCTGGGAGCAGATCCTTACCAGTCAGCATCACAGATGAATAGCTATTTAAGGGTCAACGGTGATGGATAGGATTTGCTCAAAATAGCACAATACATTCAGCTCTTTGGGGACAATGAACATTTATCACTGATGATTAATCCTTTCACGAGTCCATTTTGAGGCTAACAGGACTCTTGCGTTCCTTTTTCTTGTGAATCAGGCTACCGGCCTGCTCACTCAGGAAGTGCTCACCTTCTGGTCCATAGCTCCTGGTATTTAATCATGGGACCACTTGGTTGCTCAGGCCCAGCTCCTAAGACTGACCTACAGGCCACTGTGCAGCATGTGCCAGTCCTTATCATTTCCCCTGCAGAAACACTCTATTGCTTACATTGTTAAATGGCACCTACTAGAAAATTCAGCATGATCCCTGCAAGGGATTAGACATAAGCACATTTTATTCCCCCTCCCTCCCCGCTCCCTTCTCTGGTACTAGGGATTGCACTCAGGGGTGCTTAACCACTGAGCCACATCCCCAGCCCTTTTTTACATTTTATTTGGAGACAAGGTCTTGATGAGTTGCTTAGGGCCTCATTGAGTTGCTGAGACTGGCTTTGAACTCAAGATCCTTCCGCCTCAGCCTCCTGAGCCTCTAGGATTATAGGCATATGCCACCACTCCTGGCTTGTAGGAGCCCTGTTTGGGGATTGACTTGAATTGCGCTTGACTATGAGCCGTGGAGATTTGGGCATTGTCCCCTCTCGTAGTCTCACGGGACTTGTTGCGGGATCTCGAGGGACTTGGCCGAAATTGCTGATCGGGGTCAGCGCCATTTTTAGTGGTGTGTTTGGCGTGTGTTGGTTGTTGTTAGAACCAGAGAGAGAAGTTGTCAGAGTGAAAAGCTGTTTGTCTCCAGTTTGCTTCTAAAGTTCTTCCCGCGACTCCGTTGCTCCAAGCGCTTCAGGCGGCAACAGGTGGTGGCCCGTACGGGGACCTTCGGAGGGACGTAGCGGCGGACAGGTAAGAACTGAAAGGTCTCTAAAAATGGGTTCGAATATAACTGAATCCCAAGTGATAGAGGCTATGCAAAGACTCCTTGATATACCTGACTCTGTTCTCAGTGAGGAGTATATAGACAAAAGTCAAGGGCACAGCCTTGATTATCCGATGACGGATAAAAATGTTGGTTACACATAGACGTCCTAGAACATTACCTCTTTTAAAACAAAAAGGGGGAAATGCAGGAGCCCTGTTTGGGGATTGACTTGAATTGCGCTTGACTATGAGCCGTGGAGATTTGGGCATTGTCCCCTCCCGTAGTCTCACGGGACTTGTTGCGGGATCTCGAGGGACTTGGCCGAAATTGCTGATCAGGTCAGCGCCATTTTAGTGGTGTGTTTGGCGTGTGTTGGTTGTTGTTAGAACCAGAGAAAAAAGTTGTCAAAGTAAAAAGCTGTTTGTCTCCAGTTTACTTCTAAAGTTCTTCCCGCAACTCCGTTGCTCCAAGCGCTTCAAGCGGCAACACTGGCTTCCTATTTTTTATATTTTGGTACCAGGAATTGAACCCAGGGTGCTTAACTCCAGCCACATCTTCAGCCTTATATATACACGTATGTGTGTGTTTATGTGTGTGTGTGTGTGTGTGTGTGTGTGTGTGTGTTTTCAGACAAGGTCTCACTGTGTTGCTGAGGTCCTCACTAAATTGTTGAGGCTGGCTTTGAATTTATGATCCTCCTGCTTCAGCCTCCCAAGCCATTGGGATATACAGGCATGAGCCACTGCACCCGACTGACATTGGCACATGTTAAAGCAATAAATTAGCATGTTAATTCCCAAAGAGAAAAGACCTCAGGAAGAATAAAGTTACATAGCACTGGTAAGTTTTAAAATACACGGCACAAATTGCAACTGTCCAAGAGGGTAGGTAAAAATGTGGTGACTTTGAGAATAGGACCCCAAAAAAAGAAGAGCTATTTTACAATTATGCTTCTCTGAGTGTTTAATTATTCATGTGTGTGCCCCTCCCTGAATGTGTATCCCCTTCAGAGCAAAAAACCAGGTTGTACACACCTTTGCCTCCCCGCTGTGCATCTCAAAGTGTGCTTCACAGAACAAGGTCACTGTTACCACCTGGGAGTTTATTAGATATGCAGAATCACAGGCCCCACCCAAAACGTATGGAGTGTAAGTCAGAATCTGCCTTTTAAATATTCCCAAGTTATTTAAATGTATAGGAAAATTTAAGGAACGCTACAGCAGTGAGCATAGTACCTTATGCATCACAAGACTCAGTATAAGGCTGGGGTGTAGCTCACCTGGAATCCAAGTCCATGTGCCAAGGGTCTCCATACAGGAGCCCCTGGATTGGATCTCAGTACAGGGAGGGAGCAAGACTCCAATAAGTGGCACATGCCTATAATCCCAGCTACTTGGGGGCCTGAAATGGGGGAACCTCAAGTTTAAGGTCACCCAGGGCAACTTAGTGAGACCCTATTTCAAAACAAAAAAAGGGCTGAGTATGTAGCTCAGTGTCAGAGCACCTCCGATTTCAGCACCGCACACACAAAATCCGGAATGCAAAATTAAGTAGCGATTCAAGCATATCTTAGCAATACAGTTGCTAAAACCAAAAGAGTCAACTTCACTTATTCAAAGTGTTGGACTCTGAGAAAAGAAAAAAAAAACTAAATAGGACAGACGAGGGACTTTCGCTTCTTAGCAAGTCTTTTAGAAGTGGCTATACTTTTTAAACTGTATACACAGTTCACCTACTATGTGAATGCTTTTAAACTACATAATCAAAGGATTTAAACAAAAATTGTGAAAGAAAAAGAAAGTCACACATCTTACATATCTTGTCCTTGTCCTCAGGATATATGTGCAGGTTCAGTTCTTTGGGGAGCAGAAAATGTGAGAGAATTAGGAGAATAAATAGTTACTGATGAGAAAACCTATGAAAGACAAAGAGGGCCGGGCGTGGTGGCGCACGCCTGTAATCCCAGCACTTGGGAGGCTGAGGAAGGAGGATCACGAGTTCAAAGCCAGCCTCAGCAATGGCGAGGCACTTAGCAACTCAGTGAGACCCTGTCTCTAATAAAATACAGAAAAGGGCTGGGGATGTGGCCCAGTGGTCAAGTGCCCCTGAGTTCAATCCCTGGTACCAAAAAAAAAAAAAAAAAAAAAGGACAAAGAGGGCACAGCACCAGGAGGGGAGTTGTCAGACTGATGTGCACACTTGATAGAATCTCCCCGAGTCTGGTGGGGAGCTCAGGAGCCAGGATTAGAGGAGTCAGACACTGGAGAAAATGGGGCCTGGCCATTGTGCCACCACCTAACCAGTCACTAGGAAAAGAAAAGGATCCTGGCTTAAATTCTTACCCGGAGGCTGTCAGCAAACCCCTCTCCTTAAAGCCTGGCTATGAATTTGTTTGTTCTTTCTTTCTTTTCTTTTCTTTTTTTTTTTCCTACCAGGGATCGAACCCAGGAGCATTTAACCACTGTCACATCCTTAACCCTTTTTATTTTTTTGAGACAAAGTCTTGGCTAAATTGCCTTGGACTTTGCTAAGTTGCTGAGGCTGGCCTTGAACTTGTGATCCTCCTGCCTCCAAGAGTTGCTGGGATTATAGGCATGTGCCACAGCAGTGAGTTCTTTCTTGAAGGAGATTTGAACTGCACCTCCCAGTGTTGCTCATATGTTTTCTGTTTTTTTTTTTTGTTGTTGTTGTTGTTGTTGTTTGTTTTTTTTAATGAATGTGCATCCCCAGGGGCAGGTGTTCACATACTGCTTGCTGCCTACTTTGCACTTACATTCTACTTTTACTTTCATATTATCTTAATATTAATGAAGCTATTATTACATCAAAATTATTATAATATTAAATCCAACATAATGTGCATGTTCACTTTATTTTTTTTTTTTTTTTATTTTTTTTTCTTTCTCTTATCATGTTCACTTTAAACAAATAGGAAGAGTTACAATGAAAACCATGTCCCTAGACCAGGCTCCAGCAGTCCCAAACACCCATTCCAGTAGAAGCACAATTGTCAGTTCTTCACATATCCTTTTAGACATAACCTATAGGCTAAATGTATTAATATATGTGAACTGGGGGCTGGGGCTGTGGCTCAGTGGTAGAGTGCTCGCCTAGTACGTGCGCAGCCCGGGTTCGATCCTCAGCACCACGTAAAAATAAATGCATTGTGTACAAGTAAAATAAATAAATTTTAAAAATATATATATGTGAACTGGGGCTGAGTATCTGCCTCAATGGTAGAAAACTTCCCTCGCATGCATAGGGTCCTGGGGTTTCAATCCAGCACTGAAAAAAAATGGATAAATGTAGATATATGTGAACTATTTAGAACTTTTCCAAACTCAAGCTAAATTACCATCCAAGTATTTGCTGCCAGCAACAATAACAGTAGTATAGGTGGGGTGCGAATAGTGGTGTACTAGAAGTTAGCAACATATATCTAACTCAATTCCTTTTGAAGTACCAGGATTGAACAGAGGGCCTCACATGTGCTAGGCCTGCATTCTGGCACAGAGCTATATCCCCATTCCTTTTCATGTTCTATTTCAAGACAGGGTCTTGCTAAGCTGCCCAGGCTAATCTCAGATTTGTGATCCTCCTGCCTCAGTCTCTGGAGTAGCTGGGATGACAGGTATGTACCACCACACCTGGCTTGCTTGAGTATTTTTCAATGGTATTATAATATAAGGGTATGTGTACAGTAATAGAATATTTGAAGAACTTCCCTTATAGAAGGGATAACGAATAATGAAAAGTTACTACAGTTGGCATAGTCTCCTAAACTAACATAATAAACAAAGACAGCAATTAGAGATGCTCTGAAGTGGAGCATTATCGTGAGAAATGGAGAGCCTTGTGCTAACTTGATATTGAGAAGAGGTGGGGGTCATATATTCAGCCTCATCTCTAGTTAAGTATAAGTTCTGACCTAATACAGTCGACTGACATAGCCACATGTGTTTACTGGCAGAGATTTCACATACAGGGCCATTAACAAGAGAGATTTAATAAAATCACCTCCACTAGAAGGTAACTACTTATGGTGCTTGATCAAAAGGTGGGGCAGTGCTGATAGCTTCAATCTTACCTTTTTGCAGTACACAGATTACAGAGGTATCCTAATTTCAATAACTTATTTCAAATACACATATTCTCAACTTAAAGTAGCACAGAGTTGAAGAAAAATAACTCTAGACCCCCAATTCCTGGGGTTTTGAATTATCAGCCTACCATTGATAGCTGGGTCTCCTAGTAAATTGCTTAACTTTCCTGAGCTTCAGCTTCCTTGTCAGTAAAATGGAGGTGATGATACTACCTAGTTCACTACATTGTTGTGATTATCAACTGAGTATGTGAAGGACTGGGCTAGGGAGATAGCTCAGTTGGTAGAATGCTTGCCTTGCATGCACAAGACCCTGGGTTCGATCCCCAGCACGCCCCCCCCAAAAAAATGTATATGAAGGACTATGCGAATGTTTGCTGCTATTAGCAATCAGCTCTTGTCACTGAACATATTAATGCTCAGTAATGATGAAAATACTTTCATTTAAAAGGGAACCATATCTAGCAATGGAGTCTCAAGTGATTTATGACACCACAAAACTGCATTTAAAACCCAAAGTCATTCTATCAACAGTAAGTTTTAGATTTGACACATATGACAACAGAGCTGAAGAATCTGTCCACAGGAGAGGTTTTTGTTGAAGAATTGACATGTACTCAAAAACACTGCACAGCCGGGCGCGGTGGCGCACGCCTGTAATCCCAGCACTTGGGAGGCTGAGACAGGAGGATCGCGAGTTCAAAGCCAGCCTCAGCAATGGCGAGGCACTTAGCAACTCAGTGAGACCCTGTCTCTAATAAAATACAAAAAAGGGCTGGGGATGTGACCCAGTGGTCGAGTGCCCCTGAGTACAATCCCTGGTACCACAAAAAAAAAAAAAAAAAAACACTACACAGGGTTGGGGATATAGCTCAGTGGTAGAGCATTTGCCCAGAATGCACAAGGACTCGTGTTCAGTCCCTAATACCAACAAAACAAAACAAAACAAAACAAAACACTACACAGCATTTCCCAGAGGACATCACACCACTGGTACTTTAAAAATGATTAATGGTGCTAATGAACATTTAGCACTCTTGGAAGCGTAGCTTAATTGACTACACTGTCCTGGGGGAATGACAGTGGAGTGTAAGAATGGCATCCTGGCTTTACTTGAGTCAGCTTTTGAAGCCAAGAAAATTAAACAAGGATAGGAATCCATGTGTTTCAAAGTTGATATTTGAACAGTATTCTATTTTAAAAGTCATCAAGAGTCATCAGGGCATACTAGGATTAGGAAGAGAAAAATATTACTAATTTACATTGGACCTGCACCATTGCTTTAAGCATCCTGTCTTTGTTTGTTGAATGAAACTTCGCCAGAGAAGTTATGCTATTCCTAAATTTCAGGTACATACACAATTTAGAAGCTACTTCCATTAGAGGGTGCTCCTGAGACAAAATTAGTTAACAGCGACATAATGGCTTGGAGAAAATAGTTGAAGCAGAAGTAGTTGAGCAAACCACAGACCCAGGTGGGTTTTGAATAAAAACGCTATCATTCCTTAGCTGCATTATCAAAATTATTGGTGGAGGGTTAATTGGACCCACAGATTCTTTTGTAGAATTCTCTAAGGAAAGTTAATTAAAGCTTCTTGGTTGGATACCTAGAAATATAACATTACAATCACAACCTTGAGGAAACACTTATTTAAGACAAATGAGCCACTTTTGGTGGGTGCACAACTGTAAACCCAGTGACTCTGGAGACCGAGGCAGGAGTGTAGCAAGTTTGAGGTCAACCTGGGCAATAAAAGAGAAACTGACTGGGGGCTGGGGCTATAGCTCAGTGTAAAGTGCTTGCCTTGCATGTGTGAGGCACTGGGTTCAATCCTCAGCACCAACATAAAAATAAATAAAGATACTGGGTGTTCATCTACAACTAAAAATATATTTAAAAAAAAAGAAAAGAAAAGAAAATGTGACTCAAAATTTAAAAAAAAAAAAATTTTTTTAAAGCTTAGGGAATGTAATAGTGATAGAGCACCTTGGGGTTCAATCCACAGTACCTCCCAAAAAAGACAAATAATACTTCTAACGAAAAGTAAAATTACAACAAAAGGCATTATAATTGGGCCTTAGTGTCTGTGAAATATTAGTACACACACACACACACACACACACACACATACACAAATCTTCAGATGTTCAAGTTCTTTATATAAACTGATATAATATTTGCATCTGTCCCACATTCCCATATACTGTATTTTTCTTTTCTTTTTTTCTTTTTCTTTTTTTTTTTTTTTTTTGAGGGCTGAGGATATAGTATAATGGTAGAGTGCTTGCCTCATATGTACACATGAAACTTTGGGTTCTATCCTCAACACTGTCAAAAACACAAAAAAGGAAAAAATTTTTCTAAAACTTAATTTTTTAAAAATATTTGTGGTACTAGGGATTGAACCCAGGGCCTCGCACATGCTAGCCAAGTGCTCTATCACTGAGCTCCGCTCCCAGGCCTTCCCATGAGTATTTGAGTCATCTCTTAGATTACTTATAATGTCTAGTACAATGTAAATGCTGTAAAAATAGTTGTCATGCTGTATTGTTTAGGGAATTATGACAAAGAAAACAATGTCTCCACATATTCAGAACAGAGGCAAATTATTTTTCAATATCTTTTGGTTCCATGGTTGGTTGAACCCCAGGGAATTTGCAGATTTGGGGGGCTGACTATATATACTGCACAATAATAATTCAGAAAACAAGCAAAGCAGCTCTCAACTTTTCTGTGGAAAGGCCTCTGCTGTCTGATCTTTTTATTGGAGAGGCTGGAGCAGGGAAAGTTAGTGGGAAGGACCAGGTTAGTTGATCAGTTGAGAAGATCAACTGGAACTAAGGTCTAGAAGTAGATAAGAAGAGCAGGGGCTGGGATTGTGGCTCAGTGGCAGAGCACTCGCCTAGCATGTGCGCGGCCCGGGTTCGATCCTCAGCACCACGTACAAACAAACGCATTGTGTACAACTAAAGTAAATAAATAAATACTTAAAAAAAAAAAAAAAAAAAAGAAGAGCAGTCTAGTGGTAGAGGACATGCTAGTGTGTTCAGGGGCCTGGGTTCAGGCCCCAATACTGAAGGAAAAGAAGTAAATGAGAGCAAGAACACTGGTCCAGTGAGCAGGAGTGGAGATTTTTATACTGGGAAATTTGAAGAAAGTAAAAGAGCATCAGATTTTGAACAGACCTGAATTTCCTATTAAGATATTGGCAGGAGGAAGTAAAAGGTTCAGGCAGGATAATTTAATGATGAAAAAAGTTCAAAATTATTTGACAGGACATTTCAGAGGAAATTACTCAGGGAGAGATGAGACAAAGTACTATCACCATTCATGACTTTCCAAGTTCCTGCCTTATATTGGGCAGAGTTTCTTCTTTGTTTTTCTACACATTCTCCTGAGGACAACTGACAATACAACCCTTAGCTGCCATTTTTTGGGAGATCTTCTTTTCTGAGAGTCTTAGAGACTTTCTCTCATAAAATAACCATCCCACCAACCTCAGTATCTATCTCCCCCAACCTCAGTACTGGGGACTAAAATCAAGGTGCTTAGCACTAAGCTGCATTACCACATCTTGAGCCTTTTTGTTTTGTTTTGTTTTGAGACAGGGTCTCATTACATTGCCCAGGCTGGCCTTGAACTTGCAATTCTTCTGCCTCAGTCTCTCCATTCTCTGGGATTGTAAGCATGTACCTCTGCATCCAATTGTCCAGGCCACAAAAGCTAACTGTTAAAATTCGTAATATACATTAAGATCAATTTAGAAAATACAGCTAAGTAAATCTCATAGATATTTGAGAAGTTTTTTCTCTCACTTAATATGTGCCAGATAGCGTTCATATCAATAGAATCACCTCATTCTTTTTAATAGACTCATTATATTCCATGGTAACATAATTTAACATTCACTACTAGCTGTATATTGGTTTTATAATGTAAGAATAATAATATTGTATAAAATCCCCTATAAATCATAAACATCCTATATTAAGTTCCTTTCCAGGATAATGAGGAGCACCAGCAATGATTAGCTAGCTCACTGCAGTTCCCAGCAGGTTCAACTATGTCTGAATTTTTGGATCACATTTGCAAGCAATATATTCCCCATATCTCCCAGCAAAGTCTTTATCTCTTAAGTTGATTTATTAAAGTTTGTGTCTTCTGAGAACCCTACGTTTTACCAGACTCTTTTTTTTTTTTTTTTAACCCCAAGGTTGTCTCATCATTCCTGAAATAGACGCATATTCAAGATTTTAACTTCAAGACTCAGGATTCTAACAAATAATCAAATCCTGGCCACTGAGCCTTATGACAACTATAGAATATAAAATAGGACTTTCCACATGAAACAGCAGCCCATACCACTGTCATCAATTTTTTCTCTATTAAGCAAGAAAGAACAAGAATTGATGATTCATCTACATGTCTTTTCTTTCGTCAGCTGGGGATGTGACAGTTTAGAGACAGAATTTTTAGGTTGATCATCTTTTTGTTTAAGGGGAAGAAAATTTTTCTTTTTTAATCCGAATCTTGCATTATGTTATTTAAAAAGCTACATATCCTATTTATTTGTATGAAATTTAAGCATTTTGTTTTATATGTCATGAAATACCCATCTAAATAAATTATGCTTGCTTTATTTAAAATGGGACTGTTGCTGGGTACAGTGGCACATGCCATTAATTGCAGCAACTCGGGAGGCTGAGGCAGGAGTACCACAAGTTCAAAGCCAGCTTCAGCAACTTAGCAAAGCCCTAAGCAACTTAGCAAGATTATGTCTCAAAATTAAAAAATAAGAAGGGCTGGGATATACCTCAGTGGTATAGTGCCCCTGGGTTCAATCCCTAGTACCAAATTAAGTAAATAAATAAAATAAAATGAGACCCTTTTACTGGGTATGGTGGTGCATGCCTATAATCCTAGTAATTCAGGAGGCCGAGCCAGGAGGGTTTTAAATTTGAGATAAGCCTGGGCAATTTAGTGAGACCTTGTCGTAAAATAAAATTTAAAAAGGGCTGGCCAGGCGTGGTGGCGCACGCCTGTAATCCCAGCACTTTGGGAGGCTGAGGCAGGAGGATCGCGAGTTCAAAGCCAGCCTCAGCAATGGCGAGGCACTTAGCAACTCAGTGAGACCCTGTCTCTAAATAAAAATACAAAAAAAGGCTGGGAGCCGGGCGCGGTGGCGCACGCCTGTAATCCCAGCACTTGGGAGGCTGAGGCAGGAGGATCACGAGTTCAAAGCCAGCCTCAGCAATGGTGAGGCACTTAGCAACTCAGTGAGACCCTGTCTCTAATAAAATACAAAAAAGGGCTGGGGTTGTGGCCCAGTGGCCGAGTGCCCCTGAGTTCAATCCCCGGTACCAAAAAAAAAAGGCTGGTGATGTGGCCCAGTGGTCGAGTGCCCCTGAGTTCAATCCCTGGTACCACACAAAAAAAAGAAAAAGAGGGGCTGGGTACATAGTTCAGAGGGAGAACATTTGCCTCATATGCATGAGGCCCCGGATTCAATCTCCAGTACAACAAAATAAGGGAACCAGGGTCTGGGGGTGTGGCTCAGCGGTAGAGTGCTCGCCTAAAACATCCGTGGCCGGGTTCAATCCTCACCCCCACATAAAAATAAAGGTACTGTGAAAAATAAATAAATAAATAAGGGAAACAAAATGGGCTGCCTCTTGGCCTTGGAGTAATAGCTTAAACTTTTCTGGTTCAGATGCCGCCAAAGAATATCGTAAATAGGAATTTTTATATATTTTTCCCTCTTAATTAATTCATCTATATCTTCTAGAAATTGAAATTGATAGTCATGAGGCCATGTGTCACGTTGGAAGGGACAGCTTCTAAGCGCATCTCTCTTCCAGGGAGAAAGGACATGAAGCAGCACAGAGGAAGCTTCTATTTGCCCCCTTGTGACCCTCCCCAACACTTAGTGCTAGAAAATTCCATTTTGAAGGGCTGGTGATATTGCTCATGGGAGGGGACTTCAATCCTGAGCTCTGCCAAAAGAAAAAAAGAGAAGACTAGGCATGGTAGTATACACCAGTAACCCCAGCGACTTGGGGTGCAGAAAGATCTCAAGTTTGAGGCCAGCCTCAGCAATTTAGGAAGGCCCTAAGCAACTTAGTAAGAACCAGTCTCAAAAAAAAAAAAAAAGTAAGGAGAGCTCATGGAGGACAGGAACCTCCCATGGAGGGTATGGAGGCTTGTTTCTGAAAATGGTCAGTAAAATAAAATCACCCGAAACACACAGAAACCTCCCATGGAGCAGAAGAGAAAAAAGGGCAAAATTGAAAAAAAAAAAAAAAAAAAGTCTGGGACTATAACTCAGTGGTTAAGCACTCCTTGGTATAATCACTGGTATCCCAAAAAAAAAAAGGCCATGTCATGGAGACTTCTTTCTGAAAATTGTCAGTGAAATAAAATCACCCCAAAAGCATTGCGAAGTTGTAGCAAGGACTCAGACTGGTGGATGGGAAAGAGGTAATTTACCCGCTCTTGCTCTTTTCTTTCTTTCTTTTTTTTTTTTTTTTTTTTTTTTGATGCTGGGGATAGAACCCAAGTCTTGTACATGAACTCTACCACTGAGCTAGGTTCCCGTGCCTCCTTTTTCTTTTCCTTCTTTTTTTAGTACCAGGGATTGAACCCAGGGGCATTAAAACACTGAGTCACACCCCTAGCCCTCTTTTATTTTATTTTTTTATTTTTTATTTTGAGACAGGGTCTCACTAAGTTGCTTAGGGCCTAGGTAAATTGCTGATGTTGGCCCTAAATTTGAGGTCTCCTGCCTTAGCCTCTCCAATTGCTCAGATTACCAGCATGGACCACGGTGACCAGCTGCTCCTTTCTTACTCTTGGCTAGTGCTTCTCATCCCGTATCACCTTCTACACCTTCGTCAACGTATCATGAACTGAATGTTTCTGCGTCCTCCCAAAATTTAGATGTTGAAATCTAATTCCCACTGTGATTGCATTTGGAGGTGGCCTTTGGAGAGGTGATGATGTCATGAGGATGGAGACCTCACAAGTGGGATTAAGAAGATAGAAAGGGGCTGGGGTTGTGGCTCAGCAGCAGAGCTTTCGCCTAGCACGTGCGCGGCCGGGGTTAGATCCTCAGCACCAAGTAAACATAATGCATTGTGTACAACTTGTGTTTTGTACACAATGTAACTCGTGTTTTTAAAAGGTTTACTTTAGCTGGATGTGATGGTGCACACTTTTAATCCCAGGTATTAGGAGGGTTGAAGGAGAAGAATCACAAGTTGATTGCATTGTGTACAACTAAAAGCAAATAAATAAATAATATATATATATATATATATATATATATATATATATATATATATATATAAAAGAAGAAGCTAGAAGGCTGAGCTGCGGTGCAGTGCTAGAGTGTGTGTTGATGTCGTAAAGCCCTGGATTAAATCCCCAACACAAACAAAATAAAATATACATTTATTTACTTATTTATTACAACACAAGTGTTCTATCACTGAACTACATCTACAACCTTTTAAAAAAAAAAATTTTTTTTTTTAAATTTTGAAATAGGGTCTCGCTAGATTGCCTAGGCTGGTCTTGAACTTGTGATTCTTCTCCTTCAACCCTCCTAATACCTGGGATTAAAAGTGTGCACCAAGCCGGGCGCGGTGGCGCAAGCCTGTAATCCCAGCACTTTGGGAGGCTGAGGCAGGAGGATCGCGAGTTCAAAGCCAGCCTCAGCAATGGCGAGGCACTTAGCAACTCAGTTGAGACCCTGTCTCTAAATAAAATACAAAAAAGGGCTGGGGATGTGGCCCAGTGGTTGAGTGCCCCTGAGTTCAATCCCTGGTACCACAAAAAAAAAAAAAAAAAAAAAAAAAGTGTGCACCATCACATCCAGCTAAAGTAAACCTTTGAAAAACACAAAGAGTCTATTTTCTCTCTTTCTACAACCTGGAAGAGGGCTTTGACCAGACCCCAACATTGCTGGCACCCTAATCTTACACTTTTAGCCTTGGGAAATATGAAAAGTCAATTTCTGTTGTTTATAAGCCATTCAGACTATTATCTTTTGTTATAGATGCTTGAATGGACTAAGACAAACCTAATTCCCATTGATCATAATCCTATTTTTTTTAAATCTCTAATTGATCATTTTCAATTTCTTTTGCTTACCCACTTCTAAAACAAGGCCTTTGGGACTTTTTCCTTAAGACAAAGACTTCTCTCTGGGCATACTCTCTAGGAAACCTCAATTGTCCCAAAGGTCTTAGCTAACAGGACTTGCTGTGGTAGCTAAGATACAGAATATTTTTCAACAGAAACTCCTATCCTGAGTTCCTGACCAAATTACCTCAAATAGATCTGAACTTGAACTGAGTGCCTTCTTGGTCAAATCTGATTTCCTGCCTCTGTTTCCTGTCTTATCACTGGTAACCACCAACCACACACATCACCTAAACCAGGGAAGCCCAGAAGGAGATATTTCAACCTTTAACTATATATTCAACTGTTCAAAAGTCCAGTCACTCTTTTACCCTTTCACTTCCTCTTTTTTTTTTTTTTTTTTTTTTTTTTGGTACCAGGGATTGAACTCAGGGGCATTCGACCACTGGGCCACATCCCCAGCCCTTTTTTGTATTTTATTAGAGACAGGGTCTCAATGAGTTGCTAAGTGCCTCGCCATTACTTTTTTTTTTTTTTTTTTTTTTTGGTACCAGAGATTGAACTCAGAGGCACTCGACCCCTGGGCCACATCCCCAGCCCTTTTTGTATTTTATTAGAGACAGGGTCTCACTGAGTTGCTAAGTGCCTCGCCATTGCTGAGGCTGGCTTTGAACTTGTGATCCTCCTGCCTCAGCCTCCCAAGTGCGGGGATTACAGGTGTGCGCCACCACGCCCAGCTTGCCTCGCCATGACTGAGGCTGGCTTTGAACATATGATCCTCCTGCGTCAGCCTCCCAAGTGCTGGGATTACAGGCATGCGCCACCGCGCCTGGCTCACTTCCTCTTGAGTTTGTTACATTTAATCCATTCCACTGCTATCTTCATTAAGGCCCTAAATTTTTCCTCACTTTGATTTCACAGCCTTCTGATTAATTTTCTTTTATTCTCTTCTTCTAGAGAAGCCAAGAGAAAGGAGTTAACTTCTTACAAATGACTCACCCTTCCACATCTGTTACTGAGTTTGATAACCAGGGATGCATAGATGTTCTTTAAGAGCTGACTCTGGCGGCATACACCTGAAATCCCAGCTATTCAGCAGGCTGAGACAGGAGGATCACAAGTTCAAGGCCAGGATGGCAACTGAGCAATACCCTGTCTTTTTTTTTTTTTTTTTTTTTTTTTTTTTTTTTTTTTGTGGTACCGGGGATTGAACTCAGGGGCACTTGACCACTGGGCCACATCCTCAGCCCTTTTTTGTATTTTATTTAGAGACAGGGTCTCACTGAGTTGCTAAGTGCCTCGCCATTGCTGAGGCTGGCTTTGAACTCGCGATCCTCCTGCCTCAGCCTCCCAAAGTGCTGGGATTACAGGCGTGCGCCACCACGCCCGGCATACCCTGTCTTAAAAATAAAAACTGAAGAGGGCTGGGGATGTAGCTCAGTGGTAGAGAGTCCCTGGGTTTAATCCCCAGTACTGCAAAAATAAATAAATACATAAATAAATTTGTACACATATAAAATAAAAAGGACTGGGAATAGAGTGCAGAGGTGGAATGCCTAGCATATGTAAGGCCTTGGATTTGATCCCTAGCACTACCAAAAAAAAAAAAAAAAAAAAAAAAAAAAAAACTTCAACAGCTGTATGGACCCATGGAAAATTTATGTAAGACTGTGTACTAATATTTTCTAAGAAAGAAGTACATAAAGTTCATCAAATTATCTAAAAGGGTTTAGATCCCAGAAATAATTTAATAATTTAAAAATCACAGGGAAAGAGTTATGATTCTCTTTGCTCATCCACTACCATATACATCATGAGTTCACATACATCATGAGTTCATCTTATTAGAGTTACTAAAATGAACCACATTCTTCTCACTTTCATGTGTCATGAGCATTGGTCTCCATATCAAAATGCCTTCAATTTTTCTTTCCATCCTGAGCACTACTTGGTTTCAGGGCCTTTCCTTTGTGAAATTTCTTTTCTTACTCTTCCTGGTACTTAAAGTCCAGATAGGTAGTTATTGTGGATTCTCATAGAACCCGGGGTACTATCTATCTATTATCTATCATCTATCTATTATCTACTCTCTGGACTGTGAACTGTTTGAAGATGATGACTTTATTTTGGTGTGATAGGATACCTTCCCACCCAAAGATGTCCTATGTCTTAACCTCAGGAACCTGTGAATATGTTGCTTTATATGGCAAAAGTGACTCTGCAGATGTGATTAAATTGAGGACCTTGAAGTGGCAAAATTACTCTAGATTATCTTTGTATGCCCAATGTAGTCAAAAGGCTTTTATAGGAGGAAGGGAGGAGGATCAGGGTCAGAAAAGGACATGTGACAAGGGAAACAGAGGTTAGAGTGATCAAGGAAGAGGCTAAAAACAGCTTAGAAAAAGCTGGGTACAGGTACATGCCTGCAATCCCAGCAACTCAGGAGGCTGAGGCAGGAGGATGGCAAGTTCAAGGTCAGCCTTAGCAATTGAGTGAGAACTTCAGCAACTTCAGTCTCAAAGTCTAAAATTAAAAAAAAAAAAAAAAAAATTGTGGTACTAGGTATTTAATTCAAGGGTATTCTACTGTGGAGCTACACTCTCCCAACCCCCACACCTTTCTATATTTTTGAGATAGGGTCTTGCTAAATTGCTGAGGCTGACCTCAAACTTGCCATCCTCCTGCCTCAACCTCTTGAGTCGATGGGATTATAGGTGTGCACCACCAAACTTGGCAAAAATGTGAGTACAAGGGACTGAAGATGTAGTTTAGTGGTAAGCACCCCTAGTTTCAATTTCATCCCCCCCCCCCCGCCAAAAAAAAAAATGATAGCTTGGAAAGGTGAGAAAACTGACAATCCCTGAGAAACTTATTAAGGAAAGCAGCAGTGCTGTCACCTAGTTTTAGGACTTTGGGTCTCCAGAATTGAAAGATGATAAATTTGTCAACCAAGAATATAACCAACCTAATCAAGAACACAGAGAATTATATTTATGTGGGGCTGATGTTTCAGACTTTGCTTCATATGAGTACATTAAAGCTATAATAACTTTTACTGACTGTGCTAATTATAGGCAATTTAATTACATACACAAACTTTTTTGAAGATTACAACTAGTTTACATCTTTATTATTATTTTTCTTTCATCTTAGACTTTAGCACAAGAATATTACTTTGCCAGACAAAATGCTTTCTCACCCAGAAACATTTTTTTTTACATTCTAATTTTCCATACTAAAATATATTCCCATACCTATAACTTCCTTATGTCTCTTTTCTAGTTTCAGAACCTTTTGTAAATTCGCATTCTGAAACAATACTAATTGACGAATGTTATATGTGTACTTAATTTACACAGCAAATATTATTCCAAAAGAGGGCTGGACAATCTGGCATATGCAAAAATCACACCTTAATCCTCCGCCCAGACTGCATTCAAGGGGTTGGAGCGCAGGGTATTTTGGATCCTGACCCTTTTCCCTTATCATTATCACAAAGCTATCAACTTTTAGTGAGTTCCCCACTGTCAATTGTACCCAGAGGCTCCTTTTTTTTTTTTTTTTTTTTTTTTTTTTTTTTTTTTTTTACACTTGTCAGTGAAGGCTATTTTATTTCACCCTGGCCCTTTTTTTTTTTTTTTTATTTATTTTTATGTGGTGCTGAGAATGGAACCCAGTGCCTCACAGGCTATGCTAGGCTCTACTGCCGAGCCAAACAACCCTGGCCCCTGGCCCTTTTTTAAAAAATACTAGGCATATTGATATTCAGTGGAGAAGGCCCTCTCCATCTTTTTTTTTTTTTTTTTTCTTTTGTGGTGGTGATTGAACCCAGGACCTTGTGCATGAGAGGCAAGAACTCTACCAACTGAGTTATACCTCTAGCCCCCTCCATCTTTTTCTTTAAGCTTTCTTGAAGATCCCTTTGCAGAGGCTGCCAACATAACATGAGTTGGTTTTAGATTCTTTTTATCTTTTCTGGGTGTAGTTTATCCTGCCGGTCTTCCCATGCATTTAGTTTGGTGGGATATTGTCATAGCAAGAATTGCTCTGCCCCAGTAATGGATATCCCCTGGCCAAATGGTGTGTCCTCTCAGATCTTAAAGGGGGAGGCCATTTTTATCCCCAGCTCATAAACTAATAGTGTTGAAACCCTGCTGCCATGTCCATTGTGGCCAGCAGCCTTCAGCGTCCAGGGGCAAAAGGGCCTGGAAGACAGGGCAGAGGCCAAGATCTCTTTGCCCAATTTTCTATAGACCAGGCAGTTTTCCTGGTTTTGCTTTTGTTTTTTCCATCCCAGGGCCGGTGTCTCCGACCCACAGTGATATGATCTGCAGCTGCCTGAGACCAGGCTGAGAACAGTACTAGGACTGCCAGCCCTGGTTTGAAAGTATTTAAATTTTTTTTTAACCCTTTCTTCTGGTGTCCTGCTATCCATGCCCATCAGAGGCAGTGCCTTTTGGAATCTTCAACTTAGCTTCTGACTGTTCAGACTTCTTATCATGCAACTGCATAAATGCCTGTACATACAGAATCTCTCCCATATTTCACCTCTGACAGACCAACTCCAACTGCAAGACTGAATAGTAATTCAGAAAACCCATTCAAAGGCCAGAATGTGTTACAGTAAAACATCTTTCTCTTAGACAGGCTTATACCTATAGGTTGCTCATTCAGCCAAGATCTTTCTTCCCAAGACACTACATATAGGATCAATGTAGTATTGCCCAGGTCTTAGAAGAGGCAATAACAAATACAAACAAAAACACAAACAGAACATGTTTAACAAATTAGAATAAAAAAAAAAGACAACCAGAGGAAATTCCCAAGCCCAAGGCCAAAAAACAGATGAGAACCTAGAACTAGAACAGACCAGAGGGGAGTAAAAATCTCTAGGTTCTCAAGTCTCTCTTAACTGTGACTTCTAAACCAGCAGTGTCACAGATGTCCCCACAAGAGGGACCAGAACTTCCCGCAAAGAGGAACAAGATGTGAGGAATTGAGGGTCTCAGTGTGCACACCAGAGGACTTGCCAGATGGCCAAGGGTATAGTGATTTTACTGTTTAGTTTCCTTTTTTCCTCAAAGTGGACTAAGATGGAGCAACCTGTACTGTTCTGGGAGCAAAGGCCTGAGTTCCCCAAAGCAAAAGGAGCTTCTGCAGCTGCTGGGATGATCCCTCAGTCCCTCCCTTTACTCACTGGAATAGCTTCTCTGGTTGGACCCCAGGCAAACTCACCTAACTCTCCTGCAGTTGGTGCTCAACAAGTCCACCACCAACTTGCCTCCCCAGCATAGAAGTGGGATTGCTTGGATGGCCAGGCCAGAGTGAGGGCTGCTCTCGAGTCCTACCTGGGGTGCCAATTTATTACTGAAATCTCTATTCTTGTCCCCAGTGCCACTTTAATACTAAGGACACAGTTTGGGGGGAAAAAAAGGAAAAATAAGTGTTATTGCTTTGCTAGCAAAAAAAAAAAAAAAAAACCACAGGGAACTCCTGTCCCAGAGGTTGTGATTGCGTCCATCAGGGGAAATAGGAGGATTTTAAGGTCACTTAAAGGCTACATTCCAGTATTCTCTGTTAGGAGTTGTAATTCACTTGTTAAATTGGGAGATAGTCATTTCTTAGATTTTCTGGTGCCATGCCCAAGTCTGAATTAATGGCAATCACAGATAACTCTGACTAGGATGGGGAAGAAGGTAATCCTATTTTCCCTGAGATTAGGGAGGGGTCTGGAAAAAATGGGGGCAATCTCATTTTAAAAATAAGTCAAGGTGGCAGAGAAAAAAGGGTTGTATTCAAAGCATAAAGTGGACAGATCACTGTTACACCGCCTCAAAATAAAAATTAAAAGGGAGGGAGCTAGGGGTGTAGCTCAGTGGTAATCACCCCTGAGTTCAATTCCCAGGACCCCCACTGAAAAGAAGGTGGAAAAAAGGCTAAACTAGAAAACATAAAATAAATTAGAACACTTGCTTAGCACACATGAGACCCTGGGTTCCTTCAGTGCCACCAATTCATAAAAGACTAAAATAAGTAGCCACCTTAAATAGTTACATTGTTCTTTTTTTTTTTTTTTTTTTTTTTTTTTGGTACCAGGGATTGAACTCAGGGGTACTCCACCACTGGGCCAAATCCCCAGCCCTTTTTTGTATTTTATTAGAGGTAAGGTCTCACTGAGTTGCTAAGTGCCTCTTTATTGCTGAGGCTGGCTTTGAACTTGCAATCCTCCTGCCTCAGCCTCCCAAGTGCTAGGATTACAGGCATGTGCCACCATGCCCAGCAGTTATGTTGTTCTTATTTATTGCAGTGTTGGGGATCACACCCAGGGCCTCCTGCATATTAGGCAAGTACTCTCCCACAGAGCTACCTCCCCAGCCCAGGTGATTAATAATGAAATCACTGACTATTTTGTCTAATTAAAACTAATCTATCTTAACTTTCTTGACTCTTTTGGAGGAGGCCATGGACCACTACCACTGTGACCACTGTGCTCCTTTCTTGAAGTGTAACACTGAATTACAAGTCACTTCTTTTTTTTTTTTTTTTTGAGGGGGGTGGGTACCAGGGATTGAACTCAGGGGCACTCAACCACTGGGCCACATCCCCAGCCCTTTTTTATATTTTATTAGAGACAGGGTCTCACTGAGTTGCTAAGTGTCTCACCATTGTTGAGGCTGGCTTTGAACTTGCGATCCTCCTGCCTCAGCCTCCCAAGTGCTGGGATTATAGGCAAGTAACTTTTTTTAAAATGAGTCCTCTAGCTTCATATCCCCCCACCCCCCACCCCCCATTCCCACCCCTACCCTACCCCCACCCCAGCGTGCACCATAGGGGGTGAGAATCTGAAGATCTGCTCTTTTGTTTTCCAATTTTTTAATTGACTGAGATGATCTCAACTTAAAAAATATATATATATATATATATATATATATATATATATATATATCCCTGGCTACACCTGTGATTTTCTTTTTCTTGTCTTTTTAGCAGTACTGAGGATTGAACCCAAGACATACAAGGCTGGTGCTTTACCACTGAGCTATATCCTCACACCTAAGATGTACTACCCATGAATGTCAAATCACTTTACTCACTTTCCTAGAAGAGAAACCATACTGCCATCGTTGATTTTGTGTCAACTTGACTGCATTAAGGACTGCTGGGAGAGCAGGCAAATGTTTCTGGGTCCCCAAAGTTGTTTCCAGAAGAGATTATCATTTGAATCAACAGCCTGAGTAAAGATTCTCCCTCAGCAGGGGGCAGGAATCATCCAGTCCCGGAAAGCCCCAAGCGAGCACAAAGTCCAAGGAACAGCAAATTTTCTCTTATTGAGGTAGCACATCCCTTTTCTGCCCTCCTCCCCGCCCCCATCCCGCCTTTTCTCTGGACTGGGAATGACACTGTCCGTTCCCGTGGCTCTCCAGTGCTTGAACCAGGACTGCCTGACACCACCACCAGCTTTCCTGGCAGCCCAGCTTGCAGATGGCACCCTCTTGGCTCTAATTTGGGGAGGCCGTTTTCGCAGGAATCTCCTCTTGTGTATCTACATGTCTATTGATCCTGTGGGTTCTGTTTCTCTGGAGAACCCTGGCTTATAACCTAGCTAAAGTGAAGGCTACATCCACTCAAACCTGGGTCAAGGTTGAAATGGTGACCATGGTAGTGTACCCAATAAGAGAATCGTGTTAGTAGAATATGTATATACATGTATATACATCTGAGCACCACTTTTTATTTTTTTATTTTTCTTTCTTTATTTTGTAATTTTTTGGTAGCAGGGATTGAACTCAGGGGCACTCAACCACTGAGCCACATCCCCAGACTTTTTTTTTTTTTTTTTTTGAGACAGGGTCCTGCTAAATTGCTTAGGGCCTCATTAAGTTGCAGAGGCTGGCTTTGAATTTGTGATCCTCCTGCCTCTGCCTCCCCAGTCGCTGGGATTTGGGGCATGCAACACCACACCCAGCTCACCACCACTTTTTCAAAGATCCATGTTAGCTGGGTGCAGAGGTTCACACCTGTAATGCCAGCAACTGAGGAGGCTGAGACAGGAGGATCACAAATTCAAGGTCAGCCTAGCAATTTAGTGAGGTCCTAAGCAACTTAGCAAGATTCTGTCTCAAAATGAAAAAATTAAAGGAAAAAAAGAAAGGGGGTTAGGGATGTGGTTCAGTGGTGAAGTGCTCCTGGGTTCAACCTCCAGTACCCCCAAAATTTTGTATTATTTTCTGACATTATCTTGCCCCACTTACCCTCACCAACAATATATCTTTAAATAGATGTATCTTTAAGTTGCTATAAAATTTTCATTAAGTTTTTAAAATGCTTTCACATTACAAATGTTACCCACTATTTTCAAGCAGATTTTATTTTAAAAACATGATAGCTGGTCATGGTGGCCCATGACTGTAAGACCAGTATTGGGAAATGATGCAAGAGGATCACAAGTTCAAGGGATAGCCTCAGCTACTTAGCAAGGCCCACAAATTAGTGAAGTCCTAACCAATTTAGAGAGACCCTGTTCCAAAATTCAAAAAATAAAAATGAGCTGGGTCTGGTGGTGCATGCCTGGAATCCCAGCACTTGGGAGGCTGAGGCAGGAGGATCGCAAGTTCAAAGCCAGCCTCAGCAATGACAAGGCACTGGGCAACTCAGTGAGACCCTGTCTCTAATAAAATACAAAAAAAAAAAAAAAAAAAAAAAAGAGGGGGCTGGGGATGTGGCCCAGTGGTTGAGTGCCCCTGAGTTCAATCCCCGGTACCAAAAAAAAAAAAAAAAGGGCTGGGAATGTGGTTCAGTGACAAAACACCTCTGGGTTCAATCCTCAATATCAAAATAAATAAAACAAAATTAGACAGAGCAAGACAGATCCAGATTGAAAGTGGACACAGTGGCAGGGACCTATAGTCCCAGCTACTTGAGTCCAGGAGCTCAGGGTCCACCTGGGAAACATAACACTCTCTTAGTTAAAAAAAAAAAAAAAAAAAAAAAAAAAGAACCGAGACTTGAGACAGGAGGATCACAAGTTCAAAGCCAGCCTTAGCTGGTTTAGCTAAACGAACTCAATGAGACCCTGTCTCTAAATAAAATACAATAGAGCTCGGGATGTGGCTCTATGGTTGAATGTTCCTGACTTCAATTCCCAGTACCAAAACAAATAAACAAATAGGAAAAAGACACACACACACACACACACACACACACACACACACACGTATGCCCGCGCGTGCGCTAAGGGCTCTGATGGAAAAAGTGAACACTCAAGCACAGACGGGCAATGCCAAGTGGAGATGGGAACTCCAACATTTACAATGAAAGGGTACAAACAAAAAAACCCTGTAAGGGAAATGAAGCTTGCCTTTCATGGACTTAAGAACAGACTGGACTCACCTAAGCACAGGATCAGCGGGCTTGAAGAAATGTCAATGGAAACACCCAAACAGAAAAGCAAAAAGAAAATAGAAAGACAAATGAATGCATGAGTGTGATGAGGCAATAGTAAAAAGCTTTCAAGCATGTAATGAGAATACCAGAATATTTGAAGCAATGGTTGAGCATAGCAAAATTAATAACACAAAATCAGATCCAGGAAGTTCAGAGTAGGATAAACATCAAAAAACCCAACATCTAGGGCATCTAAGATCTAAACCATAGAAAATCAAGATTAAAAAAATCTCGAAGGAGGACTGGGGTTGTGGCTCAGCGGTAGAGCGTTCGCCTAGTACGTGTGCAGCCCGGGTTTGATCTTCAGCACCATGAAAACATAAATGCATTGCATTGTGTACAACTAAAGCAAATAAATATTTTTTTAAAAAAAATATCTCGAAGGGAAAAAAAAACAAACACCACTAACTGTAAAGGAACAAGGAAGAACTGCAATGGACTTCTCAGAAAGCAAGTAAGAGAGTGGAATGACATCTTAAAAGGAGAAGTGAGGGACTATGGGAAGGTAGCTTAGTGGTAAAGCACTTGCCTGGCACACATGTGATCCGCCAGCTGCAAAAAATTTTTTAAAGTTGCTTTCAGGGACATTTGTAACCTCAGTGACTCAGGAGGCTGAGGTAGAGAATGGAAGGTTCGTGCCAGCCCCAACAATTTAGCAAATCCCTAAGCAACTTAGAGACCCTGTCTCAAAATTTAAAAAATATAAAATTAGGGCTGGGGATGTAGTTCAGTGATAAATGCCCTTGGGTCCAATCCTAGGAACAAAAACAAAATGTACATAAGTAAAACAAAATTACAAAAAGATTTGCAAGAGTTATCTGATAAAGGACTATAATCCCAAGCCGGGCTCGGTGGCGCACGCCTGTAATCCCAGCACTTTGGGAGGCTGAGGCAGGAGGATCGCGAGTTCAAAGCCAGCCTCAGCAATGGCGAGGCACTTAGTAACTCAGTGAGACCCTGTCTCTAATAAAATACAAAAAAGGGCTGGGGATGTGGCCCAGTGGTCGAGTGCCCCTGAGTTCAATCCCGGGTACCAAAAAAAAAAAAAAAAAAAAAAAGAAAAAGGACTATAATCCCAAACACACAAAGACCTCTTAAAACCAGGTGGTGCACGCCTGTAATCCCAGCAGCTCCAGAGGCTGAGGCAAGAGGACTGCAAATTCAAAGTCAGCCTCATCAATTTAATGAGGTCCTAAACAATTTAGAGACTGTCTTAAAAAATAAAACTGGGCATGGTGGTGCACACTTGTAATTCCAGTGACTTGGGAGGCTGAGGCAGGAAGATTGTGAGTTCAAACCCAGCCTCAGCAACTTAGCGAGAAATTATCTCTAATAGGTATGCTTGGTGAGTGTCCCTGGGTTCAATCCCTGGTGAAAAAAAAAAAAAAAGCAAGTTCCATCATTGCTGGTGGAAATGCAAATTGCCAATAGCTAGTTTGAAAGGTCAGTTTTACAAATCTAAACTCCTACCATAGACTCCAACAATCCATGCTTTTTGGTATTTACTCAGATGAGTGAAAATTTATGTACTCCCCCCCCAACAGAAAAGAAAATTCTGCACAGTGATGGTTATAGAAGCTTTATTCATAAAATTTGGAAGCCACTGCCAAAACTTGGAAGCAACCAAGGTGTTCTTCGGTAGGTGTGGTATAATCTTGGGAATGGAATATTACTCAGCACTAAAAAAAATAATTCACGAAGACATGAAGAGATATTAAATACATATTCCAGACTATTTTAAATACATGTAATATGATTCTCAATATAAAGCATCCTAGAAAAGGCAAAGCTGCAAGGACAGCAAAAAGAGGGTTGGTGGGAGGAAGAAACAGGTAGAACTAAGGGACGGAGCATTAGGGCGATGAAACTATTCATGAACCATCATGCAGAATGTCATGTCAAACATGGGTCAGTGGCCGGTGTGGTGGTGCACACCCATGATCCCAAACTACTTGGGAGACTGAGGCAGGAGGATTGCAAATCCAAAGGTAGCTTTGGCAACTTTTTTTTTTTTTTTTTTTTGGTACCAGGGTGAACCCAGGGATGCTTTACCACTGTGCCACACTCCCAGTCTTTTTATTTTTAGACAGGGTCTTGCTAAGTTGTTGAGGCTGACCTCAAACTTGCAATCCTCTTGACCCACCCTCCCAAATCTCTGGGATTACAGGTGTGCACCACCACACCCAACCAGCCTCAGCAATTTAGTGAGACCCTATACCAAAATAAAAAGGGCTATATGGATAGAGATCAGTGGTAGAGTTCTCCTGGGTTGAATACCCAGTCTCTCTCTCTCTCTCTCTCTCTCTCACACACACACACACACACACACACACACAGATCAAAATCATAAGATGTTCAACAAAAAGAATGAAACCAAATATAAACTGTAGACTTAGTTAATAATTAATAATAGGCCAGGTTTGGTGGCGCACGCCTGTAATCCCAAGGGCTCAGGAGGCAGAGGCAGAAAGATAGCGAGTTCAGAGCTAGCCTCAGCAATTTAGCATGGTTCTAAGCAACACAGTGAGACTGTCTCTAAATAAAATACAAAAATAGGGCTGGGGGTGTGGCTCAGTGGTCTAGTGCCCCTGAGTTCAATATCCGGTACCCCCCCCAGAAAATTAATAATATACCAATGCTGACTCATCAATTAACGAACATACCACAGTTATAGAACATGTTAATATTAAAGCCAGGTGTGGTAATACACACCTATGATCTCAGCTACTTAGGAGGCTGAGGCAGGATTGCAAGATCGAGGACAGCCTCAGCAATTTAGTGATACCCTGTCTTCAAATAAAAATAAAAAAGGACTAGTTTTGCCAGTTATGGGGGTGCATGACTATAATGCTGCGATTTAGGAGGCTGAGGCAGGAGGATCACAAGTTCAAAGCCAGCCTCAGAAGCTTGTCTCAAAATCTAAAAAATTTAAAGGCCTAGGGATGTGGCTCAGTGGTTAAGCACCCCCAGGTTCAATCCCCAGTACCCCAAAAAAATAAATAAATAAACAAAAAAAGAGGCAGGGGGCTAGGGTTATAGCCTAGTGGTAGAGTGTCTCTGTTCAATCCTCAGTACACACACACAAAAAATTAATATTAAAAGCAGCAACTGGAGAAGTATGAGAACTCTTTTGCTCAGTTTTCCCTTAAACCTAGCTCTGCTTAAAAAAAAAAAGTATATAGTTAATACTTGAGTCTGACACAAGTGATCAGGAGACACAAGATGAAAGATGGGCAGGAAACAGCCAGCAATTATCAGCTGTGTGATAATTCACCTATGGGCTCTCTGCCACTTGTCCTGGTAAGGAAGAGGAATTTCTGCAAATTTATGTTCTGTTTTGGGGCCAATTGTGGGAAGAACGGAGAGCTTTTTGTCTGTTTCTTCTCAATTGCCTTCATATCAAAATAATACTTTAACATTGTTTAAGGTGGCACCTTTCGGTGTTTTACAAGGCGTTGCTTTTTCTCTTTTATTATTAATCCTTTCATCATCTTCTTATTCCTACAAAACAAATTAGAAAAAAACTGTAAGAAATTACTAGAGTAAGATACCATTTGACACTAACCCTGTGAAAGTGGCTGATAAACAAGAAATGTAATTCTGGAGTGCCTGAGCAGTTTACCCCCACACAGAACAGTGAGTTAAGAGGAGTCATGTAGGGCCGGGTCCTGGCTCAGTGGTAGAGCACTTGCCTAGCACATGTGAGGCCTGGTTTTGATCCTCAACACCACATAAAGTTCAATAAATAAAATAAAGGTAACAGAGGAACAGGGCTGTCTACTTATTCTCAGGACTCCTGTTCTATTTATCACAATGTCATCTTTATACTTTCCCTTCCCACAGCTCCTCCCCATTTACACATACTTATGATACTCCCATTAAAAAATGAAGAAACAAGCCGGGCGCGGTAGCGCACGCCTGTAATCCCAGCACTTGGGAGGCTGAGGCAGGAGGATCGCGAGTTAAAGCCAGCCTCAGCAGTGGCAAGGCACTTAGCAACTCAGTGAGACCCTGTCTCTAATAAATACAAAAAAGGTCTGGGGATGTGGCCCAGTGGTTGAGTGCCCCTGAGTTCAATCCCTGGTACCAAAAAAAAAAGAAGAAGAAATGAGTGTGCAGTGGCGCACGCCTGTAATCCCAGCACTTGGGAGGCTGAGGTAAGAGGATCCTAGTTCAAAGCCAGCCTCAGCCATGGCGAGGCACTTAGCAACTCAGTGAGACCCTGTCTCTAATAAAATATAAAAAAAGGGCTGGGGATGTGACCCAGTGGTCGAGTGCCCCTGAGTTCAATCCCTGGTACTAAAAAGAAAAAAAAAAAAAAAAAAAAGAAAAGAAATTATGGCATTTGCCAGTAAATGGAAGGAGCTAGAGACTATCACGCTAAGTGAAATAAGCCAATCCCCAAAAAACAAATGTTGAATGTTCTCTGTGATATGCAAATGCTGACTTGAAATGGGGGTGGAGGCTGGGTGTAGAGGTTCACCAGATTGGACAGGGGAGTATAGGGAAGGGAGGGAAGATGGAAATGGGAAATACAGGAAAATTAATGGGACATAACTTTCCTATGTTCATATATGAATACATGATCAGTACATCATGTACAACCACAAGAATGGGATCCTAATTAATATAAGTCATACTTCATGTATGTATAATGTCAAAATACATTGTACTGTCATGTGTAACTGAAAATTTAAAAAAAAAAGTTAAAAAAAAAGAGAAAGGAGTAGGAAGAATATGTGTGTGGGAGAAAGAGATTAGTTTTATGGTCTCTATAAAATCTAAAGCAGCTTGTAAGCCCAATGTATGTTTTTTTCCTAGAAGCTTTGTAATCATCATATTCTGACAGAAGTGTCTGTCCCAAAGCTGGGCACCTGTAATCCCAGCAACACCAGAGGCTGAGGCAGGATGATTTCAAGTTCAAGGCCAGCCTCAGCAATTTAGTGAGGCCCTGGGCAACTTAGACACTGTAGCAAAAAAAAAAAAAAAAAAAAAAAAAAAAAAAAAAAAAAAAAAAAAAAGAAAAAAAGCTGGGTGTGGTGGCACACACCTGTAATCGCAGAGGCTCCAGAGGCTGAGGCAGGAGGATCATGAGTTCAAAACCAGCCTCTGCAAAAAGTAAGGTGCTAAGCAACTCAGTCAGACCCTGTTTCTAAGTAAAATACAAAGCTGGGCGCGGTGGCGCACACCTGTAATCCCAGCACTTTGGGAGGCTGAGGCAGGAGGATCACGAGTTCAAAGCCAGCCTCAGCAATGGTGAGTCACTTAGCAACTCAGTGAGACCCTGTCTCTAAATAAAATACAAAAAATGGGCTGGGGATGTGGCCCAGTGGTCGAGTGCCCCTGAGTTCAATCCCTGGTACCACAAAAAAAAAAAAAAATACAAAATAGGGCTGGGATGTGGCTCAGTGGTTGAGCGCCCCTGAGTTCAATCGCCAGTACCAAATAAATAAATAAAAAAGACTGGGGGAGTCGCTCAGTGGTTAGGCATCCCTGGGTTCAATCTCAAGAACCAAAAACAAAAGTTTGTGTCCCCAAAATGACTAAGAAATAATATATAATGACCTACAGTGTAACATATGAGACCATAAAATCCTTTCTGGTCTGTTCACCTTTTCCACATTCATTTGTCAATACATGTAGCAATAATTTTGACTTACTTGCTGTTTCCAAGCGCATCATAATCTCTTTCCATGTTTGTATTGGTTATTTCCACTAAAAAAAAGACCCAAATGATTCCTTTCCAACTGGTAAGCTGCCCCTAAGTATATGTAACCTCCTCAGAAGCATCTTTAAGCAACTCTAGTATAGTTACTTCCCATGTATTTTCAGAGCTTCTCTTACTCATTTCCATTCCAGTATGCTGCATAGATTTTCCAATTTTTGTATCTCCAGGTGGATATCTGACATGTAGTAAGAACTCTAATTCCTCCCCATCCCTTTAAACAGGCCTCTTAAATTGACACTTGGAGAAGTTTCTGATTTATCACATTTTTGGTAGTGGGGATTGAACCCACAGGCACTCATTCCTGGCTCTTTCTTTTACCTTTTTTTTTGGTACCAGGATTGAACTCAGGGGCACTTGATCACTGGGCCACATCCCCAGCCCTTTTTTGTATTTTATTAGAGACAGGGTCTCACTGAGTTGCTAAGTGCCTCGTCATTGCTGAGGCTGGCTTTGAACTTGCGATTCTCCTGCCTCAGCCTCCCAAGTGCTGGGATTATAGGCATGTGGCACCGCATCCAGCTCTTAAAATAAATTTTGAGAGTCTTCCTAGTTTTCCCAAGCTGGCCTTGAATTTGTGATCCTCCTAAATTGCTGGGATTACATGCAGGCACACCACTATATCCAGCTCCATGTCACATATTTTGTTAAGGCTGCAAAGACTGGCCATATTGTCTGAGTGCTAATCCACTCCTCAATTCTTTTTACTTCCTCCTTTTGCCTGACCTACACAGCACATTAATGAAACAGCATGTTTATTCTCTCTTTTACTATTATGTTACTCAGAAATCTATCTACACATCTCCTTTATTTGTATGCCATGCTTAGAAAAAAAAAAAACCCAAAGGTTACCTTTTTACACATTGAGGGCATAACATATTATCTTCTAGTTCCGGGGGTGGGAAAACACAGGCTGGTAATAGGAAGAGTGAAATCATCCTCTTAGGAGTGTCAGGGACCCAGGTCTGACCTGCATGGAACTGCAGGCGAACCCAGCCTGCTTCCTCTGCAGAAAGATGTTGGCCATGGACCACACACCACCTGAAATCTGGGAAGAGAAGAAAAGCAAATATGAATGGCAAGATCCGATGGTAGTCACTCTTGATTTTACCTTTCTATTCTGCCGATAAATCAGTTGAATATAATACATTAAAAAAGTGCCACCGGGCACGGTGGCGCACGCCTGTAATCCCAGCGCTTTGGGAGGCTGAGGCAGGAGGATCGCGAGTTCAAAGCCAGCCTCAGCAATGGCAAGGCACTCAGCAACTCAGTGAGACCCTGTCTCTAATAAAATACAAAAAAGGGCTGGGGATGTGGCCCAGTGGTCAAGTGCCCCTGAGTTCAATCCCTGGTACAAAAAAAAAAAAAATAAATAAATAAAACATAAAAAGTGCAAATAAAAAGACACTATCATCTAGGTTCACAAATTATATAGCACAAGGAAAATGATAGTTAACTTTTTGTAATGCTTGCTTTATGTCCAGGATTCTGCTAAGTGGTTTACATATATTAACTTATTTATTCTAAAGTACATTGATAACACTTGTGTCCTTTTCTTTTTCTTTCTTTTTTCCTCCAGTGCTGGGAACTGAATCTCAGACCTCACACCTGCTAGGCAAGCACTTCACTGAGCCACAACCTCAGCCTGGCACCAAACATTTCCATTGTCATTGTTTGCTCTCAATATGACAAGTCATGTGTCTCACATAGGTCTCACAATCATTCTAGGACATAGATATTTAAACAACATCTTTCCCTGTGTTCACTGTTATGAATGCCTTAAGAGGAAAAGACCTTAGGGTATAGCCAACCATATTAGATTATGCTTTCTTCCCACCTTGGAATTCTGCTTAGTGAGGAAAAAGGACAATTATCCAATCACCTGACCTAGAGATCCATCCAAACAAAACTTGGCTATTCATTGACCAATGAAGAAGTCCCACAAGAATCCAATTTCTAATCTGCAGATATTGTAACTAATTCCTTCCCTTTTGCCTCCTGACAGTCTTGCACTAATAAATGGTAACCTGTTTCTTTGGTCTAGTACTCACATCTTAAGGCTGATCTTACCAGAGGTTTGCAGCAGAAAGGCCTCCACAGAAGTAGGGAGGGGACATGAATTCACAGTCTTGCGCTGAGTGGCTCTGGCAGCGATCCTTGCCCAAGATGCCAATATGGACTCCTGAGCTGAATTTACCACTTCAACCATGTTAGTCTCTTCCTCTTTCTTAACCTTCTTATGACCTTCCTGAAGCCCTGCTGTACTGGCCCTTGCCTTGCTTTTCTTGGAACATGGCTTCAATCTGGCCTCCTGAGATGTTTCAGGAATATCCTAAAAGTGAAATTCATGGTGAGTATTTGGAGAAGTGTTCCTGCCATAAGGATGGGTTTCCCCCTGTACTTTACTGGAATTGCACCTGCTGGGCAAGCACTCTGCCAATGAGCTCCATCCCTAGACCTTGTTGTTTATTTATTTTTACTTTTTATTTTTTGCAGAACTGGAAGTTGAAATTAATGATGTTCTACCACTCCAGAACATCACCCAACCTTTTTTTTTTTTAAATCTTTTTCCTTGAGACACAGTCTAGTTAAGTTGCCCAGGCTGGTCACCAAATTGCAATCCCCCTGCCTCAGCCTCCTGAGTAGCTGGGATTGTAAATGTGTGCCACCATGCCCAGTTTATCATTCATTTTTATTTTTTTGGCAGGGGTGGGTACCAGGGATTGAACTCAGGAGCACTCAACCACTGAGCCACATCCCCAGCCCTATTTTTACATTTTATTTAGAGACAGGGTCTCAATGAGTTGCTTAGCACCTCACTTTTGCTGAGGCTGGCTTTGAACTCATGATCCTCCTGTCTCAGCCTCCCCAGCCACTGGGATTACAGGTGTGTGCCAGGGTACCCTGGCCTCAGGTTTATTATTCTTTATACTGACCTGAATGTGTATGTCAGTGTGGGAGCTTAAAAATATGAGTTCCCTTAGGAAAAACTTGTGATTGTTAAAACCATGGGGGTGTGCAGGGTTGGGGGGGGGGGCGGCTATTGCAACCTAGCTGGTAAAAGTTAAGGATGCTCCTAAACATCCTGCAATGCACAGGTCCGCCTCCAAAACACACAGAGAAACATTATTTGGTTCCAAAAGTCCATAGTGCTGCAGTTAAGAAACCCTGCCTTGGAGGTGCCACATGCATAGAACATTAGCAGACAGGCCAACCCACAAGGAGAGCCCACCACCTTCACACTGTCGGCCCCACACCCATCACTCACATATTTTTGTTCAGGGTATGCATGCTTCTGTAGCCTCAAATAAACATCTATTTTCTAAGGAAATTAAAAGGGAAATAAAAGTTAAAATTTGGCAAAGGTTTCCATACTTAGATCAAGAAGCAGGTGATTCCCACCCATGTACTAACCTGGCCATCAGTACTCAAATTAATTTGTTGACACCAGTTTCGCAAAGTGTCCCGAGAAACCTTATTAACTGGAGGCAAAATGGTCGGCAAGGGAAGGGGTGGTATTTTATAATTAGGTTTTGGGCAAGCTGCGAATTGTTCATTCGTTTGAGGAAGGTAGACTGAAAAAAGAATGGAATCAAAGTAGTAATAGTTTAATGTTTACACAGTTTTTTATAATTTCACAAAAATTCTCTCACTTTTCCCACAAACCAGTTTCCACATGATATATATAATCATTTTTCCCCAAAACCTACACTAAAATTCTAAATTCCATTTTTTTTTTTTTTTAAAAATACTACATACCCCATCTTGTTTTTGCAGCCCTCGACCGCCTGGTTAGAACATTATATTGGATTTTTCCTCCAAAGTGTATAGATTTTTAACCACAAAATATCAGACACCAAAGAATCTACCCCTAAACTCTATCCCAATCAGCAATGGTCCACCAGTCAGCCACTTCATTTTTCTCTACAGTACCACATCGGACTTCACTCTGTGTAACTCTAACCCATCACTATTTATTTCATCTTGTAGCCCATTATTGGCCCAGAGGATAAAAATCATCCCAAAGATACTTATTTGATGCCTTTCTATGAAGCACCAGGAACAGATACAAAGGGTCATGATTTTCAGAGTGACTAGATTTTAGCAGTAATTACTCATCAAACAAAATACTAGATATTTTTCAAAATGATTTAAGAGGCAAGTATGCTTCAACAATTTTTTTTTTCTTGCTTTGCTGGCATCCACTTCAGTGCCTCATGCATACTATGCAGATGCTCTACTACTGAGCTACTTACTCCTCCAGCTCCTTATCCTCATTTTTATAGATGGGGAGAGATTGAGCTCAATGGTTGGAAATTTGAACTCATCAATTCTGGCGATATATAGATCATGTTCTGGGCTGGGGATGTGGCTCAGTGGTAGAGTTTGCCTAGCATGCATGAGGCCCTGGGTTCGATCCTCAGCAACACACACACACACACACACACACACACACAAAAGATCATGTTCTGAGCCTGGCATGGTAGTACATTCCTGCAATCCCAAATAAATCAGAGGTTTAGGCACAAGGGTACAAATTTGAGGCCAGCCTACACAATTTAGGGAGACCTGTCTCCCTAAATAAGTTGAGTCCTTAGGTTCTATTCTCAGCACTTTGGAAAAAAAAAAAAGACTCAAAACAAAAAAACAAACATGTTCTATCCAAAATAACCCCTGTGCCTATTTTGCATCTTAAAAGCCAGGCAGTGCAAGCAGATTAGCAGAGGAAAAGTATGGGAATTTGAGAAATCTCTTGCCACAGGCAGTGGAGGTGGGATTTAAGATGGCTATTGTTTAATTAGATAGCAGGGAAGAAAAAAATCTTTTACTCTTCTTATGCTTTTTGTTCTCAGTGCTGCTAAGCGAGCAGTCTCTGCTCCTCATACTCTTATTGTTTTTCCTGGAATTCTTTGGTTTGATACCTGCATGTTTGATTTCTGCAGTCGGAGAAACACTTGTTTCTGTTAGATGTTCTTGTTCCTCTGTAACTGGGACCAGTGTTAAAATCACACTGTCCTCATCTACTTCCTCCTCAAAGAAGTTCTGGAAAGAGAAGAGTCAGTCACTGATTCTCAATTGATGCCACACAACTAAACTACTTACTTTCAAGGCACAAGAATGAATAAGAAACTCAGGAGGCAATAGGTGGACAGAGAAGGTACTGGGATTCCTTGAATGTGGTGTGGATCAACAGAACCTTTGTTAAATAAATGAATTAAGGAGGAAATGCGCAAAAGTCAATTTAGAAGTGGGTGATTAAGAGAAAACAGAAGATAGGATTCGGGTCTGAGGGATTTTCCTCTAGTCCTTTCCTCTCCATGAGCTAAAACAAATACTTTCATTTATCTCCTACATCTCTCCAGCATGTGTTCCTTTCATTTATCTCAGAAATCTCTATGGTATGTGATCCTGCCTTTCTATCTTCCAGCACAAAGATCTGGACTCAAGCTATTGTCAGCTCTCACTCAGAGCAGTGACTCCAGCAAAGCCACTGACCCATTCATTCTGCAGACTGCTGTGCTTGCACTCAGGCTTGTTAATGCTATTCTGATTAAAGGCAAAATTCAAAGTAGCCTTGGGGCTGGGGATATAGCTCAGTTGGTAGAGTGCAAAGCCCTGGGTTCTATCTCCAGCACCACCAAAAAAAAAAAAAAAAAAAAAAAAAGTTCCTAACAAAGTAGCCTAAAATTTGTGTAGCCTACAAATTCCTGAACTGGTCTGGCCCCTGCTAGACAGGAGAGAATGCCTGCTTTACTCTGTTACATTCAAGATAACTGCATATTGCCAAGAAGCATTCAGTGTTTTGTTTGTTTGTTTGTTTGTTTGTTTGTTTGCAGTGCTAGCAAGATCCCAAATTGTTGCACAGAAGTGAGGGCTTCACCTCAATGTTGTTTTAATGATCTCAGGAGCGAACGATACTGTTTGGGTAGCAAGGGACTAACTTTTAAACTTTTGCTGTCTTTCTCCAGTTTAATCCTCATGGTGCACTTGTAGTAATTTATTGGTTTTCTTGTTTTACAACTGAGGAAACCAAGTCTCAGAAATTAAATGAGCAATGCCTTAAAGTAAGGCACGCTTGAGTATGGTCCTGAAGGTAGTTTTTTCTCTTAACCCCAAGGGTGAATGAACGCCTTCCCAGCCCCATTGTAATCTCAGAGTGGATCACACACGCCTCCCGCGGCTCCCCCCCCCCCCATTTAAATTTCTAACCTAGGGCTCTCAAACTCTTAGATTCCAATTTGTGATTTTTACATTTGTATGCCACTTTTCAAAGTGCTCCCTAGATTCACTTTCGTAAGCTTAAAAGAAAACGACAACAACAAAAAAGTTGACTTTATTTGTGGAACATTACTCCCCTCTGGAGCTAAGTGGGGACTTGAAGCAGTCCTCTAGCCAGGTACAGTGGCCCCTGTAAATACTTGAGGACATCTTTTCAGTTTCGCATCCTGTCCAGGATTAATTAAATCTAGTCTGGAAACCCATCGGGTACAAGGGCATTGGAAATTGGGGAAAAAGAACAATTTTTTTCCTGGGGGAAAAGAACAATTGGTCACTTTACTTTCTGACTTTTGGTCACATTACACATTTCCATTTTTTTTTTTTTAATTTAGCTTACCATTTCTTTACTACTTTTATCTTAACCAGCTACAGCACTTCTTGTCTTTTCCCTACAAAATAAAGCTTTTCCTTAGGACTAGGAGTCAGAAACTCTTTTTTTTTTCACTCTCACCCAATTCCATATATAGAGTGTCAATCAAAAAAGAAAAAAAAGCTAAAGATCCATCTGCAAAGAGAAGGAGGTTCCAAGATGGAGGTTTCTTCCACCCAGAAGTGGATTCAAAGCAGCAAAAGGAAAATATAAGTGAGAAAGACTGTAAAAACCAAATGTGAGACAATTAATTCCTTTAGAAAGGAAACTTACCTTCTCAGTGACACTGTCATTTGAGCCTGACATTTCCAGGAACACCGGGAGAAGGGAATGGCAGAACTCAGGAGAGCTCTGCGGTGTGCTCCTTTTAACCTGAGGCTCTCTGACTTCTCCTTTTATAGGCAAATGTCTCCTCTACTTCCTGTTACCCAGTGAGCTGCTTTCCTTCCTCTATTTCTCCTCCCTTATTCTTTGACAATGTAACAATTATTAGCTTCATTGCTGTCAGGATCCTGTCTTGTTCACTAGGTAATGGATGATTAAGTAATTAGTTTAACTCCAAATCCTTTTGATAAAAATGGGCTTTTTATTTGTAAGGTGAGACTTGGGAAAAAACTAGAAGCGACAAATTCTTGCTGACAAGTTCCAACAGAATGAAGGGAATATTCTAGAGCAGTTTTAGGACAATAGTGGTGATCAACTAAAAGAAAAGACACTCAGAAGATTTTAGGGAAACATTTTGTAATTTTATTTTTTATCGTTTTGGTATCAGGTATTAAACCCAGTAACGCTTAACCAGTAAGCCACATCCCTACCCCTTTTTATTTATTTATTTATTCATTTATTTATTTATTTATTTGGTACCAGGGATTGAACTCAGGGCCACTCCACCACTGGGCCACATCCCCAGCCCTTTTTTGTATTTTATTTATTTATTTATTCTTTCTTTCTTTCTTTCTTTCTTTTTTTTTTTTTTTGGTACCAGGTATTGAACTCAGGGGCACTCGACCACTGGGCCACATCCCCAGCCCCCTCCCTTTTTTTTTTTTTGTATTTTATTAGAGACAGGGTCTCACTGAGTTGCTGAGTGCCTTGCCATTGCTGAGGCTGGCTTTGTACTCGCGATCCTCCTGCCTCAGTCTCCCAAAGGCTGGGATTACAGGCGTGCGCCACCACGCCCAGCTTAGTTTTTTATTTTGAGACAGGGTGCCACTAAAATGCTTAGGGTCTTCCTAACTTGCTGAGGCTGGCCTTGAATTTATAATCCTCTTGCTTCAGCCTCCTGAGCCACTGGGATTACATGCATGTGCCACTATACCCAACTAGGGAGGTATTTTATAACACATTTATATCCCTGGGTGTTTCACTCACTGGATTTAAATTGTGAGGGATGTCTAACATGTCCTTCTTGGATCTAGTTCTAAACACAAACATTAAACCTGCAATAATAGAGAGAAAATAAAGGTTTGTTGAGAATAGGAGCAGCAGCCAAAACATGAAGGCAACAATGAATGTAGAAGGAACTCTGGAGCCTAATGTTGGAGGCAGCAGGCACCTGGAGATGAAGCAGATGCCTTCCTAGGTCATTCGAAGGAGTCAGCACTTCTAAAAAGAACCATCATGCACAAACAACACCACAGCACTGAGATCAGTGCCCTTACAGTGGACCTTCTCTACCTCTAGGAAAATGATTTGCTCCATTAGTCTGAGGACCTGGAGGGCCTGAGGTCAGTTGAATTTAGCAATACAATATATTCGAAGTGTGGTCTGCAAAGCCTTGTCTTTAGTTTATTGAGGAACTGGTTAGAAATCCAAATAATGAGGCCCCACCCTAGACCTCCTAAATCAGATCTTTGAGGGTGGATCCCATACTTCAACAAGCCCTCTGGGTAATTCTTTTGCTCCTAAATTCTAGAAGCCTTGGCTAGATTAGCATTTGACTCAAAGCCTTTGGAGATAGGCCAATAATGGTAGATAATGGTGAAAGACCAGTTCCTCCCTTCCAGAATGAAAACTGAAAACAGCCCAAAGAGACTCAAACAAGAAAGTTCTCCACCTGCCCATTTAGGTGTGGGTCTGTGCAGTTTTGCCTGGTGATTACTTGGCAGGCTGAGGTGATCCTCTTGCTTAGCTGGGACTGGACTTCATGTAGGAAGACCTTTTCATTACCATGTTTCTTTTCTTCATAGCATTTGTCACAAAATAAGTATCTTACTTATTTTCCCAGAGGTTATTCCTGAATTCCCTCACCGCCCCCACCCCTGGGGACCTTGCACGGGCTAGGCAAAGAGCTCTACCGCTAAGCTACATCCACAGCCCTTTTTCATGTTTAATTTTGAGACAGGGTCTCACTAACTCATCAGGCTGGCTTTCACCTTGCCATCCTCTTGCTTCAGCCTCCCAAGTAGCCACCACGACTGGCTTTCCTGTATTTATAGTGTTATATTATGGGAAGTTCAAACATGTTGAAAAATAATCAATGATGTCATGAATTCCCATATATTTATCAGCTTCAGCAATTAATGACTTCTAGTCACTCTGTTTTCAAATCTAAACATCTACCCATTCCTCCTACACTAGGTCATTTGGAAGCTACTATCAGGTCTCATATTTAAAAATTCAGGGGAAAAAGAATTTTTCTTATTGTAACTACAATAGTTTTTCCATATTGAAATATAAAAATAATTGTTTAATATTATTGAACTTTTAAAATATATGTTGTAGTCAAATATCCAACAGCATTCACAACTCCAGTTATCAGCTGGACATGGTGTCACATGCCTGTAATCCCAGCAACTAATGAGGCAGGAGAATCACAGGTTCAAGGCCTGCCTCAGCAACTTGTTGAGACCCTCTCTCAAAAAATAAAAATAAAAAAATAAAAAGAAGCCATGTGTGGTGGTGCACCTCTGTAATCCCAGTGACTCAGGAGGCTGAGGCAGGAAGATTGCAAATTCAAGGCCAGCTCAGAAATTTAGCAAGGCCCTAGGCAATTCAGCAAGGCCCTGTCTCAAAATAAAAAATAAAAAGGGTTGGGGATGTGGCTTAGTTATAAGGCACCCCTGGATTCAATCCCCAGTACACACACACACACACACACACACACACACACACACACAGAAAAAAAAAAAAAAAAAAAAGAGGACTTGAGTTGTTCTCCCTGATGGTGATGGGTGAGGAAGGAAGGGGGTTCAGGACAAGAAAAGTAAACCCCATCTCATTTAGTCACTTGTTCCTTCCTGAGTTTATTTATTTTCTTTCTTTTTATATTATTGGTAACTGGGGGTTGAACTCAGGGGCACTGGACCACTGAGCCTCATCCACAACCCTATTTTGTATTTTATTTAGAGACAGGGTCTCACTGAGTTGCTTAGTGCCTTGCTTTTGCTGAGGCTGGCTTTGAACTCACAATCTCCTATCTCAGCCTCCCCAGCAACTGGGATTACAGGTGTGCTGTTCTTGTTGTTCCTAGGGATTGAACCCAGGGGTGTTTTGCCACTGAGCTACATCCATAGTCCTTAATTTTTATTTATTTATTTATTTTTTCTTTTGAGACAGGGTTTTGCTAAATTGCTGAGGGTCTCACTAAGTTGCTAGAAGGCTGGTCTGGAACTTGCCATTCTCCTGCCTCAGCCTCCTGAGTTGCTGGGATTACAGGTATGCACATGCCCTACTCCATTTTTAATTGACTCTTTTTAATGACATGTGACTCTTACTGCATTGTTGATACTATAAAATATTAATTACACACCAACTTAAGCTTGGTTTAATAATTAGAAAACTTAGGGTCTATGCATACCAGGGTGAGAAAAGAAACAGTTTTTGAAGTGGTTTTCTTCCTTTGATATGTCTATTACCACAAAGATCAAGGACTCAATGTCAAGGATATAGATTCCAATTATGCATTTTGAGACTGAGGAAATGACCTCTTGGTCTCCAAGACTTTGGACAGGATTCCAGGTATTACCTGCTTCTTTTAAGCTCCCGCTATAACAATCAAGGATTATGATGATAATTTGGTTATCATTGTCAAGACAGATCCTTAAAATTGCTTATTTTCCCCTCAATAAATAATTTACAGTCACAGGACTAAATGGTGAGGCACGCCTGTAATCTCATCTAGATGGGAGATTGAGGGAGGGCAATTGCAAGGTCACCCTGGGCAATTTAGCAATACACTGTCTCAAAATAAAATTTTAAAAAGGATTTGGGGTGTAGCTCAATGGCAGAGCAGTTGCCTAGCATGCATGAGACTCTGGGTCCAACCTCCAGTACTTAAAAAAAAAAAAAGGAGTAACTCTAGATCACTTGGGGAAGTAGTGGGGAAAATCATTATAAGAAAAACCATGGTGCATGGTGGTACAAAGTCCTTTCTCTCAGGGAAACGCCATGTCATCACTCAGTGGGTCCCAGAACTGAAATATCAGCTCAGGTTTGGAAGCTGAGCAAGAGATCATAACTTTTTATTGGTGCAATTGCCCCCAGCTTTCTGCTTCTCCATCCTTGACTTGTTTTGATTGCCGATGTTAAGCAGCATCCTTGTCGGCTGCCCATCTACTTTGCCCCTGGGGATACCAGGCTCCATGAACCACCTTCATTGTCCCCCACAGGTCAAGCCCCTTTGGCTGCCCTCCAATCTTTCTGGTAATTGCAAGCTCCCGGCTTCTAGTGATTAAGTGTCATAATCTAGCTTTATCACTTCAGGGTCCATCATCCCTAAAATGACATTACAGCCGAGCTCTGTGCCTGCTTCACCTACCACCAGCCTTGTCTACAGAGGACTTTTTCAGCAATGCTGGTGCCCTATCTCCAGCACATTCCGGATGGTACAGTTGCCCCTAGCTTCACAGGGGGACCTGAATGCCTGGTCCTGTGAGCCCTCTTGAGAAACATCCGCTGGTGGGTGTATGACCCCTTGTGACATATTCATCCTTGCAAGCCTATTTTCTTCAGTTTTTTATTCCTTCCTCTACCTTCTGTCGTGACAACTTGGATTATTTCTACTTGGCTCAATACCGGCCTTCACTTTTTCCAGGCCTCGAGGAATCATGTTGGTCATGAATTTATCCCATGGGATCCCTGCAAGGATGTTATATCCTGTGTCCGGAGAGCATATTCCTAAGTTGATGAATTCTTGCTTATTCAGTATTATGTTCCAGCTCCTTCAATCAATTACTCTCAAAATCTATGGGGAAGGCTGGGTATGGTGGCTCATGCCTGTAATCCCAGTGAGTCTAGAGGCTGAGGCAGGAGGATCACAGGTTTGAAGCCAGCCTTAGCACTCAGCAATTTAGGGAGGCTGTAAGTAACTTAGTGAGACCCTGTCTCAAAAAAAAAAAAAAAAAAAAAAAAAGAAAGAAAGAAAAAGGGCTGGGGGTGTGGTTCACTGGTTAAGAGCCTTTGATTTCAATCCTTGGCACCAAAAAAAAAAAAAAAAAAAAAATCTTTGGAGGATTCTCTCCTAACGGCTAGTTAATATCTGCCATTCCTTTGGCGTATATTCTCTTTCCACTCTTGCCAGCTCAGAACTTCCTCAGATGGGCTTTGCTGGAATTTAATTGTAGGTTATAGGCCTAGTGCTGGAAGAGGAGTTGGAAGGAATTTTTGAAAGCAGCATCTGTTGCCTTGAGGAGAAGGGGAGTGTACAGCATCTTCCAGCAAAGAATAATGCCAGTTCTTACTAGGGAAATGCAGACCACTGCTGCAAGTTCTGGGACTTCATAATGGTCTGCAGAGCCAACACTCTCAGGGACAACCACCCAATGTCCTTGCCCTATATTTCAGGGTTTCAAATTTCGCCACCCAGGTTGCTGACTTTTTGTTTTGTTATGAGGGACTGAACACAGGGGCACTCGACCACTGGGCCACATCCCCAGCCCTTTTTGTATTTTATTTAGAGACAGGGTCTCACTGAGTTGCTAAGTGCTTCACTATTGCTAAGGCTGGCTTTAAACTCGTGATCCTCCTGCCTCAGCTTCCCAAGTGCTGGAGTTACAGGCATGCACCACTGCACCTGGCAGCTTTTTTGTTTTTGATACCAGTGTTTAAACTGAGAAGTGCTTAACCACTGAGTCATATCCCCAGCCCCAACCACCATAAAAATATTTTTAGTTGTAGATGGACACAACACCTTTATTTATTTATTTATTTATTTATTTATTTATTTATTTATTTATTTATGTGGTGCTGAGTTTTGAACCCAGTGTCTCACCTGTGCTAGGCAAGCGCTCTACCACTGAGCTACAACTTCAGCCCTCCCCACCCCTTTTTATGTCATTATTTTTATTTTGAAAATCAAGATCAGGCAAACTTTTGCCTTTCTGCTCTACTGGAGGTTTCTGTCCTCCCTGAGCTCACCTTAGTTTTGTTTTTGTTTTTAATTTTGAGACAGGTTCTTGCTAAATTGCATAGGAGCTCCTTAAATTGCTGAAGCAGGACTCAAACTTAAAAGCCTCCTGAATCACTGGGATTAGAGGCACGTGCAAGTGTACTGGGCTTTCATAGACACTTTCACGCTTACCTTTTCCAAATGTCTGAATAATTGCACTTTTTTTTTTTTTTTTGTACCGGGAATGAACTCAGGGACACTTGACCACAGGGCCACATCCCCAGCCCTTTTTTGTATTTTATTAGAGACAGGGTCTCACTGAGTTGCTGTTGTACCCAATTTGCAGGAAAAAAAAGTCCCACAAGACACTCAAGTAACAGGCAAAGAAGTCTTTATTCCGGCCAAGGCCACCAACTCCAACCCGCATGAAGCAGGGTTGTAGAAGATGGCAGCCACTCATAACAAGGGCAAGGTTTATAAAGCACAGGGTTAATAGGCCCTCAGCTAGAGATGGTTTAAGGGTGGGTTAATACGCCCTCAGGTGGAGATGGTTTAAGTCGCCTCTGCTTATTACATGCTAAGTGCCTCGCCATTGCTGAGGCTGAGCTTTGAACTTGCCATCCTCCTGCCTCAGCCTCCCAAGTGCTGGGATTATAGGCGTGCGCCACCGCGCCCAGTGAATAATTGCACTTTAAAGGGCTTTCTTTCTTACTAGGACATTTTCCAAGTCATTCCCAGTGAAGTCTTCAGCAGCTGGACCACCATTTATCCACGCTCCACACAGCATTCAGAATTGTGCCCCCCTGGGTGCAGTGGCAGGCAAGTGAGGCAGCTCAAAGTCCCATCCGATAACCTTTTTCTGTACTATTTTGGAACAACATGGATTTGTTTTGGTCTTCCAAGAAGCAGATGTTAAGATATAATAAGGCATGTCGCATTTATTGTAGAAAACAGTGACGAACAATAAGAGGCCAGGGGAGACTGGGAGACCCTGAGACCATGAGACCCTGTGAAGGAGGGGAAGGGAGTGTAGAAAGGAGGCCTCCCAAGTGTCGGTGCAGTTCTGGCAGTGTCAGCAGGGCTGATGAGGAGTCCTGGAGTCTGACCTGTATGAATGACCCAGGCACAGAATCTTGGGAATAGCTGCTCACAAGCCTGAGCATGAACGTAGTGGTGATTTTAAAGTTGGGACCACACTGGAGCTAGGGATGTAGCTCAGTGGAGAGCACTCGCCTAGCATGTGTGAGGCCCTGGGTTCAAACCCCAGCATTGCAAAATCTATACTTGAAATTTAAAAACAAAGTTGAGATCAGTTACATTCCCTGTAGTAGATCACAAAAAGACACAATGTCCTTTACCTGCATGCTCTGAAGAAAATAAAAAGAAATGGGATATGTGGGTGGTGGCACTCCTCTTCCGAACATATTAGCACGTTACACTTCCCTGTAAAATTATAATTCCTCCCACTGATGGGAAAAGAACAGGTTCAAAAACAAAAGACCAGAAGATTGTACATCGATGTGCATAAGACACAGTAAATCTGGGGCTGGGTTGTAGCTTAGTGGTAGAGTGCTTGCCTAGCATGTGTTAGGCACTGGGTTCAATTCTCAGCACCGCGTATAAATAAATGAATAAAATAAAGCTTCTTCAACATCTAAAAAAATTAAAAAAAAAAAAAAAAAAGAAACAGTAAATCTTCATACTATTAGAGGAAGCCAGGTACAATATCCCATGCCTATGATCCCAGTGACTCTGGAGGTTGAGGTAGGAGGATTATAAGCTTGAATTCGGCCATATATATTTTTTTTTAGTTACATATGGATACAATACCTTTATTTTTTTATTTTTATGTGGTGCTGAGGAACAAACCCAGTGCCTCACACATGCTAGGCAAGCCAGCCCTCAGCCAGGACAACTTAAAACAAAAAGTACAAAGGACTGGGGATATAGCTTGGTGGTAGAGAACCCTCTGGGTTCAATCCCCAGTCCTAAACTAAATCAAACTAAACCAAAACAAACAAACAAACAAAGATACTGTTAGGGGAAGACAAAACAAAAATATCAAATTATTATTGTTAAAGGAGATTCATGTCTGTCAGAAAAGTAGAAAGTTTAAGACAGTATATAAAGGGGATAAATGGTACACACAGGGGTTGAGAAACAGCTTGTGATTTCAAAAGGGATTCAGAGTATGCCTCTTTGATAAAGTGACATTAAGAGAGACTTAAAGGAGATAGTTTACCATGTTAACATCTGGAGAATGATCATTCCAACCAAGATAAGACCCTAAGGTGGGGCAATATTTGGCTGGTTAAGAAATAGGAAGCACAGGGTGACTGGAGGTGAGGCAAGAGATAAGGAGGACTAAAGACAGATAAGGTGTGGGAGGTCATTACAAGGACTGTGGCTTTTCCTCTGAATGAAATGATATCCTTGGGAGGGTTTAAAGAATGTCATGAACTGATTTGTATTTCTAAAGATCTTTACATATACGAGTATTTTCCCAAGGTTTAACCCAGGAGTGCTCCACCACTGAACTATAGCTCCAGCACCCACCCCCCTCTGTTTTTGGTACAGGATTGAACTCAGAGGAGTACTCCACCACTGAGCCTATTTTGTATTTTATTTAGAGACAGGGTCTCACTGAGTTGATTAGTGCCTCACAGTTGCTGAGGCTGGCTTTGACTCTAGATCCTCCAGTCTCAGCCTCCCAAGCCTCTGTGCCCAGCCCTTTTTATTTATTTATTTATTTATTGAAGTGGAGTCTTACTAATTGGCTGAGACTGGCCCAGAACTTGTGTTACTTCTGCCTCAGCCTCCAGAGTCCTTAGGACTACTGGCTTGTGCCATAGTGTCTGTGCCTCTTTTCCCAAGTTTCTGTTAAACTTTTCAAACTTGAAAGTTGGTATACCTGCTGGGTGTGGCAGCACACACCTATAATCCTAACTGCATGGGAGGCTGAGACTGGAGGATAGTGAGTTCAAAGCCAGCCTCAGCAAGGCACTAAACAACTCAGTGAGACCCTGTCTCTAAATAAAATACCAAATAAGGCTGGTGATGTGGCTCAGTGGTTGAGTGCCTATGAGTTCAATTCCTGGTACCAAAAAAAAAAAAAAAAAAAAAAAAAAAAGGTGGTGTAGCTGTATATATTCTATATCTCATTAATTAATTTTTTAACATTTTTTTGCAAAATTCTCTCTGTATATCATATACTTATATTCTACATAACCACACTAGTTATCACAACAAAGAAATTTAAGCTCTAGCCTGGCGCCATGGTGCACGCCTGTAATCCCAGCACTTGGGAGGCTGAGGCAGGAGGATTGCGAGTTCAAAGCCAGGCTCAGCAATGGCGAGGCACTCAGCAACTCAGTGAGACCCTGTCTCTAATAAAATACAAAAAAGGGTTGGGGATGTGGCCCAGTGGTCAAGTGTCCCTGAGTTCAATCCCTGGTACCAAAAATAAATAAATAAATAAAAAAGAAATTTAAGCTCTACCCTGAGTTTGCAGGGAAGGAAAGTTGGGAAAAGAACAAGATGAATAAAAACAAAACATTGCTATAGTATCATGCAGTATTCATTCCGTATTCAATGAAGGGACAGATAAACAAACTGTATTAATGGTGGAATAGGATAATTAGTTTACTTTGTATCGAGAAATTTGTTTATTTAAAAGTGTTGGAAACAGAAAACAGGGAGCCCAAGTGTATTAAGCTCAGTCTATTATACTGAAACAACAGGTATAATCAGGACAGATTTCTTCTTCATGATTTGATTCCCATTAAATCTTTTTGGCAAATATATTAGTGATATTGTGTGCTAGCCACTGTATTATACCAGATGATACATTTCAGTTTCTACCATTTCTGATGGTGTTAAATTTGGCTAAGACGGACATAAAAAGTTTCAATGAGGGCTGGGGTTGTGGCTCAGCGGTAGAGCTCTCACCTAGCACGTGCGTGGCCCGGGTTCGAACCTCAGCACCACGTAAAAAAAACGCATTGTGTACAACTAAAAGCAAATAAATAAATACTTTAAAAAAATTTCAATGATATCTGTAAGCCCCATCTTTGCTAAAATGTATAAACTTAACTTGGTGCATTTTTCGGAAATTTAACTTCAATTTAGTGAATTGGGTCTTAAAAATTTCCCCATCTGCTTTTCCCTCCCGGGCTCTCTTCATCTGGCAGGAGGTGCTTGGAGATGTGCTGACATCCGCTATGATTCAGTCTAGGAGTTCACAGGCTGGCTTTCTGCAGACCCATCTCCCTCTGCCAGTCAGCTCAGGCTTGGCAGGCCCTCTGGACTTCAGCGCCTACTCTTGGAATCTTCTGTCCCTTCGGAGCCAAGAGAAATTTGAAAGTCTGTCTCCAGATTTCTCACACCAACATTCCTGTTGCACTTCATACCTGGTTCACGCCACATACTATGGGCACAGACCTATCTGCAAGGCTAGGAACTGGAGTGCAAATCTCTTCCCTTGGCTAAACAGCAAGATGATCATAGGTCCTCCCTCTGCTGTGGAATTCATCTAAGGCACATGGAGTCTACAGCTCCAGCTCTGTCTCCCTTTCAAAGCATTAGGGGAAGAGAGTGGGAGTTGGAGGAACACACACCTTGCTCCTCAAATAATCTACAATCCCCTAGAGAGCCAAGGAAACCTCTCAATCATTTTAACATTTGTAAGGAGTGATTCTTTTTTGTTTTTTTTTTTGGTACCAGGTATTGAACTCAGGGGCACTGGACCTCTGGGCCACATCCCCAGCCCTTTTTTGTATTTTATTAAAGAGAAAGGGTTTCACTGAGTTGTTAAGTGCCTCGCCATTGCTGAGGCTGACTTTGAACTCGTGATCCTCCTGCCTCAGCCTCCCAAGTGCTGGGATTACAGGCTAAGAGTGATTCTTTATGCCTGGCACAAGGGACCGCCAGTGGCCGGTGTTTATTCCCACCATTCTGCATAAAGTTAGTAGGTGAAAGCTGGAAGCAGATCGCTTTCCTGGCTTGATCAATTTTCTCCTGGCTCTGCATGCTTTTGAAGGGTGCCACCCCTCTGCTTCTGTCTGTTCTGGGCATGCGCTCATTTTCAAAAGAGTATGAAAGAATGGAAGAGAAGCCAGGTGAGGTGGCCCACAGCCACAATCCCAGTGAATCAATCATAAGGTTGAGGGAGAATGGCAAGTTCAAGGCCAGCCTCAGCAATTTAACGAGACTCTGTCTCCAAACAAAAATAAAAAGGGCTAAGGATGTAGCTCAGTGGAAATGCATCCCTGGGTTTCAATCCCCAGTACCCCTTCCCCGCCAGAGAAAACAACCACCACCCAGGGTTCCATCCTGAGTACTTCCCCCAAACAACAAAAAAACAACCAATAAAAATTCAGAAACCAGATTTAGTACATAATTTTACAACAATAGAAAGCAAATGCATATATGATACTAAAATGAACAATATGATACAACTGGGGGAGGAGTCAGTGGGAGAGCTGGCCCAGGCCCCAGGCTGGGTGGGGTGGGCTGCACCTGCTGCTTTAGCTGTGGGCCCTTTGTGTTGCTGATAGGACAGCTGACAGGCCTGGAGCCCCCACAGCCCTGCCCCAGGGCCTGCTGGGAGCACTCAGACACAGAGGGCATGCATCACCCCCCCCCACCACCCCTACCCACCCCCACCCCCACTCTGTCTTCACAGCAGGGGTTGGGTGTTGGTGGCCATCACAATGAACTCAGGGTTTTCTCTTTTTGGGGTACTGGGGATTGAACCCAGGGCTGCTCTACCACTGAACTACATCTCCAGCCCTTTTTGTTTCTGATTTTGATATGGGGTCTCACTAAATTGCCAAGGCTGGCCTCAAACTTGTGATCCTCCTGCCTCCGCTTCCCAAGTATCTGGGTTGACAGCTGTGTGTGTACCCACTGCCCAGCTTGTTGAAGGTTTTGGTGGTCTCATTGGCTCCTCTCTGAGATTCCTCGAACCAAGGTCAGAAAGTTTGGTTCTGTTTGTTCCTTTTGTTTTTGTTTTGGTACTGGGATTGAACCCACAGGCTTCTTACACTGAGCTACAACATTCCCAGTCCTTTTCATTTTATTTTTGAGACAGGGCTTCACTAAATTGCCCAGCTGGCTGGAACTTTTGATCCTTCTGCCTAAATCTCCTAAATCACTGGGATTACAGGCATATGCCACAGCCATCTGACATGTTCCAGTAATTTCTTGGTAAGGTGGCCATCTGAGGGCATAGGCTTTTGGATTTCCATCAGTCTCAGTCCCAGCTTGCCACGTCACAAGAACAGCAGGTGACATCAGAGAAGGAGCAAGAAAATCATAGACATTTCTTTTATCTTGGTATTCTATACCCATCGGAGACTATTAATTAAAGTCTTGTTCCTATAAAACAAATGAAATGTTTATTTTAAGTAACAGGGAAAACAAGAATTATCCAGTTTTATCCTTTAAAACAGCTAAGAAACCCACAACTGAAATGCCAGTGAAATTATCCTTAGGGCTGGGGCTGGGGCTCAGTGGTAGAGCCCTTGCCTAGATTGTGTGAGGTCCTGGGTTCAATCCCATCATCATAAAAAGAACAGAGTAAAGAGTCAAAAACAAACAACAAGCAAACAAAATCGGGTGTGATGGAGTGTGCCTGTAATCCCAGTGGTTCTGGAGGGTGAGGCAGGAGCATCACAAGCTCAAAGCCAGCCTCAGCAATTTGGTAGTATCCTTTCCTAAAATGAAAAATAATAAGCTGGGCGCGGTGGCACACGCCTGTAATCCCAGTACCTGGGAGGCTGAGGCAGGAGGATCGCAAGTTCAAAGCCGGCCTCAGCAATGGCAAGGCACTTGGCATCTCAGTGAGACCCTGCCTCAGCAAATCAGTGAGGCCCTAACCAACAAGGTGAAACCCTGTCTCGAAAGAAAAAGTGAAAAGGGCTGGGGATGCAGTTTATTGGTTAAGCGCCCCTGGGTTTAGTTTCCAGTATAAAAAAAAAAAAAAAAAAAAAAAAAAAACCAAACAAATGGTTTGGTTGCTCTTTGCTAGATGAACTGAGGCTTAGAAAAGTTAAGTGGCAAACAAAAAATTATTGAAATGATTATTGTTACAGATGACTGCAATCCAAGACTGCTCATCTGCTCATCTTTGAGTCAATCCTGCTGCTACTTCAAAATAGTTTTCCTCTCTGAGGGCTAGGGATATAGCTCAGTTGGTAGAGTACTTGCCTTGCATACACAAGGTCCTGGGTTCAAATCCCCAGGCACCCCCCCCCCCACAAAAAAAAAAAAACAGTTTTCCTCTCAACTACTGAGATTTGTAAAATTTTGGTGGCTGTTTTTGTTTGCTCGCTTGTTTGTTTACAGTGCTGCTGAGGATTGAACCCAAGGCCTGCGCTAGACAACAAGCACCCTACCCAGCCCCCTCTTCTTAATTAGAAATCATACGTTAGTTGGTATAGTTTATACGAAGATCAGCAAATTGATCAAGCTCTTTCCCCCAGGTCTACTCCTCTTTGGTCAAATAATTTTCTTTAATATATTGATTTCAACTTGGTTTAGAACTTAAGCTACAGAGAAAAACCCTTGGTGGCCTTCCTGCTGTTTTCTTTATGATTGTGCTTCCAAAGTTGATTGTTCACTGATTGTGAAGATACTCTATTGATCATATAACATAACTAAAGAAACCTTTCAAAAGAATACCATGTTAGCTTCTGGGTAAACTCTGAACCTCCAATATTAGATACCAAACTAATGATATTGCTTAAAATGTATAATGCTCTATTTGAGTTAAGACTTTACTCAGACTAATCCTACTCACTGAAGTAATTTCTACAATAGCTTCAGATAGGCATTAATTGAGACAACTGCAGCTTATTTCATCACATGCACCCTATTTCATCACATTGTAGTCATACTGAACTACTTGCAACTTCTAATTTGTCTAAGTTCTTTCATAGCCTTGCCACTATTCTCCATGCTGAAAGATGAATTTATCCCTCCTTTTGTCAATTCTTCCCTTAAGAAATCTTTTCTTGTTGGGCGTGGTGGCACATGTGTATAATCCCAGTAACTCAGGAGACTAAAGCAGGAGGATAGCAAATTCAAGGCCATCCTGGGCAGTTTAGCCAGACTCTCAGCAACTTAGACCTTATATCTCAAATAAAAAGTAAAAAGGACTGGTGATATGGCTCAGTGGAAAAGTGCCCCTGGGTTCAATCTCCAGTACCAGGAAAAAAAAAAAAAAAAAAGGAGAGAGAGAAATCTCTTAGCCAGGTGCAGTGGCACATTCCTATAATCCCAGCTACTTAGGAGGCTAAGGCAGGATCATAAGTGCCTTGACCACTTAGTGAAATCCTGTTTCACAATAGAAAGTAAAAGGGCTGGGGTATTGTTCAATGGTAGAAACACCCCTGGGTTTAATTCCCAGTACTGTTTAAAAAAAAAAAAGAGGGCTAGGACTGTGGCTCAGCGGTAGAGTGCTCGCCTAGCACATGCACAGCCCGGGTTCGATCCTCAGCACCATGTAAAAATAAACGCATTGTGTACAACTAAAGCAAATAAATAAATATAAAAAAAAAAAGAGAGAAAGAAACAGTCTTTTCTTTAGGACTGGGGGTGGAACTCAGTAATAGAGTGATGCCTAGTCCATGTAAAGCCCTGATTTGGATCTTCAGTACTACAATAAATAAATAAGTAAATAAATAAATAAAATCTCTTCTTTGACACCAGTCATCACATGGTACTTCAGTTATTTATATGCCAGCATATGCCCATTATACTGGAAGGTAATTAGAGGAAGAAGATTTTTGGCTAGTCATTATTTCTCTGTAGTCCATATACTTTGAATATGGTAATCACACAATAAATTGTGCTCTAGATTCTGTGTTTCCAAACAGAAGCATTAAGCCTGGAAACATAAATGCTCTTTTTCTTGGAGATAAAGTTACCAAGGTACTAATTTCTTGAAACTCTTCACTGACAACTTGTGCTTGAAATAAATGGCTAAGGAACTAAGTGCATATCCTTCCTCTTCCCCAACCAAAAACCAGGTGCCCACTTTTGAGTTTATAGAAATGGACCAGGTAATTACCTCTTCACACACTGGGGGCAGAGCAGGTTGTCCTCCAGGTGTGGGGGTGGGAAACTGCAAGAGGGAAGTAAGAACAAGGCGCTCACTTTCCCTTTCTTCTTTTCGGGTACCCAGGCTTGTCCAGCGTGAAACTGCAGCTGAACCCAACCACTTCTGTTTGCAGGGAGACAACTGCCATGGACAACACACCATCTGACACCTGAGGAAGAAACGAGATTTACTATGAGTATACCAGGACCTCATGCTCAAGTTCAAGACCAACACCATGGCCTGGCACTCTTTTTTTTTTTTGGTACCAGGGATTGAACTCAGGGGCACTCGACCAATAGGCCACATCCCCAGCCCTTTTCTTGTATTTTATTAAGAGACAGGGCCGGGCGCGGTGGCGCACGCCTGTAATCCCAGCACTTTGGGAGGCTGAGACAGGAGGATCGCGAGTTCAAAGCCAGCCTCAGCAATGGCGAGGCACTTAGCAACTCAGTGAGACCCTGTCTCTAAATAAAATACAAAAAAGGGCTGGGGATGTGGCCCAGTGGTCGAGTGCCCCTGAGTTCAATCCCCGGTACAAAAAAAAAAAAAAAAAAAAGAGACAGGGTTTCACTGAGTTGCTAAGTGCCTGGCCATTGCTGAGGCTGGCTTTGAACTCGTGATCCTCCTGCCTCAGCCTCCCAAAGTGCTGGGATTACAGGCGTGCGCCACAGGGCCCGGCCGCCTGGCACTCTTAATTCAACTACCTTATTCAAATGCCCCAAGAAATCAACTCTTGAATCCTGACTAACTTCACCTCTATTCTATCCTGTTGCCCTTTAGGAAAGTATGAAAAGACAGTTCACGTTCAAAATTAAAGGCCCAGCTAGGTGTGGTGTTGCACACCTGTAACCTGAGCTACTCGGGAGGCTGAAGCAGGAGGATCACAAATTTGAGGGCAAGCCAGGGCAACTTAGTGGGACCTGTCACCCTGACTCAGAAAAAAAAAAAAAGAAAAGAAAATTGAAGAATAGTCAGTGGGCCGGGCGCGGTGGTACATGCCTGTAATCCCAGCACTTTGGGAGGCTGAGGCAGGAGGATTGCGAGTTCAAAGCCAGGCTCAGCAATGGCGAGGCACTCAGCAACTCAGTGAGACCCTGTCTCTAATAAAATACAAAAAAGGGCTGGGGATGTGACCCAGTGGTTGAGTGCCCCTGAGTTCAATCCCTGGTACCACCACAAAAAAAAAAAAAAAAAAAAAAGAAGTCAGTGGGAGAGCACCTCTGGACTCAATCCTCAGCACTGAGAACAAAAACAACACAAAGCAAAACAAAATACTTCAAGGCCACCATGAAATAGGTTCAGGGGTCTCAACTTTCATTATATTTCCTATAATACTTAGAAGTTTTGTATTATTATTATTATTTTTAATTTTATTTATTTGCTTTAGTTGTACACAATGCGTTTATTTTTACGTGGTGCTGAGAATCAAACCCGGGCCGTGCATGTGCTAGGCGAGTGCTCTACCGCTGAGCCACAACCCCAGCCCTAGAAGTTTTATATTATGGATTTATTTTATGACATGGAAACTGGGTACTGTTATGTCACTCACTTAACAGATGCCAAGAGATCCAGAGCTCAAATCCATATGGTTGATTTTTATTTTTAATTAATTAATTAATTTGTGTGTTTGTGTGTTCCTGGGGATTGAACCCAGAGCCTTGTGTATGGTAGGCAAGCACTCTACCACTGAATATATTCCCAGTCCTTTTTTTTATTTACTTATTTATCTATTTATTTATTACTGAGGATTGAACTCAGGGGTGCTTTACCACTGAGCTATATGCCCAGCCTCTCTTATTAATTTTTAAAAAATCATTTTTTGGGGGGTGGGGGGGGTACCAGGGATTGAACTCAGGGCCACTCAACCACTGAGCCACATCCCCAGCCCTATTTTGTATTTTATTTAGAGACAGGGTCTCACTGAGTTGCTTAGCGCCTAGCTTTTGCAGATGCTGGCTTTGAACTCGCGATCCTCCTATCTCAGCCTCCTGAGCTGCTGGGATTACAGGTGTATGCCACCATGCCCAGCTTAAAAATCATTTTTTTGAGATAGGGCTCACTTAATTGCCCAGGCTGGACTTGAACTTGCAATCCTCCATCCTTAGGCTCCTGAGTAGCTGGGACTATAGGTGTGTGCCACTGTACCTGGCTTATTTTTTATTTAATTGATTGCTTAACAGTGGAGGTTGAACCTTGGGTTGCTCTACTGCTGAGTTATATCCCCAACTCTTTTTATATTTTATTTTGTGACAGGGTCTCACTAAGCATCCCGGGCTGGCTTTGAACTTGCAATCCTCTAACCTCGGGCTCCTGAGTGGCTAGATGACCAGTGTGTGCCACTGTGCCCAGCCAAACAGTTGATGTTAGACATTGCTGTCACTGGCTCCAGGAATGACCAGCCCTTGAGGTGACTTAGATATACCTTACTAATTAAGCTTATCTCCTCACTGAGTCAGAACACGCTTTCTATATTGGGCTTACCTTGGGTCTCTGGTGGGGACTGCACAGTCTCCACCTCTCTGGCACTGGCTGCATTTCTGTCCCAGGAGCCCAACACCTCCTCTGGGGCAGATGTCATCACCACACTTGTACTAACTTCTTCATAGAGAGCAGGAGGCTCCTCAAGGACAGGCAACTCCTCTGGTGCAGGGGTCACTTCAAGGGGAGCAGTACCCTTAGAACACGTCCTTTTCTTAGAACTTTCCATGGGCTTTTTCCCCTTGTCCACCTTTGAATTACTTTGAATCGACATCTTCTTCCGGGCCTCTTTTGCTGTGGTAGGAATATTCTGCAAATAAGGCTAAATATTAGAAATAAGAACAACAGCCAGGCGCGGTGGCGCACGCCTGTAATCCCAGTACTTGGGAGGCTGAGGCAGGAGGATCGCGAGTTCAAAGCCAGCCTCAGCAATGGCGAGGCACTCAGCAACTCAGTGAGACCCTGTCTCTAATAAAATACAAAAAAGGGCTGGGGATGTGGCCCAGTGGTCGAGTGCCCCTGAGTTCAATCCCCGGTACCAAAAAAAAAAAAAAAAAAGAAATAAGAACAACAATAATAAAGATAAAAATGCAGTGGTGCATGCCTGTAATCCTAGCTACTCAGGAGGCTGAGGCAGGAGGATAGCAAGTTTGAGGCCAGCCTCAGCAACTTAGCAAGCCCCTGCCTCAAAACAAAAATAAAAATGGTATGTGAATAGTGGTCAAGCATTCCTGAGAGATTCAATACCCAGTACCAAAACAAACCAACAATAAGCAAACCAAAAAAGTATGTGAGGCAATGCACATGCTAATTAGCTCAATTAAAAAACTATGCAGTCACGCCTGTAATCCCAGCACTTGGGAGGCTGAGGCAGGAGGATCACGAGTTCAAAGCCAGCCTCAGCAATGGCAAGGCACTTAGCAACTCAGTGAGACCCTGTCTCTAATAAAATACATAAAAGGGCTGGGGATGTGGCCCAGTGGTTGAGTGCCCCTGAGTTAAATCCCAGCATAAAAAAACAAACAAACAAACAAAAAAACTATGCAATATATACCTAACTACCAATGTTTTACATGATAAACATATATGATCAATATTTGTCAGTTAAAACAAAAAAAGGACTAGGGCTGTAGCTCAATCATAGAGGTTAGAATGACCATTGATTAAATCTCCAACAGCAAAAAATAAAGAAAAAATAATTTTTTTTAATTACTTTTTGCCATGTTGAGGTTAAGTGGAAACAGGGAGACATTGTTCTTTCTTAGAACCAGGGAGAAGCAAGAAGGAGGGGCTAAGACTGTTCCTCAACTCACCCCTACACCTGGTATTGAGGATTGAACTCAGTGCTCTACCTCTGAGCTATACTCCAGCTTTTTTCTGGTGGGGGATGGGTACTGGGGATTGAACTCAGGGGCACTCAACCACTGAGCCACATCCCCAGCCCTATTTTTAATTTTATTTAGAGACAAGGTCTCACTGAATTGCTTAGTGCCTCACTTTTGCTGAGATTGGCTTTGAACTCACGATTCTCTTGCCTCAGCCTCCCCGAGCTGCTGGGATTATAGGTGAGTGCCACTATGCCTGGCCTACCCTGGCTCTTTTTATTTTGAGACAGGGTCTCACTAATTTGTACAGCCTGGCCTCAAATTTGCAATCCTCTTGCCTCAGCCTTCCAAGTCACCAAGATTGCACGCAAACGCTACCATCACTGGTTTCTAAAATTTTAATGCTGAAGTCAGTAGTTTATCAGGGTAAGAGCTATCAATTTTCCTTAAAAGAAAAGGTTACTCACCTTTTGCTCTGGGTAGGCATGCTCACAGAGCCTCTTATATGTTTCTAATTTCTAAGAAAGAGAAAAGGAGTGATTAATGAAAACAAGGTTCCTATTCTTCCTCCCAGCAGTGTGTGTATCCCACCCAGAGCCCCTCACCTGGCCTTTGGTGCTCAAACGTAACTGTTGGCACCAGGCCCGCAAAACATCTCGGTGAAGAAAGTTGATTGGTGGCAGTTCCGAGGGTAGGGGAGGAATTGGTATCTTTTGGGGAGGTTTTTGGCTCTTAGTGCCTTCTGCTTTCTTATTTGGACCGGAAGCTAAAGGAAAATGGAAGAACATTAGCAATAATTAACTTTTTGTCATTTTCCCATTCAAAAAAATACAATCACTTTTAGTTCTCTCCTTTTTTTTTTTTTTTTCACCAGGGATTGAACTCAGGAGCACTTGGCCACAGAGCCACATCCCAGCCCTATTTTGTATTTTATTTAGAGACAGGATCTTAGCCAGTTGCTTAGTGCCTCGCCATTGCTGAAGTTGGCTTTGAACTCACAATCCTCCTGCCTCAGCCTCCTGAGCTGCTGGGATTACAGGCGTGCACGCCCAGCTCACTTTTAGTTTTCATAGTCCAATCCCCCATCATACAGTCAAAGGGCTTGCTAATGACTCCATAGCTTCCAAGGAGCAGAACCTCAAACCTAGGACCTAATAGTTCTACTGAATAGTTCTACTGAAATTCCTGGCTACTTATGACTCCTGTACACCTGTTCCTTTTGAGCCCATCCCATAGAATCTAGGCGGCTGCACTTACATCTTGGGGGAACCATTGAAATCTTCCAGTTGGGATCATAAATACTCAGTGAATATTCGGTGACACTTTTTTTTCCCTTTTTTATACTGGGGATTGAACCCAGGGTCACTTAACCACTGAGCCACATCCCCAGCCTTTTTTGTTTTTACTTTGAGACAAGGTCTCACTAGGTTTCTTAGGGCCTTGCTGAATTGCTGAGGCTGGCCTTGAACCTGCAATCCTCCTCCCTTAGTCTCCCCAGCTGCTGGGATTATAGGTATGCACCACCACGTACTGCTCAGTAATATCTTGCCTTCTACCAGAGAACAAAATAAACACCTGGCAATGCAACACAAACCATCACTAACCCCCATATTTCTGCCAACCCTTCCCCCCTGTCAGGGCAGCCCTCTGGTCTTACTGTACTTATTGACTCCTTAGCTCTACTGTTTCTGTTCATTCTGCTGCTATGGTACCTCACTCAGTCACCATTCGATAGATGGTCTGAGAACACACCTCCAGGACACACACAAACTGCAATGACACTAATGGTCACTAGGGTTCATCAAGTATATATTATTGGTCAGGCACAGTGTAAGTGTCTTACCTAATTATTCTATGTCAACCACAACCAACCCTATATTCCACCCTTAATCAAGCTTAGGTATTGTCCTCACTTTTTTTTTTTTTTTTTTTTGGTACCAGGGATTGAAACTCAAGGGCACTCAACCACTGGGCCACATCCCCAGCCTTTTTTTTGTATTTTATTAGAGACAGGGTCTCAGAGTTGCTAAGTGCCTCGCCATTGCTGAGGCTGGCTTTGAACTCGTGGTCCTCCTGCCTCAACCTCCCAAGTGCTGGGATACAGGCATGCGCTACCGCGGCCGGTGTCCTCACTTATTTTTACAATGCCTTTAGAACAATTCTTCAGGCTTCTTGGACCTAAGAAAGTGAGATTAGAGGATTTGTAGACCTTTTACCTTGGTCATCTTTCATGGTTTTTTTTCGTTTTGTCCCCTTTGTTGAAGTGCTTGGTTGACTAGATGCTCCTCCTTCTTCTTGCCATGACTTCTCTGTGTAGCTCCCCTGGGAATAGAGGACTGGTCAGTCATAACTCTGGTGTGTGACCCCACACACACCTACCTGTTGTAGGGCAACTCACATCTAAGGCCCCAGTCACCACCCTTGGCCGGCAACATGAATTCTCTTCTGAGTATCTTTTCTTTTCCTCCTTTTTTTTTTTTTTTTTTTTTTTTTTTTGTGGTACCGGGGATTGAACTCAGGGGCACTCGACCTCTGGGCCACATCCCCAGCCCTTTTTTGTATTTTATTTAGAGACAGGGTCTCACTGAGTTGCTAAGTGCCTCGCCATTGCTGAGGCTGGCTTTGAACTCGCGATCCTCCTGTCTCAGCCTCCCAAAGTGCTGGGATTACAGACGTGCGCCACGGCGCCCGGCTTCCTCCTTTTTTATTCTGTACCAGGGATTAAATCCAGGGGAGTTCTATCACTGAGCTACATCCCCAGCCCTTTTATATTTTTGAGACAGTTTCATTAAGTTGCCTAGGTTGGCCTCAAACATGCAACCCTCCTGCTTCAGCAAGTAACTGGTATTACAGGTGTGTGCCACTGCTCCTGGCTTCCCTGGGTATGACCTTAGTATCCAGTTTCATTTTCAAGATAGGTCAGCAATGATCAGGGCAATGAGAGCAGGTCAGTTTGAAAGTACAAGATAGAGGGACTGGGGATGTAGCTCAGTGGTCAAGCACTTGCCTAGCCTGTGTGAGGCCTTGGGTTCGATTCTCAGCACCACATATAAATAAATGAAGCTCCATTGACAATGAAAAAATATTAAAAAACAACAACAACAAAGAAGTAGAAGAAAAATAGTGTATCTTGGGAGAAGAAGCCCTTAAATCCTGCACTACATCCATCATCTCTCACTCAAAAGATTTCTCCCCTCTCATTCCTTCATTCTTGACTCCAAGTAAATTATTTTCGCATACATATCCAGAGGGCTGCTAGCAAAAATTGTTATTTCCCTGAGGTGGATGACTGCTATTCGCATGAAGAACATGACTTGCCAGCCTCTTCTCTCCCATCTCACCCTAGTCTCATGATGCTGCCCTCATCCTCCAAGCCCAGTCTCAGAATTCTTTTCTTTGCCTAAGTGATTACTGAGGCCTGCCAAGAAATCTTTTTTTTTTGGTACCGGGGATTGAATTCAGGGGCACTCGACCACTGGGCCACACCCCCAGCACTTTTTTGTATTTTATTAGAGACAGGGTCTCACTGAGTTGCTAAGTGCCTCACCATGGCTGAGGCTGGCTTTGAACTCGCGATCCTCCTGCCTCGGCCTCCCAAGTGCTGGGATTACAGGCATGCGCCACCGCGCCCGGCCCTGCCAAGAAATCTTAACCCAGACCCTGGTCCGCTTCTGTTGACATTCTCTTTGTTTTCACAAGCTCACATTAAGTTTCATTCCACCTGGGAACCCTTTCTAGTCCTTTCAGTCAGATTTACCCCATACTGCTTCTTGCCCACAATTTGTCAATTGGAATTTTATATGTACTCCTGTGATCTGATCAATGCCCATGGCTGCATTTGATTGTAAGCTCCATAAGGGTGTGATTTCTTTCCCTTTTATTGTAGGCACTCAGGGTGTCCTTCAATGAATCTTGGTTAATTGAGTTAAAAAGAACAAAAGGCAATGGGAATAAGTTGTTTAATACAGAGACGCTAATGTATTAAGCCTTTATCTTTCGCAACTGTCGGGTACTAAGCACTCTAGGTAAGAGCTCTACCACCGCGCTACATCCCCAGTGCCTCTTAAGAATTTTATTTTGAGACAGGCTTTTGCTAGGTCTCCCAAGCTGGACTCCAACTTGTGAGCCTCCGGTTTCAATCCCCCACCCCCATAGCTGGGATTACAGGTGTGAGCCACTGTGCCTGGCTAAACTTCTATTTTATGCAGGTATTGTATTTTTTTTAAAATATTTATTTATTTACTTTTAGTTGTATGCAATGCATTTATGTTTACGTGGTGCTGAGGATCGAACCCGGGCCGCGCACGTGGGAGGCGAGTGCTCTGCCGCTGAGCCACAACCCCAGCCCCTGCGGGTATTGTTTTGACATGTCCTGATTTTCATTCATTTAATCTACATAATAACATCACCACCGTTTACTCTACTTTTTAAATGTAGAAGCTGAAGTTCAGGTGAGGAAGGACACACTGGGTGAGGGCACATTATTATAATTAAACGCTAGGTCAGCGAACTCCAAAATCTTTCCAATTTCCTCCAGGGTGGGAGAAAGGGACAAATTAACATTTGTTTGGCACTTTTACTCTGTAGTACTTTCGCATTCATATTCAAAATCAACATTTGCATAACCCTTTCACAAAGTACTCACTTTGAGGCCTTACAAAAATCTTAAAAAATTAAGAATGTTAAAAATTGCCAGCTTCTAGTAAGGAGGCCTTGAGCATGCTCGGGTTTCCCTGCTAGGTAGTTTCAGAGGCTGTATTACTCGTTCCTGGGTCTGGCTTCTGGTCATTCCTCAGGTCTCGAGACCCTGAGCAAAGGAGACCCAGCTCCTGTGGCTTAGGACCAGGATCTGTCAGAGGGAATTAAGGGGTTTCATTCTTTTCCCCGCCTCAGCTCAGTGACCTCTTCCTAAAAACCGCCCCCTTCCCGCCCCTTTTCTCCGGTGACCCTTTCCCTCCAGGCCCAGTAGTGATACCCGATTTCTCCTGACAAGACAAAGCCTCTTCACAATCACAGCAGGAAGCGTCACTTCCTAGCTGTGCTTTCACTCAAATATACCGAGCTGCGACTGTGTCTAAAGCTTTTTTTTTTTTTTTTTTTTTTGCACCCCCCCTTTTTTTTAAAACAAAGAGGAAAAAATTCTAAATCCTTTCCTTTATCCCCCAAAGAAAGATTAAGTGTGCTCAGAAGGAGAAACATGACACTCAGAAGAACAGAAAACAAACCCACTAAGTTGTATTTACCTCCTTGTCTCCTGGATTCTCCATACTCGGGGAAAAAAGTTGAAATTGCCTCCCAAATGGCCCCTGACCCCAGAGCACTCCGCAATGTCTCCTCCTACTTCCTGTCATCCAAAATCACTCTTCCTTGTCCCCTCCCCTTGTGCTCCCTCCCCCACAATTTTTTTGTCGTTGTTCTTCTGGAGATTGAGCCCAGAAGCACTTTACTAGGAGCCACATCCCCAGCCCTTTTGCTTTTTGTTTGTTTGTTTGTTTTGGGACAAGGGGTCTCTAGCTGGCCTTGAACTTGTGATCCTCCTGTCTCATCCTCCAGAACCGCTGGGATTTCACACGTGGGCCGCTGAGTTCTGCTCCCCCACAATTTCTGAATGCTAAAATTGCCTTGCTAATTCATGAGGCCATGGTTGTGTGGCTGAGTTATTAATGCTTTTCCTGGTCCTTTTCTGTGAATTCTTAATTTTTATCCAAATTATGGTTCAGGAGTTTTTGGGAAGTCGAAGGCTCCATGGGAAGATTTCTGAAAAAAGAAAAGCAAACATTTGCAGAGACTTCTGAGCAGGATATGAAAGGATTCAGTGGTGGAACATATGGAAACAACTGAATTCAGGGACCAAAACTTGAAGAAACTATGTATTTTCTATTTCTTATACTCGAACAATAAAAACTCCAGCTTTCTATTAACACTAATAATAATTTACAATATGCCAAGCACTAAAAATGATTTAAAAATTTTTTTAGTTGTAAATGGACCTTTTATTTCATTTATTTATTTATATGCAGTGCTGAGGATCAAACCCAGGGCCTCACACATACCATGCAAGTGCTCTACCACTGAGCCACAACTCCAGCCCCTATAAATGATTTTTAAAGTCTATAATCCCAGCGGCTTGGGAGGCTGAGGCAAGAAGATTGCAAGTTTAAGCCAGCCTCAGCAATTTAAAGAGGCCCTAAGCAATTTAGCAAGACCCTGTCTCAAAAAAATAAAAAGGGTTGGGGATGTTGCTCAGTGGGTAAGCACCCCTGGGTTTAATTCCTAGTATCAATAAATAAATAAATAATAAATAAATAAACTGGGGGTGGTGGCGCACGCCTGTAATCCCAGCACTTGGGAGGCTGAGGCAGGAGGACCACGAGTTCAAAGCCAGCCTCAGCAATGGCGAGGCACTTAGAAACTCTGAGACCCTGTCCCTAAATAAAATACAAAAAAGGGCTGGGGATGTGGCCCAGTGGTCAGGTGCCCCTGAGTTCAATCCCCTGTACCAAATAAATAAATAAATAAATATCATACACATATAATACACACAAACACATATATATGTAAATGTATGTATCTATATGTCTATATAAATGTGATTTATATATATAAATCTCTATATATGTAAATCTATATGTATATTTATGTACATAAATATATATGGGGGGAGAGAGAGAGAGAGAGAAAAGAGTTTTCCCTATTGCATTGCTTATCCTAAAAATGATAAATAAGAGATGATCCTCACCCAGAATGGTGGTGCTAATCTGCTCACAGGCTAGTAAGACATGGACAGAGGAAGGAAGGAAGGAAGTGGGACCTAGAAATAGAGAAAGAAGTGCAAATTGTGTTACTAGGCAAGCCCACAGACACCAAGGAGGAAAGCAGGTGATGTATTTAAAATTGGGGATTGAACCCAGGGTCACACTACCACTGAGGTACACTCCTGGCCCTTTTTAATTTGATATAGGGTCTCACTAAATTGCTGAGGCTTGCTGGGCACAGTGGCTCACATCTGTAATCCCAGCAGTTTAGAGGCTGAGGCAGGAGGAATACAAATTCAAAGCCAGCCCCAGCAATTTATGGAGACCCTAAACAATTTAGCAAGGTCCTAAACAATTTAGCAAGACCCTGTTTCTAAATAAAATATTAAAAAGGGCTGGCAATGTGGTTAAGTGTCACTAGATTCAATCCCCCTCACCTAAATACATAAACAAATAAATAGCTGAAGCTTGCCTCGAACTTGCAATTCTCCTGACTCAGCCTCCTGAGTTGCTGGGATTATAGGCCTGCACCACAGAGCCTGACTACAACTAAGGTATTTTTATGTGTAAAAATTTGTACAAATATTTAGTAGTCAAAAGATAAACCAGGGCTGGGGTTGTAGCTCAGTGGTAGAACACTTGCTTAGCACATATGAGGCACTGGGTTCCATCCTATGTACCACATAAAAATAAATAAATAAAATAAGGTATTGTGTCCATCTACAACTAAAAAAAATTTTTAAAAGCTAAAAAAAAAAAAAAAGGCAAACTGGCAGGGTGCTGCAGTGCATATCTGTTTTCCACAATCCAGGAGGCTGAGGCAAGATGATTGTTAGTTCCAGGCACACCTCAGAAATCTTGGGGAGACTCTCAGCAACTTAGCAAGATCCTGTCTCAAAATTTAAAAAAGAAAAAAAGGCTGGTGATGGAGCTCAGTGTTAAAGTGGCCCTGGGTTCAATTCCTAGTACAAAAAAAAAAAAAAAAAAAAAAAAAAAAAAAAAGAATAAAGAAAAACTGCTTACTACTGTGTTATGGAATCCTTCTAACACCTAAGTTCTATCTATCCTAAGTTTAAGTTCAAAAAATATTCATAATTGAATCTCCTCACATATCGAATAAAAATGTTTGGAGAGCTGTTTTGTGTTTAGCATTGGAGACAATGCAGGACAAAATCCAACAAGGACACTGGCCTCACGGGTTTACACTCTGGTAGGGAAGACAGATGGCCAATAGTGTCAATGGTTAATATCACTAGCAAATGCTTTTCATGTGCTTTAAAAACATACTTATTTACATGTATGTAATCAAAACAAATGTAAAAAAATTGTAAAAAAAAAATGTTAAAGAGTGGGTAGAGTGTTACATGCCTATAATCACAGCTACTCAAGAGGCTGAGGCAGGACAGGCAAGTTTGAGGCCAGCTGGGCAATTTAGCAAGAACCTGTCTCAAAATAAAAAAATAAAAAGGGGCTGGGGATGTAGAACAGTGGTAGAGCACCTAAAGGGTCAATCTCCAGTACAAAAAAAACGGGGGTGGAGAGGAGTTAGGGGCATAATCCAGTGATAGAGTGCCTTAGGTTTAATCTCTAGTAATAAAGAAGAAGGAGAAAAAGAAAAAAGGAAAGCAGGAAATCTTCCTAGGCATAACACCCCACAATAAGTTTTTTTTTTTTTTTTTTTTTTTTTTTTTATTTGTTTTTCGTACTGGGAATGAACCCAGGGGCACTCTAGCACTGAGCTATGCCTCGCCACCCCCACCTTTTTGTTGTAGTTTGAGACAGGGTCTTGTTAAATTGCTGAGGCAGGCCTTGAATTTGAGATCCTTCTGCCTACCCTCCTCAGTTAATGGGATTACAGGCATTTTGTGTCACCACGCTCAGCCACTTTTATTTTATTTTAAACAAGGTCTCACTAACTTGTTGAGGCAGGCCTTGTACTTGTGATCCTTCTACTTCAGTCTCCTGAGCTGATGGGATTACAGATGTGCACTACCAAACCAGGCTTAAAACTAGGGTTTTGAAGGCCAGAAGAGTAAGGGTTCTGCAGGAGGCTTATTGAGCTAACTGATTAGGGGAAGGAGAAAGGGAAGGAGCAACCTGGGGTGGGGGGATGGGGCACATTCTAGAGGCAGCCCCTCCCTTTGAGGGACTAAAAGAACAGCCTGTGGAAGGAACTCAGAGAAAAAGGAAGGATGTGATTAGGGTTTGGATTGGTAGTTCTCTTGATTTTTAGGTTAAAAGCAACAAGAAGCTATTAAAAAGTTCTAGGCGGGGGTGAGGGTAGGTTGACTCAAGCATTGTGTGAAGATCTCTCAATTTCAATAAGGGGAACAAAGTAGAAATGGATGGAAGGTGATTTATGCAGCTCTGGCAGGAGATGCTGGTTACCTGAGCAGAAGTAGAACCTGCTTAAGAGCACAGACTTTATTGGGAAGGGTGGTGCCTGCCTGTGGTCCCAGCAACTCTGGAATAAGAGACAGGAGGATTGAAAGTTCGAACGAAGTCAGTTTGAGCAATTTAGCAAGACCCTGTCTCAAAAAAAGCCTGGGGATGTACTACAGGCAGGGCCTGGTGGGAAGTGCAGAATCCAAAGCCAGACTGCACTTAAACCAGTCCTAGCCTCTATCAGTTGTCTGACCTGATCAAGCTATCTAACACCTTCGGGCCTCTCCTTTCCTCCCCTGTAAAATGGGGCAAGGGAATGGTGATGAAATAATAGCCCTTACTTAGAGGGTTTAAAATAGTGTCCTGCACAGCAGCACACCTTGGGTCGATGCTAGAGTTTTCTGTTAGAATTTTTGTGGAGGAATATAGATTTGTGAAACATGGAGAATTCCATCTGGGCTTTCTTTCTTTCTTTCTTTTTTTAGATAGATCTGGCTATATTGATAGGTCAGCTTCAAACTTCTGGATTTGAGCAATCTACCACCTCAGCCTCACTGAGTGCTGGTGCTACAGGCATGCCACTGTGGCCTGCTCCTTATAAAAGTTTTAACTGAATAAAATGAGCCAAGTTAATGAGGCCTTTAGTTTACCTGCAGGCAATGAATCTTCCAATGTCATTAATTTGAACTTTCAGAAGACAAAAAAGATTGTACCCTGTTCATATGTGATGGAACTAGAGAGGCTTGGTAGGAGGGGTGGTGTCCATGCAGGTTTGTGCACTTGATGTGTGCTCCTGCAGTCAAATGTTAGGCTTATTTAACATTTCTATAGAGTTCAGTGGCAGTTCAGAATGAGTTCATTGATTCACAACAGTATGAGAACACCTTTTTCTTTTCTTTTCTCTCTCTTTCTTATTTTTTTAAAATTTTTTTTATTTTGGTACCTGGGATTGAACTCAGGGGCACTCCACCACTGGGCCACATCCCTGGCCCTTTTTTTTTTTTTTTTTTTTTTTTTTTTTTTTTGATATTTTGTATTTTATTTAGAGACAGAGTCTCACTGAGTTGCTAAGTGCCTTGCCATTGCTGAGGCTGGCTTTGAACTCATGATCCTCCTGCCTCAGCCTCCCAAGTGCTGGGATTACAGGCGTGAGCCACCGTGCCCGGCACCTTATTCTTTTTTGATATATATACTTTTAGTTGTTGATGGACCTTTATTTTATTTATTTGTATGTGGTGCTGAGAATCGAACCGAGTGCCTCACACATGCTAGGCAAGCATTTTACCACTGAGCTACAACCCCAGCCTCACCTTTTCTTTTCTTTTCTTTCCATTTTTTTTTTTTTTTTTTTTTTTTTTTTTTGGTACCTGGTATTGAACTCAGGGGCACTCGACCACTGGGCCACATCCCCATCCCTTTTTTGTATTTTATTAGAGAAAGGGTCTCACTGAGTTGCTAAGTGCCTCACCATTGCTGAGGCTGGCTTCGAATTCACAATCCTCCTGCCTCAGCCTCCCAAGTGCTGGGATTATAGGCTTGCGCCACCACGCCCGGCTCATGTTATTTTATTTTTATTTTAGGAAACATTGAAGTTTCCTAAATTAAAATGCGTAGGAAGCCGGGCGCGGTGGCTCGCGCCTGTAATCCCAGCACTTTGGGAGGCTGAGGCAGGAGGATCGCGAGTTCAAAGCCAGCCTCAGCAGTGGCGAGGCACTTAACAACTCAGTGAGACCCTGTCTCTAAATAAAATACAAAAAAGGGCTGGGGATGTGACCCAGTGGACAAGTGCCCCTGAGTTCAATCCCTGGTACCACAAAAAAAAAAAAAAAAAAAAAAAAAAAAAAAAAAAAAATGCGTAGGAAATTTTTCTCAGCACTGATTATTGTCACCCTCCCAGTTACTATTAGCATCTAGGATCTCATTTCTTCCCACCTGCCCCCCTGAAAAAGCTTCCTTGTTGATGTTCTTACCATCATCCAGTCTGGTCCCTCCCAGGACTCCCTCCACAGGAGGCCCACTGTTAAGAGGCTGTGTTTGTTTCTAGGGAACACACCGCTAATGTGAATAGCGCCCCTTGGAGTTCAGCCTGGCATCCTAATGACTCCGGGACTAGAAATGTGATTATGTGAGGCTTTTTCTTTCTTTCTTTTTTTACATAGATAACCATCCCAAGGAATTTAGAAGTGAGAGTTTATAAAAGCAGGCTAATTTGATTCTGCAGCATGTTTGCATTTTTCTCAAAAGCTTTAACTCTTGTTAAATATAATTCACTTTCTTGTGGCTTTAAAATTTTACCCCACTCTGAAATAAGGTGGCTTTTATGATAAGAATTGCTTTCCTCCTGAGCTAGAAGCATTACCATGCATAGAACAGTAAGACAAACTTAAATGAGAATGATTACTAAATAACTACAGCTTCAAAGAGAAGATAGGTAATAACACTTTGCATTCATGCCAGCTTGCCTTTCATCTGAGTATCTCAAAGGAAAGCAAAATGTAGCTGATGCTGTGTTATGGTTGAAAATTACAACTGTGCAATTTCCTTATTCCTGAGTGTTTCCCCTTTCAAATGTGATACGAAGTTAAAGCATCTCTAGAATTCAATGTGCATTGATTTTGAGCACAGGCTTTTTCTCTCTTGTTTTCTACCCCTCTAATATCAACCCCAAGTGGCAAAGGCATTGGTGGACCACCTGCTTTTGTGGTTTTTGAAGAATTTGTAACCATTGGAGAAAAACCAATGATAAGAGATGGACATCTTTCTCAGCTGTTCTACAGTTGAGGTGGAAACATGTAAGATAAAGATGGAGGGAGAACATTTTCCACATTCCTAGAATCAGTCTGGCACCCTACTAAAGCACAAGATTTATAGAAAGTGTCATGCCTGGTAGTGCATGCTCGTAATTCCAGGTATTCTGGATACTGTAGCAGGAGGATTGCAGGTTCAAGACCAACTTCAGCCCTAAGCAATTTAACGAGAACCTGTCTCCCAATAAAAATATTAAAAGGGCTGGGGATGTAGCTCAATGGTTAAGTATCCCTGGGGTTTAATCCCTGGATCTCTGGTACCTAAAAAAAAAAAAAAAAAAAAAAAGAGTTAAGTTTAGCTTGGGCCAGCACAGTGGCATACATCTGTAATCCCAGCTGCTGGGGAGGCTGAGACAGGAGGATCACGAGTTCAAAGCCAGCCTCAGCAAAAGCGAGGCACTAAGCAACTCAGTGAGACCCTATCTCTAAATAAAATACAAAATAGGGCTGGGATGTGGCTCAGTGGTCAAGTGCAATACCCAGTAACCCTCAAAAAAAAAAAAAAGCAAACAAAACCCAGCTTCAGCAATTTAGCAAGACCCTAAGCAACTCAGTGAGACCCTGTCTCTAAGTAAAATATAAAAAGGGCTGGGATGTTGTTCAATGGTTAAGCACCCCTCGGTTCAATCCCTGGTACAAAAAAAAAAGGGGGGGGTGTTGGAAGGAGAAAGAACAATGAAAAAATAATAGGTGGGTTAACACAGGATTCCTAAGGTTACTTTTTTTGTATAAGAATTAAGAATTAAGCTGGGCGTGGTGTCGCACACATGTAATCCCAGCACTTGGGAGGCTGAGGCAGGAGGATCGCAAGTTCAAAGCCAGCCTCAGCAATGGTGAGGCACTTAGCAACTCAGTGAGACCCTGTCTCTAACAAAATACAAAAAAGGGCTGGGGATGTGGCCCAGTGGTCGAGTGCTCTTGAGTTCAACACCCGATACCAAAAAAAAAAAAAAAAAAAAAAAAAGAATTAAGGCAGAGGTAACTTCATTCTCACATTCTCATATTCTCATGCCGATTGAAACTGGCCAGTCTGGGAAATTTGGCTTTTGTGTCTAATCCTGATAATTTGACATTTATCTCTCTAATCCTGATTTTCCTGGAAGTCAGATACATAGTTCAGTTTCAGCTTGGTGATGTGAAATTTAGAGTGACTGCATTTTGATTTTTAGCATAATCTGGGGAAATATAAAATATAGTTAAAAACAAAATAGTCGTGTGTGTGTGTGTGTGTGTGTGTGTGTGTGTGTGTGTAAACATATGTGTAGTTGTTGTTTGATTTTGTTTTCAGTACTGGAGATTGAACCCAGGGCTTTGCACATGCTAGGAAAGCACTCTACCCCCAAGCTACCCCTGCCCCCTCCAACCCTGCTTCCTATAATATCATTCTTAACTGGTTTTGTTTTTGTTTTTTGTTTGCACTGGGGATTGAACCTAGGGGCACTCTACTACTGAGTCTCACCTCCCAGCTCTCTCTTTTTAAAAAATGTATTATTGCCGGGCGTGGTGGCGCACGCCTGTAATCCCAGCACTTGGGAGGCTGAGGCAGGAGGATCGCGAGTTCAAAGCCAGCCTCAGCAATGGCGAGGCACTTAGCAACTCAGTGAGACCCTGTCTCTAAAAAAAAAAAAAAAAAAAATACAAAAAAAAAGGGCTGTGAAGGAGCCCCAATTAGGGAGATGGCTATTGCGGTCAGCTGGAAGCCATAAGTTCCACCTGATAATAAGTATGTATGTAACGCACCTGTAAATGCACGTGAGGCACCCACAAAGCTAAAGGTATATAACCGGGTGAAAGCGGTCGGAGTCAGGAAAAGAATGAATTCATTCAGTCAGTCATGCAGTCGCTCGGTCGGAAGAAGAGTTCGGGTCGGAAAAGAAGAAAAGAATCAGAGCGGCCAGAACGTAGGCAGAGCGGTTACAGAAGAGAAACCAGATAGAAGAAATAATTGCTGGTCAGAGTCAGGCCGAGGCTCCCGAGGAAGAAAGAAGAAAGAAGAAAGAAGCTCTAAAAGCTAAACTCTCTCTCTCTCTAAAGAAGAAATCTCTCTCTTTCAAGCTCTCTCTCTTTCTCTCTAAGCTCTAAGAAGAAGAAGAAGAAAAAGCTCTCTCTAATCTTTCTCTCTAAGCTCTTTCTATGAAGAAGAAAAATCTTTCTTTCTCTCTCTAAGCTCTAAGAAAGTAGAAGTAAAAGTAGTAATAGCTTTACTCTGCCTCCGAGAGTTTTCCTCCCGCGGCACTGTGGCTGGCCACGACAGGCAGCTTACAGGGCTGGGGATGTGGCCCAGTGGTCAAGGGCCCCTGAGTTCAATCCCCCGTACCAAAAAAAAAAAAAAAAAAAAAAAAAAAAAAAATTATTGAGACAGGTTCTCAATATGTAGCCAAGGCTGGCTTGACAATTGTGATCCTCCTGTCCATGTAGATGGGATTACAGGTGTGCTCCAGCACACCCAGGTTTCCTAAATTCATTATTAAGCAATTTCATCCTTTCCTTGAGCTTTCACCTAGAAATGCCTTGAGACAAGTAGTGCTCCTATTACTGTCATTCTGGACTTCTAATCTCCACAGATACATAGGGTTTGATGTCCTCATGATCAAACATTTCTCAGTTTTTGTCCTTCTAGTCAGAGACTGATTGGCTTTCAGCATATGGTTGTATTTTAAACTTGTGCATGTGAGGCAAGCACTCTACCAACTGAGCTATATCCCCAGCCCCATGGATTTTAGTTTTTATTTTCATGTAAATAAATGTTCTTCTATCCTGTTTTACTGAACCAGGAGTTATTTACTTCCTTTTCCTCTCAGTTTAAACATTTAAGAAGGAGATATTAGCTAATAGTAAAGCTGCTGTTTTAATAATTTCTTTGAAGCCAGGCACAGTGGTTCATGACTGTCATCCCACCAACACAGGAAGCTGAGGAAGGAGGATCACAAGTTCAAGGCCAGCCTTTGCAATTTAGTGAGGCCCTATCTCAAATAAAAAATGAAAATGTCTGTGGATGTAGTTTCTTGATAAAGCACATTTGGGTTCAGTTCAACCCCCAGGACCAAAATAATCATGATGCTGACAATGATGATGATAATCTTTCCTTTGAAAGTGATAAGCTCTGCTAGTATCACTGAGTTATACACTTAAAACTTATTTAAATAATAAGATTTGTTAATAAAATTAATATACTTTCCACAGGATTTGGGGCTTCAGAAAATAATTTTAAGACAAAAGTATTTTCATCATTCCTCAAAGCTGGTATAGTTTGCTTTGCTTTTAGTTTGCATTAATCATCTCTGTGCATTCGTTAAGAAAGGTAAACCTTTTTGCTAAAGCTGAATGGCGCCTAGCTGAATTTAGAAGTGATAATCCCAGTTGGCTTAGTCAGCTTTAGAACTGCCTTATCCTAACAGATGGGATGTCAGTATTGCAACTGTGATGATTTTAATAATATGTGAGCAGAACAAGGGGGACCTGGGAGGCAAGGGCAGATGACTTCAAGGTCCTTGTGGAGGACATTGGTGGTAGATGTCTTGGGAAACATTTCAATATTGCTATTGACAAGGAGGTGGAAAGCAATAATACAGCTGGAGAATTAAATGGAGAGATCTGCACACAGATGGGTAAAGAGAATGCTGTTTTGCCAACTGGATAACATCTGGCATGTTCAAGTCAACCTAAATACCTAACAAGCTAAGCAAGAGTTCAAGTAGCAGATGATCTCTTCATTTTTTTTTTTTTTTTTTGCAAAGAGCAGGAACATAATAGCCAAAAATGAGTTATGTTCTATGTGAAAACGAGACACAATTAAAATAAAAAAATAAATAGAATCTTCCCTTATACAGATGTGGAATATGCAGCTGGAATGGAAGCCATTGGGAATGTGAGAAGGCAACTTCTAGAAAACCTAAGTGATGTGTTAACTCCATTGCAATGAATTACAGTATAAAATTCAGTAAATTTGTTTTCCTCATAAGATTGCTATGGTTTACCTATCAGTAGAGCTTGCAAGGCAAAACAAACTATGTTTTTCCAAATACAAAACAGGAAAATATATTGGTAATCAATTATACATCTATGACTATGACTATAATAAGACTTTTCGTTGCAATCAATTCACTAGTATAATATTCTATAAGTTATCAATATTTTTAGGATGATTTTTGTGTCAAGATTTTCTTTTCTTTTTCTTTCTTTCTTTTGTGTGTGTGTGTGTGTGTGTGTGTGTGTGTGTGTGTGTGTGTGTGTGGTAGTGGTGGTGGTGGTGATTAAATCCAGGGCCTCATACATGCTGGGCAAATGCTCTACCACTAAGCCAAACCCCCCCAAACAAAATTTCTATTCTTTTTTAAAATTTTTTTTTTAAATTTAATTTAAGTTGTTATACACGCTTTTAGAGTGCAATTCCTTTCATATTACATATAAAGAGCACAGTTTTCCAAGTCATTGGTTTTACACAAAGTATTTTCATAATTTTTTTTTTTTTTTTTTTTTTTGGTACCGGGGATTGAAGTCAGGGGCACTCAACCACTGGGCCACATCCCCAGCCCTTTTTTGTATTTTATTAGAGACAGGGTCTCACTGAGTTGCTAAGTGCCTTGCCATTGCTGAGGGTGGCTTTGAACTCACGATCCTCCTGCCTCAGCCTCCCAAGTGCTGGGATTACAGGCGTGCGCCACCGCGCCCGGCTTTTTCATACGTTTTGAGTTCTATTCTTGATCCCCTTTTCTATGTTCCGTATCACCATGCCTATCTTACTGAGACGGTGAATCTAATCTGAATTTTAGTCACAGCGACAGAAATTATGATGGTATGAAAGATACAATCTATTATTTGTTAATCTTTGACATTGGGGTAAAAGAAACCCTCATGGTTTACAAATCAACTTTTTTTTTTTTTTTTTTTTTTGTGGTACCGGGGATTGAACTCAGGGGCACTGAACCACTGGGCCACATCCCCAGCCCTTTTTTTGTATTTTATTTAGAGACAGGGTCTCACTGAGTTGCTAAGTGCCTCGCCATTGCTGAGGCTGGCTTTGAACTCACGATCCTCCTGTCTCAGCCTCCCAAAGTGAACAAATCAACTTTAATATTTGGTGTTTTATTATTGAAGTATTGCAATTTTCAAGTCTTTTAGAAAGCAATAATAGATCAATAATTTTTTTTTTTTTTTGCAGTACCAGGTATTAAACCTAAGGCCTTGCACATGCTAGGCAAGCATTCTGCCATTGAGCTATATACCCAGACCTTTATTTTTTCATTTTAATTTATTTTTTGATATCAGGTATTGAAACCAGGGACGTTTAACCACCGAGCCACATCCTCAGCACCTTTTTATATTTTATTTAGAGTCAGGGTGTCACTGAGTTACTAAGTGCCAAGTTGCTGGGGCTGGCTTTGAACTCATAATCCTCCTGTCTCAGCCTCCCAAGATGTTGGGATTACAGGTGCACACCATCACGCCCAGCCAGAACTTTATTTATTTTTTTGGCGTGGGAGTACCAGGGATTGAACTCGGGAGCGCTGTACCACTAAACCACATCCCCAACCCTATTTTTTCAAAATATTTTATTTAGAGACAGGGTCTCACTGAGTTGCTTAGTGCCTCGCCTTTGCTGAGGCTGGCTTTGAACTAGCGATCCTCCCACATCAACCTCCTGAGCTGCTGGGATTATAAGCATGCGCCATTGTGCCAGACTCAGACCTTCATTTTTGTTTCTTTTATTAGATAGGGTCTCACTAAATTGCCCAGGCTGGCTTTCAAGTTGTGATCATTCTCCTGGGTAGCTGAGATTACAGTCATGTTCTGCCATACCTAGCAGATCCAGAAATTTCTCTTGTCTTTGAAGGATTAAGTGTAGGGGATTCATAATGTTTTATTTCTTTTTTCTTTTCTTCTTTTCTTTTTTTTTTTTTTTTTTGTTTTTTTGTTTTGTTTTGGTACCACAGATTAAACCCAGAGGTATTTTACTACTGAGCCACATCCCCAGCTCTTTTTATTTTTTATTTTAAGTCAGGGTCTCACTAAGTTGCTTAGGGCTTTGCTTAACTGCTGAGGCTGGCCTCATACTTGTGATCCTCTTGCCTCAGCTTCCCGAGTCATTGGCATTACAGGCAATAACCCAAACTGGATCTGGGGTTAAAGTCAAATCTACAGGTTTCTGTTGTTGTTGTTGTTGTTGTTGAAAGGTAGAGCACACTATTCATTGAGCACCTATGTCCCAGATTCAATTCTAGACACGGGCATAAGCTGGAAATGTTCAGATTAGCATCCAAGAAGAAACAGCTTCATTTCAGTGGAATGAGAGATAAAGAAATAAAATCAATTGAATTTAAAAAGTTTTTAATTTTATTTATTTTTGCAGTACTGGACATTGGACCCAGGAATTCATGCTTACTAGGCAAGTGCTCTACCATGGAGCTATAGCCCCACCAAATCATTTTAGACAGAGCAAGTGCTGGGGAGACAATCACTGACTGATATGATGGAGAGTGTCTGAGGGGCTGATTAGATGGGGTGGTTAAGTGAAGGTGCTCTGAGGATAAAACATACAAATGGAGAATTGAACAGCAAGTACCAATTACATAAAGAACGGAGGCAAGAACCTTCTCAACACAACACAGAGCAGTTCTAAGGCCCAAGGCAGGATAAACTTGGTTAGGAACAAGGCATGAAAATACGATGTCCATCTAATGTAGTTATTGATTGCATTAAACATGCTCAAGATGACAGTGGAAACAGTAGATAAGCTAACTAATCCTAGGGACAGGAGCTAAATCCAGAGTATTGGGAATGTACTGGTGATGGCAATGTGACTGCTGAAACGAGCAAGTCCCCTTACAGAGGTCCAGATGCTACAGGATGAGGGAGCTTAATTCCTGAATAAATCGCAATTACTCTTGGCCCAGACTCCAAACCATCATCATAAGAATATCATCTGAAGGGACTCAAAAAGTGAGATTTTTTTCCCCTTCACAGTTTGAATATTAGGAAGAAGTCATATTATAATATCATCATTGTAAAAGGCGAGGAACTGTGATAAACTCATTCCCTACCCCTCGCCCACTTTCAAATCCATCTTTAATACATATTTATTATTTATTTTGTTACTGGGTATGAAACCCAGGGGCACTTGACTACTGAGCCACATCCCCAGCCCCTTTTATGTTTTATTTTGAGACAGAATCTCACTAAGTTGCTTAGAGTCTTGCTAAGTTGCTGAGGCTGGCTTTGAACTCATGATCCTCCTGCCTCAGCCTCCAGAGTCCTTGGGACTACAGATGTGCACCACCACTGGCCTGGCCCTCTTTGTTTTGGGCCTGGCCCTCTTTACAATTCAGCACTGAAAAATTATTTCATAAAATGTTAGTTAGTTCTTTTGTAGCATTGATCAGTGTGTGTGTGTGTGTGTGTGTGTGTGTGTGTGTGTGTGTGTGTTTAATTTTTGTGGTGTTAGGGATGGAATTCAGGGCTTCATTCATGCTAGATCAGAGCTCTACCATTGAGCTAAACCCTTGGCCCTTAATTAGTGAATATTAATATTTACCTTAAACAAGGAAAATAAATCCTAAATTTATATTCCCTCCCAATCCAATAATGTTTAGATTAGCTTTGAATGAGGTTTGCATTTGCATGAAGTTATTCATCCTTCTATTTTGATCCTTCAGGCATAGTTTCAATGTTTCCACTTATAAACTGTCAAGCTGTAGATTTAAAATAAATACTTGTTGAGGCTCAAAGTTTAGAAACCTAAGCCGGGGCGCGGTGGCGCACCCCTGTAATCCCAGCACTTGGGAGGCTGAGGCAGAAGGATGGCGAGTTCAAAGCCAGGCTCAACAATGGCGAGGTACTTAGCAACTCAGTGAGACCCTCTCTCTAATAAAATACAAAAAAGGGCTGGGGATGTGGCCCAGTGGTCGAGTGCCCCTGAGTTCAATCCCTGGTACCCCCGCCCAGAAAAAAAGAAAGTTTAGAAAACCTAAAGAAAATCAAACACTGTCTTCAATCTTTCCCTTAAATAAGTAATAATATATTTTAGAAAGTCAATTTACACTAAATATTTTGCAGTACTGTGCAAAATAGGCTAAATAATGGTGTGACAATTTGGAAAATCTTTTTTGCCCTTACAGCATTTCATCCCCAAATCAGAAGTGTAATGTGAAAAGAAATCACTTTATTATATTTTATTGAGGGAGGGGCACTACTGGAGAGGCTGACACAGGAGAATCCCAAGTTTGAGCCCAGTATGAGTAACAGAGTGAGAGCTTGTCTCAAAATTAAAAAAAAAAAAAAAATACAGACTGGGGATTTATCTTAGTGGTAAAGCATGCTTGAATTTAATCCCCAGTACTGCACCAGAAAAGAAAGAAAGAATGAAAGGAAGAAAGAGAGAGAGAGAGAGAGAGAGAGAGAGAAAAGAAAAGAAAAGAAAAGAAAAGAAACACTAATTGTTTTAAGACAGGTTCTAGCTATTGTCAGGTATACTTCAAACTCAGCCATCCTCCTGCCTTAGTCTTCCCAGTAGCTGCAATTACAATAGTAGACCACCAAAGCCTGGTGCGGTGGCTGGCGTACACCTATAATCCCAGCACTTGGGAGGCTGAGGTAGGAAGATGGAGAGTTCAAAGCCAGCCTCAGGAATGGCAGGTGAGGCACGTAGCAACTCAGTGAGACCCTGTCTCCAAATAAAATACAAAAAAGGGCTGGGGCTGGGCGCAGTGGCGCACGCCTGTAATCCCAGCACTTTGGGAGGCTGAGGCAGGAGGATCGCGAGTTCAAAGCCAGGCTCAGCAATGGCAAGGCACTTAGCAACTCAGTGAGACCCTGTCTCTAAATAAAATACAAAAAAAAAGGGCTGGGGATGTGACCCAGTGGTCGAGTGCCCCTGAGTTCAATACCCCCGTACCAAAAAAAAAAAAAAAAAAAAAAAAAAAAAAAAGGGCTGGGGATGTGGCTCAATGGTCGAGTATCCCCTGGTTTTGTTGTTGTTTATTTTTAAATTACCAGAATATAGTTTCTTTATTTTACCTGGGGTGAGTAATCTGATAAAAACTTTGGTATAACCAATCTCTGTATATTTGGGATTAAAAATAAGATTTACAGCCCACATGAGGCTTAAACCCATGATCTTGAGATAGTAAGTCTCAAGCTCTACAGACTGAGCTGGCCAGATGTTCTGGCCCAGTATCTCAAAACTTATTTCTTCATGATTACATTTAGGACTGTATTCAGGTCCAGATTTGAAGTCGAATTTACTCTTACCAGGTGCCTTGGTAACTCCAGAAATTCAAACTCTGAGGTCAGTGCCCTCCCATTTCCATCTATTTCCTACCTTGTTTTACCAGTGACCTTTTCCCACCCACAGTGAAGCGACCAGTACTGAAAAAGACAACCAGGCGTGTCACTGGCTGAGCTGGGCGTGGTATGCTCCTGTAATCCCAGAAGGTTGAGGCTGGAGCATCCTAAATTCAAGACAGCCTGGGCAATATAACCAGACTATCTCAAAATTAAAAATATAAAAGACTGGGAAAGGCAGCTCAGAGAGTCAGAACCTGGGTTCAGTCTTCACTACTAGGGTGAGGGGAATGTCACTGGAGTGCTTGCACTGGGGTTTGTAATATCAGTGTTAGCTTATTTGACAGCTTTTTTTCCAAATATAGAGCCTTTAACTTAACATTAAAAGCCAGTGTGTTTGTCTTCAGGCCCAACAAGGCTGCCTTTCTCAGTAGGTCAGTCCTGAGAATCCCTGGGGAGAGAATTACTTTTGTTAGTGACCAAAGAAAGGAAAACAAGGGGAGTCCCTGGGAACTGCTACAAGGGGAAATAAAGAGAAATGGAGCTTGGGAAATCAGCTGAGCATGAGAAACGGTTGTCAATCACATCCCCCTGTGGCTTTAGGACAGTAGCTTCCAACCTCTGGAATAGATGTGGCTTTCAGTGTTCCTGATAATCAGGTTGTACCACAAACCATTATTCCAGCCTTTCTGGGTGACCCAGAAAATAGTTGTTTTTTGTTTGTTTGTTTGGTTGGTTGGTTTTGTTTTTAAAATTGGTTTCCAGAATGCAGCTGAGTTGAAATCCCCTGACTTACGTAGTATTTCTCAAACTTTAAGATGCTCATGAATCACCTGGGGGGAACTTACTAAGATGCAGATCTTTCCTTCCATCTATCTATCCAACCATCCATCCATCCATCCATCCATCCACCCATCCATTCATCAACTCAGGTTGGGAATCTCCAGTCTGGGGATTTGTGCAGTCCAGGCAAGCCCCCTACCACTGAGCTACACCTCCTGCCCCAAGAGACAGATCCTGATTCAGTCAGTCTGAGGCAGAATCTTCAGCCTTTTTAGCCAGTCACAGGAGTTGCTTGTGCTGTTGGGGAGGCCATGGACAGATATCAACTCTGGATACCAGTTGATTCCATGTAATGGTTTTGTTATAAGCAGAGGCGACTTAAACCATCTGCACCTGAGGTTGTATTGTATTAGCCCACCCTTAAACCCGTCTCCACCTGAGGGTGTAACCCACCCTTAAACCATCTCCATCTGAGGGCCTATTAACCCTGTGCTTTATAAACCCTGCCCTTGCTACGGGCGGGCCCCATTTTCTACCACCCTGTTTTGTGCGGGTAGAAGTTGGTGGCCCCAGCTGAAATAAAAGCTTCTTTGTTACATGAGTGGCTTGTAAGACTTTTTTTCCTGCAAATTGGGTACAACAGTTTCAGTGCCTGCCATTAAGCCACTGGTTAACATTTGAGTGCCAGACATTTTAAAATATGAATCCTGAAAATCCCATTAAAATTTAGAGTAAAATCTAAATGGATTCTAAAGCTTTTAACTTAACATGGTCTTTAGCCTGCCTCTTTGAAATCTCCCTACCACTCTCCTCTGACTCACTCGCCTTGCTGCAGGGCACAGTCATTGCAGCTGTTCGTTCTAGGTGCTAGACTTTCCCTTCAAGGTCTCCTACCTGTTGTTCTTTCTGTTTGGAATGCTGTATCCTCCATAGCCTCAGGGCTTGCTCCCTCTTTCAGCTCAAATACCACTTCCTCAGCTCCCGTTTGATCAGCTATCCTCCTCTTCTTATTTGTTTTTTATTTTTATTTTTTTGGTACTGGGGATTGAACTCAGGGGCTCTTGACCACTGGCCACATCCCCAGCCCTTTTTGTATTTTATTAGAGACAGGGTCTCACTGAGTTGCTAAGTGCCTTGCCTTTGCTGAGGCTGGCTTTGAACTCGCGATCCTCCTGCCTCAGCCTCCCAAGAGTTGGGATTACAGGCGTGCCAGCTCTCTTCTTATTTTTTAATTTGAGACAGGGTCTCAGCTAAATTGCTGAGGCTGGCTTTGAACTGGTCTTCCTGCCTCTGTTTTCTTAGTAGCTGGGATTACAAGAGTATGCCACCATACATGGCTTGTGCTTGATTTTTGTTTTTGCAGTACTAGGGATCTATCCCAGGGCATTACTAATGCCAGGCAAGCACTTTGCCACTTAGATGCATTCCCACTTTTTGAGCCAGAAAATCTGCTTTAAATTCTGCTTTCTTTTTCTTTTAACTTTTTTTTTTCACATTCTCTCTCTCTCTCTAACTTGCAAAACTTGTTCACACTCAATTTCCTTATCTCTGTGTGTGTGTGTGTGTGTGTGTGCGCGCGCGCGCACGCAGGGGGTAATACTACCTATGTTCTGAAGTTACAATGAAGATATCAAATTACACAAACATGAGGAAATGAATGTAAAACTTTTAATTTTATTTATTTTTTTGGTACCAGGGATTGAACTCAGGGGCACTTAACTACTGAACCACATCTCCAGCCCTTTTTTTTTTTTTTTTTTTTTTTTTTTTTTTTTTTGTGGTACCGGGGATTGAACTCAGGGGCACTCATCCACTGGGTCACATCCCCAGCCCTTTTTTGTATTTTATTTAGAGACAGGGTCTCACTGAGTTGCTAAGTGCCTCGCCATTGCTGAGGCTGGCTTTGAAACTCGCGATCCTCCTGCCTCAGCCTCCCAAAGTGCTGGGATTACAGGCGTGCGCCACCGCGCCCGGCTTCCAGCCCTTTTTAAATATTTTATTAGAGACAGGGTTTCACTGAGTTACTTAGGGCATCACCAAACTGCTGAAGCTGGCTTTTTTTTTTTTTTTTTTTTTTTTTTTCCCTTTGGTACTGGGGATCGAACTCAGGGGCACTCAACCACTGGGCCACATCCCCAGCCCTTTTTTGTATTTTATTAGAGACAGGGTCTCAATGAGTTGCTAAGTGCCTCACCATTGCTGAGGCTGGCTTTGAACTCGCGATCCTCCTGCCTCAGCTTCCCAAGTGCTAGGATTACAGGCGTGTGCCACCACGCCTGGCTGAAGCTGGCTTTTGAACTCAAAATTTTCCTGCCTCAGCTTCCCGAGCCACTGGGATTATAGGTGTGTGCCACCAAGCCCTGCTGAGGGTACAAGTCTTAACACAGTGCCTGCAAACTGGCAACCAAAAAATTATGCCCAAGGAGGTGAGTTCATTGCAGCTTTGCTTTTTGTTTTTCAATTTTAATAGCTATATAGTACTGATATAATATTTAAAGCTTTTAAAAATATAATTGCTACTATTTTCACATGAAAAAATTAAAATAACATAAAAGAATGTTCAGAGAAAAATAAGGGTTTTTCTCAAACCCTGGTGTGTAGTCTATGATGTGTTCTTACAGGAAACTAGGATATAACAATTCTTAACATGCCCACCAGTAATATTCTGAAACACATTTGAAATAGCAAAATTTTATAAATAATCAAAATGTCCATTATTATGAAAAATGTTTGTGTAACAGCCACACTATGGATACTATGCAGCAATTTAACAAAACAGGTTGCAAAATGATGTGTTCATTGTGATAGCTTTCTTTTGAACTCATATAACTATTACATAAGAAAAAATATAATTTCACATAATCAATATCCAATTGTTAAGAATTAGGTGCACTTTCCCGTGATATTTTTACAATCTAACTGGCTCTTTTTTATTATTTATTTACTTATTTATTTGTTTTGGGACTAGGGAGTGAACTCAGGTGTGATCTAGCATTGAACTACATCCCCAGCCTTTTTAGTTTTTTATTTGAGACAGGGTCTCTCACTAAGTTGCTGAGACTGGCCTCAAACTTGCGATCCTTCTGCCTCAGCCTCCCAAATTGCTGCGATTACAAGCGTGGATCACTACACCTGGCTAACTGGACCTTTTTAGATTTGTATCTTGATAATGTAACAGCAATTGGGAGAATAAATTTTATTTGAAGACAGGATATCATTGAATTTCCCAGGCTGGCCTTAAACTTGTGATCCTCCTGCCTCAGCCTTCCAAATTTCTGGGATTACAGTTATATGCAAATGTGCCTGGTATCAGTTTGTAAAAATTAAGTAAAAAAAAAAACCTATGTGTATGTTACCAGCTTTCTTTTCTTTTTCAGTTAAGGTAAAGGTGGGGAAAAGAACTTGTACTTGTCATACCAATGATACAGCATCTTCATTGTATAGATCTTTACTCTCATGTCCAAAGAGGCAAAATGTTTCAGATATTAGAATTTATATGATTCTAAAAACCAGATAACATGGTATAATATATATGCCATACTATGTGACATACCCAGTGAGGTCTGGGATACTGTAACTTGTCCAAACACATTAACATTTCTTATAGTTCAGGGAAGTTTGTGCTGCTAAATGAATTTGTGCCAAATTTGCAGAAAGATATTTTTATTTCAGACACAGGGTTGGGAATGACCTCATTCTCTTTCTTTTCATATATAACATGTGTATGTGTACTTATATGTTATACATATATATAAAATTTGTATGTATATATGTATATAATATGTATATTTATGCACATATATATGTATGTGCATATACAAACATGTGTATCTCATTTATTTATCTATTTATTTATTGTTAAAATTTATTTATTTTTAGTCTAATTTGTTATACATTTTTGCAGAGTACATTTCATTTCATATTACATATAAAGAGCACAATTTTTATTCTTTTTCAAGTTGCTGGTTTTCTATAAAGTATTTCTACAACAATTGTGTCTTCATATATGAATCTAGGGTAATCATGGATAATTCAGTCTGCTATTATTCTTATCTCCTTGTCCCCTCCTCTCCCCCCTCTTTGTTCTATTTAAAGTTCTTTCATTCCTCTCATCCCCACTCCCTTGCCTTTATAACTTAGTATCTTCATATCAAAGAGATCATTTTGACCTTTGGGTTTTGGGGATTGGCTAACTTCACTTAGCATTATTTTCCCCAACTCCATCCATTTATCTGCAAATGCCATGATTTTATCCTCTTTTAGTGCTGAGTAGTGTTCCATTGTGTATATATACCAAAGATTCACTATCCATTCATCTGCTGTTGGGCATCGGGGTTGGTTCCACAATCTAGCTGTTGTGAATTGTGCTGCTATAAACATTGATGTAGCTGTGTCCCTGTAGTATGCTGTTTTTAAGTCCTTAGGGAATAGACCAAGGAGTGGGATAGCTGGGTCAAATGGTGGTTCCATTCCAAGTTTTCCTAGGAATCTCCATACTGCTTTCCAGATTGGCTTCACCAATTTGCAGTTCCACCAGCAGTGTAAGAGAGTGCCTTTTCCCCACATCCTTGCCAGGATTTTTTTTTTTTTTTTTTTTTTTTTTTTTTTTTGATAGCTGCCATTCTGACTGGAGTAAGATGAAATCTTAGAGTAGTTTTGATTTACATTTCTCTAACTGCTAGAGATGTTGAACATTTTTTCATATATTTGTTGATTGTTTGCATATCATCTTCTGAGAAGTGTCTGTTTAGTTTCTTGGCCCATTTATTGATTGGAGTATTTGTTTTTTTTGGTGTTAAGTCTTTTGAGAGCTTTATAAATCCTTGAGGTTAGTGTTCTATCTGATATGCTTGTAGTAAAGATTTGCTTCCATTCTGTAGGTTCTCTATTCACCTCACTGATTGTTTCTTTTGCTGAGAAAAAGCTTTTTAGTTCGAATCCATCCCATTTATTGATTCTTGGTTTTAGTTCCTGCGCTATAGGGGTCTTATTGAAGAAGTTGGAACCTAAACCAACATGATGGAGATTTGGGCCTACTTTTTCTTCTATTAGGTGCAAGGTCTCTGGTTTAATTCCTAGGTCCTTGATCCACTTTGAGTTAAGTTTTGTGCATGGTGAGAGAAAGAGATTTAATTTCATTTTATTACATGAGGATTTCCAGTTTTGCCAACACCATTTGTTGAAGAGGCTGTCTTTTCTCCAGTGAACGTTTTTGGCACCTTTGTCTAATATAAGATAACTTTAGATGTGTGAGTTAGTCTCTGTGTCTTCTATTCTGTACCCTTGGTCAACTGGTCTATTTTGGTGCCAATACCATGCTGTTTTTGTTACTATTGCTTTGTAGTATAATTTAAGGTCTGGAATAGTGATGCCACCAGCTTCATTCTTCTTGCTAAGAATCGCTTTGGCTATTCTGGGTCTCTTATTTTTACAGATGAATTTCATGATTGCTTTTTCTATTTCTTTGAGGAATGATATTGGGATTTTTTTTCTTTTTTTTTTTTTTTTTGGTACCGGGGATTGAACTCAGGGGCACTCGACCACTGGGCCACATCCCCAGCCCTTTTTTGTATTTTATTTAGAGACAGGGTTTCACTGAGCTGCTAAGTGCCTCGCCATTGCTGAGGCTGGCTTTGAACTCGCGATCCTCCTGCCTCAGCCTCCCAAAGTGCTGGGATTACAGGCGTGAGCCACGGTGCCCGGCTGATATTGGGATTTTGATTGATATTCCGTTGAATCTGTACAGTGCTTTTGGGAGAATGGTCATTTTGACAATGTTAGTTCTACCTATCCATGAACAAGGTAGGTCTTTCCATCTTCTAAGATCTTCACTAATTTCTTTCTTTAGTGTGCTGTAGTTTTCATTGTAGAGGTCTTTCACTTATTTTGTTAAGTTGATTCCCAAATATTTTATTTTTTTGAGGCTATAGCAAATGGGGTGAATTTCCTAGTTTCTCTTTCTGAGGATTTGTCACTGATGTACAGAAATGCCTTTGATTTATGGGCATTGATTTTATATCCAGCTACTTTGCTGAATTCATTTATTAGATCTAGAAGATTTCTGGTGGAATTTTTTGGATCTTCTATGTATAGAATCATATCATCGCAAATAGTGATAATTTGAGTTCTTCTTTTCCTATCCGTATCCCTTTAATTTCTTTCATCTGTCTAATTACTCTGGCTAGGGCTTCAAGAATTATGTTAAATAGGAGTGGTGAAAGTGGGCATCCCTGTCTTGTTCCAGTTTTTAGAGGGAATGCTTTCAATTTTTCTCCATTTAGGATGATGTTGGCCTGGGGCTTAGCATAGATGGCCTTTATGATGTTGAGGTAAGTTCCTGTTATCCCTATTTTTTTCTAGCATTTTAAACATGAATGGATGTTGTATTTTGTCAAATGCTTTCTCTGCATCTATTGAGATGATCATGTGATTTTTTATTTTTGAGCCTATTGATGTGATGAATTACATTTATTGATTTTCTTTTTTTTTTTTTTTTTTTTTTTTTGTGGTACCGGGGATTGAACTCAGGGGCACTTAACCACTGGGCCACATCCCCAGCCCTTTTTTGTATTTTATTTAGAGACAGGGTCTCACTGAGTTGCTAAGTGCCTCGCCATTGCTGAGGCTGGCTTTGAACTCGCGATCCTCCTGTCTCAGCCTCCCAAAGTGCTGGGATTACAGGCGTGCGCCACCACACCCGGCTTATTGATTTTCTTTTTCTTTTTTTTTTTTATATTTATTTATTTACTTTAGTTGTACACAATGTAATGCATTTATGTTTACGTGGTGCTGAGGATCGAACCCGGGCCGCACACGTGCGAGGCGAGCGCTCTGCCGCTGAGCCACAACCCAGCCCCCTCTTTTTTTTTAATATTTATTTATTTGCTTTCGTTGTACACAATGCAATGCATTTATGTTTTCGTGGTGCTGAGGATTGAACCCGGGCCGCGCACGTGCTAGGCAAGCGCTCTACCACTGAGCCACAACCCCAGTCCTGATTTTCTTATATTGAACCAACCTTGCATCCCTGGAATGAAGCCCACTTGATCATGGTGCACTATCTTTTTGGTGTGTTTTTGTGTTTGATTTTCCAGAATTTTATTGAGGATTTTTATTTATGGAGCAGGGGATTGAACCCAGGGCCTTGTGCATGTGAGGCAAGCACTCAACCAACTGAGCTATATCCCTATCCCCAACAAACATGTGTATCCATACACAGTTATTTTTGGGGAAATGGTGGGAATTGAACACAGAGCTTTGTGCATGCTAAATATGCACCTAATTATACCCTTGGCTCCTTGTATATTGCTTATGTCATTTTTTTTTTTTTTTTTTTGACTGGAGATTGAACCCAGGGCGCTACATCCCCAGTCTTTCTTTCTTTCTTTTTTTTTTTTTTTTAATTTTGAGACAGGGTCATGATAAGTTGCTGAGGGCCTAACTAAGATGCTGAGACTAACTTCAAACTTGTGATCCTTCTGCTGGAGTCGCTGGGATTACAGGTGTGCACCACCGTGCCTGGCAACTGCTTATATCTTATACATAATTCTCATGTCCATCCAAAAATGCAAAGGTTGGTAGTTTCATCATTTAGTTAACAATTTAATTTAATGTCCACTTTAATTTAGATGTTTTGTTTGGTCGTGAGGGCATTTTCTCTTCTGCCAAGGTGCAGTGTGGGAACCTTTGTGATTTGAAAAAATAATCATGCTTTCTTTTTCTTAGCAGTTCTGTGATGTCAACAGGGAATGGAAACAAACTTCGACAACTCAAAATACATAAACTCTGTAAACAGTCAAATTTGAGTCCCAGCTTTACCATTGGTTGGCAAAGGAATGAAATGTCAACAGGATCTCATGTAAGTCAAACTTGAATTCAAGTAGATCATAAACTGCAGAAATTGGTGAATGAATGATTAATTTTGAGAAGGAGGAAAGAAGCAATGACTGGAGGCACACAGGGAGAAGGTTAGATGCTAATATATTCACATGCAGAATACCAACCGTGAACTGCAATGTGACTTTGTTCCCTTAAGATTATGATGGAGTTGAAAAATTCCTATCACCTGGTGAAATTGAACCATCATAACTTCTCAGTGCAGTTCTTACGTTTGTGGTGATGCTGGTGCAAATAAGCCAGCTGGGTTGCCAGTCTTACAAAGGCACAGCAAGCACAATTATGTATGGCAAATAATGTTGCTAATGGTACTTTTTTTTTTTTTTTTTTTTTTGGTACCGGGGATTGAACTCAGGGGCACTCGACCACTGGGCCACATCCCCAGCCCTTTTTTGTATTTTATTTAGAGACAGGGTCTCACTGAGTCGCTAAGTGCCTCACCATTGCTGAGGCTGGCTTTGAACTCGCGATCCTCCTGTCTCAGCCTCCCAAAGTGCTGGGATTACAAGCATGCACCACCGCGCCCGGTGCTAATGGTACTTTATATTACTGCTTTATGTATTGACTATCCTATGCTTTTTATTTCTATTTTACAATGTACTCCTTTTACTTACTAAGAAGATAAATTAACTGTGAAACAGCCTTAGCCGATCCTTCAGTAGGGATTCCAGAGGAAGGCTTGGTCATGACAGCTGCATGCATGCTTCCAGACCTGAAGACCTACCAGTGGGTCAAGATGTGGAGGTGGAAGACAGTGACATTGATGATTCCAGCCCTTTGGAGGCCTAGGCTCATGTGCATGTTTGTGCCATAGTTTTTAATGAAAAAAGTTTTAAAAGCAAAGAAAAGTTAAGCATACTAAAAAGCTTATGGAATAAAAGAAATAAAGAAAATGTTTTTGTACAACTGTACAGTGTGTGTGTGTGTGTGTGTGTGTGTGTGTGTGTGTGTGTTTGGTATCAGGGACTGAACCCAGGGGTGCTTAACCACTGAATCACATCCCCAGCCATTTATATGTTGTATTTTGAGACAGGGTCTAAGTTGCTTAAGGCCTCATTAATTTGCTGAGGCTGGCCTCAACCTGAAATCCTCCTGCCTCAGCCTCCTGAGTTGCTGGGATTATAGGCATAAACCACCACACTTGACCTTTGTTTGTGTTATAAGTGTTATTACAAATGAGTCAAAAAGGTTTTTTTTTTGTTGTTTTTGTTTTTTTTGGTACCGGGGATTGAACTCAGGGGCACTCGACCACTGGGCCACATCCCCAGCCCTTTTTTGTATTTTTATTAGAGACAGGGTCTCACTGAGTTACTAAGTGCCTCGCCATTGCTGAAGCTGGCTTTGAACTCGCGATCCTCCTGCCTCAGCCTCCCAAAGTGCTGGGATTACAGGCGTGTGCCACTGCGCCCGGCTAAAAGTTTTTAAAGAGCTGGGCATGGTGGTACATGCCTGTAATCCCAGCATCTGGGGAGGCTGACTCAGCCAGGAGGATCACATGTTCAAAGCCAGCCTAAGCTACTTAGTGAGCTCCTAAGCAACTCAGTGAGACCCTGTCTCTAAATAAAATACAAAATAGGGCTGGGGATGTGGCTCAGTGGCTGAGTGCCCCTGAGTTCAATCCCTGGTATCTCCTTCAAAAGAACAAAACAAAACAAAACCTTTTTTTTTTTTTTTTTTTTTTTTTTTTGGTACCGGGGATTGAACTCAGTGGCACTCGACCACTGGGCCACATCCCCAGCCCTTTTTTGTATTTTATTAGAGACAGGGTCTCACTGAGTTGCTAAGTGCCTCGCCATTGCTGAGGCTGGCTTTGAACTCGCTATCCTCCTGCTTCAGCCTCCCAAAGTGCTGGGATTATAGGCGTGCGCCACCGCGCCCCGCTTAAAACCTTTTTTTTTTCTTGTACCAGGGCTTGAACCCAGGGGCACTTAAGCACTGAGCCACATTCCCAGCCTTATATTGTATTTTATTTAGAGACAGGGTCTCACTGAGTTGCTTAGCACCTTGTTTTTGCTGAGGTTGCTTTGAACTCAGAATCTTCCTGCCTCAGCCTCCTGAGCCTCTGGGATTACAGGCATGTGCCACTGCACCTGGCTAAAAGTTTTTAAAAATTAAAAAGATTTAAAGAAAATTGGTGTAAGCCAAGGTTAGTGTATTACTGAGGAAAGGTTTTCTAAAAATATATTTAAAGCAGCCTAAACGTAGAATGTCCATAAAATCTAGAGTAGTGTACAGTTACAGTAATGTCCTGGGCCTTTGCATCCCCTTACTGCTATCTCACTGAGTCACCAAGACCAACTTCCAGTTCCATGACAAAAATCATTTTTTAAATTAAAGAAATTTAAATATTGTAATACTTATAAGGGCACGATGTGATGTTTTTATTTTATTTTAAAAAATATTTTTAGTTGTAGCCAGGCATGGTGGTGCATGCCTGTAATCCCCAGCACTTGGGAGGCTGAGGCAGGAGGATCGCAAGTTCAAAGCCAGCCTCAGCAATGGCGAGGTACTTAGCAACTCAGTGAGACCCTGTCTCTAATAAAAATACAAAAAAGGGCTGGGAATGTGGCCCAGTGGGTGAGTGCCCCTGAGTCCTGCTACCAAAAGAAAAAAGAATAAAAAAAAAAAGGAAAAGAAAAATTTTTTTTAGTTGTAGTTGGACACAATACCTTTATTTTATTTATTTTTATGTGGTGCTGAAGATCGAACTCAGGACCTCACACTTGCTGGGCCAGTGTTCTACTGCTGAGCCATAACCCCAGCCCCCATGTAATGTTTTGATATATGTATACATTGTGTAATGTTCAAATCAGTGTAAGCATGTCTATCTGTTCAACCATTTATCACTTCTTTAGGTGAAAACTTTCAAAACCCTTTCTTTTAGGGTAGGGGATAGAGTTCACTGGTATAGTGCTGGCCCATCACACAGGAGGTCCTGGGTTTGATGCCTAAAACAGAAAAAAAAATCCCTTTATTGAACTTTTACATTTTGTTTGTCACATTATTCATGTATTTATTTTGCAGCACTGGGTACAGAAACCAGGGCCTTATAGGCAAGCAAGTGTTGTACCATCTGATATATACCCCAAGCCCCAGCTTACAAAAAATATTGTGTGTTATTATATTATAGTCACCCTCCTATTTTTTTTTTTTTTTTTTTTTTGTGGTACCGGGGATTGAACTCAGGGGCACTCGACCACTGGGCCATATCCCCAGCCTTTTTTTGTACTTTAATTAGAGACAGGGTCTCACTGAGTTGCTAAGTGCCTTGCCATTGCTGAGGCTGGCTTTGAACTCGCGATCCTCCTGCCTCAGCCTCCCAAAGTGCTGGGATAACAGGCGTGCGCCACCGCGCCTGGCTCTCCTATTTTTTTTTTACAAAAATTTTTACATTAGTATTATAGTCACTCTACTATGCAGCAGAATACCAAAATTTATTTCTCTAACTGCAATTTAGTACTCATTAGTCAATGTTTCCCAACCTTCCCTTCCCTCTCCCTTCCTCAGCCTCTGCAACTACTATTTTACTCTCAATTCTTATGAGATCCGTGTTTTAGAATCCACATGAATGAGATTGTGCAGTTTTTGTCTTTTTGCACTTGTTTCTTCCACTTAACATAATGTCCTCTAAGTTCCTTCACATCACCCCAAATAACAGGATTTCATCCTTTTTATAGTTTAATAGTATTTCATACACATCACATTTTCAAATCTATTCATTCATTGATGGACATGTAGGTTGACTTAATATCTGGCTATTGTGAATAGTGTTGCAAAAAACATGGGAGTTCAGATGTCTCTTTAACATACCAATTTCATTTCCTTTGACATAAACCCAGTTACGTTGGATCATATGGTTGTTTTATGTTTAACTTTTTGAGGAACTTCCATGCTATTTTCCATAATGGCTGCACTTATTTAAACTTCCACCAACAATCCTTTTCCCCACCTCCTCACCTATACTTATCTTTTGTCTTTTTTTTTTTTTTAATAATGAATCATTTAAATCTATCTATCTATTGATCTATTTATTTTTGAGGCCATGAAGATTGAACTTGGGGCTTCATGCATGCTAGACAGGAGCTTTACCACTCAGCTACATCCCCAGTCTTTTTTTCTTCTTCTTTTTAAACTAGTGTGCTAAAATTATATATAACAGTGAGATTAATTTTTGTATATTTATGTATGCACATGACATAATTTAGTCAACTTCATTTCTCAGTACCTCCATTTTCTTCCTGTCAGCGCTCCCCATGTTTCCCTTCTTCTATTGAAGGAGCCCTAATTAGGAAGGGCTGTTGTAGCTAGCTGGAAGCCATGGGTTCCACCTGATATGTATGTGACGCACCTGTAGGCACCCGCAAACCTGAAGGTATATAACCGGGTGAAAGCGGTCCGAGTTAGGAGAACGGAGAATTCAGTCAGCCGGGCAGTCACTCGGTCGGTCAGAAGAATCAGAGCGGCCAGAACGTAGGCAGAGCGGTTACAGAAGAGAAAACAGACAGAAGAGAAATGACTGGTCAGAGTTAGGCCGAGGCTCCTGAGGAAGACAGAAGACAGAAGAAAGAAGTAGGAAGAAAGAAGAGAGAAGAAAGAAGCTCTAATCTTTCTCTAAGCTAAGCTCTATCTTTCTTTAAGACTCTACTCTAAGCTAAGAAGACAAGAAGAAAAGCTCGTTCTAATCTTTCTCTCTAAAAATCTTTCTTTCCCTCTCTAAGCTCTAAGAAAGTAGAAGTAAAAGTAGTAAAAGCTTAACTCTGCCTCCGAGAATTTTCCTCCCGTGGCGGCGCCGTGGCTGGCCGTGACAGGCAGCTTACATTCTATTGGTCTCCCTTCTATTTTCATCTGTAATGACCATTATGACTGGATTGAGGTTGTATTTCATTATAGTTTTAGTTTGTACCTTCCTGATAACTATGGATGTTGAACGATTTTTTTTTTTTTCTTTTTGGTACTGGGGATTGACCAGAGACACCTAACCACTGAGCCACATTCCCAGCCCTTTTCATTTTTTGAGACAGGACCTCACTAAGTTGCTGAGGCTGGCTTTGGACTTGCAATCCTTCTGCCTCAGCCTCCTGAGCCACTGAGATTACAGGCGTGCGCCACTGCACCCGGCTGTATGTTCCTTTTGAGAAATGTCAATTCAGGTCTTTTACCCAATCGATACATTTAATTTTCATGGGACTAAACCCTGTCTAAGTGGAGATGACCACAAGTGGGATATTAATCTGAAGTTCTGCAGAGAGATTTGAGCTGGATTCATGAGTTGATTCTAATGAATGAATGTCATTGTCCATGAATAGGATATAAAGAAAGGGCTGCTGGGAGCAGTGGTGCATGTCTGTAATTGCCTGACCCGGGAGGCTGATACAGGGAGATCACAAGTTCTAACCAGCTTTGGCAATTTAGTAAGATGGTATGTCAAAAAAAAAAAAAAAAAAAAAAAAAATATATATATATATATATACATAAAATAAAGAAAAGGGCTGGGGATGTATCTCAGTGGTAGAATACCTGTGTGTCCCACTACAAAAAAAAATGAATAAATAAATAAATAAGAATAAAGGTTAAGAAGAGATAACCGGTCTGGGGTTGTGGCTCAGCGGTAGAGCGCTCGCCTAGCACATGCACGGCCCGGGGTTCGATCCTCAGCACCACGTAAAAGTAAAGGCATTGTGTACAACTAAAAAAAAAAAAAAAAAAGAAGAAGAAGAAGAAGAAGAGATAACCACCATCTGAAAACTGAGCAAAAAGATCCAGAAAAAAATTTGGTGAAAGAACAGCCTGGCAGAGAGAAGGAGGAGGGTCAGAGAGAATGCATGTGAGGAGAAACCCAGCCGAACTAAGGTGAAATGAATGCATTTGGAGGTAAGAAAGGGAAGCCAGTGACTCGAGGCCACTTTATCCTGAAATGTGACTATGATAGGAAAAGATACTGGGGCAGCTGGAAGGGGTTTAAGGTCCAGGAAAGGCATTTTAATTTTTTAAAGTTTTGTTAAGATGGAAGAGAACTGAGAATGTTTGTGTTGCTAAAGAAAAGAAAAATGTACACCTTCCTCAAACTTTAGTAATAGTTCTTTTGTTAGTCTTTGAATAAAGCCTCCACCTGCCTCTTCTTCTCTCCCCTTAAAATAGTGTGGGCTTTACAAAAGAAACAGTTAGTGAGGTGAATAGAGAGCCTACTAATTGGGAACAAATTTTTACCACATGCACGTCAGATAGAGCACTAATCTCTAGAATATATAAAGAACTCAAAAATCTTAACACCAAAAAAAAAAAACAAATAACCCAATCAATAAATGGGCCAAGGAACTGAACAGACACTTCTCAGAAAAAGATATAAAAATCAATCAACAAATACATGAAAAAATGTTTAATATCTCTGGCAGTTAGAGAAATGCAAATCAAAACTACTTTAAGATTCCATTTCACTCCAGTAAGAATGACAGCTATCAAGAACACAAATTGCCGGGCGCAGTGGCGCACGCCTGTAATCCCAGCACTTTGGGAGGCTGAGGCAGGAGGATCGCAAGTTCAAAGCCAGCTTCAGCAATGGCGAGGCACTTAGCAACTCAGTGAGACCCTGTCTCCAAATAAAATACACAAAAGGGCTGGGGATGTGACCCAGTGGTCGAGTGCCCCTGAGTTCAATCCCCGGTACCACAAAAAAAAAAAAAAAGAACACAAATAACAGCTGGGTACGGTGGCTCACGCCTGTAATCCCAGCACTTGGGAGGCTGAGGCAGGAGGATCGCAAATTCAAAGCCAGCCTCAGCAATGGCGAGGCACTTAACAACTCAGTGAGACCCTGTCTCTAATAAAAATACAAAAAAGGGCTGGGGATGTGGCCCAGGGCAAGTGCCTCTGAGTTCAAGCCCCGGTACCAAAAAAAAAAAAAAAAAAAAAAACCAAAAACACAAACAACAATAAATGTTGGCGAAGATGTGGGGAAAAAGGCACACTCATACATTGCTGGTGGGACTGCAAAATGGTGCAGCCAATCTGGAAAGCAGTATGGAGATTCCTTGGTGAAGGAGCCCCAATCAGGGAGATGGCTGGTACGGTTAGCTGGAAGCCATAAGTTCCACCTGATAATAAGTATGTATGTGACACACCTGTAAATGCACGTGAGGCACCCGCAAAGCCAAAGGTATATAACCGGGTGAAAGCGGTCGGAGTCAGGAAGAATGAATTCATTCAGTCAGTTGTGCAGTCGCTTGGAAGAAGAGTTCCGGTCGGAGAAGAAGAAAAGAGTTAGAGCGGCCAGAAAGTAGTCAGAAGAAGAAATAAGAGTCAGAGCGGTTAAGAGTTCGGACAGAAGAGAAACCAGATAGAAGAAGTAATTGCTGGTCAGAGTCAGGCCGAGGTGCCAAAGAAGAAAGAAGAAAGAATCTCTCTCTCTAAAAAGCTCTCTCTCTCTCTCTCTCTCTCTCTCTCTCTCTAAGCTGAAGAAGAAAGAAGAATCTTTCTCTAAGCTAAGCTCTAAAGAAGAATCTTTCTCTAAGCTAAGCTCTCTCTAAGCTAAGCTCTCTCTCTCTCTCTCTCTAAGCTGAAGAAGAAAGAAGAAAGCTCTTTCTAAGCAGAAGAAATCTTTCTTTCTCTCTCTAAGCTCTTTCTAAGAAAGTAGAAGTGAAAGTAGAAGTATCTTCATTCTGCCTCCGAGTTTTTCTCCCGCGGCATTGTGGCTGTACGTCAGGCAGCTACACCTTGGAAAACTGGGTACTGGAACCACCTTATGATCCAGCTATCCCACTCCTTGGTCTATACCCAAAGGACTTAAAAACAGCATACTACAGGGACACAGCCACATCAATGTTTATAATAGCACAATTCACAATAGCTAAACTGTGGAACCAACCTAGATGCCCTTCAGTAGATGGATGGATAAAGAAAATGTGGTATATATATACAATGGAATAGTACTCAGCAATAAAAGAGAATAAAATAGTGGCATTTGCAGGTAAATGGATGAAGTTGGAGAATATAATGCTAAGTGAAGTTAGTCAATTCCAAAAATCCAAATGCCGAATGTTTTCTCTGATATGAGGAGGCTGATTTGAGGGGGGCTGATTCACAGTGGTGTTGAGATGGGGAACATAGGAGGATTAGAGGAACACTAGAAAGGCCAATGGGGAGCGAGGGGAAGGGAGGGGCTAAAGGGTAAAAAAAAAGGTAGAATGAGATGGATATCATTACTCTAAGTGCATGTATGAAGACACAAACGGTGTGAATATACTTTATATACAACCTGAGATATGTAAAAATGTGCTCTATAAGTATAACATGAATCATAATGCATTCTGCTGTCATATATAACAACTTAGAATAAAAATAAATAAATAAATAAATAAATAAATAAATAAATAGTGGGCTTTAGTTATAACTTTTTTTGTGAAAATTTCCTGGAAATTCTTCTCTTTTGACTCTTTCTGTGTGTGTGTGTGTGTGTGTGTGTGTGTGTGTGTGTGTGCTGACATCGAATCCAAGGCCTCACACACGCTAAGTGTGCATTCTACCACTGAGCTCCACTCCCACCCAAAATGTGACTTTTAAGTAATTTGAAATGATGAGACCAGTGTGCCCAGTTCATCCTGGCTTCACAGACTTTTGCAGAGTGGCAAATCACTAGAGGGCAAACTTGCACACTGTCTTAGAAGTGGTATTGGTATTGTGAATTAAAGCTGATCATAGGAGGACCAACGGAAGAGGAAGCAGATAGATTAAGTGCTATGAAGTTGTTCTCAGCACAAGGACAAGGAGTCCCAGTTGACCATCTCTTGACTTCAGTTACCGTGGTAGGACATTATTGACAAACCAAATGATAACTGGGGCATCCTCTTTCTTTTTGCCTTCAAAATTTACTTGCTGCGGGGTGCGGTGGAGCACGCCTGTAATCCTAGCACTTGGGAGGCTGAGGCAGGAGGATTGCGAGTTCAAAGCCAGCCTCAGCAATGGCGAGGCACTTAGCAACTCAGTGAGACCCTGTCTCTAAATAAAATACCAAAAAGGGCTGGGGATGTGGCCCAGTGGGCGAGTGCCCCTGAGTTCAATCCCCAGTACCAAAAACAAACAAAACAAAACAAAACAAAAAACTTAATTACCTTCATTATTTCATTGGGTTCTGATCCATTTCCTCTATAATTTTTTCCTTCAGGTAATATTTGTTGGGTAGCATTATGATGAGTCAGAGATAGCAATTGCTGTTGGCACAAGTGAACAAAACAGACAAAAAGGCCTAGTCATCATGGAGCTTATGTAGAATATATGTAAGTTGTACACAGAATACGTAGTTTAGTGATACAGTGTAAGGAGGCTAAAAAGAAAAAGTAAGTTAATTAGCCCAACTATGATATTCTGTATAGAAATATGAAGCAGGACAAAGGAGTCAGAGAGATGGTAGAGGAGTTTGTAATCAGGCTACCTGCTAATATAGTTGTGTACTACACAAGGATGGAGGGCATGGATGGGTATGGAAATAGAATGAAATCTAGCCATCGGTGGGTTGAGAAGATGCTGTTTGCTCACTAGTGGTAGGCTTCAGGTGGTGACCCAAACAATTTTTTTTTTTAATTTGAATAGGCTACTCTAAAAACAAAAGGGAAGGGAACAAATAAATAAATGGATCCTCCTTGAAATAAGTAAATAAATAAATACATGATACTCCTTCTGGCAATATGAGTTTTCAAGCTTCTAAGCACTTCACATACAGAGCCTTTGCCTATGTTTTACAATCTCTGTACTATAAACATTTTGTGGATGAGAATTAAAATCTTATTCCATTCCAGCAATATCCCATCAGTTGTGTTTGCCTTGTCTACACGGCCTGGCAGGTCGACATCAGAGAAGAGCTAATGGATTCGATGAGAGATTTCTTTTCACAGAGTCAGGCTGAGCATCCTTCCGTCCTTGGCACCACTGTTGTTTTTGCACTGATTATGTGAAGAATAAATCTAGCATCCTCCGGGGATTCCATGGAAAGTTGAATTTTCTTTATTTCACAGGGCCATCACAGTTTCTCATTAAAAAGGAACATAACTTTTGCCCTTTTCAAGCATAGCACATATGTTCTGTCTCCCGATGTTTCTTGGTAAGAGCTAATGGCCTGGCAGTGTAGGCTAATTTCCTGAGAATTTTAAGTTGCATGCCAATTAGCCTTTCCTATCTCAAGCACATTTCAACGTTTTCTTCCCAAGACAAGTCAGTCTTGACTCTCTGCCACTCTCTTCTTACAGACACTGCATATTACATGTATTAAATTGAAGTTCCTTTTTGAAAAATTAAGATGAAGATCTGAAAATTGTAGTCTGTTTAGAGATATCCAGTTCTGGGGTATGTCATGTGGAAAAGGAGATTTTCACTATACAACTTCTCACCCCAACACCATTCAAAGCACTTGCTTTCTACCTTTTATTTATCTTGCAATTTGTTGTTTTGCTTTGGTCAACTGATTTTGACATATAAGTCTCTATACCCTCTCTTAATGAGGATGAGACCTCACGGTTAGTCTCAGAATGATAGAAAACCCTAATTTAGAGTTGGTAAAAGACAGGAGGACATTGGTTTGTGCAGACGAGGAGGGGTTGTTGTTGTAACCATTTTGGAGAGAAAGAAGTTAAATAAATATTAGTTAAAAATATTGGAGCTGGGGTTGTGGCTCAGTGGTAGAGCACTTGCCTAGCATGTGTGCGGCCCGTGTTCGATCCTCAGAACCACGTAAAAATAAACGCATTGTGTACAACTGAAATAAAAAAAATTTTATTTAAAAAAAATATTGAGCCTTGGTGTCTTTTCCTTTTCCACTTATTTCTCTCTTCCTCTCTCTATCATCTTGCTGAACATCCACCATGACTTTTTTTTTTGTACCGGGGATTGAACTCAGGGGCACTCGACCACCATGACTTTTGTTGTTGTTGTTTAAGCCAGATAACCAGTCATTGTAAGATCTCTTTACCTTATTTCCTTTAGAATTTTCTTTCTTTTGTCCACTTTCATTACATACATGCTCCTTGGCTAAGGAATATAGTTCTTCCTCAATTCGAGTCTGATTGCAGCACAATTAAAATGGAGACAAATAGGAGCAACTAGGTGTGCTGAAAGTGTTCTATAGTCACTCTAAATTACCTTAAAGCACAGGAGCATATACTTGCATTCACAACAATATGTTCTTAGAAAAAGAGAACAGTAATCCAAGCTACAGGGAGACGGGGCAGAACAATCACAAGTTCGAGGCCTGTTGGTGAGACCCTGTCTCAAAATAAACAACACAAAGGGCTGGGCATATAGCTCAGGGGTAGAACACCCCTGGGTTCAATCTTCAGTACTGGAGAAAAGAGAAAATAGGAAGGAGGAGGAAGAAGAAGAAAAAGAGGAAGAGAAGGAAGAAGGAGGAGGAAGAGATGGAGGAGAAAAAGAAAACATCTGTTTCCAGGAATCCATTTTCCATATCTATAATAAACAACCCAGAAGTTAGCCTTCTATATGTTGTGGGGACCCACTTGAAAACTCAGGATTAATATGCAGATTATTTTAAATTGAAGACATTTGAGATTCAATGGATGTAGAAAGACGGCTTCTTGGAGCTTGTCTTATCTGACTAAAAGCAACAACTTCTGGAAAATGTGGCTACCATTAATTTCTTCTCTAGGGGAGTTTCATGGTCATGAAAAAGACGGAAATTATCACTTGCACCTGCCTAAACAAACATGACCACAAACTTGCTTATCTCCTCTTTGTTCTCTAAAAATCCATTTGCCTTTCCTAAAGAACTCTATTTTTTTCTTCCCATGAGAGCCAATTCTCAGGCTGGGGATATAGCTTAGTTGGTTGAATGCTTGTTTTGCATGCACAAGGCCCAGGGTTCAATCCCCAGCAAAAACACACACACACACACACACACACACTATATATATATATATATATATATATATGGAGAGAGAGAGAGAGAGAGAGAGAGAGCGAGCGAGCTAGTTCTCACCTTTCCCTTTTCCCTATTAAGTTAGGTATATAAACTTCCACTTCCTAGCTGGGCGTGTTGGCACATGCCTGTAATCCCAGCACTTGGGAGGCTGAGGCAGGAGGATCATGAATTCAAAGCCAGCCTCAGCAATAGTGAGGCACTTAGCAACTCAGTGAGACCCTGTCTCTAATAAAATACAAAAAAGGGCTGGGGATGTGGCCTAGTGGTTGAGTGCCCCTGAGTTCAATCCCTGGTACAAAAAAAAAAAAAAAAAAAAAAAAACCTTCCACTTCCTATCTTAAGCAATTAACGAACCAGGTACTTTTTTGTTGTATGCAAACAAAGCTGCCCCCCTATTAATTTGCATTTTGTCAGTTTAATTTGCAATCCCAAAGTATTGGACAGAAAACAGAGAAAAAGTTTGTGTTCCTTGACAAAGTCAGACTTGCTGCCAGTCAGATCATTACCTCTAGGAACAGTCCAGGAAACTAAACAATAATTTCTCTAAAAATTGATTCAAAATGGCCAAGACTTGATTAATAACTAATAACTGACTTGATTTTTGTCCCCCTTCCAACTTAAACCAACCAGAAAAAGTCAAATATACACACCAGGCCAGTCACGTAGAAAGCCCTGCTTCTAGTTAGCCCACTTACAGCTCCCCTATGCCAACAGCCTCTAGCCAGGGTAAAGCCGAAAAATTTCCTTTGTCTAATACACGGCTTTCCTCCTCCTCTGTGTGGCTTGTGAGTCTCTGCCAAAACAGAAGTGACTCTTTTGCTTTAGCAAGTTCCAAACAAGTAGCATTTGCCTTTGTTATTTGATTGTCTTAATTTATTCCCACAACATGTGTCTTATTCTCACAAATTAGAAGTTTCTTCAGAATAACTTGAAGAGTAACATAAAGATGAATATTTATCGGCTATACTTTCTATATATTCTCTGTTTTTTTAAAGTTCTTTATGAGGTTTTGAAATGCTTTCTGAGGCTAGTAGTACAAGAATCTTATTTTGAGGAAATCAATTAATTCTAAAAGTGACAAAGATCAATATGAAATAACTGCAAATAAACCTATTATTCTCTGGGCTCTTGAAGTCTCAAACAGCACAAATCTTCTGCATTAATTTTTTTTTTTTTAGTTGTACATGGACACAATACCTTTATTTTATTTATTTATTTTTATGTGGTGCTGAGGATTGAACCCAGTGCTTCATATGTGCTTGGCAGGCACTCTACCACTGAGCCACAACTCCAGCTCAAATCTTCTGCATTTTAATAAAAGTATTGACACACTGATTTTAGTTATAAGAAAGAAGAGAAAATTCAGGTATAAAGAGTCTGGGGCTATGAAAACCAACTGTCTTGTTACATATATATATGCATATACATATATATATATATATATATATTTTTTTTTTTTTTTTTTTTTTTTTTGGTACCGGGGATTGAACTCAGGGGCACTTGACCACTGGGCCACATCCCCAGCCCTTTTTTGTATTTTTATTAGAAGCAGGGTCTCACTGAGTTACTAAGTGCCTCGCCATTGCTGAGGCTGGCTTTGAACTCGCGATCCTCCTGCCTCAGCCTCCCAAAGTGCTGGGATTACAGGCGTGCGCCACCGCGCCCGGCTTACATATATATTATGCATATAATATGTATTAATGTTTTAAAAATCCTTCATAAATTTCATCATGTTTTAAATTTGAGGCACCCTTTGTTAATACCCTACCTAAACACACACATCACCATCACTAAAAAAAAAAAAAAAGAGTAAATGCCCATGTTAGCTAAGATTGGAGCATTTAAAATGCCATTACAGTTAGGCACAGTGGCACATGCCTCTAATCACAGTTGAAGGGCAAAAATCACACTGGAGACAACCGTGCAGCCTTTATGGCTGGTTGGAGGTAGAAGAAGTATGGGGAGAGAGGAGTCAGGGAGAGGGAAGTGTGCAAGTTCTGGAAGGAGGGTCGGTGCCTGGTTGTGCCGGCTGTGGTCTCTGGAGCTGTCGGCTGGGGCCGCTGCCATCGAGCAGGAGATGGTGAGTCTGGAGCTGTTGTAGGGGCTGCTTCCTCTCTGCAGGGACGAGCTGTTGTGTCTGAGCTCCGGGCAGGCAGGGACTTAAGTAGGGATTTCTGGTGGGGGGTGTGCCTGAGCGACCTTTAACGCTATTGGCTCTTTTCCCAGTAGACAGGGCGACCTTTAAGCTGATTGGCTCCTGCCTGGGGAACATAACGACCTTTAAGCTGATTGGCTCCTGCCTGGAGAAAATGAAACCAGGTTGCTCCTAATGGAAATTTTCATGGGGGAGGTGGCCTGTCGGCCCAAGCTTATCTATCAACAGGCTGAGACAGGAGGATCATACATTTGAGGCTAGTCTCAGCAACTTTGGGAGACCCTAAGCAACTTAGTGAGACCCTGTTTCAAAATAAAAAGGACTAGAATATAGCTCTGAGGCACAGTGCCCCAGGACTCAATCCCCAATAGCAAAAAAATAAAAAAGAAAAAAAATTCTTTATACGCTGTTGGGGATGTAGGTCACTGGTAGAACAGAGCATGTGCCTCCTTGTGCTTGGCCTTGGGTTCAATTCTCAGTGCCTGGGCACACATGCACGCATGCACAAACACACACATATTTCATCACATACTAGATAGATTAATATTTTTGCCCAACACAATGAGATTTGGGAACCCAGCCTTGTGCTTGGCTACCCTGAAGTGGGCGAGTGCAAATGGAGCAGGAATTGGGGAGGGGGAAGAGAGACTGCAATACATCAAAGATATTGTATTTCATTTTATAATTAAGTTCTTAGTTCATAAAGTTCATTATATAATTAAGTTCTTTAGTAACATAAAGATGTTCTTAGTTCAGTGGTAGGAACTGAAGGCATAATTTAAAAGTAACTGGTGACATTTCTCCCTGGGAATGCCTCGGCCTTAGATTCCTGGGCACTCAGTTTCCATTCCCTTTTAGTGGTGGTGGTTCCTGTGTGCTGTAAAGGAAATCAACAATTTGATGAACTGATTATTTCTGTAGCAGGTCACAAACTGTTTTTTTTTGGGTTTCTTCTCATTTTTTGAAGCCTTTGAACCTGCTTTAATTCTTGTATACCTAGACATATCCTCTTTGCTATTAAGACTTCTTTTGAAACACATTAACACCTTTAAGTATAACTAGCCATATTCAAACTGTTATCAATATAGGCTAGTTTCCCCCTACCAGAATGGTTATCAAAAAAACAAACAAACAAACAAAAAAAACAAAGTGGAGGGAGCATGGACTCTGTAGCCAGACAGACCTGGGCTTGACTATGTCCTCTACCTACATATAATGATTGTGGTCTTAGGGTTGCTCAGGCTTGTGTTGACATTGTGACCAAAATCAGAGCCCCTATACCATATTTTCATTATCTTTTCAACTGATGTAAAACCAGTCATTCCCAAAAGTTTTGGTGAGAATTCAACAGCATACAGAATTGTTCAAAGCAGATAATAGGAGAGAAATCTGTTTTTTTCCTTGTCCTACCCCATCCTTATCCACAGGTCTTAACAAATAAATGCCCAACTAACTTTTAGACCTGTATGGTGTGTTCGAGTTTCAAATGTTGGTCGTTTCCATTATAATTAGACCTTCATTTTTATTTTTTATTCTATTTTTATTTTTGGGACTGGGAATTGAACCCAGGGAAGCTTTTACCACTTAGCTACATCCTTAGTCCTTTTTTATTTTTAGTTTAATTTCTCACTAAATTGTGGAAGGTCTTGCTAAATTGCTGAGGCTGGCCTTGAACTTGCCATGCTCCTGCCTCTACCTCCCAAATCACTGGGATGATAGGTAGGTGTGTGCCACCATGCTCATCAGGCTTTCATGATTGCTCATTCTTTGGGAGACTCATGGTCATCTGTTATGGTTTAGATGTGGTATCCCTCAAAATCTCACGTGTGAGACAATGCAAAAAGGCTTGCAGGAGAAATGACTGGGCTACAGCCTTAACCTAATCAGTGAATTAATCCCTGATGGGATTAACAGAGTGGTAACTGGAGGCAGGTAGGATGTAGCTGGAGGAGGTGGGGCATTGGGGGCGTGGCTTTGGCACATACATTTGTGTCTGGTGAGTGGAGTTTCCTTCTCTGCTTTCTGATCACTATGTGAGTGGCTTCACTCCACCACACTCTCCTGCCATGATGTTCGGCCTCACCTCAACCCCAGAGGAATGGAGCCTGCTGTCTGAGGACCAAGGCCTATAAAACCGTGAGCCCTCAAATAAACTTTTTCTCCTCTACAATTATTCTGGTCGGGGTCTTTAAGTCACAGCTGACTAAAATATCATCATCTTATTATTATTTTTTTGGTACCAGGGATTGAACCAAGGGGCACTTAACCACTAGCCACATCCCAGCCCTTTTAAACAGATTTTATTTAGCGACAAGATCTCATAGATTTGCTTAGGGCCTCACTGAGTTGCTGAGGCTGGTTTTGAACTCATGATCCTCCTGCCTCAGCTTCCTGAGCCACTGAGATTACAAGCATCCAGCTTCATGGTCACCTTTTTTTTTTTTTTTTTTTTTTTTTTTTTTGGTGGTAATGGGGATTGAACTCGGGCACTCGACCACTGGGTCACATCCCCAGCCCTTTGTTGTATTTTATTAGAGACAGGGTCTCACTAAGTTGCTAAGTGCCTCGCCATTACTGAGGCTGGCTTTGAACTTTCGATCCTCCTGCCTCAGCCTCCCAAAGTGCTGGGATTACAGGCGTGCGCCACCGTGCCCGGCTTCATGGTCACCTTTTGAGGTTTAGTTCTTTCTTTTTTCATTGAGGACTTCTTGTCATTTCTACTGACTGCAGAACTGAAAGGAGATGGCAGTACCTGGTTATGCTCCTCACATGCACTGGTCAAACATGGGCTTGTTCTTAATGGATTACACAGAAAAATACAACAAATCGTTATGTGTTTCATGACCCTCGCCAACTCACATACTTTCTGTCTGGGTTATGAAACCTAGTGGGCTATGCATTTCCAGATTTCTTTTGTGATAAAGCCATTTAAGTGAAGGAAATAGTGAAAGCAGCCCCTCACCCCCAAGTTGTCTCTTAACCAAAACCATTCCCATTTTCTAGATGAACTATTTAAATCTGTTGATGTATGTACATGTGTGTCCGCTTTTAACAGCATGGGAATTACTACCTTAAGCACTTACTCCATTTCTTTGGTGAAAGCACAGTTACTTATCTGCTTTATCACAACACAAAGCTGAGTACATTCCAGCTAGCGCAGACACTTTTAGTGAAGGGTTTCAGCTTGAATCACGATCCCCCCAGGCTCAATTCTTTAGGCATTAACAGCTTACATGTACATAGTACTGACAGAAGCTGTGTTTGGGGTTTGGATAGCAGTAAATCATTTGGCATCTTTAAAGTGTCCAGAATATTTGAACAAATGCAACTGCACAGCAACTTGCTAATGTAGAATATTAGATGCACCCTAAGTTACAGCAACAGCTTGGAGAGACTGGAATAGTCCCTCTTTAATTTTGTTGCTGACACCTGGCAACATTTGGAGCTATAAATAGCTTAACAGGGAGGGGGAAGAAATTGGATGTTTCCTCTTGCTGTCTCAATACATAGAATGAGAAAGACTTAGCAAAGAAGAAATAAAAATACCTCTGGAAAAGAATTAGGGGCTCATTCTATTGAGGGACGGACCTGCCACAGGCACTAGGCGACTATACTGTAGTTAAAACGCCCTGAATTGTGGTTGGGTTTTTAAGACTCCTCACTATTAATGTGTGAAGCTTGAAGGAGTTGCTGAATTTTTCCAGGATTAAACTGGGAAGGTTTTTTCCTCTATTAGGTTTTTCCATTCCCAATTATCCCCTGTTTGATAGGGCAGAGGGTTAGTGCAAAGAAGGAAGGTAGAGGGTTCCCAAAAGCATCCTGACTGGGTCCTGGGGAAGGATTTAATTAATACTGTCAGCAAAGCAATCTATAGCTAGAGAGTGTATTATACATCTGTATAATATCTGTATAATATCTGTACAATATTCTGTACATTTAGTGGGTAGACTGGACTGTTACACTTATTACTGGGCAAACAGAAATGGGATCTCTGCCTCTTTCACAGTGTGGATCGGTTGCTTCTTTAGTTTTCCCTCTCAGAAATCTAGGACATATGGAGACAGAAAGCCTCGTATTTGGTAGACTGGCAATGTGTTAGCAGGCATAAAGGTGTAAGGAGCAGAAGCTGGGAGGTTGAGCAGACTAGGTTCGAATCTCAACCCTGCTGCCAGTCGCCTCAGGACTCAGGCACATTCTTCAAACTTCCCAAGCTTGATTTCCCCAAATACTCACCTTTGTAAATGTGTGATAAGAATGGAAGGAGGCGGGGGCTGGGGTTGTGGCTCAGCGGCAGAGCGCTGGTCTCGCACGTGCGCGGCCCAGGTTCTATCCTCAGCACCACGTAAACATGAATACATTGCATTGTGTACAACTAAAGTAAATAAATAAATATTAAAAAAAAAAAATGGAAGGAGGCGATCCTTGTCAAGAGCCTAGCATAGTGCTGATGCTTGATCAACTTTAGTTTCTTCCCTTTCCCTGCAAGACCAAGAGACATATTTATTTATTAGATGAATTGGTTTACTATGATTTATTTTTGCTTTATTATTTTAACATTACTACAGTGCTAGAAGGGGGAAAAATCACCATGCTTTCTCCCTCAGGGGAAAACTCTTGCAATCTCAAATTTAAGAGTAAATTTAAGCATGTACAGGTCTGAAACATTCTCTATAGCCAGGTTTCTAATCCTTGTCTGTACCAAAGGAGTCTAAGAGATTTGAGCACAGTATCAAGCTATTTTAATAGGTTTTCTAAGACTGTGAATTGGCTTAGAATATAGGCGGCCTCTTCTACTCATGCTAGGGTTTCCTGAGGATTATAGGATTACCTTTAATACTGTATTTCATAACCTGTTATAAGACCTGAGGAACTCAATAATGTTAAATAATGATATTAATGTGAGTTTTCTTTATTTTTTTTAACACATATATATTGAACTGTGAACTACAGGTTTCTCTGTCTGAGCCATTTACTTTTTTTGTGTGTGTATGTTGCTAGGGATCAAATTCTGGGCCTTGCACATGCTAGTATAGTCCACCACTAAGCTGCACCCACAGCCCTTTTTAAAGATGTTAAAAGAGGGTCTTGCTAAATTGCTGAGGCTCGTCTTAAATTTGTGATCCTCTTGGCCTCAGCCTCAGAGTAGATGGGATTACAGGCATGTACCACCCCACCAGGCACCATTTATTATTATAACTTAGTCCAACAATAACGACAAGTATCTGTAATATTCACTGAATCTTGTATTTGCAAGTGGTTAGGCAAAACTAAATTGACCCCTGACATTCCTCTTAACCTAATCTGAGACATTTCTCTCCATGTGGCCTAGACTAAGCAGGGCTCTTGTTTCTACTGACCCCAGTTTTCTTCTATTAACCTCTGCAAGCAGCTTTCACACTAGTTTGAAGGTCTAATGCCTAAAATCAAATCTTTACATGCTATTAAGGAGCAAAAAAAGATTTTGCATGTCACATATCTTAGCAAAGAGAATTTCAGTGTACCCATACCAGAAAAAGAAAAAGAAAAAACAAAAACAAAAACAAAACCCAGTGATTTCCTATTGATACCAAAGTGAAATTTGTTGATGTATGTTATCATTTTAAAAACTCACAATTAACATTTCTGAAATTGGGATGTGTTTTAGGGCATCATATATGAATTGTCTTGGGATATCAAGCATCTTACATTAACTGTCAATCACAGGATCGACATGACCAATTGCCGTTTTCTGGGCAAGAGAGTCCCCTGTTATTAGATATTCAGGCCCAAGCAGCAAATTCAGTGCAGTCCCCAAGCCTCTGGCTCTGACTACATTAAGGTTAGCACGTGGCCCTTATGGACAGGACCTTTCACACTTGGAATGATGGAGCAGCAGTTCTGTGTTGTTGTATCTGTGGTGTGGCCAGAAAACTGCAACCCTTCCCCAGCATTTCAACCCACAGGGTATTTCAAGGTAGATTCTAAGTGCTAGCTATGTATTGGAAGCCTCGAACTGAAGAAGGGTTAGGAATGACTTAACAGATTTGTTTCACTCACACTTTGCTTTTAATAAAGGCACAAGAATGACATATGAAAAAAAATTATGGCTAAATAAATTTCCAAAACACTCTTTCAGTAGGCATAGAATTAAAATTCTTAGAAAAGCATTTTGTCATGCTTCAATGGATAGAGATTTTTCTTTTTATTTTTTTCTCTGTGTGTGTGTGTGTGTGTGTGTGAGAGAGAGAGAGAGAGAGAGAGAGAGAGAGAGAGAGAAAGAGAGAGAGAGAGTGATAGTAGAGATTGAACCCAGGTGTGCCCTACCACTGAACTACATCCCCAGCCTCATTTTAAATTTTATTTTGAAATAGGATCTCACTTAAGTTGCTGAGGCTGGCCTTGAACTTGTGATCCTTTTGCCTCAGCCCCCTGAGTAACTGGGAGCAGAGGAGCATCACTGCCCCTGACTATTTCTTTTTTTCTAAGTGTTTAATAATACAGTGGTGAGCTATGCAATTGATGGAAACTTAGAGGTAATATAATATAATATCTTTATTCTTTTTTTGGGGGGGTACTAGGGATAGAACTCAGGGGTACTTGGCCACTGAGCCCCATCCCAAGCCCTATTTTGTATTTTATTTGGAGATGGGATCTCACTGAGTTGCTTAGTGCCCTAGCTATTGCTGAGGCTGGCTTTGAACTCTCAATCCTCCTATTTCAGTCTCCCCAGCCACTGGGATTACACATGTGTGCCACTTAGCCTGGCTAAACCATTCTTTTTATTCATTTATTTTTTCTTGTCTTTTTTTTCCTTTTCTTTCTTTCTTTCTTTCTTTCTTTCTTTTTTTTTTTTTTTTTTTGTGTGTGTGTGTGGTGCTTGGTGCTGAGGATTGAACCCAGGGCCTTGTGCATGTGAGCCAAGCTCTCTACCAACTGAGCTATATCCCCAGCCCCCATATCTTTATTATAATATGTGCATTATTCTATGGATTATTTTCTTTTTTATCTTTTTATTTATTTATTTTTGTGCACTGTGAATTGTACGCATGGTCTTGGACATCCTAGGCAGGTGCTCTGCCACGAAGCTACTTCTCTAGTCCTTGAGAGAGGGTCTCTTTCTAAGTTGGCAAGGCCATCTCCAACTCCCAATCCTCCTGCATCAGCTTTCCCAGTAGCTTGGATTATAGGCATGCACTACCACTTCTGGTTATGAATTGGAGTATTTTTTAAAAATATTTATTTATTTACTTTAGTTGTACACAATGCAATGCATTTTATGTTTACGTGGTGCTGAGGATCGAACCTCGGCCGCGCACGTGCGAGGCCAGCGCTCTGCCGCTGGAGTATTTTCTTAAAGGGATTTCAAAAATTCTCCAAACTTCACATCCAGTAGTTTAATATACATATGTATGGTATTTCCCAAACTCATTGAAATAAATATCAAAATATTATCATTCTTTTTTTATGTACAACACAAAATTCTATGACTTGTGATTAATGATAATGAAAATGTATCAAAAAAGTTGTCTTTATTATTCCTTTTGTAGTCTGATGAATAAATTATAATTTGTCTTTATAGTTGAAGATGTGAGGTTGGAAAAAAAATAACAAAACTCTTAAATTTCAAGTGACTTATTGACTACATAAAATAATTTCTTCCTTAGAGAAATTCTGTTAAATATGGGTATTCTACACAGAATACTTGACCACATGCATTCATTAAAAAATATTTATTGGTTACCATTTAGTTATTTGAAGATATAATAGTAAAGCCTTATCATCAAAGAGCTTAGATTCTAATGGAGTAGACAATAAATAAGATAAATAGCCGGGCGCGGTGGCGCACGCCTGTAATCCCAGCACTTTGGGAGGCTGAGGCAGGAGGATCGCGAGTTCAAAGCCAGCCTCAGCAATGGTGAGGCACTTAGCAACTCAGTGAGACCCTGTCTCTAATAAAAAAACACTAAAAAGGGCTGGGGATGTGGCCCAGTGGTCAAGTGCCCCTGAGTTCAATCCCCGGTACCACCAAAAAAAAAAAAAAAAAAAAAGATAAATAAGTACATTTTATTATATGCTAACTAATAACTGCAGAGGGGAAAAATCAAGAGGGAAGAAGGTAAGGAGTTTTGGAAAGTGTTAGTCAGCTTTTTGTTGCCATGAACAGAACATCTGACAAGAACAACTTACAGCAAAGATTTATTTTGGCTAATGGTTACAGAGCTCTCAGTCCATGGTCAGCTGACTTCTTTGCTTTGGGCCTGAGATGAGACAGACCATCACAATGGGAGGGCATGGCTGAGGAAAGCTTTGAGCTCCTGGTAGCCAGGAAGCAGTGAGTGACACAAAGGGGGAGAATATAAACCTTTCTAGGGCATACCCCAGTGATCTACTTCCTCCAACTCTGTCCCATCTCCCAGTAGTCCACCCAGCTATCAATGGGCTAATCCATCCCATGTATTAATCCATTGATGAGGACAGAGCCTGCGATCCAATCACTGCCTAAAAGCCCCATCTGCGTATACATTAGACTTTTGCAGGGGGCATTTCAGATTAAAACTATAACAGGAAGTGTTCGGAATTATGGATTGGGTGGCCAAGGAAAGCATCTATAACAAAGTGCCATATGTGCAAAACCCTGAAGAAATTAGGAAATTAGCGACTCTCCCCATACAAATGACTGAGAGGTGCACATTCTAAGCACAGGGAACAAATGATAAGCACAGAAGTGTCAGGGGTGTTCTAGGGGTGGGAGGAGGCCAGAGCAGCTGGCATAGCCTGGATAAATGCATGCATTAGACTAGGTCAAAGAACACCAAGAGGCAGGGCCCATCATGTGGTTGTTGTGGGTCTGAGTGAGACGGAAAGGCCCAGGAAGCCTTTGGCAGATGTGTGCTCTAATCTGGCTGGCCTCTTGAGGGGATGTTCTGGCTATAGTGTTGAGAATAGACTGGAGGAGTGGAGACAAACTAATTCAGATATTTGTAATAATCCAAGTGAGAGATAGGAATGACATAAATTCAGATAGTACTAGAAGAACTTTTTTTTTCAAAACAAAACCAGGATGTAATGGAAAGCTATGAGGTAATTCAAAGCTAAGAATCTAGATAGGCTCTGGAATTTAGGAATCAGGAACTAAAAAACATCAGGGAGCACTATTGCAATGATTACATTTGAACATTTTTGTTGTTGTTGCTCTTATGTTTTGTAGTTTGTGGTACAGATTCTTTTTTTTTTTTTTTTTTTTGGTACTAGGGATTCAACTCGAGGGCACTTGACCACTGGGCCAAATCCCCAGCCCTTTTTTGTATTTTATTAGAGATAGGGTCTCATTGAGTTGCTAAGTGCCTAGCCATTGCTGAGGCTGGCTTTGAGCTCGTGATCCTCCTGCCTCAGCCTCCCAAGTGCTGGGATTACAGGCATGTGCCACCGTACCCGACTCTATAGAAGAATATTTAAAAACACAAACTCTAATGTATGTGGGAGAGTGAGCTACTATGAGTTGCCAGTAACTGAATGTAAGGGGAGAAAAAGATGAGCTCAATGATCCTGCTAAGATTTTTGGCCCGAATGACTGGAGAAAAGCTTTCATTTATCAATGACAACAATAGGAATGCTGCAAAAGGAGTAGATTTGGGGAAAGAAGGTGAAGAATAGTAGGATTGAAACTTTGGACATGGTAAAATTTGGATGCTTTTGGATATCTTTTGAAAAACATTAGATAGGTTGTTGGATATACAGTGTGGCATTAGACTGTGGTATCTGGGCAGGAGACTTAATGTGCGAGTCATTATTAGCATATAGATGGCGTTTAAAGCCAGGAGATGGAATGAAGTTATTAGGGGCCTGAAAAGCAAAGAAGCTTGGAGTCCTGAAAGCCAGAACAAAAAGCATTTCATGAAGGACAGGGGCACCAAGTGAGTCAAAAGTTTCAGAGTCAGGATGAGGACTGAGAATTGACCACCAAATTTAGCTACTTGGATGTCACTGGAGGCCTGATAGGAGCAGTTTGGTGTGAAGTAGCCTGATTAAAGTGGGATCTAGAGACAATTGGAGTCCAAAAATAGGAGGAAGGGTGAATAGACAATTCTTTCAAGAACATTTCTCACTAAGAGTGAGGGAGGGAGGGAGGGAGGAATGGGGCACTATCTAGAACAGAAGTACTTTTGAATTGTGTTTTAGTTGATGGAACAAACTGAATGCTGATGAGATTGTCCAGTGGAAAGGAGAAGAAATTGAAGAGATTTGCTAAGTTGACATAAGTAGGCATGTGGAAAAATTGTTTTTAGTAAGAAATCCCTAAAATGCAGTTTTTTGGACCTTCCAATCATGTTTTATGGCATCTTCTTCTGTTATTCTTTGCATGAGTCTATTCTGCTTTTCATTGATAGAAACTCATCATTTCATCTCTTCGGTCGATTTCCTGTCTGTCTCAGCTCATGAATTCATACAGATTTCTCTCTCTCCTCTGAATTCATTGCCTTTTTTTCTTTTTTCTTTTTTTTTTTTAAGTTATAACAATCTTTTTTTTTTTTTTTTTTTTTTTTTTTTTTTGTGGTACCAGGGATCGAAGTCAGAGGCACTCGTCCACTGGGTCACATCCCCAGCCCTTTTTTGTATTTTATTTAGAGACAGGGTCTCACTGAGTTGCTAAGTGCCTCGCCATTGCTGAGGCTGGCTTTGAACTCGCGATCCTCCTGCCTCAGCCTCCCAAAGTGCTGGGATTACAGGCGTGCGCCACCGCGCCCGGCTAAGTTATAACAATCTTAACTGAATCCCAGACATGGTGGCACATGCCTGTAATCCCAAGAACTCTGGAGACTGAGACAGGAGTGTTGCAAGTTTAAGGCCAACCAGGCAATTTAACCAGATTCTGTCTCAAAATACTCAAAATAAGAAAAAGGTCTCACGATGTACCTCAGAAATACAGTCTCCCCCAGGCTCAATCCCCAGAAATACCCCCCCAAAAGGGCAAATGTTATATGTATTCATGTATGTATTGAGACATACATGTTTGAATCAGTGTAAACTCATCTGTCTTCTCAAACATTTGTCACTTCTATGTGGTAAAAACATTTAAAATCCTTTCTTATAGTTTTTGTTAAAAAAAAACACAGTACATTATTGTTATTTATAGTCACCCTACTGTGCAATAACACAATAAAACTGTTTTTGTAATTTGTTCTATTAAATTGAATTTTAGCCATTTTTCTGTGCACAGATGTCTTTCCCATTGAATTGTTAGCCCCTTCATGGTGGTAACCAAGCTCTACCTATGGTATGAATTCATGATTTGACCACCTTGCAGTGACCATGTCTTCTCTCTCACTGAGGGATAACCACTGGTTTTCTTTCCATGTGAACATAGGCCCATTTTTAGAGCATCATCTCCCTTATAATCTGACTACCACCTTGAATTCCTATGCAGGAAAAATAATAGGTAATATTTAAAATATATATGTATATTAGTTGTAGATGGACACAATACCTTTATTTTGTTTATTTATTTATTTATTTTAAAAAATAGTTATTTATTTTTAGTTGAACACAATGCCTTTTTTTTTTTTTTTTTTGGTACCGGGGATTGAACTCTGGGGCACCCGACCACTGGGCCACATCCCCAGCCCTATTTTTTTGTATTTTATTAGAGACAGGGTCTCACTGAGTTGCTAAGTGCCTCACCATTGCTGAGGCTGGCTTTGAACTCGAGATCCTCCTGCTTCAGCCTCTCAAGTGCTGGGATTACAGGCATGTGCCACCACGCCCGGCGACAATGCCTTTATTTTTATTCATTTTTACGTGGTGCTGAGGATCGAACACTGGGCTGCACACGTGCTAGGCGAGTGCTCTACCGCTGAGCCACAACCCCAGCCCATTGTTTCTTTATTTTTATGTTGTGCTGAGGATCGAACCCACTATGTGTAAGGCAAGCTCTCTACTGCTGAGCCACAACCCCAGCCCAATAGCAGGAATATTGAGTGAACAAATACAGGAGACAATGGAGCACAGTGATAAAAGTGTCTATTCAGGAGCCATATTTGTATTCAAATCCTAGCTCTGCCACTTTATAGCTGTGTAACTTTGTGCAGATGACTCTTATGTATTTCCTCATTTTAAAATGGGATATCTACTTTGTAAGATAGATGTGAAGACTTAATGAGGTAATACAAAAACTTACAGTGATCTTATTCTTAAAATAAATCTAAATCAATATAAATCTTTGTCTTGTCTTCATTTTTTAAAGCATGAGTTAGCTGACTCAAGTTCAATGCTTTACTGCAGGCATCCAACTAGTTGCTACCTGGGGTTTGGCTCATCTTTACTGAATAAGTATGTTTACCGCTATGGTAGGGAAGGTTTTAAACAGAATACAAACGTCCCTGCTAAGCTTCTCCAGGACATATAAAAGTCCAGGAATGAGGACACAGAGGTAGTAGCAGTAAAGTGTTGAGGAAATGATGGTGAGGATTGAATCTGAAAAAGGGGAAGTTACTAGAAAACTAATGAGAATGCTGGAAGGTTGGTACTTGCCCAAGCCAAGGAGGAAACAGTGAAGAAGGAAGAGCATAGCAAACGTGCCTATGCTTGCGGGGGCAGTCCACATGTGGTTCTTGGGCTTGTTTTGATGTTCTGGCTTTGAAAGCCTAGAGCACCATAGTCAGACTAGAATGTAATAATGACTTCCAGACTCTTGGCGAAGTTGTGATTTACTTGAACATCACATGAAGGAACAAAGCAGGGTGGGTGGCCTTGTTTCTAATTACCATTTCCAAAGAATTATTGCATCAAGGACTAAATTATTGCTGGGTGTGGTGGTGCATGCCTGTAATTCCAGCGGCTCTGGAAGCTGAGGTAGCAGGATCACGAGTTCAAAGCCAGCCTCAGCAACTTCAAGGCACTAAGCAACTCAGTGAGACCCTGTCTCTAAAGAAAATACAAAATATGGCTGGGGATGTGGCTCAGTGGTTGAGGGCCCCTGAATTCCATCCCCAAATTATTTAGTTATGCAGCTTGAGCAGGCAAAGCCATAAACTTAAAATTAATTGTCCAATAATTTACCTTTTCACAATATTTTGGTGATGTTTTGGAGCTATTCTGGTATCTTATTATCCCTATGTTCCCCCTCCATTTATTTATTTATTTAATTTGTTTTTGGTACTTGGGATTGAACTCAGAGGCACTCGAACACTGAGCCACATCCCCAGCCCTATTTATTATTATTATTTTTTTGGTACTGGGGATTGAACTCAGGGGCACTCAACCACTGGGCCACATCCCCAGCCCTTTTTTGTATTTTATTAGAGACAGGGTCTCACTGAGTTGCTAAGTGCCTCACCATTGCTGAGGCTGGCTTTGAACTCACAATCCTCCTGCCTCAGCCTCCCTAGTCTCTGGGATTACAGGCATGTGCCACTGTGCCTGGCTTCTCCTCCCTTTAATTATCATACTCCTGAAGGAGGACTTCTAAAGAGAAACCCAAAGAAGTAAGCTGATAAACACAGAAAGAGTTAATGTTTTAAAAAACTATGAAAGACTGAAAGAAAGCAGGAACAAGTACTGGAGAGATTATGCTTTTTATAGACCCTCCTATTCTACTCACAGGGGGATGTGATCTTCAGTGAATGGAGTAGGAATCAAGAAAGGAAGCACTGAAGGGGTGTACCTCTTTTTCCTTGCTTTCATTCACCTAAAAAGGTTGAATGTTCCGTTTAGGGCTAGAGTAAAGAAAATTGAAAGATGACTGAGATTACTGTACAACATAAGATGAACAGATATTCTAAGGGGTCCTGCCAAGCCTTTATTTTCTGGGTCAATGTGCTCCTAACCGCTTGCTGCTCTTCTTTTCTTGAGCACCAGGGGGCATGAGGGAGCGGTGAGGCGAGGGGTGGAGGTTGGAGTGGACTCTGGACTCTGGGCTGCAGTGGGCCCTCTGATTCTAAATGGAGGAAAGGCCTGGGTGCGGCCACTAAGAATCCTCTTGCTGCTGTCCTCTTGGCTATATAAACTGACAGGCTTCACCATTTACTGAGGAACACAAAAGAGTGCAGCAGGGCCTGGGGTTGTGGCTCAGGGGTAGAGCGATCGACTAGCACGTGCGCAGCCCAGGTTCGATCCTTAGCACCACATAAACATAAATGCATTGCATTGTGTACAACTAAAGCAAATAAATAAATATTTTAAAAAAAGAGTGTAGCAAATGCTTTACATAATAAATGCATGACCATCTTTTTTTCCCTTTTCTTTGTTTACTTTTTCTTTTTTATTGTTACACCATACAAACAATTAGGTGTAGCAATCTAATGTGCTTCATGAATTTTTCCATGTGATACAGCCTTGACCCATAATTCAGACTAAACTATGGAATATTTACAGCAGCCCAGAGAGTAACGTGAAATATGTTCCTGGTAAATGCCACTATCCAAAGGAAACTAATAGTTGTTTTTCCATCTTCACATATTGGTGTGCATGAGATTGACTCTGGTGTGGGCTATAATGAACAAAGTTGCTTTAAATACACTCATACCTGTTTTAGTGACCCTCTTTTCCTTCTCATTTTAGCCTTCAGTGGTACCAGCTATCTTTCTAAATTGGCTGTTATAATTATCACTCTGTTTTGCTTTTGAAAAAAGGCATATGGCAAGGGCATGAACACGTTGTTCTTTCCATAACCTTTCTTACTGCAATTTTCTAACATTTTTTAAATTAGAGAAGTACCACATTGACATATGAAGGAACAAAAAATATTCTACCAAATAGAAAGTAATAGTGAAAAAGTTCTCTCAGTCTATCCCATTCTATTTCCCAGGAGTTAACAGTGTTAATAATATTGAGATCTTATTTCAGGTTGTTTCCTATGCACCCAAAAACATGTACTAGCTTGCAAAAATTAGAGAGTAGTCTATATTGTATTTTTATTTATATATATATATTTATACATGTTTTAGAAATTAAAAACTCACAACATACATATTTTTCTGTTACTTGTTTTTTTTTTTTTTTTTTTGTACCAGGGATTGAACTCAGGGGCACTCAACCACTGGGCCACATCCCCAGCTCTTTTTTGTATTTTATTTATAGGCAGGGTCTCATTGAGTTGCTAAGTGCCTCACCATTGCTGAGGCTGGTTTTGAACTCGCGATCCTCCTGCCTCAGCCTCCCAAGTGCTGGGATTATAGGCGTGCGCCACCATGCCCGGCTTGTTACTTGTTTTTTTTTTTGGTACCGGGTATTGAACTCAGGGGCACTCGACCATTGGGCCGCATCCCCAGCCCTTTTTTGTATTTTTTTTTTTTTTTTTTTTTTTGGTACTGGGGATTGAACTCAGCGGCACTCGACCACTGGGTCACATCCCCAGCCCTTTTTTGTATTTTATTAGTGACAGGGTCTCACTGAGTTGCTAAGTGCCTCGCCATTGCTGATGGCTGGCTTTGAACTCGCGATCCTCCTGTCTCAGCCTCCCAAAGTGCTGGGATTACAGGCGTGCGCCACCGCGCCCGGCTTCTTTTTTGTATTTTCATTAGAGACAGGGTCTCACTTAGCAAGTGCCTCGTCATTGCTGAGGCTGGCTTTGAACTCGCGATCCTCCTGCCTCAGCCTCCCAAGTGCTGTGATTACAGGGGTGTGCCACCGCGCCTGGCTTCTGTTACTTGTTTTTAAAATTTCTCCATGTGTCATGAATATCATTTCATAGGACATTCTCTTCATCAACAAAATTTAGATTACTGGTCTCTACACACAGATCTGCAAAACATATACTTTTTACTTTAGGAGTAAAACTTAGAAATTCAAAATTTCTCCAGGGATGTAGCTATAAGGACAGATCTTGGACACAGACCAGGGCTAACTTCTAGGAGCAGTTGCTAGAATCACATGTGGTTGGGATGAAGTCTCCTGTGTACTCCTGATTCTGTGAAGTGAATATGAGTGGTTTTTCTTCCTTCTCCATATTGATTTCCTGGACCAGGTTTTACGTTTTACTTCTCCTGAGAAATGAAGAAGAAAATTTTGTCAATGATAGCTACATTGGTACAATTTTAAAAACAAGATAAAGGCTGAGGATATAGTCCAGTGGTAGAGTGTTTGTCTAGCATACATAAGGCCATGGGTTCATTTTCCAATATTTCAAAAATAAATGAATAAATAAATACAAGATAAGTGGGCTCAGTGGCACATGACTGTAGTCTTAGCTACGCAGGAGACACTATTTCACAAAAAAACCAAAAGTATCAACAAAATAAATAAATATAAAACAACCCCGGGATCAATTGAGCACCCCCAGAATATATGTCTAGAATGTAGCAATATAATTATAGTATATATAACATGTACTATATTATATATATATTTTTCCTCTCTTGCTCTGTTTACCATTTAGTTACAGGTAATTGAACTGGATTTACTAAAACAGAGATATCAGATTTTTTTCCCCCACTGTGAATGTTGAGTATCTTTTGGCACAGGGGATAATAAAAACCCATTATCAGAAACTTTGAAAAGCACTTAGTAAAAATTTTGAAAAGTTCAAAGGAATTTAAGAAGTAAATTAAAGACAAAGATTGTCTTTGAAATTTATTAAATATGAGATTATTGGTGTAGTCTTTTATACGATATCTCTATGATAGCCTTGTGGTCTGCAGTCTTGTGAGTAGTTTGTTTGTTTTGGTAGAAAATTGCTATTTTCAGACACTTCTCAAAAGAAGCAACACAAATGGCCAACACATGTATAAAAAAATGTTCAACATCACTAATAATTAGGGAACTGAAAATCAAAACTACACTGAGATTTCATCTTATTCCAGTTAGGATGACAGTCATTAAGAATACAAAGAATGGAGTCTGGTGTGGTGGCTGTAATCTCAGTGGCTCAGGAGGCTGAGGCAGGAAGATCTCAAGTTCAAAGCCAGTCTTAGCAATTTAGTGAGGTCCTCAGCAATGTAGTAAGACCCTGTCTCAAAATAAAAAATAAAAAGGGCTAAGGATGTGGCTCAGTGGTTAAGTGCCTATTGGTTCAATACCTAGTGTCAAAAAATAAAAATAAAAAAGAAATAAAAATAATAATAAATGCTGGTGAAAAGGAACACTTTTATACTCTTGGTGGAACTGTAAATTAGTACAGCCACTTTGGAAAACAGTATGGAGGTTTCTCAAAAGATGGGGCATGGAACCAGTTACACTACTAAGTATGTATCCAAATGAATTAAAGTCATCATACCATGGAGATACATGCATACCCATGTTTACAGCAGCACAATTCACAATAGCCAAACTATGGAACCAACCTAAGTGTCCATCAACAGATGAATGAATAAAGAAAATGTGGTATATACATGATGGGAGCTTTAGTCAGCCACAGAGAAAAACGAAATGGATGTCATTTATAAGAGGGTAGATGGAATTTGAAAACATTATGTTAAGCAAAATAAGCTAAACCTAGAAAGTGAGTGGTTGTATATTTTCTGTCATATGTGGAAGCTAGAGAAGAAAAGGTAAAGAAAGGTCTTGGGAGGGATCTCATGAAAATCGAAGGGAGATCAATAGAATAGAGGAGAGGGACCAGGACGAGGGAGGAAGGAGGAGGGAGGGAAAAGGGAAGTAATGGGGTGTGATGTTGGCCAAATTATATTGCTATGTTGTGTGTATTTATGAACATGTAACAACAAATCCATCATTATGAATAACTACAATGCATTAATAAACATATGGAAAAATAAAAACAAAAATAAATATAAATAAAAATATGAAAGAAAAGAAATTATGCCACTGATCCTTTTTCCCTGGATCAAGAATGTGGTACTCCTACCCCATGATTTATGCTGGATGGTGGAATAACTACTGTAACAAAATACCAGAGATGGGGTGGCTTAAATAGCAGATATTTATTTCTTACAATCAGGAAGTTGGGAGGTCAAAGATTGGAGAAGCCTGTGGACTTGGTTCCTGGTGCAGGTCTCCTCCTGGCTTGCAGATGTCCATCTTCTCTCTGTGCACCCTTAGAGGATGGAGAGAGAGGAAGAGGGACTTCTCTGTTCTTTTCTTAGGAGCGCACCCTGCTCTCAAGACCACATCTAAAACTAATTGCCTTTCAAATTCCTTTCTCTAAATGCCGTTTCACAAGGAGATCAGAGCTTCAATATATGAACTTTGGGGAACATAGTTCAGTCCATAACAGAGCTGTATCATCTGTGCTTGCCATTTCCCGGATTCAGAAGACCTGGAGGCAGCTGGGCAAGGTGGCGCACGCCTGTAATCCCAACACTTGGGAGGCTGAGGCAGGAGGACCGCGAGTTCAAAGCCAGCCTCAGCAATGGCGAGGCACTTAGCAACTCAGTGAGACCCTGTCTCTAATAAAATACAAAAAAGGGTTGGGGATGTGGCCCAGTGGTTGAGTGCCCCTGAGTTCAATTCCCAGTACCAAAAAAAAAAAAAAAAAAAAAAAAAAAAAAAAAAAAAAAAAATTAAAAATTAAAACATAAATAAATAAAAAAGAATACCTGGAGGCAATCACGATTTTAATGTTGTTAGGAAATTATTTTACTCGCCCTTCTCAAATTGGCTAATTAGAACAAATAAAAAAAAGAAAGAAAATGACAATATTTGGAGCTGATACTATAGTCAGCTTTTGTATGTTTTATAAACCAGGGAGCAATTCCTTTATTTTATATTGTTGTACTGGGGATTGAAACCAGTGGTGCTCTACCACTGAGCTACATCCCCAGTCCCTTTCTATTTTTTAATTTGAGACAGAGTCTCAGTAAGCTGCTGAGTCTGGCCTCAAACTTATGATCCTCCTGCCTCAGCCTCCAGAATCGCTGAGATTACAGGTGTTCACTGACATGTCTAGAGGGAGAAAAGTCCTGAGTTTTCTCTAATCTGAGGTCCAGGACTATTAGCTTTTCCATCATTTTCTGATCCTTCTCAGTGCTTTCAGCTGTGCTACACTAGAGTATATTTATTCCTTTTGTTCAGTATCACAGTTCTATGTAGTTATGGTCCTAGAAAAATAGAAAACAGCAAAAAACTTTAGGGTTTATTATCATAAGATATTTAAATTTCTACTCAGTTTTTTTGATCTGCTTCCATATTCAGACACTTAATGTGTCACCTTTAAAGGATGGAGATGAGGAAAACAGGAGAAGGAGGGAGGGAGGGAGGGAGGGGGAGAGAAAGAGAGAGAGAGAGAGAGAGAATGTGTGTGTGTAGGTAAATCACAAGAAAATAGACTGATGTGCAGCACTGGGATACCAGTTGGGATTAATGACATCCTATTCTTACAAGGGACACTAGTCCTATTGGATTAGGGCTCTCCCTAATGACATTATTTTAACTTAATTACCTCTTTAAAGACCCTATCTACAAATACAGTCACGTGTGAGGTACTTGGGGCTAGAACTTGAACATATCAATTAGAAATTGAACATTTGAGTTTTGTGGTGGACACAATTTAGCCCATAATATGCCCGTAAGGCAGGAGAAACAAAGGGAAGAATCTGACATTATTAATCATTAAAAGTTCAGAGAAACAGCCTTGTAGAGGTAAAACTCAGACCTCTAAGAAAAAAGGGGAATTGGTCTTTGCGCTTGTGTCACTGAGCTCAAAATCCTAAACCATAGCGCAAATTTAAGATATAAATATGGATTTCTGTTACTAGTAAGATGGAGTAAGAACTATTAGATTTATTCTCTCTGTACCAACCAACCAACCAACCAACCAACCAACCCACCCACCCCCAAAGCAATCAGAAATGTACTAAACCAATTTTTTTCTGTTTGATTGGTACTAGGGATTGAAGCCAGGGGTCCTCTACCACCGAGCTACATCTCTAGTCCTTTTTATTTATTTATTTAGTATTTATTTATTTTAGTTGTACACAATGTCTTTATTTATGTTTACATGGTGCTGAGGATCGAACCTGGGCCGTGCACGTGCTAGGCAAGCGCTCTACCACTGAGCCACAATCCCAGCCCCCCTTTTCATTTTTTATTTTGAGACAGGATCTCACTAAGTTGTCCAGGTTGGTCTTGAACTTGCCATCTTCCTGCCTCACTTTCCCAAGTTGCTGGAATTATAGGTGTGCATCACCATGCCTGGCTGAAACCAGTTTTTAAGGCCGTGGCAATGAAAGAATATTTTTTTAAAATATTTATTTATTTACTTTAGTTGTACACAATGCAATGAATTTATGTTTACGTGGTGCTGAGGATCGAACCCGGGCTGCGCACGTGCGAGGCGCGAGCGCTCTGCCACTTTGCCACAACCCCAGCCCAATGAAAGAATATTCATCTCAGAACAATGGGAAATAAATGAGTTGAGTCTTTTAATTGCTCCAGCAAACTGATCTGAGAGGTTTTTCAGGCTGTGGTCAGGAAGCGGGGCCAGACTGTTTATATGGAGGAGACACAATGGAATCTGGAAGACGAGACAGTTTGCAGAACAGAACGCTAGACCCGAAAGACCTGCCCTCGAGAGAACTTGAAATCTGTAGAGGGCTTTCCTGGAATATTCAGAACACTGACCTGCCCATGCCTGTGAAGAAATGACTCTTCAGGCTGGCGGAGAACCACTGGGGAAGGGAGGGAAGAGTGTCTGACATCCACACAGGGCAGTAAAAGAGCTGTCCCACCAGCCAGGCAGGAGAAGCTCATGAATCCTGGGAAACTGGGGATGACACTGAGAAGGGTCTTCCCTCTTCAGAGGGGAACGATTAACCCCAGACTAAGCTTTAGGCATTCCTAATAAGCCTTAAAAAGTTCAAGAATATTTATACAGCCGGGTGTGGTGGCGCATGCCTGTAATCCCAGCACTTGGGAGGCTGAGGCAGGAGGATTGTGAGTTTGAAGCCAGCCTCAGCAATGGCGATGCACTTAGCAACTCAGTGAGACCCTGTCTCTAATAAAATACAAAAAAGGGCTGGGGATGTAGTCCAGTGGTCGAGTGCCCTTGAGTTTAATCCCCGGTACAAAAAAAAAAAAAAAAAAAAAAAAGAATATTTATAGAAGAACAAAAGTATTCAGGACCCAGTAAGGTAAAATTCACAATTTTCTTAGAATTCCGACCCCCCTCCCCCCCAAAAAAAGGGCAGGAAAAAGTGATGCATATCAAGGACAAAAATCCTTTAATCAAACTGGACAAAGAATTGATGTAGATGTACGAAGCAGAAGTAAAGGACATTAAATGTAGTTATAATTGAATTTTGTATGTTCAAAAAGTAGAATAGATATTTGAAAGGTATTTTTTAAAAAGACTCAACATGCACTCCTATAGGTGAAAATGACAATGTGATTGTAAGAACTTGATTTGTAATTGTTGACAACAGGAAGCAAATCATATGCTCACAGGTAAATAGTACATTTTGTTACTAGAATGAAATATTATTCATCAATGTGAGGGGCAAACTATTGGCAGGGCACAGTGGCCCAGACCTGTAATCCTAGCAGTTTGGGAAGCCAAGGCAGGAGGATCACAAGTTCAAAGCCAGCCTCAGCAACCTAGGGAGGCACTAAGCAACTTAGCGAGACCCTGTCTCTAAATAAAATATTAAAAAGGCCCGGAATGTGGCTTAGTAGTTAAGTGCCCCTGGGTTCAATCTCCCATACTACAAAAAAAAAAAAAAAAAAAAAAAAAAAAAAAAAGGGGTGGGGCAAACTATTGATAATGGCAACAGTATGGATGAACTTCAAAATAATTATGCTAAGTGAAGCAAATCAGACAGAAGAAGAACACACACAAGACACAAATTTACCTACAGTGATAGAAAGCAGTTTAGCGGTAGCCTGGAGACGGAAGTGGTCAGGCATTACCAAGGCTCATGAAGAAACATTCTTAATTGTGATTTTATAAAAGTGTATATTTGCCAAAACTTATTGTACACTTTATATATGTGATGTGCCCTTTATGACATATCCATCATACCTCAGTAAAGCTGCTTAAAAAAAAAAAAGTCGTAACTACCGACAGGAATATTTAAGGTTTGTGTCAAAACTGATGTGTTTTGGAAGCTGTTGCATACTAACCTGTACTTATTTTAATTTATGTTCAGAAACACTAACGTGCAGTTGCCATATCAATGACTTGCTTTGACTTTTTTTTAAAATTTCAATATTTTAAAATTTATTTTTATTCTAAGTTGTTATAAATGACAGCAGAATGCATTACATTACATATTACACATATAGAGCACATTTTTACATATCTCTAGTTGTATGCAAAGTATATTCACACCATTTGTGACTTCATACATGCACTTAGGGTAATGATATCCATCTCATGCTACTATCTTTTTCTTTTTTCTTCACCCTTTTGTCCCCTCCCTTCCCCTCCCTCCCCATTGGCCATACCAGTGTTCCTCTAATCCTCCTATGCTCCCCATCCCAACCCCACTGTGAATTGGCCTCCTTATATTAGAGAAAACATTTGGCATTTGGCTTTTTGGGATTGGCTAACTTCATTTAGCATTATATTCTCTAACTCCATCCATTTACCTGCAAATGCCATGATTTTATTCTCTCTTATTGCTGAGTAATACTCCATTGTGTGCATATACCACATTTTCTTTTTTTTAAATATATTTATTTATTTGCTTTAGTTGTACACAATGCATTTATTTTTACGTGGTGCCGAGGATCAAACCCGGGCCTCGCACGCACTAGGCGAGCGCTCTACCGCTGAGCCACAATCCCAGCCCCCCACATTTTCTTTATCCATTCATCTACTGAAGGGCATCTGGGTTGGTTCCACAGTTTAGCTATTGTGAATTGTGTGTTTTTTCTATCCACAGACTTTGAATAGGAACGCTAGCTGGCATTTGCCTTCGATTTTGTTCCCAGTGAATCTTCTCCTCCTGATAGGGGTTTCTGCAGTCCCTACAGCTCATATGACATTTCGAGGGTGAGACATTTAATTAACTCAGCATTCCAGGTCAATGGAAGGCGTATGGAGATGGGAGGAGAGTCCTGCTTAAATTTTGTGACAGTCCAAGTGTACACATCCAGAGGTGAGGCGTTCCCTGCTCCCTCATGGTTTTCCCTCAGCTTTCTCGTCTTTTGTTGTCCTCTGGAATTGGGAAACAAATTGTGCTGGAATCTTCCTGTTCTTCCCCAAAAGATAGGATTTTACAACTTTCCTGTGGAGAAAAAAAGTGTAATAATCAGGACTTGCTGATTATCAATGAGGTCAACAACAGATCATTTTAATCTTTCTCTCTCCTCTCTCTCTCTCATTGTTAAATAATTCAAGAAATATCTAGTGAGCACGGCTATACCAGGCACACTTAACTGTTATGTACTTCTAGAGTCTTCTTATGCAAAATGTATTTAGTGGAACACAGCCTCAGCATCACCTGGGAGCTTATTAGAAATGCAGAATCTTAGTCTTCTGCCAGACACACAGGATCAGTCTCTGCATTTTAACAAGATCCCTCAGTGATTTGTATGTACATTTAAGAAGCTTTGTCCTAAAGAATTCTCCTTAGCGGTGCCACTTAGATACTGCCATGACTTTGAGAAAGTAGCTTTACTTCTCTAAGTCATTAACAAACAGAGGGAACGGGGATGGCGGTAGAACCACTTCATATATTGTTGGGAGGATTTAATGAGGTACACCAATTTTAAAGACCTCAACAAGCTGACCAGTAGCATATAAGTGCTTTTTGATAAAAAGTTGTTCATTATTATTATAATTACTACTATTACTTCGCAGTTGAAAGAAAAATGATTTCTCAAAAATAATGCATCTCTTGTAGGCACTTCCCCTCTAGTCCCTTGATGCGTTCATAATGCTGCCAGAAAGACACGATTTTAAGAGATATGACAAATAAATATGACACTTGATACTGGATTGGAACCTGAATAACAAAGGAGTGAATGGAAAGGGCATGCCTTAGCTCAGGCTGTCCTAACAGAATTTCATAGCCTGGGTGACTTCAATGACAGAGTGCATTTTCTCACAGGTATGGAGGCTGTAAGTCTGAGATCAGGTTGCCAGCGTGGTTAAGTTTGGATGAGGGCTCTCTTCCTGGCTGGCACAGTTACCTTATGGCTGTGTATTTGCATGGCCTTTTCCTTGCAGATACTGGAGGGAGTGCCCTCCCCCTCCCCTCCACTCTCCCTCTCCCTCTCTTCCTCCTCCTCCCCTCCCCCATCCCTCTCTTTCTCCATCTCCCTCTCTTTCTCTCTCTCCATCCCTCTTATAAATCTACTAATCCTATCATGAGGACCCTTATGACCTCATCTAACTATAATGATCTCCCAAAGGCTCATCTCCAAATAGTATCACATTGCGGGGTTACTTTTATTTTTTGGGTACTGGAAATTGAACGCAGATGCTTTGTCACTGAGCCACATCCCCAGCCCTTTTTATGTTTTATTTTGAGACAAAGTTGGTTGGGACCTCGCTAAACTGCTGAGGCTGACCTTGAACCTGCCATCCTCCTGCCTCAGGCTCTTGAGTTGCTGATATTACAGGTGTGTGCCCATCACATTGGGGGTTACAGCTGCAATACATGAGGTTTAGAAGAACACAAACATTCAGTCAGTATAAGTTTGTTGGAATAAGTTTGTTGATGATGTTGCTGATATTTATTTTTATAAATTACAATACTGGACGTTGTAGGGATATGAAATTATGTGATGATGAATCTCTCTAGGATGAAATGCTGCCTAATTTTCACAAAAGGACTGTGTGTATTTAAGGGCTTGAAATGACAATAATGTTGGTATCCAGAAACTGAGGTGGAATGACTGCTTCATTCTTCTTTTGTTGGCTTTCCTCAAGAAACAGTATAACAGGTTGGCTGCCTACCTTGACCCCTAACTAACAAGCTCCAGATCATGCACATTTCTCTCAGAAACCTGTGGCTTTGAACTCATGATCCTCCTGCCTCAGACTCCTGAGTGCTGGGATTACAGGCGTGCTCCACTGCGCCCGGCTGGCCTTGAAGTTTTGATCCTTCTGCCTCTAGAGTCGCTGGGATTACAGGCATATGCCACCAAACCTTCCAATGGCTCTTCTGATAACTCTATTAATTCCAACATCTTTGTCATTTCTGTGTCTATTTCTAATGATTTCTAAGTCTTTTTAAAATTGATTTTTCTCTTTATATGGATCATCGTTTCCTGCTTCTTTGGATGCTTTGTAGGTTTTGAATGGATGTCACATTTCTTTGTTTTTGTATTTTTTTTAAAAAAATTATAGTTGTAGATGGACAGCATGCCTTTATTTTATTTGTTTTCATTTTTTTCATGTGGTGCTAAGGATCAAACTCAGTGCTTCACATGTGCTAGGCAAGCACTGTGCCACTGAGCTACCAGCCCCAGACCTGTTTTTGTATTTTTGTGGTGTTGGGGATCAAACCTAGGCCTTTGCACGTGCTAGGCAGGCACTCTTCCACTCAGACACAATCCCAGCCCTGAATTTCACATTTTTAAAAATATTTATTTATTTGTTTTAGTTGTATACAATGCCTTTATTTTTACGTGGTGCTGAGGATCGAACCCGGGTCGCACATGTGCTAGGCAAGCACTCTACCGCTGAGCCACAACCCCAGCCCTGAATTTCACATATTTTGAATTTGCATTTTTTGTATCTATATTTTTCTGAGAAGTGCTTATCTGGAAATAATTCTCTTTTTTGTATTATATGTATATAGATAGAATTATAATTGTTTACATACACAAATATGGAAACATCCATATATAATCTTTTTAAATTATTTTGAGTTCTTTTTAAATTATTTTGAGATAGGATTTTTTAAAAATTATTTATTTACTTATTCATAATGCACAAGTATAGTATCTTTTTACATACAACTGCTTGTATACAAAGTATATAAGTACCATTCAGATCTTCAATCATGCATTTAGGATAATGATATCCATCTCATTCAATCACCAATTTTTTTTCCTTCCCCCCCATCCCCCCTTGTTTCCTTCCTTCCCCTCCCTCTCCGTTGACCATTCTAGTGTTCCTCTGATCCTATGTACCCCCTTCCAACAACACTGTGAACTAGCCTCCTTATATCAGAGAAAACATTCGGTATTTGGATTTTTGAGATTGACTAATTTCACTTAGCATTATATTCTCCAACTTCATCCATTTACCTGCAAATGCCATTATTTTATTCTCTCTTATTGCTGAGTAAAATTCCATTTTGTATATATACCACATTTTCTTTATCCGCTCATCTACTGAGGGACATCTAGGTTGGTTCCACAACCTACCTATTGTGAATTGTGCTGCTATAAACATTGAAGTGGCTGTGTCACTGTAATATGCTGTTTTTAAGTCTTTTGGGAATAGACCCAGGAGTGGGATGGCTGGGTCATAGGGTGGTTCCATTCCCATTTTCCCAAGAAATCTCCATACTGCTTTCCATAGCGGTTGCGCCATTTTGCAGTCCCACCAGCAATGTATGAGTGTGCCTTTTCCCCCACATCCTCTCCAACATTTATTGTTGTTTGTGTTCTTGATAGCTGCCATTCTGACTGGAGTGAAATGAAATCTTAGAGTAGTTTTGATTTGCATTTCTCTAATTGCCAGCGATGTTGAGCATTTTTTCATGTATTTGTTGATTAAATGTGTATCTTCTTCTGAGAAGTGTCTTTTCAATTCCTTAGCCCATTTATTGATTGGGTTATTTGCTTTTTTGGTGTTAAGTTTTTTTAGTTCTTTATATATTCTGGAAATTAGTGCTCTATCTGATGTGCATGTATTAAATATTTGTTCCCAATTAGTTGGCTCTCTATTCACCTCACTGATTGTTTCTTTTGCTGAGAAGAAGTTTTTTAGTTTAAATCTATCCCATTCGTTAATTCTTGGTAATAGTTCTTGCACTACAGGATTCTTATTAAGGAACTTGGGGCCTAATCCGACATGTTGGAAATTGGAGCTTACTTTTTCTTCTATTAGCCGTATTGTCTCTGGTCTAATTCCTAGGTCCTTGATCCACTTTGAATTGAGTTTTGTGCATGGTGAGAGACAAGGGTTTAATTTCATTTTGTTGCATATGGATTTCCAGTTTCCCCAGCACCATTTGTTGAAGAGGCTATCCTTTCTCCACTGTACATTTTTGGCGCCTTTGTCTAATATAAGATAGCTGAAATTATATGTATTAGTCTCTACAGTCTGTTTTGGTGCCAATACCATGCTGTTTTTGTTATTATTGCTCTATAGTATAATTTAAAGTCTGGTATGGTGATGCCCCCTGCTTCACTTTTCTTGCTCAGGATTGCTTTGGCTATTCTGGGTCTCTTATTTTTCCAGATGAATTTCATGACTGCTTTTTCTATTTCTTTGAAGAATGACATTGGGATTTTGATTGGAATTGCATTAAATCTGTATAATGCTTTTGGTAGTATGGACATTTTGACAATATTGATTCTACCTATCCAAGAGCAAGGTAGGTCTTTCCATCTTCTGAGTTCTATGATTTCTTTCTTTAGTGTTCTATAATTTTCCTTATAGAGGACTTTCACCTCTTTCGTTAAGTTGATTCCCAGGTATTTATTTTTTTTGATGCTATTGTAAATGGGGTAGTTTTCCTCATTTCCCTTTCAGAGGCTTTGTCACTGATGTACAAAAATGCCTTTGACTTATGGGTATTGATTTTGTATCCTGCTACTTTGCCAAATTCATTTACTAGTTGTAAAAGTTTTCTGGTAGAGTTTTTTTTTGGGTCTTCTAGGTATATTATCATGTCATCAGCAAATAGTGCTAATTTGAGCTCTTCTTTTCCTATCTGGATCCCTTTAATTTCTTTCGTCTGTCTAATTGCTCTGGCCAGAGTTTCCATTACTATGTTAAATAGCAGTAGTGAAAGGGGGCATCCCTGTCTTGTTCCAGTTTTTAGAGGGAATGCTTCAATTTTTCTCCATTTAAGATAATGTTAGCTCTGGGCCTTGCATAAATAGCTTTTATAATGTTGAGATATGTTCCTGATATTCCTAGTTTTTCCAGTGTTTTGAAGAGATAGGATATTTTAATATGCCGAGGATCTCACTAAAATGCTGAAGCTGACTTTAAACTTGTGATTCTTCTCCCTCAGCCTCCCACGTCCCTGGTATTACAAGGCAGGTGCCACCACACCTGGTTTATCATTCAGCATTTTTTAATTGTTCTTTATAGATATGCATGACAGTAGATGTCTTTTGGCATATACATACGTACATGGATTATAATTTATTCTCATTAGGTTCCTATTCTTGTGGTTGTACATGATGCAGAGTGACTCTGGTCGTGTATTCAAATACAAGGATAGGAAAGTTATGTCCAGTTAATTCTACTGTCTTTCCTATTCCTCTCCCCCTCCCTTCCCTTCATTCCCCTTTGTCTAATCCAATGGACTTCTATTCTTTCCCTCCCCACCCTTTCTTGTTATGGGTTAGCATCCACATATCAGAGAGGACATTCAGGCTTTGGTTTTTTGGGATTGGCTTATTTCACTTAGCATGATATTTTCCAGTCCCATCCATTAACCAGCAAATGCCATAATTTCATTCTTATTTATGGCTGAGTAATATTCCATTGTGTATAGATACCACATTTTCTTTTTCCATTCATCTGTTGAAGGGCAGCTAGGTTGGTTCCATAGCTTGTCTATTGTGAGCTGAGCTGCTATAAACACCGATGTTGCTGTGTTGCTGTAGTATGCTGATTTTAAGTCCTTTGGATATAGACAGAGGAATGGGATAATTGGATCAAATGGTGATTCCATTCCAAGTTTTTCTGAGGAATCTCCATACTGCTTTGCAGAGTGGTTGCATCAATTTGCAGTCCTCAGGGGCTGGGGTTGTGGCTCAGCGGTGGAGGGCTCGCCTAGCATGTGCGCGACCCGGGTTCGATCCTCAGCACCACGTAAAGACAAATACATTGTGTACAACTAAAGTAAATAAATAAATATTTAAAAAAATTTACAGTCCTACCAGCAATGCATGAGTGAACATTTTCCCCACATCGTTGCCAACATTTATTGTAACTTGTATTGTTGATCATTGCCATTCTGTCTGGAGTGAAATGGAATCTCAGTGTAGTTTTAATTTGCATTTCTCTAATTGCTAGAGATGTTAAACATTTTTTTCATAATATTTTTTGACCATTTGTATTTCCTCTTCTGTGAAGTGCTTATTCAGTTGCTTTTCACATTTATTGATTGGATTATTTGGTTTCTTTTGTGTGTGTGTGTGTATGTGTGTGTTAAGTTTTTTGAGTCTTTGTATATCCTGTAGATGGGTGTTGAAGATTTTCTCCTATTCTGTACATTCTCTGATCTCTCTTTTTGAGGTTTGCTTTTAAACTTGTTAGATGGGTTCAGAGCAGCCTTTAGTCTAGGGTAAAGTGCCATTTCCATCTCATCATATCAAGGGAGCATGCCAGGAACATGACCTATAACTGTGGAGTTCCCTATGAAGTTCTTAATTATATTTATAAACACTAAATCCAGTCCTTGGTCCAAATTAACTGCTCAATGAATGGTAGCTATTATTATTATTATTATTATTTCAAAAAGGTGCTAAAAATTGAGGTTGCATTTTTTGTGTTTCCTGTTATTATTTTAAAATTATTTTCATGGTTAAGCACGAAACATTAAACTGTTTCATTATGTGCCAATACTATTTATTTAAGTTAGTTTCATTGTTAGTCACTGCTGGGAAAGTATCACGTTCTATCATGTTCCTTATTTTAATAACAAATGAGGGCCGGGTGGTGTAGCTCAGTGGGTAGAGCACATGTCTAGCATGCTCAAGGCCCTGGGTTCAGTGACCTGTACTGTAAGAAAAAAAAAGGTTGACAACAAATCACTGGGGGGAAACTTCCTGTTTCCTCTTCTTTACTGAAATGCAGAAATCAAAATTTTGGAAAATAAATAGCTAAAATTGTTTTCATTTTCAATAACTTCACATTGGTGCTCCCTTCAAGTATGTAAAGTATTTTGGAAACGCCTCTGTAAAACAGTTAATTTACGAGAAGAAAGAGAATCTTAAACATGGATGAGATTCTAAATAAATGTAAATGACAGTTTGGCAATAAAAAAGGACGTTTCTCTCTACCTAAGCTGCTCTTGACAATGGACATTAAACCAGGCTAATCAAATGTGACTTCCATCATCAAAATTACTAAGGCATGAGAAACCTTTATCAAATCATTCATTATAGCGCCTGTTTGAAAAGATGCTCTCCTGGGCCTTCTAAGAAGGGTTACTGGTGCTTCCCACTGCAAAGTGAAGGTTTTCAGTTTTGAGGACAATGTTTAAAGGCCAGGACTTGCTAATCCCTATGGACATCCTTTAGTGTTTGTGTTTTCAAAGGAGCTACTGCGTTTGAGCGGGCTCATTATTAGAAATCTTTCTCTTCCACTTGTTTTATCTTGGGCAGTTTATAAATAATTTAGTGATTATTTCCCGAAGGTCATATCCTTTCCTAAGTTTATTACCTTGGTTTTGTATCATCCTTACCTAGCAGAGGTAAATCTCTGCTACCCACAGTAGGGATGAATTAACTGAGGCAAAGTGGGTATGCATATATTTCCAAATTTGCTCACAGTCTAACTCTCTTTTCCTGTTCTGTTCATCAAATACAGGTACCAAGTCCTAGATGTTATAATATATTTAGGGGCATATATACATGATAATAAAGTATTAATTATATTACTGTATTTTAAACTTTGTTTTTTTTTTTTCATTCCCTGTTAATGGTGAGTTTTTAAATCAAACTCTAATTTGGCCAAAAAGTCATTCATCTTTGTAATTAGTCATCATACAACAGTGTTTGCCCTGTTTATGCACCCCCCCTTTTGTAATTTAGCAAGGGATTTCTAAATAAAACTAAATACATCAACCTCAGTCAGCTTGCTTTTGATTTGGCAAAGTGCAGATTTCATTTAACTGTTGAATCGATTTCTATTAGCCTCAGGAAGTGCAAAGTCTAGGGAATAATTTTAAACCAAAGGCATGCCAGTTTGGGTAAAATGCTTCCATGGGCTTTTAGAATTAAAATGCATATTTGACTGGCTAATTGTGGTTTGACAGATGTGTTACTCAAGTCCAGCACATAGCTGATTCTAAAGGTGAATTATTAGCTAGCTATAAGGTTTCTTAATATTGCCCATAAAAGAAATGTACAAGTCCAAAAACATCAAGATTCGGCAGATACCATTTAAAGAGAGACTGCAGGGCTTTGAAGAACTGGATAAAAATTAGTGACAGTATCAAGTGGTTCTGGGGGTTCACAATAGTTTCTAGATTTATGTGCATTGAATTACAGAAAATTATCTGCACTAACAGTAAATTCAAGTATTTGGGAGGAAGTGAGATTTATCAGTAAAAATCTTATTTGCTAATATAATTAGTTTTGATTAATTGGACATGTGGTGGTGAAGTTCTAGCAATTCACATATCAGCAATCTTCCCTTTCTAGGTAAAAATGAGGGCAACTGCTAGTTTCATGTGTGTTGTAGAGGACTGGCCGCTAAATACTTGTATTTCAGTTGTAGAACAAAATAATTCATTCCTCCTTTACACGAAAGTAAACTGTATCATTGATCTGTATCTGTACCACTGCTTTGATTTGTATCGTGTGTTTTATCAGCTTTTTTCTTTTTCTGTGTCTTTTCTCCATTACAAGAATTGATAGCTCTGGCTTCTTTGTGTTTCTCCTCCATTTAGTATATGTTTGTTGAGCATCTATTATGTGCCAGGCACTATCTTGGTGCTGGGTATGCAGCAAGGAGTAAGAATGATCAGTCACTGGCTCTCAGTGAGGTTACAGTCACATGTAACCACACACCAAAAATTGAATATAACTGTTGTAGAATTTTAGTATTTACCTAGGAAGAACAACAGTAATGTGTAGGAGCCCTAATTAAGGAGATAGCTAAGATTGTGGTTAGCTGTGAGCCGTAAAGCATTACCACCTTCCATGATCTCGCGAGACGTGGCCCGGGACATTGCGGATCGGGTCGGTGCCATTTTGGTGGTGTGGTGGTTGGAGGAGTGTGGATTGTGGGTAGGAGTTGTTGTTGGAGCTGGAGAGAGAAGCTAGCAGAATAAAGAGCCTGTTTGTTTCCAGTCCACCTCTGAACTTATTCCTGCGGTGTTGTTGCTCCAAGCGGCAATCGCTTCAGGCAGCAACAGTAATGATAGAAGTTGACTGACTGGGAGCAGTCACTGTGCACAAACTGTTTCCATTAAGCATGGGCCTGACTACTTTGATAGGGCTCTCCTCAGTTTAGGTGTGTGGGAAAAGGGGAAAGAGGAGATGATAGGGCGGGGCATAGAGAAAGGAATGGCATGATTTCCTTTTAGCTCTCCATAATTCCACTTGACTGTAAGCTCCTTGCAAGAACTAATTAGCCTGTCCCTTCCACTTTACGACCTCCTCTGCCCTGTGTCCCCAGCACCTGAGCTAGCATCCAGTGGGTGTTACCAAAACAATGGGTAGATCTCTTTCTAGATTTTTCCTTGCAGATTGTTTCTAGAATATATGAGAAAGTTATTGATATTTTAAGTTTCCACATTTCTTATTAAGTTTGCTTTGTCCACCTTTTCTCTTCAACAGTGCTACAGTTATCCAAACTGGAGTCCTGAAAATCATTGGAAAGTTACCCTTCCATCATCCCATTTTCTTCCTCCTCTTGCTCCTCCTCCTTCTCACCTCTTGGCTTTTGCCATGGTCTGAATGTTGGTATCTTCCCAAATCTCATGTTGGACCCAAGACCCAGTGTGGTAGTACTGAGAGGTAGGACTGTTAGGGAAGTGAGTAAGTCATGAGGGTGCTGCTTTTATAGGTGGTATTAGTGCCTTTAAAAGAAGCTGAAAGGAGCTTCCTGGCCCTTTCCACCTGTCTATAGGTGATGGGCCCTCAACCGAAGTCCAGTCCAGTCTCTGGCACCATTGACTTGGACTTCCCAAACCCTGGAAATCCGAGATATCCAATTTATCATTTCTATCATTTACAAATTCCCCAGCCTAAGGTATTTTGTTGAACAATCCAGAATAGATAATCTTTTGTCTTCCCTTTCCTTTTTCTTCTTCTCCTTTTTGTGACACTGGGGATTGAACCTTGGGATGCTCTACCACCGAGCTACATCCCCAGCCTTTTTATTTTCTATTTGGAGACAGGGTCTTGCTAAGTTGCTGAGGGTGACTTTGAACTTATGATCCTCCTGTCTCAGCCTCCCAAGTCTTTGGGATTGCAGGTGTGCATCACACACCCAGCAAGATAGTCTTTTCTCCCCTTATTTTCCTCATTAAGTTTGAGAAAGGTAATAAGGAAGGTAACAGATAATCAAGTAGAGGGAATCATGGTTAGGGTTGTCTGGTACACAATGCTGGTCTTTTTCTCTCTAATTTCCTTTTTCTTCTTCTCAAACCATGAATCCATAGCTGACTTTTTCCTTTGTTTGTGTTCCTTACATTTTAAGAATTCTGCCAAACTCCCAATACCTGCCTCCTACTCTCAGATTTTGGTTCACTTTTCTTTGAAAGGAAGGTCAACATAAAACTACAAGTCAACCTTTATGTCATTGGTGGTAAAATGCATGTTTTTGATCCACATCATACACTTACACCATTGCTTTACTGTCAGTCAACTTAAAGTTGGGCAAAATGGCCCATAGGAATTTGTTACTATACTTTTTGACTTTATAGTAATTATCAGTGTAGATGTTAAATAAGCTCTGTAGAAAAATCTACATTCATTCAAATAGGAACATTTTTATTTTGTTTGGATGTGCAATTATTCTATGATGGCCAAATATACTCAAATTAAGTTAATATTGGTTCCAGTTAAGAAATCAAAGCTGAGCCTGGATTCATGGTTTTGATAACTTTTCTCCTGGAGCTCTACATTTTTTAGTGTCAGGATCCATTCAGGTTGAGCTCTTTCAGGCTGAGCCCTCTTGCTCAATAACTAGTTGTGAATTGTTCATGGAAACAATGATCGGAGGCTCACAGTTGTAAGTGTCAGTGTGGCAGCTGTTTCTTTTCCTACTACTGTGGTAATAAACTATCACAAACTTAGTGGCCTTGAAATTATGAGGCCATCCCCTTAGGATTATGAAAGTCAGAAGTCCGCAAGCCAAGGCTTCGGCTGGTTGCATTCCCTTTTGGTAGGTTCTGGGGGAGCAGTAGTTTTTGTCTTTTCCATCTGTCATTGTCTTTGTCTTTTTTTATCTTTGATCATGCAGCTACCTTCATTGCTTGGCTCAAGTCTCTCTGGTTTACGTCACGCTGCTTCCTGCTTCTGTTGTCACATTTCATCTCTGACTCTGACCCACGGGCCTCCCTCTCATAAGGACCCTTGCAATTACACTGAACCACCTGAAAAATTCAGGATAATCTCCTCCTGTCAAGATCTGTAACTAATCAATCTGCAAAGTCCCTTTTGCCACATAAGGCAACATATTCTCTCTTTGGAGATTAGATGTGGGTATCTTTGGGGACCGTTATTTGGTGCCTAGGTATACTAACTCTAACTTAGACAAGGAAAGGGCACAGCTAGTTCAGAAACTCACATGTTGCCAGTAGGGCTCTCTCTGGTTTTTATTGTATTTATATTTTGTGGTACTGGGAATAGAACGCAGGGATGCTTTACCACTAATTTCCAGAACTTCTTAATTTTTGAGACAGTGTTTTGCTAAGCTGCTGAGGCTGGCTTTGAATTTGTGATCCTCCTGCCTCAGCCTGGTATCTAGGCTTTATATTCCTTTTTGTCGGTCTCTTTTCAAGCAAGGTCTTCCCTGCAAATTTAAAAAAAAAAGACGATGATGATGACACTGGCAAACATGAATTAAAATTCTATTGGTGCTGCATCTTTATTTATTTATTTATTTTGACCAGGGATTGAACCCAGGGCCACTTAACCACTGAGCCATATGCACAGCCAATTTTTATGTTTTATTTTGAGACAGGGTTTCCTAAGTTGCTTAGGGCCTCACTAAATAGCTGAGGCTGGCTTCAAACTTGTGATTCTCCTGCCTCAGCCTCCTGAGCCGCTGGGATTACAGGTGTGAGCCACCGCACCTGGTTTAGTACTACATCTTAAGCACCCAGAATAGCACTCTTCAACAGGGTTTGCATTTCGTTCTCCTTTATTCTTATTGGTTAGGCTCAGGCTGTCAAAGTTGGGGAGGGAATCATATTCAGCCTTTCTCAAACTTCCTGGACTCAACTGTGAACAAGTAGTTTTCCAAACAAAAGTTGAACTGTTTTTCCCAGAGGACAGAATGAGAATGGACACTGAAAGGAATACTAATATTCATTCATCATATACCTTTCTTTTAAGAATATATAAATATGCCGGGCACAGTGGTGCACACCTATAATCCCAGCACTTGGGAGGCTGAGGCAGGAGGATTGAGAGTTCAAAGCCAGCCTCAGCAATGGCAAGGCACTTAGCAACTCAGTGAGACCCTGTCTCTAATAAAATACAAAAAAGGGCTGGGGATGTGGCCCAGTGGTCAAGTGCCCCTGAGTTCAATCCCCAGTACCAAAAAAAAAAAAAAAAAAAAAAAGAATGTATGACTATAATCCAAAGACACTTGAAAGTCTGGGGAAACCATCTGTTTATTCTCAAGCTCACAAAGTTGATCCAATCCTTCTGGAAAGGCTCATGAAGAGCTTAGGCCACTATGGTTCATCATAAAGTTAGTGCTACCTCTGGGGGAAGGGCACTAATTCATTGCCATCCTCAGGATGCTCACATGACTTGACAGTTCTCCTGCTAGGTAGAGGGGGAGAGTAACTAAACATGGGAACGTGAGATCTCTCTGGCTCTGTCCATAACACACTGTTCAAAAGAGAAGGCATACTTGAATCAAATGACTTACAGTAACAAATACGTTCACCGAAACACCTTCCCCCATATAAACAAAGAGATAATAGAAATAAAACTTCATAGACAGGCCGGGCGCGGTGGCGCACGCCTGTAATCCCAGCACTTGGGAGGCTGAGGCAGGAGGATCGCGAGTTCAAAGCCAGCCTCAGCAATGGCGAGGCACTTAGCAACTCAGTGAGACCCTGTCTCTGATAAAATACAAAAAATGGCTGGGGATGTGGCCCAGTGGTCGAGTGCCTCTGAGTTCAATCCCTGGTACCAAAAAAAACAAAACAAAACAAAAAAAACTTCATAGACAAAGCTAACTTTCAACAGCTAACCCAGTTGTCTACCCTGGCCCCCTTTCTGGGTATTTCAGACATAGTCTGAATTGTTTACATTGGATTACTTTGAAAACCACGAGACATAAATGACAGGATTGTCAGCCTGCATAGAAGTTCTATTCTCCTTCAGGTTCTATTCTATTCTGTTCTATTGTAGCAATTCAACAAGGAAGAAAAGTAACCTTTTCTTCAATCACTAAGGGAGTAAGAAAGAACAAACATTCCAGATTCTTGATGAAACTGGCTCCTTTTTTTGTATCTGGGCAAAGTGGATACTAATTCCTTTAGTATTTCTTCCTAGGTCACATTTACTAGCTCTTGCATTCTCTGTGGTTGGAGAGATGTCAAAGGTACTTTTAAGACAGGTAGATACCTTAAAAAGGTTTTTGTTTTTAAAAGTTCATCCATGCACACACCCACATGCCAGCTACACGGGGAGACTCATGTTGCCCATCTTCCAACTTCAGCACTTACCAACTCATCACCATCTTGCTTTATTCTAGGTAAATGTTTTTTTTCCAGTATTGGGGATTGAACCCAGGGATGCTCTACCACTGAGCTGCGTCATCAGTCTTTTATTTTTTACTTTAAGACAGGGTCTCACTAAGTTGCCCTGGCAGGCCTTGAACTTGCCATCTTCCTGCCTTAGCAGCCTAAGTGACTGAATTATAGGAGTGTTCCACCACTCCCAGGTTATTCTATGTAATTTAAATATGAGAGCAGATAAAAGTTTCATTTATAAAAATAAGCATTCATAAGAAATATAATAATCAGAAATAAAAAATTAATAATTTCTTTTTCTTTCTTTCTTTCTTTCTTTCTTTCTTTCTTTCTTTTTTTGTTTTTGGTACTTGGGATTGAACCCAGTGGTGCTTGACCACTGTGACACTCTCCAGACCTATTTTTTATTTTAATTTTTATTAGTTGTCAATGGATCTTTATTTATTTTTATGCAGTGCTGAGAATTGAACCCTGTGCTTCACACATGCCAGGCAAGCGCTCTACCACTGAACTATGACCCCAGCCCACCCAGCCCTATTTTTGTATTTTATTTAGGACAGGGTCTCACTGAGTTGCTTAGCACCTTGCTTTTGCTGAGGCTGCCTTTGAACCCGCAGTCCTGCTGCCTCAGCTTCCCCAGCCAATAGGATTATAGGCACATGCCACCACGCCTGGATTATTTTTTTATTTTGAGACAGGGTCTTGCTAAATTGCTTAGGGCCTTGCTGAATTGCTGAGGCTGGCTTTGAACTTGTGATCCTCCTGCTTCCCAAGTTGCTGAGATTATAGGCATGCACCACCATGCCCATCTTGCAATAATCTCTTAATCGTTTATCTAATCAATATTTAAAAATTTTCTTCCTTTTTTTTTTTTTTTTTTTTTGCAAAAATGCAACTATTTATTGGGCTAATCATGGGAAAAACAAACAATTCCTCTTACCTTCCTGCATAACTAAACATAACAAACATCCAGAATTACAATTTTACCTAGTTATAATAAAACAACAACACTAAAATTAAAACTGTGTAAAAACCTTCACCATTAAAGAAAGAGCCAATGTCCCTAATAATAACGTAAGATTTCATTAAGTTCATTAGATGTACTTAACAAGAAAAGAGAATAGACTGATATATTTTAGGTAAATATTTTCAACAGCTGGGATGTAACTAAAGGAATCCACTCAAATCACAATTAGTCACAATTTCCTAGCTCCTCAGCATCCCAGCTAAGAAATATTTTTCTGTGCTTCAGCACAATTCAAAATGTTCGCCAACTTCAAAAAGAAAACAAAACACAAAATAAAACAACAACCAAACCCCCCCCCCAAACAACAAAAGCTGGGCACAGTGGTACATACCTGTACTTCCAGCACCTGGGGAGGCTGAGGCAGGAGGATTGCCAGTTTGAAGCCAGCCTCAGACATTTATCAATGCCCTAACAACTTAGCAAGAACAACCCCCCCCCCAAAAAAAAAAAAAAAAAAAAAAAAACGAAACCAGAAATCCTGTGGACGTCATTCAGTGGTAAGGTGCACTTAGGTTCAATCCCTGGTACAAAAAAAACCCCAAACAAACAAAAAAAGTCCATTAACTTTAACCAAAATCACTATCACCCAGAGATGTTGACACATATGAGCCAGTTTACCAGTTCATGAGATATTATTTACCCATCCTACAAAGGAAACTTTTAGATTAAAAGTTAGTAAAAGTAACAGAAAATGGCAGACACCCAGGAAACCTAACAGCTATGCAAACCGCTTTTTCTCTTCCCTCAGCCCATTTTCCCAAATCGGGGGAAACTAACAAAGAAGAGAAAGTCCTCCTTTACAAAGCAGCCTCTGGAGGGCCTCTACAGATTAAGTCAGGGAGACAGAGGGTTGAAATTGGCTTCCTCCACATAGAAATCTGCTTTATTGAGTGAGATCTTCATTTTGGCATGTTAGCATTTAAGAGAGTTTCCATATAGACCTACACAATATCCTAGTGAAGGTGGCATATTTCTCTGGATTAAATCCTTTGGCGGTTAGAACAATAGAAAAATGAGTCATCTTTTTTTTTAAAACTGAAGAGTCTGGAACTTCAGTTCTTGGAATATAAAACCATGCACTTCTGGACTGACCAAAGACAAAGGGATGGAGAAGTTTGTTTTCACCTGTTAAGGCAACAGTTTCTGAGCAACAAATTCCTCAATGCAGATGTCATGGAAGAGTGACACCACACCCATGAAACTTCTCCACTGGTGTCCTTTCCTAGGGTGGGAGGAGGTATCCATCAGCAGGGCTCCAGGCATCAGCTGAGCATCCACCACTGCCACGTGCTCTTTGGGCTCAAGGCCCTCTTATTTATTTATTTATTTTTGGTACTGGGGATTGAACTCAGGGGCACTCGACCACTGGGCCACACCCCAGCCCTTTATTTGTATTTTATTTAGAGACAGGGTCTCACTGGAGTTGCTAAGTGCCTCGCCATTGCTAAGGCTGGCTTTGAAATCACGATCCTCCTGCCTCAGCCTCCCAAGTGCTGGGATTACAGACGTGCGCCACCGCACCTGGCTCAGGGCTCTCTTTTTAAAATAAAGTTGACCTTCCTTCTTTTTTGTCTTTTAATCAATAGGTTCCCCTCTTTCCCATCGTCCTTTAATTTTTTTTTCTCCTTGAATTATTTTCTCATTTTCCTGAGAATTATTTCTAGACAAACTGGTTGTCCTCTAGAGACTGGATTTTGTTGATTGTATCACACATTTGACATATTCTATGTATGTATTTTGCTATACTGATCATTAGAACTATATTCAGCTTTCATATATTTTTTTTTAAAGACAAAATTGTGGGAAGTAGTACTTACCAGAGACTTTCTGGGAAGTTAGCATGGTTAAAAAATAAATAAAGAAAAAGTATGTATGTAATTTAGTTAGAGCAAAAAAAAAATTTTAAGGGAAATATATAGAAATAGGGATATGATCATTCTACTTGCAAGATAAATGTATTTATCTCAAAGTGGATATAGTGTGCACAGTTAGATCTTGGAAGTGTTCCTTGCTTTTAATGATTTCTTTTTTATTCTAGGGTCCTGCTTTGATGTCTTCCCCCTAAAAAAAAAAAAAAAAAAGTAAAAATCAAACATAAAAAAGAATACTATGCTCTAAAGAAGAATAATAAAACATGCCCTCATATGCTTTTCTTCAAGCTAAGATATTAGAATGTCCCTTCTATTGGATGCTCCTGTGCAGCCCTCCCAATCTCATCCTTTTTATTATCCTTCAAGTATTTACTACTCCCTTGCTTCTCTTTGTAATTTCATAAATGTGAGTTTCTAAATAATATATTTTAAATTCAGCTTGTTTAGGAAAGTCGTATGTGAATGGCATTATATGAGGTAAATGATAATAATGTACAGTTCTGAGTTGCTATCTTTGCCCAGTGGCATGTTTTTGTCATTTGTCTATATCAGGGTTTCTCAACCTCTGCACGATTGGCATTTTGGACTGGATGATTCTTTGTTGTGAGAGGCTGTCCTGTGCATTGTAGGATGCTAGTGCTTCTCTGGTGTCTGTCAGTTAGATGCTAGTAGCATACCTCCTAGTTATGACAGCTATATGTTCAGACATTGCCAAATAACCACCAAAAGGGGGAAGTTACCACCAGTGGAGAATCATTGGTGTGCGTGACTGAAGTTCATTCAGTTTCATTGATACAGATTATTTTATTGTGTACCTTTTTAAAAAATTCCTTCTTATGTTGATAAAATTTGCTTTTTTATAAGCTTTTGCTATTGCAAACTATGCTACTGTGAATATATGAATGCAGGGCCCCTGGAGTATGTGTGCTATAATTTCTCTAGGGGCAGATATATAAGAATAGAAATGCTGGCTCATGAAATTTGCACATCTTCAACTTCAAAGATTAGATCAAACTATTTTCCAGCTTTTCTTTTTACTTTTTTTTTTAGACACATGGCACGCGCACATTTTATTATCTTGCTCGAAGTAGTCTAATATGGTACAGCAGCATAGATGTACCCAATGGGGGTGGAAATGATGGTAAAGTCAATCTTTATTTTCTTAGGTGCTAGAAGATAATTAGTTGTGCGTAGTATTTTTGAAACAATCTCATCTCCATCTCCCCATGAATTCTGGTGATTTTTTTTTCTTTTCCTTTTTATGTGTTTATTTTTAGTACTGGGGATTGAACCCAGGAGTGCTTAACCACTAAGTCATATCCCCAGTTGTTTTTATTTTTTTACTATGAGGTGTGGTCTTGTTAAGTTGCTTATAGCCTCGCTAAGTTGCTGAGGCTGGTCTTGAACTTGTGATCCTCCTGTCTCAGCCTCCTGAGTCACTGGGGTTACAGGCTCATGCCACTGTGCCTGGTACATTCTGGTGTCTTGAGAAAGAACCTTAAGGATGGAGGAGACCAAAGTTACAGAGCTCTGAAAATGTCCTTCTTTTGTTCAACGTATTCAGTATGTTATTGCTGAACCCCTACAACATGCCTGGCACTGTTAGAATCATCATAATGAATAAAATACTATACCTTCATTAAGAACCTCTTGTTATGCTTTTTAAAGATTATTGTGTTTGTGTTGATAATCTGTTGTGATAAAGGTAGAAAGTATTCTTAAGACTGCATCCAGGGCCGGGTTATGGCTCAGTGGTAGAGCGCTTGCCTAGCATGCATGAGACACTGGGTTTGATTCCTGGCACCACATTAAAAATAAATAAATTAAAAAAAAAGAACCTCTTGTTAGTCTGCTAGAAATATATTAATAGCTTCAAACGGTTGTGATGTAGTAGATACAGAGATAGGGGTAAATACAAAGCGCCAAGAGAGCACAAATTGGGAAGTGCCTACCTCAGCTAAATAAAGGGTTAAGGAAAAGCTTCTTCACCTCGAAGAATGATATTTTATTTATTTGCTAATTCAACATTTATTGAGTTCTTAGTATGCTCCTGGCAGTGTTTGGGACTGTGCATATACCAACTGTCAGCAAAACAGTCACACTCTCACCTCTCACAGAGCTGACATTCTTGTTGGGGGAGGGAGGCATAAGGAAACATGCAAATAAATGTACACCAGGTAGCTGGGTGTGAAAGGCAGGACAGAGCGGTTTGTGGAGAAAAGGAGACAGGGATAGGGGAAAGATTTTTGATGAGGTGACCTTTGAAAAGACCCACAAATGGAGTGAGGGGAAGGTAGATATCTAGAGGGAGAGTACACTAGGCCAAAGGAACAGGAAGTGCAAGAACCCCGAGGTACAAGGCAGCTGCACATGTTTGGGGGAAAAGGCTAATAAATGAGGTGGGCTTTAAGGGGTCTTGTGCGATTTTTGAAATGGCTTTAGGGAGAAGGAATTTCATAGGAAAACACAAGGTACCGAAAAGGAGGCAACAGTGAATTTTCTTTTGTGTCTGGCTTTGAAGGTATATGGAAATGGGGAAAGACAGAAAGAGTTTTCTGGGAGGAGGGGTTGTTTGAAAGAGTAGTTTGAGAACACAAAGAGTTTTATTATAAAAACCTTCAAATATACAACATAAGTTAAAAAATAAAACTATAAGGAACCCCTGTATCTTCATTACCTTTATTCCATAATTAATTATTAAGAATTGGCTTCTCTTCCTTCTATTCCCCCTCTCCCCTTCCTCCTCCTTTTTTTGCTAAAGTATTTTAAAGAAAATCCCAGATATTAAGTCATTTCTCTAACATAATTTAGAATATATTTCAAATGTTATGAAAATTTTGTGAATATAAGCACAATGTTATCATCACATTTACCAAATTTAATCGAATTTCATTGGCATCATTCAGTAACTAGCTCATATTCAAATTTCACAGATTGTCTCAACTGAGTTTTTACTAGTTAATTATCCAAATGAAGTCTACCTATTGCATTTGGGTGTCAGTCTTTAAAAAATGTTTTTTTTTTTCTTTTTTCTTTTGCCATGGTGCTTATTGAAGAAACTGGATCTGTTATCCTTTGAGTATCCCACATTCTGAACTTATCATAACACTTAGATTATTACTCTACCCCTGATATTTACTGTAAAATAGAAGAGTGAAAGATTTGAGTAGAATTAAGTTCATCAGTTTGGGAAAGGAAACTTTAAATTTTTTTTTTTATTGTTCTAATCAGTTATACATGACAGCAGAATACTCTTCAATTCATTGTACACAAATAGAGCACAATTTTTCACTTCTCTGGTTGTACACGAAGTAGGGTCACACCATTCGTAGGGTAATGATGTCCGACTCATTCCACTGCCTTTACCATCCCCATACCCCCTCCCCCCATCCTTCCCCTTTGCCAATCCAAAGTTCCTCCACGCATCCCATGCCCCCCCACCCCATTATAGATTAGCATCCACTTATCAGAGAAAACATTCAACCTTTGGTTTTTTGGGATTGGCTTACTTAGCGTGATATTCTCCCCATTTATCTGCAAATGCCATAATTTTATTCTCTTTTATTGCTGAGTAATATTCCATTGTGTATATATACCACAGTTTATCCATTCATCTATTGAAGGACATTTAGGTTGGTTCCACAGTTTGGCTATTGTGAATTGTGCTGCTATAAATATCGATGTCACTGCATCACTGCAGTATGCTGTGTTTAAGTCATTTAGGTATAGACCGAGCAGTGGGTCAATGGTGGTTCCATTCCAAGTTTTTTAAGGAATACTACTTTCTGGAGTGGTTATACCAATTTTCAGTCCCACAAGCAATGTATGAGCGTGCCCTTCCCCCCACATCCTCGCCAACACTTTTTGTTTCTTGTATTCTTGATAACTGCCATTGTGACTGGAGTAAGATGAAAGAGTAGTTTTGATTCGCATTTCTCTAATTACTAGAGATGTTGAACATTTTTTCATATATTTGTTGATTGAATGTATATCTTCTTCTGAGAAATATCTGTTCAGCTCCTTAGCCCATTTATTGATTGGCTTGTTTGTTTTTTGGTGCTAAGTTTTTTGAGTTCTTTATGTATCCTGGACATTAGTGCTCTATCTGATGTGTGTGGTAAAAATTTGCTCCCATTCTGTGGGCTCTCTCTTCACCTCATTGATTGTTTCTTTTGTTGAGAAGAAGCTTTCTGGTTTGAATCCATCCCATTTATTGATTCTTAATTTTATTTCTTGTGCTTTAGGAGTCTTGTTAAGGAAGTCAGGGCCTAATCCAATATGATGAAGAATTGGGCCTACTTTTTCTTCTACTAGGCATTGGGTCTCTGGCCTAATTCTTAGGTCTTTGATCCACTTTGAGTTGATTTTTGTGCATGATGAGAGATGGGGTTTAATTTCATTTCTCTACATATGGATTTCCAGTTTTCCTAGCACCATTTGTTGAATAGGCTATCTTTTCTCCAATGCGTGTATTGTGTGTCTTTGTCTAGTATGAGAAAACTTCATACGTGTTACTGGGTGCATTTCACGTTCCATGTTAGCAAGCATAGATTTTAATAGATTTTAGTTGTCCTGCTTTACCTACGTGAATATCCATTATTGAAATTCACTTGGTGCCTTTTTTGTTGCTTTATGTGTAAGTTACCATTAATAATTCATTTAATTTTTAATTAGGGTTTTTTTTTTTTTTTTTTTTTTTGTACCGGGGATTGAACCCAGGTGCACTCGACCACTGGGCCACATCCCCAGCCCTTTTTGGTATTTTATTAGAGACAGGGTCTCACTGAGTTGCTTAGTGAGTCTTCATTGCTGAGGCTGGCTTTGAACTCATGATCCTCCTGCCTCAGCCTCCCAAGTGCTGGGATCACAGGCGTGCACCACTGCGCCTGGCTTAATTAGGTTTTTATAAGATCTGAGAATGCTTTTCTAATTTTTTCAATTATATTTTGTCTTTTTTTTGTCTTCCCTTTTTGTGGTGCTGGAAATCCATCCCAGGACCTCGTGCAAGTGCTGTACCACTGAGCTACATCCCAACCTCGGTCCTCTATGTGTATTTTATGAAGAAGTTTCATTCTTCCATTACACCATTTTGGTTATCTAAAATGTAGTTCACAAAGGAGAGACTGTGTAATTGCTCCAGTTTTTCTCTAAATCTAGAGAGAATTTGGTGTACTAGTTAGGGCCAGCGGTGAAGTGGTAACCCATGTTCTGTCTCCCTGTAAGAACTCAGGTGTTATGATGTGTTCTTGTGTTTCAATCCGCGTAGTCCATTTATGAACTGTTTCTCAATGCTGGTAAAAATGAGCTGATCTAGGCTTTACGAATAAATTTCAAGGAAATCAGGAATGATTATGCAGGAGTTAGAAATCTACATACAAAAACGCTGAGACAGCATCAAGGAAATTGGTCATCTGTCTTATATAAGCACAGCACCGAGAAGCTCCGTGTAACCAAGGCTGTTTAAACTACAAGTTGTACCCGCTTTCTTTCACAGGTGATTTAATGCAACACAGGTGGAACATAACAGAAACATAGCAGTCCCTTGGGATTGATTCCAAGGAAGAAATAGGGAATAAAGATAGCGAAGAGAAAGCTCAAGTGATATATACTACAGAGTGGGGGATGAAGTTCTCTTCACAGAAGGCACCATCCTTCACAGTCTAGGACAGATTAAACGTCCCAGAATATAGGTGACAAGAGCAATGGAGAATATTCCTTTTGAATCACTGAACATAAACCACTGGATGTTAGACATCATCTCCTAGTCCCCTCATTTCACCAGTGTGGAAACTGAGGCTACAAAATATTGTTAGTTATAATTCAGACAGTAAAAAGACCATTTTCATGAAAAAATTTTCTGTGTACTGTCTCATCTTCATGAGCATACAATGTGTTATTGTTTATTTATTTTTCTCTTAAGACACATATACATACCTCCTGAACCCAGTCTGCCCTCCAGGTTGATAGATAAACTCCTGTAAAAGAATCCTTGGGGTATGAATTCCAGTTTCTATATCTAACATTCTGTTTAATTTTAACACTTGTTTTATCTAATGTATCTCAAAAGTTAGCATGACCACAGCAGAACACTTCACCTGTCTCTCCATGATCTCCCTCCAGCTTTCCACACTTTAGTGACAGTCTCATTCTTCAGTTGCTCAGGCCAATATGTTGGGACCACACTTGACTCCTCCTCTCACGCTCATCTTCTTTCCACTGGAAAATCCTGTACTATGTACATTCCCAGCATTCTGCAAACATTTTGTCACCTCTGCTGTTACCATGCTGGTCCAAGCCACCGTCACTTCCCACCACAGCTGGAGACCCTGCTATGCATTCAGTCTGCCCCCTACAGTCTGTTCTCGGCACAGCAGTGGAGGAAATCTAAATCTCTAATGTTGTTTCTCAGCCCACACTGGGTAGAAGAGTCATTACCATGAACTTCAAGATCACACTTTTTAAATTTTGTTTTTCAATGTTTAAAATTTTTAAAATATTTACAAATGCGATTCTGCATCCATTTTTGTGAATAACAATAGTTGTAGGTTTTCAAAAAAATACACCTCTTATGGTTTCACTTTTTTTTTTTTTTTTAAAGGTGGAAAAATTAAATTTAAAAGAGTTACAGGAGGCCAGGCGTGGTGGTGCATGCCTGTAATCCCAGCACTTGGGAGGCTTGAGGCAGGAGGATCGAGCGAGAGTTCAAAGCCAGCCTCAGCAATGGCGAGGCACTTAGCAACTCAGTGAGACCCTGTCTCTAATAAAATACAAAAATATGGGCTGGGGATGTGGCCCAGTGGTCGAGTGCCCCTGAGTTCAATCCCTGGTACCAAAAAAAAAAAAAAAAAAAAAGAGTTACAGGAAATTTACCCAGTTTCAGGCAGGCCATATTTTTATTCTTGGAGGATCCAGGATTATGGTAGATATTAGGATGCACATATAAACCAAATACCTACCAACTACTCTCAGGAAGGGTTGACATGTGGCAACTTCATAAAGACGCCTTGTATGAAGGGGTTCAGAGTTGTGGTGAATGAGGCAGATTGGGTGTGAACCCCAACCCCTGCTGGCATACACACCCATTGTAGTCTTCTTTTTTTTTTTTTAATTCTTTTCTATTAAGGGGATGTATTACATTGAGCTTTGTATGTTAAACCAACCTTACATCCCATGTTGGTCATGATGTGCAAACCTTTTATGCTTTGCTGAATATATGTTTTTAGTATCTTGGTGGAGATTTTTGTGTCTGGAGAATTGATTTATTGCTTTCCCAATCCTTTTTTAAAGCATTAAATTGATATGGAAAAAAATTCAGACTTAACAAAAGAACACAGAGCTGGGCGTGGTGCACACACCCGTAATCCTAGCTGCTCAGGAGGCTGAGGCAGGAGGATCTCAAGTTCAAAGCCAGCCTCAGCAAAAGGAGGCACTAAGCAACTCAGTGAGACCCTGTCTCTAAATAACATACTAATGTGGCTCAGTGATCAAGTGCCCCTGAGTTCAGTCCCTGGTACCCAGCCAACCCTCCCCCCCCCAAAAAAAGAACACAGAATCCCCATATGCTTTTCATGTATATTCCTCCAATATTAATATCTAAACATACTTCCTATAGAAATAGCTATTTATTCATCTATCACATATATATGTATACACACACACATATATTTACCTATATACTTACATCTATATTTATGTGTGGGGGATATTTTTCTCAAATACTTGTGAGTAGCCTGCATACATGACAAACCTAAATTATCAAATAATTCACTGGGCTACTAAAAACAAGAACATTTTGTTATAAATCTAGAGTATAGTAATCAAAACTGGACATTAATACTGATAAAATAGTATTACCTAATTCATGAACCACAGTGTCAAAACCTGCAAGTTGTCCCACATATATAAAAATACATATAATACATATATATTCTACATAATATATATAGTTTATGTTACATATAATATATATTTTAAATAAAATGTGTATACACATATTTATACACATTCACACATAAATGTTTAAGATCTGGCTCAGGATTATAAATCTGTATTTAGATTTTTATTTTTTTAAAGCCTATAAGGGAAGTTTTATATTTGTTTTTTTTTTTTTCAGTTCTTTTTAAAAAAATTTGTTCATTTTAGATATACCTGATAGTGGAGTATAATTTGACATGTTATACATACATGAAGTATAACTTCCCATTTTTGTGGTTGTACATGATGTGGAGTTACACTGATTGTGAATTCATACATAAATGTAGGAAAATTATGTCTGATTCATTCTACTGTATTTCCCATTCCCATCCTCTCTGCCTTCCCTTCATTCCCTTTGTCTAATCCAATGAACTTCTATTCTTTCCTCCCTTCCTCTTTTTATGTTAGCATCCATATATCAGAGAGAACATTCAGTCTTTGTTTATTTGGGATTGGCTTATTTCACTTAGCAAGATAGTCTCCAGTCCCGTCCATTTAATGGCAAATGCCATAATTTCATTCTTCTTTATGGTTGAGTAATATTCCATTGTGTATATATACCATATTTTCTCTATCCATTCATCTGTTGAAGGGCACCTAGGTTGATTCCATAGCTTAGCTATTATGAATTGAACCGCTATAAACATTGATATGGCTGCATTACTAGGATGATTTTAAGTTCTTTGGATATATAATAAGGAGTGGGATAACAGGGTCAAATGGTGGTTCCATTCCAAGTTTTCTGGGGAATCTCCATACTGCCATTCGTAGTGGTTGCACCAATTTGCAGTCCTACCAGCAACATTAGAGTGTAACTTTTCCCCCACATCCTCTCCAACATTTATTGTTACTGATATTCTTAGTTGCCATTGTATTTAGTTTTAATATCTATTTAGAATCTTACTTTGGGAAAGTTCCATAACCAAATTCTTTGTCTCTCATGAATTTACATCATAAGGAATCCAGACCAGTTGTTTTGTAAAATATCTCCCAACTTTGATTTGTCTTACATTTCCTTCTATGAGAATCAGATTCAGGCTATGCAAAAAAAAAAAAAAAAAAAAAAAAAAGATTTTTTTGACCAAGGGTTGAGTGCTTTACTACTGAGCTATATCTCCAGCCCTTTTTAGTTTTTATTTAGAGACAGCATCTTGCTAAGTTGCTTAGGGTCTCCCTAACTTGCTGAGACTGTCCTCGAACATTCATGTATGCATATAGGAAAGTAATGTTTGATTTATTCTACTATCTTTCCTGTTCCTATTTCTCCTCCCTTCCTTTCATCTAATTCAAAGTACTTCCCTTCTTCCCTTATCCCTGCCCTCCTTGTTGTGAGTCGATTTATTCTACTATCTTTCCTGTTCCTATTTCTCCTCCCTTCCTTTCATCTAATTCAAAGTACTTCCCTTCTTCCCTTATCCCTGCCCTCCTTGTTGTGAGTCAGCATCCACATATCAGAGAGAACATTCAGCCTTTGGTTTTCTTGGAATTGGCTTATTTCACTTAGCATGATATTCTCCAGTTCCATCCATTTACTGGCAAATGCCATAATTTCATTCTTTTTTATGGCTGAGTAATATTCCATCGTGTATATATACAACACTTTTTTAATCCATTCATCTATTGAAGGGCACCTATTTTGGCTCCATAGTTTAGCTATTGTGAATGGGCTATGTGTTATTGATTAGAACGCAACAGAAGTGATGCCATGCATCAAATCAGGAGGTATATGTTGGTGACATTATTATTTTTGGTGATGTTAGGGCTAGAGTTCATTAAGGTAGTCTCTGTCAGTTTTCTTTAATGAAAATTCACTATTATTTCTTTGTTATTCATTTTTTTGAGAGATAATTTGAAATAAGATTAATATATTGTTTCTCATCATTATTTCACTCATAAATTTTAGCCTCCATAAATGATTCCTGGGTACAAATATTATTGTCGTGGTTGTCAAGTGGCGATGGCTTTAGCATTAGCTATCATTCTGTGTTTATTGGTTGGAATTCTTCTAAAAGGAGTTTCTACTTCTTTCTTATTTATTTATCTGTTTATATCAATATGCAGTCAGGGATTCTTGTTTAATTCTGTGAGTTATAATTAACTCCTGTCGTTTATTTTGAAATTTATGTAAAAGAGAAAGGCACTTTACACTGGTGTTGTGATCTGGATATTAGGTGTCCCCAAAAGCTCCCGTGTTAGTGCAGGAATGTTCAGAGGTGGAATGATTAGACCATGAGAGCTGTAACCTAATTAGTGGATCCATCCATTTGATGGATTAATAATTTGGAAGGAGTACTGTACTGGTAACTGTAGGCAGGCAAGGTGTGGCCAGAGGAGGTGGGTTGCTAGGAATTTTATGTCATCCCCCGGCTCCTCTTTTCTTTCTGCTTCTTGGCCACCATGAGATGAACAGCTTTCTGCCATGATGTTCTGCCTCATCTTGGGCAGAACAATGGAGTCAGCCAACTGTGAACTGAACCTCTGAAACCATAAACCCAAACAAACTTCCTCGCTTAAGTTGTTTTTGATAAACACATATGGCTTCTTTGCTTTTTACTTTTTTTGTCATTTTGTTGCTGAAGCTGGCCTTGAACTTGTGATCCTTCTGCCTCAGGATCCAAGTAGCTGGGAGTACAGCCCTGCACCACTGTTACTGCCTTCCTTACTTTTTTAATAATGGTAATTTTTGTATTGGTGTTGTGGAAAGAGTCTTTAAGTCATTCAGGGTGACTAAAGAGCTGGGAACTTGGGAGCTAATGTGCAAATTCAAACTACAATGACTATTGTCATATTTTTAGTCATACTTAGTGCATTGGGATAAAATTTCTTTTGCTGACAGTTCCTTTACCTTCTGCAATTTCGACCTGTCATACTCTTTTTTTATTTTTAAATCTCAACCTCAGACTCAATATCTTTTTATCCAAAAGGATGAAAGATGCTGTGTCTCTCTTTCCTCTCTCGCTCTCTTCCTCCACATGCAGTCTTTCAGAAATTCCTATTAATTCTTCCCACAAATATCTATTGAATTTGATCTGCCTCTCCTGTGTCCTTTTTTACCATTGTCATCTAAGTGGCCACGATGTCCCACTAGGATTTCTAGAATAGTCACTCTATAGTCCTCTCTGCTTCCCTCAGTGACAGCCTCCAATCTGTTTCCAAGAAATAAATCATAGTTAGCTGGGCGTGATGGCACACATCTGTAATCACAGTGACTTGGGAGGTGGAGGCAGGAGGTTTGCAAGTTCAAAGCCAGACTCAGCAACTTAGCAAGATCTCGTCTCAAATAAATAAATAAATAAAGGGGGGGGGGGGTGTGTGTGCTGGGGATGTGGCTCACTGGTTAAGCACCTCTAGGTTTAATCCCTAGTATCTCACTCCCAAAATCATAGTGATTTGTTATATCAACCTTTTCTATATGAAATATATCTCTATATCTGGTTTCATCATTGCCCAACCTAAAACCCTTCCTAAAAGGTTTACTTTGAACTTAAAAGTGTACCCAAATCCTTTGTCGTATGCTACAAAGTCTCTTCCTACCTCCCTAGCCTTATCTCCTCATTTCCTGATTATAGTGTCCCAGCCAACATGGGCCCTTTAATGCTTCACATATGCCCAACCAGGTTCCACAGTGGGCATATTCATTTGTATAGGTTGCCGAATTTTCCTGAAGCTGCTCGCTTCTTATGTTCAAGAGGAAGCTCCTTTTCTCTCAGTGTTATTTTCTCTAGCCCTGTATAAAACCCACTGTTTTTTTTTTTCTGTCATTGTACCTCAGTGTTTCCCGCATGGACATTTTTACAACTTGAAAATTCATATTTTTTTTGTTACATGTATAATTCTTTGCCTTTCTCACTGCTTTAAAATTTTTGAAAGGTGGGTACCGTCTTTCTTTTATTCACTACAGCATAATCAATGTTGGGCATAGGTCCTTGTGTTCGATAATTATTCAAGAAATATTAAATGAATAGAATACAGAATAAATGCCCAGATAACTAGTAGAATATCTTTTCAGGGGTTGACTTTTATGTGAATTAAGAACCAAAATGTTCAGCAGCATGTGTTTCTATCTTGAAGGAGAGTGAGAATCTAATTAAAGGGTATACAATATAGTTCAAGATATTTTTAAATGAAATATGAGATGCTGTGACATATTTCACTTTAGTAGAAAACCAAATTGGGAGTAAGAGTTTGTTCACATTAAAATAATGCCAAAAGGAGAATTATGATTAAAATCTGAGAAAGTTAGAAAATAATATATGCAAAACTAAGATAGTAATATTTTAAAGATTATACACACATACACATGTGCGCGCACACACACACACACACACAAAACAAAGCAAATAAGTAACACAAGCAAACAAAGAAGTGAAACAAAACCAGAAGTCCTCTATTAACAGAGGAGGAAGGAAGATGGTGGGAATTGGAGATTGTGAGCTCCTCTGGGCCTTTTATATTAATAACAATGATCTTCTGGGAGGCAGGCAGAGGCCCGTATGCCACTGTAAACACTGAAATAGGTCATTGTGTACAAAAGGAAAACTTTCCTTACTATAGCTCAAGTTAAACAGATTGGGATATGGACAGAAGAGTCTAGTTTACAAAACCAAGACAAATAACTGTGGGATAATAGTAATGGAACCTCTGACAAGGTGGACCTGTTGCAGGCGAGAAATATAGGCAAAGCTGAGTTTATTCTTCAGTATATGTAAAACATAAAAATGGTCAAATATCATTGTGTTTTGGACACGAGGTATCCTCTAAAAGCTCAGTGAGACAGTGCCAGCCTGTCAGAGGTGAGATGATCGGGTTATGAGAGAGTTCACCTCCTCAGTAGATCAATCCAGTGATACGATTGACGGGGTGGTCACTGTGGGCAGGTAGCTTGTGACTGGAGGAAGCGGGGCACTGGTGGTGCGACTTCAATGTGTAGATTTTGTTCCTGATGAACAGAGCTCTTTCTCTGGTCTCTGGTGGCCAGGTCCTGAGCTGCTTTCCTCTGCTGTGTCCTTTTGCCATGATGTTCTGCTTCACCTCGGGCCCAGAGCCATGACTGACCACGGAATGAACCTCTGAAACCATGAGCCCAAATAAACTTTTCCTTCTTTTAAGTTGTTCTTGTCAGGTCTTTTGGTCACAGTGAGGAAAAGCTAGCTTAAATAAATATAATCATAACTACTAGTTATCTAACTACTAAAGACCGATAATTTTGTGTGTTTTTTTTCAGGCAGTGGTGCAGTTAATAGCTGAACATAGTAGAATTCTTTTTTTTTTTTTTTTTCTTTTTTTTTGGTACCAGGGATTGAACTCAGGGACACTCGACCACTGGGCCACATCCCCGGCCCTTTTTTGAATTTTATTAAAGACAGGGTCTCGCTGAGTTGCTAAGTGCCTTGCCATTGCTGAGGCTGGCTTTGAACTCACGATTCTCCTGCCTTAGCCTCCCAAGTACTGGGATTACAGGCGTGCGCCACCGCGCCCAGCTCATAGTAGAATTCTTAAGGAAATATTTGTTTCCTATTACTTGATAAAGCATTAGTCAGTTCATTGTATCATAGGAACTCTTACAATTTTAATTAAGCTATTTTTGGTATGTTTGATATCATTGTGCTAGTAATAGCACAATGAATGTGAAGAAAATGAACAACTCCAAATCACTAGACAGAGAAAGAGGCAACAAATTCAATATTCCAATTTTGTCAACATGGTGATTTTTCTCTGTTTATGGTCATTTTATAAAGATGCAGTGTTAAGGGGCAGCAGGTAATTGTTGGGAAATACTGCTTAGCCAAGGTCTACTTAGCCACAAAGAGCAGACACCTGCATTTAAGTGGCCCTGGAGTCATTATGCTACTGTCAGTGGTGGTGGAGGAGGAGACAGGTACTCAGAGGAGACAATAATGACTTCAAAGTATTGCTCAGATCAGAATAGAGGGACTAGTGTCTAAGATCAGACCAAGAGGCTGACTTAATTCTATTCAAGGTCAAAATCAAGGGGAGATTAGCTACTTAAATGAGGAAGATGAAATAAACACAGTAGGAACACAAAAAAGGGTTTAAGATAATTTTGTGTTTTACAATTAGTGTTGTGACTTTCAAAGAATTCTATTTTTGGTACAGGGGATTGAACCCAGGGGCATTTTATCACTGAGCTACATTCCTAGTCCTCTTTAAGAATTATTTTTTTAAAATTTATTTTTCATTTTGAGTCAGGGTCTCATTAAGATTTTGAGGAATTCACAAAGTAAGGCCAATGCAAAAACGTTAAAGTGAAATGATTAGGTTATGAGAACATCACCCTAATCAGTGGGTTGATCCACTGATACTGATTAACTGGGTGGTAACTGTAGGCAGATAAGGTGTGACTGGAGGAAGTGGGTCAAGGAAATGAATGATTCTAAATTGTTAATCAGATAAAGAGGCAACAAATTGAATATTCCACACAATATGTATCTCTATATGTCTTTGTGCATTACATTTGAGTGTATAAAGATATATAGATGCATATTTAAAGAAATACACATCATATAGGCGGGTGCAGTGACACACACCTGTAATCCCAGCACTTGGGAGGCTGAAGCAGGAGGATCGTGAGTTCAAAGCCAGCCTCAGCAATAAAGAGGCACTTAGCAACTCAGTGAGACCCTGTCTCTAATAAAATACAAAAAAGGGCTCCGGATGTGGCCCAGTGGTCAAGTGCCCCTGAGTTCAATCCCTGGTACTAAAAAAAAAAAAATACACATTACATACATCAGCAATCATATACATGTGTATATCTCTATATGCATAAGAACACACACAAAGAGAAAAGATGATAATTACTTATCTTTTGCCAAGTATTTTTACTTATAAATTTATTTGGTCCGGAGACCCTGCACTTACTAGAAGAAAAAATAGGCCCAACTCTTCAATATGTTGGCTTGGGAACCAAATTCCTCAACAAGACTTCTAAAGTACAAGAAATAAAATCAAGAATCAATAAATGGAATGGTCTCAAACTGAAAAGCTTCTTCACAGCAAAGGAAACAATTAAGAACGTATATAGAGAGCTACACATTGGGAGAAAATCTTCACCACCAGTACCCAGATAGGGCATTAATTAATTCCCAGGATATACAAAGAACTCAAAAAAATTAACATCAGAAAAAAAAAATAACACAACCAATAAATTGGCTAGGAACTGAACAAACACTTCATAGAAGAAGAAATATGAATGGTCAAAAAATATGAAAAAATGTTCAACATCTCTAGCAATTAGAGAAATACAAGTTAAAAACTACACTGAGATTCCAGCTTTCTCCTGTCAGAATGGCAGTTATAAAGAATACAAATAACCATAAATGTTGGTGAAGATGTGGGGAAAAAGGTACTCTCATACATTGCTGGTGGGACTGCAAATTGGTACAACCACTGTGGAAAGCAGTACGGAGATTCTTTAGAAAACTTGGAATGGAACCACCATTTGACCCAGCTATCACACTCCTTGGCCTATATCCAAAGGACTTAAAATCATCAAACTGCAATGGCACAGCCACATCCATGTTTATAGCAGCTCAACTCACAATAGCCAAGCTATGGAAACTACCTAGGTGTCCTTCAACAGATGAATGAAAAAAGAAAATGTGGTCTATATACACAATGCAATATTATTCAGCCATCAAGAAGAATGAAATTATGGCATTTGCTGGCAAATGAATGGAATTGGAAAAAATGGTGCTAAGTGAAATAAGCCAATCCCCCAAAACCAAAGGCCAGATGTTCTCTCTGATTTGTGCATGCTAACTCAAAACAAGGGAGGTCAGGGAGGGAAGTAATAGAAATCCATTGGATTAGACAAAGGAAAATGAAGAGAAGTGGGGGAGGGGAATAGAAAAGATAGTAGACTTAATCAGACATAACTTTCCTAGCCTTGTATCTGTATATACAACCAGGGTAGCTCCACATCATGTATAACCACAAGAGTGGGAACCTAAACAGAACGTTATACTTTATGTATGTATATTCTGCCAAAATACATTGTATTGTCATGTATAACTAAAAATAAAAAAATTTAAATAAATATTACTTTGAATATCCATTGAAAAACTATTTGATTCTCATAACACATTTATTTATTTATTTATTTTTCTCATAACACACTTCTGAGGAAGTTAACGTTATATCCTGTTGTGAAATGAGGAAACTGGGGCTCAGAGAAATTGACCTATCTAAGATCACACAATCAGTAAGTAGCAGAGTAGTGTCTTAGATCCATGAAGTGTAGTCTAGCAACTAAGTCCAGTTGGCTCAAACCAAATGATGAAGCAGCTCACATTGGCCATGGCAGCCTCAAGTTTCTTGTGCAAAGGGGGCCACAGGGATCCATGGCCCTTCTCAGGCATGAGTAGGGCTCATGGAGAAGAAGGAAAGGGGTGTTGTGCTGTCAAGTCATTCAGAAAGCTGTGTGTGTGTGTGTGTGTGTGTGTGTGTGTGTGTGTGTGTAATGTTCTGTGACCATTCAGAACATGCTAGAATGCCATCTTCTGTTTGTCCTAAGAGGAAAGCACATTTCACCGTGCTTCCCTATGATTGGCGTGAGTTCATGCCAACATTTGAGCACACAAGCATCTGTGATCACATGGAACTGCTGCCTGTGAAAGTATCAGGAAATTGATGACTTTTATGAGAATTATGTGCAGTTATATACATATATATATATATATGTATATATATATATATTTTGGCTTGTATGTTCTTTTTCTTAAATTTTAAAATTAATTTAATTTGTTATACATGCTTTTAGAGTGCAATTCCTTTCATATTACATATAAACAGCATAGTTTTCCAAGTCATTGGTTTTACACAAAGTATTTTCATACCATTTGAGTTTTTATACATGCACTTAGTATATTGATGTCCAACTCCTTCTGCCATTGTTTCTATCCCCTTGCCCCTTTCCCTCCCCTACCCCTTTTTTCTATTTAACATGCCTTTCTTCCTCTCATCCCCCCTCCCTTGCCACTATAATTCAGTATCATCATAGCAAAGGATTCAATTGACCTTTGGTTTTCTGGGATTGGCTGACTTCACTTAGCATTATTTTCTCCAACTCCATCCATTTACCTGCAAATGCCATGATTTTATTCTCTTTTAGTGCTGAGTAGTGTTCCATTGTGTATATATACCAAAGATTCACTATCCATTCATCTGCTGATGGACATCAGGGTTGGTTGCACAGTCTAGCTATTGTGAATTGTGCTGCTATAAACATTGATGTGGCTGTGTCCTTGTAGTAATTTGATTTTAAGTCCCTTGGGAATAGGCCAAGGAGTGGGATAGCTGGGTCAAATGGTGGTTCCATTCCCAGTTTTCCTAGGAATCTCTATACTGCTTTCCAAATTGGCTGCACCAATTTGTAGCCCCACCAGCAATGTAAGAGTGTGCCCTTTTTCCCACATCCTCACCAGCATTTATTGTTGTTTGTGTTTTTGATAGCTGCCATTCTGACTGGCATGAGATGAAATCTTAGAGTAGTTTTGATTTGCATTTCTCTGATTGCTAGAGATGTTGAACATTTTTTCATGTATATATATTTTTTTTGTGGTACCAGGGATTGAACTCAGGGGCACTCGACCACTGGGCCACATCCCCAGCCCTTTTTTGTATTTTTATTTAGAGACAGGGTCTCACTGAGCTGCTAAGTGCCTCGCCATTGCTGAGGCTGGCTTTGAACTCGCGATCCTCCTGCCTCAGCCTCCCAAAGTGCTGGGATTACAGGCGTGCGCCACTGCTCCTGGTTTCATATATTTGTTGATTGATTGTATATCTTCTTCTGAGAAGTGTCTGTTCAGTTCCTTAGCCCATTTATTGATTGGGTTGTTTGCTTTTTTGGTGGAAAGGTTTTTGAGAGCTTTATATATCCTTGAAGTTAATGTTCCATCTGATGTGCATGTGATAAAGATTTGCTTCCATTCTGTAGGTCCTCTGTTCACCTCACTGATTGTTTCTTTTGCTGAGAAAAAGCCTTTTAGTTTGAATCAATCCCATTTATTAATATTTGGTTTTAGTTCTTGCGCTATAGGGGTCTTATTGAGGAAGTTGGGGCCTAATCCAACATGTTGGAGATTTGGGCCTACTTTTTTCCTCTATTAGGTGCAAGGTCTCTTGTTTAATTCCTAGGTCCTTGATCCACTTTGAGTTGAGTTTTGTGCATGGAGAGAGATAGAGGTTTAATTTCATTTTATTACATAAGGATTTCCAGTTTTCCCAAGACCATTTGTTGAAGAGGCTGTCTTTTCTCCAATGTATGTTTTTGGCACCTTTGTCTAATATAAGATAACTGTAGATGTGTGGGTTAGTTTCTGTGTCTTCTATTCTGTACCATTGGTCTACTGGTCTATTTTGGTGCCAATACCGTGCTGTTTTAGTTACTATTGTTTTGTAATACAATTTAAGGTCTGGAATAGTAATGCCACCAGCTTCACTCTTCTTGCTAAGAATTGTTTTGGCTATTCCGGGTCTGTTATTTTTCCAGATGAATTTCATGATTGCTTTTTCTATTTCTATGAGGAATGACATGGGATTTTGATTGGGATTGCATTGAAATTGTATGGTGCTTTTGGTAGTCATTTTGACAATATTATTCTACCTATCCATGAACACGGTAAATCTTTCCATCTTCTAAGATCTTCTTTAATTTCTTTCTTTAGTGTGTTGTAGTTTTCATTGTACAGGTCTTTCACTTCTTTTGTTAGGTTGATTTCCAACTATTTTATTTATATTTTTGACGTTATAGTAAATGGGGTGGCAAAAGAGGACATCCCTGTCATGTTCCAGTTTTTAGAGGGAATGCTTTCAGCTTTTCTCCATTTAGGATGATGTTGTCCTGGGGCTTAGCATAGATGGCCTTTACAATGTTGAGGTATGTTCCTGTTATTCCTATTTTTTCTAGCATTTTGAACATGAAGGGGTGCTGTATCTTGTCAAATGCTTTCTCTGCGTCAATTGAGATGATCATATGATTTTTATCTTTGAGTCTATTGATGTGGTGAATTACATTTATTGATTTCCTTTGTGTCATAATATATGATCTATTTTAGAGAATGATCCATGTGCTGCTGAGAAGAAAGTGTACTGACTCATTGATGGATAATATACTCTCTATATATCAGTTAAATCTAAGCTATTGATTGTATTATTGAGATCTACAGTTTCTGTGTTTAGCTTTTGTTTGCAAGATCTATCCAGTGGTGAAAGTGGTGTGTTAAAGTCACCTAGAATTATTGCGTTGTGGTCTATTTGGCTCTTGAACTTGAGAAAGGTTTGTTTGATGAACGTGGATGCTCCGTTATTTGGGGCACATATATTTATGACAGTTATTTCTTGTTGATGTATGATTCCCTTAAGTAGTATGAAATGTCCATCCTTATCTCTTTTGATTACCTTTGGCTTGAAGTCTACTTTGTTTGATATGAGGATGGAAATCCCTGCTTGCTTACGTAGTCCATAGGAATGGTATATTTTATCCCATCCTTTCACCTTCACTCTGTGGGTGTCTTTTCCTATGAGATGTGTCTCTTGAAGGCAGCATATTTTTGGGTCTCTCTCTCTTTTTTTTTTAATCCTGCAGGAGCCCTGTTTGGGGAGATCGCTAAGATTGCGGTTGACTATGGGCCATGGACATGTTTGGGCATTGCCGCCTTCTGTAGTCTCACGGGACTTGGTTTGGGATCTCGCGGGACTTGGCCCAGGATCTCGAGAGACTTGAGCCGTGACTTAGCATATCGGGCCAGCGCCATTCCTGCTCGGGCGCGTGAGATGAGACCTGAGAGAACGGACGGGGTTAACGCTATTGTGTATATATATATATATTGTAGTTTCTTGTAAGAGTACGTGCCTTGGTTTCTTGTGAGAGTGTGTATGTGGTGTTAGAAATTACAAGAGACAGAAAGAGAAAGATAAAAGAATTTTTTCATTTCCATCCTGTCTCCGGGCTCCTTCCCGCGGCGCCGCCGTTCTGGGCTGCAAATCCTTTTCCGGCAGCAACATAATCCAATCTATCAGCCTATGTCTTTTAATTGGTGAGTTTAGGCCATTAATGTTCAGGGTTATTATTGAGATATGATTTGTATTACTAGTCATTTTAAATTTTATTTAATTTTATTTTATTTTTGGTATTTGACTTGACTTGATTTCTCCTATGGTTAGTTTTCCTTTATTGTTGTTCTTCCCTTTGAAGGTTTTCATTGTTGTTTTTCAATTCCTCCTCGTGGAATATTTTACCAAGGATGTTCTGTAGAGCAGGATTTCTTCTTGTAAATTCTTTTAGCTTTTGTTTATCATGGAAGGTTTTTATTTCATCATCAATTCTAAAGCTTATTTTGCTGGATATAAGATTCTTGGTTGGCATCCCGTATCTTTTAGAGCCTGGTATATGTTGTTCCAGGCTCTGCTTGTTTGAGGGTCTGGGTTGAAAAATCTGCTGTGATGAGAATTGTTTTTTTTTCTATAGGTTATCTGATTTTTCTCTCTTATGGCTTTTAAAATTCTATCCTTATTTTGTATGCTAGGCATTTTCATTATAATGTGCCTTGGTGTAGATCTGTTGTAATTTTGTACATTTAGCATCCTATATGCTTCTTGTATTTGGTTTTCAAATTCATTCTTTTTTTCTTCTTCTTCTTCTTCTTCTTTTTTTTTTTTTTTTTTTTTTTTGTGTGTGTGTGTGTGTGTGTGGTACCAGGGATTGAACTCAAGGGCACTTGTCCACTGGGCCACATCCCCAGCCCTTTTTTGTATTTTATTTAGAGACAGGGTCTCACTGAGTTACTAAGTGCCTCGCCATTGCTGAGGCTGGCTTTGAACTTGCGATCCTCCTGCCTCAGCCTCCCAAAGTGCTGGGATTACAGGCATGCGCCACCATGCCCGGCTAAATTCATTCTTCTTGTTTGGGAAATTTTCTGATATTATTTCATTAAAGAGATTTTTTTCATTCTTTTGGATTGATTCTCTGCACCTTCCTCAATTCCAATAAATCTTATATTCAGTCTTTTGATGGTATCCCATCATTTTTGGATATTTTGTTCATGGTTTCTTACCATCTTCACTGTGTGGTCAACTTTATTTTCTTTCTTTCTTTTTTCTTTTTTTTTCCAAATCATTTTATCTTTAATAATGTGGCAATAATTCAAAATATGAAAAAAATGTGTTCCCTTTAAAGAGGATGCCACCATGATGGCCTCATACAAGCATGATCAAACGGAATGAGGAGACTGGATTCCAAAAGGCATGGGTGGTAAGAAGGCTGCATGGCTCACAGATTGACGCATTTGATTACAGATTCTTCAAAACGGAGCAGGCGACAGACGAGACATGAAATTTAAGGGACCCTCAGAGAACAGGGCGCAGTTGCTGGGTCCTGAGCAACTTGAAGCGTTTCTTGATGGTGATTCGGTGTCGTATTTGTCATCCAGGGAGAACCGAGCATGATGGGCTGAGCAGGTCTGTTGTCCCATAGGGTCAAATTTCTTCAACATGTAGACCCGATCTCCTTGCTTGTTGAGATAATACTGGAGAAACATGATCACGTTTAAACCTGAGGCTCAAACTTATTTTCAATATTATGTATTTTGTCCTCATTGTCTGAGGTCCTATCTTCCAAGTGATCCAATCTATTGGTGATACTATCTATTGAGTTTTTTAAGTGGCCTATTTTTTCTTTCATTTCAAATATTTCTGTTTGTTTTTTTCTCAGACTCTCTCTTTTTTGAAGTAATCTTTTGATACCTGTATTTGTTCTCTTATCTCTTTGTTGGTGTGATGGATGGTTGCCTGTATTTGGTCTCTTATCTCTTTGTTGGAGAGATCAATTTTTGCCTGTATCTGCCCACTTAGGTCATTTTTAAAATCCTGAATCATTTCAATTATGTATATTCAGAATTTCTTTTTTCAGCATTTCACCCACTGTGCTTTCTATGGATTCTATTGCTATAGTATCTTGGTTTGTTTGGGGCATTTTCCTCCCGTGTTTTTTTCATGATATCTATGTGTTTTCCTCTCTTGCAGTGTAAGTCTGAGGTATTCCTGTTTCTGTCTTGTTGTCTTATATCATCCCACAGGTTACCCAATGCATAACTTTTAAGGGAAAGTTCAATATTAAAGCAGTGAAAGTACCCAACGTATTGCTACATATCAGTTAGTTTCTATTGTTATATTTACAATTTTGACACTTTAACCATAAATGATGAGATCAATTATCTTCTACCATTTAGTCAGTATCTTTGTGTGGTGGTTCACAGTATCTAATGGTAGAAGGGGGGACTTATGGGTTGGCTAAAATGTTTGTGAGGTAGGATGTGAGAAGATAGAGGTATTAGATTATTTGAGTAGTGAGAGGGTAATCATGGGAATTAGGGTGTTAGTAGGAGAAACAAAAGATAGGTATCCCCACGTAATATTCCCTGTTTCTGGGCCCGGGGCCTGTTCCCTGACCCGTAGGCAGAGGCGATGAATACCTGTGGCTCCTGAGTGGGTGGGCAGAGCTGGGAAAGCACACAAGTGAGCTGAGCTGGAATACTTGTAGGCGGGCAAAGCTGGAACGCTTGTAGGTGGGCCTAGCAGGAATGCTCCAAGGCTGAGGCTTGTTCCCCACCATCCCCAGCAGGGATAGCGTCTCCGAGGTGGGCAGGCCGAGCTGGGAAAGCAGGCCGGAGGGCCTACCTGGAACTCTTGCAGGCCAGGGCTTGTTCCCCTCTGGCTGGAACCGGGATGGTGTCTCCAAGGTGGGTGGGCCCACATATTTTTTTTTAATTAAAGCATTTATTTATTCTAATTTGTTATACATGATGGCAGAATGCAATTCATTTTATATTACACATATAGAGCACAATTTTTCAAGTTACTGGTTGTACACAAAGTATTTTCACACCATTCATGTCTTCATACATGTACTTAGGGTAAAGATATCTAACACATTCCACTGTCATTCCTACCACTTCTTTGCCCTCTCCCTCCCTTTCTGGTTTTCCTCCAATCCTATTATGCTCCCCTTCCCAACCCCACTGTGAATCAGCCTTTTTATATCAGAGAAAATATTTGGCATTTGGATTTGTGGGATTGGCTAACTTCACTTAGCATTGTATTCTTCAACTTCATCCATTCACCTGCAAATGCCACTATTTTATTCTCTTTTATTGCTGAGTGATATTCCATTGTGTATATATACCACATTTTCTTTATCCATTCATCTACTGAAGGGCATCTAGGTTGGTTCCACAGTCTAGCTATTGTGAATTGTGCTGCTATAAACATTGATGTGGCTGTGTCCCTGTAGTATGCTGTTTTTAAGTACTTTGGGTATAAACAGTGGAGTGGGATAGCTGGGTCAAATGGTGGTTCCATTCCCACTTTCCAAGGAATCTCCATACTGCTTTCCAGATTGGCTTCACCAATTTGCAGTCCCACCAGCAATGTATGAGAGTGCCTTTCCCCCACATCCTCACCAACACTTATTGTTTTTTGTCTTATTGTCTTATTAAGGAAGTTGGGGCCTAAACCGACATGATGGAGATTTGGGCCTACTTTTCCTTCCATTATGCTCAAGGTCTCTGGTTTAATTCCTAGGTTCTTGATCCACTTTGGATTAAGTTTTGCGCATAGTGAGAGATAGAGGTTTAATTTCATTTTGTTACGTGTGGATTTCCAGTTTTCCCAGAACCATTTGTTGAAGAGGCTATCTTTTCTCCAATTTATGTTTTTGGTGCCTTGTCTAAGATAACTGTAATTATGTGGTTTAGTCTCTGTGTCATCTATTCTGTGCCATTGGTCTACAGGTCTGAAGGAGCCCTAATTAGGAAGGGCTGTTGTAGCTAGCTGGAAGCCATGGGTTCCACCTGATATGTATGTGACGCACCTGTAGGCACCCGCAAACCTGAAGGTATATAACCGGGTGAAAGCGGTCCGAGATAGGAGAATGGAGAATTCAGTCAGCCGGGCAGTCACTCGGTCGGTCAGAAGAATCAGAGTGGCCAGAATGTAGGCAGAGCGGTTACAGAAGAGAAACCAGATAGAAGAAGTAATGACTGGTCAGAGTTAGGCCGAGGCTCCCAAGGAAGACAGAAGACAGAAGAAAGAAGAAGGAAGAAAGAAGAGAGAAGAAAGAAGCTCTAATCTTTCTCTAAGCTAAGCTCTATCTTTCTATCTTTCTAACTAAGACTCTAAGCTAAGCTCTATCTTTCTATCTTTCTAACTAAGACTCTAAGCTAAGAAGCTAAGCTAAGCTCTACTCTAAGCTAAGCTCTACTCTAAGCTAAGAAGCTAAGCTAAGCTCTACTCTAAGCTAAGAAGCTAAGCTAAGCTCTACTCTAAACTAAGCTCTACTCTAAGTTAAGCTCTACTCTAAGCTAAGCAGCTAAGCTAAGCTCTACTCTAAGCTAAGAAGCTAAGCTAAGCTCTACTCTAAGCTAAGAAGCTAAGCTAAGCTCTACTCTAAGCTCTAAGCTCTATCTTTCTTTATCTTTCTTTCTACAAGAAGAAATATTTCTCTATCTTTCTTTACTCTAAGCTACTCTACTCTAAGCTAAGAAGCTTACAAATGGTGGTCCGTCCGGGGCTCGGCAGGCAGAGAAGAAAAGCTAAGAAATAAGAGCAATGAAAAAGCATAGCCTCAGACTCAGTTGAGACCAGCAAAAAGAGTAGAAACAAGAGAGCATAGCCTCTGACTCAGTTGAGGCCAGTTAAGAATTAAGCTGAAGCAGAGTAGCCAGCGAAAAGCCGAAGCGAGCCGGCCAAAAGCCGAAGCAGAGTAGCTGGCCAAAAGCCATAAAAAATATAGAGAAAAAGCCTTGAGCTTTAGTATAAAGAAAAAAGCCATGAGCTTAAAAGAAAATAGAGAATTAAATAGCATGGTAAAAACCATGCAGAAAAAAAAAAAAAGCCATTGAGCTTTGGCAAGAAAGCCATAAAGAAAAATAAAGAAGAGGAGAAAAAAAAAAAAAAAAAAAGTCAAAGCCGCTTATGCAATTGTGCTTAACTAGGTGCGTTAGCTGCTCCTCAGCATTAGGCTTCCTTAAAGCCACAGCACCTTCTCAAAAAGGGCTCAAATATCCACCCTTTCAAAAATAAAAGGTGAAAAACTAGGTAGGGACAAGACAAAAGCACCTTTTTAAACTAAAGGGAAGGAATATGAAGGAGCCCTAATTAGGAAGGGCTGTTGTAGCTAGCTGGAAGCCATGGGTTCCACCTGATATGTATGTGACGCACCTGTAGGCACCCGCAAACCTGAAGGTATATAACCGGGTGAAAGCGGTCCGAGTTAGGAGAATGGAGAATTCAGTCAGCCGGGCAGTCACTCGGTCGGTCAGAAGAATCAGAGCGGCCAGAACGTAGGCAGAGCGGTTACAGAAAAGAAACCAGATAGAAGAAGTAATGACTGGTCAGAGTTAGGCCGAGACTCCTGAGGAAGACAGAAGACAGAAGACAGAAGAGGGAAGAAAGAAGAGAGAAGAAAGAAGCTCTAATCTTTCTCTAAGCTAAGCTCTATCTTTCTTTACTCTAATCTACTCTAAGCTAAGATCTTTCTTTACTCTAATCTACTCTAAGCTAAGACTCTAAGCTAAGAAGACAAGAAGCTCTATCTTTCTATCTTTCTAACTCTAACTCTAAGCTAAGCTCTAAGCTCTAAAAGCTCGCTTTAATCTTTCTCTCTAAAAATCTTTCTTTCCCTCTCTCTAAGCTCTAAGAAAGTAGAAGTAAAAGTAGTAAAAGCTTAACTCTGCCCCCGAGAGTTTTTATCCCGGTTTACGGTACCAGGCAGCTTACACAGGTCTATTTTGGTGCCAGTACCATGCTGTTTTTGTTACTCTTGCTCTGCAGTACAGTTTAAGGTCTGGAATAATAATGCCACCAGCTTCACTCTTCTTGCTAAGGATTGCTTTGACTATTCTGGGTCTCTTATTTTTTCAGGTGTATTTCTATGAGGAATGTCATTGGGATTTGGATTGGGATTGTATTGAATCTGCATAGTGCTTTTGGTAGTAGGGTCATTTTGACAATATAAATTCTGCCTATCCAAGAACAAGGTAGATCTTTCCATCTTCTAAGGTGTTTTTTAATTTCTTTCTTTAGTGTGCTGTAGTTTTCATTGTAGAGGTCTTTCACTTCTTTCGTTAAGTGGATTCCTAAGTTTTTTTTTTTTTTTTTTTTTTTTTTTTTTTTTTTTTTTTTTAGGCTATTGTAAATGGGGTGGTTTTCCTAGTTTCTCTTTCTGAGGATTTTTCACTGATGTACAGAAATGCCTTTGATTTATGGGTGTTGATTTTATATCCAGCTCCTTTGCTGAATTTATTTATTAGTTCTAGAAGATTTCTGGTGGAATGTTTTGCATCTTCTAGGTATAGAGTCATATCATCTGCAAGTAGTGATAATTTGAGTTCTTCTTTTCCTATCTGTATCCCTTTAATTTCTTTTGTCTGTGTGGTCTGGCTAGAGTTTCAAGAACTATGTTAAATAGAAGTGGTCAAAGAGGGCATTCCTGTCTTGTTCCTGTTTTTAGAGGGAATGTTTTCAAATTTTCTCCATTTAGAATGATGTTGGCCTGGGGCTTAGCATAGATAGCTCTACAATATTAAGTTATGTTCCTGATATCCCTAGTTTTCCTAGCATTTTGAACATGAAGGATGCTGTATTTTGTCAAATGCTTTCTATGTATCTATAGAGATGATCATATGATATTTATCTTTGAGTCTATTGATGTGATGAATTACATTTATTGATTTCCATATGTTGAATCACACTTGCATCCCTGGGATGAACCCTACTTGATCATGGTGCACTATCTTTTGGTATGTTTCTTTTTATTTGATTTGCCAGAATTTTATTGAGAATTTTTGCATCTATGTTCATTAGAGATATTGGTCCAAAGTTTTCTTTGATTTGTCTCTGCCTGGTTTTGTAATCTGGGTGATATTGGCCTCATAGAATGTGTTTGGAAGTGTTTCTTCTTTTTCTATTTTATGAAAAAGTGTGAGAAGTATTGGTGTTAGTTCTTCTTTAAAGGTCTTGTAGAACTCAGCTGTGTATCCATCCAGTCCTGGGCTTTTCTTGGTTGATAGACTTCTAAAAGCATCCTCTATTTTCTTGATTGAAATTGAGCTATTAAATTGTGTATGGTGAGGTTAAGTAGAGGAGCACCTATGATGCCAACTGGGCAGAGCTCAGGAGGCAGTTTTAACATTCCTCATATGAACTGCTATGGGAATGTCCTTTATAATATATGGAAGAATGGCAATATAAATAAGTTAGGAAGAGAGGTGGCACTGTGGGAAGCAGTGTCACCTGTTACTTTTTTGGGAAAACAATTTTTAACCATAAGCATATAATCAAAACTTGCAGTCTCCCAGATACATTAGGAATATACATTTAATCACAGCAAAATTTACTATTAAATTTCACTCTAGTTGGAGCCAGACCTCTTTACATATTTAGACTAGTCTTGTTTTCACCTTTTTTGTTTGTTATACAAATGTTTCTATTTCTAAGGCATACCTAAATTTACAAAATCTGCAGGAAAAAGCTCTTCAATGTACAACTCCAAAGTATAAATATGAACATCCTCATACAATTAAGCTTCAAGTCAGGATTTTTTTTTATAATGGGCTCATAAAAAGTTAAAGAAATACTCTTATTCTTGAGTTCTAAACAGCTGGTGCTGATTGGAGGAAGTGATTTCACTGATCCTTAGGAAACAAGTGTGTCTTGTGGCTGTGGTGGTGGTGGTCACGTCATCCTACATGCATGATGAAATCGCAGAGAACCACATCACAGAGTTGTCAATCTCTGAATTTCTTATGTAATGTAAAAGTGCTTGGGATAACTCTTTCATCCTTACAGGAAGAGGACTAAATAAGCCAGAGAACAGATAAATGCTTTAATTTAATTATAATAATAGCTAAAAATGCTTTTATTTAATAAGAGTTTTCACTTTTATGTTAGTTCAAAAGTAGCACATTTCCAGTAGAATTCATATTTTAGGTTTTGAATTTTCATTTGTTCCTGGGATAGCAATATGCAATACAACACCCTCTTGGCAGTGAGTGGCAGCTCCCATCAGCCACAGGATCACCAGATTCCAGAGCACTGTGCTGCTAGGCACAAGGTATGGTACATGCATTTTGAATGTAAGGTGCTTTCAATTTATGCTGAGATTAAGTAGAGGAGTGCCGGGGTAGCTGAGTTACGAAAGGGGCCGAGTTCTAAGCTATCTTCCTATCGGGCCCTAATAGGAAGTTTTTATTTCTTGCCAGCAAGAAATATAGCTTACTCGACGAGAATGAGCTTAAGACAGAAATCGCTAGATGCCTTACCTCTGTCTGTTTGAACAGATAACACGCCACACCTAGAAAGTCTTGTGTATAGCTCACGGGATGTCCGGAGAACAACTTTTATTGAACAAGCATTGACTTAAATAGGCCTAGAACTAACCAATCAGCAAGCAAGGCGGTTCAGCCTCTCACGCTACGTCATAGCCACACCCCTTGGTTTAGCCCCGGTCCTTTAAGGTGTGGTAAGCAGTCAAATCTTTATCCCTTGGCAGACATAGTCCCAACAGAGGAGCATCTATGTTGCCAACTGGACAGAGCACTGGAGACAGTTTAATATTTCTCATGTGAACTGGTATGGGAATGTCCTTTCCAATGTATGGAAGAATCTCAATATAAATAGGTTAAGAAGAGAGGAAATCATGGAAAATGGATGAAGTTGGAGAATATAATGCTAAATGAAGTTAGCCAATCCCAAGAAGCCAAATGCTGAATGTTTTCTCTGATATAAGGAGGCCCATTCACAGTGGGGTTGGGATGGGGAGCACAGGAGGATTAGAGGAACACTAGAATGGCAATGGGGAGGGAGGGGAAGGGAGGGGGCAAAACGGTGAAGGAAAAAAAAAGATGGTAGAATGAGATAGATATCATCACCCTAAGTGCATGTATGAAGTCACGAATGGTGTGAATATACTTTGTATACTACCAGAGATGTGTAAAAATGTGCTCTATAAGTATAATATGAAATGTAATGCATTCTGCTGTCATTTATAACAACTTAGAATAAAAAATAAATAAATTTGAATAAAAAAGAAGAGAGGTGACACTGTGTGAAGCAGTGTCACCTGTTAATTTTTTGGAAAAAAACAAGTTTTAAACCATTTTAACCACATAATCAAAACTTGCAGTCTCCCAAATACATTAGGAATATACATTTAATCACAACAAAATTTACTACTAGATTTCACTCTAGTTGGAGCCAGACCTCTTTACATATTTGTACTAGTCCTATTTTCACCTTTTTCGTTATACAAATGTTTCTATTTCCAAGGCATACCTACATTAACAAAATCTGCAAGAAAAAGCTCTTAAATGTACAACTTCAAAGCATAAATATGAACATCCTCAAACAATTAAGCTTCATTCAAAATTTTTAATACTTGGCTTATAAAAAATTAAAGAAGTACTCTTATTGTTAAGTTCTAAACAGCTGGTGCTGGTACCAGGAAGTGATCTCACTGATCCTTTGGATTCAATTGTGTCTTGAAGCTGTGGTGGTGGTAGTCACATCAACCTATATGCATGATGAAATCACAGAGGCAGAGTTGTAAGGGACTGGTGACCTCCCAGAGAAACTCTTGGTCTCAGCCTTTTTATATAAGTTCTTCTAAAGGTGATGAATATTTTCTGCAGGTCCTTTTTCTACACTATTTAAAGAAGCTATAGCTAGTTTTGTTTTTTTTTCTCTTTGTTGTAAATTGCTTGAGGTTTAAAAGATAAACCACATGTCCCTATCCTAAAAGAGCTTGAAAATCAAATAAAGAAATAAAAAGCTGAAACTGAGAGAAAATTAAAAAAGGAAAGAAAAGAAAAAAGAAAGAAAAAGCTGATATTTTATAGCTACTAGGTATTTTGTCTTCCCCTTTTTGTTTTTGTAAATTAAGATAAAAGATAAATCAAAAGTTTCCAGCTCAAGTCAGGTGAAATCAGAGAAGAGAAAAAAGTAGATTATATAGTAAGTACTTCTTTAACACCTGCAATTTCTAAAACCATTAAGAACATTTTATCAAACTTCATTTAATTTTATTAAAATATATATTAAAGTATATAATCAATATTAAATAATCTGATTTATATTAAATTTTATTTAAATCAATAAAATTCAAATATGAATTATATTGTAATTTAATATAAATTAATTTTATTAAATAAAAAATAAAATTAATCAATAAAATAAATTTAAATAAATACAATTAATAAATATTTAATTGTAATAATTTATTTTGAATAATTTAATTTATATTAAATTTTATTTAAATTAACTGTAGTAAAAATATCCTTAGTGGTTTTAGAAACTACAGGTGTCAGAGAAGCATTTGCTATATAATCTGCTTTTTCTTTTCTCTGTTTTCACCTGACTTAAGCTAGAGAATCTTAGAATTTAACTAGTAAACTTCATGTTCAGGCCCTCCCACTGTAATTTTCTTTTAGTAGTTGTACAATATTTTCTTTTACAAACTAAAAATTTACAACTTTTTGCTACATCATATTTTGCTTCATATACTCCAAATTCTGAGAGATATATATTTTTCTATGGGCCGGATTTCTCTTCTTTTCTGTCTGTTATTTAAATGTATCATTTTTATCTTCATACAATTAAATTTAACAAATATAATCATAAAAAAAGAGGTTGGAGCAACAGTTCATTAATACAGTTGCTCACAAAGCATATAAGAATTGATTATTGCTGATGATTACCTGATAACATCAGAACAAAATTTTATAAACAAAAAGTGCTACAGCAAACAAACAAAAATTTTTTAAGTGCTACAGCAAACACACACATACACACACACACACACAAAGGGGGATGACAAAATACCTAGTAGCCAAATATATCAGCTTTTTTTCTTTTTCTTTTGCCCTACGAATTGATGATTTTTTTCCCCAAAAGGCCACTTTTTAAAAAAGTACAAAGTGTTTATGGCTTCTTTAAATGCTAAATCATCTCTGCCTTGAGAATCACCTATTGCTTTAAAAGGTCCTTTATTTTACCCCGGTGCTATTGTCTGGGGACACTGGCAGGAGTGTAAAGGTGGGCATGAAATCTGCGATGGGTTCAAAATAACCTGCCCAGGTCCACCAGGTCCAAGTCCAACTAGGTTAATAAGTGACACAGTCTCAGAATTGGGAGCCAAAAATGGATTCACGTCCGCTGTTCTACCAGCTATGAATTCAGCTGCATCTTTCAAACTTCCTGGTACATTTGCACCTTGCTTTCTCCTTCCTGTTGAGCCTAGAGGCTTCCTGGCAGGAGCAGAAAGTTTTAGTGGTGGAACAGACTGATGATTTTCCGTTTCTATAAATTTAACAAAACATTCTGAAAAAGAACCATTCAGCACAGATTTCTGATTTGGTCTCAAAGGTGTGTTGGGGACACTTTTGGATCCTCCTCCAAGCCAGCCCATCACCCACTTAGTAACACCACCAGAATCTTCCTTCAATAACTGCTCTATGTCCTCCTTTTGAACATCCAGGAGGGTGGGTTCCCATTAATTGTAACACTTCATGTCGCTTATTCTTTGCTGTATGGAAGTAACGCATGAAGAGGTTTCTCATGAAGGCTTTGTCCACTTTTCCTTTCATGCTGTTTACCAAGTCCAACAATTTCTTTTGTGCATAATCCAACATTTCTTGTTGGAGATGATTTTGATTTTTAAGTCCTTGAATCTGTTCTTCCTTTAGCTCTAACTGCTCTGTAAGTGTGGACGCTGACTCCAACATAGCATTTGCTGCATCCAGATGTTCCTGTAATAATACTATTTCTCCTTGTAGAGTTTCTGCCTTGTCCTTCCATTCAGCTGTATGTCCTTTTTCTTTTTCTAATTCAGCAGAATGCATAGCTTTTGCTTCTTGTTGGAAATGCTCTAGAACCATTTGCAGGTTAGTGAAGGACCTGGGATACTGCTTTACTTGTTCTTGGGAGAGCGAAAACTGCAGTGTGTTTTCATTCCTCTGTTTGCAGACCACACTCAACTGTTCCTGCAGTGACTCTACCTGCACACTGGCTTGATGACTTGCATTCGAAGATGAAACTAGCTTTTCCTCTAATAGTGTGGCTTTCTTGCTTAGTTTGATATTTCTTCTTTCCACAGTTACAATTTCCTGGGTGTGAGCATCTTCTGATTGTAGAAGATGGCTGCGCAGTCTCTCTAACTCCTGGTTTAAGCTTAATTCTTTGTCATGGAAGTGTTGAACCTCATGCTGGAGGGTACTGTTTTCTATCTGTTTCTGTTTTAGAGCCAGGATGACTTGGTCTCTCTCCTGCTGAAATAGAACTGTCTTCTCCTGCATCGATTGAACTGCATTTACAAGCTGATTTAACTTCCCAGCCTTGCCCTCTTCCTTTTCTAGTAAGAGTTGCTCAAAGGCAAGAGCTTTCTCCTCCATCCAATGGCATTCACACTCTTTTTCTCACAGCATCACAGAGAACTTCATGTTTGTCTCTTGTAATGCTTGATACTCCATTTCTTTTTCTTTGGATGTTTCTATTATCTTTTCATTTTCCCCTTTTAGATTAGAAATGTCCATTTCTAAAATTAATATTCTCTCCTTTAGGTTTATTACAGCTTGCCTTAGCAGTTGGTTTTCATTCACTTGGTTAGTGAAATTTTCACTGGAAGAAAGTAACTGATCACTTTTGGCTTTGATTAAGACATCTTTTTCTTTAAGTAAATTTTGTAACATGTCTTGTTTTTTTCTTTAGCTGTTTAATTTCTGAGTCCATTTGTTCCTGCTCTTTCTTTTCTCTCTCTGAGACCTTAGCAATTGACTCAGACAACCTGTGGTTATTTTCCTTGAGTGTCCTAATTGTGGCATTTTTTTTCTTCCAGTGATTTTCTCAGCTCTTTGACCTCTGCTAACTGGGAGGTAAGTGACGAGGCAGACAGGAGCTGGGGTGTAGCAATGTCAAGTTTTCCTAAAAGAAGATCGTTGGCATTGCAAAGCTGCCCTATGCAATGCTGAACCTGGGCTAACAGCTGGCCCAAATTTTTGAGTTTGGTTTCATTCACCTCATAACATTGGCTGGGGCCAGTGGAGTCTACTTCTAATTTAGAACTGTTATCACTGTCAACCAAACTTGGGCTTGAAGTAGAAGCAGATCTTCCTGTAGTTGGGCTGATTCATTATGTATATTTTGGACTGAAGTCATGGCCTGGAGTTTCCATTCCTCCATTTTTGTAACTTGCTGTTTTAATGTATCACGTTCCTGTAGGAGCTCCTCCAACTGATTACTAGTAACACCTCCAACCTCATTACCAGTGCCGAAAGTTTGTAAAACTTCCAACAAAGTCTGACATTTCTGGCTTAGTGCATCAATTTCAATGTCTTTTTCTCTAATGATATGAGATAAATTCTGCAGAGTTTCTCTAAACATATCTTGACCACTACTTTCAATTTTGGTGGACAATTTTTTATTATCTTCTTGAAGCTGGATGAGGGCTGCTTCTTTGGCAGCAACTATAGCCATCATTTTGAGATGTTCTGTTTTTAAGTGGTTATTTTTCTTGGTCTTCTCACTCAAAACAGCTAAGGCCTGTTCTCTTTCTATACTGAAGGTCTGCAGTTGCTGCTGTAGGTCACGGACATCCTGGGTGTATGAAACTGCAGAAATTCTAGCCTGCAGAGCTTGTATCTCCACATCTTTCTGCTGGGTCATTGGAGTGAGTTCACCAACTTCATCTTTGGACAGCTGATCCATCTGTGTGGTTAAAGATACACTTTTTTTCACTTAGAAGTTTAATCTCAAGTTCTCCTTCTTTGATTCTTTTCACTAATTTTTTCACTTTCAGATGTAGACAGGTCATGTTTTTCTCTTCCATTTTCTGTATTAAAGCTTTTAACTTTTGTTTCTTGAAAAATATCCGAATTCTCTGAGTGTTGTGTCTTTTTCCATGTGATTGGGCTTTTATTTGTTCAATGGCATTCTGTAAATTCTTAATTTCCTCTCTTTCTGTAAAAATAATTGGGTATGGGCAGCATTCATTTGCTCCCATTGGTATTTAAATTCATCCATTTCCTTCTGTTGCTCCTGTAAAGACTGAAGTAGTTGCATTTTATTCTGGTTTTGATCTTCAATTACCTTCTGATGATGCTTCACTTCCTCTTCCAGATGATTCTTGATGATATTCAGTTGAGATACCTCAGATGCTAGTTCTGTGATAGCCTCCAGGGTTTTAGGCTCAGCCACAGGTACAGATTGACTGTGCTCTTCCCTAAGTCTTTCTAATTCTTCTTGCAGATGCTTGTTTTCTTCTTTCATTGATGCAAGACTTCTGTCCTGTTCCTCTATGGTTTGCCTAAACGTTTCATTTTTTCTTAAGGCCTCAGAACACTTATCTAAATCCTTTTGTAGTTCTGAACTGGTTCCTTTGAGTTTTTCAAAACAAACTTCTTTCTCATTTATAAGTTGTATCAATTGCTTCTGTTCTTCTAAACAATATGACATTTCCTTAGTTTCTTTTTGATTAGCAGTCATTTGCTCAAGATTCTTTTTGAGTTCTGCTATTTCAAAGTCCTTCTCTTGATTGAGTTGAACTACATGTTTCTGCTAAAAAGCTCCAACTCTACGGCAGTGGTGTTCAAATTACGTGCATTTGAGAGTTCCTGTGTAATCTGCCTGTAATTGTTGGAGTCTTCTAACAGTCTCTTTTCTCCCTGATGTAGTTCTGCTTTTATCTGTTCTTTGTTTCTTTCTAGAGTCTCCACCATAGTGTCTTTTTCCAGAGACATTTGATTGTTACCAGCAATAGATTCTTCCACTCTTGAAAGATTTTGGTTCAGGTTTCTATCTGTGGTTTCCCGTTTTTTAAGCAAGTCATCCTTAAAATGACTCTAAGAGTCTTCACCCACAGAAAGTCTTAATTCCTTCTTAACTCTAGACAGCTGGTCTTCATTTTGTCTAGTGTGTTCTTTAAGTTCCAGGTTTTCCTGCTGGATGTTTAAAATACTTTTTTGTGAGTTACTTAGCTGATCTACTAAATCTTGGACTTTATCTTCAAGCTCCTGCTTGGTTAACTGCAAATCAGCACAACACTTTTTTTTTTTTTTTTGGTACTGGGATTGAACTCAGGGGCACTCGACTACTGGGCCACATCCCCAGTCCTTTTTTGTATTTTATTAGAGACAGGGTCTCACTGAGTTGCTAAGTGCCTCGCCATTGCTGAGGCTGTTTTTGAACTCACGATCTTCCTGCCTCAGCCTCCCTCCCAAGTGCTGGGATTACAGGCGTGCGCCACCACGCCCGGCTAGCACAACACTCTTAAAGTGTTTCATTCTATGATCGTAACATGCATTCGATAGCCTCCATTTCCTTTATCCGACAACTAGGTAAACCTGCTTCTACATCCTTTGTAGCCTCCTTATCCAGAAGGTCGTCCTTGGTGAAGTTGGAGATATGGCTGGTGAGGGAAGCCAAGCTGCCCCTCACCTGACCCAAGAAGTGGCCCGAGCCTGAGCCTAGGCCTCCAAACCAGGACCACAATGCTGGATGTCAGTGTGCCAACAGATACGCTCAAAAAATAGCACCAAAAACCGCTCCGAAAATAGCACTGAAAACCGCTCCAAGAACCACTGAGAAAACTGCTCCTATCTCCATCCAGCTCCCTGCAGAATGTCCTCAAGCATTGCCAGGGGTTGATTATGACCCAAGCACTCAGAATTCCGCGCAGTGCAGGGCTCGTGCCAACTGTCACCTTCTGCCTGGAAACACAGAGGCCTGGCCTGGGCTTTGACCAGGGACTTGCCACCAGTGGCACAGTCACCCCACGGGCCTCTGCTCCTTCCCTCCACTGTCCAGCTGTCTGGCTTGGGTGACTTCTCCCTCAGCGTCAGTGACACGCCCCAGCTCAGGGGGCTGATCCTGCCACCTGGACCTGGCTGTCATTAACACCCCTACATCATTCTTAATGATAATAAACTTGAAACTTTCCCATTAAAATCAGGAAAAACCAAGGGTACCTTCTCCTTTTTAACATCTTACTGAGTTCCTAGGTAATGTAATAAGTCAAGAAAATGAAATTAAAGATCTAGAGGATCAGGAAGAAAAAGTTCCTGGTATGCTGTCTTCTACTTAGGGACCATTTGATAAGTTTTACTTTATTTTATGTTGGTAATTAATATCTTTACAGCAAAAGTCAGGTTACATCCAACTTCTTCAGTGTCAAATCAGTTTTGACACCTTCCTAACATGTTGAGCTCACATAAATTGATATGGTAGGAAGGTGTGAAAATTGATTTTATATATATAATATCTATATATTTATGTATATAGATATATAATATATTTACATATATTTTTACATATATATTAGTTGTATATGGACACCCTAACTTTATTTTATTTTTATGCAGAGGTGAGGCTCAAACCCAGTGCTTCGTGCATGCCAGGTGAGCGCTATACCACTAGGCCCCAGCCCCAACCCCAAAACTGATTTTTTTTAATGGATTGGAAGTGTATCTCAGTGGTAGACCACTTGCCTAACAGGTATGCTGTCATGGGTTTAATACCCAACACCCAACAAGATGATTTTTTTTTAGAAAGAATGATTTCATATAGATAGTATCAATCATTATGTATAGCTTATAAATAAATTATGAAACATATTGGATACTATTAATCTAAATCACACTGAAGGCAAGAATGTGAATGCAGGTCCCCAAATCAAGCCATCAACAATTACCAGGGAAAGGGATCATTACTACTGGGCTGTAGAGAATGATATTGAATATCAGAGACTCCTTTTTCACATGTATGCCTGGTAAACCATATGTACTTTTGTGATTTGTATAATGAGGTGTTCTTGCTATAAGACTAGACTTGACTTAAAATAAGACTAGGACTTATATGACCTAGGCTTATTTATGAGACTAGGACTTCAATTTTTTTGTTATAAAAAAGTTCTAATCTTGTTTATTCACCTACTCACTTGAAGCATAGCTTTTAAGCTATAATTTTAAAAGCAGATATATACAGGACATGTTGCTCTCCTCCTACGTTTCCTAAAATATCAGGCTGTTTGCTTTACCTGCTGACTTGGGAATGCGTGTGGAGCACTGATGATCTCTGCTCTGTCCTGTGCATCCTGTAGGCAGCATGTAGTGTGTGCTCTGGCGTGGAGTGGCATGGCACTGCCCTGACATATAGAGCTCTTCCATCCAGAGTATCAACCTCTTTTTTTTCCCCCCAAACATATTCTTCCTTGCTGGGGCTAGGGCCTTTCGTTAGTTCATACCAACATTTGAGCACACAAGCATCTGTGATCACATGGAACTGCTGCCTGTGAAAGTATCAGGAAATTGATGACTTTTTTGAGAATTATATAATATATATATGACTTTTTTGAGAAACATATATATATACATATATATATGTGTGTATATATATATATATATTTTTTTTTTGTACTGGGGATTGAACTCAGGGGCACTCGATCACTGGGCCACATCCCCAGCCCTTTTTGTCTTTTATTAGAGACAGGGTCTCACTAAGTTGCTAAGTGCCTCACCATTGCTGAGGCTGGCTTTGAACTCGCGATCCTCCTGCCTCAGCCTCCCAAGTGCTGGGATTATAGGTGTGCACCACCGCGCCTGGCTAGTTATATACTTATATTTTAAAAGTACTTTTGGATTTTCTACCAGCAAGTACAATTAACTAATTAACTATCTGTCACTCGGTAATTTATTCAAAACAAAAGTTTACAAATTGAAACATTCTACTAGTCTGTCCCAAGAACAAACTTTTTTTATTTTGGTGCTGGAGATTGAACCCAGGGCCTTGAGCATGCTAGGCAAGCACTGTATCATGGAGCCATATCCCCAGTCCTCAAGAACAAACTTTTGATAGAATGTGTTTATATTCCAAATTTGTAGTTAGTTATGGACAGCCATGTGTGACTCTTTTGAAATTTTGTCATTAGGTTTACAAGCATTTCATCTGAGAAGAAAAAATACCATCTTTTGTTTTTAACAATGAAATATATACCCAGGTGTTTAAAATAAGCTAATGTTTTGTTAATAGTACTAAGGGAAAACATGTTACTTTAAGTAGAGTTAAATTTTTAAAATCTTCAATAGTGGCCTTGTTTTTCTTGTACACAATTGTACATCTGGTGCCTTCTTTTGTGCAGTACATTGCGAATACAACTTTAAAAACTTGTGAACCAAATCAATCCTAAGTGTCCTGTAGGTGGTTAATTGCTCCTTCATTATCCAGACTAATCAATAAGTATATATCTTATAGCAATAATTCCAACTTAAAAAGGATGAGAACAGCTTTATTACAAATGCAATTAGGGAATTGAGGAGTTTTGGTCTTAAAAGCATCTCTTTCATGGATTTTGAGATTTACGCTAATTCCTACTCTAAAGTTACACTTAGTGTGGGTGCTTCAACACATTCATACCCTTGCAGTTGAGAAAAATTTCCAAATAAATGGTGTGATTTCGGAAAAGTGTGTGCTTATAGGTGATTACAAATAAATAAATTACTTTTTGGATTAGCATATTTTAGGGCCCTGCATGAGACTTTTTGTGTGGGAGACTGCAGCAAGTCAAATGCAAAATGGTCTTTGAAGCTTGCACTGGGACTCTTACTGTTACTATTTACTGTTTTCCACGGTGTGAAATTTAAATGTGGAGCTATCATCTATCATGAATCCTTATTTTATTTTTTGATAGACAGCTTTTCTATGTAGTTTTTGTTGTTTTTAATGCCATTTGTGGCGAACACACTTTAACAGTGGTAAATAATTCTTGCTGGGGGTTGTTCTTAGTCCTAGAACTTTAATTGTTTTTTTTTTTAAATAGTTTTTGAAGGGTTCTTTCCAGACTTTAGTTATGTCTCAAGGTTCAAAAGGATAAAGGAAAATCAAGTAGAGAAGAAACAAAAGGCAGCTAAAAACTGTGAACTGCTGAATATTTGGGTGGAAAAAATCTATGTGATTCTCAAAAGCATGAAAAAACAACAGCCCAGCTCTCCCTGGTTGAGTGAACAAGGTGGGAACTGCCTCTTCCCAAACTGTGTTTTAAGCTTTTTCAATTTTTCTGCTGTCTCTTCATATAATTAGTGGTCGATAGTTATTAATTTATTTGGCATTTATCATGCCAGTATTAATTCATGCATACCTAATATGCTTTAATTAGAACTGGGAGGAGTTTTCTGATATGATGGGCTAATTCTAATGTAGTATTTATTGAGATAAAATAAATATTTTTACATGAATCCCTCCACAGTTTACTGATTAATTACTCTCATGCTAGGCTATACTGAGTGACATTGAAATTTATACTAAATGAAATAGCAGTTTGAAAATTAGTCAATATTTATGATGGTGCTTAATGCATCCCTCTTGGATACCATATATAATAACAAATTATCCAGCAATTACGTTTCCCTATAAACTATATTTCTAGTTCATAATTCATATTCTGAAAGTATTTCAGGTTGAGCTGAACCTCTGTTAGTAGAGAGAGGAAGGTGAAATAAGGACACACACATTTTGCTGGTCATTGTTATCTGGACTCCCTGTTCTTCCCGAGCTCATCTCCCAGCATTAGCCTCCTGCTTCTTGCTTCCCTTCCTTCACTGAATCTCAGTGTTTGGTCTTTCTTCAGTTTGAAATTTAATGTAGGGTTTAAGGCCGAGATTTGCAGGATCAGGCATGAGAACTGAGTTCCAAAGATCCTTGAGCCTGCCTTTTTCTGTGAATGCCTGGTAATATCCTTTGGGGCCTTTGGTTCAGATAATGACTGTATTCCATCCTTACATTTCATAACCACACAGTGGATGGATGAAACCATGGATAGCACCAAATCCTACACACACCATGTTTTTTTTTCTTGTATATGTACACATCAGATAAAGTTTACTTTATAAACTAGGCACAATAAGAAATTAGCAACCATAACCGATATTAAAATAGAATAATTATATCAATATACTGTAAAAAAATGTTATGTGAATGTGGCCACTCTCTCAAAATATCTTTATTATTTTTGGATGGCAGGTCGCCACAGGAAACTGACACCATGGAAAGCAAAACTGTGTACAAGGGGACTAGTGTACCTAACTCTATGTGACTTGTATGAATTGGTTTCATTTTTAATATTTGGGAAGAATTGTTTCAAACTTATGTTTCCATAGACGTATTTCTAGGTTTTATTATGTATTTCTACCTCTACTAACACTAAGAACATGTCTTATCCTATTTATTCTCTTATGAAAAGCATTCTGATCACTTGATTAGGGTTTAAGGTATAAGGCTACAGAATCATTTTAAAATCAAGAGTTACTAGTCTGCACATTGTAGGTAGGTGTCAGAAAATAAGATGGATCTATATTTTAAAATTCAGCACCTTATTACTCAGAAAAGACAGAATTATTCATAAATTGGCTACTTGGGTTTGAAAAAACAAATTCAGAAAACACATAACTATGTGAAAATGTCAAATTTCTTGTTATACATATTATGAGAACATAAACATCTTGAGATTTGGGACTATGTCTTTTCCATGTGTGTGCTGGCTGAACCTATCACACAGAATGCACTTGGCAAAAATTTTTTAACGGAGATGAATAAGTATTTTTTAATGTTTTTGTCGCATCCATGGTCATATTGTTTCATCATGGAATCTCCAGTGGCAGGGATCTTGTTTTATTCGAGTTTTCTTCTGTTATTAGTACTGTGACCAGTTGTTCTGTGGTGAACTAAGATTTACAAGGAGAAACAAATAATGTGAAAGCAAAGTAGTTTTTTGGTTTCAGTCCTATTCCTGGGTCCAGACAAGCCACTTTGCTTTTGCTGGTACTGTGTTGGAGGTGTCCAGATTTGGGCCACACTTAATTATTCATCTGAGTCTAAATAGATATCTGCACTAAATGTGCCCTGCATATGTTTTCCTAAGCATTTAATGAAATGATAAAACAAAACAATCTGGGCTGCTGATACTGTGGAATCATTAGGAGATCACAATATGACGGAATGAATTAACTAACGACAATTCCAGGTGGGAGAGGCAGACACATTTTGGTCTATATGCTGAAGCACCTGTAAAAATAATTTCCCAAGGGGGGTGAATTCAGGATGTGTGAATTCTTTATTTTTTTTTTTGGTACCAGGGATTGAACTTAGGGGCACTCAACCACTGGGCCACATCCCCAACCCTTTTTTGTATTTTATTGGAGACAGGGTCTCACTGAGTTGCTAAGTGCCTCGCCATTGCTGAGGCTGGCTTTGAACTCGCCATCCTCCTGCCTCTGCCTCCCAAGTGCTGGGATTACAGGCATGTGCCACGACGCCTGGCTTCAGGATGAGTGAATTCTTGAAGGCAGAGGCCATTCCTTGCTCCCACAGACACTCATCTGGAACCAGGAATAGGACTGAGATCCCAAAATTAAAATCCTCAGCACAGGGACTGGCACCTAACCAGCAACTCATAGCTTCACATGCACATAAATGTATATTTGATAAATACATAAGTGAATGAAAGAACAAATGCACTATTTTGTTAACATATTTCTAGAACAATCTAGAATATAATCAGTTTTTGAAGAATTGCAGGAAACTTTATAGACCAGAGTTATATTTTCTATCATTCCAATGTTTAAAAAAGCAAAATGGCATTGTTCTGTTTCATTCACTGCCCTATCTGCTTTCTCACATCAGAATCATATCTAATATTGCTGCTATGAACCTGGTAGACACCATGTTGAACCTAGCGATTAAAGTTTATATTGTCAGTAATGGGGCAAATAGTGTGTGCCTCCTATTGGGGAGCACTGAGAAGGAGGTAACATTACTTCTGTCTAATTATTTCTGTTAGAAATGTCTAATCTTGCTGGGCGCGGTGGCGCACGCCTGTAATCCCAGCACTTTGGGAGGCTGAGGCAGGAGGATCGTGAGTTCAAAGCCAGCCTCAGCAATGGCGAGGCACTTAGTAACTCAGTGAGACCCTGCTTCTAATAAAAATACAAAAAAAAAAAGGGCTGGGGATGTGGCCCAGTGGTCAAGTGCCCCTGAGTTCAACCCCCGGTACCAAAAAAAAAAAAAAAAAAAAAAAAAAAAAAAAATGTCTAATCTGAACTTAATAATGAGGGAAGTATGACAAACTAAGAGACACTCTACACAAGTATTGGCCTGTGTTATTAAAAAATACATCAAGGTCTTGGGAGACAAAGACTGAGAAACTGTTAAGATTAAATGACAAGACTAAAGAGAGAGGACTATGAAATGCAACTGTGATCCTGAATTGAGTCCTGCTCCAGAAAAAAAAAAATTCTCAAAGTGTAAGTATTTGTGCACATATAAGTATTTATACACACACACACACACAGATATTTTTGTAGCATATATAACATAATATTCAGATGCCTCTTGATTGGTAATGGAATTGAATCCTGAGAAACTTATTGTAAATTGAAATATTACATGTTGAAAGTGAATGTAATACAACTAAGTACAGGACATCATAGCTTATTCTTGTCTTAAATATGCTCAGCATACTTACATTTGCTGGGGCTGGGGATATAGCTCAGTTGGTTGAGTACTTGCCTTCCATGCACAAGGCCCTGGGTTCAATCCCCAGCAACACAAAAACAAAGAACAACAACAATACTTACATTGCCTACAGTTGGGCAAAAATCATCTAACATGAATCCTATTTATTATATAATAAAGAATCGGTTATCTCATGTAATTTATTAAATAGTCTACTGAAAGTAAAAAAATGGTTATATGGGTACACTTTCACATCACATTATATTTGAAAAATTGTAAGTCAAATCATTTAAATTTGGGGATCATCCATCTGTTGGATTTTAGAGGGACAAAGTTGATTTTTTTTTTTAAATGGGGTCTTGTTATGTGTCTGTCCTCAAACAACTGAGCTCGAGCGATCCTCCTGCCTCAGCCTCATTAGCTGGGTGTGCACCACTTTTCCCAGCTAACTGTGAAAAATTGAATAAGATTTATAGATTAGATAATAAAATTACATTAATGTTAACTTCCTGGTTTTGATATTTCTACTATGGCTACATAACAGTGTTATGGTTTGGATGTGAGGTGTCCCCCAGACGCTCATGTGTGAGACAATGCAAGAAGGTTTGGAGGAGAAAGGGTTGGATTGTAGCCTTAACCTAATCAGCGAATTAATCCCTGATGGGATTAACTGAGTGGTAACTGGAGGCAGGTGGGGTGTGGCTGGAGGAAGTGGTTCATTGGGAGTGTGGCTATGGGGTATATATTTTGTATCTGGAGAGTGGAGTCCGTTTTTCTCTCTGCTTTCTGATCGTCATGTGAGCTGCTTCCCTCTGCCACACTCTTCTGCCATGATGTTCAGCCTCACCTCAAGCCTCAAAGAATGGAGTCTGCCGTCTATGGATTGAGACCTCTGAAACCGTGAGCTCCTCAATAAACTTTTCCTCCTAAAATTGTTCTGGTCAGATTTTGCTAGTCACAGTAGTGAAAAATATGACCAAAACAAAACAGTATGTCTTTGTTTTTAGGAATTGTGATGAATTCATGAGGAGTAAGGGGACTTCATGTCTTGCAATTTACTCTCAAATGGCTTAGAGGTAAAAGCATTATCTACTTTCTTCCTACCTCTCATTTTTTCTTTTTTCTGTACTGGTGATGAATCTTAGGAGGCTCTACCACTAAACTATATTGCTAGCCTTTCTCATTTTCATTTTGAGACAGGATCTTGCTAGATTGCCCAGGCTGGCCTCAAACTTGTGATCCTTCTGCTTCAGCCTCTCAAATTGCTGTGATTACAGGGATCCACCACCACATCTGGCCTGGCTTAATTTTTAAGACAGCTGACAGGTTCTGCCTGCTCCTCTTTGGAAAACTTGCTTATGGGGAGCCCTGGGCCACCATATCAAACATCCACTTTTCTCCAATACATTTTCCCAGTGAGGGACAACTAAATTGTTTCCCATTTCCCACCACCACTAACAATGGTTAATGGAATAATTGAAAATCCTCATGCAAACCCCCTCATAGTTTTGCAAGAATTTTGTTAGGTTTCTAACTCATGGGCAGAACTACTAAGCCGATATTCCCCTTAACCAAGTAGGTATTCCAGACTGCCACCAGACTGAGGGCAGCTGATCATTCAGTTACCAATTTCAATAAGTGTGCAATCCACAGGGCTTTGCTCACCTGATTTTGCTCACCAACAGGCAGTTTGCGACTTGGGGCATTCTTCCTAATTCTTAAGGGGAAAAAAAATAGGCAATGGACTGTCTAAAGCAAAACCAGGGAGAGGCAAGAACAAAACTCAAACTTTCCCCCAAATTCTCTTCTACTCTTATTTCATAGTACCTTCTATTACAGGGCTGCAATCACCCCATCCTCTTCTTCTCCCCACACTTCCACTCCACAATTTAGACAATCTTTGCTCTCCCTAGGCTTTCTTAGGGAATTTTGCTCATTCTTTTTTTCTCTACTTTGGTCTCCTTTTTTAGTTTCTTTAGGGTTGATGGAGGCCAATGGGACAGTAACCCATGCTTTCTTCCCAAGATCTAGTGCACCTACGATTATTCTCCAGTTATGTTAGATTTCCATTTTATTATCATCCACTAAAGAAATCTATGTTAGGGTTTGGGATATAGTTTAGTGGTAGAGTGCATAGTTAGCATTGGCAATACATATGGGTTCAATCCCTATCAAAACAAAACAAAACAAACAAACAAACAAACAAACAAGCCATGTCAGGGCACAAGGTGAGGTGGGCTAATGGAGCTGCTCATTTAGTTCTCATTTGCATGAACATCTGATGAAATTCTTGGGAAGGACAATGACTGGATGTGCTCAGACTAATGCTCAGCTCTCTGAAGACACAGACTTCTTGAGCCAATGGGGAAGAACAATCTGTTCACCTCTACACTAGCACACATTTCAGAAAATAGCCCTTGCTGAGAAAAGTCAAAGATGTAATCTTGATCCAGAGATAATGGTATAAAATTGGAAGGAAGAAACAGGTTGAATGTAGAATATAGGCTAAGAAATAAAAAATAAAACCAGAGTGCCCCTTCGAGTTTCAGAGTCTGATTCATGTCTGCTGTTCCTAACTGACAAGTACCTTAATTTACTAATGCTAGGGAGAGACAGGAAACGCATCCCTGGAGGTTAGGGGGGATTTTTGAAATGGGTTTGGTAATGGAGAAGCCTATCAATAACATTTGTAGCTCTTGTCAACAGATTTCATCCTGGGATCTTCAATTTCTTTATAAATATAACATCTAATAAAGTACTCAACTGTATTTCACAGGTGTGTAACCTGAGTTGTAGCAATGGGGTCATACGTAATTAGCCACTGAATGTGACCTTCAGAGTGGGTGCTTACTCTCTGCCTGGTTACTCACCATGTTCCATGCTACTTTATTTATGCCCAACTTTTCTTCTGTTTCAAAGTACACATATAATTGGGGGTTTCAAGCTCTTTGTGTATGTGAATGTATATACACTCATTTGCCCCATTTGCTTTATTTACTTTAATTACTAAGACTTCTGAAGAAAATATGACTATTAATAAGTGAATTGACAGAAAATATCTACTGAAAGATGCTTCATAGGTATTTTAATAAGAAAAGAACTTTGAAAAGGAAAATTTGGTTTTGGGATAAGGCGGCAGAATAAAAGTAGAATTCAGAAAGATTTGCAGATGGGAAGCTAAGAAGAAGCAATAATTGTGTACCACTTTTATGTGTACTTATTTTCTTTGGTCATGGTAGCCAATATCTGATAAAAAAGCTCTGTAAAGATCACAAACAGAATATTTTTAAAAAATCAGGATTCTATATTGTTCTCTTTCTTTTGCCTTAGAATATTGTTAGGTTCAATTTTTCTTGAAAATATGCATTTACAAATACAAAGTCCTAAGGAGTGTTCATTCATTCTTTTAGATATACTGCACATGGAATTGGAAGGTATGACAATAGTACTGACAGGATGCTTTCATTTGAAGCACTCTGACAGGCACAAGTTTAAATAATATTGAAAGCTAGAAAAAACAACAACAATAACAATGACAACCAGTTGAGCTATCAGTACAAGGCTGCCTGTCAGACTTACAATCAAAATGCAAATGTCAATAGTTTAAACATTTTTGCTATAGCACAGCAAAAGAGAAACAGCTCAATAATGAACACTGTGGGAAACTGGGATGACAAATGCTTTTTCAATTTTCTGGAAGTTGCATAAGAGTAAAACGTACTCCAGTAAATTAGGCTTTTACTAAACAGGTTTGCTTTTTCATTTAGGAAGGGGAAAAGAAGATCAAACTCCAAACCATTCCGATTTCATCCACTCTGACAGCTTTAAATGAAGAAAAGTTGTTGTTTGATTATTACCTTCCATCATAATAATATTTCCCTCATACTTTTCTGGCTCATATGACATGTCGGATGCTGTTGTCAAGGTGTCAAAGCACTTTCTCTTCACATTTAACTTGCTTTGTTCTAAGCCATCTGTATCAAGTAGATATAATTTTCTGATGTTACTTTTCTAGTCCAGCCATTTGAGTGGAAAAGCCTGGTAAAACACACTTTAATTTCTGGAGTGTTTATTCTTAGACTTTGTGGAAACTTGAGCTTTGCATTTTCTTTCGTTTTCCATCAAGTTCTGTGTTCATAAGATAAGTGGTCCTTTTTGGGAACTGAAGTTTGTCTAAACCACAAGAGCACCATGATTTATGAAAGCTGATATGAGAAAATTTATACGTTAAAATAAATTGGAGGATATTTTTTCAAACTGATCTTTGGTTTGCTGAATGAATTAGCTAAGGGGATGCTACAAAAGCCAGCTGTAAATGTACATCTGCTTATTTTACACATCATTAACTATTTGACAAAGAAACAAGAGCAGAGAAAATTGAAGAATTAGGAATCCATTGCTAATTATAGAACAATTAAAAATTAGTACACATTTATCTGAAATTATAGTGGAAATCAAAGTGAAAACATGATCTCTGTGCTAGTCAGGGATAGGGTGGCCTGCACAAGCACTGGACATTTTTTTTTTTTTTTTTTTTTTTTTTTGGTACCAGGGATTGAACTGAGGGGCACTTAACCAGTGAACCACATCCCCAGCCCTATTTTGTCTGACTGAGTTGCTTAGCACCTCGCTTTTTGCTGAGACTGGCTCTGAACTCACCATCTTCCTGCCTCCGCCTCCTGAGATGCTGGGATTACAGGTGTGCACCACTGCGCCCAGTCAGGACATTCTTGATATCCCCTGATCTATCTGGAATCCTGAGCTGGGCTATGTTTGAAAGCCAAGAAAGTTATTATACTTTAAAAACAAGCATCTTCCTCAAGGAACATGCAGTCTAATGAGGAGGATAAAATTGATGAATGCTCGATTCTTGCATGTTAGGGAAGAGTGAAGTCATCTAGAATTGAGAGTGAATAGTATAGTTAGTGGTTCTCAGTTAATTAGAAACATCTTCCACATTTAGATTTGTAGCCTAACGGGTTTAAATTTGTGATCCAACTATCAAAAGTAAATGTCCTCAATTCTATGAAGCAAATTAACAACTTGGTCAGGTGGGAAAATTATGCAGTTTGACATCTGGAAATTTAATTTGTCCCTTAGTTATGTGACCTGGGGCAAGTTACTTTTTTTTTTTTTTTTTTTTTTTTTTTTTTTTTGGTACCAGGGATTGAACTCAGGGGCACTCAACCACTGGGCCACATCCCCAGCCCTTTTTTGCATTTTATTAGAGACAGGGTCTCATTGAGTTGCTAAGTGCCTCGCCATTGCTGAGGCTGGCTTTGAACTCGCGATCCTCCTACCTCAGCCTCCCAAGTGCTGGGATTACAGGCATGCACCACCACGCCCGACTGCAAGTTACTTTTTGTGAGCTTCATTTTTTTTTTTTTTTCAGTACTAGAGATCAAACCCAGCCACTCTATCAGTGAGCTATATCTCCATCTTTCTGAGGTTCGCTTTTCCTCATCTTCAAATAAGATCTTTACTTCATAGCATTGTTGTGGAAACAGAAGGAGATATAGGTGGAAAGTGATTAGCACAATCCTTGGTAAAATTTCTCCCAGTGACTTCCTGTATTCTCAATCTCTGTCACCAAGGTGTCATACATGTAAATCTCTATGTACATCTGAGTTGGAACCCCTGGTCCAGGTTTGTAGAAAATCAGCCTGAACTGGGAAGATGGGCATGGGGGAGAGAATATCAGGGGAACCTCCAAGAACATGACATTAATAGAAAGCAGCCTGTGACTGGGACTGCTCAGTTTGGAGGCACTACATCTACAAGACCGGAAGATTGAAATACTTATGCAACAAATGGAGGGAAAAGGAATAAAAAACCACTCAGTATTAAAAAAAAGATCTAAACAGAGAAAGAGGCAAAGAACTCCCCTGATAAATGGTAGTTTCCCTGAAAACTAAGATCAATGTTCTGCAACTTAAAATTTGGTTTGTAATTATTTAGTGAAAACACAAATGGGAAATCTGTTTACTGTTACTAGCATTTCTGCTTACAGTGGGGTTTTCTGCACAAATATGTCTAGATTCTGAATCTCTGGCAAGATGGGTTAGGAAGAGGGATTACCTGTGAGTTTCCCACGCCTGCTATCCTTATCAGTGCTGGCCCTAAATTTAAGAGAAAACAAGTGATAAAACCCTTTTGAAATCATAGCCACTGGCAACTGCAACTTGATTTTCTTCTTGGTTCAAGCAGAAGGATCAGAAAATCAGAGGGTCAGTGGTTAATAGAGTATTGGAGGGGGACAAGAGAAGTAATCCTGACTGAGTTTCTTCTACCTTTGGCTAGAAGGTGTCCATGAGACAGCACAGGGGTGGAAGACTCAGAAGCTTGGGGACATACTCCCTTCCCATTACTGGTAATAAGAAGGTACAAAAGTAATGTAATTTCTAGAATGAAATTTGTATTTCTGGACATATATCATAAAACAGAATTGTATTAAGGGGTTCCCTGCTTTCTGGTTAGACACAGGCTCTTGGTTAAAATATCCAACTATTTAAGTAGATCAGAGAATATCCAGTCATTTTCCTCTTGCTGGTGAATAGACTTAATTAATTAATTAATTAATTAATTAATTAATTAATTATTTTGCTAAGTGTCCAATGGCTGTCAGATGCTGACAACTTTTTATCCATGAATAGTCTACTAGTATATTAGAAGTGGCCACTTAGATCAATGAATCCCTGGGCCTCTCAGATATTAACTTATCTTGAGCATTGCCTTTAGACATGGACTTGACCCCAGAGAGGTGCATGTTAGCTAGAGGTCAATGCATCAAGTCAGGCTTATTGCTGAGAAGCCACCTGTTCCAAAGACTCAGAAATAGTAGGGCTGAGGGTAAAGCAAAAGGTCACCTATTTTATCCACCCCCCCTCTCTATGCAGTCCACGGAGTGACCCAAATGTAACATTCATTTTAATTATACTTGTTCTGCTGAGCTTGGTGGTTTGTCATTTCCTGCTTCTGCCCCTCAGCTGCAGATTCTATAGTGCAACATTTGCTTCACTGATAACACTGATAACTGCTGCCATAATGTTATCTAATAAAACATGATCTGGTTTTGTGATTGAAATAGCAGATGGTACTATTATCTGATTACGTTAAATGCCTTGCCAAAGATACATTTGGTCTTTGTCTAATTCTCTCTTTGGTTTTCCTAACATCCTGAGGTTGACTTGCTCCTCAGGGTAAGTGCCTCTTGTGGATCTATAAATGAGTCTCAGGGACTGTGTAGGAAACAGGAAACCTAGACTGCTGGACTTCACAGCTTCCTGCTTTGCTCTTTTCAGTTGCATGTTTGTTCCATAATACAATTTCCATAGGAGAAAGACCTAGTGAAGTTGAGAATTAACCTGAGTTTTTCAAAGAGAAAGCTCACCCAGAACTGTCTCTTGGGTTATTAAAGGTGAGCCAACACTCAGCTGCTGCTGCTTCTTTTTTTTTGGTACTGGAGATTGAACTCAGGGGCACTCAACCACTGGGCCACATCCCCAGCCCTTTTTTGTATTTTATTAGAGACAGGGTCTCACTGAGTTGCTAAGTGCCTTGCCACTGCTGAGGCTGGCTTTGAGCTCATGATCCTCCTGCCTCAGCCTCCCAAGTGCTGGGATTACAGGCGTGTGCCACCGTGCCCGGCTCCACTCAGGCTTCTTCAGTGTCTGTACAACCTCCATCAAGGTCAGGAGGCCAGCCAGGCTTTCTGCCTCTGAGAACTCCTACCACCAGCTCAGTTTTCAATATGCTGCAATCTAGTTTCAAATAGGTGGCAGATGGCAATTTCTCTCTCTCTCTCTCTCTCTCTCTCTTTTTTTTTTTTTTGTTATTCTAAGTTGTTACATATGACAGCAGAATGCATTATAATTCATATTACACTTATAGAGCACATTTTTACATATCTCTGGTTGTATACAAAGTATATTCACACCATTTGTGTGTCTTTATACATGCACTTAGGGTAATGATATCCAGTTGGCAATTTTTTGTTGTTGTTGTCCACCATGGATGAGACTGTTCCATAGCTCTAGGAGAGGTTAAGATCTGATAGTTCTTATTATTATTTTATTTTTGCCAGTAGAATCACCACAAATAGCCTAACACAACAGCATTATAGAAGTACAGATGATGTTATGGAGATTCCCTTACCTCTTCTAACTTTTTCAAAATTTAGAATTAACTTTTATGTACCTGTATTTGTGGTTCTCTCTCTCTCTCTCTCTCTCTCTCTCACTCACTCACTCACAGAGAGTGAGAGAGAGAGAGAGAGAGAGAGACTCTTCATTCTCTACCTTATTATTTAATAATTAGCATCTTCTCCAGTAATGGTTGGTCATTAAGCCTGCAGATGGGACTCTACTGGGCAAACTAACAAGATATAAATTTTCAGAGCTGCACAAAGCAATGGAGAGGCACACAAGACTATCACAGAATGTGGGAATTGGGTTGAGTCATGAATGTGAAATAAAAGAACCATGGCTTTACTTTATAGAGAAAAGGCCAGGACAGTTTAAATGACAAAGCATTAATAGATTTTCAGAAATATGAAATTCTGGAAAATATTCATCAATGCAAATTTAGAGGGACAAGGGAAATTTTGATCCCTTTCAGATATAAACCTGGCAAATTGCTAGAAATTATTGTGGAATATATTGATAATATAAATCTAATTATAAAATGTCACTAATAAAAGATAAATTGAAATAAATGAATGCCTCACATCTTATGGTGGCAAGGTAGAAGTTAAGTAGATCAGATAATTATGAACTTGATTTGTATATATAAATTAGATAAATTTATTAATTAGACTTGTTTTGCTCAATTTCTATATGATTCCTTTTAAATTACTCCCCAAATTGCAAACTAACTTTTTTCTTTTAATATTTTATTTTGAAATTATTTTAGATTTATAGAAAAGTTTCAAAAATAAAGAAGTTTCACGTACCCTTTCCTTGATTTTCTGTTACTATTTTACTGCACTGGTTATCATTCTTTTTTTCTGTCCCTCCATTCTTCCCTTCCTCCCTCCCTTCCGTCTCTCCTTCCTTCTTTCCTTTTTCCTTTTCCCTTATCCCATTCACACATTTCCCATGGAACTGTTTGAGAGTAAATAGTAAACTTGATACTTCTTTACCTCTAGACACCTCCATGTATATTTATTAAAAATGAGTAATTATTTTCCATGATCATGTTATAATAATAAAAATAACAAATTAACAAGAATCTAATACTATTATGAAATCTACAGATTGTGATCACATTTTCCCATTTTCCTACTAATAACTTTATGGTACAATAATTGTTCTCTGGCTCAGAATTCAGTCCGTGATTACAGATTGCAGCTAGTTGTCACCTAAGTCACCTTTAAAAACAAAACAAAACTCAGAGCTGTTAGCATCACTCCCTGACTAAACTCATTTTGATTTTGTATTTTTCTTGAAACTAAAAAAAAATATCCAAGACTAAGTCTGATATTTAGCTGGTACACATGTCTAACACTGCCATGGGTTGCTCGTGGCTCTTCCAGTCCTCCTGAGTTCATTTGGAGTGGCTAATTCCTGGCCAGGTCTTATAAGGTCCCACATTCCTTTCTACAGTCACGTTTTAAAATGCTCTCCAAAGCTGTCTTTGCTTTGTCCACACTTGTCACAAACTGGAGGGGCTGAGATTTATGCTACTTAAAAGCTAACAACAGAGTTACCAAAGATCCAAACTCCTGGGTCAGAGTGGAGGATAGCATTGCCGAGCTGAGCAGGTAGATTCATGCCCACGTTGGTTCTCTTGACCCCCATGTCCCACAGGGGTGATGAGGAGAGAGGCGTGGGGGTGGGGAGGTTGTGCAAACGGTGGATCTGTGTTATGGCTTTAGGGTTATCTTAATTGGTAGGCTGCTAGCAAATTTGTCCAAATTTTGCCTTGGAGGAGGATGTTGTCTTCCTTATCCTAGCAAAGAATAAATCTGCCCTTTACCCAAAGGAACACTGTATCTTGATTTTCCAAGACTGTTTCTGTTCTAACATCCTTGGGAATACAGTCCAGCAAAAGAGCTGATGTAGGACCATAATAGCTCTCATGGAGAAACTTCTCTCCACCGCACTGACTGTCTTCACATTTGGTTTCTCTTAAGGTCTCTGGTCCTTCCAGGTTCTGTTGCAAGTACTGTATTTCTTTTTATTTATTTATTTATTTATTTTTATTTTTATAATTTTTAATATGTACAACTCATACTTTTCGAAACGTTTCCCCCTCTTTCCTCTACATCATCTTTTAAATATCTGGATCATTCTTTAAATATCTTATGTAGGGTTTTTTTTTAGTCCCCAAGATTAAATTAGGCTCCCCTAAAGATTGAGAGGAGTTATCATACTCTGTGATTGATGTTAGTATAAAATTTGATTTGTGCCTAAGGATAGACATTAATTCCATACACGTTAGGGTCTGTCTATATTTCCTGATTTGAATCTCCAAGTTCTAGCACAGTAACTGACACATGGTAGATAGCATATATTTGTAGACAACAAAACAACTCCAAAACAAGTATATGCCATACATGTGGGGTCTGAGTTAGCAGGACCTGTGGTTCACAACTCTTAGCAGTTATTCCAGAATTTTAAAAGTTTTTAAATTTTCTCAACTCATCTGCAAATGAGAGTTTGGTCTGTTTATTTCTAACGTTGGTACTTTCAATGTGTGTGTGTGTGTGTGTGTGTGTGTGTGTGTTAACTGTAAGGGTGAGGATCTAGAGTGGCTGGGATGATGTAGGTACCAGTAAGAATGGCTGTTCCTATTTTCTTTCAAATGAAACAAGAATAGTCCTCATCTTTCCTAATGATGTTCTTCTAGGAGACACCTTTAAGAAGTTTCTATTCATACTTAGCTAAATGTTTTCCTTATGAATGTGTGTGGACTGTTATCAACCATTTTTTTAAAAAAAATATTTTGTGTGGTTGTTGAATCAGTAGGACATCCTATATTCTGAGAAAAAAAAATACATACTCATCATATCATTTAGTAATGCTATTGTCTGCAAATAACAGAATACCCAATTAAAAGTGAAATAAATAAGACAAGAATTACATGATATTACAAGAAATCTGGAGTTAAGTTATGCCAAAATGTCTCTGGCTTGTTATTGTTGGAATCCAGACACAGGTCTTTTAGATTCTTCTAGCCATCCACTCATGAGCCGTAGATCTGATTTCAGCAGCTGTTAGCACCGTGTTCTCACACAGAACTGAAAACTACCACGTATGCCACTTTAAGATGAAGTATATATTAAAAAAATCAAACTTGGAACATATATTTACATGTAGCTTAATATTTGTAGATTGAAGTAAAATCCCTTGAAATTCAGTCTGTCTGAATTCACAACTTGATTTTAAAAAAGCCGTTTTCATGGTGGATTCAGATACATATAACTTTAATGCCACCTTAATCCATGACAATGTCAGTAAGCTGTAACAAAATACCCGAGATAATAAACTTGTAAAGAAGAAAGGCATATTTAGCTTCACAGTTGTGAGGCTCTGCCTGTGACTAACGGCAAACACACGTACTCGGTCTATGTATAATTTAGCTTTTTCTCATGGTGATCAAAATACCTTACAAGAACAACTTTGAGGAGGGAAAGTTTATTTTGGGCTTACAGTTTTAGAGGTCTCAGTCCATGGTCGGCTGACTCCATTGTTCTTGGCCTCAGGTGAGGTAGAACAATATGGCGGAAGGGAGTGGCAGAAGAAAACTGCTCAGCTTGTGGCAGCCAAAAGCAGTGAGACAAAGAGCAAGGAACCAGGGACAAAATATAATTTCCAAAGGCATGCTCCTAGTTTAACACAACTGACAAGAAAATTTGGTTGTTTTGTGACATATAAGACTTTGAATAATTACTATAATTATAACTGATAACATTATACGAAGATATATTATGGATAATAAAGACAAGAACAAATACCTAGAAACTCTATTTAATATAAGAAATAATATCATATATCCTTTAACTATGCTTTTCACACAATGTAAAATAAATTAAATTAGTTTAACATCTCTCTTTTTACAAATGCTAATAAAAAAACTGATGAATTTGTTAAGCTGATGTCTTCATCAGTTTGGGGTTCTATAACAAATTACCTGAGGCTTGGTAGCTTATACACAAAAAATTTATTTCCTACAGTTCTGCAGGCTGTAGAGATAAAGGTGCCAACTGATACATTTTTCTGATTAGGGTGCTCTTCCTTTTTTAAAGACAGTTATCTCCTCACAGTGTTCTCCAATGGCAGAGATAGCACAAAACACACACACACACACACACAGAGAGAGAGAGAGAGAGAGAGAGAGAGAGAGAGAGAGAGAGAAGAGAGAGAAATATTAATATCTTCTTAAAAGGGCTCTAATCCCATCATAAAGGCTCCACTTTCATGACCTAATCACCTCCCAAAGAATGCATCTCCACATATCATCCATCATATTGGGGATTAGGCTCTCTGCCTCTCTGCGTGTGAGTTTTGGAGGAACACAAATATTCTATAACCACTGCTAACCCAAGATGAAGCAGAAGAAAATTAATTCCATGGCATTCAATAAAGTAATGAAGGATGATTATAAATTTTTATGGCTGCTGTTCAAAGTATTACTGGATCTTTAATGTTCTATTTTCTGGATATAAGAAAACACTATTTTTCCTTAAGCTATCTATGACCCATAACAATCTAGTAAATTATACTTTTGTGAACAAAATTGGTCTCTTTATCCGTGTTTGCCCCTCCTCCAAATAAGACTTTCTTTTATCAAAAGTAGTGAGGATTGAACCCAAAGACTCACACATGCTGGATAATTGCTTTACCATTGAGCTACATTCCTAACCCTAGAAACTATTATTGAGCATCTTATATTAATGGCAATAGAGTCATTGGAATAGATTCAATAAGAATATATCCCTTTTTTTCACTTCCTAATTTTTTTTATTTGTTCTAATTAGTTATACACAAAGTAGAATACATTTTGACACATTTTACATATAGAATATAACTTCTCATTCATCTGGTTGTACATGATATAGAGTTATACAGGTCATGTAATCATATATATATGCACGTAGTATAATAATGTCTGATTCATTCTACTGTCCTTTCTATTCCCATACTCCCTTCCCTCCCTTTACTCCCCTCTGTGTAGTCCAAAATACCTCTATTCTTCCTCCTCCTTATTGTGAATTAGCATCTGTATATCAGAGAAAACATTTGGCCTTTGTTTCTTTGGGATTGGCTTATTTAGCTTAGCATAATATTCTCCAGTTCCATCCATTTATCTACAAATGCCATAATTTCATTCTTCTTTAAAGTTGAGTAATATTCCATTGTATATATAGACCAAAATTTCTTCATCCATTCATCTGTTGAAGGGCACCTAGGTTGATTCCATAGTTTAGCTATTGTGAATTGAGCTACTGTAAACATTGATGTGACTGCATCACTGTAGTATGCAGTCCTTTGGGTATAAACGTAGGAGTGGGATGACTGGGTCAGGTGGTTCTGTTCCAAGTTTTCTGCGGAATTTCCATACTGCTTTCATAGTGGTTGTACCAATTTGCAGTCCCACCAGCAATGTTTGAGTGTACCTTTTCCCCCACATCCTTGCCAACATTCATTGTTGCTTGAAGAATATATTTTTTTTTGTAAAAGTATACAACTGAAAACATTGTAATGTGAAATAGTTTAAAACAGTAGTATTGCTTTATGATTATCTTTAATCAAAATGGGAGATGAATTTAAAGAAAAACTTAATGTTTCAATGAAAAAATATGACACACTCTTTTGGGTTATCAGATTCTAATTCTTTTCATTGTCTTTGAGATGTTTTATGTAAATCAGACTGGATCCTGTGAACGTAGACATTATTTTAGCTCATACCAAACCTTCAGTTTTACTTTTAGTGTGTATCTGGTTACACCTCTCCAAATTGACATTCTCAAGTTTTCTCTGTCCCTCTTCACTTGGCATCACTGAGAACAAAAACTCGAGTGTTCAGATCATTCCTGGGACTTAGGTTGTCTTATATCTAGCTTTCTCCCAGGATCTGAATAAGCCTTGTATGCTGAAGCCAGACAATGTAATATAAATTTTAAAGAACTATCAGAATGACAAATTAAGTAAGGGCGATCTTCATGCCAGGAGGTGCTACTGCATGGGTCAACGGATATTCCACAGAAACTCACACAACTTCTAAACTTTGCTCAAGGAAATAACTATAACTGACCTCGATATCTATGCTATTACCAGAGACATTCCAGCTCTACCCTGGGACCTCCATTAGGTTTCCACTGCTGTCCACACACCATCTGAAAGCTCTCAGAGCTAAAAGTCCAGGAATCTTCTCAATTCACAGCCCTCTGGAGTAAAAAATTGGATTTATAGTCTGCTCCAGCCCTTCATCTTTTCTTTTTATTTGTTTATTTCATAAAGATTCCCCTCATTAAATGCCTGATTGCTTGCACCATTTAGCAAATAGCCTCTACTTCTAAGTCAACAGATAATTCAGCAGTCCATAATAAATGAAGGGAGCTTATTTCTGTCTTCAGAGACAACCTTAATGATAAATTTAGTGTGTATCCTATCAATCCATGATTTTACTCCATTAATGTAGCCTAAAACTTCAGACTCCTTGTTTTTGTTAAGTAATGCATATATCACCCTTTACAAGGTTTCAATAATTTATTTTACTTAGATCTATTTTGTAGATCTACTCTTATGTTGACATATATTCATCAATTTCATTCATATAAATATACTCAATAAGTTACTGTATTGCATTTGTCCACTGATGAGAAATCTTCATTAAATCAGTGTTACCTAGTAGCAGTTGGATAAATTTTGTCAAAATGATAGGTCCCTGTGTTTGATTGGAAAGGTACTCTAATCTCTTTTCTAATATATCCTACCAGTGTATCTTTCTAAGAATGATTCGAAGGTTACTGACATACATGAATGCAGTCTCCTGTCTCTTTCCTGTGGGGTATTGTTGCTGCCTGAAGCGATGGCCGCTTGGAGCAACGAAGCCGCGGGAAGAAGTTCAGAGGCAAACTGGAAACAAACAGCTTTTTATTCTGATAACTTTTCTCTCTGGCTCTAACAACGACTAACACGCACCACACACACCACCAAAATGGCGTTGACCCGATCAGCAATCTTGGCCAAGTCACTCGAGATCCCGGGCCAAGTCCCGCGAGACTACGGAAGGCGACAATGCCCAAATCTCTGTGGCCCATAGTCAACTGCAATTTAAGCCATCTCCCCAAACAGGGCTCCTGCAGGGTATCATGCAGTCTACTTGAATGTCAGAAGGCTCCTAACCCTCTGAAGACCCAAGGGAATTCTGAGAGGGCTTTTTCAGGAAGTACTCTGATGTATTCAGGAAGTACTCTGATGTATTAAGGAATAGGTATGGTATTTGCTCAGCCTTCCCACAATGTGATTCTTAGTGAATCACAATGTTTTATTTAAAATTCTTACTCTTTGGTCCTATTTGTCATAAACCATTCTTTGATCAACTGCTACAACATTTTCCCCAGTGCTTTGCTATTACAAAAATGATGCATTGAGCATAACTTTTTATGTCTGTGTGGAGTTTCTGTGTGGGAAAATTTGAAACTTTGTGTAGGGTAAATATGCTTAGAAGTTGAATAGTTGAGTTCTAAGGTTCAAGTATTTGTGGTTTTTCTAGATGCTGCCAAATTTCTCTCCTAGAGTAGATATTATGACTTGTTCCGCTTCCAGAGTACCAGAATTCCTTTTTCCCACCTCTCTGGCCAACAGTCGGTATTGTCAGACATTTAATCTGTGTGGTGAAAGTGGTATGTCCTTGCTATTTTGATGTATATTGAGTTGATTATTTGTGACATTGATCAATATTCTGTGCCACTGATCTATTTGTCCAGTTTTAAATAACACACTATTTGCGTTATTATGGTTTTACATCAATGTTGATTCCAGTAGAAGGCTCTGCTCTTTCTATGATGTGACACTGACGCCTCAATAGCCTACTTTTTCTTCTACTTTGCTCTTCTTGGTATCATATCTTTGTACAATCTTGTAAGCTTTTGGAAGTCAAGGAATGCTTATTAGATACATTTATCTGTATATCTTGTATTTAAATTTATCTTTCTCTGTGTCCTATAGAAAGGTTAATTTCTGTGGCATCTTTATTACCATTAGTAAAGTGCGATATGCACAGCAGGCAGATGAATAAATGAATTTAATAGTAGATATTTGCCCCAATCTGTCCAGGTGCCTGAACAAAGATGTCATTATGCTGTGGCTCTACTCAGTGCATTGATTCATGCCATCTCATCTCACTAGCACCTGGCTCTGTACTACTGGGTCCTCTCCTCTCTGTATTAGAGTGTCTGAAGGAGTTCTGTGAAAGCTGGCCCCTGGGCTCCTGCCTCATGTTCTGCAATGTCTTTCCAGTGGGACTTCTTTGCCACAGAGCCCAGATGGTATGGACTAGGGCAGCAAGAGTTGACCTCAGAGTGGTGTAAAACATTAAACGTGCTCATTACAACTTGTCTGATGTCCACAATTGAAAATGATGATTAATAATGGAAGCCTGGAGTGAGTTAGGCATAAAAGCAATAAATGACAATAATTATCATAATAACATTATCATTTTATACTTATCTTGCTCTTTTTTTTAACCAAGAAATTTATTCTTTTAGTATGGCTTATTATCTCTTTTTCACTGATAAAATGATTTGCTCAAGGATACTCAAATGAACCAGTAACTCAAATTTAATGAAATGCAGATCTGCCTTTGAGTCCTGACCCCCCACAGTCTCTCTAATGCAAATCCCACTTGGAAAGGTGTAGCATGCTTTAAATAGCTAATTTAAATAATGTTAAATAGCCCTGAATTTGACACATTGAATTTCTGCATTTTCTTATTAATCAGGACAGCCATCTGGCACCACCAAGACTTTCAAAATACTGCAGGGATTCTGTGGATTAAACCTAGATAATTGTATAAGTTTATAGCTCTATGTTGTATGTTTTTCTTTCATGCCCATCAAGCCTGCTTTTATTTATTTTTAGGGGATTTGATGGGGTGGGGAGGAAAGCATTACTGGCCAGATATTACTTCTTACTTTAGTATCTATGTTTGGAAAATTGGAGGTGCTGAGATGTTTTGATCTGATCATATAGTTTTAGTTTATAGGATTTTCTACCTGTAAGTACATCTATAACAAATAAAGCAAGGCAGATGTTGCAATTTCACTTGGCTGAAATAGTTGTCTTTTGGGGAATAGGAAGTTCTACATTATTGGCCAAAAGTATCAGGGAGGGGCTCATAACTAACTAGGGGAGCCCCTGGTTGTGGAAGAATGGCTTTCACACAGAGCAATGGAAAAAACAAAGTTAGGATATAAGGAGAGTCCAAGGAAAATCTCATTATGGATTTCCGAGCTGCTGTGTGAGGTGGTCAAACAATGGCAATTTGCAGGGCTAGCCCTTAAGTTCCTGTCTAAGGTGGATTTACAGAGAAAACCCTCTCTTAATTAATTAACAAAATAGTGTGTATGATGGGATATGAGAATCATTTAAAATGAAAACTACATAGGACTTTGCCGAAGACTACGATCAAAAATAGCAATAATTCCCCTTATAAAGATTGTCTAGAGGATGCAGCAATGGACAGGTAGCATATTCCTCTGAATTCTGCCTTCATGACCAAAGAGCAGTGAGATGTTTGACCACTACTTTGCCTGAAATCATCTCACCTTGCCTGGACTGACTCCACACTTTTTGGGATATGTATGATTTTGGATACCCCCGCCCATACTGGGGATTGAACCTTGGGTTGCTCTACCAGTGAGCTATATCTCCAGCCCTGGCCCACCTTTAAAAAATCTTTTTATTTCAGATAAGGTCTAGCTGAGCTGGCCTTGAACTTGAAGTTCTCCTGCCTCAGCCTCCTGAATAGCTGGAATTTCAGAAGTGTTCCACCATGCCAGCTGATTTGGGATTCCTATTAAGTGCTGATCAAAGAAAAATTTAAAAAGAAGAAAGGATAGGGAAAAAAAAATCTCCCTGGACCAAGATTTGTTTTTACACAAGTGATTTTTAATTACAATATTTATAAGGGGAATTATTATAGTAATTTAAGAGTTCTAGGCCAATAACAATTAACTTAATGATTGCTTTAATTTATTAAGAAATTTAAATGTGTCATTATACATGATTTTATAAAGTCTACAAACATGAGAATTTATGAAATTAAGTTTTGTCTTAGAATCTGATAAATGCAATGTATTTTCTAGAAAAATATTTCAATAGAATACATTTCATAATGCAAGCCAAGGACCATTGACACCCAATGCTTTGTCATTCCTAAAAGGTTTTCTTTTGAATATACTGGTGTGTGGAATATATTGTTTTTGGGAAAAAAAAAGAAAAGTTTTAATAAATATGTTATCTTTTTATGTTTTGATTTAGTTAGCACTTTAGAATTTACAAATCACTTTAACATACATTATTTTTATATAATCTGTTTATTGATTTTAAAATTGAGACTCAGATAGCTATATGATTTTTTCCAAGGTCACATGACTAAAAAGTAGGGGTTTTAAAGATGGAGAAAAAAATGCCTCCCTGGCTCCTGGTCTTAATATCAATGCATTTCTTTTTTTTTCCTTTGGTAAAGATTCTAGAATCCCTGTACACTAATTCAGCAGAAAGGTCATCTTTTGGAAACATTTTCTGAGTTTTCTCCTTTTCTCTTGTGTATTAAAGATTCAAGAGGTATCTACTGATTCATAGATAAGACGGTATAGCTTTGTAAGGACTTAATAGATTTTAAGCAATACAGATTGCTCCTTGTGAAGGAGAAAACTACTTATAATGCAAACTACAACATTTTTCTCTCTTTACCTCAGCAAGTGAAATGAAGACTTGGATTATTTTGACAAATAATATGCCTAAAACTCAGCCATAGGGCATATAGCAGGCATTAGGGGAGACACATTTCAAATCTCGAAATCATATATATTTGCCACCGTAGGAAACTAAAAATACTCAAAGTAAACTTTTTGTTTCTAGCTCTGAAATCACTATTATTGTATACACCATGTACACCTCAGTATATTGTGTCTTCTTTCATGAAAATAAAAACTCAATGGAATTTAAGAAATTCCTTCATTTTTTTGAGTGCATAACACATTACCACAGATTAAAAATACCCCAAAGTCATCTTGCAGTATCTGTCATAACTGGGTTCCCTTCTCCAGGTCTCACAGCTGGAACCATGGTGTCAGCCAGTGCTATGGTCTCATTTGTGGCTGGGGGTGCCGTTTTGAGCTCATTTTGGTTATTAACAGATTTCAGTTCCTTGTGGTTTTAATAGGATTGACCTCCTAATTTGCCTGCTGACTCTGGGGCTGGAGTTGCTCTTAGCTTTTACATGCAAGCTTCAGGTCTTAGTCACATAACCTCACCCAAAGGCAATTCACGACATGACTGCTTACTTTCTTCCAGTTCTGCAGAAGAGTTCAAGTGATGTTTCTGGTTTCTTTGAAATGGCTCATGATGAGATCAGTCCTGCTCAGAGTAATTTCTCATTTGTTAAACTTAAAATCAACTGACAGAGCACTTTAATTCTATCTACAAAATCCCTTTTGCCATATAACACAACATAATCATGGCTTAAATATCTCCTCATATTCATAAGTTCTGGTGACTTCTCAGAAAGAGGGGCTTACACATGTGCTACTACAGGGAGCAGGAATGTGACAGGCAATTTTAGAAACTTGCCTAATCACAGATCTCCAGGCTAAGGTATAACTGCTGGAAAGGACCTCACTCATTTTTTACTCTTTATTCTTGAAAAATGGTGCTGTTCTTCCAATCCCACCATTCTGATTTTCCTTTGGGAATTTCTTCTCTTGAAGTGCAATTCCATTCCTCCCATATTCCATCTATAGGAGGTGGCTTAATTCTTCCTAATCAGTATGGTTTTTCCTTTTTAGTAATTTTAGAGACAGACCCCTGAGAAGAGCAGACCAGTTCGAGCAGTTTCTGGAAGTTTAGTTGGGATTATTGGGAATTAAAACTTTCTATCCACTCAGAGTGTTAGATGTAAGATGAGAAAATGTTTGAATTAATTCCCCCGGGGCTGTGGTTATTAGATAACATTCTGAGAATAAATTCTACACTGAAAAAAATCAGCCAAAAATGGTTTGGTAGTCCTGATGACCATTTTGGAGGACTTTTAGGTTTGAAGCCTGGTCTACTATACATTCTGTTATGTTAATCATTATAATTACAGTTACAAATATCACTACCATTATTATTACTATTATTATTAACAATAATAATAATGTTTATACCAAGCACACTCAACAACTTGAAGATTTCTCCAATATTTTCTTGGAAAAGGTAAAATTAAATCTAAGTGTTTGATATATTTGAAGATCAAGAACCAGTATTCTTTTTTTTTTTTTTAAATTAGAGCATTATGATTATACATAGTATTTGGTTTCCTTTTGACAAAATTATACTTACAAGGAATTTGATTTCAATTCCCATTCCCCTCTCCTTTTCCTCTCTACCTTCCTCCTTTCTCCTTCCTCTGTTCTACTGTTCTTCCTTTCACTCCTTTGCTTATTATTTATTTTTTTGTGGTGCTGGGAATTGAACCCAGTGCTTTGTGCATGCAAGGCAAGCACACTACCAACTGAGCTATATCCCCAGCCCATCCTTCATTTATTTTTGATTGGTATTTTCTACATGTACATAAAAGTAAAATTCCCTTTGGTACATTTATATATGTATATAACATGATTTTTTTAGATTCCTTCCATATTTCTTTCCCTTCCTTCCTCCTTCCATCTAGTCCTTGTACTTCTACCCATCTGATCTTCCTTATATCTTTCTGGTATCCAATTCCATCCCCAAATACCTTCTTTCTCTTATTTTGCTTTAGTTTCCACATATGAGAGAAAATATTGGACCATGATTTTTCGAGTCTAGCTTATTTCACTTTTCATGATTTTCTCCATTTCCATCTTGGTTCATTTCTCTATTGATGGGCATCTGTGTTGATCCCATAATTTGATTATTGTGAATTTTGCTGCTATAAACATTGTAGTGGCTGTATCACTGTAGTATACTGATTTTATTTTTAAATTTTTAAAAATAAATATGAGGAGTGGGATAGGTGGGTCATATGGTGCATCATAAATTTAAGTTGGAATGATTGATCACATCATGCTTATTTGATATCTCTCTTTTCTCTAGAATATTCCCTCCAAATATTCAACATGAGAAATTGTCTTTAGCAAACAGCAAATATGATGTATGAGGTCAGGGATAGTGACATATACCTGTAAATCAGCTAATTGGGAAACTGAGGCAGGAAGATTGAAAATTTGAGAGCAGCTTGAGCAAATTACCCAACATCCTGTCTCAAAAATAAAAATAAAAAGGACTGGGGAGGGAATTTAGTGGTAGAATTCTTGCTTAGCATTCTGGAGGCATTGGGTTTAATCCCCAAGCACTGAAAAAGGAAAAGAAAAGAAAAAAAAAATGTTTAGGTGTGGGCTGAAAACTGACATTTATAAGGTCAGCTGTCATCCTATAAATTCAGGCTGGGTTCCATGTTGCAGTTTGTGGCGAATTCCTTCTACTTCAGGGAGTCTAAGTTTTTGCTCTTTGGGCCTTCATCCAATTGAATAAAGCCCACTCATATGAAGGAGGATGCTATCCTGTACTTAAAGTCTACTGACTTAAATGTTAAACCATATCTAAAAATATCTGTATAGCAACATGTAGACTGAAATTTGTTCAAACAATTTTCACTATAGCTTAGCCAAGTTGATACATAAAGTGAACTATCATGGTAATAAATAAAACATTTGATATTATCTCCCTTTTTCTTATCCATACTTTAAATAAAACAAAAAAGTTAGATAACTGAGAAAGTTTGGTTTTCTCATTATCTGAGATTTTTAATTCCATACTTGCTGAGATATATAGAATACTAATCTTATTAGGCATGAAAAATATATATTTTTAAAATCTTCTCTAAATATATGTCAATCATCTTTCCAATAGTAAAGCTAATAGCTATAGATACGAAGATAATACGAGATGTTACAAAATCTTAGAATGTCACCTAGTTCTGCTATTAATCCACACACAGATGGATTTCTTATATGTGGTTAGAATCTAAAAAAAATAGTAATGAAAAACCTTAGATATTTTTTACCTTGATGTTTTTATTTTATAGATGAGGAAATTGAGGCCCATTAAATTAAATAACTAGTTCATGATTACCCATTTTTTCTTCTTCTTCTTTTTTTTTTTTTTTTGTGGTACCGGGGATTGAACTCAGGGGCACTCAACCACTGGGTCACATCCCTAGCCCTTTTTTGCATTTTATTTAGAGACAGGGTCTTACTGAGTTGCTAAATGCCTCACCATTGCTGAGGCTGGCTTTGAACTCGCAATCCTCCTGCCTCAGACTCCCAAAGTGCTGGGATTACAGGCATGCTCCACCGTGCCCAGCATGATTACCCATTTTTAAATGATTGAATTGGGACAAAGATTCAACTCATCTAATATCAGCTATATGTATATGATACACACACACCCACATATACTCACATATATATATTACCTCTTCATGATAAATATTTAAAAAATTTCCACTTTTACATTTTTGTGTGTGTGTGTGTGTGTGTGTGTGTGTGTACACACATATATATTTCTTTCTTTTTCTTCTTCTACTTCCTTCTTTCTGTGGTGCTGGAGATTGCACTAAGCAACTCATGGATGCTATACATGTGCTGTACCACTGAATCCTGTGTTTTTCTTAATTGATGATTTTGTAGGCTTTGACTTTTCAAGGTGATTCATGGAAGAATTTTTAGTAGATAGAAGTCTTAAATTAGGAGTCATATTCTCTTTGGTGTAGACGACCAAAATATTTGCCTTGTTGAAGATAAAATATTGCACACATACTCACTATAGCCCTGCTGCTCTTATCTCAAGAGACCTTTACTGGGAAAGGAGTAACAGCAAAGTTCATTGCTCTCACAGTATTGGGCTCTTATGTTCTTTAGGTCTTTTAATCAAGTCAAAAGACTATTTTCTCCTTAGTATCTTTTCTCTCACTAAATTATGAGTATGTATGCCCTATATGAGAAAATTTTCTGTCTTAGAAATCTTTGGATTTCCAGAATCTAGAATCTGGTATCAAGTAGGGTGCTCAACACATGGTTTTTGAAAGAAGAAAAGAAGAAAGGAGGTGTCTTATTAATTCTTTTCGTGTTGCTATAATAAAATACCTGAGTCTAGGTGATTTATAGAGGAAAAAGTTTATTTAGCTCATAGGTTTGGAGTCTGTAAGTCCAACACAGTGTCTGTTTGGCCTTTGGTGAGGGCCTTCTAACAGTGTCACAACATGGTGGATAACATCACAGGGCTGAAGCAAGAGGTCACATGGTGAGAGAGGAAGCAAGAACACAGGGAGGGACCAGGCTCACTCCTTTATAAGAACCCACTGTTATGGAAACTAATTCATTTCTGGGTGACCTAATCCATTTCTAATGTGCCCAACATTAATCACTTCATGAGGATAGTCATGACCCAATCATCTCTTACTGGGCCCATCTCCTCAAGATGTCACCACATTTCAGTATAGGTATATTGGGGATTCCAGCATGTGAATCATTAAGCAACACACTCAATCCATGTCCAAACCATAGCAGAGTAAGTTTAATGGGATATTTTCTCCTTCTTCTTCTTTTTCTTCTCTTCTCCCCCTCCTCCCCTCCTCCTCCTCTTTCTCCTCTTCCTCTCCTTCTTCCTCCTCCTTCTCCTTCAGCAAAGCATTGATATCTGTCTTCTAGGCTGAAAATCAATTGCCCTGAGTGTTTCTTAACATTAGCCCCAATTTTCTTCATTTGTAAAATAGGGGTAAAAATGCTGTTTGTTTGTTTGTTTAACAATGGAATTTTGCTGTGTTGCCCAGGCTGGCCTGGAACTCCTGGGCCCAAATATTCTTCCTGCCTCAGCCTCTTGAGTGGCTGGGACTACAGGTGTTCACCACCACTCTTGACTCTAAAAATGCTTTTGTGTATTTATGTCACTGAGTTGTAATAATAAAGCAATTAAGACAGAACATCGAAAAGCAAAAAATAAAAACTTCTAACCATGATGAAATTAAAAGTGTTTCTTTTCTGAAAAAACATCTTGAAATGTCTCTATAAACTCCATAGAAGTTCCCCGAAGATTTTGTTAATGATTAAACTCCTGATAAAATTGGAATGAGATGATGTGTGTGCTGTAAAGAGAGCATCACCTCATCAAATCAATTGATGAATTTTGAAAGCAAAATCCATTTCTGTCCCATTTGGATATAAAATATTGGAAATCTGTGTTCCTAATGCTTATGCTTGCTTATTGAGAACATTTCCTGAAATATCCTAAAAGACTTTTCATGGTCATATTTTTGATTGTAGAAAGAAAATGTTAAGTATAATCAATTTGGAAATTATAGAAGAGAGCAAATTCTATGAGTTCATAATTCCCTGAAAACCACTGTTATCATTTTATTGTATTTCTTTGTATTATGCATATAAGTAGGTGGTCCTGAAGGTATATGTGCATGCATATGTGTATATATGTGTGTGGGTACACACACACACACACACACACACACACACACATATATACATATATATACATGTATGTGTGTATATGTATTTATGTGATTCAGATTATACTTTTTATTTTAGAAATTTGGAAAATACAGAAAGGTCAGAGGAAGAAAGGAAATAATTATTTATTCCTCCCACCAAAGATATTTTACCTTACCTGTTGAAGTTCTTCCGGATTTTAAAAAAATATATATATAGGGTATGAGTGAGCATGTAGATTCCCTGATGAAGTAGTCAATCTCTGTGTGACTTTATTTTGGATTTGCATTTCCAGGGGATTGCCTTAGTATTGGTTGGAAAGGCAAGAATAATAGTCTCAGAATAGAATTTTAATTCCCTAAAGAAGCACATGTGCTTTTACTAGAAGTGGGGCAAGCTTTGATGGGCAAGAGTCGTTACTCACTATAGCACATAGCTATATTTTTATAAAAATTATAACAGATATGGGAGGCTGAGGCAGGAGGATCACGAGTTCAAAGCCAGCCTCAGCAATGGTGAGGCAGTTAGCAACTCAGTGAGACCCTGTCTCTAATAAAATACAAAAAAGGGCTGGGGATGTGGCCCAGTGGTCAAGTGCCCCTGGGTTCAATCCCTGGTACCCAAAAAAAAAAAAAAAAAAAAATTATAACAGATAGTCTAGTTTTGTTTTCTTATTGAAATATTTTTAAATTTTATTTTTTATTGTCCCATAACAATATGTAAGTATAAATATTTGTGGGATATAGTATAATAGCTTGATGTATGTATATATTATATAATATCTGTTTTCTTTTTAATAATCCTCTGTCATGATGAAATTTAATAAACTTTAGCATTTTGGACATTTTAAGTGTATATGTCAGTGACATCAAGCACATTCACATTGTGTGACAGTCACCACTATCTATCTATAGAAGATTTTTGTCCTTTCATACTGAAATTCTGTAACCATTAAACAATAATTCCTCATTCTTCTGCCCCCACCACCATTGGTAGACCACTGGTCTACTTTGTGTCTCCATGAAATTGACTATTCTAGGTACTGCATGTGAGTGGAAACATTCAGTATTTGTCACATGTCTTGGTTTATTTCACTTAGCATAATGTCTTCAAGGTTTATCTTTGTACCATGTATCCAAATTTTACTCTTTTTTTACTACTAAATTGGATTCCATTTTATGTATATACCACATTTTATTCATCTATTGATGAATATTTGGGATGCTTTCGGTGGTTTTGTGTATATACTCAGAAATGGAATTAATGGATCATACCAAAATTTTCTTTGAGGAAAAAATAATACTGTTTTCTTCAGTAGGTGCCCCATTTTACATTCCTACCAGCAATGAGCAAAGTTTCCAATCTCTATATATCCTTGCCAACACTTTTTTTTTTCTGTTTTTTGATAATAGCCTCGTTAGTGAATATGAAGCGATACTCCATTTGCTTCATGTTTTATTCACTTTGAAATATGTCAAATTTTGTAATTACATGCCATTAAATATTTCTCAACAATGCAGTTTAAGTTTGTTGCATAGTATTTTATCTTATAACCAATATATGTAATATATTTAATTATTACCTGAAATGTATGGTATGGATATTCTAAATTCTTTATAATCTGATTTTTTAAAATCTGAAATCTGATTTTATAAGAACATTGTAGCATTTGCTATGTGGTTTAGCTAGAAACTAGGAACCAAAGTGGAGAGTATCTATTCAACTATAAATTATTTCATTGGCACTGCTTTAGCTATTGGCAACCTAGTTCTTTTTTTATTAATGAAGTCACCATGAGATAAGGAAAAATTCTTTTTTTTTTTGGTACTGGGTGAACTCAGGGGCACTCAACCATTGGGCCACATCCCCAGCCCTTTTTTGTATTTTATTAGAGACAGGGTCTCACTGAGTTGCTAAGTGCCTTGCCATTGCGGAGGCTGGTTTTGAACTCGTGATCCTCCTGCCTCAGCCTCCCAAGTGCTGGGATTACAGGCATGCGCCACCGCGCCCAGCAGGAAAAATTCTTGATAAGAATCATGGACTCGGGGGCTGGGGTTGTGGCTCAGCATTAGAGCACTTGCCTAGCATGTGCGCAGCCTGGGTTTGATCCTCAGCACCACATAAAGATAAAGGCATTGTGTACAACTAAACCAAATAAATAAATATTAAAAAAAAAAGAATCATGGACTCTTTCATTCTTAAATTTTTTTTTCAGAGCAGGCTGAAGAATCACATTTTTTTTAAAAAAGTCAGAATCCTGAGTGACTTGTACTGCCTTCTCACTCTGCTTCCCGTTCTGCAATAGCTCCTTAAGTTATTTCTGCTTCAGGAGAAAAGGATGGATTTTTTTTTATATTTACTTATTTTATTTTTAAATTTGTTGTAATTAGTTATACATGACAGTAGAATGCTTTTTGATACACTGTACACAAATGAAGCACAACTTCTCCTTCCTCTGGCTGAACATGATTCAGAGTCACACCTGTAGTGTGATCATACATGTACATAGGGTAATAATGTCCGTCTCCATCTACTATCCTTCCCATCCCAACAACCTCCCCTCACTCCCCTCTGCACACTCCATAGTTCCTTCATCACCCCACATTATGGATGAACATTTACTTATCATAGAGACATTCGGCCTTTGGTTTTTTGGGATTGGCTTATTTTCCTTAGCATGATATTCTCCAGCTCTAAGGGATAGATTATTAACACAGTAAAGCACTAAAAACCTCCTGAAAACACCTTATGTAAGTTGAACAGCACAATGCAGGAATTCAATAAGCATTAGATAATTTCTGAACTTCACTAAAAATGTGGAGGAGGAAGCATGAATAAAAGAAAAAAGCAAGACCTTCATTCAATGATTTCAAACTTCCAGATTTTTTTTTTTTTTTTTTTTTTTGGTGGCGCTGGGGATTGAACCCAGGTCCTTGTGCATGTGAGACAAACACTCTACCAACTGAGATATATCCCCAGCCTCAGAAATGTTTTTTTTTTTTTCCCCAAATCTTAAAAAAAGAAGCTCTTTTAGGACCTCTGCATGATAGAAAACTTAAGAATATTTTGTGAAGCAATGACAAAATATTCTTGGGATTCAGAGGATTCAGCCTTTGACTCTTCTATCAGTTCTTGTCATTTATCTTCTTCCTGGATACTGTATTTCTTTACCTAAAATGTGCTTCTCTATCACCTTGGCAGAGGCTGTGTAAGGATAAGGTCATGTTTGTAAAGCAGTCTCCAGTGCCGACTGGGTTTCTCCCATAATTTACTGCTTCCACAGGTGACTGAAGTCTGTGGCTGGTCATAGCAATTCTTCAAGGTTACTGGGATGTCATTCACTTGGCTGGGGAAGTCTCTGTACCCCTCTGACTAACTCTGGCTGTTTATGGCACCTTATTGCTGAGAACATGTCTTATTCTATCCATTAGCGTAAAGGTGCTCAGAGTTAATGATGAGTAAACAATATACATTTTATGTGTTTTACAGGTAATTACCTTTCTTTTGCATCTTAGATGGAACAATTTGACTGTTCTCTCAACTATTATTTGAACACATTTTAAAAATTGCTTTGGTCATTATTTAAGGCACTTGTAAAGTTGCCCCCTATGATTCTTGCTAAAAGGCCTATGCATTAAGATGCATAGCTGTGTTTCCAGGTATTTTCCTGTGTGAGAAAAACATAAATACCTGCCAAAGTGCAATGGGAAGTTTTGGAAAAGTGATGATCACTCTGTTTCTATCTATCTTATGGAAGTCTACTGTTTAATTTTCTGGTCAGAAGCAATCTCATGCAGAAGACATAGGGTAGCCCCTTAGGCATGAAAGGTTGCTTAACCACTGAGTCACATCCCCAGCTCTTTTTTTTTTTTTTTTTTTTTTTTAGAGATAGGATCTCACTGAGTTGCTTATGGCCTTGCAAAGTTGCCGAGGCTGGCTTTGAACTCATGCTCCTCCTGCCTCTGTCTCCAGAGCTGCTGGTGTTGGGGACGTTAACAACACGCCAGTAGATAGAAACTCTCTGGCTTTCTCCCACTTCCTGATAGGGGAACTTGGCCTAGCCAAGGGCTAGTCCCCTGACATAAGACAGAGGTCAGACTGCGACTAGGATAGGCTAATGGCTCCACCAATGTGATTTGCTCATGCTCCCTATGTGCCCCTGTGATCTTTCTGCTGATTGGCCCATGTCTTCTATAAAGGCTGTCCAACTTCCTCAATAAACCAAGCTCGTGCCTTGACCAGACTCCCTGGTATATTCTTGATTGTCTTCCATTGTGAGGGCTGAGTGTGGCTACCAGTCGACTTCTGCCTCTTCCCGTCCCGCCTTACCGCTGGGACGTTTTCCCCCAGACTTCTCTGCCGGCCAGAGAAGGCCAATCCCGGGTTTGGGGGAGCTAAAAACCCCAGCAGCTGGGATTACAAGCTTTTGCCACCACTGAAAGGCTGCTTCTTAACTAAGCTGCCCATTTAGTGGAGTCCAACTGCATGAAAAGGTTAGTACTCAGCTTTGTCTGTGAAGTTTCTACAGCTCCATTAGGAAAACAGCATAGAAGTTTGGTTCATAGGAAGTGATTCTGACTTTTCAGTCTCACGCAATTCATAATTTTGCTACCTTTAAACTATATGACCTTGGTCAAATCTCTTAAGTGCTTTGAGTTTCAGCTTCCTCATTTATACAAGCCTTTCGAATTAAATGTTCAGCACTTAGACACAGACATGTGGTAAACTTTTAATAGGGATTGATTATTAAAACTCATTTTTAATTTTTTTCTCGGCAAAATTGTTCTGCAGTTGTTGACAAGTTTTCCAGTTCCTAATCTGTAATGTAAGATCCCAAAGTTCAATAAGATGCTCAATAATGTCTCTGCTACTCAGAGGCAAAGCATTCATGAGGGGACTTGGGAGTCCTGTGCTGCAGTTGCTCTTTTTTCATAGTTGTGATGGGCTGTGTTGAGATACCACATTCTCCTGCCAGGTTACAAGGATATGTATTTGGAAGAGTGCTGGTTAGACAGGATTGCTGATAATGGTTATAGAATTGGACTTTTTCTCTCCATGAGGTCGTTTTGTCCTTGAAACCAATTCGTCGAAACTAGAGCTCTGTTCTCATAAGCTCTACATTCTGGTTACTGATTGAACCGCTGCTTTCTGAGGGCTGTCACCTCTGTTACAAGTAGAACTGCACTAGAAGTCCAGCCAGAAAAATGATTAGAGTTCATGAGTTCAGGGACCACAAAAGGATTTTGATCTAGTTCTCTTTATTGTTCATGACAAGCTACTGAGTTTTGGAGGCTTAGGATATTGTGTGGTTTCTCAGACTGGGTAATACTGGATGAATTATAGCTTTAGCCAGATGAGAGAATTAAATATTTTCTTGTTTGGTGTTCTTTTTTCACTTTCAGTTCTTCTGTTTCTAGATGAAATTCTTTATCATATTGAAGGACTTAATCTTTTTAATGCAAGGAAAATAGAAGAATCCAAAAACAAAATAAAACCTTTATAAAGATAATCTCTTATCTTTTTTTAAAATTTTTTATTTGTTCTTCTTAGTTGTACATGACAGCAGAATGCATTTCAATTCATTGTACACAAATGGAGTGCAACATTTCAATTCTCTGGTGGTACATGGTGTAGAGACGCACCATTTGTGCAATCATGCATGTACCTAAGGTCATGATGTCCATCTCATTCCACCATCTCTCCTATCATCATAATCTTATATCTTATTGATTGTGACTCAAAAGCCAATAACCAATAAAATAGCCAATAAACACAAGAAAATACTGGATTCCTACTCTCTAAGATTAAGTAGCAATAGGTGCTCTACTAGATGGGTTCCCTTGCTTTTTGCCAAGATGTCTCAATCAGGCATATTAATAGATTTTATTTGTGAGCTCTTGCACATGCACACACACATATGAGCAATGATTTGCACATTGGTGGTGTTCAGTAACTGTTAGCAATTGTTGTTACCCACATCTCTTTTTGAATATCCAGGGTATGAGGCAGATAGTATAGATCCATTTAACAGATGTGAACACTGAGGCTTACAAAAGTTAAATAGCTTGCCTGCCCAAGAACCCTCATTCCTGGGCAAGCAAAATGTAATGCTAACCCTTTATTAGTGCAAATCACATGCTTTAAATTCATATAACATACAGCCTTACACACCAAACATTGGATTGGTTAATTTGTCCTAGTTCAGTTCTGTATACTCAAACTCAGGATCTTTCAGCACAGCAAGAATGGGCTTTCTAACCAGGTTCACAGAGACTGCCAGAAGCCAGAGAGAACTTGTTTTCTAATTTTCCATTTACATGAGTTAGATCTTTTTCAATGGAATGCTACAAAAGCCCAGTTCAAGCTGACTTTTGCAAAAACAAAGAGAAAATAAAAACCACTGGCTTTCATAATAGGAAGAACAGTGCTATCTTCAGAGACAGCTGGATTCAGATATTTAGCTTGCATAGTGTAGATACTATCCTATCTCTTGGCATTGTTTTGGTCTGCATTGGCTTTACTTTTAGGCAAGTAAATATGGCAAAATTGGCCATGTAGATCATCAGACTTGTATTCTAGCAGGTTAGCAACCCTAGAAAAATGAGCAAATATTTGAAAATGGTTCTACCATAAGTCCTGGGGCTAATTCTTATGGATCTAGATTTGGTCACATGACATTGTGAAAGCAATCACAATTTTGACATATTAAAACCCGAGTCACGTTTCTAGTCCTATATCTGGACTAGAAGGGATAAACAATATTCCCACAAACATAAAAATGTTCTTTCCAAAAGAAGAATGAATGAATTCTAGCTAGACAAAGATAACAGGTATATACAACCTGACACAGCATGAAATACTTGGTATCGTAGGGAGCATGTCTTAAGATGAGAAGTTGTAATGGAAAGTTAAATTAAAACAGAGGTTTGGTGGATGTCTTAGTCCTTTTTGGTTGCTAGGACAAAATCATGAATTAAGTGTATTATAAACAACAGAAGTTTATTTCTTACAGTTCTGGAGACTGTGAAGTCCACCATAAGGCTTGCTTGATGTGTCTGCTGATGGGCTGCTCCTTTTGAGCTGCCTTTGTACACAATTCTTAGATGTCAGCATGGGTGAGAGGCCTCTCCTGGGGCTTTCCTGTGTGACCTAATAACCCAACGACCCCACCTTGGGAGTGAGGATTTCAACATATGAATCTGGATACCACAGCAGTGAATATGAAATTGGAACAAAGGTCCAGAGAGGGTTTGGGTGTTGGATGGTATTGAGCTGGATCACTGAAGGTCCCCATAGCGAGATCATGCTTGTTACAGAGGTCAGCAAGATACAATCTGTGAACCAGGGAATCAAGTACTTCCTTATGCTCTTTGTGCTGGTACTACTTTGCCATCTTCAGTCTTTGATTTCTCTGCTCCTTGCTAATGGTAATAGAGAGGGTTCTCCAGAGAAATAACCAATAGGACATATATATTTGGGAATTCTCTCCCTTCTTCCCTGTTGCCCTCTCTCTCTCCCCCCCCCCCCCCTCTCTCTCACACACACACACACACACACACACACACACACACACACGAGTTTTATTACAAGGACTTATTTCAAGTCTCAAGCTCTTCAGGGTGAGTAGGCAAGCTGAAGACAAAGGAAAACTATTGGTCTAGTTCCCATTCAAGTCTGAAGGCCTGAGAACCAGGAAAGCCAGTGGTAAAATTCCAGTCTAAAGAATGACAGGCTCAAATCCAGGAAGAGCTGATGTTTCTATTGGAATCCAAAAGCAGGAAAAAGCCAATGTCCCACTTTCTTTTCTGGGGGAGGGTCAGCTTTCTTATTCTATTTGGACCTTCAACTCTTTAAAGCTCCCCCCTTTCTACATTTGAGAGGGCAATCTCTTTACTCATTCTACTGATTTAAATGTTTAATCTCATTAAAAAACATTCTGGGCATCTAAAGGCTCAGTCAAGTTAACACATAAAATTAGCCACTATACTAATTATCCATCCCCCCTCCTTTTTTTTTTTTTTTTTTTTTTTTTTTTTTTTTGGTATAGATGTGATATACTTGAGCAGGCTCTAGTTACTAACTGACAATTTTATCTTATATCTGTCATTTTAATTTTAAAAATAGCAAGGCTGCAACTAGGATGGAGTAAGGAAGGTGTCAGGAGTCTAACATTTAAGAAGGTATTCACTTCAGGCTCGTGCAAGATGGATCTGCACGTCAGTGTGTGTCTTGTAAAATTTGTGTTCTGGATGCCATGTCTGCCTTCCAAAAGCTCCTTCCTGACTCAGAATATTTATGTTCAAAATGTTAACTTACAAAAAGAGATGGCCAGCCAGGGTTGTGGCTCAGTAGTAGAGTGCTTGCCTAGCATGAGTGAAGACCTGGGTTTGATCCCCAGCACCACATAAAAATAAAAACAAATAAAATAAAGCTATTGTGTAAAAAAAAAAAAAAAAAAAAAAAAAGAGAGAGAGAGAGAGAGAGATGGCCAGTCTGCTGGTCATAGTTTGCAGATTCCACCTCTAACACTTTTGGGTTGTTCTTTCCACAATCTTGAACAGTTTCTTTACGTACCTGTGCTGATCTGTACTTAATTAATTTAGAGGCAGTCTCTGCTGCTCTTTGTTGGGGTTTTTAGCCCCCAACTCCTCTCGACCCACAAGAGAAGGGGGATCACACCTCAACAAGGATGGATCGGGAAAGGTAAGAGCCGACTGACTGCCCGCACCCAGCCCTCCTTTCGGAGGACAGTCAGACTCATCAGGGAGACTGGTCAGGGCATGAACTCAGTTTATTGAGGAAGTTGGACAGCCTTTATAGAAGACATGGGCCAATCAGCAGAAAGGTTATAGGGGCACATAGGGAGCACAAGCAGATCACATTGGAGGAACAGCCACTAGCCTATCCTAGTGGTGGTTTGATTTTTCGTCATATGTCAGGGCAACACCCCTGGGCTAGGCCAAGTCCACGTATCAGGAAGTGGGAGACAGCCAGAGAGTTAGTTTTTCATTTCCTTGACTTAAATTTCTATTCTTTTGGCTTACGTGTTCTCAATGTCCCCAACAGCTCTCAGAGTTTTCTCTTTGTGTTCACCTCTTTTATCCACTATCTCCCTTGCAAACTCTAGCTCTTTGGCCTCTACTCTCTTCTTGTGGGAGAGACCACTGGACTTCACCTCAGTTTGTTCTCTTTATGACAGGGTTCCTACTTTGTTTGACATCCAATATCTTCAGTGCTTGTGGTTTTGTATATTATGTCCAATTTTTAAAGTTACTTCAGGTAACAGGATAAATCCAGGACTTACTATGACCCAAAGTGGATATACCTAGTGTTTTTTATTTTTAATTATATTTTACCATTTTTCCCTCTTCTAAATATAAATGAAAGCAGATTATTTGTATAAGATCAACCATATTTAGAATTCATAATTTAAATTTCTGGACTTATCAAATGAGCATAGACATCCAGAATCTCAGTATCCTCATTAGTATGAGGATAATTATCTCTGTCATGAGATTATTGGGAAGCTTAAATGAATATTAAATACTAAAGAACCTAGCACTGTGTATATGTTTTATTCACAGTAGACATAAAGATGGTATTTCATCTTCTTAAGTTTGATGTAGTGATGAATTTAAAACTGATTAAAATGTTTTGGACTTGGTACTGTGGTTAGAGGGGTACTGAAGGAGGTGAGTACATATAAATTGCCTTTTTACTAATTTAATTGTATTGTCAATATCTTAGAGTTGGATAGTGGTGGTAAGTAATCTGTATCCACTCTTTCCTCATGACCCATAAAAAGGAGTTTACTTAAACTATTGCATTTGACTTTGACAGATCATCTTTGGTGAAATGTCATGTCTCTTTTGTGTATTTTCTAAAAAGATTATTTTAAGCTAATGAATTTTGAGAATTCTTTATGTATTCTTCAAGTCCTTTGTCGAATATGAGGTTTGCAAATATATATATTTTTTCTTATTTTGTGGCTTAATTTTTCATCACAGAGCAAACATTTTAACTCTGATGAAATGCAGTTTATATATGTTTTAAATTGTAGATAGACACAATACATTTATTTTTATTTATTTATTTATTTAATGTAGTGCTGAGGATCCAACCCAGTGCCACGCGTACTAGACAAGTGCTCTATCACTGAGCTATAACCCCAGCGTGAGTTTAGAATTTTCCCCCCAACTTTTTGGATCATGCCTTTGATGTCTTGTCTGAGGACTCTTTGTGAGCCTTATTTTCTGAATATTTTTTCCTAAGTTATTTTCTACATTTTTTATAGTATTATATTTTATGTGCAAATCTATAACTAAAAAAATTTTTGTATGAACTTTTTTTTTTCGTTTTGCCTGTGACTATCTAATTGCCCCAGTACTATTTGTCGAAAATGCTACCCTTTCTCTATTGAATTGTTTTTGCACCATTGTATAAAATCAGCTGTGTGGGTCTATTTCTGGGTTCATTTTGGTGTTCCATTGATTTATGTGACTATCCATCTGTCAATACTGCACAGTTTTGATTGCCATGGCTATAACATAAGCTTGGTAGAATAATTCTTCCCACTTCTGTCTTTCTCAAAATTGTTTTGCATATCCAAATTCCATTGCCATTCCAAATGTTTTAGAATAATCTTGTCTATACCTATAAAAGTAATCTTTTTTTTTTTTTTTTTTGATGGGTATTGAACAGGGGAACCATGGGCCAATCCCCAGAACTTTATCATTTTATTTAGAGACAGGGTCACTCATGAGTTGCTAAGTGCCTCGCCATTGCTGATGGCTTTGAACTCGCGATCCTCCTGTCTCAGCCTCCCAAAGTGCTGGGATTACAGGCGTGCGCCACCACGCCCGGCTATAAAAGTAATCTTGATGGGTATTCACAGGAAATGTAATAGAACTTTATCAATTTATATGTCATTGCTATGTTGTTTCCTAATCCATGATGCAGTATGGTAGTTAATTTTATGTGCCAGCTTTACTGAGCTACCAGATTTCCATCTGGAAAACCCTGACTAATGCATACAGTCTGCCTCCTGGCTAATCTAGGTCTTTGTAGACTTCTTTCATAAGCATTTTGTGATTTTTCAGCACACAGATCCCATGTGTGTTTTGGTAAATATATATAATGCATTTATTTATTTTTCTCTTTCCACATTTTTAACTGCTGCATTATAATTATACATAATGATGGGATTTGTTGTTACATATTCATAAATGCACACAATATACCAATATAATTGGACCAGTATCACTCCCCAGCACTTTCTCCCTTCTTCCCCACTTCCCACACTCTGGTCCATTTCCTCTATGGAACTCCCTTTGATTTTCATTAGAGTCCGCCCCCCACCTTTCTTTTCCTTTTTTCTCTCTAGCTTCCACATTTGAGAGAAAACATACAATCCTTGACTTTCTGAGTTTGGGTTATTTTGCTTAACGTAATGATTTCTAGTTCTATCCATTTCCTGCAAATGACGTAATTTCATTTTTCTTTAAGGCTGAATAAAACTTCCATTGTGTATGGATACTACATTTTCTTTGTCTATTCATCTGTTGATGGACACCTATCCTGGTTGCATAGTTTGGCTATTGTGAATTGTGGTGCTGTAAACATGGGTATTCATCTATCACTGTTGTATGGTGACTTTAATTCTTCAGAATACCTATGAGTGGTATAACTGGGTCATTTCGTGGTTCCATGCCTAGTTTTTTGAGGTGCCTACATACTAATTTCCATAGTGGGTGTACTAATTTACAATCACATCACCAGCATGAAGCATATCAACAGCATCCTTTTTTCTCCATATCCTCTCCCACATTTACAATTATTGGTATTCTTAAGGGCAGCCATTCTGACTGGTGTGAGATGAAATCTCAGTGTAGTTTTGACTTTTATTTCCTAATCGCTAATGATGATGAACATTTTTTTAATATATACATTGTTCATTTGTATTTCTTCTTTTAAGAGGTGTCTGTTTAATTCATTTGTCCATTTGTTAATTGGGCTATCTTATTTTTTGGTATACAGTTTTTGAATTATTCTTATTTTTTTTTTTTTGGAACTGGGGATTGAACTCAGGGGCACTTGACCACTGGGCCACATCCCCAGCCCTTTTTTGTATTTTATTAGAGACAGGGTCTCACTGAGTTGCTAAGTGCCTCGCCATTGCTGAGGCTGGCTTTGAACTCGCGATCCTCTTGCCTCAGCCTCCCAAGTGCTGGGATTACAGGCGTGCACCACCATGCCTGGCTTTTTGAATTCTTTATGTACTCTAGATATTAATCCTCTGTCAGAAGAGTAGCTGGGGCTGGGGTTGTGGCTCAGTGGCAGAGCGCTCGCCTTGCACGTGCACAGCCTGGGTTCGATCCTCAGCACCAGGTAAACATAAAATGCATTGCATTGTGTGCAACTAAAGTAAATAAATAAATATTAAAAAAAAAGAAAAAGAAAAAAAAGGCTGGGGATGTGGCCCAGTGGTCCAGTGCCCCTGAGTTCAATCCCCGTACCAAAAAAAAAAAAAAAAAAAAAAAAAAAAAAAAAAAAAAAAGAAGAAGTAGTTGGCCAAGATTTTCTCCTATTCTGTGTTTTTTCTCTTCACATTCCTAATTGTTTTCTTTGCTGTGCATAAGCTTTTTAATTTGATGGCATCTCATTTATTAACTTTTGGCATTATTACGAGTCCTAATGAGAAAGTCATTGCCTGTGTATATGCTAGAATCCAATGCATTTCCTTTTTAAAAAGTGATTTAAGATGGTATTTTACTTTAAATTTTTATTTCCACATGTTTATTGCTAGTATATGAAAATATAACTGATTTTTTAGGTTGATCTTCTTGTAATCTTGCCAAACTCGCTAAAGTCTATAGATTCTTTTGTGTTTTTTAATAATGTCAACAGCAAACAGGAAAAACTTTGTTTCTTTCTTTTTAACCTCTGTACCTTCCCCGACCTTTGCTTGTGTTACTGAACTTCGTGAAAACTTTTGCAACAATAATGAATAGAAGTGGTGAGAGCAAACACCTAGCTATGTTGTGATCTTAGGGGACACTTCCAGTCTTTCACCCATGGGAAGCTAGCTAAAGGCTTTTTGGGATGCTCTTTATCAAACTGAGAAAGGTCCTTTCTATACTTGGTTTTCTGAAAATTTTTATTTTGAATGGGAGTTGGGTTTTGTCAATTAATATAATTATACAAGTTTTTGTTTGTTTAGCCTGTTAATATGGTGCATTTCCAGTACCAAATCAGCCTTGTCAGCTTGGAATAAACATGCCACATGGTCATATATGATTCTTTTTATGTATTGCTGAAGTATACTTGTGTAGTTTCTTTTTTTTCTTTGAAATTCTTGCTAGGTATTTGCCTTTTATTTATTTATTTAAATTTTTATTCATTTTAGTTATACATGACAGTAGAATATATTTTGACATATTATACATACATGGGGTATAACATCCCATTTTTTGGTTGTACATGATATGGAGTTATACTGATTGTGAATTCATATGTAAATGTAGGAAAGTGATGTCCAGTTTATTCTAATGTCTTTCCCATTCCTATCTGCCCTCCCTTCTCCCCTATTCCTCCTATCTAATCCGGTGAACTTTCACCTCTACTTCCCCACCCCCACCTATTTTGAGTCAGCATCCACATATCAGAAAGAACATTCAGTCTTTCAGTTTTTTGGGATTAGCTTATTTCACTTAGTATGATATTCCCCAGTTCCATCTATTTACTGGAAAATGCCATAATTTCATTCTATTTTTTACAGATGAGTAGTATTCCATTGTGTATACATACCACATTTTCTTTTTCCATTCATCTGTTGAAGGGCACCTAGCTTGCTTCCACAGATTATTATTTGTGACATTTACCCTTTGCTCATGTAAACTTTTAGTACTCTAAAATTTGTAACCCACCAAATTTCATATGGTGTATTTTCACTTTCATTCAACATATTTTTAAAATTTCCCTGTGTTTTTCTCTTAATCCATGGGTTATTTAGAAGCATGCTGTTTAGTTTTCAAGTGTTTATAGATATTTTTCTATTTTCTTTCAATTATTAATTTCTAGTGTGACTCTATTGTTGTCAGGGAATATATTCCCTATTGTTTTTAGTTTATAGAATTGAAGTTTCTCCTATGGAACATCATATAGTCTAGTTTGGTTTATATTAGGTGAACACTTAAAAAAATGTGAATTCTTCTGCTACTGGATACATTATTCCAATGTTTGGTTCCATTGGTTGATGATATTATTGAATTTTTCATCCTCTATGAGTTTCTATCTAGTAGTTTTGTTGTTATTAAGGGCAGAGGGTTTTTTTTTTTTTTTTTTTTTTTTTTGGTACCTGGGATTGAACTCAGGGGCACTGGACTACTGGGCCACATCCCCAGGCCATTTTTGTATTTTATTAGAGACAGGGTCTCATTGAGTTGCTAAGTGCCTCGCCATTTCTGAGGCTGGCTTTGAACTTGTGATCCTCCTGCCTCAGCCTCCCAAGAGCTGGGATTACAGGTGTGTGCCACCGCACTCAGCCCATGATACATGCATACATTATAAGTTTTCAAATCAGGTTTAATATATCTGTCTCCTCAAACGTTTATCACTTTTTTTGGTGTGTGTGTTGAAAACATTCAAAATTATTTCCTGCAGTTTTTTGGAAATATATAGCACATTACATTTTCTACAATTACCTTGCTGTACAATAGAACTAAAATTATTTCTCTTATCTAACTGTAATTTAGTATCCGTCATCCAAACTATTCCCATCTCTCTTTTCCCTACTCCGTGACCTCTAGTATCCATTATTCTATTCTAAACTATGAGATCAACTCTTTTTGAATTCTTCATATGTGTGAGATCATGTGGTGTTTGTCTTTCTATGCCTGGTTTACCTCACATAACAGCAGCAATCTAATGATGTCCAGTTTTATCCATGTCATTGTAAATAACAGAATTCCATCCTTTTTATTGCCAAGTAGTATTCCATTACATACACATACCCCACATTTCTTATCCATTCGTCAGTTGATGGATATTTAGGTTGATTCCATTTCCTGGCTATCGTGCATCATGTAGATCGGAATGCAGATGGTTTTGACAAGGTGATTTTATTTCCTTTGCATATATACCCAGTGGTGGGATAACATGGTTCTATTTTTAAATTTTTGAAGACACTCTGTACTGTTTTCTGTAATGGCTGTAGTAACACACAACCCCACCAACAGTGTTCCTGAATTCCCTGTGTTTCCACATCCTTGCCAGTACTTGCTATCTTTTGTCTTTCTGACAATAATAATTTTTTTGTTGTTGTTGTTGTTTGCTTGTCTGTTTTTTGAGACAGTATTTCATTATATTGACCAAGCTAGTATTGAAATTTTGGGCTCAAGTGATCCTCTTGTTTAAGCCTTCCAGGTAGCTAACACTGCTGATGCGTGCTTATAATAGCCCCTTTAACCATAGCGAGCTGATATGTAACTGTGGTCTTGACTTGTACTTCTCTGATGATTAGTGATGTTGAGCATTTTTCATATGTTTGTTGCCATTTGTATGTCTTCTTTTGGGAAATATCTATTCAGGTCTTTCACCTATTTTAAAATCAGATTATTTGCTTTGTGCTATTAAGTTGTTTGAGTCTCTACATATTTCAGATGTTAACCTCTTGTCAAATGCATAATTTACAAGCATTTCCTCCCATATCATAGTTTGTCTCTTCACTCTGTTGGTTGTTTCTTTTGCTGTACAAAAGCTTTTAAGTTTGAAGAAATCCCAGGTATCTATTTTTGCTTTTGTTTCCAGTGCTTTAGGAGTCTTATTTAAAAAATTACCCACTCTAAAGTCCTGAAGCATTTTTTCTGTTTTCTTTTAGTAATTAAATGGTTTAAGTCTTTGTTATTTTGAATTATTTTTGTGTATGGTAAGAGATAGTGGTCTAGTTTTATTATATTGCATATGAATATCCAACTTTCCTTTCACAATTAATTGAACATGCTGTTCTTTCCTTCTTGTGCTGTCTTAGTTCCTTTGTCAAAGATCAGTTGGCTATAGAGGCATGGGTTTACTTGTAGGCTTTGTATTCTGTTTTATTGGTCCATGTGTTTATTTTAATGTCAATACCATGTTGTTTTGATTACTATAGCTTTGTAGTATATTTTGAAGTTGGGTAGTGGTGATGATGCCTGTCTTGATCTTTTTCCTCAAAATTACTTTGGTTATTTGGAGTTTGCTGTGATTCTACTGGAATTTTAGGATTGTCTTTTTTTATTTTTTATTTCTATGAAGAATGCCATTGGTATTTCAGTAAGGATTACATTGAACCTGTAGATTGTTTGGGGTAGTATGGGCATTTTAAACTATACTGGTTTCTCCAATCCATGAATATAGGATGTCTTTCCATTTGGGGGAGTATTCTCTTTGATTTTTTTTTTTTTTTTTCGTCAGTGTGTTTTGGTTTTCACTATAGATCTCTTTCCCTTCTTTGGTTAAATTTATTTCCAGATTTTTTTGTAGCTACTGTAAATAAGATTAATTTCTTATTCAAATAATTTGCTATTATATAGAAATGCTACTGATTTTTGTATGTTGATTTTGTGTCCTGAAACTTTGCTATACTTGTTTACTAGTTCTAATAGCCTTTCAGTAACGACCATGGGGTTTTCTGTCTATAAGGTCACATCTGTAAACAGTGACAATTTGACTTTCTCTTTTCTAATTTGGATGCCTTTTTTTTTCTACGAACTATTTATATTTAATGTAATTGTTTATGTTTATCTTAAGTCTGTCTTTCTGTTTTTGTTTTCTGCTTCTTTCTGTTTCTCATTTCCTTCCTTCTTTCTTTCTTTTTATTTATTTATTTTTGTACTGGGAATTGAACTCAGGGCCACTCAGCCACTGAGCCACATCCTCAGCCCTATTTTGTATTTTATTTAGAGACAGGATATCACTGAGTTGATTAGCACCTAGCTTTTGCTGAGGCTGGCTTTGAACTCACGGTCTTCCTGTGTCAGCCTCCCATGCTGCTGGGATTACAGGCATGTGTCACCGTGCCCAGCTAGTTCTAAAAAAATACATTCTGGACTTCTTTATATCTTCTATTTGTTAACTGAGATTATAACTTTTCATTTCTTCCAAGTCTGTTGATAAAATTGTCATTGAAACATTTTTATTGTGGATCCTCTGAAATCCTTCTATGATAATTTTAACATTTATGCCTTACTGTCAATATCTGTTGTGTTTTTTCATTCTAGGTGAGAGTTTCTTAGTAGTTATACTATGATGAATTATTCTTTCATTGGAACTGAGGTATTGTGGTTATTAGGTTGTGAGATTTGGGATCTCATTTAAAAATCTTTGATATAGCAGTAATCCTCTGAATTTCCCATTTCAGTAGGAAAGAAGAATATCACACTGTTATTGCCAGGCTGGGGTAAAAAGTCCAGGTTCCCCACTTGGCCTTGAGTAAAACTGAGGCAGGGGTGCCCTTTATTACTAGTGGGCAGGGGTGGAGGATCAGGCTCTCCATTATGCCTCCACTAACACCACTGGCTGGCCATGGCAGGATTCCCCAATATTGCCCTCCACAGGGCCTTTTAGACATTTTCAAGAGGGGGTTTGCCTTGTTACTACTAGATATTGGTGAAAGCTCTGACTCCCCACTAAGCCTCCTTTGACACCAACATGGCAGAAAAGAATGGGCACCTCAGTCCCCTCTGTAGGGGTTTAATTCCAAGCTCCCCACATGGTCTTCACTGATCCTACAGGGGTGGACATTTTATTACCACCCAGTGGAGATAAAGCACTGGTTATTTCTTGATGCTTCACTGACATTTCCCTGACAGAAGTATTAGAGTGACTAGTTAGAGCTTGGTGAGAATTGAAGTGTAGTTTTCTTACTCGGGTTTTGATGGTGGAGATATGGATGGTGCATAGTTGTAATTTTTTTCTTTTCTTTTCCCCTCTCTCTCTCTCTCTCTCTCACTCTCTGTTTGTTGTTGTTTGGTTTGTTCTGTTTTCTGTGCAGTTTGAATGGAATATAGTGGCTGTTGACTAATTTTTCTATCTTGCTTGGTTGCCTAATTTTATTAGGATAGGAAAGATTTTGAGGGGACATTTTTGTCTGTGCCTGTTGGTGTTTTATTTCTTTTTTCTTTTTTAAAAAAATTTGTTTTATTTCTTTTTTCTTTTTAAAAAAAATTTGTTCTAAGCCGGGCGTGGTGGCACACGCCTGTAATCCCAGCACTTTGGGAGGCTGAGGCAGGAGGATGGCGAGTTCAAAGCCAGCCTCAGCAATGGCGAGGCACTTAGCAACTCAGTGAGACCCTGTCTCTAATAAAAACCAAAAAAAGGGCTGGGGATGTGGCCCAGTGGTCGAGTGCCTCTGAGTTCAATCCCTGGTACCAAAAAAAAAAAAAAAAAAAAAAAAAAAAAAATTTGTTCTAATTAGTTATACATGACAGCAGAATGCATTTCGATTCATTGTACACAAATGGAGCACAACTTTTCATTTCTCTGGTTGTACACAATGTAGACTTGCACCACATGTGCTCTCATACACGTACTTAGGATAATGATGTCCATCTCATTCCACCATATTTCCTGCCCCCATGCTCCTTCCTTCCCCTCCCTCCCCTTTGCCCAAAGTTCCTCCGTTTTCCCCATGCCTCCCTTTCCCTGTTATGGATCAGCATCCACTTATCAGAGAAAACATTCGGCCTTTGGTTTTTGGGGATTGGCTTACTTCGCTTAGCATGATATTCTCCAACACCATCCATTTGCCTGCAAATGCCATAATTTTATTCTATTTTAATGCTGAGTAATATTCCAGTGTGCGTGTGTGTGTGTGTGTGTGTGTGTGTGTGTGTGTGTGTGTGTGTGTGTGTGTATCTCACAGTTTCTTTATCCATTCATCTATTGAAGAGCATGTAGGTTGCTTCCACAGTTTACCTATTGTGAATTGAGCTGCTATGAACATGGATGTGGCTGTGTTACTATACTGTGCTGATTTTAAGTCCTTTGGGTATAGACTGAGGAGTGGGATAGCTAGGTCAAATGGTGGTTCCATTCCAAGTTTTCTAAGGAATCTCCATTCTGCTTTCCATAGTAGTTGCACTAATTTGTAGTCCCACCAGCAATGTATGAGTGTGCCTTTCCCCCCACATCCTCACCAATACTTACTATTGCTTGTAATTATTGATAATTACCATTCTGTGGTATTTTCTTTATCACTCAGTCTGGGATATATGAGGCAACCAAACCAAACCAAAACCAAAACCAAAAACCAAAACCAAAACAAACAAACAAACAAAAAAACCAAACAGAAAACCCTAGAGAACTCATTGCTTAGAAATAACCAAGCCTCCAGTAACTAAAGCATTTCATTGGTTCAAGTTTTTCAAATTTGCTTGATTTTTATCTTCTTGGGAGCTCAGGTTTTCTAGGTCAATTTCCGTCTCTTTATCTGTTTTTTTTTTTTTTTTTTTTTTTTTTTTTTTTTTTTTGATACCAGGGATTAAACCCAGTGGCCCTTAACCATTGAGACCCATTCCCAGCCCTTTTTATTTTTTGAGACAGGGTCTTAAACTAAGTTGCAAACTTTTTAAGTTTTCAAATTTTTCTGTTTAGCATCTCCTTTCTTGAGCACCTTTTCCTTGTGAGTTGATTCTAAAAATTTTTTTTATTTTATTTTGTTAGGGTTTTGTGATGGATATACAATCATCAAGGGCCAATTTTAATGTTAATTCTTTTTTTTTTTTTTTTTTTTGGTACCAGGAATTGAACTCAGGGGCACTCGACCACTGGGTCACATCCCCAGACCTTTTTTGTATTTTATTTAGAGACAGGGTCTCACTGAGTTGTAAGTGCCTCGCCATTGCTGAGGCTGGCTTTGAACTCGCGATCCTCCTGCCTCAGCCTCCCAAAGTGCTGGGATTACAGGCGTGCGCCACTGCGCCCGGCTTAATGTTAATTCTTAAAAAAATTTTATGTTTGTTTATTTAAAATATTTTGATTCTACTCTCTCCATGCCAGTGTCTGCTGGCATTATAAAAGTCAATCATCATTAGAAGACATGAACCATACCAGCTATTTTAATGGAGTGAATGAATGCGCTATGAGAATTGCTGACTTGATATTTAAAACTGAAAAAGGACAAAAGAGAACATGATGGAGAACAAAAAGAAGAGGGGAAAGTGTTTTAAACCCAGGAGAGTAGAGGAGTAGCTCTATGAAGCTGAAATCCTGGCCTCCGGGTTTGGGGTGCTTCTGAGCTGGTGCTAATGTCACTCTCTTGCAGGCCGAGGCTGGGACTGTGTTTGCTGAGTGGGGAGGTAGCTGGCTGTCCCTGAAGTCTTTAGAGGCACCTCGGCAGTTCTGCAAGTGTTGAAACACTGCAAAGTGGGTTCAAAGGATGTTATGAGGATGAATTACCATCAATCCATCAATAAATCTTGAAGATAACAATCAGATTCCAATATCTTCTCATGACCTTTTATCTCCTCCTCCCATCCTGGCCACCCTCACTCTTACCCAGATTCTTCCAAACAAAAAACAAACAAAACACAAATAAACAAACAAAACTGATTAGAATTCCTGGCTTTCTCTGTTGTACCTCTTCACCTAATTTTCAGCCATTTAGCCATTCATTTTTTTTAAAAAAATTAAGCAGCCAACATAATCCTGCTAAATTTAAATCTAAACATTTTGCTGCACTGCTCAAAATCCTCTAGTATCTTCATTTTGCTCAGAATAAAAGCCCAAGTCATTATGATACCCCAGCACACCCTTTATAGTCCAGTCCCTATGGAGTTGTCATGCACACCTGCGTGGCTTCAGGAGGAATTATCCATATAGAATGCCATGTGTCACACACCATCTCCATGTCCGCCTCCCCCTCTTCTCATCTCTCTGACTTTCATTCTTACTATTTTTTCTTTCATGTACTCTGTCTCAGTTCCCTTGGCTTCCTTACTATTCCTCAAACATGCCAGGCTAACTTCAGGGCTATTTCCCTTGCTGTTCTGTTACCCCTCAGAATTACATATGGCTTCTTCTGTGCTTTCTATGGGTTTGTTTTTATTTAAAGGTATCACCTCAGTAATTTTTTCCCTGAACTACTGAAAATGCATCTAGTTTTGCTTTCTGATGTTCCTATCCCTTTTCCCTGTTCTATTCTTCCCATAGCACTTTGTCCCAAATAATGCACTCTGTGCTAATTATTTTATTTATCCAGGCCTCAGCCCAAGTAAACTATAGTTTCAAGAGAAGTTTTTTTTTTTTTTTTTTTTTTTTTTTTTTTTTTTTTTTTTTTTTTTAGTGTGTGTGTGGTGGTCTGTTTGATCAGTCATGTGCACTGGTACCTAGAGCTATGCGTGACATAGAGTAGGTTCTCAATACATATTTTACTTTTGATTATATAATATTGTAAGCCGGGCGTGGTGGCACATGCCTATAATCCCAGCACTTGGGAGGCTGAGGCAGGAGGATCACGAGTTCAAAGCCAGCCTCAGCAATGGTGAGGCACTTGCAACTCAGTGAGACCCTGTCTCCAGTACAATACAAAAAAAGGGCTGGGATGTGGCCCAGTGGTCGAGTGCCCCAGAGTTCAATCCCCGGTACCAAAAAAAAAAAAAAAAAAAAAAAAAAAAAAGAAGATTATATAATATTGTGATCTCATGTTACTATCTTCATATTCCATGGAGATTTAGGCTCTCTTGTAATAAGTGAAAAAGTATTTATAACTTTAAATTCTGGAAAAGAATGAGAAACTGTATCAAAATGTCCATTTAATGTGGTAAGGCATGGAATTTACATAACAGAATTCAAACAGAATTGAAAATTATATATATGTGTGATAGATTTGTATCATATTGTCATATAATAATAATATTTAAAACTTTTGTGGATAATTACTATATCCACTATCCACTACAATGTAGAACTGCCATGGTTGTTTAGTCAATGCGAATCCATTACAACCATTTCAGTAAGGAAGCAAAAATATTGCCTATTGAAATGCTTTATGTGAGATCACTTTTGGTACCTTTTTAAGAAAGTGTATATGCATGTGATTTTAGAATGCATTAAGAATGAAAAGAAACCAAGAAAAAAAATATTCTGGGCCAAAAATGTATAAGTCACTGAGAAATTTAGCTTTGAACAATGCTATGATTTTTCATTGACTTTAAATTTGTCTTTTAAAGATTATAGAATAAAGGAAAAAGTTGCATTGCTCTACTTTGACAAAGATAGAAATTTAATCAGAATGACAAAGTGTAATGCAAGATTCAAGGTGAACTTTGGAATTATAAGATGTGCAGGGAGTTACCATGAATTGATGTGGCAAGCTTGTTAGTATTCCTAGCCCAATTTCTCCATAAACAATGTTACCACTTGTCTAGTGATTCTGGAATTGTTTAATCGAAAATGTGTGGGCTTTCTGTCTTGAATGGAGCATAACAAATAAAGGAGCCAATGACTGCAGAATGCATTACCATTTTTCTGTTGATAATATCAAGCCAATGAAATAGCCCAATGTGGAAAATCTATAAACTACTGGTTTGACAATGTTAATTTAGTCAGAGAGGAATAAACAAAATAAATGTACAGTGACTGAAAAATATGATTATTAATGTTTGGGAAAAGAAAGGAATTGGTTAAAATTACTGCTGAGAGCTGATTAGTTAGCATCATCAATTTTCAGTTATTTTCACCTTATTGTCCCCAGGATCGAACCCAGTGCCTCACCCATGCCAAGCAAGTGCTCTACCACTGAGCTACAGCCCCAGCCCCTAAAAATTTTTTTTTTAAAGAAAAAAAGATTAATATGTATTTTATTGGTGTTCTTGTGATACTTGTTAAGTTTCAATTTTCAATTTTTTATTATTAGTATATCAATAATTTAGTTTTCAGAGCTATTTCAGTGTTGAAAAGTGGAAAGAATGCACAGTAACTGTCAAAAATATTATTGGTTTAGAAAACAAATGAATAAGTAAATGAGAGAAAAACAATGTGAAAGCAGCTCAGGTTCTAGAGAACAAGTTAAACCTTAGGAAGTACAGTGTCAATATACCTAAGTTCCATCAAGGTAGTATCATTTTGCTAATTGTTTATACACACACTATATGTGTATATATATATATACACACACACTATATATATTGTCTCTCTTCTGTATTCCTCCATTATTGGAGGCATTATTATTTACACAGCTATATTTTAATCTGTCATTTTGGCTTTTTATCATTTTTTTTTTATTGCTGAGTAAAATTCCATTGTGTATATATACCACATTTTCTTTATCCACTCATCTACTGAGGGACATCTAGGTTGGTTCCACAACCTACCTATTGTGAATTGTGCTGCTATAAACATTGAAGTGGCTGTGTTACTGTAATATGCTGTTTTTTAAATCCTTTGGGAATAGACCCAGGAGTAGGATGGCTGGGTCATAGGGTGGTTCCATTCCCAGTTTTCCAAGAAATCTCCATACTGCTTTCCATAGCGGTTGCACCATTTTGCAGTCCCACCAGCAATGTATGAGTGTGCCTTTTTCCCCACATCCTATCCAACATTTATTGTTGTTTGTGTTCTTAATAGCTGCCATTCTGACTAGAGTGAAATGAAATCTTAAAGCAGTTTTGATTTGCATCTCTCTAATTGCCAGCGATGTTGGGCATTTTTTCATGTATTTGTTGATTAATTGTGTATCTTCTTCTGAGAAGTGTCCATTCAGTTCCTTAGCCCATATATTGATTGGGTTTTTTTTTTTTTGTTTGGTGTTAAGTGTTTTGAGTTCTTTATATATTCTAGAAATTAGTGCTCTGTCTGATGTGTATGTATTAAATATTTGTTCCCAGTTAGTTGGCTCTCTATTCACCTCACTGATTGTTTCTTTTGCTGAGAAGAAGTTTTTAGTTTGAATCTATCCCATTTATTAATTCTTTTTTAAAAAATATTTATTTATTTGCTTTAGTTGTACACAATGCAATGCATTTATGTTTACATGGTGCTGAGGATGAACCCGGGCTGCGCACGTGCTAGGCGAGCACTCTACCGCTGAACCACAACCCCAGCCTGCATTCATTAATTCTTGATACTAATTCTTGTGCTACAGGATTCTTATTAAGGAATTTGGGGCCTAATCTGATATGTTGGAAATTGGAGCTTGCTTTTTCTCCTATTTGGAGTATTGTCTCTGGTCTAATTCCTAAGTCCTTGATCCATTTTGAATTGAATTTTGTGCATGGTGAGAGATAAGGGTTTAATTTTATTTTGTTGCATATGGATTTCCAGCTTTCCCAGCACCATTTGTTGAAGAGGCTATCCTTTTTCCACTGTACATTTTTGGCGCCTTTGTCTAATATAAGATAGCTGAAATTATATGTATTAGTCTCTGTGTCCTCAATTCTGTACCATTGGTCTAACAGTCTGTTTTGGAGCCAATACCATGCTGTTTTTGTTACTATTGCTCTATAGTATAAAAGTCTGGTATGGTGATGCCCCCTGCTTCACTTTTCTTGCTAAGGATTGCTTTAGCTACTCTTGGTCTCTTATTTTTCCAGATGAATTTCATGACTGCTTTTTCTATTTCTTTGAGGAATGTCATTGGGATTTTGATTGGAATTGCATTAAATCTGTATAATGCTTTTGGTAGTATGAACATTTTGACAATATTAATTCTGCCTATCCAAGAAAGACCTTGGTAGGTCTTTCCATCTTCCGAGATCTTCTATGATTTCTTTCTTTAGGGTTCTATAGTTTTCTTTATAGAGGTCTTTCACCTCTTTCATTAAGTTGATTACCAGTTTTTTTTTTTTTTTTTTTGATGCTATTGTAAATGGGGTAGTTTTCCTCATTTCCCTTTCAGAGGATTTGTCACTGATGTACAAAAATGCCTTTGACTTATGGATATTGATTTTGTATCCTGCTACTTTGCCCAATTCATTTACTAGTTGTAAAAGTTTTCTGGTAGAGTTTTTTGGGCCTTCTAGTTATAATATCATGTCATCGGCAAATAGTGCTAATTTGAGCTCTTCTTTTCCTATGTGGATCCCTTTAATTTCTTTCGTCTGTCTAATTGCTCTGGCCAGAGTTTCAAGTACTGTGTTAAATAACAGTGGTGAAAGGGGGCATTCCTGTCTTGTTCCAGTTTTTAGAGGGAATGATTTCAGTTTTTCTCCATTTAAGATAATGTTAGCCTGGGGCTTTGCATAGATAGCTTTTATAATGTTGAGATATGTTCCTGTTATTCATAATTTTTCTATGTTTTGAACATAAAGGGATGTTGTATTTTATCAAATGCTTTTTCTGCATCTATTGAGATGATCATATGGTTTTTATCTTTAAGTCTATTGATGTGATGTATTATGTTTATTGATTTTTGTATGTTGAACCAACCTTGCATCCATGGGATAAACCCCACTTGATCGTGGTGCATTATCTTTTTGATATATGTTTTTGTATCCAATTTGCCAGAATTTTGTTGAGGATTTTTGCATCTATGTTCATTGAAGATATTGGCCTGAAGTTTTCCTTTTTGGCTGCGTCTTTGATTGGCTTTTGAATTAATGTAACATTGGCCTCATAGAAAGAGTCTGGGAGAGCACCCTCTTTTTCTATTTCTTGAAATAAGTTGAAGAGCATTGATATTAGTGCTTCTTTGAAGGTCTTGTTGAACTCGGCTGTAAAGCCATCAGGCCCTGGGCTTTTTCTAGCTGGTAGTTTTTTTGATGGCGTTTTCTATTTCCTCGCTTGAAATTGATCTATTTAAATTGTGTATATCCTCCAGTTCCAGTTTGGGCAATTCATATGACTCTAGAAATCTCTCAATGTCTTCAATATTTTCTATTTTATTAGAGTACAAGTTTTCAAAGTAATTTCTAATTATCTCCTGTATATCTGAGGTGTTTGTTGTGATATTTCCTTTTTCATCACGGATGTTAATGATTTGAGTTTTTTTTTTTCTTCTTTTTTTCGTTAGCATCACTAAGGGTCTGTCAATTTTATTTATTTTTTCAAAGAACCAGCTTTTAGTTTTGTCAATTCTTTGAATTGTTTCTTTAGTCTCAATTTCATTAATTTCAGCTCCGACTTTAATTATTTCCTGTCTTCTACTGTTCTTAGTGTTGGTCTGTTCTTCTTTTTCTAGTGCTTTGAGGTGTGATGTTAAGTCATTTATATGTTGGGTTTTTTCCCTTTTAAGGAATAAGCTCAGTGCAATGAATTTTCCTCTTAATACTGCCTTCATAGTGTCCCATAGATTTCTATACGATGTATCTGTGTTCTAATTTACCTCTCGGAATTTTTTAATCTCCTCCTTGATGTCTTCTTCAACCCCTTGTTCATTCAGCAGCATGTTTTAGCTTCCAGTTGTTGGAGTAGTTTTTTTATTTCTTGTTTTATCACTGATTTCCAATTTTATCCCATTATAGTCTGATAGAATGCAGGGTAGTATCTCTACTTTTTTATATTTGCTGAGAGTTGCTTTGTGGCATAATATATGGTTTATTTTGGAGAAGGAGCCATGTGCTGCTGAGAAGAAAGTGTATTTGCTTACTGAGGGATGAAATATTCTATATATGTCCGTTAGGTCTAAGTTATTAATGTTTTAATGAGGCCTAAAGTTTCTGTATTTATCTTGTGTTTGGATGATCTATCCAGTGGTGAGAGAGGTGTTTTGAAGTCTCCTAGGATAACTGTGTTGTGATCTATTTTACTCTTTTTTTTTTTCCTTTGGTACCGAGAATTGAACTCAGGGGCACTCGACCACTGGGCCACATCCCCAGACTTTTTTTGTATTTTATTAGAGACAGGGTCTCACTGAGTTGCTAAGTGCCTAGCCATTGCTGAGGCTGTTTTTGAACTCATGATCCTCCTGCCTCAGCCTCCCAAGTGCTGGGATTACAGGTGTGCGCCACCACGCCCGGCTTCTATTTTACTTTTGACCTTGAGAAGGGTTTGTTTGATAAATGTAGGTGCTCTATTATTTGGGGCATATAAATTTATAATTGTTATATCTTGTTGATGAATGGTTCCCTTAAGCAGTAAGAAATATCCATTTTTGTCCCTTTGATTAGCTTTGGCTTGAAGTCTATGTTATTTGATATGAGAATGGAAACCCCTGCTTGCTTCTGTGGCCCATGTGAGTGGTAAGATTTTTCCCAGCCTTTTACCTTCATTCTATTGATGTCTTTTTCTATGAGGTGGTTTTCTTGGAGACATCATATTGTTGGGTCGTTTCTTTTAATCCAGTCTGACAATCTGTGTCTTTTGAATGGTGAATTTAGGCCATTAACATTCAAGGTTATTATTAAGATGTGATTCGTATTCCCATCCATTTTTATTTGTTTATGGTATTTATCTTGATTTGGTTTCTCCTCTGGTTGGTAATTTATTCAGTTTAATATCTCCCTTTGTTGATTTTCATTGGTATTTTTCTTTTCTTCTTCATGGAATATTTTGCCCAGGATGTTCAGCAGTGCTGGCTTTCGTGTTGTGAACTCTTTTAAGTTTTGTTTGTCATGGAAGGTTTTTATTTCATCTTCGAATCTAAAGCTTAATTTTGCTGGGTATAAGATTTTTGGTTACATCCCTTTTCTTTCAGAGTTTGAAATATGCTATTCCAGGATTTTCTAGCTTTTAAGGTCTGGATTAAAAAATCTGAACATAGTCTAATTGGTTTCCCCCTATATGTAATCTGCTTCCTTTCTCTTGTGGCTTTTAGTATTCTTTCCTTGTTCAGTATATCAGGCATTTTCATTATAATGTGCCTTGGTGTGGATCTGTTGTGATTTTGTACGTTTGGTGTTTGGTAAGCCACTTGAAGTTGGTTTTCCCATTCATTCCTCAAGTTTGGAAAATTTTCTGGTATTATTTCATTGAATAAATTATTCTTTCCTTTGGCTTGGAACTCTGCACCTTCCTCTACCCCAATCACTCTTAAATTTGGTCTTTTTATGTTGTCCCCTATTTCTTGAATGTTCTGTTCTTGATTTTTTTTTTTTTTTTTTTTTTAGCATTTTTGCTGTGTTTTCTACATTTTTTTCCAGATTGTATATTTTGTCTTCATTATCTGAGGTCCTTTCTTTCAGGTGGTCTAATCTATTGGTGATGTTTTCAATAGAGCATTTAATTTGGTTTATTGCTTCTTTCATTTCCAGAATTTCTGTTTGGTTTCTCTTTAGAACCTCTATCTCTCTATTGAAGTAGTCTTTTGCTTCTTGTATTTGTTTATGAAGTTCTTTGTCAAAGTGATCTTTTAATACCTATATTTGCTCTCTCACCTTCTTCTTGAATTCGTCCTTGAGCTCCATAATCATTTGGATTATCTATTTCCTGAATTTCTGTTCTGTCATTAGATCTACTGTGCTTTCCAGGGAATCTGCAAAGGAGGTATGTTGATTTGTTTGGGACATTTTCTTCCCTTGGTTTTTCATTTTGCTTATGTGTCTTTTCTTTTAGCACTGTGGAACTTTGACTTTTTTGTTTTTACCTTAAGGCCTAATGATGTTCCTATTGTACAATTCTATCAGCTCCCCTTATATATACTTTACACCTTAAAACCAGACATTTTATATTCAGTTAATCACAATTTGGTCACAGTGTACAGTGTTAGAGAATTTAGACATTGTCTCCAATATACTCTGAATGATTGTAATGGGGTTTATAATTTCAGATATTGGGTACAAAGGTGATATGCTTAGGAGAAAGGAAGGAAGGATATTGCTTCCCCTCCCCCTTAGGAAGTGTAAAAATAGAAATCTATGCAAGTAGTTTAATAGCAGAAGAGAGAGGAAAGGAATTGGAGTGAACAATTTAGTGTGAAGACTGATGTATATTTAAGCCAAGCTTATGCAAACGTTGAGAGAAATTAGAAAATGTCTGGGTAGTAAGAATTAGTGAAAGAGAGAAGACAGGGTGAGTCAAAGAGAGAGAGAGAGAGAGAGAGAGAGAGAGAGAGAGAGAGAGAGAGAGAGAGGAGGCTATTTAAAACACCCCTTTGATGTACTCTTCATTTTACCCAGATCTAAAATTCCTAATTTTTGTATACAACTTGTTTTCATCTCTGTTGACAATGTAGGGGCAGGGTGTAGATAAGAAAGATGAGGGAAGAAGAAAAGAGGGAAAGAAAAAGAGAAAAAGAAGAAAAAAAAAAAAACAAAGTTGATCCCACAAGTCTCAATTAGGCAGCCTTTTCTCTTCCTCTCTCAGCTTGTTAAATTAGCTATCGGGCAGATCAGCCCTGGCTGATGCGGAGAATTTGTGGGTGGAGTTAAGTCTGTGTACCTGGTTAGCGAGGAGTGATGCTGGGGATCGGGCTTTGTGTGGCTGGCCCTGAAAATCGATTCACCTAGATGGTGTCTACTCTCTGTGTTTTTCCTCAGTTGAAGGGTCACAGGGGGTTGTCATTCTGGACACATTCCCCCGGTGGCTGTTGACGGTCCTCCCAGACACGGGTTCCTCCTTGCCTGTTGGCTGGTTTCTGCGCCGCTTTCTCTCCGGCTTCACTGCTGAGGGTCGTGTCCAGCCGAGTGTGGATTTGAACTCGCCCCACGGTCTCCTGCGGTCTCCCAGCTCTGATCGCGCTGTTTTCACTGCTGAGGGTCATGGCATGCCAAGTGTGGATTTGATCTGGTGTTGCAGTCGAGCTCCTGCGAGTGGTCTCCCAGCTCTAGCTTTGTTCCACACGGCCTGTGCTCCGGGCAGTGCTGCTAAAGCCATGCGGCACTACGCGCTGCAGTTAGCTTGTCTTGTTCGCTCTGGTCGCAGTATTCAAACCATCCAGGAGTTGAGCATTCTCAGTCTTTATATACTTGCTGAAAAGCTATTTATTTGCTTTGTTGGATTCTTTCCATGGAGCAGCCCTGAAGAGCGGCTTCCTCTAATCCGCCGTCTTGGATCCTCTTTTAGTGGTTTTGATGAAGATTTTTAATAACCATGTAGTTGTGGATAATTGAAATTTAATTTCAATAACATTGAAATTTTGTTCCTAATTAAATAATTCACCCTCCCTTTTTCTTTTTTAGTACTATTGTCATACAAATTATATCTTTTTTAATATTTATTTTTTAGTTATAGGTAGACACAATATCTTTATTTTATTTTTATGTGGGGCTGAGGATCAAACCCAGTGCCTCATGCATGGTAGGTGAGCACTCTACCTCTGAGCCACAACCCCAGCCCACAAATTATATCTTTATATCTTTTATATATATATAATTTGTAACTTTCTCCTTCTATCTGATTTAAAAGACCACACACACACACACACACACACACACACACACACAAAAGATACCTAAGTTCCATCCTTATATTATTTAGATATCCTCTGAAACTTATCTCATGCTCCTTAGACCTTCAGATATGTGCTTCCTTCCTGACATTCAGGTCTCAATTTATTTGTAACTTAGACCGATCCTAGCCCTATGCCTAGTCATTTTCTGTCAATCCACCCTGTTTCAGCTTTCTCATAACCCTTTTTATTGCTTGACCTTCTCCTTTTATTGACTTGTGTGATTATTTTCAGTCTTCCTTCACCAGTTTTGTTTACTGCAATTTAGTACAATGTCTGTCACACAGAAGTCACCAATGCTTGTTTATGGAATGAAATACGGAGTGGATGCATGGATACAGGAATAAGCTGCAAAAACAACAATTTATAGCAAAAATGAAACCCAATCATAAGAAATATCACAAGGTACCAGACATATTTTAAAAATAAAAAACATGTTCAATCTTCATGAACAAAATATAATATTGAAGGACATAAAAAGTGGCACGAAAAAAATAGCACATTCATGATTGAAAAACTCAAAATCACACAAGAATTAAGTTTCCTTAAATGAAACTATAAATGAATTGCATTTTCTATGGCCAGTAATATGATTGAAGTAGTGAGGCAAATGAGGGGCCTGACTAAAGTACAAATTTTTTTAAAAAATATTTATTTAGCCATTTGCGACCAGAGCAAGAGGTAGACTCCCGCCCGCTGGAAGGAGAGACCCAGCCGCCAGTGTCCCTGGCCGCCTGGGCCCAGAGTAGCAGCTCCCTGCTGCTGCACGCAGGGCCAGACCTGGGGAAGGGCTTCCTCCATTATCGGGAAGAGTGCGACCTACCCATTTGCGACCAGAGCAAGAGGTAGACTCCCGCCCGCTGGAAGGAGAGACCCAGCCACCAGTTTGCCTGGTCTTGGGGGCCCAGAACAGCATCTCCCGGCTGCTGCACGCAGAGCCAGACCTGGCGAAGTGCTTCCTCCACTCCCTGGGGGAGTGCGACCTGCCCAGCTGCAACCAGAGCAAGAGGTAGGCACCTGACTGCTGGAAGGAGAGAACCCACCGCCAGTTTGCCTGGCCTCCAAGGCCCATAGTAGCATCTCCCTGTTGCTGTAAGCAGGGCCCAGCCTGAGGATAAGCCCCTTCCACTATTCCACTGTGCCACTCTGCAACGGACCAAAGGTGCAGTCTTGACTCCACTAACAGGGTTGCTGACTGTACATGATCTGGGTCAGGTGGCTTAAACTGGAAGGGAAAAAAGAAGGGCTTCCAAGGGTCCATTTTGTTTGAGACTTGTTCTTGGGTTCAAAGTTTTTGTTTTTATTTGCTTGTTTGTTTGTTTTGTTGTTTCTTGGGGGTTTTTTGTTTGTTTTTGTTTTGATTGACAGTGTGTTTGTGTGCTTCTGCTCCTCTTTTCTTTCTTCCTTCTCACTTTTATATTTTTTCTTCTTCCTTCATCTTCCCTATTTACACCCTGCCATTGCATTCTCAACAGAGGCAAAAACAAGTTATACGCACAAATTGAGATTTCTAGAACGTGTACAATTGAAATATATAGCAAAGTGGTGTTATATATGGTTTATTCTCTATTTTCTAGACTTACTCTCTCTCTCCTCTCTCTTACACTAATTACTACTCCTTGGTTATTTTTTTTCTCTTCTTTTTTTTTTTTTCTTTTCCATCTTTCTTTATTTCTCCTCTCAACTGCTGCATAAGTTAGGTTTATATGTAAATTGGTCTTTCCATCTATTCATTCACTCCATTCTCTTTCCTCTCTCGTGGCTGATACTAAACCACTTCCATAGAACTCTCTTTTCATACTTTCTAAGAAAGAACAAGTCAATACACTCACTTCCTTCTTCCTAAACATATCACCTCTCTGTCCATTACTTGAAACTTTAAAACCCCATCAGAAGCATACAGAGTAAATTGGAAACAACATCTGGGTTAACTAAATCTGTACATTGTGATCAAACTGGGATTCTCTGAATAGAAAGTGTTTGATTTTAAAGTGTAAAGGAAATATAAGGGGATCTGATAGCATTGTACTACAGGAGCAACATAAGGTTTTAAGGTAAAATCAAAGTAGACAAGGTCCCACAGTGCAGGTAGAATAGACGCACAAGCAATATGAAGAAACAAGGGAAGAAAGTAACACAAACAAATCAATATACCTCCTCAGTAGATTTCATACCATGCACAGTTGGTGCAATGCCAGAGATGGAATTCAGAAATTACATATTCCAAATGTTAGCGGAACTTAAGAATGAACTCAAAAATGAGATGAGGGAGCAAATACAGGAGGTGAAAGATCATTTTGACAAAGAACTCCATAAACAAATACAGGAAGTAAAAGATTACTTCAATAGGGAGATAGAAGCTCTAAAGAGAAACCAAACAGAAATTCCAGAAATGAAAGAAGCAATAAACCAAAATAAAAGCTCAATCGAAAGTATCACCAACAGAGTAGATCACTTGGAAGAAAAAAACCTCAGACAATGAAGACAAAATATATATCCTAGAGAAAAATCTAGATTACACAGCAAAAATGGTAAGAAACCAAGAACAGAACATTCAAGAATTATGGGACAACATAAAAAGACCAAACATAAGAGTGATTGGGGTAGAGGAGGGGCAGAGGTTCAAGCCAAAGGAATGAGTAATTTATTTAATGAAATAATTACAGAAAATTTTCCAAACTTGAGGAATGAAGGGGAAAACCAAGTTCAAGAGGCCTACCGAACACCAAACATACAAAATCACAACAGATCCACACCAAGACACATTATAATGAAAATGCCTAATATACTGAGCAAGGAGAGAATATTAAAAGCCACAAGAGAAAGGAAGCAGATTACATATAGGGGGAAACCAAGCAGACTTTTTTCAGATTTTTCTACCCAGACCTTAAAAGCAAGAAGATCCTGGAATAGCATATTTCAAGCTCTGAAGGAAAAGGGATGTCAACCAAGAATCTTATATCCAGCAAAATTGAGCTTTAGATTTGAAGATGAAATAAAAACCTTCCACGACAAGCAAAAGTTAAAAGATTTTGCATCTCGAAAGCCAGCACTTCTGAACATCCTGGGCAAAATTTTTCATGAAGAAGAAGAGAAAAATAACAATGAAAATCAACAAAGGGAGATATTAAACTAAGGGAAATACCAACCAGAAGAGAAACCAAATCAAGCTAAAGATCATAATACAAATAAAAATGGATGGGAATAAAAATCACATCTCAATAATAACCCTGAATGTTAACGGCCTAAACTCGCCATTCAAAAGACACAGATTATCTGAATGGATTAAAAGAAATGACCCAACAATCTGCTGTCTCCAAGAAACACACCTCATAGAAAAAGACATCAATAGACTGAAGGTAAAAGGCTGGGAAAAGTCTTATCACTCACATGGCCTGCGGAAGCAAGCAGGGGTTTCCATTCTCATTTCAAATAAGGTAGACTTCAAGCCAAAGTTAATCAAAAGGGACAAAGATGGATATTTCTTACTACTTAAGGGAACCATTCATCAAGAGGATATAACAATCATAAATCTATATGCCCCAAATAATGGAGCACCTACATTCATCAAACAAACACTTCTCAAGTTCAAGAGTAAAATTGACCACAACACAGTTATTTTAGGGGATTTCAACACACCTCTCTCACCAATGGATAGATCATCCAAACAAAAACTAAACAAAGAAATCTTAGGCCTCCTTAAAACAATTAATAACTTAGATCTAACGGACATATATAGAATATTTCATCCCTCGGTAAATGAATACACTTTTTTCTCAGCAGCACATGGCTCCTTCTCCAAAATAGATCATATATTATGTCACAAGGCAAATCTCAGCAAATATAAAAAAATAGAAGTACTACCCTGCATGCTATCAGACCATAAAGGGATGAAATTGGAAATCAACGACAAAACAAGGAATAAGAAAAAACTACTCCAACAACTGGAAGCTAAGCAACATGCTACTGAATGAACAAGGGGTTGAAGAAGACATCAAAGAGGAGATTAAAAAATTCCTAGAGGTAAATGAGAACACAGATACATCGTATAGAAATCTCTGGGACACTATGAAGGCAGTAGTAAGAGGAAAATTCATTGCACTGAGTTCATTCTTTAAAAAAAAAAAAAAAAAAAAACCAACAAATAAACGACTTAACATCACAACTCCAAGCACTAGAAAAAGAAGAACAGATCAACACCAAGAGCAGCAGAAGACAGGAAATAATTAAAATCAGAGCAGAAATTAATGAAATTGAGACTAAGGAAACAATTCAAAGAATTGACAAAACTAAAAGTTGGTTCTTTGAAAAAATAAACAAAATTGACAGACCCTTAGCAATGCTAACGAAAAGAAGAAGAGAAAAAACTCAAATCACTAACATTTGTGATGAAAAAGGGAATATCACAACAAACACCTCAGATATACAGAAAATAATTAGAAATTACTTTGAAAACTTGTACTCTAATAAAACAGAAAATACTGAATGCATTGACAGATTTCTAGAGTCATATGATTTGCCTAAACTGGATCTGGAGGCTATACACAATTTAAACAGATCGATTACAAGCAAAGAAATAGAAGATGTCATCAAAAAGCTACCAACAAGGAAAAGTCCAGGACCTGATGGGTTTACAGCAGAGTTCTACAAGACTTTCAAAGAAGAACTAATACCAATGCTCTTCAAACTATTTCAAGAAATAGAAAAAGAGGGAGCTCTTCCAGACTCTTTCTATGAGGCCAATATTACATTAATTCCAAAGCCAGGCAAAGACACATCCAAAAAAGAAAACTTTAGACAAATATCTTTAATGAACATAGATGCAAAAATCCTCAACAAAATTCTGGCAAATCGGATACAAAAACATATCAAAAAGATAGTGCACCATGATCAAGTGGGGTTTATTCCAGGGATGCAAGGCTGGTTCAACATTCGGAAATCAATAAACATAATACATCACATCAATAGACTTAAAGATAAAAATCATATGATTATCTCAATAGATGCAGAAAAAGCATTTGACAAAATACAGCACCCCTTTATGTTCAAAACACTGGAAAAACTAGGAATATCAGGGACATATCTCAACATTTTAAAAGCTATTTATGCAAGGCCCAGAGCTAACATTATCTTAAATGGAGAAAAATTGAAAGCATTCCCTCTAAAAACTGGAACAAGACAGGGATGCCCCCTCTCACCACTGCTATTTAACATAGTACTGGAAACTCTGGCAAGAGCAATTAGACAGACAAAAGAAATTAAAGGGATCCAGATAGGAAAAGAAGAGCTCAAATTAGCACTATTTGCTGATGGACATGATAATCTACCTAGAAGACCCAAAAAACTCTACCAGAAAACTTTTACAACTAGTAAATGAATTTGGCAAAGTAGCAGGATACAAAATCAATACCCATAAGTCAAAGGCATTTTTGTACATCAGTGACAAATCCTCTGAAAGGGAAATGATGAAAACTACCCCATTTACAATAGCATCAAAAAAAATAAAATACCTGGGAATCAACTTAACGAAAGAGGTGAAAGAGCTCTATAAGGAAAATTATAGAACACTAAAGAAAGAAATCATAGAAGAACTCAGAAGATGGAAAGACCTACCTTGCTCTTGGATAGGTAGAATCAATATTGTCAAAATGTCCATACTACCAAAAACATTATACAGATTTAATGCAATTCCAATCAAAATCCCAATGTCATTCTTCAAAGAAATAGAAAAAGCAGTCATGAAATTCATCTGGAGAAATAAGAGACCCAGAATAGCCAAAGCAATCCTGAGCAAGAAAAGTGAAGCAGGGGGCATCACCATACCGGACTTTAAATTATACTATAGAGCAATAGTAACAAAAACAGCATGGTATTGGCACAAAAAACAGACTGGTGGACCAATGGTACAGAATTGAGGACACAGAGACTAATACATATAATTTCAGCTATCTTATATTAGACAAAGGCGCCAAACAATGTACAGTGGAGAAAGGATAGCCTCTTCAACAAATGGTGCTGGGAAAACTGGAAATCCATATGCAACAAAATGAAATTAAACCCTTGTCTCTCACCATGCACAAAATTCAATTCAAAGTGGATCAAGGACCTAGGAATTAGACCAGAGATAATATGCCTAATAGAAGAAAAAGTAAGCTCCAATTTCCAACATGTCAGATTAGGCCCCAAGTTCCTTAATAAGAATCCTGTAGCTCAACAACTATTACCAAGAATTAATGAATGGGATAGATTTAAACTGAAAAGCTTCTTCTCAGCAAAAGAAACAATCAGTGAGGTGAATAGAGAGCCAACTAATTGGGAACAAATATTTAATACATGTACATCAGATAGAGCACTAATTTCTAGAATGTATATAGAACTAAAAAAACTTAACACCAAAAAAGCAAATAACCCAATCAATAAATGGGCTAAGGAATTGAAAACACACTTCTCAGAAGAAGATACACGATTAATCAACAAATACATGAAAAAATGCTCAACATCACTGGCAATTAGAGAAATGCAAATCAAAACTACTCTAAGATTTCATTTCACTCCAGTCAGAATGGCAGCTATCAAGAACACAAACAACAATAAATGTTGGAGAGGATGTGGGGAAAAAGGCACACTCATACATTGCTGGTGGGACTGCAAAATGGTGCAACCGCTATGGAAAGCAGTATGGAGATTTCTTGGGAAAATGGGAATGGAACCACCCTATGACCCAGCCATCCCACTCCTGGGTCTATTCCCAAAAGACTTAAAAACAGCATATTACAGTGACACAGCCACTTCAATGTTTATAGCAGCACAATTCACAATAGCTAGGTTATGGAACCAACCTAGATGTCCCTCAGTAGATGAGTGGATAAAGAAAATGTGGTATATATACAAAATGGAATTTTACTCAGCAATAAGAGAGAATAAAATAATGGCATTTGCAGGTAAATGGATGAAGTTGGAGAATATAATGCTAAGTGAAATTAGTCAATCTCAAAAATCCAAATACCGAATGTTTTCTCTGATATAAGGAGGCTGGTTCACAGTGTTGTTGGAAGGGGGTACATAGGATCAGAGGAACACTAGAATGGTCAACGGAAAGGGAGGGGAGGGAGGGAGTAAGGGGGGGGGTTGGAAAAAAATTGGTGGTTGAATGAGATGGATATCATTATCCTAAATGCATGATTGAAGATCTGAATGGTACTTATATACTTTGTATACAAGCAGTTGTATGTAAAAAGATACTATACTTGTGCATGATGAATAAGTAAATAAATAATAATAAATAAAAAAAATTTATTTATTTACTTTAGTTGTACACCATGCAATGCATTCATGTTTACGTGGTGCTGAGGATCGAACCCGGGCTGCTCACGTGCGAGGCGAGCGCTCTGTCGCTGAGCCACAACCCCAGCCCCTAAAGTACAAAATTTTAAAGGACACCAAAAATTTCAGTTGTCAAAATTTTAATGTAATATTTAAAAAAAAAAAATCAAAGTTAATGCAAAAAGTTGGGATAACTAACATTCAAAAATTTTCAACATAGAATGAAAAACAGGATCGATTCTGATTTTTCCATTTTGCCTATGTCTCCAATATGGCTTATAATGACACTATGACTGATTCTCTCTATATCAAAAATTTTTTATATTTTGTTATTCAGAAGATCTTTATCAATTTTTATTTTTTAAATATTTCATGAAAATATTATTTATCTTGATGACTGAATATTTTGGGTGACTTTTAAATTTGCCCTAAGGCACATGTCTCATGCACCTCACTTAACTTACCCTAGCTTTGGTCCAGATAATTTCTCTGAAAATTACATAGGATTTGTATTTGAGACAACAAATTGTAAGGTTTGTAGGTATGAATACAGGTCCAAGAATTTCCAAAAGACATTGAAATCTGAGAACCAGCAAACCTTGGGTGGGCTAGTATAGTCAGCCCTCCGAAATCATGGGTTCTACATCCAGATATTCAACCAACTATGGATTAAAAATTTGTGGGAAAAAAAATCCTATCTATACCAAGCATGTGCAGATTAATATTTTTCTTGTCACTGTTTCCTATATAATACCTTACCTGGGCAATTAACTCTACCCATTCCCTGACTTCTCACTAACATCTCCTAATTGTTTTCTCTCTCAACTGTTAATCATTATCCACTCTCACCTCTAGTTCCCCTTGAATAATCCTATCCAAGGCAGTATGGCGTAAAGAGTGCGAATGATATATATTTTTCTATCCAGACAGTGAAAATATAAAAATAAATGAACAGAAAAATACAGACTCTTACTTATTTTTATATTAGGGATTTAAGTTACTACTAAAAGTGAATAAGACTAAACTAAAAAATTGAAGAAAAAGACCAGTTTTATCTGCTATTAAGTTGAATAAAAATTTGAAAAAGGAATGCTAGGATACAGAATTTCTGCTGATTACTTTATTGGCATCTAAGTTTAATATATTTGTGAGAAGTGACCAAGTACAGTACAGATTCATTTCTCTCATTTGGTTCTGCCAAACCCATTTATAAGGTCTCTTGTAAACACGAGAAAGATAAGCAGACAATGCCTTTTCTAGTCAGATGAAACTATTGGATTTCCAAAATGTAGCCACATCCCTATCACAACCAGACCACGGTCTTAAATTGTGAAATTCAAGCCAGGTCCTGACATAGTTAGCCTGCTCATTATAACCTTATACCTGGGGACAATGAGGTGAAAATAACCCAAAACTGATGAGGCTAACTTATCATCTCTCAGCAGTGATTTTAACCAATTCTTTTCTTTTCCCAAACATTAAAAATCATATTTCTCAGTCACTATGCATTTATTTTGTTTATTCCTCTCTGACTAAATTAACATTGTCAAACCAGCAGTTTTAAGAAGTACAAATTTCCTAGTAGCACAGTTACAGACATAGTGTCCAAGAGGAATTTAGTTTCCAATGTTAATTTTTTTTTCACATAAATCACTATCATTCACAAGCCCTCAAATATTGCTACACCTAAGTAGAATGAAGAGTTATTGATGCTTTATTTGTGGTATCCTGGATATATTCTAGGGGTCAGAAAAAGGGAAAATACAGTAAGCTCTAGGATATATCCAGGATATATTTCTATTTTCCTGCCTCAGCGCCCCCCTCCCCACTCTTCCAGTCCTTGGGATTACAGGTGTTCACCACTGCTCCCAGCTATGCCCTAATTTAAAACAGTGGAAACAAAAACAAACTATAGAAATACAGATATCTAATTGCATACATATGTAACTTTTTGCCTCCATGTGTGTGCTTATGTAGCAACTAATCAGAATAAAATTTGGCAATCTGTCAAACTTCATTGAAAAAAATTTGCTGTGTGAAACCCAAAGGTCTGGGAGCCATTGGTTTAAGGATAGTTCTACTCAAAATTTGTATAGACTTGAAGCACCAGCAGTACGTGGGAGCTGGATGGAAATGCAAATTCTGTGGCCCCACTACTGAATCAGAAACTTCAGGGGTGGGACTTAGCCATCTTTGTTTTCCCAGTCTGCCATGTGATTCTCATGCAACTAACATTTGACAGCCAACATGGCGCTTCTGTTGCTTGGTATGGGTCACTACAGTATGGGCTTAGGAGTAAAACAAACTTGTGTTCGCATTCTGGATCTTTCACTGTATGAAGTACATATCTTTTAGGGTTTGATATGAAGGATTTAATCTTTAGGGTTTGTCTCACCTCTAAAATGAATATTTTAATATTTACCTTCTAAGATTGTTTTTAATGTTTGGATAGAATAATGTTATTAAGATACTTATCAAGATTTGAAACATAGTAAAAGCTCAATGAAAGGTAATTAGTTTTAAATGTTATCTGATTCACATTCTTTAATTTTTGTCTTGTTTTTGATATGTGCACAAATTTATTTTTTTTTTTTTTTTATTTACTTATTCATCATGCACAAGTAGTATCTTTTTACATACAACTGCTTGTATACAAAGTATATAAGTACCATTGATCTCATCATGCATTTAGGATAATGATATCCATCTCATTCAACCACCAATTTTTTTCCAACCCCCCCCTTACTCCCTCCCTCCCCTCCCTTTCCGTTGACCATTCTAGTGTTCCTCTGATCCTATGTACCCCCTTCCAACAACTCTGTGAACCAGCCTCCTTATATCAGAGAAAACATTCGGTACTTGGATTTTTGAGATTGACTAATTTCACTTAGCATTATATTCTCCAACTTCATCCATTTACCTGCAAATGCCATTATTTTATTCTCTCTTATTGCTGAGTAAAATTCCATTTTGTATATATACCATATTTTCTTTATCCACTCATCTACTGAGGGGCATCTAGGTTGGTTCCATAACCTAGCTATTGTGAATTGTGCTGCTATAAACATTGAAGTGGCTGTGTCACTGTAATATGCTGTTTTTAAGTCTTTTGGGAATAGACCCAGGAGTGGGATGGCTGGGTCATAGGGTGGGTCTCCATACTGCTTTCCATAGCGGTTGCACCATTTTGCAGTCCCACCAGCAATGTATGAGTGTGCCTTTTTCCCCACATCCTCTCCAACATTGTTGTTTGTGCTGATAGCTGCCATTCTGACTGGAGTGGAAATCTTAGAGTAGTTTTGAATTTCTCTAATTCGCATTTTTTCGTATCCTCCTTGCCTCAGCCTGGGAATCAACCCGAAAAGGTGCTCTATGGGATAGAACACTAAAGGCATAGAAGAACTCAGAAGCGCCACTTGCCTTGGATAGGTAGAATCAATATTGTCTTGTCCATACTACCAAAAACATTTTTTGATTCCAATCAAAATCCCAATGCATTCTTCAAAAATAGAAAAAGCAGTCATGAAATTCATCTTAAGAGACCCAGAATAGCCAAAGCAATCTGAGCAAGAAAAGTAGACATACCGGACTTTTTAACCTGATATTTTGGACCAATGGCTGAGGACACAGAGACTAATACATATAAAGTTTTGCATTTATGTAGAAAATAAGCTCAACATGGTTTATTTGACTGGAAATCCATATGCAACAAAATGAAATTAAACCCTTGTCTGTTCAAGGACCTAGGAATTCCTAATAGAAGAAAAAGTTTCTGTACTTCGGATTAGGCCCCAAGTTCCTTAATAAGAAACCTCACTGAAAAGCTTCTTCTCAGCAAAAGAAACAATCAGTGAGGTGAATAGAGAGCCAACTAATTGGGAACAAAATATTTAATACATGGATAGAGCACTAATTTCTAGAATGTATATAGAACTAAAAAAACTTAACACCAAAAAAGCAAATAACAAATTTATCTTAAGTAGACATTTTTTTTGTCCTTTTTGTACTTCTTTCACATGGACTTTTTGTCTGTTTTTTTTTTTTTTTAGACAAAATGCTACATGAGGAGAGAACTCTGCTTGGTGCTTTGGAGACAGAATATATTTCCATTTTGCAGAAGATCATCTTTGCTTGCTTATTTATATTTTAGTCAACCATTACTTGGACATTTGCAAAAATGGGAATGAAAAATTAATTTAAATGAAAAATTAACTGACTAACCTAAGGCAGAATAATCAGTAGCAGTATGAAACCTTGTTCTCCTATGACTCAAAATCTATTTCCAAAATCATATTACAAGTTTAAAATTTAATGTGTGTATGTAAATGTGTATATCTGTGTGTGTTTGTGTTAAAGAGAGTTAATTGAAAAAGAGGACATATGTTATACAAAGAATGTATAACTATCGAAGTGAATGAGTAAAGTTTTAGAAAGTGCTCTCTCTCAATAATGAAACTATAGGGAATTAATAATTTTGTGCCAGTATGTCAAATTAGAACTAATGATTTCCAGGAATTCTTTTTTTTTTTTTTTTTTTTTTTTTTGCAGTTTGTGTGGAGAGGTCCTTGATATTCTAACTCTCTTTCTGTTTCCTGCAGGTGGCAAATACTTACTTAATTATTCATATGACTTAATAATGCAAGCACTTCTCAAATAGGAAGGACCTGCCAGAGTATTTCATCATGTCCTTTCTCTCAGTGTTCTGGAGATTTATTACCTTTACCTTGATTGGGAAAGTAGCAAAATAGCAAATTTATTTCCTATTTGAGAATGTTGACCTGCATATCTGATTTGATTTAATTTGAAAATTGAAATGAAATCTTTTGCAATGATGACTTTATATTCTACCTTGATTTGTTCCTTATGCATGGAACCTGCTGCAGTGATATAACAACAACAACAATAACAATAAAAGTACATACTTGTGTAGGATTTCTACTTGAGATAAGATTATCAACAAAGTGTAAGGTTTTCTTGAGTTGAATTTTCTTTGAGAGGGCAGTTGGATTGTCTTCTACACTATTATTATTGTCTTTCACTGTATTAAATTCAAGGGAAAGGTAATAAATCTCCACAATACTGAGAGAAAGGACATATATATATTTATATTTCACCATGTCATATATCTCTATCTATCTATATCTACATCTATCTATATATCTATATCTATCTACATCTATATCTACACATCTCTATCTCTATCTATCTATCTATCTATCTATCTATAGAGAGAGAGGCTGTCTTTTGCAGAAATTCAGTATACCACTTGGTCATTTGTTTTTCCTTCTCCAAAAGGAGAAAAAAATACTTAAAGAAGTGGATTTCTCTCCAATCCATCTGATCAATAGTTGGGGTAATTTGCCTGACAGATACGTTTACTCATTTCTATTTCATTGAGATATGTAATGTTTTATCAACATTGCAAATCTTCCAACCCCTTCAGAACCAGTTTTGGAAACTTATTGCACACATCAGAGCTTTGTAAAGAAAGCACAAGATTCCTGTTTGGTAGTGTGGCAGGCGAGGAGAGTTGCTGCTCAGATCTCCCTCTGAGAAAGAACTTGCTGTTCTGCCACCCAGAGCACAGGTAGCTGATAGCCTTCCTCTGTAGGGCCTGCACTGCCGCCCAGGCTTTTGTTTTGGGCTGTATCTAAGCCATATCTCTCTCTAAGCAGTATCCATCCAGTGATGAGCAGGCAGGACTACCAGGAACTGGTCATTTCTATCTGATATGCGAATATTCTCCTCCAAAGGACAATCTTTGCTTCAGAACTCTCCATGGGGTTGGTTATTATTTAGGCTAATTTGTTTAATAATTGGACATTCTCCCTGTCAAATCTTGGTTCCTGTTTGTTTTCTCTTTCTTTTTTTTAAATTTATTTTTTATTCAAAGTTGTTATATTTATAATAGTAGTATGCATTATAATTCATAGTAAACATATAAAGCATCTTTTTACAAAACACTGTTTTTACTTTCCAATAAACTACCCACACTGCTACCATTTAATTATTTTTGATATTTGACTGTGAAATCATCACCACAACCAAGACAGTAAACATCCTTCACTCTCAAAGCTTCCTCATGTTCTTTTACTCTTATTCTTCCTTGTTACCTTCTTTCTAGGTAACCATTTATTTGCTTTGGGTCACTCTGGTTTGGTTTGCATTTCCTAGATCTTATATAATGGAATCATATAGTATTTACCAGCTCTTTTCATTCCACCTAATTGTATAGAAATTCATCTATATTTTGCATATATCAATGGTTTGTTTCTTTTATTGCTAAGTGGTATTCCATTGTGTGAATATGCAACAACTTGTCCAAGTTGGCTTAAACAACAGAAGTGTATTTTCTCATAGTTCTGGAGCCTGGAGAGCCCAAGGTCAATGTGCTGACTGATTTGGTGTCTGATGGGGAGACTGCAGACAGTCACCTTTTTCACCTTTTCCCAGCTTTCACTTGGTTTTTCTTGGGCATATGTATGTGGATGGACAGTTCACTCTCTCTTCTTTGTTTTATAAGGTTGCTAATCTATCATGATGTCCCCACCTTCATGATCTACTCTAACCCTAAATACCTCCTAAAGGACCTTTCTTCAATTACCATAACATTGAGGGTTAGGGCTTCAACATATGAATTTTAAGAATTCATATACTATTCAAACACAATTCAGTCTGTTGCAGGTTTTTTTTTCCAGTTTTCATATATTACAAATAAAGCTACTATATTGGTGTACAAGTCATTGTATGAATATATAATCTACTTTCTCTTGGACAATTATTTAGAATTAAAATGGATGGTTTACATGACACCTATGTGTTTAACAGTTTAAGAACTGCCAAACTGCTTTCTCAACCATGTTATATCTGCTCTATCAGTGCGTGATATTTTAGTTCTGATACATCCTTGATAGAGCTTGATATGGTTAGCTTTTTAAATAATAGCCACTCTAATAAGCATACAAAGGTATCTAATTGTGGTTTTAATTTGCATTTCTACCTAATGACTATTGATGTTGGGCATTTATTTATGTGCTTATTTGGCATCCAAATATGTCCTTTCATGAAGTGTTTTCAAATCTTCGGCCTATTTAAAAAATGTTAGGTTGATTTTTATTATTGTCTTTTGACAGTTCTTTATGTGTATATATATTTTTCTGATATAAATCCTTTACCAAACATGTGATTTGCAAATATTTTCTCCCTGTGATTTGTATTTAATTCTCTTACTAGTGTCTTTCAAGTAGCAGAAATTTAGAATTTTGATGTAACCTAATATATCTTTTTAAAATAGATCATATGTTTCATACATCTAAGAACTCTTTGCTTATCTTAAGGTCACAAAAATTTTCTCTTGTGTTTTATTTAATTAAAAAAACATTTTTTTTGAGACAAGCTTTCACTGTGATGCTAGGGCTGGCCTTGAATTCATGATCCTGCCTCAGCTTCCTATGTAGGGAGTATAAGCACATGGCACCATGCTCAGCTCCTCTTATATTTTCTTTTAGAAGTTTTGTTACAGTTTTATGTTTTATACTTACAAGTATAAGCCACTGTTATTTAATTTTTGATAAACAATGTCTAAACAAAAGTTCTTTTTTTAAATTTGTTCATGGAAATCCAACAGTTCTACCACTATTTGTTGAACACTCTTTTTCTCTACTGAGTTGTCTGTGGCCCTGAGTTTTATTGTTGTGCCATAACCATATTGCCCTGATTACTGCTTATAATTTAAAGAAATTAGAATGGGTTAGCTATTAAATTTTGTTCCCCCTTTCCAAAGTTGTTTTGCGTGGAGATATGACTTTAAGGATAGGTGCCAAAGGAAGAATTTAGCTTACTGCACTATTTCTTGAGGAGAATTATTTTAAGTCCAATTAAAATGTCACTTTTGCAGGAGAGCTCTGCCTGAGTCTTGGCCATGTGATTGTGAACAGCATGTTTCGTGCAATGGCACCTGTGATGATAGCAGGTGCTTCTCTGGCCACCAGCCTGGAGAAGGCTTGTTGAGGGAATTTATTGACACAAGCAATGTGATCAGTAGTCACTGCCTCAGATCCACTTTAGTGTTGTGTCTGAACCTCAATTTTTGTGAAGCACTTCATGGCTCATGGGATGCTCATGGGCACTGCTCACTATAACCCTCAGTACCTTTATAGAAGAATGCACCACTATATCCTCAATACCAGACCTTGCTGCTCAGACCTCCTTGTGGGATGCTATTGCTACTTCTGCTGCCATTGCTCCAAATGCCACATTGCTGCAAAGAAAGAAACACAACCCCAATTTAATACCAAGGCATGGAGTGAAGGACATAAAATTCTCCTGAGCTTTTGATATCAGAGGTGTTGAAGCCAGCAGATAAATCTGAGAAAACTCCAGCAGAGAATATAAGAGAACATGCATCCTTAAACAGCCTACTGGAGGTAGCAGAGACTGACCAGAAGGAGTAGACTCAGTCTCAAGGTAACTGGGAGAATATTCTTAGGTTCACTTTTTTGTACTATTCAGAAGGAGGGGGTCAGAGATGACCTTAGAGACTGGCCACTGGAATATCACAGGCAAGGTTGACACTAGTCAAAGCATCTTGACAGGCAAGGAAGTGTGACAGTGGATGATTGATGAGCTAAATGTGGGAGAAGCAGGTTAGAAACAGGAATGGATTGTAGCAAATGCATATGAATCTGGTGGGGGAGGTTCACGGATCGATCAGTACAGTCAGTGGATTTTGTAAAGTTTGGTCAGGGGAAATATGCTTTACAAGTCTGATAAATAAGCTTTATAAGTCATAAGGCATTTAACGAATCATGTTAATATAACCCCTCAAAACCACATAATCATATTCAGATTGATTCTACAAACACTTAATCCTGACTGGGAGCTAGGGATGCAGTTGTGCATCCCATGGACCGTGCCTTTGGGTCCCGCCCTTCTTCATGCAGAACAGCACAAGTGACTGAGGAATCTCAGGTTCTCGACCCATTACTGGAGCTGGTGGTTACTGGAGAGTCAGACAGGAAGGGAGCTGAGCTCATTATGGAAAACCAGCCAAGTGATTTGAGGTCTCTGTTGCTTTCTTTCTCCTCCCTCTTCTGCTAATGGCTTGCCTGGAAGTTGAGAGCAAAAAAATCTGATCAGAAGCTAACATTCTATACTACGTAATGCAACTCTCAGAAAACACTTTGTTTGATATGGATAATTGTTCCTTTCTCGTTGTTGTTGCATTTAGTGCCTCTGATTTCCCAGTTTTAATGAGCTGCCAATTTTCATTCTTAGGGAGGAAGAAAGGAACACAATAAATATGTAAACAAAGAGGCAAATAAGTAAATGCAAGTGAAAAAGTAAATGTTCAACACTTAGATTACAGATGTTTGTTGATCAATGTGTTTGTGAATCCAAATTAGATGTGCATGATGTGTTTCTCAGATTTCAAGATAAAAGTCATTAAACTTTTCAAGGGACTGTCTACAAGCACTGGTATATTAACAAGGAGCTGCCACATTCTACTGAAGGCTGGTATTTACATAGCTCTGAATTCTTTCTTAAGGTCATTGGGAATGATTTGGATTCCTGTGTCCTTACTTACCCTTCAAAATGGCAAGTCCCATAGAATTGCACTTAGTCTACTCAAACCCCAAAGAAAAATCCATAAAATTAAAATTATAAGTAGTAATACAAGCAAACATTGTCATGTGCCATACAAATCTTCTATAGATTATTACTTAAGAAATCCTGGGCTGGGGTTGTGGCTCAGCGGTAGAGCACTCACCTAGCACACGTGTGGCCCAGGTTCGATCCTCAGCACCACGTACAAATAAAAGCATCATGTATAAATAAAATCAAATAAATAAATATTTTTTAAAAAAGAAATCCTCACCTTGTCCTTATGAAGGAGTGATGTGTATGATGAAGAAATGCAGCAAAGACTTCACCAGGCATGTGTTCAGCCTCTGTCATGGGGACAGTTAGGCTGCAGTCCACAGATTGTATGTCTCAAAGGCTCAGTTGTGCAATGAATGAAGTAAGCACATCTATCTTTGCGTAGTAGATTGTTCTTATAACTCTTTCAAGTTTAGTATCATTAGCCTTGTTTTCTAACAATGGAACTGAGGTTTACAGTAATGAAATAGTTTGCCCAAGGTCTGATGTTCATTAACATATGGAGAGAACCTCAAGTCTACAACTGTCTGCCCTGAACTCTATCTTTACGCTAGTATACCTGCCTGTCTGCTAAGTCTCAGGAACTCTCCCTGGGGCAGATTTTATGTAAAGCCATTGTTGCTTTCAATGAGGGACTCTGCCATGTGTTCCTGGAACATTTAAAATATCCATCATCCAGATTGGCATGGCCCTGACAGATACTGAATCTTTCAAGCAAACAAGGTCATAGATTTCCAAGAGAATGTCTATGGCTTCTTCATTCCTGATTCCAAGGGCTAATGTATTCATAATATTTAATTTATTAAGGTCAGTCCAAACCCCACAAATAATGTAGAAGGAATATAAATAGATTCCATGGATGCATATTTTTGTCTACCTCAGTTACTGGTAAATCAAATTCAATACAGATATTCTAATATTATATTATGCTTAATATCTGATTTGTCTTTGTTTATATTTAACATAAATATTTAAAAATCCAGCTGCTTTAGAAATAAGATGTATATTTGATTTGCTTTATATTTGAAATATCTATTCTTATGTATCATTATGTGCAATTGTCACTTTACAGTTATGGCTGCATTGAAAAAAAGTAATCAATAGCATTTCTTTCTTTATTCTTTATATTCCTTGGGAATTGAAGTAGGTTCTCTCTCTCTTTTTTTTTATTTCTGTTTTTCTCATTTGATTCAGGATCTTAGTTAATTGCAAATTTTCTCTATTGTAATTTCTCCATCTCCAGTGTGGAAACTCCAATAAGTGATTTGCCAACAATTAAGCTGATTCTTAGGTTGATGATGATGTGATTTGGGGGGAATAGAGGGTGCTACAGCATATAGTTTGTTACAATAGCAACAAAAATAAGGAAAAGCATGTTAAGCTTGTTTCAAATACAAGAAAAATAAAAGAGGGTATAATTGTTCATTATTGGAAATTTATATTTTAAAATGTTTGTGGCAGAAAATACTATAAAGGCCAAATGTCAATTGTATTTAAATACACTATTCTCTTTTTTTAATGCAGAGTTTCCTTTTACCAAGTGTTTTCTGTCTCTCACTCTCTCTATATATATGTGTTTGTGTATGTGTGCGTGTAGTAATCTCTTTTATTCATGGTTTTCCTTTCTGTGGCTTCAGTAATCTATGGTCAACCATGGTCAGAAACAATATATTAAGTGGAAAATTCCATAAATAAATAATGCATAGTTATTTTTTTCTTAGAGTTTTATAGTTAACTATGGCTATACTTAGTAGTTGGGTCCATCCTGACAAACTCATACATGCATGAAATTCAATACCAGTTCATGACTCCTTTTCCTCCCATCCTCGCTCTCCTTTCCCGTTCTCCTTCCTCTACTCTACTAGACTTCCATTTGTTTGTCTAGTTATTTATATTTGATTCTTTTTACTTATGTTTAAAGGTGAAGTTCTCTGTGGTATATTTATATATGCACATAACATGATTTTTGAAGAATTCACACTCTGCCTCTTGATCTTTTTCTACATTGCTAATCTTCCTTTTATCTTTATGTTATCCTATCCTTCCCCTTCCCTTTCTTTTACTCTAGCTTCCATAAACGAGAGAACATTCAACCTTTGAGTTTCTGAGTTTGGCTTATTTCACTTAGCATGGATTTCCATTCATTTACTGGCAAATGTATAGGTTTTAAATTGTGCACCATTCTGAGTAGTTTGGTGAAATCTTGTACCATCCTTCCCCATCCTGCCCTTGACATTGCTTTGTCCAGAGTATCCATGTGGTATATACTATATAACCTTTGGTCACTTAGTAGTCATCTTAATTATCAAATTGATTGTCGTGGTGTAGAAGTGATTGTGTTCTCATAACACTTATGCAGGCCCCCAAAGTCCTGATGCTGACAATTCTGATATGCCAAAGAGAAACTTCCTTTAAGTGAAAAGGTGAATGTTCTTCATTTCATATGGAAAGAAAAAAAAAAACATATGCTAAGGTTGCTAAAATCTATGGTAAGAATGAATATTTTATTTGTGAAATTGTGAATAAGGAAAAAAAATCATGCTATGAGGAAAAAAAATCATGCTAGTTTTGCTGCTACTTCTTAAGCAGCAAAAGGCGTAGCCACAGTGTACAAGTGTTTAGTTAAATGAAAAAAAAAAAAACACCTTAAATATGTATGTACCTACAGGAAAAAGTATTATATATGTAAAGTTTGGAACTGTCTGCTGTTTTAGGCATCCACTGAGAGTCTTCAAACTTATCCCTTTTGGGTAAGTGGAAATAATGTGTATATTGCACACACCCCCACACACTCCTGATAATTGTTTAAACAAAGCCAAATGGAATTTAATTGTAATAATAAGCTGAAAGTTATTTGAGTCAGATAAAAATTAAAATTATTCCATAATCTAAAACATAATTCAAATAGAAATTTAATTATCTATTATTTACTATTTTTGCCCTGATATAATTATTGTTTGGTAATATTTTCTATGGTCTAATATATTTCATTCAAATACCTCAAAACTATATGTATGCAAATCCACAACAATGAAAAAGATCAAGTAATTGCATTTCTAACCACTCAGTTATGTATGCAGTGATGTATTTGTATCTTCCATATGACTGCTCTTTAGAAAAGTCTTTTCACTCAGTTTAAGGACATTCAAAGTACAGAAAACAAGCCTTTTTTTTTTTTGTAGATTATATTCAATGCAGAATCATTAGATATATTTTACTAGATGAGGGTCAGCTCACTATAGGGAAAAGTGCTTACTACAATACCATTTAGCAGTTATAATATCTGATTTTTCTCAGAAAATAGAACAAATAAAATCTGTATGTAGGTGTTTTGGTGAAGATTAAAAATAAAGTGTTAAATCAACCAATACTTACTAAAAGCCTGAAATATACTAAACACTCTGCAAAGCAATTAATTTAGTGTCTGAAATACAGTAGACACATAGTAATTAGGAACTTTTATTAATAGATAAATATGTTTCTCATATTATTAAATTTCTTATGGTTGTTATCTATTTTCAGAAATGAAGTTGTCCTGTAAAGTGTAGTTTATCTGGTAAACTTGTTTCTTTTGGGGTTTGACCTGATAAGCATGATGGTTTAAATTTTTAGCTAAATCTATTGTCTTTCAGGGAGTCATGAAAGTATGCCTTGTTCAAATGCCCACAACCTGAAATCGAACACTCTGGGAAATGCCAAAAGCCAAAACTAGGATTTGCCTTTCTGATGTCTTAAAAGCTCAATCTTCTTCTTCTTTTTTTTTTTTCCATTTAAAAGAGAACCATTGTATTTCAGGTATATGGATATCTTTGATGATTTATGGATTTATTTGATTGGAGAAATTTTATGGTATACAAGATGAACAAAGATAGCATATAAGTAGCCCGAATGATTTTAAACTAATTGTAAGGTTAAATTTTTTCTTAAAATGATCTTCATCCATGGCATTTTAAAGAAAGTAATGAAAGGAAGGAAAATTATATCCTGTTTTTGACTTTTACAGTTACTTATTCCCATGAAGCAGAGATGCCTACCCAGTGCAATGTATTTAATAAACATCACTAAATGAAGCTAGGCAGGTATGCAAGCACTAAGTACGATGTTAGGCACCAAGGAATACAAGATTTATGAACAGTCTTGGGTGGTGAGATCCTTATATGGCACATAACTTGGTACCTTGTACCATATAATGTCTCCCTGGTGATAAGAAACTTGAGGAGAGGTTGTATTTTATATACTTTTATATTCTCCATAGCTTTTAGAGAACCTCATTCAGAGTAAGCCGTCCATAAATATTTGTTAACCAGCAGTCTGACTGCTTGACTTAACTGTTAAACAAAACCTCATTTCCAGCCACCTTACAACTTTGCTTTTGTATTGTCTAGCTTTCCTTTACTTGTGGTTCAGGAAGAAAAGCATCTGGATTTAAAAGCTGCTGGTGACGCTACATCAGTAAAAGTCCCAGGAGTACAGCTCCGGACGCTGCCCATGCTGCCCTTGTCAAAACCCATATCCATTACAGGGGGTTCAGTAACTGTGATCATTTGAATCTGAGTTCTTTCCAATTCCCTAACTACCTTTCTGTTCTGCTCATTTGCTCCTAATTAACCAAAGGTGAAGGACTGTGGCAATGCTGCCTTTTGTGTCAAATCCATTTATCTATTCTTTCCAGACAACTTGTAAACTAGAGGATCAGAGATGACTCCCAGTGGGTATCTGTAGACAAAGGGGAAAACTCCCATCTCTGAGGTATTGCTTGCTGTGTGGACCCATGAGTCAGCATGTTTTTAGCTATTGATTAGGAAGCTTGGGACCTGGAGTCAAACACATCAAGGTGTAGTCCGTCTCTGTCCTTTGCTGGTGGTGTGACTGTGGTAACTACTAACGGACACCTCCCCCGTTCATCTTAGCTCTTGATTCAGAAATTTACACAAGACACTTATGAAGGAATTCCTCAGGCCATGTAGTTGGCACTGAAAGAGGATGCTTGACTGCGGAGCAGGCACACCGGCGTCCTCTCAGAAGTCAGAGGCACACCTCAGCTGTGAGTCTAGCTCCTTTCAGTCACACTGGCCGCAGGCACTTCCTTTCCCCTATATGGAGTGTACATGAGCCTAGCAGGAGGGAAGCATGTTAACCTTCCTAGCTTCTGATTGGCTACTGAATGGTAACTTCTGATTGGCTACTGAATGGCATAAAGCTATGTTAGTTCCGCATTAAATTTGAGCCTGGTTACCGAACCTGGCTCCCCTTGTGGTGTGTTCGCCATCGCACCCATTTTCCGGGGTCCTGCTTGGTCGTCCCGCTCCATTTGCAACACACTTAAGCTTTTTGAATCTCAATATCCTTACCAGCAAAACAGAACAAAAACAAAAAAGCAGGGCACTGTTTGCCCTGAATAAATACCAGTTTGCTATTATTGCTGCTGTTCTGTTCTTTCTGTATCACTTTTGCATTTTAGCACATTGTGTGGATCTTTGTATGTGTCAGCATACGGGCCATTTTATCACTCAATATCAACGTTTCTGCCTCATTTACCCTTATATGATCTAAAATGATTTTTTCCCCTGTTTTCCTCTCTTCTTTTTTCCTTGTTACTCTAGCCTGTGTCGTTCCTATGAGTTTTAGGTTTAAGGTAACCTTGAATTCCATCCCTATTGTTTTGCATTCCTTTTTGTTCGATACCATATGTAAACTATGAGTAGCAATCCCATTTGACTTTCTGAATTGAAGACTGTATATCTGAACTTGATGGGAAGTAAATCTGCTGTGATTCAGAAACTGCCACTTGTGTGAAGCACTGGCAATAACTATAGAGACTACATAATTTGTAAATCAACAGAGCACACCTTCTTGTTATTTCAATTTGAACTTTGATAGTCCTTGGATCACACAAAATCTCAGAGGTCTTCACCTTTATCTGTCTGATGTTTTGACTTGTTGAAAGATACCCTAACCATATCTTCATTTAAAAATTCTTCAATCTCCCAGAATTCTGCTCAGAGCAATGTCTGTTCTTTAGGAGGGTGATTCCACCTCATGCTGCTGTCTTTTTTAGGGAATTTTTCTTTTTTAATAAAATAGGGCAATTTTGAGTGCAGCCTTGAAAGGAGAATATCCTGAGTTTGGTTGCCAAATCATCTAAGCTCATCTAAGTGAGATTTATTAAAGAGACTCTGAGTAGGCCTGCCGCTCAGCATCTGGAAACTTTTGGGGAAGTACAAATAATATGCACTTTTCCTCTGGGTCTTTTCTGGCTCCCTGTCAGGCAATTCTGAGAGTTAGTCCCTTCCTCTCTCACTGGACAGTCCTCACACCACCCATAGTCACTGAAGTGTGAGAGCTAAAATTGTTAACTAGTTAATTATTAGATGTTGTAACTAGTTATTAGTTAATCTTCAGATATAATAATGGGTAATTCACAGATATAATGTATGAGATCTTAATAAGGCTGAGCTTAAATTGCAAGGAGGACGTAAATCTTGTGAATTAGGTAGGGGAATAACATGAGAAGCACTAGAGGCTAGATGTAAAGTTTTAGAGTTGCTATCACAGGAAATGTGGGAGATTTTTTTCCTTTTTATTTTTAGTTGTGAATAATGTTAGGATTCATTTTATTTATTCATTATTATAAAGGGATGGAATATAATTTGCTCTAATTCAGTTGCCCGTATTTCCCATTTCCCTTCCTTCCTCTCTCCCTCTATTCCCTTCTCTTTATTCTGCTGATCTTTCTGCAGTTTAATCTTAGTTTTTTTTTTTCTTTCATCTTTTGGATGTACATAATGTTGCAATTCACTGTGGCATATTCATATAAGTACATAGGAAAGTTAGGTTGAATTCATTCCATCGTTCTACCCTTATCCCATACCTTCTCCTGCCTCAACCCCCTTCATCTAGTCCACCCATCTTGTTTTGATGGAACCTCCCTTTTCCCTTTCTCTCTCTCTCTCTTTACCCCCTTATCTTGGACAAGCTACCACATATCAGAGAAAACATTTCTGAGTCAGAAAAATGTACCATGGGGATTATTGGTCTAGCAGGTGTAGTCACCTGGGCAGTAAAAGATGGGAGCGAGGGGGAACCTGCCATTCCCTCCTGGACGAAAAGAAATAATGGCAGAAATGCAACCAGTACCACGAGTCAGCAGCCATCAGGAGTCCAGGATGGGAGGAGGGACTCCAAGGTGGTTCCTTTTGAGGTGTTATCAGATTTGATTCAGTTGGCTTGTTGTAAGCTGCCTGTCATGGCCAGCCACAGCGCCGCGGGAGAAAAACTCGGAGGCAGAGTAAAGCTATTACTACTTTTACTTCTACTTTCTTAGAGAGAGCTTAGAGAGAGAAAGAAAGATTTTTCTTCTTAGAAAGAGCTTAGAGAGAAAGATTAGAGATAGCTTTTTCTTCTTCTTCTTAGAGAGAGAGAAAGATAGAGCTTCTTCATCTTCTTAGAGCTTAGAGAGAAAGAGAGAGAGCTTGAAAGAGAGAGATTTCTTCTTTAGAGAGAGAGAGAGCTTAGCTTTTAGAGCTTCTTTCTTCTTTCTTCTTTCTTCCTCGGGAGCCTCTGCCTGACTCTGACCAGGAATTACTTCTTCTATCTGGTTTCTCTTCTGTAACCGCTCTGCCTACGTTCTGGCCGCTCTGATTCTTTTCTTCTTCTCCGACCCGAACTCTTCTTCTGACCGAGCGACTGCATGACTGACTGAATGAATTCATTCTTCTCCTGACTCCGACCGCTTTCACCCGGTTATATACCTTTAGCTTTGCGGGTGCCTCACGTGCATTTACAGGTGCGTCACATACATACTTATTATCAGGTGGAACTTATGGCTTCCAGCTGACTGCAATAGCCATCTCCCTAATTGGGGCTCCTTCAGCTTGTGATAATCCAATAGAAGAATGCATCCAATACATTTCTTTGGGAGGAGAGGAAGGTGACCTTACAGGCATGGGTGGGTCATTGCAGCGGAGATAATTCACCAAGAGGGTGTGTAGAAAGAGAGACAGGAAGCCCTCACATGAGCTCAACAATTGTAGAGTGTTTTGCCTTGTGTCTTAGTTTTCTAGTGTTAGACAGGCTTGAGCTTTGACCTGGTACTACTGGTTACATTTTGTACTTGCTCCTATATTTTGATGAGTTTTAGTTTCCTTATCCATAAAATGGGGATGGAATAAAAAGCACTATTCAGTAGATAACATGGTGGGGAGCAAATACATCATAGGATATGAAGGTATTTAGCACAGTTAGGAAAGACCAGCACCCAGTAAAAGAGACCTGATAAAAATATGACATATTCAGATCCTTGTGATTAAAGCAAGTATTGGGATTGTTGATACAGAGAGTCAGAAGAGGGATAAATCAGGGAATTTTCCCTCTTTCTATAAAGGCTGGGACTTTAAGAATACAATAATACTATATGCCTTTTAAGTACCACACATGAATTATTGAACAGGTGGAAAGATTCTGGCTTTTTATCCTGGGCATAAGACTTTTAAAATCCCTTGGAGACAACTAGAGGACCCTGTGAGGAAAGGCAGATCTTATGGATGAGGCAGCCATAAAATGCATCATTAATTCGTCCACTTTGAAAAAGGTTATTTATTGAGATCAGTGCATGTTTCACCGTCTCTGAGTCATCACCATCAACCCTGATAATGCTCTTTTCTTTAAAGGGAGGTAGTGAGCTTAATCATGCACCAAAGGATTTAAAAATTACAACTTTCAATACCTGACAAAATATTTTTCTGCCTCACTGACTGACATAAAATGCAAATAATAATTCTGTATTACTTCCCCAGTAGCATCATATGGAATAACTAATGAATGCCAAGAACTAAAAAATACTGATTAAACATGCAATAAATGCTAATCATTATTTTTATTTATTTTTTGCTATTATAGTGCTATTGTTTATTTATTTATTTATTTTTTGCCATCATTTCAGTGGCCTAGACCTTCTTTTTCTACAGCTGCAAAAATGCATTGGTAATTATGAGAATTAACCAAGCCTCAAACTGGATTATGGTGGTGGCAGACATCCTTAATTACGGCAATGGAAAATGAAGGTCATTGTTGGTTTGAATCCAGTGTAGGTCAGTGCAGCAAAAAAGCCATTAAGAGCTGAATGTGATTCTGTGCTCTGAACAGAATGAATTGATGCCTCAGCCCAATTTCTTAGTAAACAGGTGTCCTACATCCATGCTAACAATCACAGAAAGGACCAACTGCCCCTTAGCTGGCAACCTAGATAAGCACTAGTTCTCTGCTCCGCTTCATGTTAAAAGTCATCCACACAGCGCTGAACATTCAGCTGCCCAGACGACACCCAGACCAATTAAATCAGGATCTCTTGGAGTGGGACTCAGGCATCAGGCTTTTATTTTTTATTTTTTTTAAGTAATTCTGGGTGATACCAATGTACAGCCACGTTTTTGCACCACTGATCCATAGGAAGGAAAAGCTGAAAAGCAACTCTTTTGGCCCTCCTCAACACACACTATTTTTTTTCAAAGATAGCTTTGCAATGAACCATGACCTATGGCAGAAGTGTTTATTTCAATAATGTCCGAGCAAGTTAAGACGGATCTGGAGATAAATAACATGTTGTGGTTTATTTGGATACCTCTTTGAAAGCTCTGAGGATTATCCTGTTACTTGAAAAACTGATTTGTAATCCCAGCCCCGGCCACCACTTGGATATTTGATGCTACAACCTGACTGCAGACATGCACATTTGAGGCCTATAAAAAGTTTCTGAGGTTTCTGTACTCATACCCATTTATTACCCTGTCGATGCACGATTTAGATCTTTGTCTGAGGACAGGAAAGCTTTTGTACTTACTAACTTTATATAAGAAACACAAATCTCTTTTTTTTTTTTTTTTTTTTTAACCTGTCATTTCCAATTCAGATCAACCAACAAAAGGCAGCCTGACTCTCCCAGCCCCTCCTTCTGCTTGGTAGGTGACAAGATAGTGCAGGCTGAAGGCAATTCTAGATAGAATGTACCTGGAAGGAAAATTAGACTGTAGGAACATTTAATATCCTACATGGCCTAGAGCTTCCAGAAACTTCCCAGATCAATATGTTTTTCTCTCTCCAGTTTGCAGACGGTGTTATTTATTTATTTATTCTTTTAGGAGACAGCCAGACAGGCCACTGGCAAGATGAGTCAAACATGATGGCACTCTATCATTTCCTACATCCTATGGGAGCTCTATGTTGGATCACTGTGAGTGCAGTAACTAAAGTTCAAGTGCTACTGAAATGCCCAACACAGGAAGGATATGCTGTACAATTGGCTTTAACTGGCTGGCTGGGATTCAGTTTTGCTATTACTGTTCTTAGAGCAAACATCTCATCTTCTTTCTAGATTATGAAAGTTTTCAAAATTTTAGAGTAAGAAGAATTTCAACATTTCTACTTTTCAGATGAGAAAACTAAGGCCCACACCCACATAGCTAGTGGAAGATCTAGGAGTCCTAACTCCCACTCTAGCACTGTAGCTGTGCCTTGCAGGATGACCTTAGACCAAGGGCCAGAGCAATCTGCTCTTCACTCCTGGTGTTGCTTAAACTGGAAACACTTGCCCAACAGTGACAACAGATCTGGAGATTATGGCCCATGAACAGTGCTGAGGGTTTGAGATGAGGACAGGTCCCATTTTCTAGGCTTTGGGGTTTTCCTTAAATTTTTGAAATTTAAAAATTCTTTATAAAACATATGAGCTCTTCAGAAAAACATAGGGAATTGTATAGTCTCACAAGAGGCAGATCTGATAATCATGGTGTGGGATTCACCTCACTACCTGTCCTTGGGAAATAACACTGGATGAAAACTTATCTCCACTAAAATTACTAAGCACCACCAACATCCTTTCATATGTTAAATAACCTAAAAACGTTTAACACACGATCCTAGCAGTGTTGATTTTGCTTTAGTAATTCAGCTTAATAGTACTTTGAATTATGTACATATATTACAAGTGACACTGAAATAATGGAGGAGAAAGGCAAGCCTTTATATTGTCTTAAAAAAAAAAAACATGAATAAGTTCATATACTAACACTTAATTTTCCAGCAGTGTATCATCATTAAATTTTTTGATATATGGTTATGTCAAGTTGGTTCCATAATGGTTAATTTCCATATCATATATGATGTTATTTTTCAAAGAAATTATAAATTACAGTAGCTACTTGAGTGACTGATACCAGTAGATAGCCATCCAGTATATTAGAATTTACCTGTCTTGTTTTACTGTAAGCCTTAATTATAAAGTAAAAAAAAAAAAAAGTGCTGCCTTGAAGAAACCAAATAGCAAACTGTATCTCATACAGAGTCCATGCTCTCATGGACCTTATATAGCAGTGGGGCAATATGATGGTTAAAAAAATAATAATAAGGGCTGGGGTTGTGGCTCAGCGGCAGAGTGCTCGCCTTGCACGTGCGCGGCCCAGGTTCTATCCTAAGCACCATGTAAACATAAATGGATTGCATTTAGTACAACTAAAGTAAATAAATAAATATTTAAAAAAAAATAATATCATGTCAAAAGTAAGTAGTAAGGCTGGTGTGGTGGCGCACGCCTGTAATCCCAGCACTTGGGAGGCTGAGGCAGGAGGATCGCGAGTTCAAAGCCAGCCTCAGCAATGGCGAGGCACTTAGCAACTCAGTGTGAGACCCTGTCTCTAATAAAATACAAAAAAAGGGCTGGGGATATGGCCCAATGGTCGAATGCCCCTGAGTTCAATCCCCGGTACCAAAAAAAAATTAAAAAAAAAAAAAAAGTAAGTAGTAAATCAAGAAAAACCCAACAGGGCATGAGTGGGTGCGATTGATGGAAGATTTATTTTATTTTGTTATTTATCCATTTTTGGTGTTGGGGATTGAACCCAGGGGTACTTTACCACTGAGCTATATCCCTGTCCTTTTTATTTTTCATTTTGAGACAGGGTCTTACCAAGTTGCTGTGAGCCTAAATTGCTGAGGCTGGTGTTGAACTTGCAATCCTCCTGCCTTACCCCCTTGAGTTGCTGGGATTACAGGTGTGTACCACTGTGCCTGGCTAAAAGGTTCATTTTAGAACAGTTGATCAGAAAAGGACTCACTGATAAGGTGAGATTTAGCAGCGATTTAAAAAGGAACTAAGAGAGCTACATTGGTTTCTGGTAGAAGAGCATGATTAGTTTGATAAATAATAAATACTAGTTTAACCTTTTTTAAAGTATTAAGTAGTCTCCTGACTTCAAGTTTATTAATCATTATTTCATAGTTATAAGTTACAGAAAAGGAATTTTTGAAAAGCCTTATTGGATAGTTCACAGAAACTCTGTGAGGGTTAGAAAACTTGGTGCAGACTCACAGCCAGGACACAGTGGTCAGTGGAACAAACAACCATGATGACCCCAAACCAGAACATCTGTTCTTGGAACCCTTATCAAGGCTAAGCAGGGACTTGAGTTTGCAGCAACTGTTGAAGGTACTGGACAGCCTTCTTTTTGGTCTCCAGTTTCTCATGTCAATTTCTTGGTAGTGAAAATTCAGTACTACCAAGTGGAATTAGCAGAGTCTGATGTGCCTGGGGCCACATTGCACAGAACACAGGATGGATTCAGTCTCCGTGGTGCAGGAATTCCTGAACAATGGAAGAGCTCAGACCACTGCAGGGATCTCCTACAACCCAAGCATTCTTCAACAGCAATCACTTTTTCTTATATTGTTCCTAGCCTCCAAATAATGAATATCATTTTGTTCTGCGTACAGGTGACTTGTTTATTTAAATATTAACTATTCACAGTAGCCATTATGTTTGCAGAAAGTTCATTGCTTGGATGATATAAGCAGGGCCTTGAGACAAAAACAGAATTTCACTTCAACTAAAGAGATTAAGATTACATATGAGAGTGAGTATATATAGTTTATCCTTGAAGTGGATTATTGGATTATTGCTAAATAAATATAAGACATATTTAAACAGATGAAGTTTGCATGTATAAATAGGTTGGAGATATGTAACTGATTTCAACACCCTGTGAGGATATGTCTGACATCATGAGCATTAACATTTAAACCTCAATTGCTCCAGTGCCCAGAGGATTTTGTGTGGCCTCAGTCTACTCCCAAGTGTTGTTTCCCGTGGCAGCATTGACTGTCTGTAGCCTGGTGTTGTGACATGGGTTGGAGTCGACTTCTCTGAGCTCACATCTGTTCCTGACTTGTGGGCTTGTCCTCTCACTACCTCTGATAGTGCAGTCTTCAAGGTTCAAGTTCTTTGCTATTTCCTCCTTTTATTTCCCTGGTAGACCTCAAAGCACTGCATAAACTTAGAGTCTTGTAACATTTTTGATGAACATAACTAAGTTTTTCCTGTTAACCCTTCTTTTACATAGATTTAAAGACAATCAGTTCAAGTTGGGGAGGCAACCTGATATCTATCTTTTTCACTGTCTTTATTAATATTTGTTTCCCAAAGATCTTTGTCTCACAAATACTATCACCATTATCAAACATAAAATGCCTCTTCTCCCTCAATTGAAAAATCTAAACCACTTCCTCCCAGTTGTAGATCCAGACAGAAATTTGCATGTGACAGTGCATAAAGAAGGAGCTCTAGTTCAGGATCAGCTTAGAAACCTGGACACTCCCACATAGACAAATAATATAAAATGGACTTAAAGCGCTATACAGATTCAATGTGATTCCAATTAAAATCCCAACGTCATTCCTTATGGAAATAGAAAAAGCAACCATGAAATGCATTTGGAAAAATAAGAGTCTCCAAATAGCCAAAGCAATCTGCACTAAGAAGAGTAAAGCAGGAGTCATCACAATACCAAACATTAAACTATACTACAAAGCTATAGTAACAAAAATGGCATGGTATTGGCACCAAAATAGACATGTAGACCAATGGTACAGAACAGAAGATACAGAGACAAACCCACATAAATACAGTTATCTCATACTAGGCAAAGGCACCAAAAACATACATTGGAGAAAAATTAACTTCTTTAACAAATAGTTCTGGGAAAACTGGAAATCCATATGCAACAAAATGAAATTAAACCCCTATCTCTCAGCATGCGCAAAACTCAAAGTGGATCAAAGACCTAGGAATTAGAACAGAGACACTGCACCTATTAGAAGAAAAACTAGGCCCTAATCTCCAACATGTCGGATTAGGCCCCAACTTCCTTAATAAGACTCCTATAGTGCAAGAATTAATATCAAGAATCAATAAATGGGATAGATTCAAATTAAAAAGCTTTTTCTCAGCAAAAGAAATAATCAGTGTGGTAAATAGAGAGCCTATTAATTGGGAACAATTTTTTACCACATGCAAAGTCAGATAGAGCTAATCTCTAGAATATATAAAGAACTCAAAAATCTTAACACCAAAAAAAAAAAAAAAAAAAAAAAACCCAATCAATAAATGTGCCAAGGAAGTGAACAGACACTTCTCAGAAGAAGATAAACAATCAACCAACAAATACACAAAAAAATGTTCAACATCCCTGGCAATCAGAGAAGAGAAATGCAAATCAAAACTACTCTAAGATTTCATTTCATTTTAGTCAGAATGGCAGCTATTAAGAACACAAACAACAATAAATGTTGGAGAGGATGGGGGAAAAAGACACACTCATATATTACTGGTGGGACTGCAAAATGGTGCAGCCAATATGAAAAGCAGTATGGAGATTCCTTGGAAAACCGGGAATGGAACCACCATTTGACCCAGTCATCCCACTCCTTGGTCTATATCCAAAGGACTTAAAAACAGCATTCTACAGGGACACAGCCACATCAATGTATCTAGCAGCACAATTCACAATAGCTAAACTGTTGAACCAACCTAGATACCCTTCAGTAGATGAATGGATAAAGAAAATGTGATATACATATATATATATATATATATATATATATATATATATATATACACACACACATATATATGCATATATATACACACACATATATATACACATATATATATCATATTTTCACATATATATGTGTGTGTATATATATACATACATACACAATGGAATGTTACTCATCAATAAAAGAGAATAAAATTATGGCATTCGTAGGTAAATGGATGAAGTTGGAAAATATAGTGCTAAGTGAAGTTAGCCAATCCTAAAACTCCAAATGCCGAATGTTTTCTCTGATATAAGGAGGCCGATTCACAGTAGAGTTGGGACGGGGAGCATAGTAGGATTAGAAGAACACTAAAAAGGCCAATGGGGAGAAAGGGGAAGAGAGAGGGCAAAAGGGTAAAAAAAATAAAATAAAAGATGGCAGACTGAGATGGATATCATTACCTTAAGTGCATGTATGAAGATACAAATGGTGCAAATATACTTTGTATACAACCAGAGATATGTAAAAATGTGCTCTATAAGTGTAATATGAATTGTAATGCATTCTGCTATCATATATAACAACTTAGAATAAAAGAAAAGGAAAAAAAAAAAAAAAAAACCTCAAAGTGGATCAACGACCTAGGAATTATACCAGAGACCCTTTGCCTAATAGAAGAAAAAGTAGGCCCGAATCTTCATCATGTCAGATTAGTCCTTGACTTCCTGAACAATACTCCTAAAGCACAAGAAATAAAATTAAGAATCAATAAATGGGGTGGATTAAAACTAAAATGTTTCTTCTTAGCAAAAGAAACAATCAATGAGGTGAACAGAGAGCCTTCCTTTGGGGAGCAAATTTTTGACACATGCAGGTCCGATAGAGCATTAATCTCCAGGATATATAAAGAACTCAAAACAAACAAACAAACAAACAAATACCCAAACAACCCAATCGATAAATGGGCCAAGGACCTGTACAGACACTTCTCAGAAGAAAAAATACGATCAATCAACAAATACATGAAAAAATGTGTAACATCTCTAGTAATTAGAGAAATACAAATCAAAACTACTGTAAAGATTTCATCTCACTCCTGTCAGAATGGCAGTTATCAAGAATACAAACAACAATAAGTATTGGTGAGGATGTGGGGGAAAGGGCATGCTCATACATTGCTGGTGGGACTGCAAATTGGTGCAGCTAATCTGGAAAGCAGTATAGAGATTCCTTAAAACTTGGAATGGAACCACCATTTGGCCCAGTTGTCCCACTCCTTGGTCTATACCCTGAAGACTTAAAAACAACATACTATAGTAATGCAGCCACTTCAATGTTTATAGCATCACAATTTACAATTGCTACACTGTAGAAGCAACCTAGATGCCCTTCAATAGATGAGTGGATAAAGAAATTATGATACATATACACAATGAAATATTACTCTGCATTAAAAAAGAATACAATTATGGCATGTGCAGGTAAATGGATGGAGTTGGAGAATATCAAGCTAAGTGAAATGAGCCGATATCAAAAAAGCAGGGGCTGACTGTTTTCTCTGATAAGTGGATGTTAATCCATATGGGGGTGGTGAATGGGATAAGTGGAGGAATTTTGGATAAGGCAAAGGGGAGATGGAAGGGGCAAAAGGGCAGGAAAGATGGTGGAATGAGACAGACATCATTACCCTAGGTACATGTATAATTGCACAAATGGTGTGACTCTACTTCATGCACAACCAGATAAGTGAAAAATTCTGCTCCATTTGTGTACAATGAATTGAAGAGCTTTTACTGTTAATGTATAACTGATTAGAATAAATAAAAATATTTATAGTAAATAAAAAATATACAATGGATTTTGTGATGATCAGCTATACAAATTGGATAGTACATAGTTCATGCAATCATTTAGTTGTCTTTTACTCCAGCTAATGTAGAAGCTCAGGTGTCCAAACTATACAAGTTCCCTGTTCCTGCAGTTATTTTCAAATACAACTTGGGAAGTATGGGAATTAATAAAAAATGTATGTGAAAATGTACCATTAACAACTGGAATGAAGTAGGCTAGCTTAATTCAGATCAGAAACACATCAATAAGCAGAAAAGTTAGATGATTCCTAATAGTCACTTTGCTTAGCTGTTTTTGAGCAATTAGTAATTTTGAGCAATTAGTAGGTGGGGGATGGACCATCCAGTTCACAGCCATGTATAAGTAACACCTTGCACATACTGTGTGTATGTTTCTCAAGTTAAATAACATTACAAACACTGTTTAACTTTCTTTCATGACAACATTTTTTTTTTTGGTATTGGGAAAGGGATGGGTATTGTACCATCATTTAATAGATAAGAGCACTGAATTGCTGAAAGATGGTAACAAAGTAAAAGGTGACTGAACTACTGTACATCTCTCATCTCTCTACAAAAGGCTATTGAAAATATGGATTTCTGGTTATATGTACTCCTACCATTTATTTGGTAATATTTTGATAGCATCTTATATAGGTACTTTCTATCTTGATTTCTAAAGTTCATTGAAACTGCTTTTTCTTATCTAAATTCCTTACTTATATGAATGTTGAATTCAGTACTTTGTTTAGCATAAAGGCATTTTGGGGGGATTATAAAACAGATTCATATAGTATAGATTTTAGTATGACAGCTTTATCTTAGCTTCTATGAGCATGTCATTTTCAAAATTTCTATATGAATGTTGTCTCTCTTTTGACATTGCTCCTCAAGAGTCCCATGCCAGCTTAATTGACAATTTGCTGTTTGCTTTGAACTATATGTAGATTTTTTCCTTTGTACTCTGTGCGGAGTCATGAGTATGTATTTTAAGCTCTGTTTATAAAACTGTCTTCATTCTGATGTCTCTCAGGGCTTTTTTTTTTTTTTTTTTTTTTGTGTGTGTGTGTGTGTGTGTGTGTGTGTGTGTGTTTTGTTTTAGTTAATAAATATGATTTTGTGTTTTCCAGATAGTTATACAAATAATTGCTCCAGAGTCAGTATACCAGATTTACGAAGTTGTAAAGACAGACATTTGTTTTTGAGAAGTGGCAATTTTATGTTATTATTATTTTTTCTCAGAATCCAAAAGGCAAAAAGAGTAAAACAAACAAATAAAGCAACAAAACAAAACAAAAAAACAAAGCAAACAATAAGAAGAGGAGCACGTTTTCCTCCAGTAGAAATAAATTGCACGTCTCTGAGGAGTTTATAGTGCTTTAGGGGTATTGTATTTTTACAATAATATTACTGTGATGTAAGTTGGAAAAGATTTTCATATTATTTTTCATATCAACAAATATTGACTGAAATTTTATTGTACTAGTGAAAGAAGAAGCAAAGATGTTTAGCAGTACATAAACCTCAAAAATACTTAAGTGCTAGATAATAGAGAAGGCTTATTTGCTAAAAGATAATACTGCAAAATATATGCTAATATATTGAGGGAAACTCCTTTTATAGAGCACCTTCACTTACCAACTTTCAATGGGTAATATCACTGATATGAACAAAGCTATTGGCCAGAGCAAAACCATGCCAAGGACAGATGGTATTGAGGGTTCTTCTATTTCCTTATTTATTTATTTTTTGGTACTGAGGATCGAATCCATGGGTGCTCTACCACTGACTTACATTCCCAGCTCTTTATTCTTTTCATGTTCAGACAGGGTCTCCTTAAATTGCTGAGGCTGACCTCAAACTTGCAATCTGCCTGCCCTTGCGTTCTGAGTCACTGGGATTACAGACCTGCACCACCACACCTGGCAAATGCTTTTCCATAAGTCTTACAAATAGATGGGTTTCCAATCAGCCTGATGATTTCAAATATATGTAATGCCAAAAGAATTCAGAAAAAATATCAGAGTCTGCAGTAGTTGAAGGACATGTGACTGGAGATGCATTTTAAAGGACGAGTTAGATATGTTAGTAGACAAGAATAGGGATGTAGTTAGCATGAAACGGAAGGAAGTAAGGATGGCCTTTTGGGGATTGCTTTGTAAATCTGGTAGGATTAAGGGTATTATTTCTTTAGATGTTTGATGCTATCACAAATTGGGGTGAAAGTTTGAAAGTAGAGGTGATATGTGCAGAAACAGCATGTGAGGATTTTTGCTGATGATCACGTGGAAATCAAGACAATCAGTTGGGAGGTGAGGAAGGATGGGCAAAAAGATGAGTGTGCTTCTATGATGTGCTAGTCATCGTGGTGATTAACATGACTCTTCATTTGATTTCAGAAACTACTGTCAGATTATAAGCAGGGTGTCAGAACTCTGTTAATACCGTAAAGATGGATTAACGGGAACAGAAAGGAACAGTTTTAAATGGATGGGACTTGCAGCCTGATTCTGGGGAAAAGGGGAGTGGATCAAGAATATCTCAAAGCCTTTGGAGTGAGTTTTGAGATAGAAGCATTCAGGTGTTGGGAGGAGGAAGGAAAATAGCAGAGAAGACAAAGATAAAGCTTTTGAGTTGAAGAAGAAGAACCAAGATACACAAAACTGTAGAAACCCAAGAGAGCACGATTTTAATACTAATAGGGAAACTTTGCACCAAAAGCCCCAATTGTAATTCAGCTCCCACAGCTTCTAGCTCAGTCATCTATCCAATTGCTAATCTGGATGCTGGGGTTAGAAATAAATCTAGGCATCTTCTACCTATAAACTAAGTTCTCTCCTTGAGTGGAGAAAAAAAGTAGGTTATGGCTTTTGGTTTGGGCAGCTGACAGATTCTGATTTTCCTTTTTGACTGTCAGAAGAAAAAAAATCACCAATTCATTTCAATAAAACAACAAAATGTTAAAGTTAAAGACAGACCTGCACCATCACACCTGGCAAATGCTCTTCCATAAGTTTTACAAATAGATGGGATTCCAAACTTTATGATAAGCAAACCACTATGCACATTAAAAATGTACATGATGTATACAGAGAGTATAATTTTGTGATTTTTCTAAGTGAAAATATTTGTTATATATTTAGTTTACAATTAATATTGAAGAAGAATATTTCCACATCTATTTAAAGAACACATCAATTAAAAGAGGATGGCAAACACTACTGGAATAATACCTTTTCTGGAATTTGTGACTCAGAATACTTTTGGTAATAATCCCTGAAGTATAGGGAGCTCCTGATAAACATTGTTTTAGTAATTGGTCTATAAAATGGCTTAATCTTTTAAAATTTTTTTTCATGTTTTAATTAGTTATACATGATAGTAGAAGGCATTTATGCACTTTGTTATATCATACATAGATGAGTTAAAATTTCTCATTTTTCTGATTGTACATGCGTTGTAGAATCACATTGGTCATGCAGTCATATACACACATAAGGTAACGATGTCTATTCCATTCTATTATCCTTCCTATCCCAGTATTCCCCACCTCCCCTCTCTACACACCCCTTCTCCCAGTCCAGGTTTACTTTATTGTTTCCTAGTGCCCACCCACCATCTTTATTGTGAATCAACATCTGCATATCAGAAAAAACATTTGGCCTTTGTTTTTTTGGGATTGGCTTACTTCACTTAGCTTGATATTCTTCAATTCCATCTTATTATAGAGCCTGCTTCACCCACCCCCCCCCCCCACCACGATAGGAAAAAAAAAAAAAAAGTGAGGAAACCTATTGGAGGTAAATCTATAGTACGTAATTTTATTTAAATCTTTGCATTGAGGTGTTGGGGAGACCATTTAAAAAAGAGTAGGTAATAGACAGAAGCTTGGGAGCTACAGAGCTTGTGAGAGCAGTGGCATTTGTGGATGGAAGCCCTAAGCCCCAGTACGTGTAAAGAGGAGATTGATTTAAATTGAGGCAGTTTGTATTGTATCCTTATAGGTAGAGGAAGTTTAGAAACAAAAAGAAACACAGAGGTGAACATGCCTGGGGGATAATCATGAGAAGAGATCTCAAGGGGGCTGCCGCCCACAGCTAAGGAGAGAGGCCTTGAAGAGACCAACCTGAAACCACCTTGATCTTGGCTTGCCATCCTCCAGGACTATGAGGAAATACATGCATGTAGTTTAAGCCACCTAGTCTGTGGTATTTTGATATGGTAGCCTAGCAACCTAATATATGATATTTTCATGAAGTTCAAGATTTCCCTGCAATTGTCCATTTCACCATTATGCTCCCAACGGCTCCCAGGAGTTACTTCTGCTAAATATAGAGTTAGCTCATTAAGTTAATTTTCAGTAAAATTATCAAATCATAAACTTTTATCATAACCAAATAGCCTAATAGCATATGCCTTATAAGTGGCAGAAATGGGATGAAAGCCGATAGTTTTTGAACCTCAAGCACTTTCCACTACACACTCCTTTTATGATAAACCATCAAAAGAATAGCAAATATGATCTAAATTGTTTTGGCTCTTCATGATACTGCTTTTACTCACATGTTCTTTGGTATTTGTCATCAGAATACATCAGACCCTCTGAAATTCACTGCTATACTGTTGGAGCATCATGTAGAGTGGCCATTCTCAGCATCCCAGTGTCTCCTTGGGGAAGACCATAGGTAACCTTGAAGGAGCTAATAGGTTGCCCTTTGTGACCCTGGTTAACTTCCTTTCTTCATATTTATCCCTTTTATAAAACTTATGTGTCATTTATTTATTTATACAAATTTGCTTAAAATCAAATAGTGTAGTCGCCTGAAGCGCTTGGAGCAACGGAGCCACGGGAAGAACTTCAGAAGCAAACTGGAGACAAACAGCTTTTTATTCTGATAACTTTTCTCTCTGGTTCTAACAACAACTAACACACGCCAAACACAAACACTAAAATGGCGCTGACCCGATCAGCAATTTCGGCCAAGTCACTCGAGATCCCGCAACAAGTCTCGTGAGACTACGGGAGGAGACAATGCCCAAATCTCCACGGCTCATAGTCAACTGCAATTCAAGCCAATCCCCAAACAGGGCTCCTGCATTTCCCCCTTTTTGTTTTAAAAGAGGTAATGCTCTAGGACGTCTATGTGCAACCAACATTCTTACCCGTCATCGGATAATCAAGGCTGTGCCCTTGACTCCTGTCTTAGGTTGATATGTCGGCCACATGAGACTGTCCCGTGCGACTGTGCCTGTCTTAGGTTGTCCCCCTCTGGGGATCTTACCCGTCATTGGCTAACCAGCCATCCAATGGAGCCCTTTAGGATCGACTATATATGATGACTAACAGCCGTCCAATTGTGAGATGTTGCAGCTTTAAGGCGACAAGCCTTTTGGTGATGAGTCAAATTGCATAGCATATCAAATTGTTTAAACAAATCAGCTGCCCTAAGTTCCATCAAGTAACACACTGAATTCTCTAGACAAATACCCGCAAGGCATTGTCCCGTAAAGTCCCAAACAATGAAAGATCAAAATGTCCATTTGTTGTAACATGTTGATGTAGGAGGCCCCATGCATGTAGAGCAGAGGCCACACTGTTGGTGAGGTTGTTTGATGTTTGAGCAGCAGGGATGCTTGCGGCGGCCACGATCCCTGCAGCTGTAGCAGCAGACGTCTTTTTTATGTTTAGACAATGCCACCGGCAAATCTTCAGGGCCCGCTACCTAGAAACTCAAGCATCAATTATTAAAGGAAAGGCAGTGCTATTGCAGCACTGAGTCAAGAGGCGAGTTGTCAAACTACAAAACAGAATAATTAGATTAGAAAATTAAAGTTGATTTTTTGTTCACACACATCGCTGGTTGAGCTTCTACAAACATAAGTTGGAAAAATATCATATTTAGAACAAAACAAAGAAAGACTGAGGGTAATTACTGCATTAAAGATAGATTAAAGAAAAGGTAAAGGCACTTTAGAGAAATAATTTGTTAGCTGGAACCCTTGAGTCTCTGTATACAGAGCAATCTTTTACCTGTTGAGATAATTGAAATTAATGAGCTATTAAACAAATGAAGTTAATAACAAATAAACAATCTTATGTCAAAACACCAAAATATCAGGTTATATAGCACTAGTCATATTGTTTGCTAAAGAGAAGTCCCAGGGACACCTATAAATCAAAATTGAAAGTACCTTCATTTATAAAATTATTTACCTAAATTGAATACTCTTAACCTAAAATGAATTAAAGTTATTTGGATCCATATATATATATATTTTTTTTCTTTTTCATAAGCGCTTTGTTCTTTGTGACGTCACACTGGACAGACGAACAAGCATACAAACATATATTTGTGACGTCACATTAACATGAAATGTAGACAAATGTACAGACATAAAGACATGTATAAAAAAAAAAATACAATTGTGTGCACACTAAAGAGAGATCTCCTTGTCCCGGCCGGGAGAAATGACACTTAAGTTGTGAAATATTTTGAAGGACTCTTTTGAGGGAATCATTCTGTACCTTCATCTTGGTCCTCTTGATTTTGTACCTTTTTTATTAATCTTGATTCTTCAATAACTTCATCTTGATCATTTTGATGTGGTACCTGTTTTATTAATCTAGATGGTATCCATATTGGAGAGGATTCGTCTTTTGGAAAAACACAAACAGATCCTCTTCCCCAAATTAATACTGGATCTGGACCCTTCCATGTACCTGAAAGAACATCCTTCCAGTAAACCAAAGGTTTATGTTGTTGGTGTGGATTCCAATGTCTGTCTCCAGCAGAATAACCATTAGAGTCTAAAGTTAAAAAATTTAAGGTAAACAGGTCAACTGCCAATCTGTCCTTAGGACTTTTCCAATTTCCTTCTTTTTGTTTTAATAACATAATTTTCAGTGTTCGGTTTGCTCTTTCAATAATGCCCTGACCCTGAGGATTGTATGGGATGCCTGTTTTATGGGATATATTGAATTTTGCGCAAAACTCTTTGAAAGATGAGGACGTATATGCGGGGCCATTATCTGTTTTAAGCATTTTGGGGATGCCCAATGCAGCAAAAGCTTGCAAACAATGAGATGTAACATCTTTAACATTTTCTCCAGAATGTAAGGAAGCAAAAATCATGCCTGAACATGTATCTATGGTCACATGAATAAATCACAATTTTCCAAAACTTGGCTCATGAGTAACATCCATCTGCCACAAATGATTGGGCATTAATCCTCTAGGGTTAACGCCGAAATGAGGATTGGGCAAATGTGTCATACAAGATTTACAATCTTTTACAATTGTTCTGGCTTGCTCCTTTGTGATTTTAAACCTACGTTGCAAGGTGGTGCTGTTGACATGAAACTGGGAGTGAAATAAAGTAGCTTGTTGTAGCGCTGAAAGTATAAATACTGTTTTTGTAAGTTCATCAGCCTTTTGATTACCTTCATGGAGGGGACCAGGCAAATTAGTATGTGCTCTAATATGGCCTACAAATAGAGGTTCTTTTCTTGCCCACAAAAGTTTTTGTATTTGATAAAACAATTTAAAGGCTGGAGTATGAGGTGCTATTGGTCCTGCTAACTCTAATTTTGGGACGGCTTGTACAATATAGTGGCTATCTGAAAAAATGTTTACGGGCTGGTCCCTAAAATTTTCCAGAGCTCTTACCACAGCTTCCAGTTCCACTAGTTGAGCTGATTTGTGTGCAGTTATGTAAGTCATATTTTCTTTTTTAGTGACTACTGCAGCAGTATCATTTGAGGACCCATCTGTAAATACATTAAATGCCTTAGGAATAGGTTGATTTTTTATTACCTGTGGAAATATAATAGGATGATTAATACAAAAAGATAATATAGTGGACTTAGGAAGATGATTATCAAAATTTGCAGAAGTAGAGCATTTAGCTATAGCCCAATCATTATCATTGAAGCACAAGTATTCAATCTGTGATGATGAATAGGGAGTAATAATAGTAGCAGGGTGAATGCCAAATATTTTAGTAGAAGTCTTAAGTCCTTGAAGAATAAGTTTAGCCACCATGGAGGTATAAGACTCAATTACACTTTTAGGAGAGACGGGCAAATGTATCCATAATAAAGGCCCTTGTTGCCAAAATACTCCTGTGGGTGTATATTGTGAAGAAATAATAATCAACATCAGCGGTTGAGTTAAATCAAATCTATCACAATGAGCTCCTTGGATGGCTTTTTCTACTAACTTTAAAGCTTTCCTAGCATCAGGAGTCAATGTTCGTGGTGAAGATGGATCAGGATCTCCACGAAGGATGTCAAATAAAGGTTTTAGTTGGCCAGTAGTGAGATTTAGTGTAGGGCGAAGCCAATTAATGTCTCCCAGTAGTTTTTGGAAATCATTGAGGGTGGTCAAATGTTCTTTATTTATTAAAATTTTTGGGGGTCTAACAAAAGTATCCATGATTTTAAATCCTAAATATAATATGGGAGATCTGGTTTGAACTTTTTCTTCTGCTATATATAATCCATATATTTTTTTAAATTTTCTACCACATCACTGAATATATTAAATAAGATTTTTTGATTAGGGTGGGCCAATAAAATATCATCCATGTAATGTAGACACATGAGGTTTGGATATTTATTTTTAATGGGTTGGATAGCCTTGTCCACATATATTTGGCATATGGTGGGGCTATTAGCCATTCCCTGTGGTAAAACCTTCCATTGATATCTCTGATCAGGGCCATTATTGTTCATAGAAGGAATGGAAAAAGCAAACCTGGGGGCATCCAGAGGATGTAGGGGAATAGAAAAGAAGCAATCCTTTATATCAAGAGTAATAAGATGGAAATTTTTTGGAATAGCTACGGGACTAGGAAGTCCAGGTTGAGTAGGCCCCATAACTTGCATGGTTTTATTGATTTGTCTAAGATCATGTAACAATCGCCATTTTCCTGACTTTTTCTTGATCACAAATATGGGGGAATTCCAGGGAGAGGTGGAAGGTTCTATATGACCTGCTTCTAATTGTTCCTGAACTAATTGGTGGGCCGCTTGTAATTTCTCTTTAGATAGGGGCCACTGAGGGACCCACACTGGCTTATCAGAAAGCCATGGTATTTTCAAAATTATTTTCTCAGTGGCCCCGAAAAAAAATATCTTTTTCCTTTATGACAATGATTACTTTTAGGGTTAAGATTACTCTGTACTTTTTGATAATGAGTTCTTTTATGGTTAAGATTACCCTGTAGGTTTTCACATTTAACATCTGCAGGCTTGGTTGCAAGGTGTACTCCCATTTGTTGCAAAATATCTCTTCCCCATAAAGTAACCGGTAGATTAGGTAAAACATAAGGCTGAAATGTTCCTTTATGGCCTTCATCATCCTCCCATTTTAAAATTACTGCACTTTTATCTGGGAGGTTATTATATCCCAAGCCTCTTAAACTGGTTGAAGCTTTTTGCAGAGGCCAGTGCTTGGGCCATTGGCGTAAATTAATAATGGAAGAGTCAGCTCCAGTATCTATTAATCCCTCCATTTCTATTCCTTGGATTTTTATTTTACACATAGGCCTCCTTGAACAGTCTCGAACTCAGCAAGCCATGGGACTTGAGTCAGTGGAACAAAATCCTCTATTGTTCCCTTCTTGAGGCATACCCATTTTAAATGAATTATGTAAATTGGGAAGGAGAAGCAACTGAGCAATTCTATCTCCTTGATTAACAGAAGTTATACTTTGGGGTGAGCTAAGCATTATTTTTATTTCCCCTTTGTAGTCTGAGTTTATTACTCCTGGGGTCACTTGCAAACCTAATAAGCTTTTAGGACTACGCCCGATAATAAGTCCTACAGTCCCTGAGGGAAGAGGTCCCCTGACTCCTGTGGGAATCAGTTGAACCCCCATTTCAGGTGTTAACACTATTCGGGCGGTGGAACAGAGGTCTAATCCTGCATTTCCTCTTGTTCCTCTGGCGAGGGAGTGCATGGGTAGTAGGGATTGTGTCGGGGAAGCATCTGAGTGGATGCTTGAGGATACTCCTTCTGCAATGCCCCGTACATTTGTGGGCCCCGGGGTATTGGGCCCCGTGCCCCGTTTTTTTGAATTCCTGAACAAAGGATTTCCATGGATGTCAAATTTTGAATGGCATTTATTGGCCCAATGATTTCCCTTTTTACACCTGGGGCAGCGGCCTGGGGCACGATATGAGCTTGGTCTTATTTCTCTTTTGGGATTTTGCCTAGAATTGCCTGATTGATTATGATAATTTTGCCTGGAATATCCTGATTGATTATAATATCTACGTTTAGCCTTTGTGAAATTTCGAGAGGAAGCACCTCTCATTGAGGCTGCAATCACATTTCCTGTGACAAAGGCGTCATTTATATCTTTACATAGTTGTATATATACGTTAAGATCCTTTTTAGTTCTCCATGGCCTGATGGCTGCTTGGCACCATTTATTTGCATTTTCATAAGCTAATTGAACAACTAATGGCATAGCTTGGTCAACATCTGCAAACACACTACCTGCAGTTCTCAAAAGTCGATCAGCAAAGTCGGCATACGGCTCATTAGGTCCTTGAATCACTTTTGACAAGCTACCTTGTAGATCCCCAGTCCTTGTACAGTTTTCCATGCCTCTAAGGCAGCTGCATTTATCTGAGCATATATATCTGCGTCATAATCTGTTTGAGCCTGTAAGTCTGCGAATTGCCCTTCTCCTGTGAGCATGTCTATATTATAGTTTTCAAACCCTGCAGCCGCGTTTCTTTTAGCCGTTTCTATACAAAGTTCTTGGAATTGCGATCGCCAAACCAAGAATTGCCCCCCGCTTAATGTTGCTTTACATAGACTTTTCCAGTCTGAGGGGGTTAAGCTAAAGGTGTTAAGGGACTCCAGCATACTCAACGTGAAAGGAGCTTGGGGCCCATAAGTCATTACTGCCTCTTTGAGATTTTTTATTGTTTTGAAATCTACTGACTGCTGGACACTCTGTCCATTTTTCTTTTCAAATGCTGGCGGTTCCCAATGTATCTGTGAGTTGTCCTCAAGAGCGCATAAGCGATCAGAAAGACTTTTTATTTCTGTTTCTAGGGTATGCAAATGCCTAGTAATACCCTTCATATTTTCTGTAATGGATTCCACCCATGGGGGAGTAGAGGACACAAGTGACTCCTCTGCCTGACGGACCTTTTTCTCGGTCTTTTTTAATTTCTTTTTCCTCATTTTCTCAGGATCACTTTTACTAGATTCCTCACCACTGCTAATTTCACTGACAGCAATATCCTGAGGCCCAGGTTCCAATGAGAGCAAGTATCCTTCAGCTTTCGCCAATAACTCCTGAATAGCTTTAATAGCTTGGATTTTTGTCATTTTGGGTCTCTTCTAATACTCTCTTTACTGGTCTCAGTTGGCCCAGTGGAATCTACACTTTTTTGATCACTTTCACTTTTGTCTATATACTCCTCACTGAGAACAGAATCAGGTATATCAAGGAGTCTTTGCATAGCCTCTATCACTTGGGATTCAGTTATATTCGAACCCATCTTTAGAGACCTTTCAGTTCTTACCTGTCCGCTCCGAAGTTCCCCGTACGGGCCGCCACCTGTAGTCGCCTGAAGCGCTTGGAGCAACGGAGCCGCGGGAAGAACTTCAGAAGCAAACTGGAGACAAACAGCTTTTTATTCTGATAACTTTTCTCTCTGGTTCTAACAACAACTAACACACGCCAAACACAAACACTAAAATGGCGCTGACCCGATCAGCAATTTCGGCCAAGTCACTCGAGATCCCGCAACAAGTCTCGTGAGACTATGGGAGGAGACAATGCCCAAATCTCCACGGCTCATAGTCAACTGCAATTCAAGCCAATCCCCAAACAGGGCTCCTGCAAAATAGTTCTTTAATTTAGAATTGATTAATTTGGCTCACATTTTTAGAAGAATTACTTTAGTTCAAACTATTCACATACATCTTTGACATCAGGATCTTTATAATTAACAGATCATTTCCAGAAAACATTACTGAGTATATGAATTAGGACTCTTAAATTCAGTGCTCACTATAGCACCATTACTTTCTCAACCCATAGATCAGACAATGTTCAGAGAGGGACACCACATCCTATCAGGATCAACATAACAGGGTCTCCTCATCTGAACCTATATGAAAATTACAGACAGATTGGTATGGATAGCAGAGCTGAACTATGTACTAATAACATCTGGGACCAGCATATTTAAGCTCATTAAGTATAAGCACTCAAAACTTATACAGCTCCCTGCTACTGGCTACTCTCAAAGTGGGTATATATACTGTTTTCCCACTCTCCTAATTCTTGAAAGTTTAATTTTTTTTCAGATACTCTATAATTCTTTCATAAGAACTTTTGTACCAGATCCAAATCATAGTAAGGGCCTATCAACATTTCAGAAGAGAAAAAGCATTTATTCCTACTAGTTGCAAACTAGACAACTGTAGACACTCACCTATGTGGCCTTACACCCTTACTCCAGAGGAATATGTGTGGGTGTGATGTGTATATTAATAGGAAGGTTTTCTTTCTTTCTTTCTTTCTTTTTTTTTTTCTTTTTGTGGGACTGGGGAGGGAACTCACCACTGCACACAAGCTAAATTATAATTATCACTGAGCTATATGTCAAGTCCTTGGGAAGTTTAATCAGGTAATTTTAAAGAGAATCATTTTTTGTTGTGTTGGATAATTCTGTAACCAAGTAATTTGGAAAAGACTACCTTCCATCAGTTTCCATATTATTATGTCCAATCACCAGTGTATAATGGCAGCCACTTTTAAGTCATTAGTTCAATGGAGATTCATCAATGTCATCAATTCTATCTACAGTATTCTTGAGGTACGCACTATTAGTACACATGATGTATTGAAAATGTATAGTTGTATGTTCTGTTAGTGCACATTCACAACTTCTAGCACATCATAACCTGCTATATTGCTTGTTTTTACTTTTAATTTTAATCAAAATTTAATATATATAATGTTTAAAGAAATAAATTATTCATACAAGTTTGCTATGAAAGCCAACAGTCTACTTTCTTGGTCCTTGTGAGTTATTTGGGGTTTCTGTCTATGCCTCCAAATAACATGCTTTATTCTCACTTCTTGGCTTGTCAGTTTTACGAATGACCTACTGACTTCCAACAGTGGAATTTACAGATTTATCTCACTTCCACCACTCTCACTCCCAGCCACACAAGTGCCACTTCTCGGCCCATATTCCCTTGATAGAATTAAATGCAACTGACAGCTGAGCCATGCAGTGAATCTTGATAATTTGTTTCCTCTGTACGACTTTATGTTTTCCCTGGGGGTTATAATTGTCTGTCCATTCAAGATGTTGAGATGCATGGAGGGCTCTATCAGTTTCATCTTCCTGAAAAAATCAGTCCCTGAAGAACTTTCTGACCTACTCTAATCTGTCTTGTTTTTCTCATTTGCTGGGGCACACAGCAGTTATTATAGAAACTTCCTTCACTGTCACCTGGGAATTCGTTTTGCCTCTCTAGTAAGTATGCACTCTTCCCTTAATTTCTCATCTTCCTTCCTTGGCTTATCCCTTCATTTTGGCAAAGTTCATCCTCCTATGGGTTCCTGAGAATAGCTGGCAAACTTGAAAAATCCCAATTATTGAAATGATTTTTACTTTCATACTTAATTTTGAGTCTGGATGTGTAGATACACCTTCATTTGGCATTTTGCAGTTATCACTATGTGTCTTTAAGTTTCTAGTCGTGGCTCTTGACGTGTGATGATGTTGTTTATATGTAACCTGTTTTTCCCATATTTTTATAGGTGCATTATTGTTGTACATATTGATGGAATTTGTTGTTATATATTCGTACATGCACACAATATAACAATATAATTTGGCCAATATCACTCCCCGGCACTTCTCCCCCTCCCTCCCTGTCTCCTTCTCCTTGGTCCCTTTCCTCTACTGATCTCCTTTTGGATTTTAGGAGATTCATCCCACCTTTCTTTTCCTTATTCCTTTCTAGCTTCCACATATGAGAGAAAGCATGCCACCCTTGACCTTCTGAGTTTGACTTATTTCACTTAACATGATGGTTTCTACTTCCATCCATTTTCCTGCAAATTACATAATTTCATTTTTTTAATGGTTGAATAAAACTTTATTGGATTTATATACCACAATTTCTTTACCCATTTCTCTGTTAATGGATACTTAGGTGGTAGCCTGTTTTTTAATATACTCTTTCTCCCAGAGTCTTGGCGTTTCATAATGGCATGAACTCTAATCCATTGTTATAGGTTTTTTTAATATGAAAAAAAACCCAACCAACCAACCAAACAAACAAAATAGTCCTTTAGCTCTGGGATATTCTCTTGAATAGTTTCTTGATAGTTTTCTCAATTTTCTTTTAAAAAGTTTTTAAAAAATTTGTTCTTTTTTATATACATCACAGTAGAGTGTATTTTGACATATTTTACATATATGGAGTATAACTTATTCTAATTAGAATCCCATTCTTGTGGTTGTTCTCTCTTCATTTTCTATGGACTTTCTTTCTGTAATTTCTTTTTCAGTTTAGACCTTATTAACTATTATTATTAACTTCTTATTTTCTTTCTAATTTTTCTTCTCTTTATTGTTTTGCTCTTAGGGATCCCTCCAACTTTACCATTCAACAGTACTGAGGTTTTCACTTCTGGGATGATATGTTTAATTTCAAATAGCTCTTTTTTTTTTTTTTTTTTTTTTTTAATTGGAACACTACTAATCCCATTATTTCTCTCTGTATGGATGTAGAAACTTATTTGATCTTTTTGATTTGGATTATCTTCTGGTTGGTAATTCCTTTAGTTTACTATCTCCCTTTGTTGATTTTCATTGTTATTTTTCTCTTCTTCTTCATGGAAAATTTTGCCCAAGATGTTCAGAAGTGCTGGCTTTCAACTTGTGAAATCTTTTAACTTTTGTTTGTCATGGAAGGTTTTCATTTCATCTTCAAATCTACAGCTCAATTTTGCTAGATATAAGATTCTTGGTTGACATCGCTTTTCTTTCAGAGCTTGAAATATGCTATTCCAGGATCTTCTAGCTTTTAAGGTCTGGGTTTAAAAATCTGAGCATAGTCTGATTGGTTTCTCCCTATATGTAATCTGCTTCCTTTCTCTCGTGGCTTTTAATATTCTCTCCTTGCCCAGTATATTAGGCAATTTCATTATAATGTGCCCTGGTGTGGATCTATTGTGGTTTTGTATGTTTGGTGTTCGGTAAGCCTCTTGAACTTGGTTTTGCCATTCATTCCTCATGTTTGGAAAATTTTTTTGCTATTATTTCATTGAATAAATTACTCATGCCTTTGGTTTGAAACTCTGCACCTTCTTCAACACCAATCACTCTTAAGTTTGACCTTTTTATGCTGTCCCATAATTCCTGAGTGCTCTGTTCTTGTTTTCTTACTACTTTTGCCATGTCATCTAATTCTTCTCCAGGATATATATTTTGACTTCATTATCTGAGGTCCTTTCTTCCAGGTGATCTAATCTGTTGGTGATGCTTTCAATTGAGCATTTAGTTCGGTTTATTTCTTCTTTCATTTCCAGAATTTCTGTTTGGTTTCTCTTTAGAATCTCTATCTCCCTATTGAAGTAATCTTTTGCTTTCTGTATTTGTTTTTGGAGTTCTTTGTCAAAATGCTCTTTTACTGCCTGTATTTGCTCTCTCATCTCATTTTTTGTTCATTCTTAAGATCCATAAACATTTGGAATATGTTATTTCTAAATTCCGTCTCTGGCATTTGACCAACTGTGTTTGCCATGGAATCCACTGAGGGGGTGTGTTGATTGGTTTCAGCCACTTTCTTCCCTTGCTTCTTCATAATGCTTGTGTGTCTATCGTTCTAGCACTGTAGGACCTGGCCTATTTCGATTTCACCTTATAGCCTTATGTTTTTCCTGTGGTACAATGCTGTCAGATCCCCTTCAAAATACCTTACACTTTAAGATCTAACACTTTCTTTACAGCAAATCCCAGTTTGATCACAATGTACAGATTTAGTTAACTCAGGTATTGTTTCCAATTTACTCTGTATGCTTGTGTTGGGGTTTACAGTTTCAGTATTGGACACAGAGATGATATGTTTAGGAAGAAGGAAGTGAGGCTATTGAGATGTTCTTTTTTAGGAAGTATGAAAATAGAATTCTATGGAAGTGGTTTAATATCAGCAGATGGGAGAGGAAAGCGAATGGAGTGAGCGATTTAGAGGGAGGAACGATTTATATATAAACCAAACTTATCTAGCCTTTGAGAGAAGAAAAATAAAGAAAGATGGAAAAGAAAAAAATAAAAAGGAACAATAAAAGATAACAAAGAAGTAAGAATTAGTGTAAGAGAGAGGAGAGAGAAAGTGAGTCAAGAAAATAGAGAGTAACTATAAATAACACCGCTTTGCTGTATATTTCAATTGCCCCAGGTCTAGAAGTCCCAATTTCTGCGTATAACTTGTTTTCGTCTCTGATGAGTACGCAGTGACAGGGTGTAAATAGAGAAGATGAGGGCAGAAGAGACTAAAGTGAGAAGGGAAAAAAAGAAAGAGGAACACAAACAAATAAATACACTATCATACAGAACAAAAACAAAACAAAAACAAAAACAACAACAACAAACAAAAACCAACCAAACAAACAAAAAAACCAGAGTCGAACGTAGGAACAAGTCTCAAATAAACAGGACCCTGGGAAGCCCTTCTTTTTTCCCTTCCAGTTTAAGCCAGTTGTCCCGGATCACGCCCAGACAGTCACAGAGCACCAATTAGTGGAGTCTAGTCTGTACTTTTGGCCAGTGGCAGATTGGCATGGAGGAAGAGTGGCTGGGGGAGGGGGGGTGTCAGTACGTGAATAGCACCAAGAAAGGGTTCATCCAAAAGGCATGCATTCCCCACGCCTGCCCCAGTTATAGCTCTCGTGGTTGCTGCGCTGGCCTCAGACAGGGCCTTCCCTACTGGTTGCCCACGCGTCTCACCCAGGTGTATGCTGTTCTCCGTGCCCTGAACCTATCCTTGGATGCCTGCAGCTGTTTTTCTTCCTTGTTTTTTATCCTGGTCAGCCACAGCTTTCCTCCAAAATGGCGGTGCTTTCCCTGGTCTCAACAGTAGTACCCTGGTCCTGTGTGTCACTCCGAGGCGTGTAGGTCCCGTTCAGCAATTTACGTGAAAGAAGTGTATGAGGCCACTGCTCGCGTCTAGGTTTCCATTTATTCTGCGCTGTTTGAGGCCGTGGTCTGTACTTCCTGTACTGCAATGCTACCACGGCAGCTGCGCCACTAATGCTGGTTCGGTTTGTGGGCCGCTCGCACTGGACTCCGTGCGTCAGTGGTCTGGAGTTCGTTGTATTTCACCATCCAGATGTGCACGGATGTCTCAGCTCCCTCCCAGTTGCAGGAGTATTGCTAGGAATGCGTTCAATCTTCCCGCTAAGCCTCTTTTAGTGACAGTGTCTCAAGATCACTTCTCTGCTGTCCACCATCTAAATCAAATGAAAGACTCTAGTACATTCCGGCTTCAATTAAAAATATAGTTGAATCAAAACTTGTTTCTTATTAAATTCCTGAGCAGCGTCGGGTGGCGAGCAGACCCGGAGCCCTGTGAAGGAGAAGGAGGCGGCGGGTAAGCGGCGGCCTAGGCCTGCGGTGCCGCAGCTCCAACCCCTCAGCGAGGAAGTGCTTGTGCGAAGAGCTCAATTCTTTCTTTAAACAGGATGCTATGCCTTTGAATAAGCATTCCTCCAAAGCCCACATGTAAAGGTTTGGTCCCCAGAGTGGTACTATTGAGAGGTGCTGTGGACCTTTAGGAAGTGGGACTTGTGGGAGGTTCTTAAGTCATTGGGGACATTGGGGACATGCCCTCAGAAGGGATGGTGGGACGCATCTGTCCTTTCCTTCTGCTTTCTGACACCACATGTGACCACTTACATCTCCATGTGCCGCCCCCTTCACTAGCTGGTGCCCTGTTTAGAGGCCCAGTCAATGAGGCTGCCTGATCTTACGTTTGAATCTCCAAAACTCTGAACTAAATAAATCATTTCTTTTTATGAAGTTAGTTACTGCAGGCATTTTATTGTAGAAAGACAAAACTGACTAATACAATAGATAATAAAAGATAAATATATTTAGCCTACCGTGATTAGAGTTCTGCATGTGTTTAAATTCTTCACAACATTGTCTAGTCTTTTTGTTTACTGCTATGAAACAGTATGTGAAAATGTGAATTCCTATTAGCTTATTTCTTTGAGGATCTTCTAACTTCCAAGTTCTTGAAGTACACCCAAATCTCTCCCATTATGAGTCCCCACTAGCAGTTTTTCCTACTTCATCATTCATCCTCCGTTTGGCTTTTCCGAAAGATGTGTCTGTGGACCCAGTAGCACCTCATTTTTTTTTTTTTTTAAGCTCAGGCAAATTGACTTTTTCTCTGGAGGAAATCCAGGGAGTGAAGCCTGAAAATGTATTCTAGGTTTGTCTGTGCCCAAAGTGTTTCACTTTGAGATATTAACTCTTCTGAAGGAGTAGGAAGTTGGTTGTATCAGGAAATGACATGAGTTTAATTAATCTAAAAAACAGCGCTTGTTGTGTTCTAACAACCAGCGAGGTCTGGTGGTTCTCTCTGCATTGTGTGTGAGGAAGTGGTGTGTGAAAGGTTTTAAATGAACAATATTTTCATTTGCGCAGTTAGATGTTCACTGTGTCAAGCTGTGTCAGGCTTGGTCAGGTGCTAGGAAACCTCCTAGGGGTATTCTGTAGTCAAAGGAAAAATATTCTGAGGAGTTAATCTTAAACCATGGCTGACATTCTGGTGGTTAGGTTTGATCTGATATAATGCATAAAAAAGGCATTTTTAAGCAGAAAGCATCAGACAATTCTCATTATTTTCCTTCTCCGATTATTTTCTAAGCTGAATTTTGAAGCATATTCTGTTTTATCCACATCACTTCAAAAAGCTAAATTTGAAAAAAGGAATGGAAAAAGAATTGTATTTTGGTTTAGGTTTTAATCGATTTCTTGAAAGTCTGTTTTTTGAGATATATGGTGATCTAGACTCCTGTTGTTATCTGCATAAATCTGGCCACCAATTAGTTACAAAGAGCAGAAAACAAACATCTGGGCTTTCAAATTTTCCTTCATCTGAAATGTGAATTTTTGGATGAGAGGAATTTAGCAGGCAGATTTTTATACAGACGTACCAAGGAGTAAATCAAGATGAATTGCAACAATTTAAGATTTTGCTTAATTTATCTGGATAGCAGACACTTGGATAGACAGTTGCTACCAACAGCTGTTCCCATACATAGAAATAAAAAAATTTGTCTATCCATTTTTCCCATGTGCTGATTGAATACTGGTAGTACAAAATAATATTTCACCTTAATGGAATTTGGTATTTGTGATTACAGAAATCACACGTATTTCAAAGCAAAAGTGCACCTTCAGGAAATACTTGTTATATAATTCATGTGATTATAATATTGTACTGGAAACATTAAATCAATAAGCAATTACATTGGCAAAAATTATAGATGAACGAAAGAACGTAGAAATAGTCTTCCTTGGCTAGGTATGGTGGCACATGCTTATAATCCCAGTTACTTGGGAGGCTGGAACAGGAGGCCACCCTGGGCAATTTAGTGAGCTCCTGTTTCAAAAAATAAAAAGGACTGGAGGATATAACAGCTGTAGAATGCTTCCTTGCATACACAAGACCCTTGGTTCAATCCTCAATACAGAAAAGAGAAAAAGGGAGGGAGGAGGGGTGAGAAAGAGAGGGAGAGAGGGAAAAGAGAGAGAGAGAGAGAGAGAGAGAGAGAGAGAGAGAGGAGAGAAAGAGAGAGGAAGAAGAAGAAGAAGAAGAAGAAGCAGCAGCAGCAGCAGCAGTGGAGGAGGAGGAGGGGGGAGGAGAAGGGGGAAGAGGAGGAAAGAGAAAAAAGTTTTACTTAAAATTACAAGTCTGTGTAAAGTAGCTATCAACAAATGATGCATATGACTAAAGAAACTGTCTTTTTGAGTTAACAGTATCAAGGTATAAATTTATTCTATGTACAATTCCATGTATTTTTTAAAAATATATCTGGTTGTGCAGTCACCACAGTTATCACACAGAATAGTTCTTGGTTGCTAAAGAGTTTCCCCAGAGCACCTTCCAGTCAGTCTGCCCCCTCAGCTTCTGCTCACCCCTCCTCTGCTTTCTGTATCTATTCTGATAAATAGAATGATGGTGTATGGGGTCTGGTGTCTGTTTTCATTCATTTGGTATAATGCCTGTGAGATTCATCTATGCTCATGAATGTATTAGCAGTTCTTCTTATTGTTGATTAGTAATATTCCTTTGTATGAAAATAGCAGAATTTCTTTATCCATTCCCATGCCGACGGACATTTGAGTTCTTTCCAGTGTTCGTCAATTACAAATAAACCTGACATAAAGTAGTCTTTGTGTGGATATATGGTTTTCATTTTTCTGGGGTAAATTTTTAGAGAAGAGATAATAGGTAATTTTATAAGTGTTTGCTTCATAGAACAAAAAATGCCAGTTTCTTAAAATTGCTAGAAGCAAAAAAGCCCATTTGAAAGCCAGTTTGGCTTTTCCAGTGTCAGGATGTGGGGATTCTGGTTGTGGTACATCCTTACAACACTTGGTATTTGTCAGCCTTTTAATTTAACCATCGAGGTGGTGCCTGATGGTATCTCACTAAGGCTTTGATTTTCATTTTCCAGTTAGAAATAATATTGAGCATCTTTCTTGTGTTTACTAGTCATCTTAATCTCCTCTTTGGTGTGTTTGTTCAAATATATTGCCAATTACTATTATTATTATTTCTTTCTCTATTGGTTCTTTTTTTTAAAAAAAAAATACCTTTATTTTATTTATTTATCTTTATGTGGTGCAGAGGATCGAACCCTGTGCCTCACATTTGCTAGGCAAGTGCTCTACCACCGAGCTACAACCCCAGCCCCTCTCTCTTGGTTCTTTTTAGTGATACATGACAATAGGATTCATTTTGACATAATTATAAAAGCACAGAATATAATTTGTTCTAATTCAGTCCCCAGTATTTCCCCTTTCCCTCCCTTCTCTCTCCTCCTGTTTCCTTTCCTCTGCTCTACTGATCTTTCTCCTACTTACTTATAATTTTTTTTTTTAAAAAAATAGTGCATTATGGATATACATGATGGTGAGATTCACTGTAGCATATTAATATATATGCATGTACGTATGAAAGTTTGATCAGATTCATTCCACCGTCTTTCTCTACCCCGTCCTTCCTCCATTTCTTTTTTTCCTCTTTGTCTATTCCACTCATTTTTCTTCTATATTTTTTATACCTCTTCCCTTATTTTGGATTAGCTTTTACATATCAGAGAAAACATTCAAACTTTGACTTTTTGGGGCTGGCTTATTTCACTTAACATGATAGTTGCCAGATCCATTCATTTACCAGAAAATGTCACAAAGTCATTCTTCTTTATGGCTGAGTAATACTCCATTGTGTATATATACACGACATTTTATTTATCCATTCATCTGTTGAAGGGCTCCTAGGTTGGTTCCATAGCCCAGCTATTGTGAATTGAGCTGCTATCGACTTTGATGTGGCTGTGTCACTTTAGTATGTTGATTTTAAATCCTATGGATATGTACCAAGGAGAGGGATAGCTGGGTCAAATGGTGGGTCCAAACTGCTTTCCAGAGTAGTTGTACCAATTTGCAGTCCCACCAACAATATATGAGTGTGCCTTTTCCTCTATATCCTCACCAACATTAATTGTTACTTGTATTCTTGATAATTGCCATTCTAATACAGTGAGATGAAATATCAATCTAATTTTAATTTGCATTTTTTAATTGGTAGAGATGTTGAACACTTTTTCATATATTAGTTGACCATTTGTATTTCTTCTTTTGAGAAGTATCTGTTTAGTTCCTTTGCCCATTTATTTATTGGGTTATTATTATTATTATTATTATTATTATTATTATTAATATTTTGGTATTAAGTTTTTTGAGTTCTATGTGTATCCTGGATATTAATGCCCTATCTGAAGAGCAGGTGGCAAGGATTTTCTCCCATTCTATTATCTCTCTCTTCATGTTTTTAATTCTTTCCTTTGCTGTGAAGAAGCTTTTAAATTTGATACCATCTCACTTATTGATTTTTGATTTTGCTTTTTGTGCTTTAGGAGTCTTGTTAAGGAAGTCAGTTTCTGAGCCAACATGTTGGAGTGTTGGGACTACATTTTCTTCTAGCATTTGCAGGGGTTCTGCAAATGCTAATTCCTAGGTCTTTGATTTACTTTGAGTTGACTTTTGTGAGAGATAGAGATTAAATTTCATTCTTCTACATATGAATTTTCAGTTTTCCTCGGACAATTTCTTGAAAAGGCTATCTTTTCTCCAAAGTATGATTTAAAAACAATGTTTATTTATTTGCTTTAGTTGTACACAATGTGTTTACATGGTGCTGAGGATAGAACCCGGGCCGCACACGTGCTAGGCGAGCATTCTACCACTGAGCCACAACCCCAGCCCCTCCAAAGTATTTTTTTGACATTTTTGTCTAGTATTTGATAACTGTATTTATGTGGGTTGGTCTCTGTGTCTTCTACTCTGTTCCATTGGTCTTCATGTCTACTTTGGTACCAATGCCATGCTGTTTTTGTTATTATAGCTCTGTAGTATAATTTAAGGTCTGGTATTGTGATGCCTCCTGCTTCACTTTTCTTGCTAAGGATTGCTTTGGCTATTCTGGATCTCTTATTTTTCCAATATATTTCATAACTGCCTTTTCTAGTTCTGTGAGGAACATCACTGAAATTTTGATAGGAATTGCATTGAATTTGTATAGCCATCTGGTAGTATGGCCATTTTGACAATATTAATTCTGCCTGTCTAAGAACATGGGAGATCTTCCCATCTTCTAAGGTCTTCTTTAATTCCTTTCTTTACTTTTCTATAGTTTTCTTTTCTATTGTCTTCCCTATTTTGTTAGATTGATTCCCAAGTATTTTCTTTTTATTTTAATTTTTTTTTGGAAGCTATTGTGAATGAGTAGTTTTCCTAATTTCTTTTTCAGGAGGCTCATCACTGGAACATAGAAATGAAATTGATTTATGTGTGTTGAACTACAATGCTGAATTCTCTGAGTTCTAGAAGTCTTTTGGTAGAACTTTTTTTTTGTCTTCTAAATATGAATCATATTGTCAACAACCAGAGATAATTTGAGCTATTCTGTTCCATTTCATATTTCTTTAATGTCCTTCTTTTGCCTGAGTGCTCTGGCTAGTTTCAAGGTCTATGCTGAATGGGAATGATGTAAGTGGGCATCTTGATTCTGTTTTTAGAGGAAATGCTTTCTGTTTTTCTCCATTCGGGGTAATGCTGGCCTCGAGCTTGTGATATATAGCCTTTACAATGTTGTGGTAAGTTCCTTCTATCCCTGGCTTTTCAAGTGTTTTAAATATGAAGCAGTTTTATACTTTGTCAAATGCTTTTGCTTCATCTATTGAGATAATCATGTGATTCTTGTCCTTAAGTCTATTTATGTGGTGAATTACATTTATTGATTTTCATATGTTGAAACAACCTTGCATTTCTGGGATGAATCCCACTTGATCATGGTGCATTGTCTTTTTAATGTGTTTTTGTATGTTGTTTGGCAATATTTTATTAAGACTTTTTGCATGTATGTTCATCAAGGATGTTGGTCTGAAGTTTTCTTTCCTTGATGTTTCTTTTCTGGTTTTGGTGTAGGGTGATACTGGCTTCATAGCATGAGTTTGGTAGTGTTATTTCCTTTTCTATTTCATGGAATAATTTTAGGAAGATTGGTATTACTTCTTTGAAGGTCTGGAAGATCTTGGATGAGAATCTATCTTGTCCTAGGCTTTTCTTTGTTGGAAGGCTTTTTAAAGCTACTTCAATTTCATTGCTTAAAATTGATCTCTTTATGTTTTCTATATCCTCATCATTCAACTGGGTATGTCATATATCTCTAGGCATTTGTCAATATCATCAAGATTTGCTAGCTTATTGGAATATAAATTTTCAAAATAGTTTCTGTTGTTCTTCTGGATTTTAATAGTGTCTGTGGTGATATTTTCTATTTCATTTCATATTTTGACAATTTGAGTTTTTCCCCTTTTTGTTTTGGTTAGTTTGGCTAAAGGTCTATCAATTTTGTTTATATTTTCAAAGAAACAACTCCTGTTCCATTGATCTTTTTCTTTTTTTCTTCAAACCTCAATTTCATTGATTTTGGCTCTGATGTTAATCATTTCCTGTTTCTACTGATGTTGGTGTTGGTTTTTTCTTCTTTTTCTAGGGCCTTATGCTGTAATGTTAGATTATTTATTTGGTGTCTTTCTTTTCTTTTAATGTATGATATCAATGTTATAAAATTTCCTCTCAGAACTGTCTTCACACTGTCCCAGGGATTTTGATGTTGTATCACTATTTTCATTTACTTCTAAGAATCTTTTTATTTCTCCCCCAATTTTTTTCTCTTATCCATTTATCATTCAAAAGTGTATTATTTAATCTCCAGATGTTAGAGTGGTTTCTGTTTTTCATCTTATCATTGATTTCTAATTTCATTCTATTATGATCTGATAGAATGTAATTATCTCTACTGTCTCTGTAAAAATTATCTTTTTTTATTTGCTAAGATTTGTTTTGTGACCTAAAATATGGTCTATTTTAGAAAATGTTCCATGTGATTCTGAAAGCAAAGTGAATTTAGTCATTGATGAATGGAATATTCTATAGTTGTCTGTTAGTTGCATATTATTAGTTGTCTTTTTTAGTTCTATAGAATCTTTACTTTTTTTGCTTAGTTGATCTATCCAGTGCTGGAAGAGGCATGTTAAGGTACCCAGTATTATTGTTTTTGTGGTTTGTTTGAGTTTTGATATTGAGAAGTGTTTGTTTGATGTAAGGACACATTTTATTGTTTGGGGCATAAATATTTATAATCATTATATCTTGTTGATGTATGATTCCCTTAAGCAGTATGAAGTGATCTCCTTTGTCTGTTCTGGTCAATCTTGGCTTGCAGTCCACATTTTCTGATATAAGAATAGCTACCCATGCTTGTTTATGAGTCCCATGTGAATAGTCTCTTTTTCCCCATCCTTTCACCTTTAGTCTGTGAATGTCTTTGCCTGTGGGGTAAGTCTCTTGCAGGCAGCATATTGTTGGGTCTTTTTAAAAAAATTTTTTATTTATTTTTTTATTCAAAGTTGTTATATATGACAGCAGAATACATTACAATTCATAATACACATACAGAGCACATTTTTACATATTTCTGGTTGTATACAAAGTATATTCACACCATTCATGTCTTCATACATGCACTTAGGGCAATGATATCTATCTCATTCTACCATCTTTTTTTTTTTTTTAAACCCCCTTGCCTCCTCCCTTCCCCTCCTTCCCCATTGACCTTTCTACTGTTCCTCTAATCCTCCTATGGTCTCTGTCCCAACCCCACTGTGAATCAACCTCCTTATATAAGAGAAAACATTCAGCATTTGGCTTTTTGGGACTGGCTAACTTCCCTTAGCATTATATTCCCCAGCTTCATCCATTTACCTGCAAATGTCATTATTTTATTTTCTTTTATTGCTGAGTAATATTCCATTGTGTATACATACCACATTTTCTTTATCCATTCATCTATTGAAGGGCATCTAGGCTGGTTCCACAGTCTAGCTATGGTGAATTGTGCCACTACAAACATTAATGTGGCTGTGTCCCTGTAGTATGCTGTTTTTAAGTCCTTTGGGAATAGACCCAGGAGTGGGACGGCTGGGTCATAAGGTGGCTCCATTCCCAGTTTTCTAAAGAATCTCCATACTGCTTTCTGTGTGTGGATCAAGGACCTAGGAATTAAACCAGAGACCATGTGTCTATTAGAATAAAAAGTGGGCCCAAACCTCTATCATATTGGATTAGGCTCCTACTTCCTTAATAAGACACCTTTTGCACAAGAATTAAAATCTATAATTAACAAATGGGATGGTTTCAAACTAAAAATCTTCTTCTCAGCAAAATAAACAATCAGTGAGGTAAATAGAGAACCTACTAATTGGGAACAAATCTTTTTTTTTTTTTTTTAATATTTATTTATTTACTTTAGTGTACACAATGCAATGCATTTATGTTTACATGGTGCTGAGGATCGAACCCGGGCTGCGCACGAGCGAGGCGAGCGCTCTGCTGCTGAGCCACAAATTTGTTCCCAGCCAGCCCTGGGAACAAATCTTTACTACATGCACGTCAGATAGAGCACTGATCTCTAGAATATATAAAGAACTCAAAAATCTTAACAGCAAATAAACAAATAACCCAATCAATAAATGGGCCAAGGAACTGAAAAGACACTTCTCAGAGATGATATACAATCAATCAACAAATACATGAAAAAATGTTTGTCAACACTGGCAATTAGAGAAATGCAAATCAAAACTACTCTAAGATTTTATTTCATTCCAGCCAGAATGGCAGCTATTAAGAACACAAACAACCTACATAAAAAATCTAGTATAGGAAAAAAAAAGAATACAAACAACAATAAATGTTGGAGTGGATGTGGGGAAAAAGGCACACTCATACATTGCTGGTGGAACTACAAATTGGTGCAGCAAATATGGGTCTTGTTTGAAGAGTTTGGACTGTTTATATCAATGTTATTATTGAGAAAATGATTTTTATTTCTTGCCATTTTAATTTTTTCTACTGTTTCCTTCAGACTTATTTTTCCAGCTGAATTTTCTTATAGTGTAGTTCCTCCCTATGCTTGTTTTCATTTTAATTTTTTATTTCTTCCTCTTGAAATATTTTTATTGAGCATGTTTTGTAGTGTAGGTTTTCTAGTTTTGAATTCCTTTAGCTTCAGTTTATCATGGAAGATTTTTATTTCATCTTCAATTATGAAGCTTAATTTTGCTGGGTATAGTATTATTCTTGGTTGGCATATATTTTGTTTCAGAGCTTGGTATGTATTAGTCCAAGTCCTCCTGACTTTTAGGCTCTGGGTTGAGAAATCACTTAAAATCTGGATTGGTTTATCTCTAAATGTAACCAGTCATTTTACTCTTTCAGTTATAAAATTTCTATTCTTATTGTGTATGTTAGGCATTTTCATTATAATGTGTCTTGGGATGGATATATTGTAATTGTATATATTTGGAGTCCTATTTGCCTCCTGTTTTTGAATTTGTATCTTATTCTTAAGGTTTTGGAAGTGTACTAATATTATTTCATTGAAAAGATTGTGCATTCTTTAGCTTGTATTTCAGAGCCTTCCTCTATCCCAGTAAATCTAAAATTTGGCCTTTTAACGTTATCTCAGATGCTTGAATATTCTGTTCATGGTCTCTGAACATCTTTTTTCTTTGGTCAACTTTATTTTCAAGATGATATACTTTGTCTTTAAGGCCTGAAAATCTGTCTTCAAAGTGGTCTGATCTATTGGTGATGTTTTCCATTAAATTTTTAATTTGTTTTATTGCTTCTTTAATTCCCAGGATTTTTGCTTGTTTTTTTTTCAGAATCTCTATCTCTTTGTTGAAGTGATTTTTTACTTTCGGAATTTCCTCTCTGATTTAAGTTCTTACATCTTCTTTTAGCTCATAGAACAGTTTAACTATGAACTTTCTAAATTCCTTCTTTGAGCTTTCCTCCACTGTGGTGTCAATGAAATCTGTTGTTGAAGCATTATAGGCTGTTTGGGATGGTTTATTCCCTTGGTTTTAAATTTTGTTCATTTTGTTATCATTATAGTCCTCACTTCTTCTTTTAAATGAAGGACTACTTTGTGAATTTCTTTCTCTTAAGTGCCATGCTTTAGGTAAATAAACAGATAATAATATTTTAAGTCAATGTGTGACCTCTGCTGATTCCAACACCAGCACTACTTTAAGAGATGCTACTGAGTCCTATTACTATAATCACTTCAGAGCCAAGCCCCATTCTATTCAGCCTTATAAGAAACAAAAATTTGTTGCACTTTTTCTCCATGGTTATTCAAATTCAGGAATAAACCTATAATAAAGTTCTGAAATAGGTAAAAAAAAAATAATTGCTGGGCTGGGGTTGTGGCTCAGAGGTAGAGCACTCGCCTCGCACGTGCACGGCCCGGGTTCGATCCTCAGCACCGTGGAAATATAAATGCATTGCATTGTGTACAACTAAAGTAAATAAATAAATATTTTTAAAAATTGCTAAATTTAATAAACTTATAACCTTAAGTAAGAGCTAAAATTGGGGAGACGAAAGATTGGGAAAAAGGGAGAAAGAAAGAAAAAAATATAAAAGAATAATTTACACCAAAGCAGAAAAGAGAAGTACATGAATGATGGATATTTTAGGTAGACACAGAGGATGCAAAAGGATTAGAGTAGGGGGTAAGAGGAGCAAGTATAAACTAGAGCTAGAAAAACAAAGATAGGAAGGTTGATTGCAATTAATGTTTTAAACCATCAGATGAAATACATTTAAATGGATTGAAGGTACAATGTTGGCTATAGAGTTAACCATTATCATTCAAGTTAAAGAATTATTTATATGATCTTAATTGACATTAGAGCTGTTTATAGTTACCTATGTCAGGGTGAAGAAAATTCTTGTTGAATCTTGGCTGGGATCTCATTGGGGTTTGGACATTTAGGAGAGATCCATCAATCTTTGTGACTCCACAGTTTCTGGGACACAGGAGCCATTTCCCTAGTTGCTGTTCAGCTTCTACCAACAGCTTATGGTTTGTCAGCTCAAGGACCTAAGTTGACTGCTTGGAGGGTTAGTGTTGTCAGTTGTGTGTTTAGGATGCAGGCTCTGAAGTTCCCTTGTGTTTGCTGTGGGTCATTGTGTACTTATTTCCCTGTACTGGATCCTTTTTAAATTAGTGAAGATCCTAGTGGTTGTCTGTGAGGGCAGAAATTCTGGCTGTGGATTTTTGTGGATGATCTGTCATGCAGAAGTACTCCCCGAGATGATTCCACCCTCTGAGGTCTTGTAATAAAGGGTCTCCAGTGGTTCCCCTGGACTCTAGTTTCCACTGCCCCAGGTTGTCAGTGGTGGATGCTTATTCCCTCTGTTTACTAAGTTCAATGCAAGGTCCTGCAAGTATTCAAGCAATGCCCTTTCACTCTCTAGTTGTGATCACAGGTCAGGCTGAGTGCCAGTTAAGGCTGGGAGCAGCCCCTTCCTGTTGCATAGACCTGGAAAATTTCACTTAATATTACTGGATATTTAGGCAGCTTCTCTCTAGTATAGCCCTGAGATCCTGGGGATCATTCCTAGGCTTCCCAAGGTGTCTCCCCCAATGTCAGTGGTAGGGGCCTGGTGAATCTGTTTTCTTCTATTTGGGGCCAAAGCTGCTTCATTGCTGTCTCTGTCTGAGTTGAGCAAGCAGATTCTGGGTAGAGCTTTATGCTCTTGCTTGGGTTGCAGAAGCTGAGCAGGGTTTGGCACAATTCCCAGCACATGTCCCCACCAGCCCATTCCCCTTATTCATGGTAAAGGAGAGAGAAAGGGGGGTTCAGCAATTTTTCAGATAGTAGAGGTCCTTCCAGAAGTTCTTTCTGGTGGATTCTTCAAAGGTTCTACCGCAGGAGACCTCCCTCTGCTTTAATTTGCAGCTGTCTGGGCATGGGAAGATGCCATGCTGATTTAAGGGGGGACTGGTCAGCTGAGGGCTCCACAAGATAGCTGCAGATCCTTGGCTCAGCTTTCTTTTCATGATGTTTGTTCTGTTTTATAAACCCTTCTGTTATCGTTGAACTTTAAATTTTGTCTGTCTTTCCAAATGTTTTTAAGAGGGTGAGTGAAGAGATTTTCGGCTCCTCCCTCTTTCTCTTAATAGTTCTTTATATGTTCTAGTTACAAGACCTTTATGAGATACATGTTTATATTGTTTCCTAGTTTGTGGCTTGCCTTCTCATTGCCTTTATTGGTGTCTTAAAACAAAACAAAACAAAAAAAACGTTTTGGTGTATTTTTAATCATAATCAGGCATAGTGTAATTTTACAAAATTGGGTTCCTATTTTCTCTCTCTTCCTTTTTTTTTCCAGTGGTGGGGATTGAACCCAGGGCCTTATGCATACAAGGGAAGTAATTTTACTCTAAATGTAAGTTTGAATCATGATTATATCACTTAAAGGTATAATGATAAATATTGGCCTTTATTATTAAGTATGATTTTATTTATTTTTTTATTTCAGACAGGCTACTTTATATTTTATTCTATTAATTAACTTACAAAATTGACACATATTAATAGTACATATTAGTTGAATTCAGTGGGACATTTCCACACAGCCTGCATTCATCATCTCCAACTATCCTTCCTCATTCTTGTCCCTTCCTTCTCCCCACCTCCTGCACCCTTATCAGTCCTAAGCAATCACTATTCTGTTTTCAGGTTGACTTTTGAAGGTTAAGAGATTCTAGTTTCAGAAAAATCAAATTTATTAATACTTTTCTTTTGGTTTATAATCTATTTATGAAACGTTGTCTAACTCAAGGTTACTATTATCTTTTTTTTCTGGAAGTATTTTTGTTTCAGATTTTATACTTAGGTCATGACCCATTTTGGAGTTAGTTTTTCTATATGGTGTGAGGTAAAAGCTGAGTTTTGTTTTGTGCGTGTGTTTGCGCATGTGCATTTGTTATATGAATATCCCAATTAATTAAGAACAGGATATTCTTAAATAAATAAAATAGTTCATAGGTGCTTGGCAGGACCAGGATGATAAATTCTAATTGCAAGGTACGTTTACCTGTGGAAGAACAAACACTGAAATGTGATGAGACCACATGAAATGAGTGTCAGAACTGCTGTGGAGTCAGGCTCCTGGACGTAAGTTTAGCTCTGTATCTTTCTTTCATTTTTTAAAAAATTAATTAATTTTAAAAAGAAATTTAATTAATAATTAGTTTATTTATTATAATTTGTTATATATGACAGCAGAATGTGTTTTGATTCATAGTACACACCTGGGGTATAATTTTTCATTTCTCTGGTTGTACACAAAGTAGAGTCACATCATTTGTGTCTTCATACATGTACTTAGGGTAATGATGTCCATCTCATTCCACAGTCTTTCTTACCCCCATAGCTGTGTATCTTTCTGATGAGATGTTACATTTTTAAAAATGTGTCTTTCTGTTTGGACCCTGATTAAAATATGGCATAACTATGATCTGTACCTCAGTTTCTGCAATCCATAAAATAGAGATCAAAAGAGCATTTGTTCCATAGAGTTCTTAAAAGGATTAAAAAGATAAGGCATATAAAACACTCAGATATTAAGCACTATTATGAATACAGGTTCCCTCCCAGTGTGTATTCTAAGCAACTAGCTAACTCGAATGAGGACAGAGTCTTCATAGGAGCATTTGACATTACGTTCTGCTTACCCTGTCTGTTCCCTCTGAGCAATTAGAATTTCAACACAAATATCCAGTTACTTTCTTTTGATTAACCATTCTGGAGGAGGTTCTTCTAACTCCATAGTTTTCAAAGACATAAAAAATGATTAATTGAAGCCGGGTGCGGTGGCGCACGCCTGTAATCCCAGCACTTTGGGAGGCTGAGGCAGGAGGATCGCGAGTTCAAAGCCAGCCTCAGCAATGGCGAGGCACTTAGCAACTCAGTGAGACCCTGTCTCTAAATAAAATACAAAAAAGGGCTGGGGATGTGGCCCAGTGGGTCGAGTGCCCCTGAGTTCAATCCCCGGTACCACAAAAAAAAAAAAAAAAAAAAAAAAAAAAAGATTAATTGAGAACGACTGAACTTATATCATGAAATTAATTATATACAGATTACTAAGCAGTTTGCGTATGCATAAACACAATTACAAATGATATCCAGATAAATTTATGCCACCTTCAATGTTTATTACTAGCTCATTTTTCCAAACACTTTTGAAAACACATTGCCAATACTGTTAAGAATGGTGTCCTCCTAACTTTCAACTATGTCTGTTTTCCCACTGTCCAGGTCACTGTCATGCTTGGATCCACTTCTATATCCCATGCTGGCCAGTACCTGCTGATCTAGTCTACTTTATGCCAGCCTTGTCACTCCTTTGATTTAAGATTGAATGCTGATTACAATCATTTCTAACTCCCTGCATATGTTTCCATAGGTCTAACAATTATCATCTTATTATGACAGATATTTAAGCAACTACCCCCACTTTTTGTAGTTGCCTGTTACAATGTGTCTCCTTTACATATTGCTGTGTAATGAGGGTCTTTACAGAATCTCCTGGACAAGATCAGCTACATAATTTGCAAGAGTAAGTGTATAAAGAGAATAAAGGTATTTTTCAAAAGAATTTTAAACTTTCACAGTAATGACAGACCATCAATATGTACATGACATTGTGCTTGGTAGTATGCAAAGAAAGCTAACAGGTCCTGGTCCATACATTGCTCTGGTTATTTTGTGTGCCAAGACTTATATACCTGACCAGAATTACTTATTCTCTCTATACCATTCCCCAATGTTCTTATAAATAAAAATGGAGGTAGAGAGTAAGATGTGGTGGTTGTTACAGTAAGAATAAAATATATTCGAGTGCTGACATATAGTAAGTACTCAAAAAATAGTTATTTCTCTTGGTTTTCATATTTGGACCAGCAGAAATATAATATTCCTACCCTTGGGTTTTGTGTCCCAAATTTGGAACAATACAAGATATCTATTCTAGTACAAGCTGTTTGCCTGTCAAAAATAAAGCAATAAATAGCAGCCCTGACTGTCTTTCAAGATTAGAGTCTATGAAATGTATACATTCACTGATTTAGAATCTCCTCATGGAGTGTCAGAGTATAAATGTTGTGCTAGAGCATGCTGGAGATGATGTAAAACAAATGGGCATGTAGATTTCTTTCTGTCCTCCTCCCTTCTTCCTTCCTTCTTTCCTTCCTTTCTCTGTCCATCTATTCTCTCTGTCTGCCTGTGTTGGTGGTGGAAGATGGTGGCCCAGTGCCAGGCTTTGGGAACTTATTAGTTTCTAAGAGTTTCACAGTGTGCTGAAAAAAAGAAGTAAAAAGATTGAACACATTTTAAAATATGGAAATCTATGAGAACACAAATGGGGGATAAAAAAAAATCTACTCTGAGCTGTGGGTATCTTTGTGAAGTCTTCTTAGATGAGGTGACTTCTGAGCTGAGACTGAAAGGACAAATTGAAATTTAGTAGAAGGATATTACAGATAGGAGGAGTGGCATGCACAATGTGGAGTTATGCCATTTTTTTTTTCCAAGTTTCACAGGCAATTTGGTATAGAACAAATTTGAAAAATTCTAATTTAGGTCCCCATCAAAATACCAATGATTATCTTCATAGAACTAGGAAAAACACTCCTAAAATTTATATGAAAACAAAAAAGACCCCAAATAGCCAAAACAATCTGCACCAAAAAGAACAAAGCTGGAAGCATCATGATACCTGATTTTATTTATTTATTTATTTATTTATTTTTGTCTATTAAAATTTTTATTATTTTTTTACATTTCATATTATACTTATAGAGCACATTTTTACATATCTCTGGTTGTATACAAAGTATATTCACACCATTCATGTCTTCATACATGCACTTAAGGTAATGATATCCATCTCATTCTACCATCTTTTTTTTCTTCACCCTTTTGCCCCCTCCCTTCCCCTCCTTCCTCATTGGCCATTCTAGTGTTCCTCTAATCCTCCCATGCTCCCTGTTCCAACCCCACTGTGAATTGGCCTCCTTATATCAGAGGAAACATTCGGCATTTGGATTTTTGGGATTGGCTAACTTCACTTAGCATTATATTCTCCAACTTCATCCATTTACCTGCGAATGCCTTGATTTTATTCTCTTTTATTGCTAATACTCCATTTTCTTTATCCATTCATCTACTGAAGGGCATCTAGTTTGGTTCCACAGTCTAGCTATTATGAATTGTGCTGCTATAAACATTGATGTGGCTGTGTCCCTGTAGTATGCTGTTTTTAAGTCCTTTGGGTATAGACCAAGGAGTGGGATAGCTGGGTCATAAGGTGGTTGAATTCTGAGTTTTCCAAGGAATCTCCATACTGTTTTCCATATTGGTTGTACCATTTTGCAGTCCCACCAGCAATGATGACACTTGATTTTAAAACATACTATGGAGCTACAGTAACCAAAATGCATGGCATTGGCATAAAAACAACACAAGAATGGAACAGAACAGAGATTCCAGAAATAAATCCATGCATCTAAAACATACAGTAGAGAAAGGATAACTTCTTCCACAAATGATGCAGTGGAAACTGGATATTCACATACAGAAGATTGGAACTTGGCCCTTATCTCTCATCCTGTACAGAAATCAAATCAAAACAGATTAAAGCTATAGATATGAGACTTGAAACTCTGAAACTACTAGAGGAAAACAGGAAACCACCTCAAGACATTGACACAGGCCATGATTTTCTAGATCAGACCCCAAAAGCATAAGAAACCAAAGCAAAAATTGATGAATGGGATTATATCAAAGTAAAAGAAAAAAAGCACAGCAAAAGAAACAACCAACAGTGTGTGAGATATTGTTTTTTAATTTAGAGAATCTGGATGAGAAGGCACAGCAGCCAGAGAGCCATGCCATTTTCTTCACCTCCATCTGTTGTTCTGATTTACCCTGTATTCCAGGTCCTCAGTCCACCCTGATGACTTTTCTCTTTTGTCTTTAGCCATACATAGGGACTGGGGCTTTCATATTTTGCATTATGCCAATTCTCACAGGAGCCTGGCAGCATTCTGGGACATGATTTTATCTTCCTAAGTATGATACGTGGTTTTGTCCTGCAAAATTACATGCTGGCTGTTTATCAGTTAGTTTTACTTTCCATTTCAGGGTGGATTCATTGCCTGTTTTCCCTCAGTCTGATTTTGTAAGAGAACATTATCCGAGGTATTCAGTGAGTTATTATGTTATGCCATGGAGCCTGAATTAGAATAGTGTTGTGATCACAAAATCATACTTCTTTTTACTCTGTTTCAATAAAATGCTAAAACATTAGTAATGTTTTATTTTGACTTTTGAACTATCACCTTAATCTATTTGTTGAGGCTAAGGCTGCTTTGACCAGTAGAATGTTCTGAGATGTCTGTATGAGTCCAGACCACAAAAGGCCTAAAAGCTTCTGCTCCTTGTCCCCTTTTAAAATCTTTGTGAGACTCCTTGAAACCCAGCTGTCATGATAGAAGACACAGGAGCACTGAGATATGTTGGTCTACAGCTCCAAGTGAACTCCCAGTAGACATCCAGTACCAACTGCCAGCCTGAGGGTGGGCCCTGTGGGATGTTCTAGAGCAACTGAGCCCCCACATGACTGCTGCTCTGCTGGTGTCCTGTGGAAGGGAAGAAGTCACTCAATTTGTGAGAGGTACTAATATGGCTGCTGTTACAAGCCATTAGATGTTGAGGTGGTTTATTACATACGGATTAACTGAAAATGCCATGCCTTTTTTCTTCAATATTCTAACTGAGGAAAGCAACATGTGGAAAATGAGGAATCAGTGCAGTTGACTGAGTAGACTAGCTTATTATATTAGAGTATCAATGATCTCTGCTACAATAGGTTTTTCTGAAAATTATTTTTAGTGGCCAGAAATTTAGTCCTTCTGGGAAGATTCAGAATGAAAATTGCACTGGAGTTCAGAAATCTTCATTAATTTGAGAAAAATGCATGATCTAGAAGCAAAGAATCTTGGATCAGTCTGCTGAATATCCTTTTATGACTTAAAAAAATAACCATTGTTTGACATTTGAGACTTGATTTTGAGCTAAAGTACCTGAAGAAATGAGTTCTTTATGGGCCAAGACACAGAAAACAACAAAGAGTAGTGCTAGGATTAGGTTTCAAGAGGCTTTTCTTTTTTTTTTTTTTTTTTTTTTTGGTGAGTGGACTCTGCAGTTGGCATTTAAGGTTAGGGAAATTGAACAGCAACACTGTTTAAGAAATACATTTTCTCACTGGGCATGATGGTGCATGCCTGTAGTCCCAATGACTAGGGAAGCTAAGGCAGGAGGATTTCAGTTTCAAGGCTGGCCTCAGCAATTTAGCAAGGCCCTAAACAACTCAGCAAGCTCCTTTTTCAAAAAATAAATAAAAAGTGGTAAAATGCCCCTGGGTTCTGCCCCTGTACAAGAAAAAAATGTTTTCTTCAGTTACGGTAAATATATATTCCAAACCAGAAATTGGGACATCTGTTTGACAAACATACACAATTATAGACATAGTGGGCACAATCATAAGAAGAAAATTATTCATAAAGACACAGTCATAGAGATGACTATGTAGGTGATAATAAAAACAATAGTTAATTAAAATATCGTGTTTATCACATGCCAAAAGCTATTCTAAGTGTGCAGCATCAACTCCTTTAATAGCTACAAAATTAAGATATAAGGTGTATGTAAATACCTATTTTACAAATGGAGAAATTGAAACTTAAGCCTGTTAGGTGGACAGAGCAAGTGGTGGGGTCCAATTTGTTGTAAGATCCATGCTCTTCCCTCTGTTCTTTTTATCTTCTTTCCCTCCTCTTCCTTTTCTTTCTTTCTTTTTTTTTTTTTTTTTTTTTTTTTTTGGTGGGTGGGTGAGTAGGTGTTGGGGATTGGACCCAGGACTTTGCATAAGTTGTGCAAGCCCTTTTCTGTTGAGCCACATCCACAGCCCTGGAATCCATACTCCTTACCAGCACATTATCTTGCTGCTTAGTACAGAGTACAAGGGCAAGTATGAAAGAGAGAAGGCTATTGTTCTTAAGCAATGGGTAAGGGTGACTCTGACTTGTACAAGTTGATCAAATATAAAAGATTATTGGAGCTTAGTTAAACAGCAACTAAGACAGTATCTGCCTGGCTCTCATTTTCTTTGGAGACATTCATGGTAAACCATGACTGGAGGCTCTATGATAAGCTCCTTAGCAACTCAGCTGTGACAGAAGCAAGAAATGTGAAGATAGCATTCCCCACCTAAGGAACTGGGTGTCATGCCACACCCAAGACCCTGTCGGCTTAAGATCCAATGTGGAACATGACTTATTCTTTGTGAAAATTCCATCCTTTGTTCCCTCTGTTTAATGCACTATTGTGTGTGAAGGATAAGGAAGAAATGATGCAATAATCCAGGTATCTGATAGCAGGTTATGGTGTACCTTGACTATTAAGGACAGTACAAAAATCATCTCAACACCTTCTATGCAGAAGACAAGTTGTTGGCACTCATGAAGGTCCAAAGGAGAGAACATGGTATACTGCAAATTCTACCTACTTCAGCAACTCTTTTGATGTTTTGAACAAAAATAAACTTCAACCCTTATATTTTTCTTTTCATGTTTAAAAATATGTGCCAAATGCTGAGCTTGAGGGCAGTATGCCATGAGACAGTCTTTACACAGAAGGACTGGAGACCACAATAAGGTAGTCTCCCAAGAACTTGGATATAAGGAAGATAAGACTACACACTTAAAAATTGAATGTAAGATCAAGACAGGAAGGACCTGAACAGGCAAATCCAAATACACCCAGAGAAGGGAGAACTATCCTGACTACAGGAAAGAATGTATTAAATATTAGATGAGATATTCTCTTTTTTAAATCAGAAGGTGGCTGATCATCTGGGAAGGTTAGAATTGGTGAGGACATAGCTGTACCTGTAATACAGAAGAGCCTTTGACGTTGGAGCAGGAGTATTTCCCTGCCAATGATGAGGACATCCTTGGTTTGTATATAAGTGCCAGGAAGAGAGTAGCCTAACATAAGCCATTTCTGATTCTCATTAACAACACTATTCCCATTTTTTTAAAATTTTCATCTTCATTCCATTATGACAACATCTTTCCTAATGGAAACTCTATATGGAACTTTGTTAGACTAATTACATTAAACAATCATGACTACTGCTGTTCTGATTCTATTGTAGGTAAGCAAACTTGTAATTTTGATTTGACTTTCTATCTATATTTACATGGAAAAGTTATAAACTGAGGACCCAGAGGCCAAATTCAGAGCAGGGAAAATTTTCTTGAATAATTAATATGAATATTCTTAAATAGTTGAGAACATAATCTTTTTGATCTTTATTCTGCTTCAAAAATAGAAAGTTCTTTTTCATGAAATTGGGTTCAGATTTCCAGGTCCAGAGATGGATAGGATCTGCTTTATTTATTTTTCCAGCTTTATTGAGTTACCCTTGGCAAACAAAAAATTGTATTAATTTGAGGTTTACAATGTGATTTTTTTTTTTCCTTTTTGGTACCAGGGATTGAACCCAGGAACATTTAACCACTGAGCCACATCCCCAACCCCCCTTTTTAAATATTTTATTTAGAGACAGGGTCTTGCTGAGTTGCTTAGGGTCTCTGTGTTGCTGAGTCTGGCTTTGAACTCATGATCCTGAGCCTCTGGGATTACAGGAATGTGCCACAGTGCCTGCCACAGTGTGATATTTTGATAAGCATATAGATTGTGAAATGATTACCACAATAAAGTTAATTAACATATTACCTACATAATTATAATCTTTTTGTTTGAGCTATCATTCTTGGTGAGAATATTTATGACCAATCATCTTAGCAAATTTAAGTATGCAATACAGTATTTTAAACTAAAGTCATCATGCTGTGCATTACATCTTCAGAACTTATTCATTTCGTATCACTGAGTCTTTTGCCCTTTGAGTGACAGGTCCATGTTTCCTCCAACTGCTGAGAATCACAATTGATACTCCATGCTTTTATTGACGTTTTTAGATTCCACAAATAAGTAAGATCACTCAGTATTTGTCTTTTTGTTTCTGGTTATTTCACTTAACATGAGGTTCTCTAGGTTCACCCACATTGTCACACATAGCAGAATTTCCTTCTTTTTAAGTTTGAAAGAAAAAAAAGCAGCTGCCTCCTTTAAATAGAACATTCACATTACATTTTACCAGAATCTTCACCATTCCTGTTGGCATTACCCTCAGCTGTCTCACCGATTTAACTGTCAGCCTCTGTGAGTTTTTGAGTTTTTATCTTTTGGACCTAGAGGGAAATGAGAGTACATTTTTGATAGCTGTGATAATTTCTCATGGCTAATGAATAAAATGATGCATATCTAGTTTTTATGTGTAGTTTGACTGTGATGATTATGCTGACCTGATTCTAATGGTCTTCAGAATTTTCTATTTCTCATTGTTAAACTATGTACCATCATTCTCGTGACAGTCTCAGTGTCAGACATATTTGATTTAGTGAGATTCTGCCTTCAAGGACTTATCTATCCCTGGCCATAGGAAGAGCAATGCCGAACTGTCTACAGAGAGCATCAGATCCCAGAAAATGTGTGGTAAGATACTGGATGAGGCCACTCTGTCTCCTCCTGGATGACAAACTACTGCTTCTCCTAATTTTTTGTAGAGAAAAAGAACAAAGAAGAAAGAGCTACTGGAAATGCAGTTCTGTGAAGTTTTGTCAATCAATTGGTTGTATGGCCATGAGAAAATATGCTAATATACCTCACTATCAAATATCCCATGAATGAATTGGAAAGGTTGAACCAAAATATCTCTGAATTTCCATCTTGCTCTGGCATTATGTAACTGCACATACATGCAGCTGCACATACTCTAACATTTTGACGTGCATATGAAAATTGCCTACATGATTTAGGGATAATTTAAATCCTATATATAAAGAATTTAATATAATACAAATTTCTGTGTGACTGCCATATGAGCATCTATATTTATATCCAAACACAGAAGGTTAGATTTTGGATGTATTTCAGCAACATTTGAATATCTAATGATTTTTTAAAACTGTTTTTAATCATTCGGCATCATAGAATTCAAACAAAAACAACAAAATCAGCACATCAAAACATGTTTGACTTGAACAAAAATAGCCGACAGCTGGGGACACAGGCACACTTTGCAAAATAAGCCTGTGTATATCACACTTTACATATTTATAACTGTAGCTCCAGCAATATTGGCAGTTAATGGAGTGTCAATAGAAGAGAAGCTGTCTCAAAGGCTTGTTTTTATTGGACAAAAGGAAAAGAGCCAGGAAATCTAGTTTTCATTTTGCCAAATTGAGTTATCTAGGAAAGTAAGTCATCCATTTACTTTGGACATACCACATATGTTCCTATTTATCCAAGAGTCAACCCAGTAAAACCAGGATAGAGCCACCTTCATTTATGTCCGAGTTGAGTTTAGCAAACAGAAAGAATGTTTTATATATAATTAATTCAGGAGTTATGGAGGAAGGTGAGGCATTTGACTAATAAATTAATGTTAACTAAAACAAACAAGTAAAAAAACCTAAAATCTATATTTTAACATCTATACAGAACATATAGTTATTTATAACTCAAAGGAGACATAAGATTTTTGGAGCTGTGGATGGTGGTAACATCAGAAAGAATAAAGGGGGAAAAAGCATATACTAAGCACCAATAGCCTTAGACATCCCTCTTTATAGACACATATTTCCTAATAGATACTCAACAGAACTGAAAGAAAAAGAATGTAGAATACAGGAGAATGATATGATTCCTCTCTTGCGATGTAAGACATGGGATGTACTACTGCCTTAAGTCTTAAATAATGTAATAATATAAATAGAATAGGAAAATTAAAAGAAGAATGGAAAAATGTTATCCCTGTGTGACACAGGGTAGGTGGTGAAGATCCGGTCAAGGTCAAGACGGGAGAAGCAGTGGGTGGGGCTTTGGTTTTTAGTCCATGTTCTATGAATCAAAACTGTGATACACAGCTGGCATCACAGGAAAGAATTCACTAAGAAACACTGGAAAAGCTGTGGGTGAATTTGGGGACATGGCTTTTGGGAGGATACAAAAATCAGTGATTGGGGGAAATTGTGAGATAATTAAAAACAAAGAGTTTTAGGATGATTCAAAACTGAATCTGCATCAAACCACTGTGGCCTCAAATTCTTTACATAGGGTATGTGTCTGTCTGTGTGTGTCTTGCTATATATGAACTATTGGTATCTATTTCTACATAAGAAATTGCTCCCCTACCCCCAGATTAGGATACTTAGAAGGAAAGTCCTATGAGAATCAAGTAGCCTTTCATACTTTTATGATGTGAAACTCTAGGAAATTGTCATTTTGTATCTACATGAGAGATTTAAATGAAAATAAACCTAAGAAAAAACATTGGCATTTATGCCATAGTTTGAAAAAAAAAAAATAAAAGTTCAATAGATCTTCAAATGAATCCTGTTTGAATCACACACATTCATTTGGCACACCCAACCTGCTATCAACACAGTAATTCACAGAGGAAAAGTAGCAATAAATACTCGGTGATTGCTAATACCGAGTAGAATATGTGAAAGGTATATGACTGATTATGTTTGATGACACCATAATATGACATTTTATAGTTAACCCTGGTTTACATGGCGTGATGTTAACTATAAATCTCCTAACTGCTCTTCCTCACATTTAGAATGTAGAGATAATTGATGTTAACAGTGACGATCCCTGAGTGTCTGCTGAATTAAAAAAAAAAAAAAAAAGAGGAAATTGCATTCTGAATGTTTGCACTTTATGTTGTAGGTTCTTTGCTGAATTTTGAAAATCACCAGTGCCCTAAGGGTGTTGTAACAATTAAGCAGGATAAGGAATAAAATGTGATTTTTGTTCAAACCTTGCTTAAGAAACACAAAAGGGCTGTTGATATTTTCAGAACTATCTAGAAACTGTATGCCTCTGAGGCATGAACACTTAGGGAAGAAAGGCTCTGAAAAATATTACTCAATATGCTGTTATTTACATTAATTTGTTTAATGTTTGAGTGTCTGGAAATTGCAAACCATAGCACAGTGGTGAACAATCCAAATATGGTCCCAGCACTGGTGGAGACTGTGAGTTAGCAGATGTCACTTTTTTTTCTTTTTTCTTTTTTTTTGGTACCGGGGATTGAACTCAGGGGCACTTGACCACTGGGCCACATCCCCAGCCCTTTTTTGTATTTTTATTAAAAGCAGGGTCTCACTGAGTTACTAAGTGCCTTGCCATTGCTGAGGCTGGCTTTGAACTCGCTATCCTCCTGCCTCAGCCTCCCAAAGTGCTGGGATTACAGGCGTGCGCCACCGCGCCCGGCTCAGATGTCACTTTTAATAAATAAACATAAATGGTTAACTTATCATTTAATTTATTATTTTGTAATAACTGTTATAGGTATTTTCACACCAGCAGAAAAAAAAAAGCAATGATATTTTCGGCCTAGTCTAGTAGGTTAGAGAAAGTGTTCTGTTAGTGTGATAGGAGAACTAAAGGGACTCCATCTTGTCCTTCAGCAGCCATCTTTGGAGTTCGGAGAAATAGTTCTGTTTCTTAGAAATAATAGAACACAGAAAGTCCTGCCTCTGTACCCATTAATCATTACCTAGCATAACATACTTGGCAACACAAAAATAGCAATTCTTATGCAATGTAAAATTGTTCTCTTTGTTTTCCATTTTTATTAGGCAATGTACCTTGTCAGAGATTGATTGTTTAGACGTTAGTAACCATTCTCTAACATGTACTCAACTAGGGTCATCTTGACCCCCTTCCCTTCTTGCTGCTATGCCAACCTGGAAAGTACCATGGGAAATATCATTGTACCCATTGCATTGTCCTGCTAACTGCTCAAATTCAGCTTTGGTACTGTGGCTTGCTTGCATTGGCTGAAACCCTGCACCAAATATTCCACCCTCTGTGATTTTTCCCTTTATAAGCCCTTGAAAATAACTGCCAGCGTGCCATCTTGTCATGCTGTGTGGTGCATGCATATGGTGGCCGCTGATCAGCTTAATAAAGGCTTCTTTTTAGCTCAAGTGTGATATGTCTTGGAGTTTTAATTCACATTTCACTGGGTGCAACATTTTTGATATAACATTAGCTTTAACTTCATAACTTGCATCACTAAGAGAAGACACTCAAAACAAGGAAAATAGCACTGACTTGAGAACAAGAAACCAGTAATCAATATTATCTTTTTCCCTTCCTAATTAATGCTTCAAAGTTTACCTCATATGCCGTCATGTGGCCATGGGAAGCCATAAATGACCTGGGAAGTTATTGGGTATTGGGAATACTCACTTAGAATTTTACAATGACCCATATGAAATAGTGAGGCTACTCGGTCTGTTTATCAAGAAGCAGAGGTGGAACAGAAAATGTATCTGAAGTGCTCCTATTTCATGGTTATTAGAGGCAAATTCAGTCCACTAGACTCTACATCTTTGTCTTAGCAATGGATTCTAATTGTGGCCTATGTTGCTGTGTGTTTTGTTAGAAAAGGAAAGAAAACACACAGCAACATGGTGAACTGGGAATGGAACAAGAGTGCTTCACTCAGGTTAGTTGGGTAAAACCCAAGAAGGGAAGTATTAGAGCTATGTAGGGGATTAGAAAGATGCAAAATATCATTGCCAAAGGAAATAGAGGCCAAAATAAAAGGCCTGGGACTCATTAGCAGAGTATTAGAACATCATCTTGCTTGTAACACTCATTAATCAAACTTGTAATTAGATTATTTGAAAACTCAGAAGATTAGTAATGCTAATGTTTAGGTATGTACATATATACTCATGTGAAATGTATACATATACTATGATTTGGAATAATCTATTCAAAAGGCAATATTACTGAAATTAAAAGAGAAAAAGAGGAAATATCTAAATAGCTGAGGAAAGAAAATGCTATTGTAGAAGCAACTGCTGTCTACCAGCAGCTGGGTAATAAAACAGCACAGGTCAGAAGGTCATTCAAGACACTGCCTGACTGGCCCAGCCTCACTCCTCCCACAGGTCTCATTTCATTCTGGGCTTAGATTTTCCTGCAAATCATGGTAATTGGGAATCAGCTCACACAGCTGTGAACCATGGCTCATAGATACATTGGGAACAAATTCGAAGTTGAGCATCTCTGTTGGAGAGAGAAGGGAAGTGACTTGTTTACGTACCATTTCATCACTCATCCCAAGAGGCACTATAGCCCTGGGTTTATGTTTCATTAAAAGCGCAGCAACATTTTGATTTAAAAGCAGGTAGAAGATTAGCCTGTTATTTAAATTAGGGGATTTGGATTCAATTCTAAGTTAAAATAACGAAATGTTAGTGCTGCAAAGAAACGAAGTATAATGTAATACAATTTTCTCCTTTTACAGGTGAGACACCTTTGAACTGGAGATATCAAACGATTTGCCAAGTTAGTTAATGAGAGCATCTGGGCTAGAATCACAAGTAGCCTATGATTCCACTTCTTTAAGGTTATTCTTCTCTTGGGGAAAATATCCCTAGGACCTTGAGGCTCATGACAGTCAGCTAGAGCAATCTTCTTTCTACTCTGTCCTCATTATGTACTATGTTCAAGGTTTTTCTTCATCATTGAGAACTCTGACATACGGCTTTCATTTTTGTTTTGCCATCCTCATTCCTGTACTTATCCAAGTGATTTCAATAATCATGTAGACTATGACTTAATTTACTAAATTCAGATTTTTCCATCTTTTACTGTATGTTTACTTTCTTTCATATGCCAATTTTCATGATCCATCCAATCCTGAACTATTTGACCTGCAGAACTATTTCATGTCAGAAATCACAAAATTTTGTATCGTAAGTCTCTGATTACAAATTCTACTCTTTCAGTCACACATTAATTCACCCACATTAATTAAAAGGCAAGATATTGAAACAAGCAGACCCCCAATACTATGTAATAGTGTAGAAGTGGGTGATCTGGAGTGGCAGATGGCTGTATTCTAGAAGGTCATCAAGAGACTAAAGTTCTATCTATTTTGTTCTGCCATCCTTTAGAGAGCTGTTTTTGTTCACATATTTGAAGTTAGTTCACTACTGCTATATATGATTTTTATCCTTCAGAAAGAAGACATTGAATTAAGGGCTAGCATATTTTTTTTTTTTTGTATTTAATTAAAGGCTGACTTACAGTTGCACATATTTCTTACACCCATCCTATCGGTTAATGCTTGGCCCCATGATTATACCTAACTAAAAGGAACACTTGAAAATACAATGCCTAGATAAACAATCTTATGGGCAACCCCAAACTGAGATGTTTTATTTTCTAAGAGGAAGAAGAGGGAATGGGTTTGGGGATAAAATTAGCTGTTGCAGCCCACACCGTACTTCTATTCATTGACTTCCTTAAAATCTCCAGGAATTCTCTATCAAAAATGTATACTGGTTACCCTTCCGTAGTCTCTACCTAATTTATCATTCTGTTCTCCTACTTTAGAGTATGTTAGTGATTCTGGACAAAACCACATTGGTCTCATTGGTGTTGACATATTTTGGTGGCTTCTAATCCAGTAGGAGCCATCACCCATAGACTTCTAATGAATCTGCTAAAGTATAAGCCCCTCTAGGAAAAGAGTTATTCATATTTTTAAATATCTATTGCTTAGCACATTGTCTGGTTTTGGATGAAGTAATAAGTTTTAGTGATAAAGAATAGTCAAACTAATACTGATTAGTAATACTAATGTCTTTCTAACTTTGCAAATTTATTGACATTTTAAAAAATTAGCCCTTCATCTTCTCTGCTTCGGAGGTAATATTTTTTCCTATTTAAGGCAAACTTTATCATTATAGTTTGATTTTTCTTTATCCATAATTCCCCTAGATAAAGGCTTATCCATCCAATCAGAAAGGATACGATCTTGAAAATTTATAAATTAAGAAAATGCCATATTTGAGAATTCTTTGTTCCTGGCATGAAAATGGTCCATGATTTTCCATTCAGCTGCCCATGTTAAAACTATTCAGTGTTGGCCTGGTGTTATTGCTCAGTGGTAGAGTGTTTGCCTAGCATGCATGAGGCAGTGGGTTTGATTTCCAGCACCACATTAAAAATAAAAAAACTCTTCAATGTCATATCTGATGGCCAAACAAGTTTTCTTTCTTACCATTTCTCTTCTTGGTCAATAGTAACACAAAACTGGTTCCCTAAACCCAGGAGCAGGATTCTCTTCTAGAATCTTATTTTTATCCTTATGCTATTCTAGACTGTTACTTCCTGTTTTGTCTATTGTATTAGTTTGCTAAGGTGGAGAAAATGAAGTACCATACTCTGTGTGGATTAGAAATTTAATATTTCACATTTCTGGACTCTAGAAGTCCAAAATCAAGATTTTAGCCAGATTGGTTCCCTCTGAGGGCTCTGAGGGAAGGAAGTATTCCAGGCCTCTCCTTGGCTTGAAGATGACCGTTGTCTTTCTGCATCTTCCCTTTATGTGTGTGTCTGTGTCCAAATTCTCCCACTTTTATAAAGACACCAGCCATACTGGTTAAGGCCCACCCTTGTGATTTCATCTTAACTTGATTACCTTTATGAAGACCTTATCACCAAATAAGGTTACATTCTGAGACACTGGGTGTGAGGAATCCAGAATATCAGTAGCACGCTATGCAATCCAACCCATAATATTTACACAGTGAATTTCAGTCTATTTTTCAAAATGTAAGTAAAATACAAGCTGACTTCAGAATCTATTTTCCTCCCCCATTGCTTCACTATCATCACCAAAAATCTATATGAATTATTGCAATTTGCATATTTTCTATTGTTGCTCTCAGCCTGCATTGTAATTGATTTATTTATAAAGCAATATGTGTCTTACCTATTAAATATGTACAATTTGACAGGAGGAAGTGTTATGTTTATCTTAGTATTTCAAGAATCTAGCATGAAATAATATTGATGCTGTTATTACTACAAACAAAAAACTTTTTACAAAATATACATTAATTTATTAAAATATACAATAGTATAAATATATATTTACATGTAACTACATGTAAATATTCTTTCAATCTCTATTAAATTAACAAGGTTCATAAAATTAGTGTAAGGAGGCATTTTTTTTTTTTTTTTTTTTGGTACTGGGGATTGAACTCAGGGGCACTCGACCACTGGGCCACATCCCCAGCCCTTTTTGGTATTTTATTTAGAGACAGGGTCTCACTGAGTTGCTAAGTGCCTCGCCATTGCTGAGGCTGGCTTTGAACTCGCGATCCTCCTGGCTTTGAGGACTCGCGATCCACTCCTGCCACTCAGCCTTTTGGTATTTTATTTAGAGACAGGGTCTCACTGAGTTGCTTACTGAGGCTGGCTTTGAACTCGCGATCCTCCCACTCGCGCCCGGCTTCCAAGTTGTAAGGACTGCGGCAGGAGGCATTTTTCAGCACATGTACTTGCATTATCTAAAGTTCCTTAGAAATCAGCAGAAACTTTAGTTAGGTATTGGTGAGTTAACTTGTGAGTAGTGTCTATTTGGGTCAAATACACTGAAGGATTCAGAATAATAATAAAAAAATACTGGCTAACTAAAATATGGAAGTCTCAAAGCTGAGGAAAATATGAAATCCTAATTTTTTTTTTCCAATTTAAGAATGAATTTTTATACTGTGTGTATGTCTTTCACATGAATAATATGATTAGCAACAACAGACTCAAAACTTGAAAAAGTAGAATGACCCAGAATTTTTAAAAAATTAAAATCATCTTTTTACAAAATAAAATATCTTCTGTTTTTCTATATTCTATTTCTGTTTATGAACCTATGAAATTCACACATAAGTAATTATAGCATAGATGTGATTTTTGTCATTTTTTAAAACAAGATTTTATTAAGAATATTATTACAGGAAGGAAGAGGGCTTTAAAAAGTCCTTGCTCTTATTGAAAGCAATGACATTTCTGGTTCTCAGTTATGTTTACTCAATCCCAGCATAATGGTTTCTGTTGCCTCTGGCCATTTAGGCCAGTTGGTAGTAGAACCCTGTTCCTGGGTGCTGGGCTGATTGGCGGAGTCCTAGCTCTGTCGGGAATTGTTAGCCTCACACAGATGCTGCCTTCCTCTCTGCTACCGTCCATCAGGCACAGGCCCGTTAGGGGTCCCAGGAGGACTGATTCAGAGAGTACAGTTGGGCATTTTCAGTGTGGACACAAATACTATAAATCCCTTCTTTGAGAATGAAATATGAAATCACAACTCCAAATCTATATTTAAGAAGAGATACAACATTAATTATGGGGAAATTATCATCAATTAAACTGGGGGTTTATCCAGAACAGTTCAGGGAAAGGCCTTTCAATGTTTATAGAAGCTGAAGGAGGATTCATTGTGTTCAGGGAAAGGTCCTAACTCAAATGCAGATTACTATTCTCTGCTCTTCTTGTGAAGTTTCAAGAGTCAGTTATGTTTTTTTCACAGCAAATGTCTAAGGAAAGCAAAGCCTTCATACAACTATGTTTGGAGTCTGTCATAAAAATGTATTTGGGGGTCTGTCTTTTTCTTCCTACAAAATAAAAGTGTCAAACTCATGTTTGTATGTATTTCACATGTCATGAAATAATTTTTAAAGTTTTACAAAGTCACAATATGAGAAAAATTTGAAATATAGTCATCAAATTATAAGTTTTATCAGTTGTTAGTTTATTGTAAACATGTAATAAACTCAGGAATATTCTTTGTTTCTTTTTCACCTTTCTTACTTTATCTGGCAGATATTTTGAATCAAATACTATGAAAAGCCAGCATAAATTATAATATTTGAAATAGCATCATGTTCTATTTGTTTCTCCTAGGTTGTGGCTTTAAAAATTATTCTGATAGTTTCTAAATCTAAACATAAATTGGAGCTTTGTTTATCTTTGCCCTGTTTGTAGAAAAACCAACACAATCTGCTTCAAAGGACAGATTAACCAAATTAAGTATTAAATGGAAGACCATCATGAGTCTTACTGTGCAGGGTAATATGGTTTAAGGATATCCACCATTGGGGCTGCTGAGAAGGCTTGGTAGTAGAGAACTTGCCGAATGTTTGCAAATCCAGGATTCAATCTCTGGTACAGAGTGGGGTAAGACCAGGGGAATGCTTGAGGAAATATAAAATTGGTGTCTTGTTTGATCATAAATAATTTGGACCACTGTTTTATTTATTTATTTTAAATTCTGGACTCATTTCTTTCAGTTTGTTCCTGAATCCTATTCTAGTTTGTGTTGTTTCTTTGAAAAAAAAAAAAAAAAAAAAGCAGTACTACATTCTGCATAAATGTAAACATTCAAATAGTAATATATTATTTAAATAAGACTTCATGAATTATTAAAATTGGGAAAATGTCATCTTATTAGAAATGGAAATAACTCTGATACTTAGAATATAAGGCTCTACTTTCTAAAATCTCTCCTGTTGCCAGGAACCTGATAACTGAATATCTGTCTTTCTAAAAGGTTTCAAAAGATGAGGCCTCAAGCCATTCAAATTGAAATTCAATAGTGCACAGTATCAAACTACCTCAGAAAAAAGAATGTAAAAACTGAGAAATATCTTTAACTTGTCCTTGGTGTTTCCAGGAAACGTGATGAGACTCCTTTGAATGACAAAATGAGAGAGAACATTTGATACAGTTTCTCACAGTGGTGTAAATATAAATCAAACTGACCTGGAAAACAATGGAACTTGATGAACTAAAAACTAGCTCAAAAATGGAAGTAAAAATAGAGACATAATATAAATGGACCTAGAGAGGCTGCCTATCAGGAAAGACGAGAGAGAGCACACAGGAAAGCACTGAGGATGATGAAGAGAGAGCCGTCAGAGATTGATGAGGGGACAAGGGTGTCCCTGTGAATGGTGTTGCTAAGAAAGATCTGGAAGAAGCAGGAATATAAATAAAATCTATGCAAAGGGGGCTCAGAATGGCCTTTGAATCATGCTAACAAGAATTTATTTAGCACAACAAGGAAAAAGAAAAATTCGAGAAGGGAAAGTGAAGAAATGGAATAAAAGAGAAAAATACATTTCTAAATTATGAATATAGTATAGAAATCAGCAGAACATTCTGGTGTCTAGTCTGGTTTTCTCCCACCACCCTCCCCTTCACTCCTTCACCATACGCTGCACACAGATGCCTCCTCATTCCTTTTACTGTCACTTGAAGAAATCCCAGTACGTTGCTCTCAAAAATCCTTCAAGATTTTTCATATCTTAATGGAGAGATGGAAGAGAAGCGAAGTAAATATGGATGATGGAAGGCTCCAGGGAGAAAGAGTGCTTTTTGCTTCCAGGCCAAGTCTTCAGGAATGGAAAAGGGGAGACTGCATGATGTTTTCCAGGGTTGTAGATAACCATAGAGCAATACTCCAGCTCCTGCAAGGTATGAAAGGAACAGAGAGAGGAAAGTGAGGCATGCAAGTAGCAGAGTCTCCTGCCACATGGGAGCCAGTTGAGAGGCATAAGGAACGTTCCTGGGCTACCTCTGCAAGGTGATGACTGGGGACCCAATGACATATGTCCCCTGGGGCACCTATGTGGACAGATGGCATCAAGCATTCGATGCTTCAGAACTATGTCCTGAAACTGTGAAAAGTCTCTCTGCTTCTGTCATTGTGGCCAAAGGTGGTGACTGCGTAACCCTCAGGTCACTTATGGGAAATAAATATTATGATCTCTATTTTTCAAAGGAGTACTCTGATGATGGCTGACTTTAAATAGCTTTCTCAACTGGAAAATGGCAGAACCAGGATTCCAATTGGTTTCTGACTATAAAAGTTTCGCTCTCTTTGTTCTGTTTCACAGTCCCTCAAAAATATTCCAGTTATCAGGGTACCTTCTGGATTAAACAAGTACTTTGTTCAGACAGAAAATGCAGATTTACATTACTGTTTCTGTAGGGGAAAGAAATATGTTTCTTGTTCTACATAGCTGATTTAAACACTAAATTGTGGAACATAGTCCATTTGAAACTAGAGAATAACTTACACACTAAAGAGAAAAAAATGCTTGAATTGTGATGATGCTTTATCCCTAGATTTTTGAGGTTGTGAAATATATTCTACAAAACATACAAAATGTTTATTTATTGAGTCTACAATATTAGCAGCGTCAGCAAGTTGGAAAAAGCTGGGTGTGAAGTGAATATGTATTCTTGTGATTTGCTTTTTTGGATGATTTTATGCTGATGAAATTCATTTTTTTAAAAAAATGGGTTATGTCTCGAAGAGCAAGAAATGAGAAAGTGACAAGGACATTTATTTGAAGAACTTGAAAATTAAACTAAAATTCTTTACATCTGCCATTGAAGCAAAAAAAAATTGTTATTTGCTATCAAGAAGAATTGAGGGCAGCTGTCTGGAGGAGTCTGCTTTTCATGTGATACAATATTCACTGCGTGGCATCACTCTCTGGGGGTTCATATAGCACTGGAGAACACCCCATGCTGATGTATTTCAGGCATCTCTCCAATGCAGCTTCTTTAGTCTTTGCCCTGGCATTTTGATCTTTCTAGCTAGGCTGTCTTATGATTTATAGAGCATAAGAACGGCAAGGGACCTTTGTCACCCTCTAGTCCGGTTCTCCACATTATAACAATAATAAGAAGAAATCGAAGGAAAGAGATTTACCCAAATATCAGCCATCTAGAACATTTTGTACTTTCCAACCTAGAGTTGACCATGTGCCCAAAATGTACCATTTCTTTTTCTTTCTACATTTCAGTAATAATCACATTTACTGAGATCTACTTTAAAGTGGAAACTCTATTACACCTAGCAGAAAATATTTTTCAATTTTAAAATTGAATTTAGAATAATAACAGTGGTATATTCTCATTGTAAATAATGTAAACCATTCATAAGAGTGGACAGTAAAAATAAAAGTCCCTTCTGTAGTTACTGATGTTCCTCCCAGATTTTCTATGCATATACAAATATGAAAGTATAAATATAGATAAGTACATATCTATATTTTTTAACAAGATCCTGTTATGATAATATGTAACAATTGGCTTTTATACTTCTAAGCCTTGACATTTCTTTTTTTTTAATTAAAAAAATTTTTTTTTGTTCTTTTTAGTTATATATGACAGTAGAAGAGTAGAATGTATTTTGACATATCATGTATACATGGAGTATAACTTCCCATTCTTGTGGTTGTACATGGTGTGGAGTTACACTGGTTGTGTATTCATATATGAGCAAAAGCAAGTTATGTCCAGTTATTTCTACTGTAAACCTTGACATTTCTTATTAGTGTGTGACGATCTACTCCACTGCTTTCCTTTATGCAATGGTTGTGTAACCTTTTTTGGGGGGGTAGTTTTAAACATGTCCACAGATTCTTGCACATTACTGTTATCAAAAACTGAAATCTCATTCCCTTCATCTTAATCATGAGCTGGATTGGGTGAGTGGTTTCTGAGGTAAAGAAAAATTGAAGTTGTTTTCTTTTCCTCTCTTTCTGTTTATAAACATCCTTGTAAATAGAACTTTTCATATGTGTACATGCATTAAATACTGAAACATCATTCTGTACCATATAAATATGTACAATCATGTGTCAAGGAAAAACAAAATTAGGAGTTGGATGCAGGAGCCCTGATTGGGGAGATGGCTGAGATTGCAGTTGGCTGTGGGCCACAGAAATATTCGGACATTGCCGCCTTCCGTGGTCTCACGAGACTTGGCCCGGGATCTCGCGAGACTTGAGCCGAGATTGGATCGGGTTGGCGCCATTTTTGTTTGTGGGTTTTTTTTGGTGGTGTGTGGTGCGTGTTAGAGTGGTTGTTGGAGCCGGAGAGAGAAGTTATCAGAATAAAAAGCCTGTTTGTTTCCAGTTTGCCTCTGAACTTCTTCCCGCAGCTTCGTTGCTCCAAGCAGCAATCGCTTCAGACAGCGACAGTTGGAGATGTAGCTCAGTGGTACAGTGCTTTCCTAGTATATATAAGGCCCCAACACTGGGGCAAAATAAATTATTTTCTAGAAGTAGAGGGCTGATCAAAAGGTTGTCTACACAGAAAATTTTGAAAAATATTGTCATAATGTCCTCCAAGCTGGTTATAGCAATTTGTCCTTACATTCATAGAATACCAGAGTTTCTTACATACTTTTCAATTCTAGATATCATCAAACTTTTTTTTGTTTAATTGGTTCTTTCTAGTTACACATGACAGTAGAATCCATTTAGACTTAATTGTAAAAGCATGGAATATATCTTGTTCTAATTCAGTCCCTCATTGAGCTTCTAATTAGTGTTAATTAGTAACTGAAATGGTATATTATTTTAGTTTGTATGTCATTTCTAATGAGTGAAGTATAATATATTCTCAGAAATTTCTTTCCTTTTCTATTGCTATTTACATTCTTTGACCATTTCATTAATAGGCTGTTGGTCTTTTTGGTCTTGGTGCAACTAAATGTAAGTACTCTACATATAGACTGCTTGAAGTGGAATCCTGGACCTGCCACTTCCTAGCCGTGGACCACAAGCCAATTATTTAGTATCTTTGTATCTCAGTTTTCTTGACTCTGAAATTGGGTGAAGAATACCTATCTAATAGGGATGTCTTGAGGATAAAATATTGTGTGCAAACTACTAAAACAGTGCTGGACACAGAAAAAATGATATTATTGTAGATTCATGTGTTAAAAATTAGAACTTTATCATTTGTATTTGATTTTATTTATTGCATTTTCTGCTGTATCAAAGATTTTTTTTTAGTAGAGGCATTATATATACACAGGTATATATGCATATATATATATGTATATATACTTTACACATAAACACAATAAAAGGCACAAATATTAAGCACACAAATACTTAGGTCAAAATATAGAACTTTCTTCATACCTGAGAAACTTCTCACTTTCTCCTCGCAAGCCATATTCCTCTCCAAATAACCCCCACTCCAGCCTCTATCACCACAGATTCATTTTTACCTGATCTTGAACTTCATCCAAGTAAAGTCATTCAACATGCTACATTTTGTGTCTGTCATTCTAGATACCCCGTTAGGTTAGCTCCTTCTCAAGGGTTTTTCACTTAGCTTGAAATGATTTTCTAAATTTCATCATCATTCCCTCTTTAGATCTCAAGAGGGATCTATCTGTTTGTTGCTACATTTCTAGACATTTGGAGGCTTTTCTTCATATTCAACCTTTCTGTGACCTTATATTTAAAATGCGTTTTTAAAAATCCAGTTTGACTCTTTGATTATTTAATCCAAGATCTCTAATGAAATTATAAGACATAGCTGGTTTTAAGTTTGTTTTTGTTATGTATTTCTTATTGGTCCTATGCATTCTTTTTTCTTATTTTATTTTTTGAATTTTATTTTTTATTATAAGATCTTTAAAAAATTACCATATTCTTCTATATTCAGCAATGATACATTCTTTCATTATTCTTTTAATTATTACGGAAAATCACAGTACATATCTCTGACTTCATGTTTGCTGAAGAAAGCAAGAACCTTACAACATTGAAATCTATTTTTTACCTCCCTCACATTGTGTGTTCTTTTAAAGTGTCAGCATTCTTTCACAGCAAGTTCTGTATTTACACTTTCTCTTGTTTTTTACTCTTTCTTCCATTTTGTGCTTCCATCTGGGATCATTTTACTTCTGCTTGATGAACTTCTTTTAGTATTTCTTTTACTGAAAGTCTGCTTTTGATGAATTGTCTGATTTTGTTTAAAAACATTTTTATCTCAGTTCTTCAAGCATAGCAGTTAGGTATAGAATTCTAAGTGTTTCTTTTTAGCATGTTAAAGCTATCTCTCAGTTTTAATTGAAAATTCATCAGTCAGCTTATTCTTCTCTTTTGAAGTAGTGTTGTGTCCTTTCTCAAAAGCTATTCTCTTTGCATTTAATCTTAGCAGGTTGATCATGTGCATGATTGGGGTTTGGAAAGATTTTTTTTTTTTTTTTTAAATAGTGCTCTTGGAAATTGAACCCAGGGCCTCATGCATGCTAGGCAAGTGTTCTACCATTCAGCTACTTTCCCAGCTTTTTGTATTTTATACTGAGCAGAGTCTTACTACTAGGTTGCTGAGGCTGATCTGGAATTTGTGATCCTCTTTTCTTACCCTCCCAATAGGCTGGAGTTACAGGTATGAACTACATCACCTGACTCAAAGAGTCTTCAAAAATGATTTAGATGCTGTTCATCAATATGTAAGAGCTCCAATATATCTTTTACTTCATTATTTCCCTCCTCTATTTCTGGGACTCCAAATTACGTGGAATTCAACATTTTAAACTTATCTCTTTGCTCTTTTGTTCCTGTGATTTTCAACACCCCTTTTCTGTGCTTCAATTCACTAATCCTGTTTTCTAGTTTCTACTCTTCTGTATCCAAATTGCTTTTAAATCCATAATTTCAATTATAAATGTTATAGTATTTTGGGATTCTAGAATTTTTATCTTTTTTTTTCTTTTGAAATCAAAATCTCTTAAATTTTTTTTTTTATCTTTTTCCCTATTTTATTGAATATATTAATCATATTTTAAATAAAGTTCTTGTCTGTCGATTTTCATATCTGAAGGTCTTACATGCCTCTGTGCCTCTTTTTGTTGTTTTTCTTGGGTTTGGCCATTTTGCTTTCTTTTTTTTTTTTTAGTCGACCTTTGAAATTTACATTGGATACTGAATATTGTGTGTGAACAATTAGAGTGGATTTGGATAATGTCATATACTTCCAACAAGTATTAAATTTTGTTCTGGCAGGTCACATTGATCCTGTCAAAGGCTGATTTTAAGCTTGTTTTGGCTGATTTATTGCCATTCTGTTCTTTGACAGTTCTCAACAAACTTTTCCTGAGAAGGGCCAGACAGTAAGTAGTTTAGACTTCTTGGGCCATGTGGTCTGTGCCAAACTGTTATGTTTTGCTGCTGTTGCAGAAAAGCAGTCCTAGATAATATGTAAGAGAATGAGCTTGGCTGTATGCCAATAAAGCTTTATTAACAGTAAAATTCCAATTCCATGCCATTTTTAAGTGTCATGTAATAGTATTTTTACTTTGCTCATTTTTAATTCTGTGAAAATACATATTAAAAAAATTTTAGTTTCAGGTGCATACAGAAAAACTGGCCCGCCAGATTTGGCCTGTGGTCTGTAGTTTGTTGACCCCTATAGCAAACTAACACCCATTATTCCTACTCATGACCCTTTTTGATTTTGAACTAGAGGCCTGGGGGGTTCATCAAGGTCTATCCCTCTCTCAGGCTTTGAACTCTAATTTCTGTTTCCATGGCTGCGGAAACTCTGCTCAGCTTTTAATTTCCTACCTGTTGTTTTCTGGTGGCCTTCCTGGGGTCTTATCCTGCACATATGCTATTTAAGAATCAGCCAATCTCTGAAAGGAAATTTACAGCCAGATTTCAGGCTTGTTTCTCTGGCTCTCTTTAGAATTTTACTCCTCAGGTCTGATTTGTATGGACAGACCCATGCTCTACCATGGACCTCCTCGGCAGAGATAACTGCCATATTCTGATTAGTCTCTATTCCCTACTCCTGCAGGCACAGCACATTAGAAAATGTCCTAAAGAGAAAAAGTCAGCTTGAATATGAACATTATTTTGTGTGCTTCCCTTCTTTCAAAGACTATAATTCCTCAAATACTGCCTGCAATTAAAAAAATCTCCACTGTCTTCAAACAGTTGTTTTATATATTATGTCAAGCTTTTATTCTTTTCAAGACAGTTAATCTGCTTGCTGAGAGCAGAAATCTGTATAGGCATTTAAAATTGATATGAAAAATTTCAGTATATGTTTCCTAATGGTTTTTAGGTTTTATGAGAAATTTAAGGAAGATCATTCTCCTTATTGTATGATAAAAATCTAACAGTGCGTTCTTCCAGTATCTTTTGATCTCAAGTTTTGTATTTAAATTAGTTTTTATGTTTAAATTATTGACCAATCTGAAATTCATGTTGATAAAATATGTAAAATAGGACTTTAGATTTTTTTTTCTCAAATGGCCAGCCAGTTTTCCCAACACTGATAAATGATTTGAACTACTATAAATTAAATTTCTAATTGTACTAGAGTATATTTTGGAGTTTTCTACTATGATATACTAATGTGTCTATTTCTAAACCAAGATTATGGTATTTTAGAATATATTTTATTATCTGGGGAGACTATTCCTCTGTCACTCTTCTTTTTCTTGGATGTACTACTTATTCTTTTTTTTTTTTTTTTGGTGCTGGGGATTGAACTCAGGGGCACTCGACCACTGGGCCACATCCCCAGCCCTTTTTTTGTATTTTATTAGAGACAGGGTCTCACTGAGTTGCTAAGTGCCTTGCCATTGCTGAGGCTGGCTTTGAACTCGCGATCCTCCTGCCTCGGCCTCCCAAGTGCTGGGATTACAGGCGTGTGCCACCGCGCCCGGCTTGTACTACTTATTCTTTCATGTGTATTTTTCCAATTGAAATTTAGAATTAGTTGGTCAATTAAAAATGGCAAAGAAACAAAAAAATAAATTGGACTTCACCAGTGAAAAGAAAACCCATGAAGTGGGAGAAAACATTTGCAAATTGCATTTCTATTAATTATTAGTATCCAAAGTATATAAAAACTACAACTCGGCATTAACTGAAACCTAAATTTAGAAAGTGGCAAAGAGGCCGGGGCGCGGTGGTGCATGCCTGTAATCCCAGCACTTTGGGAGGCTGAGACAGGAGAATCGCGAGTTCAAAGCCAGCCTCAGCAATGGCGAGGCACTTAGCAACTCAATGAGACCCTGTCTCTAAATAAAATACAAAAAAGGGCTGGGGATGTGGCCCAGTGGTCGAGTACCCCTGAGTTCAATCTCCGGTACCACAAAAAAAAAAAAAAAGAAAGTTGCAAAGAATTTGTGTAGAAGTATATCTGAAGGTGCTCAACATTACTTATCATTAGGGAAATAAATATTAAATTCATAGTGAGACCACACACCTCAGGATAGCTATTATTATAACTAATATAAATTAAATTAGAAAATGAGAAATATTGGTAAGGATATGGAAAAATTGGAACCTTGTTGCATTGCTTGTGGAAACACACAGTGGCACAGCTGGTGTGGAAAACAATATGATTAAAATTAATTAATCAAAAAATTAAACATCAGGTTTAATTTAGCATTCTACTTCTGGGTATATACACAAAAGCATTGAAACATGTTCAAACAAATATTTATATATCCAGCTCATAACAGCATTATTTATAATAGACAAAAGAAAGCAGCACAAAGTGTTCACTGGTCAATGAATGGATGAACAGAATAGATAGATATACAATGGAATACTACTTGACTTTAAATAAGAAGGAAATTCTAACATACTACAAAATGGATGAACCTTGAAGACATTATGTTAAGTGAAGTAAGCTAGTCACAAAAGGTCAAATATTGCACACTTCCACTTATGTGAGATACCTATAGTTGTCAAATTCACAGAGATGGACAGGGGTAGAATGGAGATTGCCACAGGATGGGATTTGGGGATAATACAGAATTAGTGTGTAATGATACAGTCTCAGTCTGGTAAGATGGAAGATTCTGGAGATGAATGGTGGTAATGGTTGTACAATGTGTATATATTTAATGCCACTGAACTACATTTTAAAAATGTTTAAAATGTAATTTTATGTTATATAAACATATTGTTACAATTAGAACACTCTTAAGAATAAAAATAAATTAAGTGGGGACCTATTTGTGCTTTTTATTGTTATTGATGAAATTGGGAACTTTACTAAGATAAAGTGTATCCTATTTTTTACCTTTTATATTTCTCAGTAGAGCTTTTAAGTTTTTCTTCAGATAGTTAGGAACATTTCTCATCTTTCTAGGTTTTGTGTTTGTTGTTCCTGTATTACATTTAAGTGAATTTTCCCCTCCATGTTCTAGTTGGTTCTTATTTGAATATAAAACAGTGTTTGATTATTTTATGTTATACCATTTTTAATCAGTCATCTTCTTTTTCTCCACTGCTCTGTTATTTTTTTTCAAAAAAGTATTTATTGAGAATAATTTGAGTATAGAGAAATTTTAGGATATTCTTGACCTCAAGCTTCTAATCTAAAGACAAATACCATACTATCTCAATTGTGTAGAATCAGAAAAGTGTCAAACTCCAAGGTTTAGAGAGCAGAATGCTGATTGCCAGAGGCTGGGGTGAGGGTAGGGAGGTGGATGGTAAAAGGGAGACATTGGATGATAGGTACCAAGTTACAGTTAAATAGGAGGAATAAGTTCTGGAGTTTCAGTGCCTATCTTGGTGACTATAGTTATTAAGAATGTAATATATACTTCAAAAGAGCTTAAATAAATTTTTTTTAAGAACTCAAATTATCACTATTTGCAGATGATATGATTCTATACCTAGAAGATCCAAAAATTTCCACCAGAAATCTTCTAGAACTAATAAATGGATTCAGCAGTAGTTGGACATAAAATCAACACCCATAAATCAAAGGCATTTCTGTACATGAGTGACAAATCCTCAGAAAGAGAAACTAGGAAAACCACCTCATTTATAATAGCTGGAAAAAAGACAATAAAATACTTGGGAATCAACAAAAGAGGTAAAAGACCTCTACAAGGAAAACTGCAGCATGCTTAAGAAAGAAATTAAAGAAAATCTTAGAAGATGGAAAGATCTGCCTTGTTCTTGGATAGATGGAATTAATATTGTCAAAATGACCATACTACCAAAAGAACTATATAGATTCAATGCAATCCCAATTAAAATCCCAGTAACATTCCTGATAGAAATAGAAAAAGCAATCATGAAATTCATCTGGAAAAATAAAGAGACTCAGAATAGCCAAAGCAATCCTTAGCAAGAAGAGTGAAGCAGGAGGCATTAGTATTCCAGACCTTAAACTATACTACAAAGCAATATTACCAAAAACAGCCTGGTATTGGCACCAAAATAGACCTGTAGACCAATGGTACAGAAAAGAGGACACAGAGACTAACCCACATAATTACAATTATCTTATATTAATGACAAAGGCACCAAAAACGTACATTGGAGAAGACAGCTTCTTCAACAAATGGTGCTGGAAAAACTGGAAATCCACATGTAACAAAGTGAAATTAAACCCCTATCTCTCACCATGTACAAAACTCAACTTAAAGTGGATCAAGGACCTAGGAATTAAACTAGAGCCCTTGCTCCTGATGGAAGAAAAAGTAGGCCCAAATCTCCATCATGTTGGATTAGGCTCCAACTTCCTTAATAAGACCCCAATAGTGCAAGAATTAAAACCAAGAATCAATAAATGAGATGGATTCAAATAAAAAGCTTCTTCTCAGCAAAAGAAACAATCAGTGAGGTGAATAGAGAACCTGCAGAATGGGAGCAAATCTTTACCTCAAGCACAGATAGAGCACTAATTTCAAGGATATATAAAGCACTCAAAAAGCCTAATACCCAAAACAAATAACCCAATCAATAAATGGGCCAAGGAACTAAACAGACACTTATCAGAAGAGGAGAGACAATCAATCAACAAATATATGACACAATGTTCAACCTCTCTAGCAATTAGAGAAATGCAAATCAAAACTACTCTAAGATTTCATCTCACTCCAGTCAGAATGGCAGCCATTGAGAATACAAACAAAAATGAGTGTTGGCAAGGATGTGGGGAAAAAGGAACACTCATACATTGCTGGTGGGACTGCAAATTGGTGCAGCCAATTTGGAAAGCAGTATGGAGATCCCTTGGAAAACTTGGAATGGAACCACCATTTGACCCAGCTATCCCACTCCTTGGTCTGTACCCAAAAGACTTAAAAACAGCATACTATAGGGACACAGCCACATCAATGTTTATAGCAGCACGATTCACAATAGCTAAATTGTGGAACCAACCCAGATGCCCTTCAGTAGATGAATGGATAGGGAAACTTTGGTATATATATACACAATGGAACATTACTCAGCATTAAGAGAATAAAATCATGGCATTTGCAGGTAAATGGAATTGGAGAAAATAATGCTAAGTGAAGTAAGCCAATCCCCAAAAACCAGATGCTGAATGTTTTCTTTGATATAAGAATGCTAACTCATAATGGTGATGCAGGAGCATGGGAGGAATGTAGGAAATTTAGATAGATTAAAGCTGAGGGAGAGGACGAGAGGGGGCAAGGGGTGGAAATGACGGGAATGAGTTAGACATCATTACCCTAAATGCATGTATGAAGACTTGAATTTTGTGAAAATATTTTGTGTATATCCAGTGACTTGAAAGATTTTGCTCTATATATGTAATATGAAATGAATTGCATTCTGCAAGCATGTATAACAAATTAGAATAAATAACTTCATAAATTAAAAAAAAGAAGTTTTTGAGTGTTCTCACTAGAAGTGGTAGATATTTGAAGTGATGGATATGCTAATTATCTTGATTTCATTATTCCACAATGGATACTTTTCTCAAATTATCACCTTACACCTTGAAATTGTATACAATTATTTTTTACAATAAAAAATAAAATAAAACTTAGAAAAAATAGTCTATCCTGAAATCAGGTTTACCTGGGAAACAAAATTAAACAAAAACAACCCACCCCCAAAATCCCTAATGAAACCAGGTCATGTTCTTACCCCACTAAATTGACACAACTTCTAAAATGGCAGGTTAACCTGTGCAGATACTTTCTATTTCACATCATATTTGACTATAATTGTAGCAGAAAAAAATAATAGATGCTGAACATCATTTAGTTAAGGTATGGTCCAACAAATTTCCAGGCGAAACAGTCCATGACTGAACAGTGACCCACATGGAGAAGCTTTAGAGCTCTATCCCGCTCTGTCCTCTGCCAGCTGTCTGTGACCACCGACCTGGGCGTGGTCTTCTACATCTCAGGTGTGGTCAATCTCCTTCTTGAATATGGACATTGGTCATACTGGAATCTTGTAAAGGTTTTTACTTTTGACTCAGACCTGTTTCAGGACTCAGAGATCTATCTGCCTTCAAGCGATTTGAATGGAGTGAGACCAGAAACCACACTCTGGGAACCTTGCCCTAATGGCTTCAACTATCAATCCCAAACACTTTTTTTTTTTTTTTCTGAGCCTGGTAGGCACTGTAAAACATTTCTTTTTATGCAAAAAGATTTAAATGTCTAGTGTCATAGTCCAACCTCTGGTTTAATAGTGACTCCTGCCCACACTGAAACCTACCCCGTGGTGGTGTGTGCACGGATTCCTGCCATTTTTATCAGTACAGCTTTAGTTTTCTCCCTCCATTGTCATCCTTGGATATTCTTTAGTCCTTCACTATTCTTTCAAGTGCACTTCCTTTTCCCTGATCATAATAGCCTCTCCAGCAATCCCCAGCTTCCTGCAAGGCAGCATTACCACCTCTGTTATTTCAACAGGGTTCAAGCTGTGGAAACTCTATTACCCTTCCAAGTCCTGTCCTTAACTCTCCAGCTACAGCTACATTCAGTTGTTCTTCACTTCAAAACCTCCATATCCTACCTGCCAAGAAACCCACAGTGGCAGCCTCCCTCTCTAGTCATCCTGCCATTTATCTCTGCAGATGCCACTGTGCCCAGCTGCTCTTCACTTTCAAATTCATGTGGTATGTATGTCAAAAACCCACAGTTACAACGTCTTTCTCTTGTTCACATTACATTAATGTTTATAAATACACTGTTATGTTAATTCTTAAAAAATAAAATTCCCCAAAACAGACCTCTTCTGGGTACTCTGATGGTTTGTATATAATAAAATTAAGATTATGACATGTAAACTTTGGTGGCCCAGTACATTTATAAAAAATGGCCTGACCTTTGTACATCCCATATGCCTCAACCCTTCATTTCAGTCCTTCTAATGAGAAGTCCATACAGAATTCCTGGACCTATGTATTTCCTGTGGTCATTGACCCCAGTCATGGTGAAACCTGGATAAGCCGTTCTTGCAGAGATCTGCTTTGTTTCTCTGAACCTTGAGTAGTCGTTCCCAATCTGTGTCAGCCTAAAACTTTCTCTGACCACTTTTCTGTTCTTACATATTCCAAACTCCTACAGCCCAATTCCTATTCCCACTTTATCCTTACACCGAGGGAATATTTGCCATTCTTAAAGCAGTCTTCAAGTTAGATCTGGGGCTGCAGAAGTGTTCTGCGTTGGTTACTGAAGAAAAAGGACATCAGGGCAGACAGCAGTTCATTACCATCATTTTGCATTATCTCTCTTTTTAATCTTCAGCTCAGCACTCTATGAACAGAGAGGTTCAGCATCTTGTCACTGTCATACGTATAGCTTTCATATGTGAGGGTTGTCTGCCCCTTTTCACAAGGATTCAGGTACCCCACTGGAAATTAAGGTTCTCTAAAGGAGACCCGGGCAACCTTAGCTTTTTTTCTAGTTTAAAGGAACCTGACAAGGATACATGAGAAGTGGCACAGTGAACAATTATAACCAGGTAAGGACCCAACTCCCTCCCTGCAACTGTGACCAAAGAAATGCTACAGTAAAAAAATGTGCTGCATGCAAATGAGCTGTAACTTGAGTTAATTGCAGCTGAGGACCCTGCCCAGGCCACTGGCATTTATATTAAGTGCCTGTTGGGTAACAGGTGATTCAGATTATGAAGTAACCTATGTGGAAAAACAAAATAATCCATTTCTCTAGCTAAAAACTTTTTTTTTTTTTAACATAATCTAAATTTTTTTTGGGGGGGGGGCGTTACTGGGGATTGAACTCAGAGGCACTTGACCACTGTCACATCCCCAGCCCTATTTTGTATTTTTATTTAGAGTCAGGATCTCACTGAGTTGCTTAGCACCTTGCTTTTGCTGAGGCTGGCTTTGAACTCATGATTCTCCTGCCTCAGCCTCCCAAGATGCTGGTATTACAGGTGTGCACTACTGCGCCTGGCCTACATATCTTTTTTTTTTTTTTTTTTTTTTTTTTTTTTTTTTTTTTTTTTTTTGGTACCGGGGATTGAACTCAGGGGCACTTGACCACTGAGCCACATCCCCAGCCCTTTTTTGTATTTTATTAGAGACAGGGTCTCATTGAGTTGCTGAGTGCCTTGCCATTGCGGAGGCTGGCTTTGAACTTTTGATCCTCCTGCCTCAGCCTCCCAAGTGCTGGGATTACAGGCATGCGCCACCGCGCCCGGCTCCATATCAAATTTTTGATGTTTTCATTTTTAATTCATTGCATTCCATGCTCTACATATTTTCTGTATGGTCAAAAAAGAAATAAGTGCTAGTTTACAGAGAAAATAATTGTGCGAATTTGTGTGTGTGTGTGCGCGCGTGCGCGTGCGTGAGTGTTGTGTCCATTTCAGCTTTTGCCTCTTTCCTAAAGTATTACTCTCTCTGGTATTAGAACTCACAGTGTAGTCGGCAACCCTGAATTCCCAGGGTCAACAGATTGTTAGGAATACAGAATCTCAGACCCCAGCCCTGACCTACTGGATGAGATCTTGAATTTCAAAACTATCCCCAGGATCCTTTTGCAAATCAAACTTTTTAAGCACTGCCTCAAAACACTAGTTCCAGAGATTATTAAAGGACTAATTCTAGTAAAGAGTGAGTTAAGGATAATTATAAAGGTTCTTACACAGAAGAAGCTTGGAAGAAATCCAAGTGTAAGGTCTGTCTTTCCATGCTGGGAAGTGGTGGGAGATGTTCAGCAGTTTTTTCTGGACTTATTAATGATGATATCTCTTTTCTCATGGACACCATTTTGGAAAATGTTGTTATGTGATACAGGTATTTCTCTCAGAAGTAAAAAGTGCTGGATTGTAAGTAAAAAAGTTAATCATATAAGTAATCTTGGTTAAAGATTACTCATAATAATCTGAGTAAATGGACAAGACAGACTTTACAGAAGGGGTAAAAAAAACAACCCAATAATGATAATACTAAATCAAAATTAAAAATAAAACACAATCCCATAGAGTACTATTTAAAGTAAAAATAATTAAATAAGACAACAATTTTAAGAAACAGTAGTTGGCCCATTGCATTTTGTTTATAAACTTAGCATTTATTTTTGACAGCATACCTTTTTTTTATTTGTTCATTTTTATGTGGTGCTGAGGATCAAACCCAGTGCCTCACAGGTGCTAGGCAAGCACTCTGCCATTGAGCTATAGTGCCAGCCCCATAAACTTAACATTTTTTAACAAAGTTTTCTGAGTTTAGTTTCAAGAGGTTTTTACATAATGGTAGTTCTTACTGTTTAGTATACTTATAATATTAGAAATATTTAAAAATAATTATTTTAAAAAATTAATATAATTTTTGAATAAAATTACTGGTTTATCACAGGAAACATTTGTAATGCTCAGTAATATGAGAAGGAAATTATATAATCTTACTATACAAATAAAGGCCCAGTTACTATTTTAATTTCTTCCTTTTTAGCTTCCTTTTCTGCACATTTTAAAATATGAAATGTTAAAAGGTATGTGTTATTTTATATTTTATCTTTTTCATTTAATATTATACCATGAACATTTTTCTAAGATATTGAAAGTTTTTTGAAGACATGATCTTAAAAGAAGGAATCATATTTCATTATAAGGATTTATCATAATTTATAGATTTCTTTTTGGTGACAGATATTTAAGCTGTTCATTCAATTTCACTTTTATAAGTAATACTCTGATAAAAAAATTTGCGTGGAATTCTAATTAGTGTCTCAGAATAAATTCCTACAAACTGAATTGTTGCTTCAAAGAAACACTGTAAAGAACAGTCTAAAAAAATTGGGGGCTTAAGGATTTGCCATATTTATCATTTTTATTTATAATTTAGAAATATATGTTCAATTTTATTATCCAAAGCAAAAATATAATTTGACTTGTAAGTTTTTACTTTATGCATTTTGAAAGCACAATTTTGTAATAATTTTTCCTTGTGTGTGTTGCTTTCATACTATTCACTGTTCTCAAAGAATTTTATTAGTTTCTCAGTGAGAGCACCTGGCCTTGTGGTTGACTCTATTCGGATGACTGACTCTGATCAAATGACATGCTGTAATTCACTTTCAGTTGATAGATATATAATTATTCAAAATGAAGGGGAAAGTATTGGTTCCGAATCCATCAAAAGCTATTTCTCTTCAGTGAAATCTTGGAAAATTCCCCAAGAGTCTCCTAATTTCATATTGTGCCTTTGGATTCTTTCACAATGTGCCCAATGTGAGTTTTCTTACCATTGTTTGATCAAACCAGTCATTTTTTTGCTTAACTAGGGATTATAAATGGAGAAATGAATTCTACAACTTAATATTCTGATTGAATGATGTTAAGAATATGAACATATCTGTATATGTAAGAATAGGTTATATGTGTTTATAAGCATGAATGCCAGATATAAATTATTAGTTCTGTCATAATCATCCATTTTTTTTTTAACTTGACTATATAAATATTTCTAAGTAAGTGGCATGCTTGGCTCTATGACTTTTCATTGCAAAGAAGAAATCCAATTTGCCCCTAATTGGCTATTTACTCCCATTTGTCAGGTCTGAGAGAAGATGATTAGGGTCATTGTCTCAGGTGTACTCGATTTTTGGACATTAGTTTTGATAGCGGCTTAAGTTAGAACAGTGAATAAAAAACAAGTAGGTAAAAAATTAGTTTTTGCGACTTTGTTAAGAGCTTTTAAAATACAAAGAGCCTATGAAGTGTCTCAAGTGAGATTTAGCACATAGTAGGCACATAAAAATTTCATTTTGTTTTTCTCTGCTATGGCACACAAGTAGATAAATGAAGACTTAGACAGTGAGCAAATTTCTTATTCATTGGGACAGTAAACCAATATTAATTCAAAAGAGTAGCTTTGTGTAAATCTCTGAAATTCAGAAAATACGGATTTGCAATTCTTGCCCTTGGCTTTGTTGCAATTTAATTAAATTCTTAACATACCTGGCGCGTTTTCGCTATTTGGTAGCTACAGTTCTTACAGAGTCAAATGTTAGGAAGGTTATTTGGGAATATACTAACTTTTAACCCTAAGATATTCCAGGCAATGAAATCTAATTTGGTCAAACAAATAACGAATCTTTTATAGTTTATTTAAAATTACAGTCTAATTGTTAAAACTGATAAAGTAGTTTTAATAGAAAAATCATAGTAAATTTTTAAAATCCATACTCCTCAGTTCTATTTTCTTTGCATGAAGTCTTACCTGAGTAATTTGAATTATTCTGGAAATACAAGGAACAGCTAACTTCAGCACAGTCAGGTTTTGCATATAGTACTTTTTTGGCATGTCCTAACCTATATTTATATACGCATATGGCAAAGACATTCCCTTTGATCAGGGAATAGATTACTTAGGTTGATCTCCAAAAACCTTTAATCTTCTTAGAAGGTAATAGAATATTGGGCTAACTCAAAAGTATAATAATTGTTAATAAAAATCATTTAGAATACTAAAAGGTGACATTTTTATTATAAAGTTGTATAATTTGATCCACCAGTAATGGAAATCTTGGGAATCTGTTTTTTTTTTTTTTTTTTTTAATGTTCTTAACAGTCTTACTAACTGACATCAGACAATTATATTGCAGATATAAATACTTGAATGTGATTTTTAGGTAATTGGTTACTAATGTTTACATTATATAATCTTAATCGTCTTTGCCTCTATTTATTGTTTATTTATTTATTTATTTTATTTTTTTATTTATTTATTTTTTTTGTGGTACCAGGGATTGAACTCAGGGGCACTCGACCACTGGGTCACATCCCCAGACCTTTTTTTTTGTATTTTATTTAGAGACAGGGTCTCACTGAGTTGCTAAGTGCCTCACCATTGCTGAGGCTGGCTTTGAACTCGCGATCCTCCTGCCTCAGCCTCCCAAAGTGCTGGGATTACAGGCGTGCGCCACCGCGCCCAGCTTTATTTATTTATTAATGGAACTAATAACACCATTTAATTCATAATGTCTTTTCTTTTTCCTTTTTTTTTTTTTTTTTTTTTTTTGCACCAGGAATTTAACCTGGGGGCACTTAACTACTAAGCCACATCCCCACCCCTTTTAAATTATTTTATTTTATTTTGAGACGGGGTCTAACTAAGTTGCTTAGGGCCTTGATAAGTACTGAAGCTGACCTCAAACTTGCAGTCCTTCTGCCTCAGCCTCCGAAGCCACTGGCATTATAGGTATGTGCCACTGTACCCAGCCATTCATCATATCTTTTCTAAAAATAAGTGTGGAGGAAAAAAAAAAAAAAAACCTGTGCATCCCCCCACACCTTCTCTTGCCCTTCTACACTCTGCTCACTGATAACATTTATGTCTGGGAACACTAGTGCGTATAATGGTCATAGCTTTCCTTAAAGCTGTCACTTCTTGTACCTCTTAATGATATTCATCTAGCACATTAACTTTATCAGAGAATATCTAAGACAATTTTCCCAACTACTTGGAGGTGGTTGAGTGGAGATCTTCATGTCTGTTTCTATTATAATCCTTGAGGGATACTAGTGTGTCCCTTGAGAACTAGAACTTGGTTTTACTCAAGTGTATCTTTGAATCCTGGCATGCAGAGACCACTAAGTTGTGTGCTCACGAAGTTGGCATTTATGATATTTCTTAAACACACAAGCACATCTCCATCTTTGCACTTGAAATTCTCTCTACTTAAAATGTCTCATTTGTAAGTGTTCATATGTAAGTTTCATCATTTCATCATTTCATTCAGGTTTCTATTGAAACATCCCCTCCACAGAGTTGGTAAACTACCAAATCTAAAACTTTTAAAATTAAATAGCGTGTACTCACCCATAGTATACACAAGCGCCCTTGCTTTTTTTTTTTCCTTATAGAATTTACCAATATTATTTGTTCATATGTTGTCTTCCAAGTTAGAATACAAGCCCTCTTAGGATAGGAAATTTGTCCACTATCAGCTAAAGAGATAGAACACACTGTAATCATTTAAAACATTAATTTAATATCTGTTATTTGATTAGTTTTGTCCTCCCTCCCTTATACACACACACATTCATTTATTGGAGTACCTATTTCATAATAATTAAGGGGAACATTTTTCTAGTCTATCATTGCATCTAGACAGTTAATGCTTAGAAACACCTGCTGAATGACTAAGGAAAGTACTTTTATGTGCATGACTGCTCAGTTGCTTTTCAGGCACATTTTGTGCACTGTTTTGTAATTTCAGCCCACTTAGTAGTCACTTTTACCATCACTGTGCTGAAAGGAAATTACTCCCTTACTTTGTATTTATTCTTATATTTATGTTGACATGCAATGTTAGCGACTGGAAATTTTACAGGATATGTATATTTAACTCTTGGAAGGAATTGAATTAGTGATTAGTTAACACTGCCTTCCTCTACTTTATTAGGTCCTGAAAACGATAATAGGATTAAATCATATGTATGGTTTATGGACAACCCTCAAACCTTGCACCCATGCTTACCTCCTCTCCCAGTTCTGACTCAGATTTGGCTTTTTTTTTAAAACCTTATTTGCTACAGGCAAGTAGCCCAATTTTCCACCCCTTGGATCCTCCTACAGTGCATCTATTTCCAGGGTCCACTGCTGGAGGGTGAACAATTCTGTGTCATAATTTGAAGAACAGAAAGTTCTGAAGAACTTCAGGTAGCTACAGAGACATATGAAAAAACACAGATGGCAGAAAAAAGTCCACAAATTTTTTTACTTAGCTTCCTTTATTATTAAGTCTATTCTCAGCATCTCTGATTACATTTGAAGGTATTTTGGTAATTAAAACTAAAATAGGGAAATTTTCATGCTATAGTTTGGGGATCTGACATGTTCCCCTAAGGCTAATGTGTTCAAGTCTTGGTCCCCAGCGTGGCGCTATTAGGAGTTGGTAGAATCTTTAAGAGGTCGGGCCTTGTGGAATATCTTCAAGTCACTGATGGTGTCCTTGGAAGGGGATGATAGGACCTGTTCTTTCCTCTCTCACTTTCTTGCTGTGCGTTGAACAATTTTGTTCCATTTTGTGCCCCCACCATGATGTGTTGACACTGGACCTTTTAAGTCAGCTTTTTCACCTCTTTGCCCAAAATACCTGACAAGAACAATTTTAGAGGAAGAAAAAAGTTTATTTGGTGTTCTCGGTTTCAGAGGTCTAAGCCCATGGTAGGCCAACTCCATTGCTTTGGGTTTGATGTGAAGCAGAACACTCTGAAATAATAATGTGAAGGAGTGTCCCGAGCACATTAAGTAGACAGAGGCAGATGTGTCTTTGCAATGCTAGGATTTATTCACAACCAAATTCAAAACCAAATTCACACACTCCTGACTAGCCTCTATCTCCCTGAGTCCCAAGGGTCTCACCAAGGGACATCTTCTTAGTCGCTTGCTGGATCAGACAAAGTCTGGTCCGGGAACTCAGCAAGCAGCTGTCACTATCAGCGAAGTCAGTCCTACAGGAAGCTAGACGAGGTCTGGTCATCTTGAAGGCGCTTCGTTGAGTGAGTTGGGGACTCGGCTTATATACTATTTCTAGCTAGGTCTTTACATCACTCATTATGTCATATCAGGGTTACACACACTGTTATCAGGGTTCCACACGCAGGGTGCCTTACAAGCATTGCCATGGATACTCACTGTACATGCCCCAACTTGTCTTAACAGAAGTTGTTTTACAGGGGGAAACATGTCTGTGAAATTCATGGCACTAAATATAATTTCAAGCACTAAATTAATACCAAATCAATAAATCAGTATCACTCTTAGGTACTCAATACAAGGAGGAAAGCAGCTCAGGACATGAAGATTAGGAAGAAGAGAGAGAGCTCTGCTCACCAGGGACAAAGTATGTACCCTAAAGGTACTTCTGAAGTGACATGTCTCCTCTAGTCACACCCTACCTGCCTACAGTTACTGCCCAGTTAAGTCATATGGGGGTTTAATACAGTGATTAGGTTAAAGATTTTTCTAACCCAACCATTTCACCTCTAAACTTTCTTGCATTGCCTCATATATAAGCTTTGGGGGACACCTCATATCTAAACTATAAAAGGTCCAAACAATGGGGCAACTGCCCCTAAACTGAAACCTCTAAAACTGTGAGCCAAAATAATAAATCTTTTTTTTTCAACTTCGATTTCTTTCTTTTCATATGTACTTATATAGTAATACATAACAGTAGAATGTATTTTGGCAAATTATACATATGTACAGTATAACTTATTCTATGCAGGATCCCACTCCTGTGGTTGTACGTGATACGGATTTACCCTGGTGTTGTATTCAAATACAAGGAAAGTTATGTCTGATTAATCTTCTCAGGTACTGTAATAATGGAAAACTAACACATTTCCAAGCTGGCATTTAAAAAGAAATTCTTGACTATCATTATTCAGATTTAACAATTTTCATTAGACTATACCACGTACACTGACATTCTTAAGTGAAGATTTCCCCGCAGTGTACCTCCCCTGGATGAGGCTCTGAGCTACCATGTGGTTACTGGAGGTGAGTGAGAGTCTAGCAAGTACATCTAATCAGACTGAAATAGTAAATACATTTTGAAAAATGAACAATCCATGCCTTTATTAGTGAAATCAGACACATTCAGCTTCCAATCTAGCATATTTACTAATATAAAATTGATGTTCTATTATTCTATGAAATTTACTGAAAGATAACTACTAAGAGTAATACATAGCTTATGTAAATATCTATATTTAATCAGAATATAGCTGTATTTAATCAGAATAGAATTTAGCTAATATCTTTAAAATTAATATTATGTTTTAATTAAAAAGACTCAACTAGTTTATTAATGACAATTTTAAGGCCAGATGAATGTAATGAAGACATAGCTTTAGTAATACTTAAACACACCTATCTCAGTGTCTGAAATATAAATGTCACTAGAAATACACCTAGAACACATTTATATTAACGTCTTTCCACATGAAAGAAAACTTATCCCAGTTACTTAAAGTTGCAAAATATTCCCCTGAGGAATTTGAGATTATTTTCGTTAATAAATTCTTTGATTTTGTTTTAGAGAAAAAGCCATGTTTTGAATGCTTGCAATAGAATTCCTTGTTCTCTGATAATTAGGTATATAAAATATGTTCTCCAAGATGCAATGCAGGTATGCAAGATACATACATACATGTTTATGTGTGTGTGTGTGCACATGTATGACATATGTATATGTTTGTGTGTGCGTGTATATATATATATATATATATATATGTCTTCATAGGTTTCTTTTTAAAATTCTTACTCTATTTTTAATGATCTTACTTATAATCCCATTCATTTTATGGCTTGATTTGATATCCACTTTTACTCTCCCGTTTTGGCAGGGTGGAAGACATCTAAAGCAATCCCTCTTCTCAGTTGGTGGAATCTTCGTGTTGATTGTCCTCACACATCTCTGCTTTAATGTCCATCATCTTCTCAAGGTCTTAGTTCACCCTGGCACACCCTTCTCTCCTGCCTGCTGGCCCCTTCTGTGGTCTGCGATGGGGTCTCTTGCTGTGCTGAGGAACTCAAGTCATTGTGGTGTGTCTTATCTCTGGGATCTTGGTGAACTACTGGGCTTTGCCTGGAAATAGAGCACAAGCCCATAGTGGGGGCCCATATCTCTCCTTTTACACCCCAATAGTCTGTCTTCCTGACACCTAAAGTCTCATAATGTTCCCTCTATTTCACTCTCCCTTCTTTAGTGTGGGAATCCTTTCTGTCCAGGGACTAAAGGTAGCACTGAATATTTATTGTTGTTTCTTTCGTTTTTGATGCCGGGAGTAGTGTTTAGTCAACCAGGTCACTTTGGGGTCTCATGCCTGGGAGAGCAAAGCTAGGAAGAGATTTATTTATTTGTTTATTTTCACTTAATCCTGCTGTCTCCCTCCCACAACATAACAGTCCTATTTAGTGCCTGTGGAGAAAATAGTAATCAGAGAGGCAGTAGGACGGCAAAGCAAAACAGAAGAAATGTGACAATATTTCAATCATGACTTGATATTTAAAATGTATTCCCCTACCCAAAGGTACTATTGAGACAAAAATCAGGTATTTTCACATAAGTTGACTTAGTTTAATGTCCTGCATGTAAAATCTGTGGCAGTACAGGATTCAACAATTTTCTGCAAGTGTTTATATCACAGATAAAGATCAGTAGAATAAATGGTGATTAGGGAAGAAACTAAGGACATTGCAGCATTAATTAACAAAATTTTAGATAACCGAGTGAATTTCCTGCTAAACTGCCCTGATAACATTGGTCCTCTTTATTCTGGGCCTCTCATTCAGTCATGTGTTTTTTTATAAAAATTATAAAAAATAAGGTTATTTTAATCTTCAACCATTTATCATATTTCTTTCCTTGTCAGGTGGTATTTGAGTGGCAGCAGGCATTGTGGAAATCTAATTAAGAGGAAGTTGAGTTGAGGATACATTTGACATTTGTGGAATATGGGTGCAGTCTCAGAAGTCGTATGAAAATTTGAGCATGTTTATAGTGCCTGGCATGAGTTGGGAGTAGTAAGAAGAAACAAATTTTGAAGTATAAAGTTTCAGACATTAATCTATAGAAAACTATTTTTTCACCAGATATACAGAATAATAAGTAGAAGATTCGAGTATTGTTAATGCCTTATCAAAACTGAAATATTGTCCTATCAAGCATATACTTGATGATACAGTTCCATGCCACATGATGACATTTCAGTCAAGGTTGGACCACATTTCTGATGGTAGTTTCAGAGGATTACAATGGAGCTGAAAGTTCCTATCACCTAGTGACATTATAGCATCCTAACACCACAGCACATGACTGAGATGCTTGTGGTGATGCTGGTGTAAGCAAACCATATGCACTGCCAGTCTTAAAAAGTATAGCACATACAACTATGTATGGTACATAATACTTGATAACAATAATAAATGACTATGTTGTAGGTTTATGGATTTACTATATTACATTTCTATTGCAATTTTAGCATTTACTCCTTCTACTTATAAATATGTTTGCTATTAACCACTATGCTGTATTACTCCAGGAACAACCTCATACATTTGATTTTTACTGTGTCTCTTGATTGAATCATTTTTCTCTCATGCTTGATTTACTATCTCATGTGACTTTGCTCATCATGAGATTGAAAGCAGTAAGCTAATATATATGTATAATATGTATGCATATAGATACACACATATGCACAAACATACCCCATGTAACCTAAGGGTATAGTAGGCTATAATATCTGGATTTGTGTGAATACATCATGTTAGGTTTTTGTTACTGTGACCAAAATACTTGACAAAAAAAACTTAAAGGAGGAAATGTTTTCAGATATTCAGTTCATGGTGGGTCAACTTCATTGCCCTGTGCCCAAGGTGAGGCTGAAGATCATGGCAGAAGGGCATGGCAAAGGAAAGCTGCTCAACTCATTGTGGCCAGGAAACAGAGAGAGAGGGAAGGAAAGGGGCTTCTGGGAAGATAAACCCTTTAAGGGCATACCCCCATAACCTACCTTCTCCAGCTACGTCCCTCCTACAGTTACCACTCAGCTAGTCCATTCAAAGTAGGATGAATGGATTAGGTTACAGCTCTCATAATTTAAGTATTTTACCTCCTGCACTAACATTTTTTTTTTTTTTTTTTTTTTTTTTTGGTACTGGGGATTGAACTCAGGGGCACTTGACCACTGGGCCATATCCCCAGCCCTTTTTTTTTGTATTTTATTAGAGACAGGGTCTCACTGAGGTGCTAAGTGCCTCGCATTGCTGAGGCTGGCTTTGAACTCGTGATCCTCCTGCCTCAGCCTCCCAAGTGCTGGGATTACAGGCGTGCGCCACCACAACCAGCTTAACATAGGAGTTTTTTTGGGGACACCTTATATCCAAACAATAGCATTCCTTTCCTAACCCCCAAAACTCATGTCTCACACAATGCAAAATGCATTTAGTCCATCTCTGAGTCCCCATGGTATTAATAGTTCCAGCATTGTCCAAAAGACCAAGTCCAAAGTCTCACCTGAGACTCAAGGCAAAGTGTTGTCTGTGAACTTCTGTAATGATCAAAAGCACGTTACATATATCTAATATAAAGTGGCACAAAGTAAACATTCCTACTCCATAAGGGAGGAATGGGGGAATAGAAAGAAGGGATGCCAAGAGTAAACCAAGACTCAATCAGACAAACTTTTCCTATCACTCCACATGCATCCTTTGGGGCCTAAGGTGATGAGATGCTGTCTCCAAAGGGCTTGTGAAGTTCTACTCCTTTATCCTTGTTGGTTGCAGCACCCATGGCCTCTCTCTTAGCTTCTCTTTGCAGCCCGAAGCTTTCCTCAGCAGACAGTCTACCTTACTAGCATCTCTTAATTCCTAGGATCTAAATTCCAGCTTTGACTTCATGGGTCTCCTTCTTGGGCAGCCTCTGGGGAGGCACGCTTTGCCTGGCCTCCCCAGGCCATTCTTCATAATCTTGGAGGAAGCCTCCATGACACCCTCATTCAATATCTTGGATGTTGGCAGAACCAGAACCACGTGGAAGACACCAAGGTCTGCCTCAAGCTCAAGCAGTAGCTGGTCTCTCTGGCACCATGGCTGCTGTGGTCTCTAAGTGCCTGGGCTGCCAAGCACAGTGAAACAACTTCCTAGGCCTCCCTGTTCATGCAGGGTGCCTCCACAGTCTCTCCTCAAAGTTTTTTTTTTTTTTTTTTTTTTTTTTAACCTTTACACCCTTTAGCCTGTAATGATTGTGGTGTTGCCAATTTCTGAGATGCCTTCAAGGTACCTTTCCTGTGGTCTCCCTGCACCATGAGGGCTATAATCTCTTTAACAACCACAACTTTCTTGCTCCTTGCTTTAAATGCACTTTTCTGGCCAAATCGCAAGGTTTTAAAATTCTCCTTCTCTGCTTTCTGTGCCTGATTCTCACAATAAACTGGTCTAAAAGCTGCCATCAATATCCATGCAACTATCTGAATGCTTGGCTGCTTGGAAATTCCCTCTGCCAGTTTAATTGGTCCCTCACCTTCAAATTCAGCCTCACATAAAGTCTCAGGACATTGACAAAATGTAGGCGACTTCTTTGCCAGAAAATAACATGAATGACCTCTAGTCTAATTTCCAATAGAATCCCCATTCCCTTCCGAAATTTCATGAGTACCATTTTTTTCTGTCCACATTCCTATCAGCGTTCTGGTTTTTTGAGCTCCCACCAAAATCACTCGTTAGCTCCACCTGTAACATTCTTAGTCTTCGTTAGTCTGCAACTTCAAACTTTTCTAAACTTCTCTTCCAAAGGTTCTGTGAACCACATGATCAAGTAAGTCACAAACATAACCCCACTTTTTAGAATCGGTTTCTGTGTTAGTCAGTCAGCTTTTCATCCCTGTGACCAAAATACTCAGCAAGGACAACCTAGAGGAGGAACTGTTTATTTTGACTTATGGTTTCAGAGGTTTAGTCCATGATTGGACAACTTTATTGCTCTGAGCCCAAGGTGAGGCAAAATATCATGGTAGAAGGGCATGGCAGAGGAAAGATGAACTCTTCCAGGGTACTCTAGCCGTGCTCCACCTGCCTACAGTTACCACCCAGTTAGTTTATTCAAACTAGGATAGACTGGTTAGATTATAGCTCTATTGGGGGGTCACCTCATATCCAAACCATAACATACCCTCTATGATTTGTACATACAATGATAAAATCTCCTAATTACATGTCTCAGAATGTATTTTAGTCATTAAGTGATCTGTGAGTATACATCATGTAACCACTTATATAATGAAAAAAAAATTATTTTTTGATGAGTTTTTTTTTTTTTTGGTGTTGGGACTCGAATCCAGAGCCTTGTAATGCAAGGCAAGCACTTTACCAACTGAGCTATATCCCCAGCCCTTGATGAAAGTCTTGTAACATACAAAATATCATATTATCTGTGTTTTAGCACAAAAATTATAATATGCTACAAAAATTAATAGATATTACCAAGAAAATGTTATGAAATTGAGAGAAAAATATTTCTAAATCACCAATAATAGTGATAATAGAAATTTTGATCAATCATTTCAGAAAAAAACTGAATGACAACTTTCTAAATATAGAAAACACTGTAAAATATTACAAAATAATTTTCATAGTTATCAGACATAGATATTTAAAATTGATTTGCTATGATAACCACTGATGACAGGGCAAAAAATCCCATGATCTGTCACCCATAATCTAGAGAACCAGGAGATTTGGTGGTATAATTTTGTCTGAGCCTAAAATCCTGAGAATGTGGGGAGTTGGTAGTATAACTCAAGGCTGAAGACCTGAGAAACCAAGGGACCTGTGGTATTACGCCTTAGAGCCCAAAGGCCTGAGAATCTAGAGTGCTTATGAAGAGCAAGGAAAGAAGGGATGTCCTGGAAGAGTCCATTTTATCCTCCTTTACCTTTTTCTCCAATCTGAGCCCTCAAGGGATTGGCCAATGCCTACCCATATTAAGAGAGAGGATCTCTTTGCTCAATCTTCTGCTTCAAATGCTAATCTCTCCCAGAAATACCTTCACAGACACACTCAGAAATAATGTTTACGTAGCTCTCTGGACACTCCTCACCCTATTCAAGTTGACACATATACTTAACCATTACATCAGCTTTGAAAGATTTCTAATTTGTTTTTCCATTTAAAATAAGTATTAAATGTATGCACATAATTCATCCATTAATATTTGTGATTTTATGAATTTTGTTTTTTTCTTTTAATTAGGACTATAAAAATGTGTAAATTTCAGTTCCTGTTATCAAAACTGCTCTAATTAATTCATATTTTGTGTATTGAACTGTTCATTTAAAATTTTCTCTCACCTCCCACATAACACATGTTTTATATGTGCAGAGAGTTTGTCTTCAATTGTATCTAGAAGTCATGGAACCATGACAGCAAATAGAAGGCACTCAATTAATATTATTGGATATATGAATCAATAGTACCATTGACCTTAAAGGATGGATTATTTCTATTTCTTTAATTATTTTTATATTTCTGATTGATAGGCTGTGAATTTGAAATAGCCTTCTGAATATTCTATCAACACAATAAAAGCATCTTCGTGCTTCTTTCTGTAAAAAACATTCAGCATGTACTTCTTAACAGAAATAAAACACAATCTTGCCATTAACTCAACTATTTATTTCCATCAGATCATTTTATTCAGACAAAACAATGTACTCATCAAACCTGTTAAGTACTCAAATCAGTCATAATCAAATTGAATAGAAATTAGCCAATGCCGTCAACTATTTTATTTCTTCAGTGTTTATTGTATACCTATTATATGTCTAGCATGAAGCAGGGCATTTGGGTAAATAGGAACTACTTTGTTTTATTTGTGCAAGTCTTACTTTCTTTATTCAGGACAGCAATAGTGTCCTCTGTATCCTACATACTACATGCTCATTGTGATGATCTTCTGAAAGTAACAACACGACTGGGCTGAAAACAGCTTCCAGAACTGGGTAGGGCAGGTTGCAAGAGATATCCTCTCATGAGAAAAGGGAAGCAGTGGCCATTTTGTAACATAAATGTAATTTCTTCCAGTCATTAAAACACTAATATAGGTAGTGCTATGAAGGGATTTTGCAGATATGATTGAATCACCTCATCAGTTGCCTTTAAGTTAATGAAAAGGAAGAGTATCATGAGTTTGACTTAACCATTTAGAAAGCTTTTGACATGAGGGCTTAGGCTGCCCCAAAGATAACACTTCATATAGCTGTTGGTCTGTAATTGCTCTCCATTCCTCCTGAATCTTTCTTCCTGATCAATCCTAAAAAGTCCAGCACCTGCGAACAGGAAGCCTCAGCTTGACCTGTCCTAGTTCCCTTCTGGCTGCCCATCCAAAGGAATTAGGATTTGCTTAGCCAGTTCCCATAATTGTACTAAGCAATTCCTTCCAATAAATATATCTCCTACACTTTCTGCTTCTCTGGTTGAATCCTGACTCAGTAAATATTTCTTGACAAGACACAGTCTCTCAAAGGACTCACATTCTCATAGGAAAACTGATCTATGTAGATAAAAAGCACAGACAATAGTTCAGGATCATCTTTAGTTATAAGCCAAAACGTAATATAGTAATTAAACACTTTAGCATGACAATATAGTGAGAGCTCAGTAGGGCCAAGAATTAGTGAGAAAGGCTTTATCAATAAATTGAAATTTGAATCTGTTTGTAAAGGATAGATAAAAATTTTAAAGGTCAGAGAAAAGAGAATACTGTTTTGTTTGCTGAATGGCAGTTAGTAGAGTCGTTAAGATAAACTTATCACGTTGAATCTAGAGGATCGTAAACTGATTTAACTTTCTGCCAAACACCCCACTTAACCCTTCACTTCTGTTGGCCTTCTACAAGCAACTAGAGAATCTAATGCCTTTAAATTACTATGATTTAACACCAAGAACATGAAAAGTATTCAACCCTATCTTTAGCTAAGTAGCAATATTCATTTTTTGCTGCATATTTTAAAATTAAAAGTAAAAAATCTAGGGTAAAATGAGGTCTTTTGTAAAAGAAAAAAATAAAGCCTCAGGAGCAATGAAATGAAAACATTTCTCTCCTTCCCTGACCCTGCAAAATAGTCTTTATTATGTAGGCACACTTCCAACTCACTGGGGCATGAGTATGTTGAAGAATAAGATAGCAGTGCGCTTTACTAAAAGGGCCAAGAGAGACAAAGGTAAGAGGTATGTGTGTGGAGTGTGTATGTGTGTGTGTGAGTGGTGTGTTTGGGAGGATGTGTGTTTGGGGAGAATGGGTTGGGGAAGTGTATGAAGAAGCAGTTACTAATAATTAGGGAAACGTAATTCTAGAACACAGGAATCTTTTCTAATAAAAAGACGGGATGTTATGGGGCTGCTGTATTAGATCAAGACAAATTAGCTTTGCTCACTGAGAATGCATTTGGGGAATTACTTAGGACATACATTCTTGCTGCAAATGTATTTTTTCATTCTTGTTTGTGAGTAGTAAACAATTCTGATATATGCATTCCTTTGGGGGAATGGAGGAGGAAAGGGCCCAGCATTTTCAGTAATTTCTTAATTTTAGGAACCAAATACTGAATGGTAATTATATATAGCAAAAAATAATAATTAGCATGTGTACATACTTTTTAGCTAGCAAAATACTGACATACATGCCACACAATTTCCTTGTAACGTCAGTACAACCTCTTGGCAAACTTAGTATTTTGCACATACGGAGTTTTTAAGTCTTTCATCTTCTCTCCCTCCTAGAATATTTTACCATTCATTAAACCCTTGAAATACTTCTGTATAATTCATGATTAGCTTAACTTCTTAAGCTACCCAGAACCTGCCACTTCTCACAGCTCCAGCTTATTCACTTAGAGCCCACCATGCACCCATTGTTAAAAGGGTTAATATCTTACCCGATAAGGAGACTCCAACACTGAGCTATAAGCTTCCCTGGTTTCTCCTCTGATTGGCTATCACCCAGGTGATGCTTGTCATTAAATATTTTAAATGACTTTTCCCAGTTACTAATTTTACAGCTGTTATCTATTTTTCAAGACTGTTGAAATCTATCATCTCTGATGTTTTATTTCCAGTTTCTTCCATTTTGGGGAGGCACTTAATATCTTTTTTGTTGTTGTTGTTCCAGGGATTGAACTCAGGGGCACTTGACCACTGGGCCACATCCCCCCAGCCCTTTTTTGTATTTTATTAGAGACAGGGTCTCACTGAGTTGCTAAATGCCTCGCCATTGTTGAGGCTGACTTTGAACTCGCGATCCTCCTGCCTCAGCCTCCCAAGTGCTGGGATTACAGGCGTGCGCCACCACGCCCGGCGAGGCACTTAATATCTTAAAAAATCTCAACATTGTGGTTTTAGTAGAGTATCAGGAGGGAGAAGAGGTAAATATACCCAGTCTATATTTGACCACAAATTCACTTAGCAATTTTGAAGAATACCAAAAGCATCCTCTGGAGTAGGGTTTATATAAAGCATTATGGAAATCTTGTTAGCAAGATCCAAATTATGTGGAAATATTGGATTAAGAAAAGGTCAAAATATTTTCTCCCCAGAGTTTTCAGTGCCCTCTCTATGCTATTGTTCATTTTAAATTTCCATCCAGGGTTAAAATATGCTTTGTTTCTCATACTTTTTCCCCCTTCAGATACCACCCCCCTGCCACCAACACACCCTTTTAAACATGATGCTATGTCTTTTCAAGGGAATGACATTTTATCATGGGTGTTATTTCAGAAAGCCATTAACGAAATGGGAGGACTTATGCTGGGTCACTTTGTGGTCCCCTGGGCATCCAACACTCCCTTATACAGGAGCCTAAGGTGTCTGTGTTTCAGCAAAGAAACTAGGAACCACATGAACCATAATCCCTGAGTAGCCCCAGGTTTGAGTTTGCCTGTAAAAAGAACGTAGAAGAGCAAACCATTATTTTCTGGATATAGTTCTAGCCAAATATGCAGTCAGAGTTGCCTTGTCAAGAATGCTTACTTAGTAGCTTCAGTCTATTAACTCAGAGGCTTTTTCTGAAGTCACTGGATAACTGCAGCAGTTCCCTGGCAAGACCTTTAACCAATCACTTCAGTGCTTTAGGCTGAAACAATTTTTCTAGCCTTCGGAGTCAGTTCCTCTAACTTCTGGTACAGGCTCCCCTGACCTTTATTTTCTTATCTCTTTCAACAGAAGTGTAAGCTCCTAATTATAATTATTAATTTTTGCTACTGTCATAATGCATTTCTTTCCAAGAATAAACAACAAAACAACAAATCCTTTTAATAAAATTTAGCTTTTCTTAAAAAAAAAATTAGGTGTGAATGGACACAATACCTTTATTTTATTTATTTATGTGGTGCTGAAGTTTGAACTCAGTGCTCCACTCATGCGAGGCAAGTGCTCTACCACTGAGCTCTACCCCGTCCCGAAAATTTAGCCTTTGATGAGATTGTTTTTACTGTATAAAATTAAAGCAACTGAATCATGTTGAACAAACATAGAGTTTTTATTAAATTCTATAAATATCGAAAAGGGATAGCTTCCTTAATTTTTAAAAATTATAGCTATTAACACATATTCATTGTTAAAGTTAATGAGATTTACTATGATGTTTCCATACAAATATATATTGTGTATTGATCATGTCCACCCATTTCTTCAATTCCCTCCCTTCCCCTGTTTCTGCACCCCCTGGATCAGTTCTTAGTCTTCAATAGTTCATCTTCCACTTTTAAATCATCTCTTTTCTTTTTAGTTTCCATATCAATAATACATAGGATTGACTTCTATTTCTTTTCTCACATTTTTAATTGGTCCGTTGTATTCATATATATGGATGGAATTTGTTGTTACATATTCATGCATGCACACAATATAACAATATAATTTGGCCAATATCACTCCCCAGTGCTTTACCCCTCAAAACCCTTGGTCCCTTTCCTCAACTGATTCACTCTAATTTCCATGAGATCCAACCCATCTTTCCTTTCCTTTCCTTTTTCCTTTCTAGCTTCCCCATATGAGAGAAGATGTACAAACTTAAACCTTCCGAGTTTGACTTATTTCGTTTCATGTAGCGGTCTTTAGTTCCATCCATTTTCTGGCAAATGACACAATTTTATTTTTCTTTATGGCTGCATGAAGCTCCATTGTGTGTGTGTGTGTGTGTGTGTGTGTATCACATTTTATTTATCCATTCATCCATTAATGGACACCTAGGCTGGTTCCACAGTTTGGCAATTATGAATTGTGCTGCTGTAAATCTGGGTATGCATTTGTCACTGTAGAAAGATGACTAATTCTTTAGGATAAATACTGAGAAGCGGTATAGCTGGATCATATAGTGAAGGAGCCCTAATTAGGAAGGGCTGTTGTAGCTAGCTGGAAGCCATAAGTTCCACCTGATATGTATGTGACGCACCTGTAGGCACCCGCAAACCTGAAGGTATATAACCGGGTGAAAGCGGTCCGAGTTAGGAGAACGGAGAATTCAGTCAGTCGGGCAGGCAGTCACTCGGTCGGTCAGAAGAATCAGAGCGGCCAGAACGTAGGCAGAGTGGTTACAGAAGAGAAACCAGATAGAAGACAGAAGAGAAACCAGATAGAAGAAGTAATGACTGGTCAGAGTTAGGCCGAGACTCCTGAGGAAGACAGAAGACAGAAGAAAGAAGAAGGAAGAAAGAAGAGAGAAGAAAGAAGCTCTAATCTTTCTCTAAGCTAAGCTCTATCTTTCTTTCTCTCTAAGACTCTAAGCTAAGAAGACAAGAAGAATCTTTCTCTAAGCTAAGCTCTATCTTTCTTTCTCTCTAAGACTCTAAGCTAAGAAGACAAGAAGAAAAGCTCGCTCTAATCTTTCTCTCTAAAAATCTTTCTTTCCCTCTCTAAGCTCTAAGAAAGTAGAAGTAAAAGTAGTAAAAGCTTGACTCTGCCTCCGAGAGTTTTTCCTCCCAGTTTTCGGTACCAGGCAGCTTACAATATAGTGATTCCATTCTTACTCTCTGAGGAGCCTCCATACTGATTTCCACAGCAGTTATACTAATTTATAGCCCCATGAACAGTGTAAAAGTATTCCTTTTTCTCAACATTCTCTCCAGCATTTATCATTATTTGAATTCTCGATGACTGCCATTCTGACTGGTGTGAGATGAAATTTCAGCATAGTTTTGATTTGCATTTTCTAATTGCTAATGATGTTGAAAATTTTTTCATATATTTGTTAGCCATTTGTATTTATTTTGAGAAGCATCTATTTAATTCATTTTCTCATTTATTAGTTTGGTTATTTGATTTTTTTGGTGTAAAGTTTTCTGAGTTCTTTATGTGTTCTAAATATTAATCCTTTGTCAAAAGAGTAGCTAGTAAAGACTTTTTTGTATTTTGTAGGTTTTTGCTTCACATTTCTCATTGTTTCCTTTGATGTGCAGAATTTTTAAATTTGGTGCCATTCCATTTTTAAACTCTTGGCATTATTACCTGAGCTTTAGGGGTTGTACTGAGAAAGTTTTTGCCTTTGTCTATTTGTCTATAGATTAGATTGTTGACCTTATGTTTTCTTCCAGGAATTGCATAGTTTCTGATATAATTCTTAGATCTTTGATCCATTTGAGTTGATTTTTTGTGCAGGGTGAGAGATAAGGGTCTAGTTTCATTCTTCTACACATAGATAGCCAGTTTTCTCAACACCATTTGTTAAAAAGACTGTCTTTTCTCCAATGTTTGTTTTTGGCACCTTTGTCAAGGATCAGATGACTATAGATGTGTGGGTTTGTCTCTGGGTCTTCTATTTCATACCACTAGTCTATTGTCTGTTTTTAGGCCAGGACCATGAGGTTTTTGCTACTGTAACTCTGTAGTATTATTTGAAGTCAGGCTTATGATGCCCACAGTCTTGGTTTTTGGGCTTAGAATTGCTTTGGCTATTCTGGGTCTTTTATTCTTCCAAATGAATTTTAGGAATACTTTTTTTTTTTTTTTTTCTGTGAAGAATGTCATTGGTATTTTGATGAGGATTGCATTGAATCTGTATATTGTTTTTGGTAGTGTGGTCATTTTAACAATATTAATGTGCCTATCTATGAACATGGGAGGTCTTCCCATCTTCTGGTATCATCTTGAATTTCTTTCTTTAACTTCTATAGTTTTCATTATAGAGGGCTTTCATATCCTTGGTTAGATTTATTCCTAGGGTGATTTTTTTTTTTTTTGAGGCTATTGTGAATGGAATTGTTTTTCTGATTTCTTTCTCAGCAGATTCATTATGGAAATATAGGAAAGCTATAAACTTTTGTTTGTTGATTTTGTAACCTGTTGCTTTGCCAAATTTGTTTATTAGCTCTTGTGGTCTTTTGGTGGAGTCTTGGGATTTTCTAGGTATGGAATAATATTATCTTCAAGCAGTAATAATTTGATTTTCCTTTTTTTGATCCCTTTTATTTTTTTCTCTTGATTAATTACTATAGCTGGAATTTCTAACACTATATTAAACAGGAGTCATGAGAGTGAATAACCTTATTTTGTCCCAGATTTTAAAGAAAATAGTTTCAGATTTTCCTCATTTAATATAAAGTTAACTTTGGGTTTCTCATATGTATCCTTTATGATGTTGAGGAAAGTTCCTTCTATCCCTAGTTTCTTCAGTGTTTTTATCATGAATGTGTGTTGAGTTTTATCAAAGTTCTTCTCTGCATATATTGAGATAGCAAAATGATTTGTCTCCTTTTATATGATGAATTAATTTATTGATTTGCATATATTAAACCATCCTTGCATCTCTGGAATAAACCCAACTTGGTTCTGGTGTACAATCTTTTTGTTAAGCATGGTTTGCTAATATTTTATCAAGTATTTTTGAATCTAAGTTCATTAGGGATATTGGTCTGTAGGTTTTTTTCTTTGATGTGTCCTTATCTGGTTTTGGTATGATTGTGATACTGGCTTCATAGAATGAATTTGAAACTGTTCCAGTCCTTTCTGTTTCATGTTTGGGAAGCATTGGCATTAGTTCTTCTTTAAAGGTTTGATAGAACGTAGCTGAAAATTTATCTGGTCCTGGGCTTTTCTTTGTTGGAATGCTTTTTATCTGCTTCTAAATCATTGCTAGTTATTAGTCGGATTAGGTTTTCTATATTCTCTTGATTCAATTTTGGCAGATTGTGTTTGTCTAGAAATGTACCCATTTTTTCTAGGTTATCCAACTTAACGGAGCATAAATTTTCAAAATAGTCCCTAATGATCCACTGCATTTCTGTAATATCTGTGGTGATTTCTCCTTTTCTGTCTCTAATGTTGTTAACTTGGATTTTCTCTCTTCCTCAAAGTTTCCTAGAGTGATATAGATTGAGACCCCCTGTTAGGTGTGGTATCCACAGCCTCTGGGTTAATTCTATTTTTGTTGAAGCAGCGGATGTCTATAGGTGAGACTGGTCATTTCTACTTGGGGCCTGGTCATTGGTTTGAGTTTTTGTCTCTTCTATTCTTTGTATTAAAGTATAGATGAAGATTGAGTGACATTAATTTGTGTGTGGAGTAAGGTGCACTGTCTTTTGATTGAGTTTAGTTCAGCATAAGAGTTTCTACTTTTTGAACTTTTAGTTTCTCTGTAGGTTCCCATCTCACAGAATAGGGCAAAACTAACAATTTCTACAACAGATGCAAGCAATATATGGCATCAAAATAAATACTTAGTTCCTATCATGACATGTACAACCTCAACTACCACACACACACACACACACACACACACAAAAAAAAGAACTCAGAAATGGTGGGATCAGCAGTTGTCAACACTAAAAACAATAATCATGAACTAGAACTGCCTTTAAAGCAAACAGCAGGTGTCAATTGTGTCATGCACAGAAATAATAATAATATCATCAGCATTAATGGTAGAGGATGGAGAGAATGCAGAAGAGGTATAGCAGGTGGTGGTTATAAGGAAGAAAGAGAAAAAATAGGAAAAGCAAAGTAAAGGGAGAGAGAAAGAGAACAACAGAACTTGGCTGTTAGCAGAAGAAGAAAAGAAAGAAAGAGAAAGAAACAAATGAAAACAATACTTAACAAGACCAAAATATACAAACCCCAAATCCTTAACCCTCAATAGACAAGACAAGGAAAAATAACTGCATTAAAAAATGATAGCTGGGCATGGTGGTGCATGCCTGTAATCCCAGCAACTCAGTAAGACCCTGTCTCTAAATAAAAATACAAAAAAGGGTTGAGGATGGATGTGGCCCAGTGGTCGAGTGCCCCTGAGTTCAATCCCCAGTACCAAAAGAAAAAATAAAAGATAAAAATTAGAAAAAAATACACAAATATTTATTTGTACATATATCCCTGAACCAATCAACACATAAGAAACACACAAACATGCACATACACACACCACAAACACACAAGACACACAAAAAAAGAAAAAAAATTAATAAAAATGGTGGAATTATCTCCATTGAGGTGGTCAAAATAGAATGGACATTCACTGTCTATACCCAACTGTCTTTCTTTCCATTTCTTCTTGAGCTGGGCACTGAACAAGAGCAAAGGCAAGGTCTGGGTGTTGTTAACCCCTTCCTCTTTTTATGTTGCTCTATGAGCTACCACTTGGAGAGGCCTAAGCCTGAAGCTGGTTGAAATAATTCTCAGCTCCCCTTCTCACTAGTATGAGGTAGGATGAAGTAGAATGTACTATTGGTTGGAATTTTGTCTGCACAGATTGGATCAGTGCATGCCCAGGGTGGAGATGCTGTAGAGTTCTATGATTGGAGTGTGTGGGGCTTTGGTCTACTCAGTCCTCAGGGACTTTGTTGGGTGGTGTCTGCTCTGGAGAAATTAGATCAACACACTCATAGGGCTTGGCAGTTGCTGATCTCTCTCAGGGATCTGGATGGCAGGAGCCTCCCAAGAATTCTCCTCATGGGGCAGGGGGCAGGGAAGCCAATCCTCCACATGCTCTGCTACCCAGGATCAGAGCTTTCCTAGACTTAGTACATGAGAGTATTCACACATTCCTCTTTGGATTCCTGATTTGCTTTAGCTGGTCATGCGAGCTGTCAGACTAAAAGGAGAAGTGAGTTGGGCCTCCTGTCATTTGGGACACTCAAACCCAAGTTTGAGCTCAGCAGGTGGAGAAAGAAGCAAGATACCGTGAGGATATTAGATATGCTTTATTTAGAGGTGGTGACATCCTCCACCCTCCAGCATCAGCTTTATCCCCCAGCCAATTCCATTTTAGTTCCCATTTTGCCCCCAAGTCTTTTCCATAGGCCTCTTTTATAAGCAGGCCAAACAAAACAAAACAAAACAAAACAAAACAAAACAAAAAAAAAAGGCATGCTGATACAAGTTACATCAGTCAACACATGCTCACAAACAAATGTTTATGACCTCAAGCACATAACACTGAATCAGAGTGTTTCTGACCTTGACTACACACAAACTGTAACAGAGCTGATTCATGGCCTTGGATACATACTAAAAACATAACATAAAATATAGTCTGCTGAAAGTCTCATCTTGGGCCTGCCCCAACACCTTGTTTGTACCCACTTGACTTCCCCTGTGTCCTATCTTCTCTGTGTCTGTTTCACCCCTGTTTTGCTAGGTATACCCTTCACCACACAGCAGGCACTTGCTGGGACAGTGTGGCAGTGTTTGCTAAGATCTCCCAGCTCCCACAGCAGCAGCTGCTGCAGGGCCACTTCAAGATTACTCCTGTCTCAACTCTCCACGGCAGGGAATCAGAGAGCATTTTTCAAGCACCAGTGCACAGAGCAGTCTCTGGGTCACCTAAGTTCAGGGCTCTTTTCTGGTCTCAGGGTTTTCCTTGCCATATCTTTTTATCTGTTTTCCCTCCATAGTGGTGGAACCAGCACACCACTATAACTGCTGCTGCATAACCAGTTCAGCTTTAATGTGCTCTTTCTCCTTTGTTTAATGTACCTAAATTTCTGAGCCTCTAAAACAATGTTTGTGTAATATTAAATTTTAGTGAAATCCTTTCCACGCTTACTTCCCTGAGGAGAAGAACTCAAAACTCCTATTGCTTGTGTAACCACCGTTTACTGTGAGGAGTCCTTGCTTCCCCGAATGCTGAAGTATAACACCAAAGAAGCACGCTGAGGCAAATGTAGAGTGGAAAGTGAAAGGCTTTATTAAAGGACAGCAGAAAAGAATCCCCCCCCACTCCCCCACTGAGGGAGAAGGGGACCTGAAAGGCGGGAATCCCGTGGGAAGGATTCTCCTTTTCTTGTCTAAGGTCTTCTTTTGTCTTCTCACATTCCTATTCTTGATTTTGTTTATCTCCCTCTATCCTGTATGTGACGGGAAGGCCAAAACATGGAAGACAGGTGGGCCCATAGGGCAGGAGAGAAGTGATCTGAGCAAGGAGGGCCTAAGGTGTTTGATTAGCATCTCCATGTTTTGCTGGGAGCTGCTTCATTAACAGTTCTTTAGGATAGGCCAGACCTTGGGGACATTAGCATTTCAATCTCCCAGGTGTTCTGGTTTCCCTGGGCTCAGATCGACTCCATTTTCTTTATGGACTCCATTTTCTTTATTAGATTCAATATTAGACCCGATTTACTTAACTGCACTAACTACCTATCTTTAAATCTGGCTTCACTTGAATCCCTAGCCAGGGAGCAACTAGGAATGCAACCTTCTACTAGCCTGCCATCTTGAATCTCCTTAACTTCTCTTTTTTAAAGGAGCCACAGCTCATTCAGTTCTAATAAAGGGTTAAGTGCCAGGCATAGTGGTGCATGCGTGTAACCCCAGCTAGTTGGAAGGTGAATCAAGAGGATCTTAAGTTCAAGGCCATCCTAGGCAACTTAATGAGATTCTGTCAAAAAAAAAAAAAAAAAAAAAAAGAAAGAATTGAGAATAGTTCAGCGGTAGAGCACTTGCCTAGTCTATGCAAGATCCCGAGTTCAATTCCCAGTACTGCAAATAAAATAAATATTAGAAGCACGTAAGATTTCCTGAAATTTGCTCAATTTTATGAAGCCAATGCTTACAGTATTCATTTCTATATTCTTTTCTAACACAGGGCTGAGCAGTGACCAAAAATATTGCTGAAGAGAAGTTTTTACACAAAGGATGCCAATTCTACTTAAATCACTAAGACCTGGCCAGAATATGTAAACTGGACATTGAAAAGAAGTAACTAATATAATATGCTACAGATGGTATATCAAACTTAGATAAATTAGTAATATTGAACTGGTGAATTTTCTTATTTTTTTAATTGTAAAAAGAGCCCTTCTTGAAAATTGGTAGAGCATAAAGACTAAACTGGGATCAAAGGACAGAAACCAAAACAACATTGAAAATAAATACAATTTCTTCTTTCGTAGATCAGGATATGTGAATGAGTGAATGAATTCCTTGTTCTAATTATCCCTATTCACTCCAAATAAGCAATCATTCAACTTCAACCTAAAGGCACTGTGAACATTATGTATTGCAATCACCTTATTATTCAACAAGTATTTTTTTTCTACATTTTCTATTGGTGTAATAGAGTTATACATAATAGTAGGATTTGTTGTTACATATTCCTACATGCACACAATCTGTAACAATATAATTTGGCCAATATAACTCCCCAGCATTTCCCCACTCCTTCCCCACCTTCCACCTCCTGGTCCCTTTCCTCTATTCTACTGATCTCCCTCTGATTTCCATGTGACCACACCCCCTAACCCCCAACACTGCCCACCTTCCTTTTCCTTTATCTCTCTAGCTCCATATATGAGAGACAACATATAACCCGTGACATTGTGAGTTTAGCTTATTTTGCTTAATATAATGGTCTTAAGTTCCATCCATTTTTCTACATAAATTTTATTTTTCTTTACAGATGAATAAAACCCCATTTCGTATATATACCCCATTTTCTTTATTTTCATCTACTGATGGACATCTAGGCTGGTTCCATAGTTTGGTTATTGTGAATTGGGCTGCTATAAACATGGGTATGTATGCATTATCATTGAATGATCATTTTAATTCTTTATGATAAATATCAAGGAGTAGTATAGCTGGGTCATATTGTAGTTCCATGCTTAACTTTTTGAGGAACCTCCATTTTGATTTCTGAATGGTTGTACTAATTTACAATCCCACCAACAGTGTAAATGTGTTCCCTTCTCTCCACTTCCATTCTTTCCAGCATTTATTATTGTTTGTATTCTTGATGACTTGTTGCCGCCTGCAGCTATCACCGCCTGCAGCAACGATACTGCGGGAAAGAATTCGGAAGCAGACTGGAAAATGAATAGGCTCTTTATTCTTGCTTCTTCTAACTTCTCTCTCTGGCTCCAACAATCTCTCCAACTCCAACCACCCTCTCAAGCCAACCTCACCCAGTTAAATACTTTTTGCCTTAACAAGTATACACGTGTCAACAGCTCAAACTTTCAGGTGTGTCACATAGTTTTCACGGGCATAGAAAGATTCTTAGATAAATGAATGAATATCAGGTGAAAATACTGAAACACCTCTTATGGCTCTCAGCTAGCCGCCATGTTAGCTATCTCCTTATTAGGGCTCTTACATTTCCCCCCTTTTATTTTAAAAGAGGGATAGCTCTAGGGCGTCTACATGTGCAACCAACATTTTTACCTGTCATCGGATAATCAAGGCTGTGCCCTTGACTCCTGTCTTAGGTTGATATGTTGGCCACATGAGACTTTCCCGTGGATGGGTGACGACCCTCACCACATCCGGATCAACTGTGCCTGTCTTAGGTTGTCCCCCTCTGGGGATCTTACCCGTCATTGACTACCAGCCGTCCAATCGAGCCAACCAAACATGAGGAGATGCTTTGCTTCTAAGGCGGCAAGCTTTGCGCTGATGAGCCAAGTTCCATAGTGTATCAAGTATTTATTTATTTATTTGTTTATTAAATAAATCAGCTGCCCTAAGTTCCATTAAGTAATGCACTGAGTTCTCTAGACAAATACCCACAAGGCATTGTCCCGTGCAATGTCCCAAACATAAAGATTTATCAAAATGTCCATATGCTAACACGTTGATCTAGGAGGCCTCGTGCATGCAGAGCAGAAGCCACACTGCTGGTGAAGTTGTTTGATGCTTGAGCAGCAGGGATGCTTGTAGCGATTGCGATCCCTGCAGCTGTAGCAGCAACCGTCTTTTTTATGTCTAGACAATGCCACTGGCAAATCTTCAGGGCCTCCTACCTAGAAACTCAAGCATCAATCATTAGAGGAAAAGCAGTGCCATTCCAGCACTGAGTCAAGAAGCGAGTTGTCAAACTAAAAAATAGAATTATTAGATCAGGTAATTGAAGTTGATCTCTGCTCACACAAATTGCTGCTTGAGCTCCCACAAACATAAGCTGGCAAAATATCACATTCAGAACGGATTAAAGAAAGACTGAGGGTATTTAGCTGACAAAATATTATATTTAAGATAAATAAAAGAAAAGCAAAGAGCATTTAAGAAAAATAATTTGTTAGCTGGAACCCCTGAGCCTCTGCATACACAGCAACCTTCCATGAATATACCTGTTGAAACAATTTAAATTAATCAGCTATTTAACAAATAAAATTAATTACAAATAAACAATCCCATGTCAAATACCAAAATATCAGGTTATATAATATTAGTCATATTCTTTGCTGAAGAGAAGTCCTAGAGACACCTATAATTAAGATTGAAGGTACCTTCACTTTTTAATTGTTTATCCAATTTGTTATTTGGATCCATATATATATATTTTTTTTATATTATTAATTTTCATGAGCGCTCGGTTTTTGTTATTTGTGACGTCACATTGGACAGACACACAAACATAAAGACATATATTTGTGACGTCACATTTACATGAAATCTAGACAAGCGCACAGACATAAAGACATATAAAAAAGAAAAAATACAATTGTGTGCACACTAAAGAGAGATCTTCTCATCCCATCAGGGAGGAATGAGACTTAAGTTGTGAATATATTGAAGGACTCTTTTTTTTTTTTTTTTTTTGTGGTACCGGGGATTGAACTCAGGGGCACTTGACCACTGGGTCACATCCCCAGCCCTTTTTTTGTATTTTATTTAGAGACAGGGTCTCACTGAGTTGCTAAGTGCCTCGCCATTGCTGAGGCTGGCATTGAACTCGCCATCCTCCTGCCTCAGCCTCCCAAAGTGCTGGGATTACAGGCGTGCGCCACTGCGCCCGGCTGAAGGACTCTTTTAAGGGAACAACACACTTCATCTTGGTCCTTTTGATTTGGTACCTGTTTTATTAATCTTGATGGTATCCATACTGGGGAGGATTCATGCTGTGGAAAAACACAAACAGATCCTTTCCCCCAAATTAATACTGGATCTGGGCCCTTCCATGTGCCTGAAAGAACATCCTTCCAGTAAACCAAAGGTTTATGTTGTTGGTGTGGATTCCAGTGTCTGTCTCCAGCCGAATATCCTTTAGAATCCAAAGTTAAAAAATTTAAAATAAAAAGGGCAATGGCCAATCTGTCCCTAGGATTTGTCCAATTTCCTTCTTTTTGTTTCAAAAGCATAAGTTTGAGTGTACGATTAGCTTGTTCAATTATACCTTGGCCTTGAGGATTATACGGAATACCTGTCTTATGGAGTATACTGAATTTTGCGCAAAACTGAAAGATGAGGACGTATATGCAGGGCCATTGTCTGTTTTTAAGCATTTTGGGAATGCCCAATGTAGCAAAAGCTTGTAGACAATGAGATGTAACATCTTTAACTTTTTCTCCAGTATGTAAAGAAGCAAAAATCATGCCTGAGCATGTATCTATGGTCACATGAATAAATCACAATTTTCCAAAACTTGGCTCATGAGTGACATCCATCTGCCACAAATGATTGGGCATTAATCCTCTTGGGTTAACCCCATAATGTGGATTGGGCAAATGTGTCACACAAGATTGACAAGCCTTCACAATTGTTTGAGCTTGATCTTTAGTTATTTTGAAACTTTGTTGTAAAGTAGTATTATTAAAATGAAATTGAGAATGGAACAAGGTAGCTTGTTGGACTGCTGAAAATATAAAGATTGTTTGAGTGAGGCATCAGCCTTTTGATTACCTTCATGGAGAGGACAAGGCAAATTAGTATGAACTCTGATATGTCCAATAAACAAAGGTTCTTTATGTTCCCATAGAAGGTTTTGAATTTGAAAAAACAATTTAAAGGCTGGAGTATGAGGTGCTATTGGACCTGCTAGCTCCAATTTAAGTACAGCATGTACAATATAGTGGCTGTCTGAAAAAATATTTATGGGCTGTTCTTTAAAACTTTCAAGAGCTATAATAATAGCTTCTAGTTCTACTAATTGAGCTGATTTATGGGCAGTAATATGAATCATATTTTCTTTTTGAGTGACTACTGCAGCAGTACCCATGTGTAAATACATTTAATGTGTTAGGAATAGGTTGATTTTTTATTACCTGTGGGAATATAATGGGATGATTGATACAAAAAGATAGTATAGGAGACTTAGGAAGATGGTTATCAAAATTTGCAGAAGTAGAGCATCTAGCTATAGCCCAATCATTATCATTGAAGCATAAATATTCAACCTGTGATGATGAATAGGGAGTAATAATAGTAGTGGGGTGAATGCCAAATATTTTAGTCATTTTTGGGTTCACACCAATACTATCCTTACTGTTCCTATCTGACTCAGTGGAGGCTATGCTTTCATGATCACTTTCCTCCTCACTATCAGCTATATCAAAGAATTCTTCCATAGCCTTTATCACTCGGTTCTTGGTTATTTTCGAACACATCTTTAGAGACTTCTCAGTTCTTACCTGCCAATTCCGAATGCCTCATATGGGCCACCACTTGTTGCCGTCTGCAGCTATCGCCGCCTGCAGCAACCATACTGCGGGAAAGAATTCGGAAGCAGACTGGAAAATGAATAGGCTCTTTATTCTTGCTTCTTCTAACTTCTCTCTCTGGCTCCAACAACCTCTCCAACTCCAACCACCTCTCTAGCCAACCTCACCCAGTTAAATACTTTTTGCCTTAACAAGTATACACGTGTCAACAGCTCAAACTTATAGGTGTATCACATAGTTTTCACGGTCATAGAAAGATTCTTAGATAAATGCATGAATATCAGGTGAAAATACTGAAACACCTCTTATGGCTCTCAGCTAGCCGCCATCTTAGCTATCTCCTTATTAGGGCTCTTACAATGACTGCCATTCTGACTGATGTGAGATTAAATCTCAGTATAGTCTTTTTTTTTTTTTTTTTTTTTTTTTTTTGGTACTGGGGATTGAACTCAGGGTCACTAGACCACTGGGCCACATCCTCAGCCCTTTTTTTGTATTTTATTAGAGACAGGGTCTCATTGAGTTGCTAAGCGCCTTGCCATTGTTGAGGCTGGCTTTGAATTCACAATCCTCCTACCTCAGCCTCCCAAGTACTGGGATTACAGGTGTGCGCCACAGCGCTGGCCTCAGTGTAGTTTTCATTTACATTTCCCTAAATGCTAATGATATTGAACATTTTATAATATCTTTATTGTCTATTTGTATTTTTTTTAACAACTATTTTTATTCCAGAGACCTGAGTTCAGTGTATTGTGAACTCCTACAGACAGGACCAGATCCCTTTGTTTTCTATGTTGAAAAATTTCAACATACAGTTAAGTGCTTCTTTGCATTGATTTTGGGGGTCAGATATTGACTTTCTTTTTCTGCTGCATGCATATCTTGCAACTATTCTTTGTGTCAAGGAAGGTCAAGTAGACACAACTGAAGACCAGTTAAATCTAAGTTAAATATCCTCTCATCCTGGCCCAAAGCAAATGGATGGAACAACTGTGCTGGGCATTCAGGCCCTGATCTTTTCATTCTTTTTGGAATAAGTAATGTGTTTCCTCAGCTTCCCACTTTGTCAAAGATCATAAACAGTCACGTAGTTCATTACATGTCAGTCAATCAATGAGAAGTTATTGTGCACTTCCTATGTGTCTAGCATTGTAATAGTGGCATTTAATTTTTATTGCAAGTGCATAATAACATTTTGACCCTCATATAGAATAAATTATATAAAATATTTAATCCTTTCCTTGAAAAGAAGTAAAAATCATGTTGCACTGAGTGAAAGTTTAATGCATATCAGGTCATGACAAATTCTTGACCTGGTTTGCTTTAATCTACCATAGGGAAGAACCGACTCAATATAGCAAGTCATTCTTCCTCATAATAATAAATCTGATCTTGTTTTCATGGATGGTGTGGGAGATTCCACAGTCTCAAGCAGCAGATGACATATGACAACTGAAATGCCACAAACTTGAAAACAGAAGAGACCTTTGCAAGTCTAGAATTCAGTTGTTTGTTCAATTTTTCAAGCATAGAAACCATTTATCTCTGAAAATAAACCAGGGAGAAATTTGTTTAAAATGTAGTCTGAAATGATATTGCAATTCAGCATAGGGAGGCTGATAAGACTTTTCAACTCCTAAACCTCTAATAATCAGCATTTTCTAATAAAACCCAGGATTTAGAAGTCTCAGAAATGGTGTCTAACTCTGAGTCAAGGGCTTGACTTTAAATGATTTCATTACTTGATCTTTTTGTCCTACTAGTTGCTTAGTGCCAAATATTCCAAGGAGAGAAACAACTACTAAAAAATAAACTAAGCTTGTATCTTTCTTTGGCTGACCTTTGGTATAGGTTTGAACAATTTAAATAATGAGGAGGGATAAAATAGACAGTGTTTTATTAAAGTTATATCTTTAGAAGCATAATATGGAAATGGCTTCAAATAATTAATTACTTTAATTTGGGGTATTTGTTTGGATGGGGAAATGAGCAAAAATATATCTTGAAATTGGAATTGAAGTAGGCTTTATTTGTTGACCAAGACAACACGAGATTTTGTTACTGGATGATATGATTACTAGGTATATACATTGTGTGCGTTACTTTCTGCTTGCTTATATACACGTTACTGATTAAACAGCAGCTGAGTCTCAGAACATAGACTTAAATCTGTCAGTGAAGTGGAATGAATAATTCAAAATTCAGGTTTTATTAAAAATATAGTGGGACTGGAGATACAGATCAGTGGTAGACTGTGTGCTTAGCATGCCTGAGACCTAGGGTACCATGCCTAGCTCCAGAACAAAACCTAACCACCCCCCAAAGCCTCACATCACCTTAAAAATTTAAAGGTCATTGCATATTCAGGATGTCAAGATGGGTAGCATATTTACAAATATCACCCTGTTGGTTCACTGTGCTTCTTTATGATGTGGCAGATCAGTCAATGTATTCATGGTCAAATGATCCAGAGTAGATTTAAAATTCAACTTTATATATATTTATATACATTATATATATATATCTGTGTGTGTGTATACATATGTGTGTGTGTGTGTATGTGTGTGTGTATGGTATTAAAGTGGATAAAGCACATTAACCTTAAGTATCAGTTCAAGGATTTTTTTTATACACATATCCAAATAACTGCTAGTTAGATCAAGATATCACACATATCTAGCAGGCCAAATTTTCCTGCCTGCCCCTCCTCAATGAAAACCCAGTCAGTGGGAAGGGGGAAATAATGGAAGATGATATTTAACCAAATTATATTGTTATATTGTGTGTATGTATGAATATGTAACAATGAATCCCAACATTATATACAATTACAATTCACCAATAAAAATGTGAAAAAGCCAAACAAAGCAAAACAAACAAACAAACAAACAAATCCCAGCCAGTTTAAGGCAGCTACTGCTCTTATTTCTGTAATAATCAATTATGTTGCCTCTTTTCAAGTTCCATGAAAATGAAATCATACAAGGTGTATTCTTTTGTATCTGGATTCTATTGCTAATCCAACGTCTGAAAGTTTCATCCACATTATCGCAGGTACCATTCACTTTTCTTATTTTTTTTTCTCTTTGCTTTGTAGTATTCCATGGTATTAGTCTTCACAGAATATTTATTCATTCTCCTGATGATGGGTATTTTAGTTGTTTCCAGTTGGGGGATGAAAATGGATAAAGCTACTGTAAGCCTTCTTATGTATATCATTTGGTAGAAACAGAACAGCTTTTACATTTTAGTAATGTTTACTTAAGACACAATGTTTATAATTATTCCTCTTTCTTAATAAACCCAAGGATTCATTCAATTGTGAGCTGTGAGGCTCTCTGAAGATCAGGATTCTAGCCCTAAAGCTGTGCTTAGGTTTTCAATGGTAACATGTGTCCAGTTTCAGAGAGATACTTCACACTCTAGTCTGAGCTCCACTGGACACATGTAATACTGCAACAAGACCAGCTGGATACCACTCCTCCTGGGTGCAGGCACTAATAGTAACTCCCAGTCCATGTTTCATCCACTGTAACTTTGGGCAACTTGCTTAATCTGTCTTCCCAGGACTGTAAATACAAGATGATGATAACAATCCACTTGTATTTAAAATGTGCTTATATGCTTTGCTAGTTTAAAAAACCGTACTGCTGTGCCATTGTCAAATTTTAGCATCATACTGTTTTTTCACCCTTCTTTTCTTGAAAATTTCTATTTCAAATAGAAACTTTAAGTAACAATTATATTTTCAAAACATCTCCTACCAGGTGTTTTTTTATTTGTATAATTATTTTACATATTTAGATGATCAAGATAAAAATCACCCCTCAAGGCTTCTTATAAACTATAAATCATGTAGGAAACAGACTCAACTATACATTAATTGCAAAATTGCAAAGATGTGTTTAGTCTTCTGTAAAAATTATTGTTCTCACTACTGTTGCTCATCTGCTTGATTTTGCAAATGGATTAGAAGCCTTTTATTCATTATGCCCTTAATTTTATTTAAAAAATAATATTTTGAGAGCTGTGCAGGTGTTCACTGGGAAATAGTTAAGAACTAGTAGCCTTTTAAAGGTGCAAAGTAATCCTCATCCAGCATGGTAAGTGGTGATCAATGACTGATTTTCTCATAATTAACCACAAATAGAAAAGAGTAAGACCAATTACCAACATGGCATTTTGCTTTTCCCCCCCCCATAATTTTTTGGTTCATCTTGATTACACATAATAGTGGTGTTTGATGTTACATAGTTGTATGTGCATGTGATATAACAATATAATTTGTTCATATGATTCCCAGTATTTCCTCTTCCCTTTCTCTACTCTACTGATCTCCCTTCAATTTTTGTGAGGTCCCTCCCCAAGATCTTTTCCTTTTTCCTCTCAAGCTTCACATATGAGAGAAAACATACAACACTTGACTTAGCATGACTTGTTTTGAAAGAGTCATGATGGAATGCAATTTCTATTTCCTTAATAACCATTCATAATTGACCTTAATTTCAAAAATAAATTCAGTGATCTTTATATTTAGTCAATGAAGATTATCTAGTTGTATTTGGAAATCAATAAACATAATACATCACATCAATAGACTTAAAGATAAAAATCATATGATCATCTCAATAGACGTAGAAAAAGCATTTGACAAAATGCAACACCCCTTTATGTTCAAAACACTGGAAAAACTAGGAATATCAGGAACATATCTCAACATTATAAAAGCTATCTATGCAAAACCTCAAGCTAACATTATCTTAAATGGAGAAAAATTGAAAGCATTCCCTCTAAAAACTGGAACAAGACAGAAATGCCCCCTTTCACCACTGCTATTTAACATAGTACTGGAAACTCTGGCCAGAGCAATTAGACAGTCGAAAGAAATTAAAGGGATCCAGATAGGAAAAGAAGAGCTCAAATTATCACTATTTGCTGATGACATGGTAATATACCTAGAAGACCCAAAAAACTCTACCAGAAAACTTTTACAACTAGTAAATGAATTTGGCAAAGTTGCAGGATACAAAATCAATACACATAAGTCAAAGGCATTTTTGTACATCAGCGACAAAGCCTCTGAAAGGGAAATGATGAAAACTACCCCATTTACAATAGCATCTAAAAAAAAAAAAAAAAAAAAAAAACCTGGGAATCAACCTAACGAAAGAGGTGAATGACCTCTATAACGAAAATTATAGAACACTAAAGAAAGAAATCATAGAAGACCTCAGAAGATGGAAAGACCTACCTTGTTCTTGGATAGGTAGAATTAGTATTGTCAAAATGTCCATACTACCGAAAGCATTATACAGATTTAATGCAATTCCAATCAAAATCCCAATGTCATTCTTCAAAGAAATAGAAAAGGCGGTCATGAAATTCATCTGGAAAAATAAGAGACCCAGAATAGCCAAAGCAATCCTGAGCAAGAAAAGTGAAGAAGGTGGCATCACCATACCAGACTTTAAATTATACTATAGAGCAATAGTAACAAAAACAGCATGGTATTGGCACCAAAACAGACCAGTAGACCAATGGTACAGAATTGAGGACACAGAGTCTAATACATATAATTTCAGCTATCTTACATTAGACAAAGGTGCCAAAAATGTACAGTGGAGAAAGGATAGCCTCTTCAACAAATGGTGCTGGGAAAACTGGAAATCCATATGCAACAAATTGAAATTAAGCCCTTATCTCTCACCATGCACAAAACTCAATTCAAAGTGGATCAAGGACCTAGGAATTAGACCAGAGACAATATGCCTAATAGAAGAAAAAGTAAGCTCCAATTTCCAACATGTCGGATTAGGCCCCAAGTTCCTTAATAAGAATCCTGTAGCACAAGAATTACTACCAAGAATTAATGAATGGAATAGATTTAAACTGAAAAGCTTCTTCTCAGCAAAAGAAACAATCAGTGAGGTGAATAGAGAGCCAACTAATTGGGAACAAATATTTAATACATGCACATCAGATAGAGCACTAATTTCTACAATATATAAAGAACTTAAAAAACTTAACACCAAAAAAACAAATAACCCAATCAACAAATGGGCTAAGGAATTGAGAAAACACCTCTCAGAAGAAGATACACAATTAATCAACAAATACATGAAAAAATGCCCAACATTGGTGGCAATTAGAGAAATGCAAATCAAAACTACTCTAAGATTTCATTTCACTCCAGTCAGAATGGCAGCTATCAAGAATACAAACAACAATAAATGTTGGAGAGGATGTGAGGAAAAAGGCACACTCATACATTGCTGGTGGGACTGCAAAATGGTGCAACCATTATGGAAGCAGTATGGAGATTTCTTGGAAAACTGGGAATGGAACCACCCTATGACCCAGCCATCCCACTCCTGGGTCTATTCCCAAAGGACTTAAAAACAGCATATTACATTGACACAGCTATCTCAATGTTTGTAGCTGCGCAATTCACAATAGCTAGGTGTGGAACCAACCTAGATGTCCCTCAGTAAATGAGTGGATTAAGAAAATGTGGTATATACGCACAATGGAATTTTACTCAGCAATAAAAGAAAATAAATTAATGGCATTTGCAGGTAAATGGATGAAGTTGGAAGACATAATGCTAAGTGAAGTTAGTCAGTCTCAAAAATCCAAGTACCAAATGTTTTCTCTGATATAAGGAGGCTATTTCAAAGTATTGTTGGATGGGGGTACATAGGAGGATTAGAGGAACACTAGAATGGTCAAAGGGAAGGGAGGGAGTAAGGGGGGAGGAAGGGAGAGAAAAGAAAAAAAAAAAGGTGGTTGAATGAGATGGAAAGTATTTTCCTAAATGCATGATTGAAGACCTGAATTGTATGAATATACTTTGTATACAAACAGTGGTATGTAAAAAGATGCTATATATGGGCACTATGAACTGTAATTATTATAAATTAAAAAAATAAATTAAAAAAATTCTTTGTATGTGGAATGCTTATATTTTACAGGTATAACTTCTGTAAAATAAATGCACATACTAAGTGGCAAAAAAAAGATTATTTAGTTGTGATAGAAATATATTTAAAATAGCTTATGCATAATAATGAGTATCAATAATAAGTTTCAATTATCATTTTTTTAAAAACTGCAAAGTACAGGAGTATATTTTGCTTTAGGTATAGCTTCAGGCATGGCATAGAGCTCAAATGATGTCATTAGTCTCAGTTTCTCCTATCAATTGGAAGTGCTAGACAAATGATAGCCAGTACTCCAATGTTCTCACCCACTAGCTTAGCAATGGTCACAGGTTGAGTCCTCTATAAGCAGATGCTAAAGTGAAATTTGCACTTCAAGCTATTTACTAGGGATCAACACCTGTAGAAAGAAGAAGGGGGAAACAAAATTGAGTAGAGGAATAAGTCAAAATTAAATTTGATTCTGACAAAGCCTCAAAAACATGGTGAGGAAATTTCCAGTGAGTTTTGGTCTTTGGTTGTATTACATCAGGACCAAAAGGCTGGGTCCTTTGTACTCCCATTTCACTCACTTGCTAGATACCTATTACCCTGGGAATAATGCGACCTCTGGCAAGATGGATCTCTACATGTAGAGCAATTCCGGGGGAGTTGAAGGTTGTCTACTCTGTATAATTGAACCAAACGTCTTTCCTTGAAAGGGGATCTTCATGTCTACACAGCTTACATGTTATGTGTTCATATCTTCTTATTCGTGTATTTAGGAAACAGCTTAGCAGACAGAACCACAGCTCCTGCCACTGAATTTGTTCTTCGGGTCAAAATTAATACTTATCTCACCTCCAGTATCCATCCTAGATTCTTCTTACTCTTAGCTACTTTGTGTAATTGTCTCTATGACCTGTCTGTAGCCATGACCTACACCCTCAACCAGATGGGTCTGAGTGCTGGGTTGCCATATCTGTTTATTAACAGTCTCATCTGGGTAAGAACACCAAGAAGGGCCTTGTGTGTGGCCTGAGTTCAGTTTTTAATCATTGCTGTACAAAGTTGTCATGTGTTTGAAACAGCATAAATTTATTTTCTTATGTTACTGAAATTCAGCAACTAAAATCAGTTTCACTGGGCTAAATCCATGTTGCTAGTAAGCTTATTCTTTCAGGAAGTGCTAGCTTCTAATGTCAGTCTGTATTCTTTGGCTGGTGAAACCCTCCTCCATCTTCAAAACTCACCATGCCAATTTCTGATTGTGCTCTTGTTTTGCCTTCTGCTATTCTGTAGTAAAATCCCCATCTGCTTTCTTCTTATAAGGACACTTATGACTACATTTAGAGCTCACTCAATTGGTCCAGGATAACTTCTTCATCTCAAAATCCTTCATTGCACCTAGAAAGACTCTTACCACATAAAGTAGCATTCACAGGTTCCAAGAATTAGGACATGGTTATCTTTTGGGATATTATTTAATCTACCATAATGTGATGGTTAATTTTATATGTTCACTTGGAGAGTGTCTTTGGTTGAGATGAACATTTAAATCTATGAATTCTGAGTAAGCAGATTGCCCACCATAATGCAGGTAGTCTGCATCCAGTCAGTCCAGGTCTGAATAGAACAAAAAACCCTGACTTATTGTGTTAGCTTTTCATTGCTGTGGCCAAAGTACATGACAGGAACAACATAGAGGAGGAAAAATTTATTTAAGGTTCACAATTTCAGAGGTTTAGTCCATGGTTGGTGGACTCCATTGCTCTGGGATCACGGTGAGGCAGAACATCATGGCAGAAGGGTGTGGTGAAGAAAAGTTGCTCAGCTCACAACAATCAGGAAGAAGAAGGAGAAGGAGAAGGAGAGAGAGAATCTTCTTCCTACAGCCATGCCCCACATGCCTATAGTTACCACCCAGCGATACATTCAAATAATTAATCCATCAAATAATCCACCAATTAGATTACAGTTAATTGGTATAAACCACCAATTAGATTATAGCTTTCATAATCTAATCATTTTACTTCTATACATGTATTGACAAATGAAGTCTTCAAGAGATATCTAATATCCAAACCATAACACTTCCTCAAGCAAAAGGCAATTTTAGACTGTCTTTGGACTTCTTCTGTACACTGGCTCTCCTGGGTCTCTTCCAGCCTATCATTGGACTGGAAAGTTGCCATAAGCTCTTTTGAGTCTCTAACCTGATAGCCCACAGTGCAGATTTTGGACTTCCCAATCTCCATGATTATTTGAGCCAATTACTTATATTTTTATGTATACATACATTCTACTGGTTAAGTTCCTCTGGAAAACCCTGGCAAATGCATGTCATCTATGAAAATTATAGTAGTAGTTCCTGTATATAGAATACAGGCCTGTATTCTACTTCACATTAGCAACAAGTCCTCATTACAGTCATGTGCTGGGTGAGCTGACTCCAAAACTTTACCTGCTTCTCAGACCAATCATCTCTTAAGTTGATATCTTTCATAGATATGAAAGCAAAAACTGAACTGTTTTTTTGGGTGCAAATTGTTTTCTGTGGAGCAGTATCTGTGAAAAGAAGAGGAAGGAAGAGGGATTGGGCAGAGTGCGAAGTCAAATTGTGATTCTTGAATGACAAAGCATCAGCTCACTATACTGGGAACCAGCAAGCATAGCATGTCAGTTTCCTGCTTCAAGTCAAAATGAGTGAGTCCTTATGCTCATTCCATCACTCCGTGTGGCTACCTCAAGAAGGATATCATCTTAGGTGAATCTGGGTTTATAAATTTAGAAAGATCCTGTAATAACTAATAATAGGAGGTATTTTCTGATTACATTCTTAGCTCTGTGCAAAAAAGTTCATAAAAGGAGAGAGTCCCATTGAAAAGAGTAATCATTTCCTAGAGTTGTGGTATTCAGAAAGGTCCACTGTTGGGTGGCAGTGTGGGCTCTGATTGGCCCTGTTTGTTCACCTTGTCCGACTTTCCCCAGTCACTGTGGTCAGAGGCATAAACTCTTCCCCTTGGCCAGGCCCAGGTAGCATGACCACCACTGCAGTCAGGGAGCAGAGGAGTGGGTCCTTCCATCCTGCATGCAGAATCAGTCCACTCCAAGAACATAAGGGGGGAAGGAGTACTGGCAGTCAAACACAAACATCCATTACTGGTAGGAATCAAAAGATATTTTATAGCTGTAAAATACCTATAAAAGTGAGAAAGTATTAAAGTCAAAGGCTCTAAGGACTCCTTAGAGTTCAACACTTTTAGGTTCCACAGTTCAAACCTGCAGGTAAGAACACAAGTATGAGGAGTAGTTTCCTTTGAGATTGGTAGAGGCCATAGCAGTAGTTGAAAAACCACACACAAACCTCATTACCTCACCTCAAAGGATGTCTCCCCACTACATGCTGATGAAAATTAAAACTAAAGGGCACAGCAATAAGGTCTTTTGCTTAGGGAGAAACTCCCAAAATTTTATTTCAATGTGTACTTTTCTTGTATGGAATAACTTTTCATCTAGGAAAATAAAAAGCTTTCTAAGTATTTAACTTTTTTTTTCTTTTTTTTTTTAGGGAAGGGAGTGGTGCCAGGGATTGAACTCAGGGACACTTGGCCACTGAGCCACACCCCCCACCATAATTTGTATTTTATTTAGTGGCAGGGTCTCACTGAGTTGCTTAGTGCCTCATTTTTTGCTGAGGCTGGCTTTTTCCTGCCTCAGCCTCCCGAGCCACTGGGAGCTTTCTAAGTATTTAAATGAGAAACAACTTATGCACAGAATCCATTACATATTGATAGAAGACAAATGAATGAAAGGCAACTCAGGCTAGTAGCAGCAGGAAGCCACTGCTACCACTGCTGGGTTAGAGAGATAAAGAGAAGAAGCAGGGTTGGAATCACCTAGCTAAACCCTACAGACATATTTGATGGGAGCGGAAGCCATGTGGGAGAAGCAGTTACTATCAGAGACACTGGCCAAGATCAAATGGGAAGGAGATGGAGAAGTATGCTGGTTTCTCCTTTCTCTAGCTTCCAGTTTCTCCACTGCCTCTGACTAGCTAGCTAGAAGCCAGCAGGTGTGGGAGTCTGCTGTAGTCAAGCAAGCTACAGAAAGCAGAGGTAGAAAACAAGGAGTGCACTGGAGGACAAAGCCCAGGAATGGCTCTTATAGCCAGAAGGAAAACATTATCAGTCTTAGACTAAATGTCTTCAATTAATGATAGGGTGTTCTGAGCTGAAATAGTACTTCTCTCCTCTCTTTAGTGATTTCTATCCTTCAAAGTTCTCAAGACGAGTAAATTGGTCTTCACATTGTTTCTCCAAGTTTCTTGTCTGTATTAACAATATAAGTATCTTTCCACTCTCTGTGAGAGCTGTACCCTGGAAAACCAGTTATACATAGTGACTGGGCTTCTTTACCTTGCAGTAGTTGGGGAAAACAGCACTGAAACAATTCAAATACAGTGTGGTAAAAGCAAATCTTGCAACTGAGGTATTCTAACTTATTCTAGTACTGTAGTTTATTAACGAACAAATATTATTTATCTATGACTAAGAGCTAGAACTTAACTACTTCTTGGAAACAATGCATGCATGTTAATATTTGTATCACATAAAACACCAGATAATGATAAAATTCTGTAAAGCCAAATTCCTTTAGATGGGCAATTGACTATTGTTTTTAAAACCTTGTTCTTTTTAGATATACATGACAGTAGAGTATATTTTGACATTATATATACATGGAGTATAACTTATTCTAATTAGGATCCCATTCTTGTGGTTGTATATGATGTGGAGTTTCACTGGTCATGTATTCATATATGAACAGAGGAAAGTTATGACTGATTAATTCTAATGTCTTTCCCAATTGATGATTCTTTGTCCATTTAATCACTGAACACTAATGGCCAAATAATATCTATGGGGTTTCTACATACATATACAGGAATATCCAGAGAGGTTCTTTAGCTCAGACTTATGATGAAAGATTTGCAGAGATGGTTTAAAAGTCTTGTTCTATAAAGAAAATGGTTGAACCAACCTTACATTCCTGTGATAAACCCTAGTTGGTAATGAAATACCATATATTTCTGGATTTGGCTTGATAATATTTTGTTAAGGATTTTTATATCTAAAAATCTATCTATATCTATCCATATACTGTAGGAAAGATACTGGTGTATAGTTATTCCCCAGAGTCTTTATCAGTTTTTTTTTTAAAAAAATATTTTATTTATTTGCTTTAGTTGTATACAATGCGTTTATTTGTATGTGGTGCTGAGGATCAAACCCGGAGTGAGCGCATGCTAGGCGAGCACTCTACCACTGAGCCACAACCCCAGCCCTTTATCAGTTTTTTATAAAAGGACTGCCATATACTCCACTTGAGCTCTTTCTTTCTATGCTTAGAAAGCTGTCTATGGACAGAGAACTGGGATTCAAGGGGGGGTTTACCTGGTAATATTACTTCTCTCAGAGATTGCAGCATTTCAGTAATTTTTTTCTAATATCTGACAATGTTACCTCATTTATTTGTCTAGTTTATAGGTCTATGATGGAAGAACAGTGTAGAACAAGTCAATCATGGCCAGCTATGACAACTATGATGACCTCATGGATTATTCTGACTGATGGGTATACTTCTTTCTTTGTCAAAATGCTTTTAACTCTCATTACATACTTACTATATCATATTCATTACTTCAATTGCATTTATTCATTTATTTAATCTAGTTATCAGTTGAAGGCTTGTTATGTGTCACCAGCAATACCAAGTACTGACTATAGAATGAGGAATGAAAAAGGTGTGCGATTTGGCTTCATATGGTCAAGATATATTTTAAAATTGGCTTCTAACATTAAAAATAAACTTGATGTATCATTAGATGTAATCAAACGTAGATAAATTCAGGGGAAAATTAATTTCCTTGCAATATTTTTTTCCATCCCATTGAAATGATTTCAAATCCTTTCTTCTTGAGAAAAGGTTTATAAACGCTCTTTTCTTAAATATAGGGCTTGCATATTTCATGGTTAGCTAATCCTATGTATTTTATGGATTTTGTTACTCTCATCAGTATGCTATTCCCCATCCTCCCATTGCACTCTAGTAGTTATTGTTGGTATAAAGAAAAGCTGTTGCTTTTGCATGAACTATTTACTGATCTCTATGAAATCCCAGTAGTAGTTTCTTTGGAATTGTCAGGTAGAACTAACTGGATCTTTATTTCCATGAAATATATTCCACAAAATACTGGTTATTGCTGAGGTGGATTAATATAGTTTCTGTGTTTATCTAGAGTGAGCAGGCAGTATATGCATTTTCTCTGCAGGGATTGGTATTTGGTGTAGTGCGATCATAGGGGATTTAAGCCTCTCTTGGAAAGAGCCACTTCTTGCTTAGAGTCAGTGAAAAATAGAATGCCCATTTATGCAGCATCATGTCAGACTCTGAAACACCAATAAATATACTCCTGGCAATAGTTCTTTGAGACAGGATAGTTTAGCCATGTAAAACTCCACAGTGGTCAAATTAAAGCAAATCATTTAGCTGTGAGACCATAGGAAGAAGAGACACTTTACCATATGATACCTATTTTTTGTATGCCCACCTGCAAACTCAAGCTAGCTTATAATAACATGCATTTTAATTTCTGAAATGTGTGACATAAATGCAATGTCCAAGCACCATATTTTTCCAAATAAATTGTAATAACAATATAGTTGAAGGGATTGATAACTGGATGCAAAATTATTATTTTATAGTATTCTCTTTCCTTAAGATGTTCTATTTGTTCTTATATTAAAAAGATATCATTTACTACATCCTTTATTTGAGATCATTTATAGCAATCTTATCAATGAACACCTTTATTAACATAGCTTCTAACAAAGCTTATTATTCATATTCATTTAATATTTTATTTCTTAATGTTACCTAAATTTTATTTATTTAAGCTTTTTTTCTAATAACTTTTATTTTTGATATCTGTTTAATTTCTTTATCAGTTGGATTTCTCTGAAACTCTGAATTTCTGGAGAAATTTTCATTTTCCAGGATTATGTACTTTGGGGCCTATAGTCATAATACATTAATTAAAATCTAATTATTGGGGCTGGGGTTGTGGCTCAGCTGCAGAGCACTCGCCTCGCACGTGCGCGGCCTGGGTTTGATCTTCAGCACCATGTAAACATAAATGCATTGCATTGTGTACAACTAAAGTAAATAAATAAATTTTTAAAAAGTCTAATTATTTCTTTGTTTTAGGAGCTGAGAGACAAAGGAATGCTGATCAATTACTTTAAATAGTTAACTAGTGATGGTTTAAAATGTCCTTTGAGAAACTGATAAATGATGAATCTTTTCCCTAAGAAAACTACACATACAAGCACAGATTTTTTTTAGGATCAATGTTTATTTAATTCGATCTACAAATTTTGCAGGTAGTAGTTGGATACAGGCAAGAAATGCCATATTCTTAAGTAGAGGTAAATTATGGCTTAGAATTACTTCTGATCTCCTAATCTAGTGCTTCCATGCTATGGAGTAGCTGTACAAAAAAGGGCAGGGGAGACTTATTTGAAATGAAATGGAAATACATGAATAGGATGCAAAAGGAAGCAAAGGAAACATTTAATAAAGTCTGTTTTAACAAATTCCAAGTAAATGACAAGAAGAACAAATAACACACAGTTAAAAATATGGCCAACAAAGCAATTTTTTTTTTTTTTTTTACTTCATAAGATCTCCATAGTGCTAATCTTACAAAAAAGAGAAAATTTATATTGGCAAGAAAGTTGAAATAGACTGTGAATATAGTCATGCAAAGGATTGTTAGAAATGAAATGTTTAAGTACAAAATTATCTGTGGTCCTAGAATTTGAAGTTTAATTTATGTGAATTTGACCAGGTCTTGTGTCACACATACATGTGTGTGCCTATGTGTATATTCACATAGAGCACACAGAATATGCAAAAAAAGCACAGAACTATTTTATTTTCGTATACATTTAAAATAAGAAATAGTCATGCTTAAAGCAATAATAAGTCCAATAAATACTCATTATATTTGTTCCATGTCATGTCTTCCCATTAAATATTATAAAAATATAAAATCTCACAGATTTTTTTTTTTGTCTTGAAAATTCTTGATTTCTGATTACTTAAAATAAATGGAGTCCTCTATCTGAACCATGTGGAAATATGAAGTCATCTGTGTTCACTAAAGGGCTCGATTTGTCTCTGAAACTTTCATTTGTTAGGAACTTTTTATTTTATTTGCTGTACTAAAATTGTCTACTACTATAATAAACAGTGAGCATGTACCTCCAAACAGAAGGCTTTCTTCTCTCAACTGAATTATGGTGAATAGTGTCCTGTTTTTCTTAGAAAGTTTTATTTTTCCTAGATCACCCATTTTGGGAAATGTACAGGTACTGGCATATTCTTAAAACCCTGAAAGTTGCCTGGTATGAAGCCTGCAATTATTCTTTCTGATTTTTCAGATTTTGTACTGCAAAAACAACCAAGGATTAACAAAGGGTCTCCAGCATAGCTCACATTCTGTTTTGCAACCTATTGGAGGACAAATTCTCTTTGAAAGATAAGAACTAAACATCTAAAAAACAGGTTGATATAGCAACAGTTTAAAGAAGAAAGGGGACAAGATATGTAAAGGCAAATTTACCATGCACATATAAAAGGAAGTTATATCTGTTTTTAACACACATCATCCAACAGTGTTTGATGTTTGCAGACTAAGGTTGGTACAGAAATCTGATGTTCAGTCACTAGCCTGGGATTAATTTTATGAACAACCACCTTTCTCTCTTTTCCTTTTATTTTAATACTTTTAATCTCATATGGGCAGTTCTGGGAAGACAGCAGTTGGCCTTAAGAAGGCCTCATGAGTAATGTTTTCACCAATACCAGAGTTTTCAAAATGTGCTACCTAACTCAGTTGTTGATTTAAAGAACACTTCAGCTCTGAGAATAGTTCTTACTACTCCGGTCTTTGACCATTTGCCCCTAATTAAATTCTTATTATTTCTTCTGGGAAACGGTTCATGGCCCTGAACTTGAGGAGGTCCTGTATTGCCAGATTTAGGTCAGAGAACAGTGGTTGTAGGAGGGTAGTGAGAATAGCAGGCCAGAATAGTCCATAGGAGGGATTTCTCTATATGAAATCATGCAATCTAAAAAATATAGCTCTTTTCTGGAATTGTCTTCTGTTAGTCAGAAGAGTACAACAGATTTTAGTTTCTCTTGATTTCAAGTTTTCATTTATTATCTAAAGGACCCAAATGATGTGTCTTTGGCTTCTTGGAAGGAACTGGACTATGTTCATAAAGACTTTAAGATCTTCATGATTATGTTGTAACCCAGTAGAACTTTTAGAAATCATACGAAATTTTAGAAATACTACAAGCAATAATTTTTTTATTCAATATCTTTTTTTGTTTCAGGACTATGGTTAAAAAGAAAAAGAAATTAAAAATATTTTAAAAAGTGTGTTTGCTAATCTGTATAGAAATATAAGAAAAGGATAATTCCTGGAAAGGAACATCAAAGACCTTGTTGATGAGTTAGGATGAAAAAAATTCATTCTCATTCATTCATCCATCCATCCATTTCTTCATATTCTTCAGGAATTATGTGTTGAAGATGCAGTTGCATATAATGAATAAATAAGTGGCATAAATTGTGAGTGCTTTAGGAGTTCACTTCACATCGAGACGTCAATAAAAGGATTGAAACCATCTACAGAGAATTGAGGAATGAATTTGTGAAAGATATTATCATGATAGTAAATAGCCATAGTGGCTTTGTATTTTTATTTTATGCTTTTTCTCATCATTTCCTTCTCTAGATGAACCTGGGTAAAGGAGCAGCATTGAAAACCCAGTTTAAAAATGTGCTAGAAGGAGCCGGGCGCGGTGGCGCACGCCTGTAATCCCAGCACTTTGGGAGGCTGAGGCAGGAGGATCGCGAGTTCAAAGCCAGCCACAGCAATGGCGAGGCACTTAGCAACTCAGTGAGACCCTGTCTCTAATAAAATATGAAAAAAAGGGCTGGGGATGTGGCCCAGTGGTCGAGTGCCCCTGAGTTCAATCCCCGGTACCACAAAAAAAAAAAAAAAAAAAAAAAAATGTGCTAGAAGATTTAAAGCAGAAGGTATCTGCCATGGAGGAGAAGTATCACGTGTAATAGAGTTGCAATGCTGCACAGCAATCGTTTGACTTAACAAGAGAATGGAAATAGCAATTGTCACATCTCCCCTCCCCTCTCAACTTTCCCCCTTTTTTGAACAAATGGAGCTATTAGTTTATGCTCACCTGCTAGAATTTAACAACTAAGGATATTTCAAAACATCAGCAATTTTGCCCTGGCAAAGAGCATCCTGTGAGTGAACCTGCTGACAAACTTGTATTGTCCTAACTGTAGCCCAGCTTGCATTTGTCACAGGTGAATGGGTTCAATTAGCAAGAGAAAGACAGTGTTTCAATTATTAAGAAAAAAAAAGCAAACAGAGAAGAAAATATTTTCCTCTTTATGAGTGCTGAAAGAGAGGTGACATTATAGCATATAATTTTTTTCTTGGGTTTCAGAAAGAAGGCAACTAAAGCAAGAAAGCAGTACATTATTTAGCATTGTCAGAGTGATTTGAAACAAAAAATTCAAGGCAGAATTCTCAAATGACATTAATAGGGAACAAGCTTTTTCATGGGCATTAGTGTGTTCTTAAACTCCCTAAGCTTATATGCTTCTCTATTCTTCCCTATTCTGTTTACTAATCTCTCTGGGGGCAAAATTAGGCATTTTCTGTGATTTGCATAATAAAGCAGATAACCCCAATTATGTCTGAACTTATGCAGTTTGGGAAGGGATATTACCTCTTTTAGCTTATGGAGTTTTGTACAATGTAAACAGAAAGCTTAGTCCCGTGACAGGTTGAAAGAAAGCCTCTGCTCAGCCCCTGACGACTTAGGTGAACTCTCGGAGTCTCCAACATTGTGAAGACTATAAACTTTTAAAGTGTTATGAACAAATTTGATAGGTTGACTGTGAAAATAGCATGACAGACCTCTTGATGTTAGAAATGGGGAAGAAATTGCTATTGAAAATGAAAATCAGACTAAGGAAAGATTGAGTATTAAAATTAGCATTTAGTCATGATGAATAAAAAAGGAAATCATTGTTCTAGAGTAGCATAGAGATGGTTTAAAGAAAGATTTAAACAAAAAACAAAGTGGGGAATGGTGAAACCAGCCACAAGTGTCTGGGTCCTATTCTACCCTGTAACCTATAATTCATTTATCCATCTACTTATTAGTATTTTTAATTCACTTCATTAGCAAGACTTTATTTAACTCATCTTAAGCATCAGGAACCAATGTAACTGTTGGTGATGTAATAATAAATAAGATGTAGCCCATCCAAAGAAATGTCAATGTATTAGCAAATACAGACATTTAAACAAAGAATTCAGATAATGTCATCATAGGTCAGATTCCATGAGTAAGTAGGAGCAGAAAGAACAGGGTGAATAACTTTGTGTAATTCTCAACAATGAGTAATATCCAGAAAGTGTCACATGTTACCATCCCCAGGGCAGGAGTGGTGGTGCATAGAGGACAGCAAATAGCTTGACAGCTACTACAAGGAGAAGCAGTCCCAGGATGTCAACTCATGTCTGGCTCACAGGTGTTAAGGTCACCAGGAAAGCCCTGACTCCCACAAGCACTGGAGGGAACAACACTTTATCTACATAGAGAAGAAGCAGAGTGTGATCACCTTCAATTGTTAGGGGCAGTTCTGTGGCAGACAATTTCTTGCCTCTTAGCAGATGCATAAAAATGGTTTGCATGCACCCTTCTTGTCCTGTAAGCAAAGTATCTCATTCCCTTCCCTCTGGGAGCAGATACAGTGGTAAGATTGGCTACATGCCATAAGATAACCACACTAAAGCAGAAAAAAAAAAAAAAAAAAAAAAAAGAGCACAAATAAAGTCCAGAAATGAAAGGATATTTCCAAGCAAAGACACATGCCCAGAACAGACTGTGAGGATTCTTTATCACTTTTCAAAACAATGTTCCAGAATGAAAGCCACTCTTCTGCAGGAATACAGGGGCAACAAGCTGTGCATTACTGTCTTTTCCAAGAAACTGGTGGAAAAAATGAGAAGTGATTTTTAGATAAAAGCAAAAGTATATACAATCATAGGAGAATGACATGTTTGTTTAGAGTCTTTATATGATAATTATTTGCTTATTATCTACATGTAAAATCTATAATTGTCTTAAAAATTCTTTTGAGGAAAAAAATTGGTATGATTGTCAGTTTTGCCATTCTACTTTCTCTCTTCATGGGAAGAAGATACAAGAGACAGCACATTGTTAGAGAGTGCAGATTATCAGAGCAGGATAAATTGTATGGGTCCTCCTAAGTATGAACCCATCAATGGACTATCAACATTTGCTGTTTAGAGGAGGCTCTGTGTTTGCCATTAGCTCAACTTCACCTTCCTTAGCCTGTTGAGGGAAGAGGCAAGAGAAGATAAGAACTTGTTCATAGTACATTAAAAAAATCAATGATGTATTTTATTTAATGAAGAAGGGACCCTTGTCATTTGGGTTTGTTGAGAAGAATACACCTTATTCTTAGTACTACTGTTTTTATCTTGTGCTGGGATAATGTATTTAAAAAAAAAAAGTAAAATATTTGAATAAGCTTGCACTATAATAGTAATATTGGCAGTATCTGCTTTTTGGGATAATGTGTTTTATTCATTATTATATTGTTGTTTTAGTCCTTCATATTTTTGAAAATTATGTTTTCTTTTTATTATAAGGATTATACAAAACAAAAAACTTGAAAGGACAAAGTAATTAGGTAGGAAGAACTTGCATACAAGAAAAGACTTCATTGCATAATCATGTAATTAATTATGTTTAAGATAAATGCATTTAACTATATGTAAGATAATGCAATTAACTATATTGCATTGTTCTGCAATAATATATTAATTCATAATATATCAAATTATTTTATAATAATACATATTCAATTATAAATATTCTATAATAATATATATTCAAGAAATGCAAATATACCAACTAAAACTAAACTCACAGCTTCATATTTGAGCATAAAATATTGGAGCAAGTCACATGAAGTACTGGAAGAAAAGATTTCAGGCCAGTGTGGATGAATACAGCAAATAAGGAGAGAGTGATGGGAGATTAATTCATTTAGAGAAGCGGGAGTCAGATCATGGAGAATCTGGTAAATGAAGGTATAGATTTCAGAATTTCTTTTGATTATGATGGACCATTAGAGAATTTTGAGCAGGAGGAAGATATAATTCTATTTTACATTTTGAAACTATCAATCTGGTAGCAGAAAAGAGAATAATATGCATGAGGATAATCATAAACACAGGAAGAAGAGTGATGAATCTATCAAAGTAATACAGATAAGACATGGGAAAGGCTTGAGCTAAGCTAAATAGGTGAGTAGTGGCGAATGGGAAAAGTGACAGGAACTGATCTGTGTGTGAGTATAAGGGACAAAGAAGAAATAAAAGATGAAAACTGAGTTTTTGTCTTCAGCAAAAGAGTTAATTTTTGTCTTCAGCAAAGGAGCAAATGGCAAGGTTAGGGCTCCCCCCTCATGAATGGATTAATCCAGCAATACAACATTAATGAATTCATGAATGGATGGGTTATCTCCACAGTGATCAGCTGCAACAGCCAGTTTCACTGGGACTCTCTCATGCTCCCTGTCTCTTGCCATGTGATGCCCTGTGCATCACCTAGGGACTTGGCCAGCAACAAGGCCATCACCAGATGTAGCCCCCAATCTTGGGTCAGAACTATAACTCAATTTACTCAGTCTGTGGCATTTTATTATTAACAACAGAGAATGGACTAGAACCAATGATGTTCAAAGCCTTTGGCTGGATGAGATCACCAAGGAAGGAAGTGAGAATAGGGAAAAGATTCAGAATTGAGCCTGAAGACACTGCAATATTTAAAGGCCACAAGTAGCAAAAAGACCAAAAAGGAGCAACAAATATAACAGGAGAAAAAGGAATTGCTGAGGACAATGCATCTAGTTCTGGCTTGGCAACTTAAAGCCCACATGGCAAATCTCATCTGCCAACTGCTTTGTGTGACTATTGAGCAAAGAACAAGTTATACATCTTTAAATTATTAGAAAAATATCAAAAGAATAATAATACCTTGTGACACATGAAATTTATATGAAATTCAAATTTTAGTGTTTGTGGACAAATTTTTATTGGAACACAGCCATGCACATTCATTTATATATGATCTTTGGCTATTTTTGCGCTACTACAACTGAATAGCGTTGTTGCAATGAAAACTTCATGGTCCCTAAAGCCTAAGATATGTATCATTTGGAGTTTTACAGAAAAGTTTACCAAATTTTCTCTTGATCACTAAGAAGGAGGAGGAGATGAATGTGTATAATTCTGCTGTAAGGTCAATTTAGATAAGAGTGGACCCCTGGATTTGGTAAGACAGAGATAACTGATGAACAATTGGGAGGGGTGCTGTAGATTTGTGTGTGTGGGGGGGGTGATTGATGAAAGAATGGAAATATAGGAAGTGAAGGCAGAAAAACAAAAACACTCTTTAAGCAGAATTTTTTTATTATTGTTACATGAATATATTCACCTATGACAGCACATTTAAAAATATTTTATTAAAGCTTTATAGCTATGCATAGTAGTTGGGTTCATTCTTATAAACTCATACGCATGGAAATCAATTTCAGTTAGTGATCCCTCCTTTACCCTCCCTTCTTCCTCCCTCTCCCATTCTCTTTCCTCTACTCTACTAGACTTCCTTTTGTCCTTCTATTAATTTGTATTTGATTGGCTTTTTATTTTATCCTTCTCTCACCCTTTCTTTATTTTCCTCTAGCTTCCACATCCAACCTTTGAGTTTCTGAGTTTGGCTAATTTCACTTAGCATGATATTCTCCATTTCCATGTATTTACCAGCAAATGCCATAATTTCACTCTTTTTTTTTAAATGGCTGAGTAGAGCTCCATTTTATACCACAATTTCTTAATTCATCTATTGATGGGCACCTGGGTTGATTCCATAATTTATCTATTATGAATTGTGCTGTTGTAAACATTGATGTGACTGTATTGCTGTAGTATGCCAATTTTATAACTTTTGGGAAAATACACAGGAGTGGAACAGCTTTATTATATGGTGGTTCCAGCCCTAGTTATTTTTTGGAGAGTCTTCCTAAGAATAGCACATTCTTGATATATGGTAATATATATATATATATATATATTTGAGATTATCATTATAAACTGAACTGATAAAACAGACCCAGTTAAAAGAATAGAAATTATCAAGCAAAGAAACAACCACCATTTTTGTTTAATATAGAGCTTGATCCTTAATAGTGAAATTATTTCACTTAATTTACTGACAAATCACAGGCCAAATGGGGGAAAGTGAATATATGCATACGATCTTTCATTCTTGAGGATCAGTGGAAAGAACGGTAAGATAATTATTCAGATACTAAATGCATACGGTGACCTCATGGGTATAAAAATTTGGGCTAAGAGCTGAAAAGCCTTTAATAATAACTCCCACGGAATACTCTAATGTAACAAATATCCAGGGTCCTTGGAATTTCAATGAACCTAATAAGGAGTGAGGTCATGAACTTGAACCTCTATGATGTATAGAGATATCTAGACTCTAAGTACAGCCTTTGGGGATGAGTATTACAGGATTGAAGCTGTCAGAAGAGATCAAGCACTGTCTAATGAACCAAAAAAGCTCTCTGAAAGCTGACACAGATTAAGTGTCAAAGACAGTACAGTCTTCCACAGTAACTCGAGCCAAAAATAGTAGAAGTAGATAATATAAAGAAGTTAAATCTAGCTTATTCCTGCCAGAACTTTTTCATTATCACCAAATATTTATTGAGTAGCTGCTTCAATAAGGCATGTGGATTGCAAATAATTAAATTACAGTCTCTTCCAACATCCTGACACATCAAGAAGAATCAAGGTCCATCCTGATGCTCAAAAGAAAGCAAGCTGTATCTTGTGAGGGGAGGCACTAGTGCGGACTCTGGGTAGGATCCTTCTCTCTTTGGAAAGGACATCACGACCTTGTCCTTAGGAACTCGCCCTTCTCCACACACAGGATTTAGTAGGGGGATGATTATCAGTGGACCATGTCCTTTCTTATCACCCTTCAACTGTAGGAAAATGAATTTGACCCAGGATTCACCACAAGCCAGTGAGACTCCTTTCTGAGCCAAAGTCTTTTCCTGGAATTTTATATGCAAAAGTTGGGCACAAGAATCTCTTCTCCTCTGGGTTATAATCTAGGGTGATGTAATGTTGAAGTTGCTTTTGTTTACACCCCCCACAGTGCTCTGGTGTCATCTGAAGTAGGAGAAAACAGTCAAAATCAGAAAGCAGCTAGGATGGAAGAATAAAAAGTGAGCATCATTTCAGTCCTGGGGTCCACTGCCCTTCTTCCCAGTTATATGAGCCAACTCCCTTCTTCTCTTTTTTTTTTTCTTTCAGCAGCTAGTTTGATTTGAGCCCTCACTGACACACAGGCAGTGATCCATTAACAGCTTAATGACAATTATTATGAATAATTCAGACGTACAAGAAAGTAGTATACAATGCTCTGATGCTGTGTATGATATTGTGTATGAAGGAAGATGCAAGTTTCTGAGTTTCAGCAACCTTAAGATCTAAGGAAAATTTTAAAAATGCTTATTTTTAAGGCTTTTACTCTATAAATGAATAAAGTCAGGCAAAATCAGTGTTATCTCTCACAGCCAAACAGCAAGTCCCTAGAAAACTTGAAACTCAGATATTTTACTTACATTTCAATGACCTTTCTCCTACTTTGCTGTGCCAGTGATAAATTTCAACAATGGCCAGGGAAACTGTGGTGCTATTGCAATCTGCAGTCATCTCTGGAGAAAGCGAATCATCATAACAATAAATTTAATATCTAGATTACTCAAGGGCAAAAACAGAGAAAGTCCTCCTTAGTGGACTTGTCTTATAAATATAGGGCAACAGAAAAGTAAAGGAAAAGTGATTCAATGTGAAGAATATTTCAAACATTAATATTGTCAATTGCAAAAAAAGAACCTGTGACATTCTGAAATTCAGCCCATCATTACTCCTGTTAAAAACTGTGATGGCAAGTAAACAATATTGCTCATAAAATGTTCTGCCAGATTTTGGGTCACCAAATCTCAGTGTCATTGATTCACTTAAATTAAGGATGAGGGAGTTGTCCCCTAATAAAGCTGGTCTAGTGTGATGTACTCATTATTTTCAAATTTAAAAACTCAGTTTGGTCCTCTGGAGATAGCTAGTTGAAATATTTGAGACATATTACAAAAATCCTACAGGCAGTGGGGAAATAGCCATGATGATTAAAATTCTTTCATAGCACTCACTAAAAAAGTTATGTAACAAATTTAATCACCATGGAATGTACTCCAATGAGTTTTATCACGTATTCAAATACTTTCTCATACAAATAGGATAGCATACAAGACATTTGTATTCATTGTAAAATAGATAGTTGAAAAAATAGGTTTGGGAGTTAGCTGGGAAGGAGAATGAATTTCTTTTAACATGATCTTCTCCTTTTGTTTTAAACTCATCATCACCAACTATCTCCACTATAACCCTAATGTGCACAGGGACCAATGTGTGCAAGCTGCCACAGTCAGGACGGCAGGGAAAGGCTGCTGCATAAGAACATTAGGACTGAACCACGAGATCTCATTTCCAAATGGACCCTAAAAATGTTGGACTCAAAGAAGCAGAGAGCACACAATAGTGGTTACTAGGAGCAGGGGTGGGAAGGATTGGAGAGCTGTTGATCAAAGGAGAGAAGATTTCAGGTAGATGAGAGGAATAGGTTCAAGAGGTCAGTGGTACAACATAGTGATTATAGCTAATGACAATGCATTGCATTCTTGAAAATTGCTGAGGATAGATTTTGTGTTCTTACCATAAAAGGTGAGTATGGGAGGTACTGCTAAATAGAGAGGCATACATATATTAAAATAACATGCTATAGCCTGTAATTCCAGTGGCTCAGAAGGCTGAGGCAGGAGGATCGTGAGTTCAAAGTCACCCTCAGCAACTTAGCAAGGCTCTAAGCAATTTAATGAGACCCTGTCTCTTAAATAAAATATAAAAAAGTGCTGGGGATGTTGCTCAGTGGTTAAGCACCCTGGTACCAAAAAGAAAAAAAATGCTATATATGATAAATATGGACAATTTTTTGTTGTTGTTGTTACTGGGGATTGAACTCAGGGGAACTCAACCACTGGACCACATTCCCCAGCCCTATATTCTATTTTATTTAGTGACAGGGTCTCACTGAGTTGCTTAGTGCCTCCCTTTTGATGATGTTGGTTTTGAACTCATGACCCTTCTTCCTCCACTTCTCAAGCTGCTGGGATTACAGGCATGCACTACTGTACCTGGCAATATATATAATTTTTGTCAAGAAAAAATTAATTCAATTTTTAAAAAGTTCAGTATTTAATAAGAATTTTTTTCTTTTATATTCACTAGTGCATCCTGTGCGGTCTACTTAGAAGAGAGCAGAACCCAGCATGAAAAAGAAACTTCCTTGTTTTCTCTGAATTGGATAAGAGAAAGGTCGATAGGAATTATACTTTTTTCAACAAACTTAAATAAAAATAAGAGTCTGGGATGGATATAGGAAAGATGGAGTCAGGTTGGGAGAGAGTAGCAGACAGGAATTTTACCCCTTAGAAACATGGAATTCATTCTTGATGTCTATCTACTATCTCCTCTAGAAAGATATTCAGATCTGTCTTCAATCTGTGTTCTCTCATAAATACCCCTTGAGTCTGTCCATTTCCTTTAGCTGCACCTACAATCACCTACTCCACTCTGCCCAGCTGCCTTCTTGCATCTGGTGGTTGCTGAAGCTGCACCACTGCTCTTCCTGCTTCCTCAGCTCCTGCCCTACAGGCAGCAGTGTGTGCAGGAGATGCCTTGTTCAGTCTCTCAAGTTAATCAAGTCTTCACTTCACAGATGAGTTGGTGCCTTAAAATTGGCCATGGGGAGAATATTTATACCACAGAAATTGGAAAGTGCTACAAAACAGGGCTTTTATTTATTTATTTTTATTTTTATTCTTTTTCCTTTTCTTTTAAGTTGTTATATATGGCAGCAGAATGCATTACAATTTATATTACACTTATAGAGCACATTTTTACATATCTCTGATTGTATACAAAGTATATTCGCACCATTTGTATCTTCATACATGCACTTAGGGTAATGATATCATCTCATTCTACCATTTTTTTAATTTACCCTTTTGCACCCTCTCTTCCCTTCCCTCCCCATTGGCCTTTCTAGTGTTCCTCTAGTCCTCCTATGCTCCCTGTCCCAACCCCACTGTGAATCAGCCTCCTTATATCAAAGAAAACATTCGGCATTTGGATTTTGGGGATTGGCTAACTTCACTTAGTATTATATTCTCCAACTTCATCCATTTACCTGCAAATGCCATGATTTTGTTCTCTTTTATTGCTGAGTAATATTCCATTGTGTATATATACCACATTTTCTTTATCCATTCATTTACTGAAGGGCATCTAGGTTGGTTCCACAGTTTAGCTATTGCGAATTGTCTGCTATAAACATTGATGTGGCTTTGTCCCTGTAGTAGGCTGTTTTTAAGTCCCTTTGGGTATAGACTGAGGAGTGGGATAGCTGGGTCATAAGGTGGTTCCATTCCCAACAAAACAGGGCTTTTAATATGTGTTTTTCCAGATAGTTAATTGTTAAATATTTACTGGAAAATCACTAATCCATTCTCCACAGGGTATTTTAAAAACAGAAACTATATCCTATAATTTGCTATTTTCAAAACCTGCAATGACATCTTACAAAATCCAAATTACTGACTGAATCCTATAGACCCTAAGATTTTTCTGATCTCAGCCTACCCCATGCCCTTGTTTTCTTCTCCTACTAGTCTCACTCACTACCATGCAGCCATCCCTGTCTGCTCTCCGTGCCTCTAACATACCAAATTCATGGTCTTCAAACATTCGGGTTGCTGTTTCTATGGATATTTGCATATATGAGTCATTCTTATCATTTGAGTCTTTTGACAAATGTTCCTTCCTTGGAGAGATTGTCCCTGACCACCCTATCTTGTTTGTTTCTATCATAGTATGTTCTTTGTCTTTTTTATGCACTTTTTTTTCTTTCTCTCTTCTCTATTATAATGTGTGCTTTGTGAGAAGAAGGGTCGTGGCTTTCATTCCTCCTAGTACACCTAAAAAAATCCCCTGTACAAAATGGCAAGTCAACAAACTAATTGAATTGATTAATAATTGTGTAGATGCATATAATTTACAAGTACACCCCATAGTGTCTGACAAAACTATTTGAACAAATGAATGAAAGTGTGAAACATTAAATTTATTAATATGAGAATTAAAGATTGAACTCTTATTTCAGTCTCATTCCATTCTCTACTTATGTATCCATCAAAACCCTGAAGGGGAGAAACCAGGCCAAACAATTGTGTGAGAAGCTTGTGGTCATGTTCTGAAGGCTTGGAACATGCCTTTCAATTTCTTGGAGGAAAATCTAAAGATGGCCCCAGAACTTAACTCATGTTATTGATTCTATAAACCTGGAAGTTTTAGAGGCTGAAATGATCTATGCCCCAAAGTTTAGACAGTTTTGTTCCCTAAAAGATTAATTTAAAAGAACCCCCTTTCAGTTTTGCATTAAGAGATGAGACTTCAAAAAAAAAATACATGAAAATTTTGTCTTACAAAAGAATTTATTTATTGGAAGCGTTTAGAATCTCCATAATATTTTATTACACTCATCCCACTTTGGCTGCTTCTAAAGAGTTTAATAAAAGTTAAGTAAGAACAATAGGCTTTGGAATGTATTTCTATGATTCAACAAGCCACTTAGATACACCGAGCACACACCAGGATCCAAGACTCCTGCCCTTGCTCTAAGGTGCATCCCTTAAGTTGGCAACTCTTAAGCCTGGGCTGCTCTTTCTCCTTTCATTTCTACCCACTGTTCTTCTCATAGGAGGGTGCCCTCTCACCTGCAACTTTGGCTGAACCCACTCTCCACTGACATTTTCCATATTCCAACTGAAGAAAATAAACCCTGCTCCCTCTCAAGACCACTCACTCCTCCTCTTACACAGTCACCAAGAATGGCACCACTTTTCCATGACGTTTACCAATTAGAATATGGAAAGTCTTTTGCATCAAAGTCCTTGGAGCTCATTGTAGAGTTTGCCATTGTTACTAATATTGCTTTCATATTGTTAGAAATGACAAAATAGAAGATAAAGCATCTGCTTTGGGAATGATGGGCATTTAAATCTTTAGTTTAAAGGCCTAGGAAATTTCCTAAATTTTTCAGGGTTTTCTGAATTTTCTACTATACAGACTTTTCTAATTGTGATACAGTCCATAGTTGGCAAAACATTGACATATAAGGCATCTTTTCTCATTTATCTGGTCAATCCTTTCTCCCTTACCTTTGAAATGAAAGACATGAAATGTTATGGAAAACAGTAAAGAGGTATCTCAAAAAATAAAAAGTAGAACTATCAGGATTCAGAAATTCCACTTTCACATCTAAAGGAAATTAAAACCAGTATGCCAAAAAGATATCTATACTCCCATATACAGTATTGTAGTGTTATGTACAAAGGTCAAGATATGGAATCACCAAAGTATTCACCAGTGGATGAATGGATAAAAAAATGAGGCATATTACAAAATTGGATCCTATTTAGAAAAGAAGGAAATCCTATCACTTGTAAAAACATGAATTAACCTGGAGGACATTATGCTAAATGAAATAATCCAGGGATATAAAAACAAATACTGCACCTATATGTGAAATCTAAAGAAGTTGAACTTATACAAGCAGAGAATAGTAGAACTCATATAAATAGGCTTTGGTTTTCCAAAGGCCAGATGGGTGGAATAGATGGGGAAAGAAGACTTTGGTGAAAAAAAGTACAAAATTTATCAGAGGAATTAGTTGAAGAGATCTATTATATAACATGTGACAACAGGTAATGACAATGTATTGTATACTTGAAAACTGCTTAGAAAGTAGATCTTAGATATTCCCACTACAAACAAATAAACAAAAAAAAAAAAAAAAAAGAAAAGCACTTAAGTTAGTGGACAAGTTAATTACCTTAGTTTAGCCATTCTTCAATATAGTCACATATCAAAACATCATGTTGTGTATCATAAATATATAGACATCATCTATCAGGGAAGCTGCAATATCAATTTCAAGATTTTCAAAGTCCATTTCCTTTAATATTAAAGGAAATAGTAATAATAGATAGCTTAGATAGCATTTACTATAATGCTATTTATTTCTTTTTCTTTTTTTGTGGTACCAGGGATTGAACTCAGGGGCACTTGACCACTGGGCCACATCCCCAGCCCTTTTTTGTATTTTATTTAGAGACAGGGTCTCACTGAGCTGCTAAGTGCCTCACCATTGCTGAGGCTGGCTTTGAACTCGCGATCCTCCTGCCTCAGCCTCCCAAAGTGCTGGGATTACAGGCGTGCGCCACCGCGCCCGGCTATTTATTTCTAAGTGCTTTGCATAGGTTCAGAATAATTTTATCCTTCAGTAACTATAAGGCAGGTTCTACTATTGTTCCCATTTTTTATGGAAATACTGAGATCCATAAGATATGAGAACTTGCCCAAGATCACACAGGTAGTAGGTGGGATATCTAGGATTCAAACCCAGATCCTTGGAATTCAAAACCACTGATTTCCCTGTTAAGCACTATGTAGTCCCACTTTCAAAAGTGGACCACCATCTCCAGTGCAAAAGGGAGGGGGAGATTGTAGATACTTTTATACTCTTTAAGTCTTGTTCATGAGAGGGGTCACTTGTGGTGGTTAATTTTGGTGTGAAATTGACTGGATTAAGGAATACCTAGAGAACCAGTAAAGCATGATTTCTGCGTGTATCTGTGTGAGGGTGTTTCCAGAGGTCTGTGTGTGGTAGACTGAGAAGAAAAGATTCACTCTCAAGGTGGGCAGATGCCATCCAGTCAGCTGGGGGCCCAGATGGAACAAAAAAGGCAGAAAAAAGATGATTTCTTTCTCTCTCTCCTGGAAATGGGCTGTACTGTTCTTATGGATACACTCCATAATTTTAAGTAAGATAATTTTCCCAATAAATCCCCTCTCATATATTGATATCTATATATATCCTGTTGGTTCTCTCTCCCTGAGGAAACAAAAATGTATTTGTGTTTTTTTTAATATATATTTTTAATTTATAGTAGTAGTATGTATTACAATTCATACTGCACATATAAAGCATCTTTTTACACAAAACAGTTTGTATACAAAGTATATTTGTAGCATTCAAGTCTTTAATCATGCATTTATGTAAGCTGCCTGGTACCGAAAACCGGGAGGAAAACTCTCAGAGGCAGAGTAAAGCTTTTACTACTTTTACTTCTACTTTAGCTTAGAGAGAGCTTAGAGAGGGAAAGAAAGATTTTTAGAGAGAAAGATTACAGAGAGCTTTTCTTCTTGTCTTCTTAGCTTAGAGTCTTAGAGAGAAAGAAAGATAGAGCTTTAGCTTTTCTTCTTGTCTTCTTAGCTTAGAGTCTTAGAGAGAAAGAAAGATAGAGCTTAGCTTAGAGAAAGATTAGAGCTTCTTTCTTCTCTCTTCTTTCTTCCTTCTTCTTTCTTCTGTCTTCTGTCTTCCTCGGGAGCCTCGGCCTAACTCTGACCAGTCATTACTTCTTCTATCTGGTTTCTCTTCTGTAACCGCTCTGCCTACGTTCTGGCCGCTCTGATTCTCCGACCCGAACTCTTCTTCTGACCGACCGAGCTACTGCACGACTGACTGAATGAATTCTCCGTTCTCCTAACTCGGACCGCTTTCACCCGGTTATATACCTTCAGCTTTGCGGGTGCCTACAGGTGCGTCACATACATATCAGGTGGAACTTATGGCTTCCAGCTAGCTGCAATAGCCCTTCCTAATTAGGGCTCCTTCACATTTAGAATAACGATATCCATCTTATACAACCAATTTTTCTTTTTTTCCCCCTCCATTCCTCCTGGCTCCCTCCCTTACCCTCCCTTCCCTTTGACCATTATAGTGTTCCTCTAATCCTCCTATGTACCCCCACCCAACAATACTGTGAACCAGCCTCCTTATATCAGAGGAAAAATTTGCTACTTAGATTTTTGAGACTGACTAACTTCACTTAGCATTATGTCTTCCAACTTCATCCATTTACCTGCAAATCCCATTATTTTATTTTCTTTTATTGCTGAGTAAAATTCCATTCTGCGTATATACTACATTTTCTTAATCCACTCATTTACTGAGGGACATCTAGGTTGGTTCCACAACCTAGCTATTGTGAATTGCACAGCTACAAACATTGAGATAGCTGTGTCACTGTAATATGCTGTTTTTAAGTCCTTTGGGAATAGACCCAGGAGTGGGATGGCTGGGTCATAGGGTGGTTCCATTCCCATTTTCCCAAGAAATCTCCATACTGCTTTCCATAGCGGTTGCACCATTTTGCAGTCCCACCAGCAATGTATGAGTGTGCCTTTTTCCCCACATCCTCTCCAACATTTATTGTTGTTTGTGTTCTTGATAGCTGCCATTCTGACTGGAGTGAAATGAAATCTTAGAGTAGTTTTTATTTGCATTTCTCTAATTGTCAGCGATGTTGAGCATTTTTTCATGTACTTGTTGATTAATCGTGTATCTTCTTCTGAGAGGTGTCTTCTCAATTTCTTAGCCCATTTATTGATTGGGTTATTTGTTTTTTTGGTGTTAAGTTTTTTGAGTTCTTTATATATTCTAGAAATTAGTGCTCTATCTGATGTGCATGTATTAAATATTTGTTCCCAATTAGTTGGCTCTCTATTCACCTCACTGATTGTTTCTTTTGCTGAGAAGAAGCTTTTTAGTTTAAATCTATCCCATTCATAAATTCTTGGTAGTAATTCTTGCGCTACAGGATTCTTATTAAGGAACTTGGGGCCTAATTTGACATGTTGGAAATTGTAGCTTACTTTTTCTTCTCTTAGGCGTATTGTCCCTGGTCTCATTCCTAGGTCCTTGGTCCACTTTGAATTGAGTTTTGTGCATGTTAGAAATAAGGGTTTAATTTCATTTTGTTGCATATGGATTTCCAGTTTTTCCAGCACCATTTGTTGAAGAGGCTATCCTTTCTCCACTGTACATTTTTGGCACCTTTATCTAATATAAGATAGCTGAAATTATATGTGTTACTCTCTGTGTCCTCAATTCTGTACCATTGGTCCACCACTCTGTTTTGGTGCCAATTCCATGCTGTTTTTGTTACTATTGCTCTATAGTATAATTTAAAGTCTGGTATGGTGATGCCCCCTGCTTCACTTTTCTTTCTAAGGATTGCTTCAGCTATTCTCAGTCTCTTATTTTTCCAGATGAATTTCATGACTGCTTTTTCTATTTCTTTAAGAAATGTCATAGGGATTTTGATTGGAATTGCATTAAATCTGCATAATGCTTTTGGTAGTATGGACATTTTGACAATATTAATTCTACCTATCCAAGAACAAGGTAGGTCTTTCCATCTTCTGAAGTCTTCTATGATTTCTTTCTTTAGTGTTCTATAGTTTTCATTATAGAGGGCCTTCACCTCTTTCATTAAGTTGATTCCTAGGTATTTTATTTTATTTTTTTATGCTATTGTAAATGGGGTAGTTTTCATCATTTCCCTTTCAGAGGCTTTGTCACTGATGTACAAAAATGCCTTTGACTTATGGGTATTGATTTTGTATTCTGCTACTTTGCTGAATTCATTTACTAGTTGTAAAAGTGTTCTGGTAGAGTTTTTTGGGTCTTCTAGGTATATTATCATGTCATTAGCAGATAGTGCTAATTTGAGCTCTTCTTTTCCTATCTGGATCCCTTTAATTTCTTTCGTCTGTCTAATTGCTCTGGCCAGAGTTTCAAGTACTATGTTAAATAGCAGTGGTGAGAGGGGGCATCCCTGTCTTGTTCCAGTTTTTAGAGGAAATGCTTTCAATTTTTCTACATTTAAGATAATGTTAGTTTAAGGTTTTGCATAGATAGCTTTTATAATGTTGAGATATGTTCCTGTTATTCCTAATTTTTCTAGAGCTTTTGAACATAAAGGGGTGTTGTATTTTGTTAAAAGCTTTTTCTGCATCTATTGAGATGATCATATGGTTTTTATCTTTAAGTCTATTGATGTGATGTATTATGTTTATTGATTTTCAAATGTTGAACCAACCTTGCATCCCTGGGATAAACCCCACTTGATTGTGGTGCACTATCTTTTTGATATGTTTTTGAATCTAATTTGTCAGAATTTTGTTGAGGATTGTTGCATCTATGTTCACTAAAGATATCAGCCTGAAGTTTTCTTTTTTGGCTGTGTCTTTGCCTGGCTTTGGAATTAATGTAATATTGGCCTCATAGAAAGAGTCTGGAACAGCTCCCTCTTTTTCTATTTCTTGAAATAAGTTGAAGAGCATTGATATTAGTTCTTCTTTGAAGGTCTTGTAGAACTCAGCTGTAAACTCATCAGGACCTGGACTTTTTCTTGTTAGTAGTTTTTTGATGGCATCTTCTATTTCTTCCCTTGAGATTGATTTGTTTAAATTGTGTATAGCCTCCAGTTCCAGTTTGGGCAATTCATACGACTCTAGAAATCTGTCAATGTTTTAATATTTTCTATTTTATTAGAGTACAAGTTTTTGAAGTAATTTCTAATTATCTCCTGTATAACTGAGGTGTTTGTTGTTATATTTCCTTTTCATCACGAATGTTAGTAATTTGAGTTTTCTCTCTTCTTCTTTTTATTAGCATCTCTAGGGGTCTGTCAATTTTATTTATTTTTTCAAAAAAACAACTTTTGGTTTTGTCAATTCTTTGAATTGTTTCTTTAGTCTCAATTTCATTAATTTCAGCTCTGATTTTAATTATTTCCTGTCTTCTACTGCTCTTAGTGTTGATCTGTTCCTCTTTTTTCTAGTGCTTTGAGGTGTGATGTTAAGTCATTTATTTATTTATTTATTTATTTATTTATTTATTTATTTAAGGACGAATTTAGTGCAATGAATTTTCCTCTTACTACTGCCTTCATAGTGTCCCAGAGATTTCTATATGATGTATCTGTGTTCTCATTTACCTCTAGGAATTTTTTAATCTCCTCCTTGATGTCTTCTTCAACCCTTGTTCATTCAGCAGCATGTTGTTTAGCTTCCAGTTGTTGGAGTAGATTTTTTATTTCTTGTTTTATCATTGATTTCCAATTTCATCCCATTATGGTTTGACAGAATGCAGGGTAGTATTTCTAATTTTTTTATTTGCTGAGAGTTGCCTTTTGATATAATATATGTTCAATTTTGGAGAAGGAGCCATCTGCTGCTGAGAAGAATGTGTATTCGCTTACTGAGGGATGAAATATTCTATATATGTCATTTAGGTCTAAGTTATTAATTGTTTTAACAAAGCCTAGGGTTTCTTTGTTTAGCTTTTGTTTGGATGATCTATCCATTGGTGAGAGAGGTGTGTTGAAGTCCCCTAGAATAACTCTGTTGTGGTCCATTTTACTCTTGATCTTGAGAAGGGTTTGTTTGATGAATGTAGGTGCTCCATTATTTGGGGCATATAGATTTATAATTCTTATATCTTGTTGATGAATGGTTCCCTTAAGCAGTAAGAAATATCCATCTTTGTCTCTTTTGATTAGCTTTGGGTTGAAGTCTACCTTATTTGATATGAGAATGGAAACCCCTGCTTGCTTCTGCAGCCCATATGAGTGATAAGACATTTCCCAGCCTTTCACCTTCAATCGCTTGATGTCTTTTTCTATGAGGTGTGTTTCGTGGAGACAGCAAATTGTTGGGTTGTTTCTTTTAATCCAGTCTGACAATCTGTGTCTTTTGAATGATAAGTTTAGGCCATTTAACATTCGAGGTTATTATTGAGGTGTGATTCTTATTTCCATCCATTTTTAATTGTATTATGGTATTTAGCTTGATTTGGTTTCTCCTCTGGTTGGTAATTCCTTTAGTTTAATATCTCCCTTTATTGATTTTCATTGTTATTTTTCTCTTCTTCTTTGTGGAAAATTTTGCCCAAGTTGTTCAGAAGTGCTGACTCTCGAGTTGTGAAATCTTTTAACTTTTGTTTGTCATGAAAGGTTTTTATTTCATCTTCACATCTAACGCTCAGTTTTGCTGGATATAAGATTCTTGGTTGGCATCTCTTTTCTTTCAGAGTTTGAAATATGCTATTTCAGGATCTTCTAGCTTTTAAGGTCTGGGTTTAAAATCTGAGCATAGTCTGATTAGTTTCCCCCTATATGTAATCTGCTTCCTTTCTCTCGTGGCTTTTAATATTCTCTCCTTGCCCAATATATTAGGCATTTTCATTATAATGTGGCTTGGTGTGGATCTGTTGTGATTTTTTACGTTTGGTGTTCAGTAAGCCTCTTGAACTTGGTTTTCCCATTCATTCCTCAAGTTTGGGAAATTTTCTGCTATTATTTCATTGAATAAAATACTCATTCCTTTGCTTGAAACTCTGCACCTTCTTCTACCCCAGTCACTCTTAAGTTTGGTCTTTTTATGTTGTCCCATAGTTCCTGAATGCTCTGTTCTTGATTTCTTACCACTTTTGCAGTGTAATCTAGATTTTTCTCCAGGATATATATTTTGTCTTCATTATCTGAGGCCCTTTCTTCCAAGTGGTCTAATCTGTTGGTGATGCTTTCAATTGAGCATTTAGTTTGGTTTATTGCTTCTTTCATTTCCAGAATTTCTGTTTGGTTTCTCTTTATAATCTCTATCTCCCTATTGAAGTAATCTTTTGCTTCCTGTATTTGTTTTTGGAGTTCTTTGTCAAAATGCTCTTTTACTGCCTGTATTTGCTCTCTCATCTCATTTTTTAGTTCATTTTTAAAAATTTGTTTTTATTTTTATTTTTTGTACCAGGGATTGAACTCAGGGACACTTGACCACTAGGCCACCTCCCCAGTCCTTTTTTGTATTTTTATTAGAGACAGGGTCTCACTGAATTGCTAAGTGCCTCGCCATTGCTGAGGCTGGCTTTGAACTCGTGATCCTCCTGCCTCAGCCTCCCAAGTGCTGGAATTACAGGCGTGCACCACTGCACCTGGCTTTTGACCGATTTATATATAAACCAAACTTATGTAGCCTTTGAGAGAATAAAAAAGAAAGATGGAAAAGAAAAAATAAAAAGGAATAATAAAGATAACAAAGAAGTAAGAATTAGTGTAAGAGAGGAGAGAGAAAGTGAAAATAGAGAGTAAACTATATATAACACCATTTTGCTGTATAGTTCAATTGCCCCAGATCTAGAAGTCCCAATTTCTGCATATAACTTGTTTTCGCCTCTGATAAGTACACAATGACAGGGTGTAAATAGAAAAGATGAGGGAAGAAGTGACAAAAGTGAGAAAGGAAGAAAAAAAGAGGAATAAAAACAAACAAATAAGCACACTATAAAAAAGAACAACAACAACAACAACAACAACAAAAAAAAAAAAAACAAAGCACAAAACAAAACAAACAAAAAAACAGAGTAGAACCCAGGAACAAGTCTCAAACAAACAGGACCCTGAGACAGCCTTCTTTTTTCCCTTCCATTTTAAGCCCATTGTCCCGGATCACACCCAGATAGTCACAGAGCCCCAGTTAGTGGAGTTAAGTCTGCACCTTTGGCCAGCAGCAGAATGGCACAGGGGAAGAGTGGCTGGGGTGTGTGCGTGTCAGCATGTGAATGGCACCAGGAAAGGGTTCATCCAAAAGGCACACATTCCCCATGCCCGCCCCCCCCCAGTTATAGCTCTCGGGGTTGCTGCGCTGGCCTCAGACAGGCCCTCCCCTGCTGGCTGCCCTCGTCTCACCCAGGTGTGTTCTGTTCTCCGAGCCCTGGCTGGATCCTTGGATGCCTGCAGCTGCTTTTCTTCCTTGTTTCTTTGTCCTGGTGAGCCGTGGCTTTCCTCCAAGATGGCGGCGCTTTCCCCGGTCTCAACAGCAGTACCCCAGACCTGTGTGTCACTTCCAAGCGTGCAGGTCTCGTTTTGCAATTTGCGTGAAAGAAGTCTATGAAGCTGCTGCTTGCTGCTTGTGTCTACCTTCCCCTTTATTCTTTTGTGCTGTTTGATTTTAAAGCCGTAGTCTGTACTTCTCTTATTACAATGTTACCGCAGCTGCTGCACCACTAATGCTGGTTCGGTTTGTGGGCTGCTCGCTCATGGGCCCCAGGCGTTGGCGGTCTGGAGTTTGTTGTATTTTACCATCCAGATGTGCGCGGATGTCTCAGCTCCCCTCTCCGTTGCAGGAGTATTGCTAGGAATGCATTCAAACTTCCCGCTAAGCCTCTTTTAATGACAGTCTCTGGAGAGCACCTGTCTGCTCTCAGCCATCTTTCCTCCTCCTCTGTATTTGTGTTTTTAGCAATCAAGAGTAGAGTGGAAAAGACACTGATGACAAGAGGACAAGGATTCTCCTCCTGATGTTTCTACTAACTTATCTTCTAACCTTTACAATTAGAGAGTCAATTATTCATCTGTGAGTGGGTGGGTTGGGTTTAGAGCTGCAGTGTTTTAACTCTGCTTCTAGAAACACTGGGGGTTTGCAGATGTGTAGTAGATCTGCTTCTCAGATAAGGGAGCAACAGCGCCCCAGAAGCCCTCCTTATGATTAAGAAGAGTCCCTTCTTTTTGCCTTCTGCTGTGTTTTACCTTATTAAGTGGGTTCAAAATAGGTCTTGAAGAAGCCAGTTTCCAATTTTGAATCCAATTCCTTCTTTGGAATCCCTTCTAGCAGTGTAGCCTTCCTTTCTGTGTCAAATTGTCAGACTATCTTGCTTTCTTGTTCAAGCATTTTGACTCATATATATGAGGACATTCTAAGCCAAGTTGGATAGGAAGGAATTTTTATAGCAATCCAGAAGTGCCTTCCAAATTATAGCACATAAGTGGCTATTAATTAGATCTGTGCCAGTTACAAATGTGTGAGCACTGCTGGGCATAGTAGTGCACACCTGTAATCCCAGTAGCCTAGGAGGGTGAGGCAGGAGGATCGCGAGTTCAAAACCAGCCTTAGCAACTTAGGGAGGCCCTAAGCAACTTAGTGAGACCCTGTCTCAAAAATAAAAATAAATAAATAAATGAATAAAATGGGTTGTGGATGTGTCTCAGTGGTTAAGCACCCTTGGGTTTAATCCTTGCCACAAAAAACAAGAAAAACAAAATGTGTATATGCCCATGTGCATATACATACAATGCCAATCATAATTTTCATCTAAGTGTTTTGCTATGTTTTCTAATCAAAGGGGTACACACATGCATATGTGTCTGTGCACACACTTTTTTTCTCTACCACTTAAGGGGATTACACCTTTCTCTTTTGATAATACTCATCAGGTGGATCCGTCTTAACTTTGTTCAGGTACAAAGCACTTGGGTAACTACCCTGGGCTGAAATACAAAAGGAAAATCAATTATTCAAGAGTTATGTGTTAAGCACTTAGTACTCTAGAGGCCATGGGAGTTTTCAAAGAAGTGCAAGATATCCATGTCTTTTAGGACCTTAGCATGTGTGAAACCCTAGTAGACAGCATGTAATTAAGTGTTAAGCTGCCTGACAGTCTGTTAAGTGTAGTAGGAATTTCAGAGAAGGGGGAAGAAAACGAAAGCTACTAAAGCCAAATAAGATCTAGGGAGTGATAAGACTTGAACAAGAAAGAGATGAGACAAGTCCCGACTCTGGGTCTTTAATGACTTGTGCATTTTAGAGGCTATAATACGAAGGGCAATCAGATAGTTCTTCCATCCCATCATGTATGAAACTTATTCTACTATTAGATATTTTAAGTTTATCTTTTCATATATATAAGTTTTGGGAGATTTTAATACATTAAGACAGGTTATCTTTTCTTTTTGCTTAGTTGAGTAGAGTTAAGGAAATTTCTTTCCACTGACTACTTAACTGTGTAGAGGAAGAAGGACTTGATGCTGCATAACTTGTCTCCTACATGAAGTTCCACCAAGAGATTTGCTCATATGTCCCAAGCCTCAGTGTCTGGCAGCACTTGGTTTTTGTAGGCACACTGTTTTTGACTCCTTACAGGAAAGGTGAAATGTGTATATGATTGACTTAGCAGCGGTGGAGACTTTGGCCTGCATTGTAGCGTTATAACTTTTCTGAAAGCGTTGACCTTCCACTTATATAGAATGGCAGTGTCAGCCTCTCCTAACTCATTTCCAGATTCATTATCTTATAATAGACAGCTTTGGAGGGAAAACTGGTCTCATTATCCCTGTGCTTCATCCAGGTGTTAGTTTCTCCCCAGTATCATGTCCTCCTCTGGATCAATTGTGGAAAACCCCTGTCATGGCAAAGACTTCTAGTTTCCCCCTATAATTTGCTTTCTCTTCTTCCTCAGTGGTAGAACTCTTGATCTTTAGTGAGGTGGGTATCTATTTGTAACAAAGATCCCATTTTTACAGACTTCCTTGCCACTGGCATAGCCCTGTGAGCAAATTCTGGCCAATGAGATGTAATGTGCAATTTCAAAGGAGCATTCCCACAGGAAGCAGCATGCCCTTCATTGTGGCTCCCTCCTGCCTGTTGCAACACAAATGTCAATGGTTCTAGCCACCTACTGGACAAGGAGATGACACTGGGAAGGAAAAACACCTATCCAGAGGGAAAAGAAGGTGGATGTAAGCAATAAGGAGAAAATGTAGAGAGGTGTTTAGATAATGATGGTTATACAAAAATTACTCAGTAAACCTTTGTTGATTTAGATTTAAATTGAATTCTGATTTTGGGAGGAAAGCTTATGTGTTTGTTGGCTTCTCTACTCTAACATATTTGTTTGACATCCGATGAACTTAATGGCAAGGTTGCAGCTGGTACTCAAAAGGCACCAGACCTGGAAAGAACATATCCACTGGACTGTGCCAAAGTCCATCCAAGACTATTGTGATAGATGTTCCATGATGTTCCCTGAGCTGGACTACATGAAACCTGGAGAAACGTGCTGCAGAGAAATGGAGGGTGGGGTGGATCTTGAGGGAGACCAACTTCTGAGGCTGGGGAGAACTACACTAAACTTCAACTAAAAAAGATCCAAGGAACACAGAGCTTAAAAGAGACAGATGTTAGCTGGCACTATGGCTTATGCCTATAATCCCAGCTATTTGGGAGGCTGAGGCAGGAGGATTGCAAGTTCAAGGTCAACCTGGGCAACTTAGCCAGATCCTATCTCAAAATAAATAAAAAGGACTGCTCAGTAGTAAAGCTCCCCTGGGTTCAATTTCCAGCATTGGGAAAAAAAGAGAGAGAAGAGAAGGAGAGAGAGAGAGAAAGAAAGAGAGAAACAGAAACAGATGTTTATTTCCTCTTACATTTGAGGGTTAGTGTAGAAACATTTAAGAGCCTGATGAGATATTTTGGACAAGTTGCTATCTTTCTTTTGAGAAATTGCTGTAGGAGTGTTACAGTTACCTATATTTTCTTGGATCTGATTATTCTTTTATTTTCCTGTTTTTAAAAACATATTTTCATAAATCCCTTACGTAATTGGTGAAATAAGATGGAGGAATAACAATGAAAATAGAATTAGGAATAGGAAACAATAACATCTGATGGGGGGAGGCAGGAAGCAGCCTCTTTGGAAGCTCAACTCATAATTCCTGATCAGTGAGACTGGGTGGGGTACTCTGTGGGCAGCACAAGGTCACTGGCCTAGGTGTTGGGACACCTGAGACATGGCGGGACCAGGGCCCTTGGGCCAACTCTGCTAGCCTCACTTTGTTTCTCTCAATTTAGCTGCTGATGTCTGTAAGATTTTCTTTTCTGTATTAATAAACATTACCATAATGCAGTATCTGTGACAGACCTTTAATATGTACTAGTACCAGAATGGTACAGATGTACAGAGATTTTCAAAAGGAAAGGACAGATTTCACTAGTCCTCTATTGTAAAGGTCATTTCACTCATTTAGACTTAAGGGGAAATAATAGCGTATCCATTAACAGTCCTTCTCTGTACATCATGGGAGCTGCAGTGAGAACCTAAAGACTGAGAAAAATAATAAGAGGAAGATAAAGCACAAAAATGAAGCTGGTTCGTTAGTTAATACAATTGTTGTATTTACTTACTTTTTGAAATCTAAGACAGGTCAACTCCATTCTTCTATGTTCAACAAACTACAGAAAAGTGAAGAAGGGGGTGTGTGTGTGTGTGTGTGTGTGTGTGAGAGAGAGAGAGAGAGAGAGAGAGAGAGAGAGAGAGAGAAGGAAGAGGAGGAGGAGAGAGGGAGAGAGACAGTTAGCATTGTGTCTCTGTGACACAACTTAATACTTGACAAGAACAACTTAGAGGAAAGAAAGTAATATTTTGGCTCATGTTCCAGAGATGTAGTCCATGGTGGGCTGACTCCATTGCTCTGGGCCCAAGGTGAAGCTGTACATCATAGTGAAAGGGTGGCAGTGGAGGAAATCTCCATTCATAGTGGCCAGGAAACAGAGAAAGGGGAAGGGGCTGCAGGGAAGATGCACCCCTCCAGGACATGCATGCCCCCAGTGCCTCACCTTCTCCAACCAGGGTGGACTGATTAGGCTATAGCTCTTCACAGTCTTATCATTTTACCTTTGAATATTCCTGCATTAACACCTGGGCTTTTGAGGGGGACTTCATATCCAAATTGTAATAGTGTGATTCCCAATTTTAAAATGGAAATTTAGGACCATCTGACAGTGAAAAGAGTTTATGGATGGGGGTGAGGAAGAATTTGCAATTCTCAGATGTGTCTTGGTAAGTTGCCCAGTTCAGTTCAATTCTGTGCTGTTGACACATATTCAAAGATCATCTCTTAAATATTCATTGACCTCCTTCATTAGGTAAGGGAATGAGAAACCAACTTAAGCTAGATTAAGAAAACAAAAGAATGGTTATTATAAGAAAAGCAGAGATGGTGCTTGGAAGCTAAGGGCAGGAATAAAGCTAAAATTCGGGAAATCACACGCCACGCTACAGTTCTATGCACTGATGAGTGGCATGGCTGCCTCTTTGCCCAAATAACAAATCTTGGAAGAGAGAAACTGAACAATTGCATCAGTCGGTCCTCATATGATCCAAACAGCTATGTCCAAAAACTAGGGGCATCCAGGTCATGTGATAAAATAAAGCTGCCCGGGGCCTACCTCATTATATTTATGAGGGTTATTCTCAGACAATGGGAGTCGAATCATGTTCTAGGCAGGCACGGCATAAAGTAATCCACTCTATCAATTTCATCCCCAAGAACCTGCTTAACTTCTTGCATATGTGTTCTGAGACAAAACTGTAAATAAAAATAGAGGGATTTTGCATTTACTTCCTGTGTAAAATCTTGCAAATCCTCTGAGTCAGTAGAAGGAATAGGATGCTTCTATGCATTTGGTATATTTGCTTTGGATAGTAAATTCTCAACTGCTTGATCTCCTCATATCTCAAGGATTTGACTCTAGGTACTTTTAAAGTCAATGGATAACTTAGTACAGACTATTTATTTCATAGCTGTTTAAGTAAGGCCTGTGATGTGTGTGTACACCCACCTTTGTTATCCAGGGACAGGAATAGGATCTCCCATGGTCATTTCCCTGTCATCAAACACTTTCCAGGACACATTGAGGAAAAAAAAAATAAAAAAATATTAGCAGAGGACATCTAGTCATCTTGTGGGTGGGTGTATTTACAAAAAGAACGATTGATTGACCTATATTTGAAGAATGTACATTTTGAAAAAGAATTCCTCAGCAGTTTTTGTATTGCCCATGTTTGGTGCTGAAGGCTCAAAGTTAATCTCAGTCTTAATTAGTCCAAATGAGATTTAAAAAAAAAAATGCAGAGGCAGCATTTGCATACCTGGCCATGCCAGCCCAAGTTTTCTAGAAACTGGATGAGGGGCACTCAGATCAATGTGAACAGAACCAGAATCTTCAGGCAAGGGCAGAGCAAATCTCGAGAAACATGGCACATTTTAGGAAAATAAATCATTTCTTATTTTTGGCACATACAGATTATCATGAAACCTTCCAATTATATTAAAGCATATCAGTTCCAAACAATCAACTGAACAAATTTTAAAGCATGGGATTTTTTTTTTTTTTTAAATAGTGAACTGGGTGAAATTACTTTGTTCTAGAATAAGGCAAGAAGTTTTTAATGCATTCACAGGAAAAAACATTTTGCCCCACCCATCCTCTGAAACGACCAAAGGTTGATTTCTTTTATAACTAACCTGGCAAAAGCAGAAAATATGTTTTTCAAAAAAAATTGCTTTTTGGATTTTGTCTTGTTTTGAATTTAATTAATTTAAAATAAATATACATATGAAGTATTAAAGATTGCATGAAAATAGGATTTTACTGGATCTTATCCCAGTGAAATTACAATAAAAATTCACAATACTGACAAGACAGAAGGCGAGGAAAGGATAAAAATGTATCCAAGGGTAACATCAGTAACAGTGTCGAGATATGGATAGGAATAATTTTAAAGTTATCCTTTTGGGTGTGAGTGGGGAAAAGGGCGTATGGTTTTCTGAACTTAAATGACAAATAAAATAAAAGTTTTCTTTGTATGTCTGCATTGACTTAAAATGATATCTTGACAATCCTGCTTTTCTGTCAGGGCAACAAAATAGTATGCTTTTATTTGTCGGATACATTCCCTTTAGAGACTGAATTTATGAAGTGAGATTTATTGTCATATTCTATTAAGAATTTTTTATGAGATATTCTGAAAACTTTACTTTTCTTCAGAGACAGAGAAAACGCTCTTACATTTAAAAAATGACTAATTTCATGTATGTTCAGAATCTATTTTTATTTTGAAATTCTCTGCTATCTTCTCTACTCCCTCTCCCTCTCCATATTTCCTTTCCTTCCCTCAACTCATGCTGCATTGAAACTTATAAAGCTCAAATGAACAAATGTCTGGCTTTAAAAGCAATTTAGAATTTCTATTTTTTCTCAACTTTGTGCATATGCATATCCTGTCATCGGGGAATGATTTCATCATACTGGTTGCCTCCAGAACTTATAATACTCTTACACCCAAATTTGTTGTTGGCTCAGCAGGTTCTCTGGAATAAGAGTGCTTTGCATTCTAATTCCAGATATTGATGGACCATGTGTTACTCTGGGAACAACAGCTGACTTGGGTCCTTAGCAAAATAATGAGAAAACCACTGACCTCTCCAGAGACCTTTGGCGGATAGAGGATTACAAAATGCTCTGCATTGGAAGTGCTAAATATTCTTCTGAGTGCTTTCAATTTTCTTGGCATAGCATCCTTCATTTATGGACCATTTTACGGGAAGGTTTAGCCAATAAGCACATGTGACTCTGCTTTAGCTTCTCCGAACATCTGTACAGTCAAGAGAACCTGACCAAAAGAGAATTCCGGAAATACAAACAGGCGTGACAGAGCTTGACCATGTGCCTGTAAGTGAAGACACTCTGAATTCCCATGCCTTAGATGCCAGGTGGACACTCTTCAGCTGCAGTCCCTGCAATTTGGCTAATCTGAGCCCTTGCCCACTCACTTTTAGACAATCTCCTAACTGGGTTCTATTTTTTTTCCCCCCTAAGCCATAAAACAGAGAAATAGATCAGATGGGACTCTGCACAGTGAAAGGAGTCTCAACACTTGGTGGTGTGGCCGTCCAACACCACTGGGGCTGCTCCAGTATTGGCAAACACTTTAAAAATAAAATAAATGGGGCATCAACCAACATTTCATTTGTCACTCTCTCAACAGCCCAAGCCACAGTGCTGTTTTGTCATTGCTTTTTCAAATGAAAGTCTGTGTTTCCATCACATGTGCTTTCCTGACAGGTGAGAGAAGGTTTCCACAGGCGGGCTGCATGCCCTCGTCCCAGCTCACTGCTTCTCTCTGATCCGTCTCCACAGCCATTTCCTCATGGCTTAAGGTTTTCAAGCACATACAGAGTGTGTGTGAGTAAAATATTTAGTTGGGATAGAATCTATGACCTAGGTCCAAAGGTCTCCAGGGCAGAACTGAGCAGAAATAGTTCTAAAGGGATACCCTCCTCCCTCCCTCCCTCCCTCCCTCCTTCCCTCCCTCCTTCTCTTCCATCCTCCCTTCCTTCTTTCTCTTCAGTAATGGGGATTGAACCCAGGGCCTCACACATGCTAGGCCAGTGCTCTACCTCTAAGCTACATCCTCAGTCCTTTCCAGTTTTTATTTTGAGACAGGGATTCACTACATTTCCCAGGCTAGGCTGGAACTTGAGGTCCTCCTGCCTCAGCCTCCTGAGTAGATAGGATTATAGGCATGTGCCATCATGCCTGGCTCTGCCCATCCTTTTTGAAAAAAAAAATTATGTATACAAAGAAAGAGAATCACCACACGCCTCAGTCCAGCAAAGTGTGTGGCTGTCAGTAACAACTTCCCTCACCTTCACTCTAACACCACATATAACTGAGTTCTCGACTCAGTTCTGTGATAAAGTGCTGTTGGGAAATTCACAAAGAGTCCTGTAGATAAAATAAAAACTATATCTTCTCTGATTCATGCTGACCTGAGATACTTCTAAGGTCTACTGAACATATACAGTCTATGTGTCCATATGGGAGTGGAATGGGCTGGAGTGTTCACGGTTGAGGTTGGTGGTCGGTCCAGGGAGGCTCAGGATGATATTCTGTACTTGTGCATTTATCTGAAATAGTCTATGATGAAAAGTCTTACAAATACACATAAATGAAAGAAATCTCTACTGTGTTTACTTCCCAGGACTCATGGGTGAGGATCATTTGAGACAAGATGTAAAAGTGAGTTGTGACAGTAAAGCACCAGAATGGGTGCATATCCAAACAGTTTGTCTGCTGGGTGCCCCCATCAGAATCACGTTATGTGCCAGTTACAAACAGATGCAGAATTCCACAAAGTGGCAGTACAGCCCAGGGGTGTCTGCACTGTTCACCAACTTCTTCAGCCTCACCCTTCAGGTGATGATTGTACATCATGAAGTCTGAAGCTATACACTTCACACATCCTTGTTAATGTTCTTAAGTTCTTTCGAGTAGATGGAGAGATTGTTTCTAGATGAATGGACAAAGAAGATTTGGTATGTATACATAATCATATATACATAATGGAGTTTTATTCAGCCATGAAGAAGAACAAAATTATGTCATTTGCAGAAAATGAATGGAACTGAAAAGCATTATGTTAAGGAAAATAAGCTGGCCTCAGAAAATCAAGGGCCATATGTTTTCTCTCATATGTTACGGAGAAAAAAAAAGGAAAAAATAGTGGGGAATCCTATGAAAATAGAAAAAACACCAGTAGAGGAGAGGGAAGAGGGGAGCGAAATAGGGGGAACTGGGATTGAAATTGACCAGATTAAGCTATGTGCCTGTACAAATATGTCACATATGAATCTCACTGTAAAACATAAGTATAATGCACCCATAAAAAGTACAAAAGGGAAAAAGAAATAAGACCTGTTTTCTACAAAGCTCAGGAGACTCCATGCTAACACCTCCTCCACTTACAGTCTGATATTTGAAACTGGATTCCTAAGAGTCAACAAAGTCTCAAGTTCATGTTATCTACCAACTTGTCCCCTTTTGGTCCCCAAACCTTGAGCAGAATTTGTCTATTAAATGCTGGGCCCTCTTCCTTATATATCAAAATCACTGGTCTCAACCCACCATGATGTGATTCTGTGAAGGCTTTGTCCTGTATGGCTACACTTTTGCCCAAACCCTAACCAGCTGTTCACTAGGTTCATTCACTCAGCCCTCAACTATTGGTTTAATGCTTTATATGTGATAGGCCTCCTCTAGGTGATGGCAAACAATACAGTTAGAATCCCTCATGCAGATTTGGAGACTGTCTTTGTTTGTTTAAATACTCTGAACATTTCTTCCTTCCTTCCCTCCCTCCTTCCTTTCTTTCTTTTCTTTTAATTTGTTCTAGTTAGTTATATATGACAGCAGAATTCATTTCAATTCATTATACAAAAATGGAGCACCACTTTTCATTAATCTGGTTGTACATGATGTAGTGTCACACCACATGTGTAGTATGCGTTATTACCGAAGGTCATAGTGTCCATCTCATTTCAACATCTTTCCTGCCCCCATGCCCCTCCCTTCCCCAACTTTGCCCAAGTTCCTCCATTCTTCCCACACCCCCCTTTTTCTTTTTTCTTTTTCTTTCCTTTCTTTCTCATTCCTTCCTTCTTTCTTTTTTCCTTCCTTTTGTTCTTTTTAGATATACATGACAGTAGAGTGTATTTTGACATATTATACATACATGGACTATAACTTATTTTAATTAGTATCCCATTTTTGTAGTTGTACATGATGTGGAGTTACACTGGTCATATGTTCATATATGAACATAGGAAACTAATGTCGGATTTGTTCTACTGTCTTTCCTATTCCCATCCCCCTCCCTTCCCTTCATTCCCCTTTGTCTAATCCAATGAACTTCTATTCTTCCCCTGCCTTTATTGTGTATCAGTATCCACATATCAGAGAGAACGTTCAAACTTTGGTTTTCTGGGAATGACTTTTTTCACTCAGCATGATAGTGGAGACTGTCTTTGAACGTGAAAGCAAACAGCACAATTTCAGATAGTAACATGTTAAGAAAAAATAAACCAGGGGAAGAGGAATTTAGACTTGTCAGGGAAGGTCTCTCTGAGGAGGAAATATTTAAACAGAAATCAAAAATGAATACAAGAAGGTGATGAACAGAATTGGTAAAAGAGAAGGAACAGTAAGTGCAAAGACCCTGAGGCAGGAGTGCACTTAAGATCAAGTAGTAGCAAGGAGGCTACAGAGGCTGGATTATTGATGTCAAGAGCAAAAGTGGCATGAAGAAAAGCTGGAGAAAGAGGGCCAGTGAATAGACCCTGTAAGGCCTTGGAGAATATGACAAAGATTTCAAATCTTTTTTGTCTTTAACTACTTTATAGACGTATGATTGACATGTTAGAAATTGGACATCAAATGCAAACAATATGATGAATTTGGAATTAAGTATACACTCATAAAATAATAACTGTCACTTGTTTTATTATCATTTTGTGATAAGAACACTTAATGTAAGATTTACCCTCAGATATGCAGATGCTAATCCATAATTGGGGGGAGGGAGAGAATATAGAAACTTTGGGTTGGACAGAGTTGGGAGTGGAGGGAGGGGAGGGGGTTGGGGTGTAGGAATAATAATAGAATGAACTGGACACTATTACCCTATGTGCATATAAGGTTACCTGACCTGTGTAACTGTATGTCATGTACAATCAGATAAATGAGAAGTTATACTCCATTTATGTATGATGTGTCAAAATGCATTCTACTGTCATATATAACTAATTAGAACAAATAAAAATATATAAAAATGGTGAACATGACAAAAAGAGATTTGCTCTCAAAAAATTTTAGGCTATAATACAATATTATTAACTATAGACACTATGATATACAGTAGATTTTTAGAACTTTTTTTAGAACTTACTATCTTATAGTCTAAAACTTTATAACTTTTTTTTTGGTACTGGGGATTGAGCTCAGGGGCACTCAACCACTAGGCCACATCCCCAGTCCTTTTTTTTTTTTTTTTTTTTTTTGTATTTTTATTTAGAGACAGGCTCTCACTGAGTTTCTAAGTGCCTTGCCATTGCTGAGGCTGGCTTTGAACTCACGATCTTCCTGCCTCAGCCTCCCAAGTGCTGGGATTACAGGGGTGCACCACCGTGCCCAGCTCAACTTTATAACTTTTGATAAATACTTTTCTATTCTCCTTCCCACGATCCCTGGAAATGACCATTACACTCTCTATTTCTATGTATTTGATAATTTTAGGTTCATCATATAATTGGTATTATGTAATATTTTGTGGTAGTCAGTTTTGTGTCACCATAACAAATACCTGAGATAACTTGTAAAGAGAAAAGGTTTATTTTGGCTCATGGATTGAGAGGTTTCAGTCCATGACTGGGCAGACCCACTGGTTTTAGTCTGCTGTTGGAGGTGCCAGATTGCAGGGCATACATAGTGGAGCCAATTGCTCACCTTATGACTGGAAAACAAACGAGAAAGAGGAATGGGTTAGGGTCTCACAACTCCCTTCAAGGGTACCCCCAATAACCCTTGGACCTACTAGCAAGCCTCACCTCCTAGAGTCTTTACCATCTTCTTATAGCCCCAATATGGGGACATTTTAACACATGGGCCTTTGGGGGACATTTCAGATCTAAACTATAACATGTTTTTAAATTTTTTCTCTATTTTTTTAAATTAAATTAACATAACAATTGCACATATTTATGGGGTATTGTATAATAATCTAATACATTATACAATGTAGAATGATCAAATTTGCATAATTAGCATTTCCATCTCCTTGGGCATTTATTATTTTTATGTGTTAGGAATATGTGAATCATTCTTTTCTAGCTATTTTGAAATACAAAATGAATTGTTATAGATTATGGTTACATCACGGTGCTGCAGAAGACTAGAATTCATTCTTCCCATCTGACTGCATGTTGGTACCCATAAGCTAATCTCTCTTTATCGTTCCTCCTGTCTCCCTTCCAGTTCTAGTAACCACACTGTTCTATGAGGTCAACTTTTTTTCATTTAGCATGATGACCTACAGGTTCATCCATGTGTGACCCATGGCAGGCTTTTCTTCTTTTTAAAGGTTGAGTGATATTCTACTTTGTACACACCATGTTATCTTTTCACGTTCATTTGCTGATGAAAGTTTAGGTTGCTTCCATGTCTTTGTTAGCATGAATCATGCAATGAATTCAGGAGTGCAGATATAATAAGAGTTTGGATCTTCAAAACTGCCTGGTTGAGGCTACTGCTCTCAATCTGGCCAGTCCATCAAGTGCTGTTATGCCATCTGAGGCTCAACAACCCACAGGAGCTGTATTTCAATGATTGTGGTCCCCTAATGTTCTCAAAGGAACCACATTCATGTTACATAAATTTTTTATTTCCCAGATTTATCCTTACAAAAGTTAGAGAAAACAGGCTCCTCTGTGTTCTCTGTTATTGACCTGATGCTTGTTTTTCACTGAAACTAAAATTTAAAAACCCAAGAAATGATGTGAAAAGATGTTCCCCTTACCCCCAATTGTGAAAGTTTGTAATAACCAGATTTGGCCACTAGATGGTGGCTGTATATCAATGCTTTGAAACAGTAACAGTTTTCTATTTGACAAAGGAAACAAAGAATAAATTAATGCATTAAAGAAACACAAAATATATGTGCATTTAATATTCCTTTGTTTGAAAATAGCATCCAAAGAAAAAAGGAAACAAAAGGCAGCCCACCATCTGTTTTCTTGAGAGGATTTTTGCCTTCTCTCAGAATGGTCTGGTGACATGGAATACTCACTTATGTAAAATAGAAAGCCCACAGACCATGAATGTGGCTGTGGGACAGATTCTGCCCAACCCTTAGTCACCCACTAAATTGAGAGCTGCTCTTCCAGCAGAAAGTCTTTTGCCATCTTTGTGTCTCCAGGAACTTGTATAAGTCTTACAATATCATAGGTGCTCAATAACTCTCTCTTTTTTTTTTTTCTTTAATTATTTATTTACTTATTCATAATGCACAAGTATAGCATCTTTTTACATACAACTGCTTGTATACAAAGTATATAAGTATCATTCAGATCTTCAATCATGCATTTAGGATAATGATATCCATCTCATTCAACCACCAATTTTTTTTTCCTTTCCCCTCTCTCCCTCCCCCCTTGTTCCCTCCCTTCCCCTCCCTTTTCTTTGACCATTATAGTGTTCCTCTAATCCTGTGTACCCCCATCCAACAACACTGTGAACTAGCTTCCTTATATCAGAGAAAACATTCGGTATTTGGATTTTTGAGATTGACTAATTTCACTTAGCATTATATTCTCCAACTTCATCCATTTACCTGCAAATGCCATTATTTTATTCTCTCTTATTGCTGAGTTAAATTCCATTTTGTATATATACCACATTTTCTTTATCCATTCATCTACTGAGGGACATCTAGGTTGGTTCCACAACCTAGCTATTGTGAACTGTGCTGCTATAAACATTGAAGTGGCTGTGTCACTGTAATATGCTGTTTTTAAGTCCTTTGGGAATAGACCCAGGAGTGGGATGGCTGGGTCATAGGGTGGTTCCATTCCCATTTTCCCAAGAAATCTCCATACTGCTTTCCATAGCGGTTGCACCATTTTGCAGTCCCACCAGCAATGTATGAGTGTACCTTTTTCCCCACATTCTCTCCAACATTTATTATTGTTTGTGTTGTTGATAGCTGCCATTCTGACTGGAGTGAAATGAAATCTTAGAGTAGTTTTGATTTGCATTTCTCTAATTGCCAGCGATGTTGAACATTTTTTCATGTATTTGTTGATTAAATGTGTATCTTCTTCTGAGAGGTGTCTTTTCAATTCCTTAGCCCATTTATTGATTGGGTTATTTGCTTTTTTGGTGTTAAGTTTTTTGAGTTCTTTATATATTCTAGAAATTAGTGCTCTATCTGATGTGCATGTATTAACTATTTGTTCCCAATTAGTTGGCTCTCTATTCACCTCCCTGATTATTTCTTTTGCTGAGAAGAAGCTTTTTAGTTTAAATCTATCCCATTCATTAATTCTTGGTAATAGTTCTTGCGCTACAGCATTCTTATTAAGGAACTTGGGGCCTAATTTGACATGTTGGAAATTGTAGCTTACTTTTTCTTCTATTAGGCATATTGTCTTTGGTCTAATTCCTAGGTCCTTGATCCACTTTGAATTGAGTTTTGTGCATAGTGAGAGATAAGGGTTTAACTTCATTTTGTTGCATATGGATTTCCAGTTTTCCCAGCACCATTTGTTGAAGAGGCTATCCTTTCTCCACTGTACATTTTTGGCGCCTTTGTCTAATATAAGATAGCTGAAATTATATGTATTAGTCTCTGTGTCCTCAATTCTGTACCATTGGTCCACCACTCGGTTTTGGTGCCAATACCATGCTGTTTTTGTTACTATTGCTCTATAGTATAATTTAAAGTCCGATATGGTGATGCCCTCTGCTTCACTTTTCTTGCTTATCTCAATAGACGCAGAAAAAGCATTTGACAAAATACAGCACCCCTTTATGTTCAAAACACTGGAAAAACTTGGAATATCAGGAACATATCTCAACATTATAGAAGCTATTTATGCAAGGCCCAGAGCTAACATTATCTTAAATGGAGAAAAATTGAAAGCATTCCCTCTAAAAACTGGAACAGGACAGGGATGCCCCCTTTCACCACTGCTATTTAACATAGTACTGGAAACTCTAGCCAGAGCAATTAGACAGATGAAAGAAACTAAAGGGATCCAATAGGAAAAGAAGAGCTCAAATTAGCACTATTTGTTGATGACATGATAATATACCTAGAAGACCCAAAAAACTCTACAAGAAAACTTTTACAACTAGTAAATGAATTTGGCAAAGTAGCAGGATACAAAATCAATACCCATAAGTCAATAACTCTCTTAACGAATGGACAAAAGAACAGATTCTGATTCCTTCTGCATCTTTTCTAGTGGGCAGGAAAGACCTTTCCCTCATTCTTTTTTTTTCTTCTACTTGTACTTATCAATATTTTTACAAGAGAAGGAAGGAAAAAGGATCTCCAGAGACACTCTCTTCCAGACACCATGGAGCAGACCATCCTAGAAAAGACCTTTTGAGACTGAAGAAGATGTGGAAGTAGGAACCACAACTAGAGTTACCAATGCCCAGGATCCTGAAGGAACTCCACAATGCCACACCCTCAGACTCTGTCCCTTTCTACACGTATGTTGGGGCACTAATGGAGGTCCATTCTTGTGAATGGAGAAATGGGAGATTCTCTGAGGTCAGGAAACCTGTTGTACTCACCATCCTCTTCCCAGTGACCAGCATTGTGCCTGGCATCCAGTAGGTGCCTTGTAAATGACTGAATATCCACTGTTTACTTTCTTTTTTTTTTTTTTTTTTGTACCGGGGATTGAACTCAGGGGCACTCGACCACTGGGCCACATCCCCAGCCCTTTTTTGTATTTTATTAGAGACAGGGTCTCACTGAGTTACTAAGTGCCTCGCCTTTGCTGAGGCTGGCTTTGAACTCGCGATCCTCCTGCCTCAGCCTCCCAAAGTGCTGGGATTACAGGCGTGCGCCACCGCGCCCGGCCTGTTTACTTTCTTACTGGCAGACTGCTATCTTGAGTGGGTATGATACTTAGAGCTTTTTACAATGTTTTGGGTAAATTGAGCAAATGTGACACACTACAAATGTATTGACATATCTGTGATGACTGGGAAGAATTCAGAACTAGATAATTTGAATGTCTTTGGCCAGAAATCTGAACACTATATTCCATGAATCTACCTGCGATGTATCACTTAGTCTAGAAGCTTGCTGTGATTCTTTATTGGTTGCAAGGAAAGGAACAGAAAAGTAATAGATTTGAATTTCTTTCCCTTTTTAAGACCAGAAAGTAAAATAAAGAAATAAAAATAAAGAAATTTCTGCCTCTAGTTATACAGTTACATTTATTTGATAAGAAGGAATAGAAGTGCATAGATTTCATTCACATTTAAATTTCATTGATACAAATTTTAGGCTCTTTAGTGCTGCTAGACATTTTTTGAGATCTGAAGTATTGCTTTAAACATGAGACCCATCTCTGCTACCCAGAGATTCCTGCTGTGATGATATTTTCTGAATAGGAAGTTATCTGAACCATCCATGATCCTTCCCCCATTGCATTGTCAGGAAAACCTAGTTATATTCATTCCCTGACAGCTTATCGCTGTTCAGTTCTGCTCCTTTGCAAACCCTGTTTTGGAGTGTCAACATAAGAATAATGATCATTTATATGTAGATAAGTTTTTAAGTTTTTCAAAGGCATTATATATACTTTCATAAGTAGTACTGATGGATTCACTTTACAGATGAGGAAACTGATGTTTAGAGATATTTTTAAGGTAAGTTAACATCAATAATAACATAAGCAATGGGAATTAGGTTCAGACATTAGTTTTCATATTCTCTTTCTTACAGATGCCATTGCTCAGCTGTGCTAACATTAGTTCATTAGAGAAGATCATTCTGGGGCGGAAGCTAGTTTTATTTAGCACACCTGGAAATGGCATCCTAATGACAATAATGCTACTAATAGCCCTTTCCTTATTCATGAGACCATAGAGAGGCTCTCTATAATTATTAGCCAGGGTCTGCTCTGTACTCCAGGCCCCTGACAATGAGCTTATGAGCATGGTGTTACTATTCTCGAGCAGAGCATTAATAATTAGATATTACTTTGAGAAAAGGGCAATATTTCATCAAAAGACAAAGTGCTAGCATTGATATCTCTTTGTGCAGCTGCTGGAACACTCTTAGCGTCTGCTTCTAATCTAGAGATTAGTTGGCGGGTTTGCCCTTTTTCTTGTGAAGTATTTGTTCTTATGGGAAACCAATACCAACACATATTGAGAAATTTTATTTCTTATTAAAGGTTGTTCACTGATATTTGGAAGATCCTGAAGCAACCTACCACATTATTACAGGCAAATTCTAAATTTACTCAGAAAGAAATAATGTTATGAAGAGTTCTCCAAAATCATAAGGGATTATACGATTGAAGTGAACATCTTTGCCATTGAAATAGCCTATGACTCACTCTTTTTATTGCTTTGAAGTAACTTTGAGTGGTCTTTGTCCCAGAGTTGGAATTGTAAAAGGAAATCAGTAATGTTGCGATTGCCATATTTCCAGAGGAGATAGGGTAAGGTACTGTTACGTTAAAAAATGCAGTAAATTGGGATCGAGAGTTCTCATTTGGGCCAGGCTGAGAAGTGCCTATCATTGCAGGCACTCAAGCCTGCATAGTCTGGGAGGGGGAAAAATAAAGCAGAGAATAGCACACATTCTGAGATAATACGTTCCAGATGAGGTGAGTAAGATAGACCATCTACATGTCCTGAGGAGTTGGAATGACTTCCAGAAGTTTGTAGGCAGAGTGAATCAAAGAAGTCTATGCATGGACAGGAGGCCTGCCACAAGGTTGAAGTCAGAGTATCAGGCTCCAGCCCTCAGAGGACACCTGCTGGTCCTAAATTTTTAAGGTAAGGACTTGGGGGGTAGAATAAGAGTTGAAGCTTAGATGTTCAGACTGGGCCAACTGTGGAGCCCAAGTCTTGAGAATGAGAAAAAAGTCCACTTATCCATAAAGCAGAGGGATAAGTGGGCAGAAAAAGGATAGGAACTTCCAATTTTCCTTACTTTCTGTGAAATCTCACCCAGGTCACTTATTTCCACTGAAACTCCATCTATTCTTCTACTATACAGCAATGGTAACCAGGTCAAATTAAAAAATAATAAGGTCTACTTCAAAGTGGGGATGAGAAAGCTGTAAATAATATAGCTGAAAGAACTTTTATTATAAACTAACACACAGTTACTGTCCATAGTTTACATGATTAGTAAACATTTATCTTCCAAGTACTTTGCTCTTTTTTTTTCTTTTCTTCTTATTCAATGTTGTTGTATATATAACAGTAGCATGCTTTACAATTCGTAATACACAAAAGAGCACCTTTTTACATATCACTGTTAGTATACCAAGTATATCCATACCATTCATGTCTTCAAACATGCAAATACTTTACTCTTTACAGCAAATAATACTATTATTTTATAAACAACACCAGAATGGCTTCCTTGTGCCCGTGTGTGTGTGTGTGTGTGTGTGTGTGTGTGTGTGTGTGTTGAGGTGTGTTGGGGAGATTATCAGTAATTTGTGTAAGAAGTACTTATTTTTTAGAGGAAGAGAGGACTCCAGGACAGGGAAAGTTTTAGGTCATTCTTGCAGCTCAAGCAAAATTTCCACTACAAGGCAGCACAGGGCAGGAAACAGAATGACCTCAGTAGGAGTAAGAATTTTTATGCTGAGGCAATTGCTCTCTCAACAGAGAGGACACACATTAAGAGAGGAGCTTTATGGCCCGAGCTAGAGAAGTTGCAGGAAAGCTGTAATCACCAATCAGGTACATCCATCTTCACCTACCAGTGCCACTCACTGGGGCACATCTGAAGGATGTCACTGGACAAGCAGAGTGAAGGAAGGCAAGACCCCAGGAGAGTAAGCAGACTGCCAGGAGCTGCCCTTCCAGGAGAACACCAAGAAGACTGAGGGGGATGGACTCAAAGAGGGTCTTTTTGGACTGACCCCAGGAGATACTTGTAAGACATTCAAAACTGGGGGAGTTGTGGGCTTTTGGGTTACTTCAATTTGGCAATTTTGCATGATGTTTGTCATTTACTTTTTCTTTTAAAGCTAATTTTTCATTTTTGGGTGCCATGTGCCTATTATCTCTCCTTGGTTTATATTGATTTGACTGTACAAAGAAGAGGTTTCTCTGGGTCTTTGGATGTGTTGAAGCCAAAAGAAATGTGACAGGCTACAACAACCTAGATTTTCACTCACTTTTGGTTTTTTATTTTTCTCCCTGTTACCAGTTTTGACACTAGGCTTGAATATATCAATCAATAGTCTAGTTCTTTGTATCTATTAAAGGAAACATAAATGTTCATTGCCCATGAGGTATCAATTCCTGGTAAATGATACCAAAAATGGCTTTAAAAAACTAAAAAGACATATCTCTGATATTCAGAGTCAGGATAACAAAGTGTAAATAATGGTAAGTGAGAAAATTAAGAGAATTAAGAAGATAGACATTTGCATGATTAAAACACCCTATTTTATTATTCACTTCTTGTTTATATTTTGTTTGAATTCTCTTTTAAAACACACAAAAAAGTTGTATTCAGAATAAAATAATAAAACTCTAATATCATAGCTTCAAAATTGATGGATCTCTTGTGAGTGGTGTATGACTAGTTCTAGACTTAGCAGGACAGAGTTAAAATGCCAAATGAGAATAGGAGAGGTTAAACATTGGGCTAGAATGTTTAGAAACTTTTTATAGATGAGAATTTAAACTGGAGCTTAAACAAGCAGAATAGGACTTACCAGTACCCATTGTTTCACAGAAACATCATTTTGAATAACGATTTACATGTGAAAATACAGTCACACGAGCTAAGGAATCTTGGTGAGAGATTATAGCACCTGGTTGTAGCACAGAAATAATGGACAGCACATTGAAGACAATAGAAAGGACAGTTTCACATTATCTACACCACACCCTCCCAAGTCTGGGAACACAGAGTGGGAGAAGAAAGTGAAGTGAGAATCCAACGTTACCATGGACTCCAGCACTAGGACTGTCTCAGCAGAATGTGGCACCAGGCCAGGCCCTACTGCCCCAGGGTCCAGACTACCACCATGGCCCCAGGTTCTATGCCTACCTAGCTTTATCCTGGCTCCAGGGCCAGACTGGCCTTCATAGCCACAGGCTAAGAGGTGGTTCCCATGGCCCCAAAGTCCAGGCCTTCCCCATTGTCAGGCCAGTCTCTGGTGTAGGAGGCTAAGTCATGTCAACTCAGGCTATAAGCCTGGCCCTGTGGACCCAGGTACCACATCCATTCTGGCAATGGGCTGATATTCCTAACCCAGACTCAGTTCTGAAGCCTGCCCCAGGTTAGCCACCATGGGCCCAGGATTCATGATATAAGCCCACCCTCCACCCAGGCTCTAGGTCCACTCCAGTGAACCAGGCTTCAGGAGGAATATTGAAAACGTCACAGATCTGTAAAAATTAAGCAACATAATTCTGAATGGGTTAAAGAATAAATCAGAAGAGAAATCAAAACATATTTAAGATGAATGAAAATAGAAGTATAATATAACTAAACTTATGGGATCTAGCAAAAGTAGTTCTAAGAGAGTAGTTAAAAGTTGATTCAAAATAGATTAAATACTCAAAGTAAGACCTAAAACTATAAAACTAATAAACAGAAACACCGGCAGAAAGTTTTGTGACTTTAGTTTGGGCAATGATTTTTTTTTTTTGTTTGGAAATAGTAACAAAAACAAAAATAAATAAATAGGATTTCATCATAAAAGATTCTGCATAGAAAAAGAAACAAATTAACAGAGTGGTCCCATACCAACTGGGATAACATATTTTCAAACAATAATCTTATATGGAGTGAATTTTAAAAATATATATGGCTCTCAATTCCTTAGTAATAAAACAAATAATCCGCCGGGTGCGGTGGCTCACGCCTGTAATCCCAGCACTTTGGGAGGCTGAGGCAGGAGGATCAAGAGTTCAAAGCCAGCCTCAGCAATGGTGAGGCACTTAGCAACTCAGTGAGACCCTGTCTCTAAATAAAATACAAAAAAAGGGCTGGAGATGTGGCCCAGTGGCCGAGTGCCCCTGAGTTCAATCCCTGGTACCAAATAAATAAATAAAACAAATAATCCAATTTTAAAAGGCTAAGAGCCATTTGCATTCGATTCTCTGAGTTGAAGAAATTGGTTCTGCTTCTGTTTCTTGTATTTTCTCATCTAAAACTTCTCTCCTGCTTCTTCGAAATCATTTCAGTTGAAATTCCCTATGAGGAATTAATGTAAATAATCATAATCTCTTGAATATTGGACTACATATTGCAAATAGAAGTTTTATGCTTCATTTTTAAAAAAATATTTATTTATTTACTTTAGTTGTACACAATGCAATGCATTTATGTTTACGTGGTGCTGAGGATCGAACCTGGGCCGCGCACATGCAAGGCGAGCGCTCTGCCGCTGAGCCACAACCCCAGCCCCTGCTTCATTTTTGTACTTGATTATATTAAATGTAGGGACTAACTTTAAAAAAAAAAAGACACACAAATAAATGGTCAACAGGTTTACAAAAAATGTTCAACATCACTAGTCATCAGCGAAATGAAAGTTAAAACCACAATGAAAAATCCCTTCACACCTGTCAGAATGACTATTATTAAGTTATAAAAGGTAGAAAATGTTGACAAGGATGTGAAAAAAAAGGAGAACCTTTGTCTGCTGTTCATGGAAATGTAAATTAGTCCAACCTCTATGGCAAACAATATGGAGGTTCCTGAAAAAAACAATACAAAAATTATCATGTGATTCAGCAATCTCACACTTGTGTGTGTATACAAAGGAGATTATTCAGAATGGCCAAGATACAGAATCAACCATGAATGGATGAATGAACAAAGAAAATGAGGTTTCACATACCATAGAATAATGTTCTTTCTTGAAAATGAAATACTGTCAAACCTGGAGAACATTATGCTGAGTGAAATAAGCCATACACAAAAAGACAAATACTTCATGATCTCATGTGTATGTGAGGTGTGAAAATGCTGAACCACCATAGACATAGAATGATGGTCTACAGGGGCTGAGGATGGGGGATCACTGAAGATGTTGGTCAAAGGGTACAAAGTTTCAGTTAGGATGAAATGGTTCTGAAGACATATTGCAGAACACAATGACTCCACTTAATAAGAAAGTGTTGTACACTTGATCATTACTGAGTGAGTGGATCTTAAATTTTTTGGTCCCACCCATACCTACTAGCCATAATTATGTGACATGATGGATATGTTAAAGAGCTTGGTTTAATGGGTTGTGGCTCAGCGATAGAGCGCTCACCTGGCACGTGCGCAGCCTGGGTTTGATCCTCAGCACCACGTACAAATAAACCCATTGTGTACAGCTAAAGCAAATAAATAAATATTTAAAAAATGTATACATATATCAAAACATCCCATTATATAACATACATTATATACTTCCTATTTGTCAATTATATTTCCCTTAATAAATCTGGGAACAAAACAAAGTGAATTTAAATAATGGATAGAATTTTATCAGGGGAAAGAAATGAGAATAGCAGCAACTGAACAAAGTGTGAAGAAAAGAAAGGCCAATATAGAGGATAAGAGATAAAGAGAGCAAAAGGGAGAAGATTTGTATTTGGAAATCACATTAAAAGAATGCAAGACATGCTTTTGGAGAGTCTTAGTGCCCATTCAAGAACTGGAATAGGGCTCTTGTCATGCAAATAAAATTTTGTGAATGTGAGCAGGTTATCATTTTATGGAAAAACTTTCCTAGACACAGGAGTATATCTGCATGTCCCCAGGACAGGCATACATGTGTAGACTTCTGAAACAGGAACAGCCCCAAAGCCAGCATCCATATTGAGAGACATGATAGGTTTTGTGAAGTAACAAGAGCCATCTTCAGTGATGGCTCAATGATGGCCCAAAGTGTTTTGAGATGAAGCCAGGCAAACCTCCAGTGCCCGCACACCCTTCTTGTGGTTCAGAGAGTAACCAAGAAGCAGCATGTTCATCACATTTTAAAAAGCTCATTCAAGTGTTAACATAATTTTGAAGACGTACATACTTTATGGTAGAATTCCAGTTTGTCTGTCTGCTTGTTGATGAGTTTTACAAACTCTTAAAATAATTACCTAATATCTGGTGGTGGGGAAGGGGGAGATCTAAATCGTTGTGTCTTGTACATTATTACATGTATTATTATAATATATTACATGTCACATCTTCTTACATATTTAAACAAAATTACCATCTTCATTTATGGCTAGTAACAGCTTGGGCCATGAATATTGGCCAGAGAGCTAGTTTTACCGTGTTAAATTTCAACACCTGGTTCCAAGTTATGTCTGTTGTCAAATGTAATACATTTGTATACTTCTATAAAACGTCACTTACAAATTAGTCTTTAGAGTCAATTGAACAACATGCTGTTTAATGAAACTGTGGCTAGATGGGACTGTTTTTTTTTTTTTTTTTTCTTCTTGTTCAGAAAACCGTTTTGTCACTTCTTCACCTCCTCACAGGACATGTCCCTGCCTCATTTGTATTTTTTTTTTTAAGGGGAATTAGGTGTAATAGACTGTATCCTTGCAGGCAGAGGGGCTTCACAGAGCAAAGTGAAGATCTAGGCCTATCTTGCCCTGGGTTCCTTATGACGGCAGGTGACAACACAGTGACTGAACACCCTCATTGATTATTTCTGTGAAATAGGGACTGCGAAGGTGCCTAGGATAATTTATTTCCTTAGTAATGCTTAACATTCTCTTCAATTTTCATATCTCTCACACATTTTTAGATGTTTTCTCATCCTTCTGGCACTATTTATTATTTAATGATCCTTATATGTCTGTCGTTTTTAAAGTTCATGTTTATATTTGTGCAAGGGTTTCTTCTGATCCCAAACTCTGTCTCTCTCTGGAGAAGTGGGTCAGTCGTTGGGTCAGACATACTCCCCGTGTCTTCTCAAGTACTGACTCCTCTGATGGGGACTTAAAAGCGAATTAGAGAAAAAGGACAAATTCTTTATGGTTCCTGGTTTCTCTGCCAATGCTGATGGTTCCCCTATGTCATCTTCTTGGTGTCTGCTGCAGTCAGATTGCAAACAGAAGAGACAGGGCACACTCAAATTGAGATCAGGAAGAAAGGAGAACAGATTTTGGTGAGGAGTTACACATTTCTGTGGCATAGTATAAATGCATTTTAAAAATTTAAGTCAAGTAAATCAACCAGTATTTGAGAAAACAACTTATGTGAAATAACCTGGGTAAGAAACAGCCACCAGTGAAATAAGTTTTAAAAGATCCTCAATGAAACCAATGCCAGCATCCAAAGGGAATTGTGATCTTTTAGCTATTATTTCTGAAAGCTTGGTTTTGCACCATTAGATCTCTTCAGAGCTAAAAATTTCTTTCAAATATCTGAAGTCCTGAAGGACTGAAGAGATGCTTAGGCAGTGTGTGGTGACCATGTTCTGATCTAGTGCTAGCTTTCCTCCCGGTAACAGGAGCTGCCTTCTGGTCTCACTGGTTGTTGGCTTTGGAAACACTCAAATGAATGCACTAGACATTAGCACCTGCCTGTGTCTGCTGCCAGGCTAGCATCACCTCATTCTGATCTTAGAGACATTTTAGGTGACTCTTGAATAATACAGCACCAACTACAAAACATGACTCAACTGCAAGAAGTCCAATAAATATTTTAGAAGCAATATAAAGGAAATGAGAGAGAAAGAGAGAGAGAGAAGAGAGAGAGAGAGAGAGAGAGAGAGGGAGAGGTGTTGGGGGAGAGAGAGAGGGAGGGAGGGAGGAAACAGAGGCACAGCTAAATTATGGTCACTCAATGTTACCATAACTGAGTTGATGACAGATGTCAATGTACTGATAGACTCTGTAGGATTTCTTTTTGAATATCTATTCTCTTTTGAACCATGTTGTAGGTAAATTTTATGGTATTGTTAAAAAAAGGAATTAAGATGATGGTGTTTTCCAAAAAAACAAATAATCCAATCGATAAATGGGCTAAGGAATTGAAAAGACACTTCTCAGAAGAAGATACACGATTAATCAACAAATACATGAAAAAATGCTCGACATCGCTGGCAATTAGAGAAATGCAAATCAAAACTACTCTAAGATTTCATTTCACTCTAGTCAGAATGGCAGCTATCAAGAACACAAACAACAATAAATGTTGGAGAGGATGTGGGGAAAAAGGCACACTCATACATTGCTGGTGGGACTGCAAAATGGTGCAACCGCTATGGAAAGCAGTATGGAGATTTCTTGGGAAAATGGGAATGGAACCACCCTATGACCCAGCCATCTCACTCCTGGGTCTATTCCCAAAGGACTTAAAAACAGCATATTACAGTGACACAGCTACCTCAATGTTTATAGCAGCACAATTCACAATAGCTAGGTTGTGGAACCAACCTAGATGTCCCTCGGTAGATGAATGGATAAAGAAAATGTGGTATATATACACAATGGAATTTTACTCAGCAATAAAAGAGAATAAATAATGACATTCGCAGGTAAATGGATGAAGTTGGAGAATATAATGCTAGGTGAAATCAGTCAATCTCAAAAATCCAAATACCGAATGTTTCCTCTGATATAAGGAAGCCGGTTCACAGTATTGATGGGTCGGGGTACATAGGAGGATTAGAGGAACATTATAATGGTCAAAGGGAAGGGAGGGAAAGGGAGGGAGCAAAGCGGGAAGGGGGAAAAAAGTGGTTGAATAAGATGGATATCATTATTCTAAATGCATGATTGAAGACTTGAATGCTGCAAATATACTTTGTATACAAACTGTTTTATGTAAAAAGATGCTATATATGCTTAGTATGAACTGTAATACATACTACTATAAATAAAAAATTTTTAAAAAAAGTTGATGGTGTTTTATTATCTATGGAGATTACAAGCAGGTTCTGCTAGGCGCCCAAGCTCTCCTGCCAGCATCCATGCCTTTCTCCTTCCTCCCACCTTCTTGCTACCTTGCATGGATAGCACTGGAAAGACAGAAAAAGAGGAACAAGGAAGATTTAACTTTCATTTGCATGGAACTTTGTCTTCCCTATTGTATTAATGTTAAGAGCCCCAACACATCTACAAATCAGCAACAGCAGTGGGCTACAGCCAAGAGACCTGGGTTTTAGTTCTGGCTTTGCCACTCTTCAAGTGCTAAACCTGGGACAATTGTTTCATGTCTTAGTTTCCATTTCTTAACTATGGTTTTGACCTACATGCCTCTTAAGGTCATGCTGTTCTATGATGTGAACTAATATTCCATCGATACAGAGTTAGGCAAGCAGATTTAGCCACATTTCTTCTCCCATTATCTCTTTAATGACATTCTTTCATTAGTTCTGGCATAACATGTTTTTTGGCTCATGAGATAGAAAGCAAAGTAAGGCAAGAGGACCAGGCAGTGGGTGGACCACCTAGTTCTTGATGATAATAAATTGTGTGGGAAAATGAGACCTTGTCGTTTGCCTTAGCCATATTTTAAGATTCAAGTATAGAAGAAATGACTCAGGAAGGTGAAGCGAACTGTTTAAGATCAAAAGCTGACTTTAATGAATAGAAAAGAGAACCTAGGTCTCTTGACTCTTTATCATAGGATGTCTTTCTTTATGTCTTACTATCTTGGCTTTCTTCCCCATATTGAAAATGTTTTGAGAATCTTGTCCATATTTCACTAATAGTCAGGTGTGCAAAAAAACCCAAATCACAAAAATTGTATTTTAGCAGACAGACTTAGCAAAACCTGCATGATTATGAAAGAGTATTTATATATTATAAGGACATATTTTTAGATTATTACAATTTTGTGAGAATTGACTGATACGAAGTGATTCAAGCTATTGCTATACAGATGCCATTTGTTTCTGGTCAGCAGTGCTGTTCCTTTTAGAAAAATGAGATGTCAATTATTACCACTTACATATAGAAATATAAATGATCACAATTAAAAATATAAAAATCTCATAAAATCTTTAAACTATCTTAATATATCTAAAATTTTGTTTATAACTTCCAATAGCAAAACCTTCAGAGTCTCTTGGTAAAATTTCGGAGAATTTTCTCCTTCCATAGGTAGTTTGTACATATATATCCATATTGCGTGATTGAAAATGATGAGATACAAGGAAAAACCCTGCAAAGCCCATATCACAATGATGTTTTAAAACCATGTCTCTTTTACTGCTCTTAAATGAATTGTAAATGTTTAATTGTAGCTTACACAAAATGACTCTACCAAAGCAGCGTGTAATCAAAGTACTTAAATGCTTCCCCTCATGTAATGCACAGTGATGCCTCAAATAACAGATCCTCTGAGGGTAGAGCTGGTCTTGGAATAGAGCCATGCCAGCCTGGATTGGATTGAAAGATGCGATGGATGAAGAGGAGATGCAGCAGGATACTTTTAAATATCATTTTTTTGCATGGTAGTGCCAGAGATTACATGGACACAAATGGAAGTCCACATTTTCTTCCACTCCAATGTTAAGGTTCTGTTACCTGGAAATGAGGAAACTCTCTGTCACTTTGGCCACTAGCAAATATAGATTCTGTGCTCTTGGGCCAAGGATCAACTCAAGATAGGCAAGAACAATTTCTGTGCAAACCAAGTATTTTGAGACAACTTGAGAGGGTGAGGTAGATAAATAATAATAGCAAGAGCTACCCCCTTGGAGCTTATACTCTGTGTCAAGCAGTAGGAGATAATGTTGTTTATTATTCTCAATAAACTTAGTGGATGTTATGATTACCTCCTATTTTCTCATAAAGTTAAAAAGGATCTACTGAATTGAAAAAAATTGTTTTTGCCCGCAAAACCATCAAATATGTGAGCTAGGAGTCCATCCTAGGTCTGTATGTTTTAGGAGTACTTTTTCCTCTATATGATGTGCTACATAGGGTTAAAATCCAAAATATATCATTAAGCTACCATATGATTTTTTACTTAGCAATTTTCTGAAACTAAAAGGTATTGTTGGAATATAATCTTTCATAATGATTTTTGAGCCTTTGATATAGTACATTTCAGTAAATATCTCACTTCTCTTTCAACCCTGAAGTTCAGTTATTTTCACTATTGGGATGGCTGTAACCTTCCCCCAAGACCCGAGACCTTGGTGAGTTAAATACGATCCTTTATGTATAATGCACCTCAGAGAGAAAAATAACCTTTTTGTCCTCCGAGGTTTTAAAACTGCTTTTATACTTACAAATGAAAGCCTTTAGAAAGTTGCTATCTTCTGATATATTGTGCCAAATGAGAGACCCCTGGTCATTCCTGCCACCTTGTGTATCTCCACGGGTTTCTGTAATCCTTGTAACCTGATATCTTATCACTACTCCTTTCCTCACCTGATGCTTCTAGACATTTTCTAACCAGGATAGATGTTTTTTATTGCATGCTGTTGAAAACCTTTCAGCTATGCCTCTTGGGATTCCTAATTAGCAAATCCCCTTCTTATGGTTTAAAGCTAAGAAAAAGTTTTAGGAAGGTACACTCTGAGCTGGCAAGATCATATCTTCCTGCTGACAGAGGTCAAACAATCACAGGAAACCCAGATATAACCCTGCCAATTAAGGGAAGGATGTTCATACATGAAGATCAGTGGGATTTAGATAATGACTAAATCACCAAATTTTAAAGCCTGTTAAGAAATAGAAAAGAGCAAAAAGAAACTTACAGCAAGATCTTCTCACTTAAGAAAAAAATCTGAGATGAAGTGCCATCAGTAAAGTGAAGGTGCTGAGTACAGGAGACCATTCACATCCACCCAAGCCTTTATTTTAATTGTCCTACAGCTGAACCACAGTTCAGCTTATTTGGAGGTAGTATGGGCTAATGGGAAGAGTTCTTGCCTTGAAGTCTGAAGTCCTGGGTTTAGGTCTCAGCTTCACCATATATTAGCTTTGTGAGGAAACTTCTTATTTTCTTTTGAACTTCAGTTTGCATTCCCACAAAACAGAGACAGTAAACCCTGTCTTATCCATTTCATAAGCTTTTATGAGGATACACAATGGGGCAATATATGAGGAAGCACTTTGTTAATTTTAAGATAGCATTAGCAGGACTACCTGCATAATTTGTGTGGCCCAGTAAAAAATGAAAGAGTGGGAACTTTGTCCAGAAATAAGAATTTCAAGATGATAACAACAGAACATTAAACCAAAGGTGACCTCCTTAGCATGGGACCCTGTGTGATTGACTGTACAGATCACTGTACACTGACTGTGTGACTACCAGCCCTGAGTGGTGTGGTAGTCACACAGGGTGCCTGCTCTGGCTCCACTCCTCGTGCTACCACTGCTGCAGGAATTAAGAGCAGCCATTGCCACTGCTGTAGCAAAGCTGCTTTGTCTTTCTGATGTCCTGTTTACTTGTAATGCATTTCCCTTTATATAGGAGTGATATAGATAAATAAGGTGTGAGATTTAGTTAGGCTAATACTATTGTTACTACACTCCTGGTTTATTAGTTATTAAAATCTTGATCCAGATGGCAACTCTCAAATGAAAGTCATTTTTTACTGATGATTAAATATTTCCATGGGGAACTAAATTATAACTTTTCATTCAAGCTTTTAGAACACATCCTGCTCTTCAGTGGGACATCCTGTACTTCTCTCCAGAAAACCACCTGCCACGTTAGGAAGGAATGTGGTAGTTGCTTGAGAAATTCCAGTTCAGCTTTCTGTCCAAAGATATTTGATCCTTCCATGGGGAAATCATTAGATACCTATTTGTGCCCAGAGCTGCCAGGAGCACTAATAAAGTCTCTGGAAAGTCGTGGTATAGACAGACACAGGAGATATACAAGAAATGGAAAAAAATCCAATAAGTTGATCTCCCTGTGGGGTGGCACAAAATTGTTTACTATAACCTGGATTTCTTTCCAGTCTTCTTTTAAATGTAATTTCATAAACTTCTTCTAGGACAAGAAGTTTTTTTTTTTTTCCTTGACATTCAGGGAAAAAAAAGACATTTATTTTTCAAACGTCATTGCATTGTATGGACTTATATTTCTTGTTCTTCCAGAATTATTTTCTTCTTTAGTGTTTTACCTCCCAAGTACTCTATTTACAGACTCCTTTGAACCATCTCAGAAATTGTAAAGACCAGCTGTTCATACATGATGTTTTCTCTTACTGAATTAATTAGTCATATTATAATCATCGCCACGGTTCATCTTGGAACATGCTCCTATTTGTCACCTGGTCTATGTTGCTGAGCTGCTCCAAACAGAATTAAAAAATTTTTGGTTCTTCATTTACAGAGATCTATGCATATTTCTGGACATTATTTTAGAACTATCCTAAGTTATTGCTATGAGCTAGATGACTGGTGACCAGGGGAAATCAGCTAGAGGAGATTGTTCAAACAGTGCTAAAACCAGAGTTCTAACAAGAAAACCAGGCATTGGATTTTGTAATTAGCAGATCAATTTCATTAAACTCCTAAATTGTTCAGCCCAACCACCATTTTTTTTTAAGAGCGTGACTTCCAGTCAAAGCTGCTTTTTATTTTTTTTAAATCATCAGATAAAATTGTATATATTTATTGGTGAAGCCTGGCCAATTACAAATATGCAAAATAATTACCATTTTTTGTGGTGAAGACACAATGTCCACTTTTTGTATTATAATGGATATAATCATTAACTATAGTCACTTTGCTATCCAAAAGATCTCTTGAATTTATTCCTTCTAAGTGTAATTACATATTCTTTGACCAATATGTCCCTAACACCCCCCCATCACCCCAGACTCTAGTTATTACTCTTTTTAAAAAAATATTTATTTATTTAGTTAGTTGTAAACAATGTCTTTATTTATTTTTACGTGATGCTGAGGATCAAACCCAGGCTGCCACGCATGTGCTAGGTGAGTGCTCTACTGCTGAGCCACAACCCTAGACCTCTAGTTATGACTCTTCTACTCTATTCTGATGACATCAATTTTTTTAGATTTCACATATAATAAAAATCATGTGCCATTTATCTTTCTGTGCCTGGTTTGTTTTACTTAACAGAACATGCTACAGGTTCAACAATGTTGTCTCTAATGATAGGATTTATTTATTTTCATGGTTAGTTTTCCACTGTGTATATGTACCACATTTTCTTTATCTATTCTCTTGTGATGGACACTTAGGTTGATTCCATGTCTTACCATATCTTGGCTATTGTGAACAGTGCTGCAATGAACATTCAAGTGCAGATACTTCTTTGATACACTGATTTAATTTCCTTTGATATATACCCAGCAATGGGTTGTTGGATACCAACTGCGCATAAAGCAAGGTCTTTAAGGATATGGGGATTATAGAGATGTACTATTTGGATCTCTCTTCAGGAAGAAAGTGCAGTTTTAGCTACAAGGAATGCACTTAGTTACAAAGTGCACAGCAGATATACACCTACCAGTGTACCAGATCTACCCATAGCACTTGGGTCAAGGATATCATCTTCCCACACAGCTCTCCGCTCATTACTGAGCATGGTAGTTATACTAGGGCCTGGTCATTTCTGTCCAATATAATAAGCTGTCTGCTTCAGAGCTCCCTATCAGGTGCTAGACAGCCAGCAGCTCTCTTCGATCAATCTTATTTTCTTCTTTCTTTATTTTCACATGTATCAGATTTGCTGAGCCCCCTAAAGTCTTTTCCTGTTCAATCTGAACCTTCTCACTTTAGCTTTGTTGAGCATTATGCCCAAATGATTCATTTAATTCTCAACAGATGCAGAAGATACTCAAGACAGACTCAGCATGGGCTTCACTCAGCCTCCTGTTTTGGAAAAGCCCCATTGTTTCTGTGACCACCTCCTTCAAGTCTGTGAGATGCACCACCTCTGCTGGAATCTGGCTCCCCTCACCAACTCCAGCCTCAGACTGTGTACTGAGATGGATGCCCAGCATTTGCTGAAGGGGAAAGTGATATCACCAGCCAGGGAATTAATACCCTATGGTGTGAGTGTTGACTAGTGCAGGGGCAGGAGGTCTGTTCTATCCCTATCCCCTGGATTGTCTGCAAACACAGTAGTTCTACTTAACTCTATATGAGGGATTGAGCAATCAATGGAGATTGCCAAAGTTGTGGCCAGTTCAGGAACATGCTTTCGGTGCTTTCCTTCTCTGGTTTCCTTTTCTTCTTCTTTACTCAGCTTTTGCATCTCTGTGACCAAAATACCCAATAAGAACAACTTAGATGAGAAGAAGTTTATTTGAGGCTCACAATTTCAGAGGTCTCAGTCTACAGATGGCCAACTCCATTGCTCTGGGCCCAAGGTGAGGCAGCACATCACCAGGGGAGGGCCCAGCAGAGGAAAGCTTCTTATCTGTTGGTGAGATCAGGAAGCAGAGAGAAAGAGAGAGGAAGTGGCTGTAGAAAGAACGACCATTCCAGGACACATTCCCAGTGACCTACCATCTCCAGCCATGCCCCACCTGCCTACAGTTACCACTGGGCCAGTCCATTCAAATAGAATGGGTTGATTAGATTACAACTCTCCTAATCCAATGGTCCTGCATTCACAGGAGCTTCTGGGGGACACTCATATCTAAGCCACAACACCTCTACCCTGGCTTCTCTGAAATTACTCTCCTCAAAAAAAAAAAAAAAAAAAAATGTTAGCAATAAGCTTTAGTCTTAACTTTCCAGGGAAATTTAACTGAGACAGGCATCATTAAATATTTGTTAATATTATTGGCATTATTCCACATACTTGACACTCTTCAAGTCACTATTTTATTCAGATCACATATCTGTGTAATCTAGCAAAATTTATTTATTGAAAAATAGCAAAATACTCATAAAGTTTTGGAGGCATTCTATTGCTTCTAGTAGAAGAAAGATTCATAGACATCTACAGCCCACTAGTATATGTTTATATAACTTGTTCACGATCTACTTAGGAATATTGAATGGTACTATGATATATAACTTTCTATTAGTAGATTTTGATAGTAATTTTAATTACAAACATGTTATTCTTGCTACATTAATATATTTAGATGAAGGGTCTTAAACGTCTCAGCTTAGAGTTTGAGCAATTTCTCTGCACATTTGGAAGTTACTAGAGGTTGCAGGGCAATGAAGAGACATGATCACAGTAAGGTTTCTACATGTTTTTATTAAGGCATAATATTTGTACCTGTAATGGGTTACATTATGGCAATTATATACATAGACACAATGTGTGACAGTTAAATCTGGGTAGTAAGCATTTCTATCTCTTCACATATCAATTGTTTTATGTGTTGGGAGTTTCATACTCTTCTGGTAATTTTGAAGTATATAATGGATTGTTTTAAACAACAGTTATCCTGCTGTATTGTATAAAAGCAAGAACAACTTCCTCCTTTCTCTTGTGTGTTGCTATGCTTTATTGAAATTCTTTAAGTCTCCTCTTTCTTTGCCCTTCCTTATTTCTAGTTATGACCATTCCATTCCATTTTTTTGTAGAAGATTTGCTTTTTAGTTCAACAAAGAGTGAGAACATGCTGTATTTGTATTTATTTCTGGCTCATTTCACCTAAAATAATGACCCCTAGTTCCATCCATGTTGCTGCAAATGACAGGTTGGTTGAATAATATTCCATTGTGTATATATACCACAATTTCTTTATTCTTTCATCCATGATTGGCATCTAGGTTAATTATATATTTTAGCTATTGTGAAGTTTGCTTCAATAAACATGGGAACTTCATCTCCTTTGGTTATGTACTTGGAAGTGGAATATTTGAATTATGGTATTCTATTTTAAGTTTTATGAGGCATCTCCATACTCTTTTTCATAATTGCTATATTAATTTACATCCCAACCAATAGTATACAAGTTTCCCTTTCTTTAAGTTCTTATCAGCATTTTGTTGTTGTTGTTGCTGTTTTTAAAAAAAATATTTTTTAGTTATTGATGGACCTTTATTTTATTTATTTGTATGTGGTGATGAGAATTGAACCCATGCTAAGCAAGCACTCTTCTGCAGAGCTACAACCCCAGCCCTGTTGTTGTTTTCTTTTGTCTTTTGGATGATAGTCATTCTACCTGGCATGAGATGATATCTCATTGTGGTTTTGATTTGCATTTCCCTGATTAGTGAAACTGAGCATTTTAGCATTTTTTTCATGAACTTGTTGGCTCTTTGTATTTTTTTTTTTTTTTTTTTTTTTGGTAATGTGTCTATTTAGTTCTTTATGCCATTTTTAATTTTTTTTTGGTGTTGAGCTCTTTAAGCTTCTTACATATTTTGTATATTGATCTTTTGTCAGATGAATAGCTTGCGAATATCTTCTCCCATTCTGTAGGTTGTCTCTTAATTCTGTTGATTATTTCCTTGACCATGTGCATAAATTTGTTAGTGTGATATATAACCCTATTTGTCTATTTTTACCTGTACCTTTGGGTTCTATGTAAAAAGCCATTTCCTGTTCCAGCTTTTAAAAGTGTTTTCCTTACATTTTCATGGGGGTAATTTCACTTTTTTGGTTTTGTTTTGGTTTTGGGGACAGGATCTTGCAATGTTTTCCAGGATGGTCTCAAATGTTGTCGCCGGAAAGGGATTGCAGCCTGGAACGGCAGCGCCATGGGAAGGAGTCCGGAGACAGGATGGAGATGAAAATATTCTTTAATCTTACAAGAAACTACAATATATCTATACAATAGCGATAACCCTGTCTTTTCTCTCTCTGGTCTCTTCCCATGCGCCCGAGCAGCAATGGCGCTAGCTCGATCTGCTGAGTCACCGTTCAAATCTCTCGAGATCCTCGACCACGTCCCGCGAGATCCCAGACCAAGTCCCGTGAGACTACGGAAGGCGGAAATGCCCAAAAATGTCTATGGCCCAATAGTCAACCGCAATCTTAGCTATCTCCCCAAACAGGGCTCCTGCATTTCCCCCTTTTGTTTTAAAAGAGGGGATGCTCTAGGACGTCTATGTGCAACCAACATTCTTACCCGTCATCGGATAATCAAGGCTGTGCCCTTGACTCCTGTCTTAGGTTGATATGTCGGCCACATGAGACTATCCCGTGCGACTGTGCCTGTCTTAGGTTGTCCCCCTCTGGGGATCTTACCCGTCATTGGCTAACCAGCCATCCAATGGAGCCCTTTAGGATCGACTGTGTAAGATGACTAACAGCCGTCCAATTGTGGGGAGATGCTGCGGCTTTAAGGCAACAAGCCTTTTGGTGACGAGCCAAATTGCATAGCATATCAAATTCTTTAAACAAATCAGCTGCCTTAAGTTCTATCAAGTAACACACTGAGTTGTCTAAACAAATACCCCCAAGGTACTGTCCCATGAAGTCCCAAACAATGAAAGATCAAAATGTCCACTTGTTATAACACGTAGATCTAGGAGGCCCCATGCATGCAGAGCAGAGGCCACACTACTGGTGAGGTTGTTTGACATTTGAGCAGCAGGGATGCTTGCAGCGACCGCGATCCCTGCATCTGTAGCAGCAGCCGTCTTTTTTTATGTCTAGACAATGCCACCGGCAAATCTTCAGGGCCCGCTCCCTAGAGACTCAAGCATCAATTATTAAAGGAAAGGCAGTGCTATTCTAGCACTGAGTCAAGAGGCGAGTTGTCAAACTAAAAAATAGAATTATTAGATTAGAAAATTAAAGTTGATTTCTGCTCACACACATTGCAGCCTGAGCTCCCACAAACATAAGCTGGCAAAACATCATATTTAGAACAAAACAAAGAAAGACTGAGGGTATTTACTGTATTAAAGATAGATTAAAGAAAAACTAAAAGCACTTTGGAGAAATAATTTGTTAGCTGGAACTCTTGAGTTTCTGCATACACAGCAGTCCTTTACCTGTTGAAATGATTGAAATTAATCATTTATTAAACAAATGAAGTTAATAACAAATAAGCAACCTTATGTCAAAACACCAAAATATCAGGTTATACAGCCCTAGTCATATTTTTCGCTTAAGAGAAATCCCTGGGACACCTATAAAACAAAATTGAAGGTACCTTCACTTATTAAATTATTTACCCAATTAGAATACTCTTAAACTTAAATGAATTAGAGTTATTTGGATCCATATATATATATATATATATATATATATATATATATATTATATTCACAAGCACTTTGTTGTTTTTGATGTCAGACTGGACAGACAGACGTACATACAAACATAAATTTGTGACGTCACATTAACATGAAATTTAGACAAATACACAGACATAAACACATATATAAAAAGAAAAAAAAATACAATTGTGTGCACACTAAAGAGAGATCTCTTCGTCCCAGCCGGGAGGAATGACACTTAAGTTGTGACGTATTTTGAAGGACTCTTTTAAGGGAATCATTCCGTATCTTCATCATGGTCCTCTTGATTTTGTACCTTTTTTATTAATCTTGATTCCTCAACAACTTCATCTTGATCCTTTTGATTTGGTACTTGCTTTATTAATCTAGATGGTATCCATATTGGAGAGGATTCATGCTTTGGAAAAACACAAACAGATCCTCTCCCCCAAATTAACACTGGATCTGGACCTTTCCATGTACCTGAAAGAACATCCTTCCAGTAAACCAAAGGTTTATGTTGTTGATGTGGGTTCCAATGTCTGTCTCCAGCAGAATAACCATCAGAGTCTAAAGTTAAAAAATTTAAGGTAAACAGGGCAACTGCCTTAGGATTTTTCCAGTTTCCTTCTTTCTGTTTTAACAACATAACTTTTAGTGTGCGGTTTGCTCTTTCAATAATGCCCTGACCCTGAGGATTGTATGGGATGCCTGTTTTATGGGATATGTTGAATTTTGCGCAAAACTCTTTGAAAGATGAGGATGTATATGCGGGGCCATTATCTGTTTTAAGCATTTTGGGGATGCCCAATGCAGCAAAAGCTTGTAAACAATGAGATGTGACATCTTTAACTTTTTCTCCAGAATGTAAGGAAGCAAAAATCATGCCTGAGCATGTATCTATGGTTACATGAATAAATTGCAATTTTCCAAAACTTGGCTCATGAGTAACATCCATCTGCCACAAATGATTGGGCATTAATCCTCTAGGGTTAACACCAAAATGAGGATTGGGCAAATGTGTCATACAAGATTTACAATCTTTTACAATTGTTCTGGCTTGCTCCTTTGTGATTTTAAACCTACGTTGCAAGGTGGTGCTGTTGACGTGAAACTGGGAATGAAATAAAGTAGCTTGTTGTAGTGCTGAAAGTATAAATATTGTTTTTGTAAGTTCATCAGCCTTTTGATTACTTTCATGGAGGGGGCCAGGCAAATTAGTATGTGCTCTAATATGGCCCATGAATAGAGGTTCTTTTCTTGCCCACAAAAGTTTTTGTATTTGATAAAACAATTTAAAAGCTGGAGTATGAGGTGCTATTGGTCCTGCTAACTCTAATTTTGGGACGGCTTGTACAATATAGTGGCTATCTGAAAAGATGTTTATGGGCTGGTCTCTAAAATTTTCCAGAGCTCTTACCACAGCTTCCAATTCCACTAGTTGAGCTGATTTGTGTGCAGTTATGTAAGTCATATTTTCTTTTGTAGTGACTACTGCAGCAGTACCATTTGAGGACCCATCTGTAAATACATTAAATGCCTTAGGAATAGGTTGATTTTTTATTACCTGTGGAAATATAATAGGATGATTTATACAAAAAGATAATATAGGAGACTTAGGAAGGTGATTATCAAAATTTGCAGAGGTAGAGCATCTAGCTATAGCCCAGTCATTATCGTTGAAGCATAAATATTCAATCTGTGACGATGAATAGGGAGTAATAATAGTAGCAGGGTGAATGCCAAATATTTTAGTAGAAGTTTTAAGTCCTTGAAGAATAAGTTTAGCCACCATGGAGGTATAAGACTCAATTATGCTTTTAGGAGAGACAGGCAAATGTATCCATAATAAAGGCCCTTGTTGCCAAAATACTCCTGTGGGTGTATATTGTGAAGAAATAATAATCAATATCAGCAGTTGAGTTAAATCAAATCTGTCACAATGAGCTCCTTCGATGGCTTTTTCTACTACCTTTAAAGCTTTCCTAGCATCAGGAGTCAATGTTCGCGGTGAGGATGGATCAGGGTCCCCTCGAAGGATATCAAATAAAGGTTTTAATTGGCTAGTAGTGAGGTTTAGTGTAGGGCGAAGCCAATTAATGTCTCCCAGTAGTTTTTTGGAAATCATTGAGGGTGGTTAAATGTTCTTTATTTATTAAAATTTTTTGGTGTCTAACAAAAGTATCCATGATTTAAAATCCTAAATATAATATGGGAGATCTGGTTTGAACTTTTTCTTCTGCTATATATAATCCGTATTTTTTAAAATTTTCTACCACATCACTGAATGTATTAAATAAGATTTTTTGATTAGGGTGGGCCAATAAAATATCATCCATGTAATGTAGACACATGAGGTTTGGATATTTATTTTTAATGGGTTGGATGGCCTTGTCCACATATATTTGGCATATGGTGGGGCTATTAGCCATTCCCTGTGGCAAAACCTTCCATTGATATCTCTGATCAGGGCCATTATTGTTAATAGAAGGAACTGAAAAGGCAAACCTGGGGGCATCCAGAGGATGTAGGGGAATAGAAAAGAAGCAATCCTTTATATCAAGACTAATAACATGGAAATTTTTTGGAATAGCTATAGGATTCGGAAGTCCAGGTTGAGTAGGGCCCATGACTTGCATGGTTTTATTAATTTGTCTAAGATCATGTAATAATCGCCATTTTCCTGATTTTTTCTTGATCACAAATATGGGGGAATTCCAGGGAGAGGTGGAAGGTTCTATATGTCCTGCTTCTAATTGTTCCTGAACTAGTAGGTGGGCCGCTTGTAATTTCTCTTTAGATAGGGACCACTGAGGGACCCACACTGGCTTATCAGAAAGCCATGGTATTTTCAAAATTATTTTCTCAGTGGCCTCGAAGAAAAATGTCTTTTTCCTATATGATAATGATTTCTTTTGGGGTTAAGTTTACCCTGTACTTTTTGATGATTTCTTATAGGGTTAAGATTACTCTGTAGATTTTTACATTTAACACCTGCAAGTTTGGTTGCAAGGTGTACTCCCATTTGTTGTAAAATATCTCTTCCCCATAAAGTAACCGGTAGATTAGGTAAAACATAAGGCTGAAACGTGCCTTTATGTCCTTCATCATCCTCCCATTTTAAAATTACCGCACTTTTTTCTGGGAGGTTATTATATCCCAAGCCTCTTAAACTGGTTGAAGCTTTTTGCAGAGGCCAGTGTTTGGGCCATTGACGTAAATTAATGATGAAAGAATCAGCTCCAGTATCTATAAGACCCTCCATTTCTATTCCTTGGATTCTTATTTTACATATAGGCCTCCTTGTACAGTCCCGAACCCAGCAAACCATGGGTTTCGAATCAGTGGAACAAAATCCTCTATTGTTCCTATTTAGAGGCATATTCATTTTAAATGACTTATGTAAATTTGGAAGGAGGAGCAGCTGAGCAATTCTATCTCCCTGATTAATAGAACTTATACTTTGGGGTGAGCTAAGCATTATTTTTATTTCCCCTTTATAGTCTGAGTTTATTACGCCTGGGGTCACTTGCAAACCTAATAAGCTCTCTGGACTTCACCCGATAATAAGTCCTACAGTCCCTGAGGGAAGAGGTCCCCTGACTCCTGTGGGAATCAGTTGAACCCCCATTTCAGGTGTTAACACTATTCGGGCGGTGGAACAGAGGTCTAATCCTGCATTTCCTCCTGTTCCTCTGGCGAGGGAGTGGATGGGTAGTAGGGATTGTGTTGGGGAAGCATCTGAGTGGATGCTTGAGAATACTCCTCCTCCAATGCCTCGTACATTTGTGGGCCCCGGGGCATTGGGCCCCGTGCCCCGTTTTTTGAATTCCTGAACAAAGGATTTCCATGGATGTCAAATTTTGAATAGCATTTATTGGCCCAATGATTTCCTTTCTTACACCTGGGGCAGCAACCTGGAGCACGGTATGAATTTGGTCTTATTTCTCTTTTAGGATTTTGCCTAGAATAGCCTGATTGATTATAATGTCTATGTTGAGCTCTTGTAAAATTTTGAGGGGCAGCATCTCTCACAGCTGCTGCAATCATATTCCCTGTGACAAAGGCATCATTTATATCTTTACATAATTGTATATATATGGAAAGATCCTTTTTATTTTTCCATGGCCTGATGGCTTCCTGGCAATACTTATTAGCATTTTCGTATGCTAATTGGACAACTAATGGCATAACTTGATCAATGTCTCCAAAAACTCTACCTGCAGTTCTCAAAAGTCGATCAGCAAATTCAGCATATGGTTCATTAGGTCCTTGAATTACTTTGGACAAGCTACCTTGTAGATCCCCAGGTCCTTGTAGCTGCGTTTATCTGAGCATATACTCCTGGGGTATAATATTTTTGATCCTGTACATCTGCGAATTGCCCTTCTCCTGTGAGCATTTCTATATTATGGTCTTCAAACCCTGCCTATGCGTTTCTTTTAGCTGTTTCTATACAAAGTTCTTGAAATTGCGATCGCCAAACCAAGTATTGTCCCCACTTAATGTTGCTTTACATAGACGTTTCCAGTCTGCGGGGGTTAAGCTAAAGGTGTTAAGGGACTCCAGTATACTCAACGTGAAAGGAGCTTGGGGTCCATAAGTCATTACTGCCTCTTTGAGATTTTTTATTGTTTTGAAATCTACTGGCTGGTGGCCCCTCTGTCCATTTTCATGTTCAAATAATGGCAGTTCCCAACGTATCTGTGAGTTACCCTCGAGAGCACATAAGCGCTCAGAAAGACTTTTTATTTCTGTTTCTAGGGTATGCAAACGCCTAGTGATACCCTTCATATTTTCTGTAATCGATTTCACCCATGGGGGAGTAGAGGACACAAGTTCCTCCACTTGATGATCCCTTATCTTGGTCTTCCTTAATTTCCTTTTGTTCATTTTTCTCAAAATCACCTTTAGTTAATTCCTCCTCACTACTACTACTCTCATTGGTCCTAACTGACTCAGTAACATCCTGAGTCCCAGGTTCAATTGAGACCATGTATCCTTGAAGTATCTCTAATAAATCTTGAATAGCTTTAGCAGCTCGGATCTTTGTCATTTTGGGGACGCTTCTAATACTCTCCTTACTGGTCTTAGTTGACTCAGCGGAATCTACGCTTTCATGATCGCCTTCACTGTTTTCTAAATCCTCCTCACTAACGACAGACTCATCTATATCAAATAATTCATCAAGAGCCTCGTACACTTGGGTCTTAGTTATTTTTGAACCCATTTTAACCGCTCTGACTAGAGACTCCTGCAAGGTTTCTCAGTTCTTACCTGCCGTGCTGAAATCCCCGTACGGGCCACCAACTGTTGTCGCCAGAAAGGGATTGCAGCCTGGAACGGCAGCGCCGTGGGAAGGAGTTCGGAGACAGGATGGAGACGAAAATATTCTTTAATCTTACAAGAAACTACAATATATCTATACAATAGCGATAACCCTGTCTTTTCTCTCTCTGGTCTCTTCCCATGCGCCCGAGCAGCAATGGCGCTAGCTCGATCTGCTGAGTCACCGTTCAAATCTCTCAAGATCCTCAACCAAGTCCCGTGAGATCCCAGACCAAGTCCCGTGAGACTACGGAAGGCGGAAATGCCCAAAAATGTCTATGGCCCAATAGTCAACCGCAATCTTAGCTATCTCCCCAAACAGGGCTCCTGCACTCAAACTCGTGGGCTTTAGGGGTCCCCCTGCCTCTGTCTTATGAGTAGCTAAGTTGCAGGCACATGCCACCAGTTTCAGATTTAATCTTTACATGTTTTTACTCATTTTGAGTTTACTTTTGTGTACAGTGAAAGAAAGGGATCTTGTTTCATTCATCTATCTGTCTATCTGTCTGTCTATTTATCTATCCTCTATACATCTCTAATTTTGTCAGCACCATTTTTTGAAGAGACTGCATTTTCTCCAGTGGAGTTCTTGGCAGCTTTGTAAAAAAATAAGTTGACTATATGAGTGTAGATTAATTTCTAGGTTCCATATTCTGTCCTATTGGTCTACGTGTCTATTTTTTATGCCAGTACCATGCTGTTATCATTACTATACCCTTACAGCATGTTTTAAAGTCAGGAATTGTGATGCCAACAGCTCTTTTTTATTTGTTCATTTTCTTAGGATTACTTTTGCTATTTTGAGTTTTTTCAGGTTCTATATGATTTGGGAGATTGCTTTTTTAAATTTATGTGAAGAAAGTTATTAGTATTTTGAGGGGGATTGCATTCAATCTATAGGTAGCTTTGAGTAGAATGGTTATTTTAACAATATTAATTCTCCTAATCCATGAACATGGGATATTTTTTATTTTTTGTTGTGTGTGTGTGTGTGTGTGTGTGTGTTCTCTATAATTTCTTTCATCAGTGTTTTTAATTTTCATTGTACAGATCTTTTATTCCTTCATTAAATATATTCCTTTTTTTTAAACTATTGCAAAAGGAATTGCCTTTTAAATTTCCTTTTAAGCAAGTTCAGTATTGGTGTCCAAAAAATATTACTCTTTATTATCAATTTTGTATCCTGCAACTTTACTGAATTTGTTTTTAAGTTCTAACAGCTTCTTGATAGAGTATTTTGGCTTTTACATGTAAAATATTTTGTCATCAGCAACCATGGAGCATTTAATGTATTTCTTTCCAGTTTGGATATCTTTTATTTTTTCTTTTTTTCTAATTGCTGTTGCAAAGATTTCCAGTACTATATTAAATAAGAGGGCTGAAAGTGGATGTCTTTGTTTTGTTCCTGAAGAGTAAAATTTTAAGGAGATTAGTGTGGAGGTGAGTGAAATTCAAAAGAAAGAGTAAGTGTCAAATATGAAAGGCTATGAAAGGCATTGGTATTACAGAATATCCCCTTAGAGATGTGGAGTATCCCAAATAACTATAATTTGGAAGCAAGTAAGAGGAGGGAAGCTGGAAGAGTTTGGTTGTATCCCCTAAAGATTCACTGTAATTGTACAAATATTTACTTTTTATTCCTTGGTAGGGAGATGAAGCCAACTAGATATTTATTCAAACATTTATTAAACATGACTACACAAAGAATTTTACATGCACAATCACATTTAGCCCTCAACAATTTATAAAGTATGCATTCTTAATTCCCTTTCATAGATGAAGAAAAATATACTTGAAGTACTAAGAGCTTAGTGTAGCACACTTTCTATGTAAATATATCAAAATTTTCTGTCAGAATTTAATTATTCTATCAAAATTTAAACCACAGGTTTCTGACTCTATTGCCTGTGCTTCCTACACCACACCACACTGCCTGCCACTATAATGACCTTTATGATCAAGAACCAAGTAAGTGATAGACACACAACTGGGCCATACAAGGTAGTATACAACTTAGATGTCAGAATTTTATGAAAATTTTCTTCTATTTTTTTCTTTATTTCTCAAACTTGTGAGTAATATGTATCTTTGACATGCAAGAATAAGTGATTATTCAAAGCCTCCTTAAACACAGAGGTAAATTTTCATGTCCCAGGACCAAGACAAGAAGAAATTGTTAGAGCATCAAGATACATTTTCCAAATGTAAAGTTCATTCTTATCAAATGGAATTTGCTGTCTTCCACCTTATTGGCCTTTCTGGATTTTTGGACTCAAGGTTGTCCTGGCCATTTCTCCTGTAGCAGAACGGCAATTGCTTTGTGTGTGTGTATTTCTGTGTAGGGGTATTTACTGTAACTATCATGTGATTTTTGCCAAACTTAGGAAATGTTCAAAACATGAGTAAAATTGTTTATAGCTTGCCAGTGCAGCTGCAGGGGAGTTGAAATGATTTCCCACAGCATAATCATCATACCAAATGCTGTTTTTATGAAAATAAGCAAACAGTTAATAGAATTAAACTGGATTCTTTATTCTATCAAGAAAATTTCATAATTTTATAAGGTAATAATATTTAAATTTAAACTAATTCTTGTGCAGGAATTCAAAGTTTTAAAATAGTGATGAGGAAACATCTTTTGAGGAGACAGTCAAATTTCCTTAACCTTTTCTGAAACATTGCAAACTTTCTTCTAATTCCTGGCTCTAATGGTTCACTAAATCATTGTTTAATAATATGGCAGATTCATCTTACTCTAATAGTTTAAGTAAACTGTAAAGATAAGTTGTGAAACTAATTAGAGATGATTTCTTACTTTGCATGATTATTCACTATACAATGACTTTAAAGAGTTTATTGAAAATAGAATTCTCTTTGTGAATACATCTGTTTTGATATGCACTTCTGGGAATGCTGGTGATCCTTGACATACATATCAATGATGTATGTGCACATGAATCAATTATCCTTGCTCCAGGAGCCAATGGGGCAATCAGCTAGCCAGGAGCCATGCTTAATGCTTGTCTTTGCAGCTGGATTCCAGATAGAATCTCCTGTTTTCCTACAGACTATTATACTCCCACAGAATGCAGATAGCTGTGTTTATGTGTGTGCATGTGTATGCATACATAAGCATAGAGATATGTCATATCTTGTATAGAGATATGTCTTTCTGCATTACTAAGATTTCAACTCCATGAGGGTAGGATTTATGAATGATATTGTTGGTTGTGGTATCCAGAGTCTAGTCCAATACCTGGCACATGGAAAATACTCAAACTAGGTCTTTAAACATATTGGTTTATTATTTACTCATTCATTTATTTTTTAATTCATCTAACATGTGTTGAATGCCTTCTATAAGACAGTTACTCATATAGGTATTAAGAAAGTTAAATGAGGTGTTAAAATATGTGTGAATATTTTTGTATAAAGGCTATATAGCTACAGATCAAGGAGCTTCTGATGCATCTGCAGCATTGACTCTGAAGGTTTTGATATAGGAATATCTCATAGTTCAGGTTCTGATGGAGCAGTGATCACTATTACTTTATGGGCAAGGGAATCAATTTTCTGGTTCCAGTGTGAATAATCTTGAGATTAGAGGGTTAAATGTATTCTTAGAATCTAATTTAGAGCTATAAATTAATATTTCTTTAGAAATAACATTTAAAAATGCACCTAAGAATTTTAAATCTAATAGTGACAAGGTAAGCTAGTGATATATGAACAAGGAAAGTTAGTGATATATAAATAATAGAAGTTGAGAATCCCTAATTCAAAACCTAAAATCCCAAATATTCCAAAATCTGAAGCTTTTTGAGCACTAACATAATTCCACAAGTAGAAAATTCCAAACTGACTCCCCATGATGACTCACATCAAATTTCTGGAGCCCTAAACATATTTTATAAAATTACCTTCAGGTTATATGTAAAATGTAATATAAAACACAAAAATAATTCATGTTTAGAATTGGGTCCCATTCCTAAGATATCTCATGAATATGTAAATATTGCAAAATCCAAAAATTCTAAAATCTAAAATGCTTCTCTTCCCAAGCATTTTGGATAAGGGATACCCAACCTGTAATATTCTTAGCTTAATGACACAAAAAACTCTTTATCCACAATAGGGTACCAACTAATATAATCTTCATTTTATATTCATTTATAAGAGAATTTATTCTAGCTTCCAAACAATAGTAGAATGTGGGATTCTTAAGGAAAAAAGTTCACAAATTTATTCATTTTTATATGTACAGTACAGTCTTTGTCACATTGTAGGTGTTTAAAATATATTGCTAAATGGTTAAGGTTCCTACTATATGAAACATGAAACTCCTAAGAGAAAGAAAGGTGAAAATATCATTCAGTTCATAAGAAGTAAGGATATCCATTATATTTTTTTGTGAAAATATAAAACATGTTAAATTTAAAAGTTCAATTTAAAATAATGAGTTGCCCCTCATTGTATTGACGGAAATTAAAGAGAATGAAAATATTCATTGGGAGGGTGTGAAGACACATAGCACAGACCTAAGTTACTTTTGGCTATATATGTTAGCATAGAGTGCCTGGGAGATTATTAGGGAAGTATTTCATAAGCTTTATTAAGTACACACTATCTGACCCAGCAACTCTACCTCTAGGAACTTATCCTTAAGGAGAGAATCTGACAAAAGAACAATATACTTGTATGTACATGGAGAGGTGAAGTAGTCTGTCTCCAGGCTGTTTTCAGAGTCAAGACTGCAACTTCAACTGTGGCTAGCTAGCTGGCCTGCTCTGCAGAATTCAGCCTTGCCAGTCCCCACAGTCACATGAATCAATTCCTTAAAATATCTCCATCTCTCCCATTCACACATTCTGTTGAATCCATTTTCTGAGAACCTGATTATTAAGACCTGTTGTGATCCAGGATGGATCTTTCTGGAGAGGGTAAGCATCCTAAGCATGTTGGTCTGGTTCCCCAGAAGCAGATCCTGAGAAGATTTTCATTGCACTGATTTATTAAGGATGTGCTTTAACATGTGCTCAGAAATCAAGCGAGAGAATCAGAATGGAGGAAGGGAAGAAGCCAAGCAAGGATCCAGTCTTACTTCAAGTCTTAGCCTCAGCCTGGTGATGCAGGAGAGCTCTGGAGAGTAAATTATACCTAAGAGCTTGTTCCAAGTTGTGTCTGAGGAGCTAGATTTTCAACAATGGCATTGTTAGTTAAGAATACTCCCAGAGGGAGCATCAATTTCCAGGCATTTCAGGGTACCTATTTTTGCAGGCAAACCAGCTCTAGTAGCTTAAGGGCAGTCCTCCAAAGAGAGTCCCAGGTTTGGCGTCAGAGGCACACAGAAGCAGAGGAGGGGCACAGAGGCACTCTGAAAGGGATTGGAGAGGTCTGGGCATCTAGTGTCTACTATACCACAGTGTCCACTACTTATCACAGAGATAGTGTGGCAGGGGGAAGAGAAAAATGCACTTATTGTTTTATTAAGTTCGGGGTCCAGAGAAGTTCAATTTAGTTAATAAGTGGAACATAGGCTTATTCTGATACCTTAAGAAAATGTTTACTAGACTAAGCTGCTAGAACTCAACTGACTCATAGAGATAATTTGCTTTCTATTTTGGTAAAGTAAGTCTCACCTATAAAATTTGAAATGTTTATAGTACTAGTTTAATAACAGGGTAGTAAGAGTTCCCTCTTTCTTTCTTGATATAGCTACCTAGACTTAAGAGATTCATTGCCATAAATGAAGACTCTATAACATGTGGGGCTAAGTTTCTCTTCTCTACTTTGTATAAATAGTGTTTGGTGAAATTTACCTTTGTTCTGCAGGCATCAAAATAACTGAACACTTGGTTATTTCACTAAAGCTGTCAGTTATAGGGTTGCTTGTTGCAGGGAGATAAGACCCTGCCTTGCAGGATATGTATTTTATGAGAAAAGGGACACAATACTAGAAGTGTAGCTCTGATTTGTTGGAGCAGAAGCCACTAGGGTGACAATTAGTGGTAAGCAAATTGTGTTTAACTGGAAAAGGAACATACAATTTAGCATTTACAGGATAAAAACTATTCTTCCCCTCTAAAAAATATCGCCAAATATGGGATTCCTTTGAACTTTTCCCCTGCATTATTAATGTGCAGCATTCTTCCTGCTCTGTTTATTAAGTACTTTGCGATTAGACATCATGAGGGACAGAAAAGAAAGGGGAGGATAAGTTTCTGCCTCTAAGAAAGACTGTAAAACTAATGGCCATCAATTGTTTGGTTGAGCCTTGTCTCTGTCAGGTGTTATACTGGACATTTGGCTTCTAGGAGCTAATCTATTTTTCACCACAATACTGAAAAACAGGAATTGTTATTCTCATTTTTAAAATGAAGAAACTGAGGCTTAAAAAGACAAAAAATTTGGTTATGATAAAAATGTATTTGATTAAGCTTTCTAATCTGAACCAAACCTGTCTTATTACAAAGCTAAACTACTTGTTAAGAATAGTGTAAAAAACCTTAGAATCCAAATTGATCTGAGGCTAGAACAAACATGCAAAACCAGCAGAGATGAATTTTTAAAAAAAATCTGTATTTGAAGCAAAAGATCAATGAAGAAACAATGTGTTGATGAGGGCCACCAGTATAATATTGATGTGATATAGAGAACCAGAAACTTAAGTTTTGTTTTTCTTTTGTTTTTACCATCAAATAGAAATGATCTGCAAACCATAGGAGGGTAAAGAAAACATTGGATACAGGGAAATTTAAATCTATATTGGTAAAGATATTTTGAGACAGCAGCTAACAGATCTAAATGAACTAAGGTCTCCTGCTTGATGAAATATGCCCTTGAAGACTAGGACAACCTCAAACAGATCAATACTCTGTTCTATTCACTTCTAGCACCCTGTATAACAGTATATGTTTTCATTTGTAAGTATGTATTTCTTTGTGCTCTTATGTCAATGATGATTTTTCTGCTTACACTGTAAGCTCTAAGTCCATTGCCTTCCCCATTCCACTCTCCCCACTCCTGGCTACTACAGTGCCTGGAACTTGGTTGGAATCCAGCACATTTTCAAAAAAAAAAAAAAAAAAAAACACAGGAAGTTGCTAAACCCTCTCTGAGAAATCAGGGAGAACTGAAGAGGAGGATGCTAACTTGATTTTGAAAAAGATGTGATGGCAAATCGGGAGGACTTTTGATGACACAAACTTGTAGTCTGTAGGATTCACAATGCTGACAAGAATCTATTGACTGGTACAAAAAAGTTACTTTATCTGAATACTTTTAGGGAACATGCATTTTCTAGTTCATTACAATTTCCACCTCTTTCAGATTCACTCATGTTTCAGGGTCCAGTACACTGATGACATTGATTCTATGCAGTGTTCTAGAAATCACAATTGCAAAGTTGGATGGTTTGTTACAGCACATAAAATAGACAAGTTCTAACACACATGGTAAAGATATTTTGAGACAGCAGCTAACAGATCAAATGATTTCTAACTATGAAATTGACCAAATTATGCCTTGTGCATGCACAAAATGTAACAGTGAATCCCACTTTTATGCATAATTATAATGCACCAATAAAAAATCTTATATAAATGATTTCCAGCAAACTGCTTTCTTTGACAGTATTTGGCAGAAAAGGTATAGCAAATCAGGACTCTGGAAAGCTAAAGGATTCTTTCTGTTGTTTAACTTGTTCAACATGTTCATTGATGATTGAAGATCCTGGTGAATCAGGCACAAATCTAATTTTACAACATCTTTTTAAATAATACAACTTATATGTGATGATTTATTTGTCAATTTAATTGGTAATTTCAGGCTTTCTAATTTGGTAGTTGAGGGTATAATATCTTAACAGAATACAAATAATATTCAGGAATCTAGTGACATATTGAATGAGTTGGGCCACGAGTTCTTAAAAACAGAATTAAGACAGAAGTTACACTCCCACAAGATATCAACAGAAAAAAAGTAAAGAAAAAAAAAAAAAAAAAGAAAAAAAGAAACTCTCCTACATGAAATATGGACACATTTAAAAATTTCTCTGAATTATCACCATCATCTCCACTCCTACTCATTTTCCCCCATTCAATCTGTTTAGGGATGGTGAGAGCATCTTAGATTATAAAGAACAAGAATATATATTTTCTCATCCTCTCACCACACTTATTTAAAGACAGTGTACAAAGGAAATGATCTGAACAGTGTATGTGGTTCCTCCTCTGCTTTAGGATGAATTTGATAATTTTATTAGGAGGATACGATGACCTTTGAATGACCTTTGATTGATAAGGTACTGGTCTGTATGAAAAATGAAGTTAGTACTGCTCACCTTGAAGGGCTGTTGTGAGGATAATGTGAAGTTTCCTATGGTATCCGTCCTAGATTGAACCCACACTAGATTGGCCAGCACTGTGCTAAGCCTATCAGATACATTATATAAACCAGGATAAACCAGACATCAGCTGGGTACTTTGTTGCCATTCAAGAAATCAAATCTGAAATTCCAAAACTCTCCTAAGGTTTCTGCTAATTCTGAAGCACATTATTTTTCTAAAGGTTAACTCGTTATTCACCTGTTACCAAGTAGTTTTATTTATTTTTTGTTTTTAAAGTTTTAGTATCAGATACCCAGGCTTTTGAGGTATCTACTCCCTTAAATTTTTGTTTTTCTTTTTTCTTTTTTGCCTATAATATCTCTTCCTTTCTTTGCAAGTAAAAATGATAAACCTAGCACGGAATTGTAGACAGTAAAGTTTTGTAGTAGATTTTGAGAGGTTATCAAGTGTTGCTGATGTCATGTGATGTCCATTGTTTAATAAGTGTGTGTGTTTCATATTATTTTATACACTTTCACACATTCAGAACTTTCTCTTAACTCTTGGTGACATCTCTAATGATGTTTCTTATTGTGGCTCTTTTTCATTTATTGTTTTTGGCATTCCTGAGTACTTTCATTCTGGAAAAAGTATTTTGTTCAGTTCAAGGAAATATGATATCATTTCTTCAGTAATTTTATATTCAGGTTTTCTGGAACTCCTTTAGATATTGGAATGCTGAATATAATTTTCTAATTTTGTTACTGTGTCTTTTCTATTTTCTATCTTGTGTTATATTTAATCCTGCTTTCCTGGATTTTCAATTTTAATTGCTACCCCTGCTTTTATTTTATTTTTTTTGTCCAATTTTATTTATAACACATTTAATTTTCAGGAACAGTTTTTCATTCTAAGACAGTTCCCCTTTTAATTTTTTTTTTTTTTTTTTTTTTTTTTACAGCAGCTTTAGGTTAAAACAAAACTGAGCAGAAGGTACATATATCTCCTACCCCTACACAGGCACAGCACTCCCCATTATCAACATTCTTAACAGAATGGCAAATTTTCTATAATTGGTAAATCTATATTGACACACCATTGTCACCCAAAGTGTACAGCCTACACTAGGTGTATTAGTCAGGGTTCTCCAGAGGAGCAGAATCAACAGGAAGTATAATTGTAAAAAGGGGACTTATTAGGCTGACTTATGAGAACAGAAGCTGGGTAGTCCACATTGACCTTCTGCAGGCTGGAGAGCTGGAAGAACCAGTAGCTGTGCAGTCCAAGAGGCTGAAACGCTAGAACAAGAGATTAGGGTGCTACTCTAGTCTGAGACCAAAAGCTTCTGGAGAATCACTGGTAGAGTCCACTTTGGAAGAGGGAAGAAGTGAGGGCCTGATATCCTCAGACAATCCCAGCAGCAATCAAGAACTTCTTCAAGAAGAACTGAGCTCGCATCTGCTGCTGCTTCCTTGTTCTTCCAACTTTTATTCCATCCAAGCCACATCCTATTGGACTGTGCTGTCCATGCTTAGGGAGGGTCTCCATTTCAGTTGGCTATCCCACATGTCAATCATTCCTAGACACACCCTCACTGACACATTCATAATCCTCTTAATCCTCAGCATCTCTTAATCCAATAAATTTGACAATTCAAAATAACCATTACACTAGGGTTCACTCTTGGTGCTACACACAGCGTGAGTCTGGAAAAATGGATAATGACATCTACCAACTATTGTAGTATTACAGTATTTTCACTACTCCATCATTTGTGCTACATCTGTTCATCCTTCACGTTCCCTTAACCGCTGGCAACCACTGATATTTTTATTCTCCATAGTTTTGTTGGTTGATTTCCAAGACTGAGTTCCAGGGATTTTGTTTAGTAAGTTTACTATCTTCTTCGTTGGTACCCTTTGAAATTGAAATTGATGTAGGCTTTATTTCCTTATTATAATATGTCAATAACCATCACTCCATCTATTTTTTTTTTTTTTTAGCTCTCAAATCATTGTGGCCTCTTTTCTTATTCTCTATGTTATAGGTTATTAGAATTTTAATTTCTCACTTGCCAATTTGGTATAATTTTGGGAGGGTCCAAACTATAATCATGTGGTAATTCTATATGTATTCAAAAATCTTTTCAGTTTTTCCCAACAATGACAATTTTTCAACAAGAAGTTCTGAGAATAACAAAGTGATCTGAAAGAGGTATGATTGCTTTTTTTTTTTTTTTTTTTTGTCATATCTGAAGGAGGTATGATTGCTTTTTAACACTTCAGAGGATGAGATTCAGAGAGGCTAAGTAGCTGGTCCAGGGTCATACCAACTTAGTAGGTGGTAGAGCAAAAAAATTCAAATCTAGAGCAGTCTGATTCTGAAGGCCATAAAAAACATTGCTTCATATACAGGATGCCTGACACATCACAAGTTCTCAATGATGGCGGCTATTGGCAGTGTAAACACAATTATAGCATTCTGTTCTAGAGTCAGTAGGGAAAATAGAATCATCCTTATATACAAGTTTCAAGTTTAATTGGGCCTAACAGCAAGAAGTGATGGTATTCTTAGCAAATTTCTTTTTGACTTACTGTATAGGCATGATAATACCTTCCCCCACCCCAAGATATCTACGTACTGATCCCTGGAAACTGAATCTGGTAGATGATATGGCAAGGAAAATTAATGTGATAGAAGTAATTACAGTTGATAATGAGCTAGTCTTCAGATATCTGAGTGGGCCCAATGCAATCATGAGGGACCTTTCAAGTGGAAGAAAGAAGCACAACAGAAAGAGTCAGAAGGGTGTCAGGCTGACGAGGAGACAGCTTATTGATGCTGGCTTTGAATGTGGGGGAACGGAGCTGTGAGCCAAGGAGTACAGCTGGAAAAGGCAGGGAAATTGAGTCTTTCTTGGAGTCTCTAGAAGGAACACCACCATGCCCACACTGACTTTAGCCCAGTGAGACCCATTTCAGATTTATGACTTCCAGAACTGTAATTTTTTTGGGGGGGGTGGTTTGTTTTATGACAATAATTTTGGATAGTTTGTTACAGTAGGAACAGGAACAAATACACTGATGAAATAAAATAAAGGTGTGTGTATGCATGTGCGTGTGTGCATACATGCCACGTCCTGGAAGAGAAGGTGGTAAATGCTTGCTTGGGAGCATGTGGAGGGGGACATGCTGTGGTTAAACGGTAATGCCAGAAGTAGAAGACAGCTGAAAAAGGTAGGAGGCACTGGAACTGCCAAGGCATTGCTCATGGTCAAGACGGGAGAAAGCCATTTCATCTTGGACCCAGACAGGATGGTGACTCTTCTTGCCCCTTGTTTTGCTATTATACACAAAGAGCACAGCCTCTGTCACAGGACAACCAGGTTAGGGAGAAGAACTGAATCACGGAGCAAATGAATAAAAAATGTTGATTCTAGTGGAACGAGAGAGTTGGGAGCTGACATCATTCTCTGTGTATTAAAGGGAACAAATTTCTATGGTGTCACCGGATAAATATTGGTCCATTAGTGCTTTTTATCTATTTTAGGAGAAGGGACTGAAAGTTATATGGATCCTAGCTAACATTGGTTGGGAAATGAGGTAGGGAAAAGAAGGAAACCAGGACTCTAATGAGAAGATTACTAGAGTGCCAAAGCAGGGCCCAATCCTGCTGGGGTCCTCTGAGAGTCAGTGCAGGACACACCTCACAGCGGTGTCTTTGGTGAGTGAGGGGATATGATACTTGTTCACCAACTCCCCTGTCAGTGGTTCAGGGACTTTATCTTTCTCCACCTGTAAACCTCCCTATGCATGGGTTGAACATTCTCTGGAAAGTAGATAAAGACCCCTGTAAAGCACTTTGGGTGCTTGAAGTAAGAAGTGCTCAATAGGTGTGAGAAAAGAGATGTCAAGGATTTGTGTTTCTGCTATGCTGTCAGCCATGTCACAAGTAGCATGTCATGTATCCCGTAAAAATCTGTGATTACCTATGATACACTAGCAAGATTCAGAAAAAGAAAAGTCTTAGTAGCTCAAATGGAGACAATTTTTCCTTGACGAGGGTGACTAATAGCCACTAATTTCCTGGAGGAGAGAAATTAAGAATTGATATAAAACAACTTGATGTTCAGTTTGCATAGAACATCTATATATACTTTAAAAGAAACTGTATGAGTGAAGATATGTAGACTCAAATCTGAATATTTCAACCAATGCAGAGGTAGGTGCTCAAAGGAAACATACAAGATAAACGGCACCACTTATGCTTCTAAGTAAATTTATTGTGTTATGTATGTGTTCCATGACACATTTTACTCCTTTTTTCAAAAAACAAAATAAAACAAACAAACAAAATATAAAAGCCTCAGTAGGCACACTTCTTGAAAGTATGCAAATTACAGGTTCACAACATGTGGTTGAGAATGCAGGTCAAGGAATTGGTTGTACCTTTCTTCCTTCTCTGAGGGTAGAACAGTTGGGAGCATCATGTTCGTACACTAAGAATTGCCATTTAAAGTAATAGCAGTCTCAGATTATATAAGTTCACAGCAGGCTGAACTAACCATGGCAGATGTAATGGCTCAGAAATGAACAATGTAAAAATAAGTTGAAAAGCAAACATTTGGACATTTCTCTATTCTTGACTTATATTTGAAGACTATAGTCAATTATACACTGAGATCTGGCAGTATTCAGATGAAAACTGTTCCTTTTTGTATGTTAAATTCACTGATCTTTTACATTATAAAGAAACAAAAGTGAGGGCTTTAGCTTAGGAACCAGATGAGGGCTCAAATGTTTTTGTTCTGACATTTATTTGTTTTGACCTTGGCCAAGTCATTTGAGTTTCAGTTCTTTCAACTGTCAACTACAGAAGCTCCCTTCCTCGAGTGAGTTTAGTCTGGAAGGATCAGATTAATAAATAACTTTTTGCTTTGAACTGAATGCTCACCCCGTTTCTCCTTATTCAGTCTTGGAGCAGAAGGGGTGTTCATTTCACTATTATCAAGTTCAAGATTATTTACTAATGCTCTTGATTTCTAGGTGCTGTACTAGCTACTGGTGATGTCCAAGAGAGTAGACACACTTCTGTACTTGAGATCAACATTTAGTGGAAGTATAGACAATAAATCTGTTCAGGGTCTCTAGTTATGTGCCACATTGAATTATATGTAAAATATTAAAAGCATCTCAGATAATGAGGTGTTTGATTCTGCCAGGGATGTTGAGGGAAAAGAGGTAGCCAAAGAGAGGAAGTAATGTTTGAACCGTGTCTTGAAGAATAAGACAGTTTCATTATTTTGTAAGGAAAGATGGAACTCAGAGCAGAAAGACCAAAGTAAGAATTGCTACAAGTGCCTTGTTAGGCAGTGGTCTGAACAACATGTGGGGCAAATGGTTGTTTTGTCTATTGGCAAGTTGATCTCCACAAATTATACAATGAATCATTTTGCAGAAAGAGTCAACACTACTTGGTAGGCTGAGGTAGGAGGATCTCAAGTTCTAGGCCAGTTCCAACAAATTAGTGAGACCCTGTCTCAAAATAAAAAATAAAAAGGACTAGGGATTAGCTCAGTGGTAGAGTACACACACACACACACACACACACAGAAAAAAAAAAAAAAAAAAAGAAAAAGAAGAAGAAAAGGAAAAAGGAAAAAATGGGTCAAGACTAAGTTCTCATGACAGTTATATCAATGAATTGATTGTTCTTTCTGCTATCATTTCAAATTGATTTGGGTTATATAGAAGGTTCAACAATTCAGATGTTCTTCTGTAAACAATCTTAACCACCTTCATTTAGTCACAAAACAGAAAACAATGAAAAACTAATAGAAGATTTATGAATAGGAAAAAGAGCTCTTACAGATCCCATGGGCTAAATTTACATTTATTTTTAATTACAGGAAATATACAAGTAAGTTCTCAAAATATTAAGCATGCAAAGATAAAAGCTGAGACTGACCTAAGCATGACAGATCATATACACATACATACAGAGATGTATTTTAAATCACGATCCCTCTTAAAAAACCAATAATAGGACAATAAGGCAATTTCCAAACGTCATAAATCCACAATGGAAAGAAAATAAAAATCTAGGGGATGGCAACATGGTAGGTCTATGAAGGTTGGAATCAACGGGCAGATGCTGAAATCTTAACCCGGTAGAGGGCGATGCCGAGCAGCAAAGCAGCTTGGACCGCATGAAAACATGAGGCGTCTTTGAAGTCCGGAACCTGAGCAGGGCTGAAAACAGGAGTATTGTTATTCAGACTGTAGAAGAAATGGACTTCCGGATTTCCTCTTTCAGCCCATACCGCCAGGGACACACTCTTCCCTTCCCCTGAGTGAAAGCAGGTGGATTTTCTGGAAAGATGAAGTCAGTGAGATTCTGGGCTTAAGAGAGCAGGTATGGAAATTTCAGGGTCCTCAATATAAGCATATAGAAGAAAAAAAATATATATATGTTTTATACATAAAAATATTTTATATAAATTATATATGTAAAATAAAATATATATGGTATGTAAATATGCAGAGGGAAGAAAGGGGTGTGTGTGGGGGAGTGAGAGTGGGGGAGGAAACCAGAGGACTGCTGAAGATATTTAAATTTTTAAGAAAATTCTTTAGAAATGTTTAATTACATAACAACCAAAAAGAACTTTGTAAAAAAAATCAAAAAGAAATTTCTTTCTCCTCACTCTAACACTTGATGATTAGGAAATTCTCTCAGACTCTCACATAGAACCATTTAATTTTAGGCATAAGGACAAATATTACAGTATAATTTATGTTTGCGTATTACTTCAGTATCTGGAGAGATGTGGAGAATTCACATGATAAAAAAGGAGATGGGAAGCCATTTTTTCCCCTCAAAACCTTTCTATTTTTTATTTTTCTTCAATATAATATTCAAATACACAAAATTCAAATTATTACAAACACTGATATGGGTTCCAGGTATTAGAAGCTTAGATTAGATCCAGGGATTTCAAGTTTTATCCTTTCTCTGCTTCAACTTCCTGTAAATGATGCTCAGCTTTCTGTCAAACGTAAAGAAGATTTGCATCTTGTTCTGTTAAACACATAACAACATTCATTCAGTGCCCAGCAGTGAGCTGGGAAGTGGGTCTCTTCCCTGCACATAGTCACATCTCATCTCAGTGCCACCTGCCACCAAGGTTGCATATAAAGCACTTTCGTATTATATCAAAGGGTTCCTAACCCCTAAGATGCCCCTCACATATAGACCATATGATGAAAGATTACCTGACTTTTTAACAGAATTTTTGGTTGTAGATATACACAATACCTTCATTTTATTTATTCATTTTTATGTGGTGCTGAGGATCCAACCCAGTGTTTCACACTTGCTAGGCAAATGCTCTACCACTGAACTACAAGAGCAGCCCCTGACTTTTTTCTTAATCCAAAAGTTTTACTTCTAAATAAGTATTGTTCTTGATCAAGACTTCACTTTGGAAAATTAGATACTAAATTATGCATCATGTTGTTTTAGAATTCTCCCTTTGACTCTCTTTTGGATTCTGAAATATATCTCAAGAATAAACCAAGATCGTTTGAAATTTAAGTCTAGTAAATTAAGTTAAATAATAAAGTTAATAAATTCTGTTTAGGGAAATAGAGTTGAGTAGGGACCATAGAGTTTTATGTGTGATTGCCAGGCAATTCTAACAGCAATAAATATTTCTTCTAGATGACTATATCAAAAGAGATTATCTGTTGGATATATAGATCTTAACAGATAGAGTAGCCTGTGGCCAAACACTCACACATTCTACACCTTACAGCTCTGTTGCCTTTTGATTTAATGTTTTATTCTTTGTTTACGTGTGTCGCTACAGCTATGGCAACTTCATTCATCTTAATTTGTCAATACCTATGAGGTTGTTAGTCTATAAGTTTAGCACACTATCATAATCAATCAGGTAATTAAAATACTTTTTTCTGTTGTAGATGATGAATTTGATAATGAAGATAATATGTATGCATTCAGAGATTGCTGGAGTTTGTCCAGAGTATAAAGCAAAACACAATTTATTTTCAGAATATATGGCTGAGGGTTAGAGTTCTGGGGATCACTGCTATGATGGGGTGGTTGGAGAGGCAGAGTAGAATTAATAAAACCGTGGAATACTTGCCTTTCAGATTTTTTTTAGGCAAATTCCCCCATTTTACAAAGGACTACACTGAGGCCCAGAGACTTGATTTTCCTAACACAAATGGAAGTGGGGAGATTCAAATGCCAGGATTTGGTGCTTAATGATTGTAATTTTCTTTTATTTCTTCATAATCTCTCTCTCTCTCTCTCTCTCTCTCTCTCTCTCTCTCTCTGATCCTACTTTCACGCTACCTTTGAGGTAGGTAGTCTGTCTATTGCTTCTTGCCTAAAATCTCATTTTCTTCCAATTTCTTATTCCTCCCTGAGTTTATGTACTTAAGTCCCCCACCCCTATTTCTTTTCTCTCAACTCAAAGTTATTTTATGTAAAAGGTGCAAGCTTTGGAAAGTCTCTTAGTTAAGCTGGCATGCACCTGTCATGAAGTGAGATTTTTAAAAAAGGTAGTTAAGTATTTGCCTTCAAATCTTTAATAGCAGAAACATCTATCAGTAATATAGCAATTTATTTTTTCAAAGAGATCTTTCCAGTGTAATAGAACTGACTTAAAAAATATTAAGAGTAAACAATCAGATCTTTTTTCTCCTGTCAGGAGTATTTATTATGCAACTTAGATTGTGACTCTTTATTGTTTGGTTAGTGCAATGGGTAGAGAAGAGAATGGAGGAAGCTAAGCAAGTCCACATTCATTTATATTATGTGACTATCATGGCCATGGAAGGAAATGAAAAGTTTAAAGTCAAGAAAGCAGCAAGACAGAGGAGTTGGAGAAATAGAACTAAGAGAGTTTGGACAGATTTTGTGGTGTGAATGAGGAAAGTAGGCTTAAAGATTTTTTTTTTCTGTAATTCACTAGATTTGGTTTTCTCTTCTGCTTTTCCAAGAAACTTCATTATAGCCATTACACTTTTAAAATTCTGGGGGAGTTGGATTTTTATTTCATTGGATGCATCATCCTTCTGTGATGGATCTTCGAGTTAGAGCTAAAGAAACCTAGTTTCCTTTGGAAAGCATAAATATCTATTTTTCATAACTTCCATGTTTCTCCCAATGCCATGACCAATTTTTCACAATTTACATTAGTAGGAAAAATGGCACTGTGACAGGAACCAAAAGTATGAGCTTGGATGTAAATTTAATTAATGTTTATAAATGGAACTGGTGACCAGCATACTGAGTACTTTAAGCGTCTTTTCTATTTTTGAAATGTTACAAGGATTAACTATTGCAAATAACATCTACTGACTCACTGATGGGAACAAATTTAGTTCCTGACCTATGATACTAAAATTTCCAGTAGCACTTTCAAGACACTGTCATTAGGTGTTCATTTCATAATTCAACTACTTTATTCATGATATGAGTGAAGACAAGGGCTTCATGAACTTGTTATATAACTTTAATGACCACCTGGGACAGTACTGGAGATACATAAAGAATACGCCTCACCCTTCTTGTCATTCCTGTTCCCACTGTAACTCCAAGCCCCATTATCTCCTGGTCTGGAGTGTGACACTAATCCAAATGACTGTTTGTTTCATTGCAGCCTCTATTTTCAATCACAATAAAAACAGAAGTGGCAGGATATTAGAGACAAAATGGATAGTGCTAAAAAAATTACAGTTTAACTTCTCATTTATCAATGTAATTGAAAGTTACTAGCAGGGTGTGTGGTGCCAATGTTTCTATCAGGGCATGAGTAATCTATTTATGCAGTGTAATTCATCCTTCTGAGGTTCTAATGAGGACTGCTTAATTCAGGTTTTAATCAAACCTGACAAACCATCGTTGAAGTTGGCAATAGTCTTGTTCCCAGGTGCCATTTCCTTGCAAGTTTGACATACCTTAGATTCATCTTCTTCTCTGCAGTTTTTTCCCAGACTTCACTTATTATAACAAAGCAAAACAAAAATGTTCTGGTTTCCCACAACGCCAAAATACCAAATATATATATATGTATATATATATATCAGATTATCAAAAAATTATTATATCAGATTATTATATATATCAGATTATTCAGAAATGCTACTAGCCATTAGTGGAAGATATTTTTTATTCCTTTTTTTAACTATGGAAAAAAATAAAGAATTAAATGATGAATTTATTTTTTTCTTTATAAACAAATCTATCTTGTTTTATAAAATACATGTATTCCTTGATAAGGTCCATGTTCCAAATCTTGTTTTATCCAGTAATCTACTTGAGTCTGACATGATCCATCTGCTGATGAGTGATGGGGGAGGATGCACTTGGCAGCCCCTTGGCCTGAAAACTCTTGTCTCATTTGAAAAACAAAACCAGTCTGTTTTCAGAAGAAAGCAGACAATAGATAGGAGATGCATGACACAAAGAGAAATGGTGAGTTAGTGTATGGAGTTTAATATGCATGTAATTTTTACCATTATCATGTAATATGGGAAAGGTATTTAAACAGTTACTTCCATTGCCAAGAGTAGGATTATGTCTTCTATAAAGAATCTTCTAACTTAAGATTCTTCTTGTAAGACACTTTTACTATTACATGAAATTTTTTACTTTCCAAATCCCTTTAACATGCTTTTTTTCATTTTTCTTCATAATAAACTTACAAAACAGGTATTCCATATAACAACTTCATTTTAAAGTTAAATAAAATGGAAGAGGCTAATTTGTTCAAGGCCATATTTTAAAAGGCAATAGTTTGGTCTCAAATACAGCTACTTTGGCTTCAAGATTTGGGACCTTTCCATTCCCTACCTCATGGATGCCAGGGGAGATCAGCCTTGGACAGAATTCTTGCTGTACCTAATATCATGGTGCAGATACCATGACTTGGGAAATAAGACTCTTTATCTGGTCCACTTTGGGAAGATACACATGCAGGACAAAACTTCTGGTCTTATTTGTGATTCCAAGACTTTTGTTATATATGAAATCTATTTTTCATCATAGATTATATCAAATGCAGACACTTTTGACTTACAGGGTAGTATACTGAATCCTAATTGTGGTACCAAACACACCACTCTATAATCAGATGTTATTTTTCCTCCAACCCCAAACATTTTGGAAAATTCCCAGTCTCATTGTTTTGCTGTAGCTCATAATAGTATTTAAGTAGGAAGCTATTTGCTAAAAGCATAAGAAACTGAGGACCTGTGAAGTTAAGTATTTTATTGAAATATAATATGTTGGTGGTGGTGCCAGTCTTTCTCTTTTTAGACTATGTGAGTTGGTAGTCATTGCCTCTGTGGAGGATTTAAAGGATCATTTATGAAAATTATATTTTAGGCATTATCAAGGGAGGTTTTGCTCAAAACTGAGACAGGTTTTTTTTTTTTTAATGCACTTGCTCCTCAAGCAGTAGAGGTCAAGGTCAGAGTCAACTGGAGATTGCAGAGAGGGTTCCAGAGAGACAACAAGCCTGGCTGGGCTCCCCTTCTGCATGGGAATAGCCTGACCACTAAACAGGGCCAGGCAGGAGCATGCTCTTTTCCTTTTTATTGCCTTCTTTAATCAAGATGACAGGATCCTAAGAATGCAACTTCTACACTCAAAGCTGGATACAGGAAAAGATCTGAAAAAAATGATGTGGAACTGAATAGTACGAAACAGACAGGCTGGGCACACTGAGGACACGCGGAGCAAAAGCTATACCGATTGGCTAACTTTTCATGATAATATCCCTCATTCTCATGACTGCAGGATAATGATGAGAGGCAAGGGATTATGAAGTGTTGAAATCAGAGAAGGCATCTAAAAATGTGGTTTTCAAGAACGAGTCAGGAAAGTAGAGTGAGCCCAGGAGCTTAGCTAGCCTCTCTATCTCAAACTCCGTGAAATTTTAGATTACTTTTTAAACCTATAATCATCTTAGAAATCATAGCAGAAGTATTAGCAAGAAACAAAACATCTCAAAAAAATTCTGGAAAATTAAAAGCAGATGGAATCTGATTAACAGAAAAAAACAGTAGAAATAAAATTGCCCCCAAATGGCACAGAGAATAATTTTCAGAAAGGAAAGTTCAGTGAAATGTCGGCTCAGAATTAAGTGTTCAGATCAGAAACAGGCATTAACACTGTCATCAGGATGATTTCCTAAAGAGTGTCTTGTTTGACTTATCAAATGTTCCCTTTCCCCCACTTTTAAGGAGCTTCTAGCTTTAGAATGCGCTGCAGGCTGGGGTACTGAGAATGATCACCAGTTAATGGGCTCTGCATTCAGATAGTTCTTTTTTTTTTTGGTACCTGGGATTGAACTCAGGGGCACTTGACCACTGGGCCTCATCCCCAGCCCTTTTTTTTGTATTTTATTAGAGACAGAGTCTCACTGAGTTGCCAAGTGCCCTGCCATTGCTGAGACTGGCTTTGAACTCACATCCTCCTGCCTCAGCCTCCCAAGTGCTGGGATTACAGGCGTTACACCACCGTGCCCGGCTTGCATTCAGATAGATCTTATGTTAGGAATTCAGGATGAACAGAGAAGCAGAGTAGATAACTGTTGAGGTAACTATGGATCTTTACAATAAACACAGGGAGGACAAAAAAAGGAAGCTCTTTCAAAATTAAAATTTCAATGCTTTCCACTTTCTCTGAGGTTTCCTGACTTAGGCTAACTTGGAAGCTCTCAACCTGCATGTTTGCAACCAAATGTACACAATAAGGGGAGCTTATGAAGTGGCTCACACCATCTATGTATATCCTCAGCACTCCCCACATATACCGTGAACCACCACTGCCTCTGTGGAATACAAGAAAAGAAACATCAGAGCTCCCAAGAAAACTCAAACTGACACCTTGAATTGATAAATCTAGATCTTCCCTTAAGAATATGTAAAGAAGAATCATCAAACATTTAAGGTAAGTAGAGAATTTGGAGAGGAGGAACATATGAACAAGCAGGATCAACTTCAGTGATGACAGAGGTGATTTTGAAGATAAGATAAAACCTTAGAAAAACTTATTTTTTAGTAATTGCAGAGACTGGGAAAATTTTAAAATCTGAAACAAGACTTAAGTAACTGAATAACGTGAAAGCAAAAACAATTTCTGTGAAATGAATAAACAACAACAAAAAAATCAAGAGATGGGCTAAACATTCAGGTACCTCTTGCTGAAGAACAAATTATTGATCTGAAAGTTAAATTTGAAGTTTAAGATGAGACCAGAAAAAAATAAAGGTAGGAAATGTTCAATGAAATTATAGAAGAGAAGAAAATTTCCCTCAGTTTTAGAAAGATTCGAGAATTCAACTTGCAAAGGCTACCCTATACTGGGCTGAGAAAGTTAAAAATAAACATCTAGACAAATCCTGCTAAATTCTTAGACTTTAAAGACAAAGATAAAAACTGTTAAAGGGTTCCAGAGAGAACAACAAAAATGTTACTCTATAGATTCTGCTGGTTGTCTGCCAGTAATCCAATCCCATCTCCTCCTCCTGTTCCTTCTTCTCCTCCTCCTTCTTGCTAGAAGTCTGCTTTTATCAGGTGATTAGTTGCCTCTTCACTGTTTCAGGGAAAGTAGATGTCACCATGTCTTCTCTGAGGGGAAGCATTGTGGTGCTCTTATTCCTTTTGCAACAATCGATTTGGGCATGGAAATTCAATTAAATTCTGGTTCTTGGGACAAGTCAAGTCTCTAGAAAAAAGTTTTGCTCTGTGGGGTTGGGGAGAGAAAAAAACAAATCAAAGATATCTTGTCTGCTGCAAGATATTATGAGGGGTAAAGTGATTCCTGCAATGCTTGTATACATACCTTGTCAATATCTTTTCGATAGTATTAAACACTAGGAAAGTAGTTGGGTTCTTAATAGCATTGTTGCAACACTGAATTAACCCACACTGGTACTATCCTATTACTAGCACCATGGTGCAAAATGTTTATTTGTTTTACTCTTTGAGCCAAGTATTCTCTAATTTGAAACAGAATGAACTCACTATACATTCACAGAAAATTAGATAGATGAGTGGTGTCATAATTCTGAGATAAAATATTGACTGGAGGACATGAAAAATAATTCAGAGGGATAAATAAATTTTTAACATAGAATTCTCTACCTAGTAGAGAATATAGTACTCTGTGAGGGTAAAAACATTCATTTGGCAAAGACAAGTCTTCAAAATGTTTGTCACTCACCTACAGTCTGGAATAAGATGATTTAGAGCCACAGTCCTGCAACATGTAAAGAAATAAAAATAAGGAAGAAGAAGGAGAAGGAGAAGAACAACAACTAGTGCACATTAGTACCACTCTGAAGAATAAAGAAAGTTGGAGATAAAATTAAGATTCATATTAAATGTCATCTCAATGATTTACTTTGAAGTTGCCAAGTTTCAGTAATATAGGATCAAATTTTCTTCTGAGTGTAAAAGTAAATGCATGCACTTTACTATCAAATAGGAATGCATTAAGATATTATAGTAAATGACAGAAACACATTGCATGAAAATAAAGGTCTTAAAAAAAGTGTTTTTTTTTTTTTTTTTTTTTTTTTACAGAATTTATACCCAAACAAAATGATAGAGCCAAATTATAAATAATAATTTGGAACCAAAATATACTTAATAATACTAGTAAAAAGAAAACCATTCTCAATATTTGAAAGACTTTAATCTTAACATGAGAAAAGAGTCATTACATGTTGAGAAAAAGTAATGAATAAGAAATTTTTAATTTTTATTAACCTTTATCCTTTCATCATCACTAACAAACCTAGAAAGAAAAAGAAATAAATTCATAACTTTAATGGGAAACGTTAATCTACCACTCTTAAAAAATTTACAAATGAAGGAAATAATAAAGTAACAGAAAAGGTTTGAATAATACAAAAATTACATTAAACATAATAGGGATGTATATAAACCTTTGTAATAATAAACAGAATGCATCTATGAAACATTCATGAAAGTTCAGCATGCTTATTATGTTGCAAAGACAATATCTACTAATTCTAAAAAGGAGAAATTATACAAAACAAATTCTCTAGCCACAGTAATAATGTAGACATTAAGCACAAAAGCATATTTAAAATAAATGTTCTCATTTAATTTTCAAATAAATTTCTGAAATGTTTTGGAAATTATTTGAAAAATACATTTATCCAAACGGATTAAAGGGGATACTGAAACATGTTGTCACATACTTTTTGGAAAATCGCAAGGATAGACTCACATATAAAAACCTAGCTAACACAATTTTCTGAGAAAGATTCATAGTCTCATGAACTATGTCTTCAATTTGAAAAACTAGCCATATAAACCTAAGGAAAGGAGAAAAAGAGGCATTAACAAAGATAAAAGAGAAACCCATAAACTAGAGAAATAAAAGCCTGAATAAACAGCATTAAGCACAAGAATATGGTACAAAAATTTAAAACTAGGAGAATATGTATAACTTTATTTCAATAATTTGAAAATTGAGTCAAGAAATTAAAGATACAAATGTTTCCTAAGATAATATCCTAGACACAAAAAGTGGCAGAATATCTGGGCAAAAAAGAAACTGAAAAATAAAAAAAATCTCACCTTTGAAAAGGTATCAGACTAAAAGATTTTATGGTGGTTCTACCAAACCTTTAAATACATTATTTAAAATATTACTGAGATTTAGAAAGACAGATAGCTCTATATTTAGGATGCTGCAGTAACACATATAGCAATGCCAGTGGTTTTACATGGAAGTTTACTTGCCAATCACCTGAAATCTGATGAGGGTATAGATGAGGCTTGCAGGCAGCAGTCTTCTGTGTGGTGAATTCCTCCTCAGGGCTGCTAATGTTTTACCTCCAGTATCTCTCTCCACTGCCTGCATGTTCACTGCAGTATGGGAAGAGAAAAGATGGAGAACTGAATGGAGAATATGCCTTTCCCAGCTTTACTGCTACTTAATATGTTCAAAGTAAGAAGTTTCTGATGAGGATGCAAAAACTAAAACCAAAAAAAAAAAAAAAAAAAAACCCTTTAGCTGATGATGGATATCTTTCTTAAAACTACAGAAAGCTATGTGATCATTTTAGTCAGATTTTTTTTTTTTTTTTTTTTTTTTTTTTTTTGCCGCTGTGACTAAAAGGTCCAACCAGCACAATTGTAGAGGAGGAAAAGTTTATTTGGAGGCTTACGGTTTCAGAGGTTTCAGTTCATAGACAGCCAGGTCCAATTTTCAGGGCTCAAGGTGAGGCTGATCATCATCAATGGTGAAAGAGTGTGGCAGAGGGAAGCAGAGATGATCAGAAAGCAGAGAGACAGGTCTCCACTTGCCAGATACAAATAAATACCCCAAAGCCACACCCCAAAGCCACACCCCAATTCCCACCTCCTCCAGCCAGAGCCTACCACTTCAATTACCACTGAGTTAATCCCTATCTGGGGATTAATTCAATGATTGGGTTAAGACTTTCACAACCCAATCAATTCTTCTCTGACCCCCCCCTTTTTTTTTTTCGGTACTGGGATTGAATTCAGGGGTACTCGACCACTGGGCCACACCCCCAGCCCTTTTTTGTATTTTATTAGAGACAAGGTGTCACTGAGTTGCTAAGTGCCTCGCCATTGCTGAGGCTGGCTTTGAACTTGTGATCCTCCTGCCTCTGTCTCCCAAGTGCTGGGATTACATGTGTGTACCACCACACCCGGCTTCTCTGACCCTTCTTGCCTTGTCTGACACATGAGCTTTTGGGGGACACCTCACATCCAAACCATAATAGTAGTTAAAAAAAAAAAATATTAAAATATTAAAAGTATCACAATTAAACTGGGAAATGAGCAACTTGTAGATATTTTATGGATAGATCTTTTCAGCATAATGCATCTTGAAAACATAAATGAAATTTAAATATTGCAGTATGAAACAACCTTAATTTTGTGAACAACTTGAAGACTTACCTGGAAAATATGAATCAACTAACTATATATTAGAGTGGTAAAGCAGGGCAATGCCAACTCAAATGGAGAAAGTGTTTTGCTATACACTAACAATTAAAAGTATACTAGAAAAAATGTCACCCACACAATTAGCTAAATGAAGGAAACTGTGTTAAATAAGTCCTGAGTCAATTATGTTACAGAATGTGCGGAATTTGTTTTGTAAAAATCTACTTATCCGGGCTGGGGTTGTGGCTCAGCGGTAGAGCGCGCGCCTAGCACATACGTGGTCAGGGTTCGATCCTCGGCACCACATAAAATTAAAGGCATTGTGTACAACTAAAACAAATAAATAATTATTTTAAAAAATCTGCTTAACTGATACATCCATAAAATAGAGTACACTCAAAATTCCATCAAAAAATTTTTTTAGTGAAAAGTTATAAACAGAATTAAGCATTATCTAGAAGAGTAAATGTACAAGAAAAGGAAATAATTTGGGGGAAAAAATGAAAGGAACTTTTGATGTTGGATGTTAAAACCAAAGCTATTAAAACACAAGGCTAACTTCACTTAGCATTATGTCTTCCAACTTCATCCATTTACCTGCAAATGCCATTAATTTATTTTCTTTTATTGCTGAGTAAAATTCCATTGTGCGTATATACCACATTTTCTTAATCCACTCATTTACTGAGGGATATCTAGGTTGGTTCCACAACCTAGCTATTGTGAATTGCACAGCTACAAAAATTGAGATAGACGTGTCACCGTAATATGCTGTTTTTAAGTCCTTTGGGAATAGACCCAGGAGTGGGATGGCTGGGTCATAGGGTGGTTCCATTCCCAGTTTTCCAAGAAATCTCCATACGGCTTTCCATAACGGTTGCACCATTTTGCAGTTCCACCAGCAATGTATGAGTGTGCCTTTTTCCCCACATCTTCTCCAACATTTATTGTTGCTTGTGTTCTTGATAGCTGCCATTCTGACTGGAGTGAAGTGAAATCTTAGAGTAGTTTTGATTTGCATTTCTCTAATTGCCAGCGATGTTGAACATGCTAAGTGAAGTTAGTCAGTCTCAAAAATACAAGTACCAAATGTTTTCTCTGATATAAGGAGGCTAGTTCATAGTATTGTTGGATGGGGGCGTACATAGGAGGACTAGAGGAACACTAGAATGGTCAAAGGGAAGTGAGGGTAAGGGAGGGAGCAAGGGGGGAAGGAGGGGGAGAAAAGGAAAAAAAAAAGAGAAGGTGGTTGAATGAGACGGATATCATTTTCCTAAATGCATGATTGAAGATCTGAATTGTATGAATATACTTTGTATACAAACAGTTGAATGTAAAAAGATGCTAAATACATGCACTATGAGTTGTACATATTAAAAATTATAAAAATAAAATTAAAAAAAGAAATATAAAAAACAAAAACAAAAAAACACAAGGCTGAGATGGGCTGACAGAATATGTAATTTAAGAAGTAGAAAAGTTCAGAACCGTGCATGGAGTTAAATGAAAAAAGATGTATTGTAAGTCAGTGGGGAAAGAATAGATTGCAAATTGATTATGTCTGAAAATCCACTTATTTACTAGTATACACAAAGCTAGAATCTTTTTCCTCACCATATCCTAAAAAAATTCTAGGGATATTAAATTTCAAATGCTTAAAAATTATGAATGTGTTAGAAGTGTACTGAAGAATACATTTATAAATTTTTAACAAGAAATACCCTCTTAAGGAAAACATAAAAGTCTGAAGTATTAATGGGGAAAGATTTTACAAATGTGACTACATAAAACTGTTTTTAATGTAAAAAACACACACACACACACACACACACACACACACACACACACATACACACCAAATAAAAGATAGAGGGAAAAAATAAACAAAGTTAAAAAGGTATTTGGGAAATCAAGGCCAAACTTTTGTGAATGTTGTTTAGTAATGAATTAATAAGCATAAACTATAAGGAACACTTTTAAATTTAAGGAAAATATAGGAAAATTGGGAAAAGATATCGCGATGGTTTGAATCTGCAATGTCCATCAAAGTCTTGTGTGTTGAAGGAGTCGTCTCCAACAGCAGTGTTCAGTGGTGGGGCTTTTGAGAAGTGATTAGATCATGAGGGCTCTGACCTCATCAGTGGGTTAATCCACTGATGATTGAATGGACTACTGGGAGGTGGTAGACAGGTGGTGGGGCATGGTGTAAGGAAGTTGGTCTCTGGGGAATGACCTGGAAGGATATTTCTTGTCCTGGCCCCTTCCTTGCCCACCACCTCTCTCTCGCCTTCCTGGCTGTCATGAGCTGAGAAAGTTACCTCCTCTGTGCCCTTCTGCCATGATGTTCTGTCTCACCTCAGGCCCAAAACAGTAGAGTCAGCTACCCAAGGACTAAATTTCTGAAATTGTCAACCAAAAAGAATCTTTCATTTTTCATTGTTTTTCTCAGGTATTTGTCACAGTAATGAAAAGCTGACTGACACAGATATAAACAGTTCATTCAGGCAGTAAGAAATTTAAGTGTTCCAAATTAATTATTAAAAGAGTCTCAACTTTATGATTAATGAAATCCAATTTAAAAAAATCCATCTAATGGACAAAGAGTTGTACTGGAATTAGAAAGAGCATGAGGAATTACACTCTATTGGTGCTAATTGAAACTACTTTTTGATGGGCTGATTAATGGTATCAAAATTTCATACAGATATTTGAGTTGAAGTATTTCACTTCTAGTATATATTCATAGTTATTCATTGTAGTTATATTCATAATGACTAAGAAATTAAAAACAATTCAAATTAACATGAATAGAACAATATTTAAATAACTATACCCCAACTATATTAGAGAAAAGTGTGCCATAGCCAAAATACCTTTATTGTACTGAAATGTGAAGTTCTTCATATCATTTATATATGCTCATACGCACACATACACACACACACACACACACACACACACGTGCGCGCACACACACACACACACACACACATACATATATATTTAAGAAGTAGATTCAAAGCCAGCTTCAGCAACTTAGTGAGGTGTTAAGAAAGTGAGACCTTGTCTCAAAATAAAAAATAAAAAGAGTTGGGGATGTTACTCAGTGGTTAAGCACTTCTGGATTCAATACCTGATACCAAAAAACAAACAAACAAAGAGAAATTAAGAGAAACAGCAGAGTCAGCTATGATATTCTGCAATTCATGAATGTGAGTCTGTGTAATTATGTTTATGTCATCTCTCTTTATGTGTATCATGTCTTTATCACATATGTGAATGTGTAAAAAGTATCTGGATGGAATAAATCAAACACCAAGCAGCTATTCACAGTGAAAAGGTAAATAACATTCATGGTTATGTGAAAAGGAATTTAAAAAATATTTTTGCAACCAGTATTATTTTTCAAAAATGTTATAGTATAAAAAAAACTACTGTGTTTGGAGTGTGATGCATAGAGTTGTGTTCAATAATTATATGTCAATTGAATGAGGAAAAAAAATTTACAATGTCTTTAGTTCACATAAAGGTAACCCTGGTCAATGTGCTTTTATATTTACAAGGTAATAAAAATCACCTAGCAGTGAAACATACACAAATAAAAAAAAGTCTTCCTTACATCTGTTTCTTTACCCATATTCTTTTATCTAAAGATTATCTTTAAGCATTTATTTCCACACCAAAAAATCAGATTTGCCTAGTACTCAATTGATAGAATTTTCCATATTTTTACTATTGCCAAAAGGCTCTAATGACTATTTAGATTGGTATTTTATTAAACGTGTAAATTGGTTTAATTTTTAGCAGATGACTCACTAGATCAAATGCTGTGAATATTTAAAATTTGATAGTTACTACCAAATTGCTCTTTAGAAAAATGTTCCACTGGTATATGAGAGTATGAAGTCTTCACTCACATTCATAATGAATACTATCAGTAGTTTTCAATTTAAAGCACATGTTTCTATTTAAATTGGGATATAAAAACATACACAGTAAATTATGAAGAATTTGAGCATCTCTAAAAACACGATACATCTTACTTTAATTTTTCTTTCTTTTCCTTTAGTTTAATAGATTTTTGCATATGCAAGGCTATTTTGTGTATTACATTTTCAGTAGTTGATTTACTAAATTCTTTTATTCCCCATACTTTTGTTAATTCTCTTAGTTTAGTGTTCTACATATGAAATCCTAGCACTATTAAACAATGATAACTTTCCTTTTATTTTTCAGTTTTTCTTTTTACCTCATTTCCTTTTTAATTGAACTGACTTGGACTTTGACAAAAAACTTAAATAATACTGATAACAATAAATGAGCATTCTTACCCTGACTTTTTACCTTTTTACTCCATACATATTTCTTGAGTCAATAACAGCACCATATATTGCTTTTACATTTATAAACTATTCAAAATGCTTTCTTTTAAAGTATTTCTCTTGTCCTTAAAATCATATATTTGACTAAGCCTAAGAATTGTATGTTTTATGGTGTCCAGTCAGGCAAGATGACCGAATATCATGAATATCTTAGCATTCTGGAAAAATTTCCAGTCTTTGTCTTTTTTACCCCCAAATCCTGACATTAGCAATGACATTACAATAAATATTCTAAAAATGATCACCCCCTGGGGAGCAGAAGTAATTTAACACCAAGGGCATATTGTTAACATAAAAACTGCCAATGTCTGTTCTGTAAGAAATGATAGTTCCAGCCATGGTCCTGAGCTGATCAAGGATGGGGACATTTAGTGGATGACCGTTAGCAGAAGACGAGTGCTATGGTTTACACATGGTGTCCCCCAAAGTTTCACGTGTGAGGCAATGCAAAAAGGTTTGGAGAAGAAATGATTGGGTTATAGCCTTAACCTAGTGGGTGAATTAATCACTGATGGGAGTAACTGAGTGGTAACTAGAGGCAGGTGGGGTGTGGCTGGAGGACGTGATTCATTGGGGGCGGGGTTATGGGGTGTATATTTTGTATCTGGAGAGTGAAGTCGCTCTGCTTCCTGATTGTCATGTAGCTGCTTCCCTCTGCCACGCTCTTCCGCCATGCCATGATGTCCTGCCTCACCTCCAGCCCCGAGGAATGGAGCCGGCCTTCTATAGACTAAGACCTATGAAAAAAACCGTGAGCTTCCAAATAAACTTTTACTCCTCTAATATTGTTCTTGTTGGTCTTGTAGTCACAGTGGTGAAAAAGCTGATTTAAAGGAACGAGTAAACGTGGAAAAATGGAAAGCAACTAACTCTGGGGGTCAGGTGTTCTATAAAGTTTTCTGTTGATATTTTGGTTGCTGAAGTCAGGACATTACCAAACCCGTATTGTGGAGAGAAAATGGGTCTAAGGAGTATAATTTCACCATAGAGAAAGACATTCTAAAACTCTAGAATGGAGAGTTGACTTAGTTTATTACATTATTAAAAAATTTATTTTAAGAGTATTTCACTTGAGGTAAAGAGACAATATTGCTCTTCTCCTTAAATCATTTCCAGTGGTACTCAGTAGTCTAAGTTTCAAGTGCTTTTTATCCATTTTCTCTTTATTACTTTACCACTCAGTTTCACCCTCAATATGAGAGAGGATATATGGAAAAACTGGTTCAGGCTTGAGTTAGGGAGCAGCTTCAAGAGTTGGAATACAGATTGCTTAGAAATGCATCTTCACAAAATTGCACAATTACTTACGGTAAGATATCTTGTTTAGACTCTGAAATGTACAACTACTTAAAGATAGTAAGATAAAATATTTTTTATTCCAAACCATATTTCTGTGGGATTATTTTTAAGAATTAAATAATGGTTTTGACTTTGTTTTTCAAGTAAAGACACTACTAACCACTCTTAGGATAAACTCAAAGCCTGCTAACTACATCTTCATAAACAAGTTATTATGACTCTGATTTATTGCCAAGCTCCAGGAGTACAGAAAAAATATTAGTAGCTATTTATGCATTTTTGTTAGCAACTAATTATTTTTCTAAAATATCTAAAATTGCATTTTGAACACAAAGTTGTGTTACAGTTTATTATCTGGGATTTCTAGTTAAAATTTTCCTAGCTACCCAGAATCTAGTTGTTTGGGGAGATTAATAATGAAGGAATAGAAAAGCGCCATCAAAATTCTTTATTGGTCATTCCATGTATGGCCACCAATGTCCTGTCCATCAGCATACATCACTGGCTCAGTCCTTTAACATGGCTTAGGGTCCTGAAAGTGCTTCCTGCTGTGACCTCCTCTATGCTCAAAGTGGCCTCTGCTGGTATTTGGTGCTGGCCTTCAGCCTCCTTTTCCTGGTCCTCCACCTTCCATCAGGCACTTCTTACACCTTATGGTGATCACTGTGCTGGCGCTGACTTCTTTGAGACCATGATGCACCAAAGCCACCTTGGTTTCCTTGCAGAGGCCAGAGAGATGCTGCTTTTATTCCCATCTACCCATTGAGTTAAACTCTTATGGAAACTCACATATGCTTAGGCATTCTGAATCCCAGGGCTTAGTATGACTTCATCTCTAGGTTAACCTCTGCTGTGTGCAAACCCAAAAAACCGTTTGAAAAGTTTTTGTTGCTGAATCAATGTGTGAATCATCTTCTCATTATTACAGAACTTTATTTCCATATAGCTAGAACAAAACAAAACAAGATGGTACCAACTGGTATTTGAGTTTCTCTGCACAATAGAAGCTGAAACTTCTTGAGGAAATGGCTCACCCATGATAAATTCCTGGTGTCAGGGTATAACAGAGTTTTCTAGGACAAAGGATTCCTGATTCAAAATTACAGTATGCTTGCTGCTGTTCACTTAAAGGGCTCCTTCAAAAATTCATGGGTTGGGCCGGGCATGGTGGCGCACCTGTAATCCCAACACTTGGGAGACTGAGGCAGGAGGATCACGAGTTCAAAGCCAGCCTCAGCAGTGGCGGAGCACTTAGCAACTCAGTGAGACACTGTCTCTAATAAAATACAAAAAAGTGCTGGGAATGTGGCCCAGTGGTCGAGTGCCCCTGAGTTCAATCCCTGGTACCAAAAAGAAAAAAAATTCATGGGTTGATGTTCTAGCACCAGTACCTCAGGATGTGACTGCATTTGGAGATATGGTCTATAAAGAGCTAATTAAGTTAAAATAAGGTAGTTGGGGGCAAACCTTAATTCAAACTAACTGTTTTTCTTTTATTTTTTTAAATGTTAAACAAATATTTATTGGGGAATGAGAGGACTATTCTAGCAACTCAAAAGAAATGTTTTCCTTGAAAGAGGGAATTTGGGCACAATAGGAATGTATGTGCATGGAGAAAAGGCCACTTGAAAATGCAGTCAGAAGATGGCTCCTGGCAAGCCAAGGAGAGAGGAGGGCTCAGAAGAAATCAAATTTACCAAAACCTTGATCTTGAACTGTGGGAAAGTAAATTTCTGTTTAAACCACCCAATCTGAACTCTTGTGTTATGGCAGCTCAGCAAACAAATACACTTGCATGCTATGATGCAAACCTCTTCTTATGTCACTAATGTCAAAGTCATTTTTGTGACAGGGTGAAGTGGTAACAGAAGCAGCAAGGAATGAGCTGCATTCTATGTCTAGATTACTGAATTCTGGAAAGGAGAGAGATAAAAAGAGTAATTGAGATGGAGAGTTCTACAAGAGCTGGGGCATGGGGACATTGTTGACCATTCTGGCACACCCACACTTCACCCCAGCCAGCCCCATGAGAAGCCTCAGAGAGAACAGGGGTTTTACATAACGAAGCTTATGTGGCCCTGCCAAATTTTATTTTACTCTTAAAGTGTATTTGGTGGTGCTTATTTTTCTGCTATGGTTGTAGATAGAAGTGAAAACAAAAACAAACAAAAAGGGCTGGGGTTGTGGCTCAGTGGTAGAATGCTCGCCTAGCACATGTGCGGCCCAGGTTCGATCCTAAGCACCACGTAAAAACAGATTGTGTACAACTAAAAAAACAAATAAATAAATATTAAAAAAAAAAAAACACCTAAATGGAGTCCCAGGGAAGTCACTGAAGGAAAGCTGAACACTTCAGACCTAAGCGATAATAAATAAAACTGGCATGTGATTAGTAATTACATTTATCAATTATAAAGGGAGGAAGAGACTCACTCCCTCTACATCTACTTTTAAGATGGCAACTGTAGCAGCATTTAGCTTCTTACCAGGAGGAAACGAACCTTGGCTGGAATGAGCATGATCTCATGTCACAGCCACAAATCAAGCAGTCGTGCTGATTTATTTTCTATTGTGTTTTCCCTCTGCATGCCATATTCTTTATTCCTTCCTGTGCATGCTCAAACATTTAAGCACTAAAGTGATAGCTCCTTTTATAGCGTTGCTGGATTACCTTGAATTAGGTGAATTGCTCATCTCTTTATCCCTCTTTACTGGCTTTACAATTCACTTTAGCACTTAATTAATTGAACTTTTACATATACATTTTTTGCCACTGAATCATGAAACAGTATTCCTTTCTTTATCCTTTAAAAGCATAAGAATTTTGAAGGAGCCCTAATTAGGAAGGGCTGTTGCAGCTAGCTGGAAGCCATAAGTTCCACCTGATATGTATGTGATGCACCTGTAGGTACCCGCAAAGCTGAAGGTATATAACCGGGTGAAAGCGGTCCGAGTTAGGAGAACGGAGAATTCAGTCAGTCGGGCAGTCACTCGGTCGGTCAGAAGAATCAGAGCGGCCAGAACGTAGGCAGAGCGGTTACAGAAGAGAAACCAGATAGAAGAAGTAATGACTGGTCAGAGTTAGGCCGAGGCTCCCAAGGAAGACAGAAGACAGAAGAAAGAAGAAGGAAGAAAGAAGAGAGAAGAAAGAAGCTCTAATCTTTCTCTAAGCTAAGCTCTATCTTTCTTTCTCTCTACTCTATCTTTCTTTCTCTCTACTCTAAGCTAAGAAGACAAGAAGAAAAGCTCGCTTTAATCTTTCTCTCTAAAAATCTTTCTTTCCATCTCTAAGCTCTAAGAAAGTAGAAGTAAAAGTAGTAAAAGCTTTACTCTGCCTCCGAGAGTTTTCCTCCCGGGTTACGGTACCAGGTAGCTTACAGAATTTATGAACATAATAGGTGCTGAAAAATATTTACAGAATAAAAATTTAGTTTAGACACTTCATTTTACAAATTTAAGGAAATAATGACTTAACATGCAAAACCATTCCCACCTAGTCCAAGGTAAGAATTTCATTGTGCTTCTTTCTCTTTTAAGAATTACTATCCATACACCTAAGTGTAATTTCTCATCTTTGCAGTTGGTCTGCTCTGTCATTTCATTGTTGTACATCAAATTACAGAAGAAAAAAATAGGCACAAGGAGGGTAAACTTACCCTGAACTGTACAATATTTTCAGACAATAGTCCAGTAAGCCTTTTAATACTTAGATACTAGTGTCTACTAGTATTACCTATGAAAAATACCAGTATCACACAAACATTTGCCAGTTGTGTTTATTTTTCATGTAATCAAGTTCAACAATGGTTTTCTTGACACTTATTCTTAACTATATATGGACATAAGGGAGATATAAAGAATTATAAGATATGATATGGTTATATCTCATAAACTGGTAATTACAATGGGGAGATGAGTCATAAACAAAATTTTTTTTAAAATTTTTATTTATAGTAGTATGTATTACAGTTCATACTATACATATATAGCATCTTTTTACATAAAACAGTTTGTATACAAAGTATATTCGCAGCATTCAAGTCTTAAATCATGCATTTAGAATAATGATATCCATCTTATTCAACCACTTTTTTCCCCCTTCCCCCCTTGCTCCCTCCCTTTCCGTCCCTTCCCTTTGACCATTATAGTGTTCCTCTAATCCTCCTATGTACCCCGACCCATCAATACTGTGAACCGGCTTCCTTGTATCAGAGGAAACATTTGGTATTTGGATTTTTGAGATTGACTGATTTCACTTAGCATTATATTCTCCAACTTCATCCATTTACCTGCGAATGTCATTATTTTATTCTCTTTTATTGCTGAGTAAAATTCCATTGTGTATATATACCACATTTTCTTTATCCATTCATCTACCGAGGGACATCTAGGTTGGTTCCACAACCTAGCTATTGTGAACTGTGCTGCTATAAACATTGAAGTGGCTGTGTCACTGTAATATGCTGTTTTTAAGTCCTTTGGGAATAGACCCAGGAGTGGGATGGCTGGGTCATAGGGTGGTTCCATTCCCATTTTCCCAAGAAATCTCCAAACTGCTTTCCATAATGGTTGTACCATTTTGCAGTCCCAACAGCAATGTATGAGTGTGCCTTTTTCCTCACATCCTCTCCAACATTTATTGTTGTTTGTGTTCTTGATAGCTGCCATTCTGACTGGAGTGAAATGAAATCTTAGAGTAGTTTTGATTTGCATTTCTCTAATTGCCAGCGATGTCGAGCATTTTTTCATGTATTTGTTGATTAATCGTGTATCTTCTTCTGAGAAGTGTCTTTTCAATTCCTTAGCCCATTTATCGATTGGATTATTTGTTGTTTTTTTTTTTTTTTAAGGGAAGAATATTTATTCATCACAGAGGTTTATGAATACATTGCTTCTAGGGAGTATTTTACATATGGTGGAATTTTTTTTATTTTTAGATTATTTATTCATAATGCACAAGTATATCATCTTTTTACATACAACTGCTTGTATACAAAGTATATAAGTACCATTCAGATCTTTAATCATGCATTTAGGATAGTGATATCCACAAGTTTTTTGAGTTCTTTATATATTCTAGAAATTAGTGCTCTATCTGATGTACATGTATTAAATATTTGTTCCCAGTTAGTTGGTTCTCTATTAACCTCACTGGTTTCTTTTGCTGAGAAGAAGCTTTTTAGCTTAAATCTATCCCATTCATTAATTCTTGGTAATAATTCTTGCGCTATAGGATTCTTGTTAAGGAACTTGGAGCCTAATCCGACATGTTGGAAATTGTAGCTTACTTTTTCTTCCATTAGGTATATTGTCTCTGGTCTAATTCCTAAGTCCTTGATCCACATTGAATTGAATTTTGTACATGGTGAGAGATACAGGTTTAATTTCATTTTGTTGCATATGGCTTTCCAGTTTTCCCAGCACCATTTGTTGAAGAGGCTATCGTTTCTCCACTGTACATTTTTGGCACCTTTGTCTAATATAAGATAGCTGAAATTATATGTATTAGTCTTTGTGTCCTCAATTCTGTACCATTGGTCTACTGGTCTGTTTTGGTGTCAGTACCATGCTGTTTTTGTTACTATTGCTCTATAGTATAATTTAAAGTCTGGTATGGTGATGCCGCCTGCTTCACTTTTCCTGCTCAGGATTACTTTAGCTATTCTGGGTCTCTTATTTTTCCAGATGAATTTCATGACTGATTTTTCTATTTCTTTGAGAAATGTCATTGGGATTTTGATTGGAATTGCATTAAATCTGTATAATGCTTTTGGTAGTATGGACATTTTGACAATATTAATTCTACCTATCCAAGAACAAGGTAGGTCCTTCCATATTCTGAGGTCTTCTATGATTTCTTTCTTTAGTGTTCTATAGTTTTTGTTATAGAGGTCCTTCACCTCTTTCGTTAAGTTGATTCCCAGGTATTTATTTATTTTTTTTGATGCTATTGTAAATGGAGTAGTTTTCATCATTTCCCTTTCAGAGGCTTTGTCACTGATGTACAAAAATGCCTTTGACTTATGGGTATTGATTTTGTATCCTGCTACTTTGCCGAATTCATTTACTAGTTGTAAAAGTGTTCTGGTAGAGTTTTTTGGGTCTTCTAGGTATATTATCATGTCATCAGCAAATAGTGCTAATTTGAACTCTTCTTTTCCTATCTGGATCCCTTTAATTTCTTTTGTCCGTCTAATTGCTCTGGCCAGAGTTTCAAGTACTATGTTAAATAACAGTGGTGAGAGGGGGCATCCCTGTCTTGTTCCAGTTTTTAGAGGGAATGCTTTCAATTTTTCTCCATTTAAGATAATGTTATCTTGAGGTTTTGCATAGATAGTTTTTATAATGTTGAGATATGTTCCTGTTATTCCTAATTTTTCTAGAGCTTTGAACATAGAGGAGTGTTGTATTTTGTCAAATGCTTTTTCTGCGTCTATTGAGATGATCATATGGTTTTTATCTTTAAGTCTATTGATGTGATGTATTATGTTTGTTGATTTCCGAATGTTGAACCAGCCTTGCATTCCTGGGAAAAACCCCACTTGATCATGGTGCACTATTTTTTTGATATGTTTTTGAATCCGATTTGCCAGAATTTTATTGAGGATTTTTGCATCTATGTTCATTAAAGATATTGGCCTGAAGTTTTCTTTTTTGGCTGTGTCTTTGCCTGGCTTTGGAATTAATGTGATATTGGCCTCATAGGAAGAGTCTGGAAGAGCTCCCTCTTTTTCTATTTCTTGAAATAATTTGAAGAGCATCGGTATTAGTTCTTTGAAGGTCTTGTAGAACTTGGCTGTAAACCAATCAGGACCTAGACTTTTTCTTGTTGGAAGTTTTTTGATAGAGTCTTCTATTTTCTTCACTTGAAATTGATTTATTTAAATTGTGTATAGCCTCCTGTTCCAGTTTGGAGAATTCATACGACTCTAGAAATCTGTCTATGCTTTCAGTATTTTCTATTTTATTAGAGTACAATTTTTCGAAGTAATTTCTAATTATCTCCTGTATATCTGAGGTGTTTGTTGTGATATTTCCTTTTTCATCTCGGATGCTAGTAATTTGAGTTTTTTCTCTTCTTCTTTTTGTTAGCATTGCTAGGGGTCTGTCAATTTTATTTATTTTTTCAAAGAACCAACTTTTGGTTTTGTCAATTCTTTGAATTGTTTCTTTAGTCTCAATTTCATTAATTTCAGCTCTGATTTTAATTATTTCTTGTCTTCTACTGCTCTTAGTGTTGATCTGTTCCTCTTTTTCTAGTGCTTTGAGGTGTGATGTTAAATCCTTTATTTGTTGTTGTTGTTTTCTTTTAATGAAGGAATTCAGTGCAATGCATTTTCCTCTTACTACTGCCTTCATAGTGTCCCAGAGATTTCTATACGATGTATCTGTGTTCTCATTTACCTCTAGGAATTTTTTAATCTCCTCCTTGATGTCTTCTTCAACCCCTTGTTCATTCAGTAGCATATTGTTTAGCTTCCAGCTGTTGGAATAGTTTTTTTTATTTCTTGTATTATCATTGATTTCCAATTTCATCCCATTATGATCTGATAGAATGCAAGGTAGGATTTCTATTTTTTTATATTTGCTGAGAGTTGCCTTGTGACATAATATATGGTCAATTTTGGAGAAGGAGCCATGTGCTGCTGAGAAGAAAGTGTATTCTCTTACTGAGGGATGAAATATTCTATATATGTCTGTTAGGTCTAAGTTATTAATTGTTTTAATGAGGCCTAATGTTTCTTTATTTAGCTTTTGTTTGGATGATCCATCCATTGGTGAGAGAGGTGTGTTGAAATCTCCTAGAATACCTGTGTTGTGGTCTATTTTACTCTTGAACTTGAGAAGGGTTTGTTTGATGAATGTAGGTGTTCCATTATTTGGGGCATATAGATTTATAATTGTTATATCTTGTTGATGAATGATTCCCTTAAGTAGTAAGAAATATCCATCTTTATCTCTTTTGATTAGCTTTGACTTGAAGTCTACTTTATTTGATATGAGAATGGAAACCCCTGCCTGCTTCCGCAGCCCATGTGCGTGATAAGACTTTTCCCAGCCTTTCACCTTCAATCGCTTGATGTCTTTTTCTATGAGGTGTGTTTCTTGTAGGCAACAAATTGTTGGGTTGTTTCTTTTAATCCATCTGACAATCTGTGTCTTTTAAATGGTGAGTTTAGACCATTAACATTCAGGGTTATTATTGAGATGTGATTCTTATTTCCATCCATTTTTAAATGTATTATGGTATTTAGCTTGATTTGGGTTCTCCTCTGGTTGGTAATTCCTTTAGTTTACTATCTCCCTTTGTTGGTTTTCTTTGTTATTTTTCTCTTCTTCTTCGTAGAAAATTTTGCCCAAGATGTTCAGAAGTGCTGGCTTTCGAGTTGTGAAATCTTTTAACTTTGGTTTGTCGTGGAAGGTTTTTATTTCATCTTTGAATCTAAAGCTCAGTTTTGCTGGATATAAGATTCTTGGTTGACATCCCTTTTCTTTCAGAGCTTGAAATATGCTATTCCAGGATCTTCTAGCTTTTAAGGTCTGGGTTGAAAAATCTGAGTATAATCTGATCGGTTTCCCCCTATATGTAATCTGCTTCCTTTCTCTTGTGGCTTTTAGTATTCTCTCCTTGCGTAGTATCTTAGGCAATTTCATTGTAATGTGCCTGGTGTGGATCTGTTGTGGTTTTGTACGTTTGGTGTTCAGTAAGCCTCTTGAACTTGGTTTTGCCATTCTTTCCTCATGTGTGGAAAATTTTCTGCTATTATTTTATTGAATAAATTACTAATTCCTTTGGTTTGAAACTCTGCACCTTCTTCAACACCAATCACTCTTAAGTTTGGTCTTTTTATGCTGTCCCATAATTCCTGAATGCTCTGTTCTGCATAAACAGAAATTTTGAGGGGTTATACAGGCAAAGATGTGATAATCATTTAGACAATGAATGACAGATAATTCCTTGTAAATTTCGTAGTCATAAATTTCAATTTGGTCTTGTTAAACACGCTATGGTCAACCAAAAAAAGAAAATGTTATGGTGGTGAAAACATTCACATATACAGCAAAAACTGACACCATTCAATCAGATCAGCACTCAAACATGGGGGAGAAATTTGTCTGCACTCTGGGGCAACCATGAATCCTCCTCAAACCTTACCCTGTTTTGGATTTCAATGATGATTTATGAAGTTACCTTTTGTCTCCTGAAGCTGACCTGCTTTGTCTTGCTGATTTTTGGTCTAAGACTCCTTTAGCCTACCGGGCAAAGGTGAGGAAGATTATATGATTCATAGTGACAACAAGAGCTATTATTTAGTTAGCATCTATGACTTGTCATACTCTGCCATGTAATTTGTGTCATAATTATCCTGAAAGGTAAACTATTACATTTTTTGCATTTATAAGTGAGGAAAATAATCACTTAAGAATGAGAAAAACAAAGATCCAGGTTTTGGGGCTAGGTATAGTTCAGTAGCATAGTACTTGCTTAGCATGTGGGAGGCCCTGGGTTTGATCTTCAGCACCACATAAAAATAAATGAAATCAAGGTATTGTGTCCAACTACAACTAAAAAATAAATGTTTAAAAAAAAGTTCCAGGTTTTGAACAACTTTCTGAAGGATATAGAGCTAAATGAATGGCAAGAATGGGTCACACCCTACCCTGTTGAGTTTCAAAGGGTGCAGTCTTGGAAAGGTATTTGGGGCAACTTAAAGAGAGAAATTACCATTGTCTGGGGAGTAATTAAAAATATTTCATGAAAGAAGTAGTGTCAAGCTTAGAATTAAGTGGAACATTTTGACCAGTGAGGTAGATGGAGTTCCAAGTAGAGAGACTTAATGAGCAACCAAAGTACAATGTTAGGAATATCTTGGAGAAATGATGTCAATTCCAGTCATTTGGGCAACAGTAGAGTGAGATAAGACTTCTATGATATGAAAGTCCTTTGCATTTTATTCTCTCAATTTATTCCATGATGGAAAGTCATTGAAAGTTTGGAGCAATGAATGATGTGGCCAGAAGAGGATTACTTTGTAATTGTGTGTAAGAGAGGTTGTTGGAGATTACGTTTTCCCAGGTACTAATTAAAGAGGTATTAAGGAAGTGATTATCTTGGAATCATTGAAGGTAAGACCTTATCAAAAATGAGCTGAGGGTACTTAGAGGGTTTCTGTTAAAGGGAAACACCTTGGAGACACTCAGGCAGTCTCAGAGGAGTGAAGTGAGGCACCATCGAAGTCTCTGAGAGGGACTCATTGTATAGCTTTAGATCTGGAAAGGAGTGTAATGAACACTTCATCTCAGCAAGCCCACATTCAAAAGTAGCCAGCAAATAGGTAAAAGTAAGGTCCAGACTCTTGGTTTACAAGTGGCAGTTGCCACCCCAGTTGATCTCATGATCAGGGACATATGGACTGGGAGGAAGCTGAGTACATGAGCATGCATTGAGTGGGGAGATGATTAACTCCATTAGCTCACATCATGTCCTTGGACAGTGGCTGTAACCTGTTTACAGAAAACACCCCACCTCAATAAGATGCTTTGTCTATTGATAGCACTCCCTCGGGTTTCATTTGGATGTACATTTGCCCATTTTTTCCTCTTAACTTCTAGAGCTTGTCCCAGGAACCAGGAATGACCATTAGGCAGAAATAGTCTCACTGCAGCGGAGTGTCTGAGAGTTGCACACTAAGCTGCCTTCACTACTGCTACAACTGTGTAGTGTTCTTACAGCCAAGTGCTTTGAGAATTGCTTTAGGCACTGCAGTTTTGTGGTATTAAGGGACACATGTACAAATAATAATAGTAGGTCATTTATTTTTCAATGATAACTACCAACAAACTGGAATTAGTTTCATGCAATTTTTATTTTCTTCTGATAGCAAAAATAATCTCATATTTCTTCTATTCTTAGAGCATAAATAAAATTTGCATTTACTTTACAGTTAAAAAAAAGGGGGAAAAATAAGGGTATGGGTAGATTTGGATCATCCGTATCAGATTGCCATATAACGTTGGTCAGGTTTGCATGTTGCTGTAGTTTACAAAGTTGAAAGCCCCTCAGAGTTGTGCACTGCATAGCCTGTTCAAACACACAGGACTCTGTTAAGGCACTTACCAATGGAGGGAAGAACCTTGAGAAATGCCCAATTTTAGTAATTAGAGGGGAAAGAAAGGAATATCAGAGAAGTACATGCTGGTCCAGGCTGGTTACGTCATGTTGTAAACTATCTCCCTGGTTAAACGGTTCAAAGTAATAGTGGCTTACAGTATTCCCTTCCCATTGTAAACTCTTCCTCTCCCTCTCCATCTCTCTCTCTATTGTGTGTGTATGCTTGCTTCTCTTTGTCTCTCCGTGTGTCTCTTGTACACTTGTACATTAGTGTTAACAGTCTCTGCTAGTTTCCTTCTCAGATTCAGTCAGTTCTTAGAGCTAAAAGATCTCTGACAAAGCACTATTTTCCCATAGAAAAGGTGGCTGCTACTTAAATTGATGTTAGTAGAGAAACTTCATTCCCCTTTTCATCCTGAATAGAAGACTTTGATTTTTATTAAAGCATGATCTTCCTCTGAGGAATTATGTCTAAACTTTGAAATTATATCAAGAGAATATTTTGAGGTCAGTCAATGGCCATATATACTTATATTATCTCTGTAGGAAAACATTTAAAATGGCTATCTTTATTTTACAGTTTAAGGTCATCCTTATAAACACTCGATTATCCTCATTGGATACACTGTCTAAGGTCTTTGGTTCAAAAGTTGTATTTCAAAACCTATGTCTTTAGGGACATTTTCTTTCCAAAAGAATGGAATAATTAGTTCCCAAGAAATGACACAGCCACACATTGTCAATATAATTAAGTGTGCTGCTGCCAAATTCAGACAAGGCTACATTTCTGTCATCCTTCCTGATGCCAAAGCCAACCATTTCTTTGCTTATTATTTTATAATCACCACTTAGAGAAACTCAAGGAAGCTTCCTGAATCCTAAGAAAACCATAAAATAGAATGTCTACCATCCTGGCAGTGCCCCAGTGGTAAAATATAGTCATTTAGGCCACCCCACCACTTGTATTTTGTAGCAATGTACCAATTACAAAGGAATTATTCTGCTTTTTAAAATCATCGGAAGAGAGTTTTCTGTGACTTTGTCCTGTAATCAATGGTAATGTGTAATAATGTGGATCATCCACAGTGAAAAACAAATTTTATCACTACTCTCTCTCTCTCTCTTTTTTTTTTTTCCAAGCAAATGATGGACAAAGCTAAGCTTTCCTTGGTCATCTCTGTTATAGAGCGAGGTAGCTATTACTTTTGGCTGCACATGGAAAAGTGTCCTTCTTTACCACTCTGCTGGGATCAGACTTTACCCTCATGGTGACTGGATGGGGAGAGGGTATTTATAGGCCTCAGACTTGACTTAGAAAGCGAAATTTATCTCCCTGCCTTCTCTTCTGTGATGGGAGCCTGACCCAACCAAGTGGGGTTGTAAGATAAACTAAAGGATTCCCACTCAAATTTGAATTTCAGTTACACAATGAAGAGGGGTCTGGCTTATGGCATTTTTTTTTGCCTTTATAGAAATTTTGTCAAATATTTTATGGGTAATATTCATTTTGGATAGAGCCATACTAAAGTACTATTTGCTATTTATCTGAAAATTAAATTTAACTAGATATCTTTAATTTATTTTTGTTTGCTAAGTCTGATGGTGCTAAAAGTAGAACTAGATCCCTTTATTGTCTTTTATTTTATTTTATTTTTAAACAAGAGGAGAAAGGATTTCTGTTTGAGGGCAGGATGGACAGGATTAATTAGAAACTTGTCTGGCAGTCACTTTACCTGATGCATAAAAGGAAAGAGGCCCTTGGGAAAAGCAAGCCCAGGAGAGAGAAGCAGGTGCTTGAGGGGGCAGAAGAGATGAGACGCTGAGTTCCAGCTCCTATCTACATCCCTGGTTCTGTAGCTCTTCCTTTTAATGATCTGTACTGTCCCAGCACCCTTCAGTGAGAAAATAAATAACTTTTTCTGGTATAAGCAAGTGTGGATGGAGCACTGCCACTTTTAACATGTGCGTTTTTTATTTTTTTGCATTCCTGTGATCGTGTGGCATTCCCACACTCTCCCCGGCTTTCTCCCACCTTCTGTCACTGACGTCCTCCAACACTGCAGCTCATCCTCCTCTCAGCAGCACATGCACGACCCTCTCTCCCCATGCCAGCTGCCCCACACTGCCTCGCACACTGTTTACCCCTAAAGGATCTTAAAAATTCTTGTTTTAGTAAGCAGGACTTCCCCAGAAAATGCCTGTGATGGGCGGCTCAGCTGTGCACCGGTGGGTGGTCAGTGTCCTGTGAACCTGACACCCCCTGGCCTTCACAGAATCCTTTGTGGATAAGAAGAGAAGCTAGAGCTCTCCTCCTCCGTCTCTTCCTCCTCAACTTATTGCATGTAGAAGTGATGTTCTTTATAAGAAAAGAGTGCTTGATTTATTTATTTTTTTGGGAAAAAATGTGGGTACTAGTTTACCAAAGCAGAAAGAAAGATAAAAGCTTGAGGAGATTTAAGGAATAGAAAAACAGTTACTCTGCTACATGCATGTGTCAAGTAATTTTAAAAATCAAAGAGAAACTAAAATTGTCAGCAGGGTGCCTCCAGGCAAGAAAGAACTTCTCTTAAAAGAGGTCTGAAAGAGTAAAGAAGTGAAGATCCATGAGAAAGCTGCAAGTTAATGCTGCGTGTGTTCTTCTAGGTTTTGAGCACCTTCTGTCTTAACTGACAGGCTAAGTCCCCCCTGAGTACTGGTGTTATGTTGTCCAGTCCAGTACAGGGCTCCCTCACCCCTGTGAAATTCATGAAAATTAGCTTCAGCTTCATGGACTATTAGTCATAAACATGTAAAAGCAATAGACTAATCTGTCCATAGGTTACTGGTGTCGCCTTAAAATCTTTACCATCTTGTCCTGGAGAAATAAGGTGAAAAATAGGAAGAATTGTCATACTACACTGAAGACAACTATCAAGAATTCTGATATTTAGAAATTAAAAATAAAACTATCATGAAATCCAGCTATCCCACCATGAGTTCATATCCAAAGGAAATAAAAGCATAATACTAAAGAGGTATCTGCAGGCCCATATATATTACAGCATTATTCACAAGAACCAAGATATGGAATCAACCAAGATATCCACTGAAAGATAAATGGATTAAGAAAATGTGATATACATACCCAGGGGAATATTATTCAGCCATGAAAAGAGTGAAATCCCGTCATTTACAGTAATGTGGATAGAACGGGAGGACATTATAAATGAAATAAACAAGTCACAAAAAGGGAAATATTGCATGCTTTTGCTCACATGTAGAAACTGAAAAAGTTGATTTCCTAGAAGGAGAGAGTAGAAGAGTGGTCACTAGAGTCTAGCAAGGATGGAGGGAGAGAAGAGAGAAGGAATTTGAGTGACAGGAACCAAAATATATTTCATTAGAGGAATAAACTATAATTTTCTACGGCACAGTGGGAGACTATGGGTCACAATGATTATATATTTTATAAAAACCACAAGAGAGAATGGGCTGGGGTTGTGGCTCAGTGGTAGAGTGTTTGCCTAGCATATGTGAGGCACTAGGTTTGATCTTCAGCACCACATAAAAAATAAACAGAAAATGTGATATACATACCCAGGGGAATATTATTCAGCCATGAAAAGAGTGAAATCCCGTCATTTACAGTAATGTGGATAGAACGGGAGGACATTATAAATGAAATAAACAAGTCACAAAAAGGGAAATATTGCATGCTTTTGCTCACATGTAGAAACTGAAAAAGTTGATTTCCTAGAAGGAGAGAGTAGAAGAGTGGTCACTAGAGTCTAGCAAGGATGGAGGGAGAGAAGAGAGAAGGAATTTGAGTGACAGGAACCAAAATATATTTCATTAGAGGAATAAACTATAATTTTCTACGGCACAGTGGGAGACTATGGGTCACAATGATTATATATTTTATAAAAACCACAAGAGAGAATGGGCTGGGGTTGTGGCTCAGTGGTAGAGTGTTTGCCTAGCATATGTGAGGCACTAGGTTTGATCTTCAGCACCACATAAAAAATAAACAAATAAAATAAAAGTATTGTGCCCATTTTTTTATTTATTTATTTATTTATTTATTAGCCTTAAATCTCTTGTAAATTTAGGAAGCATTGCTCATAATCAGAAAATGACTTGGTCAAAGTGACATAAGACAAATCTTTAAATGACAGTGTGGCCCTTTTATGGCCATGTACAAAAGGGAAAACGTATTGATTATCTTGTTGGTAAACTTACATAAACCTCCATCTTGTAAACTTTTACATAATACTTAGAGAAGTCTTAAAAGGACATAGTTCTCAGATGTATATGAATATGCAGTCACACATATTTTGAGTGTTGATTATGTTGTTATAACCTAAATAACAACTGTTTGTTTAACTAGTTCAAAGTAGTTATTTAAGACTTTAAAACAGGTACAAAATCTAATTTAAGATTTAGCTTCCTAAGTAATAAAATCTAACCAATACAAATATAAGAAAATAATCTTGATAGATAAGAACAAACCAAAGTTTTAGACTTTTTTTCATATAAGTACATTAAAGTTTAAATAACTGTGCTAATTAAAGCCAATTTAATCACAATTTTTTTTTTTTTTTTGAGATTTACTTCTGTTAACCTCTGTGACTTACTTAGACATTCGCAACTTGCTTACATCATTAGTTTTGTCTTCTCATTTTGGACTTTAGTACAAGAATATTACTTTACCAGACAAAATACTTTTATTGTGTCCATTAAAAAAAAAAAAAACCCAAAAAACTACAAGAGAGAAATTCAAAGCCTTTTAAGAAATACATGATCATTAGCCAATCCCAAAAAGTCAAATGCCAAATGTTTTCTCTGATATAAGGAAGGTGATTCACTGTCGGGTTGGGATGGGGAGCATAGGAGGGTTAGAGGAACATTAGAATGGCCAATGGGGGGGGAGGGGAAGGGAGGGAGCAAAAGGGTCAAGAAAGAAAAAAAGATGGTAGAATGAGATGGATATCATTACCCTAAGTGCATGTATGAAGTCACGAATGGTGTGAATATACTTTGTATACAACCAGAGATATGTAAAAATGTGCTCTACGAGTATAATATGAAATGTAATACATTCTACTGTCATTTCTAACAACTTAGAATAAAAAATAAATTTGAAGAAAAAGAAATACATGATAAAATTCAAGAAAATGGAAATGCTAATTATCCTGATTTTATCACTACACATTGTATGCATATATCAAATTATCAACACTATGCCCCACAAATATGAACAGTTTTTATATGTCAAAACTATTTCAAATTAAAAGTGAGTTCTGAATTCTAATGTAGTTGGCTATTAGGTAGCTTTACAGTGTGCAACAAAGGCACGGATCAGGAGCTAACTCTTAGAAGTGGACAGAGAAGAAACCAGCTCTATAGGCCAGGGTTTTGCATTATTTCTATTGGGGGTCTTAAAAAAGAGAATAAGGTGATTAAAACCCAATTGATCTGTTTTGTTTTCCCTGGGTAGATTTTAAGTACTTCTTTTTGTTTCTTTTCTCTGTTCCCCCATGTTAGATGAGAATATTGTGACTAAGATGGAGGCAGGTAGAGTATAGAGCATGAGGTGGAGGGTGGAGCAGTGTGTTAGGAAGATTTTTGTCACTGTGACAAAATACCTGAGGAGCCGGGCGCGGTGGCTCACACCTGTAATCCCAGCACTTTGGGAGGCTGAGGCAGGAGGATCCACGAGTTCAAAGCCAGCCTCAGTAATCGCGAAGCACTTAGCAACTCAGTGAGACCCTGTCTCTAATAAAATACAAAAAAAAAAAAAAAAAAAGGCCTGGGGATGTGGCCCAGTGGTCGAGTGCCCCTGAGTTTAATCCTCGGTACCACACACAAAATACCTGAGAAAATAAAGTCAAACTGGAAAAGATTTATTTTGGCTCATGGTTTCAGAGGTTTTGGTCCATGGTTAGCTGGCTCCACTTGCTTTCAGGTTTGTGGTGAGGAAGAACATCATGGCGGATAGTGTGTATGTTGGAGAAGAGCTGCTTACCTCATGATAGAGGGAAACATTGAGAAAGAGAAAGGGCCAGGGATAAGCACAACCTTCCAAGGCATGCCCCCAGTTACCTACTTCCTCCAAGTAGGTTCGACCTTCAAGAGTTTTGGCTGTATCCCACAAATACCAGGAGCTATGAATGAACCCTCAGGATCCATCACTTCCCAAGAACCCCCTCCTAAACACTGGGGACCAAGGCTTCAACACCAGCCTTTGGGAACATTCTAGATCCAAACCTTAACAAAGAAGGAAATGGGGGAAGGAAGGTTAAGCATTGTTTGCTGAATGCATTCCAGGATGGTGTATGAACACTTTAAGTATGAAAGCACAGACCTTGTTACTTTTACATACAGTGCTATAGACTTAGTATGTTCAAAATCTTCACAAGAATTTAGCTATGTGAGGTAAGGTACATATTATGAAATTGAGCCTTACTAGATTTGAGTGACATGATCAAGATCACCTGAAAAATAAATAGCACAGCCTGGTTAGACTCCAGAGTATCCTGAGGTATCCTCCTGCAGTCTTTGTTTTTCGTCCCTATTTAACTTTGATGTCCCCTTCAGATGGAGACATGCAGTATGGACTTCTGTTCACTACTATATAAATAAAAAGTAACATGAGGAGAGGTAACCCAGTGTCCAGAATGCCAGACTCAGACTAGACATCATAGGGACAAGTACACAGGTGATTGAGAAAGATACCAGGACCTTAGAAATGATATTTTAGATCAAACAAACTCTGTAAAGCAAACCTTCAAAGAGTTCTAAGGCAATGAACAAACAAATACAAAACACATGGAAAGGCATGGAAATGTGAACACTTTGAACAGCAGCTAAGGTGAATGCAAGGGCTTTGAACGATATGTGAAGGGAGAGAAAAATTAAACAGCAGGTGAGGTTTTCTGTCAGTGACAGATGCACTTTTAATATGGAAAGCAGTTATAAAGGTAACCCTTCCTTGATTTCCATGACTGTAGTTCTGTAACATGTGTTCACTTATACTTTCTATCCACATTTGTCATACCCAATTAGTGGCCAAAATTTTGGAATTGTGAAGACTGTAAATCATAAATTGAATCCTAGAGTCGGGATGCATATATTGTTGACCACAAAACAGGAACAGATTTGTTAGGAATTGGTTTTGATTGGTTTTTCTCAGAACAACTTTGTTAAGTTGCGTTACCTTACACAGAACACAGGAGAATATTGTCATAGCGGTGGCTTCAATGACTTTTTTCGTAGATGAGTTTCCAGTGATCTTGGCCCATGAGAGAGAAGTATGTTGCCTTTTCCCTTCCTCCTCTCTTTTTCATTCTTCAAAGCTAAAGCTGCCATATTAGAATTAGGAGGAAAAGAGAACTTTTGACTTAATCTTAACTTCGCTGAGCCACTGAGCTAATGAAATTAACTTCTTAGTTTTAGATTTTGTATTATGCCATTTAAAACTCTCTATTGTTTAAATCATTCCTAGTCAGGTATTTTATTGCTTATAGCCAAAAGCATGTCTAAGGGAACCATGAATTCCTGTCTTGTTTCTCTTTCAGCTTCCTGTGAATCTTTTTATTGTAGAGTGATTTGAGATTTTGGTGCTTCTTGCATTTGAATCTCCTTCTATGTAAGATGAGTCTTAGCCAGAGACAGAACCAACTTTAAACTATAGAAACATTAACTCTAAAAAGTATAAGAAATAAAAATGTTAGACACTCACCTTCTTCACCTTTTTTTTTTTTTTTTTTTTTTTTTTTGTGGAGGGGAGGGTGCCAGTGACTAAACTCAGGGGCACTCAAACAGCCACATCCCTAGCCCTATTTATTTATTTGTTTGTTTTTTGTATTTTATTTAGAGGCAGGGTCTCATTGAGTTGCTTAGCACCTTGCCATTGCTGATGCTGGCTTTGAACACACGATTCTCCTCCCTCAGCCTCCTGAGTTGCTGGGATTACAGGCATGTGCCACTGCACCCAGCTTCTTCACCTTTTTTGAAGTTAGGACTTGAGTGAGTCCTCTAAGCTCTGTCAAGGGGATGCATCATACCAGTGTTTGAGTGCAGAGTTAGTGGCACAGAAAAACATGGAAGTGACTCATTCTTTGATAAAGGCAGTGGGTTGGGCTGAACAGTGGCAGCAGTAGCCAGGACATTCTATGTTCTAATTTTTGTCAAGGCAAGTTTCCTTATCTGCCTAGTTTTGCAGCTTCCCTTGGGGCATTGATTCAAGGTGCACAGTTTGGAGTCCAGCTCCCTGGTGTTGCAGAGAGCTGTTCGGTAGCCTTTTTAATAAATTACCTTTCCTCTGCTCAATCAATTATGGCTGATTTCTCTTGCATGCAACTAAGAATATTTCCTAATAAATTTTCAATCTCCTGGGCCAAATACTAAAGGTCAGAGAGGAGGCATCTTGGCTAGTAGAAACATTACCTTTTTTTTTCAATCGGGTATACCTTCACCTTTTACAAAACTATGAACATGTTAAATAAACTGACAGAAAAAAAGGGAGAGGAAGAAAGCACACCTGTTTTTATTTTTTAAAAATCTAAAAATCAAGACATTTCAAGGGTCTATATAAAAATTATTGTAAGCATCCCAGGGTAACTTTTAAGATGTTTAATATATGTCTTTCCCCCTATACTTCTGTTTGTATTCTCTATACAAATAGGTAACCAGGTTCCATGCTTTGCCTCAAGGAAGATTTGGGATTGAAAAAAATCCCAAAGTTTTACTTTCATCTTATGTTCTCATTTCCTAATAATTTATGTCCTTAAGTGAGATTATTATAAATGTCCTTGAGGGAGAGTAGAGATCCCTTATAAGAGAGATGAAAGGAAAGGAATTCATACTCTGCATACTCAAACTTCTCTCCAGGTAGGATTGGGAGGAGAAGGAATCATTGTGGGGCTCCCTCAAGGATCATGGCAGGATCCCTGCTCACTGTAGTTCTGAGAGAAGAAGGAAGACTTCAGGCAGGAAGGCTGACGAGTCCCAGGCTTGCCAAAGAGGGCACAGGCCCCATGTGGTACAGAGAAGCATCAGTCAGAAAGAAAACTGGACCTGAAGAACCATGAGGAATGGGCTCCAGTGTCCAAGTAGTACTCACTGCAAAGATGACCAGACAAGCTGCCCTCCACCTGGAATTGCTGAGATAGAATTTAGACTATCTTCACAAGAAGTGGGAAAGAAACCAACATTAAGTACACTTACAGAAAATAAATAAGTGCATTGTTGTATTAGTTTGAAAGTGCTGCTCTAATAAAGTCCCACAGACTGGGAAAGTTAGGCAACAGAAGTCCATTTTCTCAAAGATCTGAAAGCTGGAAGTCCATGTGAGAGTTTCAGTGGAGTTGGTTTATTCTAAGGCTTCTCTTCATGGTTTCTAGATGGCCCTGTCTTCATACCCTGTGTACGTCTGTGTCTTAATCTCTACTTTTAATAAGGACACTAGTCATAATGAATTAGTGTCCACTATATGAACTAACTTTAAAGACTATCCTTAAATGCAGTCGCAGTCTGAGGTACTGCAGATTAGGACTTTGATGTTTTAGTTTTGGGTACCAGGATATTTTAGAGTTTGGCACGAGTTAAATAACTGGGCATAGTAGTAAGTTATTTTGAGAGATACCTTAAAAAGGGAGAATTCTTTTGCTAGGAGGTCTAATAATTTGCAAAATGGAAAAGCAGCCAAGTCTTTCTCAATAAAATTGATTGTTATGTGAAAACATTTTAAGGTATAAATAACATACTAACAATGTTTACTATTGCTTTTATTATTATTCTACTTCTTTGGTATAACCCAATGGTTGTAGATATTACCATCACTGAATAAAACAAAAGAGAGCATTATGTTTTTGAATAATGATATAAATACATTTAACAAATATAATTACCATAGTTCATCTCAATCCTGGCTAATGGTCAAATTACAGGAGGCATCTAAGTAATAATGTCCAACTCTACCCAGATCAACCAAATCAGTAGCTCAGAGATCAAGTTCAAGTGTTTTTATTTTTTAGAATCTTTTTAGGTGATCATAGAAAAATTCTACATATCTAGGATTAAGGATTGATAACTATAGAAAGAAGAATTGGGATCAGTCAGTTACTTGCTGAATATAAGAAGCCCCTGAATAAAAATAGCTTAAATAGTGGAAAACTGGGAATGGAACCACCTTATAACCCAGCCATCCCACTCCTGGGTCTATTTCCAAAGGACTTCAAAACAGCATACTACAGGGACACAGCCACTTTAATGTTTATAGCAGCACAATTCACAATAGCTAGACTGTGGAACCAACCTAGATGCCCTTCAGTAGATGAATGGATAAAGAAAATGTGGTATATATGCACAATGGAATATTACTCAGCAATAAAAGAGAATAAAATCATGGCATTTGCAGGTAAAGGGATGAAGTTGGAGAATATAATGCTAAGCGAAGTTAGCCAATCTCAAAAATCCAAATGCCAAATGTTTTCTTTGGTATAAGTAGGCTGATTCACTGTGGGGTTAGGATGGGGAGCATAGGAGGATTAGAGGAACATTAGAAAGGTCAATGGGGAAGGAGGGGAAGGGAGGGGGCAAAGGGGGTACAAAGAAAAAAAATGGTAGAATGAGATGAATATCATTACCCTAAGTGCATGTATGAAGACACAAATGGTGTGAATATACTTTGTATACAACCAGAGATATGTAAAGATGTATAATATGAATTGTAATGCATTCTACTATCATATACAAAAACTTTGAATAAAAAATAGCTTAAGTAAGATAGAAGTTTATTTCTCTCAAAGAATACTGAAGGCAGATAATTCAGGACTACTAGGTTTATTATCTGGTACCCAGGATCACATCATCTCTTTCTTAGCCTTTCATTCACAAAGTCACCTCATAGCAAGATTCATTATTTTTTTTATTCATTCATCCAGTATCTACTGGGCACCTACCTACACTGTGGTAAGAACCATATAAACTCTGGTTGTATTTTAGAGTGGCCACAGAATGCCTCATGGGAAGACATTAGTAAAATGTAGAGGGATTCAAGAAGTAAGCCTTACAAGATTCTAAGGCAAGAGTCTTCCATGCAAAGGAAGGAGTGTAAAAGTCCCTATTGCAGGATCAGGTGTGATGCCCTGGAGTGACATCAAGGAGGTCAATGTGTCTAGAGTTGAATGAGCACAGGGGTAAGCAGAAGGATATGAGAGAGACCCAAGTTGTTGACATACCCTTCTGGGTTGCTAAGAACACTTTCAATTTATTTAGACTCTAGGGGAAGTGGGTAGGATGTTGAGCAGAGAAGTTCCATGATCTGATTTGTGCTTTTAGATTTATCATGATCATCTTGGCTTCTGACTTAGAGTATAAACCTTCTAATGGACCAGGTGAAAGCAGAGAGATCAGTCAGCATACTTGTCCAATTAGCAGAGAAAGAGATGATGTAGGTTTGGACCATATGGTAGCCAGAAAGGTGATGAGAAGTATACTGATTCCAAATTTAATTTCAGATAGTGCCAACACCATTTATTAACATGAGTGTGGCATGAAAACAAGAAAGAGAAGTCAGGATGGCTTCAAAGGCTTTGCACTAATAAATTAGAGGAATGTTGCTGCCATTTCCTGAGATATGGCCGAGTGCTAAAGGAGAAAGTGTGGGCGGAAACCAGGAGTTTGGTTTGGAGATGTCAATATTTATCATACCTGTTATATTTTGTGTTATAAATTTATTGCCTTTTACTTCCAATAATTGCTCTGCAATAAACAATGGCATTCCTTTAAGCATTTCTGCTTTAAAATGAGCACGATTTTAAGATTTCTCAGTAGAAAGTTCTAGAGGGCACTGAAGGATCAAGAGGTATTCTTGCAATTTGTGGTAGAGACTAGGCACTGCCAGTGATGTGAAGACATTCAATAGAGCTGTTCAGCTCTGAGATCACGACTTAGTCTCTCTGGGTCCCTTGGCCTCCTGCAGACTCATCCTGGCAGAAATAAAATTGTATAGGAGCAAAACTTTTGCATATTATAAGTTAAGCTAATATAAATACAAACTGGAGTGTTATAACTTTAGGATGTTAAATAGAATCTCCATGGTAACCACAAAGATAAAAAGTAGATGGCAGTTTCCGGAGGGTTGGGGAGGAGAGAATCAAGAGTCAGTTTTAGTGGTTATAGAGATTCAGGGTTGCAAGTTCTGAAAATGGATGATGGTAATGTTTGTAGCACTATGAAATTTTCTTCATTCCATGGAAAGATAGTTGAAATGATAAATCTTATATATCACAATTTTAAAAATAATTGAGAAAAGAGTTGTCATGAATGTAAAGTAAGGACATTCATTGTGATTTTGTGTCATTATTTCATTCCAGTTGTGTGGGTATGGGTGTAGTGACAGTATAGATGTGAGTTAGTCAAGGTTATATAATAAGTTGATGTGAAAAATGGGTATACAAAAGACTATTAAAAAGAATACAATTAATTAAGAATATACAGAATAATACAATTAATGATTGACTGTGGATGCAAACTGATTACCAACACTCTAGCCTTTAAGACCAGGCTAGTAACAGGAGGAAGCAAGAAAGAAAATAGATCCCACTCTAACTACTCAACTTCCTTAAGATAACCTTCCTGGGAATCCAAACACCTCTCTGTGGTCATCTTATTCATGTGGTTGTAAATAGCTTTAAGGGATTCTGGAAAACTGAATCTTTTATTCTGAGGAATAATATGTCCTGCTTAAAAACCTGCTATTTACTAGGAAAGGAGAGACTCCATAAAGGCAAGTAGTCTCCTCTGTCATGGCGTGAAATCATGTCTTACCTAATGAATCTGGAGGAGGACTACAGACGAAGTCAATTTAGCTTGGGAGGTGGGATGGGAGTAGGAGGAGATGTGCCTTAATCAGAGCTGGGCCCAAGGCCATTTGAACAAATATGTGTGTTAGACAACAGTGCATTTTTTTTAAACTCATCCATCCATCTATCCCTCTGCACCTTCACCCCCCAGGCATTCTTATTTTCAGGATTCTTCATGTACTTTCATAACGTTTGCTAACTGAAGTTTCATTTAGGAAAGGATCTGATAAACCCAATTTCATTATGGCTTAAATGACTTATAAAATTTAGAGTCATTCATTTGAACAGTGTAAACATTTTTAAAGGGAATAAAAACCTGAAGCAAAAAGTTATCTCTTTGGAGTGATTTCCTAGCTTGGGAAGTTGAACTAGTTTAAGGGATATGAGGAGCATCCCAATGTCTGTAATCATGCCATCTTGGCCACCCCCTGGCTGAATGTGCCTGGGGGTATCACTGGCCAGAGCTACACAGTTCAATCTTTTGGACTGTCAGTCTGGCAACAGCTATTAAATTCAGTCTGAGACCAAATAAAAAGGAGCATTTTGCAATTGGATTGAATAAAGGTTAATAGCATAAAAGATCCAGAAATCACGATCAGATAGCCATGGGACTCAGACTTTTCACAACTCAATCTGTGAATGCTGTGAAGTTGAGTTAACCTCATGCATCCAGTAGAATTGGCCCAGGACAAGTTTTTGCTTGTGACAAAAGCCCATTTCCTTCTCTGCTCATTGAATAGCCAAATAGAATTGACTGATGATTTGCCACATGCCACCAAGCGATATCTTAGTTAGTGCAACTGATGGACTACAGAATAGCAATGCTGCTTAACATGAATTTTATTGCATCTCAGCACCTGCTGCAGCCAACAATCATTACTATCTAGGGGAGGCTGTGCGTAGATTATCATTATTCCTGTACCTTTGCATTTGTATTCTGCCGACTGCCATGCAAGGTAAAATTGATAAATGGAGGAACTGATTGTGAATGGCAGAAACCTGGGGCTGGAGATCCTTTGTAAGCCTGAATTATTAGGAGAGGTTGTGATGGGGGATGGGTTGTTTATGTAATTGGAATCATTCTCTCAATACACCAGACTTTCTCACTCTTGTTTTCTTTCAACCTCTTTTCCTCCCACCCCATTTGCTTCTCTTCCCCATTAATTTTTGTCAAGATATTCTATTTTAACAAGAAATAAGAAAAAATGTAACAAAATGACCCAGACAAAAACCATCAGGCAAAATATTCAAATGAACTTCATTATCTAATCAGTAGGTTAATGCTAGAATTATATAAACCCATTTGTTAGGAGGCTGCTATTCACTTGGAATAGCCAGACTAGTCATTGAAACATTGAAATGCCGTTTTACCAGGTACCTTTTTACATTTATCTATCGACTGATCCAAGCCCTCTGAATATATCCTTGCCATCAAGTCCCTTCCTGGGTCATTGGGGTCTTTAAGACAGCCCCGATATCTGGACACTAAAGCTGTGGGCTTGGCTTGGTCAAACAGAAAAGTCTGCTGTGGGGTAGGAAAAGATAAAGTACATTGCTTCTGTATGTGTGTGTATGTGTGTGTGTGTGTGTATTTGATAGGTTCAAAACCAGACACTTAGTCCTATTAGAACTTTGATGAGGCTCTGAGTTAATACAGCCTTGCTTATCCAAATGCGGGAAATATCAACTCTGTGTCTGAGCACATGTGCAAAATAAAAGGACACACCTAATCTGGGGGTCAGGGACTCCCTACAGATCTAAGTGATGATTCAGCTCATTTCCTGTCTCCACTGTAACCCTCACAGCCTTTGCCTATTAGCATTACTACCATACATCACCATTTGTCGGTGTCCTTCTCTTTGGGGCTCCCAGAAGGATTTAAATTTTACCTTTTGGATATTTCTTCCCTCCACAATCCAATAATCATAAAAATGTTTCCTATCTTTAGCAGGATTCCTGTCTTTTCAATCACAGCTAACAATGGTATTCTCTGACAGAAACTACATCCTCCTGCACATTATTATGTGCATTTCTTTGAACTCACCATTTGTAAGCTGTGTGTGATTGGGTCTGTACAGATTAAAATAGCACCAAGAGAGCCAATTTAAGGTTTGGGCTGAGTGAACCTGAGCATTTAGAGACATTCTGGCAAGCACACACCTCGTAAATCCCATTGTTAAGTCTGTAGCGCCGGCAATGGAGCATGCAGCTCAGGCCCTTTACCCTCCTGAGTGCAAAAGGCAAATTGTGAGGGCTCTCAAAGCTCCTCAGGGAGCAAAGATGGAAAGGAAATGGAAACACTGTTCTTAAATCTGATAGTTGTTCTCTTGACACCATGAGATGCAAATTCACCTGCCAGAAAGGCCAATATCTCTGCTGTTTTTAGCCATATGTCAATTAAATATATTGTTATTTATAAAAGGAAATCAGAATGGCCTTTACCAGCAGGTTCAAAGTGGAATAGGAACTAGGAACACAAAAAAATTCTGTAAACAGTTCATTGATAAAAATATGGTAAATGATGGGAAATTGCAAAAGATCAATCAAGCTCATGGTGGCATCCTTGTAGATTGAATATCTGTTTTCCTCAAAAATTCATGTTCCTCAATAACACGCATCCTGATATGATGGTCTGTTAGAACAGTGCTTCTCAATTTCTATGGCATTCTGGAATCTCCTACAGGTGGGGTGTGTTTTCAGAAATACTGTTGCCTTAGTCCTACCTAGAGACGTTCAGATTCATTTGATCAGGGGTATGGTTTTAGAATACTATCCCTGGAGCATTTTAATATGCTGTACAGGTTGGTGGTGAGAACCACTTTGAACCATTTAGTTTAGGGTAAGGTGCCTCAGTAACACAAATGCTTTAAATTTGTGGAAGGATATTTCTAAGATACAGATATTCTTCAGACTGTGACTAAGAACATAATTGTTTAACACTTTTAAGTCTTAGAAATATTTGAATTAAAAAAAAGAAATATTTGAATGAAGAGGTTGAATAGATCTAGAAATATGGTTTGATAACTTAGTTTAAAATGATAGTGCATAAAGTTTATAGACATCCAGAACTGTGGGTGTGTTATATAGTCTCTTTAAAATAGCAAAACTGTGGAGCTCACATAGTTAATGGTTTTAATGGGAAATGCTTTATCATGGCCACTTAACAGGAGCAAGCGGTATTTCTATATTATGAAGTAATATTTATTTCCCTTTGGAAGAGATATAGTCATCTCTAGAAAGAAGATAACAGCAGCTGAATGCTGATGAAGGTTTGCCTTATTTGATTACAGTTAATTCAGAACCAGGGTTTCTGAAAATTGAACCTACTGTATATCAGAGATGAGAGATCATTTTGACACTTCCATCTGACTTGAATAAAGTCTCTTGGAATTTTCAGATCAGAAAAATGCTTTGATGCAATTATTTGTCATTGCATCAGCATAAAAGACATTCACTTCATTAGTAACTTAAAGCCCTATTGATGAGAGCTTCTAAAATGTTGATTAAAAGGTAACAGGGGGCCATTGGGGAACATTTTTAGTCTACTTTCAAAAACAAAACACTTTCTCACCTGTGTTTGCTAATTCTAAGTAGTAAAAATGTTAATATTTAAACTGGCTGTTCATTCTCCACCTGAGACATAAAGTTTCAAGACTAGCTATTGCTAGGTGACCCTTGCCTAATAGGGATCTACTTCTAACCTGGCAGGTTTGAGGATAAAGGCATTAAGAGAACTCTACATATCAATTTACATCGAGGAGTAGCATGATGGTTGTTGGACAAAACTGTGCCAGCACACATGTGTTTTAGAACTGTCAATAGATCAGGTTTTGATAGTGTAATTCTCTAGTACTAGAAATTCTTAGTTTATGGATAGTTATGAAGCAAACTATTCATTTCACAAAAGTCTCAGTAAAAGGTGTTACAAGGCATTTTTGCAGAGTTGATATTGTTGTTCCCACAGTAAATCCCTGACAGCATGCAGATTTCTGTTTTTTCTTCCTCGTAATATATTTTATATTTTATTTTCTCAGCATATAAATCATTAAGGAATCCAGGACCCTGAAAATCTATCTTCACTGTGTGAAACACAGGGCATGTGATTAACTACTACTACTTCTTCTTTTATTTTTGTTTTTATTTTATTTATTTATATTTGTTTTTTGGTACCAGGGATTAAACACAAAGGTGCTTAACCACTAAGCCACAAACCTAGCCCTTTTTATTTTGTATTTTGAGTCAGGGTCTTGCTAACTTGTTTAGGGCCTCACTAAGTTGCTGAGGCTGGCTTGGAACTTGCAATTCTCCTGCCTAGGCCTACTAAACTGCTGGGGTTACAGATGTAAGCCAATGTGATTAACTTCTGCTGATGCCCTAAGGTCAGAATTGATATAAGCCAGTTTCAGGAATTTCTATGTGATCCTATTCTCCAGCTTCCTTTTCCTTTCTTTGTAGACCTTAGAAACCACTATGTTCAGATAGTTCATCTATAGAGTGGCAGAGGTCTGGATCCCTGAGTCATCACATGAGGGAGAGACATTGATTTGGGGGATCTAACATAAGGGAGAAATAGAGTTTGGTGGGTTGACCACTGAGATTTCAGGGTTTCTCATTACTGCAGCACAGACTCTTCTAGCTACAGAGCTATGACAGTTGTAGAATTCAATATCAATGAATTTTTTTCTAATAGATGAAACTTCTCTTGTCAATGGTGAAACAATCCATGACTACTTCCTTTAATGATAAGGAATACTGATTAATTTCCCCCGTGTTTCTTTATTTCCCTACTTTTCCTTCATTTAACTTAGTTTTAGATGAACTCGGACCTTGGGCAAATTTCTCATGAGATCTTTGCCTCAGTTTCCTCATTATGAAATAGAAACAATATTGCTTTCCTCTTTATTACTCAGGGCTGTCAAGAAGATAAACGAGTTGACAATTACTAGAAAAGTAGCATATAAACAACATTATGCTATTATTATGTTATTCTCATAGGAATAGTAAAGTGTGTCTCTGTGCTGTAGACCTGGGAAATGTTATAAAGGAAAGATTTATGATTTGTTGAGTGATTTGTTTTTCTTTGTAGAATTGGAATAATTCCTTTATGTTACATGGATAATTTACTCATCTTAAAACTCAAAGGCATCTTAACAGGTCCACATGAATATTTAAAATGCTTCAGGGCACTGATATTAAGACTATTATATGAGATAAAGTGATTGATATAAACAAAAGCGTGGTGGCTTTTCATGGGTTTCAAGTTTTAGTACGAATGTGGAATGTGCCGCTGCTTCTAGCCTTGATATGAGTGAAAAATAGTTACCATACCTAGGGGCTTGGTGACCCTCATAAAAGAAATAGTATGAATAATGGCAGTTCTTACAAAGAGACTGCAGATTTAAAGTTTTCAATTCCTAGGATGGCATATGTTATGTTTTATGGCAGTGTTAATATTTAACAATAATTAGTCCTTAAATTTAAATGATTAATTATTGTAAAGAATGCCTTGTGGTCTTCTTGAACCATGAGTTAGCTATGCAAGATATATTTATTTTTAGCTTTGAGGCAACCTTAAAATTTCTTCAAGTATATTTAATTTCTAATGTATTTTACCATGTTAGTCAGGTGTTAAAAGTAAGGTCATAGGGTAATAGGATTAATCACAAAATATTAATTCCCTTGCTTCATACATCTACCTGACAGGCAAAAGAGCCAACATTCCCCAAATTTCTTCCAAACAATTCTGATAATTCTTAGAATATGATCAATGTATGCTCCATTGGTCCTGACCTTCCTTCCCCTTTATCTTTGTGGTTCACTGGGTGATGCATCTTGTCTTGTTGGGATCCAAAGCAGGAGCCTGGCTACTAATGAGTGTCACAGGTGTGTTGGTTCTGACACTGATGCCTGCAAACATGCTGAGGTTAATAAAGTGCAATTTTCATGCCACCAATGTTTTCACCAATGGTTTTTGTGCCTGATGAAGCCTCGGCATGAAGAAGCTCCAAGTCTCCTAATGGCAAGAATGATAGTACTGCTGTAATAGCCAGGGCCTCACTGTTATAACAAAGGCTATGGTAAAACAGCTTGTTTAGGTCTCTTTCTCTTCTACTGTAGTACCTGCTATGAACAACTAAGGTGTGAATCCAGGAGGATCCAGGCAGAGAACAGATTTAATTGGTAACAACCACATTTTATTCACAGTCCCTCCTTAAGGCTGATTCTGACCTTTTATTAATTCTGTTTTGTTTTGGGGGGTGGGATTCAGAGCCTAAAAGTCAATCCTTTTTTTCTATAGGTCCTGAAAATGGGGTAGACATGTAATGATGACTAGGATATTGGGAAAACAAATGTATTAATCCTGACATGCGCCTAAACCTTGTTCAGACCTTCTCTAAACCTTTTAAAAGCACATACATTGGCTAGAATCTCAAGTATGGCCTCCCATCTTTTATCCTATACATATCTCCAGGCATATTCTCTCTTTTGAAGAACTAGATTGAGGGTTAAATAGCTGCAGGGATCAAAAAACACACTTGTGTGCGTGTGTGTGTACGTGTGTGTGTGTGTGTGTGTGTGTGTGAGAGAGAGAGAGAGAGAGAGAAAATGGGTGACATCAGAACACATTGAAGATCAGTAGGAATTAGCAAAATAGGCGAGGCTGATGGTGCAGGAGAGAGGCCGCTGAGCCCCTGGGTAGATTCCCAGAGGCTGGGGGAGGCATCCAGAAGCCTACAGTACATAGCCAGCCTTTGACAGCAGAGTGCTTTCTCCTGCACTTTCTTATGCTGGGGAGTAGATATAGAACTCTGAAAGCTCATTTCTTTTTCCTGTATTTCACAAAATAATCTTCTCATTCTTCCATATTTACCAACCTCTTTTCAACCCCTTTGTCCAGACACTATGCACTTACAACTCTCCTTCCATCTCCCTCCCCCAATGTGGACTAGATCCCTTATTTGTGTTCATTTGGCAATCAGCAGATACCTTGATCAAAGAGCTTCTCATACTCTTGCAATCTGTAACAATCTATTTCCTTCTCAGTGACTCCCACCAGGTTGTAAACTACTTGAGGACCTTTTGTAATTTTTAAAAATTATTTTATTGTGGTAAAATTTTTAAGCATACAGTTTTGAGACAATTAAGTACCTTTATGTTGTTGTGCAACTATCACCACTATCTATCTCCAGAACTCAATTATCTTCCCAACTGAAAGTCTATACCCAGGAAACACTAACCCCTTCTTTCTCTCCTCCCTGAGCTCCCAGAAACCACACTGTAATTGGCTTTTGCAGCCTCAGAGATGAGCATAATGCCTATCATATAATAGGTAGATAATAAAAAAGGTGTTTTCAGTGAATAAATACAGGTGTCCATTAATTTGTGCTCATTTCTAGTGAAAATACATTCCAATACTTTTAAGTTTGGAGTGACCATCTCATCTCTACATCAATCAAATGAAACTTAATATATCAACATTTATTCTAATCACATTGTGTCCTTTTATGATGTAAAAAATCATGATAAAAAAGAATAAAAAGCAGATGACAATCAAAACTCAAAAGATGAATACATGCAAAACAGAACATCCAGTTTATTAAAAAACATAAACACAAAGGAATTCAATTATGAGTAACCTTTACAAGTAAGTACAAGAACAAACATAATCACTGGTTTCAGAAAAATGCCAAATAAATGACAGTGTCAGCCATCATAATTATAGAATTAGGGCAAAAGGTAAAAAAAAAATACACAAATGAGCTTTCTTTGTTGTTAAGGTGACATTACTACTCCATGACCAGCTTGCAAATGTTGCTTAGAAGTTGCAGCATAAAACAAGCAAGTTTAGTCTTAATAAATTATTTGCATTTAATGAATAATTAGTATTAGTTTTTGGATCAGGAAGCAGTGTTATTTCACAATTATGTAGTCCTTCCTTCAATTTTTAGTTTGACAAATGTGAAACTTGAGAGCAAGCTGTAAGATAACAGTTTTGAATTCAGTTGTGCCTATGGTAGCATCTTATTTGTTGGAATTTCTTTCATGAAGCACAAATTTACTAAGCACTGTAGGTGTAGCTGCAAATATAAATGAATGACAACAGGCAACTCACTCCAGACAATGTGTTCCCATTAGCATTGGTAGAAGCTGAGTTCTCTGTTCCCACATGCCAGAGGTTAAGAGATGCTGATTGGAATTAAGGCTGCTGTAGCAATTCAGTTTTCTCTAAAGTATAGGTTAATCTCTTGAGTCACATAGAGAATAAATAATGTAAATTGTTAGTCTCCACTGATGAGAGCCATTTGTGAAATTAGCACGTTACCACAAACGAGACAGGAAAATCTGGATGAAGAAGGGGAGTGAATACCAGTGGAGAGAGAGAACATTTATGGAAGTTACATGACCATACAGTTTCAACCTCGATACCCACCAAATTCATAGAAATTTACAATGGAAAATGGTGCCCTAAAATTTAGGAAGTCATGTAATCCTATAATTTGGGGAATGGTTTAGATGGTTTAAGAGCATTAAGTAACACTTGAAAGTGGCCAAGTGGTACTGAGACAGGCTGGCTTTGAATGACAAGGTGGAGTTTAGTTTTTGCTACTTACTAGCTGTGAGACTCAGGCTCAGTTCTTTAACTCTTTGGGTTTTGGGTCCCTTTTCTGTAAAAGGTAGAAAATAGAGAAACCCTGAATTTTGTAAATTTCACTTGGAATTTATAAGAAGAACAAACATTAAAGTGTTATTTCTTTCTTAATCAGAGTTTGGAAGTAGAATCAAATGAACGATGTTGAATGTACTCGATTGACTCTTAATTCCCAGGCTGTATGAATTCCAAGTGATTCTGCTGTGTACATCTGGCCTGTAAAGGACTGAGTTACCAACTTTTATCAACAGGCTCAGGTTTCTTAGAAAATCTCACATACTACTAAGAGACAGTAGAATTGGTTTCTGCTTTTCTCACATCTGAAGTACAATTTATTGTGCAAAGATTAAATACTTTTCTTCCTGCAGATAATGAGAATTGATTTCTTTACCCCCAATCAAACTTTCATGTTGCAGAAGAGGAACTTTAAAAAAAAATTGGTTTTTAAATCTTGTAGTCTTTCTAATCCCCCAAGGGTAAAAAGGTATTATGCTATTTAAATTATGGAAAGCATGCTAGCCCCAATTTACTTCTTTGCGAAAGTAAACACAACTTCTGAGAACTTAACTTTAAAGAAAAAGATTCATCACGATTTTTACCTCAGTAGAGTTTATAAAGATTGAACACAGGGCTCAACTTGCATCTGAAAATCTTTGAGCAATTTATATCCAAGAGGCCAAGTTTCTAAATTTTTTAATGAACTGCACTTTCTTTGTCAAAGTTATAGTTTTAAATTGCCTTCATTATGCTAAAATTTCTTATTTTTGTGGATCTCTGAGTTAAATGCTGGGGAAAAAACAAGTCTGGAGATGAATATGTATACATTTTGTTTTTAGAAAGCTCAGACTTCTCTTTTGCCTTCACTATCAAAATATGTCAAGCCAAATTTAGTGTCCAGTTTAATTGATTTTTTTTTTAAAGTTCTGATGGTTAGTAGTATCTTAAAATATTTAGAGGCATGCTTTTCTCAAAGCTGAGCAAGCCTTTCTTGTTTTGGTCACCTTTGAAGTTTTTGCCTAGATGCTGATTTCCTGGATGCCTGAAAAATGCCACACTTAGTTACTGACAATCCCAATAATTATTTTTTTCCAGTATAAAAGTACAGTGAAGATGGCCAGCTGCACTACACAGAGCTCAGGGATGCAGCAGTAGGTATACACACCCTGTTTGTCTTGATGTATGTCCTCTGGCCTTCTGATTCGGAGATCTGACCACCCTCATTTACAGAAGAGTTTAATGCCACAGATATGACTCCCAATGTTTGAATCATTTCAATTACAAAAGTGAGCCACTGGCTCTGAGGTCCTCTACCATTTCCCATGAACCTTTAATGCTGCTTCCCATTCATCCTCTCAAGCTAATTATATGAAAAAGGGAAAAGTAAGGAGATATTTTGGGTCTCATGGGCAATCTTTCACCAAGAGTAGACCTGGATGGTAACAGTTGAAAACGCTGAACAATTTACATTTTTCTTCCTTCGCCCTAAGGACTTCTGGAACAGCTTTCCTGATCCTAGACATGTGCGTGTATATGTGTGTGTGTGTGTGTGTGTGTGTGTGCGTGCGCGCGCACGCGTGCATGGGTTCGAGAGTGTGTTTCCTGCAGCAGACATGGAATTTGCTTTTCTTACTTTTGTTTCAAAAATTTTAAAGAGTTAGCTTTTGCTGTGTGCCACTTGCCAACAACCTGACTGGGTACCTATAAGCAGTTGGTCATAGACATGCAAATATTAATTAGGTGGAGTCTGCAGAGGAACCTAGGTGCCCAGCCATGCGACCATCTGATTTTCTCTTCTGCCTCAGAAATCTGCCATTTCTTTATTTCAGAGGAGAGAGCCAAGGTAGCATAAGGTCTTTCTTTTGAGGAACTTACTTTGCACCATGTGAAAACTGGTGCAAAGTAAGTTTTCCATTGCACAATGTTAGTATTTTTTTTTTTTTAACTCTTGATTTACCTTCAAAAGAACTTTTCCTAGGTGTAGGATTTTTGCTTTTAATCTGATGTCCATAGAAACTGTATAATACTTCCTGGGGCTTTGTGATATTTTGCTATCTAGAAGGCTCACTCCAAGCAAAGGTTTTACTTTTTGCCTTAAATACTTGATGATCCACATGTCCTCATCTTAGGACTCTATTGTCAATGTCCAACAAAATCACATTCACTTTAGGTGACACCTGTTTGTCCAGCTTAAACTTGGAGGGATAATGCTATTCTGTTGGACAAAATGACTAGTGGTTTGGCAACAAAATAAGGCTTTATTCCCAATGGTATTCTTGGGAAAGTGATGAGTTCATTTACACAGATCCTACAGAAGCTCTTCCCAAATAAATATCCAAGAAACAAAAGAAAACAAAAACAAAAACACGTCACTCAGTCTCAATGCACCTATAATGGCCAGGTGCCATGGTCCCCACTAATGTTCTGACATTGTTCTCCTGGGTAAGAAAAAAACGCCTATTTGTTTTATGATTGAGATGAAAGCCACATTATCATCCTATTGTGTACAATACATCTTCATTTTCCTCTGGCATGTCATGTGGTTACGACAGAAACATCAGAACACATTGATACAGAACGCAGTGTTCTCGGGAAGAGCCCTGACAGAGTCCACCAAGCTCTCTGATTCTAGGGAACAGGCATCCAGAGGGACCCAATGACTGTTGCTGTTACTCCCAGACATTTCTTCTGCTTGCAGAGACCTAGTAGGTCAGATTCACTGAGATTGTCTGCCTTATTTTTGAATCTTCTTTGTATCATCCTAACATTTTAATAGGAAAATTTCAAACATAACATACAGAGAACACATATTTACTTACCACCAATAACTAACTTTTTGCTATACTTGCTTTATCATATATCGATCAATTTATTTCCACTATTTATCTCACTCTATTTTCTTCTTTTGCCATGTTTCAAAATTTTGCTGTGTTGCAGAAAATTGGTGTAGCCACTCTGGAAAGCAGTATGGTGATTCCTCAAAAATCTTGGAATGGAACCACCATTTGACCCTATTATCCCACTCCTCAGCATATACCCAAAGGACTTAAAATCAGCATACTACAGTGATGCAGCACATCAATGTTTATAGAAGCTCAATTCACAATATCTAAGTTATGGAACCAATGTAGGTGCCCTTCAACAGATGAATGGATAAAGAAACTGTGCCATATATACACAAAGGATTATTACTCAGCCATAAAGAAGAATGACTTTATGACATTTGCTAGTAAAATGGATGGATCTGGAGACTATCATGCTAAGTGAAATAAGCCAGTCCCCCAAAAACAAAGGTTGAATGTTTTCGCTGATATGTTGAAACTAACCCACAATAAGGGGGTGAAAGAAAGAATAGATATTCAGTACATTAGACAAAGGGAAATGGAGGGAAGGGAGGGGGTATAGAAAAAGGAAAGATAGTGGAATTAATCTGAAAAATTTTCCTACGTACTTATGTGCATACAACATAGTGAATCCCACCATCATGTACATCCATAAAAATGGGGACCTAACTAGAATAAGATGTATTTCATGCTTGTACAATTAGGTAAAAATGAATTCTACTGTCTTGTACAACTAAAAAGAACCAATTAAAAATATGTTGTAGGCAACAGACTTCACCCTTAAATATGTGCATGCATATTACTAAATACAGTTACTATATATTTCCAGGTAAATTTATAGTAAAATTTATAGATATTCACTTTAGCATTCAATAATTTTTGACAAAAAGGGCACACTTGTATAGTACAACCCCCCGTCAAGGTTAGAACATTGTAGCCACGCCTAGAAAGTTCTCTAATATTCCTTCCCAGGCAGTCCCTTTCTTTACCCTATCTAAAGAGGCAACCACTGTTTACAACATTTCACCACTGACTGATTAAATGGTTCTATAACTGTATATAAATGGAATCATACAACAATTTTCTGTATAAAATTCTTTTATTCAAAATATTGCTTTTGCGATTCATTCTTGCCATACATTTTCTTTTTTCAGTTTTAAAATATTAAATTGCTAAAAATTGCATATATATAACATATATGTATATAGTGTATGACATGATGTATTAAAATATAGTGCTAATTTTTCTTTTTATTGCTAGTTATTATTCCACTGTACCCATACACCACAGTTGGTTTATCCCTTCCTGTTGCTAAACGTATAAGCTATTTACAACTTTTTGCTACTGTCAGAAAAGTTACTATGAAAATTCCTGTGTAAGTATTTTGTGCACTTGACTCCATTTTTCAGGTAAACACCTAGAAGGAGAGGAGACATATCATAGAAGAGGTACATATTTACTTTTATAAGAAACTGCCAGATTGTTTTCCAAAGAGGTTGTACAGTACGCTTCTGTCAAAATGGAAGAAAGTTTCCATTTCTTTATACTCTCCTCATTTATTTTGATAGGACCTCACTATTGTCAGTTTTTCAGATGAGGATTCCTATCTGGGGGATGAAATGGAAGCTGGAAACATGAAGAAAATCTCAGGGGCTGAGTCTGATCTTCTAGAATCCTTCTTATTGCAACTGAGGAAGCCTTTGCTCTATGTTCTCCAAATCTCAAATAGTTTAGCAAAATTACAACCTTTGACACAGCCCTAATTCTATGCTTTTTATAGCAATGGCAATGTTTCAGCATAACATGGATTTTTATCAAGTTATTATTAATTCATATAAAAGGATATAGCTCTCTCCCACTCCTCTCCTTTATATAGAGAAGGGTCTTATTCCTGGTACTGTTGGCATGTGGGATGGATAATTCTTTGCTGTGGTCTATTCAGCAGCATCCCTGACCTCTACTCAAGGGCATCAGTAGCAGACAATGTTAGAGTTGTGAAAAATTGTTCCTAAATATTACTAACTGTCCCCTGGTGGGGAGTGGGGATGATAAAATATCCCTTGTGAAGAGCCAGTGCCAAAGAGAGTAGACAAAGGGCAGAGTGAGCTGTCCGCTTTTCTTCATGAGGTGAAGAAAGCCCTGAGAAACACTGGGCACCTTAACCACAGAGAAAGCCCACCTTGGATTTGGTTCCTAGGAATATTCCCATGCAAGGCTTTTGTGCACACATGACTTGACTTCTCAGGCAAATACTTACAAAGACGTAAAGGTTCACACCATGCTCATCACCTAATGAGCCTTCTGAGTAAAACTACTGTCCTTTGAATGTCAGCAGTATTATCAACTTTTGAAATGTGACAAGCCCTGTCAGTCAGTACTGACAACCTCTTTCCTGAAGCCGCCTATGAGCAGTCAGAAATGAGTGTAGGAAACATCTTGCTGTGGTAGGTCTCTGTCATCTCAAATAAGGTTCTCCCTTGAGAAGGCCTAGATGGGGCAGGCTGCTTGCCTCCCAGTCTTGATGTCTTCAACTCATGAAGAAGGTGGAATTCACTCCCTTCTGCCTTTGGTGTGAGCTGTGCTCTTCAATCTGCTTTTTCATTAATAAGGCTATACTTTGAATGGCACCAGCCTTTTGGGCTCTGTTTTTCTTGACGTTGGGATTCCTCTAGGCAGCTCAGGCCATTGCTTAGCAGACCTCATTTCTAACATTTGGTGTAGCTGCCTGCTGCTGCGCTTGCAGCTACGACGCCGCGGGAGAAAATTCGGAGGCAGGATGGAAATGAAAAAGTTCTTTTATTCTTCTAACTTCTCTCTCCGGCTCCAACAACCTCTCGAACTCCAACCGCAACTCCAACTCTCCTCTAACTCCAACCACACAACTTCAACCACTCTAACTCCAACCACTAGCCACTAACCCTCACCCAGTTAAATACATTTTGCTTTAACAAGGACAAGTGCTTACAGCTTGAGCTTACAGGTGCATCACACAGTGTTCACAGGCATAAAAAGATTCTTAGATGAATGTATGAATATCAGGTGAAACTTGAACATCTTTTATGGCTCTCAGCTAACCGCAATCTTAGCTATTTACAATTTGGGAAGACTGAGTAGTTTTCTATATCAAGTTTTTTCCTTGCGAATGCAGAGATGTTCCAAGATTGACCATGATTTTGAGTCTTTTATGACCATTGGCTTAAGTTAAACCATGGAGGAAATGTCAACTTGTTTGTTCTGTTGCCTTTTACCCCAATCTGAGCCTATTTTTAGGACCACCTGGGCCAGACACAATTCAAACACCTGGCAATTCGTGAGGTAGGGCTAAGGCACTCCTGGTTTTCAGGGGCCATCTGTGGAGGTTCAGTAGAATGGTGACCAAGGTTGATTTTTACCTGGTGAATAATCTGTCCATGATCTTCAACAACCAGGTAACTTCCAAATATTATAAGGCCTGAAGGAAAGAAATGGAAAGCAGCAGACCTTGTGAGAGTAGCAAGAGAATGGTGATCTGTGGAGAATGGGTGCTAACTATTCTGATAAAGCAGCCTCCCCTCCTTAGTGCTGCGCTCTTGACCCACAGCAGTAGTGGGTCACTAATAGCCAGGTGGCTTCTGGTACACAAGGAATCACAGACACACATGAAAACTTGCACATAGACACACACACATACACACAGAGACACAGAAACAGTCGCTCACAGACTGAGACATGCACACAGGACTTATTTCCTCCTTGGGACTATTGCTCATGGTGTATCCACACTCATCACCAAATGCACAATCAGAGGAGAACCACTATTTCTTTTGAATCCTAGCAATATTATCAACGCTGACATCTTCAGTGCTTTGGGTGGTGTTCTCTTCCTCCTCCATATCATAAGGTTCCCCTTCATGGATTAAAAAATTGTTTCAAAAGTAATAATTTTTCTTTTAAAACTGGGGATATGTCTCTGCAGTAGAGCACTTGCCTAGTGTGCATGAGGTCTGGGTTCAATCCCCTGTTCTGCCCTCCCCCACCAAAAAAAAAGCTAGATTATATGTTGCATGGGAGAAGCAGACTTTGTTTTACAACTTGGACTGTAACAACCATAGCACCCCAAGACACTGAGAACAAAAGATTTGATAAAGTATGGTGATGATAAAGGTCATTCCATGCTCAATAAACATGTACCTACTGTTTTCTTGACTCTGAGTAAAGTTCCAAGAATATTACCTGTAACAGATGAGGTATGGCCTTCATGCTCTTGGAATCTTAGAGTATAGTAAAGAATAAAATAGTTAACTAGTTAACAACTTTTTTTTTTTTTTTTTTTTTGTACCAGGGATTGAACCCAGGGGCATTCAGCCACTAAGCCACATCCCCAGCCTTTTTTTAAAAAACATTTTTAGTTGTCAATGGACCTTTTTTTTTTCAAATGGACCTTTATTTTATTTATTTTTGTGCTGTGTTAAAATTGAACACAGTGCCTCACACATGCTAGGCAAGTGCTCTGCCACTGAGCACAACCCCAGCCACCCCCAACCCTTTTTATATTTTATTTTGAGTCAGGATCTCACTAACTTGCTTAGGGTCTTGCTAAATTGCTGAGGCTGGCTTTGAACTCTCAATCTTCCTGCTTCAGCCTCCTGAGTCACTGGGATTACAGGCGTACACCACTGCCCATGCTATAAAACCTTTTAAAAACTAAAGTGGAAATCAGTATGATGAGGTTTCAGCAACAGTATATAACTCTTTCCAGATAATGTTATTTCCCCCTTTACCTGCTAATCTGTTCTCATTACACAAAAAGTAAAACTAATTTTATTATTTGCTTAAAAAAATCCTTTAAAAATAAAGAAAAAAATCTGGGTAATAAGTAGCATTATATATAGCAAATGTCATTTATACTTAACCAGGCTTTCCATAAACAAGAAAATATAACTGCTTTGTAAACTAATCCATATAGTCTATTGCTTGTTTTATAAATTGAGTGATATTTACATGTAGCACAAATTAGCATATTAGCACACAAAACAATTCTCTAAGTGAAAGAAAAAGATTTGCTGCCCAGTTTAATCTGCTAAGTGGTTGTAAAACAAATGTTACCTTCAATGTTATAAATAAAAAAAATACAATCACCTGCATTAACCTACCTTACGTTTATGCAAACCAGAGATAATTGACATCTATTCAAGGGATCATAAGGATTACAAAAGATTATACTAACACCCTTGTAAACTATAATTATCACCTTCCATTAATGATAGCTTGAGTTTATGTAAATATATTTCTCTGCTAATTACCTATAATTGAGATAATAATCCATGGGATAAATGGATTTTTTATTTTTTGTTAAATCCCATAAGTTCCTCAGTACATACGTTTGTTTTGTAGCATAAGCTCATTGGCTGGTTTATGTTTATCTTGCTTAACTGCAGCAAGAACAGATTTTTCATTAAGCGCCAGTCACAGCTTCTGGGGTGAAGCAAGCTGGAAGCAGAGTTGGGAATCCCAGCACCTGGGGAGGTCCATCTGTTCAGCCAAAGGGCCGAGACAGCCAGTGACTCTTAAGGAAAATGCACGTGGACACACACACACACAAGTGGAGAGTTGGCTAACCTAAGGACAAGCAAGCTCATCAGAACCCATCCTTCCTTGAAACCCAGGGCTGGATTACAAGCATTTGCTTTTCCTTTGACACTCGAATCGCCAATGCCTTCGATGTAGTCTGCTTGAAGATTTAGCTTTTAAGCCATTTCTCTTGCAACTGGAGTCTTACTTTTTGGAAGCCTATTTTCCTGTGAAGAATCTAAGCATGTACTGGCCAAGTTAAAAATAAAAGAACAAAGGTTTACAGTATGAAGGTGATGAAAATTGATGATGGAGAAAATTATCACTTTTCTGAAGATATTAATTATTCAAACGATAAATTCAGGTGGTCTCTCAATAATCTAGGGAAAATCTGTGACGATTATAACAGATTACATTAAACAATTACAAAGATGAACAATGGTGAATTTTTCAAAATTAGTTGAAAGGAGAAAACTGACTGAATTGAGGTCAGTTTGTGTTATTTAAAAAGGGGGGTAGCATGCAGGATTTCATGGCTAAAGCAGAGAGTATCATTAGGATATTTGTGTAGAGGAACTAATGACAGAGAATGCATGCATGACCCCGAGGTGTGGATGATAGGAGATGAATTTCTGTCATTTTAGAAGATGGCTATTTATTGTTTCTACTGTATTGAAAGTATTTATAGGTGAAGAAACAGGATTAGGCAGGTTAAGTTTCTCATACAAGGTCCCTTATCAGTGGAATAAGGAAGATAAGATTTGGTCCCAATGAATTTGCTCGAAACCTATGATGGCTCATTGTACCATAAAACAGCATCTTTTGATCAATTTTCCTTAATCAACGTCTGCCCTTACTTAAGTATGGTACCAGGCACTTATAATTTTTTGAATGAAGAGTATTCAATCTTATATTTCTAATTGCATCATGGTGTCATTTGGGCTTCCTTTTCATTTGTATGTAGTCTTGGGGGAGATACAGGTCCTTCCATTTCTTAATCTTTCATGGATGGAGGAAGAAGCCATATTAGGAACACACTTAGGATTAGAAAATCAAACTTTTCCTTGCAGGACTTTAGGAATTCCCAGTAATTGGGAATTTATTGTTTACAGTGGGGATCAGGTCAGACTGCTCTTACCTCTTTTGCTACCCTAGCCCTCCAAATCCTCCTGGATTCATGATCATTATCCAGGACTAGCTTTCCAGTCTCCTTTTGATTCAATTAAGTCTAAAGTCTTCCAGTATACTTTTTTTGTATCTAGGCTAATCAGGGTTAGTTTAGTGACATTTTTTTTTTTTTTTTTTTTTTTTTTTTTTTTTGGGGGGGGGGGTTTGAACCCAGGGGTGCTTAACCTCTTAGCCACATCCCCAGCCTTTTTTATGTTTTCTATTTTGAGACAGGGTCTTACTGAATTGCTTAAGGCCTTGCTAAGTTGCTGAGGCTGGCTTTGAACTCATGATCCTCTTGGCTCAGCCTCCCAAGTTGCTGAGATTACAGATGTGTGCCACTGCCTGGCTCAGGATCAGTTTCTAATGTTCATAACAGAGAGCTGTACTATTAGGACATGGACTTTGCCCCATCTTTTTGTCCAAAGCAAAAGGCAACAATAAAATGAGAAAAGAATGAAGATAAATATCTTAAAAATCCAGGAATTTTTTTTTTTAAACAAAAGTAACATGTACATTTTTATGTCTAAAGTTCCTCAGTTGATGATGGAAAGCAAGAAAATGAAGCAACTGGATTCAGAAATTATAAATTAATACTTACTGAATCCATCTCTAAGATCCAAAAATCACCAAAAGAGAACTTTCTGAATTGACCGGAACAAGTATATCAATGTCATTTATTTTTCAAGTTTCAGACTCTCCAAGGATTTTTGTATTGTAATTTGATATTTGATATTTACTATTTGATCTTCTTTCTTATTTTTTCTTAGGTCCTCTCTCACTGACTTAAACAGCATTATTTGTTTCTTGGTAATATTTTTTCTCCCCAAATAACTTGTTTTTACCTAATTAAAATTTAGACCTTTTAAATAAAAGGCATATGATGGGTCATACCTTTAATGTGAATATAGTACTCTAAACAGTGGCAATGGGTTATATTAGTCAGCTTTCCATCTCTGTGACAAAATGACTGAAAAGATCAACCTAAAGGAGGAAGGTTTTGTTTTTCCCGTGTTTTCAGAGGTTTCAGTTCAAGGTCAGGTGGTTCCATTGTTTTGTAGTGAAGCAGAAACATCATGGTGGGGAGCATATGACTGATAAAACTGTTCACCTCACAGTAGCCAGGAAGCTGAGGGGGAGAGGGAGGGAAAAGGAGGCAGGGGAGGAAGGAGCTGGGGATAACCATATAAGCTTCAAGAGAAATCTCCTAGTGATCTACTGCCTCCAACTAGGCTCTACCTATAAAATTTCCACCACCTCCCAGCAGTGCTTTAAGCTATGCATCCATCAGTGGACTCATCCATTGATGAGGTCAGAGCCCCCATGACCAATGATGTCCCAAAGCCCCACCCGTGAACACTGCATCATTGGGGACCAAGCCTTCAACACATAAGCTTTTTGGGGACATTTCATATACATACAATAACCAGGGAGATGAATTTGGTTTGAGAGGAATAAATTTCGATGAGAAATTCAAGAGGCTACTCAGTAGAAACCTGGAGAAATAGCTTGTTTCATGATCTTTTTTATATACTGCTTTTAAATTCTGATTTTTTATGATTTACCAAGTGATTTCAGTACATCATTTCATTTAAGGATAACATTCACAACAGACAGAAAAAAAAAAAAAAAAGAATCATTGAGACTTCTCTGGAAGAAAAATACTTAAAGTGCCTTCTGTCAGAATCAGACCCTGGGATGAGAGTAAAAACCTCAACCTCTGAACAGGAGGGAGTGGTTGAGATTAACTCTTTTATTACTGGATTAAAATCTTAACTATTTTTCTTTATGAAATCATCTTAAAATTGTGATGTACCCCCCCCCCCCCAGCTTGTTCAGCAGAATGTGCCTGCCTAAGGGCATCTTTTGAATTCTCAGCTCCAGAAAACTTTTTTTTCTAAACTTCAACTTCACAATAGTTTTAGTAGATGTTCAGAACTAAACAGGTCTTGATAGTATCTCACATTTCTAGGAATAATTCTGGTTTTGGCTCCTTGAGCTTTTTAGTTCAAAACTGAAGGATAGAATGGCAGAGGGGATAGATGCATAGGCCTTTAGAGTCAAGTAGTTGAACTAAAAATTGTAATTTTATCAGTAACCATATTGCTTTGGCCATAAAATCTTGGCCATGTTGATTTCTCTGCACCTCAATTATATTACAGCACACTGGGGAATTAAAGCACATCTAACTCAGATCATTCACTCACAAATAATACTGAGCACTGGGGATACAGAAGTGACAAAAGAGGCAAAACCCCTGCCCTCATGAGGCTTATATTCCACTGGATAATAACTACCCCCAAATTGCGTTCAACACTTAACAGAGCGCCGGGCATGGTTTATGATAGATCATAGATATGGGCATATATGCTCACTTAAACTTGACAATAACTTCATAGGACAGATGTAATTGATATTTTCATCATTTTGAGCATTGAATCATTAAGTAATCTGCTTGAGATCACGTAGGATTAGAAGAACAAATGCATATGGCTCAAAGAAACTCCTATCATAAAGAAAGCACTAGATAGATGATTAGTCTTGCTTACTATTGATATATGTGTATAATTTATTTAAAAATGTAATAACAGCATGTGAAATGAGAGTAGTATGAACAATGAGAGAAATGAAAGTCTTCTTTGCTGATAAGAGTTTTTCTTAGAAATTAAAGAAGACCTTAGAAGATGGAAAATTTCCCATGTTCTTGGATAGGCAGAATTAGTATTGTAAAAATGGCCATACTACAAAAAATATTAACTGTTTAATGCAGTTCCTATTAAAATTCCAATGGTATTCTTCATGAAAATAGAAAAAGCAGTCACAAAACTTATTTGCAAAAATAAGAGGCCCAATCTAGCCAAAACAATCCTTAGTGAGAAAAATGAAGCAGGAGGCATTAGAATACCAGATCTTAAATTATATTTAAGAGATATAGTAACAAAAATGGCATGGCACCAAAACAGACGTGAAGACCAATGGTTCAGGATAGAAGACATACAGAGACAAACTAACATAAATACAATTATCTCATACTAGACAAAGGCACCATAAACATACATTGGAGAAAAGATAGCCTCTTCAACAAATGGTGCTGGGAAAACTGGAAATTTCATGTAGCAGAATGAAATTTAATGCCTATATTTCACCCTGTACAAAATTCTACTCTAAGTGCATCAAGGACCTAGGCATTAGACCAGAGACCCTGTGCCTACTAGAAGAAAAAGTAGGCCCAACTCTCCATCATGCTGGCTTAGGAACCAAATTCCACAATAAGATTCCTAAAGAGCAAGAAGTAAAATCAAGGAACAATAAATGGGATGGTATCAAACTAAAAGGCTTCTTCGCAGCAAATCAAGAATGTGAAGAGAGAGCCCATAGAATGGAAGAAAATCTTTGCCACATGCACCTCAGATAAAGCATTTAACGCTAGGATATACAATGAACTAAAATAAATTAACAGCAAATAAACAAATAACCCATCAATAAATGGGCAAAGGAACCGAACAGGTACTTCACAGAAGAAATATGAATGGTTAACAAACACATGGAAAAATGTTCCACTTTTCTTAACAATTAGAAAATGCAAATTAAAACTAGACTGAGATTCCATCTCACTTCAGTCAGAATGGCAATTATCAAGAATACTACTAAAAAGAAATGTTCATCAGGATATGGGAAACAATGTTCACTCAGAAATTGCTGGTTGGACTGAAAATTGGTGCATCCACTCTGGGGATTCCTCAGAAAACTTGTAATGGAACCACCATTTAACCCAGCTATCCCACCCCTTGCTCCATACTCAAAGTAATTAAAATAAGCATACTACAGAGACAGCCATACCAATGTTTATAGCAACTCAATTCACAATAGCTTAGCTATGGAGCTAGCCTAGGTGCCCTTCAACAAATGAATGGATAAAGAAAATGTGGTAAATTTACACAATGGAATATTACTCAGCCTTAAATAAAACTGAAATTATGGCATTTGCAGGTAAATGGATGGAACTGGAGACTATTACACTAAGCAAACTAAGCCAATTCCAAAACAAAAGACTAAATGTTCTCTCTGATATGTGGATACTAACATGCAATAAGGAGTTGGGGGAGGGAAGAATAGAAATTCATTAGATCAGACAACGGGGAATGAAGAGAAGGGAAGGGGGATGGGAATAGGAAAGACAGTATTATGAATAAGACATAACTTTCCTATGCTCATATATAAATACATGACCAGTGCATCTCCACATCATATACAACCACAAGAATGGGATCCTAATTAGAATAAGTTGCATCCCATGTATATTATGTCAAAATATACTCTACTGTCACATATAGCTACAAAGAACAAATAAAAAAAAAGACTTTGTCTTGGCCAGGTGTGGTGGCACATGCCTATAATCCCAGCAACTCTAGAGGCCAAGGCAGGATGATTATGAGTTCAAAAGTCAGCCTCAGAAACTTAGTGAGGCCCTAAGCAACTTAGTGAAACCCTGTCTCAAAATTAAAAAAATTAAAAAGGGCTGGGGATGTGGCTCAGTGGTTAAGCGGTTAAGCACCCCTGGGTTCAATCCCCAGTACCAAAAAGAAAAGGAAAAAAAAAAAAAAAAAAGAAGAATTTGTCTTATACCTTATTTGATATGATATCAAATAAATATTCTAATATTTGTAATATTGTACCTACTGTTAAGAGTTTGGCTTTTAATTTATCTGATGAACCTCCCTTTCTAGGGCATATATGAAATTAAGTCCTAGAATGTTAAAACCAGAAGTTCTGCTTATAATCAACATTCATATAGAAAACATCAGGTAATTCTATTATCAAAGAAAGTATCCAATAGAAAAGAAATAGCTTGCAGAAGGAGCAGTATAAGGAAAGTTGAAGCAATTTGATAATTTGCATTTTTCATTCACCTTCTCATAAGGACAATGCTATGTAATATCTCTTTTCTCTTTTGTACAGAAAAGAATGCTCTATTTTTGCCTAATTGGATTGACTGCCTACCAGTTGTGAACTTTAAATATATGTAGTTATTTAGTGTAACAACATTCTTCAGGGCATATGCTCATTTTTATGTATGAGGAGTTACAATCGTGACTCTCATGGAATCAAGAGGAGAATTATTCTATCTTTATACACATTTAATACTAAATTTCTTGAATACCTAGCTGCAATCTATTTCCTTTCTTTCATTTTGACTCAGTCCAATTAAAAGCCTCTAAATCTCATTTTATACAAGCTAGTGTTTTGCCATTGCAATTACCAAGAAAATACTCTTGGTAATGTGATTAACCAATAAAATGTTTCCTAGTCTTTCCAATAGTGATAGTGTATCTCTGTCTTTTAAATAAGTACATGCTTACTGAAGAACCAAAAATACAGTCTTTCAAGATAGATAATGCTTAGTAGTACTTCATGGGACTTAAACAGCTGTGCACAAATATGAACTACTATACTCCAGATGTTACCTAGTCAAAGAGAGGATATAATTTTGGGTAAAATATGGAGTGTGTCTAATAAGGGGTACACAAAGCAATCAGATAAAGAGAAAATTTAAGCATTTATATTAATATGTTTAACCTAAAATTGGAAGGATAATTGTTTACTAACATTTTATATGTCAATGAAATTTAGAGAAAGCTAAAAATTATTCCTGTGAACAAATTTGCATCGAAGATAAGCTAAAAGAGAAAAAACAACGTCTTTACCAGTCCAATGGCCTTTTCATCAGCCATATAAAGAGGTGAGACAAAAACTACCCAATCATATCTGTCATGAAGCTCCGTTACAAATTAAAATTATGAAGATTATTGGAAAGGTGGATTTGTATTCACATCATTAAGGACAAACCTCACCCTATATGCTCTTGTGCCTTGAGATATTCATGAACATCTTGTGCCCTGGTGTACATATGTGTGTGTGTGTGTGTGTGTGTGTGTGTGTGTGTGTGTGTATGATGGACACTGTATGTAACATGCACATGTACTCACATGTTTCAGAAGTGCTTCTTCACGTTTCTTACTGATCATAACCAAAAAAATTTAAAGAACATGAATCCTGTGAGGACAATAGCCACACCACCTCTTTACTGAAGGTGAATTTATTAGAAGGAAGGTTCAGTATTCACCAGAGGTTGCAACCACATTTTCTTTGAGCCAGATCTGTTTTTATAGAATCATTTCATGTAGTATGTATAGTGTTATTTTGATTACTTTTTAAACTCAATTGATTGCTTTTTTTTAAAAAAAATTGTTATTGGACACAATAAACTTTATCTATTTTTATGTGGTGCTGAGGATCGAACCCAGTGCCTCACATGTGCTAGGCAAATGCTCTACCACTGAGCTACAACCCCAGCCCAGTTGCTTGCTTTTAAAACTCATTAGATTTTGCTTTTTTTGGTTGGGGGCACCAGGGGTTGAACTCAGGGGCACTCAATCACTATGCCATATCCCCAGCCCTATTTTGTATTTTATTTAGAAATAGGGTCTCACTGAGTTGCTTAGTGCCTCACTTTTACTGAGGCTGGCTTGGGCTGCACCAGGCAAGATTTCATATTTAAAAAGTAGAGAATTTTCTTTTTCTCTTCCAAAGCTCTGCCAATAACATGCAAGCTCTTCTGCATGAGAACCATTGAGCTTCTTTAATCAGAGAATGTTCTTTTAGATTCTGTACAGTTTCCACTACTCCATATAGGGTAGCATCTAACTTGCTTTACTCATTTATGTTGCTTTATGTATTGCAGTTTGTGAAGTCATCTTTCAAATTCAGAGGAGACCCTGAAAGAGGACAGAGCTATCAGATGGTAGAAGTCTGGTACCTAAGCTGGCATCTGAGAAGCTTCCTGTAGACTAGAAACATACACTGTAAGAAGCCAGCACACTTTGGGGGCTTACTTGTTGCAGCTGTAAGCATCTCAGTATCTATTGCACACTAATATTCATGAAATACTAATATATATCATAAATACCTGATGAATTTAGAAAGTACTGTTAGAAATACAAATGTCATGAAAAAAGTAAACTAAAATTACAGCTGCAGATAAAGTACATTGGCATTGAAGAAACAAATATGCTACTATTGGAAAAACTGTTTTGCTATAAAACGTTATTTTTTGTTTTTGTTTTTCTTTTAGAAAATAAAACTATGTCATGGAATCCATAATAATTTTAAAAGGTGACAGACTAGCCTTGCTTCTCTTTGATACCAAAAAGATTTTAAAAAAATGAAATAAAGCCAATTTATGACCAAATAGTACATGACGGAACTCACAAAACTTCTATAACTAGGGTATCGAAATCATTTCATTCTTTCCTACTCTCAGGTCCTTGCTCTGTTATTTTTAACATTTACATATACTACACCTCAGCAAATATGGGGGAGAAAGAAACATAATGGCTCTTTCTAGATTAAATAAATGAAAACCATACATTTGCTGGAGACGGGTCTTAAGAAAGACCCTTAGCACCAAATTATTGTCAAACACACCTTTTTCCACCATGAGATGTGAGGGGAAATCAACAAATAGTCCTCCTGGGTCAACTTAAAAGGAGAATCTATAGGTTACAATGCAGTTGCTCCACCCTTCGCTGTGTCCAAAGTGGGAGACACAGCCTCAATCTTATGGAGCACAGGTTTGCCTATTGTTGCATTTTATTTGGCAGTAAGTCTACATGTGTGCGTGTGTGTGTGTGTGTGTGTGTGTGTGTGTGTGTGTGTTGGATATAAGAATGGGTCAGTCTCTGGAGTATATAGTTGATTCGTCCTGGAAACTAGGCATAATAAAGGAAATGTAAGGTTAGTGGGAGAAAGGCATTGGACTATTACAACTCTTTATTAGACTGAACTGCTGCAGGACTTATGGAGTTTTAATCTCACAGATTGGTTGGACAGAGCTTATGGGAACACTGTGGTAAATCAGCACAGGGACACCTTTGACTGTGCTCATGGTTTTTTTAAGTCTCTGATCTCGTTGCTTTCTTGAAGCACCAGATTCCAGAACAATCTCCAAGGGACGTTAATAGCCTTATTGTATGACCACAAAAAGTTCCCAACCCCAGCAAGAACAGACTGATTGCCTTAGGCCCTGAAGTGGAAACATGCACAGGAGTTCCACATTAATAAGCAAACCTTGAGAGATTCACTCAGAGGTTTTAGTTAATGCAATAATATAGATCTTCTCTCTTGTTTTTTTTTTTTTTTTTCTGAATATAAAATAAGATTTTTTTTTAAATCACAAAATCTGTACCACTTAAAGTATTCCATAAATTTTACTTTCTTCCCTTTGGTTGGGCTGTACTTCATATAATCCTGATGCTCCTTGGTACTCAGACAATCCTGTATTCTTACATACAACTGTAATTGTTTGCAGAAGATGGACTAAATGATGTCAGTATATTTCTTGCAGCTTACAAATTGAATGAGTCTTAAAGTTAGAAATCTTCTACTAGAGTTAAAGTTTCCAAAACCCCACTACTTTTTACTCACTTTTTTTGTTCATTTGATCAGTAATTCAGTAGGTCTTTCTTGAGCACAGGCATTATTCCAGGTCCTAGGAGTTCCAATATGTGTAAGACATAGTGTCTGACCTCAAGAATCTACAGAATTATTAAGCAGAACACAGGTACTAAGTGCTATGCAAGCATTTTATTTTAGATCCCCTGATATCTGTGAGGTTATACAGATGAAGCAGAAAAAAAATTAATTGGCTTGATAGAGGATATTACTTGTATTTTAATCTGTTTTAGTTCTTTTTAAACCAGCTTCTCTAGTTCATTACTCTTTTTTTTTTCTTATTAATGAACATAAATATTTAAGCAAGATCTTGAAGGCAAGTGGATTGACTTTATTCCCTAGTATTCCAAACAGTTGAAAACATTTTCACCTATTATTTCTAATAAGGAAGTGTTACCCTGTAGCAAGGGGTGCAGGAATATTGGAATGGGAAAGATTGTCAAATACATACCCCAAATAATGTTTTTTTATATTTTATTTATTTTTATTTATAATATTAGTATGTATTACAATTCATAATGCACATATATAGCATTTTTTTACATACAACTGTTTGTATACAAGGTATATTCATACCATTCAGGTCTTCAATCATGCATTTAGGATAATGATATCCATCTCATTCAACCACCTTTTCATCTTATATTAGACAAAGGTGCCAAAAATGTACAGTGGAGAAAGGATAGCCTCTTCAACAAATGGTGCTGGGAAAACTGGAAATCCATATGCAACAAAATGAAATTAAACCCTTATCTCTCACCATGCACAAAACTCAATTCAAAGTGGATCAAGGACCTAGGAATTAGACCAGAGACAATAAGCCTAATAGAAGAAAAAGTAAGCTACAATTTCCAAATAACGTTTAAATGCACTTACTTCTTGCTAATTTTATGAACCGTTGGTAAACTTTGCACCCAAAATATGTCTTATTATTCCAAGTCATTAATGCTTTAGTGCATGATTCCAGAAAAACCTCCAAGAGATGTTAACAGTCCTACTTTATGATCACATAACGGATTCAACCTATCCCCAATGTTGCCCGAATTTCTAAAAAATCCCTTAGCTTGCTCAGAAATTTGTATGTAATCTCAAAAGAGTAATAAACGATAATAATCATGGCTACTAATACACATTAGAAATAAGGGTAAAGAAAAAGAGGTTGTATATATTGTTAAAAAGTAATTGGGATGTGATTAGGTCAGACAGTTCCAGCACCTTGGATTCCCATGGAAACAAACTGAAATGCAAGTCAGTGTGGACTGTAAAAGAAGACTTGAACTTAGGCAGTCAGAAAACACCAACTAACTTCCAACGGGGGACTTTGGCCATCCATAACCACCAATTATCCTCTAGTTAGGGGCTTTCAGTTTTATCTATCAAGTACTTTTTGTCTTGCCTCCTCAAACACTGCACAAACATTTTCTCCTCACACCCTATTCCATGGAGCCCAGCACCTGGAGGTCTAGCACCACCCAATTCATGACTCTCTGCCTCTTCAAATCAATCCTTGATTTTGAATGTGTCTAAGTTTATCTTTTTAACAGCACATATGAAGGAAACATTATATATTTAACATCCATCATGGTAATAAATATAGGTGATTTGAAGGAGAATGTACTCATATATATCATAGAAAATTGATGCTTGTGACACTTTAGAAATAGACATTTATATTAAAATAAATGTAGATTTATGTGGGCACATAAAAGAGTGCTGCATAGCAATTTATATTAAGGGAAACAGAATATTGTTCAAAATTGTGGGTTTATTTTGCCCTCTAATTAGATTTTATTTCTATGTCTTAAAAATAAAATGTAAAGGTGAAATAACTGATCAGTCTCACATATTTATTCTACTAATGCAATTTTCCTTACAAGAGGTTTTACAAAGTCCTTGTCATAATATAGACATAGAAAAGAATTTTAGTCAGGAGCCTGAACAAAAGGACAGAGTGGTAAAGCATATGGTGAAAAGGGGTCTGGAATCATGTGGTCTGGATTCAAGTCTCAATCCCACCACTTTCTTTCTTTCTTTTTTTTTTTAAGTAATTTTTAAAATTTGTTCTAATTAGTTATACATGACAGTAGAATGGATTTTGACATATCATATATAAATAGAGTATAACTTCTTATTCTTCTGGTTGTACACGATGTAGAGTGACACAGGTCGTGTAATCACATGGACATGTAGGGTAATAATGTTGGATTCATTCTACTATCTTTCCTACCTCCATACCCCTCCCCTCCCTTCACTCCCCTCTGTCTAATCCAAAGTCCCTCTATTCTTCCCTACCCCCTGCCTCTTATTGTGAATTATCATCTATGTATCAGAGAAAACATTCAGCCTTCGGTTCTTTGGGGTTGGCTTAACTGTGGGAATTTGAACAAGAAATTACTCTCCTTCTACATGACTCCATTTCTTCATCTGTACTCCATAGTACCTCATTGGTCTATTTTGGGATGAAGTGAGTTTTTTTTGCTACTTCTACTACTACCAGAACTCCCACTGCTACCACTTCCACCAATGTTCATTGTTATGGCTGCACAATTATCAACAATGAGCTGAATTTTATAGAAGTCAGCTAAGCAGAACTTGTCACACAAAAACATTTTTCTAAATTATAGAGTATAGAGCCAATGAAGTTTAAGATTCAGGAATAGTGTAGGGGAGTTAAAATGGTGAGGCCTACAAGAGGCTGTTAGTTGGATGTTCTAGTATACACTCTGGTAGTTCTTTCTAGACGCAATGATGTTTTTGTGGTGGTTGGAGCATAAATGGTTAACTCTGGAGAAGAAACGGAAGTCAGTAGATGGTCTGAATCCAATTCTTTGTAAATGAGATTGTGTATTGTAGGCACTACTTTCTTAAATTTTATTATTGTTTCCAAATAATTGCTGCTGCTTCTCCTAGTTGAGCCTTGACCATGCATGTTGTTTTGATCAGTGAAATGGTGTGTGCCAAGTAGAGGAGAAGATTGAAAAGCCTTCACATAGTTCCACCATTGCCCTTGGCCTTCTACCATGAGAAGAGCATGCCCCTATTAGAAACACCTAAAAAGCTGATAAGTAAAGGAAATATTGATGATTGAGATATAAAACTTTGTAGAAAGACATCAAGGTGTTAGGATACTTTATTATACATATATACTTATATGTATATTTTATATATATATGTATACTTATTATAATGTAAAAAAAGACTTGTTAATATGCTCCTTTGTCCCACAAAGATACTTTTACCTGGCTACATTCAGGCTATATCTGAATATATATATATATATATATGTATATTTTGTAAAACAACCTTTTAGTGGACAAGGTCTGTGTCAATCTGTATGCAGTATTTTGCCTAATTGACAGAATCAGAAAGAATCCACCAGAGTCAAAAGATTAACTGTGAATAGAAGTACATGTTTGGCATAGAATGATCTTAGAAATAGAAAAGAAACTTCACCTTTTTCTGAGGAAAAATGAAAACTTCGTTTAAAATTTAAAATATTTCATGTATAATGAAATCACTTTTACAGTTATTCATATGGAGACTTGGAATGAGTTGGCATGAGAGTTCTGTTGCATCTTTCACTGCTTTACCATCTCTCTTTGAGGAGGCATTCCACGTGTTCTCTGGACACAAGGAGAAAACATTTTCAGTATGTTAAATGACAGTTCTAAATGGAATGGCTCAGCAAAAGTAAATCCAATTTACTTAATTTTGAAGTGCAAATACTATAAATAGTCGTAGTGTCTACAATTTTGGTTGGCTAATCTATGATTCTGATTTTTCTCATATAGCATCTTCTTTGAATCTGGGGCATTATTCCAGAGAAACAATTTTAGAGTAATGAATTAGTTCTAAACTGGAGAAGTAAGTGGAACATTTAGAAAGAAATCGAATAAATTAAAGACTGGGAAAAAATAAGTGCACAAAAATTTGCTGTCACACACGGGGCCTTGAAAATAATTTTATACTTCCCTGTCACCTGTTAATGGCACATATTTATACTATTTTGAAAGAAGCAGTGATCTGTCTTATCTATAGATTCAACCTCAAGGTTTGACCTGAGGCCTTTTCAGGTCTTTTTTATGAAGGCTGATGAAACCCATTGTTCACACAGAAAAAATAAAATAAAATAAAGCTATGAATAACCTCATTTGTCATTGAAAGATGGCAAGATGATTACATTAGCGGGTGGGGGGGGCCCATGCCTGTAATCCCAGTGATTCAAGAGGCTGAGGCAGGAGGATTACAAGTTCAAAGCCAGGCTCAGCAACTTAGCGAGACCCCCTAAGCAATTTAGCTATACCCTGTCTCAAAATAAAAAATACAAAGGGTTAGGTATGTGGCTCAGTGGTTGAGCACCCTTGGGTTTAATCCTCAGTACCCAAAAGAGAGAAAAAAAAAGATTGTGTTAGGCTACATAGGCTTACACTGTATGTCTCTATTTCTTATTTATAATATCCTGTTCAGATTGGTAGAGGCTCCTTTTCAACCATCCTCAGGGACCCAGGTTGTTGAAGATTACACCATTTACTTTATACCCGCACCATCTGGAATACATGATTACCAGGTTTCTGAAGTAGCACAGTCAGAGGGGAACAAATGCTAGAGGGTCTTTCTCCAGCATTGAAAATGCTTGGTCTAGAATAGATACATGCCACAAACCATTAACCAAAGCTAATCACAGGGCCTTGCTAATTTCAGGGAAATGGAGAAGAAAATGCATCTTTCCATTTGCTTGGGGGAAGAAGAGATCTAGTTACAAATAAGATCTATTGAGCTTGACACATAAGTGAACAGACCAACTTTAAAAACATACTGGAAAGTTTGCAATGAAAATACACAATAATCAAGACAAATGTATAATGAAATATTGTACTATTATACATAGAACTTAAGAAACTCTATAAGCCAGAATTGAATTTTTGGCCTTGCAGAATTATCTTACACCTGTCTTAAAAAAACAGCCATGCATCCATTGTTTTAAAAATTATTTTAATGTTATTAAACTGAACTAGCTTGTATCTATAATCAATTTATTTTATTTTTTTCCGTTTTTTGCTTGCTGCTAGAGATTAAACCCACATGTTAAGCAATAGGCAAGCACTTCACCATTGAGGTACATTCCCAGCCCTATAGTAAAAAAATTTTATAGGAAAAAAAAAATATATATATATACACATATATTTTCCAGTATATGGATACTGACCCCTGGTAGGAAAAGAATAAGGAGAATATTTGTGGCAGAGAAATGTTTTCTGAACAAGAGACAGTCACTGCAGTTGAAAGAGACTAACATGCTGGATAATTTATTTTTCTCTTTTTGCTATGAAACCAGGAAAGAAACAGAGGGCCATTGGCAAAACTCTCAAGATCTTATAGTTGATTAAGATAGTTAGGAAAGTTGTATATGCCATTTCTAATAGGGACACAGTTGCACAATGAATTAGTTTAACTCATGCTTGTGAGTTAAAATTAAACCATCAACCTGGGAATCACTGAAATTTTAAACTTCTCCTTGGGGAACCTTGGAGGTGGAGCATTGCTATAGGCGAAGCAGGGATCAAGTCTTGCTTTGTGGCCACTCCTTCTCTAGAGTCTAGCAGAATCCCTAGCACATGCAAGTAAAACATATCTTCTGAATAAGTGAATAGAGAGATACTGTGAATATATGAAAAAACTTTGTAAAATTGAAAGCACTATGTAAACAGATGCCAATAAGGGCTTAAAATGAGAAGTGTATTTATAGTATTAAAATATGTTACAGGAAATGTTAGTCAACATCTCTTCTACATTGGATTGGACTGACAGAGTCAGGGGAAATATGTTGGTTAATTTCATAATGAACACAATTAAGTAATTTAATAGAAGATGTTCCTCCTCTGTCTGAAAGTCATGATACAGCAGGTATTAGCACTCAGGTAAGCACAACCCACTGTTCATTTAGATGCCTGAGTTTTCACAGAGCAGTTACACTTGTCTTGAGAGAGCTGTAATTAAAGAACTCTTTATAAGGGTAATTAAATATAATGACCACTATCATAACATACTCTGTACTCCTTTGGTTTACTTCATTATTTTTGGCTGCTTATCAATTTTTGTTCTTTTAAAAAATTGATTTTAATTGACAAATAAAAATCCTATGTACTTATCATGTACAATATGATGTTTTGAAATATTTATACATTGTGGAATGGTTAAATGGGGCTAATTAGCATTACCTCACAGGCTTATCTGTGTGTGTGTGGTGAAACCTTTATAATCTACTCTCCTAACAGTTTTCAAGAATATAATACATAGTTATTAATTGTAGTTGCATGTTGTATAATTAATTTCTTGGACTTATTCATTCTATGTCACTGAAATTTTGCATACTTTGGCCAAAAGTGCCCCAGTTTCTCCCACCCTTGTCTGTTCCCAGCTCCTGGTAGCCACCATGCCACTCCCTACTTTTACCAGTTTAACTGTTTTAGAGTTCACATACAAGTGAGACCATCTGATAATTGCCTCTTTGTGTTTGGCTTATTTCACTTAATTTAATTTCATCCAGTTCATTCATGTTGCCAATGATAGAATTACCATTTTTTAAAATACTGAATAATATAGATGTAGGCAAAGTAGAACTCAAATTATCACTATTTGCTGACAATATGATTCTAAACCTAGAAGACCCAAAAATTTCCACCAGAAAATTTCTAGAACTCATAAATGATTTCATCAAAGTAGCAGGGTACAAAATCAATACCCATAAATCAAAGGCATTTCTATATATCAATGACAAATCCTCTGAAAGGGAAACAAGGAAAACTACCCCATTTACAGTAGCCTCAAAAACAAAACAAAACAAAAAAACCCTGGGAATCCACTTAATGAAAGACATGAAAGACCTCTATAATGAAAACCACAGAACACTAAAGAAATTAAAGAAGACCTTAGAAGATGGAAAGATCTACCTTGTTCTTAGATAGACAGAATTAATATTATCAAAATGACCATACTACCAAAAGTGCTATACAGATTTAATTCAATTGCAATCAAAATCCCAATGACATTCCTCATAGAAATAGAAAAAGCAGTCATGAAATTATCTGGAAAAATAAGAGACCCAGAATAGCTAAAGCAATCCTTAGCAAGAAGAGTGAAGCAGGCGGCATCACTATACCAGATCTTAAATTATACTACAGAGCAATAGTAACAAAAATAGCATGGTATTGGCACCAAAATTGACTGGTAGACCAATGGTACAGAATAGAGGACACAGAGCCTAACACACGTAATTACAGTTATATTAGACAAAGTCGCCAAAAACGTACATTGGAGAAAAGATGGCCTCTTCAACAAATGGTGCTGGGAAAACTGGAAATCCATATGCACCAAAATGAAATTAATTCCTTATCTCTCACCATGCACAACACTCAACTCAAAGTGGGTCAAGGGCCTAGGAATTAGACCAGAGACACTATGCCTATTAGAAGAAAAAGTAGGCCCTACTCTCCAACATATGGGATTAGGCCAGAACTTCCTTAATAAGACTCTTAAAGCACAAGAATTAATATCAAGAATCAAGACGAGTGTTAACTGCGGCACTGGAAAGATGGTGGAAGAAGAGCAAAGAAAAAAGATTCCTTTGGTTCCAGAAAATCTCTTGAAAAAGAGGAAAGCTTATCAGGCCCTCAAAGCTACCCAGGCAAAGCAGGCACTTTTGGCAAAAAAGGAGAGAAAAGGAAAAGAGTTCAGATTTAAGTGACCAGAATCATTCCTACATGATTCCTGGCAGCAGAAACGAGACCAAGTGCGCATCAGACGACCAGAAGTGAAACCTCATGCTTTGGAAGTGCCTGATAAACATTCCTTGGCATTTGTTGTACGCATCCAAAGGATTAATGGGGTGAGTTTACTGGTGCTGAGGACAATTGCAAGACTTCGTCTGAAGAAAATATTTAGTGGTGTCTTTGTTAAAGTCCCTCTCAAAAGCTTAAAAATGCAGCCGGGGCGCGGTGGCGCACGCCTGTAATCCCAGCTTTGGGAGGCTGAGGCAGGAGGATCACGAGTTCAAAGCCAGCCTCAGCAATGGCGAGGCACTTAGCAACTCAGTGAGATGTCTCTAAATAAAAATACAAAAAAGGGCTGGGGATGTGACCAGTGGTCGAGTGCCCCTGAGTTCGATCCCTGGTACCCAAAAAAAAAAAAAATCTAGTAGTTTATGTGACCTGGGGGAAGTCTGTCCGGGAATTCATCTTGAAGCATGGACAAGCAAAGGTCAAGAATAAAACCATCCCCCTGACTGACAACACAGTGTTTGAGGAGCATCTGGGGAAGTTTGATGTCATTTGTCTGGAAGACCTCATTCATGAAATTGCCTTCCCAGGGAAGCATTTTTGGGAGATCGCTGGATTCTTGTGCCCTTTCCACCTCTCTGTGGCTCGGCATGCTACCAAAAATAGAGTGGGCTTCCTCAAGGAGATGGGCTTACCTGGTTATCAGGGTGAATGCATCAATCAGCTCATCCGCCAGCTGAACTAAACCCAGAATATCTGAAAGCAGTGAGTTGGAAGCATGTGTTTTCTGTTTCTGTTTGATGAATTGTTGTCAAGTATCTTTACAGAAGATTATTTTCTGCCATAAGAAACTGGAAGGGCAGGTGCGGTGGCGCACGCCTGTAATCCCAGCACTTGGGAGGCTGAGGCAGGAGGATCACGAGTTCAAAGCCAGCCTCAGCAATGGCGAGGCACTTAGCAACTCAGTGAGACCCTGTCTCTAATAAAATACAAAAAAGGGCTGGGGATGTGGCCCAGTGGTCGAGTGCCCCTGAGTTCACTCCCTGGTACAAAAAAAAAAAAAAAAAAAAAGAAAAAGAAAAAGAAAAGAAACTGGAAGGAAGGGATTGGGAAAGAGACATTGGGTTATGACATGGCAGGCTCCTCTCATCACAGCCCAGTTCCAAGGAAAATTGTTTTCCACATTGGCTACTTCTGCCTCTGAAATCAACACATGCCATGGAAAAAGGAAGAAAAAAAAAAAAGAATCAATAAATGGGATAGATTCAAATAAAAAGCTTCTTCTCAGCAAAAGAAACAGGTGAATAGAGAACCAATTTTCACAACATGTACCTCAGAGCACTAATCTTTAGATTATATAAAGAACTCAAAATCTTAACACCAAAAAACAAATAACCCAATCAATAAATGGGCAAAGGAACTGAATGGACATTTCTCAGAAGAAGATATACAATCAATCAACAAATACACAAAAAAATGTTCAACATACCTGGCAATTAGAGAAATGCAAATCAGAACTACTCTAAGATTTCATTTCACTCCAGTCAAAATGGCAGCTATTAAGAACACAAACAACAATAAATGTTGGAGAGAATGTGGGGAAAAAGGCACACTCATACATTGCTGGTGGGACTGCAAAATGGTGCAGCCAATCTGGAAATCAGTATGGAGATTCTTTGGAAAACTGGGAATGGAACCACGTTATAACCAGCTGTCCCACTCCTCGGTCTGTACCCAAAGGACTTCAAAACAGCATACTATAGGGACACAGCCACATCAATGTTTATATAGCAGCACAATTTACAATAGCTAAACTTTGGATCCAAACTAGATGCCCTTCAGTAGATGAATGAATAACGAAAATGTGGCATATATACAATGGAATATTACTCAGCAATAAAAGAGAAAAAATAATGGCATTTGCAGGTAAATGGATGAAGTTGGAGAATATAATGCTAAGTGAAGTTAGCCAATCCCCAAAATCCAAATGCTGAATGTTTTCTCTGATATAAGGAGTCTGATTCACAGTGGGGTTGGGATGGGGAGCACAGGAAGATTAGAGGAACACTAGGAAGGCCAATGGGGAGGGAGGGGATGGGAGGGAGTAAAAGGGTAAAAAAAAAAAAGATGGTAGAATGAGATGGATATCATTACATTAAGTGAATGTATGAAGACACAAATGATATGAATATACTGTATATACAACCAGTGACATGTAAAAATGTGCTTTATATGTGTATTATGAATTGCAATGCATTCTGATGTCATATATAACAACTTAGAATAAAAGAAAAGAAAAAAAGACTGAATAATATTACATAGTATATATACCATATAATCTATTATATGGCATTATTATCTATTATTATATGGTATAATAATCTATTATTAATCTATTCATCTGTTAATGGAAACTTAGGTTGATTCTTATTTTTTTCAATGCTATGTTTTTTAATTGTTCTAATTAGCTATACATGATAGTAGAATGCATGTTGGCAAATCATACATAAATGAAGTATAACTTTGCATTCTTCTGGTTGCGCATATTGTAGAATCACACTGATCATGTATGTATGTACACAGGGTAATAATGTCTGATTCATTCTGCTATTCTTCTTACCCCCATACCTCCTCCCCTCAATTCACTTCCCTCTGCCTAATCCAAAGTACTTCTATTTTTTCCAGCCATTCCCCCCATTGTGAATTAACATCAGAGAAAATATTCGGCTTTTGTTTTGTTGGAATTGTCTTATTTTGCTTAGCATGATATTCTCCAGCTCCATCCATTTATCTGAAAATGTCATAATTTCATTCTTCCTTAAGGCTTAGTTATATTGCATTGTGTATATATGCCACATTTTCTTTATCCATTCCTTTGTTGTAGGGCATCTAGTTTTGTTCCATAGTTTGGCTATTGTGAATTGAGCTGCTATAAACATTGATGTGACTGCATCACTGTAGTATGCTGATTTTTAAGTCCTTTGGGTATAAATCTAGGAGTGGGATTGCTGGGTAAAATGATTATCTTATCATTTATTGTGAAAAATGCTACAATGAAAGTGGGAGTGCAGATATCTTTTACATACTGATTCCATTTCCTTTAGATATATACCTATAGTAGGATTGCTGGGTCATTTAGTAGTTCTATTTTCAATACTGTTGTCCATAATGGCTATACTAATTTATATTCCCTTTTCTCCACATACTCTCTATTCTCTCCAGTTTTCATCTTTCATCTTTCTTTCTTTTTTTTTTAAATGGCTTTATTTTTACATGGTGCTGAGGATTGAACCTGGGTTGCGCAAGTGCTACTCTAGTGCTAAACCGCTGAGCCACAACCCCAGCCCCCATCATCTTTCATCTTTCTAACTGTAGCAGACTAACAGGTGTTATGTAATATCTCATTACAGTTTTAATTTGCATTACCCTGAAGTTACTGGTATTGAACATTTTTTTCCCTATAACTATTAGCATTTTTGTCTTCTTTTGAGAAATGCATAATTGGGTCCTTTGCTTATTTTTAAATTAGGTCATTTTCTTGCTAGGGAATTATTTGATTTCCTTATTTTTTCCTTATTTTGCATTACAATTCAAGGGATATATAAACCTTTGTTAGTTCTATGGTTTGCATATATTTTCTCCCATTTTGTAGGTTATGTCTTCACTATGCTGGTTGCTTCTTTTCTTATTTAGAAGCTTTTTATCTTGGTGTAATCTTATTTATATATTTTTGCCTTTGATACCTGTGCTTTTGGGATTATGTATGCAAACACACTGACTAGAATAATGTCATGGAATAGTCACCCTATGTTTTCTTCTAGTATCATGATATTTAAATCTTAAATTTACTTTGAATTAGTTTCTGGATATATTGTGAGATAAGGTTCTAATTTTGTGTATGTGTGTGTGTGTGTGTGTGTGCATCTAGTTTTTGCAACATCATTTGTTGAAAAGACTGTTCTTTCCCCTTGTGTGTTCTTGGCTTCTTTGTTGAAAATCAGTTGGTTATAAATATATGGATTAGTTTCTGGACTCTTGATTTTATTCCATTGGTCTGTGTTCTGTTTTTCTTGCCCATACCAGGTCATTTTGATTGTTATGGTTTGGAAGTCATGTATTATGGTGCCTCTAGCTTACTACTTTTTTGATGAAGATTGCTTCTACATACATTTTGTGTGTGTGTGTGTGTGTGTGTGTGTGATTTCTCACAAATTTTAGAATTGTTTTTCTGTTTCTGTAAAAAAGTCAGTATTTTGATAGGAATTCCATAATCTGTACAAAACTTGGGGTTGTGTAGACATTTTCACAAAACTAATTTTTTCCATCTATGGACATGGGATATTTTTCCATTTTGTAGTTGTTTCTTTCTCTCATCAATGTTCTATGATTTTCAGTTGACAGATTTTTTATTTCCTCAGTTAAATTTATTCATATATATTTAATTTTTTTTAGCTATTATAAGTAGGGTTGTTTTCTTATGTTTTAGATAGTTCATTGTTAGTGCATATGATTTCTGCTGGCAATTTTTTTTTTTTTTTTTTTTTTTTTTTTTTTTAGTACAAAGGGTTGAACCCAGAGGCGTGCTTAACCATTGAAACCACATCCACAGCCCCTTTCATTTTTAATTTTGAGACAGGGTATTATTAAGTTGCTTAGGGTCTCACTAAATTGCTAAGACTGACTTTGAACTTGCTGTCCTCCTGCCTCAGCCTCCCAAGCTGATGCTGCGGACTTCTACAAGTTAAATTTGTATCCTATAGATTTACTCAATTTGTTTTTTAGATCTAAGAGTTTTTGATGGACTTTTTTGACTGTTCATGTCATCTGCAAACAGGAATACTTTAACTTCTTCCTTTCCTTTCAAAAGTTTAGATACTTTAAACTTATTTATTTGGCCCAATCCTTCCACTGTTTTTTTTTTTTTTTTTTTTTTTTTTTTTTTTACTTTGAATCACTTCTCAGTATTTGCTTCATTCGTTTAAAAAAAGTATAATAGAAAAATGAAGCTCTTTGTCTTATGGCAGGGAGAGTCTCTATGATTTACATTAAAAAAATCATTTCTATTTTTTCCTGTTTCAAAATTTCCCTCTACACTTTAAAAGTTCACTTTTTCATTTCCTTTCCTGCATTCTGTCATTCTCTTATTCCTTAAGTCAGCTTCAGATCTGTGTTTCAGAGTCTTGTTTTTCTCCTTCATTTTAGGTATGTGATTCTGCAGACAGGAAGAGAACTCTTTAAACAGAGAGAATGCCACTCAGGTTTTAACTTTAACCTGTATTTCCAGACCTATGCTTCTTTTCTCTGAAGATTTACTCTTTCAAACATCTTCCCTCTAATACATGTACTAAATCCCATATGACATATTTATTGTTTCTCAAATATATCATGCCTTTTTACACTATATCAATTAGAATATTTCCAGAAAGCATGCCATCAGTGGCTTCCATAAACAGATACTTATCTCATATGGAAACACCCAGAGAGAGCAATTCCAGTGTTTGTTGATCCAGTGTCATTAAAATTCATCAAATATACAAATTCTCTCCTATTTTTCTTTCTGCCATTTTCATCATGTTTTTTTCTATTATCTTTCTGGTCACAAGTTGACTAAGCTATCTTTAAGAAGCTGCATTTTTAAAACAAGAAGGGTCTCCAGAGAGTGCTGAGTCACTTTCTATCACTTGTAGCTTTGAATGTTTCTGGAAGTCTCAAGACTTCTGATCAACTAGCCACAATTCTATCTCCTGTCCTCACTCATTGTTGGGCCAGAGAAAGACCAGTCTTAACTCATCTAATGTGGCTGGGGAGAGACTCATCCTTGTTGAAAAGACTGCTCAAAGAATTCTGAACAAAACTTGGTAAATAAGAAATTGGGAAATAGCCTTTGAGTGGAAAACTGGGTCTTCCATAAATACAGTTTTGTTTTCCTGGTCTTCTATGTTCCCTGCCTGCTTTCCTCCCCTTCAGATAAATTGAAACTCTACCACCAGGACTCTACAAATGTTATGTTCCCTGTGGAGCTTTATTCAACTCCCTATAGAGTCAGTTCCTACCTCTTTTACTTCCAAAAGGCAATTTGTTCATATTCCAATTAAATCATGTAGCATGCATCTTTATGCATGTCTATTTATTCCATTGTATGGTGAGATACTGGAAATCATGGACTTATTTGACATCGAATTCCTAGAACTCAATATTTTACTTGATTCCTTGTAGGCATGATTAAATGTTTGAAAGATGGAATGATCAAAAATTTACTATATCAGAAAATCTTACAAAATGTGCTTTGTTAATGATTTATATCATCTAACTTCCTAGATTATTCTGATCATTATTCTATTGTGATTTATACTAATACAGGAAATAGTGATATTTCTACCTTTTGAAAATATCTGTAGAACTCAGATATACTTTCAGAAGTCAAACTCACTTGAACATATAAATCCTGAATTTTTGTGTCAGGCACTATCTTAGAATCTTGTGACACACCATAATACAGGTATAGATCTTGCCCTTAGGGAATCAGAAACTAGTAGAGAAACTTTTAAAATGACCATTAAAAATTTAGAATATACTTGGAGAAATTCATCCTGGACCAAAACAGGAATTTGAAGAGGAAAAGGACTGGAGGTTTTTTTTTTTTTTTTTTTTTTTTTGTCCCTAAATACTCTTGGGGGCTCCCTTTCCATAGTGTGAGTGATGCCTGGCTTTGGTCTGGGATGATAAACCAGGGAGGAAGGCATTCCAGGCAGAGCAGGAGAGCATGCAAAGACACACCTAATTGGATGCATAGTGGAAAGAAAGTAGTTTTACAATCTTGGAACATACATATTGAAGAAAACAATGCCAAGAGAGGTTACCATACTGGACAATAAGAGGATGGATGATGAAAGGTGTTTTGTGCCATAGGAATGATATGGAGCTATTCCAAAAGCTTTCCTGGGAGCTAGTTAGCTTATTTTGCATGACTGCAAGGGGAATATACCCTTCACCTAACAAATGTACTGTGAGTTCTCATTGGATGGATGGTAAACTCTTTTATTGGCAAATATAGAGAACCTCAGTAGACTAAATTAATATAAAATGACCAACTTTCTCTTTTAATTCTAAAATACTAGGAAATCTGAAATGGATCCTCTCCCCATGAGCATTTTTCATCCTTTTATTGTCACCTGGGGGATGTTAATGCATTTGGACTGCTGCCTCCAGCCTTGGCCTCACCACCTAAGTGGATATTTGGTGATAGCAGTGCACCCTCATAAAGACAAACTGCTGATTACATTTCCATTAAAGACCAGAGCCAAGTCTGTCTGCTAATTTCCCTGCCAATAACACATTTTTACAAAGGCCAGTTTGCTGTGGAGAACCACTTTTCAGAGTACAAAGAGAAAGCAGAAGAAATTTCAGATTGTGGGCTGTATCAACAAACATACAATACAGAATTTCAAAAATAGCTTTGCATGTTATATATTCTTTTAATCATATGCCTTTCCTTATGATGAGCTATACTACTCTCTACCTTTTAGGATTGAATTTGTTCATGAAAGGCATAAAAATGAAAAGAATGAATGCTAAGGGTATAATTCTACTGGCTCATTCATCACACATCCATGAAACCGTTATTGTGTCCCAGGCATCGTGCTAGGTGTAATGGCCTAAAAAATGAATGTGGCACAAGTGTTGCTCTCAGAGCTTACAATCCAAGCCTGCTCACCTTCAACACAAGTATTTTGATAATAAATACAAAACTAAAATTTTTTATAAAGAGAAGAAAATCTATTATAGCACTGTTTTTAGCAAAAATGAAAATAAAAGCCCACGAGAAAAATTTTAGAATTCAGATTTTCATTAGTAGTAGATTCAATTACAACAGTCTCTGTAATAATAATTGCTAACACTCCTTTATGTCTTTCTCTCTCTCTTTTTTTTTCATCCTTTGTTTTAAATTGAACGCTTGTATCCCACCAAAATTCACGTTTAAGTCCTAACCCCAAAGTGATGATATTTAGAGGTGGAATTCTGGCTAGATGATTATGGTTAGATAAGGTCATGAAGATGAACTCTCCTGATAGGATCATATACCATGAGAAGATTATGTGCAGCAAGGAGGCCATCTGCAATCCTGGAAGAGAGCCCTCAGCAAATCCTGACCATATTGACACCATGACCTCAGATATCCAGGCTCCACATCAATGAGAAAATAAATTTCTGTTGTTTAAGCCCCACAGTCTATAATATTTTCTTAAGACAGCTTAAACTGACTGATACACCTATCCCCTGGTAGGCACTATGCTTAGCTCTTTCTTTTAACTTTTCTTAATGCTTTCCATGATCTTGCAAGGCAGCTGTTATTGCCTTTATTTTATGGGTATGTAAACTGGGGATAGTGAGCTGAGTTAATTTGTTTGGGTACTATAGCTTATAAGTGGCAAGCCAGAATTTAAGCCTCTATCCATTTTGTCCCCACTAATAAATGACACTCCTTCATGGAATGGATTTATTTAATCTTTGTTCCCATAGTGACAAAATATTCTACTCCGATATTTGTATTCTAATTTCTCAGGCCTCCACTTCTTATCCATCTTGTAAGTTAGCGATAATCACACAAAATAATTTGTCCTTGTTCCAAAGCATTCAAAATGCTTGATAATAATCTATCATTTATATAATGATTTCAGGAGCCATAGATGCAGAGAAGCATTCTTTCCCTTGGATCCAAGCATCAACTTCTTCACTTACGATTTAATTTTATGATGGTAAGAGAAGCAATATAACAGTTGTCTGACACAATATGATAGCACATTCATCATATGATTACCAAGACCCTTTGGTTCTGTTTATGTTTATTGTGGAGAATATGTAATGATGTGAATTTGTGGAAGGTGAAGCTGTCAGGTACATCATTTAGGAAGTCATATGTACATTCTACAGCTTTTGCTAAATTTACTTTTCTTGTCAGTTCTGGCCACCCAGCTTTTCAGATAGGAAGTACAATTAAATCTCATAGTACTTTCTTTTTCCAGTACATTTTTGAACATGTGAGTTTCCTTAAGTGGTTGAAATGGTACTTATTTATTCCTGGTCAGTGTCTTTTTGAGGGAAGTCTAGATATATACTAATGTTTTTGCTTTATTGTTCTTTCCTTATAGCAAAATTCTGTCAAAGTGTTCTACTTTGATTGATTCTAATTTATCTCCTTCAAACTAACTTAAATCAGATTTTCATAACTATTTGATCACGATAACTATGAATTTTACATTACTAAATCTACTGCTCATCCCTCTTGACTCTCTGTAGCATTTAACATTGGTCATCTTTTTTTTTTTTTTAACATTGGTTATCTTTGAAACACTTTCTTCTCTAGGTTTTCAGGGTACCATATTCCCCTGGTTTTTTTCTTTCTTTCTTTTTTTGAAAAGAAAACTTGTGATTTATTTTTATATTGATACATAAAATTGTATGTATTTCTCATACAACAAGTTGTGAAGTGTGGGTTGGCTAAATCCACAAGTTAACATGTGCATTACTTCTTGTCGTTGTCATATTTGTGATGAGAACCAACATCCACTCTTAGCATTTCTCAAGAATCCAGTACATTGTTATTAAATGTTGTCTCCAAGTTATACTTTTCTTTCTTTTTAGACACAGCCTCAAGTTTCCTCTGCTGATTTACCATTGGGTGTCTTAATGTTGAAGTATCTCTGGGATCAATCTGTAGACCTTTTCTCTTTATCTTTCTGTATTCCTCTACACTTAGTGATGGTGTATCGTCTCATACCTATAAATAACCTCTGTTTTACATATCTATTTTTACATGAAAAATTGACCCAAGTTTAAAATAAGAATATCAGTGTCACTTATTTTCTTTCACAGTTTCTTGGCTGCTGGTTTGCAGTATCTTATACAGATGTCAGCAGGTATTAATGTCATCTGAGGCTTGAGTGGAGCCAGAGGATGCACTTCTAATATGGCTCACTATGCAGCTGGAAAGTTGATACTGATGGTCTCCAGAGGCTTCGTTTAAACTCTGTGGATCTCTTCAAATAGAAAGTCATGCACCTTAATTACCACCAGTTTTCAAACAGGGTTACTCAGATTCAGTGTGAGAGTAGACTTTATAAAGAAAAATTCTAGGAGGCTGGAGTTACTTGGGGCCACCTCTGAGGCTGTCTTTTAGAGTTCACCCTCTAGCCCATAATAATTCATAGCCCTTCCTCCTATGAAATGTGTTATTTCCCCAATATCCTTCAAAATTTAATCCTTTTATGCCTTAAGTGCAGGCTAGAGATGGAGCTTCTGATCATCTTCTTTGATTTGAAAGTTTGAATGCCCTTGAAATTCATAGGTTGAAATCAACCCCTAAGGTTAACATATCAGGAAGTTGGGCCTTTGGGACATGACTAGGTGATGGGGATGGAATTGTCATGGATGAGGGTTATTCCCTGTAAAAGAGGCACAAGAGAAACCCCTCAACCCTTCCATCATGTGAGGATTAAGAAAAAATTCACCATTCATGAACCAGAAAGTGGGCCCTCACAAGGCACTGAGTTTGCCAGAGCTTTGATCTTGGACTTCCCTACCTCCAGAACTGTGAGACATACAGTTCTGTTGTTTATAAGCTACCCAGTTTGGGGAATTTTATTATAGCCCAAACAGACTAAAATGTAATTTAATTTAGCCCAGATGTCACTGAGGCACCTCAGGTTACATTCATAGAGTATATCATCCCACACAGAATATCTGTTGACTTGAAGACCTATGAAGCTGCAGAAAAGTTGTCCACCTGAAGCACATCCAACATACATAGGCTGGGCAGAGGAAGAAAACTGCTTTAAATCCTCCATTTCCATAGTGGGTGCAACAGGAGGTCCTCAAGAGTAATTGCTCTCAAGCAGTTCTGATATCTTGCCAGGCACAGGTTCCATCTCCTGATGAAAGCTCACATCTACTTTCTGGGGACTGCCCCTTTGATGCTTAAATCCACCACTTGAGATCTTGATTTCATGTTCCAAACCATTGTTTTAAATAGATAATTAGTATTTTTAACTGAGTAGTTCTTCAGTCTGTTTTCAGCCCATAGTAATTTCAAAGTCCAAGGTTATCTTTTTCTTTTTTATTTTCTCTTCCCCTTTTAACTCAAGCTAGCAGTATTTATATAAAATACAATTCATTAAAAATGCTGTGTGGGCCTCTTATGACTTTTATTGGGGGTTTGTACAATTAGAAAACTAAAACCACATTGATTAATAAATGTTGTCACAGTAAGGTCTCCTTTACCTTGAGCTTTCTGGATGGCTGCTATACAAAAACACCTAAAAGTCTCAGTAGTCCCATTATTTAATGGAGAGAGCCAATGTGGTCTGCCTCTGAGACTCTTAGTGGGACATTTTTATGTTGAATATACAACTTTAAATATTTCTGAGGTCTTTGCAAAGGTTTTGTAGTAACAATCGTCCTCTTTAGACAACATTTTCCTCACAATGCCTTGGATTTTATCTTTTCCTGGAAGCAATTTTCTTATTGTTAGCATTATTTGCTAACTGGAGAGGCATGAATTAGATAAAAAGTTTTGTTTTAATATAGAAATCCCTGGATAATTTATATATTTCCATTATCACTTTAATTTAATGTTTCACCTTCATTTTACTATAAGCAGCAAGAAGGCAGGTGACAACTTTTAACACTCTGCCTGGACATACCTTTAACTAAACTATCCTATTTATTAAGTATGTGTTGTACTTTCTATTTTAATGCAGGTGACAATGTAGCTAAGCTTTTTGTTACTACATAATGACAATCTCCCTTTCTCCAGCTTCTGATAACATCAGTTTAAGTTCTTGCTCACAGTCTTTTAAAGAGCCATTGGGATTTTGCTAGCATTCTTTACCAGGACCCTTAGAATTCTCACTAATTCTCCTTTTTAGATCCTGCCAATTATCTATTATGCAATCTCAGATTGCTATGTTTATTCCTTACACAAAAGGTGTATTTTCACCTTGCTTCTGAAGACTAAATCACTCTAAATTTGCTTAAAGCAACTAAGCAATTGATATTTTATGTTTCTGGTACATTATTTCTGGTATCAAATTTTGTTTTCTTACAACCGGAAACACCTGGGATATATTGTCTTGGAATACAGCCACTATGCTGCAAGAGAATCCAGCCACAAATAATAGCAATAGGTAGACATTCTGGTTGACAGTCCCTGATGAATTTCCAGATAACAGCCTATATCAACTGTCAGCTATGTCAACAAGCCATTATGAATATTTTAGCCCAATCAAGCCTCCAGAAGTTCAGTGTTACCTAAAATCAGTGCATCACAGCTGTGCAGCTGAGTTAAGTGTACCTATAGAATAAGACAGATGAAAACAATGATTTTTTTAAACCACCAAGTTTTGAGCATGACTTTTTCATGTCTTAGTAGGTAAAGGAAAGAAATTTAGTATCAGAAGTGGGGTGATGATTTAAGAAAGACCTAACTTATGTGCTGTTGATTCTTATTCTGAATCAAATGGAAGGTTGTAATAGAACTCAGATCTTGTTTGAAATTTGAAGGAAGTAAACCATTGGAAACAGGAAAGGGAGAAGTTTTTTCTTTGACATTTGGGAAATTTCTTAGATTTTAGTATTTCTGAAAACAGCTTGTGAAGAAAATGTAAAATGCAATTAAGGTCTGTCCTCTACAAGTCACGCTGAATAGATAATGCCTTCCTCCATTTTGAAAAGACTATGCAGAATATAAAAAGTTTGTCAGGTCGGGTGCGGTGGCGCACGCCTGTAATCCCAGCCCTTGGGAGGCTGAGGCAGGAGGACTGAGAGTTCAAAGCCAGCCTCAGCAATGGTGAGGCACTAAGCAACTCAGTGAGACCCTGTCTCTAATAAAATACAAAAAAGGGCTGGGGATGTGGCCTAGTGGTCGAGTGCCCTTGAGTTCAATCCCTGGTACCCCACCCCCCCCAAAAATAGCTTGTCAGAATTGAAAAATGATTAGTTAGTTTGTTCATTGAGCAAAAAATCTGTTGTGTTTTCCAGTATGGTGGTTGTGTCAACTGAATGCTCCTCAGCATCACTTCCAACAAGTCAATCAAATAGCAAAGGAGAATGCCTTTTAGTAACAACATTAAGAAGAAAGAGATCCTCATAACCTAATATAAACAAGAAAAAATAAAAGGATAGCAAAAAGCTGAGGGTCTAAGTACAGTTAACTACAGATACTTCATAGTCTGTAAAAGCTAAATACGATGTGATGCGGGTGGGTTTCCTTAGGGAGCCAGGGAATTGACTTTGAGTGCTGGTACATTAATCCTACTTAGAAACAATTACTGTAAATAATTAATATCTCTGATTTTGGAAGGAAGTCTATGCTGAAGGAGGTTCCAGGAAGAGAAATTGAATAAAATAATGATGCCTATGAAGTAGCATGAGGATGTACAAATAGATAAATCATTCTGATATTATTTCTCTTGGAAAGACAGTGTACCAATCTTCTTACCTTTGACCTCCAGAAAAATGAATGAGCACATGTTCTTCCTCAGATATTCACTGAATTGAGCAAAGTGATACATAAATGGATACTGAGTTACAGAGAGGTAGAAGTAAGCCAGAATTACATTTGAGCCTCAGGGGTAAGTGAGAGAAAACACAGTGGCTATAAGATAATGTGGAATAAAAAAATGGAATGTATTTCAAGTCCATGTCTTTCAACATGTCTATCACAAATCCTTCAAGCAAAAAATAAAAAATAATCTATAAAACTAGCAGTCAATGTGTACATTATTCCAGTTAATATAAATGTAGAAACAAGTTAAAAATTTTTTAAATCTTTCTTTTTAATTTGAAATTGTTGTATATGTAACAGTAGCATGCATTACAATTTGTAATACACATATACAGCACCTTTTTACATATCACTGTTTGTATACAAAGCATATTCATACTATTTATGTCTTCAAACATGCATTTAGGGTAATGATATCTATCTCAGTCTACCATATTTTTTTTTTTTCCCTTTATACCCCCTTGTCTCCTCCCTTCCCCTCCCTTCCTAGTGTTCCTCTAATCCTCCTATGCTCTCCGACCCAACCCTGCTGTGAATCAGCCTCCTTATATCAGAGAAAACATTTGGCATTTGGATTTTTGAGATTGGCTAACTTCACTTAGCATTGTATTCTCCAACTTCATCCATTTACCTGTGAATACCATTATTTTATTCTCTTTTATTGCTGAGTAATATTCCATTGTGTATATATATTCTAGTCTTTTAAATAGGGGAAATGATGAATCATGTTATCTTCAAGTACAGTCTTTCTCCTGAAGCCAAATCAGAAGTGAAATAGATTTGTGCATTGCTTGATGCAGGTAGTCAAAAGGGGAACTGAATTGTAATAATAAGAGAACATAAGAGATAAGAATTACCCCAGTTGGGTTTGGGTAGCATATCGTTTTATTCCTTCAGGGTACTCCTGAACTCTGGCTTTTTCTGTAGGTATGCTTGACAGAATGACCTCTCAATTGCAAGATCTTTAACATCTGAAAAATGAGGTATGAAATTTAGCAGAGTCATTGCTCCTTTGTATTACTTTGCAGGAAAAGACAGTGTGGAAAGAGTGCTTACTACCAAGCCATTTAGAGAAAATAACACTGAAACATACAAAACAGGAACTCTTGTTACTCAACAGGCAATTTTCCCTTAATTTAGGAGCACACAGATGACAAAGGATTTAAAGTGTCTTTTTAAAGAGATTTTTATGTGATTCTCTGAAACTTGATCAATGAGGAATAATTGTTTATAAATTTCTAGTTTATGTAAAAAGTACCACAGGTTAAAATCTGAGTTTAATATTTAAAATATTTTTTTTCTCTTTTTTTATTTTTGGTACTAGAGATTGAACCCAGGGGCACTTAACCACTGAGCCACATCCCCAGCCCCTTTTGCTTTTAATTTTGAGATAGGGTCTTCCTAAGTTGCTGAGGCTGGATTTGAACTTGCAGTCCTCCTGCCTCAGCCTCCTAAGCTACTGGGATTGCTGTTACTTAATAATGTTGCCTTAAATTGTATTTAGGGTTAGAAATAACAATAAAAATATTCATGTTAATTATTCTTTTCATTTGATTTTTCTAAGCCATTAAAATAATTATAAGAGATCCTATATGATTACATATCTGTTTACAATTAATAGCATAACTGTGTACTTTCTATTCTTAGGTAAATTCAGATGAAGAAATTGAAGACAAGATAGTGTTATCTTGCTTTATAATTAAATTATCTCAGCTTTACAAGGTGAAGTTGGAATTCAAACTCAAGAGTGATTTCAAGTTTCCTCTCCCCGCCCCCCCCAAAAAAAATTTCACCTTCTCTGAGGATAGAAGCATTCATATACTCAACATCACCTAGGATGAAGGTTTTATTCATAATCAACAAACACTACTGTACAAGTGGCTCCATGACAGAGCTTGATTTCTTCACTCAGCACTGATATTCAGTAGTTAAATAGGGAGGTGCCCAGTGTCCTCCATTCTACTCAGTCACTGTGGCCATAGGGAGAGCCTGTAAATAGTGCCTCTGAATAAGCTAAGAGGGTGGAAAGCTTGGGTCGTTTCTGAAATCTGTGCTCGGCTAAAGATCATAGTTTCTGATTTTACTAAGTATTTATTCTCTTAATCTGATTCAGGTCAGATTTTAAAAAGTGTTTATTGAATGCATGACTACAACTAGACTTTCAGTAATGTTACAAGAGTTTTTGACCTTTGGGTTTTAAGTAGTTTTGTTCTTTCAATATTTATCATTCAAAACATTAATGATCTGAAGAAATTTCTGAAGTTATGACTTTTCTAATACTTAAGCAAAATTATACCTTCTTTTTAACTGCTTGTGATATTTCAGAGAATATTTACTTTAATGTATTTCTTACTAAACTTTTTATTATAAAATCATATCAATTGTGTGACTAAAATAATTCACATAATATAGTGGATTAAATAAAATACCAAATCTAGTTGACTTCCCTCTCCAAAGTTAATGTATTCAGTTTCAATATCTAAAGGAAACCATTATCAACAGTTTATTTTTTCTCTTAATGTTGAACATTGTACCTGTTTCATATTTAACATATTGATTTATCAAATTAACATAGTGGCTAATGAAACTCTACTATCAAAAGTAAGAAACTATACACATCTAGCTTTTCTTTTAATCATCTTCCATTTCATTTGTCAGTTTTTGTTAGTAATATTACTGTTTTATGTTTCAAATTTGAGAATGTTCACTTTGCTATTTAAACATTAAATATTCCATGATATGTCTAAAATGATATTTCAAATAAACAAATGCTAATGGGCATCATCTAACATAACATTTTCAAATTATTTTTTACTAAAACTTCAGGAATGTGAAAGGACCTATAAAGAAGACAATATGATCTTATGACATTAAAAATCTTTGTGTCAAAAAAGACCCTTTCCAAGTGTTAATGTTAAATGGACTCCCTTTTATTTTCCTGTCAAGTTTCCTTCAATACTTTTGGGTTGTAGATGGTGCATGGATAATAAATTTTCAGCATTATGTCATAAAAAACTAACAATCTAAAACTTATTATGTATTTTTCTCTTATTTTCTTAGTCTGATGGGGGTGGAGAATATAATATTCCAAATACTTTTTACACAATATTTGAAGATATTCTTTCATCTCTTATTTCCTATGAGAAAAAATTGATAGCATATGACTTTTACTTATTTGGTCCAGAAATATTTGGTGAACATCCCCTCTTACATAGATGGGTTTTATTTCTCTCAGTGTTTTCAGAATTTTCTTCTCATCCATAGAATTCAAAATGTTGTGACTAGGTGTTGGTTTTAATTCTTTGACCTCTTTCCAAATTCTTCAGGTCATTTCAGTCTGAAACTTATTAAATGAGGGTAATAATCTCTTGTTTTCTGATAAGCCCTTTTCTCCCTTTTAAAAATTTATTCTCCAGAAACATTTTTAGAAAAACTTTTTACTTTCCTGAACTTTCTGGATCCTTCGTTATTTTTTCGCTTACTTTCTGTGTGTCAGTTTTTACTTCAATAGCTCACATCCATCTGTAAAATCGCTAAGTTAATTTTCAGCCATTTTGCCTTTTCATTTTATTTATATTACAGTGCTGGGGCTCGAACTCAAGGTCTCATGCATAAGAGGCCATGTTCCTGTTTCTTCCACTCATTCTATATTAGTAGAGTCATGGTAATTGCCTTGTTTTCTGATTATTTTCTTTGTCTTGTGATAATGAGTTAAAAAGATATTCAGAGTAATCAAAATCTTATGTTCCCCCAATTTTTCTACTGGGATTCATTATTTTATACATTTCTCTTCATGTTGTTGATGATGTTTAACTATCTTAGGACTCTTTATATATATTTATGTTTTTATAAATATATATTATATATAATGTAATGTAATATAATATAATATAATATAATATAATATAATATAATATAATATAATATAAATGCCTGAAACAAAAAACATTATGATGTTTAGTATGAGTAGGTATTTTCTCTGACTCGGTCCTTACCAACAGATCTTTCCCTTTAATAAAGGGTGAGGAAAGGTCTTAGGGGAGTGTGAAGGCAGATGGGCTTCTATTAGGTATGTGGAAGAAATTTATTTGATGACATTGCACATTACTGTAATGTAGGAGAAAGATGACCTAAAATAGTTATCCACTGGAGGTCCAATATCCATTGGGAATATGTGGTATCCTGAATCTTAGGTCATCCCTCTTTATCAGTCATTTTCTAGCGACAACCACTAAACTATTAAGTCCTTGTGTCTCTTCCCTGAACTTTTTTCCAATCTACATTTTGATTATTAACCTAACTTTAAAAAAGGATATTTGACTTGTCCATATTTGATCTTCTTCTTTGGTAATTATGCTGCTATCAATAAAAATGTTATTTTGTATGCTAAATGAAATTCCTATTGAATATCTCACTTTTCACCAACGGAAACAATGAAGAACAAAAATGTAATAGAAATTATAGAGAAGTACTGTCCCAAGGAAAGAAGAGGAATATCTTTTTGCAGTAGAATGTTCCAGAGCTCATTGAAAAGCATTAAGGAAAGCTAAAGAAACTTAAAAATCACATGAAATATAGATGAGGCAGAAAAATGCTTCTTGGACAGAGTGAGCAAAGTTCTTTTGACAAATGAAAAAACATGTTTAAAAACCCTCAGTACTTTCATTTTGCTCTTTGTACATCTCTTGTTTTGAGTAACTATTGTAAAAATAAATGAGACATGGTGAGGTTTGTCCTTCACAATGAAAGACTGATAAACTCTCTTGAAATATACTCTGTAGCTATATAGTATACTTGTTTGAAGGCTACAGTCAGTGCTTTAAATACCGTGTTCATTCAGTGTCAGTATGTCAATGCTTGCTTCCATATGAGAGGACCTTCACTTATTTTTCATTTTATTCTTTTTAAAAAAAAATAAATCATATACTTTCCCAGCTTATATTAGTTTCTGACTAGGCAACTAGGTAACAACAACAATACCAGGATTTTAATACATACAGTGGGATTAATATTAAATGTAGTATGTTGTTTCTAAATTAACTCAAATTTTAAAAATTGCAATAACATTGTTTTAAATTTTTTCAATTGTGCTCAACTACAAAAATAACAGTTGACCTATTTACCAGATCAGAAATTATTTTATCATTCGAAAAACCAAGTGGCATATTCTGAGAGTTCATGGTTATAATAACAAATAGACGGTGTAACCCAAGATAAAAATGTCAACACGATTGAGCTGAATTAACTTTATCTTCAAAGGTTTAATATGTTATTGTTCTGTAGCTCCAGATGCCCAAATGTATAGATTTTTATTACTCTAAGGTCAATGATTTTTTCATAGACATGGAGTCAGAGGAAAATAAAGAAAACTACTGTTCTACCATGGTGTGTGTGTGTGTGTGTGTGTGTGTGTGTGTGTGTGTGTGTGTGCGCCTGCACACATGCATTTGTATTTGTGTATACAAGAGCCAGTGTTGTTCGTGGGAAATGTTTCAGGAAGATATCTATTTACCCTCTCTATCCACCCTTGCTTGGTTGGTCTACTTTATCACTGTTACTTTATCTTGTGCAATGCATGCTGGCATGCAAGGATGAAAAATTTATTAGTCAATAGAGGACTTTGATCTCTGGAAAGCCTTATTACTACTGTGCTGATCAATTGAACGAATCTGTCACACAACAAAAACATGGCTATATTTTTTTCTTTTTCTTTTTCTTGTGCTTTAGCCAAAGGTGGAATTGTTCCAACTTCAGCTCAAGAGAAGAGATATTTTGTGATGTCTACTGTATTATATTGCTATAAAAATATAGAAAGTGTCATTAAAACAAAAATAAAGAAATTTCATGGTATTTCCTTGGCTAATGTCAATTACATTCGGAAAGGGTGATTTTTGCTTAGACGGGTTTTCAAAATGCAATAGCAAAAACAGAAATGACCCTAAGGAGCCAAATGAAGAGGGAAGTTACCACATAAGTTATCTGTCTATCTATCCATCTATCTATGTATTTATTTGGTACCAGAGATTGAGCCCAGGGGCATTTAACCACTGAGTCACTTCCTTAAATCTTATTTATTTATTTATTTATATTTTGAGACAGGGCCTTGCTAAGTTGCTGAGGCTGGCTTTGAACTTGGGATCCTCCTGCCTCAGCTTCCCAAGCCACTAGGATTATAGGTGTGTGCCATTACCCTAGACTATGTTAATATTTTAAATAATGCTGTTCTTCTTGTTATATCATAGGGTTTTTGAATCATTTTATTAATTCATTAAGCTGTTAGTCTTATTGGTCCTATAGCTTGGGTATGCATAACAAGCTCTAGTGAAGTTTATAGTGTATATAGTACAGAAGTTCAAAGAAACCAGTCTGCCTGATGTTTCACAAGGTCTGGTAATATCTGCATGGCACTATTACCTCTCTATGTTATCCAAAAACCATTTATGTAAATGTAAATACTAATGCAATTGGAAATTTGTTTTATTTGTAGTCTATAAATTGGTTCCCTGCTTTTGAATGCCACCATTTTTCCTTGATTTAACTTAATTTCAAATTTGAAACGCAAGAGACCATAAACTACATAAGAACTTGGGAAATTTGGATCATTTTGCATAGATTTCTGCAAATTTGTATAAAAACATGGCACACAGACATGATTTGTGTCATTTTTTCTGTGTGCAAGTTTATCTGTATAAGCACAATCCACACTTAAAGCCTACTCTTGAATTTTTAAAGATTCTTTTTAATACAAGTGACAATAAATATGATTGGAAGGTCTAACACATAAGTATAAAAGCATCTCAGACTAATTAATAATGATTACAAATGACTGTTCTATGCATTTTAACCAGTATATAAGAAATATATACGTCATACCTATACATACATATGGATGTATCTATGTATTTGACATATATAAATTTTATCTGGCTCTTTTCAGTATGGGAACATGGAGACTTCTGACATTCCTTTGTATCATAGGGAAATACATTTATGACAAAGCATCCAGCATCAAAATTACTTTTCAAGCCAGAATGGAGTGAAAAACACTTCATAAACTCTATTCATATGTAGCTACCAGTGTTCTAACTTCAGTTGCACTTGAATCTTACTACCTTTCAGGAGATTCATTCAACTGCCCTGAGTTAAAAATGACACCCCCCCCCACACATCATTAATGCAGTCATTTTAATAAAACTTTTCAGAGCCTGAGAGTTATAGAACAGAAAGACAAACAAGCTTTCACTAAATGCCTGATTTTCAAGGTAATTTACCTCCTCAAGGTGCATAGCTACAGAAGGTTATAAGAAAGCATTTACATGGAGAGACAAAGCAATATTCCTAGTATGACATATGTGACAGCAACAATGTTGGCTCTGAAACAAAAGAGATGTTTGGAAAGCATATTGTATGTATTGAGTATACAATCACATATATTGTGATAAATTTCTTTGAATGTATTTTCAAACCCACAGAATAAAACTAAATTGATACCATGATTCTTTTTAACAGATCCCAGCATGTGTCAATGCTATTATTTTGAAACTATAAAAAAATTTCAATTGCTTTTTGCACAGAGTATAGAACATGACCCCTACCTTGAATATCTGTATAAAAAAAAAACACAATGCACTTGTCAAAAGTAATTTCAAATGTCAAGTTTAAGAAGGGTTATTCAACAAAATACTAATTTTTTCTTCCTTTTAACTGTTACTGCTTTGAGAATCTCTAAATCTCTACATAGAAAAATTAAAATCTCAGAACAAAAAAAATGCCCTTTGTATCCAAAAGAGGAGAGTTTTAACAAACTGTAAGTCAAGAGATCTTTGGAAATTATAGGTATGGTCTCTAAAGCACTGTGTAGAAGTCTTTGTTTTACAGGTCAGAAAAATACTGAAATTGAAAACAGTGTAGAACCAGAAATAATTTAGAATGTGTTTACAGAAAAATAAACATTAAAAAATAATTTAAGTCTTCTGCTTTGCCCTGAGAATGTGACTAGGTGCAGTTGTGGCCCTAAAGGGAAAGGAACAACCTCGAAGAATAATTATTTCAAATGATATATCAAAATAAAACACATTATGTGTGCTAAAGGCTATGCATTTGTACTCATGGTATATTTATACAATAAAAATTATGTCTAATGATATATATAATTAACTTCATTTGTTTTGGAGGAAAAGAAAAAACAACAATTAGCTGCTAGTGAATGTACTCTATGTTCCAGAAACCTCTATGAGAAACCTAATGCTTCTCCTTGAATCATCTTAAAATGATCAAGAGGAAGCCATTTTAGTCCTTTGTTTACAGATGAAACACACATGCACAGGAAACTTTCCCTTTTGGTCCCATCTCTCTAACCAGGGGCAGAATCTCACTATAAACCTGGGTGGTTCTGACTTGAAGTTTGATGCTTCTCCTCTGAAACATGTTGATAGCTTATATTTTCAAGCAGTATTATTTTTTCTATTACTTCACTTGATTTTTATGAGAACTGTGTAAAACTTACTGAACATAAATGGATATCCTCATTTTAAAGACAAGGAAATAAACATCACAGTAGATGAACTGTGGTTCTATATCTAATTTGTTACAGAAGTAATTTTTTTAATCTAAGTTTCCAATACCAGAGTGGTGTATTTTCTCTATCATATTATACTTCTAAAGGCCCAAAATGGAAGACAAGATGCTTCCATAGAGAGAACTCAGTCTCGGGATCTAGGTTGTATACACTTCAGAATTTGTGCATCGGAAGGACTATTTGGACAATCCCCACCTCATGCCATTTACTTGAGGGCTCCTTGAACATTATACTACTGGCAGATGCTGATTGAAGGTCTCCGGATGTATGATGAGCCCTGTGCCAAGACCATCCAACTCTTTGCCTCCAACTTTTCCTAGACAAGCTTAAGAAAAGTTCAAGGAAACTAATTAGGTCCTGGGAATTCAGTTTGGGAATGAGGGGAGGATTATATTTGAGGCTAGCACACTATCACTTAATTATATTATAACCAAAATTCTCTTAACCTATTCCAAGATTCAGAGAAGGCAGGGAAAATATGTTAAATAATAAAGCAACATTACTAGAAGTACCGCAAAAATTGGAAAACATAAAATACTGGTGTTTTGTGGCTTAATAATAAAGATTGACTCAGATGGAAGTCATTTCCACACACTTCAGCAATGTAACTTATAAAGCAAGAACAAGACACAGAGATCATGGCCAGAGTGGGTACGGTACTGGCCTCTGAGAGCCCTGATGAGAAGGTCAGCTCGGTAAGAGCTTTCTTATTTTATATTTTAGTTTTTGAGTTTTCTGGGTTACAAATACAATATCTGCAAATATTATTGTGGATATTTCTTAATGATAAGCAAGCGACACTAATATTTATTGAGTCTTTAACAAATGTCAGAAGCAGAGCTATATGTTTTCATGTATTATATAATTTAATAGTCATACAACCTTTATATTAGATATCATTATTATTTTTCTTTTAAAAATGGAGGCATAAGTTAAGCATAATAGAGAGTGCCCATAGTCCCATTTACTTGTGTGAGGCAGGAGGATCCTGGAAATTTGAGACCAGCTTGGGAAACATCTCAAAAACTAAAATATAAAAAAATGGAGACATGTAATGGTTTTAACTTGCAATGACTTCAGAGGTTCATGTGTTGAAGGCTTGGTCCCCAACACATTCAAGGTTCAGAGGTGGGGCTTTTAGGAAGGGATTGAATTGCGGGCTCTGACCTCATCAGTGGATTAGTGATTTGAAGATATATTGGGAATGGTGGAGGTGGTACCTAATTGAATGAGTGGGTCCTTGGTGGCATTTCCTTGGGGTCTATATCTTGTCCCTGACCCCTTCTTGTCTCTCTCTGTTTCCATCTACCATGAGCGGACAGCTTTCCTTTGCAACTCCCTTTCACCATGATGTTCTGTATTTTAGCCCAAAGAAATGGAGCCGGTTAACTAGGGACTGACATTCCTGAAACTGTGAACAGAATAAATCACTCCTTTGAGTTGTATATGTCAGGTATGGTGGTAATAACAATGAAAATCTGAACAACCCAAGACATAAAGGGGTTATATAATTAATTAAAAATCCAGCAGCCATTAGATTGTATGCCCAGATTTAAATAGACAGTCTCTAGAGAGGCCACATGTTTAACCTCTAGATATTACTTTCCCCCCAGTAAGATCCCTTATCACAGTGTAATTTATTTTTTTTTTTTTAGTATATCACAAGTTACTAGAAGAAATGGAAGATTTCAAAAACTTTACTGCAAAGTGTTTAGAAAGAACAAAGAGAAAAATATTCAAATATTGAAAGATTAGTTTTAATTTAAGCTTTTAAATAATAGGTTTATTTAATGAAACAAAGTATGATTTTGAGAAATGATGGAAATAGCAATTTTTTTTCTCTTTGGTACCGGGGATTAAACTCAGGGGCACTTGACCACTGGGCCACATCCCCAGCCCTTTTTTGTATTTTATTAGAGACAGGATCTCACTGAGTTGCTAAAGTGCCTTGCCATTGCTGAGACTGGCTTTGAACTCGCGATCCTCCTGCCTCAGCCTCCCAAGTGCTGGGATTACAGGCGTGTGCCACTGCGCCCGGCACAAATAATTTATTTTAAAGCCATGTTTAATTTCAAGTACTTTGTTATTTCAAGTGAAACAGAGAAAATTTAAAAATATTCTAATTGCCTAGATCAAAACCAAATTTTGAACTTCAGATGTATAGTTGAATTCTATTTTAAAATCTGGTAACTTCCACGTGTTTTTCCAAATTCAATTTTAATTATAGTCACCATTAAATAGTTAATGTCATTTACTCTTTCATTTTTTTACTAATATTTGTGAAATACCTACTAGGATTCTTAACTCTCTGTTTTCAAGGATGCAAAATGTGAAAAGACATCCCCTTAGTTGTGTGTGTGTGTGTGTGTGTGTGTGTGTGTGTGTGTGTGTGTTGCTATAACAAATACCTGAAGCTGGACACTTTATAATGAAATAAAGTTTGTTTAGCTCATAGTTCTGGTATCTCCTTGTCTCTGGTGAGAGCCTCATGGCAGATAGCATCACAATGACAGAAGTACCTGTAAGAGTGATAAGTGCTGTGTGTGGACATACTGAAGAGGGTTTCAGCAGAGGTGTCAGGCTCACTTATAAGTCAATTCTCTTGGGAATAAAACCATTTCCACAAACCTTGGCCTTTTACCACAACAAGTCAGCATTAATGCATTCATGAGGGTAGAGCCCCTATCTTCCAATTATCTCTCAGTGGGCTCCAGCTATGGAAGGTCCCATCACCACAGCACGGCCACACTGGGGTCCACGCTGCTAGTGCATGAACCTCTGGGGGACACACCTAAGACATGCCCAAACCATAGCATTAAACGCTGCCTTCAATGAATTAACAGGTGTGATGTGCTATGATGAAGGGGAGGAAATTTCTGGGAAACAAGAGAAAGGATGCCTTCCTCTGCTAAGGATGGGGAAGCTTCTGCAGAGAAGGCTGCACCTGTGCAGAAGGAGGCTCGTCTCCTGTAAGCCTTGAAAGGAACAGTATTCCAGATGGAGGGAAGAATTATAATGAGGTTTGTCCTCAGGATAGCCATAAGAATAATTTCATTTGGTCAGAACACTATAAAAAAACCTCAACTTTTGATGAAAACCAGGAGGTGTTTTTATTTTTGGACTTTCAATGTTCCTTCTTGACCTGTTCTTTAACCATACTTCAGAGAACATGCTGTGCTGTCCTTTTCTCCCCCTCCTTATTACTAGGCTCTAGCTTGCAAAAGAGTTTTGTTGCTCACATTGATGTATCATATTAGAAATCATCTGTCAATCATCAGAACTGATGTTATTGGTAATGTATTCTGTGAGCACATGGGCTTAAGATATATGGGGGCTCCACGTGGTTATATCTCTCAGCTTGAAAAAGCTTGCTTGATCATTAGAATGAAGTTCCCAGTTCCACAAACGTTTCTTATTTCATTACTCCTTATGCTGTGGTCAAAGTAACCTGGGTAAAGAATTTTCTATCATGTTGTAAATTCTTTATACTTTCCCTCTGTGGCACATACACATTTCTCCTTAATTTCTACCAATCTCTGAGGTTCTATGACATTTGAAACTTAGCATCTTCCTCTATTTTCTCTTCATTATATTAGTTTTCAATTTCCCAAGCTGAATCACATTTTGAAGTCATCTTTAGGTTCTCTGTTAGAGGCTCCCCGTCTTTTATAGTTTGTCTCACTCTCTATTTTGTATCATTTTCAAGCTTATTTCATTTATCTAAGAATTGTTGTAAAGAAAATTCAGTTTCTACAGGTGAAAGCCAGTCTGATTCCCACACAATTCAAGAGATCCTTGCAAGTGAAGATTTGGTGGCCAGTACCAGGGATGTTGAGACAAAAGACAGGGTAAAGTGGTGGCTTCTATGTATCATTTATTCGTGCCTAAGTTAAATCTCACCGGGAAAGCAGAAAGGAGGTCTCTGTGGAGGTGGTCATATATCTCCAACTCTTATTTTCAGAGAACATCTTTATTATGCCTGATGATTTGTTAGAAATCTGTCAGAGCTGCCTTCCACTCACATCCCATGAAAGAAGATCTCTTTTTTTTTTCAAATTTATTTTTTATTCTAAGTTGTTAGAAATGACAGCAGAATGTATTACATTTCATATTATACTTGTAGAGCACATTTTTACATATCTCTGGATCTCTTTTATCATTCAATCAGATAGTATGGTCCTTTTGAATATTTCTTTAAGTATGTTCTTCAAAACACCTTTCTGAGACATATTCAGAGTATACCATGAGAAAGTCACAAGTATTTAAACAAACTGAGACAGTGCCAAATCCTAAATCCCTTTGAATATTTGCTATAGATATAAAAGAATGAGGAAAAAATCTTGACTGAAGATTTTGATTAAGCTGTTTAAGCTAAGATTTCCAAAATGCATTCGATTAAGGAATCTTGTGTTGTGGTACAACTGCCACCCTGTTTTTGGAAAGTGTTTAGAAAGCAGGATCTACATGATTCTCTTGTTCCCTCTTGGGAGCAGTTCACGGAATCCCAATATCATTCATTTGTTATAGGTGGAGAGTAGGGAAGGTTAGGCACTCATAGACAAGGGAACCCAAGCAGAAGCTGATACTCCATATCTATTTTGTTTAGATACTTCAAAGCCCATCCCTTGGCCCAGCCTTGACAGCAGCTGAGGCCCTGGTTGACAACTCTCTTGCACCTGGACAGCATCACATTCCAAGCTCTTGCTTGCCTTCCCTACTTCTTTACCTCAGAACATTTTTCCGCGATGCCTGCTAGGTTGCTCTGTCCAACCGCAGGGCAGACTGAAAGTGCTGGGGTGGAGGGTTTTTGAGGGGATGTTAACCACAAGTGGCAACCTCCAATCAATAAGGGGAAAGATGAATGCTCCAGACACTACCCTTTTACCCAAAGATCTTCAGATACATTCTACAAGTTTCCTTAAAGGGTCCCCAGTGGGATTAAGTTGATTTGTCCGCAGTGGTAACCAACTCCTTAACTCACATTTCATCGGGTTTCTTCCTGTTGCTTTCTAATTTTCACTTTGATTCCTGAGATCATCTTCCAGATAAGCTAAATTATCTCAGTCTTGTTTTAGGCGAAACTAAATTAAGACCATATTTTTTCCTAAGTGACAAAAATAGAAAAGGGTTACATTGCCATCTGGAAGGATATTCCTGGTTCCTTGAGACACATATCTAGTAGATATTATGTTTTGAACTGATTCTATTCTATGTGCCAGAATTACTTCAAAGAGATATAAACTGGTGGTCTTTTAGCCTTGCCAATTTGGCCCAAATCTTTATTTAAAAAATGTCTTTTTAGTTGTAGATGTACATATACCTTTATTTTATTTATTTATTTTTATGTGGTGCTGAGGATCAAACCCAGTGCCTCACATGTGCTAGGCAAGCACTCTACCACTGAGCCACAGCCTGGGCCCCCAAATCTTAATCATAGAATTTTTGCTTTGATTTCAATAGACATCTTTACCTTATAAAACAAGAATAACTATTCCATTTTTAATTTTAAAGCAATTTTTATAATTACTGTATGATATGTTTAGAAAGTTTTCTATCCTCACAATGAATCTGTATAAAATGTTATTGTTCTCATTCTACACATAAAAACAAATCCTAAAAATGAGAGAAGTTCAGTAATTTGTAGAAGATTGCACTTCACATAATCATCAGAGTGAGAATTGGAACTCATATCTTTGTGGCTATTTGGTTCTACCTCCAGAACATGGTGCTTCTTTATTTCAACTTCACATCCAACTCTTATTTACCCATTATGGTTGTGTAACCTTCTATCTGTATATTCAACTGGAGATAACTTCATCTTTAAAATGGGATTATGATTCTACTTTCTTTGTAGTGTAGTTAGGAATAATAAATGGGTTCATGTAGTGAACATGAGATATACCCTATAGTCTGTACAAAGATGTTTATTATTATTATTAATGTTCCTGTTATTACCAGAATTACATAGGGTTCATCCTCTTTTCTTTGATCCTCTGCTACTTCTAATAGATGAGGACAGAGTGATAGCACATGGGAAACTACATGGGGATTATTTTAAGAGCTAAGGCCAGAGGTGCTGTCTATCAGTCTTGACCATTTCATTGGCCAATATTAAGCCACATTATTTCACTAAACTGGGTTAGGAAATTGGAAATTTTAATCTAATTATATGCCCAGGAGGCAAGGAAGTAAAGTTAGGCAATTGTATAAGAATATTTCACGTTATCCTCATCATTATTAATGTAATGTAAATTTAACTAATTCAAAAAAGTGCTCCACCCTCAAGCTGTATCTAGAATCACACCAGGTCTCCCTACAGCTTCATCATCACCTTTTTAGTTCTAGCCTGATGTCTGCAATCCCTGTGTGGTATTCCTCCTCCACTGTTGCTACTGGTTGTTATTTAACAATTATTTGGTGGCAGTAGGGATGGAACTCTGGGCCTTGTGCATGATAGGCAAGCACTGTGACCCTGAGGTGCACCACCAGCTGTCATGGCTGCCATTCTAAAACAGCATTTTCCGGTCAGAAAACTGCCTCAGTTTCATCATGGGTAAATCATGCTTTCTCTGCCTTATGCAAAATCCTCTAGTGGATGTCCTCCATGCTTTACATAAATGAACAATGCCACATTATCCTTCCTCTTACCTCATATCTTTGATCCCACCTCATTTCATTGATCTTCTCAAAAAGGTCTTTGTTTTAGGCAAACATGTTGCAGATTTGGACCTACTTTTTCTTCTGTTAGGCACAGGGTCTCTGTTCTAGTGCCCAAAGTCTTTGATCCACTTTGAGTTGATTTTTGTGCAGGGTGAGAAATAGAGGTTTAATTTAATTTTGCTACATATGGATTTCCAGTTTTGCCAGCACCATTTGTTGAATAGGCTATCTTTTCCCCAGTGAATGTTTTTGGCACCCTTGTCTAGTATGAGATAACTGTAGTTGTGTGGGTTTGTCTCTGTGTCCTCTATTCTGTACCATTGGTCTACAAGTCTATTTTGGTGCCAATACCATGCTGTTTTTGTTACTATAGCTCTGTAGTATAGTTTAAGTCAGGTATTGTGATGCTTCCTGCTTCAATTTTCTTGCTAAAGATTACTTTAGCTATTCTGGGTCTCTTATTTTTCCAAATAAATTTCATGATTGCTTTTTTTCTATTTCTATGAAGAATGTCATTGGGATTTAATAGGAATTGCATTAAATCTGTATAACGCTTTTGGTAGTATGGCCGTTTTGACAATATTAATTCTGCCTATCCAGGAGCATAGGAGATCTTTCCATCTTTTGAGGTTTTCTTCAAGTTCTTTCTTTAGTGTTCTGTAGTTTTCATTGTAGAGGTCTTTCACCTCTTTTGTTAGATTGATTCTCAGGTATTTTATTTTATTGTTTTGAGGCTATTGTGAATGGAGTAGTTTTTCTCTCTTTCAGTGGATTCATCGCTGATGTAGAGGAATGCGTTTGATTTTATATCCTGCTACTTTGCTAAAGCACAAGAAGTAAAATCAAGAATCAATAAACGGGATGGATTCAAATTAAAAAGCTTCTTTTCCACAAAGGAAGCAATTAATAATGTGAGGAGAGAGCCTACAGATTGGGAGAAAATCTTTACCACATGTACCTCTGATAAAGCTTTATTATCTCTAGGATATATAAAGAACTCAAAAAACTTAATACCAAAAATACAAATAACCCAATCAATAAATGGGCTAAGGAACTGAACAGACACTTCACAGAAGAAGAAATACAGTTGATCAACAAATATATGAAATAGTGTTCAATATCTCTAGCAATTAGAGAAATGCAAATCAAAACTGAGATTTCATCTCACTCCTGTCAGAATGGCAATTATTAAGAATACAAGCATCTTTGTAAAAATATGATCTATATGTTTATTATGAATTATAATGCATACTACTATTATAAATACAACTTTGAATAAAAAAAAGCTAAAGAAAAAGAATACAAGCAACAATAAATGTTGGCGAGGATGTGGGAAAAAAGGCACACTCATACATTGCTGGTGGCACTGCAAATTGGTGCAACCACTATGGAAAGCAGTATGGAGATTCCTCAGAAAACTGGGAATGGAACCACCATTTGACCCAGCTATTCCACTCCTTGGTTTATACCCAAAAGACTTAAAATCAGCATACTATAGTGACACAACCACATCAATGTTTATAGAAGCTCAATTCACAATAGCTAGACTATGGAACCAATTTAGGTGTCCCTCAATAGATGAATGGATAAAGAAAATGTGATATATATACTCAATGGAATATTACTCAGCTTTAAAGAAGGGTGAAATTAGGCATTTGCCGGTAAATGGTTGGAGTGGGAGTATATCATGCTAAGCGAAATAAGCCAATCCCAGAAAACCAAAGACCAAATGTTTTCTCTAATATGTGGATGCTAATTCACAATAAGGTGGGAGGGCACATTAGGGCAAAATAGTGTTAGATTAGGTAGAGGGAAGTAAAGGGAGGGGAGGGAGGGGATGTGGGGATGGGAAACATAGTGTAATAAAACAGACATTATTACTTTATATATGTGAATACATGACCAATATGATTCTGCAACATGTACACTTTGAAAAATGAGAAATTATATCCCATCTATGTATGAAATATCATAGTGCATAAATGCATTTTACTGTCATATATAACTGATTAAAACAAATTTAAAAAATTAAAAAGTTCTCTGTAATCATTCTACTTTATGCCTCTCTCATTTTCTAAACAATGTATTAGTTCACTTTCTTCATAGTATATGTAGGCTGCCTAATACTGTATTGCATATTTACTTATTTGTTAGTCCAAATTTGGATTTCTTTATTAGAGTATAGCATTATAAGGGTAATATATTTTCCTTTTTATATAAGATATGAGCTTAGACATGGGCCCTGGCTGTAGCACGTTTATATATATAAAGCAACTTTATATGTATATTTACATTATATATTATACTCATAGAGCACATGTTTACATATCTCTGGTTGTATGTAAAGTATATTCACACCATTCGTGACTTCATACATGCACTTAGGGTAATGATATCCATCTCATTCTACCATCTTTTTTTTTTTCTTCACCCTTTTGCCCTCTCCCATTTCCTCCCTCCCAATTGGCCATTCTAGTGTTCCTCTAATCCTCTTATGCTCCCCATTCCAAGACCACTGTGAATAGTCCTCCTTATAACAGAAAAAAATATTTGGCATTTGGCTTTTTTGGATTGGCTAGCTTCACTTAGCATTATATTCTCCAATTTCATCCATTTACATGTGAATGTCATGATTTTATTCTCTCTAATTGCTGATTAATACTGCATTGTGTATATATACCACATTTTTCTTATCCATTCATCTGCTGAAGGGCATCTAGGTTGGTTCCACAGTCTAGCTATTGTGAATTGTGCTGCTATAAACATTGAAGTGGCTGTGTCCCTGTAGTACGCTGTTTTTAAGTCCTTTGGGTACAGACTGAGGAGTGGGATAGCTGGGTCATAGGGTGGTTCCATTCCCAGTTTTCCAAGGAATCTCCATACTGCTTTCCATATTGGCTGCACCATTTTGCAGTCCCACCAACAATGTATGAGTGTGCTCTTTTCTCCACATCCTTGCCAACATTTATTGTTGTTTGTGTTCTTAATAGCTGCCATTCTGACTGGTGTGAGATAAAATCTTAGAGTGGTTTTGATTTGCATTTCTCTAATTGCCAGAGATGTTGAACATTCTTTCAAGTGTTTGTTGACTGATTGTATATCTTCTTCTGAGAAGTGTCTGTTCAATTCCTTGGCCCATTTTTATTGATTGGGTTATTTTTTTTTTGATGTTAAGATTTTTAAGTTCTTTACATATTCTAGAGATTAGTGCTCTATCTGACATGCATGTGGTAAAGATTTGTTCCCAATTAGTAGGCTCTCTATTCACCTCACTGATTGTTTCTTTTGCTGAGAAGAAGCTTTGTAATTTGTATCTATCCCATTTATTGATTCTTGATATTAATTCTTGTGCTACAGAAGTCTTATTAAGGAACTTGGGGCCTAATCCAACTTGTTGGAGATTAGAGCTTACTTTTCTACTATTAGGTGTAGTGTCTCTAGTCTAATTCCTAGATCCTTGATCCACTTTGAGTTGAATTTTGTGCATGGTGAGAAATAGAAGTTTAATTTTATTTTGTTGCATATGGATTTTCAGTTTTCCCAGCACCATTTGTTGAAGAGGCTATCTTTTCTCCAATGTACATTTTTGGCGCCTTTGTCTAATACAAGATAACTGAAATTATATGTGTTAGTCTCTGTGTCCTCTATTCTGTACCATTGGTCTACCAGTTGTTTTGGAGCCAATACCATGCTGTTTTTGTTACAATTGCTCTGTAGTAAAATTTAAGGTCTGGTATAGTGATGCCACCTGCTTCACTCCTCTTGCTAATGATTGCTTTAGCTATTCTGGGTCTCTTATTTTTCCAGATGAATTTCATGACTGCTTTTTCTATTTCTATAAGGAATGTCATTGGGATTTTGATTGGCATTGCATTAAATCTGTATAGTGCTTTTGGTAGTATGGTCACTTTGACAATATTAGTTCTGCCTATCCAAGAACAGGGTAGATCTTTCCATCTTCTAAGGTCTTCCATAATTTCTTCCTTTAATGTTCTGTAGTTTTCATCGTAGAGGTCTTTCACATCTTTGATTAAGTTGATTCCCAAGTACTTTTTTTTTTTTTTTATGCTATTGTAAAGGGGGTAGTTTTCCTCATTTCCCTTTCAGAGGATTTGTCACTGATATATAGAAATGCCTTAGATTTATGGGTGTTGATTTTGTATCCTGCTACTTTGTTGAATTCATTTATGAGTTCTAGAAGTTTTCTGGTGGAATTTTTTGGGTCATCTAGGTATAAAATCATCTCAACAGCAAATAATGATAATTTGAGTTCAACTTTACCTATCTGTATTCCTTTAATTTCTTTCATCTGTTCTATTGCTCTGGCCAGCATTTCAATTACTATGTTAAATAGAAGTGGTGAAAGAGGGCTTCCCTGTCTTGTTCCAGTTTTTAGAGGAAATGCTTTCAGTTTTTCTCCATTTAGAGTAACGTTGGCCTGGGGATTGCATATATAGCTTTTACGATGTTGAGATATGTTCCTGTTATCCCTAGTTTTTCAAGTGTTTTGAACATGAAGTGGTGCTGTATTTTGTCAAATGCTCTTTCTGCATCTATTGAGATAATCATGTGGTTCTTATCTTTGAGTCTATTGATGTGATGAATTACATTTATTGATTTCCATATGTTGAACCATCCTTGCATCCCTGGAATGAACCCCACTTGATCATGGTGTATTATATTTTTGATATGTTTTTGTATCCATTTTGCCAGAATTCTATTGAGAATTTTTGCATCTATGTTCATTTAAGATATGGGTCTGAAGTTTTCTTTTTTTGATGTGTATTTGCCTGGTTTGGGGATCAGGGTGATATTGGCCTCATAGAATGAGTTTGGAAGTGCTCCCTCTTTTTCTATTTTCTGAAATAAATTGAAAAGTATTGGTATCAATTCTTCTTTAAAGGTCTTGAAGAACTCGGCTGTGTATCCATCTGGTCCTGGGCTTTTCTTGGTTGGCATCTTCTTTTCTGATGGCATTTTCTATTTCATTGCCTGAAATTGGTCTGTTCAAATTGTGTATATTATCCTGCTTTAATTTGGACAGATTATACGACTCTAGGAATTTGTCGATGCCTTAGGTGTTTTGTGTTTTGTTGGAGTACAAGTTTTTAGAATAATTTTGAATTATTTCCTGTATTTCCATAGTGTTTGTTGTGATATTTCCTTTTTCATTGCATATGTTAGTAATTTGAGTTTTTCTCTCTACTTCTTTTTGTTAGCCTGGCTAAGGGTCTGTCAATTTTATTTATTTTTTAAAGAACCAACTTTTTGTTTTGTCAATTTTTTTCAATTGTTTCTTATGTTTCAATTTCATTGATTTCAGCTCTGATTTTAATTATTTCCTGTCTTCTACCGCTTTTGGTGTTGGGTGTTCTTCTTTCTCTAAAGCTTTGAAATGTAATTTTAAGTCATTTATTTGTTGACTTTTTCTTCTTTTGAGAAATGAACTCAATGCAATGAACTTTCCTCTTAGAACTGCTTTCATAGTGTCCCAGAGATTTCAATATGTTGTGTCTGCATTCTCATTCACCTCTAAGAATTTTTAAATCTTCTCTTTGATTTCATCTCCAACCCATTGTTCATTCGGCAGCATATTATTTAGTCTCCAGGTGTTGGAGGAGCTTTTATTTCTTATTTTATCGTTGATTTCTAATTTCATTGCATTATGGTTGGATAGAATGCAGGATAGTATCTCAACATTTTTGTATTTTCTCAAAGTTGTTTTGTGGCCTAGTATATGGTCTATTAGAGAAGGTTCCATGTGCTGCTGAGAAGAAAGTGTATTCACTTCTTGAAGGATGAAATATTCTATATAAGTCAGTTAAGTCTAAGTTGTTTATTGTATTTTTGAGTTTTATAGTTTCTTTGTTTAGCTTTTGTTTGGAAGATCTATCCAGTGGTGAAAGGGGTGTTTTAAAGTCACCCAGAATTATTGTGTTGTGGTCAGTTTTGACACTTAAACTTGAGGAGAGTTTGATGAACATGGATGCTCCATTGTTTGGGGCATATATATTTATAATTGTTAAGTCTTGTTGGTGTATGGTTCCATTGAGCAGTATATAGTGTCCTTCTTTATCCCTTTTGATTGACTTTAGCTTGAAGTCTACTTTATTTGATATGAGGATGGAAACCCATGCTTGTTTCCTCTGTCCATATGAGTGGTAGGATTTCTCCCAGCCTTTTACCCTCAGCCTATGGATGTATTTTTCTATGAGATGAGTCTCTTGGAGGCAGCATATTGTTGAGTTTGTTGTTTTTATCCAATCTGCTAGTCTATGTCTTTTGATTGGTGAGTTTAGGCCATTAACATTCAGAGTTATTATTGAGATGTGTTTTGTATTCCCAGCCATTTTTGTTTATTTTTGGTATTTAACTTGACATGGTTTCTGCTTTGATTTTTTTTTCTTTAGTGTAATACCTCCTTCTGTTGATTTTCATCATTGTTATTCTTTTCCTCTTCATGGAATATTTTGTTGAGGATATTCTATAGTGCTGGCTTTCTGCTTGGAAATTCTTTTAACTTTTGTTTATCATGGAAGATTTTTATCTCGTCCTCAAATCTAATGTGTAATTTTTCTGGGCATAAGATTCTTAGTTGGCATCCCTTTTCTTTCAGAGCTTGGAATATGTTGTTCCATGATCTCCTAGCTTTGAGTTGAAAAATCTGCTGTAATACATATTGGTCTCTCCCTATATGTGACCTGATTCTTCTCTTTTGCGGCCTTTAAAATTCTATCCTTGTTCTGTATGCTAGGCATTTTCATTATAATGTGTCTTGGTGTAGATATGTTGTAAGTTTGTACATTGGGTATCCTATAAGCCTCTTGTATTTTGTTTTCTGATTTATTCTTCATGCTTGGGAAATTTTCTGATATTATCTCATTGAAGAGGTTGTGCATTCCTTTGGTTTGAAACTCTGTGCTTTCCTCTATCCCAATTACTCTTAGATTTGGTCTTTTGATGCTGTTCCATACTTCTTGGATGTTCTGTTAATGTTTCTTACTATTTTCATTGTATGGTCAACTTTATTTTCAAGATTATATACTTTGTCTTCATTGTCTGAAGTTCTTTCTTTCAGTTGATCTAGTCTGTTGGTGATGGCTTCTATTGTGTTTGTTATTTGGTTAATTGTTTCCTTCATTTCAAGGATTTCTGACTTTTTTTTCCCCAGAGTTTCTATCTCTTTTTTGAAGTAATCTTTTGCTATGTGTATTTGCTCTCTTATATCTTTGTTGTAGTGGTCAACTTTGGCCTGTATTTGCTCATTTAGGTCATTCTTTGATTCACAGATCATTTTAATTATGAACCTTCTTAATTCCTTCTCTGACATTTCATCAACTTTGCTGAGCATGGGTTTTGTTAATGTAGAATCCTGGTTTGTTTGGGGTACTTTCCTCCCTTGTTTTTTCATGTTGTCTCCTTGCCTTACTTCCTTGCAGTGTAGATCTAATATACTACAGTTTCCATCCTATATTCTTATAATATCCTTGCAAGTTGTCTGTGCCTCCCCTTAATGTTGGGCTATCAGAACCTGCCTTTGTCCCTCAAAGTATGCTATCTGGGGTGAGGTCCATGCAAATTGGTGTGGGTCAAACTGGTTGAGTCTGAGCTCCTGAGGTGGTCTGCTGGTTGGAAGAGGCAGTCCTATGAGGGGAGGTCAGGGAAACTGTCCTAAACTTCCCTGAGCTCTGCGGGTGTGGGCTGGGCTGACCTGGGAGGATCTGTGCTTGGACAGAGGTTGGCAGAACTTCTCTGAGCCTGGCCACAATCAAGGGGATGTTAGCAGGACTGGCCTGGGACTGGCCGCACTGGAGTGAAGGTCAGCAGGACTGACCTGGGCCTGGTGGCACTCCAATGTAGGTCCCCGTGACTGTCCTCGACCCGCCTGAACTCAAGCAGAGTTGGCAGGTCTGTCCTTGCTCTCTCCTGCTCTGGGGCAGAGGTTGGAGGGACTGGCTGGAGCCTGGTCACACAACAGGGGGGGTGGTCAGTGGGACTGACCTGGGGCTGGCAGTGCTGGGGTGAAGGTCAGCGAAACTGACCTGGGCCTGGCAGCACTCCACTGTAGGTTCCCGGGACTGTCCTTGGCCCACCTGAACTCAAGCACAGTTGGCGGGTCTGCCCTTTCTGTCTCCTGCTCTGTGGTGGAGGTAGGCAAGACTGGCTGGAGCCTGGGCCTGGCAGCACTCTAATGTAGGCCCCCCCACACACACCATTTTCTTTATCCATTTATTAATCAATAAACCCATTGATGCCATGTCTTGGCATTTGTGAATAATGCTGCAATGAACATAGGAGTGCAGATATCTTTGTCATATTAGCTGCATTTTCTTTGTATATTTACTCAGTAATAGGGTTGCTAGATCATATGGAAGTAGTTCTAGCTTCAATTTTTTGAAGAACTTGTAATGGCTGCACCAATTTACATTTCCACCAAAGTGCAATAGGTTCCCTTTCCTTCACATTCTTGCCAAAAGTTATTACCTTTTAACTTTTTGATAATAGCCATCATCTTAACAAGTATGAAATGTTATTGTTTTTAATTTGTATTTCCAAAATGATGTGTGATACTGAGTTTTTTTTTTTTTTTTTTTCAAATACGCATTGACCATTTATACATCCCCTACTAATAAATACCTGTTTCTCAAACCCATTCTTAAATTAGGGCTTTTATCTTGTGATTGTTATTGGTTTGTTTGAGTTCCTTATGCATTTTGGACGTTAATTTTTATTCAGACATTTGGCATGCATATATTTTCTCCCCCTTAGTGTCTTCAATTTTTTGCTTACTTTTTTGTGTGTGCAGAAAGAATCCTTTTAGTTTGAAGCAATGCCATTAATATGTTTGTTTGTGTTTCTTGTGCTCTGGGGTTATAGCCAAAAAAATTATCAAGATGAATGTCAAGAAGGTTTCTCCTTATGTTTTTCAGTTTCAAGGGATTCAAGTTTTTAAAAAATTTGAATGAATTGAATTTATTTTTGTATATGGTGTGAGATAAGTGTTCATTTTTATCCTCCTGCAGTTTTCCTAGCACCTTTTATTAAAGAGACTGTCCCTTTCCCATTGTGAGTTCTTAGTGCTTTTATCAAAAATTAATTAACCTAAGTGGGCTGTCTATTTTGTATGTTTGTTAAAATGTGAAATGTTTATCTCTATGTCAGTACTATATTGCTTCGATTACTATAGCTTTGTAGTGTTTTGGAAATCAAGTAGTGTGTTCCCTTAGCTTTGTTATTTTTAAAAATTTATTTATTTATTCTAATTTGTTATACATGACAGCAGAATGCATTTCAATTAATAGTACACATATAGAGCACAATTTTTCATGTCTCTGGTTGTATACAAAGTAGATTCACACCATTTGTGTCTTTATACATGTGCTTAGGGTAATGATGTCCATCTCATTACACCATGTTTCTTACCCCCATGCTCTTTCTTCCCCTCCCTCCTTTTCCCTATCTATAGTTCTTCCATACCTCTCATGCTCCCCCCGACCCATCCCCATTATGGGTCAGCATCCACATATCAGAGAGGCTTACTTCACTTAGCATAATATTGTCCAACTCCATTCATTTACGTGCAAATGCCATGATTTTATTCTCTTTGAATGCTGAGTAGTATTCCATTGTGTATATATACCACATTTTCTTTATCCATTAATCTACTGAAGGGCATCTAGTTTGGTTCCACGATCTAGCTATTGTGAATTGTGCTGCTATAAACATTGATGTAGTTGTGTCACTGTACTTTGCTGTTTTTAAGGTTTTTGAGTATAAACAACGTAGTAGGATAGCTGGGTCAATTGGTGGTTTCATTCCAAGTTTTCCAAGGAATCTCCATACTGCTTTCCATATTGCTTGCACCAATTCGCAGTCCTACCAGCAATGTATGAGTATGCATTTCCCCCCATATCCTCGTCAACACTTATTGTTGTTTGTTGTTGTTTGTATGTTTTATTTAAAATAGTTTTTTCAGTTGTAGATGGACACAATATCTCTACTTTATTTATTTTTATGGGGGATCGAACCCAGTGCCTCATGCACACAAGGCAAGTGCTCTATCATTGAGCTACAACCCCAGCCCCATTTTTTTTTTTTTTTTTTTTTTTTTTTTTTTTTTTTTTTTGGTATCAGGGATTGAACCCAGGGGCACTTGACACTGGGCCACATCCCCAGCCCTTTTTGCATTTTATTAGAGACAAGGTCTCAGTGAGTTGCTAAGTGCCTCGCCATTGCTGAGGCTAGCTTTGAACTTGAGATCATCCTGCCTCAGCCTCCCAAGTGCTGGGATTACAGGCATGCACCACCGTGCCCAGCTTCTGTTTGTATTCTTTTTTTTTTTTTTTTTTTGGTACCGGGGATTGAACTCAGCAGCACTAGACCACTGGGCCACATCCCAGCCCTTTTTTGTATTTTATTAGAGACAGGGTCTCACTGAGTTGCTAAGTGCCTCGCCATTGCTGAGGCTGGCTTTGAACTCGCGATCCTCCTGCCTCAGCCTCCCAAAGTGCTGGGATTATAGGCATGCGCCACCGCGCCCGGCTCTGTTTGTATTCTTAATAGCTGCCATTCTGACTGGAGTGAGAGGATATCTTAGAGTAGGTTAGATTTGCATTTCCCTAATTGCTAGAGATGTTGAACACTTTTTCATATATTTGTGATTGATTGTATATCATCTTCTGAGAAGTGTCTGTTCAGTTTCTTGTCCCATTTGTTGATTGGGTTATTGTGTGTGTGTGTGTGTGTGTGTGTGTGTGTGTATTAAGATTTTTGAATTCTTTATATATCCTAGAGATTAGTGCTCTATCTGATGTGCACATGGTAAAATTTGCTCCTATCGTGTAGGCTCTCTGTGTACCTCACTGATTGTTTCTTTTGCTGAGAAAAAGCTTTTTAGTGCGAATCCATCCCACTTATTTATTCTTGATTTTATTTATGAGCTATAGGAGTCTCATTAAGGAAGTTGGGGCCTATGCCACCATGATGGAGATTTGGACCTTCTTTTTTCTTCTATTAGGCACAGGGTAGCTGGGTGAATTCCTAGGTCCTTGATCCACTTTGAGTTGATTTTTGTGCATGGTGAAAGGGACTTAATTTTATTTTGCTGCATATGGATTTTCAGTTGTACTAGCACCATTTGTTGCAAAGGCTATTTTTTCTCCAATATATGTTTTTGGTAACTTTTTGCGAATATGAGATAACTATATTTAGGTGGGTTTTGTCTCTCTGTTCTCTATTCTGTACCATTGGTCTACCAGTCTATTGTGGTGCCAATACCATTTTGTACTATTGCTCTGTAGTATAGTTTAAGGTCTAGTATAGTGATGCCACCTGCTTCACTCCTCTTGCTAAGGATTGCTTTATCTATTCTGGGTCTCATTTTTCCAGATGAATTTCATGACTGCTTTCTCTAATTCTATGAGGAATGTCATTGATATTTTGATTGGAATTGCATTAAATCCATTTAGTGATTTTGGTAGTATGGTCATTTTAACAATATTAATTCTGCCTATCCAAGAACATGTGAGATCTTTCCATCTTCTATGGTCTTCTTTAACTGCTTTTTAGAGTTCTGAAATTTTCATTGTTGAGGTCTTTCACCTCTGTTGTTGATTCCCAATTTTTTTTTCAGACTATTGTAAATGGGGTAGTTTTCCTAGTTTCTCTTTCTGAGGATTTGTCACTGATGTACAGAAATGCCTTTGATTTATGCATGTTGATTTTTATATGCTGCTACTTTGCTGAATTCATTTATTCTTTCTAGAAGTTTTCTGGTTAAATTTTTTAGACCTTTTAAGTATAGAATCATATCATTGCTAATTTGAGTTCTTCTTTTCCTATCTATATCCCTTTTATTTCTTTGATCTGTCTAATTGCTCTGGGTAGAGTTTCAAGAACTATGTTAAATGGAAGTGGTGAAAGAGGGCATCCTGTCTTATTCCAGGTTTTAGAGGGAATGCTTTCAATTTTTTCCTCCATTTAAAATGATGTTGGCCTGGGGCCTAGCATAGATAGGCTTTAAAATGTCGAGGTATGTTCCTGTTATCCCTAGTTTTTCTAGTATTTTGAACATGAAGGGGTGCTGTATTTTGTCAAATACTTTTTCTGCATCTATTGAGATGAATATATTGTTCTTATCTTTATGTCTATTGATTTGATGAATTTCATTTATTAACTTCCACATGTTGAACCAACCTTGAATCACTGGGATGAACCCCACTTTTTCTTGGAACACTATCTTTTTTTTTTTATATGTTTTTGTGTTTGAGTTGCCAAAACTTTAATGAGAATTTTTGCATCTATGTTCATTATAAATATTGGTCTGAAGTTTCCTTTTTTTTTTTTTGATGTATGTTTGTCTGGTTTTGGAATCAAGATGATATTGACCTCATAGAATGAGTTTAGAAGTGTTACCTCTTTTTCTATTTCATGAAAGAACTCGAGGGGTAGTGGCATTAGTTTTTCTTGAAGGTCTTATAGAACTCAGCTGTATATCCATCTGGTCCTGGGCTTTTCTTGGTTGGTAGGCTTCTGATGGCATCTTCTATTTCATCGCTAGAAATTGATCTTTTTAAATTGTGTATATCATCCCGATTCAATTTGGGCAAATCATATGACTCTAAAAATTTGTCAATGCCTTCAATATTTTCTATTTTATTGGAGTACAAACTTTCAAAATAATCTCTATCTTCTGTATTTCTGTAGTGTCTGTTGTAATATTTCCTTTTTTCATCATGTATATTAGTAATTTGAGTTTTCTCTCTCCTCTTTGTTAGCATGGCTAAGTTTTTATCAATTTTATTTATTTTTTTAAAGAACCAAATTTTTGTTCTGTCAGTTTTTTCAGTTGTTTCTTTTGTTTCAATTTCATTGATTTCAGCTCTGAATTTAATTATTTCTTGTCATCTACTGCTTGTTCTTCATTTTCTACAGATTTGAGATGTAATGTTATGTCATTTATTTGTTGACTTTTACTTCTTTTAAGGAATAAACTCCATGCAACGAACTTTTCTCTTAGTACTGTCTTCATAGTGTCTCAGAGATTTCAATATGTTGTATCAGTATTCTCATCTACCTCTAAGAATTTTTTTTTTTTTTTTTTTTTTTGGTGGTACTGGGGATTGAACTCAGGGGTACTCGTCCACTGGGTCACATCCCCAGCCTTTTTTTGTATTTTATTTAGAGACAGGGTCTCACTGAGTTGCTAAGTGCCTCGCCATTGCTGAGGCTGGCTTTGAACTCGTGATCCTCCTGTCTCAGCCTCCCAAAGTGCTGGGATTACAGGCGTGTGCCACCGCGCCCCGGCGGCTCTAAGAATTTTTTAATCTCCTCTTTGATGTCTTTTGCAACCTATTGTTCATTTAATACAATATTATTTACTCTCCAGATATTGGAGTAGCTTCCATTTTTTTGTTTTTTCATTGATTTCTAATTTTATTCCATTATGATCTGATAGATTGCAGGGTGGTATTTCTATTTCTTTGTGTTTGCTAAGAGTTGCTTTGTGGCATAATATATAGTCTATTTTAGAGAAGGATCTATGTGTTGCTGAGAAGAAAGTATATTCACTAGTTGATGGATGAAATATTCTATATATGTATGTCAATTCTAAATTATTGATTGTGTTATTGAGTTCTATAGTTTCTTTGTTTAGCTTTTGTTTGGAAGATCTATCCAGTAGTAAAAGAAGTGTGTTAAAGTCACCCAGAGTTATTTTTTTGTGGTCTATTTAACTCTTGAACTTGAGAAGAGTTTTTTTTTTTTTTTTTTTTTTTTTTTTATGAACACAGATGCTCCACTGTTTGGGGCATATATATTTATAATTGTTATGTCTTGTTGATGTACCATTCTCTTAAGACATATGAAATGTCCTTCTTTATCCCTTTTGATTAACTTTGGCTTGAAGCCTACTTTATTTGTTATGAGGATGGAGACCCCTGCTTTTTTCCACAGTCCATGTGAGTGGTATGTTTTTTCCCAACCTTTCACTTTCAGTCTGTGGATGATTTTTGATATGAGATGAGTCTCTTGGAGGCAGAATATTGTTGGGTCTTTTTTTTTTTTTTTAATCCAATCTGCTAGTATATGTCTTTTGATTGTTAAGTTTAGGCCATTAACATTCAGGATTATTATTGAGACATGATTTGTATTCCCAGGCATTTTTGTTTATTTTTGGTATTTAATTTGACTTGGTTTCTCCTTTTTTTAAAATTTTTTTTTTTATTTATAATTTTTAATATGTACAACTCATAGTGCATGTATTTAGCATCTTTTTACATACAATTGTTTGCATACAGAGTATATTTGTACACTTCAGTTCTTCAATCATGCATTTAGGAAAATGATATCCATCTCATTCAAACACCTTTTCTTTTCTTTTTCCTTTTCTCCCTCTCCCTCCCCCCTTGCTCCCTCCCTTACTCTCCCTTCCCTTTGACCATTCTAGTGTTTTTCTAGTCCTCGTATGTACCCTCCCATCCAACAATACTATGAACTAGCCTCCTTATATAAGAGAGAACATTTGGTACTTGGATTTTTGAGACTGACTAACTTCACTTAGCATTATGTCTTCCAACTTCATCCATTTACCTGCAAATGCCATTAATTTATTTTCTTTTATTGCTGAGTAAAATTCCATTGTGCGTATATACCACATTTTCTTAATTCACTCATTTACTGAGGGACATCTAGGTTGGTTCCACAACCTAGCTATTGTGAATTACGCAGCTACAAACATTGAGATAGCTGTGTCACTGTAATATGCTGTTTTTAAGTCCTTTGGGAATAGACCCAGGAGTGGGATGGCTGGGTCATAGGGTGGCTCCATTCCCAGTTTTCCAAGAAATCTCCATACTGCTTTCCATAACGGTTGCACCATTTTGCAGTCCCACCAGCAATGTATGAGTGTGCCTTTTTCCCCACATCCTCTCCAACATTTATTGTTGCTTGTGTTCTTGATAGCTGCCATTCTGACTGGAGTGAAGTGAAATCTTAGAGTAGTTTTGATTTGCATTTCTCTAATTGCCAGCGATGTTGAACATTTTTTCATGTATTTGTTAATTAATCGTGTATCTTCTTCTGAGAGGTGTCTTCTCAATTCCTTAGCCCACTTATTGATTGGGTTATTTGTTTTTTTGGTGTAAAGTTTTTTGAGTTCTTTATATATTCTAGAGATCAGTGCTCTGTCTGATGTGCATGTACTAAATATTTGTTCCCAATTAGTTGGCTCTCTATTCACCTCACTGATTGTTTCTTTTGCTGAGAAGAAGCTTTTTAGTTTAAATCTATCCCATTCATTAATTCGTGGTAGTAATTCTTGCGCTACAGGATTCTTATTAAGGAACTTGGGGCCTAATCCGACATGTTGGAAATTGGAGCTTACTTTTTCTTCTATTAGGCATATTGTCTCTGTTCTAATTCCTAGGTCCTTGATCCATTTTGAATTGAGTTTTGTGCATGGTGAGAGATAAGGATTTAATTTCAATTTGGTGCATATGGATTTCCAGTTTTCCCAGTACCATTTGTTGAAGATGCTATCCTTTCTCCACTATACATTTTTGGCACCTTTGTCTAATATAAGATAGCTGAAGTTATTTGTATTAGTTTCTGTGTCCTCAATTCTGTACCATTGGTCCACCAGTCTGTTTTGGTGCCAATACCATGCTGTTTTTGTTACTATTGCTCTATAGTATAATTTAAGGTCCGGTATGGTGATGCCCCCTGCTTCACTTTTCTTGCTCAGGATTGCTTTGGCTATTCTGGGTCTCTTATTTTTCCAGATGAATTTCATGACTGCTATTTCTATTTCTTTGAAGAATGACATTGGGATTTTGATTGGAATTGCATTAAATCTGTATAGTGCTTTTGGTAGTATGGACATTTTGACAATATTAATTCTACCTATCCAAGAGCAAGGTAGGTCTTTCCATCTTCTGAGTTCATCTATAATTTCTTTCTTTAGTGTTCTATAATTTTCGTTATACAGGTCTTTCACCTCTTTCGTTAGGTTGATTCCCAGGTATTTTATTTTTTTTGATGCTATTGTAAATGGGGTAGTTTTCATCATTTCCCTTTCAGAGTCTTTGTTGCTGATGTACAAAAATGCCTTTGACTTATGTGTGTTGATTTTGTATCCTGCAACTTTGCCAAATTCATTTACTAGTTGTAAAAGTTTTCTGGTAGAGTTTTTTGGGTCTTCTAGGAAGATTATCATGTCATCAGCAAATAGTGCTAATTTGAGCTCTTCTTTTCCTATCTGGATCCCTTTAATTTCTTTCGTCTGTCTAATTGCTCTGGCCAGAGTTTCCAGCACTATGTTAAATAGCAGTGGTGAAAGGGGGCATCCCTGTCTTGTTCCAGTTTTTAGAGGGAATGCTTTCAATTTTTCTCCATTTAAGATAATGTTAGCTCGGGGCCTTGCATATGTAGCTTTTATAATGTTGAGATATGTTCCTGATATTCCTAGTTTTTCCAGTGTTTTGAAGATAAAGGGGTGTTGTATTTTGTCAAATGCTTTTTCTGTGTCTATTGAGATGATCATATGATTTTTGTCTTTAAGTCTATTGATGTGGTGTATTATGTTTATTGATTTCCGAATGTTGAACCAGCCTTGCATCCCTGGGATAAACCCCACTTGATCATGGTGCACTATCTTTTTGATATGTTTTTGTATTCGATTTGCCAGAATTTTGTTGAGGATTTTTGCATCTATGTTCATTAAAGATATGGGCCTGAAGTTTTCTGTTTTGGATGTGTCTTTGCCTGGCTTTGGAATTAATGTGATATTGGCCTCATAGAAAGAGTCTGGAAGAGCTCCCTCTTTTTCTATTTCTTGGAATAGTTTGAAGAGCATTGGTATTAGTTCTTCTTTGAAAGTCTTATAGAACTCGGCTGTAAACCCATCAGGTCCTGGACTTTTCCTTGTTGGTAGCTTTTTGATGACATCTTCTATTTCTTCACTTGTAATTTATCTGTTTAAATTGTGAATAGCCTCCACATCCAGTTTAGGAAAATCATATGACTCTAGAAATCTGTCAGTGTATTCAGTATTTTCTATTTTATTAGAGTACAAGTTTTCAAAGTAATTTCTAATTATATTCTGTATATCTGAGGTGTTTGTTGTGATATTCCCTTTTTCATCACGAATGTTAGTAATTTGAGTTTTTTCTCTTCTTCTTTTCGTTAGCATCGCTAAGGGTCTGTCAATTTTGTTTATTTTTTCAAAGAACCAACTTTTAGTTTTGTCAATTCTTTGAATTGTTTCCTTAGTCTCGATTTCATTAATTTCTGCTCTGATTTTAATTATTTCCTGTCTTCTACTGCTCTTGGTGTTGGTCTGTTCTTCTTTTTCTAATGCTATGAGGTGTGATGTTAAGTCATTTATTTGTTGGGTTTTTTTCCTCTTAAGGAATGAACTCAGTGCAATGAATTTTCCTCTTACTACTGCCTTTATAGTGTCCCAGAGATTTCTATATGAAGTATCTGTGTTCTCATTTACCTCTAGGAATTTTTTGATCTCCTCTTTGATGTCTTCTTCAACCCCTTGTTCATTCAGTAGCATGTTGTTTAGCTTCCAGTTGATGGAGTAGTTTTTCTTATTCCTTGTTTTGTCGTTGATTTCCAATTTCATCCCTTTATGGTCCGATAGCATGCAGGGTAGTATCTCTATTTTTTTATATTTGCTGAGAGTTGCCTTGTGACATAATATATGGTCTATTTTGGAGAAGGAGCCATGTGCTGCTGAGAAAAAAGTGTATTCGTTTACTGAGGGATGAAATATTCTATATATGTCCGTTAGGTCTAAATTGTTAATTGTTTTAAGGAGGCTTAAAGTTTCTTTGTTTAGCCTTTGTTTGGATGATCTATCCATTGTTGAGAGAGGTGTGTTGAAGTCCCCTAGAATAACTGTGTTGTGGTCTATTTTACTCTTGAACTTGAGAAGCGTTTGTTTGATGAATGTAGGTGCTCCATTATTTGGGGCATATAGATTTATGATTGTTATATCCTGTTGATGAATGGTTCCCTTAAGTAATAAGAAATATCCATATTTGTCCCTCTTGATTAGTTTTGGTTTGAAGTCTACCTTATTTGATATGAGAATGGAAACCCCTGCTTGCTTCCGCCGGCCATGTGAGTGATAAGACTTTTCCCAGCCTTTCACTTTCAGTCTGTTGATGTCTTTTTCTATGAGGTGTGTTTCTTGGAGACAGCAAATTGTTGGGTCATTTCTTTTAATCCATTCTGATAATCTGTGTCTTTTGATTGGTGAGTTTAGGCCATTAACATTCAGGGTTATTATTGAGATATGGTTTTTATTCCCATCCATTTTTATTTGAATTATGGTCTTTAGCTTGATTAGGTTTCTCTTCTGGTTGGTATTTCCTTTAGTTTAATATCTCCCTTTGGTGATTTTCATTATCATCTTTCTCTTCTTCTTCATGAAAAATGTTGCCCAGGATGGTCAGAAGTGCTGGCTTTCGAGTTGTGAAATCTGTTAACTTTTGCTTGTCGTGGAAGGTTTTTATTTCATCTTCGAATCTAAAGCTCAATTTTGCTGGATATAAGATTCTTGGTTGACATCCCTTTTCTTTCAGAGCTTGAAATATGCTATTCCAGGATCTTCTTGCTTTTAAGGTCTGGGTTGAAAAATCTGAACATAGTCTGATTGGTTTCCCCCTATACGTGATCTGCTTCCTTTCTCTTGTGGCTTTTAGTATTCTCTCCTTGCTCAGTATATTAGGCATTTTCATTGTAATGTGTCTTGGTGTGGATCTGTTGAGATTTTGTTTGTTTGGTGTTCGGTATGCCTCTTGAACTTGGTTTTCCCATTCATTCCTCAAGTTTGGAAAATTTTCTGTAATTATTTCATTAAATAGATTACTCATTCCTTTGGCTTGAAACTCTGCCCCTTCCTCTACGCCAATCACTCTTAAATTTGGTCTTTTTATGCTGTCCCATAATTCTTGGATGTTATGTTCTTGATTTCCAACGAGTTTTGCTGTAAGGTCTAAATTCTTCTCTAGGACAAATATTTTGTCTTCATTGTCTGAGGTTCTTTCCTCCAAGTGGTCTACTCTGTTGGAGATGCTTTCAATTGAACTTTTATTTTGGTTTATTGCTTCTTTCATTTCTGGAATTTCTATTTGGTTTCTCTTTAGGGCCTCTATTTCCCTATTGAAGTAATCTTTTACTTCCTGTATTTGTTTTTGGAGTTCTTTGTCAAAATGATCTTTTGCCTTCTGTACTTGCTCCCTCATCTCTTTTTTGAGTTCATTCTTAAGTTCCCTAAACATTTGGCATATGTAATTTCTAAATTCCATCTCTGGCATTTGACTAACTGTGTTTGCCATGAAATCTACTGATGATGAATCTTGATTTGATTGTGTCACTTTCTTCCCTTGTTTTTTCATGCTGCTTGTGTGTCTTTTCTTCCTGCACTGTGGGACCTTGACTGTTTCGATTTTACCTTAATTCCTTATGTTGTTCCTGTAGTACGAAGCTATCAGCTCCCCTTATAATTCCTTTACATTTTAAAACCTAACACTTTCTATTCAGAAAATTCAATTTTGATCACAATGTACAGATTTTGTTAACCCAGATATTATTTCCAATTTACTCTGTATGCTTCTGATGGGGTTTTATAGCTTCAAGTATTGGATACAGAGGTATTATGTTTAAGAAGAAGGAAGTGTCTTGAATTGTTCTTTCTTGGAAAGTATGAAAGGAGAGTTCTATTGACGTGGTTTACTGGAAGTGGTTTAGTATCAGTAGAAGAGAGAAGATAGAGAATGGAGTAGACACTTAGGTGGAGAGACCAATTTATATATAAAGTAAGATGGAAAAGAAGAAATAAAATGATAAAAGAGTAGAAATTGGTGTAAGAGAGAGGAGATAGAGAATCAATAAAATGGAGAGTGAACTATATATAGCACCTCTTTGCTATCCAGTTCAATTGCGCTGTTTCTAGAAATCCCAAATTCTGCATACAGCTTGTTTTTGCCTCTGTTTAGTATGCACTGGCAGGGTGCAAATATGAAAGATGAAGGAGGAAGAAGAGATGCCAAAGTGAGAAGGAAGAAAAGAAGGAATGAGAAAAGGAGCAGAAGCAAACAAACACACTGACAATCAATGCAAAAAAAAAGCAAAACAGAACAAAGCCAAAAAAAGAGAAAGAACAATAAACAATCTAACAAAAACCAATAACACAAGCAGACCGACCAACCAAAGAAAAAAAGTCGAATCCCAAGTCTCAAACAAAACGGGCCCTGGGAAGCCCCCCTCTCTTTTCCCTTTCCAGTTTAAGCCAACTGCATTGGATCACGTCCAGAAACTCTGCGAGTCAAATCTGCACCCTATGCCAAAGTCCGCTCAGGGGGAAGATTGGCTCAGGGCAGTTGTGTGTCAGCAGATGAATGTGACCGGGAAGGGGACCCTCCAGAAGGCACCCTTTCCCCACGCCCACCCACAGTTGTAGCTTCTTGTGGCCGCTGGGCTGGCCTCAGACACGCCCTCCCCTGCTGGTTACCCAAGTCTCACCCAGGTGTGCGCTGCCTTCAGAGCGATGGGGCTCCCTGGATGTCTGCAGCTGTTGTCTCCTCCATCTTTTCCCCTTTGTCTGGGTCAGCCACTGCACTTCTCAAAGATGGAGGCGTTCTCCTCCCATTCAGCAGCTGCTCCGCAGACCCTTGTGTCAGTCCAGATCGTGCGGGGGGTGGCGGAGGGGGTCGGCTTGGCAAGCAGTGCAAAAGAGCTCCACGTGGACACCGCCCACGCCTCTAGGCTTCTTTTTATCCCTCCTCGCCGATTTCAAAGCCGCTGGGTGGATCGTCTCCTTGCCGAGATGGTCTTGGCCCCTGCGCCTGCAGCACCGACAGCGTTTTTTTTTCGGGCTGTGGACCGCTGGGACTCTGTCCCTGGTTGTTGTGGTCCTGAGAACTTTGTATTTTGCTGTCCAGAGGTGCAGGAATGTCTCGGCTCCCTTTCAGTTGCGATAGAACCGCCAGCAAAGCACTCAAACTTCCCACTCCGCGTTCTTCAGCAACTGCGTCCAGAGAGCACCTCCCTCCTGTCGGCCATCTTCCCACTATTGGTTTCTCCTTTGATTGGTATTTCCTTTCGTGTAATACCTTCCTTTGCTGATTTTCATTGAAGGTTTTTATTTTGTTATCAAATCTAAAATCTATTTTTGCTGTATATAAGATTGTTGCTTTGCGTTCATTTTCTTTCAGAGCTTGGTATATGTTGTTCCATGATCTCCTGCCTTTGAAGGTCTGGGTTAAAAACTCTGCTGAGATACAAATTGATCTCCCCCTACATGTGATTTTATTCCTCTCTCTTGTGGCCTTTAAGATTCTATCCTTATTCTGTATGCTAGGCATTTTAATTATAATGTACCTTGGTGTGGATCTGTTGTGATTTTGTACATTTGGTGCCTTTTAAGATCTTGCATTTGATTTTCGAATTCATTCTTCATGTTTGGAAAATTTTCTGTTACTATTTTATTGAATAGATTGTTCATTCCTTTGGTTTGGAACTCTATGCCTTCCTCTATCCCAATGATTCTTAAATTTTGTCTTTTTATATTACACCATAAATCTTGAATATTCTGCTCATGGTTTCTTATTGTGTTCACTGTCTGCTCTACATTCTTTTCAAGATTATATATTTTGTCTTTATTGTTTGAGGTTCTGTCTTCCAAGTGATCTAGTCTATTGGTAGTACTTTCTATAGAGTTTTTTTTTTTTTTTTTTTTTTTTTTTTTTTTTTTTTTTTTTTTTTTTTTTTGGTACCAGGGATTGAACTCAGGGGCACTCGACCACTGGGCCACATCCCCAGCCCTTTTTTGTATTTTATTAGAGACAGGGTCTCACTGAGTTACTAAGTGCCTCGCCATTGCTGAGGCTGGCTTTGAACTCGCAATTCTCCTGCCTCAGCCTCCCAAAGTGCTGGGATTATAGGCGTGCGCCACCGCGCCCGGCATCTATAGAGTTTTTAATATAATTTATTTTTTCTTTCATTTCAAGGATTTCTGTTTTTTTTTTTTCCAGAACCTCTATCTTCTTATTGAAGTAATCTTTTGCTTTCTGTATTTGCTTATGTAGTCTTTTATCAAAATGATCTTTAGCTGCCTGTATTTGCTCTCTTATATCATCCTTTGATTCAGAAAACATTTTAATTATGTACATCCTGAACTCCTTCTCTGTCATTTCTTCTGCTGTGCTGGCCATGGATTATAATAATGTAGTATCTTGGTTTGTTTGGGGCACTTTCTTCACTTGTTTTTAATGTTGTGCACGTGTTTTCCCTTCTAGCACTACAGATCCGAGGCATTGCAGTTTTTCCCTATTGGCTTATAGTGTTCCTGCAGGGATCCAATACCTCTTCTTTAAGGTGGAGAACAATATTAACAGACCCTAATACAAACAATATGCAACCGTAAACCATATAGCTGCTATTAAGATGTTTATGGTTTTGTCATAATATACAGAAAAGGTGAGTTCAATTATTATCTACAATATAAACAGTAGGTTTGGAAAAAGGTTCAAAGTTTCTGATGGTGGACAAACAACTGGGGGGGTAAGGTATAGGATGAGATGTTGAGGGAGTAGAAGGTATAGTTATTAGATATTAGAAAGCATGAAAGAGGAATCAAAAGAAGTTGGTTAGTAGCAGGAGAAAAGAGAGACAATGATTTTGAGGAAACAAGTAAGTAGGAAGATAATAGAGAGTACAACAAACAAACAAACATAAAATTTAAGAATAAAATTTAAGAAAAATAATAAATGTAAAAATAGGACATAAAAGAATATACAACACAGCTGTAATATACTATTCAGACATTTCAGTCTTCAGTAGCCAAATTGATATAAAGTACTTGGTTTCACAAATGTTGGGGATGTGAGGGTGGGGATGTAAGAAGAGAGAGAGAGGAAAAAAATCTTGGTGGATATAAGGATTGTTTTTTTGTTGGAGTTTATCAGTATCTTTCCTGCTCCTCTTCTCATCCAATAGATAGGGTAGTATATTGTTTGCTGGTATCTCCACCTTCAGGATGGTGAAGGTTATTAGGGTGGAGGGTTGGCCTTGGGGGCAGAGCTCCTGAAGGTGGGGTATAGCACTTGCTGGTCCCTGATGGGAGACTGCTCCTCAAGGTTCTCCTTTGGGGCCCACTCATGTGATGGGTGTGTCTGGTCTTATCTCCTATATTGCCTGTAAACCTCATAATTCTTGGTCTCTAATTTAGTCTCTAAACTGTATCTCACTCAAACCCTCCTTTTCTACTTCCCAATCAAGAACTGTTCTCTCTGGAGGTCTTGTGGGCTTCACTCTGGGGGCTGCACACCTTTAGTGAAGAACTGTTTTATATTGAGCAATTTAGGACCCAGTTCTGTGAGCTACAGACCAGCTGCATAGCTGCAAGCACTGTGCCAGCTTAGCAGCTGCCAGGGAAAGGGGGGAGTTGGGGACTAAAGCTACCTTGATATTCCTTCTAAGCCCCAGCCGATGTTCCAAGCTGGGGTTTCCCTCAACTATGATGGCCACAAAGGTGTCCCAAGATGGAGGCAGCTGCTTTAGTGATGGGTATCGGGTGGGATGGGGCTAGGTGATGGCAGTGGGCAGCATGTTCAGAGATGCAACTCTGTGGCATGAAGTGTTGTGGCTGGTAGCTGTCTCCAGACCCTGTGTGGTGTCCCCAGGTACAGGCTACTTCATGTAGGGGACTATGGCAGTGGTTGCTGTGTCCCAAGATGGAGGCAACTTGGGGGAGCCCCACGTTGGTAGATGGGAGTCCACACAGGAGTTGCAGCCAGAGTTCCTATACGTGGGTGTGACTGGACTGGCTGTCCTGTGTGGGAGTGGCAGCTGGGATTCTGTGTGAGTGGGTGGTGAGGAGTCCTATGCAGGTGCTGATGTTGGTGGTCCTGCTTGGGCACCGGTGGACCTGTGTGGATGAGTGGCCAGGAGTCCTGTGCTAACACTGAGGCCTGGATACCTGTGCAGGCACAGTGGCTGTGATTCCTGCACTGGAGCAGCTGTCTGGGGTCCTCTAATCACTTGCAGAGAAACTGTATTTCTACTACTTGAAGCTCAGGTCCTGAGTGACACAGAATGTAGCCTCCCTCTAGCCCCACCATCTTGGATCTCCAGCTTTCTTATTTTTGTTCAAGATGACTTTGGATTTTCTGGGTCTTTCACAGTTCCACAGGAATTTCATATTGTTTTTCTATTTCTGTGTAGAATGTTGGTATTTTGATGGAGATTGCATTGAATCTGTAAAATACTTTCGATAATGTAGACATTTTAATACCATTAAAATGAACATGATGAACATTATTTGTTTCTTTTCCAATTTCTATCATCAGTATTTTATGTTTTTTAGTGTATGTGTCTTTCACATCCTTAATTCAATTGATTCTGAAATATTTTATTCATTTAGATGCAATTTTAATGAAATTGCTTACTTGATTTTTTTTAGATGGTTTGTCTTTAGTGTATAGAAACACTATTAACTTTTGTATATTAATTTTATATCCTGAAATCTTAATGAATTTGTTTGCTATAACACTTTTATGGTAGAGTATTTAGGGTTTTCTGTATATAAGACCATGTCTTTGGAAAAGAGAAAACATTCTATTTTTTCCTTCTTGACTTTTATACCTTTCATTTCTTTTTATTGCCTTAATGCTATAAGTAGGACCAACGCTATATGGATAGAACTGCTGACGATAAACATCCTTGTTTTGGTTGAGGACAAAGACTTCATAGGGTTCATTTTTACATTTCTAGCATTACCAACTTACCTACAGATATGCTCGATATATACTTGTTAAAAAGGAACATGACTTATCTCTTTGCCATTAAAACTTATGGTCTTACTAATCCTCACAGGGCTGGCTCATGTTTCTCTTCTAGAGATTATGACACACTCTTCCCCCATGTATTTTACATTTGTTTGTTTGTTTTTTTGTTTCTATTTCTGAAGTTGTATGAACCAATGACAATTTCCATTGTTTTCACAGCCCAACTTTCTGGATATCTGAAGGTACTGGTCTCACCCACAGTAAATTAAAACAAAAATTCTGGTTATTTTTCTACTCTCTCCTTCCCCTCTTCTTTCTTCTTTCCTCCTTTCCCCTTCTTTCCTTTATCGTTCTTCCCTTTTATTATTGTCAAATAGCCATTCAACTGGAGAATAAAATCTGAAACAACCCTTAAGAAACAGCTGGGACACACATAATCAACAAATGTGAATTTTTTAAATGTAACTGTCTATTACATGAGAAAAAACCATAATCAGTTAAATTGTTCATGTGGACATTACCAATACTTTTATTAATACGATTACTAATATTATTACTGATAGCTATAACCAAAAGCAGCTGCTGTCTAAAGGCATTTGTTATTTTGTCCCTTAGATCCAAATACTACAAAAATCACAGCAAACACTCTCCTGGAGAGATCTCTATTTAGTGAAGGCATAACTATAATTCCATGGACTCCATTTTTTTAACAGTATATTATGCTTCTGAAGAAACATGTTCTAGTAAATCCCCTAAGAGGTAAGGGAATAAAACTTTGGTGCATTAAATTTTTGGATTCTAGGAACAACTGGTTGTGCAACTGCCACCATAACTTAGCTTGTCAGTTTGATTTTTACTGCTTATAAAATATAAAAACATAAAAAATGATCTTCCACTTTGCATTTTACTACTTGGCTGTAAAGGATACAGGTACTCCAAAGACAACATCTATGAAGGACTATATGTTTCAGTTTAATTTTTATAAATTCATTTTTGGCCATTTCTTAAAAAGAAACATGTGTCAAGATTGTGACTTGCCCTGTAGTAGATTTAGAAACAGGATTCAGTGTGTACAATTCTAAATTTGTGTAAGTTTGAAACAGCTTCCCCACTTCAGAAAAAATGTTTCAAGTGTTTCTTATACCATAGAAATATTAATTTTAGCTATTATCTTTCAACAAATATCAAGAGATATTTTAGGTTAAAAAAAGTCTATGCCAATTTGAAAAATGAGACTTTGAATGCAGAAAGGCTATTTGCTTTGTGCCCTCTCATTCCATCATTAGGTTGCTCATGTAAATATAGATCTGTCTATTTTAAAAGCAAAAGTAATGCCAGCATTTACCTAAATGCCATCATGAGCAGGTCATAAAACCTATACAAGTTTCATGTCTTCAATAAAAAAATTAATTGCAATCTACATTCAAAACAGTTCCTGACAACCAAATGTTTACTAGGTTTGATCTAGACATGCCCTTCTATTTTACAGCTGCAACTTAAACCAGAAGAAAAAATTAATTTCTGAAATTAAGAGAAAAAATTTTCATATGTAAAAAGAAATTCATTAGGAAGAGAAATAGTTACACAATAGTACAATTAGCAGGTATTAAGAACAGTGCTATAATATTTTATTTTGTATAACAATAGCAGCTAGAATTAGAAAACATATGTTGAAAAGCTTTGGAAACAGAATGCCTTGTTAAAATGTAAGATAGCTCTCAAGCACATATTAAACACATGGCATGTAGGCTAATTTTGAGCAGCACTTGGCTCTCTTAATGACCTCTGAAAAATCTCACTTGCCATTCTTTCCTTTTGGAACATTTTGCCAACTCATGAGAGTTGAAAGTCTCTCTTTATTATTCTCTTTACACTTTCACATTGTAGCATGAAACACCAGTACAAAAATGTAGAAGTAGTACATTGTCCCAGCTGAACTAAATTATGGTAGTTTGCAATCAAATACAAATTGTCTTAAGAATTATCTTCAGTTAACAGTAATTAATGAAGTCTTTTGGTAAAAACACAAAGTCAAAAAGTCAAGAGAAATCCAAATACCTTTGGATAAATAAAAATATTGATGAAAAAGAAAATAATACAGGAAAAAGGAAGAGTTATCACAGAGATTGAGAAAATAAAATCAACATTTCGTTTTCCCTGATAAAATTGATACAGATTATTGGTAAATTGTGCTTTTCTGAGACCAGGAAAGGCAAACTGCAGGTCAACTGAATAGCTGACAATTCCAGAGGATAGCAAGAAAACTGTTAGAAATAGAGTGACAGAATTACAATGTTTATAATCTGGATCTTCTGAATCAACAACAAAAAGATGTAAGTACTATATATGCCCCCAAATAATTGAATAGCTTCAATGTAATATCTGGTAGAGTGCCTACCATTTATAAAACACTGTGCCATATGCAAAGTGGAAATAACAAAGATAAATAAAATATGAGCTTGGAATCTAGTTAGAAATCTTCTAACCCACTGAATCGAAGAATGTACACACTAGAAGTCATTATAAATTCTGGCAAACAATCTATATCCTTGCCTTCCAACATTTATATGCAAAATATCCAAATAAATTTGGATGAAAATATTTATACAAATATCAAAAGTTTTGTTTTCAGATCACTCTCAGGAAAAAAGCTCTATGACTTTGAAATTTATCTCCAGGCCTCATCTCGTCGATGGCACAGTTCTGCTTCAGACTAATCTGCAGGGTAGTAGAATGGAGGCTGGTTTGATTGGATCAGTACTTGTCTATGTCCTTAATAAATGTTTAATAACTTAAACTCAGCAGTGAAAGAACTATCTATACTCTTTGCATAATGACTGTAATGCCTGAGAAAGATGTTGAGTTAACTGAAGGGAAAGCAGCAAAAAAACACAGAACTTATGCCCTGAAGGAATTGTTACTGGAGAAGTGCTATGGAAATCCACACACCACAGACAGATCTCAGTATCATTCAACTTTTCTTCTCTGGTTTCCTTACACCTACACATTACAGTACATGGTGTCATGACTTGCTTTTAAAAACATACATCAGCAGTCTGGAAAGGTGAGGAGGAAGCAAGGCATGAAAAACATCATTTACCAACTTGTGAATATAAATATAAAGTCACAGTCCATTTCCAATTGTTTAATGGCAGCTCCTTTGCTGTTCTAGTATATTCTTCCATTGGATTTCTTATAAATATTGATGTCCTCACTTTCTCTTCTCATATAACATAGTCACCTATAGAATGTCATTTTTTTTTCTGTTGTTTAAAAAATAAAAATAAATTAGGAATTTTTTCCATCCAAAAGCAATCCATACTTATAATTAAAAATAAATTAAATAAAACTTATATGCAAAGTATAAAATTAAATTCTCTCTGAATTCCATCCTTTGAATTTGTTATTTATCCATCATTTGTTTACTGATGGTTTACAAACTCATCTTAAGTAAGGTCTATTTCTTACCTAAGTTTTAACCATTCATGAAAATACTTAATTAGATTTCCAGCAATGTTACAGAAAAGTCAAGAATGTCCAAGTTTGAACCTGGAATGTTTTCCTCCCACCATCCTAACAAAATGACAATTAAATCTGTTTTTCTTCTATGTTCTTTAACTTGGCTAATCATGTGGACATTTAAATAGCCATTTAATAGGGCTGGGGCTGTAGCTCAATGGTAGAGGACTTGCCTAACACGTGTGAGGCATCACATAAAAATAAATAAAGTCATTGTGTTTCCATATACAACTAAAAATATAAATAGCCATCTAACCTGAAAATCTGTAGCCAATCTTAATTTTTCCTTCAGTTTTAATAGATTGCTCCTCTGAAATATTTCCTGCTTTCAATCCTCATTGTCATTGTTACTATTTTAGATCAAACTCCCATCTCCTGCTTAATATTCTTTTCCTATCTTGCTCTCTTCTAATCACCTGTAACACGGCTGAAGTGACATATTTACTTCAGTAGATATAGTTTACATTTCTAAATAGAGTATATGAAACCCTTCATGGTTAAGATCAATGCCTTAGAATGCCTCTGCTTCCTAACTCAGCGCTCTGGTAACATTAACCTGCTGGTGATCCTCCTGCTCTACACACCACCCACCCTTACACACACTCAGTATTTTATTTTTGGATGCTTTCTTATGTTCTTTCCTCTTCTAGGAAACCCTGTTCCCAACCTCCCCATAATCTTACTCTTCTTTCTTGAGCCTTTTCCTGATACCGATGGTTATCAGTGACAAGTTTTGCTTCCTCAAATGATGAAATTGGAACGTTAGAGAAGCGGCCAAGGCAAGTGTAGAAAGCAAGTTTTATTTTAAAAAAGAGTATCACAGACTTCTCCTGGGAGGGAGAAGGGGACATAGCTGTGTAGTCGCCTGAAGCGCTTGGAGCAATGGAGCCGCGGGAAGAACTTCAGAAGCAAACTGGAGACAAACAGCTTTTTATTCTGATAACTTTTCTCTCTGGTTCTAACAACAACTAACATACGCCAAACACAAAACACTAAAATGGCGCTGACCCGATCAGCAATTTCGGCCAAGTCACTCGAGATCCCGCAACAAGTCTCGTGAGACTACGGGAGGAGACAATGCCCAAATCTCCACGGCTCATAGTCAACTGCAATTCAAGCCAATCCCCAAACAGGGCTCCTGCATTGCTGGTATCCTGATGTCCCACAAAGTGAGAGTGTCTTGCTCCTTTAATACAGTTTAGACGTTGTTTGTTCTCCTACCCTCTTGCTGGTGGGATGGCCACAAGGTGAGCAGCAGGTGGGCTGGAAGGGCCAAGGTGGAGTGATGGGACAGGAAGGGAGCAGCAGCCCAGGGGCCATTAATTAGTAGCTCCCTGTCTGTTCTGGGGGTGCTTCAATAACAGCCTTCCAGGAGGGTCAATATAGGCAGGTAATCTTGGTAATCAGAGGGCTCTGTGGGCATTAACATTCCAACCTCCCAGGGGTAAGTCTCCAACTTCCAGGACCCAAACTGGCCTCCATTTTCGTGATTCCACCTGGATTACCTATCTACACTGACTGCCTGTCTTTAATTCTTGCTTCATTACTCCTTGGAGACTAAGTTGCATTCGTTTCTTCCAGAAAGCCCCTCCCTGACCCTCTCCTGCTAGACTAGATGTCTGGGGTCCCGTAGTGATGGTTTGCTCAGGTCTGTCTCTCTCACCACTTGGGAAACATTCGAGAGCACGGGGGACATTCTTTCTCTGAAAATAGTTTTCAGGGTTCTACAGAATCCAGCCAAATAATTTGAACAGTGAGTACCAAGAAGCATAAGGAGAAGTGACGAGAAAGAAAGAGATAAAACTAGTCAACTATAGGATCCAAATGTTTAACTCTTAGCTCAGTTCTTCACCTTTACTACCTTAATCGGCACCTTTAGGTGGGTGGTTCCCAGCTTGGTAGATACAATTTTGATCTCTGTTGTTTTTCTTTCCTTCTTTTCTTATTTTGTTTTCTCTTGATCTGTTGGTTCCCCTTTTCTTTTTCCTTTTATTTCTTGATCTTTTTTTTTTTTTTTTTTTATGTCTGATCTTGATCCTTCTCCAGCATCTCCTCAGGTTCTAGGTGTCTCCCGCTGGGGTGATGGACTTCAATATTCTCTACAAGGGCATCCTCACCCTTCTAACCTGACTTGCTGACTTCCAATCTAATCAATTACAAAATAGGATAAATTCTCTTTTGTAATACATTTTTCTGAACTTATTCCTTTAAACTCTGTCATCATTCCATTTTAAATCCTTATAACCTTGATCTTAAGCCATAGTCTACAATCAGACCCTGCTTCCTTCCTTCTCCTCTTTTAAATTTTACGTACATCTTGGTCTGATTTGGCTCTGATCTACTTTATTAGTCCTTTTTTATTTCAATAAATAAACATTTTTCATCAGACAGGATGCAACAGAATTCATTTTTCTTCTCTCGTTCTCTATTTGTATTTCTGTTTCCGTCTCTCTGTCTCTTTTATTCTTCAGCTGTCAACAACTCATACCTGAATTTCAAACACAAGTGTAAAAGTAAGCCAAGGGTAGACAATTATTGATGAAGCTGTGCAAACAAAGATCCCTCGCTACTGGTTCACCTTGGCACTGCGAGCTGCCTCATTCTCGTGGGTGTTCTGCTGTCTTGCTTCTGTGGTGATACCTTTAGCTCATCGCAATACTTGCTAATTGTGAAAAGATCAATTTGTGTTTCATCTTATTTAATCTAAGGAATCAGGTAGCAGAGTAGGAAAATATGAGTGCTGCCATCAAGGAAGTTGAAAATTGGTTAGGAGGACATACATAATGAAGCAGTGACATTACAAAATTTGCAACAATACCTGCTATTTTCCTGCATAGAAACACGACTGTTTTTGTTTTTCAAATTTATTTTTTATTCTAAGTTGTTAGAAATGACAACAGAATGTATTACATTTCATATTATACTTGTAGAGCACCAGAGATATGTAAAAATGTGCTCTACGACTGTTTTTTTTAATTGTATTCTTTTGTAAATATTGAATAATATCAATAATAGGGAACAAGTTTTGACCTTGCTTGAGTAAACTAAGTTTTTATTGTCAATCTTTTAGAAATGTCTAAAAGTCTACCAAGTTAAGATCATGTTAATTGGGGTAGTTTCACAAAAGAGAATATCCACATTTAAAAGTATTAAAAGTTTTCAAAGAATTGTGGTTAAATTCAAGACAGTACACAGGTCTGAAATAGAAGTGCTCTCAGCCCACCTTTGGCTGGTGTGTTCTCTGTGGTTACTCTGTCTATGCGAGAAGGTTGTGAGGCTGGAAAGACTATTTGTTTTTTAATAGCTAGTTGGCCAGACCACCAATTGCTTTAAGATGTTGTGGCTCTGAATACAAGTGCAGAGTATTAGATTAATAGCTTTTGCTTTGACCAGCAAGGACAGAAGAGTTAGGGAATGAAAAGCAGGACCCCTGTTTTCCCCATGACAGAATTCTTTGTTCCCTGAACCACAGGGAGGATTAGTTTGAATAGCGGTGTGTAAAATGGATTCAATCCCACAGATCTTATCACCTTTTATCACTCTGGTCAGGGAGGGTTCAATTTAATAAGACATGGTATTAACTGTTTTGGCTTTGTTTGGGACTTTTATATAGATTAACATCCCTGGACTCTTTTTCTGGTTTTCTTTCCTTTTTATTTTATTGGATGGATGATAATGTGATTAACACTCAAAGGAGGTAATGGCGGCAGGAGGGGAAAGAGATTTTGAAGGTGCAGCTTTGATAAATATCAGGGGTTTGGAACTCACAGGAAGACACTGTGTCACATTTCCTTTGTTCTGAAATCTCCGTGATAGGGTTACAAAAGGGAAGTCTTAGTGGTTTTTGGTTTCAGCCTAATGGAAAACAAGCAAAAAAGATCCCTTTTCGGATGCATTCTGTGACTAAGTTGTCTATCAGTTGATCTGCAGTTTCACACACAGAAATTCAATGAGAACAAAATTGTCTTTCCTGCTGGGGATTCTGGGCCCCCATCTACAATCACAGCCACCACCCTTTCCCTTCACACTCACAATCTCTACTTCTGTTTAGTGTTTAATTTCCTTTTAACAAATGTTAAATGAGTGCTGGCCTTTGTACTAGGTGTTGGATGGGGGTACAAGATGAATATAAAACCTAGCCTGTGCTCTTGCTTTCCGCACCTTAGAACTGCAGCTGTATCTCACAGAATGATTTGCTTGTTTAGTAATTGAGATTAGGGACTAGCCCCACAGAATACACCTGGAGACCTGTAAGTGTCATATTTAATGTCTTTGTAAATAAAGATATTAAATGTACAGGGTCAGGTCACAGCATAAGGTAGATAGGGAGGTTCTCAAGCGACACCTGGATACAAAAGAATTATAGCAAAGGTACTGTTGCATGGATCCTCCCAGACAAGGTTAGTTTCTCTCTGCCAATCAGAGTTAAAAGACACGTACCTTTACACACACACAATGAGTACAAACTGCTCCTCTCTGCAATCAGACATGTGAACAAAGGATACAAAATGACTTGATGGGCATCTGACATTTAATAATTAATCATTTCCTGTCAATTTAAACTGTGAATATTGAATTGAAACAAATGGAGCCTGTTTTTATTCTTTTGTCTGTTATTAACAATGATGATGATGATTTGAAAAAAAATTATCCTTTTTTCCTGAAGGGACTTAGGTAATGCATTATGCAGATATTTCCTTTTCTGTTCCTATATTAATTAGAGAATGTATAAATATTACTATTCGAGATAGAAAAATTGAGTCATTAAAATCTGTAATGGCTTCAAAAAACTTGGATCTACACTGGAGTTGAAGATAGATTATCCAAAAAAGATACATTTGATAGTGTTCTTTGTCCTTAACCAGCTTATTTCGCCAGATTTTCACATACTCAAGAAATTACAAGAACAATGTGACTGTACAGGGCTAGGGGTTGTGGAGGAAAGTACCTCTGCCCATTTTTGGCAGGGCTGGTTGGATAGGAAGGAGGTTTGTATAAGTAAATCATTTTCAATATAAACGGGTACACAATACTTTTGTGAGATGAAGCAAAGATAAATTGTTGTGAGGGAACAGAATTTCTTAATGGCAGAATGATAACCACTGCCTTAGCTTTCTTCCCCAATTGATTCCAATGGAAAGATGACATAAAATGGTCATCTTTGGCTACCTAGCCCAGTTTCAGTCTTCTGATGATTTGGAGCCTTCAATTAAGCATTTTTATATGCTTTAATTTTAAAAGACTCACGAGTTGAAATAAAAACACAGCTACAGTTCCAAGATGCCGAAACAGTTTTGTAAATTTCATGATTCGTTTAGGCTTTTCAACCTCACACTTCCAAACAGTTTGCAAATAGCTGAGAAATTCACACGGCAATTTAAGCAGCTTGCTGTTGACGCAGTGTCTAACATATTTTGACAGACATGGGAGTTTTCCAACAAGTGAATTGCTATTGTACTTTAGCAAACTCAAGCTTTAACTGCATGCGTTAGAAAAAGATGTTAGATATTTTCTTGGCAACAGTATCTGCTTTTGAGTTTACTAAGAGAAATCTTGCAGGTCTCACCATGAAAGGAAAGAGGGAGAGGTTACTTCTTTAAAAACACTACTGTAGAGACTTAGGCCTGAGAAAGAGTTTGGACAAGTGTTGGTCTCTCCTCCCTGTTTCAAAGTAGCATTACATAGACTGATCTGCAGGCAAATCTTACCTGTACATTGTGGTATCAGCCATTTCACCAATATAGCCTCATTTCTTAGGCTATGTATTAAATCTAAATATATTATTTTAAAGTATAAATAGCCTTGAGGTGAGGCTTAATGGAAATAAAACATGATCTGGAATCAAGACAGTTTTATGTCCCAACTTCATCTTCAACCTTGTGTACAATTATTGCAATAATTTGCTTAATCATTCCAAACCATACTCTCCTCATTTACAAGAAGAGGGTACTAACAACTTCATAAATTATTAGGAAGAATAATAATAAATAGTATGTAAATTTGCTAAACATAATGTTTGGCACCAGAGATGGATATTTTATTTTACTTAATCCTTCTGTCAACATTATGAGAAAAGATATAATCTCAATTTTATAGAAGAATATGAAGTTCAGGATGGTGATTTTGTTTTTCCACATAGCCAGGATGGCCAAACAACTTTTTATTTATCAGAGCAAATGAACTTTGGAAACTTCACATATTTTTCCTACATTTCAAATCCATTTCTCAATTGCTTCTGGAGCATCTGTGAAGTCCACTTTTTCATAGTTCATGGCCAATGATGAACAACTAAAAAAAAAAAAGTAGAACCAAGATTGCCACCTTAGCAAATAATTTTTGTTATCATAATTGAACAGAAAGAAATTAATGGCAAGTATTAATTGAATTTTAAACTTTAATGATTTTCATGATTATGTATTATATGCCAGTCTTTCTCACTAGAATGAAAGTTTCGGAAAACCATATATAAGCTCTATCCTCAGTGCCTGAGACATTGTAATTATCCATAATGATCTATAAATATTTAACATAGCATTACTAATTGAATAACAATATTTTTACAGTGGTGTGAAGTCTCGGGTTTTTTTTTTTTTTCCCCAGCATATTCTATTATGAATTTTTTGTAGTCTATATTCTATTTACTTTATTGACAAGATCAGTTCACATTGTTAAAGAAGATCAAGAGAATATAGACAAGATGAAAGAAAGAAAAAAAACAATGCAAACTCTCTTAGTTTTGGTTTGTTGGTTTAAAAAAAGAAAGCTGAAAATCAATTGTAATTGGAATTCAGAAAGTGTTCCCTGGGGATTTCTTGTCCTAACAACTGGACTCTTCCCATTAATAAAATGTCATAATGACATTACTTGTTTTTAGATTTCAGCCATGTATCTTGGGGAAATGTTGCAAGGACCTCCTTGCAGTCTTACAGCTTCTTTTTGGTAAGATTTGGTTATGAGAAGCCACTCCCCTCAGGAATTTTATCATTAAGCTCTCATTCTGCGTCTTGACTTTCCCAGAGAAGCAGAACCCTTTATTACTACAGATCATAACACTTCTATTCTGCTCAGGTTAATGTGGACTCCTCTGAATTTTCTGAAGAATTCACGTAATTTCTTTTCAGCAAGCTACATAGGTAGCTTATATTTTAACTCTGAACACTTTCATGTCTAATTGAAATGTATTTAATTTGCTTTCATACACAGAACAATAATTTATTCAATATTAACAGACTATAGCCTTTACCTTGGAAGGTCTATAAGGACTTGTATTTTGTTTTGGACTGGAGATTTTAGATTTAGTTTTTTCTTTTTTTTTGAACTTGTTAATTAAAAAATTACCATAATATACTTAAGGATAAATTTTAGTTAAATAATTTTGCCTTGTTCTCCATATTTTTAAGCATAAATGGTTCTTTTTTTCAGTTTTGCTTCTGATTATTTTTTTTGTTCCACTTCAATTATTCTTACCTTTAGAACATCTAAGCATCTTTTCTTAATGTTGATTAAAAAAAAATTAAAGTGTTACAAGCATACAATTAAAAAATCAAATGGAATTAAAGGACTTATTAAGTTAATGGAATTATTATGTTAATAATCAGTGGTTCCTTGCTCCTCCCCACCCCTCTCACACATAGTTCTGCTTTCATTTAACTTTAGCTCTAAATCCCATCATTTATCCCCATAAATAAAATTATTATTTCTAGATTGCTATTTATTTTACATATGAACTGCTGACTTCTTGTTTTTGTAGTTGAGATTTTGGTCTCTAACATTATCCTTCCTTTCAACAATGGCTTTGTTACATTGTTCACATTATGATTATTTAAGTATTGGTTATTATTGAGTCAAAGAATAAACTATTATTTCAGTAGTACATTAGCTTTAGGTTGTTCAGGAGTTTAAAATTTTTTGTTTGTTTGTTTTGGTTGGTTTTCCACATGCCTATAAGTAATCCTTACTAAATGCTCTAACTCGTTTGCCAAATGCCTAATAATGATTTTCTCCAACTATTCTAAGAAATCAGATAATCCATAGTTATATTTACTATTCTTCCTGGAAACTTCTCTCTCTCAACCCTCACCTCCTGTGCAATATTCACTATTATTCTCTAGGCCTGCTATACAGCGGATGACTGAAATTTCCTGGTAAATCTCATACAGTGAATTCCTGGTTTTATGTACCCTAACTCTTTCTCTCATATGTTTTATTAAAATTTTGTTCTTTAATAATGCCCAAAGAAGAGGGAAATGGTTAATAAACTTTGGATCCATTCTTTCTGAAAATATCTTTATTCCTCTTTCTACTTGATTGATAGTTGAGTGAAAATATAATACTGGGTTGAAAACTATTTTCCCTGAGAAGTTGGAAGGCACTGTTCCTTTGTCTTTTAGCATCCAGTGTAGCTGATGAGAATCCCAAATGCTATCATTGATTCTCTTCCTTTTAAGTGTTTTGGTGTTTGTTTTTGCATTATTTTCTGGAATCTCTAAGAGTTTCCTGTTCTCCTGGGTGTTCTGAAGTTTTCTTATTTCAGTCATCAGCCTGGTCATTCTGAGAAATTCCATATGCATAATTTATTTCTCTCTAAATTTTTAAGTTTATTATTATGGAAGCGAGGTGATGATAAAATTGCATAATTGTCAAATTTTGGATTTGCCAGATTAATCCTCAAAAATTGTCATAGTTTATATTTTCCATGTTATTTTCTGACATATTTACTTGGCTTTGTGTAGTAGCACCTTTGATTTTTAATTTCCATTATATTTTAACTTAAAGGCTTATTATTATTTTTAACAGCACTTTGCTTGTTTATGTATTTGATGTTTTAGGGCTCTATATCTTCCATTTTATGTGTGTGTGTGTGTGTGTGTGTGTAAATTAATTTTCATCAGCTCTGTTCTTTTTGTATTTTTCTTAGTTTTTTTTTTTTTTTTTAAATCTGCTTGAATTTTGTTTTGAATTCATTTGGCTTCTCCATTTTACATTAAAAACAGTTTTTAAATAATGGTTGGTCTTGATTCTTTCATGCGTAGTTGAAAAGCACCAAAATGCTCATCGGAAGCTGAGTCCTTATGGGAAGAGGGGACCTATTGTTTGGTGGGTTCATTTTATAGTGAGTAGAAGGATAGCCAGCCTTTTAATTTCAGAAGGGACCCACAAAATGTCACAATGGGGACTTCCTTTCTTGGGGCTGAAGCGTACACCCAAGAATCTCCCTTTTCAGGTTTTTGAAGTGTGATTCAGTGAGGAAGGCCCTCATACCCAATTGCTGGAATCCTAGGCAAGGGAAGAAGAAAGGAAGAAAAGAAAACATGAGTAAGAAAGTACAGTACACAGACCTCACAGTATCCATCTTTCATTTCTGTACTTTCTCTTGAACTTCACTGTGCTTCTAACACAAAGTCCAGAGCCTTCCTGAAAATAGGTGGTTTTAATCCTGCCAGTACAGGGGATGTGGAGAATAACCTCCTGGATACACGTGTGCAGAAGGGAACCTGAGACATTTCAATTTCCACATGTAGTCACAGTTCTCCAGGCAATTTCAGTCCTTTCAGACCTCAGCCCACCCTACTTTCCTTTAGTACTTGGTGCCTCCGACACCTGAGGCTCTCAAAGGCTTTGGAGGTACATCGCCTCATTACTTCACAGTTTACTTTCATACCTGGATTATTACTTTACCCAAGCTAATGAGTTACAGTGCCTCCTCCTGCTTTCCATTGTCTATTTGTCTTTGTAGTTTAATAGCAATTTTTATTTTCTACAGTGTCACTTCTTCTTTTTTATGGCCAACACCTCAGACCATAATGATGTCAGCCAACTCCCTTTTCTTCTGATTATATTCTCTTTCAAAGATACTGCATTCCATTTTCATAAAACATCCTATCCAGAGTGCCAGAACATTTAAAGTGGCTTTGTGTTGCTGCCTGAAGCGATTGCCGCTTGGATCAATGATGCCGTGGGAATAAGTTCAGAGGCAGACTGGAAATGAACAGGCTCTTTATTCTGCTAGCTTCTCTCTCCGGCTCCAACAACAACTCCAACACCATCCACACTCCTCCAACCACCACCAAATGGCACTGACCTGATCCGCAAATGTCCCGGACCAAGTCTCACGAGACCATGGAAGGTGGTAATGTTTGAATATCTTTATGGCTCACAGCTAACCGCAATCTTAGCTATCTCCTTAATTAGGGCTCCTACATTTCCCCCCTTTTGTTTTAAAAGAGGGGATGCTCTAGGACGTCCATGTGAAACCAACATTCTTACCCGTCATCGGATAATCAAGGCTGTGCCCTTGACTCCTGGCTTAGGTTGATATGTCAGCCACATGAGACTGTCTACTGCGACTGTGCCTATCTTAGGTTGTCCCCCTCTGGGGATCTTACCTGTCATTGGCTACCAGCCATCCAATGGAGCCCTTCAGGATCGACTGTGTATGACTAACAGCTGTCCAATTGTGAGGAGATGCTGCGGCTTTAAGACAATAAGCCTTCTGCTGATGAGCCAAGTTGCATAGCATATCAAATTCTTGAAACAAATCAGCTGCCCTGAGAATCATGCCTGAGCATGTATCTATGGTCACATGAATAAATCGCAATTTTGCAAAACTTGGCTCATGAGTAACATCCATCTGCCACAAATGATTGGGCATTAATCCTCTAGGGTTAACACCATAATGAGGATGGGGCAAATGTGTCATACAAGATTTACAATCTTTTACAATTGTTCTGACTTACTCCTTTGTCATTTTAAACCTACACTGCAAGGTGGTGCTATTGACGTGAAACTGGGAGTGAAATAAAGTAGCTTGCTGGAGCACTGAAAGTATAAAGATTGTTTGGGTAAGGTCATCAGCCTTTTGATTACCTTCATGGAGGGGACTAGGCAAGTTGGTATGTGCTCTAATATGGCCTACGAATAGAGGTTCTTTTCTTGCCCACAAAAGTTTTTGTATTTGATAAAACAATTTAAATGCTGGAGTATGAGGTGCTATTGGTCCTGCTAGCTCTAATATTGGGACGGCGTGTACAATATAGTGGCTAACTGAAAAAAATGTTCATGGGCTGCTTTCTAAAGTTTTCCAGAGCTCTTACCACAGCTTCCAGTTTCACTAGTTGAGCTGATTTGTGTGCAGTTATGTAAGTTATATTTTCTTTTTTAGTGACTACTGCAGCTGTACCATTTGAGGACCCATCTGTGAATACATTTAATGCCTTAGGAATAGGTTGATTTTTTATTACCTGTGGAAATATAATAGGATGATTGATACAAAAAGATAATATAGGAGACTTAGGATGATGATTATCAAAATTTGCAGAAGTAGAGCTTCTAGCTATAGCCCAATCATTATCATTGAAGCATAAATAGTCAATCTGTGATGATGAATAGGGAGTAATAATAGTAGTGGGGTGAATGCCAAATATTTTAGTAGAAGTCTTAAGTCCTTGAAGAATAAGTTTAGCCACCATGGAGGTATAAGACTCAATTATACTTTTAGGAGAGACGGGCAAATGTATTCATAATAAAGGCCCCTGTTGCCAAATTACTCCTGTGGGTGTATATTGTGAAAAAATAATAATCAATATCAGTGGTTGAGTTAAATCAAATCTATCACAATGAGCTCCTTTCATGGCCTTTTCTACTAACTTTAAAGCTTTCCTAGCATCAGGAGTCAATGTTCGCAGTGAAGATGGATCAGGGTCCCCGCGAAGGATGTCAAACAAAGGTTTTAGTTGGCCAGTAGTGAGGTTTAGTGTAGGGCGAAGCCAATTAATATCTCCTAGCAATTTTTGAAAGTCATTGAGAGTGGCCAAATGCTCCTTATTAATTAATATTTTTTGAGGCCTAATAAAAGTGTCCATAATTTGGAATCCTAGATATAATATTGGAGATCTAATTTGAACCTTTTCCTTAGCAATGTTTAGTCCATATTGTTTCAAGTTTTCTGATATATCTCTAAATATGGTGAATAAGACTTCTTGATTAGGATGAGCAAGCAAAACATCATCCATATAATGGAGGCACAGAAGCTCTGGGTATTTATTTTTGATAGGCTGAATAACTTTATCTACATAGATTTGACACATAGTGGGGCTATTAGCCATTCCCTGCGGCAAAACTTTCCATTGATATCTCTGATCAGGGCCATTATTGTTAATAGAAGGAACTGAAAAAGCCAACTTGGGGGTATCCAGAGGGTGTAGAGGAATAGAAAAGAAACAATCCTTTATATCAAGAGTAATAAGATGGAAATTTTTTGGAATAGCTACAGGATTAGTAAGTCCAGGTTGAGTAGGGCCCATGATTTGCATGGTTTTATTAATTTCTCTAAGATCATGTAACAATCACCATTTTCCTGATTTTTTCTTGATCACAAATATGGGTGAATTCCAGGGAGAGGTGGAAGGTTCTATATGTCCTGCTTCTAGTTGTTCCTGAACTAGTAGATGGGCTGCTTGTACTTTCTCTTTAGATAGGGGCCATGGTATTTTCTAAATTATTTTCTCAGTGGCCCCCCCAAAAAAATATCTTTTTCCTTTATGATAATGATTTCTTTTAGGGTTAAGATTACCCTGTACCTTTTGACAATGATTTCTTTTAGGGTTAAAATTACTCTGTAGATTTTCACATTTAACACCTGCAGGCTTAGTTGCAAGGTGTACTCCCATTTGTTGCAAAATATCTCTTCCCCATAAAGTAACCGGTAGCTTAGGTAAAACATAAGGCTGAAATGTTCCTTTATGCCCTTCATCATCCTCCCATTTTAAAATTACTTCACTTTTCTCTGGGAGGTTATTATATCTCAAGCCTCTTAAATTGGTTGAAGCTTTTTGCAGAGGCCAGTGCTTGGGCCATTGCCGTAGATTAATGATGGAAGAGTCAGCTCCAGTATCTATCAGACCCTCCATCTTTATTCCTTGGATTTTTATTTTACACATAGGCCTCCTTGAACAATCTCGAACCCAGCAAGCCATGGGTCTCGAGTCAGTGGAACAAAATTCTCTATTGTTCCTTTTTTGAGGCATACTCATTTTAATTGAATTATGTAAATTTGGAAGGAGAAGCGGCTGAGCAATTCTATCTCCTTGATTAACAGAACTTATACTTTGGGGTGAGCTAAGCATTATTTTTATTTCCCCTTTGTAGTCTGAGTTTATTACACCTGGGGTCATTTGCAAACCTAATAAGCTTTTAGGACTTTGTCTGAGAATAAGTCCTACAGTCCCTGAGGGACGAGGTCCCCTGACCCCTGTGGGAATCAGTTGAACTCCCATTTCAGGTGTTAACACTATTTGGTCCTTGGAACAGAGGTCTAATCCTGCATTTCCTCCTGTTCCTCTGGCGAGGGAGTAGATGGGTAGTAGGGATTGTGTTGGGGAAGCATCTGAGTGGATGCTTGAGGATGCTCCTCCTCCAATGCCTCGTACATTTGTGGGCCCCGGGGCATTGGGCCCCGTGCCCCATTTTTTGAATTCCTGAACAAATGATTTCCATAAATATCAAATTTTGAATGGCATTTATTGGCCCAATGATTTCCCTTTTTACACCTGGGGCAGTGGCCTGGGGCACGGTATGAGCTTGGTCTTATTTTTCTTTGGGGATTTTAACCAGAAGAGCCTGATTGATTATGATAATTTTGCCTGGAATATCCTGATTGATTATAATGTCTAGGTTGAGCCCTTGTGAAATTTTGAGGGGAAGCACCTTTCATTGCAGCTGCAATCACATTTCCTGTGACAAAGTCGTCATTTATATCTTTACATAGTTGTATATATATGGAGAGATCCTTTTTATTTCCATGACCTGATGGCTTCCTGGCAGTATTTATTAGCATTTTCGTATACTAATTGAACAACTAATGGCATAGCTTGATCAACGTCTCCAAACACTCTACCTGCAGTTTTCAAAAGTCGATCAGCAAAGTCAGCATATGGCTCATTAGGTCCTTGAATCACTTTTGACAAGCTACCTTGTAGATCTCCAGGTCCTTGTAAAGTTTTCCATGCCTTTAAGGCAGCTGCGTTTATCTGAGCATATACACCTGGGTCATAATATTTTTGAGCCTGTAAATCTGGGAACTGCCCTTCTCCTGTGAGCATTTCTATATTATGGTCTCCAAATCCTGCAGCTGCATTTCTTTTAGCCGTTTTTATACAAAGTTCTTAAAATTGCGATCGCCAAACCAAGTATTGCCCCCCACTTAATGCTGCTTTACATAGACTTTTCCAGTATGAGGGGGTTAAGCTAAAGGTGTTAAGGGACTCCAGCATACTCAACGTGAAAGGAGCTTGGGGCCCATACGTCATTACTGCCTCTTTGAGATTTTTCATTGTTTTGAAATCTACTGATTGGTGGACCCTCTGTCCTTTTACATTTTCAAATAATGGCAGTTCCCAATGTATCTGTGAGTTACCCTCGAGAGCACATAAGCACTCAGAAAGACTTTTTATTTCTGTTTCTAGGGTTTGCAAATGCCTAGTAATACCCTTCATATTTTCTGTAATGGATTCCACCCATGGGGGAGTAGAGGACACAAGTGGTTCCTCTACTTGACGGTCCTTTTCCTTTTTTAATTTCTTTTTGTTCTTTTTACTGGAGACTGGGCTCCCAGAATCACCTTTTGATTCCTCTTCAGTACTAGTTTCATCGTTCTTAACCGGCTTAGTGGAGGAGACCATACTTTCATGGTTTGGCTCCTTTTTACTACTATCACTTTTACTGGTATCCTGAATTTCAGCTTCTAAGGAGAGTACATATTCTTCAGCTAATTTCAATAAGTTTCTGATGGCTTTTTCAGCTCTTACTTTTGAATTTACACCACTACTCTTCTCAACGGTATTAACTGACTCAGAGGGTACGCTTTCTTGATCACTTTTCTCACTATCCACTGAGTCCGCAATATCGAAAAACTCAACCATGGCTTTTATTATCCGACCTTTTGTTATTTCCACTCCCATTTTTTAAATTTTCTTATTTCTTACCTGCTGACCGAATTCCCTGTACGGGCCACCAATTGTTGCTGCCTGAAGCGATTGCCACTTGGAGCAACGACACCTTGGGAATAAGTTCAGAGGCAGACTGGAAACGAACAGACTCTTTATTCTGCTAGCTTCTCTCTCCTGTTCCAACAACAACTCCAACACCATCCACAGCTTTGGCTCTTGCCTTGGTGGTCTCTAACTTTAACTCGATAGTATCATACTACACATACTTTCTCTTATTTTGTGGAATTTTTTGAAGCCCTCTCTGCTTGTTCTATATTTGGTTAACGACACTCTGGTTATTGTTTAAAATATCTCTTAAAGTCCATAACGGGGGGCTTATTTTAGCAGTTCTCAATAGTGTTTCTGGCTTGGCCACCCTGCTGAGCAGTGGTTGGGCTCTTCAGACACCCCCAGTGATGATGTGATTGAACTCCCTATAGATGAAATAGCAGGTGCTCTATTTCTGACATTTGTCCTGGATTTCCTTCTTGGTCTCTTTTTTTGTTATCCTTTTCTATCTTTTCTCCTGAAGTACTGCTAGTCCCCCCAGAACTTCCTTCCATGTCATCTTTGGGGATTTGCTGGATTTTTCTGGCTAGAAGTCAAGGTGTTTGTTGCTCAGTATGGTTATATCAGACTGACTTTGGAGGACAGTCAAAATGGTACTCACACAATATCACACCTAGCTACTTGCCTTCCCCAGATTTTAGATTAGTACAGCTTCTGCTGTATGCTAAGGGCTCAGAGGAAATAGCTAGTGTCCAAGGTGATTTCTTAACGCTGATCATTGGGACAGTGCACAGGATTCCACATGTATACACATGTGGATAGGGCCTAATTTTCAATGTTACTTGAATTTATGGCCATCTTGTGAGTTTGGGGGGAAAGTCAGAAAATCTTTTCAAGATCCATTCAAAATGGGAAATTTGTGCAATTTCACTTAAATTTAAAATGACATTGCCAGTGTAACATTATCATGTATTTACCAAGTATTGTAAGCTCTGTTCAATATAAGTAAAGTCAGATTTTGGAAATAATTTTAATATAATACATAAATAAGTGGGAGTCATTGTGTATTGGTTTTTCAGAAGGAGGAGAAAAACCCAATAATTTCTGACATTATTGTCTTCCAAACCAAAAATAAAGCTCACCATCTATGAAATGAGTAGGAAGACAAAAAGTCATTTAGGGGAAAACACATTGAAGTTTTATTTTTAAGTTCTACTTGTGTCTATTTAAGTATATTTTTTTAGCAAGCCAAGGTTGTAACTATAACTATACACCAAAATCGAAATAGTGAGATTATGCCTTGTAAATGTGTAAACAAGAAATCATTCATAGATAATTCTAGCAAACAAAATAATGCTCTCTGGATGTTTTATTTGTTTTGGTTGACCTGTTTTAGAATAATAGTACCATCATTTATTTTCTGAGTGTAATAAACTATAGTAATTAAAAGCAGGGTCTTCAGAATCACCTTAGTGCAACATTGAACAAATTATTTAAGCAGTCTGATTCTCAGTTTTTTTCCTTTACAAAGTAACAACATATTTTTATTAAAGATGAAATAAAGCTGCATGTAAAACACATGGCAGTACTTGGTGTACAATAAGTAATAAATGTAGTTTTGGTAAAAATAAAATTTATGGCTTAATAATGTGAAAAAATTTTTTTCATAAGTTTAGATCTGTGAGGCTAAAATATATGTCTTCCTTTTATTAGTGTACTTGTCCAATGATGTTTTCATTGGATAAGTTTAGTTAGCTCTTATTTAATCACTGCAACTGAAAAATGATAGGGGCTTGCAATATAGCTTAGTTGGTTGAGTGCTTGCCTCACATAACAAGACCCTGGGTTCAATCCCCAGCACCACAAAGAGAAAAAAAAGAAAAAAGAAAAAGAAATGATAGAAATAAGCTTCATATCTGTAGTGTCTAGAAATTTATAAAATTTATAATAGATATTTGTTGAATTAATTAATGTCAAAAGTGAAATCAGCAAGGACCTCTTAAGTTTAATATAATATCTATATGTGACTTCAGGATTGCTAGTTATTGCCAAACTTCAGACTTCAGTATTGTATTAAGTTGTTTTCTGTTGCTATAACAAAATACCTGAGGTTGAGTAATGTATAAAGAAAAGAGATTTTTTTTTTTTTTTTTTTTTTGGTACCAGGGATTGAACTCAGGGTCACTCAGCCACTGAGCCACATCCCCAGCCCTGTTTTTTTCTTTTTATTTAGAGACAGGGTCTCACTGAATTGCTTAGCACCTTGCTTTTGCTGAGGCTGGCTTTGAACTCCTGATCCTCCTGCCTCAGCCTCCTGAGCCTCTGGGAATTTGGAGGCAAAAAGTCCAAGATCATGTCACCTCATAGGTTCAACCTTTGGTGAGGGTCTTCTAGCCTCATCGTAGTGTGGCAAATAGCACCATAGTGGTAATGTGTGAGAGTGAGAGATCACATGTTAAGACAGGAATCCAAAGGGTTTTAAGGGCCAGGCTTGCTGTTCTTTTTATTACAACCCATTTCCACGAGAACTAACCAGAGTCTCTCCATGAAATTCTGTTAATCTCTTTTGAGGGCGATACCCTCAATGACCTAATTATCTCCCATTAGGCTCCACTTCTTAGAGGTTCTACCACCTCTCACTACCACATTGAGAATGTGAACCTTTGGGGGACACATGCAAACCATATCCAAACCAGAGCTGATATTAATATAAATCAAGCCTATTAATATCGACAATTTATCCATGCGATTATACATGGAGATGTTTCCCTTGTTTTCCAGGTAGAAGACAATTTAAACAGTCTTCATGGAAAGATAACCTCTGGTTTCTGTGAAAAACTGGAAGGGAGAGCTTTGTATCTTTCCTCCGTTTCTCCAGTTAGTGATGTGTCAGGCACTGAGCCCACTGAGGGAGTTAAAGACCAGTAATACATACTGCCTGTCTCTAAAATGCTTATGACATGCTTGGAGAAACTGTAGAACTCAAATGTTAATAGTGAGTTTAAATAAATAATACACAAAATCTCTGTATATGAAAAGCTTGGGTTGGGCAAAAGATTTCATAAAGAAATTGAGGCTTTCCCTGAGCTTTGAAAGTAGGGTAGCAAATGTATTTTAGTAATCATGAATGGGAAGAAAGAGTGAACAAAGTAGAGAAAATGGGACTAGACAAGATACTTTCAGAGTTCTTAGAGCTATTATAAACATTGTTTTGCAAGTGTACATTGGTTTCTTACATGAAGTTTGTTAGTATTGAGTATATTTTACTTTGATGGTGCCCCTGGAGAATGATATGAGTATATTGTTACTCAAACTGCTAGGGAGAAAGGACTTGATAAAAACCTATGAAAGACCCAAAACTAGAATCCATGTGCACAGCAGGGGCTCCATCCGATGTTCACTATTTTTCTTCTCATCATTGGATTAGACTGTGATTATTACACGTTTCACCCCTATACTCTGTCTTTAGAAGCCCATTTTAAACAATATCAGAAAACTAAAATTAATAGAGCTTTTGGTGAGGTTATAAAAATGCAAAATTTTATAGCTATTAACAGTTAAGTCACTGCTCTTTACTACTAGAGTTCGCTGCATCCAAACTGGGTTTGCTAGGAAGCAGACAATGACATCACGGTGAGCCTGGAAATAAAGCTTACTATGTATAAAAAGATGGGAAAGGAACAGAATGTGGTAGAGGGAATTCTGTCCTGATGCAGCTTTAGTGAAGGTCCTGGCCAATACCAGTTTGCTCGTAAGTGGGGATAGAATTTCTCATTGGACTTTCGTTGTAGTGAGGACCCAGATGAACACGGCACCAGGTGGGAAATAGGACCTCAGCTGATGCAGCTTTCTCTCATGAAGGATAATTTCTTGAGTGGGCTGAGCCATAACTGCTGTTGGAACTCTTTCCATTTCAAGAGAAATAATTCTTTTACTCCTGTTCCAATCCCCAAGAATCATTACCATTTCACTGGAATAAAGAGGAACTATAGGGCCTACATTAGAGTGCTCAGACTACCACCACAAAACACCATAGGCTAGGTGACTTAGCCACTGGAGATATATTTTCTCACTGTTCTGGAGGCTAGAAGTCAAAATCACGGTTTCAACCGGTTGCGTTCATGGTGAGGTCTCTTTCCTTGGGTTGCATAAGTCCACCTTGTTACCACTCCCTCCCATGGCCTTTCTTGGCACTTATGTAGAGATGAGAAAAGAGCAACCTCTCTTGTGTCTACTCTAATGGGGCCAATAATACAATCAGATCAAACTTATTTACATAACTTTATAAAAAGAAGAATAACCAGTTATAATGTTTAATTTATAACAAAATAAGTTTTTATCATGAATCAGTACCAATACTTTTTGGTTATGTGAAGTATAACATGAAAATTCCTAGAGTCATATTTAGAAATTACAATAATTTGCTCTATGTTTAATAAATGAAGATAGTTTTCAATTATTAATTGAACTGATTGATAGTTGTGGAAAATACATGTTTTGTGTGTGATTACAAATGTTCAAATTAAATTAAGTTTTTTAAGTATATAGATCACAGTATACCTCAATAATATTTGACCTTTTGATAACAATCGAACATGTACTCTGCTCAACTATTAAAGGAATACTCTGCTCAACTAGGAAAGGAATGAGGGCAATTCACTGCTTAAAAGAAAATAGAGTTCCTCTTTTCTTTTTAAGTGTTTTATTTGACAATACAACGTGGAAAGACATCAGTTTCTTTGATGCTCAGGTATAAAAGGAAAGGAGATTGGAAATCTTGCCCTGTAAATATTGAAGAAAAAAAAATTTTTTTTTTTTTGGTGGCAGCTTGGGGATACAGATAATGGGTAGGTAGTTGAGATGAGGAAATAAGTATTTTTTAAACTGTAAAAATTTCAGTGTTTAGTGATCTTTGCATGTGTTGTGTGCCTTTCCCTCCTCTTTTGTACATAATGAGGTGATGATGATGGCTAAGATTATGAGACTCTTCCCTAAACCCGACTCTGTTGGTGAGTTGTTCATAAAATCCACAGCACGCTTCCTCCCAGGCATAGCACTGAGGATCTAATAAAATTTCGATCTCCTCTTCCTGGAATATTTCAGCTGCAGGGTAGAGAACATTTCGGTTGCTCTCCTCTGTGACAGATTGATGTGTTCTTCAGAGGATGATGAGAGCAGCAGATTTTTTTCTTTTCTTTTCTTCATACCTCTATATGCCAACTTTAAAAAATTTACAATTGAAAAATGTCACTTGTCACACCAGGCACTAACATTATCTTTGTATTGAATGTAGGACCTATCTAATCATACTTCTTAAATGCATCCTGACCTGAAGGATAAAACAATCATATTTATTTTTTCTTTTGTGAAGTTCATATGAACTAGTTGGAATTCAGTTATGCTGGGCCATTTAAAATACATTATCAATTGTAAACACATGTTTTTTTGAGATGCAAATTGGTATTTGGAAAACCACTTTATGTTATTCTGTGGTATCTATGTATCTATGTGGTATCAGTCTCTATATATTCTTTCAAGCAATTAGCTATTCATTGACTATAACTGGAAAAACTACTATAAAACAATTACTTGGAGCCACACTAATAATGAAAATTCATGGAAAAGACAAATGAAGATAAAATTTATGAAAGTTAGGAATTTTTTTTTTTTTTTTTTTTTTTTTTTTTGCAGTGGGTGGGTACCAGGGATTGAACCCAGGGGCACTCAATCACTGAGCCACATCCCCAGCCCTATTTTGTATTTTATTTAGAGACAGGATCTCATTGAGTTTCTTAGTGCTTCGCCATTGCTGAGGCTGGCTTTGAATTCGTGATTCTCCTGCCTCAGTCTCCCGAGCTGCTAAAATTACAGGCGTGCACCACCGTGCCCCTCTGACAGGAATATTTATCGTGAGATGGAAAGCACAAACCAAATGTAGAGGTAGGATTAAAAAGACGGCATTTCAGAACCTGGGAGAAAATGAACCTAATGCTAAATTGCCTCGAGGTAGTGCTTCCAAAACAAGGCCTATTTTTATCTAGCTCACCATTTTGTTTTTTATACTTAGTGTAAGGCCTGTGATAAGAGAAATTCTCAAGAACTACTTGTTGAATAAATGAATGCAAATTCAAGCAGGACAGAGAAAAGGTAAGGCTAGGTTGTGTCAAGATAATTTTCTGACCACTTTTAGGTAAAGATTTGACTTTGTCAGGGAGGCTTCTAAGTCATTTTGTCCAACTGGCCACTTGCCCTTTCCTGTCTGACAGCAGACAGATACACTGGTGGCTTGATGCTCAATCCCTTTCCTCTACAATCTTACTGCCTCAAGCAGATAATGCCATTTTGCCATGATGAGAATCATGTACAAACTAGTGTTTTCTCTGATTGAACTTTTGAGTGTGAGAGGTTACCGATATCCAGAGCTTAGAGCAAAATCCAAAAAGAAGCTGAAAAGATGTGGGGAAAAAAAAATATGCCCCACAAAACAAGACATTTTCTATTGGTCTGTGCTTCACACATATTCTCTCAGCAAAGATGTGCTTAGAAACCAAATTGTCACTTCATGAGGAGAGAGTTTTGTTAGGCAGGAAACCATCCGGCAGGTCAATAGAAATATACTGTGTGCTGACTGGTACCCTGACCCATGTCGCAATTTCATTCTCAAGGCTGGTGTGGAAGTGGGCTCGAGAGTCTCCAATTTAGGTGAAACAGTCGGAGAATATGATACCTGCCTTAATCTTTGTGAAAGCTTGGCCACCCGCCAGAAGAAGATGACTATAATAAATGTTTAACTGTTTTCCCACTTATATGTTTGATTCACTTCAATTCTCTTCTTAGAGCTCTGTCAGATGAATGGTTGGAAAACAGAAATCTGGACACATTATCCCCACTTAAAAGTCCTTCAACGTATCACCATAGCCTAACATGGAGTCATTGGAATAGAGTGCAAAGCGCTCAGGCACCCTGTGTTCCCTTTTCCTTTTTTTAAAATGAGTATTTATTTAGTACTTATGATGCATATAGAACTAGACTCCTTACCAGATATTCAATAGTGAATAAGGAATATGGATCTGCAAGGTGATTTTTACCCACTTAGATCGAACATCAAGAATATTCAAATAAGTCCGTTTGCTTTTCCCATAGTAATATTTATGCCGGTTCCTCCACCTTGCATTTTATTTTTTGCTTGATTCATTCTTACTAATTCTTCAACTTCACTCCCTCCCTGGACAGACAAGTTGGAAGCATGCACTATTTCCACAAAACATTGTATTCACTTCTCTTATAGCTCTCTCCACGTGCTTATCTCCCAGAGGAGGGCCTGTGGTTTTCACCTTTGTCCTTAGGAACTTGCCCAATGCCTGCCATGTAGTATGACTTAAATAAAAGTGAGTTTCTATCTTCTTAGAAGCATCCTTTTCTTAATTAGTCTTATTTTTCAGATGATTACTCTGATGTAGATTTTCTTCATTCTTTCAACAAACTTTTCTTGGCAACCTACTATGTGTCAGTTCTAACCCAGGCACATTTCACAGCTGATTTCTTCAGCACAACAATCTTGTGGAAGAGAGGAAGGCTTGGGTGTGACATTTACACAGTCTGTCTTAAATTCCGTATGTGGAAGAAAGGCTTTACAAACTCAGATCTTTATGATTCTAAAACTCATGCTGTTTCAATAAGAGAGAATAAAATAATGGCATTTGCAGGTAAATGGATGAAGTTGGAGAATATAATGCTAAGTGAAATTAGTCAATCTCAAAAATCCAAACACCAAATGTTTTCTCTGATATAAGGAGGTTAGTTCACAGTGTGATTGGATGGGGGTACATAGGATTAGAATAACACTATAATGGTCAAAGGAAAGGGAGGGCAAGGGAGGGAGCAGGGGGGGAAAAGGGGGGGAAATGGTGGTTGAATGAGATGGATATCACTATCCTAAATGCATGATTAAAGATCTGAATGGTACTTATATACTTTGTATACAAGCAGTTGTATGTAAAAAGATGATATACTTGTGCATTATGAATAAGTAAATAAATAATAAAAAAAATTCCTATCTGAGCTGGGGTTGTGGCTCAGTGGTAGAGTGCTGGCCTAGCACGTGCACAGCTGGGTTCCATCCTCAGCACCACGTAAAAATAAAGGCACTATGTACTACTAAAATAAGTAAATAAATTTTTAAAATATATAAATAAATATAATTCCTATCTCATAAGAAAAAAAAACTCATGCTGTTTGTGTCTGTGTGTGTGTGTGTGTGTGTGCGCGCGCACACACACACACGCCATGATCTTTCCTCTATGGTAAAGCTTTTTTTTTACATCTTGTATAGCAAGTAAACATACACTACACTTTAAATTCTACCATAATAAACTCCTTAAGACTTATAAATTTACTCATCAATTGATAAGAATGAGCACATGGCTAGAATTCCATTTTACAGTCAGTATCTGAACATGGGAAAACAGGAACTTAGGGTGTTTTTATTTCCTAATTGTTAATCAATAATCAGGTGGAAAACTAAATAATTTTTCATACCTTGTAGAGGAAAGAAAAATGTTCAGTGCAAGCTGCATTCTTTCTCCCCCTTGTCCAGGCTCGTGAATAGAATGTACTAGTACTGGTTGATTTAGGGGAACTGTTTCAAATTTCCCTCTTTAATCACTCCTCTAACGGGGACCTGTGGGGAATGATTTTTATTCCCCCGTTTCCTTTTCCTGTGATAAAGCTTATATGAACTCAGGAGATTGCTTGACATTGAATATATTGTAGAAACAAGAATGGATGAGTTGGGGCTCAGGCAAATGGAGAAAAGAGCTCAGTCACAGTTGATGTTTTTTAGCCAGTGTTTGTGCAGCTGATTAAAGATGGCTGAAGATCCTTGACATTCTCTCCATAGAAAAACAGGATTTATTTCTCCTTCCACTGAATTTGGGGGGATTCTCTGATTGTTTTGATATAATACTGAAGCACTGTTACAATGCTAATTTCCAGGTCCAGGCTTTGATATATTGGTAATTGCTGCATTCTGTTTCCTGACCTCTCAACCTTAGAGCCCTGATCTACCAGGTAAGGAACCCAACATGGTGACCATGTGAACAGGAAAAGAAGGACTCAGTCTAGTCCAGCTATCATTGCAAACAGCCAATTTTGACACTCTTCTCCCCATTCCTGGGCTAGCCCAGCTGATACTGCTGGTTGTCAGTGATGAGTTCTGCTCCCCCAAATGTTGAAGTTTGAACATTAGAGAAGCACGCCAAGGCAAGCATATAAAGCAGGGTTTATTTAAAGGGGGTAACATAGACTTCTCCTGGGAGGGAGAAGGGGGCAATTGTTGGTATTCTGGTATCCCAAGAAGTGAGGCAGGTCTGCCTTTTTTAATATGTCTCAGGCTTCCTTTGTTCTCCTGTTCTTCCCCTTATCTCTCTCCTTCTTGCATACATGACCAGGCCCAGTGACCAGGCTCAGGAATGCTGGGTGGGATGTCCAAAAGATGAGAAGCAGATGGGCTAAAAGGGGAAGGGCAGGATGGAGCAGCCCAGGACACATTAATTAACAACCTTGTAGCTCCCTGTAGGGAGGGACAATTCCTGGGACAGGTTATCTTGGCAACAGGTTGGGGCAGGGGCAAGTTCTTGATGAGGGTGGAAAAAGGGCTCTGAAGGAATTAACATTCCAATCCCTCAGGGGGATTGGACTCCAACTTCCCAAAATTGGCTCACTCAAATTGGCTTTTTTGATCAACCTGACTCAATTTACCTATCTATACTGACTGCCTGTCAGATTCCGGCTTCACAGCCACCATCAGAATACCACCAAGTAATTACAATTGTTGCTACCCTCTTCTGAGAACAAAAAACGTCACAGATACAGCCTTCCTAAATTTTCAACTAAAGTAAATCACAAAGGTTTGAAGTTGTTTGTTAACAGTAATAGGTAATTGGAATAGTTTTTATCCAGTCATCAGTTAGCAATTATTTTAACTCATTACACATCCACTAGTGGGAATCCCTGAGGCAAGTTGAATATATCATGTCTTCTTTCTCTTTGGTAGTGATGTCACCAGAATATATACACTAGCTAAAGGGAAAGATATGGGTTACAAGTATGTTTTTTAAATAAAACAAAACAACTATGTAACATAGCGTAATCATCCATGTGTATTTGCCACATGGAATTTTCCAAGACATATTTACATCTCTTTTATCTAAATTGCTTTACCACGTCTAGGAAGGCTATTTTCCAAGTCTGGTTTACACCACCTTACAGATGCAGAACCTGAGGCACACAGAGGTTATGTTACCTCTCTAGGGTCACAGAGGTAAGATCCTCAGTGAACAGGGTATTTTTATTATGCATTATTCAGAAACTTAATTTTATGATGTCTGTTTAATACCTGTCATATCAACTAGACTTTAAGCTCAAGCAGGATAGAAAACTTGTCTAACACTCTGTATGTAGAATCTAGTCCAGAGAAAATGCTCAGTTACGGTTAGCTGAATTCCTGAAGATGGGTGAAACTCTGACTGAAATTTAGGTTTTCCAGATTCAGAACAGAGTCTCTATCATACCTATGAGTGATGAGAAGGCTGAGTCACTTGGGAATTACAGTCAAAACGAACAACCACCAATCACAACCTCCCCATGTTTCCTATCCACCACAGCTTATCATTGTGTGGGAAATCTGGTTTTTGAAAAATCTTCCTTGTTATTCTAATACACCTCCTATTGAGAACTAAAACCCAATACCATTATTCTTCCCCAAAATTACATGTTATTCTATACAAAGAAAATGCTTTGAGAAATATAGCCATGTCTAGTTATAAATTGTGAGAGCACTAAAGTTTAAAGAAAGGAAAAATAACTAAGAGGCAGAAGAAACAATGCCAAGAAAATAAAGTGCAACCAATATGTGGGATAATAGTGTGTGTGTGTGTGTGTGTGTGTGTGTGTGTGTGTGATATTTATCTTTTTATTTTGAAAAATTTCAGTATGTTGATCATTTTCTGAGATAACAGTTTTATAATTGGAAATAAAATACTCCAAACCCAGGGCTCTGTGTTCATTTTGAAATGAATGACAGAGGAGATGTTGATTCACTTGTAGGCATTTCAGCCTACTTTAGCTGGTGAGTACTGTTACCCCCATAGAGGTAGCTAAGTTTGTTTCTTCTACTCTTATCTTTCCTAAACACTTCTGAACTCCATAAGGCCCTTGAACTAGACCTTTGCTAGGTCCTAAGAATTGGTATTGATATTCAAGAGCTGACCACAGGCCACCATGCTGGGGAAATTTGGAGCTGCCTCCTGAGCTCTTGTGCTACTCGGAGAACTCAGCTAGGTGAGCAATGGGGAAAACTGACCAGCATAATCAGGGAAGGGAGCTGTGAACCGTGTGCTTTGGCTACTCTCAATTCACAGAGAGCTTCTTGGATTTGAGTGTCTGGGATGCTGTGGCCCACAGTTATCAGTAAGGAGTAGGCAAAGGAGATACAGATACCTTAAGGTAATTAGAATAATGTTTCTCTTTTGTTTTCATACCAGCAGCATCTTCTCCTTTTTAGAGTCAGAATTATCTCTTCAAATTAGCTGGAAAGAAAGGAAACAGAGAGATATTGGGTAGAAAGAGGGAGGAGGTAGAAAAGAGGGAAAAAGGAGACCAACAGGGAGAGGGAAAGCTACAGCTAGAGACCTTAGCTCATGAACAAAGTTTTATAGTAATAGAAGTGTAAGTATTTATATATCTTAGTGAAATCACTATTGGGTTAGAGTTCTGTGTAGAATAAAGAACTTTAGGACCCTCAATGAGCTCTAATGGACAACTGAAGCTAAATCCTACACCAAATACCAAATTAGAAGACAGTACCAGAAGTTGCCACATGGATTGTCTTAACTGTAACTGAGGAAGGAGACGGTGTGAGTCAGCTTTTAATTACTGTGACCAAAATACATGATGAGAACAACTTGTTAGAGTAGGAAAGCCTATTTGGGGCTAGTGGTTTCAGAGTTCCAGTTCATGGCTGACTCCCATGCTGTGGGCTGGAGGTGAAGCAGAACACCATAGCAGAAGGGCATGGCAGAGGAAAGCAGCTCACCTCGTGGGAGTTCAGAAGCAGAGACCACAGGCACCAGGAACACGAAATACTCCAAAGGCATGCCTCTGTGACCTGCTTCCTCCAGCCATGCCCTAACTCCCTATAGTTCACACCCAATAATCCATTCAAATTATTAATCCACCAAATGGATTAGTCCACGATTAGGTTATAGCTGTCATAATATAGTCAATTCACCTCTGAAGATCCCTGCATTGGTTATCACATTAGTTTATTGGGGAACACCTCATATCCAAACCATAACAGAGACGAAAATCTTACCTTTATAGAGAATGCTGGCAAAAGTGTAAATCTTGCTTACACATTTCAGTCATCTTAGAGAAGTGTCAGGCCTCCAGAGAAGGCACACTGAGATTTACAAGGAAGGCTCATGGACACCGAGGGAAGTTTTAAATATACTCATTGTATTTAAGGATTGGAAAGAGTGCAATTGTTTAAAGATGTTGATTTTTCATATAAAAGTTAATTATTATAATAATATTTGGGGAAATCACAAAGATTAGGATAAAAACATTCAGAAGCTCATTTTTCAAAGAAAAATCCTGTTAATGTTTTGAACTATCTCAAAAAATTTTTGTTTGTATTATGTTGAACAGAAATAAACCTTATTAAAGCTTAAAGCCACATCCCATAAAGACAAAACAGGCCTATGTCCTCCCACAATGTGCACCACACTCTTGTTTGCAAAAGCCCATGGAGTCCAGGAAGGCAGCAACTTTCTATGATACTGCGAAAGGTTGCTTCAGTATTGGACTTTTAAAGCAGGGCATAGAAATCAATTGTAAATGGCTGAACACAGACCCTGGAATGAGTCCATATACATTTTATTTTGAAGATTACATTGGTGCAAATTCATTTTATAATCAAGAAAGGATACATAAAAGGATCTGCTATAAACTCACAGTTCCTCACCATTGAGGACCTGATAGAAATACTTCATGACCTGTTGCTGTAAATGTATTAACCATTATAAACACTTCTGGTTTCCTCCAATTTTTTTTTTTTTTTATGTGTGGTATTGAGGACAGCACCCCAAGGTGCTCTACCACTGATTTACAACCCCAGCCCTTTAAATTTTTTCTTTTGAGATAGAATCTAAGTTGCCAAAGTTGACCTTGAATTTGTGATCCTCCTGCCTCAGACTCCAAAATGCTGGTATTACAGGTATGTACCACTACACCTGATTTGGATTACTTTTAATTTTACTGATTCTCTTTGAGAATCTTGCAGATTTACTCTGTGACATATGCTTTTATTATAAAAAATATTTTGAAGTCCTTATTCCTTGTCTTTTAATACTTTATAATCAAAGTTTACTCAAAATGTCTTTATTCAATTAGTTGAAGTGTGCTTCCTTGACTAAATCTTATAGGATGCTATTGTCAAGGAACACCTACTCCATCCATTTAATATTGTAGCTCCTTCTCCACCTCTAGGCTTCCTGCCTCTGCCTTTTTGTTTTCTTCTCAATTAGCTTTTTTAGTGTATCTGTGTGTATGAGTATGTGAAACAGGGGAGAAAAGGAAACACTTTAGATATTTATGGCAGGAGGACTAATTTCCTCTTTAGGATTTAGATGATTAAGAAAAAGATGATGCTTTTTGTGTAATCTAGTGCCCAACCCTGTCCCTTCTCTTCTACAGCAGTTTGTTAAACTGGTACTGTTTTTCTACATAATATAATTTCTTAAACATTTCCTTTTATTTTTAACATAAAAATAAGTATGGCTACATAAACATAAGTTTATACTTTATCCACTTAACATTTTATTATATCCTCATTTTTATATTTTCCATGCAAATAGAAATCATTTTTACTTTTGTTTTTGAACCAAAGTTGCATTTTATTAATTTTTCTGTCTCATAAAATTAACATAAGCTAATTTTTAATAAAGGAAAAAAGTAAAATTCCACCACTCATCTTCTTAAATACATTATATGCATTATAACATTATAATATTTACATGTATGTAAATAAAATAGGCATAGCTTTGCATTTTGACACTTCCTTTGCAAATATAATTATATGGGTAATTTTAATAACATTGGTATTATTTAAGTATTTTTAAAAGATAATTTTGGACTACAGCAAAATTATTAACAATTTGTTGTGTGGTTTAAACTGGACATATAAGCGGTGTTCAACAGTAATACTATAGCAAGGAGATGGAAGGAGACTATTGTCAGTTGTTATACTAGATATGAAACTGTGCTGTTGTCACGTGGAGGTAGGATGTTAGATGTATGTTCAAGGTATATGTTATATATTTAAAGTAAGTATTAAAATAGCAAGGAAATATAGCTAGTAACCCAACAAAGGAGATAAAATGGAGTCATTAAATACAATCAATCCAATATGAAAAATAAAATTAAAAAAATAACAAAAGATAAGGGAACGAAGAAAAGATGTCAGAAAAAGCAAATTAGAAGCTAGTAAATTTAATCCTAACCATATATCATTAATTATATTAAATGTAACTGATCTAAACACAACTTTTTTTTTTTTTAATTCAAAGTTAAACACAACTATTTGAAAGGGAGAATCTGATTGGTCAAGAATTAGAGATGAGAAGGTGTATTAATGCTCATGAACAGTACAAAAGAATAATGCAATTAGAAATAAATCTAAACTTTATTGTCAACCAGGGTTCTGATGGGAATGTTACGGTCTTGGGAATTAATTTGGTGCTAATTGAGCAAAAATTAATGTAGTTTGGAAAAAATGAGATAACTGTCAGATAATGCCAAACATGATATATATGTCACATTGTCAATTAACTAGTAAAAAGAAGTTTTCCACAATGAGTCCTGAAACACTGTTGATATTTTTTTTTTTATTTATTATGTTTTTATTTAGAGTAAATATCAAGTATTTATCATGGATCTCTGTTGGTGCAGCCACATATTCTTTTTAAAAAATTTCACAATGAAAATGCTACAATTTCAGTGTAAAAATATTCAGAAGTGGGATTACTAGGGCAAGGTCTATGAAAAGTTTCAGGTTCTTGAAACATTTTGCCAACTTCATTTTTCTAAGTGGTTGAGCCAACTTACCCTTCCACCAAAAATAGGAGTTAATAAATTCCATTTAACTATGTTATCATTTGCTACTGGCATAAATTTTAGTCTTGTGCACCCCCCATCACCCATCCCCCCATTAGTTTTCTTCTTAATTTAATTTTAATGCATTGTTGGGGAGTTGAGTACTTAAAGACACCTTATCTTTGAATAGCTTTAATTGTTAGAAAGTTATTTTTTTATCTATTCTTATATGCACTTTGCATAATTACTTTAGTATACTTTCAAGTATAAACATGATGTACCAATTGTTTTAGTCAGCTTTATCATCACTATAACCAAAAAACTTGACAAGAACAGGGAAAGTTTATTTTGGCTCACATTTTTGGAGTCTCAGGCCATGGATGACCAATTTCAATGTTCTGGGCTCGACGTGAGGCAGACTATCATGGTGGAAGGGTATGGAGGAGGAAAACAGCTTAGAACATGAACAAGAAGCAAAAAGCTTTGCTCACCAGAGACACAATATAAACCCCAAGGGTGCACCCCCAGTGATCTTCCTCCTCCAGCCACACCCTATCTACCTATAGGTACCACCCATTTAATCCCAGATTACAACTGTTATAATCTAATCACTGTATCTCTGGACATTCCTGCATTGTCTCACATTTGAGTTTTTGGAGGATAAAACATATCCAATCCATAACATCTATTAAAAAATAAATAGCTAGATGTGGTGGTGCATACCTGTAATCCCAGCAGCTCAGGAAGCTGAGGCAGGAGGATTGCGAGTTCTAAGCCAGTCTCAGCAATGGAGAGGTGTTAAGCAACTCAGTGAGACCCTGTCTCTAAATAAAATACAAAATAGGGCTGGGGATGTGGCTCAGTGGTCCAGTGTCCCTGAGTTCAATTCCCCATACTAAATGAACAAAAAGAAGAAAAACTAGAAAAGTAGAGGAAGGGAACCAAGAGTGAAAGGTGAGGTACTAGAGGATGAAATACAGCAAATCATGTTATTTGCAGGTAGGACTGTCAAAATGAACCTATTATTCACATTTACTGTACACTGATAAAAAGGACTTAAAAGGAAAACTATATTTGTAGTTTGTTGAAATCTTTTATAACACGTTCTCTTTTAGTTTAGTTCAGGGTTATTATGAAATAATATTTTCTCTTTTGGATGAAATCCAATAAGACTATTACCTCCAATATTGAAATTAAAAAGATATCTAAGATTTTAGCAGAAAAGACTCTTCCATAAGGAAATTGTGCATGCGAGAGGTAGAGGACAGGTGCTGACATTTTCCTCTTCCCAATCAACTCTGTGGTGGTGCTGCTCTTTGTTCATGAGAAATGCTGTAACTTTGTCAAGCTACCAGCACATCCATACATCCCTGAAGCATGGTAAGCATGGTCTAGATATACCCCCTCCATTTTTAAGAGAAGAAGGAAAAGAATTTGGAGGGTAATTTAGCATTGATGCTAAAAAGAACATAAAAGCATTTCATAAAATTCAAATATACAAATACATATGTACACATATTATAAAGTGAAAAGTCCATCTCAGCACTATCAGAGAGGATGGCAGTGTTACATCTTTACACACTTATGAACAAATCTGCTTCATTCTCCCCAACTCTACAAAATGATATTATATTTATTCTGGGCTACTTTAGCCTTATCGGGGACTTAGTAAATGGCACAATCAGACTCAAAACTATGTGAACCTCTGTTCACTTCTAAAATCTAATTAGCTTATCTGTATAAAGTGAAAGAAATTATTAGCTTAGAAGATTGATTTTCTCAAAATATATTCAAATAAATCAATGTCTGGAATATAGAAAATGCTAAAAAATGATAGTTACTATTATTACATTTCTTGTCATTACATATATTATTGCTATTTTATTGTTTATTATCAAGATAAAACAACACTTGAGATTATCATTCTAAAAGTACAAAGAAAAGCCACCGTATTAGGGAATTCCAGTTATAAATGTCAGAAGAATGAGAGAGTAGCTATTGTCATCCCTAATTCCTCATAGATGTTAGAGACTTCTCTCTAGTTCTTAACTACATTTTATTTCTTCCATAATATAATTGCCACATAGTATCTCTTAGTAGGGTAAATGTTAAAAAAAATAATAAAAACAAAAAAACTTTGGTCCGAAATTCCCAATCTTTTAGCTTGCTTTCTCTCAGTTTATGTTTAGAGAAACTTATTAGGTGATCTCTCTCTTCTTTCTAACCTAAGATATTATCAACTCTGCTCATCACTTCAGATATTGTTTATGAATATTTTCCTTTGTACTGAGAAGTGATCATGAAAATTATAACCACGACTTATCCATGTAAAATCACCTCCAAAAACAGTTCCTCAAGGTCAGGGAGTGTGATGGCCTGTGTGACCTCCCTAGTCTGGTAATTAGCAGAGTGTTTCACATAGAGCAGGTCCTCAGTAAGTAAATATCGGGTAAATGATCAGCTCAACTGTGAATCCTTTCTATAGCAGCTTGACTAAAGCTGGCAGAGGCCCTAATCTTCTTACTATCCTTTACTTATTTTTAGGACACAGTTATCTCTTACCTCCTTAGTTCCACCAGATGTTTGTCATCCTAATCATCCTACAAAGATAATTATACACAAACCAAACAAATAGGTCAGCCAAATGAAACTCCAGGTGTCCTGTGTCCTGTCCACATAGGATATATTAAATAATTTCTACTTTGATTTAATTAAATTAATGAGTTTAATTAGTTTGTAATGCATGATACTGCATTGGCCCTTTCAAGGGATAGAGATTTCCTTCTCTGTTAATATTTTGTTTTCTAAAATCAACAATTTGCTTGCTTTTTCCTGTCTGCTCTACTCCTCTGAACAACATCAACAACAACAAAATAGGAAACAATGGGGAAATTTTCTTTCTCCTCTGGTAATCTCAGGCTTGTTTGTTTATTCGTTGGTTGGTTTTTCTCAGCTGAAGAAAAATTCAGGACAAAAATAAATATTGTCTTTACAAAGTTGTGAAACTGCTCTAAAAAATGTGCTCTCTCTAGAGCTCTGTTCCTCTCCTTCTCTTTTAAAGGTACTTCTTATTGTCCCCTTCTCTTATTCCTTCATTCTGTGATAAGCAGCATATACTTTACTCCCATCGTCAATGATATTAGATTGTTTTTGCTGTTTCTGCTTAGAAATGTAATTGTCATTTAAGGATGTCACAAGAAACCATATAATTTGTATTACATATACAAAAACTGAACTTGAGATAATATTCATAAACAGGTAGTAACATTCAGCAAATCCATTAATTAGGATCATCCTCATGTGTCTGTTGTGAAGCTTCTGTCCTTCCTCTGTGTTTTGCTAAGATTGGCATTACAAGACTGATTGATACACAGTAATACTGGGAAGTTTGCAATGGACTTTTATTTAAATGATTTTTTTTTCTCATTCAAGAGCAGTAATTACTGGAAGACAGAAATTTCTTATTACAAGAAACTAAATAATATTGTTGATAACAGAAGAATGATCTTAATGAACAATTTCAGTAATTTCTGCCTCTTGCAAATCTAAAACTTAGTTCCTTTCATGTCTTAACATTTTCATGCTAAAATAATAGCATTTTATTGCATAAAAATTAATATGTACATTATAAAAATTCTGAATACAAAACTATGGTTCCCATCTGAATTTTGTGTAGAACATTGTGGAACATACTTACGTTTCCCATTATTTGTTTGTAGCCTTTGCACCTTGCTACAGAAGAAAGGAAAAGGAAAAGGAGAAAGAAGCAGTGGTAAAGAATCTCTAGAACGGATGTTTTAGTATCAAAATATCATTTTTTTTTTTTTTTTTTTTTGTACCAGGGATTGAATCAGGGACACTGGACCACTGGGTCACATCCCCAGCCCTTTTTTTTTGGTATTTTATCAGAGACAGGGTCTCACTGAGTTGCTAAGTGCCTCACCATTGCTGAGGCTGGCTTTGAACTCGCGATCCTCCTGCCTCAGCCCCTCAAGTGCTGGGATTATTACAGGCATGCGCCATGGCGCCTGGCTCAAAATATCAATATTTAAGACAAGTAGACATGAATATAAATGGATAGAATATTTGAAATCACACGTCATATAATATTTCTTTTTTATAATCTTTTGTTTAAAAAAGCCTAAAACCAGAAAAGTAGAAAAGAAAAAAATATCACATTTCTTTTTATCTAAATAATTATTTAAATAATCAAATAGGTCTGCCTAATAATCATACCTTTACTAATAAGAATACGTTATATACACGAAAGGGGAAAAGGATTTATATGATATCTGACATCTGACAGAGAAGAATAGCTTATTCAATAATTGCTAAATTTGAAAACTTTATTTCCAATGAATTTTCAGATGATGTAGGTCATACAAATAAGGTATAACCAAGCTACATATTAGACTATGGCAGATTAATGGAAAGGATTTTGGTCACAAGGAGCATCCATTTCCTCAGTGACTTAGTGAGGATTTTATAGCAATAAGGATTACTTAAAGTAAAAATAAGACTCTGCTAACCTGTCAATTTGTTTTAATAAAATAGATACTAATGATAGCACATCCTGGTACCTATAATAGGCCTCAGGGACCTAATGAAAAAGCCACTTACTTTCTACACAAATTTCATGGTGCTGTGTAGCTGGGACAAATGTTTACTTTGACACTTAGTTGGGTGTCAGGCACATAGTGATCAATCAGTTAGTGTCAAATGAAAAGAGTGGAGGTGTGAACAGCTGTGGGTTGAGCAAACAGACTGAAGGGTGTCATTAGAGAGCAGTGCTTCAGGTAGGGAGAGGTGCTACAAATCTTTGATGGTTGTAAATCTGTTTTTCTCTCAATTTCTGAGGAGTCAAAAAAATTGCAAAGAAGTTTAACCATATTTGTTTCTAAATTTATTTATATATTAAGTGATATGCAATGTAGTTAGAAAATGGGGCATGGACATAAAATGAACACCCAAGAAACCACCAGCAAATCGAAGGGATCCAAGGACAAGAATTTGAACTTTAGTGCTGAAGCTAGGTTTATTGTTTTGCTTATCCCATGTTTGTACCACCCTCATAGCAGTGATCACTAGGCCTTTTAAAAGATAGTTTTAAACATGTTTATGTTTTTGGAAACAATATTTGTTTTATTTGCTTTATTGAGCTTTATTAAATATCTACTATATTAGAAGTGATATTTTGGTTTAAATTGTTGCCTATAGTACCGTATATTTATTTTTCCTGTTATATAATATAAATAAAATGATTATCAATTTTCTTGCAAATGGATATCTGGGGTTGCTATAGTTGTATTCATTTATTTATGCCATTATCATGCTATTATAAATATGCACCTAACATATAAACTCTGCTCAGATAAGAGTATTTGCTTTCTTTATTTTTAACCTAGAAAGGTACCTGGCTTAAAATGAGTGCTTTAATTAATGCTTGTTGTTGTTGAAAGGGAAAGAAGAGAACAAAAATATTGTATATAATTTCTAAATGTACCTGTACCAAAGCTTTTTTATGATATGTTCATGTGTGTGTATGTATGTATGTATGTATGTATGTATATAGGTATATAGAATAGATATATAGATAATATTCAAAAATTTGCTCCCTATCTTAGTTTTGTGCTTGTATAACAGAATACCTGAGATAGATTAATTTATAGGGAATAGAGATTCATTTCTTATAGTCTGGAGACTAGAAAGTTCATAATCAAAGGGCTCACACCTTCTGAGGGAATTCTTCTTGCTGCATCATGGTATGTATGGTAGAAGGTGAAAAAGCAAGAGACAGATACAGAGAGAAAGGAAGGAAACAAACACATCACTCCCAAAAAATAGAATTAATCAATTTATGAAGGTAAAACAGTTATAACCTAATCAATTAAAGGTGACACTTCTCTAAAGGTGTTGTATTGGAGATTGAGTTTCCAACACAGAAGTTTAGGGTGACATATTCAAACCATAGCATTGATACCTACCAGCTGAAGTTCATGTCCTTCTTATGTGCAAAATACTTTTATTCCATACCAGTAGCCTTAAAGTCTTAACTCATTTCAGCACAAACTCAAAAATCTAAAGACCAGATTCTCATCTAAATTAGAGACTCAAGGCACCATTCATCCTGAGGCAAATTCATTTATAGCTGTGAAATCAAAACAAACTACTTCCGAAACACAGTGGTGGTCCAGGCATACAACAGACATTCCAAATCTAAAGGGAAAAATTGTCAAGAAGAAAGGAGTAGAATTGGAGATTGAGTTTCCAACACAGAAGTTTAGGTTGACATATTCAAACCATAGCATTCATACCTACCACCTGAAGTTCATGTCCTTCTTATGTGCAAAATACTTTTATTCCATACCAGTAGCCTTAAAGTCTTAACTCATTTCAGCACAAACTCAAAAATCTAAAGACCACCCAATAGATCCAAAACTCAAACGGAAAACCACATTAAATCTTTTTTTATTTTTATTCAAAGTTGTGTAAGTAACAAGAGCATGCATTATAATTCATAGTACATATATAGAGAACCTTTTTACATAACACTGTTTGTATACAAAGTATATTCATACTATTTATGTCTTCAATCATGCATTTAGGATACTGATATCCATCTCATTCTACCATCTCCTTTTTTTTTCCCTTCATACCCCCTTGCTCCCTTCCTTCCCCTCCCTCCCTATTGACCTTTCTAGTGTTCCTCTAATCTTCCTTTATTCCCTGACCCAACCCTACTGTGAATCAGCCTACTCATATCAGAGAAAACATTTGGCATTTGGATTTTTGAGATTGGCTAACTTCACTTAGCATTATATTCTCCTTAGATGAATAGATAAAGAAAATGTGGTATATATACACCATGAAATATTACTCAGCAATTAAAGAGAATAAAATAATGGCATTTGCATTAAATCTTAAAGATGGAAAATAGTCCCAGTTGACTGTCCCGTATCCTGGGTGCAGTGGGGTGGTGGTTGTGCCCATAAGGACGCAAGAAGTCCCTCTTCGTGACTTTGCTGGACTCAATCCACCCAGCAGCTCTCACAGATTGAAGACTTGTGCCTGCAGCTCTTCCAGGCTGGAGCTTCATGTTGGTAGCTAGCTCTACAGCTTTGGGATCTGGGTAGTGACCCTGCCTCATGGGTCTACTAGGCATTGCCCTAGAGGAGACTCATTGTGGAGTCTCACTGAAAAAGCTGAGCCTTCACAGCTCTTACATTCTGTATGGCAGCAGAATTAGCACCATGTGGACACCACCAAGGTTTATAGGTTATCCCTTCTAGAATGGTAGATTGAGCATGTTTTATTCATAGCTGGGCCACCCAAGAAGCACTATGCCAGCAAATAGCTAGTGGAGACTGAAGAGGACTTGGGCAGGTAGCCCATGATATTTAGGGTGCTATAAGTGTCTTGACATTTCTTTCTCCCAGGCCTTGGCACTCTAGGCCTGTGATAAGAGGAGTGGTACCAATAATCTCAAAATCTGAAGTGCCTTCAGGGTCACTCTACCATGACATAGTAAATAGCCTCTAGCCTCATTCTATGCATAGCAATACATACTACTTTCTCTAGTATATAGTCTACTGCCCACACCCTTGATCTCTCCTAAAGATGTTTTTCTATTCTTTATATGACCAGGCTGAAAACTTTCAAAACATACCTTTTAATGATATGTTGTTTTAAAAAATATTTTACTTTTCTTTTACTTTAAGTAGGCAAAAGAAGACAAGGGGCACCTTGATATTTTTTTACTCTGGTATTTATTTGGCCAGATATCCTTATTTATTGCTCTTAAGTTCTCCCTTCTGTAAAACCCTAGGCTACATACATAATTCTGTCAGGTTTTGTGCATCTGTATATCAAGAATGGTCTTCATTCCAGTTTCAAATAACTTGTTCTTTAACTTTCACTCTGAGACCCTGTTGGAATGGCCATTTCTGTTCTTATTCCTACCTTTGTTCTGACCATCAAGGCTTTTTCTAGAAGTTTCCTCCAAATTCCTCCAATTTCTATCCCTTACCCAATTCCAAAGTCACTTTCACATTTTCAGGTACAGCAGTAGCTCTTCACACATTTTAAGGGTGATATCTATCTATTTAAATCAATTGTTAAATGATGACAAATAATGTTATTTAACTTATATTTACATATTGACAGTTTAAATTAATCCTGTAATATCATTTTTTAAAATGGGTCCAATGAAATTAAAATAGTATCGTGATTTTAAAACCACCATCATTTACTTATTAAATTAAAAAAAAAAAAACTGTCTTTCAAAAATGTATATGGCGCACGCCTGTAATCCCAGCACTTTGGGAGGCTGAGACAGGAGGATCGTGAGTTCAAAGCCAGCCTCAGCAATGGCGAGGCACTTAGCAACTCAGTGAGACCCTGCCTCTAAATAAAATACAAAAAAAGGTCTGGGGATGTGACCCAGTGGTCAAGTGCCCCTGAGTTCAATTACCGGTACCACACACACAAAAAAAAGTATATATATTATATTGGTGTGTTGTATTATACATGATAGTGAGATTCATTATACCATATGTACATGCACTTAATTTACTCATTTATCTATCTATCTATTTATTTATTTTAGTTGTTGATGGACACAATACCTTTATTTGCTTACTTATTTTTTTTTACCTACAACATATGCCCCATTTTCTCAAAGAGGTGATACTAATGTCAGAATTAAAAATAAGCATTTTTCATTGTAGATTTTTGAAATCATGAAAGCATCCAATTGAGAAACAATCCCAGACAAGGTCATGGCATGAGATTTGGACCAGGTTGTTTTAATTGGAGTGCTCGTTCTGACACATTTTTAAAATGTTTATTCTAAAATAGATATGGGATATGGCCATATGTTCCTGTTTTTGGTCTTCCTTACCCTTACCCTTTTTTGCTTTGTTGTTATTCTCGAGAATCTCTCACTCAGGTACAATGCCTTCTTCTACAATTACAGAGTTTGGAAAAGTGAGGTCACCAAATGAAAATCGTCATCACTCCCATATCTTCATTTTAAAATGGATACGAATTCACTGTACCACAATCTGGTATGTGATGGGAAGAGATGGTATTTTTAGTGCCCACTCGGTCTGTAATAGGACCATATCTTATTAGACTGGAAAAGGCACAAAACTGTAAAACTTGCTCATGTTGCAATTATTAAAGAAGGCATCTCTGTCCCAAATATTGTTTTTAGTTCCCTTCCAATTCTACAGTTTTATAAATTTTTAAATTTTAAATTTATTTTTAAATAATAACTTTAAAAAATTATGCATGTTTGTGGGGTAATGACATTTTGGCACATGTATACATTGTATAACATTTAAATAAACATATCGATCTTTACATTTATCATTTCCTATGGTAAAAAAAATTCAAAATCCTATCTTCTAGCCTTTTGAGATACACATATCTATATTTGTTCTATGTAATACTACATCAAAACATTTTACTCTTATCTAACCCATTGACCAACCTTCCCTATCCATGTCCTCTCTCCCTGGCCTCTGGTAACCACCACATACTCTCAAATTCTATGAGATTGATTTTTTTTTTAAATTACACATATGAGATCTTGGGTACTTTTCTTTCTATTCCTGACCTAGTTCACCTAACATTATGGTCTCCTGCTCCACCCATGTTAACATGAGTGACAGAATTTCATGATTTTTTTGTGGCCAAATGATATTCCATACTGTGTTCATGTGACATTTTCTTTATCAATCTATCAGTTAATGAATACTTAGGTTATCTTGACTTATTGGCTATTACAAAGAATGTCACAAAAGACATGGGAGAGCAAAGCCTCTTTGACATTATGATTTCATTTTCTTTGGATATATATATGCCCAGTATTAGGATTTATGAATCACATAGTGGTTGCTTTAATTTGGATAAAATGTTTCTCAAGGGCCTATATATTAACTCTTTTGGTCTATAGACTATGGAACTATTGGGAATTTGTGGAACCTTTAAGAGATGCAGCCTATTTGGAGGAAGTTAGATCACTGGGGGGTGTGGCCTTGATAGAGATGTTGAGATTTTGGCTCTTTCCTCTCTTTCTCTCATTTTGCTTTCAAGTCACCGTGCAGTGAACAGGCCTTCTCCACCACATATTTCTTGTATGATATACTTTGATACCACAGGTTCAATGCAATAGGACCATGTGACCATGGACTGAAACCTCTGAAATTATAAGCTAAAATAAACTGTTCCTCTTTTTAAGCTGATTTTCTCAGATATTTTGTCACAGTGATAAAAAGCTGACTAACATAAAAAATTTTATAACAGAAATTGGGGTTATTCTTATTGCTTTACCTGATGATGTGGTTCAGAAGGATTTGGAATTGGTTTGTTGGAGGAGTTTAGAAAATTTTGCAGTAGCAGGCTATAGAAAGTCTAGAACATTATGAATGAAGCTTAACTGACAATTCTGGTAAGGACTCAGAAGACCAGAATGCTGAAAGAAATGTGGACAGTAAAGTTCATGATCATGAAGTTTCACATGTAAACAAACATGCTATTGGGAATTTGAATAGATTCAATCCAAATTAAAATCTGGCAAACAACTACAATGCAAATTTTTCCATGCCCTGAGGCTGTGGGAGGCTGAATTTAAAGGTGACAGATTAGTTTATACGGAAGATGAAATTTTAAGGAAGCACAATATGCAGGCAGTACTATGGGCATTATTGGTTTTGTTGGCCAGATTTACAGCAAAAATTGGGAATAAAGGATGACCAGAAAGATTTGTTAATCTTGAAGCTTATCCAAAAAAGAAATGTGTGTAAAGTTCTAGCCAAGAAGGGTACAGGACTGAAGAGAATAGTACCATTAAAAAGAAGCCAAGAGGTACTTTGCACTGGGAAAAAACAAAACAAAACAAAAAAACCTCAAAGGCATCTCAAGGATACCAAGAATCCCCCATCACAGGTTCAAAGGCATAAAAGTGTAAACTCATTTTTAAGAGCCTCAGGAAACATTTTCTCATGTCCAACCATCAGAACATTCAGAGGTTACTAAACTCATGGTTCAAATTGATACAGGTACAGCTCAACACCTGTGGCAGTACTTAATATTTTCCAAATGATGCTGATTTTCCAGGTATGCAGACTATGATTACAGAGTCTTGGATCTTCCACCAAGATTTCAAAGGAAAAATTGGGGCAGGGCTTTGTGTAAAGGTCTGAAAATGAAGCCAAAGTGGCAATGGAAATCCAAGGAGTTTATAAATACCAGAAATGTGGACTTCCTGCTGAGAAAAGCTGTGAGCAACAAAACAACCATACCAAAAGAGTGGCCATATAGGCTGCAACCAGTAAGGTCGCGAGGGTGGGATTATCTAAGTCCTTTGGAGCTCACATCACTCCAGCAGGTGCCTGATACACTGGGCATGGACCAATAGGACTTAGTGTCTGCTCTGATAGGTATAGCTCTTCCTTTGGTCCACGTCCTCCTTTTTATTCCTCTATTCCCTGCTTTTGGAATGTGTATGTGTTATGGTATGAATGGAAAGTGTACTCCCAAACTCCTGTGTGAGTGCAGGGATGTTCAGAAATGAAGTGATCAGATTATGGGAGCTATAACTGAATCAGTGGATTAATTCATTTAATAGATTAATAGTTTGAATGACCACTGCTGGTTTGGCTAGAAGTCCAATGTGCTATCCATTGCACCACAGAACCAGTTACTGGACTAATAATTTGAAAATACTACCATACAGGTCGTAACTGTAGGCAGGTGGGACATGGCTGGAGAGAGTCATGAGGTTCAGACATCTGGGTATTATACTTTGTCCCCTTGTTTCCTCCCCTTCTCTCTCTGCTTCCTGGTCACCATGACCAGAGTAGCTTTTCTCTGTCACACTCTTCTGCCATCATGTTCTACTTAATCTTGGGCCCACAGCAACAGAATTGGCCAACTGTGGAATGAACCTCTGAAACTGTGAGCTCAAACTAAATTTTTCTTCCTCTAAGTTGTCCTTGTCAGGTATTTTGTTCTCTGCTGGAAGCCACCAGTGAAATGTGTGAATCCAATCAGCATGAAGGACATTGGTAGGAAAGTCTGGTATCTGGGAACTCCCAGCAGCACTCCTGCTGGTTTGAGAATGCCCAGTACATGTGATATCCTACCTAGCTCTGTCAGGTTCCGTACTGCAATGGAGAAGGAGTGATCTGCTGGAGCCACAGAGCAACACGGCCTCTCAGAGATGGGTGTGGCTTGCCAAGATGCCAATCAGCCTGTAGACTGCAAGATACCAGGAAGCAAGACTCCACCTACTGAAACCTTATCCCTGCTTTTGATGTATTCTCCCTTAAATAAAGGACCAGAGCCATTTTCTAGTTTTTAGGTTACAGCTCCTGTCTGGACTGGAGGACCTATCAAGTGCTCCTTTAAAACCTATTTTCTGGCTCTGTCTCCTAAACCTTTACTAATTATTTCAGACTTTCTTTTTTTTCAGGTGGCTCATCACCTTCTGAGCAGGAAACTACCCTGGTGGGTAGCCACCTGATAATAGTTTACAACAATGAAAAGCTGATAATACAGAAATTTATACCAAGAAGTGGGGTCATTGCTGTTACTAACATGATCATGTAATGCAGGGGCCTTTGGAACTGGTTTGTGGGAGAAGTTTGCAGAAGTTTGGAAATGCAGACTGGAGAAGTCTTCACATGTTGTAAACAGAGCTTAATGAGTGATTCAGAATACCAAAATGCTGAAGGAAATGCAGACAGTAAACACTGTGCTTCTGCTCATACAGTTTCAGAGGGGAACAAGGACTTAATTGGAAATTGGATTAGAGGCCACTCATGTTATATCCTGGTACAGAATTTGTGTACATTTTGCACATGTCCTGAGACTTTGTGTGACGCTGAATTTTAAGTTGATGGACTAATTAATCTTGCAGAGGAACTTGTAAGGCAGCACAACATTCAGACAGTGACATGGATATTTCTGGCAGCTTTTAGTCAGATTTACTGTGATAATTGGGAGAAGCTAGCATAGCTGAAGGATTTTAAATGCTTGCAATTTGGCCAAAAAGTGTATGTAAATTTGGGGTCAAGGAAGGTGTGGCTATTGAAGAGAATACCACCAATAAAGACAAGCTAGGTACTTTTCATGAAAACAAAAGAAAATATGGCTTGACAATATCTCAGGAATCAGTAATACCACATCCATTACAGGCTTCAGGATCTAGAATTGAAATCTCATTTAAGAGACACTGGGGGAACCCTGCTCTCCTAACGTACCTAGGAATTTGTTTTTCCTGGATTTGTTTCACTAGGTTCAACTTCCCAGGCACTCAGAACTACAGCCATGTTCCAAGGAGGCCCAGCTTCTGCTCAGTTTGGCAGAAGACCTTGGCATCATCCTCATGGTGCATATTCTGCAGGAATACAGAATGCTGGAATTAAGGGGTCATGGAGGATTTTGCCAAGATTTTAGAGGCAAAAGTGTGGCAGGATTGGAATCCCTCTGGGAAGCCTGTGAGAGGGCAATGTATGAGGCTATGAGAAGGAAGTCCAAGTTGCAGTGGAGATCCTAGGAATTAAGAGATACTGCTAATGTGAAATGTCTACTGAAGAAAGTTTATGACTGAAGAGAAAGTCAACCTAAGAGAGAGACCATAAATGCTGCAACCCACAAGGTCATGGGGTAAGGTTGCCTGAGCCCTTTGGAGATCACATTGTGACATCATGTGCCTTGGATGCTGGATGTGGAATCAGAGGACCTGAAGTTGGCCCAGCTGTATTTTGTCTTTGAGCCCATCCCTTCTTTTATGTTCCTATTTCTTCCCTTTGTAATGGAAATGTTTATTCTATGTAATTACATATTGAATGTATGTAACTTTTGATCTTTACAGGGGCTCACAACCAAGAATTTGTCTTGAGTCATAAAAGAGACATTGGACTTGCACTTTAGGGCAATGTTATAACTGTTAAGATTTGGGGGACTCTTGGAGATAGACTAAGTGCATTTTTCATTGTAAAATGTCATGAGCTAGCCGGGCACGGTGGCGCACGCCTGTAATCCCAGCACTTTGGGAGGCTGAGGCAGGAGGATCCGAGTTCAAAGCCAGCCTCAACAATGGCGAGGCACTTAGCAACTTAGTGAGACCCTATCTCTAATAAAATACGAAAAAGGGCTGGGGATGTGGCTCAGTGGTCGAGTGCCCCTGAGTTCAATCCCCAGTACCAAAAAAAAAAAATAAGTCATGAGCTTTGGTGGACCAGGGGTGAAGTTATGGTTTGGGTTTGAGGTGTCCCCTAAAAATTTCTGTGTTAATGCATCAATGTTCAGAATTAAAATAATTAGGTTATGAAAGCTGTGACCTAATCCATTAATAATGTGGATTAATCCATTTGATGGATTAATAATTTGAAAGGACTACTATACTGGATAATAACTATAGACAGGTAGGATGTGTTACTGAGGGTATGTTCTTGGGGATTAAATCTTATCCCCTTTGGCCCCCCTTCTCTTACCATAAACAGAATAACTCTCTGCCATGATGTTCTTCCTCATCTTGGACCCAGAACAATGGAGTCAGCTAATTGTGGACTGAAACCATGAGCTCAAGCTCAACTTTTCCTGCTTTAAATTATTCTTTTCAGGTACTTTGAGCATGGTGATAAAAAAGCTAACACTATTTATTTTACCCTTTGTTATTGTGTCTTGTAAGCATGTATCATTTATTTTCATGGGGATTCAGAGCTAAGAGTGGACCTTGCATCATGGGGGACACTTTGGATTTGGACTTTTGAGGAATGTTAGAACGTTTAAGCATTTGGGAACTTTTAGAAACAGACTAAATGCATTTTTCATGATGAGATGAGCCTCCACAAGCCTTTGGGGGCCAGGGATAAAATGCTATAGCTTGGGTCTAAAATATTTTCCAAAGATCCATGTATTAAGACTGGTCCCCATTCTGTGACACTATTGAAAGGTTGTGGGACCTTTAAAAAGTGGGTCCTTCTGGGAATAAGTTAGGTCACTGAACATGTGCACAGGAAGGGGACATTAGGGCCCCAGTCTCTTTAACTCTTCATCATGCATCCATGTGCTGACTGGGATTAAACCATGACATGTTCCCATCATGATGGTCAGTTTCCAACAGGTTGGAAATGATATGGAGAAATTGGTCAAAGACTAAAACCTCCAAAACTTATCATAAAATAAACCTTCCTCTTAGTAAGTTGATTTATTTCAGGTGTTTATTACTACTAGAAAGCTGACTAACACAAATATTGTGAACATTTTTTAATATCAATTCTTCCAATACATAAACACAAGATTTTCTTCTTCTGTTCTTCTCCTTCTCCCCCTCCTCCTCCTCCTTCTTTTTCTTTCTTTCTCCTATTATTTTCATCAATATTTTATTATTTTTATAATAGAGCTCTGTCACATATTTTGTTAAAATCATTCCAAGGATTTTGTTGTTGTTATTTTGTTCTTTGTTATTTTGGTAGCCATTATAATTCCCGTTACTTTTGTCAGTTCTTTATTGATGTATAGCAATGCTTCTATTTTTATTTTTTACCCTGAAACTTTACTGAATTCATTTATTAATTCTAATTATTCTTTGGCAAAGTATCATGTCATCTGCAAATGGTGACAGTTTGACTTTCTCTTTTGCAGTTTAGATGCCCAAATGCAATTTGAATTTGAAATTTGAATTTGAATTTGAAAGGATGGATTTCTTTCTTTTATTTGATTGTTCTGGCTAGTACTCCTAGAACCATGTTGAATAAAACTGGTGAAAGTCGGCAATATTTTCCTTATTCCAGATGTTTAAGGAAAAAAAAAAATTCAGGTTATACCATCAAGTCTAATAATTACATTGGCTTGTTATTATGGTTACATCAGGGAATATTCCTTATATGATTAGTTTGTTCAATATATTAATTATGAAGGGACATTGAACTTTATCAAATGCTTTTCCAGCATTTATTAACTTAATCATGAAGTTTTGTTCTTTTCTGTTGTAGGCATATTGCATTTTATTTATTCATTTTTGTATGTTGAGCCATCCTTGTATCCCTGGGATGAAACTCATTTGATCATGGTATAATCTTTTGAAGTGCTGTTGAATTTGTTTTCCTGGTTATGTTAAGAATTTTTATATCTATCTTCACTAAGGATAGTGATATATAGCTTTCTTTTTTATTTGTGTCCTTCTGGTTTGGTATCAGTTTCATGTTGGCCTCATAGCATGAGTTTGCAATAATCCCCTCTTCCTTAACTTTTTGGAATAATTTAGAAAAAATTTGGTATTAGTTTTTTTTTTTTTTTTTTTTTTTTTTCCCCTAATATTTGGTTGTACTCAGCAGTGAAGACTTCTTGTCCTGGAATTTTCTTTGGAAACTTTTATTATTCATTCAACCTTATTACTTGTTATTGGTCTGTTCAAATTTTCTGTTTCTTCATGGTTCAATTTTGGTATGGTACAATCAAATAAAAGAAAGAAATCTATCCTTACAAATTCAAATTCAAATTTCAAATTCAAATTGCATTTGGGCATCCATCTCTTCTTGGTTATCAAATTTTTGGCATAGAGTTATACATAATGGTCGCTGATGATGATTTTTTGTGTTTCTATGGTGTCAATTGTAATGTTCCCCTTTTCATTTTTTATTTTATTTATTTCAGTTTACTTTTTTATTAACTCTAGCAGTTTATCTACTTTCCTTATATTTTTGAAGAACCAAGTCTGTTTCATTGAACTTTTGCATTTATTCATTTAGTTTCCATTTCATGTATTTCTACTGTGATAGTTGTTTTGCTTTATTAAATTTGAATTTGGCTACTCTTGTTTTCTATTTCTTCAAAATTCAGTAAAAGTTTGTTTATTTGAATCTTTCTGCTTTTTTTTAATATAGACATTGCTTGCTCTAAACTTTCTTCTTATTACTACTTTTGTTGTAGTCCATAGGTTTCTGTGCATTGTATTTCCATTTTTTTGTTCCAAAATATTTTTGAAAGTCTTGTATGTCTGTTAGGTAGGTTTGCTCTAAGGTGAAATTTAACTCTATTGTTTCTTTGTTGATTTTCTATTTTGATGATCCATCTATTCCTTTAAATGGGTGTTAAAGTCCCCAACTATTATTGTATTTGGTTCTATTTCTTCTTTTATATTGATTAATATTTGCACTCTATATCTGCTTGATTCTATATTGGGCACATATAAATTTATTATTGCTATTTTCTCTGGCTGAATTGACCCTTTTACTGTTATTTAATGACTTTTCTTGCCTCTTTTTATTGTTTTCTATTTAAACTTTTATTATCTGATGTCTGTGTGGATTCTCCTGTATTCTTTTAAGACTTATGCCTTATGCCAAGTGGGCAACAGTTCTTTCCACACTTCTTGGAGTTGGGGCAGGGGTAAAATAAGCAGTTCTTTCCTTGCATTCTTCAATACATTTTTTTAATTATTAAACTAAGTAAGACAATATGATCTCTCACCTCACTACTTTTGCTCTTTTAAAGGTTGTATGGTCTGTGAATAGGTAAATTGGTATCGTTGTAGGGAGACAAATACTACAGAATCTTACTAAGTTACCATCTTATACTACCTCCCTATAATATTTTAAATTAGTTCCCTTATTTAGCTTCATTAAAGTTTATGCCATTTATAATAATGAATCATTATAAATTTAAAGTTTATTGAGAAGTTTTTTTTTATTCAATGAGCAAAAGCATAACTTCATAAATGTAGGCATGAGAAATAATTGATGCCACACCTAGTTTTTATAAAAGTCTTTCTGAGATGGGTGACTTTAGATTACATAGAGAAATTATGTATCTAGTAATTTATTTCCTTGAAACTATCTGTTAGAAACTCCTCATATACCCAATAGTTACACATGGCCCAATTGAAGACTTCTTCTATATAACTAGAAACAGATTACTCAGTCATGGGATATGCCCCACCTGCCCAATTAATAACAAGTAATTATTCAATTTAACACTCTAATCATAGTATATAAGACTTTTCATTTTCTCTATACTGTTTCAATATTCATGCACATTTATTAATCTTAGGCAATCTGATAGGTATAAAATGATATTGTATTTTGGTATTCAGTAGCATTTTCATGATTAAGCATTTACTATAATAATCAGAGCTTTTAAAATGTTTCCTACCCAGTTGATGATATCTTTCCCCTGTAATCTTTCTAAATATTTTCTAAAAGTTTTTTATTTCACACTTAAGTCTTTAATTCATCTGGGATTGATTTTTGTATGTAATTTGAAGAGAAGATTCAATTTCAGTCTTTGTGCTATTATCCACAACTGTTTATTGTTTACTGGATCTCCTGCCTAATTATCTGCAGCTCCATCTTTATTATGTATCAAGTTTCATTAATTAAAGTTTCTGTACTTTTCCTTTATTTACTTCCTATCTCTATGCAGACACCACATTCTTCTTGCTGCTATACTTTAATGATAAGTCCACCTATCTGTGGCAGATTAAAAGGGACAATATGTGTTTTTGTGTTGCCATGTAACAGGATTCTGTGTCTGTCCTCTGAAAATTGTGCTGTCCCGTGGTTTCCTTGAGCAAACAAATATGGATCTAGAACAAGAATTTAGGATACTGGGCAGTTTCCAGTGTTATCTGAGGGATCTCTGTGCCACCAAGAAAGAAGACGAATAGCCTTAAGGAGAGACCAGATATTGAGATCTTAATGACTACAAGGGAGGGAAAAGGGGTCAACTAAATCCTCTTTGTTGGTTATTCCTGACAAAGAACCACATATTTGATTTTGTTTTAAATATTTTTTAGTTGTAGGTGAACACAATATCTTTATTTTATTTATGTGGTGCTGAGGATTGAACCCAGGGTCTCACACATGCAAGATGAGTACTCTACTGCTGAACCATAGCCCCAGCTCCAAGAACCAGGTATTTGTTTGAAACTGTGTGGGAAGACCAATTAACCTCCATCTGAGTAGCACTGAGAGCTTCCAATCAACACTGCATGGAATTAGAAAAAGTAAACAATAACCTAGCTGTAATGGTTTCCAGGCACATCAAATTGTTCAGCCTGTGTACAGTGACTTCAACCTATGCTCATGTAGTTCCAACTGTATATGATTTTCTTTTTTCTAATTTCCTGTCACACAAATTTTGGACTTGTTTAGCCAGCCTCCAAAATTGCATGAGTAATTTCTTGTTACAAATAAATATTTCAAATAATTTATTCTGGATTGGCTTCTGTGACTGAAACTGGTTCTCTGATTGAAACTGATATGCCAGCCACACAGAGCACAAATTCTTAATCTATAAAATCACGAGATTAATAGTTATTGTAAGCCACTGGATTTTGGGATTTTGTTTTTCTTTTTTGCTAGACAACAGTAGATAAACAAAACAATATTAATAAAGTAGTTATCACATCTTTTAGTATCTTAGCTATTTCTAGCATTTGCTTTTCCATACAAATTTTAAAATCAGTTCTCATAGTTTCTTTACAAATTTTATTGGCATTTGATAGGAATTGAATTATATCATAAACTAATTTTATAAGGATTGTATTTTCATAATATTGAATCTTCCTTTATATCTACTAATTGCTCTATTTAATTATTTAATACTTTTAATAGCAATTTAAGTTTTTCTCCAAGTTATTACATATTTTGGCCATACTTTTCTAATTATTTTATATTTTTATTTCTTTATATGTATGCATTTATTAAAATGAAAATTTTATTTGTTGCTATAAGTGGAAAATGATTCTTATACATCAATCTTATATTTATGCAGTCTTGGTAAACTCATTAATTTTAATGGTGAAGTTTATTTTTCATGTCATCCTCTCCTGTAGATCCCCTGTACTTACTTTCAGTCATTTATTCCCTTTCAAGTATCCAGTGTTCTCATGTGGAGACATATTAGGGGAAATGAAGTTCATGAAATTGATACAAAAGAATTTATGGAATTATGTAATATTTATGTCAGTGGACTAATGAACTGATTATGTTAAGGCTCTTATAATCCAATCTTTTCACCTCTACACTTTTTGCATTGTCTTACACATGAGCTTTTGGGGGGACACCACAGATTCAGACCATAACAGCACAATTTAGTGAAAAGATTGTCTTTTCTCTTACCACAGTTATCAAAAATCCATTGGCTATAGCTCTTTGGGTTGACTTCTAGGCTCTGTATTCTATTTTATTATTATATGTGTATGTTTTTACACCAATACCATGTTATTTTTATCACTATTGTTTGTAGTTTATTTTGAAGTCAGGCAGTGTGATGGCACTACTATTTTGTTGCTTTCACTCAAGATTGCTTTGGCTATTGTTTAATGGTTCCATATAATTTGGGATTATTTACTTCTAGTTTTGTGAAAAATGTCATTAACATTTTGATAGAGAATACATTAAATCTGTGCATTGCTCTGGTTAAAATGGACATTTTAACAATATTGTATCTCCTTATCAACAAACATGAGATTTTTTTGCTTTCCATATTTACATGTTTACTTCAATTTCACTCATCAATATTTTGTAGATTTTACTGTAGAGATCTTTCATGTATTCGATTAAGTTCATTCATAGGAATTTATTTTTTAGTAGCTATTATAAATGGGATTGATTTCTTGATTTCTCTTTCAGATAATTGGCACTTGGTATATAGCAATGCTACTGATTTTTGTTTGTTGACTTTGTACCTTGCAACCTTACTGAATTCATTAATTTGAATAGTTTTTTGTGATGTGTTCAAAATTTTTTGTGCACAGATCATATTTGCAAACAGACAATTTGACTTCTTACTTTCCAATTTGGGGCACTTTATTTATTTTTCTTATCTTGTTGCGATGTCTAGGACTTCCAGGACAAGGTTAAGTAAAAGTAGTTAACGTGGGCATCCTTGTCTTATTTCAGATCTTAGAGAAAAAGTATTCTGGTTTTTCTTATTCAGAATGATATTTGTTTTTGGCTTATTAAATGTAGTCTTTTTCATGAGAGATAAGATACTTTTATACTTAATTTGTTCAGAGTTTTTGTCATGAAGGAGTATTGAAAAAAGGCATTTTCTACATCTATTGAGATGAACATATTTTTTCCATTTCTTCTAGGTTATCAAATTTGTTGGCATATAGTTAGTTGTTCATAATAATTTCTAATGATTATTTGTATTCCTGTGTTATCAGTTGTAATGTCTCCTTTTCATATCCAATTTTATTTATTTGAATTTTTTATTTCTTTTTCTTACTATAAGGATATGTCATTTTTGTTTATTTTTTGAAGAAACAGCACTTTGTTTTGCTGATATTTTTACTAATGTTTTAATTTCTTTTAAATTTTATTTATTATTTCTTCTTTTTCCTTCTAACTTAGGATTTGTTCTCTTGTTTTTAAAGTTCCTTGAGGTGCCTACATGGGATGAAATCTTTTTGCTTTTTGAAACAGGCTTTGCATGTTTGTAGTAACAAACACCCTGCTTCTACTGTTGTATTCCGTAGGTTTGTATACTTTCTCTTCATTTTTATATGTTTGAATAAAATTTTAAAATATTTTTCTTGAGTTCTTCCTTGACCCATTGGTTGTCCAAGAGTAAAATGTTTAATCTCCATGTATTTGTGTAGTTTTTCAGCTGTTCTTTTTGTAGATTACTGAACCAACTGCATTGTGGTCAGAGAAGAAACGTGATTTGATTTCAATTACTTTAAGTTTGTTGAGACTCATTGTGTGGCCAAGAATATGGTCTATCCTGGATAGGGTTCCACGCGATGATGAGAAGAATGTGTCCTTCGTAGTCATTGGATTGAATATTCAATATATGTTTTTTTGTAGGTCAATTTGTTCTAGAATGCAATTTAACTTGCTATTTTCTTGTTAGTTTTGTCTGGATCATCTGTCCATTTTCGAAAGTGGGTGTTGAAATCCTCAATTATTATTGTATGTGAGTGTATTTCTCCTTTTATGTATATTCGTATTTGCTGTGTATATTTGAGTGATTCCATATTGGGGGCATATAAATTCATTGTTATTTTCTTTTAATGGATTGGCCCCTTTATAATTATAAAATGATCTTCTCTGTCTCCTTTAACTGCTTTTTATTTAAAGTCTTATTATCTGATATTAGCATGGCTATTTCTACTTTCTTCTGGATTTATTTGCATGGAGTATCTTATTTCATGCCCTCAAATCAGTCCATACATATCCTAAGAGGTGAAGTTATTTTTTGTAAGCAACATGTAGGGTCTTGTTTGTCATCCCTTCAGTCACTCTATGCTTTTATTTGGAGAATTTAATATGCTTACATTCAAGTTAATTATTGATAGGTAAAAAGTAGGTATAGTAATATATACCCATTTTGTAATTTATTTTCTGGTTAACTTATGGTTCCTTTTTTTCTTTACCCCCATCTTTCAGTCTTCTTTGGTGATACAGAAATTTACTCTAGTAGTGCCCTCTGCCCCCTGCCATGGTAGTGGGGTTTGAACCTAGTGCCTCATGCATTTTAGGGAAGCTCCTTACTTACTGAGAGTTATTGTCAATCCCACTAGTAATGTATTTTAATCCTTTATTATTTTAATGCATCTGTTATATATTTTTACTTTGTGTTTACCATGAGACATAAAAATATTTTAGTTATAATAAATATTTTCAAATGATGGCTACTTAATTTGATTGTTAAAATTGGAAAATCGTCAAAAGAAAGAAAAAATGTACTAATACACACTGCATTCTTGTACTCTATTCCTCCTCCAGTATGAATTTTGATGGCCCAATTTATATATTTTTATATTATCTGTATATTAAAATTTTGATGAGCTTATTGTTTTTAATTGTTATGTTTTCTACCCTTTATACTAAATATATGAATGATTTACACACCTGTTTACAATATTGGAGTATTTTGAATTTGTTTGTATTCTTGCTGTCACTAATGAGGTTTTTTGTTTGTTTGTTTTTTGGGTACTGGGAATTGAACTCAGGGGCACTCAACCACTGAGCCACATCCCCAGCCCTATTTGTATTTTATTTAGAGACAGGGTCTCACTGAGTTGCTTCAGCCTCCAGAGTTGTTGGGATTACAGGTGTGCACCACGGTGCCCAGTGCACTAGTGAGTTTTTATATTTTCTAATGTTTTCTTCTCACCCATTAATGTTTCTTTCTTTGGAAAAAGAAAAAGTCTTTGGAGAACTCTCCTTAGTGTTTCTTATAGCACAGGTCTGATGGTGATAAATTCTCTCAGCTCTTGTTTGTTTGTGATATTTGTTTATAATATTCACTTCTAAAGGACAGCTTTTCTGGGTACAGTATTCTTGGTTATGTCTTTTTACTCTCCTTTTGTACTTTGAAAATTTCATGCCACTCTCTCATGGCATGCATGGTTTCTGCTGAAACGTCTGCTGTCTGATGAATTGGTATACTTTCATGTGTTATTTGGTTCTTTTCTTTCTCTTGTAGCATTGACAATCTTTTATTTATTTATTTTATTTATTTATTATTTATTTATTTATTTATTTTTTACCTTTTATCCTTGAAGACTTGATTATAATACATATTGCAGTAGATTGGATTAATTTGTGAGTTTTGACTTTTCTATACCTTGATATTTTTCTCCTACAATAATACAAAACTTCCTGAACCTAGAGAATAATAAAGTATCAAGGTATAGGAAAGGAAACTCACCACTAATATTACTAGAGTTTGGGGAGGAATGACGTTGGCATCTTTTTTTATTCCTACCTTGTTTAATGCATCTTTTCTTATTATTATACTAAAACAAGAAACTGGTCTCTCAACTGACTTCCTTAGCTCTTATAAAGAGCCATTCAAATTTGTTGTTTTGTCAGCACACAATCATTGGAATGTCTTACTCAGCCACATCTTCCTTTATCATCAATAATTTATATATTTATTGAGATATAATTTACATTTTTTTCTTATATTTTCTCTAAGAATCTTTTTTTTTTTTTTTTTTTTTTTTTTTTTTGTACCAGGGATTAAACGCCCCCAGAGCACTTGGCCACTGAGCCACATCCCCAGCCCTATTTTGTATTTTGTTTAGAGACAGGGTCTCACTGAGTTGCTTAGGGCCTGGCTTTTGCTGAGGCTCACTTTGAACTCGCAATCCTCCTGTCCCAGCCTCCCCAGATGCTGGGATTACAAGCCTGTGCCACGGCGGCGCTTGGCTCTAAGCATCTTTGACTACTTCAAGGTTACTGAGATACTCTCATGTTTATTGTTTTAGCATTTATGCTGAAGGACATGACTGATGCGTCTCATATTAACTGTTGAGTATGATACGAAACAGAAAGGAGAGCATTCAGTCTTCTACTGACATGTAAGCAGTAGAAAGGAAGGTAGGTTGAGGCAACTTTATAACCAAATCCACAGTAGGGAAAACTCATATCTTTAGTGTCCACTCAAATCTGGTTTAATGAATTGATATCAAATTACCAAGTACTTTCATTTTCTCAGCATGTGTGTTTACTTTTATTATATAGTTGTTTTTTGCACCTAATGTATTTCACTCACCAAAATTTGTTTAATATTTATTTAGGTTGTTATTAATTTTTCTCTTAATGAATATCTGAATGAAATAAATACAGTTGATACAAACATTCTCATACAACATGTTTTAATAAGAATTTGTTTTTATTTCTCTTAGAAATAAAAGGGGTTGGGGATTTAGCTCAGTGCCAGAGCACTTGCCTAGCATGTGCAAAGTCCTGAATTCTGTTCTGGGCCCTTAAAAAAATTTATAAGAAGAATTTCTGTGTCATAGATATATTTCAGGTTTTGCTTTTTAAAGTAATGAATGAACCATTTTGAAAGTGTTTGAATCACTTTATGCTTGTACCAGCAGTATATGACAATTCTTTTTTCATTCTCACCAATATATAAGGTTCTCATTATTTTTCATTTTAGCCATTTTGATGGTTATGTAGTGATGTCTAATTGTGGTTTTAATTTGCATTTCTCTGTGTCTAATGATATTAAAAACACTTTTTTGTGTTTAGTGGTTATTTTGCATATTCTTTTGTGATAAGTCTATTCAAGTTATTTTTCATTTATTTGAGGGTTATTTATGTATTTGTTACTAAATCACAGGTGTACTTTATATATTTGGAAAGCAAGTACTTGTTAAGTGTTTATTCCATGCACATTTCCTTCGAGTTTATAATTTGCCTGTTTATTTCTTGATAGCAGAAATTTTCAGTTTTAATTAAGACCAGTTTGTCATTTAATCATATACTGACATTAAACAGTAGAAAGGAAGTGAAAGGAAGTTAATCTGTTAGCCTAATTTGCAATGATGTCATTGCACAAAAGACCAAAGGTGAGAGTTTTGTTTGTTTTATATGACTTAGTGTTTCTAAGAATACACAGAGATATGATTAATTCTCAAGTATATATTTGGAATACCAATATAACTCAGTTCTTCTTCTTAATTTTGATGAAAAGCTTTTGTCAATAAAACTTGTTTTATTCTCAAACATAGATTTTCAAACTCGTACACTTCATACTTTTTTAAAAGAGGAACATGCCAGTTAGGAGAACAAACCTACCTTAATGAAAATAGCATTTTACTATTGAACTAAAAATTGTATGTAAAGAGAACTTAAAGTTGAAGACCAAGGGTTATAAGACATTCTTCTCCAAGAAGTGTGTACGTATTTGTGTGTAAGTGTGTGTGTCTGTATGCATGAATACATGTTTCTGTGTGTTTACATTTTAACAGAATTCTCCTGGCACAGATCTGCCTTTCAAATTGCCATGACCTGCAGATAAGAAAAAGCCAGCATATTTCTGCATGACCTTGTTAAATCCAACTCTGAAGGGAATCACTAAGGAAAAAGATTTAGTCCTAATTTGGATTTGTGCCTTTCCATGATCATGTGTTTTAGTCAATCCAGTGCCTCTTGTGGTTGTATTTCATGAGTGAGGAGCAAAAATGATATTATGTGAATTTTATGTTATAAAAGGGTTATTACCTTGGAGCAAAACTCTTTTATCCTGGCTCTAACAACATGATGTTAGCTTTGCAATTCACAAATAATTACTTAATTGACATTTTAGGTAGTTTTATCTTAATTAATTTTTAGGAGTAAAAACCAATATATCTGCTCCAGTAATACTTTCCTGACAAAGGTGAGAAAGAAGACAAGACTCATATAAGGAGATATTTGTGAGTACTACTGGTATGTTTAGTGGTAATTTTGAAATCTGATCTTATTTATAAATGCCTTAAAAGGTTCATCTGCATTTTCTATTGAGTTCCAGAGCAGCATATAATTAAGAAAAATTATGTGTAATTGTAAAACACCCTGTAATTGCTTAATAATCTTTTTATGCTTTGTTTAATGTTTTTTTTTTTTTTTTAAATGTTTCATTCTGTAGAAAGGGTCATGCTTACTTTCAAACTTAAGGACTGGCTTCAAAATTATAGGTGCTGATTTTATGTAGATGCTATAAATTAGCAATTAACTATTAGCTGGGTAACAAATCAAAAGAAAGGAGGTTAGAATAATTTATGCAACAGAAAAGGGAAAAATTGTTAAGAGAAAAAAACAAAATAAAAAAATATTTTTAAAATTTTATTCATGCCACTAGTAGTGTGCTGCTGTGGGTACCCTTACATCTGTGTCTGAAGTTTAAAGTAGAGAAAAAGCAAGAAGCAGTTGAAAAGATTTAAGTAGGAAAACAAAAGGATGTCTGACTTCTTATGAGTGGTACTTGTTTTAGTTATCTTTTTCCCTGCTGTGACTAAAAGAACTGATAAGAACAACTGTGGAGAAGGAAAAGTTTATTTAGGGCCTCACAGTTTCAAAGGTCTTAGTCCATAGAAGGCCAGCTCCATTCCCCAGGACCCAAGGTGAGGCAAAACATCATGGTGGAACAGTGTGGCAGAGGTAAGCAGTTCATATGATGATCAGGAAGCAGAGAGCACTCTCCAGATACAAAATATATATACCACAGCCACTTCCCTAATGAACCACTCCCTCCACCCACACCTTACCTGCATCCAGTCACCACTCAGTTAATCCCATCAATGATTAATTATCTGATTAGGTTAAGGCTATATTCCAATCATTCTCCTCCAAATCTTGCACTGTCTCTCACATGAGCTTTTGAGGAACCACATCTAAACCATAACATTCTGCCCATGGCCCCCAAAAGCTCATACTCATCTGACAATGCACAATACATATAGGCCATTCCCAAGAGTCCCAACAGTTCCAAGAGTGCTCAAAGTTCAAGTCCAAAGTCTTCTCTGAGGCTCAAGACAATCTTGCATTGTAAGCTCCTGTAAAACTAAAAGCAATTTACAAGTATCCAGTATAGAATGGTAGAGAGTAAACATTTCTATTCACAAAATTAGGGGCATAGAAAGCAGGACCAGGACCAAAGCAAGACCAAAATCCATCTGGGCAAACAACTTCTGTAGCTCCATGTCTGGATTTGGGGCACATGGCATGATGATGTTTTTTCCGAAGGGATTGTGTAGCTCTGCCCCTGTGTCCTTGTTGGTTGCAGCCCAAGTAGCTTTTCTGTTGGCTTGTCTGTGCTCAATTGCTGCAGCTTCCCCAGAACAATGTCCCGCATTACTGGCATTTCTTAATCTTGGGGACCGCCACTGCAACTTTGGCTTCCTTCTCATGTCTCCACACCTTGCCTTCTCAGGGAGGGCCCAAAAGGACTTTGACCCTACTGCACTTTGCCTATCTTCCAAAGCCTTCCTTTGAAATCTTGGCAGAGGCCTCCATGACCCCCTAACTCCAGCATCTTGCATTCTTGCAGAATCAGCACCATGTGATTGACACCAAGGTCTGCTGCCATTTTGAGCAGTAGCCAATCCTCCAGGGACCCTGGCTTCAGCAACCTCTGAGTGTCTGGGTGGCTGAGCATGTTGAAAAAACTTCCTAGGTCCCCTTGTGCAAAAAGGATTCTCTGTTGGTCTCTTCTCAAGAGAATTCTTGGGCTGGGGTTGTGGCTCAGTGGTAGAGCACTCGCCTAGCATGTGCGTCCCATGGGTTTGATCCTCAGCACCATGTAAAAAAAAAATAAAGTAAATAAAGGTATTGTGCCCAACTACAACTAAAAGATAAATATTTTTTAAGAGAGAGAGAGAGAGAGAGAGAGAGAGAGGGAGAGAGGGAATTCTCATTTTTACTCCCTGGAGCCTGAGATGGATGTGGCCTTGCCAGCTCCTGAGGTGCCCTCAAGCCATCTTTCTTATTGTCTTTGGGCAAAGTCTTTAGCAGTTCTTTAGTGGCAATAATGTCTTTAACAACTGGAACTTTCTTAGCCCCAGTTTTTACTCCCCAATATCAAGTCCAAGTTTTTCAAATCTTTCTCTCTGCTTTCTACTCCTGATTATCACAATAAATTTGGCTAAAAGCCACCAACAATATTGATGCCACTAACTGATTGCTATGCTGCCTAGACGTTTCTTCCACCAGATTAAGAAGTCCATTGCTTTTAAAATTAGCCTCATGGCAAGTTTCAGGACACAGGCAAAATGTAGACAACGTCTCATCCAAAACATAACACAAATGGGCTTTACTCCAAATTCCAATACGGCCCTCCTTTTTTGAATCCTCTTGAGCCCTGCTTCACCCTCCATGGTTCTATTGGCATTCTGATCTTCTCAGCTTCCACCAGAATCAGCCATTGATCTCTGTTTATAACAATCTAAATTATTTCCAATTTGCAGTGATACCTATCTCAAAATTTCTTCAATCAACTCCAAAAAGCTCCAACAGCTTTTGAACCACATGGTCAGGCACATAGTAATGTCCCCACTCCTGGTACTAATTTCTATTTTAGTTAGATTTTTCTCTGCTGCAACTAAAATGCTTGATGTGAACAACTGTGGAGGAGAAAAAGTTTATTTAGGGGCTCATGGTTTCAGAGGTCTTAGTCCATAGAAGGCTGTCTCCATTCCCTGGGGCTCAAGGTGAAGCAAAACATCATGGTGGAAGAGTGTGAAATAGGGAACCAGCTCACATGATGATCGGAAAGGGGGGGGAGGAGAGACTCTCCATTCTCCACATTCAAAATATGTACCCCATAATCATGCTCCCAATGAACCACTTCCTCTATCCACACCCCACTTGACTCAAGTCATCACTCAGTTAATCCCATCAGAGATTAATTCTATGATTAGGTTAAGGCTATAACCCAATCATTTCTCCTCCAAACCTTGCAGTGTCTCACACATGAGCTTTTGGGGGACACTACACATAAACCATAACAGTACCATTATGGACAGAACTGTTACTCTCACCCAATTTATATACTTAAGCCTCTGTCCACAGTGTGAAAGTACTCAGAGATAGAACCTTTATGGAAATAATTAAGTTTAAATAAGGTTGTAAGGGTGACCTCTCAATTCAATAGAAAAAAGAGGACACAAAGAAAAAAGGCCAGGTAAGGACCACGAGAAAGCAACTGTCTATAAGTAAGCCAAAGAGAGAAGCCTCACCAGACGTCAACATTGCTGGCAATTGCTGACAGAGGTCAGAGAGCCTCCAGACCATGAGAAAATAGATTTTTGTTGTTTAGACCATCCAGTCTGTGGTATTCTGTTATGGCAGCCTGAGCAGACTATTGCATCTCAGGGGGATCTATCTCAGGAGTTTTAATATCAACTTCATACATTAGTATAAATGAAATCTCTATCAGCTGGACCCAGACAACCTTACTTTTACCTTTATAAGCAATTATTATGTTAATCAAATATATATTAACATTTCAAATATCAAGCTGTATATAGCAATTTTCATATAAAATATTTTCACATGAATAAGTTATTTAATTATTAGAAATGTGGAGTTCTTAGAAAGTTATATTCTGATTTCCTACTATCTATCCTAACAAAAGCAGCAAATATGAATATGAAGAGAACTGTCTAAGAAATAAATTGCTCGTTAGCATCCTTCTTTGCATCCACAGAGGCAAGAAAAAAATAGACAAAGAATTTATTAATAGGTTAGATCCTCACTACCAAGAGCATGGTCCACAGGTCAGCAGTCCGGAATCTTGTAGGAAGGCAGACTCTTAGGCTCTACCTAGACCTACAGAATCAAAATTCAAATTTGAACAAGATCCAACATTGCAGTTTATAATGCACTGACTTAGAGCATGGAGACATAAATTAGTTTTCTACAAGAAACAAAGTGATAAGCAAATTAACTACAAAAAAAAAAAATGCATCTGTTTTCCCCCCAAATAAAAAGGACTGGTTTCCAGAGAGATGAAAGTGAACAGTCCACCTTGGTAGGTAAGAAAGTATGTAGGTGGGGAAAATATTCCTCAATATTAGATTTATAGGTCAATGCCATATATTGCTATTAGGAAGAAAAAACTTACATCCCCTTTACTTCATTATGTTTGGCAATGATCTGCTCCACAGTGAAAGAAATGTAGAGATTCTTTTAACAAAGCCTATCATTCTATTTATTTATTTTAGTCAGCCTTTTGCTGCTGTGACTAAAATATCTGACCAGAAAAATTGTAGAGGAGGGAAAGTTTATTTGAGGACTCACGGTTTCAGAAGTCTCAATCCATAGACAGCAGGTTCCACTACTTGGGACTAGAAATGAGGCAGAGAACATCATGGTGGAAGAGTGTGGCAGATGATCAGACAGCAGAAAGAGTCCATTCTGCAGAATATATCCCTAAGGCACACCCCCAATCATCCAGCCACAACCTACCTGCCTTTAGTTACCACTCAGTTAATCTCATCAGGGGATTAATTCACTCATTTGATTAAGACTTTCCTAACCTCATCATTTCTCCTCTTAACTTTCTTGCATTGTCTCACATGTGAACTTTTGGGGTGTACCTCACGTCCAAACCATAACACTATCTATCTATTTATTTAGTTATTGGTACCAGGGATTAAATATAGCCCACTTAATCACAGAGCTACATCCCTAAACACTTCTTAAATTTATTTTTTACTTTTTATTTTGAGACAGGGTCTCACTAAATTGCTTAGGGACTTACTAAGTAAGTTTTGAGGCTGACCTTGAACTTGTGATCATCCTGCTTCAGCCTCATGTGTTGCTAGGATTACAGATATACGCCATCATGCCTGGCTACCAAAGCCCATTATTTTAGATGTTATTTAGTATTTTTTTTACTAATTTAATCAATCTTATTATTATCATTTTTTATTGTGGGATATGGAATGATAATTGACTTTTTTTTTTTCAAATTATTTGTGACATATTCCAACACAATTAATCAAGTAATACACATTTCAATTGAATCAAAATAACACCTTAAGTACATACTAAATTATTGTCTTTTCTTTCATTTTCAAAAGTTCTATTCCATTATAAAACATGTTTTTCCTAGCATTAAGAAAACACTGTTTAGCCAGGCATGGTGGCACACACCTGTAATCCCAGTTACTCAAGAGGCTGAATGAGGAGGATGACAAGTTCAAAGCCAGCCTCAGTAACTTAGCCAGGATCTGAGCAATTTAGTGAGATCCTGTCTCAAAAATAAATTACAAAAAAGGGCTAGGGATGTGGCTCAGGGGTAAAACACTCCTGGGTTCAATACCTGATTAAGGAAAAAGAAAAAAAAATCATTGTTCAACTGTCTGAAGCTTTGGAAACATTTTTAATATCTGTTAGTGTTAAATTTTCATCATCAGTGCCCTTCAACTTTTTTTTTAAAAAAAAAAGTCTCCTGACTTGGTTGTATTTAAGTGAGCTTTATTTTTATTTTAGGAAAAATATCTTGCTTCTATTTAGAATGGAACTTCATTCAATTTATGAGCAACTTTGGAGATAATTAGTGTCTTCTTAGTAGACAGAAACATGGTATCACTCTTCATTTATTCAAGTATTTTATATTCCGCAGTTAATTTGGTGGTTATTTTGTCATATTATGCTAACCTTAAAGCATATTATTCAGTTAATTGGTTGAGAATATCTCATTTAATAAAGTGAATGCACACAGATCTGTTATTTGCTTGACATTGCTAATTTAACATTTTAAAAATTGGTTTCTTGCCTAACTTGCTTAAATATTGCTTAAGTTTAAGCCTTGATTAACCAAAATACAATCTATAACATCATATTATAAAATGAAATACTGGAAAGATGTAACTAACTCCCAAAATATTCCAGAACTTTTTCCTGAGAGGGGAGTTTTAGTAAATACATTTTTCTACTTAACTACGGTTTAAATACTGGACCAGTTATGTCATATTTATTTGTCTTTTGTCTTAAAAACATCAAGAAGTGAGTTTAAAATCTTAAAATCAATTAATGTATTATACCATATTAAAAATAAAGGACAAAACCATGATCATTTCATTCAATTCAGAAAAGAATTTGATATTTCTCAAATTAGTAACAAAAGGAAATTATCTTAAATTGTTAAAGAGTCATTCATGACAAACACATAATTAACACCAAATTTAACTGTGAAATACTTCTGAAAGCTTTCATCTTAAAATCAGGGTATAGATAAGTATGTCCATACTTGCCACTTTTATTAAATAGTTCACTGCATGTTCTAGTAAAAGTACTTAGGTAACAAAATGAAATCAATTGTCCAGATTAGAAAGAAAGAAATAAAATTATTTTAAATTGTATATGAAATGATCTTGTCTGTAAAAATTCTTTAAAAACCTGTATAAATGCAAAATCTACTAGAACTAATAAGTACATTCTGCAAAGTTACATAGTACAAAACCAAGATATAAAAATCAATTTTTTCCTATACATTAGCAGAGAACAATCTGAAAATTAGATTAAGAGTCGCAATTTTAATAGCATCCAAAATAATAGAATACTATGAAAACTATAAAACATATTTTTTCTTTTTTCTTTTTTAAATTTTTATTTATAGTAGTAGTATGTATTACAGATCATACTACACATATAGAGCATCTTTTTACACAAAACAGTTTGTATACAAAGTATATTTGTAGCATTCAAGTCTTCAATCATGCATTTAGAATAACGATATCAATCTTATTCAACCACTTTTTCTTTTTTTTCTTCCTTCTCCCCTTGCTCCCTCCCTTACCCTCCCTACCCTTTGAACATTATAGTGTTCCTCTAATCCTCCTATGTACTCCAACCCAACAATACTGTCAACTGGCCTCCTTATATCAGAGGAAACATTCGGTATTTGGATTTTTGAGATTGACTGATTTCACTTAGCATTATATTCTACAACTTTATCCATTTACCAGCAAATGCCATTATTTTATTCTCTTTTATTGCTGAGTAAAATTTCATTGTGTATATATACCACATTTTCTTTATCCACTCATCTAATGAGGGACATCTAGGTTGGTTCCACAACCTAGCTATTGTGAATTGTGCTGCTATAAACATTGAAGTGGCTGTGTCACTGTAATATGCTGTTTTTAAGTCCTTTGGGAATAGACCCAGGAGTGGGATGGCTGGATCATAGGGTGGTTCCATTCCCATTTTCCCAAGAAATCTCCATACTGCTTTCCATAACAGTTGTACCATTTTGCAGCCCCACCAGCAATGTATGAGTGTGCCTTTTCCCCCACATCCTCTCCAACATTTATTGTTGATTGTGTTCTTGATAGCTGTCATTCTGACTGGAGTGAAATGAAATCTTAGAGTAGTTTTGATTTGCATTTCTCTAACTGCCAGCAATGTTGAGCATTTTTTCATGTATTTGTTGATTAATTGTGTGTCTTCTTCTGAGAAGTGTCTTTTCAATTGCTTAGCCCATTTATCGATTGGATTATGTGTTTTTTTTGGTGTTAAATTTTTGAGTTCTTTATATATTCTAGAAATTAGTGCTCTATCTGATGTGCATATATTAAATGTTTGTTCCCAGTTAGTTGGCTCTCTATTCACTTCACTGATTGTTTCTTTTGCTGAGAAGAAGCTTTTTAGCTTAAATCTATCCCATTCATTAATTCTTGGTATTAATTCTTGTGCTACCAGATTCTTGTTAAAGAACTTGGAGCCTAATCCGACATGTTGGAAATTGGAGCTTACTTTTTCTTCTATTAGGTGTATTGTCTCTGGTCTAATTCCTAAGTCCTTGATCCACTTTGAATTGAATTTTGTGCATGATGAGAGATACAGGTTTAATTTCATTTTGCTGCATATGGCTTTCTGGTTTTCCCAGCACCATTTGTTGAAGAGGCTATCCTTTCTCCACTTACATTTTTGGCACCTTTGTCTAATATAAGATAGCTGAAATTATATGTATTAGTCTCTGTGTCCTCAATTCTGTACCATTGGTCTACTAGTCTATTTTGGTGCCAATACCATGCTGTTTTTGTTACTATTGCTCTATAGTATAATTTAAAGTTTGGTATGGTGATGCCACCTGCTTCACCTCTTTCGTTAAGTTGATTCCCAGGTATTTATTTTTTGATGCTATTGTAAATGGAGTAGTTTCCATCATTCCCGTTTCAGAGGCCTTGTCACTGATGCACAATAATGCCTTTGACTTATTGGTATTGATTTTATATCCTGCTACTTTGCTGAATTCATTTACTAGTTGTAAAAGTTTTCTGGTAGAGATTTTTGGGTCTTCTAGGTATATTATCATGTCATCAACAAATATTGCTAATTTGAGCTCTTCTTTTCCTATCTGGATCCCTTTAATTTCTTTCATCTGTCTAATTGCTCTGGCCAGAGTTTCAAGTACTATGTTAAATAGCAGTGGTGACAGGGGGCATTTCTGTCTTGTTCCAGTTTTTAGAGGGAATGCTTTCAATTTTTCTTCATTTAAGATAATGTTAGCTTGAGGTTTTGCATAGATAGCTTTTATAATGTTGAGATATGTTCCTGTTATTTCTAATTATTCTAAAGCTTTGAACATAAAGGGGTGCTGTATTGTGTGTGTGTGTGTGTGTGTGTGTGTGTGTGTGTGTGTGTGGTACCAGGGATTGAACTCAGGGGCACTTACCCACTGGGCCATATCCCCAGCCCTTTTTTGTATTTTATTTGGAGACAGGGTCTCACTGAGTTGCTAAGTGCCTCACCATTGCTGAGGCTGGCTTTGAACTCGCGATCCTCCTGCCTCAGCCTCCCAAAGTGCTGGGATTACAGGCGTGCGCCACCGCGCCCAGCAGGGGTGCTGTATTTTGTCAAATGCTTTTTCTGCATCTATTGAGATGATCTTATGGTTTTTATCTTTAAGTCTATTGATGTGATGTATTATGTTTATTGATTTCTGAATGTTGAACCAAACTTGCATCCCTGGGATAAACCCCACTTGATCGTGGTGCAGTATCTTTTTGATATGTTTTTGAATCCGATTTGCCAGAATTTTGTTGAGGATTTTTGCATCAATGTTCATTAAAGGTATTGGCCTGAAGTTTTCTTTTTTGGCTGTGTCTTTGCCTGGCCTTGGAATTAATGTGATATTGGCCTCATAGAAATTGTCCGGAAGAGCTCCCTCTTTTTCTATTTCTTGAAATAATTTGAAGAGCATTGATATTAGTTCTTCTTTGAAGGTCTTGTAGAACTCGGCTGTAAACCCATCAGGACCTGGACTTTTTCTTGTTGGTAGTTTTTTGATAACATCTTCTATTTCTTCACTTGAAATTGATTTATTTAAATTGTGTATAGCCTCCAGTTACAGTTTGGGCAATTCATACGACTCTAGAAATCTATCAATGCTTTCAGTATTTTCTATTTCATTAGAGTACAAGTTTTCGAAGTAGTTTCTAATTATCTCCTGTATATCTCAGGTGTTTGTTGGGATATTTCCTTTTTCATCATGGATGTTAGTAATTTGAGTTTTTTCTCTTCTTCTTTTCATTAGCATTGCTAGGGTTCTGTCAATTCCATTTATTTTTTCAAAGAACCAACTTTTGGTTTTGTCAATTCTTTGAATTGTTTCTTTAGTCTCAATTTCATTAATTTCAGCTCTAATTTTAATTATTTCCTGTCTTTTACTGCTCTTAGTGTTGATCTGTTCCTCTTTTTCTAGTGCTTTGAGGTGTGATGTTAAGTCATTTATTTTTTTTTTTTTCTTTTAAGGAAGGAATTTAGTGCAATGAATTTTCCTCTTAATACTGCGTTCATAGTGTCCCAGAGATTTCTATACAATGTATCTGTGTTCTCATTTACCTCTAGGAATTTTTTAATCTCCTCCTTGATGTCTCCTTCAACCCCTTGTTCATTCAGTAGCATGTTGTTTAGCTTCCAGCTGTTGGAGTAGTTTTTGTTATTTCTTGTATTATCATTGATTTCCTATTTTATCCCATTATGGTCTAATAGAATGCAGGGTAGTATTTCTATTTTTTTATATTTGCTGAGCGTTGCCTCGTGACATAATATATGGTCAATTTTGGAGAAGGAGCCATGTGCTGCTGAGATGAAAGTTTATTCACTTACTGAGGGATGAAATATTCTATATATGTCCGTTAGGTCTAAGCTATTAATTGTTTTAACAAGGCCTAAGTTTCTTTATTTAGCTTTTGTTTGGATGATCTATCCATTGGTGAGAGAGGTGTGTTGAAGTCCCCTAGAATAACTGTGTTGTGGTCTATTTTACTCTTGAACTTGAGAAGGGTTTGTTTGATGAATGTAGGTGCTCCATTATTTGGGGCATATAGATTTATATATGTTATATCTTGTTGATGAATGGTTCCCTTAAGTAGTAAGAAATACCCATCTTTATCCCTTTTGATTAGCTTTGGCTTGAAGTCTACCTTATTTGATACAAGAATGGAAACCCCTGCTTGCTTCCGCAGCCCATGTGCGTGATAAGACTTTTCCCAGCCTTTCACCTTCAATCGCTTGATGTCTTTTTCTATGAGGTGTGTTTCTTGTAGGCAACAAATTGTTGGGTTGTTTCTTTTAATCCAATCTGACAATCTGTGTCTTTTAAATGGTGAGTTTAGACCATTAACATTCAAGGTTATTATTGAGATGTGATTCTTATTTCCATCCATTTTTAAATGTATTATGGTAATTAGCTTGATTTGGGTTCTCCTCTGGTTGGTAATTCCTTTACTTTACTATCTCCCTTTGTTGGTTTTCAGTGTTATTTTTCTCTTCTTCTTCGTGGAAAAATTTGCCCAAGATGTTCAGAAGTGCTGGCTTTCGAGTTGTGAAATCTTTTAACTTTTGTTTGTCATGGAAGGTTTTTATTTCATCTTCGAATCTAAAGCTCAATTTTGCTGGATATAAGATTCTTGGTTGACAACCCTTTTCTTTCAGAGCTTGAAATATGCTGTTCCAGGATCTTCTAGCTTTTAAGGTCTGGGTTGAAAAATCTGAGCATCATCTGATCGGTTTCCCCCTATATGTAATCTGCTTCCTTTCTCTTGTGGCTTTTAGTATTCTCTCCTTGCCTAGTATATTAGGCAATTTCATTATAATGTGCCTTGGTGTGGATCTGTTGTGGTTTTGTACTTTTGGTGTTCGGTAAGCCTCTTGAACTTGGTTTTGCCATTCGTTCCTCATGTGTGGAAAATTTTCTTCTATTATTTCATTGAATAAATTACTCATTCCTTTGGTTTGAAACTCTGCACCTTCTTCAACACCAATCACTCTTAGGTTTGGTCTTTTTATGCTGTCCCATAATTCCTGAATGCTCTGTTCTTGTTTTCTTACTTCTTTTGCCATGTCCTCTAGATTTTTCTCCAGGATAAATATTTTGTCTTCATTATCTGAGGTCCTTTCTTCTAGGTGATCTAATCTGTTGGTGATGTTTTCAGTTGAGCATTTAGTTTGGTTTATTTCTTCTTTCATTTCCAGAATTTCCATTTGGTTTTTCTTTAGAATCTCTATCTCCCTATTGAAATAATCTTTTGCTTCTTGTATTTGTTTTTGGAGTTCTTTGTCAAAATGCTCTTTTGCCGCCTCTACTTGCTCTCTCATCTCCTTTTTTATTTCAATCTTAAGATCCATAAACATTTGGAATATGTAATTTCTAAATTCCATCTCTGGCATTTGACCAACTGTGCTTGCCATGGAATCAATTGAGGGGGCCTGTTGGTTGCTTTCAGCCACTTTCTTCCCTTGCTTCTTCATAATGCTTGTGTGTCTATTCTCCTAGCACTGTGGGACCTTGCCTATTTCAATTTCACCTTATAGCCTTATGTTTCTCCTGTGGTACAATGCTGTCAGGTCCCCTTATAAATACCTTACAATTTAAGCTCTAACACTTTCTTTACAGCAAATCCCAGTTTGATTACAATGTACAGATTTAGTTAACCCAGATATTGTTTCCAATTTACTCTGTATGCTTGCGTTGGGGTTTACAGTTTCAGTATTGGATACAGAGATGATATCTTTAGGAAGAAGCAAGTGAGATTACTGAGATGTTCTTTCTTAGGAAGTATAACAGTAGAATTCTATGGAAGTGGTTTAATATCAGCAGACAGGAGAGAAAAGAGAATGGAGTGAGCGATTTAGAGGAAAGACGATTTGTATATAAACCCAAATTATTTAGCCTTTGAGAGAAGAAAGATAAAGGAAGATGGAAAAGAAAAAATAAAAAGGAGCAATGAAAGATAACAAAGAATTAAGAATTATTGTAAGAGAGAGGAGAGAGAAACTGAGTCAAGAAAAATAGAGAATAAACAATATATAACACCGCTTTTCTGTATATTTCAATTGCCCCAGGCCTAGAAGTCCCAATTTCTGCTTATACCTTGTTTTCACCTCTGATGAGTACACAATGACAGGGTGTAAGTAGATAAGATGAGGGCAGAAGAGACTAAAGTGAGAAGGAAGGAAGGAAAGAGGCACACAGACACACAAATAATCCCACTATCAAACAGAACAAAAGCAAAAACAAACAAAAACAAATAAACAAACAAACAAAAACCAACCAAACAAAAAAAACAAAAACAGAGTCGGAGTTTAAGCCAGTTGACTTGGACCACGCCCACAAAGTCACAGTAGAGTCTAGTCTGCAGCTTTGGCCAGCGGCAGATTGGCACAGAGGAATAATGGCTGGGGGGGGGTGGGGGGTGTCAGTACGTGAATAGCACCAAGAAAGCGTTCATCAAAAAGGCATGCATTACCTACGCCCGCCCCCGGTTATAGCTCTTGTGGTTGCTGCGCTGGCCTCAGGCAGTCCCTTTCCTTCGGGCTGCCTGTGCACGTCTCACCAGGTGTTTGCTGTTTTCCGGGCTCTGGATCGTTCCTTGGATGCCTGCAACTGTTTTTCTTTCTCCGTTTCTTTGTCGCGGTCAAGCGCAGCCCTTCTCCAAAATGGCGGCGCCTTCCCCGGTCCCGACAGCCGTATCCTGTTCCTGTGTGTCACTCTGATGTATGCAGGTCCCGTTCAGCAGTTTACGCGAAAGAAGTCTGTGAGGCCGCTGCTCGCGTCTGGCTCTCTTTTTATTCTGCGCTGTTTTTTGCCGTGGTCTGCACTTCCCGTACTGCAATGCTACCACAGCAGCTGCGCCATTAATGCTGGTTCGGCCTGTGGGTCGCTGGCACTGGACTCCGTGCGTCAGCGGTGTTGGAGTTCCTTGTATTTTCACAGTCTGTATGTGCGCGGATGTCTCAGCTCCCTTCCAGTTGCGGGAACGTTGCTAAGAACGCGTTCAATCTTCCCGATAAGACTGTTTTATTGCCAGTCTCCCGAGCGTGCTTCTCTGCTGTCCGCCATCTTTTTTCCCTCTCCCTGTAGACAGCAATTTGTTGGGTTGTTTCTTTTAATCTAATCTGACAACTTGTGTCTTTTGAATGGTGAGTTTAGGCCATTAACATTCAGGGTTATTATTGAGATGTGATTCTTATTTCCATTCATTTTTAATTGTATTATGGTATTTAGCTTGATTTGGATTTTCCTCTGGTTGGTAATTCCTTTAGTTTACTATCTCCCTTTGTTGATTTTCCTTGTTATTTTTCTCTTCTTCGTGGAAAATTTTGCCTAAGATGTTCAGAAGTGCTGGCTTTCGAGTTGTGAAATCTTTTAACTTTTGTTTGTCGTGGAAGGTTTTTATTTCATCTTCGAATCTAAAGCTCAATTTTGCTGGATATAAGATTCTTGGTTGACATCCCTTTTCTTTCAGAGCTTGAAATATGCTATTCCAGGATCTTCTAGCTTTTAAGATCTGGGTTTAAAAATCTGAACAAAGTCTGATCGGTTTCCCTCTATATGTAATCTGCTTCCTTTCTCTTGCTAATGCTGGTTTGGGTTTGTGGGCCACTCGCACTGGACTCAGTGCATCAGTGGTCTGGAGTGCATTGTATTTCACCATCTAGATGTGTGCGGATGTCTCAGCTCCCTCCCAGATGCGGGAGTATTGCTAGGACCGCGTTCAAACTTCTCGCTAAGCCTCTTTTAGTGACAGTCTCTCAAGAGCGCTTCTCTGCTGTCCGCCATCTTTCCCAGGACTTATAAAAACATTTTTGAAAGAAGTTGTTTAGAGACAAGTAGTCTTAAATTATTGAGGTGGCACTATTTCCCAAATTGATGTATAAGAGACAAGGTAATCTCATTAAAAGCCAGAGGGTTATTTTTCAGAAATCAATAATATGATCCTAATATTCATTTGAAAATGCAAGGGATATAGAATAGCCAAAATAATATTTAAAAAGAACAAAGTTGGAAGACTCATACTTCCTGATATCAGACTATAGTAAATGGGATCTGTGGAGCACAGACTTGTACACTCTCACTTTGCAGAATGTGTTTATTAGTTGTCATACATTTTACAATTATGTAAATTATTTAAGATTTTCTACATACAAGATCATTTATCTGCAATTTGAGAATAGACATAGTCAATAACAGAATAAACAATACAAATTAACTCCTTATATTTATGATCAATTAGTTGGGAAGGGTGTGAAAGCAATTCAATGAGGAAAGAATAGTATTCAACAAATGGCACTTACACAATGAACCAACCACATGCAAAAGGATGAAATTAGATCTCTTCCTCACACAAGGCACAAACACCTCAAAATGAATAATAGGAGTACGTATAAGAGTTAACATTATTGGGGCTGGGGTGTAGCTCAGGAGTAGAGAGCTTGCCTAGCACTTGTGAGGTGCTGGGCTCTATCCTCAGCACTACATAAAAAGAAATTAATAAAATAAAGGTATTATGTCCAACTACAACTAAAAAATATTTTTAAAAGGCATAAAAAATGAATAAAAAATTAACATCATAAACTTTTAGACAGAAATATAAGAGTAAATTCTATATGGGTTACACAAAGCCTTCTTAATATGTCAAAATGCAAGTGGAGAAAATATACATCAATTGTACTTCATGAAATTTAAATGTTAACTTTGGATTGGGCAGAGTGGAGTGGGGGAGAGGATGTGAGTGATGGAAGGATGGTAAAATGTGACAGACATCTAATGTCTAGTGACTCGGCATCCTGTACAGCCAGAGGAATGAGAAGTTGTGCTCCATCTGTGTACAGTGTGCCAAAATGCATTCTGCTGTCATATATAACTAATTAGAGCAAATAAAAATAAAGATAATCCAAATATGTGACATAAATTATCATTTAAATTAAAAATAGCTCCCTTTTTCATAGCAAATAAAAAAAGAAATTTAAATATTTTGCTTCAAAGAATGCTATTAAGAAAAGAAAAATACATAATAGAAAAAATATTTGCAATTAGCATATCTGATTAGGGGCTTGTATGTAGAATATATAATAACCTCCTACAATTCAATAATAAGATAATTATCTGTTTTTTAAAAGGACAAATCATTTCCATATACAAATGGCTAATAACCAATGAAAAGTTACTTATACCATTAACCATTAGGGAGATGAAAACAATAGGCCCAATGAAATGCCACATTACATTTACTAGGATGACTATGATTTAAAAAAAGCAAAAGAAAAGAGATAATAATGTTTTAACAAGGATGTAGTTATAGAAATGAGAACCCTCAAACACTGCTGGTCAGGGGGATGTAAAATCATGAAGTCACTTTTGAAAACAGCTGGAAAATTTCTCAAAAGGTTGTAATACCTCTCTTAGGACTTATGCCCTAAAGATATGAAATACCTGTTCACATAAAAACTTGATACAAATACTCATGGCAGCATTTTTAACAAAAGCCAAAAAGTAGAAACAACCTGAAAATCCATCAACTGATAAATGGATAAATAAAATGTGATGGATCTTTACAACAAAATGTTAGTTAGCAATAAAAAAGAAAGACTTATAGATGCTACAACATGAACAAACCTTAAAGATGTTTTGCTAAATCAAATAAGCCACTCACAAAATACCATATATTGTATGATTTCAGTATGCAACATATCCAGAACACCAAGTCTATATAGAGAAAGCACATTTACTTCGACCTAGGAATGGGAGTTTGGGGGAAATGGGGAGGGAGTGTGAATTGGTACAACAGTACTCTTTGAAGTGATGAAATGTCTAAAATTGATTGTTGTTATGGTTATACAACTCTCTGAATATACTAAAATACATTGAGATGTATGCTTATTGGTGAATTGTATGTTATGTGAATTAAATCTCCACAAAGATATCATATTAAAAAAATTTCCCCAGTGTTACTTCCTTTATTCTAGCCTAACAAAAATTTTACCCAAGGACTAAAGAACAAGGGTATTATTCTTTGAAATAGACTCTATCAAGTGTGTTTTACTTATATGTTACTATTGCTATTATCATAAACTTCTAAATTTTATGCTAAACATGAAACTATTCCTAACGTCTCATCTTTACTGGTTGATTAAAATATTCATTATTGCTTTAGAGAACTTTTATTAACAACTGGCTAATGAAAAGGATAAAATTAAATGTAAAAATATCTTTTGGAATAATCATCAAAATTCTTATTTGAAAAATGGAAAATGAGAAAATAACAATTTGACAAACTCAAAGGAGAAATTTACAGAATCTGTAAATTCAGGCCCACGAAATAATAGAAACATTTTGAAACTGAAATAGAAACTCTTATTTCATAAAAGCAAAGCATTACAGACATAACTTTAGTTATAATTTTGATGCATCTACCAGGTAGACAAAAAATCCACCTAAAATATACCTGCCAGATGAATTGATCTCAAAGAAATCACAGTAGACAAATCACTTGCAAGTATAGACTTTGATTTCCTTTTTAGGCCATGATCCATCATCCTCCACGATGTCATTTTGTATGAAGAGTAAAATGCTTGCTTACGTACAGCAGGCTGTATTTGTGGAGTCAATTCATGAATGCTGTCTGAATTTAAATAGTTCTCTTTTATTTGTTTAAAATGAATCTGTGTCATCTGAATGATTTAGGCTTTAGGTCTATGTTTCATAGACCTAAATATTCAATTAGTTTGAATATTTAGTTCCAAATTAGTTTGACCCATTCAGAATCTAAAGCAGGACAATGGGAATGAGTCATTAGTCACTTGCGTAGTTGCATAGCTCTGAAAAGAATAATTAAAAAAAAAAAGCTGCAAAAGTAGAGTTAGCAAAAATAAGGAAGGGAAAAAGGGAGGGAGAGTAGGAGGGAGGAAGGGAAAGAGCAAGGGAGGGGAGGAGGGACAGAAAGAAAGATAGTTCTAGCTAACATCCCACCCTCCTTCAAAATGCTGAAGGTTTAGTAATGGAAATTTATTATGTTCCATTTATAGGACACTGTTTTTGCTTCAGCTTGAAACTCTGACAGTTTACTAAGTTTTTGAGTGAGCTCTAATCATTCTAAATGGGGTGCATGAGAAACCCATGACTGATAATCTGGACCCTAGCTGTCATTGCACTGTTGTCTTACCACAAGTTTGGCTTATTCATCAGGGCATGTAGTTAGCTACTGGGTTGCTTGTCTTTTGTTATGAGGGAATGAATTCCAGTAATCTCAGCAAAAAAAAAAAATTCATGTTTTCCTTTACTTTGGTGCTCAAAATCTAATTATCCTTGGCTTTATCAAAACAAATATTTCAAATCTGAGTTTTAATTCACCTGGGAAGAATTATCAACTATAATGAACGATTTGGAAGTTTGTTGCCCTTTTATCTTGCAATGACCATATAAATTGTTATCTAAATGTTTCCTCCAGATAGATTCATATGCAGGCAATTCTGGGCTACTGGCACGATATTAGAACCCCCCTCCAAGTGACAGTGGTAAGCATCGTTATCTCATCTCATGCCTCACAGGGGTGCATAAAACTTATCATTTATGTGGCTGCTCTAGCTTGTGCTTAGGAAAGATAATTTAACTCACTGGGGGAAGAGTATTTTATAAAAACTATGGATTTTTAAAAGAAAAGGAAAGTAATAACAGCTTAACTCTTGCAGTTAATCAAGTGCTAGAGCTAAAGATATTTGAGAAGAGAGAAAGGTAAACACGGTAGTTTACAAATGGTTAACTGTTCATTGCTATTTATTTTAACCTGTACCTGGAAGAGGCTCTGAAATTTAGATGCACTGAGATAAGGCTGTGAAAAGATGTATATTTAACAAGATGGAGAGGGTTTGTATTCCAGCCCTGACTTTGACTATTGCTCCTGGGCATTTTGTATTACTTCTCTAAACTCAATTTCCTCTTTTAGTTCTAGTTACTCCACAGCCTGGAATGAAAGTGCAATGGGGTAACTCTGCACTTGCACTCAGCAATTATTAGAAAGTGATCAAGAAGTGTTGATTTCCTCTTTGTTTCTGTAGAATCTGTATGATTTTCTGCACTATCACAGGAGTTGAGTTGCACCCTTTGTGCAGGTGATAGGTTTCAGAGCTACATTTTTTCAAGACATGTGGGTTCAATGCTGGAAAAGCACCTCCTTCTTTGTTCCTACAAGCAGCAATGCCTTCTTATTTTTTTCTAAGTGAAGTTCTTGGTGAGTCCTGGTGTCATTTTTCTGATTGGAATTACACAATTAATATTTGTACCAGAGAGAGAAGCATTGAAGACTGACATGCAAGATTCTAAAACATTCTGGTCAAAAACGTGCACTTGGTTTTGGTAGCTATTTGTGTTATTCTCTTTCTCTGTTTTTTTCCTAGGATTTCTGGCAAGAGAATGTGTATACACAGACTATGTGCTCATATACATGTATACATGTCATTTTATTTTAATTAAGCACTTACATAAACTCATGTAAACTGCTATAAATTACCATGATTATGCAGACCTTCTTGTTTCCATCATGAACTGATTTAAACAACCTAGAATATTCCTGTGGTCTTTAATCCTATTACTATCAATTCTTCCCTTCAATCTACTTATCACTTCTTAATCATTTGCCCTACAGCTCCCTGATAAATGGAACTATTCTAGGCCTCCTTTCTTTGTATATTAAAAAAAAAAAATCATTAGTTCTTTCTAATGTGTTGATTTCTGACTACAGATATCATATCAAAATGTTTTAGCATACTGTTCTTCTAAAACTTCCAACCTTTTGAAACTCTAGTGAGTAACCTATTTATTTATTTATTTTGTGTCCTAACTTTTCACTGAAAGCTACATCCAGACCCCTAACTGCAAGGAATTGACAATACTTCAAATACAGAACCAAACCCATCTTATCACAATACCAACCCAATTTCTGGTCTATATTTCTTTCAGCTAACACACACTTACAAAAAAATATATATATATATATATTTATATTTTATATATATATAGATATATAGATATATCCATATATATATAGATATATAGATATATAGATATTGTAACGGGGGATTGAACTCAGGGGCACTCAACCACTAGACCACATCCCCAGTCCCTTTTTTTTTTTTGTATTTCATTAGAGACAGGGTCTCACTGAGTTGCTAAGTGCCTCACCATTGCTGAGGCTGGCTTTGAACTCACCATCCTCCCGTCTCAGCCTCCCAAGTGTTGGGATTACAGGCATGTGCCACAGTGTCCGGCTATTCTTTTATTTTTCAACAGCTCTAGTCACCACCTGAAAATCCTAGAGGCTTATAGTAGAGTGATTTTTATCTATCATATTTTAATTTTTGATTCCTATTTCAAATGTCTTTCTAGAATTAAAAAATCAGTACTAGAGGTCTTCAGGGTAAACTACTGTATTCACCTCTTCATGAACTCTTTAATGAATCTATTTAGCAATTGCCCACACAACTCATTTAGCTTTTAAAATAATTAGTAGTCTAAAATTGTTTTGCTTTGTTTGTATATCTATTCTCCAAGAAATAGATGTTAAACTCTTATGTAGTATTGTTTATGACTAAATACACTGAAGTCCTTCAAATCTGATGGTACTTCACATTCACAGAAAATCATATATTATTCTCACACATAGAGGTTTACTATAATACCTTTCTTTACATTTTTGAATTGGATTGGTCTCAAAGTATAATTGTTGAACAACAACTTTGTATCTACTGTATGATCTGGCAACCAAATTCAATACTGTGCCTACCTTAGTATCTATTACATCAGATATTTTACGTATTTTATATTCTAATCAATTTTATATATTCTCATCTTTTATACTAATTATTAAGAGTTAAATATCATAGGCATTTTATCATGTCATTTTAACATTTCTAGCAGAAAACTGGGCCCATGAATTGAAAAAAGTGTTAAATGATACTCTGCTAACTAATTTATTTGGTTGTTTTTTACCCTCCTCAATTCCTAATGAAGACGTAACATAATTTGTCTCCTTTTTATTATTTGTGTCTTTCAGAATGCTGACATATAACAGGAATTGAATCAAAGTTTGTGGAATACATGAGTAAATGAACAAATAAACTCAAATCCCATTCACATATCTAGAGGAAGCATAATAGATTCTTCAACAAATTAACCAACATGGTCAATTTTTCACTTGTGAATGAGTTTCTGAATTTTAATTCAATCAGAATGAAAGAAATTATATTCACTTGGAAATAAATTAATCTTCCTTATATAGGTATGAATTTTCACTGCCAGTATGAATTTTCACTGTCAGTAGTTGACAAAAACACCCATAGCAAATTATAATATCCCTAGCCTTTTAAGAATTGTGATCTAGCCGGGTACTGTGACGCAGGCCTATAATCCCAGCACTTGGGAGGCTGAGGCAGGAGGATTGTGAGTTCAAAGCCAGCCTCAGAAATGGCGAGGCACTTAGCAACTCAGTGAGACCCTGTCTCTAATAAAACACAAAAAAGGGCTGGGGATATGGCCCTGTGGTCGAGTGCCCCTGAGTTCAATCCCCAGTACCACGGTACCAAAAAAAAAAAAAAAAGAGAGAGAGTTGTGATCTCTTCATGGCACTGCCTTTTGGGATCAACTCCAAAGCTCAAAGTGGTAGGCTTCACATTGGTTTTAAGGCTGCAGCAGTCATCTTTATGTTCTCTTTGGATGAATGGTGGTATTCCTCACAATTATTATCTCCACTGCTGAGAGCTGCATATTCTTTCTTGATTGTATCACTGAATTGCAAAATGCATCTGAATCAAGGAAACAATTATTTCAAGTGATACTTCTTTCTGCAGATTTCATTTTATACGTCTCCCCAGTGCATTAAGTATGTGATTTCAAATCTCAAACACTTGCATCTATATTAGTCACACTCATCTATTTGTCCTATTTTATTAAATGTCTATCTTAAAATATAAAACACAAGTGAAAAGTATGAGATATACTTTTATATGTATCCATAGAATCAGTTTTATTTCCTTAATACTAAAAACCAATATAAGTGGCGAAGTTATGGAAATTATGTGAAAACATCTGTGCCTATGCTTAAGAAATTAATTTTAATGAAGGTTATCTTCCAGTCCTTCTGGGAAAATTATTTGCTCTCATTTCTATTTACCTTCAAGTTTCACTCCTGTCCTCCCCTACCATGGAGATTATTTCTGCCATTATTGTTTTATTTTCAATTTCATCCACTATACACTTTGAAATATGACCTGTCTCCTTAAACTTGTTCTTTTTAAACTTAGGGATTTTCTTGAAGGGTAGAGTTTTCCTTAGTTATCATAAGTAAAGGGCTTCCAACTTTAAACCTCTCTCCACCCTTGTTACTCTATTTGATCCATTATTATGAGAGCAAGTTCTTTATCTTTGGTAGCAATAAAACTACCATTTCTTTTCTTATTTGGTCTCAGATATCACCTAATTTTATCAATGAGAAAGAGCAATGCTCCATGAAGTGATATAGCATGGCTTAGTTATGTAAAGCAGCTGGAATCTCGCCAGTTCTGATTCCAAAATCCTCTGCTCATTCTACTATTCCAGCATTTCCAAATGCTTGCAGATATATATAGCTGTTCTTAAATGTTTGACAAGTTTCCTTGCCAAGTTAAGTAAGTTTGACTTGCTGCGGCTATGTGCTAATTCATGTGAACTATAAAGATTATAAAAATATTGACTGTCTTCAGCAGTTTTGATCTTTTGGTGTGTTCTACCAAGCTGCTAAATTATGGTGATCCTTATCTTTTTGTAGTTGCTCATGTATCTGAGAAATGAACAAAATCAGCTATCAGAATGACATCCATGAATCTAGATCTTAGGAAGTAGTACTACCATTGTATAAAATAAAGTAAAAAATTGTCAGTTGTTGTCACTGACAGAATGAGTTGTCCAATGGTCGAGACATCTGCCTGCTGAATCCTCCTAAAAGGAGGCATTAATAGAATTTTTGAAAATATGATCCTGAAAAATTGTAGATGCTCTGTAAACTTACATTGAAAAATGTCTTCAGTGATCATACATAGCATCCCTCCATCTTCTGAAAAAAACACAGATTACCTCAGATGTAAAAATGGGAATTTTATTTGTCTTTTAATGTTAATTCAGCACATTCACCAGGAGAGAAAAATTGTAGCTGATGAATAAACAAATCTTTGGTACTATGTTCTTGTTAGGAGCAATTACCATTTAGTTTCCTTAAACAATGTATATAGAGTCAAGTATAATTGTCATATTAGCATGACATAGTTTGAGTGCATGTTCTCATTATTTATAGAATATTTTGTTTCATTATAATCCTATCCAGTCTAAGATTCTGTTGCAAGTGAGAAGGTGTATGAACAGATGCTGTGCTAAGGGCTATTCAATGAGTAAATATGAAGCAATTATTCTTATCCAAAATGAGACTGACATGTCCTGTGTAGTCATAATCTTTCTCAAAAAATAAAACAAAATCCCTACTAGCCCTCACATACGTCTCAGAATGTGCAGTTTGAATGCTTGCAATACTTTTTTAGATTCAATAAGCTGATAAAACTTTATACTTCTACAAATGAAAATAACAAGACTGAAGTGTTTTTAATCAGGCTGTGCATAAAGATGTGTGTGTGTGTGTGTGTGTGTGTGTGTGTGTGAGTGTGGTGTGATGTATTCTTTCTTCTTTAAAAATGGGTGAATGGTATTTATTGTTTTTAAGCATATTCCAAAAAACAAAATAACCTTAGCTAAAAGGCATAGTTATTCTTTTCCAGAAATTTAAAGCAAGTGTCTGAAAATAGGTCTTGCAATAGAATTGCTTTTTCCAACAGAATTATAGCATAATTACTGAGGAGACATAATATATTTTACACTGCTCTGTTAGCATTTTTTATTATTTTTTACCCTTTAGAAGATCTTGCTGCACTGAACTCAGAACAGAGGTCATAGTCTACACATCTGACAAATAAATAAGCACAAAAGTAATAATCCTAAATAGAAAATCCTTGTAACTACATTTCACAGAGCAACACTGTATCACCTTTTACCCTTACCTTAGTTATGCTAATCCATCCAGTAAACCACCAAAATTCAATTAAATCAGGAATTCAGTAATATACATTGAAAAACTACCTATATCCATAAGAAATTGTTTTTTAATTGTAGGGTATTACAATCTTCTGGATAATCTCTTTCCAGTGAAGGCAAAATGAATAAATACACCTATCAAGTCTAAGTATTTGGACTTTAGTAGAAGCACACTCCCTATTAAAATATAGGCTAATATATTTTTCAAGATCAATATACCTCAAAGAGCTTTCTGCCATCCTGTGAAAAGAGGAAATTGCTGTTATAAAGATCCTATATCTATAAGTAACTGTTTTTGAGAAAAAATAAATTCTAATAATTAAAATTTATAATATTAAACAAAAATTAAAGATGTCTTGTAAGCTGCCTGTTGTGGCCAGCCACAATGCCGCGGGAGGAAAACTCTCGGAGGCAGAGTAAAGATACTACTACTTTTACTTCTACTTTCTTAGAGAGAGCTTAGAGAGGGAAAGAAAGATTTTTAGAGAGAAAGATTAGAGAGAGCTTTTCTTCTTGTAGAGAGAGCTTTTCTTCTTGTCTTCTTTAGCTTAGAGAGAAAGAAAGATAGATAGAGCTTAGCTTAGAGAAAGATTATTTTTTAGAGCTTCTTTCTTCTTTCTTCTTTCTTCTTTCTTCTTTCTTCCTCGGGAGCCTCGGCCTAACTCTGACCAGTCATTACTTCTTCTATCTGGTTTCTCTTCTGTAACCGCTCTGCCTACGTTCTGGCCGCTCTGATTCTTTTCTCCGACCCGAACTCTTCTTCTGACAGACCGAGCGACTGCACGACTGACTGAATGAATTCATTCTTCTCCTGACTCCGACCGCTTTCACCCGGTTATATACCTTTAGCTTTGCGGGTGCCTCACGTGCATTTACAGGTGCGTCACATACATACTTATTATCAGGTGGAACTTATGGCTTCCAGCTGCCTGCAATAGCCATCTCCCTAATTGGGGCTCCTTCAATGTCTTCCAATACTCATTTTTTTTAACTCAAAACAGTAACATTTATTGTGCACATAAATCTAAAATTTTTTTGTTTCAACCCTCAATTTTTATTCTAAAAAGAATGATCTTTTCATTCTTTGTCCTGTACAACTAAATTGGAATGGTTCAACTCAGAACTATGTATAATGAGAAAGTAAAAATTAAGTGGGCATAAAAGGCGATAGCGGTGTTTATCCCTTGTCCTTCATCCAGGAATCATCTTGGTACTGCAGTGTGGCGGAGCCTATAGAAATTGAAACCTGGATCTGTGAGATACTGGGAACCTTCAGGGATGCTACAAGTCTGCAGAGTAGAAACTGTACTGTCTCAGATCCACATGGCTAGATGGGGAGATACACAAACAACATGAAAAGACAAAGGAATAAAGTGCTCCAAACCAACCAAGATGCTCCAATAATTGAATCCATTGACAAAACAGTAGAAGTAATGTCGGAGAAGGAGTTCAGAACATACTTGGTAAAACTGCTCCATGACTTAAATAATGATATAAGAGAGCAAATACAGGAGTATATGAGCAGTGAAATCAGACAGATGTTTCAGGAGATGAAAGATCACTTCAGTAAAGACATAGATATCCTGAAAAGAAATCAACAAGACATCCTCGAAATGAAGGAATCAGTAAACCAAATTAAAAATTCAATAGAAAGCATCACCAACAGAGGAGACCACTTGGAAAACAGAACCTCAAGCAATGAAGACGAAATATATAATCTTGAAAATAAAGTTGACCACACGGAGAAGATGATAACTTGCATGACATTCCCTCACCCAGACACAATGCCTGAATAGCAACTGCTAAAGCCAATAGAGTGGAGCTACTGTGACTACTTCTGGGCTGATAAGAAGGACCCCCAAGGCAATGGCACCGTGGCTGTGTTCAAACTGCTACTCCAAAAGCAACTGAAAGGCAAACAAATGCAGAAAGCAATGTCTGAATTCATCTGAGAGAGGATAAAGATTGAAGAAGTATATGCAAAGAACTTGGCTAAGCTCTCTCAGAACTCCTTGGTTGCACAGGAGGAAGGCTCCCTGGGAGAAGTGTGGCCCAGGTGAAGAAGAGCCTGGAAGATGAAGCAGAAGTTCATCTTAAGTTCTCTGCCAAGCTTCACAGCAAGGTAGAGAAGCCCCTAATGAACTTTCGTGAGAACTTCAAGAAAGACATGAAGAAGCTGACCGCCACATCACTGACCTCCTCAAGCGACTCGCTGGCTGCGACGCGTTGGTGGAAAAGGCGGGGAAAGCCCTCACAGAGCGGCAGAGAGACCTGGAAATGAAGACCCAGCAGCTGGAGATCAAGCTGAGCAACAAGACGGAGGAGGACATCAAGAAGGCACGGAGAAAGTCCACACAGGCAGGTGATGAACTTATGCGCTGTGTGGACCTCTACAACCAGGCCCAGTCCAAGTGAGGAGATGGTGACCACCACTTTGGAGCTGGAGCAGCTGGAGGTGGAGAGGGTGGAGATGATCAGGCAACATCAGTGCCAACACACACAGCTGCAGCACGAGACAGACATGTTCAACCAAAGCACAGTGGAGCCTATGGACCAACTGCTTCAAAAAGTAGACCCTGCTGAAGACAGAGAGCTATGGGTCAGAGCGCACAAGACGGGCAACATTTGCCCTGTGGAGGTGGAGATGGAGACACGCCTGTGCAGTCCTGGGGGATCCTGCCCAGGAGAGGTGCTGGGGGAGTCTCATGGAGAGGAGGTGGCGGCTCCCCCTGGGTTACACTGCCCTTCCACCCACTCTCCTGTCCACTGAGGAGAGAGGAGATTGCTGGCCATTCCAAAAGTGTGATCTAGACGGCCCAGCTGTGGGATCCCAAATACTCCCAGGTCAAGAAGACAGACCTGCAACGTTGCCCTTGTCTCCAAGACTGAAGCCCTCCCCACCCCCCAAACTCTGCGCCTTGCTTTTTGCTCTGAGAACAAACTGAGGCTGGAATTTTGTGGCCCCTGCTGAGTTCCATAGGGTAGCCATCCCACACTTGTGCCCTTGGATGCCCCAAAGCCCATCCTCCAGCTTGTCCTTATATCTCTGGGGCTTTGGAAAATCAGGGAAGGACTGTCTCTGCATAAAAGCCAATGTCAGTATCATAATCATGGATAGAAGTCACCATCAGCTCAGCCTGCACCTAAAATCCTTTATAGCCCTGTCTATTTTTCTCATTGCATTCTAGGAGCCCAAATCTGCCTCTTCTTGGATGCTTTTCATCCCTGTGGGTCTTGGAAAGGCCTGTTTTCTGTCTTCCCAGACCAACCCTGCCCAGAGAGGTCAGGATGGAACTACCTCATTTGGCAAATTAGCCTCAAGTTGGAGCATTGAATCAAGGTTCCTGTCAGGCCAAGCATCATCTCTGAAGTCTCTGGAAATCCTGATCTCTCCATTCCTCAGCTGCTTTCTCAAGGCAGCCCTCACCCCCCACCCTGCAACCCCTGCCCATTCTCACTAGAGGGAGCTTTCCAAAGTTCCCAGCCAGTTGACCTCCGTCAGCTGTGTGCATGCCAAAAAGCTTTGAGGGATGGACATAGACCAGAAACCAGATGGGGTCTGTCTACCATGGTGTCCTGTCCAACACTGGGCTCCCCTGACCTCCTCTCTCCTAGGCTGCCCACCATGGGCTTGATGGGGCTTGGTCAGTCCCACATGGGGGACAGGTTAGGGCACATGTCTGTCATACCCCATATGACTCCATCTGCTCATGATAGGGTTTGGAATGCTGTCCCTTGTGTGGGCATTGCAGACTCTCGTGGCCATAGGAGTTCATTGCTATCCAGGCATGTCCTACCACCTGGGCCTCTAGCTCCTCTAAACTTTCCAGAGCCCTGTGCCAACCCCTCCTTGGAGAAGCCTGGGCCAAGTGTGACTCAGGAAGCTTTTCAACACTGCTCTGAGTTCAGCCCGTCACTTCCTTTTTCTACTACAGCGAACATGATCTCTACCATGTTAGCTTAGAGAATTAGCCTGAGGGGGCTGGGAGAAAAAATTGACATAGTGAGCAAGGAACAGCTTCTATGCAGAAACCCATGCTCTGAGAGTCCATCTTTCTTCATCTTTCCCATTGATGGCTTTGGACTTGACCCTTCTATCTCCCATGGGGGCAGAATTCTATGAGCACAGTTCACTGATCTTTCCCTCAGTGTTACATGCTAATCATGGATATTAGTCTTGAATCTTTCAGCATCTCTTCCATTGAATTAGAATTGCTTTCTCATAGTTTATATTAGAAAGATGTTCAATATACTAAAGCAAACCAGAAAAAAGGCTATAGCGATATGTATTATATCAGAAAACTAAAACAACACAAATTTATGATTTTAGGCTGTCAATTTATGCTTTGGGAAATTCTTAATCTTCTTTGTTTTCTGGTTTCCAAAACTGCATGACAGCTATTTTAATGTCCAAACAAATTTCTAGCAAAATTTATTCTATATTCTAAAAATCCGTTTAAAGGCATTTAATACTAGAGACTGTACTTATATTCTCAATTCTAGTGTTTAACCTATACTGTCTGTGTAATTTGTATGAGAAGATTGAAACTATTTTCAAAGTATGTGTAATACAGGATAACAATTCTAGCATTCTAAAACAACTCAGTGACCCTAGTATCACCATTTATCTTCAGTGCTAGCATGACCACTGTTGCTGCACCCACTTTGCCTCCTGGAATTAATCACTACCATGAAGACTGTAGTTATTATTTACTCATACTTCTTTATATTTTCTCATGTACAAGCATGTCAGATATTTACACATTTTAAAGAATCATGCTTCACACAGTGGCCCTCTTTATCTCTAGTTATGTGTTTTTTCTCATTAGGCCAAACTTTAAGGATTTTATATATCTAAACAAGCTTAAATTTGCTCAAGATATTTTCCTTTGCTTGTGTAATTTTTTATTTCTCTTTGCCACTGTATGACAGATATATCTCTTGTGTTTGGCATATAGCTTAATTTTGTTTTCATAAAGTCTATCTGACATTGCTTTAATTGGAAGGCATTATGGTTTGGATTTGAGGTGTCCCTCAAAAGCTTTTATTAATATAGGAATATTCAGAGAAGAAATGATTAGACTATGGGAGCTGTAACCTAATTAGTCCATCTTAGTTTGTAGGGACTGACTTGGTAGTAATGGTAGGGAGGTGGGGCATGGCTGGAGGAGGTGGGCCATTGGGCAGGTGCTTCGGAAAGATGCATCTTCTCTGCAGCTTCTTCCTTCCTTCTCTCTCTCCCTTTTTCTCTCCCTCTGGTTCCTGATCCTGCCGTGAACTGAGCAGCTTTCCTCTGCTGGGCCCTTCTATCGTATCATGCTGCCTCACAAGGTGAGGCCCAAAGCAATGGAGTCAGTTATGGGCTGACTGCTGAAACTGTGAGTCCTAAATAAACTCTTCAAGTTGTTTTTATCAGGTATTTTGGTTATGGCAAAACAAAACTGACTAAAACAGAAATTTTGGCTTATTTAATTTGGTTAGATTTACTTGCATTTGTTCTAATATCTTATGTAGTTTTTTCAGTCCACTTTTTTTTTATATTATTATTTTTTCTTTCTACTGTCTAGTTTTCTTTGGGGCTCATTATTGAGTCATATTTCATTTTTCCATTTTGTTCTTCTAATGGTTTGGAACTTATAAGTTTGCCTAGTCCATTTGAGCTGCTATAAGAAAATCCTACATACTGGATAGCTTCTAAATAACAAAAAATTATATCTCACAGTTCTGGAAGCTGGAAGTTCAAGATCAAGGCACAGGCAGATTTAATGACAGGTGAGGACCTGCTTCTCATTTCATAGACAATGTTTTCTTTTGTGTCCATACATTGAAGGAGGGACAAAGCAAATCCCTCAGTCCTCGTTTATAAGGGCACTAATCGCATCCATGAGGGTTCTTCCCTCAAGACCTAATCACTTCCCAAAGGTGATTCACTTCCTAATAACATCACATTAGGTACTAGGTTTTAACATGAATTTTAAGAGAAAACACACATTCAAGCCATAACAATATTTGATTTCTATTATTTTGTGGTTATTTTAAACATTTCAATGGTCCTATTTAAATTTGTGTTCGAAAAAGTAATTTATAGTCATAGAGTAAGTTACCAAAAGTAGAATTCTCATTCAAGGGATATGAGTTTGGGATTTTAAAACACCCAATTAAACGTCATCCTAAGGAGTGATATCAATTTATACAGTGTTGTGGTTTGAATATGAAGTGTCTCCCAAAACTCTTGTGTTAATGCAATAAAATTTCGAGGTGAAATGATTGGATTGTGAGAGCACTAACCCAATTAGACTATCCTGGTTTGAATGGGATGACTGGGTGGTAACTGTAAGCAGGTGGTAATTGTGGCTGCTGGTGGTGGGTCAGTGAGTGTGTGTCCCCAAAGGGTTCATCTTCCTTTTGTTCCCTTCCCTTCTCTCTTTGCTTTCTGGCCACCATGAATGGAGCAGCATTCTCCATTACATCCTTTTGTTATGATGTTCTGCCTCATCTTAGACTCAGCTATGAAGTTAGCCCACCATGAACTGAACCAAAATTACCATTTTCTTCTTTATGTTGTTCTTTGTAGGTATTTTTATCATAGAGACAAAAACTGATTAACATAGAAATTGGTACTGAGTGGTGGGACTCCTTGCTGTGACTAACCTGGACATATGGTTCAGAAGTCTTTGGAAGTGTTTGTGGGAGGAGTTTGGAAAAGTTTGGAAATGCAGGCTAGCAGAGACTTAGAATGCTGTTAAACAGAAGTAATGGGTGATTCTGATATGAGCTCAGAAAACCAGAATGCCAACAGGATGTGGACAGTAAACACTGTGCTAAAAATGTTTCAAAGGGAAATGGTGACTCTGTTGAGAATTGGACTTGAGGTGGTTCATGTAATGTTCTGGAAAAGAACTTGCTACATTATGCCCATGTCCTGAGACTTGTTTGCCTGAATTTAAGGGTGATGGACTAATATGGTGGAGGAAATTTAAAGTCAACACAGCATTTAGGCAGTAGCATGGGTAATGCTGGCAGCATTTAGCCAGCTTTACTTTGATAATTGGGAGCATACAGCAGAGCCGAAAGATGCTTAAATCTTGCAGTTTGATTGAAAACGTGTGTGTAAAAATGGGGTCAAGGAAGGTGTGGTTGTTAAAGAAATTACAGCCAATGAAGAAATGTTAAATACTTTGCACAGAGATAGTAAGAAAGATGCCTTGAGGATATATGAGAACTGGCAGACCACACCTACAAAAGACTCAAGGATGTAAAAGTGAAAACTCATTTAAGAGACCATGGAAATACCCTGCTTGCACTGGGAGGCTAAGAAGTTCTTCGTTTTGCCATGTTCAGTCACTCTGACACTCAGAGGGGATTGCAGCCATGATCCCGGGAGGCACAGCTACTGCTGAAGGTGGCATCACATCTTAATATCAATCACATGTGGCTGGTTCTGCAGGAATGCAGGATGCTGAAGTTAAGGCGTCATGGAGGCTTCCACCAAGATTTCAAAGGAAGGCCTAGAAGACCAGGTAAAGTGTAGCAGCATCAGAATTCCTGCAGGTAGCTTCTGAGAGGGTAATGTGTGAAGCTGGGAAGGTGAAGACAAAGCTGGAATGTAGAACTTAGGAATAAAGATATGCTATTATTGTGAACTGTCTGCCAAAAAGAATTGCTGTCTGCATAGAGAGCCAAGCTAAGGAAAGTCCATGAGCACTACAACTGGCAAGGCCAAATGGGCAGGCCTGCCCAAGCCCTTTGAAGAACACATCTTGCTGCCAGATGTCCTAGATGCTATATGTGGAGCTATGGGAGCTGTTTTCCTGTTGGGTTTCAGTCTTGTTTTAGTCCCATCTTTTCTTTCTATGCTCTGACTCCACCCTTTTGGAATGGAAATATTTACTCTGTGCCACTGTACACTGGATTATATGTAACCTACTTTTGGTCTTTACAGGGACTGTCAGTCAAGAGTTTATTTACCTTGAATTTCAAATGAGACTTTGGACTTGGACTTTGGGGCAATGCTGAAACTGCTAAACTGTGGGGGCTTTTGCAGATACACTAAATGTATTTTGCATTTTGAGAGGGACATGAGTTTTGAGGAGCCAGGGATGAATATTATGGTTTGGATATGAGGTGTTTCCCTAAATCTCCTGTGTTAATGTAAGAATATTCAGAGGTGAAATGATTAAATTATGAGAGCTATAGCCTTGTAATCAGCCCTTCCTAGTTTGAACAGAGTTATCTGGGTGGTACCTGTGGGGTGAGGTGTGGCTGAAGGATGTGGGTCACTGAGGGAATGCCCTGGAAGTGTTCATCTTCCCTGTAGTGCCCCCCCCTCTGCTTTCTGGCTGCCATGAATTGAACAGCAATCCTCTCCTATACCCTTTCACCATGCTGTTCTGCCTCACCTTGGTCTCAGAGCAGTGGGTTGAATCTCTAAATCTATGAGCAGAAATAAACTTTCCCTCCTGTGAGTGGTCCTTGTCAGATATTTTGGTCATGGTGAAAAAATGCTGAGTAACATATACTGCCACTAGAAATTGATGCATAAATGTCTTTTTTCCCCACATTCTTCCAATTGTGAAATATTGCTCTTTATTATTGTTATTTTCATCTATTGCCTAATTGACATTTTATTAGTAGGGTATTTTTTTTTTTTTTGCCAATTTGTCTGTTTAACTACCAAGTTTTATGTGTCAATGATAAAAGGAATCACTTATGTGATGCTAGTTTTTACTGTTTATGTAAAACACTTCAGTTTTTTCGGTTAATTTAGCCTAAAAATTTTCCTCATAACCCTGATGTCATCTTTATTATAGAATTTCCCATTTAAGCAAATAATCACTTATCTGTCATTCTCTCACCCAGACTAGAGTAATAGTATATTCAAATTTCAACTTACATTACCTAACAAGATGCACATGAGTCCCTAAACCCCAGATGTAGAGGTCTTTTTATTTTTCTGAGCTGCAACTATATCTAGCCTCTATAAATCATGCCAAAGTATTAAAGTATTTCAAAAATAGCTTCCAAAAAAAGGGAAGCAAGTGTTTCTAGCCAGTTTGTTTTATTTAATTACAAGCTGAATACCCCATTTTAACTGTTTTTGTCTGACACTTTATTGAATGAACTTCAGTGAAATTAGAAGATTAATGCTTTCCTAGCCTCTAATTTTTTCTATATTTTAATAATTGTTTCCAAAATGTTCACTTCCATTAACTTCATTCAATTATAAGTTTATTCTTAATTGTGGTTACTATACTATGAATTAATAATTAAAATTTAGTTAAGATACTGTTTTAGTTAACTTTTTTGCTGCTGTGACCAAAAGACCTGGCAAGAATAATTTTAAGGAAGAAAGGATTATTTGGAGGCTCATAGTTTCAGAAGTCTCAGTCTATAGATAGCTGGCTTCATTCCTTGGGACTCAAGGTGAGGCAGAACATCATGGTAGAAGAGTATGGTGGAAGAAAGCAGCTCAGGACATCACACCAGGAAGGAGAAAGGGGAAGAGAGAGAGAGAGAGAGAGAGAGAGAGAGAGAGAGAGAGAGAGAGACTGAACCCCTCATCACAGACAAAATATGAACCCCAAAGACACACCCTAATGACCACCTCCTCCAATCACTTTTATCTGCATACTTACCACCCAGTTAATCCCTTTTAAGGGACTAATACACTGATTAGGTTAAGGCTTTTACAATCCAATTATTTCACTTCTTTACTTTCTTGCATTGTCTCACACATGAGTTTTGGGGGACACCTCATATCTAAACCATAACAAATATTGTATCTCTTCACATTTTTGTCATTAATTATAGAAGCACTCATATTAATTTTTTTTCTTTTTTTTAATTTTATTTTTATAATTTTTAATATGTACAACTCATAGTGCATATATTTAGTATCTTTTTACATACAACTGTTTGTATACAAAGTATATTCGTACAATTCAGGTCTTCAATCAATTAAGGAAAATGATATCCGTCTCATTCAACCACCCTTTTTTTTTTTCTCCCCCTCCCTCCCCTCTTGCTCCCTCCCTTGCCCTCCCTTCCCTTGACCATTCTAGTGTTCTTCTAATCCTCCTATGTACCCCCATCCAACAATACTTTGAAATAGCCTCCTTATATAAGAGAGAACATTTGGTACTTGGATTTTTGAGACTGACTAACTTCACTTAGCATTATGTCTTCCAACTTCATCCATTTACCTGCAAATGCCATTAATTTGTTTTCTTTTATTGCGAGTAAAATTCCATTGTGCGTATATACCACATTTTCTTAATCCACTCATTAACTGAGGGACATCTAGGTTGGTTCCACAACCTAGCTATTGTGAATTGTGCAGCTACAAACATTGAGATAGCTGTGTCACTGTAATATGCTGTTTTTAAGTCCTTTGGGAATAGACCCAGGAGTGGGATGGCTGGGTCATAGGATGGTTCCATTCCCAGTCTTCCAAGAAATCTCCATACTGCTTTCCATAATGGTTGCACCATTTTGCAGTCCCACCAGCAATGTATGAGTGTGCCTTTTTCCCCACATCCTCTCCAACATTTATTGTTGTTTGTGTTCTTGATGGCTGCAATTCTGACTGGAGTGAAGTGAAATCTTAGAGTAGTTTTGATTTGCATTTCTCTAATTGCCAGCGATGTTGAACATTTTTTCATGTATTTGTTGATTAATCGTGTATCTTCTTCTGAGAGGTGTCTTCTCAATTCCTTAGCCCATTTATTGATTGGGTTATTTGTTTTATTAGTGTAAAGTTTTTTGAGTTCTTTATATATTCTAGAGATTAGTGCTCTATCTGATGTGCATGTATTAAATATTTGTTCCCAATTGGTTGGCTCTCTATTCACCTCACTGATTGTTTCTTTTGCTGAAAAGAAGCTTTTTAGTTTAAATCTATCCCATTCATTAATTCTTGGTAATAATTCTTGTGCTACAGGATTCTTATTAAGGAACTTGGGGCCTAATCCAACATGTTGGAAATTGGAGCTTACTTTTTCTTCTATTAGGTGTATTGTCTCTGGTCTAATTCCTAGGTCCTTGATCCACTTTGAATTGAGTTTTGTGCATGGTGAGAGATAAAGGTTTAATTTCATTTTGTTGCATATGGATTTCCAGTTTTCCCAGCACCATTTGTTGAAGAGGCTATCCTTTCTCCATTGTAAATTTTTGGCATCTTTGTCTAATATAAGATAGCTGTAATTATATGTATTAGTCTCTGTATCCTCAATTCTGTACCATTGGTCCACCAGTCTGTTTTGGTGCCAATACCATGCTGTTTTTGTTACTATTGCTCTATAGTATAATTTAAAGTCTGGTATGGTGATGCCCCCTGATTCACTTTTCTTGCTCAGGATTGCTTTGGCTATTCTGGGTCTCTTATTTTTCCAGATGAATTTCATGACTGCTATTTCTATTTCTTTGAAGAATGTCATTGGGATTTTGATTGGAATTGCATTAAATCTGTATAATGCTTTTGGTAGTATGGACATTTTGACAATATTAATTCTACCTATCCAAGAGCAAGGTAGGTCTTTCCATCTTCTGAGTTCATCTATAATTTCTTTCTTTAGTATTCTATAATTTTTGTTATAGAGGTCTTTCACCTCTTTTGTTAAGTTGATTCCCAGGTATTTTATTTTTTTTGATGCTATTGCAAATGGGGTATTTTTCATCATTTCCCTTTCAGAGTCTTTGTCGCTGATGTACACAAATGCCTTTGACTTATGTGTATTGATTTTGTATCCTGCAACTTTGCCAAATTCGTTTACTAGTTGTAAAAGTTTTCTGGTAGAGTTTTTTTGGGTCTTCTAGGTAGATTATCATGTCATCAGCAAATAGTGCTAATTTGAGCTCTTCTTTTCCTATCTTGATCCCTTTAATTTCTTTCGTCTGTCTAATTGCTCTGGCCAGAGTTTCCAGTACTATGTTAAATAGCAGTGGTGAAAGGGGGCATCCCTGTCTTGTTCCAGTTTTTAGAGGGAATGCTTTCAATTTTTCTCCATTTAAGATAATGTTAGCTCGGGGCCTTGCATAAATGGCTTTTATAATGTTAAGATATGTTCCTGATATTCCTAGCTTTTCCAGTGTTTTGAACATAAAGGGGTGTTGTATTTTGTCAAATGCTTTTTCTGCGTCAATTGAGATGATCATATGATTTTTGTCTTTAAGTCTATTGATGTGATGTATTATGTTTATTGATTTCCGAATGTTGAACCAGCCTTGCATCCCTGGGATAAACACCACTTGATCATGGTGCACTATCTTTCTGATATGTTTTTGTATCCGATTTGCCAGGATTTTGTTGAGGATTTTTGCATCTATGTTCATTAAAGATATGGGCCTGAAGTTTTCTTTTTTGGATGTGTCTTTGCCTGGCTTTGGAATTAATGTAATTATTGGCCTCATAGAAAGAGTCTAAAAGAGCTCCCTCTTTTTCTATTTCTTGAAATAGTTTGAAGAGCATTGGTATTAGTTCTTCTTTGAAAGTCTTATAGAACTCGGCTGTAAACCCATCAGGTCCAGGACTTTTCCTTGTTGGCAGCTTTTTGATGACATCTTCTATTTCTTCGCTTGTAATTGATCTGTTTAAATTGTGTATAGCCTCCACATCCAGTTTAGGCAAATCGTATGACTCTAGAAATCTGTCAATGCTTTCAGTATTTTCTATTTTATTAGAGTACAAGTTTTCAAAGTAATTTCTAATTATATTCTGTATATCTGAGGTGTTTGTTGTGATATTCCCTTTTTCATCACGAATGTTAGTAATTTGAGTTTTTTCTCTTCCTCTTTTCGTTGCCATCACTAAGGGTCTGTCAATTTTGTTTATTTTTTCAAAGAACCAACTTTTAGTTTTGTCAATTCTTTGAATTGTTGCCTTAGTCTCGATTTCATTAATTTCTGCTCTGATTTTAATTATTTCCTGTCTTCTACTGCTCTTGGTGTTGGTCTGTTCTTCTTTTTCTAATGCTTTGAGGTGTGATGTTAAGTCATTTATTTGTTGGTATTTTTTCCTCTTAAGGAATGAACTCAGTGCAATGAATTTTCCTCTTACTACTGCCTTCATAGTGTCCCAGAGATTTCTATATGAAATATCTGTGTTCTCATTTACCTCTAGGAATTTTTTGATCTCCTCTTTGATGTCTTCTTCAACCCCTTGTTCATTCAGTAGCATGTTGTTTAGCTTCCAGTTGATGGAGTAGTTTTTCTTATTCCTTGTTTTGTCGTTGATTTCCAATTTCATCCCTTTATGGTCCGATAGCATGCAGGGTAGTATCTCTATTTTTTTATATTGGCTGAGAGTTGCCTTGTGACATAATATATGGTCTATTTTGGAGAAGGAGCCATGTGCTGCTGAGAAAAATGTGTATTTGTTTACTGAGGGATGAAATATTCTATATATGTCCGTTAGGTCTAACTTGTTAATTGTTTTGAGGAGGCTTAAAGTTTCTTTGTTTAGCTTTTGTTTGGATGATCTATCCATTGGTGAGAGAGGTGTGTTGAAGTCCCCTAGAATAACTGTGTTGTGGTCTATTTTACTCTTGAACTTAAGAAGCGTTTGTTTGATGAATGTAGGTGCTCCATTATTTGGGGCATACAGATTTATGATTGTTATATCCTGTTGATGGATGATTCCCTTAAGTAATAAGAAATATCCATATTTGTCCCTCTTGATTAGTTTTGGTTTGAAGTCTACCTTATTTGATATGAGAATGGAAACCCCTGCTTGCTTCCGCCGGCCATGTGAGTGATAAGACTTTTCCCAGCCTTTCACTTTCAGTCTGTTGATGTCTTTTTCTATGAGGTGTGTTTCTTGGAGACAGCAAATTGTTGGGTCATTTCTGTTAATCCATTCTGATAATCTGTGTCTTTTGATTGGCGAGTTTAGGCCATTAACATTCAGGGTTATTACTGAGATGTGATTTTTATTCCCATCCATTTTTATTTGAATTATGGTCTTTAGCTTGATTTGGTTTCTCTTCTGGTTGGTATTTCCTTTAGTTTAATATCTCCCTTTGGTGATTTTCATTATCATCTTTCTCTTCTTCTTCATGAAAAATGTTGCCCAGGATGCTCTGAAGTGCTGGCTTTTGAGTTGTGAAATCTTTTAACTTTTGCTTGTCATGGAAGGTTTTTATTTCATTTTCGAATCTAAAGCTTAATTTTGCTGGATATAAGATTCTTGGTTGACATCCCTTTTCTTTCAGAGCTTGAAATATGCTATTACAGGATCTTCTTGCTTTTATGTTCTGGGTTGAAAAATCTGAACATAGTCTGATTGGTTTCCCCCTGTATGTAATTTGCTTCCTTTCTCTTGTGGCTTTTATTATTCTCTCCTTGCTCAGTGTATTAGGCATTTTCATTATAATGTGTCTAGGTGTGGATCTGTTGAGATTTTGTTTGTTTGGTGTTTGGTATGCCTCTTGAACTTGGTTTTCCATTTCATTCCTCAAGCTTGGAAAATTTTCTGTAATTATTTCGTTAAATAGATTACTCATTCCTTTGGCTTGAAACTCTGCCCCTTCCTCTACGCCAATCACTCTTAAGTTTGGTCTTTTTATGTTGTCCCATAATTCTTGGATGTTATGTTCTTGATTTCTAACAAGTTTTGCTGTATGGTCTAAATTCTTCTCTAGGACATATATTTTGTCTTCATTGTCTGAGGTTCTTTCTTCCAAGTGGTCTATTCTGTTGGAGATGTTTTCAATTGAGCTTTTATTTTGCTTTATTCCTTCTTTCATTTCTGGAATTTCTGTTTGGATTCTCTTTAGAGCCTCTATTTCCCTATTGAAGTAATCTTTTACTTCCTGTATTTGTTTTTGGAGTTCTTTGTCAAAATGATCTTTTGCCTCCTGTACCTGCTCCCTCATCTTATTTTTGATTTCATTCTTAAGTTCCATAAACATTTGGCATATGTAATTTCTAAATTCCATCTCTGGCATTTGACCAACTGTGCTTGCCATGACATCTACCGATGAGGTATCTTGATTTGTTTGTGTCATTTTCTTTCCTTGTTTTTTCATGTTGCTTGTGTGTCTATTCTTCCTGCACTGTGGGACCTTGACTATTTCGATTTTACCTTAAAGCCTTATGTTGTTCCTGTAGTACAATGCTATCAGATCACCTTATAATTCCTTTACACTTTTAAAACCTAACACTTTCTATTCAGAAAATCCAAGTTTGATCACAATGTACAGATTTTGTTAACCCAGATATTATTTCCAATTTATTCTGTACGCTTCTGATAGGGTTTTATAGCTTCAAGTATTGGATACAGAGGTGTTATGTTTAGGAAGAAGGAAGTGTCTTGAATTTTTCTTTCTTGGAAAGTATGAAAAGAGATATCTATTGAAGTGGTTTAGTGGAAGTGGTTTAGTATCAGTAGACGATGGAAGAAAGAGAATGGAGTTGACAATTAGGTGAAAAGACCAATTTATATATAAAGTAAGTTGGAAAAGAAAAAAAAATGATAAAAGTGTAGGAATTGGTGTAAGAGAGAGGAGAGAGAGAATCAAGGAAATAGAGAGTAAACTATATATAACACCACTTTGCTACCCAGTTCAATTGCGCCGGTTCTAGAAATCTCAAGTTCTGCGTATAACTTGTTTTTGCCTCTGTTTAGTATGTACTGGCAGGATGTAAACATGAAAGATGAAGGAGGAAGAAAAGATACAAGAGTGAGAAGGAAGAAAAGAAGGAAAGAAAAAAGGAGCGGAAGCAAACAAACACACTAACAATCAATGCGGAAGGAAAAATAAAAAGCAGAACAAAACAAAGCCAAAAAAAGAAAAAGAAAAATAAACAAACAAACAAACTTTTCTGCAATCCAATAAAACAAGCAAACCGACAAAAAGAAAAGAAAAAAAAAAAAAGTCGAACCCCAAGTCTCAGACAAAACGGGCCCTGGGAAGCCCCCCTCTTTTTTTCCTTTCCAGTTCAAACCAATTGCTATTGGATCATGTCCAGACAGTCTGTGATCCTGTTAGTGAAATCAAGGCTGCATCTTAGGCCAGTGGCTGCAAGGTTCAGTGAAGGAGTGGCCCAGGGGGTTTGTGTGTATCAGCAAATGAATGGCACCGGGAAGGGGACCTTCCAGACGGCACCCCCTCCCCAAGCCCACCCACAGTTGCAGCCTCTTGTGGCCACTGCGCTAGCCACAGAAACGCCTTCCCCTGCTGACCACCCGAGTCTCACCCAATTGTGCGTTGTCTTCAGAGAGCTGGAGAGTCCCTGGATGGCTGCAGCCTTCGCTCTCCATCTCCTCCCCTTTTTCTGGGCCAGCCACTGCAGCTTTCAAAGATGGCGGTGCTCTCCTTCCAGTCAACAGCAGCTCCGCAGACTCCTGTATCCTCGCCCATCGATTTCAAAGCCGTTTGGTGGATGTCTCCCTGCCGAAGTGGCACCGGGAAGCCACACCTGTGACTGTGGTGCAGACAGCGCTGCTTCGGACTGTGGCCCGCTCCACTCTGCCTCTGTTTGCTGATCGCCGATCTCTGTCTGGGGCCCCACTATTGAGGGTCCCGTCAGGCGGAGTGTGGATTTGAACTGGTGTTGTGGACCCTCGGTCTCCCGTGGTTCCCCAGCACCAATCCCGCCGGCTGTTATCGCTGGTTTTTATCGCCGGTTTCACGCTGGTGTGCTGTGAGTTTGGCTGGGGTTGCAGTAGTAGCGTGGTCTCCCCACACTGACTTTGTTTCGCACGGCCTGTGCCCCACCCAGGCAGTTTTGCAGGAGCCTCGTGGCTCCAGCCGCTGCAGACAGCTTGTCTCTTTCTCTCCCTGGTAGTGGTAATCAAACCATCCAGGAGATCGGTATTTTCAGCCTATATATATATGATGAAAGGCAATTTATCTGCTTTGTTGGATTCTTTCCACAGAGCTGCCCTGAAGTGCGGCTTCCTCTAATCCGCCATCTTGGATCCCTCCATATTAATTTTGTTTATTCATTGATTTGATAAAATATAACAATAAAATTATAATGAGAATGATTAATTTGTAATATTTATCTATTTATCTTCATTTTAAATATCTATCTTTTTAATACAATAAGCACCCATGAAATCACTACCTCAAAAGAAGATTATGATATTGACAACAATCTACTTCTAACCATCTGATTTAGCTCTTTCACTCAACCATTCCCCTTCCAAGTTAATCATCACCCTGAATCCTCTGTTCTTCATTCCCTTGCTTACATTTCATTGAATGTTTTATTAAATTCCCATGTTTCCCCAAAAGATGTGTGCTTCTGTGTGTTTGTATGCACACAGGGGTGAGAATGGTTTTATGTTAAGTGAACGGTCTCTGAGGTAGAATAAGGGACCATTTATTCTATCGAATCTAAGCAAATTTAAGATTTTACTGAGTATTAGACTTTACTAATAATTTCTAGAATATAAAACAAATGGCATAAGAAAAATAATAAAAATTTGGGATACATTGCAGGAATCCCCAGTTTCTTGCTCATTGCTTTGGACACACATGTTTGGGCTCAAGATAAAATATGAAGAGGTATCTAAAGAGGTTCTGGGTTATTGAGCACTGGGAGCATTTAATTAATTGAAATGTCTCTAATTTCTAAGATCTTCTCCAGGGAGAAATGATTCATAAATCTATGTATTTTTTCAATGTATTTACATTAGACAAACCTAAATCAGGGGCACTAAATTCAAAACATTCCAAAAGCAAAAATTCTGAGGCATCATTAGAATGCATCATTGTCTTCTTTTCCTGGAAGACTGGTTATGTTTACAAGGAAATTAGACTGAATTTTTCGTCTTATTTCCCTCTAGAGCCTTTCTTACTATGTCATCTCTTTTAACCTGTTGAATGGGGTAAATACATTAGAATAACATTAATCACTTCTTTTTTCTGCACTTTCAATGATACATCCAGCTAAGCTTAACCCAGATGACCCCATCTGCAGCTATGACAAGTGAGGGAACGATGCATTCTGCTGCTTCTAGATGTATAAACTTGCTCAAATGTCCTTACACCACATATTACTAGTGGCCAGTGTGTCAGTGTCCCATTGCATGGCTTGTTTACATGTACACTGTCTGTTTACACTGATATCATCACTTTTACAGGAACCTAAATTTTATGTTTACTCACTAACCACCTGCATGATGGAAATGATTACATAACTGTTATAACTTGGAATTATATTATAATAGAAAATTGTACTTGTTATACAATATAAATGCAGAATATGAAATTTTATGTGCTGAGACAAGTAAATCTATAAGCCTAAAGTGAAAGGAAAGGAAACATAAGAAAACCTCTCCAATAACTGAGCACTGCTAACATTCATTGTCTAATGTAAAATGTAGTTAATTAATGTTATGCCTTTCTCAAATGTAGCAGAGTAACCACTTTGGTAAATCAATCAAGTTTATTAAGAAAAAAATAAAATTAATTGTTGGATGAAAATAGTGAAGAAAAGACTAAATATCTGAAAGAATCATTCTGAGATGTACTGGCTGAGAGAAAAAGTTTGTCAGAAGTCACATAACTACTGAGGATGTTAAAACTTGGGACATAACATTAATATTGTGATAAAAAGGATAACATCTCTATATCAAGTTATAATGATAGATGTCACATAATATCAAAATGTGATATCATGCAAAAGTAGTCATTATTACATATTTTACTTACATTTGGATTAAACTATTAATTTGCTGAGAATGGATCAACTCATTATATTAGAGTTTAAAAGAAGTGAGAATTGCTTGACCACTTTATTTTTCATAACACTGAAATCCTATAATAAAGAGAAGAGTTTTTTTCTTAATTCATTCATGTAATGATTACTTTGGGAACCATTGGGTAAATGAGAAGAGGTGCAGTGGTATGGAACACAGTATGGTTGCAAAGGCATCAAGGAAGGAGAGTGCTATGTATGTATATTTTTGAAAATTAGATATGAACGACAAACCACATATTCTTTTATTTATAGAGAATGTTCACAGTCTTCAATAGATCTTGATTCAGAGTTAAAGGGTGTAGGGAAAATGTCCATCACCACCAATTTAGGGTGCATGTTTCCAGCATGCTGTTTGAGGAAATGGCAGATAGTGTAAGATTCTGCTTTCCCCACTGAATATAGTGAACATCACATGGAAAGGTGCTCACATGAGGTTTTGAAATGAGAAATAACATTTGGACACTGTCAATGTCATTTGGATCCTGACAATGACTCTAAAGACTATTTTTAAATTATTCAATTGACTTATTTAAATGCATACATGAACTGATATTTGACCACCTTAGTAGGTCTGCTACCCTGTCTTCTCATAGTTGAAATATCGCAAATTTTAAAGTTTTAACATTGAGGATTAGATAGCGAATCTTAGGAATATCAAATAGTCAAGTGGCTTGATCACCAAGGACATGATCTTTCTCAAAATATATATAATATCCATTCTTCTTTCTTAAGTAAAATAATACCAGTTCTTCTTGGGAAAGCATTCTTTTCAAATCCTTAGTCCATGTGATACAGAAGATGACCAAGCCTGAATGACGTAAACCCACTGTAACTACAGGACAAAAGTAATTATTTAAAAGTGAATTTGCTATCAAAATTTTTTTTCTGGAATGACTGGGAGAAAAAAAAAGACTCCCTGCCACTTTCCTCCACAGAATAGGTAAATTTACACAAATAAAATCAAAGGAAAACAAAAACAAGGAGTGAATGGTGGATTTGTCTCTTTACAGTTACTTTCCTTATAGTAATATAGGTGAGATTCTGCTAGCTTACTGGGATTTGGCTATCATATTTATTTTCTGATTTCTTGGAAGGTCAGATCTTATAAGTAAAAAAGCTAAGTATTTATGGTGTTCATGTAACTTCAGCATGAGTGATCCATACTTTCCAAAACATACAAATAAAACCAAAAAACAAAACAAAAGAAAAAAAAAAACACAGATAATAGGTCTGCAATATGGAGAAGGCTTAATCTAGTCCTGAGTTTACTGTTGGAAAAAAATAGATTAACTTTTCATTGAATCCGCATTAACCACAACTTGTTAGGTACTTTTTTCCCTTTAGCCACATTCAGTATGGTTTTCCGTCATTTGTAAAGGAAAGAATCCTAAATACAATGTATGTTTTGGGAATTTAAAGCCCTGATTCTACAATCAGTAAATAGGTTTAAATCTTGGTCCCTCCACTTGCTAGTTGTGTGGCCTTATTTAAATCTCTTATCTTCTTGGTTCATCAGTTTCATCATCTATACAAAAGGAGGACAAGGGACAATGACAATATTTACTTCATGGGGTCACTGTAATGGCTGAATGAATAATATATGAAAAAAATATATAAAAGATATATATGTAAAAGATCTCAGTTTATCTGGCATATTTTAAAAGTTTAATTAATGTTCATTTTTGTTATTATTTCCTTATTACTATTCACATAAGAATTGTCAGTCATCAAAAGCTGCATCCATATCTATAAGAGAACCCATCAACACAAAAGTACTTTTCAGAGCTGGATAAAATAAATGAATGGAGTGTGAACATGCCAACTATAATCTTAGAGTGAAAGCTCAAAATATATTTCAAGTTTTGGATAGTTTGAGTAATTTGATCGTAATTCCTTCAGTGCTAGTTATGTATGTTCCTCATCCCGTGCCTACAGAGGCTGGAAGTATTGACTTACCAAGTGGTTCAAAGTGGAAAGGGCCAGCCAAGGGAGTGGACTGTTATGGGGGCACATATAAACTTGCTTTAATTTCTTTGTTCTCTCAGACATGTTAAAGGAGGACTGTATATAGACTTCCATTTTGAATCTCTTAATAATTTCCACACCTACATTTAATTGAAATGTGCAGATATTATGTTGCCAAACCATTCCTGACATTTCAGTGAGTAAATGTAAAATAGAATTTTATTTTTAATTTAGTGGAGAGAATTAGTAAAATATGAAGCTGATGAGATGTGAGTGAAATGTGATTTCGGATTCTGGCTGTGTATAGTATAGTCAAATAAAGAGAGTGTTGGAAGATTCTAATTAAGTTTTATCTTATTTATCTTATTGATAGCACTGAAGCAATCATCTAAAATAATTAAGATGTTGTGCTTTATTTTTTTTAAATATGATTTTTCCAAAGGTCAAATGTTGTTATTGTTTTCAAAATCCAGAAACACTGACTTAAGGGAATTGAGGCTATAGATTTGTAATTTCTAACTGGGGCATTTAGTGTCTAGGGAAATTTTAGAGATCTCACTTGTAATTATAAGCATATGAGCTCCAGGGATATTCAAGAAATTATGAATCTGCCCACTTATTGATTTATGCATGCATTGAAATTCTTAGCATTTTATAAAATTTATTTCCTTGAAATGGATTTATAATGTATGTGTATTATATCTATATATTTTATAGATGAGAAAATTAAGGCAAAAGAACTGTGGTAATTTACCTTTTTTAAACAAGTGGCAGAGTTAGAATTCCAACACAGGCGATTTGTTCTCAAACCACAGCCCACACAATCTGCTGTTCCTATGATTAGTAATCACTTAGAATATCGTCATGGTTCTGAACGACATCCGGTTTGTATTCTTCAACTCTCGTTTTCCTGTCTTCATCTCATCACATGTCAGGGGTAACTTTGCTCTAGGTAGATAAAGCATGTTCATCAAATTTTGATGCAATTCATGTGTTAATTTAAACCATTTTCATCATTCCTCTCCTTTAAAGATTTCTTCAAATTTCTCTTTCATATTTATACTCAACCAAACTAACCAAGACTATTTAAAAAAATAATTTTACAACATCCATCTTCAAAGTGAATTGCTCATCTACATATGTGTATGTTATATGATTTTTATAAATTTTCCTTTTTTGTGTGTGTGTGTGTGTGTGTGTGTGGTACCAGGGATTGAACTCAGGGGCACTCGACCACTGGGTCACATCCCCAGACCTTTTTTGTATTTTATTTAGAGACAGGGTCTCACTGAGTTGCTAAGTGCCTCGCCATTGCTGAGGCTGGCTTCGAACTCGTGATCCTCCTGTCTCAGCCTCCCAAAGTGCTGGGATTACAGGCGTGCGCCACTGCGCCCGGCTTAAATTTTCCATTTTAAATTTACCTCAAATAGCACAATAATTGAGATAAAAGATTAGTTTATCAATTAGATGGGAAATAGTCCCTGTTTGTTTTACATGTACATATTGAATTTTTCAAAATTTATGTCAAATTATAAATGATTACATGGTGAATCTTTTATGTATATTTTCTCTCAGGGTTAAGTGTTTCCGTTCTTTTTCCAGTGTTTGCTTAAGCAGGAAATATTACTGATTTAAGTAGTTCAAATTAGGAGAGTATCCCAAAGGGATTTCCCAGTGTATGTAAAGGAATTCTTTGTTTCCTGACCCAGGGGAATATAGACTCCCAGGCTAATTTGTCCTCTTTGGATATGTTTTTCTTCATTTTAAAATTTCTGTAGGTAAAATATTCTTCACCCCAGGATTATTTAAATGACAGATTATCAGAATGGAAGGTATAAAGTTCCCTAGAGATTGTTTATGAGGTGAAAGAGGGAGAATAAGAATCTTGCAACAAATCAGAGCTAACTAGTAATGGAGTTAGTACCATATAATTCACCAAGGAAATGTCACTTCATAACAACATGCAGAGTGTATAAGAATGAGAGCTGAGGAATTCTCTCATTTTTCTTGTCCAATGCATTGTTGGTGACATTAATAATTATCACCATTTAAGTAGCATTGTAAAAGTATTATTTTATGCAATAAACTTAGTGCTAATGTAAATATTATATTTTAAAACTGTGTAATATTCTAAAATGATTGTAGGGTAAAATAAAATTTAAGCTTTAAATATTTAAATCAGGAAAAAAGAAAAAAAAAAAAAAAAACAAGAGGACCACTGACTATTTTTGAACAATTTTTCATAAGGTACTTAACTTTGGTATGCTTGCTTAGTAAAAAATATTCCTTGTCACCTCATACTCATTAATGTAGGACTACTAGCAAAAAAAAAAAAAAGAAAGAAAATTAAAAATAAATAGAAAATATCAAGTGTTGAATTGAAGAGGATATTGAAAAATTGAAATCCATACGAACTGTTTATGGGAATTTAAAATGTACATTTGCTATAGAAAATAGTGTGATAGTTCCTCAAAATATTAAAAATGGAATTACTATATGATTCTGCAACTTGTTAGTATATATCAAAAAGAATTGAAGCATGATCTTGAATATATATTGCACATTCATATTATTAACAGCATTATTAACAACAGCCAACAAATTAAAGAAACCCAAGTGTTCATTGATGGGATAATGCATAAGCAAAATGTGTGGTACATACATTCCTTGTAATATTATTCAGCTTTGAAAAAATGAAAATTTGGAGACATACTGCAACATGGATGAGCCTAAAAGAAATTATGCTAAGTGAAATAAACCAGTTGCAAAATGAAAAATGCTGTAGGATTTCACTTAGATAATGTAGCTAGTACAAACAAATTCATAGATGCAGAAAGTAGAATGGTGATTGCTATGGTGATTACCTGGTTGCTAGAAAATAATGGGGAATTGTTTAATGCATATAAATTTTGACTTTGCATAAAGTTTTGAAGAGTGGTTGTACAGCAGTGTGAGTATACTCAATACTACTGAACTGTACACTTAATTCACTTATTCACCCTACTTAAAAGAACAAAGTCCAACTGGGTTTTATATTTGGTAATCTCTGGAAAATACAAATATCCAGTATTTTTAATAAAATAAATAAAAGTATCATATTACAAACATTTAAAAAGATACTTAATACTATTTTATGCTTACCTTATATGATTTTTATCTATAAATTAAATCATTTCACTTTAAAATCTTTTTAAAAACCAATTATACATTTAAACTGATAAGAAAAATGATTAGTGTAAACAAATGTGATAAAGTTTGCTTTATGTGAACAAATAGACACAGATTGTTTCACATAACAATGAACATTCCCTGAGTTCTACTCAAATATTTAACACCTTTTGCTGGGGCAAAGCATTGTAGGCACTGACCTTGGTGCTGAAGTAAAATTCTGTATTCCTCTGAGATCTGAGCATTTCTACACTGGTTTTGTGATGATACACGCTGAGGGGAGGGAATTGGGGTGAGGCACTAGGTGACAAAGACCTGCAGGAGGATTTCAAAGTATCAGCTACATAACAAGTTCATGGAAATACTTCAATATTGTTTTGGCCAGTCTGGATGTGTTGTTGTGTACTAATGAAATTAGTCCTGGCTTTATTTTACTTATATGCTTTGTAAACTTTATAATTGTATGTGTCTTCTAAATTATTGTAATTAGTTTCAGCACTAAAAATATTGCATTAAAATATGAAAATGGCACTAAATTTAAGATCTGTAGTTGAATTAGATCAAGGTTCTGGAAATTGGAGGTATTAGTACAATAGTAGGGGCTGAATTGTAAACTAATACAATACAAATCAAAGTCAAGAGTGATTCAAAATAAGCATGTAATCTTTAAAATAATTATAGTCTAATGATGTGTATGTCCTATTTCTGAAAACTTTGTTAAGTGGGTCAGGAAAACTGGGCAGAAATGCTTAATTGATTGGTGGAATAGACTAAAATTTTTTTAAATGGGTCTAATACCATCTAATAAAATAAGAATTCAATATGATTGTTTCTGGTCCTGAGAGTTTTAAACATCTTGCTTAATACTGTTTCAGTATATATTTTTGTGAAGTAGATCATCTTTCTGGTTATGGTTGCTAAATTATTGTGAGCTTTAGATTTATACATATAACTTATTTTCTTAGTTTTGTTTGTAAGGGTAACTCTATATTGTTTCTAGTAAACAGAAATAAAATGATTCTCAGATTAGACAAAGACTAGTTTCTTCATTTTATAGCTTTAATGAACCTCTGGGAAAATGGACAGAAATTACCAAAAATAGTATGTATGGTCCCCCACCCCTTCTCTTTTTTCCTCTTGAATCACTGAAAGTAAGTAATGAACAAAGTGCCCTATTATTTAGGAATACTCTGGAATATATGTCTTACAAAGAGAACATAATGTTACATAACTATGCTGCATCCATGAAAATCATAAAATTAACACTGGGACATGCTATTATCTAATAAGACCCCAAATTTCCCCAATAACGTCCTTTATAATGAAAGTATCCAATCAGGGTGGAGTGTGGTGGAACACACTGTACTCCTAATGACTCAGGAGTCTGAGGCAGGACGATGGCAAGTTTCAGGCCAGTATGGACAGATTAGTGAGATCCTGTCTCAAAATTAAAGTAAAAAAAGACTGAGGGGTGTAGTTCAATACCAGTACTCTCACCCCATGTATACAATAAGTGCTCACTTGTGGCATTTATTTATTGTCTTTCTTTTAGATTCCCACATAAATTTTAAAAACATTCCTAATTGGATTCTGTTTTATGTTTTCTCATGATTAGATTAAGTGTATGATTCCTGGAAGGAATATCTGAGAAATGATGCTTTGTTTTTATCTCATTAGTTAATACACAATATGTTAGCCTTGATCATTAGACTAAATGGTATTTGTCATGTTTCTTTATTTTAAGTTATTCTTTTCTTTATATTAAAGAAACATTTTATTGGAAGGAATGTTAAACTATATACATATCACTTTGCTTATCACACATTCATTCACTAATCTTAACATCTATTGATGTTTTTTAGCTGAATAATTATTTCAAAGAAGATTTCCAAATAGTGATTTTTAAAATGAATTATTACTCCTGTCTTTGCTTATTAGCATTTTTACTGTAGGTGACAGTATCTCCACTCTTAATTAACTAAGTAATATCAGATTTGACTGATGGATTCCCATATTGTTTAATGAGTTAAAATTAATGAGTATTGTTATTTAGTTATCTCTATGTTTTGCTTTAAAATTAACTTTTTAAAATATAATTTACCTCCAATAAAATGGAAATATTTAAGTGTGGTGTTGTGAATTTTGGTAAATGTATACATCTGTGTGACTATCAAGCCAAATAAGATATAGATCATTTCTGTTACTATAAAGTGTTCCTTCATGTTTCTTTGCTATCAACATCTCCCCTGTCCATCTACATCATATGGTACAAGGCAACTATTCTTGATTTCAGTCACTAAAGTGCATTTTTGCATATTGTAGAATTTTATATAAATGGAACCCTGCTATATGTACATTAATGTGTCTGGATTATTTAGCTTTTAATAACAATTTAATTTATATCTATGTGTTTGCGTGGCAGTAATTTTTCCTTTTTATTGTTACACAATATTCCATTTATATACTGAAATTTGTTTATTCACTGAATGTTTTAGTCAGCTTTTGGTTAGTTTGACCAAAAAGACCTGACAAAGACAATTTCAGAGGAAAATTTGATTTGGGTCTCAGGGTTTTAGAGGTCTCAGTTCATAGCAGTTGACTCCATTGCTCTGGGCCCAAGGTAAGGCAGAACATCATGATGGAAGAGTGTGGTGGAGGAAAGCAGATGTTAGCAACAAGAAAACAGAGAGAGCACTCCACTCACAAGGGACAAATCATGAACCCTAAAGGCATGCCCTTTGCGACATATTTCCTCTCGCCACACTCCACCTGATTACAGTTACCACCCAGTTAATCCAGATCAGTGGATTGATGCACTGATTAGGATAAGGCTTTCGTAACTTAGTCATTTCACCCCAGACCTTTTTTGCATTATCTTACACATGAACTTTTGACAGACACCTCATATCTAAACCATACTGAACAATAGAAATTTTGGTTATCTTCATTGTGGGAATCAACCTACCATGACCATTTATATACAAAATTTTTGTGCACTGAACATATTGTTTTACTTCATATGGGCAAATATTTCTGTGTAGAATGGGTGAGTCTTGTGATTAATAAACGTGTAACTTAATAATAAACTGCTCAAATGGTTTTCAAAGAGGCCATACCATTTAATGTTTATACCAGCAACATTGGAAACTTTCACATATTTCATAATGTCATCAGTACTTGCCATGTTGGTCTTATTGACTGCTTTTCTTTGTGGTTTTAATTTGAATTTACTTAATGTGTTCACATTACTTTTTTTTTTTTTTTTTTTTTTTTTTTTTTTTTTTTGTGGTACCTGGGATTGAACTCAGGGGCACTTGACCACTGGGCCATATCCCCAGCCCTTTTTTTGTGTTTTTATTAGAGACAGGGTCTCACTGAGTTGCTAAGTGCCTCGCCATTGCTGAGGCTGGCTTTGAACTCATGATCCTACTACCTCAGCTTCCCAAAGTGCTGGGATTACAGGCGTGTGCCACCGCGCCCGGCTTACTTTGTATATTTTTTTTGGTTATTCATGCATCTTTTCTTTGTGAACTATTTAAGTATTTTGTTCAATATTTATCTTCTTGCTCTTTTTCTTCTTACTGAGCTGAATGACTATATATTTGGAATATAATTCCTTCATTATATATTTGTATTACAAGTACTTTCACATTCTATCAATTGCCTTTTGATTTTATTAAAGATATTTTGGGATGATCAGGAGATTTTTTTAATTTGGTGAAATTTAATTCATATTTTTTTCTTCTACCTTTAGACATCTGGTGGTTTTAGGTATTCTGCCTTAACAATCTGCATTTTGAACAGCAGCCCCAATGAAACTCCTCTGCAAAATTCTGGAATTTTTCTCTGTGATATGCTCTGTTCTATAGATCTTCTTTATAGTGCTCTGCTTTGTAAACCCCTGACCACTTCAGATTTACTGAAATCTAGTGTCTGTCTATTCAAGAGCTTTTTACACCTTTTACACATTTTGCTCATGACTCTCAATGTGCCCTCTGTGCCACACTTCTGAATATTCTGTGTTCAATATGGGACTGTCACACTCTGGTTCAATTCCCTTTCCTTTAACTCACAAGGTGTCCACACTGAAAATCTGGGAGAATTTTGGACTCATTTAGTGATTTTTCCTTCTCTCTTGCATCACAGTCTGTTATTGTCTATTACCAAATAGATCAACAATATAAATTTTATATGGTTTGTAGATGTTTATGGTGAAAAGGAAAGTTGAAAGCGATGAAAGCGACAGTCCATTAGGATATGGGTAGAGCTTCTCCATTAGAATAGCAATTAAATTTTGAAATGAATGTTGAAAAATAAAATAGAGGCTGCAACATTATTCTTTCTTATTGATTTTTTTTTAGTTGTGGGTGGACACAACACCTTTATTTATTTATTGTTTATTTATGTGGTGCTGAGGATAGAACCCAGAGCCTCACACATGCAGGAAGAGTGCTCTACCACTGAGCCATAGCCCCAGCCCCTTTCTAATTGATTTTATTTTATAAAATTAAATCCCTGAAACTGAATCCTCACAAATACAATAAATACTCTCACAAATACAATAAATTCATTAAGTTTTTCCATGCATTGCTGAGTTTCCATTGGACTCTATGTCTGGATTTTCTCAGATTAAAATGGAGTCTCAGTACAAGGTGTCCAAGAATAAGAGTAATGAGATTAATCACTTGAATATACTTTCAGAAATCATGGTGTTAAATACAGCCTGGCCCAGTGACACACACCTGAAATCTCAGTGTCTCAAGAGGTTGAGGCAGGAGGATCCCAATTTCAAAGCCAGCCTCAGCAACTTAGCAAGGTCCTATGAAACTTAGCTAGACTGTGTCTCCAAATAAATAAATACATACATAAAAAAGGTTGGGGATTTGATTCAGTGGTAAAGTGCTCCTGGGTCAAAAAAAAAAAAAAAAAAAAAAAGAAGAAAAAGGAAAAAAGAAATCATGGTGTTAAGTACATACAACAAAATGTGTGTGGGTTTCCATAGTGAGTAATAAAATACATACTTAGAAAGGTCTAGAAAATGAAATTTTTCATTCATAATCCTAACAAAATCTTGTGTCAAAAGCAAAAATTGAAGTGAAAAAATGCCAGGAGTAATCTAATTGTCAAAAGATAAACTTCTTGAGGCTGGGGTTGTGGCTAAAGTGGTGGAGCACTCACCTAGCATGTGTGAGGCAGTGAGTTCTATCCTCAGCACCACATAAAAGTAAACAATTAAAAGTATTGTCTCCAACTACAACTAATAGGTATATGTATATATACATATATGTACACATATATATTTAAAAAATATTAACTTCTACTTCTGTGAAACTCTTTTGAATTACATTTAATCACTCCCCATACTTTCATTTGCCACATTTATTATTAGAAGGAACTAACTTTTCTTTTTAAGACTCCAAGTCACATCACTTTCAAACCATTAAAAACTGTTCACTGTAGACATTTCACCTTCTCATGCTTTACTAGAAGTTCATGTTCTTGAACTCTGACCATGACAATATATGTGTTTTTTGTTTTGTTTTTCTCATGCCAAATTGTAACAATTGTGAAGATAAGAAAAATTGGTAAGGGTTTTGTATGAGGAATTCAACTGTCACTGAAATTGATATTGCATTGTTTCTAAATCTCCAACTTCTTGGTCTAATTATTCCTAGCCGATATTATTGTACTTAGATACACACAGAGAAGAACTTGAAGGAAGCTTAGGGTACTTACCTTTTACTTTATATAGCAAAAGAAAATAAATACAGATGGAGTAAAATTCATTGCTCTCTTTTGTCTCCTTTCCCTCTTCCTTGGTCAGCTTAATAGAATTTATACCATGAAGTAGGGAAATGGTGTATTTGGCTACTGTGGGGGGGTAACATCTAATCTGTGTTAATAGATCATCTGTACGTTTTATTTCACTGACTTATGGTGAACTGTTTTTGAATTGAAAAGTTTTTAATTATTTATTTAGTTATTTTTTGTACAATAATAGGTAATGATAATCTAAAGAATTACACTTGCCTAGCAATCTCTGTAGAATCTTTTAAAGGTTGTTGAGAAATGTAAGTATGAATCCAATTTAAAATGGCTTTACTAAGACAGAAAAGAGTTTTTGCCAGTTTCTCTACTGTTAGCTAGTGCTTCTGAACCTTTCCAATGTTTAAGAACCACCTGGTAAACAGACCCTCCCCCAGATTTCCTGGTTCATTACATATGGGTGGGGCCCCAAAACCTGCATTTCTAAGAAATACCCAGGTGGTACTTATTCTGCTTGGAGAAACTCTGCACTTAAAAACTAACACATTATCTGAACAGAGCTGATTTCCGAAGGCAGAATATTTCACAAGTGGTAAATATATTTGCTAACTTGGCCAAGTGCCTGCTGTTGAAAGGAAACTATAAATATTGCATCTTTATGCTTAAGTGTTTTAATTCCTGTATTCATAACAATAATATTTGTTGTGGTGCTGCAGTTTATATTATAGTTCCCCCTGCAATTGAATAGCTCCTTTATTCTAGGAAAGCTTGGACTATTGTACTTGGATACAAAATTCATGTTCATTTTTCCTTGTCAGACCAAGTTTGACTTGTAAATTTCCACTGAATATTTGCTTGTGTTCTGTAATGTAACTTGCATTAAACTATAAGGCAATAATTCAATTTGACTTAACATTGCACCACTAACTCTGCCCCCTTTTCTCTACCCTATAGTATAAGATTTTCACCCTATGTACCTTTCTCTCACATATAGATCATGATGTATTATTTTCTGCTTCTAAGTGGAAACACATTCAAGGCATATTATTAATTAAAGAAACTTTCATTCTATACACAGCTTATTTTTTAAAAGGTCAGTTCGTTTAACTCATTCAACTGGAATCATCTGGTAATTCAGGCTTCTTTCGTTCCTTAATTTATTTCCTTTTTGCTTTTTCTCCTAACACACACATGCACATGTGTGGGCATAAGCACACACACATCATACACATGGTGCATACACATACATGTGCATACAGCATTGCTTAGTCATCATAATAATATTGATGTGTTTTATAATATCTTGGATTTTAAATATTATATACTGGAAAAATGCTCTAAAATTTACACAAATAAGAAAGTCTAGTCATAAAAATCTCCTAGATGACACCCAGCTAATCAACATGGCTCAGTGTTTGTTGTGCTGTTTCTTTGAGATCAATTCTTAGGCATAACAAATATGAATAATACAATGACAGTCTCTTCCACTTACCATGAATACACAATAATATGCATTAAATTTTCTGTCCCCAAAGAAAACCTTAATGAAGGTGATTCTGTGTATATTATTTTTATCTAAGAAATGACTATATATTTTTTTCAAGATGGTGGAAAGAGGAGGTTACTTACTTGGCTGCTTCGTGGTGTGAAACCAAGAAAGCAGACAGGTAGCTTCTCTTCAATGTGGGTGAACAGCAACAACAACAAACAAAAGGCAGGGGAATTTTATTGGAATTTAAAACTGGACATTCAAAGCAGTTAGGGGACTCAGGAGGTTGGTTGGATAGAATAAAATAAGGAAGAAACCCCCAGATGTACTGGCAATGTCATGTTTGGGCCAGAAGCACCAGCATGTCTGCATACGGAATGTTTAGAAATCAAGGACATTGCCCCACAAACCTGAAAGATGAACTGCCAATATCCTGTGCAGGGGTGGAGTGGGGGAAGGAACTGCCATCTATCCAAGAGGCCTGCAAAGGACAAAGGAAGAAACCATTTTGCAGTACCGGTGCTGGGGCTGGCAGATGAGAGAACTGATTTCTGGCAAACCTAAGTTTGACCCAAAATACAAGCCCAGTAAACACATACTGCATAACATAGAGTGTGCTTAAGTGACCATGAGAAAATCAAATGTGGAGAGAAGTTTACACAGGGGACAACTGGTCATGGAAACCCACCCAGCTCTACCTTTCCCCCTCCAATTTGGCTGCTTGAAGGACCAGCTGGGATAGACAAAGCTGGCCAAGAAGTTGAAAAGGTGAGGGTGGGAGAGATTGTTTAGAGACAGAACCCAAGACCAGGAAATCTGGGACTAAGAATTGATTCCCCCTTCACAAAAGTGGAACCCAAAGAAGAACACTGGATACAGTTTCCAGCATGGACCAACAAGTACTAGGACCTGGATGTGTGCTGATTTAAAATCTCCAGACCAATTGATATTTCGTGAAGAGCCTGGAGCCCACCTAAGCCTAAACCTGCCTCCAGAAATTCTGCCTACATGATTCCGTCTCTCACTCCAGCAATCCAGAAGATGAAGCATCACACTCCAGATGATCACACCTAAATCTGCTGAGAATCTTTTGAACACCAATGGAAAGAATTCTTCAAATTTTCATCTCTCTTTGTTTTATTAATTTCTCTGTTTAATTGTGATCTTAATATTACATGAACATTTATACATATTCATATTTCATTTTTTCTCACTTCTAGCATTTTTGAAGTCAGTTATTCTTCATGAATGAATTTTTTTTGAGGACTATGATGTGTAATTAGTATATTTCAGTTTTGTATTATTTAATTTTTATTTTTAATTTTTAAAATTTTTAAATTTTTTAAAAAAAATTTACTTTATATATATATATATATTTTCTCCTGTTTCCCTTGATTCTCTCTTTTCTTCTGTTAACAGCCAATCTCTATCATTCTTGCTTCCACTCTATCTCTAATTTTTTACTTCTATCTTCTTTCTTCCTCTCTCATAATCATAACATCTTATATCACTTCTGTTCTCTCCATTTGAAATCATAAGCCTTTCACAAACTTGCTCTTTTTATTGTAGATAATAACTGATCATGTTATTTCTGTTTATTATGATACTTAATATTGTAGACTTCATACTAGGAACTATTTGGTTTAATGCTATATATTGTTTGCATTAGTTGTTGTTATCACTTGTCTCCCCCTGAACAGTGAGATATTGGAAACTTTCAGGGACACTTAAGTCCACAGGGTAGAAACTCTACTGTCTCAGATCTACATTGTTAGATGGATGGACATACAAACAAAATGAAAAAGCGAGGGAATAACTCATCCCAAACAAACCAAGATACTCCAATAACAGAATACTTCAACATCACAGTGGAAGATATGTCAGAGAAGGAGTTTAGAATGTACATAGTAAATCTGATCTGTGAAGTAAAATGACAATATAAGGGAGAAAAATCATAGAGAAAATACAAGAAGTGAAAGATCATGTCAATAAAGGGACAGAGATTCTAAAAAAATAAAAAAGCAGAAATCCTTTAAATGAAGAAATCAATAAACCAAATTAAAAATTCAATTGAAAGCATTATGAACAGACTAGATCACTTGGAAGACAGGGTTTCAGGCAATAAAGAAAAATATATAATCTTGAAAACAGAGTTGATTGTGGAGAAAAGATGATCCAAGGCCATGAATAGAACTTCCAAGAAATATGGGATAACATGAAAAGACCAAATTTAATATTTATTAGGATAGATGAAGGCTTGTAGATACAAACAAAAGGAATGCACAATCTTCTCAACGAAAAAATATCAGAAAATTTCCCGAATCTAAGAATGAGATGGAAAATCCAATATGGAAAGCTTACAGGACCCCAATTGTACAAAAGTACAACAGACACACCAAGGCACATTATTATGAAAATGCCTAACGTACAAAATATGGATAGAATCTTAAAGGCTGTGAGAGAAAAAATGATAGGTAACATTTAGGAAGAAACTAATCCAGCTTTCAGCTAATCACTCAACTCTTACCCTCAAAGCTAGGTCTTGGAACAATATGTCAAGCTATGCCAGAAAATGAATGTTATCCTAGAATGTTATACAGGCAAAATTAAGCTTCAGAATGGAGGATGAAATAAATACTTTCCCATGATCAATAAAAGTTAAAAAAAAAATTTCACAACTAGAAAGCCTACACTATAAAACATGATCAGTAAGATATTTCATGAAGAGGAAATAAAAAAAATAAAAATGAAAACCAGCAAAGGGAAGAACAATGAATCAATGGAAAGTTGGAAGGGGGTACATAGGATCAGAGGAACACAAGAATGGTCAATGGAAAGGGAAGGGAAGGGAGGGAGCAAGGGGGGAGGGGAGGAAGAAAAAAAATTGGTGGTTGAATGAGATGGATATCATTATCCTAAATGCATGATTGAAGATCTTAATGGTACTTATATACTTTGTATACAAGCAGTTGTATGTAAAAAGATACTATACTTGTGCATTATGAATAAGTAAATAAATAATTTATAAATAAAAAATAAAAAAAAATACAAAAAAGGGCTGGGGATGTGACCCAGTGGTCGAGTGCCCCTGAGTTCAATCCCTGGTACCACAAAAGAATAAATAAATAAATAAAAAGAGTGTAAAAAAAAAACATAAATAAATCAAAATTACAGGGAATAAAAATTATATCTCAATAATAACATTGAATATAAAATGGCCTAAACTTATCAATCAAAACACATAGACATACAGATTGAATTAAAAAACAAGACCCAACAATACACTGTCTCCAAGAGACTCACCTTATAAGCAAAGACATCCACAGACCCAAAGTAAAAAGATGGGAAAAAAAATATATCATTCACATGGATCTCATAAACAAGCAGGGGTTTCTATCCCCATATCACATAAAGTGGACTTCAAGCCAATCAAAAGGGACAAAGAAGGGCATTTCATACTGCTTGAGGGAATTATACATCAACAAGATGCAACCATCATAAATATTTATGTCCCAAACAATGGAGCACCTATATACATCAAACAAACCCTACTCAATTACAAAAGCAAACAGACCACAACACAGTAATACTGGGTGACTTTAACAGACCTTTCTCTCCACTCGATAGATCCTCTGAACAAAAACTAAATAAAGAAGCTATAGAACTAAAAAATACAATTGATAATTTAGACTTAACAGACATATGTAGAATATTTCATCCACTGATGACTGAATACACTTTCTTCTGACAATCACATGGCTCCTTCTCTAAAATAGGCCATATCTTAGGTTACAAACCAATTCTAAGCAAATACCAAAAAATATAGATAATACTTTGCATCCTATTAGATTATAATGGAATGAAATTTAAAAATCAATGACAAAATAAAAAAAAAAATAGAAGCTACTCTAATACTTGGAGACTAAATAAACCACTATTGAATGATGAATGAATAGCAGAGGAAATCAGAGATGAAATAAATAAATACTTAGGCATAAATGAGAATAGTGATACAACAAATCAAAGTCTCTGGGACACTATGAAGTCAGTACTAAGAAGAAAGTTCACTGCATTGAGCTCATTCAAGAATAGAAAGTCAACAAATAAATAACTTAACATTACATCTCAAAGCCCTAGAAAAAGAAGAACAAAGCAACATGAAAAGCAATAGAAGAAAGGAAATAATTAAAAGCAGAACTGAAACCAATAAAATTGAAAAAAAGAAATGATCCAAAAAATTTAAAAAATTAAAGTTCATTCTTTGAAAAAATAAATAAAATTGATAAATCCTTAGCCAAGCTAACAAAGAGAGACAAAACTCAAAATTACTAAAATTCATGATGAAAAAGGAAATATCATGACAGACACTACTGAAATACAAATGATAATCAGAACATATTTTGAAAATTTATACTCCAATAAAATAAAAAATCTCAAAACATATCAACAAATTTATAGAGACATATGAACTACTTAAATTGAATCCGGAGAACATAGAAAATCTAAACAGATCCATTTCAAGCAATGAAATTGAAGATGCCACTAAAAACCTACCAGTCAAGAAAAGGCCAGCATCAGATGGATTCTCAGCCGAGTTCCATGGGATGTTCAAAGAAGAACTAACACCCATCCTCCTTAAATTATTTCATGAAATAGAAAATGAAGGAACCCTTACAAATTCATTCTATGAAGCTGTTATCACACCAATACCAAAACTAGACAGACACATCAAAGATTAAAAAAAAAAAACTTCAGATCAATATCCCTGATGAATACATATGCAAACATTCTTAATAAAATCCTGGCAAATCACATACAAAAACATTAAAAGGACAGTGCACCATGATCCAGTGGGGTTTATCTCGGGGATTCAAGTTTGGTTCAACATATGGAAATCAATAAACATAATTCCTCAGATCAGTAGACATAAAAACAAGAATCAGATGATTATCTCAACAGATACAGAAAAAGTATTTGACAAAATACAGCACTCCTTCATATTCAAAACACTAGAAAAAACTAGGGTAGAAACATGCCTCAACATTTTAAAAGCTATCTATCCTAAACCCAAGGCCAACATCAATCTCTAAATGGAGATTGAAAGCATTCCCTCTAAAATTGGAACAAGACAGGGGAGCTCTCTTTCACAACTTCTATTTAGCATAGTCCTTGAAATTCTACTCAGAGCAATTGCAGAGAAGACAGAAATTAAAGGGATATAAATAGGAAAAGAAGAACTCAAGCTATCCCTATTTGCTGATGACATGATTCTATATTTAGAAGACCCAAAAAACTCCACCAGAAAATTTTTTGAATTCATAAAAGAATTTAGCAAAGTGGCAGGATATAAAATTAACACCCATAAATCAATTGTGTTTCTAAATCAGTAATGAATCAACCAAAAAATAAATTAGGAAAATATCCCATTCACAATAGCCTCAAAGAAAATAAAATATTTGGCAATCAATCTAACAAAAGAGGTGAAAGACCTCTACAATGAAAACTACAGAACACTAAAGAAATTGAAGAAGTTCTTAGAAGATGGAAAGTTCTCCCATGTTCTTGGATCAGCAGAATTAATATTGACAATATGGTTATACTACCAAAAGCACTATACAGATTCAATGCAATTTCTATTAAGATTCTGATGACATTCTTCATAGAAATAGAAAAAGCAGTCATGAAGTTGGATTTGGAAAAATGAAAGGCCCAGAATAGCCAAAGCAATCATCAGCAAGAAAAGTGAAGTAGGAGACATTCACGATACCAGAACTTAAATTATATTACAGAACTATAGTAGCAAAAACAGCATGGTAAACAGATATGAAGATCAATGATACAGAATAGAAGACACAGAAACAAACCCACATAAACACAATTATTTCATACTAGACAAAGGCACCATAAACATATATCAGAGAAAAGATAGCCTACTTAACAAATGGTGCTGGAAACCCATATGTTAAAAAGAAATGAAATTTAGAACACTATCTCTAATCTTGCACAAAATTCAACTCAATGTGAGTAAGGGACCAAGGCATTAGACAAGAGATCCTGTGCCTGTTAGAAGAAAAAAATCTCATCAAGTCAGTTTTAAAAACCAAAATTCCTCATGGCAAGATTCCCAAAGTAACAGCAAGAAGTAAAATCAAGAATCAACAAATGGGGGGATTGTATCAAACCCTCCCTGGTACCACAAAAAAAAAAAAAAAAAAAAAAAAAAAAACTTCTTCACAGCAAAGAAATCAATCAAAAGCCAGGTATGGTGGCACATGTCTGTAATCCCAGTGCTAAGGAGGCTGAAACAGGAGGGTCACAAATTCAAAGCCAGCCTCAGCAATGGTGAGGCACTAAGAAACTCAGTGAGACCCTGTCTCTAAAATAAAAAATACAAAATAGGGCTCGGGATGTGGCTCAGTGGTTGAGTGTTTCCTGATTCAATCCCTGGTATCAAAAAAAAAAAAAAAAAAAAAAAAAGAAAAGAAAAGAAAAGAAAAATAACATGAAGAGAGAGCGGGGAGAAAATCTTTGCCACCTGCACCTCAGATAGAGCATTAATCTCTAGGACATATAAAGAACTCAGAAAACTTAACACTAAAAAAAATCAAATAATCCAATCATTCAGTTGGCAAAGGAACTGAACACTTACTACATGTCTGAACTCTACAACATGTACAACCAGAAGAATGGGAAGTTATACTCCATGAATGCATGATATGTCAAAACATATTTTACTGTCACGTACAACTCAAAAGAACAAATGAAAAATAAAAAATAAATGACTTTTAAATATTTGCAATCAATTAAGTGATTTTTAGAATTATTGAGAAATTATTTCAGAGTCAACCATTACATATAAAATGTCAGTGAGAAAATGACTTTTTTGTGTTTATTTAAGTTCATAAGAAATTATGTTTAATAATTTGGGAAAGGAATTCCTTTGAGCTAATTATGTAATGAATCCCCCAACATACAGATGAGGAAACTGAATTTCAGAGTCCAAATGACATGTTTCACACATTCACTTTGGCAGAGCCTGGATTAGAACCAAGGGGTGATTTTAAGAACAGTTGTCCTTTCTAATATCCCTTGGCGGAAGCATAAGATCAAAAGAATAGTATTCTGAATAGAAATGATCTGAATTTTATATTGAAAAACATTATGAAATATCTTCCCTTTATCTGTAATCATCACTTCTTTCTCAATTTATGCTTAGACGGCAAAGAGTTGAAATCTTAAAAGAAGCAGTTAGTGTCGCCAACTCTCAGGAGGTGAGAATAATATGCAGTAATGCGTTATCAGGTTATCACAGTATGTCCAGCATGTACTTCCATCTGATCACAGCAATAAAGACATTTATCCATGATGACTTTCATCAACCCAAGGCATCATGTATTCTACCAGCTAACTTACATAATGGTTTTCACGAACTCATCACATTGTACTAGGTACTGAGCTCTCAAAAAGAAAATGTTCTTACAAAACAGTGCCTGCATGAGCAAGTAGAATCGCTGTATTGTTTTAAAAACCAACCTGTGAAACAGCACTAAGATATACTTTTCTACAGGTAGAAAATATAACCAAAAACCAAATAATCAAATCAGGCTCAAGGAGTTGTGTGATTTGATGCAACATCACTAATATTTAATCAAAGTGAAATTATGTTTACAGTATGATCAATATCCTGGTACCAGAAGCACCAACTTTACTCAAGAGGAAAAGTAAATTTTTAGAAGCCTTCACATATGAGGTCGAATGCTTCCATCCTGTTTCTATGACATTGTTCTCTTCTTAAGCATTGGGATCTTAGAATATTATCACTACAGGAATTGTCGAGTTCATGTACATCAATTTTCACTTCACAGGGGAGTAAAATCAATGCCCAGAGGAAAGAATGCATTTGAAAAGGGCACACAGTGATGTGCCAGAGAGCTGGGACTGGAACCTGGGCAGATGACATCCAAACCATTATGCACCAATTACTTGGTCAAGACAAATGAAATTGTTGGCATTCTGTGCTGTGTGGTTACTCCTTCTTTGTTTATTCCCCTGAGTCACACTCAGATTCACCATTTACATTAACTGAAATAGCTTGAACCCAAGACCAGGGGATGCAGATTGTTCTATAACTTTCCATTCAATTGATGTTTTACCTTATTTATTAGAGCAGCAGCTCAAAAGGAAACTTCTTTTAATAAAAAAAGAACATGAAAGTGATTGTTCAGTTTAGAATGTTTTAGAAAGTGAATAAATTGGTATCTATAAAAAGCTGCTTTGTATTGATTTAACACAAAAGGTGAACTTTGCAGAAGTCTATAATTAAAATCTAAATTCTCACTTTTATTTTTTTTAATTAGGTGGCCAGAATCCCTGCTTTTAAAAAGATGACTTTTTAAAACAATGACTAAACTCATCTTGTTCAGTCCAACTTCTCTTTATTCCTTTTTCCATAATGTCACTGACATCACATTTTGCTAGCTCAAACCTTGGGATTTTGCCATATTGTGACGCAAAGGATTGAAAAGAAACTATGATCTAAATGTTAACAGCTGAGTTCAAAGAAAAATGGGTATAGCTAAGAAAATTGTATTTCTTGAATTGAGAACACACCAATAAAAAGAAGCATGCATTTGAGAAAGACAAATTCATATGTGAATTTGTATTAACACAACAATAGGAAGGTTTAGAAAATGTAAAAGGAAATAATAGAACTATAGTCAGAAAATCTGGATTCGTGAGTGTGTGTTCTTGATGGAGATTCAACCCAGACCCTTGCACATGCTAAGCAAGTTCTGAACTATGTCCTCAGCTCTTTTCATTTTATTTTGAGACATGGTCTCCCTTTGTTGTCCAAGATGACCTTGAATTTGTGATCTTCCTACCTCAGCCTCCATATAGCTGAGTTGCTGGCATGAACCACCATACTAGCTGAGAAAATTAAGATTTAAATGATCAGTCTGTCTCTTACCATTATGATGACTGCAAAAATCATCAAACCTTTCTGAATCCTAATGTACTCCTATGTGAAATGGTGACAATGATACCTACTTTTCCTGACTTCTCAAGCATGCACACATACACAGTATCATAGATGATAATAAATTTGAAAATGTGTGATATGTAATTTTTTTTTTGTACCAGGGATTGAACTCAGGGGCACTCGACCACTGGGCCACATCCCCAGCCCTTTTCTGTATTTTATTAGAGACAGGGTCTCACTGAGTTGCTAAGTGCCTCACCATTGCTGAGGCTGGCTTTGAACTCGCGATCCTCCTGCCTCAGCCTCCCAAGTACTGGGATTACAGGCGTGCGCCACCGCGCCCGGCTATGTAATTTTTTTAAAGTAATTAAAATTTAATGGGCAAGACATATGAATGCTAAAAACCCATAGTTAAATATTACAGATTAAGTATTCTGAATATCTCAGTCCTGTAATATAAATATGTTTTAATTCATTGAGGATATCTGAGACTATGGTCAAGGAGTAGAACATATTTTATTCATCTAAGACAGTCCTCTCAGCAGCTGACACAGGTGTTTTATGAAGTACACATATCCTTAGAAGAAAAGGTATAAAGTGTAAAGAAAATAGCATTCAAGTCATTTTTCTCATTGACTTTTACCAATTTAAAAAATATGTTCCCAAGGTGGAACAATAGCTCTGGGATCTAATAAAAAGTAGACAAATGGAAAAGTATTGTGAAAGGGGCAAACTGTGTTCTCCGCTTTGCAGTGAGCTGTGCCAGTTCCAGTCCAGACAGTGTGCTCTGTTTGAGAGAAGAGGCTTGTGTCTGACTTCCACAGTGTCCCATGACAGCACTGAATCACTAGCTGCCAAGTGCAGGTAATGATGTCATCCTGGGACTGGAAAGTCCTTCCTTGGCCAGGCTGCAGTCTTGTGACTTCATAGTAAGTGCTTTGACCCTGATGGCTCAACAATGTCAGGAGAAAACAGATGGGAGTGAATGTCATAGGTTCCCATAAGATTTTAGTCTGTTACCAAGGGTACTCCCTGGTACAATGAGTATGAATTTTCAAAAAAAAAAAATTGCTCATTTTTTCAGCAATTTTCAAAGTTTTTAAAAGTTAGTGAAGCTTTTAGAAAGTATATAGTAACAGCCCCCCCCCCAAAAAAAAAAACACCTATATTATAGTATGTCAGAGATAGGACCTGGAAAACATAATCTTTTCCATATAGAGTGTGGTCTGTAAACTGATGGTCTAGCTTGTGTTGTACTATGTAATATTGAGCCTTTTAGTAGACTTGAGTCTAAAGGACATGAATTTATTGTTAAGCATTAAGAAAATGTAAGCAAGAATTTATAACTGCATGATAATTATACTTAAGCATCCTGAATTACAGATACAGCCTATTTTATGGGGAAATATAAGAGGTTTTAAAATTAAAACCCTTTCATATGTTTAATTTTAAAAAGCATAATGTCCCCATCATATTTTTGCCCATACACTGTTTGTATTTAGGACTTCACTTAAAATTTCAATAAGAAATTCTGTATCTATATTTTAGTTCATAGCACAAGTGTTTCAATTTATTGTTTTTTGCTGGGACTTGTGTAATTCTGAAGCTACTATTAAATTAAACTTCAATATGGAAGCAATGGGCATCAAAACTATAAGAGGCTCTTATTAATTTATGTAAATACATTAATCAACCATTTATTGAGTACCTACTGTGTGCAAAGTCTAGAGAAATGTATATAGCACCTTATAGCACTTTTTGTACTGTAAGAAGCCACAAAATCAGCTTATGTTAATGAAAAGATAAGTTATTACTTTCAAAAGTGGAAATCTAATAACATGACACGGTGTAACCAACTAAAGGGAAATGAAATATAAGGAGAAAATGAATTTCAAAGCACAAAAAACTTACATCACTAACTTAGAAATTTTAACAGATTAAGGGCAAACTATTATTAAAACAAATCTTAAATTGCAAAGTATAGAATTCGAATTGTAGATTAAATAAAATCTTGTGTGTAGGCTTGAAATATAGTCATTTTATGCCCTGGATGTAGGCTTAACAAACATTTTTATTATTTGCTAGTAAAGTCTGTTGTTTTATTGGTTTCTGATAGAGACTATCAGACAGAGAACACTTGATTATGGGTAAATTAAAAAAAAAAAAAGATGATCTGTCAGAGAAAGACTAGCAAGCAAAGTACATTAAGTAGAGATCTGACTCATTATAGACCCATACCCAAAGCAAAGAGCTACATTCTTGTTTTTAAGTTTAAGAATCCTTATAAAAACCACCACCAACAACCAAAACCCAAACAAAAACAAAAGCCAAGAGAAGTGACAGGCACCAAAACTCACTTGACAGCAAAATAGGCCCTAAACTAAGGAGATACACATTTTGGTCTTATCTCAGTAATACTCCCAGATGTATATATTTTTTGCAGCAGAAATATGAATGCACTTGATTATCCAGGATTATTGTATATGCAATCAAACTTTAAAAAAATCACAAAAGTATTATTATTAGTACTTGGTATATGGATTATAGTTATAAATATGCAAATGAATAATTCATGTAAATTATATATAAATAAATTTTATATAAATAAATTACATATAAATAAATTTATATAAAAAGCAAAAGAATAAAATTGGCAAAAGTACCTCTTGAGACAAAGAAACAGGATAGCAGAGTATTGAAAACATGAGACTCTGGAACCAGATTGCCTGACTTACAATATTATTTATGCCACTTGTTCACTCTATGGTTTTAGGAATGATACTTAGCCTTTCTATGTCTTAGGCTTAGACTGAAGCTGTATATATGACTAAGGAACCTCCGCATTACTGAAGAAAGGAAGAAGCATTTTACAGGAGAGCTAAAAATGGGTCATTACTAAGGGAAAAAATTAGATTGGGTTTCCATCTCACATGATACTAAAACAATGAGTCATGTAGATTAATAATTTTGATAAGCAAAATCTAAACTTTTAAAATTCATAGAAGTATAAATACAGGTATTTCTGATCTTGGTTCAGAGAATAGTATTTTATAAAAGACATCAAAATCACAAAATTAAAAAAAAATCCTGAAATAATCAGCTGATGTAAAAATTAAAAATATTTGATTTGTAAGACACTTTAAAGAGAGTGAAGAGTGTGTGAGGTTACTTAAAATTCTAATAGTCAGCCAAAAATGATATTCAAGTATACATAGAATGATCCTAAAATTAAAATTATATAGAAAATTAACAAAGTGGACAAAATATGTAATATGAATATATATGCCACAGATGATATATGTAAAGCTAGTAAGCATATAAGGATTTATGCAATTTTACTAGAAATTGGGCAGTTGTCAATAAAGGACATAATGAGATATCATTCTTTATCACTCATGAATGAAACTTAGGAAATCATCTAATGGAGCCAAGGTTTGGAGAGTACATGGATCTTTGACACATTGCTGGTAAGAGTGTAAAATAACACAACCACTTTGGGAAACAATTATACCTTTCCAAGACTTGTGCTCAGGAAAAATTCTTACAATATGTGCTAGAAGGCATAGGGAACAAGTTGTGGTACTATTAATAATAGCCAAAAATTGCAAACAACAAAACCATTTATAAAAAGCAGGATGGATAAATCTACTGTGAAATTTTCTTAAAATGGAATGTCATGCAGCAGTTAACATGATCTATAATTAACATTACACAGTGGATGAATCAGCATCATACTCTGAGGAAAATAAAGTAGTCGTAGAAAAGCTAAATAAATTATGATTCCTGTTTTAAGAAGTCCAAAACCTAGAATATGTAGGTATGGATTTGTATGTCATAAAACATAAAACAGCTATCAATAAACAAAATTTTGCATTTTGATCAGAATTCCTTCTTCCATTTGTCAAACACAGTGATTGTCTTATCCTGTCTTCAGACAGACCACTTCTAGTATTTCTTCTTCAATAATAGCTTCAACTGTTATGTTTATTCAGACATTAGCAACAAGAAATATCTTGGATTTGTTGAGTTTTATAATTTGTGAAAAGGTCATTGGTAGCCAGGCACAAAGGTGCATGTCTGTAATCCTAGTGGCTGGGGAGGCTGAGGCAGAGAGATTGCAAGTTCAAAGCCAGCCTCAGCAATTTAGTGAGGATCCAGGTAACTAACTGAGACTCTATCTCAAAAATTAAATAAATAAATAAATAAATAAATAAATAAACAAATAAAAAATTAAAGACTGTGGATGTGGCTCAGTGGTTAAACACCCTGGGTTCAATACCTAGTATCTGTCCCCCCCACCAAAAAAAACAAAAACAAAAACAAAAAAAAGATAATTTGTACCATTTTTTAACCATGAGAACAACTACCACATAAAAGACTCTCCATTTTTAACATTTAATGAAATGATGCTAAAAGAGTTTGCAATGTATTAAAGCTATTCAATTTAGAAGAACATTCAGCATTCAAAATCAAATCTTATAGCTTCAATTCTTATCCTTTTTTCCACTTTCTCTTAAGTTTCAAATCACAATTCAAAAACCAATTGTTCAAGCAGGTACTTTTAATCCCAACATTTAAATAAAAGTGTTGGGAGCAAATAATGAATTATGGTCCTTGAAGTGTTCTGTGACAGAGGCAATACCCCTCCTGAGAACTCTCCTCACAAAGGCATCAATTTGAGGCTGCCCAGCTGCTGTGGTGACACCCTGTTCAAAAGGAGGTTCCCTGCCAGGCATGGAATTATCAGTTCATGATCTAGGTTCAGATGCTAACTGCCCTGGGATAGAGAATTAATGGGCACAAGGCAGTAATCATAATTGGGCTGCACAAAAGCTTGTCCTTCACCCTGTATTAGAAGAAACTTACAGAAAACTCCTTTGGTTACTTTAAAAAGTAAGCTCCAACAAGTCTGATTAGGCCGCAAGTTCCTTAATAAGACTCCTGTAGCACAAGAATTAATATCAAGAATCAATAAATGGGATAGATTCAAATTACAAAGCTTCTTCTCAGCAAAAGAAACAATCAGTGAGGTGAACAGAGAGCCTACTAATTGGGATCAAATTTTTACCACATGCACATCAGATAGAGCACTAATCTCTAGAATATATAAAGAATTAAAAAATCTTAAGACCAAAAAACTAAAAAACCCAATCAAGCCGGGTGCGGTGGCGCACGCCTGTAATCCCAGCACTTTGGGAGGCTGAGGCAGGAGGATCGCGAGTTCAAAGCCAGCCTCAGCAATGGTGAGGCACTTAGCAACTCAGTGAGACCCTGTCTCTAAATAATATACAAAAAAAGGGCTGGGGATGTGGCCCAGTGGTCAACTGCCCCTGAGTTCAATCCCTGGTACCAAAAAAAAAAAAAAAAAAAAAAAAAAACCCAATCAATAAATGGGCCAAGGAACTGAAAAGACAATTCTCAGAAGAAAATGTACAATCAATCAACAAATACATAAAAAAATTTCAATGTCTCTGGCTATTATTGAAATGCAAATCAAAACCACTCTAAGATTTCATCTCACTCCAGTCAGAATGGCAGCTGCTAAGAACACAAACAGCAATAAATGTTGGAGAGGATGTGGGGGAAAAGGCACACTCATATATTGCTGGTGGGACTGCAAAATGGTGCAGCCAATATGGAAAACAGTATGGAGATTCCTTGGAAAACTGGGAATGGAACCACCTTATGACCCAGCTATCCCACTCCTGGGTCTATTCCCAAAGGACTTAAAAACAGCATACTAGAGGGACACAGCCACATCAATGTTTATAGCAGCACAATTCACGATAGCTAAACTGTGGAACCAACCTAGATACCCTTTAGTAGATTAATGGGTTAATGAAAATGTGGTATATATACACAATGGAGTAATACTCAGCAATAAGAGAGAATTAAATCATGACATTCTCAGGTAAATGGATGAAGTTAGAGAATATAATGCTAAGTGAAGTTAGCCAATCCCAAAAAGCCAAATGCTGAATGTTTTCTCTGATATAAGGAGGCCCATTCACAGTGGGGTTGGGACTGGGAGCATAGGAGGATTAGAGGAACACTAGAATGGCCAATGGGGAGGGAGGAGAAAGGGGGGGGGAAAAGGGTGAAGGAAAAAAAAAATATGGTAGAATGAGATGGATATCATTACCCTAAGTGCATGTATGAAGACACGAATGGTGTGAATATACTTTGTATACAACCAGAGATATGTAAAAATGTGCTCTATAAGTATAATATGAAATGTAATGCATTCTGCTGTCATATATAACAACTTAGAATGAAAATAAAAAATAAATAAGAAAGCAAATCGCTTTGATGTTGAAACCTATATAATAAACATGCTGAGCTGGCTCTGGGTCATCCATTTCTCATCAGAGGATGGAGATCCACCAGGCCTCAGCTTTTTCTCTATTTATGTGTCTGTTTATGTTGTCTCCATCCTTTCATTCTCCCATTCAGTACCTGAATTAACAGCCATGCGGGACACAGCATAAAAGTATGTCCTCACTTTTGTCACTTTTCCTCTTGCTCCTCTTTCCTTCTTTATCTGCCAAAATCCCTTAAAATCTTCATGGAACACCTGTCATCTGGGTAGTTTCTTATATCTTCTCCAACCTTATTCTTTCTCTGTTTTTGCCTCTCTTTCCTCACATCTAGATTATACATTTTTTTCTCTCTCTCCCCTCTTCCTCTCTCTCTCTCTCTTCTCTCTTTGGTACCAGGGATTGTACTCAGAGGTTTTTAACCACTAAGCCACATTCCAAGTTCTTTTTATTTGTTATTTTGAGGTAGGGTCTCACTAAGTTGCTTAGGGCCTCACTAAGTTCCTGAGGCTGGCCTTGATCCTGCCATCCTCCTTCCTCAGCCTTCTAAGCCACTGGGAGGCAGCACCTGGCTGTATTTCTTTTAAAGCACTTGCTTTCATTGTTTTGCAGTTAATGTACCTGCCTTACTACTATCACTATAGGCAGATTATAAAATATTTGCTGTATGCAATTACCATATTTCACTTACCTTTTTTGTTCCGTGCACAACAAGGCATGGAGTAAGTAATGAATAAATGTGAAATGACTTAGACATAAATGTGAGGGAAACCTGTAGGCTCAGTGTAGCCATAAAATAGGAAATTAGAGAAAAGTTTAGAATTGACCTGAGATCCAATATATGAGCATATTAATGCTTTCAAATTAAAATAGCCACAATTGATTGTGGTTTCTATTCAATTCACTTCACCTTAAGTTTTTTCCAAGTAAATGTTAATATTAATTTCTATGTATTCGACGTAAGGACACAGAATATTGGATAATTTTAGTGGGTTCCTAGCAAAAATAGTTCTTGCAAATATAAAGGCATTTAAACTTGCAAAACCAGGTAAAAAGCCTGGGGTTTCAATGTATCATGAATCCCGAATTACCTTTTCAAAGAAGTTGTTCATCTACTTGAGAGAAGTTCAGGCTATCCTTCATTATTAATACAGGTGAGATATGCAAATAACAGACACACATTCTCCTCTAAGTGAGAAGGTATAAGGAGCTCTGAACTCATCTTTGAGCCCAGTGATATTAGCAAACTGATACTGAGGAATTGGGGCTTATTTTGTATTCTGGACAATAAAGAATAGAGTTCTGAGCAAAGAAAAAAAATTTGCCATAATGCTTTACTAAATGACTAAGAAAGAGTCTGAATTCATGTTTTCAGATGCAAATTGTCTAATGCACATCAAAACTCAGTGATTCTTCATTTATTATCATTATGAGAATTAATGATATGCTCTGATGTCTTCTTAACATTGCAGACTCCAAATCCCTGTCAGCCTGCCTTTCAAGAAGTTAGAGAGAGGGAATTAAGTCAGCGAAACTAAAGGGAGATTTTGACCCTTGAATTCTCAAATGTAAATTTATTTATTTTTTCAAATTACTTCTTGTTTTTGGTTTTTACAAATTATTTTCTTTGTCTACTGTAGTAGTTTTTATTTTTATTTTTTGCCCAAGTAAACTAACAAAATGCTTGATTTATAATTATCTTTAACTTTCCACCCCCAAAACAAAACATTATGAATATGTTGAAACCAGAATCTCATGAGCTTGCCAACTCGTGGTTGGACTTATTCTAAGTATATTTGCCCTTTATTTGTGAATAAAAATTGTGTACAGATATTTGCTTTTTAAAATGATAGTCCCTGGTTTCAAACTGTCTCCACTAAAATATTAGCTTTGAGACAAGCTGTGCAACTCTGCAAAATTTATCTCTGTGAGTGAAATCCCTCATTTGAAAATGGTCATAATAATAAACATTTCAATTTACTTTGTGAAAATTGAATGAGATAGCATAAAAGTTTTGAGCTTTGTCTTACAACATAGTATTACCATGGCATGCTAACAATACTATTGATAAATAGAATATTCACTTTTGTAGTAGGCCCAGGATGGATATAATATGTAAAATCATTATATAATCAAACAATCCTCCAACTTCTAAATTAATACACATGCATCACAGGAAAATACTGACCATAACACTTATTTGTATAATCAGTTCTATATGTGCTACTGAAAGTTTGCCACACCCAAAGGAGTAGGTACTAGTACCCAAGTTTCAATTAGGAATTCTATAAAAGACCCCTCTGCTGTAGTTCCCTCTCCCCACAATATTCCAGCAGGGACAGTCAGCTGCAGGTTTCACATAAAATATTCTCTTTTTTTGAAAAATTCTAATTTGTTATACATGCTTGCAGAGAGCAATGCAATTCATATTACATATGAAGAGCACATTTTTTCAAGTCACTGATTTTACATAAAGTATTTTCACAATTGTGTCTTCATACATGTACTTAGGGTAATGATGTCTAACTCATTCTGCCATTATTCCTATCCCCTTGCCCCCTCTCTCCACTCCCCCCCCCTTTTTTTTTTTTTTTAGTACCAGGGACTGAACTCAGGGGCACTCGACCACTGGGCCACATCCTCAGCCCTTTTTAGCTCTTTTTTGTATTTTATTAGAGATAGGGTCTCACTGAGTTGCTAAGTGCCTCGACATTGCTGAGGCTGGCTTTGAACTCGTGATCCTCCTGCCTCTCAGCCTCCCAAGTGCTGGGATTATAGTCATGCGCCACCGTGCCCAGCTGTAAGATGAAATCTTAGAGTTGTTTTGATTTGCATTTCTCTAATTGCTAGAGATGTTGAACATTTTTTCATATATTTGTTGATTGATTGTATATCATCTTCTGAGAAGTGTCTGTTTAATTCCTTGGCCCATTTATTGATTGGGTTATTTTTTTTTTTTTTTTTTTTTTTTTTTTGGTGTTAAGGCTTTTGAGAGCTTTATATATCCTTGAGGTTAGTGTTCTATCTGATGTGCTTGTGGTAAAGATTTGTTCCCATTCTGTAGGTTATACCTCATTAATTGTTTCTTTTTCTGAGAAAAAGCTTTTTAGTTTGAATCCATCCCATTTATTAATTCGTGGTTTTAATTCTTGTGCTATAGGGGTCTTATTGAGGAAGTTGGGGCCTAATCCAACATGAAGGAGATTTGGGCCTACTTTTTCTTCTTTCAAGGTTCAAGGTCTCTGGTTTAATTCTTAGGTCCTTGGTCCACTTTGAGTTGAGTTTTGTGCATGGTGATAGAGATTTAATTTCATTTTATTACATGAGGGTTTCCAGTTTTCCCAACACCATTTGTTGAAGAGGCTGTCTTTTCTCCAATGAACATTTTTTGGCATCTTTGTCTGATATAAGATAACTGTAGATGTTTGGGTTAGTCTCTGTGTCTTCTATTCTGTACCATTGGTCAATTGGTCTATTTTGGTGCCAATAACATGCTGGTTTTTTTTTTTTTTTTTTTTTTTGTTGTTGTTGTTGTTTGTTTGTTTTTTCTTGAAAGCATTATCTTTTTTTTTAATCCAACATTGTATATATAACAATAGTATTCATTACATTTCATATTACATATATAGAGCAGCTTTTAACATAACACTGTTTGAATACAAAGAATATTCATACTATTCATGTCTTCAATCATGCATTTAAGGTACTGATATCCACCTCATTCTATCATCTTCTTTTATTTTTCCTTCATACTCCCTTGTTCCCTCTCTTTCCCTCCCTCCCCATTGATCTTTCTAGAGTTCCTCTAATCCTCTGATGTTCCCTAACACAACCCCACTGTGAATCAGCTTACTTATATCAGAGAAAACATTCGGCATTTGGATTTTTGGGATTGGCTAACTTCACTTAGCATTATGTTCTCCAACTTCATCCATTTTCCTGTGAATGCCATGATTTTATTCTCTTTAATTGTTGAGTAATATTCCACTGTGTATATATACCACATTTTCTTTATTCACTCATCTACTGAGGGGCATCTAGTTTGGTTCCACAACCTAGCTATTGTAAATTGAGCTGCTATAAACATTGATGTGGCTGTGTCCCTCTAGTATGCTGTTTTTAAGTCCTTTAGGAATAGACCCAGGAGTGGGATGGTTGGGTCATAAGGTGGATCCATTCCCAATTTTCCAAGGAATTTCCATACTGTTTTCCATAATGGTTGCACCATTTTGCAGTCCCACCAACAATGTATGAGTGTTTCTTTTTCCCCACATCTTCTCCAGCATTTATTATTGTTTGTATTCTTAATAGCTGCCATTCTGACTGAAGTGAAATGATATCTTAGAGTAGTTTTGATTTGCATTTCTCTAATAGCCAGAGATGTTGAACATTTTTTCATGTATTTGTTGATTAATTGTGTATCTTCTTCTGAGAAATGTCTTTTCAGTTCCATGGCCCATTTATTGATTGGGTTATTTGTTTTATTGGTGTTAAGATTTTTGAGTCCTTTGAGAAGATAGAGGTATTAGATTATTTGACTAGTGAGAAGGTAACCATGGGAATTAGGGTGTTAGTAGGAGAAACAAAAGATAGGTATTCCCATGTAATATTCCCTGTTCCTGGGCCCGGGTCCTGTCCCCTGACCTGTAGGTAGAGGTGGTGAATACCTGTGGCTCCTGAGTGGGTGGGCAGAGCTGGGAACGCACACAGGCGGGCTGAACTGGAATGCTTGTAGGTGGGCAGAGCTGGAACGCTTGCAGGCCAGCCTAGCAGGAAAGATTGGGGACTGGGGCTTGTTCCCTGCTGTCCCCAGCAGGGATGGCGTCTCCGAGGTGGGTGGGCCAAGCTGGGAAAGCACGCTGGAGGGCCTAGCTGGAACTCTTGCAGGCCAGGGCTTGTTCCCCTGCTGACCCAAGCCAGCATGGCATCTCCGAGGTGGGCAGGCCCACATAACTTTTTATTAATTAAATTATTTATTTATTCTAATTTGTTATACATGATGGCAGAATGCAATTCATTTCATATTACACATATAGAGCATAATTTTTCAAGTCACTGGTTGTACACAAAGTATTTTCACACCATTCATTCTTCATGTACTTAGGGTAAAGATATCTAACTCATTCCACTGTCATTTCTACCTCTTTGCCCCCTCCCTCCCCATTGGCCTTTCTGCTTTTCCTCTATTCCTATTATGCTCCCCTTCCCAACCCCACTGTGAATCACAAAACATTCGGCTTTTGGATTTGTGGGATTGGCTAACTTCACTTAGCATTATATTCTCCAACTTCATCCATTTACCTGCAAATGCCATGATTGTATTCTCTTTTATTGCTGAGTAATATTCCATTGTGTATATATACCACATTTTCTTTATCCATTCATCTACTGAAAGGCATCTAGGTTGGTTCCACAGTCTAGCTATTGTGAATTGTGCTGCTATAAACATTGATGTGGCTGTGTCCCTATAGTATGCTGTGTTTAAGTACTTTGGGTATAGACAGAGGAGTGTGTTAGCTGGGTCAAATGGTGGTTCCATTCCCAGTTTTCCAAGGAATCTCCATACTGCTTTCCAGATTGGCTGCACCAATATGCAGTCCCACCAGCAATGTATGAGAATGCCTTTTCCCCACATCCTTACCAACACTTATTGTTGTTTGTACTCTTGAGCTGCCATTCTGACTGGAGTGAGATGAAATCTTAGAGTAGTTTTGATTTGCATGTCTCTAATTGCTAGAGATGTTGAACATTTTTTCATGTATTTGTTGATTGATTGTATATCCTCTTCTGAGAAGTGTCTGTTCAGTTCCTTGGCCCATTTATTGATTGCATTATTTGTTTTTTGATGTTAAGGTTTTTGAGTACTTGATATATCTTAGAGATTTGTGCTGTATCTGATGTGCTTCTGGTAAATATTTTCTCTCAGTCTGTAGGCTGTCTATTCACCTCACTGATTGTTTCTTTTGCTGAGAAAAAGCTTTTTAGTTTGAGTCCATCCCATTTATTGATTCTTGGTTTTAATTCTTGTGCTATAGGAGTCTTATTAAGAAAGTTGGGGCCTAAACTGACGTGATGGAGATTTGGGCCTACTTTTCCTTCCATTAGGCATAAGGTCTCTGGTTTAATTCCTAGGTTCTTGATCCACTTTGGGTTAAGTTTTGTGCATAGTGAGAGATAGAAGTTTAATTTCATTTTGTTATGTGTGGATGTGGATTTCCAGTTTCCCCAGCACTGTTTGTTGAAAAGGATATCTTTTCTCCAATTTATGTTTTTGGTGCTTTTGTCTAATATAAGATAACTGTAATTGTGTGGTTTAGTCTCTGTGTCATCTATTCTGTGCCATTGGTCTACAGATCTATTTTGGTGCCAGTATCATGCTGTTTTTGTTACTCTTGCTCTGCAGTACAGTTTAAGGTCTGGAATAGTAATGCCACCAGCTTCACTCTTTTTGCTTCGACTATTCTGGGTCTCTTATTTTTACAGATGTATTTCATGATTGCTTTTTTTTTTTTATTTCTATGAGGAATGTCATTGGGATTTGGATTGGGTTTGCATTGAATCTGTATAGTGCTTTTGGTAGTATGGTCATTTTGACAATATAAATTCTCCCTATCCAAGAACAAGATAGATCTTTCCATCTTCTAAGGTGTTTTTTTTAATTTTGTTCCTTAGTGTGCTGTAGTTTTTATTGTAGAGGTCTTTCACCTCTTTCGTTAAATGGATTCCCAAGTATTGTATTTCTTTTTTTTTGAGGCTATTATAAATGGGGTGGATTTCCTAGTTTCTCTTTCTGAGGATTTTTCACTGATGTACATAAATGCCTTTGATTTATGGGTGTTGATTTTATATCCAGCTACTTTGCTGAATTCATTTATTAGTTCTAGAAGATTTCTTGTGGAATGTTTTGCATCTTCTAGGTATAGAGTCATATCATCTGCAAATAGTGATAATTTGAGTTCTTCTTTTCCTATCTGTATCCCTTTAATTTCTTTTGTCTGTCTGATTGGTCTGGCTAGAGTTTCAAGAACTATGTTAAATAGAAGTGGTCAAAGAGGGCATCCCTGTCTTGTTCCAGTTTTCAGAGGGAATGTTTTCAATTTTTCTCCATTTAGAATGATGTTGGCCTAGGGCTTAGCATAGATAGCTCTACAATATTGAAGTATGTTCCTGATATCCCTAGTTTGTCTAGCATTTTGAACATGAAGGGTGCTGTATTTTGTCAAATGCTTTCTGTGTATCTATCGAAATGATGAGATGATCATATGATGTTTATCTTTGAGTCTATTGATGTGATGAATTACATTTATTGATTTCCATATGTTGAACCAACCTTGCATCCCTGGGAAGAACGCTCCTTGATCATGGTGCACTATCTTTTGGTATGTTTTTGTATTTGATTTGCCAGAATTTTATTGAGAATTTTTGTATCTATATTCATTAGAGATATTGGTCTGAAGTTTTCATTCTTTGTCTCTGCCTGGTTTTGGAATCTGGGTGATACTGGCCTCATAGAATGTGTTTGGAAGTGTTCCCTCTTTTTCTATTTCATGAAAAAGTGTGAGAAGTATTGGTATTGGTTATTCTTTAAAGGTCTTGTAGAACTCAGCTGTGTATCCATCCAGTCCTGGGCTTTTCTTGGTTGGTAGGCTTCTGATGGCATCCTCTATTTCCTTGATTGAAATTGATCTATTAAATTGTGTATGGTGAGGTTAAGTAGAGGAGCACCTATGATGCCAACTGGGCAGAGCTCAGGAGGCAGTTTAACATTCCTCATATGAACTGCTATGGGAATGTCCTTTATAATGTATGGAAGAATAGCAATATAAATAAGTTAGTTTAGAAGAGAGGTGACACTGTGTGAAGCTGTGTCACCTGTTACTTTTTTGGGAAAGCAAGTTTTAACCATCAACACATAATCCAAACTTGCAGTCTCCCAAATACATTAGGAATATACATTTAATCACAGCAAAATTTACTATTAAATTTCACTCTAGTTGGAGCCAGACCTCTTTACATATTTAGACTAGTCTTGTTTTCTATTTCTAAGGCATATCTACATTTACAAAATCTACAGGAAAAAGCTCTTCAATGTACAACTCCAAAGTATAAATATGAACATTCTCATACAATTAAGCTTCAAGTCAGGATTTTTTATAATGGGCTCATAAAAAATTAAAGAAATACTCTTATTCTTAAGTTCTAAACAGCTGGTGCTGATTAGAGGAAGTGATTTCGCTGATCCTTAGGAAACAAGTGTGTCTTGTGGCTGTGGTGGTGGTGGTCACGTCATCCTACATGCATGATGAAATCACAGAGAACCACATCACAGAGTTGTCAATCTCTGAATTTCTTATGTAATGTAAAAGTGATTGGGATAACTCATCCTTATAGGAAGATGGCTAAATAAGCCAGAGAACAGATAAATGCTTTAATTTAATTATAATAATAGCTAAAAATGCTTTTATTTAATAAAAGACTTTTCACTTTTATGTTAGTTTAAAAGTAGTACATATGGGGCTGGGGTTGTGGCTCAGCGGCAGAGCGCTCGCCTAGCACGTGCGCGGCCCGGGTTCGATCCTCAGCACCACATAAACATAAATGCATTGCATTGTGTACAACTAAAGCAAATAAATAAATATTAAAAAAAAAGTAGTACATGTTCAGTAGAATTCGTATTTTAGGTTTTGAATTTTCATTTGTTCCTGGGTTAGCAATATGCAGTACAACACCCTCTTGGCAGTGAGTGGCAGCTCCCCATCAGCCACAGGATCACCAAGGCAAGCAGCAGACTCCAGAGGTCTGTGCTGCTAGGCACGAGGTATGGTACATGATTTTGAATATAAGATGTTTTCAATTTATGCTGAGATTAAGTAGAGGAGCATCTATGTTGCCAACTGGACAGAGCACTGGAGACAGTTTATCATTTCTCATATGAACTGGTATGGGAATGTCCTTTCCAGTGTATGGAAGAATCTCAATATAGATAGGTTAAGAAGAGAGGAAATCATGGCATTTGCAGGTAAATGGATGAAGTTAGAGAATATAATGCTAAGTGAAGTTAGCCAATCCCAAGAAGCCAAATGCTAAATGTTTTCTCTGATATAAGGAGGTCCATTCACAGGGGGTTGGGATGGGGAGCACAGGAGGATTAGAGGAACACTAGAATGGGGAGGTAGAGAAAGGGAGGGGGGAAAGGGGTGAAGAAAAAAAAAAGATGGTAGAATGAGATGGATATCATTACCCTAAGTGCATGTATGAAGACATGAATGGTGGAAATATACTTTGTATATAACCAGAGATATGTAAAAATGTGCTCTATAAGTATAATATGAAATGTAATACATTCTGCTGTCATTTCTAACAACTTAGAATAAAAAATAAATTAATTAAAGAAAAAAAGAAGAAGAAAGTTTACACTGTGTGAAGCAGTGTCACCTGTTCATTTTTTTGGGGAAAAAAAGTTTTAACCATTGACACATAATCAAAACTTGCAGTCTCCCAAATACATTAGGGATATACATTTAATCACAGCAAAATTTACTACTAGATTTCACTCTAGTTGGAGCCAGACCTCTTTACATATTTGTACTAGTCCTATTTTTACCATTTTTTTGTTATACAAATGTTTTGATTTCTAAGGCATAACTACATTAACAAAATCTGCAAGAAAAATCTCTTAAATGTACAACTTAAAAGGATAAATATAGGCATCCTTAAACAATCAAGCTTCATTCAAAATTTTTAATAATTGGCTTTAAAAAATTAAAGAAGTACTCTTATTGTTAAGTTCTAAACAGCTGGTGCTGGTGCCAGGAAGTGATCTCACTGTTTCTTCAGACTCAATTGTGTCTTGTGGCTGTGGTAGTGGTAGTCACATCAACCTATATGCATGATGAAATCACAGAGGCAGAGTTGTAAGGGACTGGTGACCTCCCAGAGAAAATCTTGGTCTCAGCCTTTTTATATAAATTCTTCTAAAGATGATGAATATTTTCTGCAGGTCCTTTTTCTGTACTATTTTAAGAAGCCATAGCTAGTTTTTTTTTTTTTTTTCTTTCTTCTTTGTTGTAATTGCTTGAGGTTTAAAAGAAAATCACATGTCCCTATCCTAAAAGAGCTTGAAAATCAAATAAAGAAATAAAAAGCTGAAACTGAGAGAAAATTTAAAAGAGAAAGAAAAGAAAAAAGAAAGAAAAAGCTGATATATATATAGCTACTAGGTATTTTGTCTACCCTTTTTATTTTTGTAAATTAAGATAAATGATAAATCAAAAGTTTCCAGCTCAAGTCAGGTGAAATCAGAGAAGAGAAAAAAGTAGATTATATGGTAAGTACTTCTCTAACATCTGCAGGTTTCTAAAACCATTAAGAACATTTCATCAAAATTCATTTAATTTTGTTAAAATGTATATTAAAGTATATAATCAATATTAAATAATCTGATTTATATTAAATTTTATTTAAATCAATAAAATTCAAATATAAATTATATTGTAATTTAATATAAATTAATTTTATTAAATAAAAAATAAAATTAATCAATAAAATAAATTTAAATAAATAAATAAATAAATAAAATAAATAAAATAAATAAATATTTAATTGTGATAATTTATTTTGAATAATTTATATTAAATTTTATTTAAATTAACTGTAGTAAAAATGTTCTTAGTGGTTTTAGAAATTACAGGTGTCAGAGAAGCATTTGCTATATAATCTGCTTTTTCTCTTCTCTGTTTTCACCTGACTTAAGCTAGAGAATCTTTGAATTTACATACTAAACTTCATGTTCAGGCCCTCCCACTGTAATTTTTTTTTTTTAGTAGTTGTACAATATTTTCTTTTATAAACTAAAAATTTACAACTTTTTGCTACATCGTATTTTGCTTCATATACTCCAAATTCTGAGAGATATATCTTTTTCTATGGGCTGGATTTCTCTTCTTTTCTGTCTGTTATTTAAATGTATCATTTTTATCTTAATACAATTAAATTTAACAAATATAATCATAAAAAAGAGGTTGGAGCAACAGTTCATTAATGCTGCTCTGTACAGTTGCTCACAAAGCATGTAAGAATTGCTTATTGCTGATGATTACTGGATAATATCAGAACAAAATTTTATAAACAAAAAGTGCTACAGCACACACACACACACACACACACACACACACACACACAAAGGGGGAAGACAAATATCTAGTAGCCATATATATCAGCTTTTTTTCTTTTTCTTTTGCCCTATGAATTGATATTTTTTTCCCAAAAGGTCACTTTTTCAAAAAGTACAAAGTGTTTATGGCTTCTTTAAATGCTAAATCATCTCTGCCTTGAGAATCACCTATTGCTTTAAAAGGTCCTTTAGTTTAACCTGGTGCTATTATCTGGGGACACTGGCAAGAGTGTAAAGGTGGGCATGAAATCTGTGATGGGGTTCAAAATAACCTGCCCAGGTCCACCAGGTCCAAGTCCAGCTAGGTTAACAAGTGACACAGCCTCAGAATCAGGAGCCAAAAATGGATTCACGTCGGCTGTTCTACCAGCTATGAATTCAGCTGCATCTTTCAAACTTCCCGATACATTTGCAACTTGCTTTCTCCTTCCTGTTGAGTCTAGAGGCTTCCTGGCAGGAGCAGAAAGTTTTAGTGGTGGAACAGACTGATGATTTTCCATTTCTATAAATTTAACAAAACATTCTAAAAAAGAACCATTCAGCACAGATTGCTGATTTGGTCTCAAAGGTATGTTGGGGACACTTTTGGATCCTCCTCCAAGCCAGTCCGTCACCCACTTAGTAACACCACCAGAATCTTCCTTCAACACCTGCTCTATATCCTCTTTTTGAATGTACAGGAGGGTTCCCATTAACTGTAACACTTCATGTCACTTATTCTTTGCTGTATGGAAGTAACGCATGAAGAGGTTTCTCATGAAGACTTTGTCTACTTTTCCTTTCATGCTGTTTACCAAGTCCAACAATTTCTTTTGTGCATCACCCTACATTTCTTGTTGGAGCTGAATTTTTTTTAAGTCCTTGAATCTGTTCCTCCTTGAGATCTAACTGCTCTGTAGGTGTGGACGCTGACTCCAACATAGCATTTGCTTCATCCAGATGTTCCTGTAATAATACTATTTCTCTTTGTAGAATTTCTGCCTTGTCCTTCCATTCAGCTGTATATCCTTTTTCTTTTTCTAATTCAGCAGAATGCATAGCTTTTTCTTCTTGTTGGAAATGCTCTAGAACCATTTGCAGGTTAGTGAAGGACCTGGCATACTGCTTTACTTGTTCCTGGGAGAGCGAGAACTGCAGTGCGTTCTCATCCCTCTGTTTGCAGACCACACTCAACCGTTCCTGCAGCGACTCTACCTGCACACTGGCTTGATGACTTGCATTTGAAGATGAAACTAGCTTTTCCTCTAATAGTGTGGCTTTCTTGCTCAGTTTGATATTTCTTCTTTCCACAGTTACAATTTCCTGGGTGTGAGCATCTTCTGATTGTAGAAGATGGCTGCTCAGTCTCTCTAACTCCTGGTTTAAGCTTAATTCTTTGTCATGGAAGTGTTGAACCTCATGCTGGAGGGTACTGTTTTCTATCTGTTTCTGTTTTAGAGCCAGGATGACTTGGTCTCTCTCCTGCTGAAATATAACTGTCTTCTCCTGCATCGATTGAACTGCATTTACAAGCTGATTTAACTTCCCAGCCTTGCCCTCTTCCTTTTCTAGTAAGAGTTGCTCAAAGGCAAGAGCTTTCTCCTCCATCCAATGGCACTCACACTCTTTTTCTCGCAGCATCACAGAGAACTTCATGTTTGTCTCTTGTAATGCTTGATACTCCATTTCTTTTTCTTTGGATGTTTCTATTATCTTTTCATTTTCCCCTTTTACATTAGAAATGTCCATTTCTAAAATTAATATTCTCTCCTTTAGGTTTATTACAGCTTGCCTTAGCAGTTGGTTTTCATTCACTTGGTTAGTGAAATTTTCACTGGAAGAAAGTAACTAATCACTTTTGGCTTTGATTAAGAGATCTTTTTCTTTAAGTAAATTTTGTAACATATCTTGTTTTTCCTTTAGCTGTTTAATTTCTGAGTCCATTTGTTCCTGCTCTTTCTTTTCTCTCTCTGAGGCCATAGCAATTGACTCAGACAACCTGTGGTTATTTTCCTTGAGTGTCCTAATTGTATCATTTTTTTCTTCCAGTGATTTTTCTCAGCTCTTTGACCTCTGCTGACTGAGAGGTAAGTGATGAGGCAGACAGGAGCTGGGGTGTAGCAATGTCAAGTTTTCCTAAAAGAAGATCCTTGGTATTGCAAAGCTGCCCTATGCAGTGCTGAGCCTGGGCTAACACCTGGCCCAAATTTTTGAGTTTGGTTTCATTCACCTCATAACATTGGCTGGGGCCAGTGGAGTCTACTTCTAATTTAGAACTGTTATCACTGTCAACCAAAACTTGGGCTTGAAGTAGAAGCAGATCTTCCTGTAGTTGGGCTGATTCATTATGTATATTTTGGACTGAAGTCATGGCCTAGAGTTTCCATTCCTCCATTTTTGTAACTTGCTGTTTTAATGTATCGCGTTCCTGTAGGAGCTCCTCCAACTGATTACTAGTAACACCTCCAAACTCATTACCAGTGCCGAAAGTTTGTAAAACTTCCAACAAAGTCTGACATTTCTGGCTTAGTGCATCAATTTCAATGTCTTTTTCTCTAATGATATGAGATAAATTCTGCAGAGTTTCTCTAAACATATCTTGACCACTACTTTCAATTTTGGTGGATAATTTTTTATTATCTTCTTGAAGCTGGATGAGGGCTGTTTCTTTGGCAGCAACTATAGCCATCATTTTGAGATGTTCTGTTTTTAAGTGGTTATTTTCCTTGGTCTTCTCACTCAAAACAGCTAATGCCTGTTATCTTTCTATACTGAAGGTCTGCAGTTGCTGCTGTAGGTCACAGACATCCTGGGTGTATGAAACTGCAGAAATTCTAGCCTGCAGAGCTTGTATCTCCACATCTTTCTGCTGGGTCATTGGAGTGAGTTCACCAACTTCATCTTGGGACAGCTGATCCATCTGTGTGGTTAAAGATACATTTTTTTCACTTAGAAGTTTAAACTCAAGTTCTCCTTCTTTGATTCCTTTCACTAATTTTTCACTTTCAGATGAAGACAGGTCATGCTTTTCTCTTCCATTTTCTGTATTAAGGCTTTTAACTCTTGTTTCTCGAAAAATATCAGAATTCTCTGTTTGAGTGTTGTGTCTTTTTCCATGTGATTGGGCTTTTATTTGTTCAATGGTGTTCTGTAAATTCTTAATTTCCTCTTCTTTCTGTAAAAATAATTGGGTATGGGCAGCATTCATTTGCTCGCATTGGTATTTAAATTCATCCATTTCCTTCTGCTGCTCCTGTAAAGACTGCAGTAGTTGCATTTTACTCTGGTTTTGATCTTCAATTACCTTCTGATGATGCTTCACTTCCTCTTCCAGATGATTCTTGATGATATTCAGTTGAGATACCTCAGATTCTACTTCTGTGATAGCCTCCAGGGTTTTAGGCTCAGCAACAGGTACAGGTCAACTGTGATCTTCCCTAAGTCTTTCTAATTCTTCTTGCAGATGCTTGTTTTCTTCTTTCATTGATGCAAGACTTCTGTCCTGTTCCTCTATGGTTTGCCTAAACGTTTCATTTTTTTCTTAAGGCCTCAGAACACTTATCTAAATCCCTTTGTAGTTCTGAACTGGTTCTTTTGAGTTTTTCAATACAAACTTCTTTCTCATTTATAAGTTATTTCAATTGCTTCTGTTCTTCTAAACAAGATGCCAACATTTTGTTAGTTTCTTTTTGATCAGCAGTCATTTGCTCAAGATTCTTTTTAAGTTCTGCTATTTCAAAGTCCTTCTCTTGATTGAGTTGAACTACATGTTCCTGCTCCAACTCTAAGGCAGTGGTGTTCAAATTACGTGCATTTGAGAGTTCCTGTGTAGTCTGCCTGTGATTGTTGGCTTCTTCCAGCAGTCTCTTTTCTCCCTGATGTAGTTCTGCTTTTATCTGTTCTTTGTTTCTTTCTAGAGTCTTTACTATAGTGTCTTTTTCCAGAGACATTTGATTGTTATCAGCAATAGATTCTTCCACTCTCGAAAGATTTTGGTTCAGGTTTCTAACTGTGGTTTCCCGTTTTTTAAGCAAGTCATCCTTAAAATGACTCTTAAAGTCTTCACCCACAGAAAGTCTTAATTCCTTCTTAATTCTAGACAGCTGGTATTCATTTTGTCTAATGTGTTCTTTAAGTTCCAGGTTTTCCTGATGGATGTTTGAACTACTTTTTCGTGAGTTACTTAGCTGATCTACTAAATCTTGGACTTTATCTTCAAGCTTCTGCTTGGTTAACTGCAAATCAGCACAATGCTCTTTAAGTTTTTCATTCTCTGATCCTAACATGCATTCCATAGCCTCCATTTCCTTTATCCGACAACTAGGTAAACCTGCTTCTACATCCTTTATAGCCTCCTTGTCCAGAAGGTCATCCTTGGTGAAGTTGGAGATATGGCCGGTGAGGGAAGCCAAGCTCCCCCTCACCTGATCCAAGGAGTGTCCCAAGCCTGAGCCTAGGCCTTCAAACCAGGACGAGATGGCTGTGATGTCAGTGTGCCAAAAGATCCACTCGGAAAATATCACCAAAAACCACTCCGAATATAGCACTGAAAACCGCTCCCAAAACCACTCCAAAAGCCGCTAAGAAAACCACTCCTATCTCCATCCAGCTCCCTGTGGAATGTCCTCAAGCGTTGCCGGGGGTCGATTATTACCCAAGCACTCAGAATTCTGCGCAGTGCAGGGCTTGTGCCAACTGCCACCTTCTGTCTGGAAATACAGAGGCCTGGCCTGGGTTTTGACCAGGGACTTGCCACCAGTGGCAGTCACCCTGTGGGCCTCTGCTCCTTCCCTCCACTTTCCACTGTCCAGCTGTCTGGCTTGGGTGACTTCTCCCTCAGCATCAGTGACACTCCCCAGCTCAGTGGACTGCTCCTGCCACCTGGACCTGGCTGTCATTAACACCCCTACATCTTTTTTTTTTTTTTTTTTTTGTACCGGGGATTGAACTCAGGGGCACTCAACCACTGGGCCACATCCCCAGTCCTTTTGTATTTTATTAGAGACAGGGTCTCACTGAGTTGCTAAGGGCCTCGCCATTGCTGAGGCTGGCTTTGAACTCACAATCCTCCTGCCTCAGCCTCCCACGTGCTGGGATTACAGGTGTGTGCCACCATGCCCAGCTACCCCTACATCATTCTTAATGATAATAAACTTGAAACTTTCCCACTAAAATCAGGAACAATCAAGGGTACCCTCTCCTACTACTCCTTTTTCACATCCTACTGAGTTCCTAGGTAATGTAATAAGTTAAGAAAATGAAATTAAAGATCTAGAGGATCGGGAAGAAAAACTTCCTGGTATGCTGTCTTCACTTAGGGACCATCTGGTAAGTTTTACTTGTTTCTGTGTTGGTAATTAATATCTTTACAGCAAAAGTCAGGTTACATCCAACTTCTTCAGTGTCAAATCAGTTTTGACACCTTCCTAACATGTTGAGCTCACATAAATTGATATGGTAGGAAGGTGTGAAAATTGATTTTATATATATAATATCTATATATTTATGTATATAGATATATAATATATTTACATATATTTTTACATATATATTAGTTGTAGATGGACACCCTAACTTTATTTTTATGTAGTGATGAGGATCAAACCCAGTGCTTCATGCATGCCAGGTGAGCGCTCTACCATTGAGCCCCAGCACCAACCCCCAAACTGATTTTTTAATGGATTGGAAGTGTATCTCAGTGGTAGATCACTTGCCTAACAGGTATGCTGTCATGGGTTTAATCCCCAACACCCAACAAGATGATCTTTTTTTTAAGAAAGAATTATTTCATATAGATAGTGTCAATCATTATGTATAAATTATAAATAAATTATGAAACATATTTGATACTATTAATCTAAATCACACTGAAGGTAAGAATGTGAATGCAGGTCCCCAAATCAAGCCATCAACAATTACCAGGGAAAGGGATCATTACTACTGGACTGTAGAGAATGATATTGAACATCAGACACTACTTTTCCACATGTATGCCTGGTAAATCTTATGTACTTTTGTGATTTGTATAATGAGATGTTCTTGCTGTAAGACTAGACTTGACTTAAAATAAGACTAGGACTTATATGACCTAGATTTATTTATGAGACTAGGACTTCTAATTTTTTTTATAAAAAAGTCCTAATCTTATTTGTTGCCGCCTGAAGCGCTTGGAGCAACGGAGCCGTGGGAAAAACTTCAGAGGCGAACTGGAGACAAACAGCTTTTTATTCTGATAACTTTTCTCTCTGGTTCTAACAACGACTAACACACGACAAACACACCACTAAAATGGCGCTGACCCGATCAGCAATTTCGGCCAAGTCACTCGAGATCCCGCAACAAGTCCCGTGAGACTACGGGAGGCAACAAAGCCCAAATCTCCACGGCTCATAGTCAACCGCAAATCAAGTCAATCCCCAAACAGGGCTCCTGCACTTATTTATTCACTTACTCACTTGAAGCATAGCTTTTAAGCTATAATTTTAAAAGCAGATATATACAGGACATGTTGCTCTCCTCCTATGTTTCCTGAAATATCAGGCTGTTTGCTTTACCTGTTGACTTGGGAATGTGTGTGGAGCACTGATGCTCTCTGCTCTGTCCTGTGCATCCTGTGGTTACAGGCAGCATGTAGTGTGTGCTCTGGTGTGAAGTGGCATGGCGCTGCCCTGACATATAGAGCTCTTCCATCCAGAGGTTAAACCTAGGGGCAGGAAGTAATTATTTTTCCCCAAACATAACCTTCCTTTCTGGGGCTAGGGCCTTTCCTGGGCCCCCTGGGGAGAACCTGAAGCTTGGGCAGGGGAGCTTGGATCCTACTCAACTGCTCTAGTGAGTCAGGCCAAGGATTTCTTCATACTGAAGCTTCATAACAGCTTCTATTGGAATAACATTCTGCTCTGGGTTTGGGGTTTGAAATATAAGATATGATTATTAATAAGAAAGGAATGAAAGGAACAAGATGGGAAGTAAAGAACCTGTTAGCCAGAGGACAGCATACCAATGGTAGTTCCTTTCAGTGACCTCATTGCCCACAGTCATCAAGAGGAATGGCCACTGTTTGTTCTCTCTGTGGGGCTGGAGGGAAGCAAGCTCTCCACGGGACATAGTGTGTCTGGCTCTGGTGTTCAACCCTGAGCTCCTGATCTCTGCTTCCCTCAGGAGCCCTGTCTTTCTCTGTTTCTTATTGCTACAATAAAAGACCACAGACAGGGTAATTTATAAAGAATAGAGGTGCTTTTAAGAATTTATCTCTTATTTCTTCTAATCAGTTATACATGACAGCAGAAAGCTTTTTGATTCATTGTACACAAATGGAGTAAAACTTTTTGTTTCTCTAATTGTACATCATGTAGAGTCACACCACACATGCAGTCATACATGTACCTAGGGTAATGATGATCATTTCATTCCACCACTGTTCCTACCCCCATCTCCCCTCCCCTTCTCCCCCTCCCCTTGGTCCAATCAAAGTTCCTCCTTTCACCCCCCCCCCCAATTATGGATCAGCATCTACTTATCAGAGAGAACATTGGGTCTTTGGTTTTTTGAGATTGGCTTACTTTTGCTTAGCATGATATTCTCCAAATCCATCCATTTCCCTTCAAATGCCATGATTTTATTCCCTTTTACTGCTAAGTAATATTCCATTCTGTATATATACTACAGTTTCTTTATCCATTTATCTATTGAAGTATATCTAGGTTGATTTCACAGTTTAACTACTGTGAATTGAGCTGCTATAAACATAGATGTGGCTGTGTCCCTGTAGAATGCTCTTTTTAAGTCTCTTGGGGATAAACTGAGGAATGGAATAGCTATTGGCTTCATTCCAATTTTTCCAAGGAATCTCCATACTATTTTCCAGATTGGCTGCACCAATTTGCAGTCCTGCTAGCAATGTATGAGTGTGCCTTTTCTTCCACATCCTCACCAACACTTATTGTTGTTTGTATTCTTGATAACTGCCATTCTGACTGGCATGAGATGAAATCTTAGAGTAATGTTGATTTGCATTTTTCTAATTGATAGAGATGTTCAATATTTTTTCATATATTTGTTGATCATATGTATATCTTCTTCTCAGAAGTGTCTGATCAGCTCCTGAGCCCATTTATTGATTGGGTTGTTTGTGGTGTTTTTCTGTGTTAAGTTTTTTGAGTTCTTTATATATCCCAGAGTTTAGTGCTCTATCTGATGTGCATGTGGCAAAAAAATTTGCTTCCCAAATGTAGGCTCTCTGTTCACTCATTGATTGTTTCTTTTGCTGAGAAGAAGCCTTTTAGTTTGAATCCATCCCATTTATTGAGTCTTGATTTTATTACTTGCACTTTAGGAGTCTTGTTAAGGAAGTCTGGGCCTAATCCAATGTGATGAAGTTTTAGGCCTACTTTTTCAAGAACAGAGGTGTTTTTCACTCATGATTTTGGAAGCTGGGAGGTCCAATGACATGGTATTGGCATCTGTTCAGTGTGTGCGTGGGGCTCCTTGCTGCATTATAAATGGCAGAGGGCATCATGAGGTAAGAAAGAGCAAGTGTACTAGCTCAGGTCTCTGCTCCTCTTCTGATAAAGCCACCAATACCATCATGAGGACCTCACTCTCATGACCTCATCTAACCCTAATGACCTCTCAAATGCCCACCCCCAAATACCATTATCATAAGATTTGGGATTAATTTCCCAACACATGGACTTTTGAGGGACATATTCAAATCATAGTATGCCCAGTGGAATCTTGGGTGCACTCTGCCCGTTTGCTGCCATTTTAAGGCTCTTGGCTGGGTGTGGAAACATGGCCTTTCCCTTGCCCTTGCCACAGAACAGCTTGGAGCAAGCTGGACTAATCATACAGGACTTGCAGAAGGCCCAGCTATGACAAATAAAACCCTAGCAAGTGACCAGAGGCTCTGCCAGCTTGATCTCTAGTTCCTGTGTCCCCTCTTCACTGATTCTGGTCATCCTCAGTGGCCCCTCTAGATGAGTCCCCTGTGCACTGCAGGGTTTCATAAATGAAAAGGGACAAAGAACATAACAAGAGTGTCTAGGTTTGATGCTCTTTGGAATTTTAAAAATGTCTTGGGGTGAAATTCACATAATATAATGAAAGGTGTTGAAGTGAGCATCTTGTGCATCCAGGATGTGGAATTTTAATAGTTTCAGTAACTTAGAATCATTTGTCTAGTCCAAGGCATAGGCTATGTATCTGGCATATATGTGTCATTTAGCCTGGGTGACAGTCCATGAAAAGGAGCCCTCCTCAACCTGTTTCCCTGATGAGGACCTCGAGGCCTAGCCTTGTTCAAAACTGCATGGCTAAAAGAGGTAGAATGGAAATTTCAATCCAATCCACTGCCTTACTAACACTTTGGTGTTTTGCTTTTCCTACTCTACCAAGTTGCCATTTGAGATAAATGAGTTAATTCTCTGCATGGGTCTAACTGAGATAAGGCAGGATGAATCCAAGGACCAAGTAGCTTCTCACCCCTGACCTGCTGTATCCACCTCCTACATCACAGCCTATCTTTGAACAAGGTAGATCTTTTCATCTTCTAAGATCTTCTTTAATTTCTTTATTTAGCATGCTGTATTTTTCATTGTAGGGGTCTTTCACTTCTTTTGTTCAATTGATTCCCAAGGATTTTTTAAATTAATTAATTAATTTGAGGCTGTGGTAAATGGGGTGGATTCCCTACTTTCTTTTTCTGAGGATTCGTTGCTGATGTACAGAAATGCCTTTGATTTATGAATGTTGATTTTTATATCCAGCTACTTTGCTGAATTCATTTATTAGTTCTAAAAAATATCTGGTGGAATTTTTTGGATCTTCTATGTATAGAATTTTATTGTCTGCAAATAGTGATAATTTGAGTCCTTCTTTTCCTATCCGTATCCCTTTTATTTCTTTTGTCTGTCTAATTACTCTGGCTAGGGCTTCAAGAACTATGCTAAATAGGAGTGGTGAAAGAGGGTATCCCTGTCTTGTTCCAATTTTTAAAGGGAATGCTTTAATTTTTCTCCATTTAGGATAATGTTGGCCTGGGGCTTAGCATAGATGGCCTTTACAATGTTAAGGTATATTCCTGTTATCCCTAGTTTTTCTAGCGTTTTGAACATGAAAGGGTGCTGTATATTGTCAAATGCTTTCTCTGTGTATATTGAAATGATCATATAATTTTATCTTTGAGTCTATTGATGTGATGAATTACATTTATTGATTTCCTTATGTTGAACCATCCCTGGAATGAACCCCACTTGATCGTGGTGCACTATCTTTTTGATATGTTTGTGTACTCGTTTTGCCAGAATTTTATTGAGAATTTTTGCATCTATATTCATTAGAGATATTGGTCTGAAGTTTTCTTTCTTTGATGTGTCTCTGCCTGGTTTTGGAATCATGGTGATACTGGCCTCATAGAATGAGTCTGGAAGGGTTCCCTCTTTTTCTATTTTATGAAATAGTTTGAGAAGTATTGGTGTTCTTCTTTAAAGGTCTTGTAGAACTCTGCTGTATATTCATCTGGTCCTGGGCTTTTCTTGGTTGGTAGGTTTTTGATGGTATCCTCTATTTCTTTGCTTGAAATTGATCTATTTAAATTGTGTATAATATCCTGATTTAGTTTGGGCATATTGTATGTTTCTAGAAATTTGTCAATGCCTTCAATATTTTCTATTTTGTTGGAGTATAAATTTTCAAAATAATTTCTAATTATTTTTTGCATTTCTGTAGTGTTCCTCATGATATTTCCTTTTTCATCACAAATATTGGTAATTTGAGTTTTTTTCTCTTTTTCTTTGTTAGCATAGATAATGGTTTATAAATTTTATTTATTTTATTTATTTATTTTCAAAGAACCAACTTTTTGTTCTGTCAATTTTTTCAATTATTTTTGTTTGTTTCAATTTCATTAATTTCAGCTCTGATTTTAATTATTTCCTGTTTTCTACTTCTTTTGGGGTTGATTTGTTCTTCTTTTTCTAGGGCTTTGAGATGTAATGTTAGTTCATTTATTTTGTTGACTTTGTTTTTTCTTTGAAGAAATGAACTCCATGCAATGAACTTTCATCTAAGTACTGTCTTCATAGTGTCCCAGAGATTTCAATATGTTTTATCGTTGTTCTCATTTACCTCTAAGAATCTTTTAATCTCTTTCTTGATGTCTTCTGCAAACCACTGTTCATTCAGTAGCATATTATTTAGTCTCCAGGTGTTGGGGTAGCTTTTGCTTTTTATTTTATCATTGATTTCTAATTTCATTCCATTATGATCTGAGAGAATGCAGGGTAGTATTTCTACTTTTTAATATTTGCTTAGAGTTGCTTTATGGCATAATATATGGTCTATTTTAGAGAATGAAACGTGCTGCTGAGAAGAAAGTATATTGGCTCATCGATGGATAATATACTCTATATATTTCAGTTAAGTCTAAGTTATTGACTATATTATTGAGTTCTATAGTTTCTCTGTTTAGCTTTTGTTTGGAAGATCTATTCAGTGGCAAAAGAGATGTGTTAAAGTCACCTAGAATTATTGTGTTGTGGTCTATTTGACACTTGAACTTGAGAAGTGTTTGATTGATAAAAATAGATGCTCCATTATTTGGGGCATATACATTTTAACAGTTATTTCTTGTTGATGTATGATTCCCTTGAGCAGTATGAAATGTCCATCTTTATCTTTTTTGATTAATTTGGCTTGAAGTCTACTTTATTTGATATGAGGATGGAACCCCCTGCTTGCTTATGTAGACTGTGTGAATGGTATATTTTATCCCATCCTTTTATCTTCAATCTCTGGGAGCCTTTTCCTATGAGATGTGTCTCTTGAAGGCAGCATATTGTTGGGTCTTTTTTTTTTTTCTTTTTAAATCCAATCTATCAGCCTATGTCTTCTAATTGGTGAGTTTAGGCCATTAACATTCAGGTTTATTATTCAGACTTGATTTATATTACCAGCCATTTTTTTATTTTTATTTTTGGCATTTAGCTTGACTTGGTTTCTCCTTTGGTTAGTTTTTCCTTTATTTTAGTTCTTCCCTTTGCAGGTTTTCATTGTTGTTTTTCATTTCCTCCTCATGAAATATTTTGCCAAGTATGTTCTGTAGTGTGGGCTTTCTTGTTGTGTATTCTTTTAGTTTTTGTTTATCATGGAAGGTTTTTATTTCATCATCAAATCTAAAGCTTAATTTTGCTGGATATAAGATTCTTGATTGGCATCTCTTATCTTTTAGATCCTGGTATGTGTTGTTCCAGGATCTCCTGGCTTTGAGAGTCTGGGTTGAAAAATCTCCTGAGATGTGAATTGGTTTTCCCTTATAGGTACTGATTTTTCCTCTCTTGTGGCCTTTAAAATTCTATCCTTATTTTGTATGCTAAGCATTTTCATTATAATGTGCCTGTGTAGATCTGTTGTAATTTTGTACATTTGGCCTCCTATAGGCCTCTTGTATTTTGTTTTCAAATTCATTCTTCTTGCTTGGGAAATTTTCTAATATTATTTCATTGAAGAAATTTTGCTTTCCTTTGGTTTGAATCTCTACACCTTCCTCTATTCCAATAAATCTTAAATTTGGTCTTTTGATGGTATCACATAATTCTTGGATATTCTGTTCATGGTTTCTTACCATCTTCACTGTGAGGTCAACTTTATTTTCAAGATTATATATTTTGTCCTCATTGTCTGAGGTCTTCTCTTATCCAATCTGTTGGTGATGCTATCTACTGAGTTTTTAAGTGGCTTATTATTTCTTTCATTTCAATGATTTCTGTTTATTTTTTTCCTCAGACTCTCTCTTTCTTGAAGTAATCTTTTGCTACCTGTATTTGATCTCTTATCTCTTTTTTGGAGAGATCAATTTTTACCTGTATCTGCTCACTTAGGTCATTTTTTAAATACCAAATCATTTTAATTACGTATATCTGGAACTCCTTCTCTGATATTTCACCTACTGTACTTTCTATGGATTCTATTGTTGTAGTATCTTGGTTTGTTTTGGGCATTTTTCTTCTTTGTTTTTTCATGATGTGTTTTCCTCTCTTGCAGGGTAAGTCTGAGGTATTACGGCTTCTGCCCTTTTGTCCTATGGCATCCCTACAGGTTACCCAATACCTTTTTAGGAAAAGACCAATATTATAGCATTCAATGTACCCAACTTGTATCCACATATCAGTTAGCTTTATTTTTATATTTACATTTTTGTCACTATAAACAGAAATGATGAGATCAGTTATCTTTTACCATATAGTCTCTATGTTTGCGTGGTGGTTTATAGTATCTAATGGTAGAAGCGGAGACTTAGAGGTTGGCTAAGACATTTATGAGGTACTATGTGAGAAAATAGAGGTATTAGATTATTTGACTAGTAAGAGGGTAATCGTAAGAATTTGGCTGTTAGTAGGAGAAACAAAAGATAGGCATCCCCATGTAAGACTCCCTGTTAGTTCACAACAGGATAACTGGTAGCACCTATGGTAGAGCACCCTCTGGTGCAGCCTGGTCCACAGGGACCTTAGTGCTGTCTTACCAGAAACTTTTTGTTGTTCCTTGATAGTAGCAGTGCTATCTCAGTTTTGTGGCAGTGGCAGCCTCAAGCCTATAATTATCTTGATGTTGGGTTTTGTAGCCACGGAACCCAAGTGCAGAGTGCCTCTCTGGGCAGGCATGGGTTGCCTCTCTGAGTTGTGGGCGTGGTGTGGACCTCTCTCTGGATATCCTCCTGGCTGCATTGTGGTGGAGCCAGTGGTCTGGCTTTCCTCTCCCCACTCTCCTGCTCCTGGGTCTCCTCCAAGTCTAGGTGTGGTGGTGGGGGTTGGGCAGTCGGGCAGCAGGGCCCTTTCTCAGGCCAGGGCCTGCTGCTCCTAGTCCTGGTGGTGGCGTGGGCAGGTGGTTGTCGGACAGGCAGGTGGCTGGGCCCTTCCTCCAGCCAGGGCATACTGCTCCTCCCAGTTGCAGCGTGGGCGCTCACATAAAATATTCTTTAAAAAAATGTTCTCGTAGTATCTACCAATTAGCTATATTATTGGGCTTTTTCCATTGCAATTATTTTGTATTGTCTCTTTAATAAAACAGGAAAAGAGGAAGGAAGGATGAAAGAAAAAAGAGAAAAAAAGAAAGAAAAGAAGTAGTGAGAATGGCAAGAACATATTCAGGGGTAGGTCACGTTTTTCTAGAATCTGTTGCAAGTGTTTGGAACTCTCCACAAAAAATTGAACCTCTATCCTCTTAAATTTGAACAGAGATGTTTGGCGATTCCTAGCTGTCTATCAATACTTCCTTACAAAAATAATTATAAGCATTATTCATAACTTTTGAAAACTTTTACGGGTTCAATCCCTACTACTTATTGATAATTCTTTTCAAGTGAAATACAGTGTCTAAGAGTCATTGTAATAGTAATTATTAATAATTTCAAATGTGTTAACTTTAGGTGACTTAAAACCAAATTGACAGTGACCAAAAAAAATCCATTTAAAAATAGAAATAATATGACACAGAAAATACTGAAGAAAAACCTAAAAAAGTACTATATCCTGCTCAAAAAGAAAAACATAATGCATAATCATGTTATGGTTTAAGGAAAGTTAGATAATTTTATTTTGTTACATGACTCCTAAAATCTCTGGATTTGTTTTACTTTTTTTAATATCTGTTTTTAGTTGTAGTTCAATACAATACCTTTATTTTATTTATTTGTTTTTATGCTGAGGATCGAACCCAGCACCTTGCACATGCTAGACAAGTACTTTATTGCTAAGTCACAACCCCCAGCCCTGGATTTGTTTTCTTAAAAGCTGATTTTCTCAAAAGACACATACATATAGCTATCCAGAAAACCCAGGCTGTAGTTTTGAATATAGCAGTTGAATAATGAAATATTATGTCCATCCCCAAAGAAGTACTTTATTTTTCTTTAAGTGTCATATGCTATTGTTTGGAGAGATCTATTTTAACAAAAACAACTACACACACACTGAAACAAAAGAAGCAAAACAGAACAAAATAATAGAAGATTCATTGGTAATCTTTATTTCAATTTAGCTTGTTTTCACAAATGGAATAGAATGAGACAAAAATTTTCAAAACCTTATTTTCCAGGTTAACTTGGTATCTTTTGGTATCACTCAAGTTGTTCTATTATAAAGTTGTTATCTTTCCTTTTGTGACAAACATGTTCTGGAGAGGAACCCTTGCAACTATAGAAACACTTTGTTTCTTTTCAAAGTTTGTGCCACTAATTTTAGGGAATATCAATAGATCTTGTCTGGGACAATCATTACTATGGATCACTAGTGACAGCTATCTTTTTATTTTAACATTTATCAGTGATATAACAAATTTGAGAACATTACATACATAATCTCATTTAATTCTCACAAAAACACACTGATATGAACATCACTACTATAGTGATTTTTAAGTAAAGGCTTTAACATGTTGAGATAGAGTGTCAGAGGCAATATTTTAGTAGACACAATCTAATTTGACACTGTTGTCTTCTTTTTGGGCAGGGATGGGTGGGTGCCAGGGACTGAATTCAGGGATACTCGGCATCTCACTGAGTGCCTCGCTTTTGCTGAGGTTGGCTTTGAACTCGTGATCCTCCTGACTCAGCTTCCTGAGCCCCTGGGATTACAGGCCTGTGGTACCATGCTCAGCTGTTCTCTCCTTTTTCGTCGTCGTCTTCTTCTTCTTTTTAAATATGTTCTTTGTAGATATGCATGACAGTAGAGTGTGATTTTGAAATATTTTACATACATGGAGTCTACCTTTCCATTCTTGTGATTATACACAATGTTGACACTCTCCTCTTAATGAACAAAATCTAAGATACTAAGAGAGACTCCACAACATTTCTAATTTCTGTGGCTCCTCCTCCTCTTTGACGTTAAAAAAAAAAAAAAAAAAACTAATCCCTTGATTTCAATTAGTAGAAAATATCTCATAAATGTAAATGGAAGGACTCTACTAAATAATGAATGATTGCTCTTCAAAAGTGTCAAAGTCATGAACAATAGGGAGAGAGAAAAGTCACACATTGGAGGAAAGTAAAGAATAAAAACAATAACACATGCATGCATGTGTCTGGGTGCATATGCTATTAATATTAAGATAAGCTGAGGAAGGAGTACACAGTAACTGTACTATTTTTTGCAACTTTTCAGTAAGTTTAAATTTAATTTTAAAATGAAAGCTAAAATAAATTTAATATCTTTTCCCAATTCCCTAAATTGATTAGTAGAAAAGTTTTTATTGGAAACAAGGTCCCTATTTTTTTTTTTCCCTGAAGCATAGTACACATTTTGATAAAAATATTTTCCAGTTTAATAAACAGAACAAGCAATTTGGTAGTGTTTAATTCTATGTTATTTTGAAATATTAGCAACCTGCCTAAAGAAATGCTCTCATCTTAATATTTAATAATGTATATGGATCCTAGGCAGAATAGAATCCCAAAGCAAGGAGTGAATTGAATTTAATTAGTCAATTGAATTGATCTTTAGAAATATTATCATTCACATCTATCTAATCAACAACAAGATTCACAATCTACATTAGGTATTTCCAATAAGAATGTATCATTGGCCATATTCTATCAAGGCAGCAATATTTTGTGCTAAAATATCATTTTTATGAAGTCACACTTAATCCATTGTGACCTAACAAACCTAATTTGCAACAACCTGAAGGAAGAAATTATGGGAAAACGTCCAATCCATTAAATCTAGATGTAAATCCATGGATTAAGATGAAAGTACTCATGGAAAGAAAAGGTTTTTGAAAAAAAAAGTCCACATGAGACTTAGCCTGAGGCTTAGAAACTTCTGCATGGAGGATCTGATGACATCAGAAATAAAATCCCTCTTAAGTAGGCGTCAGACAAATTAACAACAGCAACCAGGCTATGAGGGTGTGAATTTGGTCCAAGTTAATTTACAAATAATGTAGGTAATAAATATTTTTGAAAGCTATTACGAACCAGGATTGTTTTTGCCTTAAACCTACCACTGATATTTCCTCTGCAAATTCAGGCAAATAATTACCTTTTCCAAGTAATGCCTCAAGTGAGATAACACCTTATAATATAAATTTATTATTATTATTAATTTATTATAGGTATCTTTGGTAAATAGATTATTAGTATGTGAAAATATTTCCCATTCTTGGGAGGAAGGTGTAAGTCTTTTCCTATCACTGTACTGTGTAGACTGTAGCCTTTTGGTTTGTGGGGAAAATCAAAAGAAATACAACATAAGCATTACTTTTGAGCTTTTAGAAATAAAGTCTTTACCAGGAAGGAGAGAAATATCTGAAAATACTCTTCCAGAGAGTAAAATGGGAGGATAGAATTTCCCCTCATATTTCTTCTTATCAAATAATAATAGGGCATGATAAATGGGAAGTAAGGGCATGGACCCTCAGAATTCTTGCCTTTGATCTGAGAGATTCTTTATAAAGTAAAATGGCCAAGGTGAAACCCTAGGGCATGCTGAGTCCCTTTAGGCTGACACTGCTCCTGAGTTCACAGGCAACACCAGTGTGTGCTTTTGTCTCCCAATAACATTATTAAAACAGTGAGTGAAAAGTTGCCAGAGCATAAGAATTGTGCTAAAAGACACAGAAAGCAAAGCCCTTGGTAGGAAAGCCTTTTCTACAAAGAGGCTAATTTCACTCAGGATCTCTGGGTTGTCATGTTTTTCTCTCTGAGGGGAATCTGATCATGTCTGAGTGAGGCAGAAGCAAAACATAGAAATCTCTTGCCAAATCGTGTTTTAAAGCAGATAAGCTTTGCACCGTGAGGTCAGTGCTAAAGTCACAGCTAAATATACCTGCAACTTGTGAACTACAACAAATAGATTACCCGTATAACCAGTAATATATAACTTTCTATATTTCAGTTCAACAATTTTTCCCACTACTTCATGAAGACAGAATAGCCTAAGTTCCCTTGATGTTGCAATGCTCTCCAGTGATCTATTTTTCTGTACCATTACTGTGACACCCCTCCTACATTGTCACAGGAGATATGGTATTAAACAAGGACCTCTAAACAACCCCAGCCCCCACCCGGTTCATTTTATTTGTGTAAAGCTGATGTCAACGTGCTCCAACATGGGGAAAATGATGTTCCTAACAAGTTACTATTCTGCAGGAACAGGCAGCTATTCAGTGAGAACTGTGATCAGCTCAGGTTGCTAGACTTATCAGTGAGCTTTCTGTGTCTCTAATTCTGACCCAAATTTCCATATCAAAATGGAAATCCATGTAGGAAATCTATAGGGAAATCATGCAAATAATTCACAAGGTAAATTTTTCAAAAGAATTCTGTTTCTGGATACAAATTAACTATCGGCCCCTTTACTTGTAATGGCAAAGTACTCTCCTTGAGAGCAAATTCAGTCATTGATTCATTCTGTGTTTTCTTTCTTAGCACGTTTTCAGTAAAATTTATCATGGTTTTATCTAGATTAATAATAATACCACATTTCAGAATATCTTAGTTTTCAGTACTACATATACTTTGCATGGTCTGGGATCAGCAGCAGTAACATCATATTTAAGCCTATAAGAAATTCAAAACCTCAAGTCCCACTCCAGACCTACTAAATGTGAATTTTAATAAGATCCCCAGGTAATCTACTGGGCAAGAAAAGTTTAGAAGCACTATCTTGCCTTATTAGATTGGTTGAAGATGTCTGCTGTTCACTTGACAGTTGGTAATTTTGATTTCCCTTTGTTTCTGACCAATTAAAAGCCACGTTATTACATGTCAGCCTAAATAATATACAAAGAATCTCCAAAGACTATTTTTTTGGGGGTGTTGGAGGCCAATAGGAAAACATTGCAATGGAAATATGCCTGCTATTAAAAACAAGGGGCATATTCAAAGAAGTTGGAGGTAGGGGGAAGGTTTTAAAGGCAAAAAGAGATTTTATATATGCTATTTGGATACAAATTCATTGGTCTTGGAGAGCTGAGGCAGGAGTTGGGAGTTGTTAGACGTAAACTTTGTTTTAGAAATATATGTATACCTGTGGTGTGTGCAAAATTTGGAGTGCATTAGAATATGAAGGAATTTCTTTGGGGATTTTTTTTTTTTTTTTTTAGAAAATTCTTGAAATGATTCTTAGGCAGGAATGAGGTCTCCCCTTTCTTTATTTCCCAGTTCAAAATTTGTCTGGATTTGGCAAAGACAATTTTATCTTGCAATCTGCAATTTTCATATAGGTATATGATATATTTATGTGTATTACTATTATATTTATCTGTATTACTAGAATTTATAATTTATAAATATATCTGGGGGACCAATATAAAAAAATCAAGGCTCCGAGTGGATGTGTATAAATATTACTTTAAATCTTGTTTGTGTGTACATATATAAAATTTTATTGGGAGTTTTCTTTTATTGGAAACAAGTCTTTCCATTGACAACTTACATAAGTCTATTTCCCACATATTATAACATGAGTAAAATACATCCTTTTCTAGATGCCATCAAGATAATTAGTTAAAAATTGACCAAAATAAAAAGCAGACTATGTATAAGGAAATCCGTGCAAGAACCACACCTCATGATGTGAGACAAATATAAGAGATATGATATAATTACAAAGAGTGGATTATAAATAAACATTTGTGGAATATATTACACACAAATATAACTCTTGCTTCCTGAGATCACAAGGTAATCAAATGCCTTTTCCTCTGAGTCTCCATCTGTTGGAAACTGTACTCCTGGGCTTATCTTTCTTCAGTAGGATCCTAGTCATTCATGACTTTCCTGGCCTGCCTTCAGCATCACCTCTTTCATCAAGTACAGTGCTCCAAATTCCCATGGTGGTTATTCAAGATGCGTTTGCTACTGGTTTTTCTACTCCTCCCAAACAAAGTGAATAAGGCACAGCTACTGAGGTTAGACAGGGTCTTATCTATCTCATATAAATAAGGGACATGTGGAACAAAAGTGGGAGTGGGAGCTATCATAGATTGGGCTGATGACTGAAGGTCCCTTGAGGAAGTGATGATGTTTGAAGTGAAATCCAAGGATGAGCGTGATCCAGCAAGTAAAAATCCCTGAAGGGGTAGGAGTCTGGTCTATGTGAGGAGAAACAGCCAGATCACTGGGGCTGGGGCATACAAGAGAAAGTGATAAAAATTTAGCAAATATTTATTTAAAACACAGGCATCAGAAAGACCGTGAGCAATCTTTGTGTGTGTGTGTGTGTGTGTGTGTGTGTGTGTGTGTGTGGTACTGGGGATTGAACTCAGGGGCACTCGACCACTGGGTCACATCCCCAGCCCTGTTTTGTATTTTATTTAGAGACAGGGTTTCACTGAGTTGCTAAGTGCCTCGCCATTGCTGAGGCTGGCTTTGAACTCGTGATCCTCCTGCCTCAGCCTCCCAAAGTGCTGGGATTACAGGTGTGCGCCACCGCGCCCGGCTCCGTGAACAATCTTAAAAGTACCAGGATCCACTATTTAATTGAGAAACGGTCATACTCTATTTGATGTTTTGGCACTCACTTCCAACATAGAAGACAGAGTGATCATTTCAGAAGGCGGCAAGAAGACTAGCTATTGTACAGTAGAGTGACCACAGATAACAATTAAACCATACATTTCAAAAAGCTAGAAGAAAGGATTTTGAACACTTTCAACATAAAGAATGATAAATACTTTAGGAGACAGGTATGTTTAACTTGACTTAAACATTATGTAGTGCATACATGTATCAAAATGTGGTACCTCATTAATACATACATTTTTATGTGTTAGTTTAAAAATTGATTTTTAAAGATCTATTTAGAAAAAACTAGCCAAAAGGATACTTCAGAAGCATAGATGAGAGGTGCCGGGATTTGAACTAGATGATCACAGGAAGAATGGGCCTGGGTGTGAGGTGGTTAGACTGAGGCCTTCCCATCACAGTACCCCAGCCAATATTAATTCTCATAAATACTACAAGAATGGAGCTAAAACAACTTGATTTTTATTTCAGAATGAGACCTCCCCCTCAACCTTTGAGAGGTGGGCAATGGTCTCATTCCCACTCTTTTTTTTTTTTTTTTTTTTGGTACTGGGGATTGAACTCAGGGGCATTAGACCACTGGGCCACATCCCCACCACTTTTTTGTGTTTTATTAGAGACAGGGTCTCACTGAGTTGTTATGTGCCTCACCATTGCTGAGGCTGGCTTTGAACTTGCTATTCTCCTGCCTCAGCCTCCTAAGTGCTGGGATTACAGGCGTGTGCCACCGCGCCCGGCCCCACTCTTTATTTATTAATTTCCATATCTTAGTATTCATTAACTTAGTAGGTACAGTTAGTTCTGGTAGTTGCAAAGGTGGGAATGGTGAGGCCTTTCCTAGGCTTATTTCACAAGATAATATGCTGAAAAGTTACTTTAAAATGTGAGACTGTCTCACAAACTAAACACAGCAGTACATTTTTGACCCTATGAGCACATACAGAGCTAGAAGGCTGTTCATCTCCATTACTTTGTAGGGGGAAATCTCCTTGTAGATTGGTACATCTGGTTTCAGATAAAAGGAATAGTTCATGACCTGTGGTCTGTGAAGAGAATACAAAGACTTAGTCCTCATTGGCAGAGAACCGTAGGATAAGTATGGAAAACCAGTATGAGATTTTGTGAATTATTGTTTACTCAGACACCAAATGAAAGAACCAAATTGTCACAATTCTTTTCTCTAAGTACCATTGTATTTGGCTCTTTTGACTCCTATGATAGCTCAGCTACCAGCCATTGTTCCACCTATTTTTGTATATTTGATATTAAGAATTACTTTCTTAATTATGCTCATGACTCTTAAAGTTGAACCTATAGAGATAACCACATGGCATATCATAAATTAATGATAATTTCCTGTGCAGGGTGACTTAATTACTCTTTGAATAGAACATAGATAAATCAACTATGGAGTTGTCAGAGATTGGAATCAATGACTTAATTAAGAAACCAAAAATATTCTGCCCAATACTTATGGTATCTGGTTTGGAAGTGACCTTCCTCACTCCCTTTTAAAATTTGGTTGATTTCTTTATGCTTATTATTTCCTGAAGGGATAATAAGCTCCTGGAAGGTTTCTGTTTCAGAGGAAGAAAAGCCCAGCTATACATTTCTCACACAGAATGTGCCTGGATTCTTTGATGAGTTACTCTTAGTCTGTGGGACTTTAATATGTTCAAGTTCTTGCAATCTTTCCTACTAGAAATCTATCCTGCCCCCAAACTGTATTTCTCAGCTTTGTGATTTAAAATTGCGATTATCATAGAACATCATTTAAAAAAGTTAGCATTGACAATTTTTATTCTAAATGATAGGTATAAGATACATGTCTTATTTGAGGCACATTTTCATGGAGTTTGAGGTGTCTGTTCATCTGTTAAAACACATTGTTAGAGAAGAGAGAATCAATTGAGCAAATATCTTATTTTCTAGTCTAGTAATGATCATTCAGATTTGTTGCTAGGCCCAGATCTCCATGGGCTCATGCTTTAGTCTTAAATTCTAGAAGCAGTTTTACAAAACACATCTGTAACAATATTAGGACATGAGTGATACTGTTTAAATATTCTACTTGGAAAGGCAAAATAATAAAATGGAGAGAAATAAGTATTTCTTTGCTGCTGGATTAATCATGTCTGGTCTGTATCTGGAGGGTGTCAAAGGGCACATCACTGTGACACCTGGAGATTAAAACATCTGTCACCTGCCAGTAATGATGTTCATAAAATGGGAGAATCCAGTGGTGTTCAACAGTCTAGTGAGGTTCTATTAGGAATAGAAGTAGCCAAAGTAAGTGGCTTACAGCAAAATTTTTCTCAGTCATGATGGTAGGAGAATGACAGTGAGATGGACAAATAAGTGACCTGGGATTGAATTCTATTTTACTTACTTATTAAGGGACAACTTGGCTAAATTATCTTTTTGAGACTTTTTCCATCTGTGTGATGGGAACTGTGCTGTATACTTTGATGGTTTCCTTTGCTGTGAAGAAACATTCTAGCTTGAAGCATTAATGTTTGTTCATATTTTGCTTTAGAAGCCTGTGCTTTTGGAGTCATAGACATAAAATCTCTGCTCAAACCAATGTCATAGATATTTTTCCCACTGTCTTCCTTCTAGGAGTTTTATAGTTTCAGGTAACATGGTTAAGCCCTTAAACCATTTTGAGTTGCTTCTTTTACAAGAGGTGAGATAAGGAGCCATTTTCATTTTTAAGAATGTGGATATCAACTTTTTCTAACACCATTTATTCATTAGACTGTTTTTCCCCCCATTGTGTGTTATTAGCACCTTTGTCAAAAATCACCTTACTGTGTATGTGTGGATTTATTTCTGAGCTTTCTATCCTGTTCTATCGGTGAATGTGTCTTTTTTATTCTGGTACCATGCTGTTTTGACCTTAGCTTCAATGTACTTTGAAATCTGGCAGGGGGATACCTCCAGCTTTGTTCATTATGGTCAAGATTGCTTTGGCTATTTGATATCTTGTGTTTGCATACAAATGTTAGGATTTTTTTTCTATTTCTGTGAAGGATGACAATGGAATTTTCATTTAAGTTTATGAATACAACATCTTGTAGTTTATTTGTATCAGCTTCAAAAATTTTTTTTAATCAGTGTTTTGTAGTTTTCACTATACAGATCTTTCACTGCCTTGGTTAAATTTAATCCTAAGTGGTTTTTTTTTAATTTTTTAATAAATGAATTGCTTTCTTAATTAAAAATTATTTTTGATTAACATGTTAATTGTAAATATTAATAAGATTAAGTATAATGGTTCATTTTTGCACTGACCAAATCCAGCTTCTCTCTACCCACCCTTTGCCCTACAAACATACCCTACCCAACTTCTAGTAATCACTATTTATATTCAAGCCAACTTTGTTTATCTGCCACACATGGAAAAAAGTACGTAGTACTTATCTTTTGTGTGGGTAATTTCACCAAATATAATGTTCTCCAGTTCCACGTATTTTTCTGAAAATGACAGGATTTCTTTCTTCTTCATAGATGAATAATATTCCATTATGCATATAAACCAAACTTTCTTCTCTCCTTTGTTTATGAGCACCTAGACTGATTCCTTATCTTAGCTATTGTGAATAGTACTTCAATAACCCCAGGTATGCAGGTATGTCTTTGGTGTGCAGATTCCGTTTGCTTTTATGTATGCCTAGAATGGGATAGATGGGTCATAAAGTAGACCTACTTTTAAATGTTTGAATGAACCTCCATGCTGCTCTCCATAATGACTGTGCTCACTTACATTCCCACCAACAGTTTATAATAGTTATTGTTTCTCCATATTCTCACAAGCATTTGTTATTATTATTATTACTGCAATTATTGGTAATGATCATTCCAACTGGGGTGACATGACAGTTTTAATCTGAGTTTCCCCGATGAGCTAATGATATTGAACATTTCTTCATACGTTCATTGACTATTTATATTTCTTCTTTTAGGAAGTGTGTTAAAATATTTAAATTGGATTACTTGTTTTAGGTGGTTTTAAGTTCCTTACATATTTTGAATATTAACCCTTTATCAGATGAAAAACTGGCAAACATTGTCTCCAATTATATAGGTTGCCTCTTCACTATGATTGCCTCCTTTGCTTCACAGAAGCTTTTTCGTTTGTTGTAATCCCATTTCTATTATTTTTAGTGTATAGAAGCACTATTATTCTTTTTAGTTGAATTTTTATTCTTACAGTTTACTGACTTTGTTTATCAGTTAAAACAATTTTGGTGGAGTCCTTAAGATTTTCTACATATAAGATCATGTCATCAGAAAACAAGGACAATTCTACTTCATTCTTGGCTATTTGGGTACACTTTATTTCTTCCTCTCATATAATCACTCTGGCTAGGACTTCCAGGACTATGTGGAGCAGAAGTAGAAACAGTGAGCCACCTTATGTTATTCACAATTTAAAAGAAAAGCCTCAACTTTTACTGTTGAGTGTGATCATACCTATGGGCTTGTCCCATATGGCCTTTATTATAGTGAGGCACTTTCCTTCTGTACCCTTTAATTTCCTGATGCAAATTAGTTAGAAGGCAATTTCCCAAATGCCACTGGAAGAGTATGTGATCCTTAGGTCTCGTGAAGGGAGTTTGGTGCATGAATCACTGTTCAACTTGGTCTGTCTGTGGGGAGATCACTGGAGGATCTTACTCAACCACCATCATCCTTCACCTTCAGAAGCTGTACATTCAAGGCAATTTTCTGCAACACTCCTGGGGGATGAAGCCTCTGGAAGAGCTTATCGACCCATATAAAACTCCCCTTTTACTGCGGTCTAGATAGATTTACAGATACCTTGTCCCCTCTCCTCCATGAGTTAGGAGTTGATGTTGAAGTGAACAGAAACTTCACCTGTAGTTTCTCAGGTTAAGCAGTAAAACTTGGGGTGTTCCATGTGTGGACAAACCCCTTACAGGAGGGAATACTAAATGTGGAGTTATCCCTGGAGCTAGCCAAAGGCACAGGCTTGAGAAGTGCCAATCTGCTTCTCAGATTGCTGGCCAATCTTTGTCTGTTCCTTTAATGTCTTGATGTAATTAGTTCAAAGACAGTTTAGCAAAGAGCTATATAAAATGGATGTCATAAACTCTTTACCAGAATAAACAGGGAGCTTTGTTTCTTAAGACCCTTCTCGCCACTGTCTCCAAGGGGTGAAGCCCCTGCAAGCTTTTGAGCATCTGTGGTCTGGAGAGACTCACATGTGTCTCCTCCCCTGCACCACAGACTTGGTGGATTGTGAGCCAGTGAGGGATCTTTGAGCTAGGTCACTATATTTAAAATCTACATTCTCCTCTCCAAAAGGAAGTGTTAAGCTTTGGCGGTTCCCTTCTGGATTGTACATTGCTCAGCCTGTAGGTGGTGTCCAGGTGGGAGGGAACCTCAGTTTATCCTTCTTCTTTGGTGTGGAAGTTTCCTTATTTGCCTGATGAGTAGGGGTCACTCAACTGGTCTCTGACTGCTCTTGGGAGGTTAACTTATCAATAGATAATTATTTGGTGTATCCTGGGTGAAAACAGAGTCAGGAGCCCTTCATTTCCTGATTTTGCTAAGGTCACACCCAGGAGCTATATTATGTGATTCAATATAACATTTCTTTTCTTTCTTTTGATTAAATCCTTCCAGAAACTAGGAGTTCAACAGACATAAAATATCTAACAACATTAAATACTTCACTAAACAGTTATTCATAAAAGAAAAATACTTATTTGAAAAAAAAGGAATAAATGGATATTTATGACCCTTAAAAGAATAAATGGACATTTATGGTGATTGAAGCCAGCCCAAGAAATGATTGGTTATATATTATTGGCAGGATTTATAGCATAGAGTTCTAATCCATATTTAAAACCAAAACAGTAACTCACACACACACACACACACCTGGCAAATAATTCCAACTGGATCCCCAAATCATATATTACTGTGGTTCATTGAAATAATAGTCAATTTATCTAGATGACAGAAAACATAGACTAGCATCTAAGTGAAATTATTAAAATTCTTCAAATTACATATTCTTTCAGACACTTTATTGCTCTTTGATCGTGGTTTAGCCAGAAGAGTCTCAGTGTAGATGTTTAAAACACATTTTTTGAAAGGTCAGTGATGATGCACAGGGATTTTATGTAAATTTAAAAGTTTTTTTTTTTTTTCCTTTTGACTCAACTCATGTGGCATGAAATTTGTTTTGAGTTGTTACCTGAACTTTAATTGTTTTTATCATTACATATTTGAACTTAAAAAAAAATACTAGCAGTATAAAATAAGGGCCAGTATAAGTCAAGTTTTCCCTACCTTTTCACTAATAATTATAGATTGAATTCTTAGTAATATTTTATGTTCAGCCATGTATTTCAATATGCAATGAATAAGCTAAAAACTGGCTAACAATTAACAGTGATGTAATTAGAGAACTTCCCATTCTCTTATTATTAGGCCAGTGATTTAAGAATATGCAAATGTATGGTGGTAATGGAGAGAAATTTAACAAATAAATTTTATTTCTTTATGCTTTCAGTGATTAATATGCATTTTATTTCTCTCCATAGACCAAATTGTTGGCAAATATGAAAGCAGAATAGTGTTTTACAATAAGAATCTTGGGCCAAAGACAATAACTCCTCCTCCCCCGCAAAGCTTAAAGAACATTCACAAAAGAAAATATTTACAGGAAGTCACCTTTAAGTTTTGTCTTTGCACAAAGACCATTTCAAATTCAATAGAGCACACTCAGTTTTCATAATTATGGAAAAAAATGTCCACCATATTTCAAATTACATGGAAGCTTTAGAGAAACAAGGAAATGTTGTTTTACATCTTAGTAATTTCAGAAGAAATAGTGAATGAATTTGTCTCTAAAATTATTTTGAATATCTATATTCTCACTTCCTAAATGATGCTAAAATTGGATCATTTCCAGTGGTGGCTACAGCTACTGTTGGGATCAGAGGGCCTAAAACTTACACTTTTAACAGCGTGAATACATAAAGCAATGCATGGTCTATCTCAGGAGTGAGTGTTATTTTGGTGCTTCTGCCAACTTGTCCAACATGGGGGGAGGGCAGAGAGAAATACTCCTTTGAAGGGGCACCTTTTGTTAACTGACAGGACACCCCTAATGTTATTTTCCACCTCCTTTGTTATGTTCACCTTAATCAGCTACATTGCTAGGCACCCCAGTGTTCACCCCCTAATGGAAGTTGCTACTATTAAAAAGATGCAGACTCAGAGATTTAAGAGGGTTCCTGGTGCTTATGGCTGAATTCCAGTATTGTTGTGGCTTCTCTGTTACTGTATTTCCCAATGAGGATATTTATTACCAAAACAGCTAATGGATTCAAGTAATTTAGAAAGATTTCTAAAGGGATTAAAACTGAAGTGGATAACAAAAAACAACATGTGTAACAATAAGCTCCATGCCAAACTTGTAAGAATAATAGGAAAACAACAACAAAAATGTGTTGTACATTGTGATCAAATTGTTCTCTTTCAAAATTTCAAGCCATTTCTTTTAGAAGCTTTATAATTTTCTGTAATCCCAGCAGCTCCAGAGGCTAAGACAGGAGGTTCGTAGGTTCAAAGCCAGCCTCAGCAATGGCAAGGTGCGTAGCAACTCAGTGAGATCCTGTCTCTAAATAAAATGCAAAATTGGGCTGGGGATGCGGCTCAGTGGTCAAGTAAGTGCCCCTGAGTTCAATCCCGGTACCAAAAAAAAAAAAAAAAAAAAAAAAAAGTTTTACTGTTTTGCATTTTACATTTAGTCTTATGGTCTGATTTTATTTTTGTGTAGGTCTGTGTCTAGAAAATTTTTTGTTGTCCAGTTGTTTAAGAACCATTTGCTTGAAAGAGTTATCTTTGTTCCAAAAGTTCTGTTTCACTGCCTTTTACTCCTTTGTAAAAGATCATTTCATATTCTTAACATGGATCTGTTTCTGGTCTGCCTGTTCTGTTCCATTAACTGTCTATTCATTTACTAACACCACACTGTCTTTATTCTTGCAGCTTTGTGATGATAATGAAGTTAGGTAACATCACTTCTCCAACTTTTTCTGTTCAGGGCAGTGTTGGCTACAATGAGTCTTTTGCCTCTTCATATAAACTTAGGAATCAGTTTGTTGAAATTCACAAAACCACCTGCTATAATTTTTATTGGAATTGCCTTACTTTATTGAAAAAGATGGGGAGCAATGACAATTTGAAATATTGGGCCTTTTGATTCATGAATGTGGAATATTCACTTATTTAGCGATTTTTGCCTTATTTCATCTGATTTGTGATTTTTCTCATATAGATTTTCTATGCATCTTGTTAAATTTATATCTAAGTATTTCAATTGTGAGGTTGCTAATGTAAATAGCATTTTGTCTTTATTTTGTTTCATTTATTTTCTTTGTGGTGCTGGGCTTTTGTATGCTAGTCAAGTGCTCTACCATTAAACCACAATGTCAGTCATAGCCATACCCTTATAATTTTAAGTTTCACTTGTTCATTGATGATATAAGAAAAATGATTGACTTTGAATATTAATTTTCCATCTGACATAATTATTGATTAATTCCAGGACAGATTTGGTGATTCTTTTGGATTTTCTGTATAGATAATCATCTTGACTATGAACATTTCATTTCTTCCTTCCCAGTCAGTGTAAATTTTCTTTTCTATTGCATTAGCTAGGATTTTGCATAGAATGCTTTAAAGAAGTGTTTAGAGAAGACATTCTTTGTTCTCAATTTTACTGGGAAAGCTTCTTGTTTCTCACGATTAAGTATGGTGTTCACATGTGTTTTTTATACTTATTCTTTACCAAGTTGAAGAAGTTTCTGTCTATTTTTAGTTTGCTGAGTTTTTTTTTTAAAGCATGAGTAGAAGATGAATTTTGTTAAATGCATTTTCTGCATCTATTAATATGATCATGTAATTTTTCTTCTTTAGCCTATCTGTCAATACAAATAATTACATTAACTAAATTTCAAATGTTAAACCAGTCTTTCATACCTCAGATAGATTTCACATGGGTGTGGTGTATAATTTTTAAAAATAAATTATTCAATTTGATTTGCTAATATATATTAATATATTATGGATTTTTGCTTCAAAGCCATGAGATATATTAAACTATAGTGTTTCCCCTTCTAATGTTCTTCTCTGGTTTTAATATTAGACTGATACTGGCCTTATAGACAGTGTTAGGAAGTATTCTATCTGATTTTTTTTTCTGAAAAATATTGTAGAGAATTGGCATAATTTTGTATTTGAATATTTAGTGGGACACATCTGTGCCTAGTGGTGTCTGTCTTAGGATGTTATTAATTATTGGCTCAATTTCTTTAATAGATGTGGACATATTCAGATTGTCTATTATGTTTTGAATGATTTTGTCAGAATATGTCTTTCAAGGAATTTGTTCATTTCCTCTAGTTTATCAAATTTGTGAGCATAATTTTTAATAACTTCCATTATTATCCTTTTAATTACTATGGTGTTACTCTGGAGTCCTTGAGTGAAGGTCCTGGCTCCAATGATATCAATAGACCATGTGTAGTCCCCCACCCCAATATGCCCAATATGCCAATCAAAGAGGGAAGCAGGGGTGAAGGACAGAAAAAGAGATTGATTCAGCATGATCCATTCTAGGAAGAACAGATATAGGGGTACAGTGACAAAAGATCTCTCTTCAAGATATTGACAGAGGAAATGAGGTTTTATAGAAAATATGAAAAAAAAAGTCAAGGGTTGTGGCCTTGTATGGCTGGTGGTTTTGTATAGCTAACAGAGAAAGGCATCCTCCTCGGACCATGATCAGGTTGATCATTATCTCATTATGATTCTTCAAAGTGGCTCTGATAAAGTCCTTATTGCTTGAGGGGACAATCTTGTTTTCATAAAGTGATAGTTCCTGCTTAGGGGGTAGATCTCAGTACCTGTCCTGGGACAATTGTTCCCATTTGGGGAGGGTGATCTCATCATTGGGTGATAGGTCTACCAGGATGTGCTGTTCCTAGAGTCTGAGGTGACTAAATATTTAGGACAATGACTGAAGATATCTAAGCATCACTCCAGGGGTCTGGAAATTGAACACCCTTATAAATCTTGAAAATATCTTAGTTACTCTGATCTAGGTGTTATCAAGTATTGAAGATAAGAGAAGTTACATAAATTTAGTACTATGCTCCTTACATGATTAACATGTCTCAGTGCAGAATTAGGAAGAATCTGACCCAAAGTTTAAGATCACAAAGGAGATTGATACCACACAAGAGCAGAGATGCCAAATTTTATCTTTCTTTTAGTTACTAATTAGTTATCTGCAGGCCCATGAAGAGTCAATGCCTTTAGCAAAATCAGTTTTCTAATTCTCTTTTATAATCAGATGTGTAGTTATATGCCCTTTTCATATCTCATATTAGTATTGTGTCCTCTGTCATTTTTTCTTTCATTAGTTTCACTAGAGTTTGTTGATTTTATTAATAATTTCAAAGAAACTGCTTTTGGTTTCATTGATTTTGTATCTTTAATTTCATTGATCTCTGTTCTAATTGCTAATATGTTGTCTTCTTCTTACTTTGGTTTTCTTTTTTTCTCAGCTTCATAAGACAGAAACTTATTGTGTCTTTCTTCTTTTCTAATATACCTGTTCAATATTATAAAGTTTGCCAAGAAGTACCACTATTGCTGAATCCCACAAACTATGATAATCTGTGTTTTCATTTTCATTGAAATAAAAACATTTTTAAAATTTCCTTTGGGGTTTCTTCATGCTACTTTAGAAGTATGTCGTTTAATTTCCAAGTATTTTAAAATTTCCCAGAAAACTTTTGTTAAAGATTTATAGATTAGTTTTATTGTGGCCTTGGGGTAGACAGTGTGTATTTTCTATTTTTTTTTAAAGTTTTTAAAGATGTGCTTTATGGCCCAGAATATGTTTTATCTTGGAGAATATCCTATGTGACCTTGAAAAGAATGTAAACTCTATTGTTGGAATAAGTTAGTGTATGCTTCTATAATTTGGAATAAGTTAGTGTATGCTTCTATAATTTTTTGCTTCAAATATTTTGAGTCTCTGTTCCTAGGTACATGCACACCAACAATTGATGTACCTTCTTGGACAATCAACCATTTCATTGTTAAGTAATGCCTCACTTTGTAATAGCTCCCTTTATTCTGAAGCTTGCCCTGTCTGAAGTTAAGATAGCTACTCCCATGTGACTGTTACAATGTATCTTTCTTCATCATTTTTCTTTGAACATATGCCTTTCTTTATATTTAAAGAGTTTATTTTAGGTAAAATTAAGTTGGATCTTGTTTTTTAATGCACTCTGGCAATCTCTATCTCTTAATTGGTACATTTATATCATCAACACTTTAAGTGATTATTGAGATAACTTTAATAATATCTACCATATTTATTACTTTTTGTTTATTACTTTTTGCCTTTGTACTTCATTTCTACTTTTGTATTCCACTCTTTTTCTGCCTTTTGTGGTTTCATAATATTACATTTTCTTTCCCTTCATGCTGTGGTATTTATACTTCTTTTCCTTACCCTTTTGAGGGGTTGGCCATCGTTTGCAACACACATTTACAACTGATTCAAGTTTATTGTCTAACAATACTATACAGCTTCATAGATACTGCCAGTGAGCTATAAATTAAAGAACATCATAATTACTTCATCTTTTATATTATTGGTATACTTCATTTTATTTGTACATAAGCAAACATAAACATACATAATTAGATATTGATGCTCTTCAACTTATGATGGAGTTATATGACAATCTATGATGGATTCAAAATGTAAGTTAAAAATGTATTTAATAGCCTGGTGCAGTGACGCACGGCTATCACTGAAGCAGCTTTGGAGGCCGAGACAGCAGGATCACGAGTTCAAAGCCAGCGTCAGCAAAAGCAAGGCACTAAGTAATTCAGTGAGACCCTGTCTCTAATAAGATACAAAATAAGGCTGAGGATATGGCTCAGTGGTTGAGTGCCCCTGAGTTCAATCCTTGGTTCAAAAAAAATGTATTTAATCCATCTAACCTACTGAACATCATAGCTTAGCAGCACAGCACACTGTAGAGCAAGCAGTATTTGTATACTCTGGTGAACTTGTGACTGACTGGGACCTGTAACTTGTTGCTGCCCAGCATTATGAGAAATTGTACATTATTGTACATCACACTAACCAAGGAAAGATGATATATTCCAAATTTGAAGTATATTTTCTGCTGAATGCATATCACCTTTATACCACTGTAAAGTAAAATAGAAAGACTGCTGACCTATCATATGTTGGGGATCATCTTTCTATAGCTGCTATTATAAACAAATTGTTGTCTGTTATATCACTCAAGAATATGAAAATTAAAATGTATTTTTTGTTATTGCTTCTTTCTTCTTTAGTGCTCTTGCTTTCTTTATGTACAAACTAAGTTTCTGACCTATGCAATTTTCCTTATCTCTAAAGAACTTCTTTTTTCACGTTTCTTATAAGGCAGGTTCTACTGGCAACAAATTCATTTTTTGTTTGTCTGATGAAGTCCTCATTATCCTTCACCTTCAAAGGATAATTTTTCAGTGCATTGAATTTTAGATGCATACCAAGTTTTCTCTCTCAATGTTTTAAATATTTCACTCCATTCTCTTCTTGAATACATAGTTTCTGAGGAGCAGTCAGATTTAATTTTATCTTAAGTAAAGTCTCCTTACCTGGTGGTTTTTAAGATTTTTTTAAAACTTGCTTTTCTGTAATTTTAATTATGCTATGTTGTTATAATTTGGATCTTATATGACCCTCATCCGTCCCTTCTTTACAGTTTGGTTTCCAGCTCCAAACGCTATTTTCAAAGCAGTGGAATTTTTTTTTTTTTTTTTTTTTTTGGTACCGGGGATTGAACTCAGGGGCACTCGACCACTGGGCCACATCCCCAGCCCTTTTTTGTATTTTATTAGAGAGAGGGTCTCACTGGGTTGCTAAGTGCCTCGCCATTGCTGAGGCTGGCTTTGAACTCACGATCCTCCTGCCTCAGCCTCCCAAGTGCAGGGATTACAGGCGTGCGCCACCGCGCCCGGCTCAAGGCAGTGGAACTTTTAAGAGGTGGGTCCTACATGGAGCAAGCTGTGTCACTGGGGGCATTGAAGGGATATTGGGACCTGGAGCTGTCTTCGCCTATTGGCTGCTGCAAGGTGAGCAGACTCTTTCACCAAAGGCACCCGCCGTGATGTTCTGCCTCACCTCAGGTCCAAAAGCAATGGAGGCAACTAATCATGAACTGAAATGTCTAAGACCATAAGCTAAAATAAACTCTTCCTCCTTTTAAGTTGTTTATTTCATATATTTTATCACAGTGACACAAACATAACATGCCTATGTGTAGTTTCTGGGAATTTATGCTCTTTGGTGTTCATTGAACTTCCTGAATCTATGATTTGGTGTCTGACATTAGTTTAGGGAAATTCTTCATTGCTTTTGTTTCAATTGTTTCTATTCTTTCTTTCTTCTCATATTTCCATTGCCTGCGTGGTGTTTCTTTAGCATTATCCCATAGTTTTGGGATATTTGATCTATTTTGCTATTTTACCCCCTAGTCCTCTTTTGCTCTTGGCTTTTCTGTTTGGGAGGTTTCTACTGAAATACCCTCAACTTCAAGATTCTTTCTTCACTCGTGTGCAATGCTCTTCATATCTATTACAGTGGGATTTTTTTTTTGTCACTATTACTTCTTTTTTGATTCATTCTTTGAATCTCCTTCTGTCAGCTCACATTGTCCTTCTTTTCTTGTGTGCTGTCCACTTTATCCAATAGAACACATAACATACGAATCAAAGTTGAATAAAATTCTGATATGTAAACTCCTAGTCTGATGTCTCCAACATCCCTGCCATATCTAGACTTGTTTGATGCTTGTTCTGTCTCTTCAAACGGTTCTTTCGCCTTTTCATGTTCTTTGTAATTTTTTTTTCATAGCCAGATATGATGCACTGGATAAAAGAAACTCCTACAAATAAGACTTTAATAATACACTTTTGAGGTGGGGAAAGGAAGTATTCTATATTCCAATGATTAAGGCTTAGTCTTTAATTGTGCTTGTGTTTCTGGACTGTAAACTTCATAAGTGTTTCTCAATTCCTCATCCTCATTAGGTGGGACAGGATGGCTGGAATATGCTGACATTGGGCACATTCCTTCTTCACATGGAGGGCTGGAAGGACTTGGAATTAGGTATTTCACTTTCTCTAGTTGGAATACTAGAGTCATCTGGGGTTGAATATATTATTCAAGGTCAGTTATCCTCTACAAAAATCCTAGTAGTTAAGATCTGTTGAATAGTTTCTCCTGAAGGAAGACTTTGTTAAAAAGAACAGAATGCTCTGGGTTTTTTTGCAAGGTTGTTAAATTTTCCCTTCCCCTGCCAGTAACGTGGGTGGATTTTTCTCTCTTGTTCACTATTAGAACTTGGTAATTCTCCAAGAGAAAAAAATTCATAAAATTGTAGGTGTCCACTCCAATGGGAGGATCCTATTACTAGCCTTGATTTCTCAGACATCCACACTGAGCCTTTAACAATTTTCAAATTCTAGTTCAGCATTTCCCACTCTAGGATTGGTTTCCATAGAGATTTCTATCCCCACACACTGCCTATTCTATACATCACCCCTCTGTCTAATTTGGTGGGCAGTGGTTTGCCCTCTGACCTCATCTCTACCTCAGATATTAAAAGTTGTTGAGTTTTTTAGTTTGTACAGATTTTTATTTGCTGTTAGAATGGAGTGGTCACTTCTAAACTTCCTTCATTTTAGATCAGAAATTGGAACTCTACAACATCAGTAAAAAAATAAATAAATTAGAAGAAAACTTCTTGGGTTGCTTTTAGCACTCTGAAGCAAATCATATAATTTAGACAGCTACAAACTTCATGGATTTTGATGAATCACTTATTTGATCAAACTATGTTCAAGCAGTTTTAATAAGTAATTGTGATATTTTCAAATGACTAGTATATTCTAGAACGATTTTTTTTTTGGGGGGGGCACCGGGGATTGAACTCAGGGGCCCTTGACCACTGGGCCACATCCCCAGCCATTTTTTGTGTTTTGTTAGAGACAGGGTCTCACTGAGTTACTAAGTGCCTCACCATTGCTGAGGCTGGCTTTGAACTTGCGATCCTCTTGCCTCAGCCTCTCAAGTGCTGGAATTACAGGTGTATGCCACCATGCCCGGCTCAAGAATGAATTTTTTAAGTCATTTTTTCCAGGAATTGATCTCAGTTTGTCAACTTCCCAGTTGTGGGATCTTGGACAAGTCATTCAACATCCCTAATTCAAAATCCTCTTCTTTTAAATGTATTAAATTTAAAAAAAAAAAATTGTACTCTTTTTTTTTTTTTGTGTGGTACCGGGGATTAAACTCAGGGGCACTCGACCACTGGCTCACATCCTCAGCCCTTTTTTGTATTTTATTTAGAGACAGGGTCTCACTGAGTTGCCAAGTGCCTCGCCATTGCTGAGGCTGGCTTTGAACTCGCGATCCTCCTGCCTCAGCCTCCCAAAGTGCTGGGATTACAGGCGTGCGCCACCGCGCCCGGCAAAAATTGTACTCTTTATACCATTTAATCTTACAGATATAAAGCTTCTATTCTATGCCTATTATGTAAGGTTAAGTTCTATAGGCTGTAGTATTTTTGTATTTGTCTTTGTTCAGTGTGTTTTGTTTCCACCTCTCGGGCTTCACTGCTGCCCTCATGGTTAAATGTGCTTGATAGACAGCAGAGAGGGTGTTTTAAGATGGGGGTGGAGAGAAAAAGGAGCAAGGACCCTGTAGGCCAAGAGATTTCAACATGGAGAACACTATTCAAGAGTATCAGTCATTCCCTGATTGTTTAATAGGCACAGATTTAGATATGGTTATAGTCAACTGCTGTTTAGGCAGCTGAAATTTGTTCCAAAGGGAAAATGGATGATAGAGTTGTTTTCTTTCTCTATTTTCCTATTTAATACAATACTTAAGACCCTTCGGCATTCCTTAAGATGGAGTTGATTGTTAATACTGATTCCAAATTAGTTTTACGAACAGCAAAAATCAGAAAAGGCTATTTAAAAATGAACAGAAAACTTATAACTTTAGCACTTAGATAGTGATTACTTTAATATTTTAATTGAATCTTGATTGTGGAATATAATCCTATTCTCTGGATACATTCATTTCCTGATGGTGAAGAAAGTAGAAAGGATAGCTTCCCCCCCCCCCCACAAAACAGATATACATAGTTACATTAAAAGGAATACAATAAATCATGACCACATTTATAATCATATTGAATTTCAACATACATTTTTCTTAAAGCTACACAGAAACTATACACTATGATTTGAATATGATTTAACCTCCAAATATTTATATGCTGAAAGATTAATCACCAGTATGGTGATGTTGAGATCACAGAAATTTTAAGAGATGAGGCCTCATGTCTCATAAGTAGATTGTGAGAATATCATCGTCATGAATGAATTAATGCTCACATGAGAGTAGATCAAGTCTTGTGGGATAAAATAGTTCCCATAAGAACAAATTGCTACAAATTGAGGCTACTCCGTTCACTTGGCACTTTTTTTACTCAGTCTGTTCCCTGTCCACTTCTCTTCTATGTTGACACAAAACCAGGACTTGATGTTTAAACTCTCCAGTTATGAGAATTGTGTGTCAACCCCCCTCCCCTTTTACTTGTAAGTTATTAGGTATTTTGTTGTGGGTACACAAAATGCAGTTCATACAGAAATTTGGAATTTTGCCAATAAGAAGAAGACCTGAAAAACTGGAGCAGCCTTGAAACTGTGCAATATGCAAAAGTTAGAAGAATTTTGGGAAGCAAACTAGAAAACACCTGCACTGCTGTATCAGCATTAGAGGAAACTATGGTGATGGCTTGGGGAATAAGGAAACTAGATAGGAGTTGTAAATTTTTAGAGATTAGCTAAGTGGTGGTGAAAAGAATGCTGAGAGAAATGTAGGCAGTAGTAGCCATACTGATGAGGTAGGTCTCAGATGGAAATGCACTATTCTATTGGAAATTGGAGTAAAGGACACCCTTGTCAACTCAGTGGAAATAATTTGGGTGCGTCACATCCTAGAGCTTTATAGAAGGTCAAATTTTAATATAATGAAAAAAATGGTGAAGAAATTCTGAACAGGTGGTAACTTATTCATGAGAACTGGGGAGCTCCAGCATGGCTCTGGTGCTAGTTTGAGTGGAATGAGCAGAAAAACTTCAGTGAGTGACTTGAAACATAGCAAAGTGAAAACCCGTTACTAAAAGGTCTTCCTGTCAATGGTGGGGAAAGGATCCATTTTAGAAGATTTGCCAATATCATAATAGAAATAGAAGAAATATGAGAAAGCAAAGAAATAAATATCTCCAAAAGTCTATAACCTTTCAGTAACTGAATTCTCACCCATTCATGCTAAAAATACTGGAAAAGTTGGGGATAAAGGAATGTATCTCAACAACAAAGAAGTGTTTTTTAGATGACTGGAGGCTTATTTTACTACATTTATTTAGAATTATATGAGTGTCACAGGTATAGTCACATTTTCCCATTTGTTCTGCTGCAGTTAAAAATTTAAAAACATTTCCTCCTGAGGTCTGAAAAATATAAATTTTAAAATACCTTAAAGACTGTGTATCTGTTATGTATGTGCAAGGAACATGCATGTGTGTATCTGTGTGTTTTTAGGCTGGTATGGGGTTTCTGCATCTTTGCTCAGCAGATATTAACACTGCCTTATGAAACTTCAAAACCACGTTTTTTAGATTATAATGCCAAGTCAGAAGTTTTTAGGAAAAACTGAAAACATTTCCTCTAAAATCAGGAACAAGAAAAGAACATCCATTCTCACCATGCCTGTTCAATAATTCTTGAAACTATGGCCAGAACATTCCAGCAAAAGAAGGAAATTGAAAGAATACAAATAGGAAACAAAGTGAAATGATCTCTACTTGCTCAATGAATCTATTCTCATAAGACCCAAAATACTCTACCAAAAGACTTCTAGATCTGATGAACAAATTCAGAAAAGTAACAGGAATCAAGCTTAATATACAAAAATCAATTAGTTTTATATGCTCCATTAGTGAATTCACTGGGAAAGAAATTAGGAAAATAATTCTGTTGATAATAGCCTCAAAATAACACCATGGAAATAAATCTAACCAATGAGTTGAAAGATCTCTACAGTGAAAATTATATAACAATGAAGAAAAAAATGGAAGACCTTAGAAAATGGAACAACTTTCCATGATCTTACATAAGCAAAATTAATATTGTCAAAATGTCATAGTATTAAAAGCAATGTACAAATTCAACATGACCCCCATCAAAATACCAATGACAGTGATCACAGAACTAGGGAAAAATAATTCCAGAATTCATACAGAAGAATAAAAACCCAAAATAGTCATAGCAATACTGAACAATAAGAGTAGTGCTGGAGGCATCACAATACCTGATCTCAAATTATACTATAGTGCAGAAATTACAAAAACAACATAGTGCATTAAAACAGACACAAAGAGCAATGGAATAGAATAGAAGACAGAGACAAATCATCTGATACTTGACAAAGGTACCAAAAATATACATCGGAGAAAAGATAGCCCTTTTAATGGTGCTGGGTAAACTACATATCCATATGTAGAAAAATAATACTATATCCCCATATTTCACTCAGCACAAAGGTCAAATCAGAGTAAATAAGACCAAGGAGTTAGTTGGCACAGGTACAAAATTCCTTAACAAAACTCCTTAAACTCATTTAAAAAAAAAAAAAAAATGAATAAGTGGGATGCCATCAAGTTAAAATGCTTCTGCACAGCAAAGGAATTAAGTGATATCCTTCTGACGGGAGAAAATATTTGCCAGCTATTCTTTTTATAGAAGATTATTATACAGAATAAATAGAGAACTCAAATAACTTAACATTAGGGACTGGGGATATAGCTCAGTCAGTAGAGTGCTTGCTCTGCATGCATAAGGCCCTGGGTTCAATCCCTAGCACCACAAAACAACAACAACAACAAAAACTTAACACCAAAATATAAATAAATAAATAGCAAAATCAATAAATGGGCAAATGAACTAAATAAACATTTCTCCAAAGAAGAAATGTAAATGGCCCTCATGTCTATGAAGAAAAAAGTTTAACACATTTAGTACAATTACTTTGGAAAGCAGTATCGAGATTCCTCAAAAGACTAGGAATGGGCAAACACCTATTATCCCAGAAGCTTGGGAGGCTGAGGCAGGAGAATTGCAAGTTCAAATTCAGTCTCAGGAACTTAGCAAAACCCTGAACAACTTACCTAGACTCTGTCTCAAAATAAAATATAAAAAAGGGGTGGGGCTGTGGCCCAGTGATTAAGTGCCTCTGGGTTCAATCTCTGGTTCAAAAAAAAAAAAAAAAAAAAAGACTAAGAATGGGACCACCATATGACCCAGTTATCCCACACCTTGGTATTTATCCCAAAGAATGAGAATAAGCATACTATAGTAATACATGCATACCAATGCTTAAAGCAGCACAATTCACAATAGGCAAGTTTTAGTACCAGCCTGGATGTCCCCCAGTGAGTGATTGGGGGGGAAAATCTATGAATATATATACTCAGTCATAAAGAAGAATGAGATTATGTCATTTTTTAGTAAATGGCGGGAAATAGAGAATGTCATGCTGAGTAAGATAATGCAGATTCATAAAGTCAGTGATCAAATGTTTTCTCGTAAAATAAGAAATTTTAAAAAGGAAAGGGAGATCTAATGGAAATAGAAGGGAGAAGAGTAGAGTAGAGGAAGAGAATGAGGTGGAGGAAGAGGGATGAGAAAGGGGAGGAACAGGTGAATGAAATTAACCAAACTATGTCATGTGCATGTCACAATGAATTTCACTTCTGTGTATAACTACAATGGATCAAAAGTAAATAAATAAAATACATGAGTGAAAATTAAAATTCTGAATAAAAAGACACTCAGATGGATACTTGGTTACTTTTAACACTTATGCTCAGATAAGAGAAAAAGGGAATGGTTTAAAGATATAATTTATAATTAAAAGGAAAACAAAATGGAAACAATTGAAAAATTCATAGCCTGAAAGAAAGAGCAAAAAAATCCATATGAAGGTGTGGCCCATAAGGTGGTTACTAAAGACAAACCCACATAAATACAGTTATCTTGTACTAGACCAAGGTGCTATGAACATACATTGGAGAAAAGATAGGCTATTCAACAAATGGTGCTGAGAAAGCTGGGAATCTGTATGTAATAGAATGCATTTGAACTCCGAACCTAGGCATTAGACCAGAGACACTGTGCTTACTAGAGGAAAAAGTAGGCTGAATTCCATCATGTTGGCTTAGGAACCAACTTCCCCTATAAGACTCCTCTAGTGCAAGAAGTACAACCAAACATCAATAAATGGGATGAAATCAAACAAAAAATCTTCACTGCAAAGGAAATAATCAAGAACATGAGCAGAGAGCCTACAGAATGGAAGAAAGATCTTTACCACCTGTATCTCAATACAATATTGATCTCCAGGTTATACAAAGAATAAAAACAACAACAAAAACAAAAACATAACACCAAAAAAATCAAATAACCCAATCAACAAATAGGCAACTGAACAGACACGTCACAGAAGACAAAATATGAATGGTCAAAAATATATGAAAAAACGGCCAACACACATCTCTAGCAATTAGAGAAATGCAAATGAAAACCACACTGAGATTCTATATCTCTCTAGTCAGAATGGCAATTATCAAGAATATAAGTAACAATAAATGTTGGCAAGGATGTGGGGATAAAGGTACTCCCATATATTGCTGGTAGGACTGAAAATTGGTGCAACCTCTATGGAAAGCAGTATGAAAATTCCTTAGAAAACTTGGAATGGAACCATCATTTCATCCAGTTATCCCACTCCTTAGTCTATACCCAAAGGACTTAAAATTAGCATACTACAATGACGCAGCCACATCAATGTTTATAGTAGCTCAATTCAATAGCTAAGCTATGGAACCAACCTGGGTGTCCTTCAGCAGATGAATGAATAAAGTAAATATGGTATATATACACAATGTAATATTACTCAACCATAAAGAAGAATGAAATTGTGGCATTTGCCAGTAAATGGATGGAACAAGAGAATATCATGTTAAGCTAAATAAGCCAATTCTCCAAAATCAAACAAACAAAAAACAAAAAATGGAATTGGGGATATAGCTCAGTTGGTACAGTGCTTGCCTAGCATGTACAAGGCCCTGCCTGGTTCAATCCCAAACACCACCAAAAAACAAACAAACAAACAAACAAACAAACAAAAATCCCCCCAAAACAAAACAAAACAAGCAAACAACAACAACAAGGGAAAAGAAAAAAAGGCCAAATGTTCTCTTTGATATGTGGATTCTAACCCACAACAAGGGAAGGTGAAGAGGGGAAGAATAAAAGTCCACTGAATTGGACAAAGAGGAACAAAGGGCAGGGAAGTAGAGGGAGTGGCATAGGAAGGACAGTAGAATGAATTGGACATAACTTTCCTAGCCTTGTAATAGGACCAGGGTTACTCTGCATCATGTACAACCACAGGATAGGATCCTAATTAAAATAAGTTATACTCTCTGTATGTATAATATGCTAAAATATATTCTACTGTTATGTATATCTAAAAGGAACAAATAAAATAAAAATTTAACAGAAAAGAAAGAGGTTGCTAAAGAGATTAGCACATATGAAATATAGCTATGTGCTGTTTCAGGACAATGGGAAGGACAGCCCAAAGTCATCTTAGAAATCTACAAGACTGTCTCTCCCATCATAGGCCCATAGGCTTTAAAGGTCATGATGACTTCAGGAAACTAGACCAGGCTGCTATGTGCTTACAACCCATGGATGTTTTGGAATTCTGCTCCCTGCTTTCCAGAAAAGTACACCACAACCATTTCAGTTTTGTTTAAGTTGGCTCACTCACATCTTGAGCCAGTACTCAAAAAGGAGCAAGTTATAGACCTTGATGGTATTCAGATGGTGTTATGGTTAGGTATGAGGTATACCCCCACCACCAAAGTCACATGAGAGACAATGCAAGAAAATTTAGAAGTAAAATGATTGGATTATGATACCCTTAACCTAATTAGTGTATTCATCCACTTAAATAGATTAACTGGGTGGTATCTGTAAAAAGGTGGAGCGTAACTGGAGGAGATGGGTCATTGGGAGTGTGCCTTTGGGCTTTACATTTCACCCCTGTTGAGTGGAGCTTAGTCATTCTCTCTTCACTTCCTGAATGTGCTCTTCTGAACGCTCTCCTCCATCGCACCCTCATACCATGGTGTTTTGCAATAGGCCCAGAGCAACACAGTTGGCCATCCATGGGTTGAGACCTCTGAAACCATGAGCACTGGATAATTTTTTTTAACTCTAAAATTGTTCTTATCAGGTCCTTTGGTCACAGTGGTGACAAAGCTAAAACACATGGTTTGAGAATTCCCACAGGCATGAAGAACGCGGGAGCTATTGGGATCAGAGAGGTTTCCACTGAGATATCAAGGAAAGTTTAGAAACGTGCCAGAATGGTGGAACCTTCATGGAGAGTCTCCATTGGGGTAATGTTCAATGAGCCACGAGAGTGGACTGCCCGCAGCATGTAACTGGTCTGGGAAATCCATAGACACCCAAATCCTACCCATGAGAGCAGCCACATGTACAGACCCCAGAAAAGCCATGGGAGCAGGGTTTCCCAAAACTTTGGGGGCCCACCAACTGCCCCAGTGTGAAGAGGATACCAGACCTAGAATTTTAGGACTTCATGTTTTCCCAGGTTGGTTTGGGGCTTGTTGGGCCAGTGACCACTTTCTATTTCCATTTCTCCATTAGGGAAATGCAATGCTTATCCCATCCTTATCCTACCATTGTATATTGGAAGTAGAGACTTGATTTTGGTTTAGAGGCTGACAGATTGAAGTGTTTCCTTTGAGTTTCAGATGGAATTTTGGATTTTGGTGTGGATACACAATGAGTTGAACCTTGAGGACTCTATGGATAAAATCAATCATTTTGCATTATGAGAAAAAGATAAACATTGAGGTCTAGGAGAACAATATTATGGTTTGGATATGGTTTATCCTTCAAAGTGTCATATGCTCGATGCCTGGTCCACAATGTGGTCTTGAGATGATGGAACCTTTAAGAGCTGGGGCCTAATGGAAGGTAATTAGATCATTGGGCTCCCCTTGTGAATAGATTAGTTCTGTTTTGTAGGAATGAGTCAGTCTGGTGAGGCTGGATTAGTTCCTGCAACAATAAGTTTTTAAAAGCAAGTCTGGGATCTCTTTTTAATCTTTTCATGGGCATGACATTCACTCCTTTAATATACCCTCCATCACTGTGATATCATGGGCCATGATACCCTCATCAGACATGACCTGATGATGCTGCCATGCAATTGAACCTCCAGAACTGGGAGCTAAATAAATCTCTTTTCTTTATAAAGCACATAGTCTCAAGTATTATGTTAGAACAACAGAAAATAGACTAGGACACCATTTATATTAAATAGATCTCCCTCGTTCATATCAAATTTGACCAATTAGACCAAACCCAGAACTGACATCAAAGAATGAGATTAATTTTCAAATCCTGAAATAGTCTTGCTAGTCTGATTCCTAAAACTCTAATCCTAACTTCAGTTATAAATATATCTATCAATATTCCATTACTCAAAACCTAAGAAAATGTATAAGCTTATTCTATAGTTCACCATGTATCCATTCCATCCTGTTGAAAACTTTGTTTTGGATACAAAATTTGTCAGTTTATGCAAACAGAGAGTTTAGGTTGCTACATATAGCAATTCTTTTTTTTTTTTTTTAATAATTTTTAATGTGTACAACTCATAGTGCATGAATTTAGCATCTTTTTACGTACAACTGTTTGTATACAAAGTATATTCATACAATTCAGGTCTTCAATCATGCATTTAGGAAAATGAAATCCGTCTCATTCAATCACCTTTTCTTTTTTTTTTTTTCCTTTTCTCCCCCTCCCTCCCCCCTTGCTCCCCCCTTACCCTTCCTTCCCTTTGACCATTCTAGTGTTCCTCTAGTCCTCCTATGTACCCCCCCCCATCCAACAATACTATGAACTAGCCTCCTTATATCAGAGAAAACATTTGGTACTTGGATTTTTGAGACTAACTTCACTTAGCATTATGTCTTCCAACTTCATCCATTTACCTGCAAATGCCATTAATTTATTTTCTTTTATCGCTGAGTAAAATTCCATTGTGCGTATATACCACATTTTCTTAATCCACTCATTTACTGAGGGACATCTAGGTTGGTTCCACAACCTAGCTATTGTGAATTGCGCAGCTACAAACATTGAGATAGCTGTGTCACTGTAATATGCTGTTTTTAAGTCCTTTGGGAATAGACCCAGGAGTGGGATGGCTGGGTCATAGGGTGGTTCCATTCCCAGTTTTCCAAGAAATCTCCATACTGCTTTCCATAACGGTTGCACCATTTTGCAGTCCCACCAGCAATGTATGAGTGTGCCTTTTTCCCCACATGCTCTCCAACATTTATTGTTGCTTGTGTTCTTGACAGCTGCCATTCTGACTGGAGTGAAGTGAAATCTAAGAGTAGTTTTGATTTGCATTTCTCTAATTGCCAGCAATGTTGAACATTTTTTCATGTATTTGTTAATTAATCGTGTATCTTCTTCTGAGAGGTGTCTTCTCAATTCCTTAGCCCATTTATTGATTGGGTTATTTGTTTTTTGGTGTAAAGTTTTTTGAGCTCTTTATATATTCTAGAAATTAGTGCTCTGTCTGATGTGCATGTACTAAATATTTGTTCCCAATTAGTTGGCTCTCTATTCACCTCACTGATTGTTTCTTTTGCTGAGAAGAAGCTTTTTAGTTTAAATCTATCCCATTCATTAATTCTTGGTAGTAATTCTTGCGCTACAGGATTCTTATTAAGAAACTTGGGGCCTAATCCGACATGTTGGAAATTGGAGGTTACTTTTTCTTCTATTAGGCGTACTGTCTCTGGTCTAATTCCTAGGTCCTTGATCCACTTTGAATTGAGTTTTGTGCATGGTGAGAGATAAGGATTTAATTTCAATTTGGTGCATATGGATTTCCATTTTTCCCAGCACCATTTGTTGAAGAGGCTAACCTTTCTCCACTGTACATTTTTGGCACCTTTGTCTAATATAAGATAGCTGAAATTATATGTATTAGTTATTGTGTCCTCAATTCTGTACCACTGGTCCACCAGTCTGTTTTGGTGCCAATACCATGCTGTTTTTGTTACTATTGCTCTATAGTATAATTTAAGGTCCAGTATGGTGATGCCCCCTGCTTCACTTTTTTTGCTCAGGATTGCTTTGGCTATTCTGGGTCTCTTATTTTTCCAGATGAATTTCATGACTGCTATTTCTATTTCTTTGAAGAATGACATTGGGATTTTGATTGGAATTGCATTAAATCTGCATAATGCTTTTGGTAGTATGGACATTTTGTCAATATTAATTCTACCTATCCAAGAGCAAGGTAGGTCTTTCCATCTTCTGAGTTCATCTATGATTTCTTTATTTAGTGTTCTATAATTTCTGTTATAGAGGTCTTTCACCTCTTTCGTTAGGTTGACTCCCAGGTATTTTATTTTTTTTTGATGGTATTGTAAATGGGGTAGTTTTCATCATTTCCCTTTCAGAGTCTTTGTTGCTGATGTACAAAAATGCCTTTGACTTATGTGTGTTGATTTTGTATCCTGCAACTTTGCAAAATTCATTTACTAGTTGTAAAAGTTTTCTGGTAGAGTTTTTTTTTTGGTCTTCTAGGAAGATTATCATGTCATCAGCAAATAGTGCTAATTTGAGCTCTTCTTTTCCTATCTGGATCCCTTTAATTTCTTTCGTCTGTCTAATTGCTCTGGCCAGAGTTTCGAGTACTATGTTAAATAGCAGTGGTGAAAGGGGGCATCCCTGTCTTGTTCCAGTTTTTAGAGGGAATGCTTTCAATTTTTCTCCATTTAAGGTAATGTTAGCTTGGGGCCTTGCATATATAGCTTTTATAATGTTGAGATATGTTCCTGATATTCCTAGTTTTTCCAGTGTTTTGAACATAAAGGGGTGTTGTATTTTGTCAAATGCTTTTTCTGCGTCTATTGAGATGATCATGTGATTTTTGTCTTTAAGTCTATTGATGTGATGTATTGTGTTTATTGATTTCCGAATGTTGAGCCAGCCTTGCATCCCTGGGATAAACCCCACTTGATCGTGGTGCACTATCTTTTTGATATGATTTTGTATCTGATTTGCCAGGATTTTGTTGAGGATTTTTGCATCTATGTTCATTAAAGATATTGGCCTGAATTTTTCTTTTTTGGATGTGTCTTTGCCTGGCTTTGGAATTAATGTGATATTGGCCTCATAGAAAGAGTCTGGAAGAGCTCCCTCTTTTTCTATTTCTTGGAATAGTTTGAAGAGCATTGGTATTAGTTCTTCTTTGAAAGTCTTATAGAACTCGGCTATAAACCCATCAGGTCCTGGACTTTTCCTTGTTGGTAGCTTTTTGATGACATCTTCTATTTCTTTGCTTGTAATTGATCTGTTTAAATTGTGTATAGCCTCCACATCCAGTTTAGGCAAATCATATGACTCTAGAAATCTGTCAATGCATTCAGTATTTTCTATTTTGTTAGAGTACAAGTTTTCAAAGTAATTTCTAATTATATTCTGTGTATCTGAGGTGTTTGTTGTGATATTCCCTTTTTCATCGCGAATGTTAGTAATTTGAGTTTTTTCTCTTCTTCTTTTCGTTAGCATCGCTAAGGGTCTGTCAATTTTGTTTATTTTTTCAAAGAACCAACTTTTAGTCTTGTCAATTCTTTGAATGGTTTCCTTAGTCTCAATTTCATTAATTTCTACTCTGATTTTAATTATTTCCTGTCTTCTACTGCTCTTGGTGTTGGTCTGTTCTTCTTTTTCTAATGCTTTGAGGTGTGATGTTAAGTCATTTATTTGTTGGTTTTTTTTTCCTCTTAAGGAATGAACTCAGTGCAATGAATTTTCCTCTTACTACTGCCTTTATAGTGTCCCAGAGATTTCTATATGATGTATCTGTGTTCTCATTTACCTCTAGGAATTTTTTGATCTCCTCTTTGATGTCTTCTTCAACCCCTTGTTCATTCAGTAGTATGTTGTTTAGCTTCCAGTTGATGGAGTAGTTTTTCTTATTCCTTGTTTTGTCGTTGATTTCCAATTTCATCCCTTTATGGTCCGATAGCATGCAGGGTAGAATCTCTATTTTTTTATATTTGCTGAGAGTTGCCTTGTGACATAATATATGGTCTATTTTGGAGAAGGAGCCATGTGCTGCTGAGAAAAATGTGTATTCCTTTACTGAGGGATGAAATATTCTATATATGTCCGTTAGGTCTAAATTGTTAATTGTTTTAAGGAGGCTTAAAGTTTCTTTGTTTAGCTTTTGTTTGGATGGTCTATCCATTGGTGAGAGAGGTGTGTTGAAGTCCCCTAGAATAACTGTGTTGTGGTCTATTTTACTCTTGATCTTGAGAAGGGTTTGTTTGATGAAGGTAGGTGCTCCATTATTTGGGGCATATAGATTTATGATTGTTATATCCTGTTGATGAATGGTTCCCTTAAGTAATAAGAAATATCCATATTTGTCCCTCTTGATTAGTTTTGGTTTGAAGTCTACCTTATTTGATATGAGAATGGAAACCCCTGCTTGCTTCCGCCAGCCATGTGAGTGATAAGACTTTTCCCAGCCTTTCACTTTCAGTCTGTTGATGTCTTTTTCTATGAGGTGTGTTTCTTGGAGACAGCAAATTGTTGGGTCATTTCTGTTAATCCATTCTGATAATCTGTGTCTTTTGATTGGCGAGTTTAGGCCATTAACATTCAGGGTTATTATTGAGATGTGATTTTTATTCCCATCCATTTTTATTTGAATTATGGTCTTTAGCTTGATTAGGTTTCTCTTCTGGTTGGTATTTCCTTTAGTTTAATATCTCCCTTTGTTGATTTTCATTATCATCTTTCTCTTCTTCTTCATGAAAAATGTTGCCCAGGATGCTCTGAAGTGCTGGCTTTCGAGTCGTGAAATCTTTTAACTTTTGCTTGTCATGGAAGGTTTTTATTTCATCTTCGAATCTAAAGCTCAATTTTGCTGGATATAAGCTTCTTGGTTGACATCCCTTTTCTTTCAGAGCTTGAAATATGCTATTCCAGGATCTTCTTGCTTTTAAGGTCTGGGTTGAAAAATCTGAACATAGTTTAATTGGTTTCCCCTTATATGTGATCTGCTTCCTTTCTCTTGCGGCTTTTAGTATTCTCTCCTTGCTCAGAATATTAGGCATTTTCATTATTATGTGTCTTGGTGTGGATCTGTTGAGATTTTGTTTGTTTGGTGTTCAGTATGCCTCTTGAACTTGGTTTTCCCATTCATTCCTCAAGTTTGGAAAATTTTCTGTAATTATTTCATTAAATAAATTACTCATTCCTTTGGCTTGAAACTCTGCCCCTTCCTCTACACCAATCACTCTTAAGTTTGGTCTTTTTATGCTGTCCCATAATTCTTGGATGTTATGTTCTTGATTTCCAACGAGTTTTGCTGTATGGTCTAAATTCTTCTCTAGGACATATATTTTGTCTTCATTGTCTGAGGTTCTTTCCTCCAAGTGGTCTACTCTGTTGGAGATGCTTTCAATTGAACTTTTATTTTGGTTTATTGCTTCTTTCATTTCTGGAATTTCTATTTGGTTTCTCTTTAGAGCCTCTATTTCCCTATTGAAGTAATCCTTCACTTCCTGTATTTGTTTTTGGAGTTCTTTGTCAAAATGATCTTTTGCCTCCTGTACTTGCTCCCTCATCTCACTTTTGAGTTCATTCTTAAGTTCTTTAAACATTTGGCATATGTAATTTCTAAATTCCATCTCTGGCATTTGACCAACTGTGTTTGCCATGAAATCTACTGATGAGGAATCTTGATTTGATTGTGTCACTTTCTTCCCTTGTTTTTTTCATGCTGCTTCTGTGTCTTTTCTTCCTGCACTGTGGGACCTTGACTGTTTCGATTTTACCTTAATGCCTTATGTTGTTCCTGTAGTACAAAGCTATCAGCTCCCCTTATAATTCCTTTACACTTTAAAACCTAACACTTTCTATTCAGCAAATTCAATTTTGATCACAATGTACCGATTTTGTTAACCCAGATATCATTTCCAATTTACTCTGTACGCTTCTGATGGGGTTTTAAAGCTTCAAGTATTGGATACAGAGGTATTATGTTTAAGAAGAAGGAAGTGTCTTGAATTGTTCTTTCTTGGAAAGTATGAAAGGAGAGTTCTATTGACGTGGTTTACTGGAAGTGGTTTAGAATCAGTAGAAGAGAGAAGATAGAGAATGGAGTTGACACTTAGGTGGAGAGACCCATTTATATATAAAGTAATATGGAAAAGAAGAAAAAAATGATAAAAGAGTAGAAATTGGTGTAAGAGAGAGGAGAGAGAGAATCAAGAAAATGGAGAGTAAACTATATATAACACCTCTTTGCTATCCAGTTCAATTGCGCCGTTTCTAGAAATCCCAAATTCTGCATAAAGCTTGTTTTTGCCTCTGTTTAGTATGCACTGGCAGGGTGAAAATATGAAAGATGAAGGAGGAAGAAGAGATGCCAAAGTGAGAAGGAAGAAAAGAAGGAATGAGAAAAGGAGCAGAAGCAAACAATCAAACACACTGACAATCAATGCGAAAAAAAAAAGCAAAACAGAACAAAGCCAAAAAAAGAAAAAGAACAACAAACAATCTAACAAAAAACCCCAAAAACCAATAACACTAGCAGACCAACCAAAAAAAAAAAAAAAAAAGTCGAACCCCAAGTCTCAAACAAAACGGGCCCTGGGAAGCCCCCCTCTCTTTTCCCTTTCCAGTTTAAGCCAACTGCATTGGACCACGTCCAGATAGTCTGCGACCCTGTTAGTGAAGTCAAGTCTGCACCCTAGGCCAGCGGCTGAATGGCTCAGGGGGAAGATTGGCTCAGGGCGGTTGTGTGTCAACAGATGAATGGCACCGGGAAGGGGACCCTCCAGAAGGCACCCTTTCCCCACGCCCACCCACAGTTGTAGCTTCTTGTGGCCACTGGGCTGGCCTCAGACACGCCCTCCCCTGCTGGTTACCCGAGTCTCACCCAGGTGTGCACTGCCTCAGGGCGCTGGGGCTCCCTGGATGTCTGCAGCTGTTGTCTCCTCTGTCTTTTCCCCTTTGTCTGGGTCAGCCACTGCACTTCTCAAAGATGGCGGCGTTCTCCCATTCAACAGCAGCTCTGCAGACCCTTGTGTCAGTCCAGAGCGTGCAGGATCGGCTTGGCAAGCAGTGCGAAAGAGCTCCACGTGAACACTGCCCACGCCTCTAGGCCTCTTTTTATCCCTCCTCGCCGATTGGTTTCAAAGCCGCTGGGTGTATCGTCTCTTTGCCGAGACGGTATCGGCCCCTGCGCCTGTAGCACAGACAGCGCTGCTTCGGGCTGTGGGCCGCTGCGACTCTGCCTCTCCATATAGCAATTCTTAATCACCAGTAAATGTGTAGGGTCTTCTAGCCCAATTCTTGCAACATAACACTTCTCTTTCCATAATTTTATTGTCTGCTTCTGTGTTGCCTGCTTTGTCACTTATAAAATGTACAATAGACCTTGAACATCTTATTTTAAGTCAACATGGCACATTTAAGTTATCTTATGATTAGAAATTTCTGTCCCTTTACGAATGAGAAAAGCACTGTTTCTAACCTTTCAAAGTCAAACATGTTTATGTCATTTATGAAGATAAATATTGTTATCCAAACCTGGGATGCATTATTGAAAGAGATCACTTTCCTTAGCACAGCTGAGTCCAAATGCTTTTCATTTGAATGTGAATTGCTCATCACCTGAGTATTTTATTATGTCAATGTCCTATAGTTATTTTTTTAATTAAATAATGGCACAAGGTAATATACCCATGAAGATATTAAGAAGACTCAACATACAAATGAATTATAGGATAACAATAACTGAAGCAGTGTCTAGAGCAGAATAAGCATAAGGAAAAATGGTGTTTACAAAAAAGTAAAGGTTTATTTTTGCAAATTTTGTCCTTTTATATGGTAAATGAATAAAAGCTAAGATCTTAGAAAGTTAATTCAATGTCTTTCAGTCCAAGGTTGACAATTCCACCTGAAAAATTTCATGATAATGTCAAAACAATACTATATTTATTCTTTTGTTGCTTTGGAAGAGTATCTGAACTGTTAGCATTTGAAATTTCACTGTGTTTTCATGATGTGGTTCACTAGGGGTTTCTTTCACTAGATATTCAATTTCTGTTTACTTCAGTCCTTTCCCATTTGTTGGCTTTTTAATATTAATTGAATAATTAAATAATTAAATTAAATAAATTAATTAAATAATTAAAAATGAGAAATATTTGTGATAACATGTCCAAACCTCCCCTACCAGGTTTTGAATGCTTCAGATACAGATAGTCATGGAAGAAGACAACAGCTGCCTTTTCAAATATGTTGGACACATGTCTTTTACTAAAAGAAAAACTCAAGAGTATATTACATATTTCTTCAGCAATCCTAATGCCGTTGGAAGAATTTCTACTCTTGTCATTTCCCAAACTGGTAAAACATTTTCTTATAACAGCCTCAGGACTTGGACTATTTCTCCATCAATCTTCTGTAACTTTATTATTGATGACCTTGAGCCCAGAACTCTGTTGCTGAGTCTCTACTTGGTTCATTCTGGACATCTCCAATATCATCTTTGGAATCAAGAAATATCAGGATGTCTTGGGTACTCTAATATGTTTAAAACTCAGTGTACTAGAATGGCCAATGGGGAGGGAGTTGAAGTGAGGGGGCAAAAGGGTGAAGAAAAAAAAAAGATGGTAGAATGAGATGGATATCCTTACCCTAAGTGCATGTATGAAGTCACGAATGGTGTGAATATACTTTGCATACAACCAGAGATTTGTAAAAATGTGCTCTATATGTGTAATATGAAGTGTAATACATTCTGCATCTATAACATCTTAGAATAATACATCTATAACATCTTAGAAAAAAAAATAAATAAATTTAAAAAAATATTACAATAAAAAAAACTCAGTGTAACTGGTTACTCTATTCTAATTTTTGGTATTTAAATTTTTTTGAGAAATAATCTCTACCCATCTAGTTATAGGTTTTTCAAATGAATATTTTCAGGAAAGTTGGTCTTTTACTATAAAATTTTCAAAACCAAGAACTTTTTCTCTAGGCTTATCTGATGACAATTTCAGTATTGGGAGGCAAGGGAGTTCACACTGAGAAGACATACATGCATACTTTTTGCATGTCAAGAATAGACATAAGCCTATGTCTTAAGGAAGAGGGCTGACAATAATGTGAACTATAACTTATTGATTATTGTTTTAGTTAGGTTTGTGTTGCTGAAAAAAGACCTGACAAGAACAATTTAAAGGAGGAAATATTTTTATTTTGTTTCATGATTTCAGAGGTTCAGTTCTTGTTCCCCCAAATTCAGAGCTCTGGGGCCTCCTAAGGAGGTGAGGCAGAACATCATGGCAGAAGTGTGTGACAGAGGAAAGCTGTTCCGGACTTGGCAACTAGGAAGCAGAGAACAATTTCTGCTCACCAAGGACAAAATATAAATCCCAAAGGCACACCCCAGTAATCTACTTCCTCCAGCTACAAAGTACCAGCCTATAGTTATTGCCAAGTTAATCCATATAAGTGGATCAATCCACCAATTAGTTGACACCTCTCATAATCTAATTTCACCTCTGAAAATTCTTGCATTGTCTCACACATGAGCTTTTTGGGGATACCACATATCTAAACTGTAATAATCATCCATAGATACCATGACTCTTCTATTTTCTTTAAGTCTATTATTTATACCAAGCTCACACAGCCTTAAAGTTTCAAAAGCTGGCTCTTCTTCTGTTTTTCTCCTTTCCACAAAACCCACTCGTGTTTTCACATTGTCACTACTTCTATTATTAAAACTCTACTCTCACTGTGAAAATTTTATCTGAGTTATTTAATCTTTCCTTGTATCTAATGTGTTTTCTGTAAAAGGGAAATAATAATCCTTATTCGCCTCAATGAGCTTGAGTGAAGATGAAATAAAATTATGTATATAAGCAGTTATGCAAATTATAATTCATCATTGTCATTAATAAACATTGTATTAGTTTTAACTGCAATATTTTGAATAACAATTATAATTTTTTCTCAAATGTTTTGAGCAGTGAAAGTAAGGTTATAAACAAGTCCAATCTCACTTAGTACAAATCTAGTCAAAACATGGTATAAAAGCTATTAAATGTAGATCTATTTGCCTAAAATTATGTACTATACTTGGAAACACATATATAAGAAATAGTTTTTTTATATATTACCCAGAAAAAGTAAAATTTAGAAAATATAATAATCAAGGAACAATGAAGATAATACAAATCACTCAATGAACAATGGACAGAATTACTATCACTTTGATAAAATGAGCATGTTTCATTTTTCCTCACATTTCAGATAGGACCTGGGTTAGCCTGGCTTTTTCTTTGTCTTCCTTACATCTCTTCATTGTCTGACTTCTCTGCCCAGCCTCAAACATCCATGACAGCTGTAATTTATAATCACAATCTGCAGCCTCCTCATCTTTCATCCTCCCCACCCCCAGTCCTTTAGTGGCTGAGAGCAAAACGAAGTTAGTATTGTTCCTGAGGATTGCAGATCTGATTAAGGCTGCATAGTATATGATCTAGAGCACACTGTTCTCACTTTTATCTCCCAGTTTTCGAATAGATGTCACCTTTGCATACTTGGGCATGTTCCAAAGTAGACTTTATTGTCTTTTGCTCCCCTTTTCCCCTTACCTTAATTTATATAAATAATAGGTAGGCCTACATATCAAGCACATTTTAGAGATATTATTTGCTTCTCTTTATCTCACTTTCTCTCTTTTTAATATTTCCTCTCTCTTGATAAATAGATTAGATACATATAGATTTATACATATAGATACACACACTGTCTCTCTTCCTACCCAAACTATAATAGTAGTATGCACTTTGATTTCCATCTCTATTTTGTTTCTTGAGTTTAACCTCATAGGATATAGGATAGTTAAATGCTGGCTGTGGGAGAACAGTGGGTAAAGAGTGCATGAGGAATAAAGAGATGTGGTGTGATGGGGCATTAGAGAAAGGAATTATGAGGGAAAATCTTCAATCTAGATTCCCAACCTTCATTCCTGCCACATTCACACTATTCCTCTGAAAGAAGATCAAGCTATAATAAACATGAAACTATATTCTTATATAACTAGACACTGAAACTATACTCTTCAATAACTCACTGGGTTGCCCTCTCTAGTGCATTGATATTTCTCTGTTTTACAAGGCTTCTGTGTCCTATGGGCAACTGTAGTCTCTTAAATTTGGTATTTAAGGATGATTTGTTGACAGTGTCTACATGTTTCACAAAATAAACCAAGTTATGCATTTGTGGAAACATACTCAAACCATCAAAATGTTTGTAAATTATAACAAAGAGAGAGCTAATTAAAATACAAATTTGTGGGTCCAGAGGACTTCACCACACATCTTGGCTACATACATCTTAACAGCTTATAAGAAAGAGAAATAGGAAGTTCAAGAGATGTACAAGTTGTATCAAATCCCATGAAGATAGTGAAATGCCTACGTGTGTATAACAAGAAAATATGTAGGGAAAAAATGTGTGACACAGTCAATAGCATGATGTGACCTGAAGTAACAACTCATTGTTTATCACTATTCAGAAACAAAATCTAATTTTCAAAACATCTCAACCTAAAGTTATTTTTATATTTTAAAAAAAGAAACAAAATCCCATGTATTTAGCAATTCAAAAAGAAGTAAAATGAGCTTCATGACTTGTTTTGATATTTTAACTACATCAGAAATCAAATGAAGTTAGAAATATTTTATTTGAAATATTTTAAGCCAATCAGAATATTGAGAGTGCTAAAAAAATGAATATTTATAAAGGTATGGTCCATTTTCTTAAATATCAATTGATGCTGCCTCTCCCGAAGCCTGGACCAGAACCCACCACACGTTGCCTTGCCCAGAGCCACAAAATGCCCCACCTGGGTGGAAAGGAACACCACAAGGTTCACTTTCAGTCAAGAGTGACTGCATCCAAACCACCTCCATCTTATGACACTGCAGCCACTGCCATATCCTTTCCCAAGTGGTAATCTCCACTGTGGGACTACAGACAGGGTCAAGAAGCAGCTGCCCATCACAGCACTGCATGCCACAATGTGCCATCACTGAACAGGCTGCCCAGTGCCATTGCACAGCCCCTACTTCCAGGCCCATCTCTGAAAGCAGTTGCCTCCATCTTGGGACACCATCACTGCCATCTTGGTTTACTTCTGCTTCCACCCCTGCCACCTTTAGTGTGGGCAGATTCTATCTTGGGACACCGACTGAGGCCTGGACACCCAACAGCAAGGTACCTACAGGCTTGACACTACTGCTGCCACCAACCAGGGATGAGGGCACTTCCATATAGGGACAACAACCAGAACCTGGAAGACCGTCACCAAGGTCCCTGTGGGCCCGATTGCACTAGAGGTATCCCTACTAGGTGTGCTAACAGTCACCATCCTGTTGCAGAGGCAACAGGGAGCCTTGTATTGGGTCACCTCTCTCTGTTTTTCTCTCCTACTAATAACCAACTTCTATTGATTCCCTTTTCACTCATCCAATAATCTAATACCTCTATATTCTCACATCCTACCTCATAAACATCACGTCCTAACCCCACCCCCCCTCCACTGTTCACCACTATAAACTGTTTCTAGTGGTGGAAACTATAAATCTTTATGCAAACCTACTGGCAATATAGTAGAAGATAACCATACTCATCATTTCTGTTTATAGTGGTAAAACTGTAAGTTTCTAAATAGAAGCTAATTGATTTATGGCTGCATATTATTTGCAATGGGTGCTGTAAACATTGATGTCTCCCTTAAAGATGAGGTATTCCCAACCTGTAGGGACACTACAAGATTGTAGGGTAAAAACTGCAATACCTCAGACCTGCACTGCAAGAGAGGAAGACACATAAACAACAGGAAAACACAAGGGAGGAAAATGATCCAAATAAACCAAGATACTAAAAAAAAAAAAAAAAAATAGAATCCATTGTGCAGTAGATGAAATGACAGAGAAGGAATTCAGAATGTACATAATTAAAATGATCTGAGAATTTAAAAATGACATAAGTGAGGAAATACAGGCAAAAATTGATCACTCCAACAAAGAGATAGGAGATCAAATACAGGTAGCAAAAGATTACTTCAAGAAAGAGAGCAGAAGCCACTGCTATGGAGGCCACTACTGAGTCTGGAGGTCTCTGAGCACTGCCTCAGTTACGTCAGATGTGAATTCCAACTACCTCCATTTTCTCTAATATGTGGATGCTAATTCACAATAAGGCAGGGGGCACTAGGGAAAAATAGTATTACCTTATATTAGGTAGAAGGAAGTGAAGGGAGGGGAGGGAGGGGATGTGGGGATGGGAAATATAGTGGAATGAAACAGACATTATTAATGTATGTATATATGTAACTACATGACCAATATGATTCTGCAACATGTACACTTTGAAAAATGAGAAATTATATCCCATCTATGCATGATATATCACAGTGCATAAATGCATTCTACTGTCATGTATAACTAATTAAAACAAATTTAAAAAAAAGAAAGAGATAGAGATTTTGTAAAAAAAAAAAAAAACAAACAGAAATCCTTAAAATGAAGGAAACAATAAACCAAGTAAAAAACTCAACAGAAAGCATCACCAACGGACTAGATCACTTGGAAGACACCACCTCAGACAATGAAGACAAAATATACAATCTAGAAAATAAAATCAACCACACAGTGAAGATGGTAAGAAATCATGAGCAGAGGATCCAAGAATTATGGGATAACATTAAAAGACCAATTCTAAGATCTATTGGCATAGAAGAAGGCACAGTGTTTCAAACCAAAGGAATGCACCATCTCTTCAATAAAATAATATCAGAAAATTTCCCAAACATGAAGAATGAATTGTAAAATCAAATACAAGAGGCTTACAGGGCATCAAATGTACAAAATTAAAACAGATCTACACCACAGCACATTATAATGAAAATGACTAGCATACAGAATAAGGATAGAATTTTAAAGGCCACAAGAAAAAAGAGTCAGATTACTTATAGGGGGAGACTAATATGGATCTCAGCTGATTTTTCAGCCCAGACCCTCAAGGCCAGGAGATCCTGGAACGACATATACCAACCTCTGAAAGAAAATGGCTGCCAACCAACAATCTTATATCCAGCAAAATTAAGCTTCAGATTTGACAGCAAAATAAAAACCTTCCATGAGAAACAAAAGTTAAAAGAATTTACAGCAAGAAAGCCTCCACTAAAGAACATTCTTGGCAAAATATTCCATGAGGAGGAAACGGAAAACAGCAATGACAATCTGCAAAATGAGGAACTACACTAAAGGAAAGGCCAATTAAAGAGAAACCAAGTCAAGTTAAAAACCAAAATTAAACCAAAATGACTGGAATGCAAATTTCAGTAATAGCCATGAATGTGAATGACCTAAACTCATCAAGTAAAAGACATAGACTGGCAGATTGAATTAAGGAAAAAGACTCAACAATATGTTGCCTTTAAAAGACTCATCTCACAGGAAAAGACATCCACAGACTGGAGGTGAAAAGATGGGGAAAAAAATGTATCACTCACATGGACCGTGTAAACAAACAGAGATTTCCATACTCATATACAAAAAATGGACTTCAAACCAAAGCTAGTGAAAAGGGATAAAGAAGGACATTTCATACTGCTTAAGGGATTCATACACCAATAAGACATAGCAATCATAAATATCTATGTCCCAAACAATGGGTCATCTATGTATATCATCAAACAAACCCTTCTCAACTTCAAGAATCAAATAGAACACAACACTTTAACACAACTTTCTCACCATTGAATAAGTCTTCCAAACAAAAACTAAACAAAGACGTTATAGAAGTCAATAAAACAACCAATAATTTAGATTGAACATACACATATAGAATGTTCCATTCATCAAAAACAAATACACTTTTTTCTTAACAGTACATGGATTTTTCTCCAAAATAGATAATATGTTATGCTACAAAGCAAGTCTTAGCAAATACAAAAAAATAGAGATACTACCCTGCATCTATCTGACCATAATGGAATGAAATTAAATATCAATGATAAAATAAAAAATAGAAGATATTCTAACATTTGGAGAATAAATACACTACTGAATGATGCATGGAAAACAGAAAACATCAGGGAGAAAATACAAATGTTCTTAGAGGTAAATGAGAACTTTGATACAGCATATAAAAATCTCTGAGACACTATGAATGTAGTGCTAAGAGGAAAGTTTATTGCATTAAGCTCATTCATTAAAAGAAGAAAAAGTCAGCAAATAAACAACCTGGCGTCACATCTCAAAGCCCTAGAAAAAAAGTAAAACAAGCCAACACCAAAAGTAGTAGAAGACAAATAATTAAAATCAGGACTGAAATCAATGAAATTGAAACAAAAGAAACAATTCAAAAAATTGACAAAACAAAAAGCTTGTTTTTGAAAAAATAAATTAGTTTAACAAACCCTTACCCACCCTAATGAAAAGGAGAGAGAAAACTCAAATTACTAATATTTGTGATGAAAAGGGAAATATGCCAACACTAGTGAAATACAGAAGACAATTAGAAAATATTTTGAAAATTTATACTCCAGGAAAGTAGAAAATCTTGAAGACACTGACAAATTTCTAGAGGTATATGATCTACACAAATTGAACCAGGAGGACATACACAATTTAAACAAATCATTTTCAAGCAAGGAAGTAGAAGATGCTATCAAAAGCCTACCAACAAAGAAAAGCCTAGGACCAGAGGGATTCTCAGCTGATTTCTACAAGACCTACAAAGAAGAATTAATACCAGCACTCCTCTAATTATTCTATGAAATAGAAAAGGAGGGAACCCTCCCAAACTCATTCTATGAGGCTAGTATCATTCTGACACCAAAACCAGACAGAGACGCATCTAGGAAAAAAAAATTTCAGACCAATATCCCTGATGAAGACAGATGCAAAAATTCTCAATAATATTCTGGCAAATTTCAAAAACAATATTAAAAATTGTACACTATGATCAAGTGGGGTTTGTTTCAGGGAAGAAAGTTTGGTTCAACATACAGAAATCAATAAATTTAATTAATCACATCAATAAACTTAAAGATAAGAATCACATGATTATCTCAGTGAATGCAGAGAAAGCATTTGATAAAATATAGCACCCCTTCATGTTCAAAACACTAGAAAAACTAGGGATAGTAGGAACATACTTCAACATTGTAAAAGCTATCTATGCTAAACCCAAGGCCAACATCATTCTAAATGGAGAAAAATTGGAAGCATTCTCACCAAAAACTGGAAAAAGGGATGCCCTCTTTCACCACTTCCTTTCATCATAGTTCTTAAAACTATAGCCAGAGCAATTAGACAGACAAAAATAATTAAAGGGATACAAATAGGAAAAGAAGAACTCAAACTATCATTCTATGCTGATGGCATAATTCTATACCTAGAGGATCCAAAAAACTCCACCAGTAAACTTCTAGAATTAATAAATGTATTCATAAAAGTAGCAGGATATAAAATGAATACCCATAAATCAAATGTATTTCTATATATCAGTGATGAATCCTCTGAAGGAGAAATTAGGAAAAAACTACTCCACTCACAATAGCCTCAAAAAAAAAAAAAAAAAAAAAAAAACCCTTGGGAATTAACAGAAGAAGAAGTGAAATACTTCTACAATGAAAACTAAAGAAAGAAATTGTAGAAGACCTTAGAATATGGAAAGATCTCCCATGCTCCTTAATAGGCAGAACTAATATTATTAAAGTGGCCATACTACCCAAAGCACTATACATATTCAATGCAATCTCTATTAAAATCCTAACATCATTTCTTCTAGAAATAGAAAAAGCAATCATGAAATTGACTTGGAAAAATAAGAGACCCAGAATAGCCAAAGAAATTCTTAGCAAGAAGAGTGAAGCAGGAGGCATCATAATATCATATCTTAAACTATACTACAAAGCTATAGTAATAAAAATGGCCTGGTATTGGCACCAAAATAGACATGAAGACATATGGTACAGAATAGAAGACACAGAGACAAAACTACATAAATTCAATTAGCTCATACTAGACAAAAGCACCAAAAACACACATTGGATAAAAGATAGCCTCTTTCACAGATTGTGCTGGGAAAACTAGAAATCCATATGTAGCAAAATGAAAATAAACCCCTATATGTCACCATGCAGAAAAATCAACTCAAAGTGGATCAAGAACTTAGGAATTAGATCAGAAACCCTGCACCTTATAGAGGAAAAATTAGGCCCAAATCTTTATCACATTGGATTAGGCCCTGACTTCCTTAACAAGACTCCTAAAGAATAAGAAATAAAATCAAGAATCAATAAATGGGATGATCTCAAACTAAAAAGCTTTTTCTCAGCAAAACAATCAATGAGGTGAATAGAGAGCCTACATTTTGGGAGCAAATTTTTGCCACACACACATCATATAGAATATAATCTCCAGGATATATAAAAACCTCAAAGAATTTAACACCAAAAAAGCAAACAACTCAATTAATGAATGGGTTAAGGTGCTGAACGAACACTTCTCAGAGGAAGATTTACAATCTTTCAACAAATATATGGAAAAAAAATGTTCAACATCTCTAGTAAATAGAGAAATGCAAATCAAAACTACTCTAAGATTTCATCTCATACCAGTCAGAATGGCAGTTATCAAGAATACAGACAACAATAAATGTTGGTGAGGATGTGGGGGAAAAGGCACACTCATACATTGCTGGTGGGACTGCAAATTGGTGCAACCAATCTGTAAAGCAGTATGAAGATTCCTTAGACAACTTGGAATGAAATGGAACTTGGAATAGAACCACCACTGATCCAGATAGATTTGGGTATAGACCCACTCCTTGGTATAGACCCACTCCTTGGTCTATACCCAAAGGACTTAAAATCAGCATACTATAGTAATGCAGCCACATCAATGTTCAAAGCAGTAAAATTCACAATTGCCAAACTGTGTAACCAACCTAGACTCCCTTCAATAGATGAATGGATAAAGAAACTGTGGTAAATATAGACAATGGAATATTATTCAGCAATAAAAGATACTAAAATTATGGCATTTGCAGTTAAATGGATGGAGTTGGAGAATATCATGCTAAGCTAAGTAAGCCAATCCCACAAAACCAAAGGCCAAGTATCTTCTCTGATAAGTGGATGCTAATCCATAATGGGGGGTCATGGAATGAGTGAAGGAAATTTGGATAGGGCAAAGGGGTGATGGGGAGGGGGAATGGGGTAGGAAAGATGGTGGAATGAGATGGACATCATTACCCTAGGTACATATATGATTACACAAATGGTGTGACCTTACTTTGGCTACATTCAGAGATGTTAAAATTTGTGCTCCATGTGCACCATAAATTGAAGAGCTTTCTGCTGTCATATATAACTGATGAGAACAAATAAATATATTTAAAAAGAAATGGTTGAAAAAAAAACTTAATTATATTATATTGTTATGAGTAATTCATGACCATAATCCTACCATCAAGATCCTAACTTTTAATGTTTTAAATATTTTGAATGTTAAAAGTGCAGGTTTTAACCAAAATAATTTTTGGTTTTTAACCAAAATAAGATTCTGAAAATTAAATAAGTCTGTGCTTTGATGAGGATCCAGAAAGATCCACTGAATACTGACAGAATCATTGAAAATATTCTTTTAAGTTTCTACAACATTCAAAGGTAAAAATTACTGTTGCTTGATTTTAAATAATTTCTTAAAGATTTTTTTTTACATGAACCTAACACAAAAACAATAAACTGATACTGACTCATTCCTAGAGTCTGGAAATTAGTTATAGATTTGATTGATATAAAGTGGACCCTATTCTAGAACCAGGTGGACATGAATTGGCATAAATTTACATATAAACTTTTATTATGAAAGCCTGAATGTTATTGACAGAGAACTATGGAAAAATGTCAAGCAAAAGAGTATATTAGAAAAATTACACTGGCAGTGGAAGAATTCTACAGGACTCAGGAAACTTCTGCAGAACTATTGAAATAATCCAGAAATGGCAGCACAGCTGGGAAATAATGAGAGGACAGATTGAAAGGGCTATTAATAATTAAAAACTATAGAATTTGCTGATGAATTTCTTTAATTCAGACTTAGAGGAGGAGATAGAAACCCTCAGTGAGTCATGGATCAGCTAAGAAGTGGTAAAATTGTTCTTCAAGATAGTTATAAAGGAAGGAGAAGTTTCCCCAGAAGATTATGAATCTCTTGGGGCACCATATGATTGAGGTTGAGGTCTGAATAAGTCATCGTTTGCTGGCAGAGGCTGCTTTAGCCTGTTATACATTCATGTATGAATAAATACATACAAAGCTTAGGACAATGACCAGCACAGGGAAAGAACTAGGTAAATGTTAACTACTACTATGATCTCTGAGGAAGAATTTGTCAAGTGAGAAGAAAACTAGGACAGACCTTAGAAAAATGCTTATCATCCGAAACATGTTATATACAAAACCAACACACACTGAATGAGGACTGAGATATAAAAAGTCATTGCACAAAACAATGACTCTTAAAAGACTTGATTAGAGTTACTAATATACCTATTGCTTGAGACAGTTGCAGTCACTAAGTCCTCCTCACTTTTCATTTTAATTGGTTTTTGCATTATGACAGATAAAATATGCATTCAAAGCAAAAAAAAAATCCCCATTTCACTTTGGCTAATAGACAATATGTACTGATAGCTCAGACCTCATCTTCTGCTTCTTACTATTTCTTACAGATCTATCAATATTTTGGACATGATGCACTTCAATAAACATTAGATAAATGGGCAAAAAAATGAATACTTATTTTGCACAATGCTAATATGAATAATGATTATCTTTGTAACAGTTTCCTAAATGTAAACCTGATTGGTTCACTTCCAATGAGAAATGTCTGTAGACAGAGTACCAGTAAAGGAGAGAGAAGATGCTAAGATTGGGAAGAAAAAGGTTTCAGGGATCCAGAGAAAGCCAGAAAGCCAAAGGTCTGGAGTCTGAAGGCCAAGCATAATACTTGAGAAAGAAGGAAAGATCTAAAACCCAGAGAACTATTTCTAAAAGGTAGTTGAGCTGTTTGCGGTGGCACATGCCTGTAATCCCAGTGGCTCTGGAGGCTGAGGCAGGAGGATTGCAAGTTCAAAGCCAGCCTTACCAACTTAGTGAGGTTTTTAAGCAACTAAGTGAGACTCTGTCTCTAAATAAAATATTAAAAGAGCTGGAGATGTGGCTCAGTGATTAAATGACCTGTGTTCAATTCCTGGTACCAAAAAAAAAAAAGTAGTTGAGCTGTGTGAGCAGGCATGGAGGGTATTCTAAGGCTCTTATATTTAGTACTGTAGCCATACTTTTCTCTATTAAAGGTCCATTAGTTTCTGTTTCAGAGCATCATTTCCCTGAGGTCAAATTTCCCATGATTAGGGTGTCTGCATAAAGGGATCACAACATTCCTATTGAGTATAGTCATCCCTTGGTATCCATGGGGGACTGATTTTAGGACCTTTCATAGATATCCAAATCAGTGTATGCTCAAGACCCTTTGTAAAAATGACATAGATTTTGCATATAACTTATGCATGTCCTCCCCTATACTTTAAATAATCTCTATTACTTATGCCTAATATAATGTAAATAGTTGTATTGTTTAAGAATTGGTAAGAAAAAAAGGCTGGTCTGTACATGCTCAGAACAGGTGCAATTTTTTTTTTGCAAATATTTTTGATCTCTATTTATTTGAATCCACAGATGCAGAACCTATAGATGTAAAGGACTGACTGTACCTGTCTTAAACCAGGAAAACCAATAGTTTTTGGCAAAGTGATGAAGAATGTTTTCTACATACAGAGTAATTCAGAAAACAAAACAACAACATGACTCACACAGGATAGAAGTTGTTCTCATTTGAAATAATAATCACTCTTTGGAAGCTATTCCCATGTCCTTCTCTACTGAGTAAGATCAGTGAGAGATGCCAATAGTTCTTAATCACAAAAATGCTACTAGTTGGGCAGACATATATGAGAAGTGGCAATAAAGAAACAATCCTACACAGTGAATGAAATTTCAATATCACCCTTATTTAGTGTTGTATGTGGCAACCTCCACATAACTGAGTTTCAGGAAGGTAGAGATTTTTTTCCACCTAGACATTGAGAATTTATTTAGCAATGAACTAAACCAATACAAACAGCACACCTTCTGCTAAGTACCCATGATAAGCAGGCTGCTTAAACTTTTTAAGTGACTGAATCAGGATACTGAGATGAATTAAATTCTTTTTTTTTTTTTTTTTTTTTTTTTTTTGTACTGGGGATTTAAATCAGGGGCACTCGACCACTGAGCCTCATCCCCAGCCCTATTTTGTATTTTGTTTAGAGACAGGGTCTCACTGAGTTGCTTAGCACCTTGCTTTTGCTGAATGAGGCTGGCTTTGAACTTGGGATCCTCCTGCCTCAGCCTCTCAAGCCACTGGGATTACAGGCATGTGCAACTGTGCCCATCTTGAATTTTTTTTCTTTTTTTTTATGCTGTGTTACTAGGCACTAGAACAACACATGCGTGGCCAAAGGGACTTTGACTGTATTGGGCCACACTGTGCTGTGTTGGTAGTTTCTGGAGCTAGAAAGATCCATTCATCCCAGCTATTTTCTCATTTGCCCATGTCTGGTGATAAGAAAATTTAAAATGGCCCCAATTTGTTTGGTTTATATAAAGTCACTCTTTGTAGTCTCCAACTTTTTTCCCTTTACTTCTTTGTTCAGGATGTGTAGAAAGACTCCTGAATGTAAAACACAGGTTATTTGAAAAGAACACACAAGCATTATGGACCAACATGTAACATTTGCCAGTGTTCTAGGATCTTGCTACAAAAAAGCAAGGTCCCTGGACCACTAGCAGTGGGAATCACCGACACAGATTTGAGTGCACGGCCAGCCTCTTTCTGATTTGGAATCTGTGTTTTAACGGATTTCATCCACAGATGATTCCAGCTCACATTAAAGTTTGAAAAGCAGTGTCTTATGGTCTGTGGAAGATGTGGTTTGTATTCATATAAGTCATTTCTTAAGTCTTCAAATAAGGAATCAAACCAAATATGCTAAGCGATCTCTAGATTACACCATTAGAAAATTAGAAGCATCTCAGCAAACATGTGGTCTAGCATCTGGATTTAAGTTGAGACCCATGGATGCTTCAACACAAACTATCACAAAAACATGGTAGAGTGTGTGTGCAGTACATTAGACTCACAAGAAACATTTATTGAATGGATGAATTTATATTTTCAAAACTCAGTTCTCATCTCAGATGGAAATTACATTTTACAATTATTTCATACCCACTGAAGTTATATGTAAACTTAATATCATATTTCTAAGTATTCTAGGTCCCTGGTTGATTTTCACATTAGCAACTTCACCAAGAAATATCCCCCTAAACAAGGAATACTTTGGATGCCTGGTACCATCCCTATTAAGGAGCTGTGCTCTGATTAGTCTCATGATACTTCTTGCCACTGCAAGGTGACACAGGGTAACAAACACAAAAATAATCTAATTAGTGCTTGGCAAACATTTAAAAACTATCCTGAACATCTGTAAAAATTAGGAGGCTCTCCATGGGATGTATATTTATTTATTGATTAGAAGAAATACTGAGTTGCTACCAGCAGTCAGTCTAGCAAAATGCAAGAAGGTAAATACTTTATCCTTCTTTGTTTCTACAGCATTTATAACCTCTACAAAGCAGAGAACAGCTGTTACACTGGCAATCTGCAGTATATTTTGGGCAAGTAGGGCAGAAGGGTGACTAATGTGCACTGTAATGGCATTATAAGTGACTCACTGGAGTGCAATTATCAGTATAGTTGCCACATGCTTGCTTTATGATTAAGTTAATCGGTTCCTTAGCTGATTTCACTCTGTGTCTTTCCTCTGGTAAACTTGAACATGTTATTCTTTTGCCTGGGGAACCTACTCGCTGGCTTTATTTCAAGTAGTCCCTTGGCTAAATTTTATATCACTTTGGCTGCAAGTTGCTATTTTCTTTGGGTCATGTTTGACCCCACAGACCAACTTGCAAACTGAATCACTATGCAAAATTCAAACAATGCAGAACTCTCAAGACATCATGCGTCTTAGCAACCAGAAGTCTCTCAAGGAAGCATGCTATTTTTCTTTATTGCTTTTCTTGTTTATTCTGGTTTTTTATTGTCATTGGGACACTCGGGGAGGAATTCGTGTAAATTCTTCACATGAGAGTGGGCACCACATACACAGCTCTTGGTAACTGCCTATTTGCAAATGACCAGAGGAGAATGGTTTTAAGATCACCCCATTAACTGTGATTTAACATTACAATGCTAATCAAGGCAATACTTTAAAAATGTATTTTTTAAACCTGAATTTTCTTCTGCTTTCAGAACAATTTTGATCATTATATTCCCCTACTCACAATCTTTGATGAATTTCTGTTATTCCAGATAAAATCTTAAAAATTTTTAAAATAGTAATCTTGGTGGACAGACTAGGGCTTCCCCACTTGAACCTATCACTGTGCATCTCTTAAATAGAGCAGAATCTATAATTGTTTTTAATAAAATATGGTAAAAGTTATGGCATGTTATTTCTGTGATTGCTATATTTTGTTGGTAGAATCACTTTAGAGACTCTTCTTGGTATATTGATGACATAAGTGGCAATAACAGGAAAGCCCTCATGGAAAGGAATTTTGATGAGTTTTTTGCTAAGATCTAAGAACGGCTTCTGGCCAACAGTCAGCAAAAGCAATTATGTTCAGTACTACACATGCAAGAAACTGAATAATGCTGACAACTCTGTGAGCAGGAAAGTGGTCTTCCCCAATTGAGTCTCCAGATGAGCATGCAACTGGCTAACGTCTTTTTTTAATTATTATTTGAAGTTGTTGTATATGATATTAGGATGAATTACAATTTGTAATACACATATAGAGCACATTTTTACATATCTCTGGTTGTATACAAAGTATGTTCATACCATTTGTGTTTTCACACATGCACTTAATCTTGATTATAGCTGGTGAGACTCTTAACACAACACTCAATTATACTGTGCTCTGACCTCCAAAACATGGAGGTTGTAAGATCTTGAAAAACTAAAGTTGTGGTGATTTATAACTTAGTCATACAAAACTAATCCAGCACTCAAAGGTTTCTATAATTTAGAGAACTTTTTAGTTTCTTCCTAGATTAATTATGTGTTGTAAATTCCTGCTATCCTTGAGTTTCAGTCTTCTTATCTGCAAAATGTGTATATTAAGTATCTCATTGGACAATTGTCTTCACTGTAATGGGGACTAGTGATACCTGGAAAAGTTTTTATGTGTATTAAATTAGGTAGTGCAGAGAACACCAATTATAATTTTTGGAACACTGAACACATTCAGGATACACTAATTTTCCCTTCTTTTCATATTTCTTCCTTTTTCAAATATCATTTTGACCCCTAGTCTCTATGCTGTTCTTTCTTCTTTCAGGAATGCCCTTCATATTTATCCCCATGAGAGTTCTGTACGTTTTAAAGTCCAACTCAGGGTTACAGTCTCTGTGAAATATTTTTCCACGCCAATTGTAATTCCACCCCATCTCTTCCTATTTAATACTTAAAACTATAATAAAAAATTCAACTTAGGTACAAACTGACCTACAATTATGCTTCTAAAGGAGAGAAAACATATCAATGTAAAACATTGAGTATGTATCAAAATTATATTTACACCGTATTTATGAAGCATTTTATTGTTGGTAAACACAGTGAAGCATCAATTTATTAGGCAAATGCAAACAATACAGTAGGTTTAGAACTAAGAACTAACACAGTTATTTTTAAATGTCTACCAGGGTCACCTTGAATGAATAACTATCCATGGACCCCAAAGAAAGCAACAACTGAAGCTTTTTTATTAATTAATTAATTAATTTTAATTTGATATATATGACAGCAGAATGCATTCTAATTCATTGTACACAATTGCAGCACAACTTTTCATTTCACTGGTTGTACATGATGTAGCATTGCACCATATTTGCCATCATACATGTACCTAGGGTAATAATGTCCATCTCATTCTACCATCTTTCATGCCTCCATGCCCTCTCCAGATCCTTGCCTCTCCTTTGCCGAATCAAAGTTTCTCCATTTTTCCCAATCCCCACCTCCAACCACATTATGGATCAGCATCCACTTATCAGAGAGAACATTCAGCCTTTGGTTTTTTGGGATTGGCTCATTTCACTTAGCATTATATTCTCCAACTCCATCCACTTATCTGCAAATGCCATAATTTTATTCCCTTTTAATACTGAGTAATATTCCATTGTCGATTTTACCACAGTTTCTTTATCCATTCATCTATTGAAGGGCATCTAGGTTGCTTCCACAGTTTAGCTATTGTGAATTGAGCTGCTATAAACATTTATGTGGTTGTATCACTATATGTTGATTTTAAGTCCTTTGGGTATAGACCAAGGAGTGGGATATCTGGGTCCAAAGGTGGTTCCATTCCAAGTTTTCTATACTGCTTTTCATATTGGTTGCACCAATTTGTTGTTTCACCAACAATGTATTAGTGTGACTTTTCCCCTCACATTCTCTCCAACACCTATTGTTGCTTGTATTTTTGATAACTGCCATTCTGACTGGTGTCAGATGAAATCTTAGAGTAGTTTTGATTTGCATTTTTCTATTTACTGGAGATGTTGCACATTTTTTCATATATTTCTCAATCGATTGTAAATCTTCTTCTGAGAAGTATCTGTTCAGTTCCTTAGCGCATTTATTGATTGGTTTGTTTGTTTGTTTTGGTGTTAAGTTTTTTGAGTTTTTTTATATATCCTGGAGGTTAGTGCTCTATCTGACGTGTGTGGCAAAAATTTGCTCCTAAAATGTAGGCTCTCTATTCACTTCATTGTTTGCTTTGCTGAGAAGAAACTTTAGTTTGAGTCCATCCATTTATTGATTTTTGATCTTATTTCTAAATCTTTAGTAGTCTTGTTAATGAAGTTGAGGCCTAATCCAACGTGTTGAAAATTTGGGCCTACTTTTTTTTCTCTATAGGTGCAGGGTTTCTAGACTAATTCCTATGTTCTTGATCTACTTTGAATTGATTTTTATACATGGTGAGAGATAGGAGTTTATTTTCATTTTGCTGCATATGGATTTCTATTCTCCCACCACCATTTGTTGAAGAGGCTATCTTCTCAATGTATGTTTTTGGCACCCTTGTCTAGTATGAGATAACTGTATTTATGTGAGTTTGTCTCTGTATCTTCTATTCTGTTCCATTGGTTTACATGTCTATTTTGGTGACAATATCATGCTGGTTTTTGTTTGTTCATTTTTTTTTACTATAACTTTGTAGTATAGTTTAAGGTAGGGTATTATGATGCCTCCTGCTTCACTCTTCTTGCTAAGGATTGCTTTGGCTATTCTGAGTCTCTTATTTTTCCAAGTCAATTTCATGATTGCTTTTTTTTTTTTTTATTTCTATAAGGAATGACAATGGGTTTTAATTGGAATCACATTGAATCTGTATAGCACTTTTGTTAGTATGGCCATTTTGACAATATTAATCCTGCCTATCCAAGAGCATGGAAAATCTTTCCATCTTCTAAGACCTTCTTCAATTTCTTTCTTTAGTGTGCTGTAGTTTTCATTGTAGAAATATTTCACCTCTTTTTTTTAAGTTAATTTCCAAGTTTTTTTTTTTCTTGAGGCTATTGTGAATGGAGTAGTTTACCTAATTTCTTCTTCAGAGGATTCATCACTGATGTATAGAAATGCACTTGATTTATGGATATTGATTTTATATCCTGCTACTTTGCTGAATTCATTGATTAATTCTAGAAGTTTTCTGTTGGAGTTTTTTTGATCCTCTAAGTGTAGAATCATGCCATCAGCAAATAATGATAGTTTGAGTTCTTCTTTTCCTATTTGTATCCCTTTAATTTCTTTTGTCTAATTGCTCTGGCTAGAGTTTTAAGAACAATGTTTAATAGAAGTGGGTGAAAGAGGGCATCCCCATCTCCTTCCAGTTTTTGGAAGGAATGCTTCCAATTTTGCTCCATTCAGAATGATGTTGGCCTTGGTTTTAGCATAGATAGCTTTTACAATGTTCAGGTATATTTCTACTATCCCTAGGTTTTCTAGTGTTTTGAACATGAAGGGATGCTATATTTTGTCAAATGCTTTTTCTGCATCAATTGATATACTCATATGATTCTCATCCTTAAGTCTATTGATGTGATGAATTATGTTTATTCATTTCCATATGTTGAACCAACCTTTCATCCCTGGAATGAACCCCACTTGATCATAGTGCACAATATTTTAAATATGTTTTTGTATGTGATATGCTATAATTTTATTTAGAATTTTTGCATCAATGTTCATCAGGGATATTGGTCAGAAATTTTCTGTCCTTTATGTGTATCTGTCTTATTTTTGTATCAGGATTATACTAGCTTTGTAGAATGAGTTTGGAAGTTTTTATTTCATGAAATAATTTGAGAAGTATTGGTATTAATTCTTCTTTGTAGGTCTTATAGAATTCAGCTGTGAGTCTGTTTGATCTCAGGTTTTTCTTGGTTGGTAGGCTTTTGATGATGTCTCCTATTTCCTTGATTGAAATTACTTGTTTAAATTGTGTATGTCCTCTTGACTCAGTTTGGTTTGAGAATATGCCTCTAGAAATTTGTCAGTGTCTTTGAAGCTTTCTATTTTATTGGAGTATAAATTTTCAAAATATTTTCTAATTGTCTTCGGTATTTCACTAGTGTCTGTTGCGATATTTCCTTTTTCATCACAAATTTAATAATTTGAGTTTTCCCTCTTTTTCTTTTTGTTAGAGTGGCTGAGGGTTTTTCAATTTAATTAATTTTTTTAAAGAAACAGCTTTCTGTTTTGTCAATTTTTTGAATTGTTTCTTTTGAATCAATTTCATTGATTTCTGCTCTGATTTTAATTATTTCCTGTCTTCTACTATGTTTGATGTTGGTTTGTTTTTCTTTTTCTAGGGCTTTGAGATGTAATTTCAGGTTGTTTATTTGTTGACTTTTTCTTCTTTTAATAAATGAGCTTAATGCAATGATCCTTCTTCTTAGCATTGCCTTCATAATGTCCCAGAGAATTTGATAAGTTGTATCAGAATTCTCATTTACCTCCAAAATTTTTTTTATCTCCTCCCTGATGTCTTCTGTTATCCATGCTTCATTCACTCATGTATTGTTTAGTCTCCAGTTGTTGGAGTAGCTTCTCTTTTTAATTTTTTCATTGATTTATAATTTTATTCCATTATGTTCAGATAGAATGCAGGGTAGTATGTCTTTTTATTTTTATTTTTTATTTTTTTGTATTTGTTAAGACTTGCTTTGTGGCACAACATATGGTCTATTTTGGAGAAAAATCCACGTACTGCTGAGAAAAAAGTGTATTCACTTGTTGATGGATGGAATATTCTATATATGTCTGTGAAGTACAAATTATTGATTATATTATTGAGTTCTATAGTTTCTTCGTTTAGTTTTTGTTTGGAAGATCTATCCAGTGGTGAGAAGGGTGTATTAAAATCACCCAGTGTTATTGTGTTGTGGTCTATTTGATTCTTGAAGTTCGAAGGGTTTTTTTTGACATACATAGATGCCTCATTGTTTGGGACATAGATATTTATGATTGTTATGTCTTGTTGATGTATGAATCCCTTAAGCAGTGTGAGATGTACTTCTTTATCCCTTTTCACTAGCTTTGGTTTGAAGTCCAGTTTATTTGATGTAAGGATGAAAACCCCTGTTTGTTTACATGGTCCATGAGAGTGATATGTTGTTTCCCATCCTTTCACTTTCAGTCTGTGGATGTCTCTTCCTGAGAGATGAGTCTCTTGAAGGCAACATATTGTTGGGTGAAGCTTTTGAAATTTTTTTAACATAATTTTTCTTAGTTATACACAATGTTAGGATTCCTTCTGACATAATTTAAAAAGTGTGTAATATAATTTACTCAATATTTGCTCACTATTTCCCCTTTCCCTCCCCTCTTCGCCCTTCTTTTTCTTTCCCTCTACTCCATTGATATATTTATTTTTTCTTTTTATTTAATTTAACTTTTTTTTTCTAATTAGTTATACATGACAGTAGCATGCATTTTGACACATTGTACACAAATGGAGCATGACTTTTCATTCTTCTGGCTGTACATGGTGTACAGTCACACCAGTAATCTAATCATACATGTATATAGGGTAATAGTGTCTGTCTATTCCACTATCTTTTCTACCCCAACACATCTCCCCTCCCCTCAGTCTTCTCTGCCCGATGTAAAGTTCCTCCATTCTTCCCTACCACCCCTCCATTATGGATAAGTATCCACTTCTCAGAGAAAATATTCAGCTTTTAATTTTCTGGGTTTGGCTTATTTCACTTAGCATGATATTCTCTAGCTTCATCTATTTACTGGCAAGTGCCATAATTTAATTCTTCTTTAAGGCTGAGCAATATTCCATTGTGTATATATACCACATTATCTTTATCCATTTATCTGTTCAAGGACATGGTTGGTTCCATAGTTTATCTATTATGAATTGAGCTGCTATAAACATTGATGTGGCTGTGTCACTCTAGTATGTTAATTTTAGATCTTCTGGGTATAAACCAAGGAGTGAGATAGTTGGCCAAATGATGGTTCCATGCCAAGCTTTCTGAGGAATTTACATACTGCTATCCACAGCAATGTATGAATGTATTTTCCCTCCACAACTTCACCAACACTCATTATTGCTTGTATTCTTGATTATTGCCATTCTGACTGGTGTGAGATGAAATCTTTGTGTAGTTTTGATTTGCATTTCTCTAATTGCTAGAAATGTTGAACTTTTTTTGATCAATTGTACTTCTTCTTCTGTGAAGTGTCTGTTCAGATTTTTAACTCCTGGTCTCCTCTGTCATTCAGTGAGACACAGGGAACAGGTTCTGGAGATATATAACTACCATCACATCCTAGTCCTGTTCCCTCCAAATGTACATCCTTCGTTGTACAGCCCTGCTTTTATTTGTAACCATCTTGCTGTTGTAGTCCCTGCTATTTCATAACATTGCATATGAACAGATGTAGACAGCTGGACTATTTATTATTTATATTTTTAAAAGAAACACAAGGATAGAAACAAGACCAAGAGAAATTGTTCATTGGTAAGGGAAAAGGTTAAGTGCATTTTTGTTTTCATTCAATCACAATATTGTTACTACATACTCTTACACAGTCCATGATAGCCTTTTTCATGCTTTGTATATAAAGGTTTCTTTCCTATGATTGACGTGAGTTTTTCATCTACAAAACAGGCAGAGTCAAGCTTCTCTAGTATATTGCATATAGAAGAAAGACAGGCAAAAATGTAATTTGTAGAATTAAACTTTCCTATTGTATAAAAGTGGAAATATCAGTCCCTGAATCTAATCATGCTTTTTCTTTTTTTGCTCTTTGCAGTTGTTACCTTTAGAATTTGCTATAACATTGACATGTAAAAGGATCATATCAAACATTTTCCTTTTCATCTCTGGAATGAACCCAGCTGTTAGTTTTCCATGAGATACTGCAAGGTAGCTAGCTGGTAAAGTACCAGTTATACTAAGAGAGATTAGCTTTGGAGAGAACACAAATGCCACTACTATTTTTTTAATTTTAATTTGCTAACTTTTTTAGAATCACATTTTATTTTCTTTAGATAATTTCTTCTTTGGGACAATCTGTTGCATATTGGAGGAGTGCAGACTGTTTCATGGATTGTGCACATGCGTCTGCACTAATTGAGTGGTTGTCTAGCAGTGACAGGTGGGAAGATGTTCCCCTGCATGTTCAGTTGTTCCCCGGGGGGTTTGCAGGATGTTGCTCTGATTCTGTGGTCTATAATCTGGTTATTTATCTCTGCTTCTTTTGTAAGTGTACAAATAACTCAATGACAACTTTTTTTTTTTTTTTTTTTTGGTAAATGTTATTCTAATTTTTGACTGCTGCAGTTATAATTTGTCTGATTTTATTTGTATCATAGAATATGAAAAATCTTGAAATATTGCACCAAAAAATGGGGAAAATAAGGTTCAGTCCTGATCAAGCAAAGGAATGTAAGATGTTGTCTAGTTAAATTTCAAGTTGTAATATTTTCTTGATATACAGGTAACTTGAATGTGTAGGTTGAAGCCCATAAATAAGAATAACTTAGAAGCCCTCTTTAGTTGTTTGAGAAAGTGTCAGTACCTATTCAATCGAATGCAGTGTTTCATTTTTAATCTATAAAGTATTTGCAGCATATATTTAAAATTAAATACTATTAAAGTTAGAACATTCTGAGTCAAAACTACTTGTAGTATACTCACCTCTCTACTATATAATAAGAGACAATTTGTTCCAAAGAACAAAGTATTACTGTAGATGCTCTTCTGACTTTTCACTGAAATACTTTGCATTTCTTAGTTGGATCTGCTTTTCTCTTGCACCTTGTTCAACACCTGTCACTTTTGCCTGTTCGGTAAAATTAACAAGAATGCTGAATTCATAATGGCAATAGTTTTGCATATATATATCCTACCACCCAATATTACAAAGCAATAACATTTTATTATCACACAAAAAAAATGCACAGGACTACCTTCTTATAAAATCTAAGTGTGAGAGAAATTCACATTCCATAAGACCTCATTACAAAGAATATAATAAGGAAGGGAAAACTGGAAATACAGCTGCTTTATATTCTCTGATTGGTTTTTCAGACTGTCTTCAATATTTGGGCATCTGAACATAAGGAATGTTTATTTTGTGTGTCCCAAAAGAGTAAAAGTAGGACCAAAGGAAAAAGGAAGATACATCTCACTATATTAGCCAATGTCCCATAAGGTGGCTATCAGTAAGCATGGACAAACAGAGGGGATGTCATAGAGGGAGGGGTTCAAATGCTGGATGAGATATTAGACCAGGTAAACCCATGAAACTCCCTGAAAACTTTAAGATTCTACCATTAGAGTTCCTGAAGGAGCAAACCTCCAGTTTCCAAAAACTGATCTGGTTCCACAATGGTCTTTCTTTCTTAAACATGTACATTGTCACTTTAGATTTTTCACTGATGATAGTTATCATTTTTTATCATTAACTAGCACTACAGAAGATTAGCATGTCTACAAGAAGACTCAGTGATGCCAAAATGATGAGAGAATACTATGCCTCACAACCCACCATGGATTGGGTTTGTTATTGAATAAATGCCATTCACTAATCAGTATCCTGAGGAAATATGCAGACACACATGGAGACTATATGACATTTCAGTTTAGCCTTGGGAATTGTCCCTTTCTTCTGATGAAGATCTGTTTTCCCTATCTGTAAGACTTATTTTCGTTACATTCTTTCTGAATAGGTATAACGTGATTGTAATGACTTTTCAAATTATGTTCAATTGAGCTTTGTCTTAGAGGAAAAAAAATAATTACAGTTGCATTAGTCAAGGTTCTCCAGAGAAGTGGAATGCATTGGATAAATATGTTTGTAAGAAAGAGACTTATTTAAGGAATTGGATCACATGATTACAGAAGTTGGATAATCCAGAGTCTGCAGTGTGGTCTGGCTTGCTGAAGGTGCAAAGGTGTGCTGTGGTTCAAGTCCTCCAGGGTCATCTGTTGGCTAATTTTTTCTTGCTAGAGGGAGGTTCAGTCTTTGTTCTATTCAAACTTGATTGAATACATGTGTCCACATTATGGAAAGCAATTGCTTTAATCAAAGTCCGCTGATTTAAATGCTTATCTTCTCCAAAAAAACACACCTACAGACAAATCCAGAATAGCATTTGTCCAAATTTATGGGCACCATGGCCTGGTCAGATTGACATATGAAATTAGTTGGATTGACACCTAAAATTAACTGTCACTACAGGAATGTATCCATGGAGGTCTCCTAGTCTATGTTTCCTTGTTCTGGAAAATGATCCCTTAGTATTTCTCTCTGTTCCTTGGAACATACTATTATATTCTAAGCATATAGTTAGCAATAATTCAGGATTATGTCTCATAAATTTCATAAATGTCTCATAAATCTCATAAATTTCTCATAATTTTCCACTGACTTGTTACTGTTTTTTGTTTGTTTTGTTTTGTTTTGTTTTGTTTTTGTTACTTTACACACTGTAATTGTTGGACCCAAAATTGTCTATGAGAAACAACTTTTAGCCTTATGTAGGTAGTTGGGCTTTTTGGATCTGTGCTATTAACAGTTGTCAATGAATCAGTACCTTGTAGTAGCAATGGTTTAGAGCTCTCATGAAGCTACTAAGAATGAAGATTTTAAGTCTGATATTGGCAACTAATTATTTCTATATTTTAATTTGGTTGCATGAAATTTTAAACATTCTATTTCATGTGGATAAATATTTCCAACTACCTGTGATTATTGACATTGGAAGTTTACATTACAATATCAGTATTTAATTAAACCAATTTAGAAGTTCGTAAGTATTATAAGAACTATTTCTTTAAAATTAAACTACTAAGTATATGTTATCATTTTAAAAATGAATTTGTTGTTAAATGGCTACTTTGTAAAATGTTTATACTTTTTTCCTGACAAAAATGATTATAAAATCTATATTTTAACATTATGAGGGAGTAAATGACTGTATTTTTATAAAATTCTCAAGTATCTTCATACTCGTCTTCATGAGACATTATTGAAAAGTTGAGATATGTAAAATTAAATCAATTAAAGTAGTGTATTTGTCATTCTATTCCAAACATTCATGCCAGCACCTCTTTGGATAGCAAGTACATTTGTAAATTATATAACTCTCTTCCCATTACATTATAAATATACCTAAATTATTCATCAATCAGTTATTGATCTTACATAATTGTCAGCATCACTATAAAATTCTTGCATCATTATTATAGTCACTGTTTCACACAAATATTGATTACTTAGCCATAATTTTAGAGAAACTTTCATAGCATTTACTATTTCTTCTTCAAAACATTTTTGCTCCTGTTGTTTTTGCACCAAAAATATGGATTTCAACAAATTTTGGCAACTCTTTTATTATAATTTTTTTGGACCGATGTGTGTCAAGTATCTTGCATACTAGTGAATCTTTCTTGCATTCTCCTGAATGAGCATTAAAAAGTATAAAATTAGAAGAACTAAAATAGCCATGTTATTGATTTTCAACTCTGGCTGCATTTTAGTGTCATCTGGAGAATTTAAAAAATATAAATATTCAGGTTTCCACTAGAGAATCTCATTTAACTGGTGGAGCAAGTTTTGGGTGTTAGTATTTTTTTGGTGGCAAGGGGTACCAGGAATTGAACTCAGGGGCACTCAACCACTGAGCCACATCCCCAGCCTTATTTTGTATTTTATTTAGAGACAGGGTCTCACTGAGTTACTTAGCACCTTGCTTTTGCTAAGGCTGGCTTTGAGCTCAAAATCCTTTTGCCTCAGCCTCCCAATCTGCTGGGATTACAGGCATGCACTACTGGGCCCAGCAGGTAGTAGTAGTAAAAAAATAAAAAATAAAAAAAAATAAACTAGATTATTTTAATGTGCAACTTGGGCTATGAACTTCAATTTATACTCTTATCTACTGTACAAGTTCTGTAGGATCTCAGGCTTAAAATTAAACCAACAAATAAATTGGATATACATTCCTAAACTATACTCCATGAATATTTATTCAGACTTTTATTGTAGTTTTGTTTCTTACTAATGCAGCTGTTGCAGTGTATAATAAGCTCTTTTATATACACTGAAGAAAATAATCTGAGTTTTACTCTTGTACTTGTTGGTTTTGAATTGAAATTTCCATGTAATTTGTGCACGATTTATGCAAAAAGCACATTGGATTCTTGGGAAAATTTAAATATAACTAACATTAAATCTAAATACAAATAACCATTGTAATATCTTGACATAGTATAAATGAATAACACTTCTGGGAAAATTTCAAGAAATTAATATGTGTATAATCCCATATTACTATGATTTATATGACATATATTCAATTTATTTTTATACAACTATCACTTGGTTTATGAGTTTATAATACTTTTGTTCAAAATATTTAATATAAATTGCAGATATGGACCCTGGAGGAAATAAATCCTCAGTTTATTTTACATGTAGATATTCAAGCTGTAAGTTGTATTTTACAGAACTAAGTTTGAAGAGAAAAGTTTTCAGTGGGATATTCTTAGAACATAGACATCCTACCATGGCTATCGTGAACTGCTGGATTATTTCTCAGTTCAAATATTTCAAGTGAGCCCCTTATTTTGACACCAGAACTACTTGAACTTCCCTAAAATGAGAAGGGGATGGAGAGAGACAGGCACAAAGGAAGATGGATAGGGAATTAATGATTGTGGGTTCAACCTTAGCCTTCCATTTTTATTAATATTACTTCAAGAAACCATTTATTCATTTCAAATTATCTGGAAGGTTATTTTTAAGACCCGCCTAAATATAATTGTCTTTGCCAACATATTTGGAGTGTTGTATTTAATTTTAAATATGGTTACATTTTTTTCTCCTAAAATATCTTATTTCACCCTTCATTCGCTTTCAAATAATTGGTTACAACTTGGTGAGATTCTCAAAAATCTTTTTACAAAGGCTTATGGTGAAGGGAGTACCACATCTGTATCTTCAACAACATCACCATCATTAGGAATTCTTACTTTTCAAATCACTGGCTGATTCCAATATGTTCTGCTATCAATTTTTGGCAACACACTTTATTTTAAAATGTGAAAGCAAATGACATTTTTCTTTCAATAAAGCACAAATAACCCTTCTACTTACCCCTAATATTTCATTAACTTTATATGCCCAGGACTATAAAAGGTGGGATAGAACATCCACTATATGAAAGGTATTCTCCAAAGTCACTCAGTTCAACAACTTGCATAACTGTACAGTGGCTCATCTATAGCCTGCTTCAGTAGGAAAAATTCTCTAATATTTACAACTTGTCTATTTATTTCACAGATAGTATGTTAAGCTCCTGTGGCATTTTTTCATATAATCCTCCCAACAAAGTCTTACAACAAAGTCTTATTATCGTTACTTTATGAAGACTAAAACTAAGACCCAGACAGCTCTGTTTAACAACAATGCAAAGTAAGCATTAAAATTTCATATCATAAAAGCTAAAACTTTGTGACAAATACATGTTGGTTTTAGGGACCCATTTGGCTGATTCTACAGCTTGAGACGCTACCAACACTCTTGATGCCTTCTCCCACACAATGTTGAATGTGGCCATCAAGAGATGCAAGAATATAAAAGAGAAGCCTCAGTTTGAGTAATTGTCCTTTTCTAACTGGTGGTTAAAATGGAAATTTTTGAATAATTATACGTATGAGAACCATATCTGAGAAAACATATTAAGTTGTCAAAAAACAAATGCAAAGAATCATATTATGAAAGTCAACTGCATCCTGAAGCAGTCTCCAGAGTACGTCTCCATACTTTTTAATCTCATTATTTTGACTAATAATGTATTCCCTTCTTGCTTCTATTATTAGAATTATCTGTATTATACCCTATATTTTATTTTTTTCTAATATAGAAAAATAATGGTATTTTACTATTTGAGAAACTTAGAAGTCAAGCACTATTATATTGCTTCATTAAATAAAGGAAAAGTTCAGGAAGAAAAGTAATAACTTTAATAATAATAAAAACTTACTTACTTAAGTCTACCCAGTTTCAAGAAATTCTTTTTTAAAAATATATCAATAATAGCATTGTTAAGAGTTGCCTCAAGCCAGGCATGGTGGCACTCTCCTGTAATCCCAGTGGCTCGGGAGGCTGAGGGAGGAGGATTGCAAGTTCAAAGCCAGCTTCAGCAAAAGCGAGGCACTAAGCAACACAGTGAGACTCTGTCTCTAAATAAAATACAAAATAGGGTTGGAGATATGGCTCAGTGGTCAAGTGTCCCTGAGTTCAATCCCTGGTATGCCCCCCCTGCCCACCAAAAAAGAGTTGGCTCAAGAGTACTGCCTCCCCTGGATCTTTAGATGAGAGTTTGGCCCACCTGAGTGCACTTGAGGTTTCCAGAAATAGTTATGAGAATGTAAGTGGGAGACAAAGAGAGAGAATGCCAGGCATTTGCACATTCAGTGTGTGGCGGTGGCTGCAAGTGAAGAGACAAGTGTGCACAGTGAATATGTGGTGGTGCATCATGATCATTTGCAAGTTTACCTCTTGTAGTCGCCTGAAGCGATGGCCGCTTGGAGCAAAGAAGCCGGGGGGGAAGAAGTTTAGAGACGAACTGGAAACAAACAGCTCTTTATTCTGATAACTTTTCTCTCTGGCTCTAACTACACCCCGACACGCCCTCCACGCTCCTTTAACCTCCAAAAATGGCGCAGACCTCCTCTGCAATCTCGCTCAAGTCCCTCAAGATCTCCGGCCACGTCTCGCAAGATCCGGGCCAAGTCCCGTGAGACTACGGAAGGCGCCAATGCCCAAACATGTCCAAAGCCCGTAGTCAACCACAATTTAAGCCATTTCCCCAAACAGGGCTCCTGCAACCTCTCATGCTCTTCCACGTCCTTATGTATTCATGGATGATAGCAGTCTCTAAGCAAACAGACTTAAATTAAGAGGGTTAGTGGGATGAGCTATAATCATGAGGCTACAGTTAATATCCATCAGCTTACCCTTCCCCACTAGACCTCACTTACCCACAGCCAGCATATCATTGGGTCAAGATGACTTGCCTGAGGGAAGACCCAGATTTTCTTACCATGCATCTCTTCCTTGATTAACTGGACATTACCATACTTTATTGAAACAATTTCATATTTGCTTTTGTCACTGAGAACAAAACACCGAAGATCACATGAGCAAATTTATGACTTCCAGAGATGCTCTTCCTTGCCTCTATTTTACAAAAGCAATGTTAACTTCTTTTCCTGTTGTCCCCTGGTTTTAGGACCTAATTGTTTAGACAGTAGATGCAGCTTTAGATTCAGTGAAACTCTTAAAAGATATAGTGTCATAATAACTCTATCATCCTCGCCCCTGGGAAAGACCACTAATCTAATAGGGTCTATAGTTATAGGAAAAAGAAGCTTAAAATCAAAATAACTCACAGAAAATGATGATGAGAAGGATAAATTTCACCTTTACCTTTGTTACCTAGGCTTATGCATTTTAACACTTTAAAGTAAAAATACCGTCTTGTTTAATAATATCTTAAACCTCTAGTTAGTGACTTTTAGTCCATGCCTTAGTTAGACAAGGCCCTTCCAATATTTTATCTAGCAATCTTCTTTCAGAGAACATAATAAATGCTTGATAGGCCCATTGGATCCTGTGTCAATTGATACAGCTCACTTATTACAAAATAAGTGCCTTGGTAGGTGTAAATGTTTTGTGGAATTTCATGTTTGTATTCAAAACACTGTACAAGCTCTGGGATTATGGTCCTGCAAAGGCATAGTGGGAAAAAGGGCAGGTTTATTTTTGGAATAGTAATTAATTCCAGTAACGACAAACCTATGATTTCTTCTAGAGTGGAAGCAGTTTGATATAATTGACTTTTCAACTGGTTGGCTGGTCTCTACCATATTGTTGGGTCAGTAACGCTGCTGCTATCAGATAAAGTATTCAGCACTATTTCCAGTTTGACTGGTCTCACTCAAAGGGTTCCCACCAGAAAGTTGAGTTCATGCAGAGCCTCTGTTTCAAACTCCAGTCCTGATATGTTCTGGGGCCCATTGAACAAGCACAGGGCAGGGGTGGGGATAACGAGGTAAAGACTGAGATTGGCTGATGGCCTCTACCAAGTTATTCTCTCTGTTTGGTTGTCATGAGCCTCTTCTACAGAGATTTCCCAGGAAGTCACTAACAAGAAACACAGACATTTATACCATTTCCGTAGGTCTGTATTCATGCTTCTTCCTTCTCAATTTAATTTTTAATTTTAGAGTCCTACTATTCTCAGATCTCAATCCAACCACTCAAGACGTTTGCCACTGTTCAAGATTATTAAAGAAAAACAGAATTTTTCTTCAGTGTACTTCCCCTGCTGCAAAAATAACTCACAAATATACTGTTCTATTTCTCGAAACTTCTTGATTCTTCCTTAAAGAATCCATTTCTACAAGCAAAGCTGAGTAAAACAACATCAAATTTTTACTCACACCGACATATAAAGATGATGTGTTTTTGAAGAAGATTGAAATTTTTTTCTATTCAATGGAAGATTCCTCCCCACCATCACATTAAGTCTCAGGTGTGAGCCCAAGGAAAGATTTAATACTACAAAGATGGATGACATGATTGGTTTGGGCCAACTATTTGCATAATTTACTTTGATTTCTGAAACTGTACAGATTTCATGCCAAACATATCATTTCCAGCATATGGTAGATTGATGCTGTTTCTATCCAACAGTGTGACTTCAAAGAGCTGACAATATTGGCTTATGATGGACAGCTCCTGGTTCACCTTTACTTGATGTGTCTATCTGGTACTTAGGTTCTGCTAGGCTCTAGTAGCATAACAAAATATGCTTTTGAAGAAGATATGAAAGGAACAAACTTACATCAAAACTCTTCAAATCTTCTACCAAAGTTTATCAGAGACTTCCATAAGACTTCTCTATCTGTGAGTACCTCTAGATATTATATAGCCTGAGAAGTAAGATAGCATGGACTGCAAATTGAACTTGATACAGAGCTCTTTCTTGCTTTGGGACCCAGCTAAAGCTGGAATTTTCCAAGTCATTAGTGAAAGGGTCAGAACTGTAGTGTTAAGTGGTGCATGCTATCTTTAAAATCTGAAGGAGTCACCTGTAATCCCAGTGGCTCAGGAGGCTGAAATAGGAGAATTGTGAGTTCAAAGCCAGCCTCAACAATGGTGAGGAACTAAGCAACTCAGCGAGACCCTGTCTCTAAATAAAATGCAAAATAAAGCTGGAGATGTGGCTTCGTGATTGAGTGCCCCTGAGTACAATGCCCAGTGCCAAAAAAAAAAAAAAAAAAAAAAAAAAAAAAAAAAATCTGAAGAAGTGAACCAAGATCTGTGCTGTTTTACTTGTAGAAACTATAAGGTCTAATATACCCTCATGGAAAGGACATTCTTCAGATCATTAGATCTTTAAAATTTCAATGATATATTCACTGAATATTGTAGTGTTCGTCTTCCAAAATTCTCTTACACAATGTTCTTCTAAGGCATCCATAGTACTTGCCACTTATTCATTTCCATGTCCAATTAACACATCACCAGTAAAAGGGACATTGAGATGTTCTACAGAATGCCAAAACAATGAAAGTCCTTGCAGAGAATATGTTACAGAGAATAGGAAAGTTGGCAACTCCCTGGGAAGGGCAGTGAACTAGCAACTAATGCTTTTCCCTTGCTAAAACAAAGTTATTATTCTTTTTTATTTACCAAGGTCAAAAATAATGCATTGGTCATTCCAACAGCTATACCCAAATTATATCACAGATGCTCCACAAGATATGATACTGATATACTTCAACAATTGTATCATATCTTGTGGAGCATCTGTGATAGTGGCTCATACTTAACTAAGTTTATTATCTATCTTTATCTACTATGATCTTTTGGCCACATGTGGAGACATGGCAGATGTTGGTAACATTAACTCTTGCACACTTCACTTCTTTGACACTAATCTGTGCCCAAAATACAATAATGGTTGTGATTTAATATCTTAGATGGGGCGAGCATTTTGCACAGTCCTTTCTACAATAATAGTTCTTACTCCAAAAGTAAGAGAAGAGTAGAGAAATTAACATAGTAAAACCATGAATTCCCTTGACCACTTGTGCAAGGAACTTGTGCTAGGACTCAATTTACAGTGGCATTCATATATCCAGCTCTTAGTGGAGGCCTTGATGGACTTAAATCTAGATGTGTTCCTTTTTATAGTATCTACCTACTCTGTTAAGTGTCTTCACATTTCATTGAGGAAAATATTTGGGTAGTATTAATCATATAAACATATGATGGCATTATAAGGTCCTAACTTAAGGAGATCTGTGCCTCCCAAAATGATGTGCTCTGTGTATGAGAGCCAGCTTAGATTAGGAAGCTGAGTAGAGCATTCAAATATTCCATTGTAGTATATATAAAAGAAACTCCTCCCTATTCCCATTTCCTTATACCTCTCCAAAAAAATCTGAAAACAATAACAACATCAACGAAAGATGAATGTATCACTTATGCAAGGTGGAACTGGTCCTGGAAAGCACGGTGTGTCTGAGCAGTGCTTTATATGAGAAGTTTGAGAAGTGTGAATTCAGGGATTGGCAAACATTCATGGATACATAGCTGCTCTAACAGCCTGGCTGATTGAAAGAGTAGACAAGTTTGTGCACTGTTACTGACTGGCTTTAGAGACATGGGTTCTGAGGCAAAGCTGTCACTGATCAATTGGGATGGGTTTTAAATGGCTATAGCAGTAGCTGCTCATGAATAGGGCAAAGAATCTATAGAGGAATCAATACTATTCTTTCATGAAGTTTCAGAAGGGAACTTTTGTTCTCAAGTATCTGACAACCTTCCTCTGACTACACCTTTTATTTTTTCCTCACTGTAGGAGCTAAGTATACATGAGTTGCTGTCCATCCTTCTTGTCTGTGGGAACACCATGTTTTGGTAGCCATTGTCACAGACTCCTGTGACCAAGACTTCCTCATTAACTTTTGTCTGATAAGATCATTATATTCATGCTTCTGCTTTTCTGAAATTTTATTATCCTTATTGACACTAGAAAATTCAGTTCCATGGCACCATTTGCTACTGTCAAACAGCCTCTGGAGTTTATGTACTGCTGAGATATTTTAGGGATGCTGATGACATCCCTCACTTAAGAATTCTTCAAGGTCTTAATAAAGGCGTTTCCTCTAAGTATTATCAAGGAATATAGTGAGATGATAGCTGTCCATACTTGGCCACACACAAGTAGATAAGGGCCAATGCCATTTCCAAGCTTTAAGAAGCTTATTTCAGCAGTGAATCATGGCAAAACCAAATGTTATTGTTAGGTTGCTATGTCTTGAATCATAGGCAAGTTAATCCAAATAACATAATCAGTAGTAAGAAAGAAATTAAGGTTGCAGGTTTAGCTCAGTGATAGAGTGCTTGCCTAACATGTGTGAGGCAGGTCCCAGGTTCTATCCCCAGGACACTACCTTCTGAAAGAAATATTAGGAGGCATATAATTAAAAAATTAAAATATATGACTTATAGATTACATGTGTTTATCTGTTAAAAATCACATAGTTAGTTAGAACATTGTTATAAGTCTTGAGAAATTACTGTAAGGTGAAAGGATACAAGATTATTATCAAAATCACTATCCTTTATATTTACAAATAAAATGTTGGAAAATGTTATAAAAGACTTCATGATTGCATACAAATTAAAATTATATATACATATATATATATATATATATATATATATATATATAAAATTAAGTGAAATGTGCTGGATCTGTATGAAGATACTATTTAAAACCCAAAGGATGCTTGAATTTTTTTTTTTCCTAGAATAGGCCTAGTCAGGATTATAATGATTAATTTTAAGAAAATATATAAATTCAACACATTTCTCATTAAAAGGGGATTTTAAAGAAAACTAGATAATCTGATTTTACAGTTCATTAGAAAAGATAGGTTAAACAAAAAATTTCTGGAAAAGGATTATTTCAGTGGTATAATTTCACTGGATATTAAACTACATTATAAAGCAACAATAATTGATTGAGAATTCAGTGGAATTGAAGAGTAAGTTCAGGAAAAGACCAGACATATGTAGAAAATTTATACACAACAAATAAGTGGCATAAGAGGTGTTATTCTAAAAATGATTTTGGAACAGCTTAATCAATACATTGAATTCACTAAATAGTGCTTAGAACATATGTCCTATTTATATTATTTTAGGTTTTATATGACTACTGACTGTTTAAAATCCCACTTACATACATGACCTAATGACCTGTGAAATTAACTGAGTAATCAATATACACCCATGCTATAGTAGGGTCTTGAAACATTAGAGCTCTGCTCAACCTTCTGCCTTACATGTTACTGCTATCCAAATTTCCTAGTAACACAAAATTCTTACCCCCCATGTTTCAGCATCATTGTTAGTGTAACCATAGCCACTACCTATATAAATTTTTTACTCACTGAATTAGCAAATTTGGCATTTTTATTTGATTAATTTTCTTTTAACATCTTACTCCCTTTTTCTCTTACTGAAATATAACTAAAAGTTCATGCAGCAATCACCTGTGCATGTGAATTCTACCATTTCTGACTCTTATGTTTTGTAATTCTCATTGTGCCTTTAATTCTTAAATTACAGTTAGGTTGATTCTTCATAATTTTTTAATTCTTTGTTTTGGGGGGCTTAATTTGGGGCAATTGTCCCAGATAAATCTCTACAAATTATTAATTTTCATTTCCTTCAACTATTGCTATTCTGTTGATTAACCCATTTATGCAGTTTAAATATTAATAGCTATATTTTATAATTGTAGATTTTTATAGAATTTAATTCATTTATTTTCTTTTTCTTTTTTCCAGGGGAGTAGTTCTTAGAGTTTGAATCAACTTCTGTTTTTATTTTAGGCAAGTTTATTTTCTTTACTATTGATCCATTATACAAACATTTGGCATTTTATGCTTTGTAAAGTTTTGTGTTTTGAAGATGTACTTAATAAAGCTTTAATTCCTCTAAACTGGGCTATGAGCACCTCTTTTGTTTTGTTTTGTTTTTACTGGTCAATAAGTCCTAATTGAAGATATACAGGCTTTGTTACCTCCCTGTGATGGAGACAATGTTCTTTGCTAAACTTTTATGAAGTTTATCAAGGTTTATTATTTCTGTTCCCTCAAAAAAGTCCATCTTCTGCCTAAAAATGGGTATTTATCTCAAACTCCTAGTTCACTAAAATCCAATCTTTCCCTGCTCTTCACCCTGCTATACCCCCAACAGCTAAAGAAGTGCATTTACCTCTCTGGTTTTCAGTTGTGTCTGTAGATCTGCATCTAGGATTAGTTGGGGGCTAAATTTTGTCTTTTAAAAAAATATTTGTTATATATTAACATTTCCACATGGCTTTAGAGAGGATTTTTAAAATAATTTGGTCTTCAATATTTCAGGAAGTATATATTTATGATTGAAAATTTCAAATATTCAAAAATGAGCAAAATAGCTTAAGGTGAGTCTTCACACACCCTTTCTCCAATCTGAACAATATTATTTGATCTATGTCCTCTTACTCCTGCTCATATTATTTTGAACATGTTCCAGACATGAAATGATTTCATCCACAAAATAATTATATCACAGTTAACATTATCCATATTATCTTAATATCACCAAATATTCAATTATATAATGCATTGTAAAGGTGTTTGTTGAAGAAACAGGGTCTGTTGTGCTCTGTAGTTTCATGAAGAATAGTTTAACTCAGGTCTGTGATATCTCTATTTCCTGCAGATTGAATCTTCAGCTCTGATCTGATTTGTGTTCAATTTTTTGGCATGAATACTTCACAGGTGGTGTCGTGTTCTTCCAGCAGGAGACACATAAAATCTAGCTGTCTCTATTTTTGTGGTGTTATCAGCTGTTCATTTCCAATAACTAGATCCATTCATTTAATGGAAATTGCAAAAGTTTTATGTTCTAAATCTAAAACTAATCCTTAACTTTCTAGTTAGGATATTCCTAAAAAAGAGCAATACTCCTCTTTTCCAGAGAGAGAATGTATACAGGAAAGAATGGGAATGTTTAAATTTTTCCATAATTAGCAGTTTCCAAGATAATTTTTTCTCTACTGTCTCTAATGGGGATCAATAATTTTTTAAATAATATTTTATTAATTCATGGATTAAATCATATATGATGTATTGTATATGTTGTAGTTATTATTGATATTCATACCCATCCATGTAAACCTCTTCACCAGAAGAAGGAATTAGAACACATATAATTATGTACATGTTTTATCCTGCATTATAGGCAAAAATCTCAAAACATCCTCAATTTCCTTATCATCTACAATATAAACTACTAAAACATTTTTAAATTCTTTTGTCCTTGTATTATGACTCGCTAGAGATAACCAGTCAAATTTTCTTTTAATTCTCTTGGAACAGATCTCTGTATTAATGTGCCATCCATTATATACAAATTTAGTCCAGTTCAGACTGCCAGTGGTGAGGGTGAGTTCCCAGTTCGGCCTGCCAGCCCTGCGGCCTGTGGGTGGAGCTTCCACTTTGGACTACCAGCATGAGTTCCCAGTTGGCCTGATGGCCCTGAAGCCTGCGGGTGGAGCTCCCAGTTCAGCCTGCCTACTTAAGTTCCTAGTTGACCTGAGGGCGGGAGCTCCCAGTTGGGCCTTCTGGCATGGGTTCCCAGTTAGACCTGCAGGCAGGAGCTCCCAGCTGCAGGCTTTCCAGCTCTACCCACCCACCTCAGAGAGGCCATTTCCGCTGAGGACAGTGCGGGGAACAAGCCCCACATGCCTGCATCCATTCTAGCTCGGCCCACCTACTAAGGAGCCACAGCAACAAAACTGTAAATATAAAAACAGAAACTAACTGATACATGGATACGCATTGAGTACATTGAAAGCTCTAATATTGATATTTCCCTAAAATGTGAGGTTTTGGGTAACCTGTAAGAACCTTATAAGACAAAAGGGCAGAAGCTGTAATACTCAGGCTTACCTTGCAAGAGAGGGAAATACATAGTCATTATGAAAAAACAAGGGAGGAAAATGCCCCAAACAAACCAAGATACTACAACAATAGAAGCCATAGAAAGCACAGTAGGTGAAATGTCAGAGAAGGAGTTCCAGATATACATAAGTAAAATGATAAGAGATTTGAAAAACAACCTAAGTGAACAGATACAGGCAAAAATTTATCTCTCCAAAAGAGATTAAATACAGGCAACCATCAATCACACCAACAAAGAGATAAGAGAATAAATCCAGGTAGCAAAAGATTACTTCAAAAAAGAGATAGAAAGTTTGAGAAAAAACCAAATAGAAATCCTTGAAATGAAAGAAACAGTAAGCCACTTAAAAAATTCAATAGAAAGCATCACCAACAGATTGGACCACTTGGAAAATAGGACCTCAGACAATGAGGACAAGATATTTAATATTGAAAATAAAGTCGACCTCACAGTGAAGATGGTAAAAAACCATGAACAGAATATCCAAGAATTATGGGATACCATCAAAAGACCAAATTTAAGATTTATTGGAATAGAGGAAGGTGCAGAGATTCAAACCAAAGGAAGGCACAATCTCCTCAATGAAATAATATCAGAAAATTTTAGAAGCAGGAAGAATGAATTTGAAAATCAAATACAAGAGGCCTATAGGACACCAAATGTGCAAAATTACAACAGACCCACACCAAGGCACAATATAATGAAAATGTCTAGCATACAAAATAAAGATAGAATTTTAAAGGCTGCAAGAGAGAAAAGTCAGATTACCTACAAGGGAAAACCAATTCACACCTCAGCAGATTTTTCAACCCAGATCCTCAAAGCTAGGAGAGCCTGGAACAACATATACCAGGCTCTAAAAGATAAGGGATCCCAACCAAGAATTTTATAGCTAGCAAAATTAAGCTTTAGATTTGAGGATGAAATATAAACCTTCCATGATAAACAAAAGCTAAAAGAATTTACAACAAGAAAGCCTACTCTACAGAATATTCTTGGTAAAATATACCATGAGGAGAAAATGAGAAATAATAATGAAAATCTGCAAAGGGAAGAACTACAATAAAGGAACAAACAAACCAAAGGAGAAACCAAGACAAGTTAAATACCAAAACTAACAAAAAATAAATAAATAAATAAATATAAATGACTGGTAATACAAATTATGTCTCAATAATAACCCTGAATGTTAGTGGCTAAACTCACCAATTAAAAGACATAGGCTAATAGATTGGATTAAAAAAAACAGACCCAATAATTTGTTGCCTTCAAGAGACATATCTCATAGGAAAAGACGCCCACAGACTGAAGGTGAAAGGATGGGATAAAATATATCACTCACATGGTCTACGTAAACAAGCAGGGGTCTCTATCCTCATATCAAATAAAGTAGACTTCAAGCCAAAGCTAATCAAAAGAGATAAAGATGGACATTTCATACTGCTTAAGGGAATCATAAATCAATAAGATATAACTGTTACATGTGCCCCAAATAATGGAGCATCTACATTCATCAATCAAACTCTTCTCAAATTCAAGAATCAAACAGACCACAACACAATAATTCTAGGTGACTTTAACACATCTCTTTCGCCACTGAATAGATCTTCCAAACAAAAGTTAAACAAAGAAATTATAGAACTCAATAATAAAATTAATAACTTAGACTTAACTGACATATATAGAGTGTATCATCCATAAGTGAGCCAATACACTTTCTTCTCAGCAGCACATGGATCCTTCTCTAAAACAGACCATCTATTATGCCACAAAACAATTCTAAGCAAATATACAAAAGTAGAGATCGTACCCTGCATTCTATCAGATCAAAATGGAATGAAATTAGAAATCAATGATTAAAAAAAAAAGAAAGAAAAGCTACTCTAACACCTGGAGACTAAACAATCAATGGGTTGCAGAAGACATCAAGAAGGAGATTAAGAAATTCTTAGAGGTAAATGAGAACAACAATACAACATATCGAAATCTCCTGGACACTGTGAAGGCAGTACTAAGAGGAAAGTTCATTGCATGGAGCTCATTCCTTCAAAAAAGAAAAAGTCAACAAATAAATGAACTAACATTACATCTCAAAGCCCTAGAAAAAGAACAAATCAACCCCAAAAGATCAGAAGACAGGAAATAATTAAAATCAGAGCTGAAATTAATGAAATTCAAACAAATAAACAAAAAGAAAATTGAAAAATTAACAGAACAAAAAGTTGGTTATTTGAAAAAATCAATAAAATTAATAAACCATTAGCTATGCTAATGAAGAAAAGAAGAGAGAAAACACAAATTACCAATATCTACGATGAAAAAGGAAATATCACGACAGACTACAGAAATACAGAAGATCATTAGAAATTATTTTGAAAATGTATACTCAAATAAAATAGAAAATAATGAAGGCATCAACAAATTTGTAGAGACATATGATATACCCTAACTAATACAGGAGGATATACACAACTTAAATAGATCAATTTCATCTAAAGCAATAGAGGATGCCATAAAAAAAACGTACCAACCAAAAAAAGCCCAGGTCCGGATGGATACACAGCCGAGTTCTTAAAAAAGAAGAACTAACACCAACACTTCTCAAACTATTTCATGAAATATAAAAAGAGGGAACACTCCCAGATTCATTCTATGAGGCCAATATCACCCTGATTCCAAAACCAGACAGAGACAAATCAAAGAAAGAAAACTTCAGACCAATATCTCTAATGAATATAGATGCAAAAATTCTCAATAAAATTCTGGCAAATCAAATACAAAAACACATCAAAAAGATAGTGCATCACAATCAAGTGGGCTTTATTCCAGGGATGCAAGGTTGGTTCATTATAAGAAAATCAATAAATGTAGTTCATCACATCAACAGGCTCAAAGATAAAAATCATATGATCATCTCAATAGACACAGAGAAAGCATTTGACAAAATACAACATCCTTCATGTTCAAAATGCTAGAAAAAATAGGGATAACAGGAACATACCTCAACATCATAAAGGCCATCTATGCTAAGCCCCAGGCCAACATTATCCTAAATGGAGAAGAATTGAAAGCATTCCCTCTAAAAACTGGAACAAGACAGGGATTCCCTCTTTTACCACTCCTATTGAACATAGTTCTTGAAGACCTAGCCAGAGCAATTAAACAAAATAAATTAAAGGGATACAGATAGGAAAAGAAGAACTCAAATTATCACTATTTGCAGATGATATGATTCTATACATAGAAGATCCAAAAAATTCCACCAGAAATCTTCTAGATCTAATAAATGAATTCATCAAAGTAGCTGGATATAAAATCAATACCAATAAATCAAAGGCATTTCTGTACATTAGCGACAAATCCTCAGGAAGAGAAACTAGGAAATCCACCCCATTTACTATAATGTCAAAAAAATTAAATGAAATACTTGGGAATCAACCTAACAAAAGAAGTGAAAGAACTCTACAATGAAAACTATAGCACGCTAAAGAAAGAAATTAATGAAGATCTTAGAAGATGGAAAGGTCTACCTTGTTCATGGATAGGTAGAACTAATATTGTCAAAATGACCATTCTCCCAAAAGCACTATACAGATTCAATGCAATACTGATCAAAATCCCAATATCATTCCTTATAGAAATAGAAAAAGCAATCATGAAATTCGAAAAATAAGAGACCCAGAATAGGCAAAGTGATTCTTAGCAAGAAGAATGAAGCTGGTGGCATTACTATTCCAGACCAATTGTACTACAAAGCAATAGTAACAAAAACAGCATGGTATTGGCATCAAAATAGACCAGTTGACCAACGGTATAGAATAGAAGACACAGAGACTAACCTACACATCTACAGTTATCTTATATTAGACAAAGGTGCCAAAAACCTTCACTGGAGAAAAGACAGCCTCTTCAACAAATGGTGTTGGGAAAACTGGAAATCCTCATGTAATAAAATTAAATTAAATCTCTTTCTCTCACCATGCACAAAACTTAACTCAAAGTGGATCAAGGACCTAGGAATTAAACCAGAGACCTTGCACCTAATAGAAGGAAAAGTAGGCCCAAATCTCTATCATGTTGGTTTAGGTCCCAACTTCTTCAATAAGACCCCTATAGTGCAAGAACTAAAACCAAGAATCAACAAATGGGATGGATTCAAACTAAAAAGCTTCTTCTCAGCAAAAGAAACAATCAGTGAGGCGAATAGAGAGCCTACAGAATGGGAGCAAATCTTTACCACAAGCATCAGATAGAACTCTAACCTCAAGGATTTATAAAACTCTCAAAAGCCTTAACACCAAAAAAACAAACAGACAAACAAACAAACAAACAAATAACAATAAATAAATGGGCCAAGGAACTAAACAGACACTTCTCAGAAGATGATATGCAAACAATCAACAAATATATGAAAAAAATGTTCAACATCTCTAGCAATTAGAGAAATTCAAATCAAAAATACTCTAAGATTTCATCTTACTCCAGTCAGAATGGAAGCTATCAAACAAACAAACAAACAAACAAACAACAATAAATTCTGGTGAGCATGTGGGGGAAAAGGCACACTCTTATATTGCTGGTGGAACTGCAAATTCATGAGCCAATCTGGAAAGCAGTATGGAGATTCCTAGGAAAACTTGGAATGGAACCAACATTTGACCCAGCTATCCCACTCCTTGGTCTATTCCCAAAGGACTTAAAAACAACTTACTACAGGGACACAGCCATATCAATGTTTATAGCAGCACAATTCACAATAGCTAGATTGTGGAACCAACCCCAATGCCCATCAACAGATGAATGGATAGGGAAATTTTGATATATATTCACAATGAAACACTACTCAGCACTAAAAGAATAAAATCATCGCATTTGTATGATTGGATGGAGTTGGAGAAAATTATGCTAAGTGAAGTTAGCCAATCCCAAAAAACCAAAAGTTGAATGATCTCTTTGATATGAAGATATTAACTTATAAAGGCAAAGGAGTGGGGATGAGAGGAATGAAAGAACTCTAAATAGAACAAAGAGGGGGGGAGGGGGGAGAGGGCAAGGGGATAGGAATAATGGCAGAATGAGTTATCCATGATTACCCTAAGTACATGCATGAAGACACAATTGTTGTAAAAATACTTTATATAAAACCAGCAACTTGAAAAATTGTGCTTTTTATATGTAATATAAAGAGAAAAAGAAATGAAATGTACTCTGCAAACATGTATAACAAATTAGAATTTAAAAAATAATTTAAAAACATTTAGATTTGTTTTCTTTCCAAATTTTAAAATTTTATTTTTAATATGTAATTTTATTTTTGATCACGTAAGTAGTGAAAGTTCAAAAATCAGATATATAAAGCAAAGCATACTCTCAAAGTTTTGTAATTACCTCCTGTACTATGGCACTTCTTTTTAAATAGCCACCTTAAAATATGTGTATGTCATATATTTTAATCTCCCTCCCTGCTTATTACAGAAGTACAGTATAACATATATACTTCCCTCAATTTTTAGTTTTCAGTTGAGTAATATACCAGGAATATTTTATGGCATGATTACAGATATATTTCTGAGTTTTATCACTATTGCCAAAACCACCAAATTGCCAGTGTTTATCTAACCAATGTCTTAGAAGTAGGGTTTTCTGAACCAGTAAGATTCAATGTTGCACACTCAAGAGAGTACTATTTTCACTTCATATGGTACATGCTGAATTTTTTAAAATGCAGTCTGTGTTTGAGCTTAGAATTAATAAGTATCCACTGTTCTTTTAAAGTGTTTATCGGGAGATGTTACATAATCTTATTTACCTGATTTTTAAGTACTTAAATATCATTTAGAAGCACATCTGTATCTTTGTCATATTTTAGATTTTTTGAGCTAAATCAGTTCTTTCAGGATGGGAAGAATATTTTTTGTGTGTGTGTCCCTATTTGGTCCAGGCAAATTATAAGTTTGACAAATATGTTTTTTGCTATTTTATTAAAATAGTTGATAAAACTACAGTACATCTCTGAAGCCAGTGCATAACCTGAAAATACTCCAAAAGCACAGCTCCCAGAGGTACTGACTCTCCATTAGTACCATTGGAAGTAGTTTGCAATCAAGAATAATTCAACATGACTTTAAGTACCCCAAATAATTTCTTTAAATCTTCTTCAGAGTATGCACTTTAACAATATTTGTGTATTTTTTAAAAAATTAAAATATATAAGAAGAGTTAGGAAGCCAAGAATATTATACAGATTAGAGTTTAGAAATAGCAAATATCTTAGATGTTAACAAAGTATGAACCGTACAGAACTGATACTGCCAAATACCAGGAAAACAAAATGCGTTAGTGATATTGCCTTAAATTTTTGGTGCTTTCCAATTTACGTAATACCAACCCCCTCAATTTACTTGACCTATACAAGAACTCTGTGAGCTAGACAGGCAGATCCAGACATCTTCATGGGGAAACTCTAATCCATTAAGGAACAGCTTGCTAGAGTGGGTGTACAATTATCTAGCTAAGGGGAAAGTTTGCTACTTATCCATTTTACTTTCATTACAAATATCACACACAAACCAGTATAAATGAGAGCAAGACTTAATGTTACTTTGCAAGAGAACCTCTAAACTTGCTTTAAGCTAGTATTTAACCTACTTCTTTAAGAACAATCTGAGGAAAATCTAAAAAAGTGACACAATTCTGTTTTAACATAGTTGGTATTAATTTGACTGCAATATCAGCTAAACTTCTTTTGCTATGGAAAGTAAACTGCACACTGCACACATAGAGACAGACACACACACACAGTTATCAAAAAGAAAAATACTAAACTACAACATAATGTCAAGTCGATACTCTTAAATCCACCGCAGATGGAGACAATGCTGGAATGCAAGGAAACTGTACAAAGACTCTGTCAAAGCAATTTTCCCCTGATCGTGAAACAAGCTGTGTTTCTGAAGATATTTTGATCCTGAGCTTTTGAAGATAGCCGGTCTGTTTTTAGCAAGGGGAATGCAATGGCTACTTTTGGTTATCCACTTGTTTCATGAGCCCTTGACATGCCCAGATGTTTCGCAAAGACCAAAGTTTCTCAAAGTCTGCTCCCATTCAGGCTGTCCCGAATCCTTGATTTCAGTGGCATTTCCTAGACTTGTGTACACCTTTCCCAGAATAAAATCTTAATAGACAAGCAAATCTTAGGAGTTTAGGGATCCAACATAGCAAATATGAAAAAATTCAAATTTACCCATAACCTTTGATGACAAAAATTATAAAATATTATAAAAAAAGGGTGGAATATAAAGTATTGAAAGTGATAGTAGTGATAATGGAAGTCACTTACTTAGCGAAGTAAAAATATGTAGAACAAAGGCCAAACTTGCAGTATGATATAAAAGCATTTTATGTCTTTGTCTCTTCAACTGAAAGCCCATTGAATTTTAAACACTGAGTTACATCTCCAGTCATTTCTTATATTTTTATTTTGAAATAGTTTCTCTTTGTTGCAGAAACATGCTGAGTTATTGAAATTCACCTCTAATTTATGATACTCTGCCTCAGCCTCAAGAGTCACTGGGATTACAGGCATGTGCTACCACACCCAGTGAGTAATTGATGTTTTTAAACCCCCAGAGCAATAACAAAAATCCCTACCACATTAACAATTGACCAACATGCAAGCAATGTGAACAGTTGTTGATATAAGAAATGCAAATATATGAATAAGGAATATAAGACCTAGAATATTCTAAAGCTAGTGGATCACCATGTTGACTACACACAGTGTTAATATTTATAAGATGAAACAAACTCTATTTTTTTACAATAATTACATGTGCATTTCACAGCCACTCCCATATCATTTGTTAATTATTTTCATGTTCCATTGGCATTGGTCTTGGCGATGATTTTTTTGCCAAGATATGTTACCAAAATCACAGCCAACAAAAGCAAAAATAAACAAGTGAGACTACATCAAGCTAAAAAGCTTCTGCATAGCCAAGGAAACAGTAAAATTAAAAGACAACATACAGAATGGTGGCGGGGGATGGATTTTTGCAAACCACATATCCAATAAGAAGTTACATCAAAATATACAAAGACACACATAACTAGCAAAAGACATACAAAATGGCCTATGGGTATGTGAAAAAGTGAACATAAGCAATCATCAGAAAAATTAAAAATATATCTTTAATGAGATATCATCTCATACATGTTGGAATGGCCACTATAAAAATGGAAAAGATAACAAGTGTGCAGATAAGGAAAGTGTGGAGAGAAGAGAACCCTTGCACATAGTTGGTGGGAGTATACTATGGTTTGGATATGGTTTGTCCTCCAAAGACATATGTGCTGGAAGTTGGATCCCCAACGTGATGCTGTTGAGGTGGTAGTATTAAGTTCATGGGACAGCACACTCAGAATAAATTCATGAAGTTCTCTAAGGACAGGGTCAGTTCTCACGAAAGCCAGTTGTCATAAAAGAGTGATCATGCGTCCTTCTCATCATGGGAATGTGTTGTACCCCACCATTGGATGTCATCTACCACAGGTGATATAGCTAGATATTCTTCACCAGAGGCTGTTAAGATGGAATTGTCTGATCTTGGATTTTCAGCATCTAATCTCACATATTTTGTTACAGCAACACAAAATGTACTAAGACGGGATGTAAGCTGATGCAACCATTATGGAAAGACAGTATGTAATTTGTCAAAAAATAAGTAGAACTGACATGTGATCCAGAAGTTCCACTACTGCATATTTATCTAAATAAAATGAAGTCATTTTATTTCCATTGGTCATAGAGACATCTGCACTCCTATGTTCATTGCAGCACCATTCACAATAACCAAGCAACGAAAACAACCAAAGAGGCCATTAACTGATTAGTAAAGAAAATATGGTATGTATACACACAGATTACTATTTACTTTTAAAAAGAATGAAATTATGTCATTTGGACAACATGAATGGTACTGGAGGTGATTATGTTAAGTGAAATAAATCAAGCACAGAAAGACAAATACCACATGATCTCACTCACAGGTAGAATCTATAAAAGTTGGCCTCAGAGAAGTTAAGTGTTCAGTGGTGGATATCAGAGGATGGGAAGTAGGGCGTGGGGTGGTAAGCAAGGGGCTGATCCATGGTACTAAATTTATTAGAGAGTAACAACAAGTTCTGGTGGTCAATCACACAGTAGAGTGAATAGATAGATAAAAATAATACACCATATATTTCAAAAGGTTACAGAAAATATTTTGAAAGTTTTTGCCATAAATAAATAATAAATATTTGAGGAAACAGACATATTTAATCTGACTTAAACATTATACAATATGCACATGCATTAGAATATCATATGGTATCTTATTAATATGTAGAATTTTTAATATTTTTATGAGTCAGTTAAAAACAATATTTAATGAAAAAAATTATGTACATGTATAAAATGGTAGAAAGAAATGTTGCTATTTTTTACAGTATGGACAAACCTGGATGACATTATGTTAAGTGAGATAAACCAGACACAGAAAGACAAATACTGTATGACCTCATATATGAAATCTAAAACAGTTGAACTACTGAAGCAAAGAATAGGATGGTTGTTGCCAGGGACTGGGGATAGGGAGTGTGAAGATATAGGCCAAAGGGCAGACACTTTCAGTTTGGGGAATATAATGTACAATGTGGGTGGGTTTGGATTTGTTTTTTAATTTGGTTGTGGTAATCTTTATCTTCTATGTTTATTAAAACATATTGAACAGCTTAAATATTCAGTATTTGACAATTGAATTTTTTTTTTAAATAAGAAAAAAAAGCACATTCAGGATTTGGATTTCCTAAGCCATCATGTGTCCCCCACAAACACTCCTGAGTAACCAGAAGCTACAGTTGTTTGTCAGTTAAGGATACTCCAATTCGGTACTTGAATGGAACAAAAGCCCATTTATTTATCTTTCATAAAAATCACTTCAATTACACTTCAAAAATGCCATTCTATCATTTAAGTAAAACAAGCCATACAAGGAATTACATTACTAAATCAATCCTTAAAAGCCACGTACGCTTATGCTTAGCATGCAAGCGTAGCTCAGTAGCTGGCATGTAGGGAACTCACTAAAGTAAATGTTCATCCAGCAGATACATACCCCCAAAAATAGCAATAGAAAGAGCAAATAAGTGCAACATTATTTACTGACCATTTTTCCTACTAATTATTTCCTACTAATCATTTTTACAAAAAATAAATTAGAGCAAAAAATAAATTAGAGCAAATGTAGAGTTCCTCTACATTCTAAAAAATCCTTTGACAAATAAAACTTTTCTGTGTGTGCTATAAAATGTTCGCAGACATAAACTTAAAAGAGCTGACACCTATGTGCTTTGCTGTATTATGGCTAAGTATTTTCTTTAACTTATCTTAACACAGTATTTCACAGTATTTGTGAAAAAAAAAATCAACTTATCTGAGAAGGCAGATTAGGAGAGTTAAATCTGCTTCTGAAACAGATTCTGAAATATAATATGTGAACATGTAATACCTAGTTAAAGATAGTTACTATATATAGTAACCATATAGAGTTTAAATTATATTTAGGAAGACAGAATCTGTAATAAATATACAAGTAACCTATGCTTCCTATGGAAGTCTTCCCTGGACTCAAATTTAATTTTTATTTGTTAACACGAGATCACATTTTGTCACAGGGAAATTTTCTGCTGAGAAAATTTACATTTCTGATCCTCAGAGGTAATCATAAGAGATGAGCCTAAATTGGAATAGGATTTGTCTGCTGTAACCCTGCATGATACTAATGTATCCTTGAAATGGGTGACTTGAGGCGATTCTTAGAGATTCCCAGCATGTAGAGGAGTGGGGAGTAAATCCAGATGGTTTCTGTCACCTAAAAATAAATGATGTCAGACATGCTTGACAGTGAAAAGTTTTGGAGCACCCGAGAAACCATTGGAGTTTTCAGAGCAGTGGAACAGGATGCATGCTAAGCGTAAGTGTACGTGGCTTTTAAGGATTGATTTAGTGATGTAAGTATTCCTTGTATGGCTTGTTTTACTTAAATGGTAGAATGGCATTTTTGAAGTGTAATTGAAGTGATTTTTAAAATTATTTTCTTTTTGTTCACTGAACTTTGATGAACTGAGGTTAAAAAACAGTATGATACATCAGAAACGAAAAGAGAAGAAAAGTAAATCACTGTTGCCTTTTTTGTGGGAAATCCTAAGGTCTCTGAGAGAGAGTTTCCCATGCTGAAGTGAAGAGAAAGGCTGAATTTGGAGGGATTGGAAGAGAATACAGAAAAGTTAAGCCTTCATAGGAGGGTACTGGAATGGGAAGTTAATACAGAGATATACAAAGCATATTAAAAAAAAAAAAAAAAGTCACCATTCAGAGTATTCCCAGCTCTTGAGGAAATGCCATCCATCACCTACTCCTGAGAGCTAAAAGCCCAGGCACACGAACTCCTAACCTATATGCAATGTAGGCCTTACCGCTGCCAAGAATTAATATACGTTTGCTCTTCATTGGCCAAGAGGACTTCCTTAATCAGCATCCAAGGTGCCTCCTTTATACTCTCTAGAAATGGTGAAGTCGTTTGACACTCCTTAACCCCCACTTGCTTAAGAAAGCTTGACTAGAAAGTATCTTTCTCATTAGACAGAACATGGGAAAATTGAGAAAGTGGGATCTTGGTTTTTGTAAAAGAAATGGCCAGAGTTAAACAGGCAAGCAAGACCTTATTCAAGACCATTGGAAGAGGGGTCAAGACTATCGTCAGAGTCTTGAGCTTGACTATCATTAAAGAGTTTGACAACAACACAATGAGGATTACTACCAATGTGCAGGTGAAGGAGTGGGTGGAAAATTACAGAGAAGAACTTGGTTAGGCAACAAAAGTAGAGGAAAGAAAACTTAATTAGATATCAAGCGTTGGGAAGAGGAACCTGTTTGTATAGTAAGGCTTGGGGAAGCTCCCTAAACTGGTTTGGCAATATCATTTGCTAAAACAGGGCTCAGCAGGTCAATGACTGAAGGATGAAGCCTAGTTAAAAGGAGCAGTCAGAAGATGCTGCCTAATTTTGTTCAAGGAGTGAATCTCATCAATATCCAGAGGAAGAGCCTCTTTTCCCCTCTTCCCTTAGGTCGATCCTAAGCCCCTTCCTGGTTTAGGGACGACCTCTATCAGTCTACAACCTCACTGTTCTCCTGGCCACATCGTTTATATAATAGTACTCAGACCAAAAAAAAATCCCTGATGACTTGTGGTAATAACATCCATTTTTCATGAATTATTTGTGCTGCCAAATGCCACCATGCCTAGGGCAAATCTCCTTGCTTCTAGCCTCTGTTGTGAAGGAAAATCATCAGGTTAAATGCTCAGGGAGTTAATATTGTCTAGCCTGCCTTTCTTTAGTTGGCAATCCAGCATTCTCCATGACGCTTAAAATAGATCTATCTTTAAAAGTAAGAATGGCTACCCAGTCTTTGGCAAATCTAAACCGATGGATCCTAGCTCATGGAATTACTAATGGAACTTTGTAAATATATAAATACTTTAGACACAGTCCTGGACAAACCGAATCAGAATCTATCCAGTGTGTGATAAAGATGGGGACAGACAGTTTTTACAATGTTCCAGGGAAACTGTATGACTATACACATTTTGGTAATAGGCATCTTGACAAATGTCCTCCAGGGCAATACTCATGCCCCAGAGCTCACAATAAGCATGCTGGGTCATCAAAATATCAAGGAAAAAAAAAAGAGGATAAGGGAGTGGATTGTTAGTGTTTGTTTTATAGAACACAAAAAGAAAAAATATAAGAACTGTACAATTTTAGTTGTAGATACCAATTATTGAGTGCATTTTCTTTACCAACCTCCATACAAGAGTTTGTACAATCCTTACACTGGGTCCAGGATATCATTATCTTTACTCTGAGATGACAAAGCTGAACTGGTAGAGGTTGCATAATGTCACCAAAGTCATGCAGAATGTGACGGGAAATAAAGTCTCAACATTTTGTCTCCTCAGATTTTTTGTTTGTTTGTTTTAATTAACAGTTTCAGTTACCTAATGAGGTTGGAATTAAAAGACAGGAAAAATAAAAGGTAAAACTACCCATATGCCAACCATGAAGTTAACTATTGTTAATATCTCAAATATCTTTGCATATTCTTAGTACTATGTGCAGCTTTTATTTGTGATGGGATATATATATATAGGAATGTATTCTGCTTTTAAAAACATATGTATCACAAGCATTTCCCCACATCTTTGAAAATTTCATCCTCAATGATTTTATAATATTTTGTTTGTATAATATAATCATTCTATTTTTGGAAAACTTGTTTCTTTCTTAGGTTTAGTAATATTGGAGGCCTTGGTATAGCTCTTAAAATAAAACATGTGATAAATATGTATAAACACACACACATACAATTACTATGTATCCATACTATGTGTTTAATCTATTATTAAAATATTTTCCTTAAATACTCATTTGTTAGTAAAGTAAATGACTTATAAATTCTAAACATATCACATGAACTTTCTTCCTAGAAAGACATATATCTTTCATTGGGCGTCTATAATAAAATACCATGAGTAGGTAATTCAACAACAGAAATTCACTTCCACAGTTCTGAAGACAGGGCTGTCTAAAATTAAGAGGCTGGCACATTTGGTTTCTGGAGAAAGCCCCTTCCTGGCTTAGGGTCACCTGTCTTCTTTTATGTGCAAAGGTGATATATAGAGAGAGCTCTTCCCCTTCCAAGAGGACTAGTGTTATTGCAGACACTCCATATTCTTGGTCTCTATAAGTCCACTCATCCTCTTGAGTCCCCACCTCTTGATACCATCACATTAGGTGGTAGGTTGCAGTATGTACATTTTCTGTATAAGCTACATAAATTATGAATATATTTTTATTAAGCTGAGACACAATATTGCATAACTTAATTATAACCAACATAATATCTATATTTAATCACATTATCAAATATTTTGATATGCAGGAAAACAAACCACTTTATCTTTACAAATATGTATTAAGTTCATAGTATGCTAAGTGTTAGGAATGAGAAGATAAAAAGATCATGGCTCCTGCATTTGGAAAGCTCATACTCTCAAAGGGTTAAATACATGCTAAATAAAGCATACTGTGTTTAATAATAGTGGATCCAAGGAACTACTATGAAGTTGGAAATGTCCAACTAAGGGAAAGGTGAGGGAATTAGAGGAATCTCAGTGATAGTGCTTTGGAGTAAAATATGAGTAGATACAAAGATAATATTATTGTGCATAACTATATTTTGCACCAGAAAGTATATTTTAATGCTATATTTTTCAGAACTGAGTATCATATTTTAGAATTGCATTGACCAATAAAAGATGCTTCTGAACAAAATACGTATCAGAAGACATCATAATGTTGACTTGCTCCTACCATAAAAATGATATTCTGACTTTGGTTTCCTATTTGTTCATATACCAGAAGCTTTGTCCTCTGTTGGAATACTGTTATCCCTAACTGAGTCTTTGTTCTCTACATGTAAGAATAAGGTGACTGAAGAGGTACATAGGTTACATTTTGTAACAATCCAATTAGAATGTGCAAGGATTTATTTAGCTTTTACAGTATGCCTGACATTGTACTCCCAGATAAAGGTAAAAAAGAAAGCCATAACGTGTAGACTTGAATAAGAAGAATTTCTTTCTCAGCTGGATATTTAAATAAACCACAAGATACTGGTCATGAAGTAATTAAACATGAATGCCCTCCTCTGCTCTATAAGCAAAGCAGAACTTACCTAAGAAAACATTTCTACCTGGTAGGGAAACCCATATACAATTGAGACCCTAAAGCAGGAATGGTTCTTTCTTGCCCAAAACTGTTTTAATTCTAGCATCGATATTGTCCCCTCACAATATTCATAACCAAGAAATAGAATACAGCACCCAGAAGTCAACACAAAAGTTCCTTCAAAGTTACCAAGTAAATAATGGGCTATTTTACAGTTTTGTTTCAGTAAACAAACCTCTGGGTAAATCAATTAATTGATAAAGTCAGTAGTACAAGTGAACTTACGGAGTGGGAGAAATTGAATAAATGCCTTTCAACAAATAATAGCTCACCCTGAGGTAAAAAGCTTGGGATAACAATGTGTGGGACATAGAAAAAGCAATGACAAAAAAACTCCTAGAAATCAAGCACATATATATTTTTTTCATCAGGAAAGTTAGAAATTCATATTAGAACCCTTCCACTTTAGTCTGTAGATTTTGCTGCATGTTTTCAGTAGAAGTAAACAGTGTGAGTCATCATAAAGACAAGAAAATAATCTGTCTAAAAACTTTAAGGTAAAGAACTGCAAGTGAATTTGATGGAATGGACCTACTATGTAAAGTCCACATTTTGATTCTGTTTAGTGGTTACGACAGGTAACAGCTCATCTATCCTTTGAATGCCATCCTAATAAGTCCTGTGGCTAAGGAGAATATATGTTAACACTACCACCTAGGAGGATCACTATTTTTTTTTCTGGGATGTTGTTGTAATTATCTCAATCTGATACATCAATAGTGTCATCTATAAAATCATTCAAAAATGCAAGTTCCACCCCATTTCATAATCCTTTCTTTATTTCAGGGGATGTTGTTGCAGAAATGATCTTGGAAAATGAGAGAAATAATGATTTTAGCCCTCAAAGGAACCACATTTTTGAGATCCTCAACTAGTCATCCTGGTTCTTTCTTGGGAGAAAGGAGAGGTGGGAAAGGAGGTTCTGATGAATCATCTCCAAACTAACATTTTTCTTAGTTGCTTTCAACATGCAAAATATCCTCTAAGACTTGAACAAGAAATACAACAGAGCTTCATGAAGATGAGCCAGGTGCCTGAGTCAGGAATCAACCTGGTTTACTCCTACTAGTCTACATGGCCTCCCCCCACCGCCTCTTTTTTTTTTTTTCTCTCTCTCTCTCTCTCCTCTCCTTCTCTCTCTGACTTCTCATTTTCCAAATTAGTGCTTTCTACTTTAATATGTATGTACTACCTCACACCAAATTCCACAAGGCTTCATAGGTAAAGCAAGCATTGAGGCTTGTCTAGTGGCTCTAAGTCATACATATTCCAAATGCCAGGTAGAGAGTATAATTGATCCATCTTGGGTCATTTGTCTTTTGCTCATTCAATCAGGTGTACCCAAGGTACTAGAGGGCTGGAAGAGAAAGTTTTTTGACTGCAAAACAGAAACCAAATGATAGGAGAATATAATAACTTACCTCTTTAATACAATTGCTATTGACAGTGTCAAGTCTGAGAACTAGGAGTTTGGACTAAGGATCACTAGGGTCTTTTCCAGGAACACAGGTAAAACCATAAAATTTCCAGTGAAAAATATTAATAGCAATAATATTAAATAATTAATAAATTATCATGAAAATATTTAATGATATGATTAATTGCACAATCAACCACTGAATACTTTCCACATAAAACTGATTTTATTAAATATCATGTATGACTTGTTACATTGCATATTACATATCACTACAATTTTATATATTATGTACATTTCAGAATATATGCCACATCATATGAAATACAGACCATTATAGTACATAATACTATATTATATATGTATCAAATAATATTATAACAATTCTAGAAGATTACAAATTTATCCCCAATATGAAATGAAAAGCTGATAGGTATTTACTTTTATTGTATATACTTAGGGTATACAACATTTTTATATACATGCAAAATAAAATAATTACTATAATCAAGCAATTATATTCATCACCTCACATAGTTAGCTTTTCTTTTTTGGAGTAGAAGCAATTAAATCTATTATTTTAGCAAATTCTCAGTAAACAATATCATACAATAAGTATACTTCTCATGCTGTACATGTCTCTTGACTTATTCATCCTTTATAATGACAACTTTGCACCTTTGACCTACATTCTCTCTGCCCTTGATACCCACCCTGTGATTCTCCATGTCTATGCATTTGATCTCTCTGTAGATGTGGATGCAGGTGAGATCATGCAGTATTTTTGGTTTTGTGTCTGGCCTGTGTCACTCAGCATAATGTCCTCCAGTTTCATCCACAGAGTAGCATTTGGCAAGGAAAATTCTTTGTCACATCTTCAACTTGGAGCTCATCAAGTGTCACAGCAAATGGACAAATCATGGGAATTTCAAATATTGGATTCTAATTTCCATTTCTCTATACTTCATATTAATGTGAGGAAAATAAAATATCCATAAAAGCCTTAAGTTCCATAGGCTCTTAACAAAAGTCTTACCTCACAAAATTTTAACGTTGGAGGAATCCTTAAATGCTCTCAATTTCTGATTCTTGGCATTGCCAAGTATAGCATATTTTATGTGTGAGATAATTATAAAGTAAAGTAATATGACTAGTTCAAAATGGACACCAAATAAACAAAAATATATCCAGCTATAAATCATGTAGATTAATATTTTTAAATGCATTTTTTAGTAACTTCCCCCAAAAAAAATTTCAGGAAAAAAATATGAAATCTATTCCATGACTAATGCTCATTGAAATTAAATCACCATTTTCTAAGTGTTTTTCTTCACCAATCTAATGATTAAAAACAGATTTTTTTTTTCTCACAAAGGACTAGAAACAGAGATTCCAAAGAACTTGTCTTCCAAAAAAATATGAAAAGCATGTTAGAGTCAACCCAGATTACACTTAACCAATTTAGTGTAGTTTTGTTTTTAAAGAGAAAATACTTTGAGAAGGTTTTCTTTGAGGAAAAATTTCTGGAACAAATGTCCAAAGAGCAAGGACAAGGGTTTTTCTTTCCTTAAGAATTATTAACATTCTGTGTTTTCACTATTACGTTAATTATTAAAACTTTCTCCTTGTCTATATAGCTGAATATTTATCACTGGAAGAAATGGTTGTGGAATTTGTTTTATGAAGGATGGGCCAAGGCAGCTGTCCATGAACATCACCATCAAATGCATGATACCCCTGGGATGCCTGATGGGGAAGAAAACTGAAATTTAGAAAATTTGCTTAATACTACCCAGGCAATATGTTATAGAGGCCAAACGCCAAAGCTGATTTTACCATAAAGCTGTAAAGCATGCCTTTCTGTTTTAGTTTAGAATAATTATAAAATTTGTTCCAAAGGGTTTTTTTTCCTAATAACTTGAGCTTTTCAACACTAAAGTATTAAAATAAAATGATCAATAAAGTAGATTTCACAGATATGAACCAAATTTTACTTTATTTCTACTATTTTGTTTAAAATTTATGTGTATAAATATGTATACATATATAATACTAATACATAAATGTACATAAATACATGAATTAAAAAATGTACGGAGAAACACCACAGCCACAGAAAGGTTTTTTTTAATTGCATTGTTATCATTTAAAAAATTGTACCCTATCCACTTTTATAACTTGTAGTATATAAATTATTTTTTTTCTTAAAAGAATTCTTCTCTAAAGTGCACATTCAAAGCTTTCAAAATGGAGAGGCAGCCTGTCATTTCTTTTTCTAAATGTAGATGTGATTCTATTTCCCAATCACTGATTTTGTACGATAATGGCATGATTGCCAGCTATGATCCAGCAGCCTTCCAGAGTGGTTATTGTCTCTTACAATTCCTCTGGTACTCACTGAAATAATACAGCATATTGTTATTTTTGTGTGTGCTAGTTTTGTCTTTCGAGCAGATGCTAAGTTCCTTGATGATGTATCTGCCTCTCCTTTCTCCCTAGAGGCCTTTAAGGGAACTTTCCCATTGTCTCAATTGGGTAATGTTTGGGCTAAAGGACAGAAACTGTAAATGTAAGTAGTTGATTTATTTTGATACTAGCTCTCACAGAAAGTAAGGGTAGGAAATACAGTCAGCCCTCATGAGAAAAGGAGCTTTTGTGGTAAAGTCAGTGTAGGTGACTTTGAATAGGATTTTTTCTGATAAGCTGGAATTGCAGTAAAGATCATTGTAAACTAAGCTCATGAGAGGCCCTAAGTGCTTCATATTCTAAAGAGAACTCTGAAGAACAATGCAATGCACAAAGGAGGCCAGATTTCTCTCCATGGGACTTGTAGCTATTGCTCTACTTCTTCTTCCCAAGTGAACAAAAAGTGAGACTTGAGGGATGATGGAAGTGTCAGAGGCTATTGACATTACACTTGGGAAGAGTGGTAAGAGGCAATTAGTATTCCTCCAGTTCACCTTTCCCTTGTCAACCACGGAACAGAGACAGTAAGTTCTCCTTACCACTACCAAAGCCAAATTTAAGAGATGGTTGTGGAGATCACAAGATCAAGGATCCCTCTAAGAAACACAACTGAGCATCTCAATTCTCTGGCTGGATGTTGGTTAAACTGCATCAGCTTTAAACCCATTAGCATGTGATGGCTAGAGAAGAGGGTGATGGAGAAATTTTTAGGAGACCTTGACTTGTGTCCTCTGAGTGTGGCATGTTATCTGCGTATTTTCTTCAGATTTTGGAAGACTGAGGATCATCTGGAGTGTCTCACATTATTAGGACTGGGAGGAAACACGACAAAGCATATTTTTAAAAAGTAGAAGCAACCTCTCTTCCACTCCTATTTTCTCTGACCCTAAGTAGGTGAAAGAGAGAGTTTTGGTAGTTACTGGATATTTGATTGAGGGAGAAAGGGAACTAATAAAGTGCTAGAAAATACAGAGGCACTTAGGCAGCTGCCAGCCAAAGCAATGAGATACTCAACACGAAAAAAGGGACAGAAATCTGATGGCTAGCAGGATGACAGAGGGACACAGCTGTCTTTGCCAAAGCAATGATCAACTATAGAGAGATTCAGTATCAAAGTGAAGTCCATTCAGAAAAACTATACTTCCTATGTCCTCAGGGACATCCAGCATGAGATCAATCAGATGAAGCCGAATGTCCAGGGGTACTCACTGCAGAGATAATCTTGTCCAGGCAAGCAGGGACAAGTGTCTTTATTTTCATGCCTCTCCTCTCCAATGCTAAGCCACCAGAGGAGAAAGAGAAGGCGTGGATGAGAGGGGCAGGTGGAAGCAAATGTTTTGAATCCATATGAGACTAGAGTATAAAACCAGACTGAACTCAATTTTAACAACTGACAGAGGCCAAGAAGATACAGAATCTTTCTAAGGCAAGCTAGGATGGATTTAATGGAGTAACATTTGAAAGGTATAATTGAAAAATAAAATCAAATGATGTTAATAAAATCTAGTCTTATTAAAGTCAACATCTACTTCTCTCAAGAGTCATTTATCTTTTGCCTTTTTCCATTTCAGGAGTGGAGTGGTTTCTCAATCTTCTATTTTCATTACCTCCAGCTCCTCTTTCTACCTGAGTTTGTACTATCTGAATATGACTAAACATGACCTCAACGTTCTGTGATCCCAGTGCAAGCCACCATCTCGCTATGTGCGTCCTAATATAGGCTTTCAGAAAAGGACTTCTAATTTTCTCCATTCGTCTAATTGGTTGATTCTCCTTAGGTCAATCCTTGATCCAATTAGCTACAGCTATGGTGTGCAGGCAGCACAATCAGAGCCTGTTGGAAATTTTCTTAGAAAGAAACATGGCAGGTAGGTTTACTGGGGTCTACTCTGAGTCTTTACTTAACGTTTTGTGGATTGTCATCCCTCTAGGATGAGTCAAATTCTAAAATGCATAACTTCCTTAAATCACAAAGGGACTCTCTAACATTAAATCAAGGTGAATCATAATCGGTCCATTTGTCTACTTATTATCACTTGTGAAGCAAGAGGAAGTCTTGTTAAGCAGGTCAGATGTGACATCTGTTCTTGGTCAGGAAGAAGAAGTAAAACAAGCAAGATAATCTTCCTTCAAATTACTTGCTCACGATTAGGCAAAGAGCTTCAGGTAAATGAAAAGTGCAATTGCATTAGTAATGTACTTGTTTCTCACGGTGGAATGTAAGAAATTATACAGAAAGCTGAATTCCACAGTAGACAAATTCTGACCTACGTGGGGTGAGACAGGCCTGAAACTTGGGTGTTGCAGTGTTCTGAATGATATCTCACTCATACCACGTCCTTGAGAACAGCCGAGGGTTTTGCATTTGATATGCAACTGAGGAGACACAGATACGTGCTGAACACAATTTTCCTGTTACTTGGCAACAGTTTCTTTTCCCTCTTAGCAACAGTAGATAGAAAAGCTTTTTGAAAACTGAAAAGACTACAGAACAGAAAAGTCAAAGCCTTTCATATATCCTCCAGCTGGAGGGCATATTAGAAGAAGCTGAATTCAGCTGTGGATAAAATGAAGTAGACTTGTTATCCAGTTAGGATGATGCTCCTATTGAAATTTAACACGAAATTTTAATATCTATTGAAATTTAAGAGAGTTTTAGTATTCTAATCATCTAAGTACTTTGCCTCCATGCCTACTAGTTAACTATTTCAAAATACAGTCCTCTTAGTCAATTTACATGAAATTCCAGTTCTCCCAGCATTTGTGCCTTGATGAAAGAGAAGCATATCAAGAAGGGCAGTAATTTTCAGGTAACCCCTTATTATTTGATTAACCAATCACATCCTGGATTTCCCATTGAATTAAAAAGCTAGAACAACCACAGATGAGCCAAACAAAAGAAAGGTAGAAAAAGTGGTTGATTTTTGGCAGAAGCTTTGATTTGTAAAGAGATCGTCAGTCTTCTCTCCTTTGTCTTAGTGGAAATGACTTTAAAGAGAGTTTTTTAAGTCATGAAGAATTTCAGAATTTGTTGTTGTTGTTGTTATTGAGCAATTTGTGGCACTCAAGACACAAGACATGGAAATAAAGAAAATAAGAAAAAAAGATGTACTAATATACTAGTCTACAGGAAATAGAAACTTACTAGAAGGAACTTCAAATCTCAAATGGTCTAAAGAGGTAAAAGCCATTACATTGGCTGATAAAAGTAGCCACCAAGACTGTCACATGTTTAGATAGTCTGACCAGACAGTGAGACTCAGACTGTTGATGTAAAGCCCTAAATCATTATTCTGTTGATGTTGATTTTCTATTAGGGGAGAGCACAGTATACATTTCCATGAGATTTGGTCAATGTATTCCCCTCAGTTGCCATGATCTCCGTCAAGATAGCAAACATTTCTATAGCTCCAACAAAATTCCCTCTGATCCATTTCCAGTGAATCCACAGCTACCCAGGCAATCACAGTCACAGTATTTGCAACTATCACCTAGTTTTTCCTGGTCTGGATTAAATAACTCTGTACAACTGTGTACACACCTTGCAGACACACAGACCTGCACCCTGGAAATGCTCTCTTTTTTTCAATTTTTTAAAATGCCCCATTCTCTATAGGATCCAATGATACTGAATATTCTGTAAAAACCACCATCACTTCAGAATAAGATCATGGCCTCTGAGCACTAGTTTGAATGTTCATTTTGCCCCTTATTAGCACTGTGTCTCAATTTCTTTACTTGTAAATTGGAAATGATAATAACATCTTTGGGATTGCTGTAAAGACTGAATAAGTTAAGGCACGTGAAACAGAACAAATGGTTGCACGTTGCACGTCATGAGCATCCCGTGGGTATCCCCTAGGAATCCAGGCTGCTCCCTTCACTCTGGAGCAGCTCCCAGGATGCCTCTCCTCTTCCGCCAGGGTCTATCTACTGCTGCCTTGAAATAGGAAAAACTTTGTTTTATATCTCTGCCCTCACCACCTACACTGGCATTGGCATCTATTAGCGAGTGGGAAAGATTTTTGCCCTGCTCCCTCGTTGCCTTCTTCTGTTATTCTTTTTGCTCTTCTCTCCTTTTCTACTTCTGCACTGAAAAAAAGGAATTTCTAAGATCATTGATCAGACAGGAGAGAAAGGATTGGACCTGTTTCACTAATGGGCAATTCACTGTGTATGAAACCCACTGCATATGTACCCAAGGGCATCTGTCTCTCCTTTTCTGGGCACGATGAGCCAGTTCTTCTTAGGACTCATCCATCTTGCTCTCCACTCTTCTTTCAATTTCCTCTAAGCACATTCACAAATGCATCCATCTACTCTGGTTCCCAGCAAGTCCAAAAATTGTGAAAATATTAAGCTTTTAGTATTGTAGATATTCTCTCAGGCTTCTTACACTTGGCCATGTTTTCTAACTCAACTTCATTGGTCTGTACTTGAATTTCTCAGGCATGAGACTAATAAATAACAATTCAACATTCTGTCCCATTTGAATGTAGAATAATTCCTTGCATGTAGAATAATTACCACGGTCAATTTATGGAAAGATACCTTGTCAAGATTTATTTAGGCTACTGGAATGAGGCTTGATTCCAGAATTTGCTTTACCTACTTTTCTTTTAAGTTGAATTGATCTTTAATTCATTGTGATATAGAAATTACTAAAAAAAGAAAATAATAGAAGAAAGATCAGTAGAGTAGATAAAAGAGAATGAAGGGAACAGAGGAGGAATGGGATAGGGGAAGACAGTAGAATGAATCTGACCTAACTGTCCTATGTACATATATGGATATAGCACAGTGAATCTCACCATAAGGTTCATCTGTAAGACATTAATTAAAAATAAAAACTATAAGTAAAGGGCAGAAATATCAGTGAAGGGAAGGGAACAGAGAAAGGGAGAAGGGGAAGGGGAGGAGAAGCACTGGGGACTGGATTAGAACAAATTATATTCCATACTTTCATATGTCAAAATGAATGCTACTTTCATATATAACTAAAAAGATCCAATAAAATCACATGAAAAAAGAGAAATTACTGTTTTGTAAAGCAGAGGTGAATTATATTAAAATTATAACTCAAATTTGTAAATTCATGTCAGCCTCTCAGAGACCTGGGTTCTAAATTCAACAAAGAGTAAGGACATAGTAAATAACTATGTAACATCGGACAAATCATTTAATCTGTGATGTACCTCCTTCAAAGAAAGAGATAGAATATATTCTACCCATTTCAGTTTTTTTTACAATAGTCAATTAAATAGATATTTTAATTACAGTCATCCTTCAGGATCTGTGGGGTATCTGTTCTAAGATCCCCCATGGATATCAGAATTTGTGGGAATCAAGTCTCTTATCTAAAATGGTGTTATCTGCATATAATCTACATATTTTCTCACACACTTTAAGTCACCTCAGGATTTGTATATAATATCTAATACAATATAACTGGTATGCAAATGGATGTTATACTGTATTGTTCACTAAATGACAAGAAAAATGTCTGTCCCTGTTCAGTACAGACACAATTTTTTTCCTAAATATTTTCAATTTGTAGTTGTTTGAACTCTCTGATGAGTAACTATGGATACAAAGGGGCTGAATGTTTAGATTAGAAAGTTTTCCAAATGAAGAGTTTGAAAAGTTAATTAAATTTTTCAAAGACCTGGATTTTTCCAGTAGAGGAAAGTAAATTGCTGAACAGTATTCTTTGCCCCCTTTTCCTTACCCTTGCAAAAGAAAATTTGAGCCTTCACCTTCTCTCTCTCTCTCTCTCTCTCTCTCTCTCTCTCTCATCCTATTTTAATACCTATGACAATTAGTATCTATACATTGATAATTATTGATATTAAGTGTTAAATAATTGTTACAGTAAAAAATAGAAACACAAATTTTAAGTTTCTTGCAACACTGCAATAAGCCAACCCCACTTTGGAGAAAGACGATGCTCCATTTTTTGTCACATTTTTTTCTTACTAGCAACCCACCTAGGAAACCGGATTCTGAATCAGATCACCCATTCATATTTTCTTTGCTGTACCCAGACTGCTGAGCTCTGTTAGAAGAACTACATAGGCAAATTTTGGTTTTCATTATAAATGTATGTTCTCTGTTTGAACTGAGTGCTCAATGCCACCAATTATTCTGAGTATATTTCCTCAGTTAGCTCTGCCTCATTTTTTATAGCTAGCAATTTAATTCCTTTCTACTCTCTTAAACTCTAACCTTCTTGTCTCCCTGCTTTCACACTTGCTGTAGCTCAGCTTTCAGTCTCACTAGATAACTACATGCCTCACAGAGCATGGAGAAATCATCAAATAAACTCTCATCTCTGCCATCCTATCCAAAACCTGTCTCTGCACTCATATTTTTTCTTTCTTTTTATTTGAAAAATACCAGTTTTCCCAAGGCAATCACAGTATATTCATATCTTCTCAGGGTAATTATTAATAGGCCCTCTTTCCATTAAAATATCACCCTCATTATACTGGAAGCTCTGCTCCACCATCTTCTGTCTTTCAATATCAGGAGACCATTCACCTTTTCCTATCTGTTGTTTACACCATCCTTTTCTTGCATCTTCTAACTACTATTTTCTTCTGCCTTTCTCCCATCAACCTTTATGATTTTCCCATAGTAAAATATAAAATAAATGCATTGTATTGTGTACAACTAAAGTAAATACAACTAAAGTAAATAAATAAATATTTAAAAAAATATAAAAATCTTCATAGTTTTGTTATCTACCTCTTTTTCTCAGTCCACATTTCTTGACTACATTTTCATTTTTTAACTCTCCTACCACTTCTTAGAATTCCTTAACCCATTTTAACCCATTGCTGCATTGCCATGTTTTGTTTGTTTGGTACTGGGAATTGAAGCCAGGGGAGCTTTGCTACTGAGCTATATCTCAAGCCCTTTTTAAATTTTTTAAAAATTTTGAGACAGGGTCTCACTAAGTTGCTGAGCCTGGTCTCAAACTTGTGATCCTTCTGCCTCAGCCTCCTGAGTCTCCAGGATTACACTTTGCTGATGTTGGGAATTTGCACCACAAAATTCCACCGAAACTATTCTCAAATATGAATGGTTTGTAGCTGAATTTACAGGCGTATTTGTTGATTTTCTTAAGTAAATTCTATTACTCATACCTTAGTTCTCAAAACAGACACTATGCTCTTCTGGTTTTCCTTTTATCTTTTTATTTCTTTACTTTTTGTTGGTGCATTATAATTATACACAAGAGTGGGATTCACTATGCCATATTGATACATGTACATAACATAATTTGATCAGCATCATTCCCCAATAACTTTTCTTTCCCTCTTCTCCTATCTCCCTCTGATCTACTCTTCTGCTCTCTTTCCTATTATTATTATTATTAGTAGTAGTAGTAGTAGTAGTAGTAGTAGAAGAAGAAGAAGTAGTACATTATAATTACATGCATACAAGGGGTTTATTGTGGTATATTCCTACATGGACATAGCATAATATGGTAGATTTTGCTTTAATAGTTTGTTACTTTTACTCCTATAGTCACTCCTTAGTTGTCTTATGAGTTCCTCTTATTCCCATTCATCCCTTAAATTTTGACATTGCCCAGGGTCCCCATTTGTTCTTATTTTCTTATCCTCTCTTAGTTCTTGGGAAATTTAATCTACCCATATAGTTCTGTTGAATCAAAAATGTACAACCTAGATACTTCTCCAGTCTCTCTCTTGATCTCCAGTCTCCTACATCCAATTGCCAGAGAGACGTGTTCTCTTGAATGGCACTTTATCATCTAGAATTCAATAGGCAAGGTTACCTCACTTCCTTCTCTCCTTCCTTCATCCCCACACTCACTCACCCATTCATCATCCACTGTTTTCTATCTTAGAGTACCCAGCTCCTCAACTCTTGAAACTGAAGAAATATTTCTCATCACCCTTTTGCACTTCATAGTCAATCACTCCGCAATTCTTCCAGTTCTGATTAACAGCACCCAGATCTTCCTTCTTTCTCCTTTCTGACCACTCCCCCCCTTTCTGACCACTCTGATGGCTAAGTGACCAACATGGTTCTTCAGATTGCTGAAACATTTTCTTAACTGTGGCCAGAGTAACCTTCATATGACACCAATCTCACAACCTCCTAATCTGTTACAAATACTTTAGTAATGCCTCACTTACTTTAGGATTAAATGGATTTAGATGCCTGTAGAACTCTACTTTCCTGGCCTCACTTTCTGTTACCTATGCCCTTTATCTCAGAGGGATGACACAACTTTTCCTCTCTACATGTATCACCCTTTTTGTGAGTTTTAGCACTTTTCACATATTGTTTCTTCTGGTAAAAACCTCAAATTCTCAGATAAAATAAAATCTTCTTGAGAAATGCTTCCATGATTCTACATGGCACCTTCAAACTTGTATTAGATTTCTCCAGAGATGTAGAATCAACAAATTATATAAAATTTATTATAAGGAATTGGTTCATGTGATTATGTAGGCTGAGAAGTCTCAAGATCTACAGTTGACAAGCTGGAGACCCAGGAGAATAGTGAAGACAGTCTGAGTTTAAAGGCTGATGGTGTTAAGTTTCAGGCCAAGTCTGAGTTGGAAGGCAGAAGAATACTAATGTCCCAGATCAAAGACAGGCGAGAGAGAATTCTTCCTTACTTAGCCTTTTGTTTCATTCTAGCCTTCAACTAATTAGATGAGTGCTGCTTATATTAGGTATGCATTACTCAGTCTATATATTCAAATATTAATATAGTTTAGAAACCTCTTCATCGACACATCAGAATAAAGTTTAATTAAATATCTGGGAAACCTGTGACCAATCAAGTTGACACATAAAATTAACCATCATATTAATGACCTGTATTAATGGATAACTTATGCAATCCACATACTTAGGGGAAAATGAGTGTTCATCACAATGTGTCTGTCTACATTGAATTTTTGATCTTCATTTCATGTTTTGCCTCCTTAATGAATGCTTCTTTCCCCTCTTGAACTGCATTTCTGGATACTACACAAATCCTCGGCATGCAGTTATACTTATGAAAAAAAACAACATATATTCTTTGCCATTTTGATATATCACAGATTCAAGGCTGTGTGACTCAAAGTGTGAAAAAAATAAGTGAATTTACAATATAATCAGTACTGAACATCAAAATCAGCATAAACATAAAATACATGCATTCCTGCATTTTAAAGTCCCTCACTTGTATATATCAGTAGAAAGACTAAGTGGTCACTTCTAAAATTCTAGTCTACTCTACTATTCTCAAATCCTCCTTCAATCCCATCTAATATCTTTTCTTCCTAAACTAGCAGGCTTCTGCATAGCCCTGAAACAATGAACAGAAGCAAGAGACAACATATAGAATGGGATAAAATATTTGTAAATTTATCTTATAAAGCATAAATATTCAGAATATATACAGAATTAAACAGCAGTAAAAAAAATGTCAGTTTAAAATTGGCAAAGATCTGGGCACGGTGGTGCATGCCTGTAATCCCAGTGGCATGGGAGGCTAAGGCAGGAGGATGGAAAGTTCAAAGCCAGCCTCAACAAAAGTGAGGTGCTAAGCAACTCAGTGAGACTTATCTCTAAATAAAATACAAAATAGGCTGGGGATGTGGCTCAGTGGTCAAGTTCCCCCTGAGTTCAATCCCTGGTATGCTCCCCCACAAAATAGGTAAAGAACATGAATAGATTTTCTGAAAAAAACAAAACAAACAAACAAACAAACAAAAAAAAAAAAACAAATTACCAATAGGTATGTGTGAAAAAAAAGACTCATCACTATTCATTAGATAAATTCATATTTAAACCACAATGAGATTTCATTTCATACCACTTAGAATGGCTATTATAAAAAAATAGGAATATTTGAAATGATATAAATAAAAGAGAACACTTGCACACTATTGGTGGAAATATAAATAAGTACAGCAATTATGGAAAACAAAACAGACATTTCTCAAAAGTTTTAAATAGAACTACCATAAAATATAGTAATCCCACTACTGGGTATATATCAAAAGGAAATAAGATCATTATGTCACAGAGGCATCTGCACTCTTATTTTTAATTACAGCATTATTCAGAGTAGCCAAAATATGAAATCAACTTAAGTTTCTATCAAACTGCAGTGTTTATAATATAACAGAATATTGTTCAACCTTAAGAAAGAAGAAACTCTTTTAATTTGTAACAGCTTGAATAGCAATGAAATTAATTTTGTTAAGTGAAATAATCCAGGCACAGAAAGACAAATACCACACAATCTCATTTATATATGGGATTTACAAAAGTCAATATAACGGAAATACAGAGTTTAATGGTGTTACGGAGAGACTGGGGGTGGGAAGATGCTGGCAAGAACAAATAAAATTTTAGTTAGATAAGGGTAAGTTCAAGAGATATACTGTGTAATATGGTGACTGTAATTAATCACCATGTATACATTCTTAAACGCTGCTAAGAGTGGATTTCAAGTGATCTCAGAAAGAAATAGATAAAATGTGAGATGATGCATGTGTTAACTAGCTTAATTTAGACACTTCACAACATATAAATGTTTCCAAACAGCATTTTGTGTATGAGAAATATATACAATGTTTATCTCTCAATTAAAATTAATAAAAATGTTAAATTGAAAAAAAATCAGGCCTTATAAGTGAGACCAATCAGTTGAAACCCCAATTGTAAACGTTCTCAATTGTAAACGTTCTATCTATAAAAATTCGTACAACTTAGCATCTCTATATGTACACTATCTCAATTATACAATTAGAAATACATTTACCTCTAATTTTCTACACTTAAAAAATATACATAAAACATTTAACGAGTCTCCATAATAAGTATATGATCACTTTTTGCAAAGTAGAATGATTTTGTTTTGTTCCACGTTCCATTACCTAAGTGTCTAGTTTAATCAGTTCTCCAAAGTTGCTCACTCTGTGAGGTGCATACAGAACACTGGCTCTGTGGCTCTCTTGTAGCTATTGTCTTCCAGAATTTTAGCAAAGGCATTGTTCTGAATACCAAGGGACCCTTTCCTTTCAATAGCCACTTCACCATCCCTATCAACTGAAACTCAGTCAAGTAGTATTTCTTCTTTTTACAGTTATTTATATTATCCATCTGTCAAAAAAAGCCTAATCTTGGTAGATACCAGACTGACCTTCAGTATCTTCAGACTCAAATTTGGTGTCTTATAATTGGACCTCCAACTTTAGGATAAAGTGGTTCATGAAACATTTTAACTTCAAATGATGATTCTTAATTAGGTCTCATTCAGCATGCTTTCAATATTTACAAAAGTATGCTTTAAATAGTCCTGAAAAGTAGAATGCTGAAGGAAACAGATTTTTTTTGTTGTTGTTGTTCAAGGTCATCATGACATGTGGAACCAGTGAATGCTCTTAGATGAACTTGATATGTACATTAATCAGGGATGACTGATCAGCAGGAACACTAATAATTAATAACAGTTTAAATATAGTCAAGAGTTTTTTTTTTATTATAAACAAAGCTAGGATAAAAAATTTCTTTGAAAATTTATATCCATTTAAGCAACAGTTTAATTATCTGATACATGTACTTTAAGTTAGATAATATTGAAGTAATTTAAAAGTTAATTTTCAAATAACACTGCTGACTTCCAAATATTTGTTGTTTCTTGAAACATTTTGCCTTTTTAGCTATTTACTCATATTCCTCTTTGAAAATATAGAACTAACAACTTTGAACTTATCAGTGGGATAAAGGGTTAATTAACAATATAGATTTATATTCCTCTTTGATTGCATAAACTCTATTTTTTGCATGACTTACATCAGGAGTAAGATGTTTATGTGCATTTATGTTAATTGTTGACCTTCTCTCTTGATTAACTGTCTGTATGCAATTATAATTGCAGAAATATTTCATGCTTATCTAACATAGTACACATTTAGTCTATATACAGAAAAATACATCATGTGCAAGTGCCACAAAACCAGATACAAAACAGAGGTTTTCAACAAACAGCTCTTATCAAAACAGTAATTGTTTTGGCATCCTAATTCAGCAAGACATAAAACTGTGAGAAATTTTAGAAATAAATAATCACATGCTGATATTGATCAAGTGTTCTCTGGACATTTACCCCAAAATGGATTCATCTAATTGTTGAACATCCAATTCAAGAGATTTTAAGTCTAAATTGGGAAAATATATGATTATCAGAGTTTGGGGAGATAACATTTATTACTAAAAAGACTATGCTCTGTGCATGGTATTTAGTTATGGACATCAACCTTGAAGGGGGATACTTATATACTGGAGTTTGTATGGACAAGAACCACTGGAGTCACTGGGACTTTAGGTCATAGCATATGATTAAGTAGTGTACTAACAAAGGAAATTCCCTGTAAAAAGAAGGTAAATCAGAAAACAAACAAATAAACTAATAAGCATACTTCAGGGACTCAGTTTTAAAGAATATCTATGCTTGTTCTTCAAGACCTACAGATCATAGGAGGTAGCTGAAAACAAAAGGCTATAACTTTTATTTTTATTTTTTAAAAATTTTTAATTTGTTTTAATTAGTTATACATGACAGTAGAATGTATTTATGCACTGTGATATATCATACATAGATGGGATATAGTTTCTCATTTTTCTAAGTGTACATGTTGCAGAATCATATTGGTCATGTAGTCACATATATACATATGGTAATAATGTCTGTTTTATTCCACTATCTTACCCATCCCCACGTCCCCTCCCTCCCCTCCCTTCACTTCCCTCTACCTAAACTAAGGTAATGCTATTTTTCCCTAGTGCCTCCTGCCTTATTGTGAATTAGCATCCACGTACTAGAAAAAACATTTGGCCTTTGGTTTTGTGGGATTGGTTTATTTCGCTTAGCATGATATTCTCCAACTCCAACCATTTACTGGCAAATGCCATAATTTCACCCTTCTTTAAAGCTGAGTAATATTCCATTGAGTATATATACCACATTTTCTTTATCCATTCATCTATTGAGGGACACCTTCATTGGTTCCATAGTCTAGCTATTGTGAATTGACCTGCTATAAACATTGATGTGGCTGTGTCACCCTAGTATGCTGATTTTAAGTCCTTTGGGTATAAACCAAGGAGTGGGATAGCTGGGTCAAATGGTGGTTCCATTCCCAGTTTTCTGAGAAATCTCCATACTGCTTTCCATAGTGATTGCACCACACAACTTTTATTTTAACAAAAGAAAACATCATCTATTATTTAGAAATACTTATTAAAACTATAACAGCTTGATTTATAAAATGAAGGGTGCTTCTTAACCACAGAAATGGTCAAGGGACACCTTGGATTATCTCTATATTCATGACCTTGGTAAGTTTGATTATTTCTGAGTGTATGGCATAAAAATGACAGTAGAAGCTAGTATAAAAAGTGATGATATCAAAAAGCATGAAGTACTTAGAAATAACTTTATCAAAATAATTGTTAGCTTTTCCTAATGAAAAGTACAAAATACTGTTGAAATATATTAAAGAAGACCAAAATAAGTGGTGAGTCATGCCCATTAGATGTATTGGGAGATTTGGTGTTATTAAGGTGTTAATTTTCCCTTAAGTCATCTACAGATGAAATAAAATCAAAGTAATAAAATTGCCAGCAGACATATTTTGATAGAAATTGACAAGTTGATGCCAAAATCTATATCAAGATGCAAACAATGTAAAACAAAGTAATTTTATAAATTAAGAACAAAGCTGGAAGACTTACACCACTATGATTTTAAAACTGACCTTAAAGGTACAATAATCAAGACATTGTGGTATTGGCAAATGATAAATGTGTAGCTCAATGCAACACAACAGTGAGTTCAAAAATAGATTCCCACATACATGGTCAGTTGATTTTTGACAGAAGTGTGAAAATAATGCTATGAGAAAAAAAAAAACAGTATTTTTACCTATTTGACCACTTAAAAATGAATAAAAACAAATGGTTATTCACATGGAAAAAAATAAACTCAGACGCTTACCTATTAAAATTAACTCCACATCGATCATTGACCTAAAGGTTAAAGGGAGGATTATAAAACTTCTGGATGAAAGCATAGCTAGGCAAAAATTTCCTACAGAGACAATAAATACATTACAATAAAAATTATTCAATTTAACTTTAGGAAAATAAAATATTTTCTTATCAAAATGTTATAAAAATAAAAAAAAGTTCTATGATCGAAAATTTGTGCCCCCATAACTTACATTGAAATTGTTATGGTTTGGATGTGGGCTATTCCCCAAAAAATCATGCATGAGACAGTACAAGAAGGGTTACAGGAGAAATGATTGGGTTGTGAGAGTCTTAACCTAATCAGTGAATTAATAACCTGTGGGGATTAACTGAGTGGTAACTGAAGGTGGATAGGGTGTGGCTGCAGGAGGTGGGTCCTTGTGGGTGTGCATTTGAGGTATATATTCTGTATCTTGTGAGTGGAGTCTCTCTCTCTCTCTCTGCTTCCTTATCATCATGTGAGCTGTTTCCCTCTGCCACATTCTTTCTTCATGTTCTGCCTCACCTCAAGCTCCAAGGAATGGAGCCTGCTGTCTATGGATTGAGACCTCCAAAACTTTGAGCCCCCAAACAAATTTTTCCTCCTCTATAATTATTCTGGTTGGGTCTTTTAGTCACAGAGGTGAAAAAGGTTAACTAAAACAGAAATCCTAACCTCCAAGGTGATTATATTAAGGCTGGAGCTTTGTCAGATGATTAGATAATGAGACCAGGCCTCTTCTGATTTGGATTAGTACCCTTATAAACCAGAGATTTCTGAGAGCTAGGTAGATCCTTTTTCCATGTTAGGGCACCACTAGAAGGGCTATCTTTGAACAAGGAAGCAAGCCTTCACTAGTCACAGAATCTGTCAGAGCCTTGTTCTTGGACTTCCCAGCCTCTGGAAATGTGTGAAATAAGTTTCTGCTTTTTTTTTTTTTTTTTTTTTTTTTTTTTTTTTTAAGCTTCCCCCTTGTTATGTTTTGCACATGAGATGTTCCTGGAAAAGCTCATATGGTCAGAGTTAAAATGATTAGATATAAAAGCTGCAGCTAATTAGTGGATTAATCTATTTGATGAATTATTAATTTGAATTGATTATGTGTTGATCACTGTAGGCAGGTCGAGCATGGCTGATGTAAGTAGGTTGTTAGTAGTGTACCCTCGGTGATTATATTTTTCCCCTGGTTCTTCAGTCTCTCTGTTTCCCACATGCCATGATAAGCTTTCTTCTGCCATGATCTTCCGCGGCCATGATGTTCTGCCTCACCTCATGAAGTCAGTAGACTATGAATGCTGAAACTGTGACCCCAAATCAACTTTTCCTCCTCTAAGTTGTTCTTGTTAGGTATTTTGGTCAGAGAGACAACAGGCTGACTAACACACCAGTATACAGTATTTTGTTGCAGCAGCCTGAGTAAACTAAACAGAAAGGAAATTCACACACTGGCAAAAACAATATTCACAATATGTACATCTGAAAAAAAATTGTATTTTATATATAAACAACACAGCGACAATTGATGCTGGGCATGGTGGCTCATGCCTGTAATCCCAGTAACTCAAGAGGTTAAGGCAGGAGAATTGCAGGCTAGTGACCAGCCTTAGCAACTTAGAGAGACCCTGTCTCAAAATAAAAAGTAAAAGGCTTTGGGGAAGTAGTTCGGTGGTTAAGTGCCATGAGTTCAAACCCCACTACCAAAGCAAAACAAAACAAAACAAAAATCAAAGAAGAATCATTGAAAGAAAAATAAATCAATGCAATAGTAAAATGAGTAGAAGAATTGATCAGATATTTCACAAAAGAGGATATATGAATGGAAAGTAAGCAATAAAAAGATGCTCAGCATTATTAGTTATAAGCAAAAGCCAAATATAAACTACATTTAAGTACAGTGCTCCACCCAATAAAATAAAAGGAAAAAATAACCACTAGTACTAGGAAGAAAATCATGAATTTCCAGTGGTTGTGATAGAGAAGCTGATTGCTAAAAAACACTTAACAAATTCCTTAGCAATAGAAATGTATTATATCTCAGTTTCAATGGGGTTACAATGGCATTTATTCAAACTCAATAATTGAACACTTAAAAAAGAATGAACTTTTATAAAAAGATTATGAAATTACTCTATTGTGCCAATCAATGTTCTGAATATAGTTATTTAAGATGTCCCCTTTGGGGGATGTAGTATGATGGGCATATAGGACCTGTGTAACATTTTGGAATAAGTTTTGAATCTATAATTATCTTGAATTGAAAAGTTTTGAGAAATAAAATCCTATTGTTCATACCAAAAAGAATATACATAAATAAATAAAACCCTGCAAAAAGGAATGCATTTTATTTCTGTAAGTTACACTCCAGTAAAATTACTTAAAAAAAAAAAAAAACCAACAAAAATGCCAACGGTAATCAAAATATGTGAGCTAAAATACTATGAAAGCATCTCAAGTATCATTATTTGAGAAATAAAAACAATAAAAAACATTGTCCAATAGATTACTGAATAAACTGAAGTCACTAAAGAAAATGCAGATGTTCACAGAATGGAAAAAGAGAGAAAAGGGAGTAGAGAAGAAAGGAAAGATTTATTTATACTGATAGATACTTTTCCATGTAAGCAATGACTAAATATGTTGTGTAGAAATAAAATCTGATTATAAAGAAAAATGGGAATGTTCTGATGGTGTTTGCAGGAAATGATGTTTTCAGTAAGTAGTAATGTAATTTAGAACAGGCATGAAAAAAATGTTCTCTTGGTACATCATCCCAAACTGTCTTTTCAATAAAGAAGACATATGGCATTAATTATGAGATGGCGATGTGAAAGGCACATGTTAATTTTCATATGAAAGAAACTGTATAAAATATTTTTATGACTACCATCATCATTATAATAACACCTCCAAGATACTTGCCCAACTTGGAAAAATAATTCAAATTTATGTCAATTACAGCCAGCTAAATCAAAGAGGTTGCTGATATAACATTGAGCATAATAGTGCTTTTTCTTTAATATCAGCAGGGAAAATATCAGGGAAATGAAATGCACCTGCTGATATTCTTGAATTTTCTTAGATTCCCCGTCTGTGTGTGCTTGAGCACCTGTGCATATGTGTGTTTGTATGAGTGTGAATACTCTCTGGGTGCACTGTTTCTGTGTTCTTTTCCAACTACAATTAGGTTTGAGGGGGGGGGGATGAGTTGACAAAAGCTTTGGATATAGGTGAACACTGCCTTAATAGTGATCTTTCTATCATAGATATATTTTGGAAATACCTTCTTTTTGGATTCCAGTCTCCTTCTTCCTGCCTTGATTTTGAATATCTACATCTCTACTGCTATTTTAGCTGTCTTCTCTGAACTTCAGCTCTGCTTCATAGTTTAGATATCCAACATGGCTGAGGAGCTCAGAGGACTCCTCTGGTTCTCCTCTGGATAACCTCACAACACAGCTACAGAGAATATCAGTTAAATTAGGTAAGATAGGTAGCGGAGAACGGAGAATAATACTCTCCTTTCTGAAAGATAAAAAAAGTTACAAAGTTATGAATGCACAAAGTAATGTTACACAAGTGACAGAAAAACTACAATAAGAAGCAAAAACCTGCAGTTTCAGCTTATTCCTTGCTCTTCCCAGTGTTTTCCCCCCAGAAGGAACCACTTTCAATCATTTTTACTCCTTTTGCTATTTCTCTAAGTATAAATAATAGACATAACACTATTGGTTATTGAGACACTATTTACTATGAAAATGAAGACATCTCATTGACACACTTGCCTACTATCATTATTCCTCTGTTCTTTATACAAATGTGATTATTTTTCATTTATGTGTTGATATTCCCCCCCTCCCCACACACACACACTGCTAGGGATTAAACCCAGGGCCTAACTAAATGCTAGGCAAGTGTTCTACCACTAAGCTACACCCCAATACTCCATTGATATCTTTAGTAATCTTCAAAAAATTGGTATTTCTTATAATTTGGGATTTTTACTGTACTTCTTTTCTTTTTAAACTTATCAGCTTATGCCAGCTATATTTGAATTTATTAACCCCTCTTATTCTAACCACCTCTTTCCTTTCCTAAATCTCCTAAATTCTGTTAGCTATTTCACCACATTTTTGAAGATAGGTAATACTTGTATTTTTTTTTCTTAAACCTTATTAAATGTGTTTCCCCATATTTCATAATCTTGCTTCGGATGATATCTCAGTTTATAGATTTTTCAGTTCTTTCTTTTGGCCACTCATGTTCCCCTGAAGCATCAAGTATATAATGTAATTGTGTTTGTTAAGGAAATGCTGTGAGTCATATTTTATAATCCACAGAAAAATTTTGGAACAGGATCCTTGGGTACACATTCAGACTGACCAAAGCATTGTTAATTGTTCTACTTTACTGATTTTCCCTGGTACAAGTCTTCAGAACTGGATTTTAGGGAAAAGTGTCACAGCCAAAGCAGTCCTCTTGGGTTGAAATCCCCATGCTTGGTGGATGGAAGGAAGGGTTACATGAATGATTATTTGAGAAATGTTAACCCACCACACTTGCTTTCATCGATTGCTCATTCTAGTGCAGATTTTGAGCAGCCCCAATTTTCCCCTTAATTAGCCAGATTTTTTGGGTATTTATATGATATCATAACAACAACAACAACAAAAAAAAAGAAACAGATCCAGATATAAAGTGGTAAAAGCAATTTTTTTTCCAAATTTATTTTTTATTCTAAGTTGTTAGAAATGACAGCAGAATGTATTACATTTCATATTATAGAGCACATTTTTACATATCTCTGGTTGTATACAAAGTATATTCACACCATTTGTGACTTCATACATGCACTTAGGGTAATGATATCCATCTCATTATACCATCTTTTTTTTTTCTTCACCCTTTTGCCTCCTCCCTTCCCTTCCCTCCCCATTGGCCATTCTAGTGTTCCTCTAATCTTCCTATGCTCCCCATCCCAACCACACTGTGAATCAGCCTCCTTAAATCAGAGAAAACATTCAGCATTTGGCTTTTTGGGATTGGCTAACTTCACTTAGCATTATATTCTCTAACTTCATCCATTTACCTGCAAATGTCAAGATTTTATTTTCTCTTGTTGCTGAGTAATACTCCATTGTATATATATATACCACATTTTCTTTATCCATTCATCTACTAAAGGGCATCTTGGTTGGTTCCACAGTTTAGCTATTGTGAATTGTGCCTCTATAAACATTGATGTGGCTGTGTCCCTGTAGTATGCTGTTTTCAAGTCTTTTGGATAAAGACCAAGGAGTGGGATATCTGGGTCATAAGGTGGTTTCATTCCAAGTTTTCCAAGGTATCTGCATACTGCTTTCCGTATTGGCTGCACCATTTTGCAGTCCCACCAACAATGTATGAGTGTGCCTTTTTCTCCACATCCTCTCCAGCATCTATTGATGTTTGTGTTCTTAATAGCTGCCATTCTGACAGATGTTAGATGAAATCTTAGAGTGGTTTTGATTTGCATTCCTCTAATTGCCAGAGAGGTTGAGCATTTTTTCATGCATTTGTTGATTGATTGTATATCTTCTTCTGAGAGGTGTCTGTTCAGTTCCTTGGCCCATTTATTGATTGGGTTATTTGTTTTTTTTTTTTTTTTGTTTTGTTTTAAGATTTTTTGAGTTCTTTATATATTTTAGAGATTAGTGCTCTATCTGATGTGTGTGTGGTAAAAATTTGTTCCCAATTAGTAGGCTCTCTGTTCACCTCACTGATTGTTTCTTTTGCTGAGAAGAAGCTTTATCATTTGAATCTATCCCATTTATTGATTCTTGATATTAATTCTTGTGCTACAGGATTCTTATTAAGGAACTTGGGACCTAATACAACATGTTGGAGATTAGAGCTTACTTTTTCTTCTATTAGGTGTAGTGTCTCTGGTCTAATTCCTAGATCCTTGATCCACTTTGAGTTGAATTTTGTGCATGGTGAGAGAGAGAGGTTTAATTTCATTTTCTTGCATATGGATTTTTAGTCTTCCCAGTACCATTTGTTGAAGAGGCTATCTTTTCTCCAATATACATTTTTGGCACCTTTGTCTAGTATGAGATAACTGAAATTATATGTGTTAGTCTCTGTGACCTCTATTCTGTACTATTGGTCTACCAGCCTATTTTGGTGCCAATAGCATGCTGTTTTTGTTAATATTGCTCTCTAGTATAATTTAAGTTCTGGTATAGTGATGCCACCCACTTCACTCCTCTTGCTAAAGATTGCTTTAGCTATTCTGGGTCTTTTATTTTTCCAGATGAATTTCATGACAGCTTTTTCTATTTCTATGAGAAATGTCATTGGGATTTTGATTGGCATTGCATTAAATCTGTATAGTGCTTTTGTTAGTATGGTCATTTTGACAATACTAGTTCTGCCTATCCAAGACCAGGGTAGATCTTTCCATCTTTTAAGGTCTTCCATAATTTCTTTCTTTAATGTTCTGTAGTTTTTATTATAGAGGTCTTTCACGTCTTCGGTTAAGTTGATTCCCAAGTATTTTATTTTATTTTTTATGCTATTGTAAACAGGGTAGTTTTCCTCATTTCCCTTTCAGAGAATGTGTCACTGATATATAGAAATGCCTTTGATTTATGGGTGCTGATTTTGTATCCTGCTACTTTGTTGAATTCATTTATGAGTTCTAGAAGTTTTTTGGTGAAATTTTTTTGGGTCTTCTATGTATAAAATCATATCATCAGCAAATAATGATAATTTGAGTTCTATTTTACCTATCTGTATCCCTTTAATTTCTTTCATTTGTCTTATTGCTCTGGCCAGCATTTCAATTACTATGTTAAATATAAGTGGTAAAGAGGGCATCCCTGTCTTGTTCCAGTTTTTTAGAGAAAATTCTTTCAATTTCTCTCCATTTAGAATAATATTGGCCTGGGGATTAGCATATATAGCTTTTACGATGTTGAAATATGTTTCTGTTATTCCTAGTTTTACTAATGTTTTGAACATGAAGGGGTGCTGTATTTTGTCAAATGCTTTTTCTGCATCTATTGAGATAATCATATGGTTCTTATCTTTAAGTCTATTGATGTGATGAATTACATTTATTGATTTCCATATGTTGAACCATCCTTGTATCCCTGGAAAGAACCCCATTTGTTCGTGGTGTATTATATTTTTGATATGTTTTTGTATCTGTTTTTGCCAGAATTTTATTGATAATTTTTGCATCTATGTTCATTAAATATATGGGTGTGAAGTTTTGTTTTGGATGTGTTTTTGCCTGATTTGGGGATCAGGGTATATTGGCGTCATAGAATGAAGTTGGAAGTGCTCCCTGTTTTTCTATTACCTAAAATAAATTAAAGAGTATTGGTATCAGTTCTTCTTTAAAGGTCTTGTAGAACTTGGCTGTGTATCCACCTGGTCCTGGGATTTTATTGGTTGGTAGGCTTCTGATGGCATCTAATATTTCATTTCTTGAAATTGGTCTGCTCAAATTGTGTATATCATCCTGCTTTAATTTGGGTAGCTCACAGGACTCTAGAAATTTGTTGATGTCTTCGGTGTTTTGTATTTTGTTGGAGTACAAGTTTTCAAAATAATTTTGAATTATTTCCTGTATTTCCATAGAGTTTGTTGTGATATTTCCTTTTTCATTACATATGCTAGTAATTTGAGTTTTCTCTCTACTTCTCTTTCTTAACCTGGCTAAGGGTCTGTCAATTTTACTTATTTTTTCAAAGAACAAACTTTTTATTTTGTCAATTTTTTCAATTGTTTCAATTTCATTGATTTCAGCTCTGATTTTAATTATTTCCTGTCTTCTACTGCTTTTGGTGTTGAATTATTCTTCTTTTTCTAGAGCTTTGAGATGTAATTTTAAGTCATTTATAAGTTGACTTTTTCTTCTTTTGAGAAATGAACTCAATGCAATGAACTTTCCTCTTAAAACTGCTTTCATAGTGTCCCAGAGGTTTTGATATGTTGCGTCTGTGTTCTCATTCACCTCTAAGAATTTTTTAATCTCCTTTTTGATGTCATCTGCAACCCATTGTTCATTCAGTAGCATATTATTTAGTCTCCAGGTGTTGGAGTAGCTTTTATTTCTTATTTTATCATTGATTTCTAATTTCATTCCATTATAGTCTGATAGAATGCAGGGTAGTATCCCTACTTTTTTATATTTGCTAAGGGTTGTTTTGTTGCCTAGTATATGGTTTATTTTAGAGAAGGATCCATGTGCTGCTGAAAAGAAAGTGTATTTGCTTGTTGAAGGATGAAATACTCTATATATGTCTGTTAAGTCTGAGTTGTTTATTGTATTTTTGAGTTCTATAGTTTTTTTGTTCAGGTTTTGTTTGGAAGATCTATCCAGTGGTGAAAGGGGTGTGTTAAAGTCACCCAGAATTATTGTGTTGTGGTCAATTTGACTCTTAAACTTGAGGAGAGTTTGTTTGATGAACATGGATGCTCCATTGTTTGGGGCATATATATTTATAATTGTTTAGTATTGTTCATGTATGGTTTCCTTGAGCAGTATGTAGTGTCCTTCTGTAAGCTGCCTGTTGTGGCCAGCCATGGTGCCGCGGGAAAATTCTCGGAGGCAGAGTTAAGCTTTCATTACTTTTACTTCTACTTTCTTAGAGCTTAGAGAGGGAAAGAAAGATTTTTAGAGAGAAAGATTAAAGCAAGCTTTTCTTCTTGTAGCTTAGAGTAAAGAAAGATAGAGCTAGCTTAGAGTAGAGTAGCTTAAAGAAAGATAGAGCTTAGCTTAGAGAAAGACTAGAGCTTCTTTCTTCTCTCTTTCTTCCTTCTTCTGTCTTCTGTCTTCTGTCTTCCTCGGGAGCCTCGGCCTTACTCTGACCAGTCCTCTGGAGCCTCGGCCTAACTCTGGCCAGTCATTACTTCTTCTATCTGGTTTCTCTTCTGTAACCGCTCTGCCTACGTTCTGGCCGCTCTGATTCTTCTGACCGACCGAGTGACTGCCCGGCTGACTGAATTCTCCGTTCTCCTAACTCGGACCGCTTTCACCCGGTTATATACCTTCAGGTTTGCGGGTGCCTACAGGTGCGTCACATACATATCAGGTGGAACCCATGGCTTCCAGCTAGCTACAACAGCCCTTCCTAATTAGGGCTCCTTCATCCTTCTTTATCCCTTTTGATTGACTTTAGCTTGAAGTCTACTTTATTTGATATGAGGATGGAAACCCATGCTTGTTTCCTCAGTCCATGTGAGTGGTAGGATTTCTCCCAACCTTTCACCCTCAGCCTATGGATGTCTTTTTCTATGAGATGGGTGTCTTGGAGGCAGCATATTGTTGGGTCTGTTTTTTTGATCAAATTTGCTAGTCTATGTCTTTTGATTGGTGAGTTTTGTCCATTAACATTCAGAGTTATTATTGAGATGTGTTTTGTATTCCCAGCCATTTTTGTTTATTTTTGGTATTTAACTTGACATGGTTTCTCCTCTGATTGTTTTTTCCTTCAGTGTAATACTTCCCTCTGTTGATTTTCATCATTGTTTTTCTTTTCCTCTTTATGGAACATTTTGCCAAGGATGTCCTGTAGTGCTGACTTTCTACTTGTAAATTCTTTTAACTTTTGTTTATAATGGAATGTTTTTATTTCATCCTCAAATCTAAAGCTTAGTTTTGCTGGGTATAAGATTCTTGGTTGGCATCCCTTTTCTTTCAGAGCTTGGAATATGTTGTTCCATGATCTCCTAGCTTTGAGTGTTTGAGTTGAAAAATCTGCTGATACGAATTGGTTTCCCCGTGTATGTGATCTTATTCCTCTCTTTTGTGGCCTTTAAAAGTCTATCTTTTTTTTGTATGCTAGGAATTTTTATTATAATGTGTCTTGGTATAGATCTGTTGTAATTTTGTACATTTGGTGTCCTATAAGCCTCTTTATTTGGTTTTCCAATTCATTCCTCATGCTTGGGAAATTTTCTTATATTATCTCATTAAAGAGATTGTGCATTCCTTTGGTTTGAAAATCTGTGTCTTCCTCTATCCCAATTACTCTTAAATTTGGTCTTTTGATGCTGTCCCATAATTCTTGCATGTTCTGTTCATGGTTTCTTACTATCTTCTCTGTGTGGTCAACTTTATTTTCAAGATTATATACTTTGTCTTCATTGTCTGAAGTTCGTTCTTCCAGTTGAACTACTCTGTTGGTGATGCCTTCTATTGTGTTTTTTATTTGATTAATTGTTTCCCTTCCTTTCAAGGATTTCTGACTGGTTTATTTTCAGAGGTTTTATCTCTTTTTTGAAGTAATCTTTTGCTACCTGTATTTGCTCTCTTATATCTTTGTTGTAGTGGTCATTTTTTGCTTGTATTTGCTCATTTAGGTCATTCTTTGATTCACAGATCATTTTAATTATGAACCGTCTGAACTCCTTCTCTGACATTTCATCAACTTCACTGAGCATGGGTTCTGTTATTGTAGAATCCTGGTTTGTTGGGGTACTTTCCTCCCTTGTTTTTTCATGTTGTCTATTTGTCTTACTTTCTTGCTGTGTAGATCTGAGATATTACAGTTCTACCCTATATTTTTATAATATCCTTGCAGGTTGTCTGTGCCTCCCCTTAATGTTGGGCTATCAGAACCTGCCGTTTTCCTCAAAGTATGCTACCTGGGGCTGGGTCCATGCAGGTTGGTGTGGGCTGAGTTGGTTGAGTCTGAGCTCTTGAGGTGGTCTGCTGATCAGAAGAGGCAGACCTTTGAGCATAGGTTAGTGATGCTGTCCTAGACTCACCTGAGCTCTGTGAGTGTGGGCTGGGCTGACCTGGGTCCGCCTGTGCTTGGGCAGAGGTGGCTAAAATTCCCTTAGCCTGGCCACACGCATGGTGATGTCAGCGGGACTGATGTGGCGCTGGCTGCCATGGGGTGAAGGTCAGAGGGACTGACCTGGGCCTGGCGGCATTCCAATGTAGGTCCTCTGGGGCTGTCCTCGGCCTGCCTGAACTCAAACAGACTTGGCAGGTCTGTCCTTACTGGCTCCTGCTCTGGGGTGGAGGTCAGCAAGACTGTCTGGAGCCTGGTCACACGCCAGGGGGGCGGTCAGCGGGACTGATCTGATGCTGGCTGTGCTGGGGTGAAGGTCAGCGGAACTGACCTGGGCCTGGTGGCACTGTAATGTAAGTCCCTGGGACTGTTCTCGGCCTGCCCGAACTCAAGCAAAGTTGGCGGGTCTGTTCTTGCTGTCTCCTGCTCTGGGGTGTAGGTCAGTGGGACTAGCTGGAGCCTGGGCCTGGTGGCACTCTAATGTAGGTCCCCAGTAAAAGCAAATTTCATTCAGGGCTATTGAAATATGAAGAAAAGAATCCAGTTTAAAATAAAGTAGGAAATTATTTCTTTATTTCTTTATGCATTTATATATTCTGTAGAAAAAATCAGGAGTTTAGAGCCAAGGAGCAGGGAGGGCTTCCAGTGTATATTTGGAAAAGTACTAAAAAAGAGATCAAGTCTGGAGAAAATTCTGGATGAACTAAGAAACAGGATTCCTGAAGGTAGCCTAGAGCAATCACATATCAGGGGTAAGGAGTGAGGATTTTAGTCATATATTAAAGATGATCAATTTATCAAAAACAAAAGATTCATTTTTCATATTTTTTATTGATTATAGTTGTACACAATGGTATTCATTGTGCATATTTGTACATACACCCAATATTTAAATTATTTCCTCTTTCACTTGCTTCCACCATCTCTCTGATCCCTTTCCTCTATTCTGCATATCTCCCTTGGATTTTCATGAGATACACACCCCCCACCACACATATACCTTTCTTTGCCTTTTCTTTCCTAGTTTCCACATGCGAGAGTAAACAAAGGATCCTTGATCTTCTGAGTTTGGCTTATTTTACTTTAAAAAAATGTTTTCTAGTTCCATCCATTTTTCTACAAATGACAATTTCATTTTCCTTTGTGGCTGAATAAATCGCCATTGTGTATATATACCACATTTCCTTTATCAGTTTTTCTATTAATGAACACTTAGTTTGGATCCAGAGTTTGGCTATTGTGAATTGTGCTGCTGTAATTGTGGGTGTACATGTATTGCTAGACTATGCTGACTTTAATTGTTTGGGAAGGAGTGGTATAGCTGGGTCATATAGTGTTTCCACGCCTAGTCTTTTGAGGAGACTACATACTGATTTCCATAGCAGTTGTACTAATTTACAATCTCACCAACATTTAAAAGTGTTTCTTTTTCTCAACATCATCTTCAGCATTTATTATTGTTTGTATTCTTTATGACTGCCATCCTGGCTGGAGTGAGATGAAATCTCAGTACAGCTTTGATTTACATTTCTGTAATTGCTAACAACTTTGAACACTTGTTTCATATATTTATTGATCATTTGTATTTCTTCACTTGAGCAGTGCTGAACTAGTCATTAGCCCATTTATTAGTTGGCTAATTGGGTTATTTGGGTTTTTTTGGTGTTAAGTTTTTTGAGTTCTTCATATATTCTGTATATTAATTCTCTGCCAAAAGAGTAGCTACCAAAGATTCTCCCACTTGTCGGTTCCTTCTTTACATTCTTAATTGTTTCCTTGCCTGTGCATAAGTTTTGTTTAGTTTTGTTTTCCTTAATAATTTGATACCATCTCATTTATTAACTCTTGGCATTATTTCCTGGACTTTAGAGACCCTGTTGAGAGAGTTGTTTCCTGCACCAATATATTGGAGTATTGGCCCTGTGCTTTCTTCCAATTGTACAGTTTATGGTCTAATTCCTAAATACTTGAACATTTTGAATTAACTTTTGTGCAAGGAGATAAGAATCTAATCTCCTTCAAGGATGAAGAATTCTTGATGAAGTGACTTCATAGGGTTCTTTGCTAAAATCAAGTTTCATGAAGAAGTCTACAGAATGGAATGAGATTCCTTTAAGTCTTTCCTCCCACAAATCTGTTAGTTCAATATACAATACACACACACACACACACACACACACACACACACACACACAAACCTGTGCATGCTAGTACTGGTTGTGAACATTTTAAAACTGGAGGAGGTGGTTTCTCAGGTGTGTTTTTAGTTCCTGACATCCATTATCTTCCAATTTAAGCAAACTATAAAACTTCCTTTCCCTCATTCTTTGTACACCCCATTTTTTACTCCCATTCTTCATTACATTTTCACACTCTGACCTTGGGGTTCTAGAAGTGCAGTTTAATAGGAGTCATTTCTTTCACTGAGTTATTTCCATCTTTCAGATCTATAACTTTATGGAAAGATCTATTTCATTATTTTTCAATAGTCCACAATATAAATGATATTTTTCATCATAAGCCTGAATATAACTACTTATATTCATATATATCTTAACAATTTTTCTTGAAATACTCTCACTCTAGCCAATATCTTCAGCTGATTCTCCTATTGTCTTTCCATAGTAAATTCACGCAGAAAAAAGTCAACCATGGATGAATGGATGGATGGCCATATTTCAGCTTTGTTCTTTTAGGTAGCTGAACGGAACTGAAGAAAATTCAACATTAAGATTAATGATAATATGAGTGTAGCTTTAAAAATGGAAATGGTTCTTAAATTGTGTTATAACATTTAAAAACTTTTCTTTCGTGTCTATTCTCTTACTCATTCTTTACATCTATTATGTAAAAATTCTTTATCACATATATCCCACACTCTCATCTTCTCCCTTGCCTCACTTTTTAGGCAACCGTTCTTTTCAATGTACTTTATAGCGACACCAGAAACCACAACAGGAACTTGTCTCAATTTTTATATTATTGACTATACACTCACCTATATTTTACTTACTCTTTTTTCCTTTCCTTCTGTAAAATGGAAAAGCCTTCTTCTGTAGATGAAGACTTTCAATCTCATATAACAGAGCTTGAAAATCACTATATATAGTGAGGGCTCACTTGAGGTTTTTAAGACAGATTTAGAAAAATCATCTTGTCAAATCAGTTAAGAGTAGAAGTCATGAAGATATGTAAGAAGATATTGGGTAAAAAGGAAAAGTGAAGACTTGAATTAAAGAGAGAACAGAAATAGAGGATTTAGTGCTATTTGGATACTTGAAATCATCTTATTAATCTATTGACTATCTATAATGTGAGAGATGTCATTCTGGTCATTGAATATAGAGCAGTAAATACAACATACAAAAATCCCTACATTCACTTCATTTTTATAGAGGAAGAGAAATAGTTAATGTGTGATGCATGTTGTTAAGATAGATGATAGTCTGGGATTTGGAGGAAAGTATGTCAGAGTATATGGGTATGGAATCCCCAAAAAAGTCAATAAAGTTTCCAAGGGAATGTTAAAGAGGAGATTAGAAGATAATGAGGATCCAGATCATGTAGAAGCCTTGTAGACCACTCTAGAGCCCTGGATGGCATTTATGCTGAATGAGATGGGAAGACAGTGAAGGTATTTGACTAGAAGAGAGACTTACCTTTAGGGAGTCTTGCTCTATCGTGTGGAGACTACATTGCAGTGGGAAAGAGGTGCCAGTGTGAAAGCTCAGTAAGAGACTCAGGGAAGAAATTACAATAGTTTGATCTAGCGAGACAGCAGTCAAAAGGATATTAAATGATCAGATTGTGGATGAAAAGATAAGGCCAACAGAATGTGTTTAAAGAATGAATGGATGGGACGTAGTGGTGCACACCTCTAATCCCAGTGATTGAGGGTGGCTGAGGCAGGGGGATTGAAAGTCAGCTTAGGCACGTTAGAGGCCCTCAGCAACTCAGTGAGACCATGGTTCAAAATAAACAATTAAAAATGGTTGGGGTGGCTCAGTAGTAAAACACCCCTGGGTTCAATTCCTAGTAACCAGCCCCTCCCCCCACCAAAATAAATGATGAATCGAACATGTGAGAAAAGAAGAGGCAAGGATATGTCCAAGATTTTTGGACTAGACAATTGAAGGAAAGACTATTAGTTACTAGTTGGATATGACTATGGTATTAGAAGTATTTTGGGAGAATATCAATTTAGGTTGGCATGTTAAATTTGAAATGTTCCTTAGACATCTGGGTAGGTATCTTAAGTGGGCAATGCTAAGTCTGAAATTCAGGGAAAGCTCAGGTTGGAAATTTACACTTGCGATCTATAAAAATATAGATGGCAAGGAATGTATAAGATCAAATGAGGCCACCAAGGAAATAAGTGGAAGAAGTAAAGAAAATCATCAAAAACTGAATTGTAGGTTATGCGAAGATTTACTTCTCCCAGGAAGATAAAGAAGACTATGAAGAGAAACTGAGAAAGAGTAAGGAAGATTTTACTGATCTAGGAGCCAAGTGAAGGAAGTGCTTCCAGGAAGAGATAATGATTTAAAAAAAGACAAATCCACAGAGAGATGAGTAAGATGAGGATTTAGAATTGTCTGATATATTTAACTGTATGGGCGGAGAATATTAGTAACCTTGTTAAAGAAATAAGAGAGAAAGGGAATTATAGAGAGCTTTTAATTTGACAAATTTTTAAAAAGTAGATTATTTTTCAATCAGCGTTAGATTTATAGCAAAATTGAGCAGAGGTTACAGAGACTTCCCATATTCCTCCTTTATCTGCATCCCCAACCACAGTGGTACACTTGTTATAAGAACCTGCATTGATACATCATTATCCCCCAGAGTACTTGGTTTGTATTAGGGATCATTTTTTGTGTCATGCATTTTTTGGATCTGGAAAAATGTATTTTCATGTATATCTTACATTATAATGTCATAAAGAGTAGTTTTGTTGCTCTACTGATTAATCATTCCCTTCCCTCAATCACCAGTAACTTCTGATCTCTTCAGTGTCTACTTAAGACAGAACCCAGACTACATGGGCAAACATATTGTAGATGTTGTAGATGTTTGGAAGATTGTGCAATTTTTTCTTTTCTTTTTTTTCTTTTTCTTTTTTTCTTTTTTTTTTTTTTTTTTTTTTTTTTTTTTTTTTTTTGTGGTACCAGAGATTGAACTCAGGGACACTCGTCCACTGGGTCACATCCCCAGCCCTTTTTTGTATTTTATTAGAGACAGGGTCTCACTGAGTTGCTAAGTGCCTCACCATTGCGGAGGCTGGCTTTGAACTCGCAATCCTCCTGCCTCAGCCTCCCAAAGTGCTGGGATTACAGGCGTGCACCACCGCACCCGGCTGCAATTTTTTCTTTTAATTGCATCTTTTTCCTTCACAAAAATAAAAAAAAAAAAAAAAAGAAAGAAAGAAAGAAAAGAAAAGAACAAGGTCATCCACTAAGAGTTCAGATGATAGAGGAGGTTTTTGATGTTTGAGGAGAGAAGTCATGAAGTCATTATTTAGGAAAAGTGGAAGAGTAGTGGACCCTAGAACAAAATAATCAGTTGCACAAAGTTAAGTTTATATAATGTGTTTTCCCCTGTCACAGAAATATCCCTTTCAAATCACATTTTATTACTACAATCGCCTATACCTGCAAAATACATGAAGTGATTCTTCCAAATCTCTTCCTAAGAGAACATCTGAGAACCCTGTAAGAAGAGAGTTATAGATAAGGAAAGAGTGAAGGCTAGAATAAACTCCATGGGTCAGAATTGAAATCAGAAGTGCCAGTATGGACCATGTGTTTTTTTTTTTTTTTTTTTTTTAATGTGTATAGCTTATAGATACAAAGATCAACTGGATGTATGCTGGTGTGTGTATAATCTTCTACCCATCTCTAAAATAATTTGAGTGCTAAGTAAAAGGACATACCTACTACTTTGATCTCAGTCTACAGATTATTCCTCAACAAGAGAAACCAGAGTTCCTTGTAGGAGTAGTTGATCTCAGAGCTAGAACAAGGAAATAAATACAAACACAAAGCATTTTATAGTTCTAGAAAGAAGGAAGAGATCCAAAAAGAATGCGAGCATATTAAAAGGCAAAGGGGTCAACTTGAAAGAGATCTTAATTTCAGAGTTGGAATAGTAGACAATAAAATCAGTAATGATAACATTGGGTTATAACATTTAGAATAAAATAAATGTTTATGATAGAATCATATAGGAAGTGACTAAATGAATAAAGGAAGATAGGGGACAATATTTCCTTCAGAATATTTTCAATTATTAAGTGTAGACGATAGAAGGGAAAGAGAAGATCACCATTAAAACAATAGTAGTATTTGTTGCATACAATATATTGCTATATGCAAAAAGTGGAAGGTGGATGTTTGAGAAAAAAACAGGATATTCACATAATTTCAATCTCCTCAATACAGTAATTGCAAAGGGTAAAATAGTAATTTTACAATATAAAATTTAACTGACACTGGTTTTTCCAAGCAAATGTTCAAGGACAGCATAACCACTAATGAGACCCATCGACATCATACATTCCTGATATGATGAACAGCATGACCTTTTAGCATTTTTTGCTAAAATGCTATAACCTCTGTCTAATCATAAGAAAATGTGAAATGAAACCACATTGAGGGACAGACTACAAGGTAACTACCAGTATTCTTCAAGCACATTGCAGGCGTGAAAGACAAAGCCAGGCATTAGAGCTGTCAATAGACTGGAGGAAAAACAAGAACCAAAGGTAATGTGGGATTGTGAATTGGATTCTGGTACAGAAAAAGGCATTAGCTGAAAAAATGATTAAATTCAAGTAAAATCTATAGTTTCTTTAAACATAATAAAACACAAACTGGAATCTTTACTCATATGAGAACACCAGTGTTTCAGCCATTTCCTCTGATCAACCCCAAGTCCACAAAGGGCAAAATCTATGCACATGATAGTAGATCATGAAGAAATTATTAAACTCTACATTAAACATGAATTTGACCTATGATACTTCAGTATTATGACCTGTAGTGCATTTTCATTCCCCTCTATGCTGTGAGTTTCTTGAAGGCAAAGATCTCCTATACTAGAACTAGACCTGAGACATAAGAACAAGTGTTTGCCAAATGTGTGCATGAATAATTGCTGAATAATTTTAACCAAGACTCCTTCCTGTAGACAACTAAATATTATTAAATGTTGTTGAAAATTGATCTCATAGAAGGTGAGAGCAGAATAGTGGTTACAAAACAGGAGAGAGAATGGGGAGAAGATTGAAGTAGATTAATGGGTGCAATGTTATTGTTGATAGAATAAATTCTGGCATTTCGTGTTACAATGGAGTCAACATAATTAACAATAGTTCATTATATATCTCAAAATAGTTATCAAAGAGGAATTTAATTGCACTCACCATAAAGAAATTTTAAAAGGTTAAGGTGATAAGCAGGCTAATTGTTCTGAGTTGATCATATGTAATGTATACATGAATCAGAACATCATATTATACCTCATAAATATGCACAAATTTTGGGTCAAATAATAGTAACAATAAAATAAGAAATGTTTGAATTTTGATTGAATCACCTTTCTGTGCAAAAATATTGTGTGCATATAACTTTGTTTTTGTGCACTTTTTTAAAAAATAGGCTTTATTTCTTAGGGAATTTGCAGGTATATGGAAAATTAAGCAAAAACTACAGAGATTTACTATAAAGTTTTACATAAGTTTTCTTGTACTTCCTCAACAGTTTCCCAATTGTTAACATCATGTTCTGGTATAGTGCAGTTCTTAGTTTTGAAGAGCCAAAGTTGATATATTATTGGTAACTATACTCCACTGTTGATATCAGGGCTCACTGGGGTCATACTTTATTTTTTTACATTTTGTGCACTTATACAAATGTCAGATGGCATAAATCCACTAATAAAACATCAAGCACGATGGTTTCCCTGCTCTAAGAGTGTCCACCTGTTCATCATCCTTCAAAAGCGTCAGGCAACCACTCATCTGATTACTGTCTCCATACTTTTTCCTTTTCCAAATTGCAATACAGTTGGAATAATACAGTGTGTGTACTTTTACAATTAGTTTCTTTCAGATAATGATGTGCATTTAAGGTAACCCTATGTCTTTCCATAGCTTGGCAGATCATTTCTTTTCAGAGCTGTATGATATTTCATTGTATGAACACATCACAGTCTGTTTATCTTTTCACTATTTTGGGACAGGTTGATTGCTTCTGAGTTTTGGCAATTAGGAATGAAGCTATTATAAGGAATTAGTTTTGGCAATTAGGAATGAAGCTATTATTATAAGCATTCATATGCAGGTTCTGTGTGGACATAAGTTTTCCATTAGTGTAAAGACCAGGAAGCACCACTGCTGGATTATATGGTTATGAATACGTTCAGTTTTGAAAGAAACTGCCAAAATGACGTTTAAACCACCTTTGATATTTTGCATTCCCATCAGCAATGAATGAAAGTTTCTGTTGCTCCACATCCTCCCTAGTATTGATGTTATCAGTGTTTTTAATTTTAGCCATTTTAGTAGGTGTATAGTGGTATCTCAATATTGCATTTTGCAGTTCCTTAATGACATACGATGTTGAGTGTATTTTATATGCTCATCTGCAGTTTCTACATATTTTGCTGATGTAAGATCTTTTCATATCTTTTACTCATATTTTAAATGAGTTGTTTGCTTTCTTATCACTAAGAATTTTTTCTGTATATTTAGTATTAGTCCTTTAATAGATATGTGCTTTGCATAGATTTTCCTCCCAGTCTGTGGGTTGTCTTCATAATTGCTTAGTGGAGTTCGATGTTTTTACAAGGTTCAATTTTTAGAGCAGTTTTAGGTTTGCAAAAGAGTTGAGCAGAAGGTACACAGAATGTCTGCATATATTCTATGCCCCACCCATGTATATCTTCCTCCATTATCAACGTGACCCATCACAGTGGTGCATAGTTACAATTGCTACCTCATACTAGCACATTAGTATCACCCAAATCCCCATAGTTTGAATTAAGGTTCACAATTATTGTTGTGTATTATATAAGTTTGGACAAATGTGTAATGATGTGTATCCAGCATCATAGTCTCAGACAGAGTAGTTTCATTGTGCTGAAATCCTTTGTGCTCTTCCTGTTCACCCCTTCCTCCTTCATAACTCCTGGATGGCACTTTTTTGTTTGTTTGTTTGTTTTCAGGCACAGAAAGAAATTGAGAAATATGGAAGAATGAATTTATTGGTAAAAATGACATATAGCTCTTATTAACAAAATGACAGCTCACCTAGAGTTTTGCTAAAAATTTTTATGGTATTATATCCTCACACAGTATTACCAGTATAAATAATAATTCTTAACTTTGAAATAATAAGTAAGAATTCCATTCTATTTTGTTCTGAAAAATAACATGTTATGTTTGAGACTTAGCTGGGCATTATCACTGAGTAGGAGCATCTGACAGTGAAATCCATTTATAATGTACATATTTATTCATAAGTTGTTACAACAAACAAAAACAACCAAAACAAATAAAATTTAAATAACACTTTTCCAAGAATGCATTGAAATACATAAATTATGATATGAGAAGCTAAAACAAAACTGGTACTGGTCAGTATTTACATTCTTGAAAAGAATATTCTCTTCAATTGTTCTCTTATGCATAAATAAGAAAAAGATAAAGATGGTATTATAAAACATTTCAAGATTTAAGTTTCATTTGGAAAAAAACAAAGTTCATAAAGGGAAAAATTATTAACATATATACACTGAAGATATTGTTTTCAACCTGACATCATATTGGTAGAAAATTTCCATGCTTTAATTTCAAGGAGAAGATAACATCTCACAATTATTAAAGCCTGTTGTAGAAAAAAAAAAAAAAGGAGTAAGAGACATAAATGAAAGTGAAATGATTATTTTATAACCTAATGGATCAATTCTTTCTAGTTAATACCACCAATTCAATGTTTTTAATGCCAAAGTAGAAAGACTCATGGGTAGTAAATAACAATAAATAACATTATCTGCTCAAAAATCTAATCAAAATCTCCAAAATAACTTTTTATGAAGAAATGAGTATTCAACAGCAGAACATGAGACATATTGAACAGATTTTCTTATTTGTCATTAAGTTTCTTTATTTCCTGTAAGCACAAACTTAGTTTTCTTTCTGCATACCTCAAAGTCAGTAAGATTTTGTTAAGTTAAAGACAAAGATACAGATTTCTGAAATAATCATAGATTTTGTTGTCAAAATTAAACAATATTTCCTTAACAAATTCTAGATGACATTTTGTTTCCAAATGAAACCAACACATATTGGAAAATAAAAAAGCCATTTCATCAAAATGGAGGAGGAAATAACTCTATGATGTGTGTCTTAGAGGGGTGAATGTACTTTTAGGGTCTTCAGAATTTAAATGCTAATAAAGCAACAATAAAGGGTAAAACATCGTAGATTGACTCTAGGAAATTTAGAGATCAACAAGAGGGTCAGGGTATGAACTGAACCTAGAAATCTGACTATAGCAAAAGAATCTTATAGTTTTGCAATGAAATATGGATGGTAGAAGCAAACTCAGATCCAGGTTAGTGTGTATGTGCAATGATCACTTTGAAGGCTAGCAGACTTACCCTAAAAAGTCTGAGTTAAATGGCAATGAAAACTCAACCTCAGAGGAAAGTTTCTGGAAACAAATGGAAACTAACAGTGACAATAACATGAAATTTTATTCTTGGATTTATGTTTTCATATATTCAGCAAGCAAATATAATTTTATTGGCAGCATGATCTACAACAACACAAATTTAATTCTAAGGTTTTTAAAAATATTCTTCCAATGTTATTTCAAATCTAAAATTATGGTTTGGGGACTATTTTGAGATGGAAACTGAAGCTGCAAACATTTTAAATATTACCTGAATATATCAGGTATACAAGATCGCAAAATGTCCATTCATAGCAAGGAATATAATTGATTGTAAAGATTCTTTCAAAATAATGACATACATGAGAGTTTTTTTCTTTCTTTAATTTTTTTCTCTCATTTGCTATTCCCATTGCTACTCTTTCCTTCTTTCAGAATTGAGACCTCTCCCTCTTACAACATCAGTTACTCTAAAAGAAGCCATTTGCTAGATGTGGGGTTCTCAGTCCTCACCATATACTATTGTCAATGGAGGAGTGCACCCACCCAAGGCTACTTAAATCCAAATATCAGGAGAGTACAACCCAAATATTTGATTTTTAAAGATCCCTGTTATTGATTTTAATGTACAACCAATTTTGAAAAACTGCTTTCTGTATATAGTTAATAAGGTAATTTGGGAACCCTTTTCCTGACACCTACTACATACTCAGCAATTGCCTTAGTAACATGGGCGTATGCAAACTATGTGAATGTTAAGCTGAGACTTCATGTTGTTCAAAATATTGCAGTTGAAAATATAAAATATATAAAATAGTAATTTCTAAAATGTAAGTTAGTAAGTAACCCTCCCTGTTGGTCTTTAAGTATTTGTTAAAGAACAATGTAAAAACCTTTATGATAAACTGATATCGTGGTGTTGGTGTAGGTTTACATTTATTAATTTATGCACTATAAGATGTGCATAAGGCATTTGCTTTTCACAAAAGTTAGATTCTCTAAGGTGGTGAATTGTGTTGTTTATCATGTACTATAAAGTTTACATGTCATTATTTCACTCAATTGTAATCCAATGTGTTTAAATATTAAAAATAAATAAATAAATAAATAAATAATAAAGTTCTCTGAGACCCTCAAATTATTTTTTCATATAGTTTCATTTTAAAATATTTTCTAATCTTTTCTTCAGCAAAATTCATGATAATGGTAATTAAAAGCAAATTCATAGGCACAGTTGTTATTTCTATGAGCATTTTATTTATTTCAAACAGAAAGACTTTTTTTTTTTACTTCCTACAACAGTTATTTTCAAATTAGTAACTAAGAGACAACAGATCAGTAATTTTAAAAATGTTAAGTGATACCTCGCTCTGGAAGCCCCCTGTTTCACTATCTCTCTCTAATTTTATGTAACTCTGATTCTGTTTTCCACAAGTTCATTACTGGAATGCATACAAACATAGTCATAAATGAAAATATTCACTAATTAAACTGCCACTTATTCAATTAGCCCCCACTCAAAGACATCCCTCTTAGTTTAACCTAGCATTTATTCTCAAGCATTAAACCAATTAATTTGTCAACATTTGAATAATTTTCTTGCTAATATGCATACATGCTTATCTTACTATCATCTCTCATCCGTCTGTATTTCTGTCTGCCTATCTTGAGCATCTACAGTGACTATAAAAATGTAAATGAACTATAAGCTTAAACTATAAAGCTTATAAATCTGGCCAAGGATTCAAAATCTTTAAGATAGTAAATTCGGAAATATTCTGAAAAATGAGACAATCTACTATCAAATGAAATCATAATAGCAATTTATATGTATTAGAGACTTCTGTGTTAGGCACTATTCTAAAATAGATATCTATTCAATCCTTACCACAAACCTATGAAGAAGGATATTCATCCCCATTTTTAGAAAAAGAAAATAATTCACACAGGGGTTAGTAATTTGCCTCTACAATTTACATGAAAGTCGGATGAATGAGGCTTTCAATCCAAGCAATCTGAACCAGAGAACACATCATTCTAATGACTCTTGAGCTAATAGAATTAAACCAGTCAAAAACAAAGTAAAAGAATAGTGATAGGACCAATATTCTAAAAGAGACTTGGATATCAAAGGGCTAAAGAAAGCTATTGGGGAAATTGATATAGTCCTTGGATAATTTGCAGAAATGACTGTCTCTATTATTGCTTTAAAAGTTAAAATTTAGAAAATTGTGTTGGGTTAATATGAAAGTTGGCTGGAAAAATCACATATAAAAACTCTTGATTTCCCCAAGCTTAACTTCAACCCAGTTTCTGTAAAATATATGACAAAATAAGCTATTTTTTTAACAAAATTTGGTTTTACTTTTGTCATCTCAATTAAAGCTTTTTAAATTACATACCAAAAAATGTTGATCTGCATTTGATGTGAATGTTTTTGTTTCCTTTCAAATATACAAAGTTTGTCTTATTTAGTTTAGTTCCCCATCACATGACATATTTGTGAGATGCAGTCTATTACATTCCTCTAGAATAACATAAGGGACAGTGTTCCTTTTGCTGTCATTGTTATTTCAGACACAAATCCAGGTTCAGCTACTTCCTGGCACTTTGAATCTTGAAGGAGTCACGGGAAGTACCAACACAGTTGAGACACTATTTATTGTGATGGAGTTGCTGCTAGAAAGAGTATCAGGATCCCGTGGCAGTAATGGTGACCATTCATTATAATGATATTGGACAAAACAGCGACCATGTTGCGATCGATAGTGTTTGACCCAACTGTTCCTGTGGCATGAACAGCACTAGTTTTATGGCTTAGTCATTCTCCATGGCAGCCTCCACTTCATGGCTTCCTTGGCATTATCATCTTAAGGAGATTTCTCATTTTTCTTAATAATCAAAAATGAAAGCATAGGTCCTTACCTGGTTCTATGATCTAGGAACCACAGAATGGTTTGGATGTGGTGTCCCCCAAAAGCTCAAGTGTAAGACAATGCAAGAAGGTTCAGAGGAGAAATGATAGGGTTGTGAGAACCTTCACCCAATCATAGAATTAATTACTGATGGGATTAACTGAGTGGTTACTGAAGTGGTAGAGTATGCCTGGAGGTGGGAATTGAGGGCATGGCTTCGGGGTATATATATTTTGTATCTGGCCAGTGAAGACTTTCTCTGCTTCCTGCTTTCATATGAGCTGTTTCCCTCTCCCACACACTCCACCATGGTGTTCAGCCTCACCTCTGGCCTCAAGGGATGGAGCCGGCCTTCTACAGACTAAGACCTCTGAAACTGTGATCCCTCAAGTAAACTTTTCCTCTTCTAAAATTGTTCTGGTCAGATCCTTTAGTTACAGCAGTGAAAAGGCTGACTAAAACTTACTTAACATCTTATGTCTAGGCTGGTACTGTTTTTTTCCCTATTCTGTTTTCCAGTCTGCCTGCTGTTTCAGTTCCTCCTGATTACCATGTTAGTTTGGGTCCTCCAAGAAGTATATGGCAAAGTAGGAGTCCGTGGATACAACAAACACTTAAGAAGGATAAAAGAGAAGGGGACAGAGAAAGAGCCAGTTCTTACAGCAAGCCATTTCTGATACCTATGAAGGAAATGCAAAGCAAGGAACAGCTAAGTACTACAAAAGCATTTCTATCTCCTCCTGATGATGATGTTTAATCATTTATAAAGTTTTATGATTTTTTTTTTGGTTTAATGGTTTGAATTTACCAGGAGTCCAAGTACACTAGTGGCAGCCATAGCTGATTCTTCAGTGGAATGTTTTCCACATCCCTTGTCTTTAGGAACAAAGACCTTCAACAAGATATACCCCAAAGATGTATGGGAAATCCAAAATCTTCCTATAGATTACCAGGAAAAAGGAGCAATGGAGTCACCATTCTTCTTTTTTTTTGTTTTGTTTGTTTTCTGAATTCATGTAATGTTCCTTTGGGGAACACAGCACCATCCATATTTTAAATTTAATGAATACATTCATTAAAAATGATGGCATTTCAATCTTTGACAGTGCTTCCTCCAAAATGTTTTTCAGCTATATTTTCAATAGGCTATTCCCCTTCTGTAATAAGGCCAGCTGCCTCTGGATGGCATGGTATGCAGTATCACTCACGATGGTCCTGGGTCCATTCATGCACCTCCTTCATTGTGAAGTGGGTCCTCAGTCCTGTACTTTGTATGACATTCTATACCTGTGGATCAGGTCTTCTCTAACTGCATTGTGTTGCTGACTGGGATTCTGAAAGCAGGAAAGAAAAATTTATACTTTGAATAAGTATATATCTCTGTGTCCGTAGATTATTAATCCTCAAAGAATGAAAACCGCCAAATGTATTGACTTGCCAACAAGTGGCTTATTATTCCCTTATTCCCAGGGTTCAGCTTTAGCTATTGCTTTCCCCAGTTTTCTAACAGCTATCTTAACAGCAAATTTGCCCCATCTGTTGAGTTTCTTACAAATAAGTAAAATTTCACGCCCTGAAAAATTTCCCCCAACCAATGGATTCCTGCTAATCAAGTCTTACATTTTACCCCTTTTGACCAAACACCATTGGAAGGCAACCCTAGAGATACTTCTGCTGGACTGTGCCAATTCTTGCATCTACTTCAGAGTATATTTTTCCTTCTTGATTAGGAATAATATCACCAACCAGATTATGCTAGGATATAAACTTAGCAGCTAAGAGGAAAGGTGAATGCATATCTTGAGGAAGTCATCGATTATTCTGTGGGTGAGATCCCTCTGTCAAGTCTTCTACAATGGGGGCTTACCAGCTTTCATTAAGGAACCGTGGGCTAGATCTAATAAAGGTCCTCAGGGTCCAGTAGAGTCTGAAGTGATCCTCAGAAGAAGCCATCAGATACTCCTATTCCATGTTTCAAGATCCTAGGATTTTTCAAACTAAGACTATGCATAATACACATCTTGTCAATTTAAATGACTCTGAATCCCTTAGATTCTATAAAATTCTGTCTTCTCCTTAACTGTTAACTTTTTAGAATATACCAAAGATGCTCTATGATCCCTACATTTAGATTTTTTTTTTAATAACTCACAGCTCTCATATTATTATCCTTCTAGGAAACAATACAACTTAGCAGGTTCTTGCCAATAACACTGTTTTGGTAGGACTCTGTGGTAGCATACAAAGTATAGTGTAGATAGCAAGGTGGGATTAAATAGGCATAGGTGTTATTAGGAAAATGTCTTTGAGGGCAAGTTTGAGAAGGGCAGAGGAAATATGAGACATGTCTGAGAAGGAAGAAAAATAGGTGAAATTGTCCTAGATTGTCATGAAATCTAAGGAAGCACTGACATGGCCAACAGAGAGTCCTCCAGCTAAAACTGCCCATTAGGTCAGACCCTTGTTTACCAGGAACAGGCCTTCCTTACTACCCCCACAGTGCTAAGTCACTGGCTGGGAGCATCCTATGGGAAGCATGCTTTAGGGATAAATTAGATGTATTTAAGTGAATAACAGCTGAGACTCTTGGTCACATTCCTTATGGTTGAAGTTCTGCAAGGTGTATTCTCATAGCTACTACAGCATCATCCAAGTTATATTTAACAAATGCCTGTAAGGGTATTCCCTTCCAGTAGATGTCTTAATCAATTTGATGTACCACGTGGCACTCATGATGGCATCTTCTTTGCTTTCCAGTTGGTGGATGTGGTTATTCAAAACCCCATATTACTGCCTGTCTTCTTGCAGTAAATACACTGTTCAATCAGTTTCTCTGAGAAGCAGATATTAGGATGGAATGAGATGTGAAAGTTATCTGGGGATACAAAATATGAAAGAAGGAGAACCTGTAAAGACAGGAAGAACAACCCTAATAACACAAGATGACATGACACCAATAAAGGAGAGAGGAGAAAAAGGACAATTGCATAGGTAGAGCTGCAGACTGCAGCAGAGTTGAGTTCCAACAAAAATTTAATTAACAAAATTAATTAATTTCATTAATGTCACCCATGAAAAAAACCTCATATCTCACAAAAATGGGCCTGCATACTTGGCCCCACCATGGTGTCCCAGAGAGAGCAGGCTTTTGGAAATGTGGTATCAAAATGAATGTGGGAGAGGATATTGATGAGGAGAAACCAGGGCTCTCAGTTTGTTAGATTCCCCATTGCAGGCGCCAAGGTTTCTGTAGCTATAGCATCTTTGAATATTCTTTTTTTTAAAAAAAATATTTTTTATTCTACGTTGTTATAAATGACAGCAGAATGTATTACATTTCATAATATACTTGTAGAACACATTTTTACATATCTCTGGTTGTATACAAAGTATATTCATACCATTTGTGACTTCATACACTAAAGAAAGAAATTATGGAAGACCTTAAAAGATGGAAAGATCTACCCTGTTCTTGGATAGACAGAACTAATATTGTCAAAATGACCATACTAACAAAAGCACTATACAGATTTAATGCAATGCCAATCAAAATCCCAATGACATTCCTCATAGAAATAGAAAAAGCAGTCATGAAATTCATCTGGAAAAATAAGAGACCCAGAATAGCTAAAGCAATCCTTAGCAAGAAGAGTGAAGTGGGTGGCATCACTATACCAGACCTTAAATTATACTACAGAGCAATAGTAAGAAAAACAGCATGATATTGACACCAAAATAGGCTGGTAGACCAATGGTACAGAATAGAGGACACAGAGATTAACACATATAATTTCAGTTATCTTATATTAGACAAAGGCGCCAAAAATGTACATTGGAGAAAAGATAGCCTCTTCCACAAATGGTGCTGGGAAGAAGGGAAATCCATATGCAAAAAATATGAAATTAAACATCTATCTCTCACCATGCACAAAATTCAACTCAAAGTAGATCAAGGATCTAGTAATTCGACCAGAGACACTACACCTAATAGAAGAAAAAGTAAGCTCTAATCTCCAACATGTTGGATTAGGCCCCAAGTTCCTTAATAAGACTCCTGTAGCACAAGAATTAATATCAAGAATCAATAAATGGGATAGATTCAAATGAATTCAAATGAAAAAGCTACTTCTCAGCAAAAGAAACAATCAGTGAAGTGAATAGAGAGCCTACTAATTGGGAACAAATTTTTTACCACACCCACATCAGATAGAGCACTAATCTCTAGAATATATAAAGAACTCAAAAATCTTAATGCCAAAAAACAAATAACCCAATCAATAAATGGGCCAAGGAATTGAACAGACACTTCTCAGAAGAAGATATAAAATCAATCAACAAATACTTGAAAAAATGTTCAACATCTCTGACAATTAGAGAAATGCAAATCAAAACCACTCTAAGATTTCATCTCACACCCATCAGAATGGCAGCTATTAACAACAAAAACAACAATAAGTGTTGGCGAGGATGTAGAGAAAAAGGCATGTTCATACATTGTTGGTGGGACTGCAAAATGGTGCAGCCAATATGGAAAGAAGTATGGAGATACCTTGGAATACGTGAAATGGAACCACCTTATGACCCAGCTATCCCACTCCTCTGTCTATATCCAAAGGACTTAAAAACAGCATACTTTGAGTTGTACATATTAAAAATTATAAAAATAAAATTAAAAAAAAAAAAACAGCATACTACTGGGACACAGCCAAATCAATGTTTATAGCAGCACAATTCACAATAGCTAAACTGTGGAACAAACCTAGATGCCCTTTGCATATTCTTTTTAGTTTATTTTTTTTATCAATTCTTTTTTACCTAGTATTTCTTCATTTTTGGGGGGTCTGTCTTAACAAAGTACAACAAATTGAGTGCTTAAAACAACATAAAATTTATTCTCTCATAGTTCCAGAGCCTAGGAGTCTGAGATCAAGGTGTCAGTGGCGTTGATTCCTTCTGGAGGCCCTGAGAGAAAAGCTGTTCCTTGACTTCTCCTTAGTTTCTGGTTATTGCCAGTAGTCCATGCTATCAGATCTGTCTCTGCCTGATCGTCACATGGTTTTTCCCCAGGTGTCTTGGCCTCGACGTCCCTCTTTTCTCCCACTGGGAGATCATGGTGGGGCCAAGTATGTAGGCCCATTTTTGTGAGATATGAGATATTTTTCATGGATGAAACAAATGAAATTAATTAATTTTGTTAATTAAATTGTGTTGGAACTGAACTGTGCTGCAGTCTGGAACTCTACCTATACAATCTTCCTCCCCCCGCCTTCTTTATCAGTGTCATGCCATCTTGTGTTATTAGGGTTCTCCCTGTCTTTACAGGCTCTCATTCTTTCATACTTTGTATCCTAAGATAACTGGCACATTTCATTCCATTCTAATATCTGATTCTCAGAGAAACTGATTGAACACAATCTTATTACTGATTGCATATCTCTGTTCTAATTTCCCTCTTCTTCTGAGGACACCAGTCTCTGGATTAAGGCCCAATCTCATATACTATAACTCCATGTTAAATTGATCACATTTGTGAAGACCTTATTTTCAAAAAGGATGGCAGTCTAAGGTTCCAGGTGGACATGAATTTGTGGCAGACAATATTCATCCCTTTATATTCTTTTCTCTCTCTGGCCTCGTTAATTTTCCAGTATCTCTTCAGATACTCGGTCACTTCCTGCTAATTTTCCATGATGGGATTAATTTTCCCTGTTTATACACCTTAAAATTATATATTCTTTGTAGCACGTGTCACAGGGTAATTTTATATTTATGTGTGTAACTCTTTTATTGATGTCCATCCTCCCAGGCTATCTTGTTACACTTGAAGAGTCAAGGAATAACTTTAATTTTTATTCACTACTGTATCTTTGAAATATAGCAGAGGGTTTAGCAGGTAGTAGGTAAAAAGAACGAAAATGAACAAATAATTTGTATTCTGGACTAAAGGGCAAAGGAGGAAGGGCAAGAAAGTGGTTATGGAACTGTGGAAACATCTCTGCTCTGCTGGTACAAAAGAAGCACTTTGGTTAGAGAAGTTGGAGAATTGAAGATTGGAATTATGAACGATCCCAAGGTGAAGGCAGAAAGGAAGAGAAGGAAGAAAAGTATCAAAGAGCAACAGTGCATTTGGTAAGCTGACTTGCCCTGCCATTTAGAGGGATAATATTATGTTGGACTAAAACAATTTAGGAACAAAGAGAGCACGTCCTGATTGCACTGAGGGTAAAGATGGCTTAATGCCTGTCTTCCATCAAAAATAGATGAAAAATTTATTTTTCTTAAACATATTGACACATGTTATTAACCCCAGAGATTTCTAAGTATGCTGAAATATGCATTTTATTCTGTATGGAACCCTATATTTGTTAGTAGGAAATAAAAGAATTGAGACTGGTGAAATTGCATGAAACCAGAATAGGGAGTAATGAAGGAAATCTTCAAGGCAACGTTAGCAGACAGAAGAAGGCACCATCCACAGGTGGTCTCTTCAATTAGAGAGACTTGAAAATATGATGCCACCAGGAAACAAATGCAAAGAAAAAATATGTGAAGAAAACAAAGGAAATAGATAACCAAATGGAACCTAGAAGAAGGACACTGATGATCAATCAATCTGACAGAACTAAGCTGGGTCTTTTTCAAGCTCATGAACTTAATGCAAGCTTCCATGCTTTTATTATTTTTCATGTGATGATGTTTTTGATAGCGCTGGTAGAAAAATTCAGGGAGGTTACTTGTTAATTCCTTTTTAGTGCAACTAGAGGGTTAGGGGAGAGCAGTTTACCAGTTTAAATTTAAGTTTAATGCTCAGTAGAATTAAGTCCTAATATTTAACTCCAACAAAGAGAATGTCAATATATCATAAAGTATACACATATATTCAAAAGTATCTGTTGAAATGGGCAAAGGAGAATGAAAAAAGAAGGACATGTTTAAAAAAAACTACACATAGTATCAATGAATATTTTGGAAAAATAATCTTTTTTTTTTTTTTTTTTTTTTTTTTTTTTTTTTTTTTTTTTTTGTGGTACCGGGGATTGAACTCAGGGGCACTCAACCACTGGGCCACATCCCCAGCCCTTTTTTGTATTTTTATTAGAGACAGGGTCTCCCTGAGTTGCTAAGTGCCTCGCCATTGCTGAGGCTGGCTTTGAACTCGCGATCCTCCTGCCTCAGCCTCCCAAAGTGCTGGGATTACAGGCGTGCACCACTGTGCCCGGCTGGAAAAATAATCTTATAAAGAGACTATTTCAATAATACATTTGGAGTTGTTCCCACTTTATTAGAATTTCCCCCTTGATTGAAGCATTACAACCTCAATCAGATACTACTTTTATTACTCTGTAGACTAGCTTTTTCAAGCTCTGAGTGATTTCCTTAAATATAGGGAAAACTTGCTTCAGTTGTCTCACATACACACACAGGTCCACAGGTATACACGCACAGAAAACATGGATTAACTTTGTATTAATGTGAACTTTAAAGAATCTACAGCCACATCAAAAAGTGGTCAGGGATTCCTAAAGATTTGAAGTCAAATCCTGAGTTGTTGCCATTATGTATTTTTATACATTTTGAACTTAAAAGCAATGACTACCCTTGATATTTATCAGAAAGACGGTTTTTTCCACACCTATAAAAATAAAGCTGCAACAGAAACAACTTCTTCAAAAATGGCAGCCAGTAGGTAATTCAGGGTCACAGTTAGTTAATTTAGTTGTCTTACAAGAAAAATAGTTCTAAAACAAGGAATAAATATGTGGGAGAGGGAGGAGTTTATTGAACTGTTACTGAGTGCACCTCAATAATAATATTTCTTAAAGTGATAATGACATGTATTTTATTTGGGCAAGAGGTTTTTATTATCTAGGTTGTTAATCCAAGCATTATCTAAAAGATATATAAATGATCAAAGAATTTTTTTTGGGGGGGGACTGGAGATTGAACTCAGGGAAACTCAACTACTGAGCCACATCCCCAGCCCTATTTTGTGTTTTGTTTAGAGACAGGGTCTCACTGAGCTGCTCAGTACCTCACCTTGCTGAAGTTGGCTTTGAACTCACAATCCTCCTGCCTCGGCCTTCAGAGTTGCTGGGATTACAGGTGTGAGCCACACACTGGGCTAAAGACTTAATTACCTTCTTAATATTCTTTTATTCTCTAAATCAAAGGGTGAGGGCAATACATTTTAAAATTTACATCCTTAAAATGCTAACAGAAGGATGAATTTAACTCCCCTCCACCATACTTAAGTTAACAAAGATGAAGGACATAAAATAGGATTGTTTTTTAATTACTGGAATTTATGCTAATAATAAATACACTCAAGAGGAAAATATACAGTATAAAAAAATATAAGAAAATAAATGACATTAAGTCAGAACACTACTAAAGAAACTATGGTGCATACAAACTCCCATGTAAATGTAGAGAAGTGAATATAACAGATGTGAATATAACTGGCTTTCATGAATAGATATATTTTATAACCCCAAGAATGGAGATTGACTAAATGTCTTAATCAATCCACTCTTTAAGAAACTCTCAATTTTAAAAGCCAAAGACCTCAAGGCATAGAATAAAATGGGCTCAGAATTATAATAGAAAGTATATAAAAACCCTCTGTTTCTCCAGGTACCACATTGACATGACTATCTTTGATATTTTCTGGAAAAACAGAATGGTATGATGTACCAACCTCATAGTAATTTAACATTCCTGTAGCCCAGAAAAGATTAGAATAACATTCAGAAGGAAAAAAACACAAAACTCACGGAGAGCTATCACAAATGTGCTTCACTGGAGCTGAAAATGTTCCACATGAATTGGCTTTAGAAGCTGTTTTGACAAACTTCTCAAAGTATATTTCTAATAACTCAACCTCTTCTTAGAAATTAGTAAGATATTAAGCTAATTGTCAGAGTCATAGAATTTCAACATCTTTTGTAAGTTTCAAGTGGAATTCTAGATTGTGACACCTCTCCCTGTCGTCCATAACCTCTGGTTATCAGATCCATGAGGTAAAAATCTCAGGAAAGAAGAATTGCTGCTAGGAAATAATTTCCTGTTCCAAGAAGATGTCACAGGAAAGAAATTGCACCAAATTATGATTATTTCTGTTTTGTATTCAAGGACCATTGTTGCTTACATTGCTGCTTTTTAATTTTACTTCTTTGAACTTTTATATTAAAAAGTTTGTACAATATTACCTATCTTGTGGTTCATTTGTGATTTGAGATTTATTCATTGGGTGTCCATAAAGTCCAGACAGAATAATGCCTTCTTAGTTCTATTGTATCATAAGGTAGCTTCAATGATTGCAAAACATTTGCCAAGCACTTGCTTATGGTCACCTTAGCATCACAAAAATGCTCATCATTAAACTTGTGGACATATTTGTATTATTTCACTATTTAAATTTCTCTGTAGTATTTCATCTCAAGAAACGATGAAGGAAAAGTCTGAGATGGATATCATTTACCCTTACCCCCAAATAATCACTTATTGACTAAAATGAGGTGCAGAATATTTAATTTTATGTGTCATTCTTGAATTAGTTTTAAATTTTAATTTGTACTTTTCAATGCCTACATATAAGTATTATTGATTTTTAAAATATGGAATATGTAATCTCTGCTCTTTGTACATTCTTTGGATTTTTCTATGTAGATATTTTCATTTTCTACAAATAAAGTAATTTTAATCTTTTACATTCAAAATTTTAAGTTTTTTTTATTTTTATAATTTTTAATATGTACAACTCATAGTGCATATAAAAATTTTAAGTTTTGAGTGATGTTTTTCTTGTCCTATTATATGGAATGGGACCACCAGTCCACTGGAGTAATAGTTAGTGTTAAAACTCTTTTGTAGCAGGGCATGGTGGCATACACCTGTATTCCCAGTGGCTCAGTGGGCTGAGGCAGGAGGATCGTGAGTTCAAAGCCAGCTCCAGCAAAAGCGAGGCTCTGAGCAACTCAGTGAGACTCTGTCTCTAAATAAAATACAAAATAGGGCTGGAGATATAGTTCAGTGGTCAAGTGCCCCTCAATTCAATCCCCTGTACCCACCCACCAAAAAAACTTTTTTGTACCTAAGTGTATAGACAATATTCGTCTGTAGTTTTTCTCCTCCTTCTCTCTCCTCCACTCCTCCTCCTCCTTCTGCTGCTGTTGCTTTTTCTTTTTCTTTCTTTATTTTTCCCTATAATACATGCCTGCCTTTTGTTTCAAGGTAATCCTAGTTTTAAAAAAAATAGTTGAAAATACTTTATTTTTCTGCTTTCTTGTACCATTATTATAGAAATTGGATTGTTTCCTCCTTGAATACCTTCTAGAATTCATGACAATCTGGGTCTACACTTTGTATAAGGTAATTAACTTTTTTTTTTGCTCTAATTAATTAAACGTAACAGTATAATGCATTTTGACACATAATACATAAACACGAGTATAACTTCTTATTCTGGTTGTACATGATGTAGAATCACACCAGTCATGTAATCATATGATGTAGGATAATAATGTATGATTCATTTTACTATCTTTCCAACCCCATACCCGTTCCCTCCCTTCACTCCCCTCTGCCTACTCCAAATTACCTTTATTTTTCCCTAGCCACCCCACCACCCCTTTTTGTGAATTAGCATCCGCATATCAGATAAAACATTCAGACTTTGGTTTTTGGTGATTGGCTTATTTTGCTTAGCATAATATTCTCCAGCTCCATTCATTTACCTGCAAATGCAATAATTTCATTCTTCTTTAAGGTTGAGTAATATTCCATTGTGTCTATATATCCCATTTTCTTTATCAATTCATCTGTTGAAGGGTATCTCATATATCTCTTTGTTGAAGACTTCTGTTTTATATTGTTATAATCAGGAGACATTTTTCAATTCAATATTCTGAATTTGTTGAGATTTGCTTTATGATTCAGAGTTCAATCTATTGTGACATATATCCTATGTGAAATTGAGAAAAAAGTGCATTCACTATTGTTGAATGGGTTATTCTATAAATCTAAATATGATTTTGTTGAAAATTTTTATATTTATCCTGATTTTTTGTCTTGATGGTCTATTCTATCAATTCCTAAGATGGAACTGTTAAGACTTCACAAATAATTGCAAATTAATTAATTTATTTTTTCAGATCATTCAGTCTTTGCTTCATGTATTAAAGTTCTGTTATTGTTTACACAGACATTTAAGATTATTAAGAGAGAGCCCAGGGAGCACATGGGGCTTTCTGTCTTTCCTTCCATGGTCTTTGATCACCTCCTGAAGGCCACTCTGTATCTCCTGGTTGGCCCTGATTGTTCTCATGCTATCTAGGAACATTCAAGAAAACAGCCAGTGAGAGGAGCAGCTGTCTGGGCTCTTGGATATACAAATCTGACATGCTAGCACAGACTTGGCCTTAATTTGCTAAAAATTTAGTTGTTCTTGCCATGGCTGCTACTTCTTCCTGTACTTGTCAACTATGGAACACACTCATCTTTTCCTGAGAGGGACTCAGAATATTTGCAATTCAATTTTCATACATCTTCAGATATATTTTGAACTCAAAAAGCAAAAAAAAAAAAAAAAAAGTCACATTTACAGATGATTTACTTCTCTTTGTTATGTGACAATAGTGGCCTATTGCAGCTTTCAACATTGTAGGGAGAAACAAATCTTCCTTTTGTTACTTTTTCAATTTTAATATCTTATGCAGTTATTTCTCCTGTTCATTCTGCATTCCATTCATGGACCTTTTTTTTTTTTTTTTTTTAATTTATCATCTATTTTTTTTTCTTTGTGTTTTCAAGAAACTAATTTTTGGTGTTGTTGATATTGATTTTGTTATTTTTGGTCTTTCCCTATTTTGTTGTTTTATGACATTTATTTTATTTTCTTATTTAAAAATTTATATTTATTAGGCTACCATCCTTCCATTTTTCATTTTTTTTTTCTTTTCTAATCATGCATTTTGGAAAAGTTGTAAGTGCTGCTTTATCTGTTTACCACAAACTTCAATATGCAATGTTTGAACTATATTCACCCTCAGTTCTAAATAATTTTTGATGTCCATATGACATTGCTTTTTACCTTAAGTATCATGGGCTTATGGTACTTATTTTTGCTTTATTGAATAGTATTTATTTCTTACCCTGTGGCACTTTGTTAAGATCTCTGTGACATTGAATTTGAATCCTCTTTTGTGTTCTAAGACATGGTCCACTGACAAGTTTTTTATGAAATGATTTTGTTTACTATATTAAAACTTATGTAACAAAGTTAGAAGAATAAGGTGTGGTGTTGGGACCTTTATTTGACACATAATTAAATGTGAGCTTAGAAACCTCAAGTGATTTATAATATTTCATTCAGTGTATAAATATTAAAAGCCAAAGATAAAATCAAGTCATTCCATAGTAGAAACATTATTTCTACTATATTAATTGTTACTTTGTAACCAGAGAAGTCCTAACTTTGAGTGTGTAACATGTGGAATTTAAAATGTTATAGAACATCAAGAGAGGAATATCACAGTGAAAATTAATTAAAATGAGTCAATAGGTTTTTAAAAATTCATCTTGTATGTTATAAAACATACTCAGATATTTAAAAAATAAGTAGGATTATATGACCTCATAGACTTTTTCCCTGAGACGCTATAATTATTAAAACATACTCTAGTCATATTTCTTTTTATGTGTGTTTGTTTGTTTGTTTATTTGTTCTACTTTTAGGGACTATCAAATAACATTCAGTTTTCCTTATTGGTTTGAAAAAAAAATAGTACTTCTTATTTGAGGTGTAGTATTTTAAATTTCAACTATTAATGTTAAATTTTGCTACTATATCCATTGCCTGATTAACAAAGAGTTTGTAGAATGATTGCTTTATCTAAATTTAACAGTGAAGTTTTAAAGTCTTAAAGCAAGTGTTAATGTCACAAACCATAGAAATAATATTTCAGAATAAGTTCTCCTACCGCTACACCCCCACAATTATTTTTTCAGAAAATTTAATTATTTCTCGCCAATGAATTTTTAAAATATGGTGTCTGAAAACAAAAATTCTTTACACAGTGGTCCTAAATCAAGACACCCAAGAAAATATTTTAAGAAATAAATATTTTAAATAGATGAAAAAAAATAAAATTTCCTCATCTGGAAGGATGTATTCCCCAAAATAAATCAAATTAATAATTGTTAATCAGACACAACTTTTGCTTAACCAACAAATGAGGATTTATGTTCTGTCATAAACCTTGTTCTATAAATTCTTAATAAAAACAAATACTATTACCAAAACAGGGAATGTTTAAAACTTTGTAAAACATTAACCCTGGATGTCCTCAAGTATGCTTTCCTTGAAAGCCTCAGGCAAAATACTGCATTCCTTGGGTCAAAATATATAATTTTGTTCTAATTCTTCCAATCTGTAACTGATTATGTTTAGTTTTCCCCTCACTTAATAAAAATATAAATGAACACATTATAAAATTGGCATATTTTCCACATGCAGTTTTGTGAATTTTAACACTTGTATAGATTCATGAAATTATAACCCAACTCAGGATTAAAACAATTCCAAGACCCCCAAATTTTCCTTTGCCATGCTTTTGTAGTTACACCATCCCTCCCGCTTGTTCTATAGAAAGCCACTTTTCTGTTCTCTGTTGTGATAGTTTGGTCTTTTTAAAAATGACATCTAAACCAGCCATATAATATGTATCCTTTTGACAAAGACTTCTTAAAGGAAGTATAATGTTTTAAGGTTCATCTGTACTGTTCTGTGTATTAAAAATATGCTCTTGTTTAATGTCAACCCTTCATGGATTTATTATCAATCGATCTATTTCATGGTTCAAAGACACTTGGAATGTTTCCAACTTTAGAAATTATCAATAAAGCAAATATAACATTCATGTATAGGTTTTTGTGTGAATGTGGAGTTTTGTTTTTTAAATTTTTTTAGACTCAATACCTAGGATTAACAAGGTAAATGGAAAATGTACGCTAAACTTTATGTAAGAAATTTTGAAATATTTTCTAGAGTAACTGTACCATTTTGTGGGGTAACTGCATAGATTAGAATTCCAGTGCCTTCAGATCCTAATCAGCACTTGATATTGTCAGTTTGTTGTATTTTAGCCATTCTAATGGGTATGCAGTTCTACTGAATTTTAACCATAATTTCTCTTGCAGATAATGTGGTTGAACTTCTTCACTCACTCATCCTTTTTAGTAAGCATATAAAAAGTACTTGAACTTCTTCATTCACACATGCTTTTTAATAAGCATATAAAAAGTACTTAATATCCCTTGTTTCAACATCATGATGTTTTAAAAATCCCAGTGGCCATTCACCACCACCATCAGATAAAGCAATCTAAATCTAACTCCCAGGTATTTACACTATAAAGTAGAGACGGAAGGAACTGCACAAAAGATAGTGTGAATTGCTCTATAGACCCTGTCTTCAGCAAAACTGGTAAAAAAAAAAATCATGAAAACAAAATTTCAAGCCTCTGGAAATCATTCCAAGGACATATAGCTAATGAAGACATATTTTTTCAAGAATCTATACTAAAATTTAGTGATAACAAGAAGTTGCTGATACTTGAACTTATACCACCTCCCTCTCTGCCCCATTCCAATTCAATACAGCAAAGATTCCACTCTAGACATTTACAGTCAAGAACACAGGGCTCCCCTTCCCCCATGCTTTGGTTTAGATATGAGGAGTCCCCACAAAGCTTATGTGAGACAATTCAAGAAACTTCAGAGGTGAAATGATTGAGTAATGAGAACTTGAACCTAATCAGTGCATTAATCCACTTACATAGATTAACTGGTGGATAACCTATAGGCAGGTAGGGTGTGGCTAGAAGACATAGGTCACTGGGAACATGACTTTGGGGTTTATATTTTGTCCCTGGTGAGCAGAGTTCTCTCTGCTTCCTGGTGACCATGTCCTTAACTGCTTCACTCAGCCATACTCTTCCATTATGTTTTTCTGTCTCACCTAGAACAATGGAGTCAACCATCTGTGGACTGAGACCTCTGAAACCATGAAACAAATAGCCATTTCCTCCTCTAATTTTTTTGTTGGGTCTTTTGGTCACAGTGATGAGAAAACTGACTAAAACTCCCTATCTCCTAATCAGAAGGAAATTTGGAGGGAAAAGGCAGATCATCAGCATTTCCCTTGGTCCCCCAGTTACCAGTAGCTGAGATAAATTCCATACTGCTTAAATTGAGATGTGGGTACTGCCTTCTTATGCCCAGACTACTCATAGAATAAAGGTTGTATCTCTTCAAGTCATCACCAAGAAAGTATCCAAGGCCTGATTGTTCTTCCCCTGGCTCATGAGATGGAACTTGAAAGGTGGTTCCTCCGTACAGAAAGAGACAAGCTAAGTAGTCCAGAGGCAACAACTCCACCTCCACCACCACTTTTAAAATGAGGGTGGCAGCAGAGAGAAGCAAACCATTTCCCCAATATCCCAGGGCCACAGTCCAGAGAGTGTCTGACAGGGGAGAAGCAGGTCTTAAAACAGAGAGCTCCTCATCTCTTCTCAGAGGAACTGATTTCATATGTAACAGAGGTGGATAAATTCAAGCCCAAGATGCCCTTAAAACCAGTGGTGGTGGGTGGTGGTGGTGAATGGCCACTGGGAGGAGACAGGCAGCTTCTTTGGTGACACAGGCTAAACGATAGGCTGGACAGTTTTCCTGAGAGAACCCAGAGTGAAGTCACACTCAAGCCCTGATCTCAGGAACTATCTCTTCAAAGGAACCCGATTTATTCTTCTAGGACATTGTTGTGAATGATAGAGTAGTAACCAGGTAATCAGTGAAGCTCAGCTGCTGAGAGTGGTCAGGAAATGGACACACAGAATCCTTCCAAAACCACTCTCATCCCAGGGTGAAATGAAATATGCTGACCCAGGGTTGTGCCCCATGACAAGCAAAATTAGAGGTGTGATGCATGGAGGAGATGCCAAAGGAGTGGGTGAGGATAAGGATAGGTCAGCAGTAGACCCCAAATTAATCCAACAAATCACAGAAACACTACAAGCAGTTCACAGGAACAAGCCCCATGGGTGGGATACCAGTACCTAGAGTTGCTACAATATATTGTCTAAAATGTCCAATAACCAACAAAATTTATAAAACATACAAACAACTTGGAATAATATAAGCCATACATTAGGAAAAAAGACAGGAAACAAACTACCTGCAAGAGCAACCAGATGTGAGACTTAACAGAATAAAAGACTTCAAAATAGTCCTTTTAAATATGTCTAATAAGTAAAGGAAATAAAACCATGATTAAAGAAGCTTAGATGTGATGAAAATGTCAACAAAGAATATCAGTAAAGAAATAAAAATTTCTAGGGGTAGTGCTGATATGCTTTAATGTACATTAGAATTGTTTTAGAGCCGGGCACGGTGGCGCATGCCTGTAATTCCAGCACTTTGGAGGCTGAGGCAGGAGGATCACGAGTTCAAAGCCAGCCTCAGCAATGGCGAGGCACTTAGCAACTCAGTGAGACCCTGACTCTAATAAAATACAAAAAAAGGCCTGGGGATGTGGCTCAGTGGTCGAGTGCCCCTGAGTTCAATCCCCGGTACCAAAAAAAAAAAAAAAAAAAAAAAAAAAAAAATTGTTTTAGAGACTCCATCAAAAACTTCTTTCTCTTCTTGGAGACTCCCCACAGCAGAAGTAAAATGCTCTGGTGGTTTTACTACTTCTGCACTATGCTGGGAGTTCCAGATGCTTTATAGGATAAGAGCACTGGGCACGCAACAAACTGCTGTGATTTACACCAAATTGAGGAAGGCAGCCCTGCCTGTCATAGGTCACTCTTTAGTAAAAGAGTGTTGTTAATCAAGTGGCCACCTGCACAGATCAGTGAGTCAGACTAAGAATACGCTTGATGGAAACATCTTAATGCTATGAGTACCCATTGAAATGTTCTAAGACATTTTTAGCATCCTGTGAACTGGCACAGTTTCTCTTCAAATTGAAGAGCAAAGCACACACAGTTCATAACAGAAGAAAACACTTACAAACCAGTGCTTTGCATTCAAGGTGCCATATTTCTTCCTCCCCACCTTCAAACTAATTCTCTTGGAATTATAGAGCTCTTGTAAATATCAAAAGGACCATTCACTGTGTTTGAGGAGAAATGTGCTCATTTGAAGCATTGCGCTTAGGTACAAAAATCAAAGTCTTCTTATGCTTCAGCTTTCCCATTAAGAAAACAGAAATAAGTGAAAGAATGGTTATCTTATGGGGTCTTATTAGTAAAGTATAAAATTCTTTGACCATTGTGGAAGAAAATATATACATCAATATGTAAATAAAAGGAGGGCACAATTGCTATTTATGTGAATGTATCCAGTTTCAGGGGCCAGAGTTCAACCAAATGCTCTGCAAAAGTTATCACAGAAGCTCCAAAGAAGATGTACTGGAGTTTAGAAAAAGGTTGTGCCCCTAGACATTCAATGGGACAGAGTTTAATTCTATAGTCCTGGAAAGGTCAGGAAATTAATTTAATAGATGTTCCCTAAATGGATTGTTTTTCATTTGTCCTATCCAAACGCTGTCCAATCATAAAAAATTCCCATCACACACTTAGTTGTAGTGGGAATTCTTTATGCTCAGACTATGGGTATAAGTGTTGCTAAAAGCTATTTCTTTAATCCACTGTCCCAGAGGTGGAAGCACAATACAGACAAGGCTGTAGAAAGCTGGCACAGATCTAATAGTAAGCAATGTTTTGTGTTTCATGCCAGAAGCTGGAATTGTTGCTGCTATTATAAGAAGGGGGAAAACAAGTGGCAAAGCTTTCTTTGGAAATGAATACACCATTGGCCCAAGGGTAGATGTGAAATCACCAATGCCATCAATGGACAGTGTTACACAAAGAAAGCATATTGAATGAGCCCACCTTTGTATTAAGAGGTAAGAAGCCACGTGGGAAAACATTTTTCATTAGTGGACCACAGTTCTATCTGAAATCAAGGACTCAAAAGTGTGAGAGAATGATATCTCTCTGGAGAAGCAGTTCCTGTTGCTTACTGGAGAGCAGGGGCAGGATGTGCCGAGAGAGTCATCTTCCCAGCAAAAGGATTGAGATAGAATAATGAGACTAGGTTTTTAATGGACGTGCCAGCCCCTTTCAGAATTTTGTAAGCAAGGATGAAAAGAAGCCACTGGTTATGGCTAAACCCTGCCAGAAACTAAAGATCCAAAAGAGTTAATTGTAAAACAGAATGGAGTCGTGTTTCTTTTTAAAATGTTCTTTCTATGCATCTGCAGCATGGCTGTGTTATAAACAAGAAACTCACATCTATTTGGGGCATTTGCCTGATTATATGAAAAAAAAAAAAAAAAAACATCAGATGGTGTCCTAGATAATAGAAATATGAAAGCTGTTTCTGGACAGGCAGAGCCTGATGCTGGCAAGCACATTTATAACAGAGTAGTAAGGAAAATTCAGATCTAAATTTAGAGCATCTAAAGAATAGATGGAATGGAATGTCATTTCTTATTTATCTTTACCAACTTTTACTCCTTTGTCCCATATACATCTTACATCTCTCACTTTTCTCTTTTCCATATCTTATTTTATCTCACTCCTTTTACCTGACCCAATTGAAACTTCTTCATTATTTTCTATTTGTTAGGATTGCATCCAATTTCATCAAATGATAGCACCTTTAGTAAATAGAAGTTTACTTTTTGAAGTCTGAAGGTAAACCACCGTGGGCCTGTGAAATGGTTCCAAGTTCATGATGTAAAAAATGCCCCCATCCAGTTTCAATCTTCCTTCTACACCATCTTTAACATGTGGCCTTCATCCTCATGATTCCAAGATGGCAGCTGTATGGTAGGAAAGAGAAATGAGGACAAGGCAGTAAAAAAGGCAAAAGAAGCATGCCAACTGAGTCTTTCTGTTCTTAAAAATGCTAGAATCCATTTATATCATATTGGCCAGAACGGGTTTACACTGCCACCTATATAATGAGGCTGAGATGCAATTGGGATTTTTCCTAGTGAGGAACAATGGATTTGAGATAGACAACAACTGTATAGTTGTAGTGACTCTCTGAGTTAGTATTATTTTCTGCCTCCTTTTTTTGATTATAATCAACTATAATCAATTGTATAGATTTCAATTGTTTAATGTTTTTTTTATAAAAAGCATTTGCAGTATCTAACTCATTATGAATAATTTTATAAGTTCAATGTACATCTTTTTTAAAGCAATCATATTTTAATTACAGACTACAAATTACTAATAAAATAAACTTGAACTTGAATTATAAAAATTAAGATTCTAAATATAATTGCAAGAGAATGTCTTAATGGGGGGAGTGTCAATGAAATTTTTTCTCTACATACAGAGAGAAAATTAACAGACTAGTAAATCTTAATTGGAAAAATAAGGCAAAAATAGTAAAAACATACTTTTCCTATAGAAAGTTATACATTATCTCTGTAGGGATAATTATCATACATGAAAAGACAAAGATGTAATCACTCTACTGCACACCCAGGAATGATAGGGAATCTGGTCTTAGAATGATCTACTCATCTTCTTCCTTGCCATCATCTTTAGCAACTTGTTTCTGTTCTCCCCCCAGAGACCTTCCTCTTCCTCTTCCCTCCTTTTCTTCCCCTTCATCAACATCATAATCATCTTTTTCTTCATCCTGAATTTCTTCTTTCATCAAGTAAGAGAGGCCCACTTCTTCTTGTCCCTCTTCCAATTCTGACCCTGCTTCATCTTCATCCTCTTCCTCCTCTTCTTCTGCCTCTTCATATCTTTCAGGTGTACCAGCTTCATCCTCCTCTTCATCTTCATCAACTTCATCTCCATCTTTATCATCCTCCTCTTGTGAGTCAGCTGCTTCATTATCCTCCTGATCAAATCCATCTAAGTATGTGATTGGTTGCAGCAATTCACAAATATTTGTCTGTGATCTTCCAGGTTTGTTATCTCACAGTTAAATAAGTCAAGATTTTTCAAATTTTTAAGATTTTGCAGAGCTTCTACTGTACTGAGAGCTTTGATTTCCACTCCCATTGAGGTAAGTAGGATTTGGACATTTTTCTGCCAGGACTTCCAAGCCTTCAGAAATTATATTGTCACCACGTTCCAAATTTTGAAGTTTATTTAAGCTGGGAAGTTGGCCCAGTGAACTTAATTACACATCATACTCAGAAACACTAATTATTTAAAAGTGTCATTCAGGTCTTCAGTTTTCCCAGTGAAATACAGGCAGTTATCAAGAACTAACTCTGTCACTTCCTCCGGGGCTCTGTTCCTTAAATCCATGTTAATCCTCTTCTTCATCTCCATGTCTGCCTCCTGCTCTTCTACTACTACTCTCCTCCTGTCCCCTTTCCTGCTTTTCCCACTACCTCCCAACTCTGAAATATTAAAATATTTGGAAATTAAGGAAAAGAAACACAAATATAAACTCCCACACCAGATAGATGTGGAGGAGAAAAGAAAGAATAGCGAATGGAGTCCAAGGAGTTGGGACTCTAACATGGCTGCCCCCCCCCTCCTTGTCCACACATCAGTGCTAACACTAGTGTACACACACATACACACACACACACACACACACACCAATGGTTCCTTCCCCTTCTATCCAATATGTACATCTTTAGCAAAACCTAGAGAGCTTATTAAAACATTATTAAAATTCTGCACCCTACTCCCAGAATTTCTGAACTAGGAGGTCCAGAATAAGGGAGTTAAAGAATTTGCATAAATAACAATTCAAAGGTGATTTGATAATTTGGGTCCAAGACCATGTGCTAAAGGAAGTGGTATTTGAAATGTTTCTGAGAGATTTTATAGTGTATGATCATATCCCCAAAGACAAAGTTTGGTGGGTCATACTTTGTATATTCTGCAGCTTCTTTGCTTATTAAAGGATGCTATGTGTTATGGTTTGTATCTAGAATGTCCCCCACAAAGCTCATGTGTTGATAGTATGATCCCCAAGGTTCAGATGTGGTGCCTTTAAGCAGTGATTGGTTCTGATCACATCAGTAGATTAATTCATTTGCTGGATTAATCCATTGATACCTGTGGACTACTTGGTGGTAACTGTAGGCAGGAAAGCCTTGACTGGAGGAAAGAGGTCACTGGGGACAGAGCCCTGGGAACTATATCTGTCCTGGGTCCCTTCCTATTTCTCTCTCTGCTTCTTGTTCTTGTCAGGTATTTTGATCACAGTGATGAAAACCAAAATAACATGCCATAGAAGATCCAAAAATGCCCCTTTATTTAATTTAATATGTTTAATAACAAAATAGTTATACTTTTCATGCAAATAGTTTAAACAACAAAAAAAACACAAAGCCACCCTCCTGAACATTGATCTCAGACCCAGTCTCATAGTTCCTTCCAAAGAAATGACCCTTGTGAGAAATTTGGCATATATTTTTCCAGATTTTTAAATGTGATTATATCATAAGAGTTTATATATGTAGAGACAAGAAGTATACATATATACATATTTACTGAAAAATCATTATATAGGGTTAAAATGTGTTCTGCTACATGCATTTTCTATAGGTTTTCTGTGTCTGCTTAACAATATCTTAGAGGTTTTTTTTTTCATAAAAATTGATTTTTCAAAGTTAGAAACTCAAGCTTTGTAAAACAGGAACAATCAACAACATTTTGGGTATGGATTGTATTACTCGATGGGTGAGTACTAACATAAGCACTAACATAAAAACACAAAAAATTTTTCAGTTCATATAGAACATATCTAAATAAACATGGTTTTCATCTATGTCCCTTTAGGAAGAGCTTTTTTCTCTTGCACTGGGAAAAATAAGACAGTTTAGCAGTTTTTCCAAAGTTCATGATTGTGTGTTAACCTGGAAATATACCAAAAATATATGTTTTAAAATACAATCAACTACATTTTTGTTTATAAAAGTGATACACATTCACTATAACAAATTAGTAACATAAAAACATAAGAATTCAATGAAAATGATACTGAGACAGATATGGTATCAATATCTCTTTTGATATTTATTTAGCTTTTTAGCATATTTATGGAAATGTATGTGATATTTTGAATCATTCTATTTATATATCACATTCTACTTTATTCACTTGCTGAAACTTTATGAGAATTTCATGTGCCCCTTAATAATTTTGGAAATAATACTTTAAATAGTTTTATAATACTCTGTTATAAAGGTCCTAACTCAGCTTTCCTCCTTGCTTGTTACACATTTTTCTTTAAATTTTCCATATTTATTCATTGCTTTAAATATTCTATTTAGTTTTGATTTTTCTGTAGTTTAGATTCCTAGTAGTGATAATTCTAATGTAGAAGAGGTTAATATACTCAGCTTCTGATATATATCATCAAACTATTGTCTAGTAAATAAGATTTCTAATAATACACAATTTTTCTATTGTGATTTTAAAATTGAAATGAAAAATATTTTCAGATTTATTTTATTGCAAATAATATAGCTCATTTTACTTAATTAACAATTTCTTTTATAATTAAACCTTATTTTCTATAGATTATTTTGTAATATAGTATTAACTGATATTTCTATAATTCATATTTTAGATACTAATTTGTTACCCTTAATATTTCTGAAAATATTTATCATTTGTCTTTTTTAGAATTTTGAATTTTGAATATATTTAATCCAATTTATCAATAATTTCATTGAGAATTTCATGTTCTTTTATGCCTAGAAATTCTCAAAACATTCCCAAATACATATGTCCTGTATTTTATTCTTATGCTTTCTTATTTATCTTTATACATACAACTGTTTAATTTACCAGTAACTAATTTTAATATAAGGTTAACTTTGTTGTAAGGTACAATATGCACCTCCACACCTGGGTGATGCAACATTTTTATATACTATATGTGTTAGTAAAATTTTCTCTCAACCCTTCAATCTGAAAAATTATTTTTGCCAATTTATGCTGTGGTCTCCTATTTTTTTTTTATAATCAATGCTTTATTATGTGTTTTCTTGGTTTCTTAGATGTTTATTCCTCCAGAAAAAGTGTAGAAGCTCTTTACTACATTGAAAAATTTGCTATTTGTATTTTACAAATTTGTAAATTTGAAATCTACAGCTTCTACCTCTCTAATTAAAATTGTATAAAGTATATAGCTTCTGCATGATTCTATATCATTTATAACCATTCACTTTTATCTAAAACATTTATTGACTAATAATTATGTGTAATCAAGATGTAAAAAACCATGATTTGGTATAACATATATTGTGTAGTGACTACTACAATCAAATTAACACACCCATCTCTACCAATAGTTACCATTTGTGTATGTATGTGTGTGTGATGACAACACTTAAAATGCAGTCCCTTTTCAAATTTCAACTAAACAATACAGAATCATTAACTACAGTCATCATATTATACATCAGAGCCTCAGAACTTACCCATCTTATACCTGATAATTTGTACCCTTTGACAAACATCTTCCTATTTCCCCACCCTAGCTATAGTTCCTGAAAAGTATGATTCTACCCTCTGCTTCTGTCAATTTGACCTCTTTTGATTTCACATGTGAGATCCTAGTGTTCATCTTTTGGGGTACAACTTGTTTCATTTAGTGTCCTCCAGGATCATCCATGTTGTTGCAAATGGCTGGATTAGTTTGTTTTATGGATAAATGATATTTGAATATATATAATGCATTCCTTTAGCTTTTCATTCACTGAAGAATAATTAGGTTATTTCCATATATTGTCTATTTTTAATAATGTTGATCTGAACACAGAAGTGCAAATGTCTTTGAGATACTGATTTCACTTTCTTTGGAAACATACCCATAAGTGGAAATGTTAGATTGTGTCCTCAATTTAATTTCCTCGAGGAGCTCCCCTTTTTTCCAATATAGCCATACCAATTTTTATCTCCACTAGCAATATACAAGTTTTCACTTTTTTCAACACCCTTGCCTACACTTGTTATCTCTTATAGTTTCAATCATAGCCATCCTAAGAAGTGTTAGGTGATATTACATAGTGGTTTTGATTTGCATCTCTTTGATGATTAGTGATGTTGGGCATCTGTTGACCATTTGTATGTTTTCTGTGAAAAAATATCTATTCAGATCCTTTGCCCATTCCATAGTCATTTGTTTTGTTGTCTTCCTTCCTTTGCATACTCTCTCTCTCACTCTTTCTCTCTACCCCCTTTCATATTTATTTATTCATTGCTGTTGTGTTGAGTTCTTTATGCATCTTGACTATTAACTCCCTTATTAGATATATGACCTGCAAATATCTTGTCTCATTCTGAACACTGCCTTTTCATTTTGTCCTTTATCATATCTGAAATAGACATTAGAAAATATGGTTCAAAGATGTGAACTATCAAATTTCATTTAAGTTTCAATCGGTTGTGATCTCTTTTAGTCCTGGTTGGTGGGATTTAGACATTAAAAACTTTTAAGAATTTAGCTTTTAATCTATTGATTACAGTCAGATTCATGTGTCAGGAGCCAAATATATAATTGTTACATTACTTTGATTTCTCTCACCCATGCTGTTCTCTACTCTTTCTTTCTTTCTGTCTGTCTTCTATTTCTACTCCTCTTGATCATCTTGGGCTATTAAATTTTAAGGAAGAATTGCACGATTAGTCTCTCTTTATGAGTTTATCTCTCCAATGAAAAGTTTGCTCTTAAACCATCCTTAATTGAATCCTTAATCTGTAATATCGTAAACCATCCATAAGTTTCTGTAATGGGTATGATTTGTCCCTTGATCAAGGATGTATTGTATTTGGCTTTTGCTATGAGAAGTTACTATACTTTGAGTGTGGTTTGAGTATGCCTCAAGAGTCTATTGTGATTAATGCCTGAGTCTCCAGGAAGACATTGTTCGAGGTGGTGGAACCCTTAAGGAGTGAGCCCTATGGGGGATTCTTAGGTCATTAGCAGCAAAAGGTATTTTTTTGTGGGGCTTACCAGCCATTCTGATGAGAGGATTATGATAAGACTGAGTTTGAGCCCATATGGCTCATCTGTTTCCTGGCTTCAGATGTGACTACTTGCCTCAACATTTGATCCTTTCCTTGCTGTTCACACCATGAAGCGATTCAGTCAATCAGCAGCCCTTGCTATGCCATTTGGTTTTTGAAACTGTAAAATTGTGAACTACATAAATATCTTCTCATTCACAAATAGCCCATATCAGGTATTTCATTTGAGTGACCAAAGGTGACTAATATAGAAGTTATTCTCAATTTTCAATAATTGGTATTGAGAAGAAACTTTCATTTTTTCTTAAAAATTGATAAATTCTATGATCACTTCCTACTTCTAATAATTGCTATATGTTGCCATGGACATGGTATTAATTATCAATTTTTCAAACTTTCCCCTAGAATTACAAGTCCACTGAATACAAGTTGTGTCTTCAAATTGTTATTGGCAATCATTTACCAAATGTTTTGTTTTTGTTTTTGTTTTTTGCATAACATTCCATCCTTTCAGCTTCTGATCATCAGCTTCCATGTGTTGCCTTCAATCAGTAGAAGAAACTGAGGTGATGAGAATCTAAGTAGAAGCTCGAGGAAACACAACTAGCCTGGCATTTAAAACCACGCAGTCTCACCCAAGAGTCCATTGTTAGGCACTGTGCTAAATTGCCATATTTAAGTTACATTCTATATGAACATGAAAGGAAAATGTAAATTATTCTCATTCATGTATTTGTTTTGCTTACATTAAGCAAGATCTTATGCAAAGACACATGTTGATTTTTTCATATTTAGGTAAAAACACAAATAGTCATGAAGTATGTGTTATCTCTATTCATTATCAAATGATAGCTTATACTTTGTACTTTGCACACTTTAACACACATGTGCGTACACACACACACATACATGGCTCCAAATGATGTTATTTTCTTTTTAAACATAAATTTTATTTTTAAACTGTTTAAGATAAAAAAGAATTATAAAAAAATGACAGAGAGAACATGTATATTCCCATCCCAACCAGTTTCCTGTATTATTAAAATTATTTATTAAAATGCAAATTTTTGTAATAGATGAAGCAATATTGATTACTACCAACTAAAGTCCATCTTTTATTCAGATTTCCTTAGTTGTTACCTAACATTCCTTTTTAGATCCAGATTCTCCTTCAAGATACTACATTCTATTTTTCTGTCATGTCTCCTTTGGCTCCTTTGAATATAGTAGTTATTCAGATTTTACTTCAGACCTTGGTCATCTGGCTGCAGTGGCATTCATCAGGCTTGTCTACTGTAAAGCTTCTCCCTCTTCTCTCCTTTTTATATTCTGTGGAAGGAAGTCATTATGCCTAGCCTACACTTACATTGGGGAGATGGGAGCCATGCTTCACTTCCTTGAGGGCAAAATATCTTTATAAATTATACAAATGCTTGTAAATGTTCCTAAAAATAGTGGCTATTTCCTTATACTAACAATATTTTTCAAACTATATAAAAAGACACTTCCTTTCTTTTGGAAAATGAATTTAGCCAGTAGTCAGCAAGAGGATTTATGAGCCGTCATAAGCTTTATAGGATAAAAAGCACACAACATGAAGTTCAGAGAGAAAAAGGAAATGATGAATGGAGACATATACATTACTTAGATTTATTGGGATATGTCACTGTGTTTACTTAGCAAAATTTGAAGATAGATTATTTCTATATGGTTGAATAAAAAGACTAAAAGATGGCAAGATGAAAGTTACTAAAATATCAAAATATGAGTGTGCTAAAGGTCACTTTGCCTAACTTGCTTTGTTGAATAGCTAATAAGAAATCTACAGTTTTTATTTGCATGTGATAATGGTGTCATCAAAACAATGACATTAAAAGTCAAAATGTTGAATTCTTTATTTTTTCGGGTGTGCCTGAGATTGAACCTGGGGCATCATGCATGCTAAGCACATGCCCTATCACTAAGTTTCACCCCCAGCCCCAAAATATTGAAACTTTTTCTGAAGTACATTACTCATAAAATACACAAATCATAAGTTTACAGTTCATCATTTTTTACAAAGTGATTTTACTCGTTATTACATGCAGTTCAAGAACTATTACATTACCAATATACAAAGTTGCCTCAAACCTTCAGTTACTGCTTCCCCAAACAAATATTAACCTAACTTCTAAAATCATACATTATTATTTTTCATGTTTTTGCAGTTCATGCAAATTGAAGCTTCTAGTATATACTTTCTCATGCTTGACCTCTTTTTCTCAGTATTATATTCTTTAGTTTCAATTATTTTATGCATGCAGTTTTACTTCATTTATTTTAATTGCTACATATTATTCTCTTTGAAAATATACCATTTGTTTTTTCATTCTATTGTTGGATATTTGAATACATTCCAGTATTGGGAAATCAGTAATAGTATTGTTTTGAATACTCATATCTTCTAGTGAGTGAACAGATGTAGGCATTTCTATTACATATATGTCTAGAAGCTGAATTGTTGGAACATGCTCAGTTTTACAAGATACTGCGTTTTTTTTTTTTTTTTCAAAATAACTGTACTAATTTATCCTCCTATTAACAGTGAATGAGAATGAGTTCTTGTTGTTCCACATTCCTGTCAATATTTTTTGAGGGGAACCTTTTCATCTTAGTTCTTCTTGCTGACATATCACAATTTTAATCTGTATATACCTATTAAATAAGAAAATTGATATTTTTAATAAATTTATTGGCCAGTTAAATACTATTGTGAACAATCTGTTTATGTCTTTTGTTCAATTTTCTAAAACGTTGACTTTTCCTTACTGATTCAAAGAAATTATTTATATATTTTTGCTTCTAGTTCTTTGCTGGATAGTTGTATTATAGATCACTTTTAATGGTGACTTTTAACTAGACGTCTCACATCTAATACAATGCTCATGCACACTCACACAGATGCAAACATCTAGATATTTACTTTACTGTTAGTGTTTCCTTTTTCCCTGCTTAATAAATCTTTGCCTACTCTTAGTCCCTGAAAATGTTCCTTTATGTTTTTTTCTAAAGCTCTTTATTTTTAAAATTGACACTTAAGTCTACAACCTATCTGGTATTGATTTTTCATAGTCTGTGAAGTAGAAGTCAATGTTCATTTTTTCCCCTATTGATTCACCATTTTTTAAATGGCTCTGATCTCAAGGTTGAACTGAACTTGCATATGTAAATATTTGCCATTGATCTGTTCATCTGTCCCCATGCCAATTCATGCAGTTTTATTCTAATTAAGACAGCATGGTACTGATATTTGTAGTTTAAGTTCTCCTGGGTTATGCTTCTTCAAAATTGCCTTAGCTACTACTGGCTCTTGATCTTTTCAAGTAACTCAGTTTATAAACTTCCACATACATGCCCAAAGATATATTGAAACTGCAATAAATGTGATGATCAATTTGGAGAAATTGCTATATTATATCTTTCAATTAATTAACATAACATATACCTCCATTTATTTAGAGATATGGCATATCACTAATTTATTTGGAAATCTTAATTCTCTCTCACCTTAATATGTATTGCCATATTTATCTCTCTGTACACACACACACACACACACACACACACACACACACACAATACTTGATGATTTATTATTATATGAATATTTTTGTTAACAAGTTTTGCACATCTTTTATTAGATTTATTCCTAAGCATTTGATGTTTTCTTAGATAATCATAAGAACTTTTTGTAATTTTTATTGTATCAGGGATTGAACCCAGGGATGCTTAACCACTGAGGCATATCCCCAGCCCTTTCTTATATTTTATTTAGAGACAAGGTCTCACTGAGTTGCTTAGGGCCTCACTATGTTGCTGACTCTGGTTTTAAAATCATGGTCCTTCTGCCTCAGCCTCCCAAGCTGCTGGGATTACAGGCATGCACTACTGAGCCCAGACACAAATTTTATTTTCTATATGTTGTTATTGATATACAAAAATAAATTAATATATTAAACTGAGCTAGGCAGAATACTTAATGTCATTTTTGGACCTATGAAAATGTTAATTTTGTATTATTAAAAATAATTTACTATTAAACAGAATGCATTCCTTTTGTATGCAGTGATTTGGTTATATTTACATATTAATCTTGAACACTTGATCTGTTGATGCTTTTGGATTTTGTTCTCTTATCATATCCAGGAATAATGACAATTTTATTTTTTAAAATTTTGATTGCTTTTATCATTTTCTTGTCTCATTGCATTGGCTAGGATCTTAAAGTTAATTTTAGGAGTCACTGTAATTACTGTTATAGTCAATAAAATTTGGCCATATGCATAAAAAGAAGTGAAGTAAACTAATGCATTAAATAATAATATCATGCAGAGCTTCTGATTTTTATATAATCAACAATATTATGGAATTTGAAAAGAGAAATTCTAGGAAAGCATTACACAGTCATTACAAAATGTTTACATTCTCTTTATATGACTTTCTATAATACATATGCATACTTAATAGTATCTTCTTTTTCATTTATACTTGCTCTGTGATGGTGTTTGTATTAGCAACTTAATTACACTAACTGTATTTGTTGGCGGAAAGTATATTCTTTTTTATTCTATATATGTCTAACTGCATTAAAAAATACAGTGCCTTTGTGTGTGTATATATACATATATGTACACATACATATGTATATATGTATACATATATTTATACGTGTATAAATTGTTTAATTATCTTCTACCTTTTTCAATCTTTGAAGAGTTATTACTTAGGCATGAATAAAGCAATGTATTATGTAAGTATTATTAGTACTTTTGACAGCACTTCACTACTGTAGAACAGTTGATTTCAAACAATTTTAATATATTCTTTTACTTAAACCTCTCAGGAAGTTTTATTATATAAACTAAAGATACACATATAATATGATTTTAAATAATGACATCTAGATAATCATAACTTTACTACCCACTGGCGGGACCTGCTTGACACAGTAATATACTAAGATATTTTGAGCACCTCCTTTGTACAAGGCATTATGCAAACTACTGTGGAGTAAAGAGATTTGAGGAGAACCCAATCTATTGACTTATGGATTTCAGTGTCTGGGTTGGGAAGAGAAACTGGAATTCCCATTTGGCAGCAGAAGGAGAATCCCATGAGCTAAAATTTCCTTTGCAGAGATTTTTATCCAGATGGTTTCATCCTGACTTTATGACTCACTGCACTGGAAAGAAAATAACATATGGCCTAACACATATGGATTATTGCAAGAGCTTCCTTGTTTATGACTCTACCCTGCAGCTTCAGCCTATAATCCCCTCTGCACGGAGTTCTTATATCAGATTAACTTTTTCTAAGAATGAAATATAATATTAACCTTCATTTATATTAACAAGGAGTCATTTGCAAACTGTTATATATTTTAAAAACTTTGTTAACAACAGGCACCATAACAGTATTATCTATATATATTTAGCTAGTCATCATCATGAAAAATTAATTATAAAAGCCTGCTGACATAAGGGGCTTGTCTTTATCAAATCTGTTTGTGGAGTTGTGATAGGTCAGTGGGTGTAATGAAGAGAAGCTTAGAATCCTATGCTGAGAACGATATAGGAACATAGTAAATACTAGTTGATTAATTGATGAAATTTCTGAATATTATGACTTCCAAGTAATTTTTAAAAATCCTTACCATGAAAGAGAAGGGAGATTATTTTGAACTAAGAAATATTTTCCTGCCTCACTGTTTTTATTTTAGAAATGAGAGATGAAAAAAAAAATCATTTATTTTGTGAAACTTTGTGGAAACCACCTGTTCTACAAGTAGAATCATGGCATATATTACAACAATCATAGATCTAAATGTTTGTGCAAAGTGGTTAACCTATATAAATGGGAACTAGTTCTATCCCTGAATGTACTAGGTGACCTTATTTCTCCTGTTTAATGTCGGTAAGCTATAATTAATATGTTTTCCTGAAAGACAAAAATCAAACGGCCTAATATTTACTATAATAAAAGTCTTTGTTAATATCTCTGTGGTGACATTAGAATGGCTTACTTAATCATATTGGCTGAGGAAACTGAAGGTGCTACAGAACTACATCCCAAGACAATGGTTTTGTTTGTTTATTTCTTTTGTTTCTATTGTTGTTTGCTTTTTTTTTAACCTTAAAAGAAAGTTTAGTGCCAACCCTAGAATACGTTTCTTGTTATTGATGTCTACTTTTACTGAAGAAATAAGAGTTTCTGTTTGTTCAGCTCATAGGCATATTTAAGCTCATTTATTTAAAATTAATTTTTTGCTATCATCATGAGAAAAAGTAGGCTTTTCTAGGCAGAACTATCTTTTCTACCTTCTCTCTCCTCAACTTCTATACTTTCCTTCCTTATGTCTGGTGTGATCCTACATAATAGTTCAAATTCATAAAGACATGCAATTTAACTCCAAGCAACATTTGCCCAATATTTTTGTCACCCATCACTAACAGGTATACCCATATGAAGTTCAGTGGGAAGCAGGGCTTTATGTCAATGCTAAACTTGTTACAAGTAATACTGTTGGTGCAAGAATAGAAAAAGACACCTCACCAAGACTGGAGACTTTAGATTCCTTGTCCATAGTGGATAGACCATTGTGGTATCTGTTGAGTGTCTCAGCTTTTGCAAATGAAGCTTTCCCTTGTTTTATGCAAACCAGGGGAAGGGGTGTTCATCTTTTTATGTTTCTTTGGCTTGATCATCATCTATTTTAGAGCTGACATCCAACCTAAATCCAAGAGCACTGTTGAAAAATAGGTATATATTTTTTTGTTTTGATTTACTTTTGTTATATTTTACTGGGTAACTTAAATTGAACCCAGAACTCTTTGATATAGGTAGCACATTCCCTTCTATAACAAACAGAAAACTTAGTCATGAAACTCTGCCTGATACTAGATAGAGTTTCATGGAAAAAGGATCTCAGCTCCCACATTATTTTTTTTGTGTAAATCCACAGTTTCATGAAAAGTTGAGTCTTTAATTCTTTTATATTGTCTTGCATCTGCTCTTTTGCTCTGGCTATTTCACCTAACTCTCTCCCCTCTCACTTACCATGTAACACATACCTCAAATCTCAGATTATACTAAAAAATTTCTCCAATCTCGTTTGCTTAATGGAATATTAGTTTTATTAACTCCTACAATACTTACTCTCAAAAGAACACAATTGGAAATTATATACAGTATGGTACTAATGTTATTTTTCTTTTTGTTTGCTCTGCTTTGCTATTCTCGTTTCCATTCTTTGAACACGAGATCTATAATTTATATTTCTTTACATTCTCCATAATATCAAAATAACAACATTCCCATGAAGATTAATTAATATGTGTTGGATGATCCACATTTGGTGGTAAATTAAATCAAACTCAGTTTGTAACTTCTGTATTAAAATTGGCAAATATTTACATGGTTTTGTGCTTGAGAAACATTTCTGAAATTCTAAATGTAAGCAAATCCTCTTTTCTGATCCATTTTTCTGTCAAAATCCTTAGTGGTTCATTACCCACAAGCTGTAGTGTAATAATAGTGTGTTCTATAACAAATAGTGGGATCCAGTTATGGAAATTAGAACTGGCAAAGAATCGTGGCTATGCAAATATATGTTCACAAAACACATTGAAGTTTCAACAATGATTTAGTTAGACTCTTCTAACTGGCTAAAAGCAATTTTCATTTCCACCTCCAAAATTAGCCTTTAAATAACAACTTTGGAATTATTTATTATCAAAATAGTAACAAGGCTGGAGCAGTGTCGCACACCTATAATCCCAATGGCTCAGGAGGCTGAGGCAGGAGAATCATGAGTTCAAAGTCAGCCTCAACAAAAGTGAGGTGCTAAGCAACTCAGTGAGATCCTGTCTCTAAATAAAATACAAAATAGGGCTGAATATGTGGCTCAGTGGTCAAGTACCCCTGAGTTCAATCCCCAGTAGCCCCCCACAAATAGTGACCAGTATTAGTAAATTAGTCATACAAAATACTTGAGATCCAAGCATCAATCAGTCAGTTACCAGATTTTGTAAATTAGGTGTTATCTGGGTTTGATAAGTCTCTCAGCTCAACGAAAATGAAACAATGAGCTCAGAATGTGGTAAATTGAAAAAATAAATTTTATGGAGATGTAGTTCATGGTCTCAGACACATACCATACTTGGTAATTTAAGCTTACTATCATGTCACTAATTTTTTCTAGAATAAGTTTATAGTTGTTCTCACATTAAAAACACAAGCTTAGATATTTAAAGAGATTACAACCATGAAGTTAAAGTTTATTGTTAAAAATGTAATATTTTTCTTCCTGAATAGGACCAGAAAAAATTGCTGAATAAAAAATATATATCAGAAAAGTAAAATTAAAACATGGATTTGTTCACTAGGCATCCATACTTAAGCCTTGAAAGTGTGTATAATTGTGAGTTAAAGGGTATCTTGACGTCATGGGATTAGATTATGTAGAGTTGGAAGAGGTAATTGACAATAATAATGAAGCTGTAGCCAATGATAGGATGAGGAATGTGCAGGATGGACAGGTTTTCATCAGTTGAGAAGCCACTATTTTCATGGCTTTAGTGCTCACTATTAAAGATCTGGATAACTAACATACATAGCCTCCTTGGATATATATACACACTTTGAGCTTTTAAACTATTCCAGGCCAATATTTACCTGAAGCATTTCAAAACTAAGTATAGTATGAGTTAAAAAAAAATAAGACTGCAAGATTAATACATACAAGTATGGTGTGTGTCTGACACCATGAGCTACATCTCCATAAAATTTATCATTTCAAATTTCCACATTCTAAGAGAGCTGAATCAATATCTATAATGAATGGCTCTTTCAATATTATAATTGTCAGTAAAACTAAAGCATGATATTTGTTTTAGAAAATCATAACTACTTAGTCATAACATTTGCAAATATGGAAAGCATTCTTTAAAGCAGAAATCTAGGACCAATATTCTAAAACTAATTTACATAAACTGACTAGTCATTATGTTTCTGACATTCACTGTCCTTTAAGGTAGTGTCCCTATTTATATTAACACTAGTATTAACTTACTAAAAAAAAAAAAAATACAACAAAGTCAACCTTGATTTTATTGGTAGAAATAGTAAATATCTAAAAACATATTTTTTAAAAGACCACTATTACATGTTACAATAATGCCAATTTAAACTAGAACAACATTTCTAATGCAATTAGTTATTTTTATCAATTTTGGTCTCTTTATTTCAGAAGTGATTTCCCAGAAAGGCTATATATTTTGTTTTAAGGCTTATAAAATAATCAAAATTATGTTAGGGCACTCAGCAAGACCACCTCATCCTGAGCAGCATATATTTTTGGAAAAGGAACATGTTATGCTCATTTCAAAATTTTGCATACTGAGGCTTTGTCTGGTCCATAGGCATGTTTATGTGGGGTGACAAGCTTAAATTAACCCATCACCAATTCTTCAATAATCTACCATTTGGAATAGGGCCAATCTACCCAGAAAATGGCTATGTTCTAGACTGGCATATATGTCACAAAAGACATGGTGAACTGTAACAGGATAAGAATATCAAAATGCTGCTGCAGTAGTCATCAGTGGAGCATGAAATGAAAAAGCAGTGAGACTAATCCACAGTTACAAAAATAGAGTGATCAAATAATTTAGGCCAAGTGAGTTCCTAAAAATGTTGGGAATTGGGTTTCATGTTTTTTTGAATATGTATATTTTTAGTCTTTTTAGTCAATAGCACAAAATCCGAGTTGTTAAAGTGTTGCTTTCAAAATATACTGTAGAGTGTAATGGTGAAGAGCTCAGATTCTGCAGTAAAACAGACTTCAGCTTGAGTTCTAGTGGTGGCTTTCAATATGCAAGAGTCTAGGAAAAAATGACTTAAACTTGATGAATCTTCATTTTTTTCTTGATAAATTCAGAATAGTAATGATACAAACAGCAGAGAGTTTAAAGGCTAAAGTGAGATAAATAGTGTACAGTGCTCAGCACAATGTTTGCAAAACAGTAATTGTTGCATAAGTGCTACATATTTTTACCATCATCTGTTGTAGTCAGCTGTTCACCTTTGTAACCAGAAGACCTGAAAAGAAAAACTAGAGGAGGAAAAGTTGACTTCATACTCACAGTTCAGAGGTCTCAGTCTATAGATGTCCGACTCCATTGTTCTGGGTCAGAGTGAGACAAAACATCATGGTATAAGGGTGTGGAGGGGAATAGGTGTGTCCCTAAGCAGCCCAGGATATGGCAATAAGGAATCAGAGAGGTCAATTCACCAGGGACAAAATATAAATCCCAAAGGCATGACTTCAGTGACCCACCTCCTCCAACCACTCCCTACTTGCCTACAGTTACTGCCCAGTTAATCCATATCAGTAGATTAATGCATTTATTAGATTATACCTCTCATAACCCAATCATTTCACCTCTAATTTTCTTATATTGACTCACACCTAAGCTTTTGGGTGACACCTCATATCTAAACCATATATCATTCAAGAAAAGTAGTTCAATTAACAGAGCGATAGAACCAACACAATGATACTTATTTACTAAATCAAATCTTTTTAACTCACTAGTGGTGTGTATAGCCTTGCCTATTAAAATGGAATTGAGGAAACTATATGTTAATTTTGGTCATTTCTTACATAAATGGATGTTTACCACATCCATGAAATAAAATATATGATGATTTAAGGGCAAATACTTCCATGAAAACCACACTAACTTCATTGTGAGAATTCACCCTAAAGATTAACTTGTATTATGGCTCATTATTAAATAATTTAATAATTTTGATTTTGTTGTTTATATAAGAAAAAAAGATACATACGCATTTTTTTTATTCAAAGTTGTTGTATTTGTAATAGTAGAATGCATTACAATTCATAATACACATATAAAGCCTCTTTTCACATAACACTGTTTGTATACAAAGTATATTCGTACTATTCAAGTCTTCAATCATGCATTTATTATACCAAATATTTATTTGGGATTTAGATTCAGTGCTCAAAACATATGCATTGTTCCTTACTATTTTTTTAAACTTCTATGTAACTACACACAGTAAAAATACTAAGTAATGTCATATGTTAATAAAGAAAATCAATTAGTAAAAATTAAGCAATCAAGTTTGAACAAAGCAATGTTACAGTGTATTTGGTGGCTATGATAAAAACTGTGATTTTGAGACTTCAAAAATTAGGTAATTTGTTTGAAATGTAAATTATTATAATAAGGATTATCTTAATATAATTTTTAATAATGGTCCATAAAAATACCAGTTGCAACTTATTAATTTCTAGTAGACATCTTTGGTAGAATATGGTAAAATTGACTGTAATTTATCCTGCACTCTGTTGGTAGTTTAGGAGCATGCATTAGAGTAGGTTATATTTAAAAAGCTGCATGTTGGAGTTGCTATGTTATGGGATAATGGGTTTTAGTGAAAATGTTTTAAATGATAAAACTTCTAATCTTATTTAGCTAGCTTAGAATGTGGGAGAACCAATGAATTGGAGTTTGAATGGACTCTAGGGAAACATGAGCCCAGGACCATCTGGGAGGGAGGGTAGAGTATGTCGAAGACACATACAGGCTCTCACAGGGAGTGAGTTACGGGTCCTGTGAGATCTGAGTTAAGAAGGTGGAGTTATACCATGGGTTTGTGGAGTAGGAAATAATAAAGAAAATGTATCTTTTTAAAATTGTTTTCCAAATGTTTTTCCAATATCTTTTTGTTTTGTAATAGCAATAATCAATTGACTAAATGATCTTATTTTTTTTCTTACATTTTTAGATGAACACTAAGCAAAAGCATACAATCCCCTTTCATACTTATTTTCAGCTATGACTTTGGGCATATATACACTTGATTTAATGTCAATCAAAGGACCCTAGCCAAAAGTTACACCTACATTTACCTCTAGTATCCAGAATTTAATAATAGATTAATGAATATTATTTATGAAAATAATATACCTGTGATCTGTATATGTGTGGTCTGCTTTTATTTGTTTAATTATTAATTTGGTTGAATTTTTTTTACATTACATATCCTTAAGCTCTTGGTTCAAAGCAGAAGCTAAAACCAAAAATAATTTACATCTAATCATATCTTTCCCCATCTCGTCCCTCTGTTTTTCTAATTCTAGGTAATCATAGTCTAAATAGTGTGTTCCTCATTCCCTAAATGTTGCTTTTGTGTAATATTGAATTGATATGTACTACCAAAGTATTTAAAGATCTTTATTGTACTCCAACTATAAAAATGTTATCACACTGCAATAGTTTTTGACATTTTATTCATTTAAATAGTCTATTGTTGACATTCATTCAGAATTGTTGCTTGTTACTGTAATTCATAAATTTGGACCACTGAAAAATATTTTGTCATGTGAACAGGCTTGGGTTATTTATTCACTCCTGTATTTTTTAATTCATTCTCCAAAAGTCACAGGTTGGAAGATGATACTCATTGAGGGCAGAGCTCTCAAGAATGTACTAACTTCTCCATCATAGCAGTGGTTTAGGTGTCTCGAGAGGAGGTTCATTACAGAAGGGAGTCCAGTGTCTGCTCACTCTCTTGCTCAAGCATGGCCTCTTGCCATTCCACTATGGGATGAGGGAACATGAAGACCTTCAGATGCTGACCTTTAACCTTGAACTTTTCATCCTCCTGAACTTTGAAAGTTAAATATATCTTCTTTATAAATTATCCATTTTCAGGTATTCTGTTACAGCAACACAGAACAAAGATATCCACTCTTTTGTGAATAAGAATGGGTAGTTACTATGATTTTAATATTTCAGAAGTATTATAACAAACATTCTTGATTATATCCCTTGTTGAAATAAAACTATACTTTTGGAATAAAGAAAACAGTGTTATGTGTAGACTTAGTGCTTTCTTGAAGAGGCAATTTTATCTTTAAATGAAACAACAGGAAATGTAGACTTGTTTTTTTTTTTAAATGTAGTCACTAAGAAGAAGATGAAGTTACCGGTCACTGTTTACATAATCCGGCCATCACTTGTCTCTGAGCTTCACCTCATATCATTTTTCTCTATTGCTCATTATACTCCAGAAATAATAGTTTTCCTTCACACCCTGGAACATGTCAACTTATTTAAGTAACTTATAAATTTGGTAATTTTTTGGAATTGTTAATAAATGGAAAATCACAGGAAGGAAAAATCATGCCAAGGATAGCTTTTAGATTGGCGAAAAGTTGGTTGAACTATGAATTGCTGAAAAGAAAAAATTCTTGGATCATTGAAGTAAAATTTATTCAAACAATATCTGTGATATTTCTTGTGCTTATTTCTGAGAGTGACTACTCTAGAGATGAGGTTTATTTTTAAAAAGCAATCTAATAGGACAAGAACCAAAGAAACGTTTTGTGTTTTTGCTCACATGTAATGGCTTAAAACAACATTTATTTCTTACTTTATCTGTAGGTCAGGAATCTGGGAATGACTTAACAGGGTCCTCTGCTTCCAGTTCTGTCTCGAGGCTGCAGTCAAGGTCATTGCTTGAACTGCATTCTCATCTGAAGGCTCAATCAGATGGTCTCAAGGATGCTTCAAAGCTCAGTCATGCAGTCTGGCCAGGATTCTCTTTCTCAAGGACTGTTGAACAGAGGGCCTCCATTCTGTGTTGGCTGTGGGTCAGATGTCACCATCAATTCCTTTCCTATTGAACCCCTAATTGGAGAGCTTAAACAGGGAAGTTTGTTTCATCAGATAAAAAATAAGAAATGCCAAAGCTAAAGAGATTGTGAAATAGAAATTACATTTTTATGCTTCAATTTCAGAAGTAGCATCCCACAACATTTACTTTAGAAGAAAGTCCCTCGGTCCAGCCCACACAAAAGAGGATAGGATGACGAAGGGCATAAATATCAGGAGAAGGAGATGATTATATGTCATTTCATAAGTTTCCCATCACATTACTGATCAAAGTGCTAATAATTTTCTCAGGAAGCATATATATTTTCAAATATCACTTATTAGAGGTCCTCCAAACAACTTCTTTGAATATTTTAAAAAGATAAATGAAAGAGTAGAAAGTCCTCAGTGTGATTTGTTGTTGTATCTTTGTCTAGTTTCAGTATCAGGGTCTCAAAGTGAATTTTTTAGTAGTAAACTCATATTGATGACCCAATCTGCACAAATAATCATTTCTTGACATTTCCAGCTGTGCTGATATGATGTCAATTGTTGAATGAAAAGTGAAAGCTGGAAAAGTTCTACTAAAGAAAATTTTAGTTATCTAAATCTGCACATGCTTTATTGTGTTTTATTCAGTATTGATCCAGGAGTTCCATTGATTACAGTCACCCTTTATTGCTAAGGTGATGATGTGCTGTCTTTGCCACAAATTGCACACAACCCTGTAAAGATTACATGTCTGAAAAAAAAAAGTAGCTTCTGAGTTGAGAACTGGCAAAATTCATGTGAGGAAACTAATTTATCATAGTACTGTATACTAGGAGACTGGTCATCTTATACCAAGCAATCTTTAATTATACAAGGAATCCACACATTCCATTTTCTGTGAAATTTTGTTAGAGATTTTCTAACATATTAAAGCTTAGGCATCCCAGAAACAGCAGAATTTAACTCATAGTACACTACTAACTGTATGCGGCGTTATTTTAAAAAGATGAGAAAAGGATTTAAGTTAGAAGTGTGTATGATGTATGGTGTAAATCTTGTATCCCTTTCTATGGGATAGAATCATAAAGTCATTGACATCAAACATTGAAAGTGACATGATACCAATATCACTCACACCCTCTTTCCTTGGGGACCAGTCACCTCCCCTGGATCTGTCAGTTGCCTTAATGTCTGAGTCACATTTCAGCCTACTAGGCACATTGTCCTCTTGCTCCCTGTGCTTAAGCAAACTGCCTTCAAGAGTGGTGAAAAGCGTGGCATCTTTTTGTTTCTCCTTATCATACATTAACTGCTAAACTTCTATGTTATAGAGAAACACTCTGCCAAAGTTCATGAACAATCTGCATATAATTAAATGCTGTAAATATTGCCCTTCTCCATCCCTGAATCCCTCTGACCTTTTATTCTGTCTAGCAGCTCTTTCCTCCCTCTTCTGCCTTAGGCTCATTTCCCCAGTCCTTGGGCTTCTGTCCTTCTCTGGTCTTTTAAATTTAAGGAGGCCTTGAACTGAGGCTTCAGTTCTTTGTCATTCTTTGTCTAGACCTTGTTTAGTCACTGTCCCTTGAAGAAACTACTCTCATTAATGATTTAATCTGAGTTGGAGACACTCAGATCTGTATCTTCAACCTTGCCACCGTCATGCTGAGTATTTGTGACTACACAAATAAAAGAATAATGGCGCTGAATTACATTATATCTTAGAATAAATGAGCATTTCTTTAAACTTTTGTCTCCTGTCACATGTAACATATTTCTCTCAGCAAAGTATAAAAGTTTTCTACGACTTTTTTCAAATTTATTTTATAAATTAATACCTAAAATTATATGTACTTATCATGTACAACCTGATGTTTAAAGTACACATTGTACATCATGGACTGGTTAAATCTAGCTAATTAACATGTGCATTACCTCATAAAGTTATCATTTTTGTGATGAGAAAATAGCATCTCTTAGCATTTTCAAAACTACAGTATAAAGCAAGTTTGAGCAAAATACCAAAGCAACATACTCTCTGATTTCAAAATATACTGCAAAGTGATAGGAACAAATAAACATGGTATTTGCATAAAACAGACCAAAAGTACAAAATGAGACTCCCAAAATAAATCTACATGTTTATATCCAAGTGATTTTCAACAAAGGTGCTCAAAACACACAATGGTGAAAGGAAAGTTTTTTTTTTTTTTTTTTTTTTTTTTTTTTATCAGTAAATGATGTTGGGTAAACAGGATATCCACATGCAGGAAAATGAAATCAGACCTTTATTCAGCATACCCTCCTATCAATTCAAAATGCTTTAAAGATTTACTTGTAAGCTGGACATGGTGGCTCACTCCTGTAATCTCTGCCTTTTGGAAAGCTGAGGCAGGAAGATCATAAGTTTGAGGCCAGCCAAAGAACGGCAAGTTAGTGAGCTCCTAAGCAACTTTTTGAGCTCCTTAAGCAACTGTCTCAAAATTTAAAAAATGATAAATTCTAAAAATGAAATATTTAGCTGAGTTGTAAAGCACCCCTGGCTTAAAAACAAACAAACCTTCATGACAAGCATACCCCTGCCAGTGATTTTTCTGAATATCTGTGACTCTTGAGTTGAGACATCGAAATTATTTGATTATTCTAATTTCAAGGTTTCTTACCTGAAAATGAGAATGATAACAAGACTTATCTCACGGTATTTTTCTAAAGATTAGTGGTATTAATCATTCCATGCACTTTTCACAGTACTAGGCATGTAAAAAGCTCCTTTTGTTGTTATTGTCTCATTATTACAAAAATGTGATAATTTAATACATTGAATACCCCTTATTGAAGTAACTGGGACCAGACATGTTTTGGATTTCAAAATTTTTTGAATTTTGGAATGTCTTGGAAATGTAACTCAAACCTAAACATGAATTTGTTTGTATTTAATATTCCACCTTTACAAATAGAATGAAGGCAATTTTATACAATATTTTAAATAATTTTACACATGAAAGTTTCATGATATGGAAATTTCTACTTGTGGCACTTAAAATGTTTTAGATTTCAGAGCATTTCAGATTTCAGAGTTTTAGATAAAAGGATTCTCAACCTACATTTAATTATATACTTCTTTCAAAATGTATAGCATTATTGAAATATTCTATAAATCAATGAAATAATTTTTGCTTAAGAAAATATATCTAAACAGGCAAGATTAGCCAGCCAAATTCTGAAAATGAATGATAGTAGGAACTTAACCATATGTACTATTGTACCTATTTTTATAGTTTAAATATTTTATAAATGTTTATTTGTGCAATAAGAAAGTAATTTCTAAATAACATAATTATTTGAGAAAATTACAAAGGAAAGCTATTTGTTGACTGGAGTATAAAAATAAAATTTCTTCCATAAAAATCAGAAACAGATCTTAAAGACAAATGATTCCACAAGCAGAAAATAATTGCCACCAATATTTTAGATACTTTATCAGTAGCACATGGCAATGACTCTTTTATAGCAGCATCGTAAGTATTAAACATAACAATTTGTTAAAACAATACCTTTAGAGGATGATATTTTTTAAAGGTTCATTGTTGATACCTAGATTAAGAATATATTGTTCCCTGATCGAATAAGTTCATATCAGTAGAGATGTTTGAAGAAGGTTGAATGATGTAGAGACAAAAACACACAGTATTTTGCCAGAGTATAATAAATGCATAATAACAGAGTTGGATTTTCTAACATAGTACAGAAGTGAGCTGCATCTTATATACTAATGCAATATGGACACTGATGCTTTCAATAAGCTTCATTTACTTAGAGAAGCTTAGGAGCTCAGTAGAGAGAGCCTAACTCTGAATTATATAGAAAAAGATTTTGAAAGGTTCAGAAATAGCAAGTATTATAGATAGAAATTAAAATAAGACTGTCATGTACTTGTAGAAAAGCAACTGATATTTTTATTATTTTGCACAATAAAGGCTTTCTGAGCAAAAATTACTTACAAATAGGATGAAGGTATGTTTGAATGGTAAACATGCCTTGGAAATTGAGGACCCCCAGAGTGGTTTACAATCCTATCTTCCCTGGAGCCATTTATTTACATTCCAAATGTTTGTTAACATGTAGGGATGTTTTCCTCTTCCCCTGGAGGATATCTGTTTATGTTAGTAATATAATGTTCTTTCTTCTCCCTGGCGAGGAAGAGGGACTGTTAGGCAATAGTTTCTATATAAGCTGCAAAATTTATAATCCTGGGGTCTTCTCCTGTTTTAGAGATTGTGCTTATATCCTCATCAGGTTACCTTGAGGAAAAGAAAGGTGAATAGGAAACTTGTGTGGTTATTCCTGTAAATAATTGGAGTGATATCTGGTTCAGAAGCCTTATAGGTGGTTTTAAGTTAAAATAATATTATAAACTTATCATGTGCTGTGTCATTTGTGGATACTGAAAAGTACTCATACCTAAAGTGAAGAGTTCCATTTTCTTTTATGCTGATAATAAATGTTTTGTCTTACTATTGCATGCTTATATTTACAGAATGTGCAAATAGAATGAGTTATTTGTACAGGACAATGGGTCCTCTGGGCTTCACATGTCTTTAGGGACTTCAGAGCTTGGGGAGAGGGACATTGCCAACAAATGTAGAGGCAAATGAGACCCTATAAGTAAATGAAAACAGTAACAATATGAAGGAGCCCCAATTAGGGAGATGGCTATTGTGGTCAGCTGGAAGCCATAAGTTCCACCTGATAATAAGTATGTATGTGACGCACCTGTAAATGCACGTGAGGCACCCGCAAAGCTAAAGGTATATAACCGGGTGAAAGTGGTCGGAGTGAGGAGAATAATGAATTCACTCAGTCAGTCATGCAGTCGCTCGGTCGGAAGAAAAGTTCGGGTCGGAGAAGAAGAAAAGAATCAGAGCGGCCAGAACGTAGGCAGAGCGGTTACAGAAGAGAAACCAGATAGAAGAAGTAATTCCTGGTCAGAGTCAGGCCGAGGCTCCCGAGGAAGAAAGAAGAAAGAAGCTCTAAAAGCTAAGCTCTCTCTCTCTCTCTAAAGAAGAAATCTCTCTCTTTCAAGCTCTCTCTCTTTCTCTCTAAGCTCTAAGAAGAAGAAGAAAAAGCTATCTCTAATCTTTCTCTCTAAGCTCTTTCTAAGAAGAAGAAAAATCTTTCTTTCTCTCTCTAAGCTCTCTCTCTAAGAAAGTAGAAGTAAAAGTAGTAATAGCTTTACTCTGCCTCCGAGAGTTTTCCTCCCGCAGCATTGTGGCTGGCCACAACAGGCAGCTTACAACAATACTTCTGGGACTCTGAGCCATGACACTTACTAAAATTTAATCAGCTGAATTTGCAAAGTCCCCAAAGGTATCATTCCTAAACAGTTTAAAGTCTATTCAGAGATGACAGGAGAGACATAGGGAAAATTTATTTTAGTGTTTTTATAGTACAAAACTTATTTTTAAGGACTGACCTTTATTCTGAGATTAGTTACCTACTTTTTGGAGTTCAAACACTCTTTTAAGTAATAATAATAATGTCAAATTCTGTTTTTTATTTGTTGGTTCGTGTCATGGTTGGTGAATAGTCCCTATTATTACTTTGAAGTTTTCTGATAATAGAAACAGTCTTGAAACCACTCTTTAAATTATTTGTATTTCTTATTAGGCTTGATACCTATCATTCTAGCAGCAACATTAGATCAAAGTGGATGACTTGAGATAAGATGTGGAGACTAAACCCTAGGTTTTGATAACTCAGAGAAGTGTGTTCATATCAACCAGTAAGTCATTGTTAAATTTGAAAGTAGAAAACGTGTCATTTTACTAATATCTGCATAAATATTAACTATATTCTCAGAGATGAAAGGCATGAAAAGTTTTAAATAAATATGATGTCATGGTAAGTCAGATTCCTTTCTCTATGAGTTTCTTCTTAAAAGGTATCTCTTTCTTATTGGAATTGAAAAACACATTTCAATGCACAGTTTTATAAAAGGTCTTAAGAAAGTTGTGAGAGCCAGAGGATTCAGGAATTTATTAACCCTTTTTAAGGCAAAAGGACTTCATCTCTGTAGCAATGGGAAGTAATTGAAGAGTTTTAATTGTGTGTGTATCACAAAAATCATATGCATGTATCTTTTTGTGTATGTGTGTGTGGGGGGGGGGTGCTGGGGATTAAACTCCAGGCCTTGTGCATGAGAAGCAATCACTCTACCAACTGAACTATATACCCAGCCCATATGCATGAATATTTATAAATGATCCCCTCTGGTTGCTGAGTACAAAAGAAATTGTTGGAAGAAGGCAAGAGAGGGATACTGAAAGCTAGTAAGAAAATTATTGCAATAATGAGAGATATAAATGGCAGCAGAAGTAGAGTGAAGTCAGAGTTCTGATCAACAAAGATTAGTGAGTGGTTCAACTTGAATGTGTTGATGAGTTTCTTCTATATAACTATTTATAGAGTGATAATCACTCTTAACATAGTAAGGGTAAGTAGCTAGAAATGATTCCAACAATTTAAATTACATAATCTGGAAGTTGTTATAATAACTCCTCATATTTGAGTCAGGCAATTTGAGTAAGCAATATTGTGTGTGTGTGTGTGTGTGTGTGTGTGTGTGTGTGTGTGTGTGTGTTTTATAAACAATGATAATCAATAACTACTGTATAATAGCCATATTAAAAATGAATACTATCCAAGCATCTTTTCACTTTTGGAAAGTAGGAAAAACCAGAAAGAAAAAAGTATCAGGAGAAAAAAAAAATTACTTTCAAGAAACTCATTAATGTCTATACAACCCCTAATTTCACCCTGTCTTCTCTCCATTGTAATTAATTCACTCTAGTCAAACTCAATTAGCTAATAATGTTTTTGTATTTCTGTGTCATGATTTTAGTTTGATTTAGGATCCTTAATGTTGGAAGAGAAGCAAATTGAGTTCGCACCAAATTCCAGTGCATTACTATCTGTTTCCTCTTTTTTCAGAATTTCTACTTTTGTTCTTTGAAGGGTCTCCAGTGATCTTATGCTTAGAGTTGCATTTATAAACTTCTCTAGGGAAATTTTTCAATAGCTTTGTTTTGAAGCAGGAAGCACATCAAGAAAAGAGTTGCTCAGATATGTGTGAAAAGAAATTTCAGGTATACCTACATATTTAAGGGGAAATGTGTGAAAGCTATAATTCTTTAGATGAACTAGAAGTCAGGTCAACCATATTTAGACTTTCACCTTATTCTAACGATTTCATTCTGTTGGAACTTGAATTAAAGTGTTATTTGTCTAATAGATGTTTGAGTGAAGTCGATTGACTCCCTACAGTGTTGAGGTAATATTCACCCTCTTAAAGGTAAGGAAATGTACACCTGATGTGCAAAGATGCTGGGTATTGACTTAATTTGCTCCCATCAGTCTAGCTGAACAACAACAAAAGAGATAAAAACCCTTATTTAAATTCCAAAGGCCAAAAACATTTGAATTCTATTGTGGAGCAAGAATAAATTTTAAAAAATTGAACCTAAATTGAGAATTAGGTAGGTTTGGACTCCAGTTTATTTTGTGATCCAATGGTAGTGAGATGTTACACTAAGGTCCTGAATTCCTTTTTAGTTTATGAAAATGGGAGTTTTGTGGCTGCAGGTGACTGAGAACCAACAAAAACATCTTAGGCAATTGGAATAAAGTATTTATTGACATAATCAAAACTGCACCAGGGGCAAAGATGGAGTGCAGGAATGCCTAGAATTAGGAACTTGAATACCTCCAGAATTTCTCTATTCATTTCTTTTTTTTTATCTCATTCCTCTTAGATCATTTTTTCCCTTCATGGATATTTCACTAGAAATTTCTGTCTCTTGGATCTAATTGGAAACATTCCAGGGAAGAGCTTTGATTAAACTGGCCTACATCAATTATCTACATACAAATCCAGGGGGATGAAATAGCATGATAGACCAGAGCCAGTGCAGTGCCTGACTGAAGTGAGACAAGGATGAGGTCCCCAGATAGAGGGGATGCTAATCAAAGTAGGGGAAAGTGATAGGCAAAAAAAATGTAGATGTCAAATATGCTAAGAAAGTTGTTGTGAGAATTATAAATATATATGCCAAAATATGAAACCTAACCTAGCACATACTAAGCACTTACTGTGTATAGATTTTCTGTTTCTTTCAGTTCCTTCTTTAGAACGGTCAAAACAGTTGAAATTACTCTAACACATCTTAATTTTATCTTTGTGGTCAGACTGGACTTATTTCATCTCTTCAAGGATTCATTTGAAATCCAAGTTTGTTCAATAAAAAATTGGTTTCCAATGAGGAAGACAGCATGAAGTTGTGGTAAATAAGCATATATTTTAGTGTCATATGCAGTTGGGTTCTAATTTTATTTCTGCTACTTGCTAGCTCTCTATACTCGGGCAGTTAATTTTTCCTTATTTATAAAATAGAGATAATGTAAACTTTATAAATCTATAGTAGTATCTTAGAGTATTTGGAAACAAATAAGTAAGTGATAGTTACTATTAAGACAGTTTTGAAGATCCTGGATATTTCAAAAAATTCTTCCCTACCAACTTGTTTTGTGCAGGAGGGAGGAGAACCCGAGTCCCTAAAGGTCACCAGTAGATGTTGAATGAACAGAAACTTCTAAGCACTCATTTGTTAGCTTGTTTATCTTGTTTTTTGTTTGTTTGTTTGTTTTTGTGGTACTGGGGACTAAACCCAGGGTTGTCTACCACTGAGCAACACTCCCAGACCTTTGATTTGAGACAGGGTCTCACTAAGATGCTGAAATATGCCTTGACCTTGCATTCTCCTGCTCCAGCTTCCTGTATCAATGGGATTGTATGGGTGTACCACCTCACATGCCTCCTAAGTGTTCTTGTATTTAAATATTTTCTATGTGGACATACTGTTTTATTTTTTAAAGAAAAAGAAAGTAAAAAACAAAGCATAAATCAATGAGAGCAAGAATGAAAAAACATTCATCGGCTGTGAACACCAGTTTCAGTTTTTCCAGTTCAGGTATTTTCTGACCTTGAAGAAGTCTTTATCTTATTACATTCTTCTGCCCAAATTTCTCATCTGTAAATCTGAAATTAGACACTGTGTTTCAGCATAATAGCTTTTTCTTGCAAAGAAGTAAATGATAAAAGGTACTATAAAAAGTCATATTGTAATAGTGAACTATAATTATCCTGTGATACCAGGTTGTTAAAAAGAACATATGGAGCATTGAATGTTTTCACTAGTCATATGTATCAAAGTAGAAATTAAATATTTTGGTCAATCTGGGAGTTCTGAGGTCTATTAATTTTTAAAAATAAACAAGTCACTTTCACAGTGAGGAAAACACTAACTGCCAATTCAGGTTAGCTCTTAGATGTAACCTCTTAATAAATACACTCACAGGCATGGTCTGTTCCCCACATGGGCTCAGGAGATTAAAAATACAACAAAAATATCAACATGATTTGATATTTTGATGCTCACATCTTTGGGAAGAAGATTTTGTAGAGACAGTACACATCAGCGGCTGAGGTGAGCATGGAGGGGCGTGCTCAGATCTTTCATGAGAGAACTTGCTGGAAGCAGTATTCCTGACAGCCCATACTGCCATCTTCACCCTGCAGCTATTCTCTCCTAGGACTCGGACTCTTTCTACCTAGTGACTGTGCATGGTGAGGGCACTCCAGCCATTCCACAATTGTAGCCCAATATCTGAGCTCCGGGCTTCTCATCAGGCAGCCCAAAGCTTTGTTAGCACTTAACATGATCTGAAGCTCTACTCACAGAATCTTCCTTTTTCTTTCTTTCCTTTTGCAAGTGTCAAACTCACACTGAAGTCTGCTCCTTCCTCTTTATTCCTTATTAGTTTTTCATCCAATTAATCTCTTACATAACTGATTTCATCTTGATCTGCTTCCCAGAGGAAATGTACATGGATAGTTTAAATAAAGTGTTAAAATCAATGATACTGATTGGGTTATTACTAAAATCATAAGATCACACAAGTTATTCTCAAAAATCCTAATGAAAACAACATGCTTACCCTGACTAGTTCTGAATAAATTAGTATTTGCAAGTTTCAATTAGTTTACCAGAAAAATAAAATAAAATAATGAAGCGATCAGTGTTTTGTGTTGCCCTTCTTGTCTACAATATTAGTTTGGGATGGATTTGCACCCTTATCTTCAGGACATTCTAGTCACCAGAAAGACAGTTCTGGGAGAAAGTATAAGGGAAGAAGAAATATTATCATGTTGATGTTTATCAAGGTGGGAGATAACAATTGATGTGGAAAATTTTTGAAAATATAAATTTTAGAAACATCCTGTGGTGTGTACTATGTGAGTGAAGTGATAAGAAATAGATGTGTTAGACAAGCAAGGGTAATTTATTTGGTTTACACACAGGCTGCACAGAGAAGAGTGAAAAATAAGCATATTTTGCACTGTGGAGAGTCTTTCTGTCATCTTAAAGAAATGAGATTTGGCGGAACTAAACAGCTGCAAATAGTGGGGTAAAAGAGAGAAAATATACAAAACTTTTCTACCCAGGAAGGATAGAAAAAAGGTGGTCCTTGAATGAAAATGAAAAGTTGGGTACAATAATGAATTTTAGAGGAAGATGCAGTAGTACAGATATGAAAGAACAAACTTTTATGGTAAGAGTGGTAAGCTTGAGAAAGCTACATATTTTTCCTAAAAAAATGTTTAAAACTTAGAATTTGTTTTTTAATATCCAACCCTAACTATTAAAATTCTATCTCACTCTTTGACTATAGCTTCTGCCATCTGGAGTTTCTATGATTCCTGACATTTTTTGCACCTACTCTAAGTCCTCTCACTAGAGTGCAAATTGATTTGTATAAATATCTACTTCTCCAAAGATATGTTTTAACCTTATCATTACTCCCCATAAGGAATGTGAAATATCAGTGATCAAGCTATGAGAGGTGTGCTTTGACATAACAACAACAACAACAACAACAAAAAGGCCTTGACTTCTCCACTAATATTAAACCATAAGAAACCCTTCCAACTCTGGTTGTACACAGGCTACACCTAAATGTATGTAATCTGAAAGTATGGAGCAGGAGATAAATTTGGATGTGTGGGTTGGAATGTAGACCCAAGAGTTAACATCCAAAAAAAAAGAAAGGAAGGTCACTCATTCATTTACTAAACAAATATTTACTGTTATTTACTTTGAGTCAGGCATTTTTCTAAGTGATGGGGACACAACAGTGATAAATACATAAATTTCTGCCTGTGAATTTTATATTCAAAGATACAGGCAACAAAATTTCTTTATAAATAATTAATGCATATTTTCATAAATATAAAATTTTATTCATAATTGCTAAATACAATGTCCAACAGGGAAAGAGAAGATAGGAGAGTTGGAGACCAGAAATATTTTTTTAAATCAATTAGGAGGAAACATTAAAAAGGTAAACTCAAATGGTGTAAAAATACTTTGTGTAAAACCAGTGACTTGAAAAACTGTGCTCTTTATATGTAATATGAAAGGAATTGCACTCTGCAAGCATGTATAACAAATTAGAATAAATAAATAAATAATAAAAAAATTATGAAGGAAAAAACTATCAAGGATGAAATGGATAAAAGGAAGTTGTTACAGTGGATAGAATGAAGAAACATTCCCATTCTACATTTGACCCTGACCAGGAACAGCCTTTCTACTCTGGAATTTTTAAAATTTCTTCCACCTGGGTTTTCACTCATGGTTTTAAATATTAATGACCTGCTTTATTTTTACCTTGAACGTTGTTGTTGTTATTTTTTTTTAAATTCTGACCTTTTCTTATTTGTGTTCAAGTTTTAGGATATCAGTCTTTCCATCTCTATAGCCATAGCTCATGTTGGATGTTCAGCTTTTCTAATTTATTCATCATTGTCATTTAAGCATCATTTGAGGTAAGGATGAACCTTTCACACTCTCAAAGTAGAGTATCTCCAGAGATTACTATAATTAATCAATTAGCTATTGTGCAATCTTATTATAAACAATCCCCAATGCACTATAAAATATGAGTTGATAGAAAAAAATAGCAGAGCTTATACCAATGTTTACAATAATGCCTCAGAATAAATAAGAAAAGAGGCAAAATTACTGATGTATAACTAGGTATGACAAGCTGGTTCTTTAAATTTGTACTGAAGGAGTCGTAAACTAAGCTGTTTTCATATATTGAAGAATATGGGTCATTGAAATAGGAATTAACTGTTTTCTAAAAATCAATAAATTATGGAATGATGAAAAAAATATTTTGTAGTGTCCTCTGAGAGCACATTAATGCTTTTCTAGAGACTGCATAATTGCTTTGCTCAATTATTTGAAGAAAAGATTGTAATATCTTCTTTGAAAAGAAACCAAATTAGAACTGTGTCAAACTCTACAGCAGCAAGTCTCCAGGGGCTCATGAGAAAGAGTCATTCTGTGTCCCCTCACAGTGTTCCATTTGCAGCAGGCAAGCTGGTTACACCTGGGAATCTCTCTAAATGTGAAGATGAGTCCTTATATATTTTCACAATTTTGGCTACTGGATTGCAAGGTGAACATATGGATCACCCAATTCTCTCTCCGATTGTGTGTTTTCTTTTTCTTTAAGTGATCTGGGCGGGATATATATGTATATAAATTGTGGGTCAATTGGAATATTTTTTAAAAATGAGCACTTTTATGAAATGACTGTTTCCATATTTGGTTTTCCCACTCAGACCTCTAGAATCATGAGTGTAAGAGACAGAGATGAGGTACCCTATTTTGATTCCTAGCTTTAGCAAGAACAGCAAAAAAAAAAATTTTTTTCTTTTTAATTTCTTCACTCCTTTCTGTTTGTTTTTGTTTTTAGCTAGGACTTATGATAAAATAACAAAGTCATTTGGTGGACATGAAGCCAATCCTATACATCTGAACAGTTCACATAATCACACATTCAGAGCCACAAAGGGGCTGCTAGGTTTCTATCTCACCTTCAAGAAGAGCAAACTCCTATGAAATCAAGAGAAAAGTTTCTGTTCTGAATCCCCTCCCCCACCTGTTTATTTTTCAGTTTTCCTTGGATATAATTTGCTTATTGAAATCGTGTATGTTCAAGATGGGCAAATTTATGTTTAGTCTATGTCTAAATTGTGAAATTATCACCAAAGTTAATTAACATTTTTATCACATGGTAACTTGTGTGTGTGTGTGTGTGTGTGTGTGTGTGAGAGAGAGAGAGAGAGAGAGAGAGAGAGAGAGAGCACAGAAGATGTGCTCTCTCTATCTATTTCAAATACACAATGCAGTGTTACTAACTTCAATGACCATGCTGTGCATTAGGAACTGACTTGTCCTACATAACTGAGATGTGCACCCTTTGACTGCCATCTCCCTATCCCCAGCTTACTCTCACAAAATTTGGTAACCACTATTCTATTCTATGCTTTCAGGAATTCTCTTAGTTTAGATTCCATAAATAAATGAGGTCATGCAATAATAGTTCCGGATTTCTTATTTAGAGTTTTAAGCAATCTTCCTAAAGTTGCAGGGATACTAAGTTTTAACTTCAGAGCCTTATTTCTAGACTCAGAATGTTTTCAGGTCATTGTTGCATCCATTTGTAGCAGAGTCTTTCATTTTGAGTCTTCATCATTTAATTTCTATTGAAGCTTTGGCGCTTTTCTGATAAGCTCTGCAGATGGGTGGCTTTTTCTTTTTCTTTTTAATATTTATTTATTTTGCTTTTAGTTGTACACAATGCGTTTATATTTACGTGGAGCTGAGGATCGAACCTGGGCCGCGCACGTGCTAGGCGAGCGCTCTACCCACTGAGCCACATCCCCAGCCCTGGGTGGCTTTTGCATTGGTGGGAATGGCTACATTATGCTATCTATGTTTCTAAGTCTCTCCTATTGCCCAAGTACTAACTGCTATAACATTCTACTTTTAGTTTGCTCATCACTTATGATAACCATGAGTTTGGAAGTTTATTTTAAATTCAAACCACAGAGGCATATATATATATATAGGCATATATATATATATAACTTAGAATCCCAGCTGAAAGGTTTATTCACTCAATAGGAAGTACCTTGATAACATTCCTGGTGGCCAAGCTCAGGGTGGAGTGGTGGTCTTAGTGATTTCATATCTGTGATACTGTGAGACACTGGTCTCTACTTTCTGCTGTGGAGTAGAAACTAGTAAACAAAAGTGAGAAGAGGAAACTGAAAGCACAGCCAAGTTTAGATGCATGAACTGCCAATGCACCAACTAGCTGTGAGAGGTCTTACCTAATGATAAAAGCAAGCTGCAGGCCAGCCAAGAGGCAGTTCTAGGACAACAACCCTTTGTCTGCCCCTGGGATTTCGGTTATAAGGGAGTGTGTTCTAAATGGTTGTGGTTATAAATTCATGAAGAGAATGAATTCAATGGATGTGAAGTGGAAGGGAAAAAGAATGGCAAGCTTGTTTGTTCCATTTTGGTGAACATGGACAGTGGCACCTGGATAGACTTGAGTAGGCTCTTGAGAGCATCAGGGAATCCAGCTTTGAGGAACTGGGAAAAGCAGAAATTAGCAAATTCAAGGCAGTCGAACAGGTTAATTAATGAAAATCATTCAAATGTAAATGTTCTTCTGAAAGTCATTCAGTAGGGAATACTCTTTCAGTTGGGAGAATCAAAAAGCCTAACTAGAAAGAAAATAATAAGAGAACTACCATAAAAAATGTGTCAATTAAAATAAATTAAATGAATGAATACAATTCATAGATCACGAAGACATGAAAAAAGTATATAGCTGGGTTTCTTGGGACTTGAATTTAAAACAACCACAAGAACAGCAACAATACCAACAAAAAGCATGAAGCTAGGCTAATTTTTTCATCATCCAGGGACACTTTGATACTTAAAATTTTGCACACAGAAGGGTGAAATAAAAGACTCTGGGTATTCTATATCCTCCCCCATTTCTCTGCAAACCCACTACATCACTATGTGAGTTAGCTTTTTGTTGCTGTGACTAATAGCCAATAAGAACAACTGAAAGGAAGAAAAGTTTGTTTTGGTTCAAGGGTTCAGAGGTTTAGTCCATGATGGGCCAAGTCCAAAGCTCGGGGCTGTTGAGGCAGAACATCATGGTGGAAGGGCGTCATGGAGATCTGCTTCATTCATAGCAGCCAGAAAGTACAGAGGGAGAACAGGGAAGGAGCCACAGGGAAGATGAACTCTTCCAGGACACACCCCCAGTGACCCACCTCCTCCAGCCATTTATCAGCTGCCACCTAGTTCTTTCAAACTAAGATGGACTAATTAGGTTAGAGCTCTCACAATCCAATTATTTCACCGCCAGACATTTCTGCATTAACACTGGAGTTTGTGTAATCGCCTCATATCCAAACCACAACACCCACTCACCCCAGCCTGTATTTATTAACCAACATTACCTATAAGAGTTTACTGAGGACAAAAATGGTTCTATTGATTTAAAAATTCTAAGAACTCAAACTAGTTGCACACAAGCATTATCTGAATTAGAAACAGAATTTCCTGAGTTATAGAAAAATCTTTATTTTTAATTAAATGTAAAGAGTCATTTCAAAACCACCACTGTAACTTGTGATATTTTTCCAGAAAATTTGCAACAGAATTGTTTCATAAATTTTTTATCAATGTAGCATGGATATGAAAATGCTTTTCTTGATAGAGATTAGGGAGCATTCATTTATGACCTCGGTATATTGGGTGGTGCTAACAAGGAAGAAGAATTAATGGATAGGAGATACCTGAATTATAAATGACACCGTTTCTCAGAGGTAGAATTTCTGGCCCGGGTTCAATTCTCAGCACCATGTAAACATAAATGCATTTCATTGTGTACAACTAAAGCAAATAAATAAATATTAAAAAAATCACCTAGTACAGCAAGCTTTAAAATCTTGAAAGTGAAAAAGACTATTAATGCTAAGGTACCATTAACAAAACTATTGAATTTAATTATTTTGTTGTGGTGGCTTTCTAATGTTATATTTTTAAAGCTATCTTGTATTTGAGAATCATCATATTGGTGTTCAGATATAGAAAATTCCTCTAGCATTTGCTAAATCCAATTTGACCTCATTTCCTGGCACCCACATAACACCTGTGCAGTGAATTAAACTCATCATTTTATTCCTGAAACTGATTGTGCATATATATAGCATTTTTTGTGCTTAGCATATTGGGAAGTTTTACAATGAAATAAATAGAAAAGTGGCAACTACATAATCAATATTCTGATGTATGTTTTCGGGAGTCCAGTATTCTATTTTATATATAGCTGGACTCACCAATTGTACTATTCCAATTTCCCATTTTCCCTCAAAATGAGAATATAATTTATATTAATATAGCATATTGAAATTTTGACCATTTCTTTCATTTTGTCTTAATATCATATAGTTCCAAAAGGTTGGTCTGGCAACTGGAATCTGTTGATAAATGTGCAATTCCACTAGAAATATTACCCACATTCTACCAATGCATAACTTTTTTAAAAAGAACAAAACATTTGGAAAAGTTTTACTTCTTATTAATTACTAAATTTAGATAACTTTACACTGTCCAACATTCCATTTCAGAAACCAAGAGATGGGATTGAATTTGTGGTCATAATCCTTGACCAATTGACCTCCTGGCTCTGGGCCTGTGATGAGGTGGGGCAACACAGTAAGAAGCAAATGGTAGCTCATGATGGCTATAAAGCAAAGACTGGGGAAGAGCAGGGGCTGAGGTCCCCACGCCTCCTTCAAGGAATGTCCCCGTCCCTAATGATCTAACTTACTTCCAGTAGGCCCTGTCTCCTTAAGATTTTGCCACATCCCAGTAGTGCCTAAGGGTAGGAACAACATCACTACATGGCACTTTAGGGGACACTAATGAAAGCCATAGCCAAATCAATCTACCGTTGTTAGCCTCTAAGATGACCAACAATAGTTGTAAGATGGTAATAGAAAATGGTTAAGAAGATAAGCTCTTTATTGGGTACGTATGGCCAATGACTAGTTCTGTTGCTACATTCTCCTGTCCCTGGTTGCTTTGATTTTCTTTTTCCTTCACATTGCTCTCCTATAAGATCTCCATAACAATGACCATCTCAAGCACAGAATTGATAATGCAAAGACAGTGAGTACACAATGAGCTAGTTGTTATTTTTTCTTTTTTTCTTTAATTAAATTTGTTATACATGCTTTCAGAGTGCAATTCCTTTCATATTACATATAAAGAGTACAGTTTTCCAAGTCATGGGTTTTACACAAAATATTTTCATACCATTTGAGCTTTTATACATGCACTTAGTACATTGATGTCAAACTCCTTCTGCCATTGTTTCTATCCCCTTGCCCCTTTTTCCCCCCCACCCCACTTCTTTCTATTTAACATTCCTTCATTTCTCTCACCCGCCCCTCCCTTGCCACTATAATTCAGTATCATCCTAGCAAAGGAATTAATCGACCTTTGTTTTTCTGGGATTGGCTGACTTCACTTAGCATTATTTTCTCCAACTCCATCCATTTACCTGCAAATGCCATAATTTTATTCTCTTTTAGTGCTGAGTAATGTTCCATTGTGTATATATACCAAAGTTTCCCTATCCATTTATCTATTGATGGGCATCGGGGTTGTTTCCACAAACTAGCTATTGTGAATTGTGCTGCTATGAACATTAATGTGCCTGTGTCCCTGTAGTATGCTTTTTTGAAGTCCTTTGGGCATAGACCAAGGAGTGGGATAGGTGGGTCAAATGGTGGTTCATTCCAAATTTTCCTAGGAATCTCCATACTGCTTTCCAAATTGGCTGCACCAATTTGCAGCCCCACCAGCAATGTAAGAGTGTGCACTTTTCCCCATGTCCTTGCCAGCATTCATTATTGTTTGTGTTTTTGATAGCTGCCATTCTGACTGGTGTGAGATGAAATCTTAGAGCAGTTTTGACTTACATTTCTGTAATTGCTAGAGATGTTGAACATTTTTTCATATATTTGTTGATTGATTGTATATCTTCTTCTGAGAAGTGTCTGTTCAGTTCCTTAGCCCATTTATTGATTCGGTTGTTTGTTTTTTTGGTGGGAAGGTTTTTGAGAGCTTTATATATCATTGAAGTTAATGTTCTGTCTGATGTGCATGTGGTAAAGATTTGCTCCCATTCTGTAGGTCCTCTATTCACCTCACTGATTGTTTCCTTTGCTGAGAAAAAGCTTTTTAGTTTGAATCAATCCCATTTATTAATATTTGGTTCTAGTTCTTGCGCTATAGGGGTCTTATTGAGGAAGTTGGGGCCTAATCCAGCATGTTGGAGATTTGGGCCTACTTTTTCCTCTATTAGGTGCAAGGTCTCTGGTTTAATTCCTAGGTCCTTGATCCACTTTGAGTTGAGTTTTGTGCATGGAGAGAGATAGAGGTTTAATTTCATTTTATTACATAAGGATTTCCAGTTTTCCCAACATCATTTGTTGAAGAGGCTGTCTTTTCTCCAATGTATGTTTTTGGCACCTTTGTCTAATATAAGATAACTGTAGATGTGTGGGTTAGTTTCTGTGTCTTCTATTCTGTACCATTGGTCTACTGGTCTATTTTGGTGCCAATACCGTGCTGTTTTAGTATCTATTGCTTTGTAATACAATTTAAGGTCTGGAATAGTAATGCCACCAGCTTCAGTCTTCTTGCTAAAAATTGCTTTGGCTATTCCGGGTCTGTTATATTTCCAGAAGAATTTCATGATTTCTTTTTCTATTTCTATGAGGAATGACATGGGATTTTGATTGGGATTGCATTGAAATTGTACAGTGCTTTTGGTAGAATAGTCATTTTGACAATATTAGTTCTACCTATCTGTAAGAGCCCTAATAAGGAGATAGCTAAGATGGCGGCTAGCTGAGAGCCATAAGAGGTGTTTCAGTATTTTCACCTGATATTCATTCATTTATCTAAGAATCTTTCTATGCCCATGAACACTATGTGATGTACCTGTAAGTTTGAGCTGTTGACACGTGTATACTTGTTAAGGCAAAACGTATTTAACTGGGTGAGGTTGGCTAGAGAGGTGGTTGGAGTTGGAGAGGTTGTTGGAGCCAGAGAGAGAAGTTAGAAGAAGCAAGAATAATGAGCCTATTCATTTTCCAGTCTGCTTCCGAATTCTTTCCTGCGGTATTGTTGCTGCAGACAGCGAGAGCTGCAGGCGGCAACAAGTGGTGGCCCATACGGGGAATTTGGAATTGGCAGATAAGAACTGAGAAGTCTCTAAAGATGGGTTTGAAAATAACCAAGACCCGAGTGATAAAGGCTATGGAAGAATTCTTTGATATAGCTGATAGTGAGGAGGAAAGTGATAATGAAAGCATAGCCTCCGCTGAATCAGATAGGAACAGTAAGGATAGTATTGGTGTGAACTCAAAAATGACGAAGATCCGAGCTGCTAAAGCTATCTGAGATTTATTAGAGATAGCCAAGGAATACGTGCTCTCAATTGAACCTGGGACTCAGGATCTTACTATTAATGAAAATAATAGTAGTGAGGAGGAGTCAAATAACCATGAAAGCACAGCCTCCTCCACTAAGTCAGTTAAGACCAGAAAGGATCGTCAAGTGGAGGAACCACTTGTGCCCTCTGCTCCCTCATGGGTGGAATCCATTACAGAAACCATGAGGGGTATTTCTGAGCATTTGCGTGCCCTTGAGGCAGAGATTAACGGCCTTTCTGAGCGCTTACACGCCCTCGAACGTCAAAACCCGCAGGGACATTGGGACCTGCCAGTATTTGAAAATGAAAATGGGCAGAGGTAACACCAATCCCTATACTTCAAAACAATAAAAAATTTCAAAGAAGCAAGAATGACCTATGGGCCCCAAGCTCCTTTCACGTTGAGTATGTTGGAGTCCCTTAACACTTTAACTTTAACCCCCTCAGACTGGAAAGTTTTATGTAAGTCAGTATTGAGTGGGGGACAATACTTGATTTGGTGGTCATAGTTCCAGGAGTTTTGTGTGGAAACAGCTAGAAAAAATGCGACTGCAGGATTTCCAGACCTTAACGTAGACATGTTAACTGGAGAAGGGCAGTTTGCTGACTTACAGATTCAAATTCAGTATGATCCTGGAGTTTACGCTCAAATATATGCTGCAGCTGTTTAGGCATGGAAAACTTTACAAGGAACTGGTGACTTACAGGGTAGTTTGTCTAAAGTAATTCAGGGACCTAATAAGCCATATGCTGACTTTGCTGATAGGCTTTTGTGAACTGCAGGTAGAGTGTTTGGAGATGTTGATCAAGCTATGCCATTAGTCATTCAGCTGGCATATGAAAATGCCAACAAATGTTGTTAAGACACTATCAGACCATGGAAATCTAAAAGGGACCTTTCAGTATATATAAGATTATGTAAAGATATAAATGACACCTTTGTCACAGGAAATGTGATTGCAGCAGCAATGAGAAGTGCTTCCCCTCAATATTTCACAAAAAGGGCTCAACCTAAAAACTATTATAATCAATCAAGTTATTCTAGACAATATCCCCAAAGAGAAATAAGACCAACCTCATATCGTGCCCCAGGCCGCTGCCCCAGGTGTGAAAAAGGAAACCATTGGGCTAATAATTGCAGATCTAAATTCGATATTTATGGAAACATTTTGTCTAGGAATTCCAAAAACGGGACACGGGGCCTAATGCCCCGGGGCCCACAAATGTAGAAGGCGTTAGAGGAAGAGTATCCTCAAACATCCATCCAGATGATTCCTCGACACAATCCCTCTTACCCATTGACTCCCTTATTAGAGGAACAAGAGGAAATGCAGGACTAGACCTCTGTTCCACCGCCCTGATAGTGCTAATACCTGAAATGGGGGTTCAACTGATTCCCACGGGAGTCAGGGTACCTCTTCCCTCAGGAACTGTAGGACTTATCCTCAGGAAAATCTCTAAAAGCTTATCAGGTTTTCAAGTGACTCCAGGTGTAATAGACTCAGACTACCAAGGAGAAATTAAGATTATGCTTAGTTCATATAGAGGCATTTGCTCTGTTAACCAAGGAGATAGAATTGCTCAGCTGCTTCTCCTTCCCAGTTTACAAGACTCATTTAAGAGTATGCATCAAAATAGGAAAAATAGGGGATTTGGTTCCACTGGCTTGGGACCAATGGCTTGCTGGGTTCAGGATTGTTCACAGAGGCCTATGTGCAAATTAAAAATTCAAGGTATAGAGATGGAGGGATTGATTGATACTGGGGTGCAGGAGCCCTGTTTGGGGAGATAGCTAAGATTGTGGTTGACTATTGGGCCATAGACATTTTTGGGCATTTCCGCCTTCCGTAGTCTCACGGGACTTGGTCTGGGATCTCGCGGGACTTGGTCGAGGATCTCGAGAGATTTGAACAGTGACTCGGCAGATCGAGCGAGCGCCATTGCTGCTCGGGCGCATGGGAAGAGACCAGAGAGAGAAAAGACAGGGTTATCGCTATTGTATAGATATATTGTAGTTTCTTGTAAGATTAAAGAATATTTTCGTCTCCATCCTGTCTCCGGACTCCTTCCCGCGGTGCTGCCGTTCCAGGCTGCAATCCCTTTCCGGCGACTACAGTTGGTGGCCCGTACGGGGAATTCAGCACGGCAGGTAAGAACTGAGAAACCTCGCAGGAGTCTCTAGTCAGAGCAGTTAAAATGGGTTCGAAAATATCTAAGACCCAAGTGTACGAGGCTCTTGATGAATTCTTTGATATAGATGAGTCTGTCGTTAGTGAGGAGGATTTAGAAAACAGTGAAGGCGATCATGAAAGCGTAGATTCCGCTGAGTCAACTAAGACCAGTAAGGAGAGTATTAGAAGCATCCCCAAAATGACAAAGATCTGAGCTGCTAAAGCTATTCAAGATTTATTAGAGATACTTCAAGGATACATGGTCTCAATTGAACCTGGGACTCAGGATGTTACTGAGTCAGTTAGGACCAATGAGAGTAGTAGTAGTGAGGAGGAATTAACTAAAGGTGATTTTGAGAAAATGAACAAAAGGAAATTAAGGAAGACCAAGATAAGGGATCATCAAGTGGAGGAACTTGTGTCCTCTACTCCCCCATGGGTGAAATCAATTACAGAAAATATGAAGGGTATCACTAGGCGTTTGCATACCCTAGAAACAGAAATAAAAAGTCTTTCTGAGCACTTATGTGCTCTCGAGGGTAACTCACAGATACGTTGGGAACTGCCAGTATTTGAACGTGAAAATGGACAGAGGGTCCACCAGCCAGTAGATTTCAAAACAATAAAAAATCTCAAAGAGGCAGTAATGACTTATGGACCCCAAGCTCCTTTCACGTTGAGTATACTGGAGTCCCTTAACACCTTTAGCTTAGCCCCCGCAGACTGGAAACGTCTATGTAAAGCAACATTAAGTGGGGGACAATACTTGGTTTGGCGATCGCAATTTCAAGAACTTTATATAGAAACAGCTAAAAGAAATGCAGAAGCAGGGTTTGGAGACCATAATATAGAAATGCTCACAGGAGAAGGGCAATTCGCAGACGTACAGGATCAAAAATATTATACCCCAGGAGTATATGCTCAGATAAACGCAGCTGCCTTAAAGGCATGGAAAACTGTACAAGGACCTGGGGATCTAGAAGGTAGCTTGTCCAAAGTAATTCAAGGACCTAATGAACCATATGCTGAATTTGCTGATCGACTTTTGAGAACTGCAGGTAGAGTTTTTGGAGACATTGATCAAGTTATGCCATTAGTTGTCCAATTAGCGTACGAAAATGCTAATAAGTATTGCCAGGAAGCCATCAGGCCATGGAAAAATAAAAAGGATCTTTCCATATATATACAATTATGTAAAGATATAAATGATGCTTTGTCACAGGGAATATGATTGCAGCAGCTGTGAGAGATGCTGCCCCTCAAAATTTTACAAGAGCTCAACATAGACATTATAATCAATCAGGATATTCTAGGCAAAATTATCATAATCAATCAGGCTATTCTAGGCAAAATCCTAAAAGAGAAATAAGACCAAATTCATACCGTGCTCCAGGTTGCTGCCCCAGGTGTAAGAAAGGAAATCATTGGGCCAATAAATGCTATTTAAAATTTGACATCCATGGAAATCCTTTGTTCAGGAATTCAAAAAACGGGGCAAGGGGCCCAATGCCCCGGGGCCCACAAATGTACGAGGCATTGGAGGAGGAGTATCCTCAAGCATCCACTCAGATGCTTCCCCGACACAATCCCTATTACCCATCCACCCCCTCGCCAGAGGAACAGGAGGAAATGCAGGATTAGACCTCTGTTCCACTGCCCGAATAGTGTTAACACCTGAAATGGGGGTTCAACTGATTCCCACAGGAGTCAGGGGACCTCTTCCCTCAGGGACTGTAGGACTTATTATCGGGCGAAGTCCTGAGAGCTTATTAGGTTTGCAAGTGACCCCAGGTGTAATAAACTCAGACTATAAAGGGGAAATAAAAATAATGCTTAGCTCACCCCAAAGTATAAGTTCTATTAATCAGGGAGATAGAATTGCTCAGCTGCTCCTCCTTCCAAATTTACATAAGTCATTTAAAATGAATATGCCTCTAAATAGGAACAATAGAGGATTTTGTTCCACTGATTCGAAACTCATGGTTTGCTGGGTTCGGGACTGTACAAGGAGGCCTATGTGTAAAATAAGAATCCAAGGAATAGAAATGGAGGGTCTTATAGATACTGGAGCTGATTCTTCCATCATTAACTACGTCAATGGCCCAAACACTGGCCTCTGCAAAAAGCTTCAACCAGTTTAAGAGGCTTGGGATATAATAACCTCCCAGAAAAAAGTGCGGTAATTTTAAAATGGGAGGATGATGAAGGACATAAAGGCACGTTTCAGCCTTATGTTTTACCTAATCTACCGGTTACTTTATGGGGAAGAGATATTTTACAACAAATGGGAGTACACCTTGCAACCAAACCTGCAGGTGTTAAATGTAAAAATCTACAGAGTAATCTTAACCCTATAAGAAATCATCAAAAAGCACAGGGTAAGCTTAACCCTAAAAGAAATCATTATCATATAGGAAAAAGACATTTTTCTTCGGGGCCACTGAGAAAATAATTTTGAAAATACCATGGCTTTCTGATAAGCCAGTGTGGGTCCCTCAGTGGCCCCTATCTAAAGAGGAATTACAAGCGGCCCACCTACTAGTTCAGGAACAATTAGAAGCAGGACATATAGAACCTTCCACCTCTCCCTGGAATTCCCCCATATTTGTGATCAAGAAAAAATCAGGAAAATGGCGATTATTACATGATCTTAGACAAATTAATAAAACCATGCAAGTCATGGGCCCTACTCAACCTGGACTTTCGAATCCTATAGCTATTCCAAAAAATTTCCATGTTATTAGTCTTGATATAAAGGATTGCTTCTTTTCTATTCCCCTACATCCTCTGGATGCCCCCAGGTTTGCCTTTTCAGTTCCTTCTATTAACAATAATGGCCCTGATCAGAGATATCAATGGAAGGTTTTGCCACAGGGAATGGCTAATAGCTCCACCATATGCCAAATATATGTGGACAAGGCCATCCAACCCATTAAAAATAAATATCCAAACCTCATGTGTCTACATTACATGGATGATATTTTATTGGCCAACCCTAATCAAAAAATCTTATTTAATATATTCAGTGACGTGGTAGAAAATTTAAAAAAATACGGATTATATATAGCAGAAGAAAAAGTTCAAACCAGATCTCCCATATTATATTTAGGATTTAAAATCATGGATACTTTTGTTAGACCCCCCAAAATTTTAATAAATAAAGAACATTTAACCACCCTCAATGATTTCCAAAAACTACTGGGAGACATTAATTGGCTTCGCCCTACACTAAACCTCACTACTGGCCAATTAAAACCTTTATTTGATATCCTTCGAGGGGACCCTGATTCATCCTCACCGCGAACATTGACTCCTGATGCTAGGAAAGCTTTAAAGGTAGTAGAAAAAGCCATCGAAGGAGCTCATTGGGACAGATTTGATTTAACTCAACCGCTGATATTGATTATTATTTCTTCACAATATACACCCACAGGAGTATTTTGGCAACAAGGGCCTTTATTATGGATACATTTGCCTGTCTCTCCTAAAAGCATAATTGAGTCTTATATGGTGGCTAAACTTATTCTTCAAGGGCTTAAAACTTTTACTAAAATATTTGGCATACACCCTGCTACTATTATTACTCCCTATTCATCGTCACAGATTGAATATTTATGCTTCAACGATAATGACTGGGCTATAGCTAGATGCTCTACCTCTGCAAATTTTGATAATCACCTTCCTAAGTCTCCTATATTGTCTTTTTGTATTAATCATCCTATTATATTTCCACAGGTAATAAAAAAATCAACCTATTCCTAAGGCATTTAATGTATTTACAGATGGGTCCTCAAATGGTACTGCTGCAGTAGTCACTACAAAAGAAAATATGACTTACATAACTGCACACAAATCAGCTCAACTAGTGGAATTGGAAGCTGTGGTAAGAGCTCTGGAAAATTTTAGAGACCAGCCCATAAACATTTTTTCAGATAGCCACTATATTGTACAAGCCATCCCAAAATTAGAGTTAGCAGGACCAATAGCACCTCATACTCCAGCTTTTAAATTGTTTTATCAAATACAAAAACTTTTGTGGGCAAGAAAAGAACCTCTATTCATAGGCCATATTAGAGCACATACTAATTTGCCTGGCCCCCTCCATGAAAGTAATCAAAAGGCTGATGAACTTACAAAAACAATATTTATACTTTCAGCGCTACAACAAGCTACTTTATTTCATTCCCAGTTTCACGTCAACAGCACCACTTTGCAACGTAGGTTTAAAATCACATAGGAGCAAGCCAGAACAATTGTAAAAGATTGTAAATCTTGTATGACACATTTGCCCAATCCTCATTTTGGTGTTAACCCTAGAGGATTAATGCCCAATCATTTGTGGCAGATGGATGTTACTCATGAGCCAAGTTTTGGAAAACTGCGATTTATTCATGTAACCATAGATACATGCTCAGGCATGATTTTTGCTTCCTTACATTCCGGAGAAAAAGTTAAAGATGTCACATCTCATTGTTTACAAGCTTTTGCTGCATTGGGCATCCCCAAAATGCTTAAAACAGATAATGGCCCCGCATATACGTCCTCATCTTTCAAAGAGTTTTGCGCAAAATTCAACATATCCCATAAAACAGGCATCCCATACAATCCTCAGGGTCAGGGCATTATTGAAAGAGCAAACCGCACACTAAAAGTTATGTTGTTAAAACAGAAAGAAGGAAACTGGAAAAATCCTAAGGACAGATTGGCAGTTGCCCTGTTTACCTTAAATTTTTTAACTTTAGACTCTGATGGTTATTCTGCTGGAGACAGACATTGGAACCCACATCAACAACATAAACCTCTGGTTTACTGGAAGGATGTTCTTTCAGGTACATGGAAAGGTCCAGATCCAGTGTTAACTTGGGGGAGAGGATCTGTTTGTGTTTTTCCAAAGCATGAATCCTCTCCAATATGGATACCATCTAGATTAATAAAGCAAGTACCAAATCAAAAGGATCAAGATGAAGTTGTTGAGGAATCAAGATTAATAAAAAAGGTACAAAATCAAGAGGACCATGATGAAGATATGGAATGATTCCCTTAAAAGAGTCCTTCAAAATATGTCACAACTTAAGTGTCATTCCTCCCGGCTGGGACGAAGAGATCTCTCTTTAGTGTGCACACAATTGTATTTTTTTTATATGTGTGTTTATGTCTGTGTATTTGTCTAAATTTTATGTTAATGTGATGTCACAAATATATGTTTTGTATGTGCGTCTGTCTGTCCAGTCTGACATCAAAAATAACAAAGCGCTTGTGAATATAATATATATATATATATATATATATATATATATATATATATATATGGATCCAAATAACTCTAATTCATTTAAGTTTAAGAGTATTCTAATTGGGTAAATAATTTAATAAGTGAAGGTACCTTCAATTTTGTTTTATAGGTGTCCCAGGGATTTCTCTTAAGTGAAAAATATGACTAGGGCTGTATAATCTGATATTTTGGTGTTTTGACATAAGGTTGCTTATTTGTTATTAACTTCATTTGTTTAATAAATGATTAATTTCAATCATTTCAACAGGTAAAGGACTGCTGTGTATGCAGAAACTCGAGAGTTCCAGCTAACAAATTATTTCTCCAAAGTGCTTTTAGTTTTTCTTTAATCTATCTTTAATACAGTAAATACCCTCAGTCTTTCTTTGTTTTGTTCTAAATATGATGTTTTGCCAGCTTATGTTTGTGGGAGCTCAGGCTGCAATGTGTGTGAGCAGAAATCAACTTTAATTTTCTAATCTAATAATTCTATTTTTTAGTTTGACAACTCGCCTCTTGACTCAGTGCTGGAATAGCACTGCCTTTCCTTTAATAATTGATGCTTGAGTCTCTAGGGAGCTGGCCCTGAAGATTTGCCGGTGGCATTGTCTAGACATAAAAAAAGACGGCTGCTGCTACAGATGCAGGGATCGCGGTCGCTGCAAGCATCACTGCTGCTCAAATGTCAAACAACCTCACCAGCAGTGTGGCCTCTGCTCTGCATGCATGGTGCCTCCTAGATCTACGTGTTATTACAAGTGGACATTTTGATCTTTCATTGTTTGGGACTTCATGGGACAGTACCTTGGGGGTATTTGTTTAGACAACTCAGTGTGTTACTTGATAGAACTTAAGGCAGCTGATTTGTTTAAAGAATTTGATATGCTATGCAATTTGGCTCGTCACCAAAAGTCTTGTTGCCTTAAAGCCGCAGCATCTCCCCACAATTGGACGGCTGTTAGTCATCTTACACAGTCGATCCTAAAGGGCTCCATTGGATGGCTGGTTAGCCAATGACAGGTAAGATCCCCAGAGGGGGACAACCTAAGACAGGCACAGTCGCACGGGATAGTCTCATGTGGCCGACATATCAACCTAAGACAGGAGTCAAGGGCACAGCCTTGATTATCCGATGACGGGTAAGAATGTTGGTTGCACATAGACATCCTAGAGCATCCCCTCTTTTAAAACAAAAGGGGGAAATGCAGGAGCCCTGTTTGGGGAGATAGCTAAGATTGCGGTTGACTATTGGGCCATAGACATTTTTGGGCATTTCCGCCTTCCGTAGTCTCACGGGACTTGGTCTGGGATCTTGCGGGACTTGGTCGAGGATCTCGAGAGATTTGAACAGTGACTCGGCAGATTGAGCGAGCGCCATTGCTGCTCGGTGCGCATGGGAAGAGACCAGAGAGAGAAAAGACAGGGTTATCACTATTGTATAGATATATTGTATTTTCTTGTAAGATTAAAGAATATTTTCGTCTCCATCCTGTCTCCGGACTCCTTCCCGCGGCGCTGCCGTTCCAGGCTGCAATCCCTTTCCGGCGACTACATCTATGTAAAGCAACATTAAGTGGGGGACAATACTTGGTTTGGCGATCGCAATTTCAAGAACTTTATATAGAAACAGCTAAAAGAAATGCAGATGCAGGGTTTGGAGACCATAATATAGAAATGCTCACAGGAGAAGGGCAATTCGCAGACGTACAGGATCAAAAATATTATACCCCAGGAGTATATGCTCAGATAAACGCAGCTGCCTTAAAGGCATGGAAAAACTGTACAAGGACCTGGGGATCTACAAGGTAGCTTGTCCAAAGTAATTCAAGGACCTAATGAACCATATGCTGAATTTGCTGATCGACTTTTGAGAACTGCAGGTAGAGTTTTTGGAGACATTGATCAAGTTATGCCATTAGTTGTCCAATTAGCGTACGAAAATGCTAATAAGTATTGCCAGGAAGCCATCAGGCCATGGAAAAATAAAAAGGATCTTTCCATATATATACAATTATGTAAAGATATAAATGATGCCTTTGTCACAGGGAATATGATTGCAGCAGCTGTGAGAGATGCTGCCCCTCAAAATTTTACAAGAGCTCAACATAGACATTATAATCAATCAGGATATTCTAGGCAAAATTATCATAATCAATCAGGCTATTCTAGGCAAAATCCTAAAAGAGAAATAAGACCAAATTCATACCGTGCTCCAGGTTGCTGCCCCAGGTGTAAGAAAGGAAATCATTGGGCCAATAAATGCTATTTAAAATTTGACATCCATGGAAATCCTTTGTTCAGGAATTCAAAAAACGGGGCAAGGGGCCCAATGCCCCGGGGCCCACAAATGTACGAGGCATTGGAGGAGGAGTATCCTCAAGCATCCACTCAGATGCTTCCCCGACACAATCCCTATTACCCATCCACCCCCTCGCCAGAGGAACAGGAGGAAATGCAGGATTAGACCTCTGTTCCACTGCCCGAATAGTGTTAACACCTGAAATGGGGGTTCAACTGATTCCCACAGGAGTCAGGGGACCTCTTCCCTCAGGGACTGTAGGACTTATTATCGGGCGAAGTCCTGAGAGCTTATTAGGTTTGCAAGTGACCCCAGGTGTAATAAACTCAGACTATAAAGGGGAAATAAAAATAATGCTTAGCTCACCCCAAAGTATAAGTTCTATTAATCAGGGAGATAGAATTGCTCAGCTGCTCCTCCTTCCAAATTTACATAAGTCATTTAAAATGAATATGCCTCTAAATAGGAACAATAGAGGATTTTGTTCCACTGATTCGAAACCCATGGTTTGCTGGGTTCGGGACTGTACAAGGAGGCCTATGTGTAAAATAAGAATCCAAGGAATAGAAATGGAGGGTCTTATAGATACTGGAGCTGATTCTTCCATCATTAACTACGTCAATGGCCCAAACACTGGCCTCTGCAAAAAGCTTCAACCAGTTTAAGAGGCTTGGGATATAATAACCTCCCAGAAAAAAGTGCGGTAATTTTAAAATGGGAGGATGATGAAGGACATAAAGGCACGTTTCAGCCTTATGTTTTACCTAATCTACCGGTTACTTTATGGGGAAGAGATATTTTACAACAAATGGGAGTACACCTTGCAACCAAACCTGCAGGTGTTAAATGTAAAAATCTACAGAGTAATCTTAACCCTATAAGAAATCATCAAAAAGCACAGGGTAAGCTTAACCCTAAAAGAAATCATTATCATATAGGAAAAAAGACATTTTTCTTCGGGGCCACTGAGAAAATAATTTTGAAAATACCATGGCTTTCTGATAAGCCAGTGTGGGTCCCTCAGTGGCCCCTATCTAAAGAGGAAATTACAAGCGGCCCACCTACTAGTTCAGGAACAATTAGAAGCAGGACATATAGAACCTTCCACCTCTCCCTGGAATTCCCCCATATTTGTGATCAAGAAAAAATCAGGAAAATGGCGATTATTACATGATCTTAGACAAATTAATAAAACCATGCAAGTCATGGGCCCTACTCAACCTGGACTTTCGAATCCTATAGCTATTCCAAAAAATTTCCATGTTATTAGTCTTGATATAAAGGATTGCTTCTTTTCTATTCCCCTACATCCTCTGGATGCCCCCAGGTTTGCCTTTTCAGTTCCTTCTATTAACAATAATGGCCCTGATCAGAGATATCAATGGAAGGTTTTGCCACAGGGAATGGCTAATAGCTCCACCATATGCCAAATATATGTGGACAAGGCCATCCAACCCATTAAAAATAAATATCCAAACCTCATGTGTCTACATTACATGGATGATATTTTATTGGCCCAACCCTAATCAAAAAATCTTATTTAATATATTCAGTGACGTGGTAGAAAATTTAAAAAAATACGGATTATATATAGCAGAAGAAAAAGTTCAAACCAGATCTCCCATATTATATTTAGGATTTAAAATCATGGATACTTTTGTTAGACCCCCCAAAATTTTAATAAATAAAGAACATTTAACCACCCTCAATGATTTCCAAAAACTACTGGGAGACATTAATTGGCTTCGCCCTACACTAAACCTCACTACTGGCCAATTAAAACCTTTATTTGATATCCTTCGAGGGGACCCTGATTCATCCTCACCGCGAACATTGACTCCTGATGCTAGGAAAGCTTTAAAGGTAGTAGAAAAAGCCATCGAAGGAGCTCATTGGGACAGATTTGATTTAACTCAACCGCTGATATTGATTATTATTTCTTCACAATATACACCCACAGGAGTATTTTGGCAACAAGGGCCTTTATTATGGATACATTTGCCTGTCTCTCCTAAAAGCATAATTGAGTCTTATACCTCCATGGTGGCTAAACTTATTCTTCAAGGGCTTAAAACTTTTACTAAAATATTTGGCATACACCCTGCTACTATTATTACTCCCTATTCATCGTCACAGATTGAATATTTATGCTTCAACGATAATGACTGGGCTATAGCTAGATGCTCTACCTCTGCAAATTTTGATAATCACCTTCCTAAGTCTCCTATATTGTCTTTTTGTATTAATCATCCTATTATATTTCCACAGGTAATAAAAAATCAACCTATTCCTAAGGCATTTAATGTATTTACAGATGGGTCCTCAAATGGTACTGCTGCAGTAGTCACTACAAAAGAAAATATGACTTACATAACTGCACACAAATCAGCTCAACTAGTGGAATTGGAAGCTGTGGTAAGAGCTCTGGAAAATTTTAGAGACCAGCCCATAAACATTTTTTCAGATAGCCACTATATTGTACAAGCCGTCCCAAAATTAGAGTTAGCAGGACCAATAGCACCTCATACTCCAGCTTTTAAATTGTTTTATCAAATACAAAAACTTTTGTGGGCAAGAAAAGAACCTCTATTCATAGGCCATATTAGAGCACATACTAATTTGCCTGGCCCCCTCCATGAAAGTAATCAAAAGGCTGATGAACTTACAAAAACAATATTTATACTTTCAGCGCTACAACAAGCTACTTTATTTCATTCCCAGTTTCACGTCAACAGCACCACTTTGCAACGTAGGTTTAAAATCACATAGGAGCAAGCCAGAACAATTGTAAAAGATTGTAAATCTTGTATGACACATTTGCCCAATCCTCATTTTTTTGGTGCCCAATCATTTGTGGCAGATGGATGTTACTCATGAGCCAAGTTTTGGAAAATTGCGATTTATTCATGTAACCATAGATACATGCTCAGGCATGATTTTTGCTTCCTTACATTCCGGAGAAAAAGTTAAAGATGTCACATCTCATTGTTTACAAGCTTTTGCTGCATTGGGCATCCCCAAAATGCTTAAAACAGATAATGGCCCCGCATATACGTCCTCATCTTTCAAAGAGTTTTGCGCAAAATTCAACATATCCCATAAAACAGGCATCCCATACAATCCTCAGGGTCAGGGCATTATTGAAAGAGCAAACCGCACACTAAAAGTCATGTTGTTAAAACAGAAAGAAGGAAACTGGAAAAATCCTAAGGACAGATTGGCAGTTGCCCTGTTTACCTTAAATTTTTTAACTTTAGACTCTGATGGTTATTCTGCTGGAGACAGACATTGGAACCCACATCAACAACATAAACCTCTGGTTTACTGGAAGGATGTTCTTTCAGGTACATGGAAAGGTCCAGATCCAGTGTTAACTTGGGGGAGAGGATCTGTTTGTGTTTTTCCAAAGCATGAATCCTCTCCAATATGGATACCATCTAGATTAATAAAGCAAGTACCAAATCAAAAGGATCAAGATGAAGTTGTTGAGGAATCAAGATTAATAAAAAAGGTACAAAATCAAGAGGACCATGATGAAGATATGGAATGATTCCCTTAAAAGAGTCCTTCAAAATATGTCACAACTTAAGTGTCATTCCTCCCGGCTGGGACGAAGAGATCTCTCTTTAGTGTGCACACAATTGTATTTTTTTTATATGTGTGTTTATGTCTGTGTATTTGTCTAAATTTCATGTTAATGTGATGTCACAAATATATGTTTGTATGTGCGTCTGTCTGTCCAGTCTGACATCAAAAATAACAAAGCGCTTGTGAATATAATATATATATATATATATATATATATATATATATATATATATATGGATCCAAATAACTCTAATTCATTTAAGTTTAAGAGTATTCTAATTGGGTAAATAATTTAATAAGTGAAGGTACCTTCAATTTTGTTTTATAGGTGTCCCAGGGATTTCTCTTAAGTGAAAAATATGACTAGGGCTGTATAATCTGATATTTTGGTGTTTTGACATAAGGTTGCTTATTTGTTATTAACTTCATTTGTTTAATAAATGATTAATTTCAATCATTTCAACAGGTAAAGGACTGCTGTGTATGCAGAAACTCGAGAGTTCCAGCTAACAAATTATTTCTCCAAAGTGCTTTTAGTTTTTCTTTAATCTATCTTTAATACAGTAAATACCCTCAGTCTTTCTTTGTTTTGTTCTAAATATGATGTTTTTGCCAGCTTATGTTTGTGGGAGCTCAGGCTGCAATGTGTGTGAGCAGAAATCAACTTTAATTTTCTAATTTAATAATTCTATTTTTTTAGTTTGGCAACTCGCCTCTTGACTCAGTGCTGGAATAGCACTGCCTTTCCTTTAATAATTGATGCTTGAGTCTCTAGGGAGCTGGCCCTGAAGATTTGCCGGTGGCATTGTCTAGACATAAAAAAAGACGGCTGCTGCTACAGATGCAGGGATCGCGGTCGCTGCAAGCATCACTGCTGCTCAAATGTCAAACAACCTCACCAGCAGTGTGGCCTCTGCTCTGCATGCATGGTGCCTCCTAGATCTACGTGTTATTACAAGTGGACATTTTGATCTTTCATTTTTTGGGACTTCATGGGACAGTACCTTGGGGGTATTTGTTTAGACAACTCAGTGTGTTACTTGATAGAACTTAAGGCAGCTGATTTGTTTAAAGAATTTGATATGCTATGCAATTTGGCTTGTCACCAAAAGTCTTGTTGCCTTAAAGCCGCAGCATCTCCCCACAATTGGACGGCTGTTAGTCATCTTACACAGTCGATCCTAAAGGGCTCCATTGGATGGCTGGTTAGCCAATGACAGGTAAGATCCCCAGAGGGGGACAACCTAAGACAGGCACAGTCGCACGGGATAGTCTCATGTGGCCGACATATCAACCTAAGACAGGAGTCAAGGGCACAGCCTTGATTATCCGATGACGGGTAAGAATGTTGGTTGCACATAGACATCCTAGAGCATCCCCTCTTTTAAAACAAAAGGGGGAAATGCAGGAGCCCTGTTTGGGGAGATAGCTAAGATTGCGGTTGACTATTGGGCCATAGACATTTTTGGGCATTTCCGCCTTCCGTAGTCTCACGGGACTTGGTCTGGGATCTTGCGGGACTTGGTCGAGGATCTCGAGAGATTTGAACAGTGACTCGGCAGATTGAGCGAGCGCCATTGCTGCTCGGGTGCATGGGAAGAGACCAGAGAGAGAAAAGACAGGGTTATCACTATTGTATAGATATATTGTATTTTCTTGTAAGATTAAAGAATATTTTCGTCTCCATCCTGTCTCCGGACTCCTTCCCCGCGGCGCTGCCGTTCCAGGCTGCAATCCCTTTCCGGCGACTACACTGGGGCTGACTCTTTCATCATCAGTCTACGACAATGGCCCAAGCACTGGCCTCTGCAGAAGGCTTCAACCAGTTTAAGAGGCTTGGGATATACTAACAGCCCAGAACAAAGTGCAATAGTTTTAAAATGGGAAGATGATGAAGGGCATAAAGGAACATTTCAGCCTTATGTTTTGTCCAGCTTGCCAGTTACCTTATGGGGAAGAGATATTTTGCAACAAATGGGAGTACACCTCGCAACCAAGCCCACAGGTGTTAAAAATAAAAATCTACAGGGTAATCCTAACCCTATTAAGCTTAAAAAAAATCATCATCAAAAAGGTAAATGATATTTTTTTCAGGGGCCACTGAGAAAACAATTTTGAAAATACCATGGCTTTCTGATAAGCCAGTGTGGGTCCCTCAGTGGCCCCTATCTAGAGAAAAATTACAAGCGGCCCACCTACTAGTTCAAGAACAACTAGAAGCAGGACATATAGAACCTTCCACCTCTCCCTGGAATTCCCCCATATTCGTGATCAGGAAAAAATCAGGAAAATAGTGATTGTTACATGATCTTAGAGAAATCAATAAAACCATGCAAATTATGGGCCCTACCCAACCTGGACTTCCTAATCCTGTAGCTTTTCCTAAAAATTTCTTGATATAAAGGCTTGTTTCTTTTCTATTCCTCTACATCCTCTAGATGCCTCCAGGTTTGCTTTTTCAGTTCCTTCTATTAATAATAATGGCCCTGATCAATGATATCAATGGAAAGTTTTACCCCAGGAAATGGCTAATAGCACCACTATATGTCAAATCTATGTAGATAAAGTTATTCAGCCTATCAAGAACAAACACCCAAAACTTATGTGCCTCCATTATATGGATGATGTTTTGCTTGCTCATCCTAATCAAGTAGTCTTATTCACCATATTTAGCAATATATCAGAAAACTTGAAACAATATGGACTAAACATTGCTGAAGAAAAGGTTCAAACTAGATCTCCAATATTATATCTAGGATTCCAAATTATGGATACTTTTATTAGGCCTCAAAAAATTTTAATAAATAAGGAACATTTGGCCACTCTTAACGATTTCCAAAAATTGCTGGAAGACATTAATTGGCTTCACCCTACACTAAGCCTCACCACTGGCCAATTAAAACCCTTATTTGATATTCTTCGTGGGAACCCTGATTCATCTTCACCGAGAACATTGACTCCTGATGCTAGGGAAGCTTTAAAGTTGGTAGAAAAGGCAATTGAAGGATCCCATTGTGATAGAATTGATTTTGCTCAACCGCTGATATTAATCATTATTTCTTCACAATATACACCCACGGGAGTATTTTGGCAACAGGGGCCTTTATTATGGATACATTTGCCTGTCTCTCCTAAAAGTACAATTATTTACCTGTCTCTCCTAAAAGTACAATTGAGTCTTATACCTCCATGGTGGCTAAACTTATTCTTCAAGGACTTAAGACTTCTACTAAAATATTAGGCATTCACCCCGCTAATAATATTACTCCCTATTCATCATCACAGGTTGAATATTTGTGCTTCAGTGATAATGATTGGGTATAGCTAGATGCTCTACTTCTGCAAATTTTGATAACCATCTTCCTAAGTCTCCTATACTATCTTTTTGTATCAATCATCCCATTATATTTCCACAGGTAATAAAAAATCAACCTATTCCTAAGGCATTAAATGTATTTACAGATGGGTCCTCTAATGGTACTACTGCAATAGTCACTCAAAAAGAAAATATGATTCATATTACTTCCCATAAATCAGCTCAATTAGTAGAACTTGAATCTATTATTATGGCTCTTGAAAGTTTTAAAAAACAGCCCATAGATATTTTTTCAGACAGCCACTATATTGCACATGCTGTCCCTAAATTGGAGCTAGCAGGTCCAATAGCACCTCATACTCCAGACTTTAAATTGTTTTTTTTCAAATTTAAAACCTTCTATGGGAACGTAAAGAGTCTTTGTTTATTGGACATATCAGTGCTCATACTAGTTTGCCTGGTCCTTTCCAAGAAGGTAATCAAAAGGACAATGCCCTCACTCAAACAATCTTTATATTTTCAGCAGTCCAACAAGCTACCTCGTTCTATTCTCAATTTCATGTTAATAGTACTACTTTACAACAAAGGTTCAAAATAACTGAAGATCAAGCTCGAACAATTGTGAAGGCTTGTCAATCTTGTGTGACACATTTTCCCAATCCACATTATGGGGTTAACCCAAGAGGATTAATGCCCAATCATTTGTGGCAGATGGATGTCACTCATGAGCCAAGTTTTGGAAAATTGCAATTTATTCATGTGACCATAGATACATGCTCAGGCATGATTTTTGCTTCTTTACATGCTGGAGAAAAAGTTAAAGATGTTACATCTCATTGTCTACAAGCTTTTGCTGCATTGGGCATTCCCAAAATGCTTAAAACAGACAATGGCCCTGCATATACGTCCTCATCTTTCAAACAGTTTTGAGCAAAATTCAGTATACTCCATAAGACAGGTATTCCGTATAATCCTCAAAGCCAAGGTATAATTGAATGAGCTAATCACACACTCAAACTTATGCTTTTGAAACAAAAAGAAGGAAATTGGACAAATCCTAGGGACAGATTGGCTGTTACCCTTTTTACTTTAAATTTTTTTAACTTTGGATTCTAAAGGATATTCGGCTGGAGACAGACACTGGAATCCACACCAACAACATAAACCTTTGGTTTACTGGAAGGATGTTCTTTCAGGCACATGGAAGGGCCCAGATTCAGTATTAATTTGGGGGAGAGGATCTCTTTGTGTTTTTCCACAGCACGAATCCTCCCCAGTATGGATACCATCAAGATTAATAAAACAGGCACCAAATCAAAAGGACCAAGATGAAGTTGTTGTGGAATGATTCCCTTAAAAGAGTCTGTCAATAAATTCACAACTTAAGTCTCATTCCTCCTGGCTGGGATGAGCAGATCTCTCTTTAGTGTGCACACAACTGTATTTTTTCTTTTTTATATATGTCTTTATGTCTGTGTGCTTGTCTAGATTTCATGTAAATGTGACATCACAAATATATGTCTTTATGTTTGTGTGTCTGTCCAATGTGACGTCACAAATAACAAAAACCGAGCGCTCATGAAAATAAATAATATATATATTAAAAAATATATATATGTATATATATATATGGACCAAATAACTTTAATTCATTTAAGTTAAGAGTATTAAAAGTGGGTAAACAATTAAAAAGTGAAGGTACCTTCAATCTTAATTTATAGGTGTCTCTAGGACTTCTCTTCAGCAAAGAATATGACTAATACTATATAACCTGATATTTTTGGTATTTGACATGGGATTGTTTATTTGTAATTAACTTTATTTGTTAAATAGCTGATTAATTTAAATTGTTTCAACAGGTATATTCATGGAAGGTTGCTGTGTATGCAGAGGCTCAGGGGTTCCAGCTAACAAATTATTTTTCTAAAATGTTCTTTGCTTTTCTTTAAATTATCTTAAATATATTTTGTCAGCTAAATACCCTCAGTCTTTCTTTAATCCATTTTGAATGTGATAATTTGCCAGCTTATGTTTGTGGGGGCTCAAGCAGCAATGTGTGTGAGCAGAGATCAACTTCAATTACCTGATCTAATAATACAACTTTTTCGTCTGACAACTCGCTTCTTGACTCAGTGCTGGAATGGCACTGCCTTTCCTCTAATGATTGATGCTTGAGTTTCTAGGTAGCGGGCCCTGAAAATTTGCCGGTGCCATTGTCTAGACATAAAAAAGATGGTTGCTGCTACAGCTGCAGGGATCACAATCACTACAAGCATCCCTGCTGCTCAAGCATCAAACTTCACCAGTAGTGTGGCTTCTGTTCTGCATGCACGAGGCCTCCTGGATCAATGTGTTAGCAAATGGACATTTTGATATATCTTTCTATATTTTGGACATTGCATGGGACAATGCCTTGTGGATATTTGTCTAGAGAACTCAGTGCGTTACTTAATGGAACTTAGGGCAGCTGATTTATTTAAAAAACAAAACAAAACAAAACAAAACTTGATAGGCTATGGAACTTGGCTTGTCAGCACAAAGCTTGCCGCCTTAGAACCGAAGCATCTCCTCATGTTTGGTTGGCTCGATTGGACGGCTGGTAGTCAATGAAGGGTAAGATCCCCAGAGGGGGACAACCTAAGACAGGCATAGTCGATCCGGATGTGGTGAGGGTCGTCACCCATCCACGGGAAAGTCTCATGTGGCCGACATATCAACCTAAGACAGGAGTCAAGGGCACAGCCTTGATTATCCGATGACGGGTAAGAATGTTGGTTGCACATGTAGACGCCCTAGAGCTATCCCTCTTTTAAAGTAAAAGGGAGGAAATGTAAGAGCCCTAATAAGGAGATAGCTAAGATGGCGGCTAGCTGAGAGCCATAAGAGGTGTCTCAGTATTTTCACCTGATATTCATGCATTTATCTAAGAATCTTTCTATGCCCGTGAACACTATGTGACGCACTTGTAAGTTTGAGCTGTTGACACGTGTATACTTGTTAAGGCAAAAAGTATTTAACTGGGTGAGGTTGGCGAGAGAGGTGGCTGGAGTTGGAGAGGTTGTTGGAGCCAGAGAGAGAAGTTAGAAGAAGCAAAAATAAAGAGCCTATTCATTTTCCAGTCTGCTTCCGAATTCTTTCACGTGATATTGTTGCTTGCAGGCGGCAATAGCAGCACGCGGCAACACCTATCCATGAACAAGGTAAATGTTTCCATCTTCTAAGATCTTCTTTAATTTACTTCTTGAGTGTGTTGTAGTTTTCATTGTACAGGTCTTTCACTTCTTTTGTTAGGTTGATTCCCAAGGTTTTTTGTTTGTTTGTTTGTTTGTTTGTTTGTTTTGATGTTATAGTCAATGGGGTGGATTTCCTAGTTTCTCTTTCTGAGGATTTGTTGCTGATGTACAGAAATGTCTTAGATTTATGGGTATTGATTTTATATTCAGCCACTTTGCTGAATTAGTTTATTAGATCTAGAAGATTTCTGGTAGAGGTTTATGGATCCTCTATGTATAGAATCATATCGTCTGCAAATAGTGATACTTTGAGTTCTTCTTTTCCTATCTGTGTCCCTTTTATTTCTTTCATCTGTCTATTTGCATTGGCTAGGGTTTCAAGAACTATAATAATAGTGGTGAAAGAGGACATCCCTGTCTTGTTCCAGTTTTTAGAGGGAATGCTTTCAGCTTTTCTCCATTTAGGATGATGTTGGCCTGGGGCTTAGCATAGATGGCCTTTATGATGTTGAGGTATGTTCCTGTTATCCTTATTTTGAACATGAAGGGATGTTGTATCTTGTCAAATGTTTTCTCTGAATCAATTGAGATGATCATATGATTTTTATCTTTGAGTCTATTGATGTGGTGAATAACATTTATTGATTTCCTTATGTTGAACCAACCTTGCATTTCTGGAATGAACCCCACTTGATCATGTACTATTTTCTTGATGTGTTTTTGTATTTGATTTGCCAGATTTTTATTGAAGATTTTTCCATCTATATTCATTAGTGATATTGGTCTGAAGTTTTTTTCTTTGATTTGTCTCTGCCTGGTTTGGGAATCAGGGTGATATTGGCCTCATAGAATGAGTCTGGAAGGGTTCCCTCTTTTTCTATTTCATGGAATAGTTTGAGAAGTATTGATGTTAGTTCTTCTTTAAAGGTCTTGTAGAACTAACTCAGTTGTGTATCCATCTGGACCTGGGCTTTTCTTAGTTAGTAGGTTTTTGATGGCATCCTCTATTTCTTTGCTTGAAATTGATCTATTTAAGTTGCGTATGTCATCCTGATTTAGTTTGGGCATATCTTATATTTCTAGAAATTTGTTGATGTCTGTATTATTTTCTCTTTTGTTGGAGTATAGATTTTCAAAATAATTTCTAATTATCTTCTGTATTTCTGTAGTGTCTGTCATGATGTTTCCTTTTTCATCACATATATTGGTAATTTGTTTTTTTTCTCTCCTTTTCTTAGTTAGCATAGATAATGATTTATCAATTTTATTTATTTTTTCAAAGAACCAACTTTTGGTTCTGTCGATTTTTTCAATTGTGGTTTTTGTTTCAATTTTATTCATTTTAGCTCTGATTTTAATTATTTCCTGTCTTCTACTACTTTTGGGGTTAACTTGTTCTTTTTTTTTTTTTTTTTTAGGGCTTTGAGGTGTAATGTTAATTCATTTATTTGTTGACCTTTTCTTCTTTGAAGGAATGAATTCCATGCAATGAATTTTCCTCTTAGTACTGCCTTCATAGTGTCCCAGAGATTTCTATATGTTGTGTCGGTGTTCTCATTTATGTATAAGAATTTTTTAATCTCCTTTTTGATGTCTTCTGCAACCCATTGTTCATTCAATAGCATATTATTTAGTCTCCAGGTGTTGGAGTGGGTTTTGTTTCTTTTTTTATTATTGATTTCTAGTTTTATTCCATTATGATCTGATAGTATGCAGGGTAGTAACTCTGCTTTTTTATATTTGCTTAGAGTTGCTTTATGGCATAATATATGATCTATTTTAGAGAATGATCCATGTGCTGCTGAGAAGAAAGTGTACTTACTTGTTGATGGATAATATACTCTCTATATATCAGTTAAATCTAAGCTATTGATTGTATTATTGAGTTCTACAGTTTCTTTGTTTAGCTTTTGTTTGGAAGATCTATCTAGTGGTGAGAGTGGTGTGTTAAAGTCACATAGAATTATCATATTGTGGTCTATTTGGTTCATGAACTTGAGAAGGTTTTGTTTGATGAACGTGGATGCTCTGTTATTTGGAGCATATATATTTATGACAGTTATTTCTTATTGAAGCATGATTCCCTTAAGTAGTATGAAATGCTCTTACTTATCTCTTTTGATTACCTTTGGCTTGAAGACTACTTTGTTTGATATGAGGATAGAGACCCCTGCTTGCTTACCGTAGTCCATGTGAGTGGTATATTTTATCCCATCCTTTCACCTTCAGTCTATGGGCATCTTTTCTTATGAGATGTTCTCTTGAAGGCAGCATATTTTTAGGTCCTTTTTTTTTAATCCAATCTATCAGCCTATGTCTTTTAATTGGTGAGTTTAGGCCATTAATATTCAGGGATATTAATGAGATATGATTTGTATTACAAGTCATTTTAAATTTTATTTAATTCTATTTTATTTTTGGTATTTAGCTTGACTTGATTTCTCCTATGCTTAGTTTTCCTTTATTGTTGTTCTTCCCTTTGAAGGTTTTCATTGTTGTTTTTCAGTTCCTCCTTGTGGAATATTTTGCCAAGGATGTTCTGTAGTGCCAGCTTTCTTGTTGTAAATTCTTTTAGCTTTTGTTTGTCATGGAAGGTTTATATTTCATCATCAAATCTAAAGCTTAATTTTGATGGATATAAGATTATTGGTTTGCATCCCTTATCTTTTAGAGCCTGGTATATGTTCCAGGCTCTCCTTTCTTTGAGGGTCTGGGTTGAAAAATCTGCTGTGATGTGAATTGGTTTTCCTCTATAGGTTATCTGATTTTTCTCTCTTATGGCCTTTAAAATTCTATCCTTATTTTGTATGCTAGGCATTTTCATTATAATGTGCCTTGGTATAGATCTGTTGTAATTTTGTATATTTGGCATCCTATATGTTTCTTGTATTTGGTTTTGAAATTTGTTCTTCTTTTTTGGGAAATTTTCTGATATTATTTCATTAAAGAGATTTTGCATTCCTTTGGATTGAATCTCTGCACCTTCCTCAATTCCAATAAATCTTATATTCGGTCTTTTGATGGTATCCCATATTTCTTGGATATTTTGTTCATGGTTTCTTAACATCTTCGCTGTGTGGCCAACTTTATTTTCAATATTATGTATTTTGTCCTCATTGTCTGAGGTCCTATCTTCCAAGTGATCCAAACTATTGGTGATACTATGGAGTTTTTTAGATGGCCTATTGTTTCTTTCATTTCAAGTATTTCTGTTTGTTTTTTTTTTTTTTTTTTTTCTCAAATTATCTATCTTTTTCTTGAAGTAATCTTTTGCTACCTGGATTTGTTTTCTTATCTCTTTGTTAGTGTGATCGATGATTGCCTGTATTTGATCTCTTATCTCTTTGTTGGAGAGATTAATTTTTGCCTGTATCTGCTCACTTAGGTCATTTTTAAATCCAGAATCATTTTAATTATGTATATTTGGAACTCCTTTTCCTACATTTCACCTACTGTGCTTTTTATGGATTCTACTGCTTTAGTATCTTGGTTTGTTTGGGGCATTTTCCTCCCTTCTTTTTTCATGATATGTATGTGTTTTCTCCTCTTGCAGTATAAGTCTGAGGTATTACTATTTCTGTCCTATTGTCTTATATCTTCCCTACAGGTTACCCGATGCCTCACTTTTAAGGGAAAGATCAATATTACAGCGTTCAAATTACCCAACATAATGCCATATATCAGTTAGTTTCTATTTTTATATTTATAAATTTGACACTTTAACCTTAAATGATGAGTTCACTTATATTCTACCATTTAGTCAGTATTTTTGTGTGGTGGTTCACAGTATCTAATGGTAGAAGGGGGTACTTATGGGTTGGCTAAAATGTTTTTGAAGTAGGATGTGAGAAGATAGAGGTATTAGATTATTTGACCAGTGAGAGGGTAATCAGGGAATTAGGGTGTTAGTAGGAAAAACAAATGATGTGTATCCCCATGTAATATTCCCTGTTCCTTGGCCCGGGCCCTGTTCCCTGACTGTAGGCAGAGGTGGGGAATACCTGTGGCTTCTGAGTGGGCTGGCCGAGTTGGGAAAACAAACCGGTGGGCCTAGCTGGAACTCTTACAGGTCGGGGCTTGTTACCCTGCCATCCCTTGCTGGGATGGAGTCTCCGAGGTGGGCGAGCCTAGCTGGAACTCTTGCAGGTCAGTGTTTGTTCCCCTGCTGTCAGGAGTGAGGATGGTGTCTCCAATGTGAGCGGGCCTAGCTGGGAAAGCATGCCTGGAGTGCCTACCTGGAACTTTTGCAAGCCGGGGCTTGTTCTCCTGCTGACCAGAGCCAGAGCCAGGACGGTGTCTCCCGTGAGTTGTTATTTGATGAATTTTTTTTATGTGAATTTCTTTCTCATTCAGCATAGACTTTTGAAAGGAAATCTCCAGTGCATCCTTTTTTCTTCTCTTCTATCTCAGAGTTTAATGAATCCTTAGAGGTGTATGTGTATTTTGTCTCCATTATTATCTCTATTATTAAAGTATCATGTATGATTATATAATATTTTATACTCTATAATTTACTAAGTACCTTCAATGTAGCAAAAATTGGTAATATCACCAGACACGCTGTACCTATTTTACCAACATTATTATAATATTAAAAAAAAAAACTTTAAAAATATTTATAGCTTTAGTTTTTCTATTTGTAATGCCCCAACTTCAGTATGCTGAAATTATGTAAATAGATTTACTTCAAGAACACATTGGCATTTAGAAAAAAAAAACAACCTTCTCAGAGTAGTTGTTGGAATATTATAAGGGTTGAAGTCTTTAGCCCCCCATACCTGGGATGGACCTCTTTTGTTCAGCAAAAGAGGCCAGAGGGGCCTACCTCAACGAGGAAACTAGATTGGGAAAGTAAAGGCCACTGATATTCCCTCCCCTGCCTTTAGAAGGTCCAGGAACATACCAGGGAGCCAGGTCACGGATCAGTGAAGGAACTCGGTTTATTGAAGTAGTTGGACGGTCTTATAGAGGACATGGGCCAATCAGCAGAAAGATTATAGCTATACATAAGGAGCATGGGCGGATGCCATTGGCGGAGCCATTGGCCTATCCTTGTGGTGGTTTCAGTTCTCCTCTTTCGTCAGGGGAACGCCCCTTGGCTCAGCCAAGTTCCTGTATCAGGAAGTGGGAGAAAGCCAGAGAGTTTCTATCTACTGGCGTGTTATTAATGTCCCCAACAGTAGTTATTTCATACAAGAATGACATAGATATTTAAATTTTTCTTTTTCTAGACAGATGAGGCAGCATATACCTATAACCCCAGTTATACTACTCAGAAGGTCAAGGCAAGAAGATATCAAGTTTGAGGATGGCCTCAGTAACTGAGAGAGACCCTATCTCAAAATTAAAAAAAAAAAAAAAAAAAAAAAAAAAGACTGTAGTTCATAGGTAAACCACCCCTGAATTCAATCCCCAGTACCAATAAAATAATAAATAAATTTTATGGTACTCTATTTATCTTCTGATTATTCTAAAATAATTAATGCATTTTAAATAAAAGTCATTTAAATAACCTATTACCTTCACATTGATATTGTAACTTTAATTATGATGTTACATAAACCTGCTATATAAAGTGATTCAGCTGCATAGTTTTGAAATGTAAAAGGTATTTACATTTAAAGGAAACTTAAACTAATGGAAAATACTATATTCATCCAAAGAATCATGCACAACTAGGTAGAAAGTGATTGACAGAAAAGGAAATATTATGTCTAATTGTCCATCAAGAACATAGTCTCATGACTTACTATATAATATATAAAGCACCTCCTTAGTTGATAGTAGGATTGACTATTAACTTTGAATCTCACAGTTTCTCTAAATGATGGTAATAAAAATAAGCTTATATAATTCTTTTGCCAGCTACTCTGGATGGTCACTTGAGTCCAGGAGTTTGAACCCAGCCTGGGCAAGATAGTAAAGCCTGCGTTTCAAACAAAAAGAAAGAAAAAAAAAATCCTTTTCTTCTTTTGGACACCTAAATATATTTTTAAAATTTTGTTGAAAATGTTAAAATAACTGTTTTGAAGCTTACATTATAAATACTTTTATTTTAATTTGGTGTGTATTAATCGAACATATGATGGGTAAATTTAATGTTCCAAGTTTGAAAGGATTTTTCCTGAGTCTGAAAACTTAAAATGTTCAACAAAAGATTTTAAAACAATCCTATGCTGGGGGGATATTTGGGGTAATGTAACACCTAAAAGCTGTCACAGGCTCTTTTTAGACTTTGGTTTTTATCACGAGTTGGATATTTGTCCCAAATTAATTGCTTCTTTTCAGTTTTTATACAATGTATGTATATTTTATGACTCCCTTGCTTTCAGGGTTTTAAAAGTGATGAAAACTATAATAGACTGCTTTGGATAAGATTCAAACTTTTTGGCAGTCTCCTAAGTAACAAGAGCAAGTACTTAATCAAATAGTATATTTTAGTCTTTTGGCCTTTTTTTTCCCCAAGCTTTGAATCATGTTGTTTAACTTAACTGCCCATCCATCTCTAGTATAAACTTTTATTGCTTTTTAAGTGATAAAATGTTATAAAGAAAATAGAACCTATCAGTAATCTAAATGTCCTTAGAGTGCTTCTATTTCCAAAATTTATTTCTGTTCATGTCAATATTTTCTACTATGTCATAGAAAGCAAACAGTGAAATGACTTTTTCTTTTCTTATCCACACTGTGGACACTTTCTGAAGTTAATCTTTGAGACATTTCTTAACATAAACATTTTCTTACATACAAGATTTTTTATATACATTTATATTCAGATTCTATATATTCAGTCATCTGCTAATTTCTATTTTTCATATCTTTCAAACCTGTTTTTTTTTTTTTAAAAAAAAAACACTGGTCACATTTTTCATTTTAGATAGAGGTGTATATAGACAGGGGTCAGATGAAGCAGAAAAGCCTCACAGATGCTTGTCAGAATTCAAACCCTTTGGTATAAAACAATGTCAGTTTGGTATTGCAACCCCAAGGACATGAAGTCCACTGTGATTGGTCACATTGCTATCTCCTGCTGGGATACTGTTGCCATAGCATTGAAAGGCAAATCTAGCAAAGGTCTCCAGATGCTCTCTGTAGGATGAAAAATGATCTGTTTTTTTTCCAATAAAATCATCTACATGCATCCTCTAAACAAATCCTCTGCTTATTTAATATTGTTTATAAGGTACTACTAATTATTTAACATAATTAAGGAAGATATTTTAACAAGAACACAATTTCTTGTGTTTATTATATTGATTTTGACAACCTAGAAATGAATAATGAATTATATTGGGAACAAATTAGTGAGAAAAGTTATGTCAATTGAACATAAGGCTTTTTTAAAGTATGATTTGAAATCATACATTTCTCTGTGAGGTTAAAAGTGCATATATATCTATATACACACATACATACATACATATGTATATGTATGTATCACTAACATAAAATATTCATTTCTACTGAGGTCATGTGTAAGTATGTTTTATAATTCCTATCAAAAGTTCAGAATTGACCCTGTTGCTTGCCTTAGCATGTACACTGAGCTAGTAGACCAAATAAGTGAAAAATAACATATATTTTCTATAAATGTAAACACAGTATTTCCTACTTATCTGCAGTTTTGCTTTACATGGTTTTAATTACCTATTATCAAACATCGTCAAAAGCATATTATTTGTCTTGACTCTTTAAAGACTTTAAAGACAGATCACAGTCACATAATTTTTATTTTGGTGTATTATTAAAATTATTCTATTTTACTATTATTTTGTTATTAATGTCTTACTGTGCCTGATTTATAAATTTGACTTTACTACAGGTAAGCACATATAAGAAAAACTGTGTTTATAGGGTTCAGTACAATCCACTGTTTCATATGTTCAGTGGGGGTCTTAGAATGTATTACCCATGAATAAGGGGATAGGCTATATTATTACATTATGAACATCAACTAAGAAGTAAATCACCATAGGGCGGCATCCAAACTATATGAAACTGCTGTCTACTACTGCTACTGAAAAAGATGCACCAACTCTCATAGCCATAGGTATTTCAGAATTGCTTACCTAGATAAACTATTTCCGTAAAAACTGGGTTAAATTAATTCATTCCACATTAGTTCTGACCAAACATACATTTAAGAATCTTCCAAATCTTTGAAAAATTAAAACTCAAAATATTTTATGGTATAGCCAAAATATGTAAATCCTGAACATACTAAACTGGTCACAACTAAATCAACTTTATTTGTATAAATAATTCCAAATTCAAATGCAACTAATAAATTAAACCTATCTGAACATATAGCATTTATGCTTCACATACACTTTAAAAAATTGAATCATCTGCAAAAAATTCAGGATAATTTTAACTTTCCTTTCTTTAAGCTAAATAAAGAAAGGTAATACATTTCCTAACTACTCAAGTGCTTGAAAATCATTTGGATTCTCTTACATGTTTGCATATTGATAAAAATTGTAAATTCTTCAATTTCTACATCAGAAATAAAGCAAATTATATACTTGTTCTTTCAATTTTATTAAAATATAAAATAAATTTTAGTTCATTCATAATCCCTTTTGAATTGTTTCCAAAATATTAAAGTAAAATGCATGAAAACAATATTCACCAACTGTGATCATGCACTGTGACTGTCACTGGTCTCTAGGTACGTTATGTTATCTGATCCTCCCAAAGTACAAGCAGTAAACATTTTAATCTCCACTTTTACATAAATGAATTGAGATTTAGAGAATTTAAATAACTTGCACAGGGGCATATAAAATAAAATTATGGATTCAAGCTTTGAATGACTCCTCTTTAAAAGCACCTACATACCTAATTAAATCTTTCTTATGGCCATATCCGCTTCTAGCAATTGCTTTCTCCTCTGCTTCTGTTTAAGAACATAATTTTCCGGAAAGAATTATACAAAGCCTCATATTCAATTCACTCTTTTTCAAATGTCTAGTTTTGAAATATTCTAGATTATAAACAGAAGGAGATACATGATACGAATAAAGACTAATATAATACAAGATAATACAAATTATTTTATAAATGCTGATAACATTAATTTTAAATGACAGAACATTACTAACAGACATGTTTTGTAATATATTTGTGCTTCCTTGATCACATTACCTTTGTGACAACATTTTTTTTTTAATTTCTATACTGTGCTAATGAGTTCCTTTGGAAAGTAGACACTGAGAATTAGAAGTGTAGTAATTAAATTGGAAATAACATTTGTGAAGCACAAAGGTGGACAGAAGGAATAGGTTGATGGCTCCAACATTGCCTTATCTCTTATTCTTCAAAATCATCTTGGCTATACTTCTTTGATATTTGTACGTCTTCTTTGATGAAATGGTTGTACAGTGTTTTGTATCTATTTTAATTATATTTTTGTTTTTCTATGGTTGAAATTTAAGTGTTCGTCCTATAATGTAGATACAAGTTGTCTATCAGATATGTGTTGCAAAAAGATTTTCTCCCAGTCCTTGGTGTGTCTTTTCATTCTCTTAACAGTGCTTTTTGTAATGCATACATTTTGAATTTCAATAAAATCCAATTTATCAAATTTTTCTTTTTTGGAGAAATATTTTGGTATTGTATCTAAAAACTGAAGGAAAAATCCAAGGAAACTTTTTTTATATATTGTTTCTAGAAGTTTTATAATGTTGCATTTCACATTTTGCATCTCTAGTTTGAATTAATTTTTCTAAAAGATGTGAAATCATGTTTTTCACAATATCCTGTTTCAGCACCATTTGTTGAAAAACTATCCTTTATACATTGAATTGCCTTGTTCATTTATCAAAGATCAACAGACTATATGTGTGTGGCTCTAAATTCCAGGTCATTTATTCTATTTCATTCATCTGTGTCTATATTTTGCCATCATCATGCTTTCTTAAATACACAAATTTATAGTATGATAAAATATGGTAGGATCAGTCTTTCATATGTGTTGTTCTTCAGTATTGTGCAGCCATTTTGTGTTTTCTTCTTCCTTCCCATATAAACTTTAGATTGACTATTAGTATATTCAAAATGATTTGCTGAGTTATTGGTGGAATTGTGTTGACTTTAAAGATTAATTGGGAATCACCGACAACAATTTAAGCCTTACAGTATATGGGCATGAAATACCTTCTCATCTATTAAGATTTCTTTTGTAAGTTTTTCAGAGCTTTGTAATTTTCTGCACACACATACTATAGACACTTTGTTAGATTTATATTATAAATAATTCATTTTTGGGTGCTATTGTAAGTGCTATGTCATTTAAAATTTCATATTACAATAGTTCATTGTTGTTATATAGGAAAAATTACTTTGTTGTATTAACCTTGTATCTTGTAACTATGATAAACTCATTTGTTCCAGGTTAAAAAAAAATTTGGGGTGGGGTAGGGAATTTTCTACATAAACACTCATGGTGTCTACATAAATAGGCAATTTTATCTTCCTTTTCAATCAATATATATTTATTTTACTTTCTTTTTTTATTTATTTATAATATATTTTTTTTATTTATTTATAATAAATAAAATAATAAAAATTTTTATTTATTTATAATATTTATTTATAATAGTAGTATGTATTATAATTCATAATGTACATATATAGCATCTTTTTACATAAAACTCTTTGTATATAAACAGTTGTATTTTACTTTCTTATTGCATTAGCTAGAACTTTCAATAGGACATAAATGAGAAGAATATCCTTTCCTTGATCTTTATCTTAGGGGTAAAATTCAGTGTCTTATCACAAAGTATGTTGTTATCCATATGCTTTTTGCAGATGTCCTTTACCAATTGCAAAATTTTTCTTCTATTACTAGTTTGCTGAAAAAAATTTTTTATGCAAGGTGTTGGAGATAGTCAAATGCCTTTTCAGCATCAAGTATATGAATGTATGAATTTGGGTTCTTTAGCCAGTTTATATGGTGGGCCAATTTGATTAATTTTCTTAAATTAAATTAATCTTGCTTACTTAGAATAATCCCCACTTTGTCATGATATAGTTTTCTTATTCATAACTACAAAATATGTAGTATTTCCTTGAGGATATTTACATCTGTATAGAGAAATACTGATATGATATTTTTCTTATTTGTTTTGTCTTTATCTAGTTTTGATATTAAGATAATGCTGAGCCGGGCGCGGTGGCACACGCCTGTAATCCCAGCACTTGGGAGGCTGAGGCAGGAGGATCACGAGTTCAAAGCCAGCCTCAGCAATGGCGAGGCACTTAGCAACTCAGTGAGACCCTGTCTCTAATAAAAATACAAAAAAAGGGCTGGGGATGTGGCCCAGTGGTTGAGTGCCCCTGAGTTCAATCCCCAGTACCAAAAAAAAAAAAAAAAAAAAAAAAAAAAAAAAAATAATGCTGATCTCATGGAATAAAATAGGAAGTGTTCCTTCCTCTTATTCTACTTCATGGAAACAATTATGAGGAATCGGTATAATTTCTTTCTTCAATGTTTGATGGAATTAGCCAGTAAAAACATATGGGTTTGTGTTTTATTTCTTATATTCTTATTAATCATTGATTCGATTTCTTTATAACAGATATTAGTTTTTTTCAGATTATCTATTTTTTCCTGTGTGTGTTTTGGTAGTTTTTATTTTTCAAGGAACTGTCCCATTTCACGTAGGTTATACTATTTGCAGACATACAGTTGTTCACAGTAACAAATTGGAAACATCCACAAATAAGTAGCAATAACCTCTCTTTCACTTCTAATATTTGCAATTGGTTTCTTCTCTCTTTTTTATTTTTTAGCTTAGCTTACAAGAGCGTTATCAATTTTATCTAAAAAAATGTTAATGCTTTTCAAAGAGCCATGTTAGTCTTCATTGATTTTCTCTATTGATCTCCTGTTTTTGATTTCATTGTTTTCCACCCAAATTTGTATTATTTCCTCAGATTGCTTTAAGTTTAAATTTATTCACTAGTTTTTGTAGATGAAAGGTTAGATTTTATGACTTTTGCTTTCCCTGTTATATGTATTTATTACTGTAAATTTCCATTTAAGCATGCTTTCACTATTCTAATATTAATAAACTATATTTTAACTATTTTAATTTTCATTTAGTACAAAATTTAAAAATATATATACTAAGACTCTTATGGTCCATTTGTCATATGGAAGTGTGTTGTGCTCACATGTATTGAGAATTTCCTATCTTTCCATTACTGATTTCAATTTAATTCCATTGGGATCTGAAACATTCTTTGTATAATTTCAGTTTTTTTTTTTTTTTTTTTTTTTTTTTTGCTAAAATGTAGTTTATAACCCAGAATGTAGTTTATCTTTGTGAATTTCTGTGTAATCTAGTGAAGAATGTATATTCTGCTGTTGTTTGATTGAGTGTATTATAAATGTCAATTAGATCAAGTTGATTGACAGTACCCTTCAGACCAACTTCATCCTTATTCATTTTCTGCCTGCTTGGCCCATCAATTATTGAAAGAGGAGCATTCTTAAACCATATCATGGATTTTTTCTACATTTGTTAATTCTATAAATTTTGTCCTATGTATTTCAATACTCTGGTGTTAGGTGTATGCCTGTCAAGTTTTGTTGTCTTCTTAAGAACTGATCTCTTTATCAGTACATATTGCCTTTCTTTAACTCTGATAATCTTCCTAGTTCTTAAGTCTGCATTGTGTGAAATTAAAACACCTTTTCCAACTTTTCTTGATAAATAATATCAGTTTATCTTTCTCAATTCCTTTACCTTTACCCTATCAGAATCCATTTATATAGTTTTTAAATTTTTTATGATTCTAATTTGTTATCACATTTGCAGAGTACATTTCATTTCATATTACATATAAACAGCACAATTTTTCAAGTTGCTGCTTTAATATAAAGTATTTTTACAACAATTGTGTCTTCATACATGGATTTAGGGTAATCATGGATAACTAAGTTTGCCATTATTCCTATTCCCTTGCTCCCTCTCCTCCCTCCCCCCTCTTTGTTCTATTTAAAGCTCTTTCATTCCTCTCATTCCCTTCTCTTGCCTTTATAAGTTAGTATCTTCATATCAAAGAGATCATTCAAACCTTTGATTTTGGGGGATTGGCTAACTTCACTTAGCATTATTTTCTCCAACTCCATCCATTTACCTGTAAATGCCATGATTTTATTTTCTTTTAGTGCTGAGTAGTGTTCCATTGTGTATATATACCAAAGTTTCCCTATCCATTCATCTGCTGATGGGCATCGGGGTTGGTTTCACAATCTAGCTACTGTGAGTTGTGCTGCTATAAACATTGATGTGGCTGTACCCCTGTAGTAAGCTGTGTTTAAATCCTTTGAGAACAGGCCAAGGAGTGGGATAGCTGGGTCAACTGGTGGTTCCATTCCAAGTTTTCCTAGGAATCTCCATACTACTTTCCAGATTGGCTTCACGAATTTGCAGTTCCACCAGCAATGTAAGAGAGTGCCTTTTTCCCCCATATCCTCACCAGCAATTTTTGTTGTTTGTTTTTTTGATAGCTGCCATTCTGACTGGAGACAGATGAAATCATAGAGTTGTTTTGATTTGCATTTCTCTAATCTCTAGAGATGTTGAACTTTTTTCATATATTTGTTGATTGTTTATATATCATCTTCTGAGAAGTGTCTGTTTAGTTCCTTGGCCCATTTATTGATTGTGTTATTTGTTTTTTTTTTTTTTTTTTTTTTTTTTTTTTTGTGTTTAAGGCTTTTAAGAGCTTTATAAATCCTTGAGGTTAGTGTTCTATCTGATGTGCTTGTGGTAAAGATTTGCTCCCATTCTGTAGGTCCTCTATTCACTTCACTGATTGTTTCTTTTGCTGAGAAGAAGCTTTTTGGTTTGAATCCATCCCATTTTTTGATTCTTGTTTTTAGTTCTTGTACTATCGGGGTCTTATTGAGGAAGTTGGAGCCTAAACCAACATGATGGAGATTTGGGCCTACTTTTTCCTCTATTAGGTGCAATGTCTCTGGTTTAATTCATAGGTCCTTGATTCACTTTGAGTTAATTTTTGTGCATGGTGAGATAAAGAGATTTAATTTCATTTTACCACATGAGAATTTCCAAATTTCCCAAGACCATTTGTTGAAGAGGCTGTCTTTTCTCCAGTGAATGTTTTTGGCACCTGAAGGTGTGTGGGTTCGTCTCTGAGTCTTCTATTCTGTACCATTGGTCAACTGGTCTATTTTGATGCCAATACCATGCTCTTTTTGTTACTATTGCTTTGTAGTACAATTTAAGGTCTGGAATAGTAATGCCACCAGCTTCATTCTTCTTGCTAAGAATCGCTTTGGCTATTCTGGGTCTCTTGAATCATGAATTTCATGATTGCTTTTTCTATTTCTATGAGGAATGATATTGTGATTTTGATTGGTATTGCATTGAATCTGTATAGTGCTTTTGGGAGAATGGTCATTTTGACAATATTAGTTCTACCTATCCATGAACAAGGTAGATCTTTCCATCTTCTAAGATCTTCATTAATTTCTTTCTTTAATGTGATGTAGTTTTCATTGTAGAGGTCTTTCACTTCTTTTGTTAAGTTGATTCCCAAATTTTTTTTTTTTTTTTTTTTTTTGAGGCTATAGCAAATGGGGTGGATTTTCTAGTTTCTCTTTCTGAGGATTTGTTGCTGATGTACAGAAATGCCTTTGATTTGTGAGTATTGATTTTATATCCAGCTATGTTGCTGAATTAGTTTATTAGATTTAGAAGATTTCTGGTGGAATTTTTTGGGTCTTCTATGTATAGAATCATATCGTCTGCAAATAGTGATAATTTGAGTTCTTCTTTTCCTATCTGTATCCCTTTAATTTCTTTTGTCTGTCTTATTGCTCTGGCTAGGGCTTCAATAACTATGTTAAATAGGAGTGGTGAAAGAGGGAATCCCTGTCTTGTTCCAGTTTTTAGAGGGAATGCTTTCAATTTTTCTCCGTTTAGGATGATGTTGGCCTGGGGCTTAGCATAGATGGCCTTTACGATGTTGAGATATGTTCCTGTTATCCCTATTTTTTCTAGCATTTTTGAACATGAAGGGATGTTAGAATCCATTTATATTAAAACCGTTTTTTTTTTTTTGTGGATAACATATAAAGACTGTTAAAATTTATCCACTTTGACAACATCTTTCATTTAATTGATATATTTGTATAATTTGTATTTAAAGTGATCATTGATATAGTTATATTTTACAACAGTTTGTGACTATTTTTATTATAAATTTTTCATATTTTATTCCTTTTGTAGCCTTAATTGAGCATTTATATGATTCAAATTTATCTCTTTTTAACATATGAATTATACTTTTATCTCATTTTTTATTTGTTGTTCTAGAATTTGCAATATACCTGTTAAACTAATAGAAATTTATTTTCTAATAACTTTATACCATTTTCTGTGTAGTGAATATTTGTCATATAGTATTTATAATTCCTGTTTTTATCCCTTGTTATATTGATATTATTTTATTTATCCATGCATATTATCCAGTCCTTTAAATATTGCTGACTTCACACTTATTCAGTACTTTTCATTTCATAAGGAATAGTGATGACTTCCAAGCTATTGACATGTTAGATCTGAAACTTCGAACTTTGTGTTTGTTTGTTATTTCAGTTTTCATTATGTGTGTGTGTGTGTGTGTGTTCATATGTATTTTTAGAATGTAAATTTATTAGTATATATATGTGTGTGTGTGTGTGTGTGTGTGTGTGTGTTTTAGTTTTTGTAAGATTTTTTGTTTTTTTGGAGAAGTTTTAGGTTCACAGCAAATTGAACAGAGGATAGATTTCCTATATACCACCTGCCCCCACAGAAGCGTAAGGAAAGATTTATTTCAGCCCATGGTTTTAGAGGTTTCAGTCCATGGTGGGCTGGCGCCATGGCCAAATCATTCCTATGGAACAGTATGGCAGCCAGGAAGAAGAGAGAGAAATAGAGAAAGGGATCAGAAACAGATACAGGCCCCGAGACCATGTTCAAGTGACCTGCTTGCTCCAATCATAAGACAACAGCCTATAGTTTTCACCACCTCCAATAAATACATTTAAATTATTAATCCATCATATGGCTTATCATTCACTGGGGAATTCAGAGTCCTCTTCATCCAATCATTTCACCTCTGAATATTACTGCAGAGCCTAACACATGAGATTTGGGGAAATATTCCAGATTCAAACCATAGCTTAGAAATATAGTATACTTACAAATAAAGTTGGGTTTTTGTTTGTTTGTTTGTTTGATTGAATTTGTAACTTATACCCCTGCTAAAAACACTAATTAGATCTAGGGAGTCATTTTGTAGCTTGATTGAGCTTTTCTGGGTAGGTCATCATGTATGGGATTAAAGAGATCTTTACTTATTCTTTTTCCATCAAGGTGAAATTTTGTCTTATTATTCTGAATAGGACTTACATTTCTAAATTCAATAAGAGTGGTACAAGTGCTTATCCTTCCCCAGTTTTAAGGAGAAATGTTTAGTCCTTTTTATTTTAGTATGATGTCATCTGCTGGGTGCTTTTTGATGCCCTTCTTGAAGAAATGCCCTTTTATTTTTTTGATTAGAGATATTATTTTGGATGCTTATTGAATTTTTTCAGGTGATGTTTCTGCCTTTATTGACATGATTTTTGATTTTCTTCATCTTCTTTAGTTTGTATATATGATAATTAAATTAATTAACATTCAAATGTTGAACCATCATTTCTTTCCCAGGATAAACCTTAATAATTCATGAATTATCCTGTTTATGTATACCTATGTTTGATTTGCTTATATCGTGTTGAGTATTTTATGTCTGTGTTAATCAGAGATATAGGGTTTTAGTTTTCACTTCTTATAAATTCTATCCTTTTAGTTTTAGCATAACTTTGCCTTCATGTGTTTGGTAGGAAGTATTGTCTGACATTTATATTCTAGAGCAGATTATGTACAATTGATTTTTTTTTGGTGGTGAGGGGGGTGGGTACTGTAGATTGAACTCAGAGATACTCAACTACTGAGCTATATCCCCAGCACTATTTTCTATTTTATTTAGAGACAAAGTCTCACTGAGCTGCTTAGAGCCTCGCTGTTGCTGAGATTGGCTTTGAACTTGTGATCCTCCTTTCTCAGCCTCATGAGCTGCTGAGATTACAGGCGCCCAGCTGATATTTATTTTTTTGATGTTTGGAGAAATTCACCTGTGAAACTTCCTAAATTTGATGTTTTTCTTACTGGAAGGATATTAATTATAATTTCAATTTTTAATGGATATAGAACAATAAAAATAATCTATTCTTGAATGAATTTTGGTCATTTAGCCTTTCAAGGAATTAGTAAATTCAATTTAATTGTTAAATTTATGACAATACACTTGTTCAAGGTATTTGTTATCTTTTACTGTTGGTGGTTAAAGCTTGTCATTTATGATATTGAAGATTTCTGTTTTTAATCTTTTTTTTTCCTTGGTTAGTCTGGCTAGAATTTTGTTTATATATATATATATATATATATATATATATATATATATATATATATAACAAAACCCATACCATATATAAACAAAACCCAGTACCAGAATATATATATATATATATATATATATATATATATATATATATATTTATTTATTGGTACTGGGTATTTAACTCAGTGGCACTCAACCCCAGCCCTTATTTGTATTTTATTTAGAGACAGGGTCACACTTAATTGCTTAGCACCTTGAAGCCATTGATGAGGCTGGTTTTGGACTCTCGCAATCCTCCTGCCTCAGTCTCCCAAGCTGCTGGGATTACAGGCATGCAGCCTGCCAGAATTTTGTTAATTTTATTTGATATCTTTGAAGATATTCGTTTTAGTTAAAAATAATTTTCCATTTGTTTTTCTATTTTCTAATGTCATTGACTTCCAATTTTTAACATTGTATTTCTTCTGTTTGCTTTGGCTTTAATTCATTCTCTTTTTTTACTTTATTAAAGTAAACTTTAGATTTTTAATTTGAGCTGTGCCTTTTAAAAATTGTAAATATGTGATGCTATATATTTCCCAATGAACACTATTTTGCCTTAATCATAAATACATTCAAATTATGTGAACTGTGGGGATGTAGCTCAGTGGTAGAACAAAGCCCTGGGTTCAATCCCCACTACTGCCAAATAAAACATCTATGTGAAATGACATCTGTCAAAAGTGAAAGAATAGACAAAAGCCTCTATTATATTGGAATATTCAGCACTGTTGTCTCAATAATTGATGGAAGGAGTAGACAAAAAATCAGTAAAGAAAAACAAAAAACTGTGTGTCAGGTCCACCAATAGAATCAATTGCCATTTAGAGAAATATCACAATATAAATTCTTTTGTGTGTGTGTGGGGGGGGGGCTGGTACTGGGGATTGAATCCAGGGGTGCTCAACCACTGAACCACCTCTCCAACCCCTTTTTTATATTTTATTAGAGACAGGGTCTCACTGAGTTGCTAATTTCCTTGCTAAGTTACTGAGACTGGCTTTGAACTCACTATCTTCCCAAGCCTCTGGGATTACAGGTGTTCACCACCACACCAGGCCACAATATAAATTCTTTTGTAGTACACATAGTATATTCACTAAGACAGACCCTAATCTTGAACATCTTAAGTTATTGAAGTCATACAAGGTTTATGCTATATTCATAATCTATATGAACTAGAAATAAACAACAAAAGATGCCCAGTGCTGTACACTATATCCACTCACAGTTCATGAGGTGAATAGAATTCATGCCCCCCTATGAGTTCTGAAGGAGCTTGGTACTCTTTGCTGTGGCAAGTGGAAATACAATGAGTTGTCATCTGCAATCAGGAAGAAGGGTCTCCCAGGCACAGAGACTGCTGACAACTTGATCTTGAATGTCTAGCCTCCAGAACTCTGAGGTACACTCTTGCCATCTATCTGAGCTGGCAACCTATGCTGGGTTCACAAAATCTGACTATTCCAATAACTTAAGAAAACAGTGAAGAAAGCATGCAGACACACAGAAATACCTTTTAAAATCTGGGGATGGCTCTGTGACCTTAGGGGTCCATAGAAAAAGAGAGAGCCACTGGGATTCTTTATTCTTATATAGGGGGCACACAAGGGGAGGTTCCATAAAACATCCTAACCCAAAAGGGCAAAGGGATAGGATTACAAAGGAATAGGTGGGTGTAATTCAACCCCATCTGGTGACATCTGCTCCCGAAGCCACACCTTCCTTATCCAAGCAAAGGTAAAGCCCAATGTGTTGGGAGGTGCAATAACTGTTCAGTACCCCTTTACTCAGGACTTAAAGGTGTGTACAAAGATTCTGTCCAGAGCGTCTCCCAACAGTATACATTTTTGTAGTTTGTAAATCAACCAGTTTGGTATTTTTTATAATAACCCAACTGAATTAAGATACCTGGAAAATTTGAAAATATTTGGAAATTAAGCAATATACATCTATTTCATGTGAATTTCCCTGCATTAAGGGAAATTAGAATGCATTTTGAATTTAATGAAATGGAAATGCATTACATGACCATCACACTTCACTTGTGCCCTACCCTGCCTGAATAAAGCTCAGGCAATGTTACACACTGCATCCAGTTTTTAAAACTCATGTTGATCATGATTATGACCATTGTTTCATGAATAACTCAGAATTTATACATAGATTCATTTGACCTATTTGATTCCTTCCTAGGTATACCTTGACTTTTAATAGCAATCTTAGTTCTTAACCTCATTTATATGAGCCATAAGAGCTTGTATTCTGTCACAGTTTTTTGTGTGTGTACTGGGGAGGAGCTCTATGCTGCCAGTTTTTTCCTATCTAGGTGAGTTAGATCAATAAAATCGTCAAAATTACATCAGAAAAAGTATAAGGAGAAAGTACAATTGCCTTTCCTGAATTAGAAAGAGAGTGGGACTCTATTAATTTTAAGAAACAAAGAGGGATCAGAGCTGTGTTTGGAAAGTATATATCTGCACTTACATCTAAATATACCTGTGTAAGCATATGTAAATTTATATATATATATGTAGATATGTGCATATAAATAAGATAATTATAGATTAATTTAATCTTTACAACATTGTGAGGAAAGTATTGTTATGACTATGATAATACTTACAATATGATCTTCCCATTTTGTAGATGAGACTAATATTCAAAATGATAAGCAATGACTAGGTACTTACAGAAAACAGATGGACACTTGCAGTTTCAAATCCGTACCATCTTAGGATTTGCTGGATTTGGAGGTTTGACCAAGCATTCAAGCATTATAACCATGTCTGTTTACAGTTAACAGAAACTATGAGTTTGAAGAAGAGGCATGGCCTGATTTTCCAAGGTTTTGAGATACTGGTGCAAAAAATTTGGCTTTACTAAATCCAAACCTTGATACTTAAACAGTTTAAAAATGGGAGTGACTCATAGCATATCTTTGGCAGGATTGATCTGACAACAAAGTGTATGATAAATAAGAACACTGATAGAAGTCAGACGAGAGCACAGTTAATGAGATACTGCAGCAGTCATTGGAATGTAGCTTTTGGTACACTTTAGTATGTGGAATCCATTGGGATACCATGCTATTTTATAAAAAACAAACACATATTTATATAAAGCAAATTATTTATAATAATATAAATAGAATAAAAATATCATTCCTATCCATTAGGATATATGATCATGTCCAGATAGCATCAAATGGGCATGTCCCTCGAGGTAGTGTAGAGATTAATTAACATCTTTATAGAGGATTTACTTTTACATTAGTCTTTCGAAAAATCTGGAATTGGCCAAGGTTAAAAAAATGTCACAAAGATATATATTGCCTTGCTACAAAAAGTACAATTGGGTATTTCTGATCCTAGCATATGTTGCATTCGTGCCTTTTTAATTCCCTAATAATTGGCCTTAAGTATCCATTTTGGGTACTAGCTAATATAATTTAATCGTTTAATTCTCATCTATCATTTAGAAAATTATCTGACATAGTGATAGCTTCTGAGCACAGAAATCAACAAACTACCCCAGAGGTCACAGCACAGAAAATCATTTCATTTTAGATTAAACACAGTTTATTAGATGTGTTTAAAACTTAAAGTGAGAAATAAAGAAGAAGTTGTTGTAGTTAAGCACACTTTGGATAGTTTATGAGTGAGAGAAAAGAATTGTTAATGAATTCTGGGTTGTGCAATGGCCAAATAGCCTGCCTCACAACATGCGCTGCATTGCTGATGGCATAATTATGAGAACCAGAGTTGAAGAATGTACAAGGGAATCATCGACAAAAGGTACCAGGTGAAGTAATACACATTGCTCCATCAGTGAGGTGCAGAGGCAAGTAACTTGTCAATTCATATGCCAAATAACAAGGGGGTTTCTTCTACATTTCTTGTGCAAAGCATATCTGGGATCATGAGACTGTATTAGATGTCACCAATGGGTGACTGCATGGACAAGGGGTCTTTTAGCCTACAAGATGGATTACTAATATATGCTCTTTCTATCTATCCTTTTTAATATGTAAGTAATACTTCTATTTATTTTAGCTTACCTTACAATTATTCTGCCATGTGTTGCTTGTCCTATAGGATATTCATGGCTATTTATATTTAACTCAGCTTATGGATTTTTCCTATACATCACATACTACCTGTTTACTCATTATGCATATTTAAAACATCCTAATAGTTTTGCTTCTATTTCTGAATTTACTATCTTACTTATTATCTTTGATGATCATGTTTTATAAGTTACACTCATGTCCTTTGAAATTTTTTTTTCCTGTATAGCAGAATTAAATATTTTTCAAACAATGAACTCATTAAAAAACCATATGCCACCGATAAATTGGCACCAATTATAAGAATAGGAGTTTTCTCAGGACATACATTGAACTGTTAAAATATGTAAGCATTTGGACCATTTGTTTACATGAAATACCATTTAGCTTTAATTTTTTATACACATCAAGTATCAGTTGTACAAAAAATGTCATTTTTTAATTAGCAAAAAAAGTTAGTGATTTTAGATGTCATCAACTCCTTAAAATGTAACGCATATTCTGTTATCTACAAAATTTTATCTTGAGAATCTAAGATTTGACAGTAAAATAATTGGCCCATTGGCCAACACAAAACAAAACTGACAACTCTGAAGATTTAGCTTAAAAAAAATATATATATAATATCTAAATGGCCATGGCCACAGAAAAGAAGTATTAGACTTATTTGTGATATTTGCAGGCATATTTTCCACAGCGTGTAAAGATTCTCTTATCCTCAGTTTGTATTATATAATCATAATGCCTCATTATCTTGATATCTTCAAAACAATTAATGATTGAGCATAGAATATGGACCCAGTGTAACTATATTCCAAGAATGAATGTAAAATATTCTTCCTTCCTTCCTTCCTTCTTTCCTTTCCTCTCTCTCTCTCTCTCTCTCTCTCTCTCCCTTTCCTTCCTCCCTCCCTTCATTCGTTCTTTCTTTCTTTGGCACTGGGGTATAAACCCAGGGGCACTTTCCCACTTAGGTACATACACAGCTCCCCCTCCTTTTATTTTTAGGGTCTTTTTTTCTGATTTTGTGATCATGCTGCCTCAGTCTCTGAAGTCACTGGGATTACAGGCATGTACCACCTTACCTGCAGGAGCCCTGATTGGGGAGATGGCTGAGATTGCTCTTGGCTGTGGGCCATGGAGATGTTCGGGCATTGCCGCCTTCCGTGGTCTCGTGGGACTTGGCCCAGGATCTCGCGAGACTTGAGCTGGGACTTGGCAGATCGGGTTGGCTCCATTGTTTGTTGGTTGGTTGGACGAATGTGGTTTTGGTGTGCGGGAGTTGTTGTTGGAGCCGGAGAGAGAAGCTACCAGAATAAATAGCCTGTTCGTTTCCAGTCTGCCTCTGAAATTATTCCCACGGCTTCGTGGCTCCAAGCGGCAATCGCTTCAGGCAACAACAGGTGGTGGCCTGTACAGGGAATTCAGCCGCAGGTAAGAACTGAAAACGGGAGCAAAAGTAACAAAAGGTCGGATAATAAAAGCCATGGATGAGTTTTTTGATATTGCGGACTCAGTGGATAGTGAGGAAAGTGATCAAGAAAGCATAGCCTCTGAGTCAGTTAATACCAGTGAGAAGAGTAGTGGTGTAAATTCAAAAGTAAGAACTGCAAAAGCCATCAGAAACTTATTGAAATTAGCCAAAGAATATGTACTCTCCTTAGAAGCTGAAATTCAGGATACCAGTAAAAGTGATAGTAGTGAAGAGGAATCAAAAGGTGATTCTGGGAGCACAGTCTCCAGTAAAAAGAACAAAAATAAATTAAAAAAGAAAAAGGACCGTCAAGTAGAGGAACCACTTGTGTCCTCTACTCCCCCATGGGTGGAATCAATTACAGAAAATATGAAGGGTATTACTAGGCGTTTGCAAACCCTAGAAACAGAAATAAAAAGTCTTTCTGATCGCTTATGCGCTCTCGAGGACAACTCACAGATACATTGGAAACGCCAGCATTTGAAAAGAAAAATGGACAGAGGTGTCCACCAGTCAGTAGATTTCAAAACGATAAAAAATCTCAAAGAGGCAGTAATGACGTATGGGCCCCAAGCTCCTTTCACGTTGAGTATGCTGGAGTCCCTTAACATCTTTAACTTAACCCCCTCAGACTGGAAAAGTCTATGTAAAGCAGTATTAATTGGGGAGCAATACTTGGTTTGGTGATCGCAATTTCAAGAACTTTGTATAGAAACAGCTAAAAGAACGCAGCTGCAGGATTTGGAGACCATAATATAGAAATGCTCACAGGAGAGGGGCAATTTGCAGACTCACAGGCTCAAAAATATTATGTCCCAGGTGTATATGCTCAGATATATGCAGCTGCCTTAAAGGCATGGAAAACTTTACAAGGACCTGGGGATCTACAAGGTAGCTTGTCAAAAGTGATTCAAGGACCTAATGAGCCGTATGCTGAATTTGCTGATCGGCTTTTGAGAACTGCAGGTAGAGTGTTTGGAGACGTTGATCAAGCTATGCCATTAGTTGTTCAATTAGCATACAAAATGCTAATAAATACTGCCAGGAAGCCATCAGGCCATGGAGAAATTAAAAGGTTCTTTCCTATATATATATATATACAACTATGTAAAGATATAAATGACGCCTTTGTCACAGAAAATATGATTGCAGCAGCTTGAGAGATGCTGCCCTTCAAAATTTCACAAGGGCTCAACCTAGACATTATAATCAATCAGGATATTCTAGGCAAAATTATCATAACAATCAGGCTATTCTAGGCAAAATCCCCAAAGAGAAATAAGACCAAGCTCATACTGTGCCCCAGGCTGCTGCCCCAGGTGTAAAAAGGGAAATCATTGGGCCAATAAATGCCATTCAAAATTTGACTTCCATGGAAATCATTTGTTCAGGAATTCAAAAAACGGGGCACGGGGCCCAATGCCCTGTGTTCCACAAATGTACGAGGCATTGGAGGAGGAGTATCCTCAAGCATCCACTCAGATGCTTCCCCAACACAATCCCTACTACCCATCCACTCCCTCGCCAGAGGAACAGGAGGAAATGCAGGATTAGACCTCTGTTCCACTGCCCGAATAGTGTTAACACCTGAAATGGGGGTTCAACTGATTCCCACAGGAGTCAGGAGACCTCTTCCCTCAGGGACTGTAGGACTTATTCTCAGGTGAAGTCCTAAAAGCTTATTAGGTTTGCAAGTGACCCCAGGTGTAATAAACTCAGACTACAAAGGGGAAATAAAAATAAGGCTTAGCTCACCCCAAAGTATAAGTTCTGTTAATCAAGGAGATAGAATTGCTCAGCTGCTTCTCGTTCCAAATTTACATAATTCATTTAAAATAAGTATGCCTCAAAAAAGGAACAACAGAGGATTTTGGTCCACTGACTCAAGACCCATGGCTTGCTGGGTTCGAGATTGTTCAAGGAGGCCTATGTGTAAAATAAAAATCCAAGGAATAGAGACGGAGGGACTGATAGATACTGGAGCTGACTCTTCCATCATTAATCTATGGCAATGGCCCAAGCACTGGCCTCTGTAAAAAGCTTCAACCAGTTTAAGAGGCTTGAAATATAATAACCTCCCAGAGAAAAGTGCAGTAATTTTAAAACGGGAGGATGATGAAGGGCATAAAGGAACATTTCAGCCTTATGTTTTACCTAACTTACTGGTTACTTTATGGGGAAGAGATATTTTACAACAAATGGGAATACACCTTGCAACCAAGCCTGCAGGTGTTAAATGTGAAAATCTACAGGGTAATCTTAACCCTAAAAGAAATCATTATCATAAAGAAAAAAGATAGTTTTCTTTGGTGCCACTGAGAAAATAATTTTGAAAATACCATGACTTTCTGATAAGCCAGTGTGGGTCCCTCAGTGGCCCCTATCTAAAGAGAAATTACAAGCAGCCCACCTACTATTTCAGGATCAACTAGAAGCAGGACATATAGAACCTTCGACCTCTTCCTGGAATTCCCACATATTTGTGATCAAGAAAAAAATCAGGAAAATGGCGATTGTTACATGATCTTAGAGAAATTAATAAAACCATACAAATCATTGGCCCTACTCAACCTAGACTTCCTAATCCTGTGGGTATTCCAAAAAATTTCCATCTTATTACTCTTGATATAAAGGATTGTTTCTTTTCTATTCCTCTACATCCTCTGGATACCCCCAGGTTTGCTTTTTCAGTTCCTTCTATTAACAATAATGGCCCTGATCAGAGATATCAAAGGAAAGTTTTGCTGCAGGGAATGGCTAATAGCCCCACTGTGGGTCAAATCTATGTAGATAAAGTTATTCAGCCTGTCAAAAAGAAATACCCAGAGCTTATGTGCCTCCATTATATGGATGATGTTTTGCTTGCTCATCCTAATCAAGAAGTCTTATTCACCATATTTAGTGATATATCAGAAAACTTATAACAATATGGACTAAAAATTGCTAAGGAAAAGGTTCAAATTAGATCTCCAATATTATATCTAGGATTCCAAATTATGGACACTTTTATTAGGCCTCAAAAAATATTCTCAATGACTTTAAAAAATTGCTAGGAGATATTAATTGGCTTCGCCCTACACTAAACCTCACTACCGGCCAACTAAAACATTTATTTGACATCCTTCGCAGGGACCCTGATGCATCTTCACTGTGAACATTGACTCCTGATGCTACGAAAGCTTTAAAGTTAGTAGAAAAAGCCATCGAAGGAGCTCATTGTGATAGATTTGATTTAACTCAACCACTGATATTGATTATTATTTCTTCACAATATACACCCACAGGAGTATTTTGGAAACAAGGGCCTTTATTATGAATACATTTGCCCATCTCTCCTAAAAGTATAATTGAGTCTTATACCTCCATGGTGGCTAAACTTATTCTTCAAGGACTTAAAACTTTACTAAAATATTTGGCATACACCCTGCTACTATTATTACTCCCTATTCATCGTCACAGATTGAATATTTATGCTTCAATGATAATGATTGGGCTATAGCCAGATGTTCTACTTCTGCAAATTTTAATAATCATCTTCCTAAGTCTCCTGTATTATCTTTGTTTTAATATTTTTTATTTATTTGCTTTTAGTTGTACACAATGCATTTTATTTGTACGTGGTGCTGAGGAATGAACCCGGGTCGCCCGCGTGCTAGGTGAGTGCTCTACCGCTGAGCCACAATCCCAGCCCTCCTGTATTATCTTTTTGTATCAATCATCCTATTATATTCCCACAGGTGATAAAAAATCAACCTATTCCTAAAGCATTATATGTATTCACAGATGGGTCCTCAAATGGTACTACTGCAGTAGTCACTAAAAAAGAAAATATATCTTACATAACTGCACACAAATCAGCTCAACTAGTGGAACTGGAAGCTGTGGTAAGAGCTCTGGAAATTTTTAGAGAGCAGCCCATGAACATTTTTTCAGATAGCCACTATATTGTACATGCTGTCCCAAAATTAGAGCTAGTAGGACCAATAGCACCTCATACTCCAGCCTTTAAATTGTTTTATCAAATACAAAAACTTTTGTGGGCAAGAAAAGAACCTCTATTCATAGGGCATATTAGAGCACATACCAACTTGCCTGGTCCCCTCCATGAAGGTAATCAAAAGTCTGATGACCTTACCCAAACAATCTTTATACTTTCAGTGCTGCAGCAAGCTACTTTATTTCACTCCCAGTTTCACGTCAATAGCACCACCTTTCAGCGTAGGTTTAATATCACAAAGGAGTAAGCCAGAACAATTGTAAAAGATTGTAAATCTTGTATGACACATTTGCCCAATCCCCATTATGGTGTTAACCCTAGAGGATTAATGCCCAATCATTTGTGGCAGATGGATGTTACTCATGAGCCAAGTTTTGGAAAATTGCGATTTATTCATGTGACCATAGATACATGCTCAGGCATGATTTTTGCTTCCTTACATTCTGGAGAAAAAGTTAAAGGTGTTACATCTCATTGTTTGCTGCATTGGGCATCCACAAAATGCTTAAAACAGATAATGGCCCTGCATATACGTCCTCATCTTTCAAACAGTTTTGCGCAAAATTTAATATATCCCATAAAACAGGCATCCCATAAAATCCTCAGGGTCAGGGCATTATTGAAAGAGCAAACCACACACTGAAAATTATGTTATTAAAACAAAAAAAAAAAAAAAAAAAAAAGAAAAGGAAATTGGAAAAGTCCTAGGGACAGATTGGAAGTTGCCCTGTTTACCTTAAATTTTTTAACTTTAGACTCTAATGGTTATTCTGCTGGAGAGAGTCATTGGAACCCACACCAACAACATAAACCTTTGGTTTACTGGAAGGATGTTCTTTCAGGTACATGGAAGGGTCCAGATCCAGTATAAATTTGGGGGAGAGGATCTGTTTGTAGTTTTCCAAAGCACGAATCCTCTCCAATATGGATATTATCTAGATTAATAAAGCAGGTGCCAAATCATAAGGATCAAGATGAAGTTGTCGAGGAATAAAGATTAATAAAAAAGGTACAAAATCAAGAGGACCAAGATGAAGGTATGGAATGATTCTCTTAAAAGAGTCCTTCAAAATATTTCACAACTTAAGTGTCATTCCTCCCGGCCGGGATGAGGAGATCTCTCTTTAGTGCGCATACAATTGTATTTTTTCTTTTTTCTCTTTTTATATATGTCTTTATGTCTGTGTATTTGTCTAAATTTCATGTAAATGTGATGTCACAAATATATGTTTGTAGGTTTGTACGTCTGTCCAGCGTGACATCACAAATAACGAAGCGCTTATGAATATATATATATATATATATATATATATATATATATATATATATATATATGGATCCAAATAATTTTAATTCATTTAAGTTTAAGAGTATTCAATTTGGGTAAATAATTTAATAAGTGAAGGTACCTTCAATTTTGATTTATAGGTGTCCCAGGGATTTCTCTTTAGCGAAGAATATGACTAGTGCTGTATAACCTGATATTTTGGTGTTTTGACATAGGAATGTTTATTTGTAATTAACTTTATTTGTTTTATAGCTGATTAATTTGAGTTATTTCAACAGATAATTTCGTGGAAGTTTACAGAGACTTGAGGGTTCCAGCTAACAAATTATTTTTCCAAAGTGCCTTTAGCTTTTCTTTAATCTATCTCTAACGCAGTAAATACCCTCAGTCTTTCTTTGTTTTGTTCTGAATATGATATTTTGCCAGCTTATGTTTGTGGGAGCTCAAGCAGCAATGTGTGTGAGCAGAAATCAACTTTAATTTTCTAATCTAATGATTCTATTTTTTAGTTTGACAACTCACCTCTTGACTCAGCGCTCGAATAGCACTGCCTTTCCTTTAATAATCGATGCTTGAGTTTCTAGGTAGAGGGCCCTGAAGATTTGCCAGTGGCATTGTCTGGACATAAAAAAGATGGCTGCTGCTACAGCTGCAGGGATCACAGTCACTGCAAGCATCCTTGCTGCTCAAGCATCAAACAACATCACCAGCAGTGTGGCCTCTGCTCTGCATGCATGGGGCCTCCTAGATCAATGTGTTATAACAAGTGGACATTTTGATCTTTCATTGTTTGGGACTTTACGGGACAATGCCTTGCGGGTATTGTCTGGAGAACTCAGTGTGTTACTTGATGGAACTTAGGGCAGCTAATTTGTTTAAAGAATATGATATGCTATGCTATTTGGCTTGTCAGCAGAAGGCTTGTCAGCAGAAGGCTTGTCGCCTTAAAGCCGCAGCATCTCCTCACAATTGGACGGCTGTTAGTTATCATACACAGTCGATCCTGAAGGGCACCATTGGATGGCTGGTTAGCCAATGACGGGTAAGATCCCCAGAGGGGGACAACCTAAGATAGGCACAGTCGCACGGGACAGTCTCATGTGGCCGACATATCAACTTACGACAGGAGTAAGGGCACAGCCTTGGTTATCCAATGACGGGTAAGAATGTTGGTTGTAAATGGACATCCTAGAGCATCCCCTCTTTTAAAACAAAAGGGGGGAAATGCAGGAGCCCTGATTGGGAATATGGCTGAGATTGCAGTTGGCTGCGGGCCATGGAGATGTTCAGGCATTGCTGCCTTCCATGGTCTCGCGGGACTTGGCCTGGGATCTCGCGAGATTTGAGGCGGGACTTGGCAGATAGGGTTGGCGCCATTGTTTGTTGGTTGGTTGGATGAGTGTGGTTTTGGTGTGCGGGAGTTGTTGTTGGAGCCGGAGAGAGAAGCTACCAGAATAAAGAGCCTGTTCGTTTCCAGTCTGCCTCTGAACTTATTCCCATGGCTTCGTTGCTCCAAGTGGCAATTGCTTCAGGCAGCAATACTTACCCAGTCTGAATAGACCTTTTAAAACAAGGGAAAACTATATTACTTTCAAGAGATGGGAATAACTAAAAGATTGAGTTCAGAAGGAATGAAAATCATACTAGAAGTTAGAACTAAGATATAAGAAGGTATAGTGAACAGCAAATGCCAAAATACATGGACACAAATGTGCAAATTTAATCAATATGAATTATGATGAAATTATAGTCTTAAAAATAGCAGATCCAGACCAGGTGGTATGGCACATGGCTATAATCCCAGCAGTTTAGAAGGCTGAGGCAGGAGGATTGCAAGTTCAAAACCAGCCTCAGCAACAGCAAGGTGCTAAACAACTCAGTGAGACGTGAGACCTGGTCTCTAAATAAAATACAAAATAGGGCTGGGGATGTGTCTCATTGGTTGAGTGCCCCTGAGTTCAATCACTGGTAAATGCAACCCTCCCCCCAAGAAAGCAAATCCAAAATATAAAACAATACAATTATGCAGGTAGAGAAATTGAAAATATTTTGAAAAAATAACTGATTGCAAAAACATAACAAAACAAATTTGTTGGATACTACTATAGCTGTGACTTGAAATTATATCTTTAAATTATCATATTTAAAAAATAAAAATCCTGAAGTTTATGATATCTTAAAACATCTAAGAAGCTAGGAAAAAGAGTAGAGTGAGTATAAAGAATAAATTAACAAAGGTGAATACAAAGAATAAATTAATGAAGACTAGGGAGAAACCAGTAACTACTGTAATAGAAAGCTGCCAAATAATAGAGAAAATTAACAAAATCCAAAGTCAATTTGGGGAAAATTTTTTTTAAAAATCACAACCACTAGGCAGCAAGGCAATTATGAACATGAATTAACAATACCAGAAACAATAGAGGATTAGTGCAAATCTTACAGACATATTATATAGAAATTTGACAACTCTTGAATAAGTTTTTTTGACAAAATACAGCTAATCAAAAATCAGCATACTACAGTGACACAGCCACATCCATGTATATAGCAGCTCAATTCACCATAGCTAAACTATGAGAACTAACCTAAGTGCGCTTCAATTGAACTGTGGTATATATACACAATGGAATATTACTCATCCTTAAAGAGGAATGAAATTATGGCATTTTGTAGGAAAATGGATGGAGATGGAGAATATCATTCTAAGTGAAATAGCCAATCCCCCAAATCCAAAGGCTGAATGTTTTCTCTGATATGTGGATGCTAATTCACAATAAGGGTTGGGGGATGTGAAAAAATAGAGGTACTTTGGATTAGGCAGAAGGGAGTGAAGGGAGGGGAGGAGGTATGGGAGTAGGAAGTATAGTAGAATGAATTGGACATTATTACCCTATGTATATATATGATTATATGACTGGTGTGATTCTACATCTTGTACAACATGAAGAATAAGAAGTTATGTTCTATTTATGTATAATGTGTCAAAATGCATTCTACTGTCATGTATAACTAATTAGAACAAATTAAAAAAAAACTGATGAAGTATGAATCAGAACATCTGAATATCCCAACTATGATAGCATGAAGTCAGTAAGAACCTAAGCTATTTTAACAACATAACTAACAAAAGTTGTACAATCTGTATGTGCATAATGCCACAACAAACATACACACACTCTTTTACAATAAGTTCTTAAACAGATCATAGTGATATTCAAACCATTTATATCACAGGGTAATATCTTGCTACAATGCAATTAACTTGTAAATCATTTTATTGATCATTTGAGAAAAAATATCACCAATATTTTACAGATTCTTTTAGAATATATAGGAATTTTATGAAGCCTAAAAAACTCTAAGATAAAACCAATCAATATAATAAGTATACTGTGGGGGAAGGGCTGGAAATACTGATGTATTATTTAAAAATGTGTAAGTAGTAAATGTGTTGTTCTAGTTAAGATATGGGCAAGTAAATAGTTGAGTTAAAATTTTAATTTAACTGTTAAAAGACAATAGAGATGAAAATACTACCCAAGTTAGTAAAGGGAGAAAGATGGAGTGGAAGAAAAAAAAAGAAGAAATAAAAAAAGCTTAAAAATTTATGACAAGAATGAATGAATTTAAGACATACAAGATAGATGACAGATGAGAAATAATAGATAGGCAGATGTAAAGTAAAAAAAAAAATTAATGTAGAAACAAATATGTATATATATGTCAATTATCATAATAAAGTGGACTAACTCATCAATTAGAAGATTAACAATTTTTAGATTAGATTGTAATATGTAGTAAGATGAAATATTTGAGAAATAAACTTTAATGTAAGGTAAAGATTTTTTAAAAAATCAAAAAAAGTACCAAGAAAATGTAAGCCAAAGAAGGCACCTAGACAAAGAAAATTTACTTAGACAAAAAATAATTTAGAATAGGATGTAAGCCAAAAGTAATAGATAGAAAAACATTTTTTTAATTTAAGGATAAATGGTTTTATTTACTAAGAAGATATATAAATATTCTGAAGTATACCCCTCATAACATGTCTTCAAGGTATACAAAAGAACGTTGAAAGCACTACAAGGAAAAATGAATACATCCCCTAAAACCATGTGATATTGTAACAGATATCTCTCAGGAATTGACAGATGAATAGACAAAAAAAATCAGTAAGGACCTAGACTATTTTAACAATATGACTAACATAAATTTTCTAATCTGTCTAAGCATCATGCTACAACAAATACACAATTTTTTCACAAGGCCCAAAGAACATCATAGTGATAGTCAAATAATGTATATCATAGTGAGTTTTCTTCCTACAATGTATTTAGCTTAATAAAACAGTCTTTTAAAAGTAAGAACAAACAAAAACAGCAAAACATAAACTAGAAAGTTTAACAAAACCACCTGAAAAGGTCATATGTAAAAAAAGAAATAATGAAAAAATTAATGCTAATATTTAATATTGACAAAAATACTAGATCTAAACTTTTATATCTAAAGTTGTCTAATGAAAAGCAACTTTATGTTATAAAAATTATATAAAAAGAAAAGCTTAAAAATGAGCTGTCTGACATATAGCCAGTGAAACAGAAACAATGAAATAATAGATATGAGTTATTTTATTTTAGTACTGGTAATTAAACCCAGGATCTTGTGAGTTTGAGGCAAGCACTCTACCACTAAGCCATTTCCAGCCTTTATTTTAATCTAGACAGGGTTTCACTCAGTTTCCCATCATGTCCTCAAACTGGTACGTCTCTTGCTTCAGCCTCAGAGGTAGCTAAGATTACAGGCATGCACCACTGAATCTGGCATAATGACTTAATATTAAGGAAATATGGAAAAAAAGATGAACAAAAGTTTGTTCTTTACAAACCAATCAAATTAAATAGGCTCTGGGAGAATTTATCAAGGCTTAAAAAAAAAAAAAGAAGAGAACACATGAATAAATAATAGTAGGAGTAAAAAAATGCAGTTGGACCACTGATGAATAAAATGAAAATATAAAAATTAGAACCACAACATTATGAAAATCTATTTGAAACTGTGAGAAAGTCACTTTTCTAGAAAAACATAATGTACTAAATCTAAATCGAGTCAGAAATTCCTATGGCTTTCATTAGAGTCCCTCAGTGGTTGAACATCTTTTCAATGAAAAGATCAAACCTGTATAAAATTATTTAAAAAATCAGATTAAAAATTCAAAATTGCACAGATACCTTCAGAGAACAGAAATATCAGCTACATGAAGGTAACTGTGTAGAAAAAGTAATGCCTCAAGAACAATATTGACTTATTCTAGGAATAAAATTCTTTTTTTTTTTAATATTTGTTTAGTTGTTGATAGATCTTTAATTTATTTATATGCAGCGCTGAGAATTGAACCCAGTGTCTCACACAGGTTAGGCAAGTGCTCTAACACTGAACTACAACCCCAGCCCCTTATTCTAGGAATAACATAGTACTGGAAACTCTGGCCAGAGCAATTAGACAGACGAAAGAAATTAAAGGGATCCAGATAGGAAAAGAAGAGCTCAAAGTAGCACTATTTGCTGATGACATGATAATATACCTAGAAGACCCAAAAAACTCTACCAGAAAACTTTTACAACTAGTAAATGAATTCGGCAAAGTTGCAGGATACAAAATCAATACCCATAAGTCAAAGGCATTTTTGTACATCAGTGACAAAGACTCTGAAAGGGAAATGATGAAAACTACTCCATTTATAATAGCATTAAAATTCTTTATATTAAAAATATTTCAATATCTTTTAATATAATTTAGCTCACAAAATGCTTAAAAGACAAAAGCTACATGTCTATTAAATAGCAGTTATCTTTTCGTGAAAAAAAAGTTCAGGTTTTTGCTAAAGAACCAGATTACACCATTAGCTCAGAAGAAAAGACTAGGCTGAGTTTGGAGCAAGTCTGACCATATGGGTAAATATTCTAATTAGTGTACTTGATCCTACAATTTTTTTTTTCCCCCCCCACTGGGAAGGGTAGAAGGCAAGGGCACTGAAATAATACAAGTCCATCAAAGTAAGAGTCAGTAATATTGTTTGGATTTTAAATGTCCCCCAAAGGATTGATGTTATTGGAAGGTGATGCAACCTTTAGGAAGTGGGCCCTGGTGGAAAGAAATGAGACCAGACGGGTGCTCTTGAAGGGAATATTGAGACTTTGGCCCTTTCTCTTCTTTGCTTCCTGGTTGTCATGCGTTGAGCAGCTCTGCTCCATGTCATGCTCCTTGCTGATTTTCTACCTCATCACAGAACCAAACCAATGGGACCAAATGAGCATGAACTTAAACCTCTGAAACCATGAGCCAAAATAAATCTTTCCTCCTTCAAAATGATTTTCTCAGATTATTTTGTCACAGCAATGGAAAACTGATAAATACAAGGTAATTTGTGTTACATTCCAGCAAAGAACTTGTCTGCATTTTGTCTTTTCCCTGAGATTTTGTGAGAGGCTGAGTAAAGGTGACAGACTGATTTATTAATGGAAGATATTTCAAGTTAGCAGAGCCCTCAGGCAGTGGAATGGGTAGTGATGGCTTCCTTTAGCCATCTTTTCAGTGAGAGTCAGGAGCAAAACACAGCAGAAAGATTTTTAAAAGCTTACAGTTTTGCAAAGAAAAGGAGCATCTTTAAAATGTTGTGGCCAAAGAGGGTGTGGCTGCAAAGAGATTATTTACATTAAAAAGAAGCCAAGCATTTTACACCAGTACAGTAATAAAGATGCCTTGTGTGTCTCTCAAGAATCAGCAAGACCCCAGGATACCCTCCTCATACAAGGCTGCCTATGAATTTTTTTCCTTGAGAATTCTTTGTCCTTGTTCAGCCATCCAGACACTCAAAGGCAACTGCAGTCTTGGTTCCCGACTACAATTCAGCCCAGTGGCAAAACTTGACATCATCTACATGATGCTGGTTTTACAGGCATGCAGAATGCAAGAATTATGGAGGTATGGAGGCTTCCACTGAGATTTCAACGAAAAGCCTGGGAGGTCTGGCAGTAAGTGGCATCGTCAGAGTTCCTGAAAGCAGCCCCTGAAAGGATAATATGTGAAGTTGAGAGTGAAGCTGCATCTGCAATGGAGACAACAGGAAGTTAGAGGTGTCAGGTATTGTGGAACATCTGCCAAGGAAAGCCACAGGCAGTGAGCAAAACCAGACCAAGAGAGTGATCATGTGGGCAGTAGCCAGAAAGGCCACAGGGGCAGAACTGCCTGAGTCCTTGGGAGTATGTATCCCACTAGCATGTGCTAGGCATGGAGCTACAGGATTTAATGATTGCCCTGTTGGGTTTGGGTCTTTATTTGGTCCCATCCTTTTCTTTATGACCCTATTCCTCCCTTTTGAAATGGAAGTGTTTGCCATATTTCTTAGCTTGGCAGCCTATGACTTTCCTCTTGATTTTTAAAGGTATCACAGCTAAGCGTTTGCCTTGAATATCGGAAGAGATTTGGGACTTGAACTTTTGAGCAATGTTGAAACAGGTAAGATTTTGAGGACACTGAATGGACTGAGTGAATTTTGCATTGTGATGGAGACATGAGCCTTTGGGGGGCAAGGGTGGAATCTTATGTTTTGGTTCTTAAATGTCACCCAAAGGCCATGTGCTGACAGCTTGCTTTCTAGCCTAAGATTCTGTTGAGAGGTGGTGCAGCCTTTAAGTAGGTGGGGCTCAGTAGAAGCGAGTGAGGTGACTGGACGTATTTCCTTTAAAGGCAGATTGAGGTATCAGCCCTTCTTCCTCTCTTTACTTTTCAGCCACCATGAAGTGAGCAGCTCTGCTTTTCCACAAGCTCCCAGCCCTGCCACAATCTCAAAGAAGTGAAGCCAGCGACCATAGACTGAAACCATGGACAAAACACAATTTGTTCTTATAATTTGATTTTTCTCAGGTGTTTTGCCACAGGGACACAAGACTAACACAGTCAGGAAAGAAATATCCCAAAAGGCCTGAATGGGGAAAAAACGAGATAGTGAAAACAAGTGCTTCTTGTTAGAAAAATAACAAGTAGACAAAACAAAACAATCAACCTGACAAAGAAGAAGGCAAAAAATGTGAAGATATTAAAGTCTTGAAACCAAAGAATTTGCAGGAAATTTGGAGAAGGAGGTAAAGTATAGTATTATAGGCAGTAAGTGGCTTGGCATACAAACTTCAGGGGTGGCAGAGTACATAACCTTGTACTGAAAATACTGGAGTGGTGGTGTTGCAGCTGGAGTCATATTTTTAGACATGGCATCCATAACACTTTGCATCAGACTCACATAGGGTATGAATAGATACCTACTAAGTTTTTATTTTATTTTTTTTTTCTTTTTTATCTTTGTTGTTGGTTTTTTTTTTTCATTTTTACTTGTTCTTTTTAGTGATACAAGATAGTAGAATGTATGTTGACATTTTATACATACATGCAGCATAACTTCCCATTTTTGTGATAGTACATGATGTGAAGTTTCACTGGTGAAGTATTCATATATGAACATAGAAAAGTGATATTCAATTCATTCTACTGTCTTTCCTATTCCCATCCCCCTCCCTTCCCTTCATTCCCTTTGTCTATTCCAGTGAACCATTCTTCCTTCCCTCCACCCCCTCTTATTGTGTGTTAGCATCCACACATCAGGAGAACATTTTCCTTTCCTTTTTGGGATTGGTTACTTCACTTAGAATGATAATTGAGGTCTCCAGTTCCATCCATTTACTGGCAAACACTATAATTTCATTCTTCTTTAAGGCTGAGTAATATTCTATTATGTATATGTATCACATTTTCTTTATCCATTCATCTGTTAAAGGAGACCTAGGTTGGTTTCATAGCTTAGCTATTGTGAATTGAACTGCTATAAACATTGATGTGGCTGTGTCACTGTAGTAAATTTAAGTCCTTTGGGTATAAAACAAGGAGTGGGATAGCTGGGTCAGATGATGTTTCCATTCCAAGTTTTCTGATAAATCTCCACGCTGCTTTTCAGAGTGGTCGCACCAATTTGCAGTCCCACCAGCAATGTATAAGTGTGCCTTTTCCCCCACATCCAATTCATGTTGAAAACTTGATCTCCAAATTCATATATTGATGGTATTTGAAAGTGGGACCTGTGGGAGATAATTAGGGTTAGAGGAGGTCGTGAGGATGAGGTCCCCATGATGGGACCAGAGGCTTTATATAAAGAGCAGAGACCTGAGCTGTCTTGCTGGCTCCATTTCACTATGTGATACCTTATGCCATGTTATGACACCACACAAAGACCCTCACCAGATAGAGAACCCCTTAACCTTAGACTTCTCAACTATGGAACTGTAAGAAATAAATTTCTGATCTTTATGAATTATCCAGTATATGACACTATATTATAGTAAAAGAAAACAGATTAGGACATACCCAAATACTAACGCCATTCTCTACCATCCAAATTCAACTGAGTCAAAATGCTGTGGGGCAGAAGAGGGAGTGGTAAACAGATCTCAGGGAAGATGCTTAACAAACATCCCAGGTGATCCTGATATCCATAAATTTGGATAATCCCTAGCCTAGGTAATCCCGATAAAGATATCTCATTCTCATCCATCTAATTTAAGTTATTAAGGTGGACAACAAATGATAGGAACTAGATAAGGGACATGTGGGAAGACTTCCGTGAAATACGTGAGGACCATTTTCAGCATCACAGCCAACGAGGGGACAGGTCTGGCACTGGGAACTTCCCGTGGCATTCCTACCTAGACAGACCCCTGGATACAGGTGACCTTCCCCTCCACTCTGCTAGAAAGTTTCCACGCAGCAGCACTGAAGATGGGCAGAACCCATTAGGAACTGAGCAGCCTACCTGCCTCCACCTCTGTCCTATTTTGGTGAAGAACTTCCCATGGAACTTCTTTAATGTTTTCCAATATAAATAAAGCAGACGCAAGAGCTCCTTTCTTCATTAGAAACTGGACCTGTCTGGTCAGCTTGCCTGTCCTGCCCCTACTTTTTAAATTTTTTTAAATATCTTTATTAGGTTTTGATGGACCTTTATTTATTTGTTTATATGTGGTGCTGAGGATCAAACCCAGGGCCTCACACATGCTAGGCAAGCGCTCTACCACTAAGCCACAACCCCACCCCCCTGCCCCCACTTTGAAAGTACTTTCTGTGTTCTGTGGTTATTGTGCTGTTCTGTTTTTCTTAGCTTTTATTTCTCAGACAGCCATTCCATTGAAGGGGGACCCCTTTCCCTTGCCCACAGGGGACATGGGCGATAGGGACAAATAGACATTTGTGTCTAAATTATTTAATTTCTTATGTTATCTATGGGTTGAAAGTATGTTTTCTGGGGCTGTAGCTCAGCGGTAGAGCATGCGTGAGCCACTGGGTTTGATCTTTAGCACCACGTAAAAATAAACAAATAAAATAAAGGCATTCTGTCCATCTACAACTACAAAAAAAATTTTTTTTAAGTATTAGCATTTTCTTGGCTCTAGAGTTTAAAATATATGCTTATGGTCTGATATCTCACTTCAGTTTTTCTGGGAAATAATTCAAAGATACAGACATATGAATTTGAAAAATTTATATAATTCTTTAACTTCTCACCAAAACCAAAAAGATATTACAGGAATGATTCAATAACTATTTCATAAATTTTTGTTTTGGTATTTATATACTATTTAAGAATTAAGAAAGCCTGGGATTAAATTATATTGTTCACATAATATTTTTCTTTACAATAAGTTCCCTAAGATAAATAGAAATGGATATAGATGAAAGTAATACAGGTGTTTCATTAAAAAAAATAATTATTCCCCATTGTATTTTAAGTTTTTAATTAAAGAAATTGTATAAATCTAAACCAAGGTTGTATGATGAATTAAAAAATAGCAATTGATATTAGTTAAAGCCATATGTGATAGTTTTGAGGGTAACATAGTTTTCACAACAGCTAATATATGTTTATAAAAGTTTAAAATATATGTAAGAAAGAATAATAATATCGCTGCTTAAATTCTGTGCTAATCAGACTGCACCTGTAATGATGTATTCAGTTTCTAGGGCCATGCTTTGCAATAAACATGCAAGGTGTTGTGAGAGCAGTTTGACCAAGGTGGGAAATCCACACTTGAAGTAATGTTTAACCTCACTCTGCTGTGGGAATACTCCAGAAGGGAAATAATGTTTTAAGGCACAATAATATCGGAATATTGATGAATGGGGTGGTGCATACCTATAATCCCAGCAACTGGGAAGATGAGGCAGGAGGATCACAAGTTCAAAGTCAGTCTCAGCAATGTAGAAGGGCCCTAAGTAAAATAGAAAATAAAAACTAAAATAAAAGGACTGGAGGTGTGGCTCAGTAGTTAAAAGTCCCTGGGTTAAATTTCTGGTACAAAATAAAAATCAGCATATCATATTTTTTTCTAAATAGTTCAAAGTCGAAGTTTATGGAAAAGTTTGTGCTGTGTAATTTCAAGATGTAGAACTACAGACAATGTGAGGGAATTATAAGAACACATGGAACAGACTAGAGAACAGTCATTAAGGTGGAAGGCTTTGTCTCAGCAGTGTGATTACCCCTGGAAATCTTCCTAGATAGACAAGGTAACTGGTAGTTCTACAACATGATCCAAAAAACGAAGGAGAGGGATCTGTGGTCCTTTCCCTACAATGTCCCCTTGGGACTGGTTCACTGGGACAATGTGGTGGAAATGGTGCTTTGATATTTTCAAGCTGGAAGCTTCTACTTCCCATCTCTTGCTGCACTTACTTGCTCTTGGAATTCAACCTTCACGTCACAAAAACTGAAGCCATCTCAGAGAGTGCTACACAGAAAGCAACTGATAACTGGCAACAACTTCCAAGCCTTGAAATTGAGCCATCTTGGAAATAGATCCTCTAGCCTCAGTCTAGCTGCCTGAGCTGATGCTGTGTGTAGTCCTGTTCAAACTATAGGTTGATGATCAAAATATATGATGTTCTACACATTACTATGCTTGGCATATCAGTAAACAATCAGAAGAGATTTGGGTGCCTAGAAGTGAGTTTCTCACATTGTGAGTACTTAACATTGATAGTGGGACTGGAAAGTAGGCCCCAAGGAGAGTACTAATATAAAACTTTTAAAAAGGCTCAAAGAGAGTATTAGCAGAGGCGGAAATAACCTCAATCACTCTGTGAGTGAGGGATTAAAGAAAAATTAGAGAAATATTCATGGAACTTTTAGTATATTAATCCTTGTATGCTCTGGTGGGAAGTTTGAAAACTTCCAAACTTTGGAATATATAGTGTACAGTAATGCATAAAACAAAGTGTACCCAAGGAACTCACATACCAAACTCAGGAAATTTCCTGTTAGAATACTGAAAGTGCCACCAATCTCCTTTCTACTGTCTATAATGAAACATAAGATAAGATGCAAAACAAACTGTTAATATATATTTTTAAAATGATTTACTGCATCAAGTTTAGAAGTATTTCTTACTTCCAGGATATCTAGAAGGCATGTTCTATCAAATTAAGAAAGGACATTAGGACAAAACTAAAACCAGGATATTTCCCAATACTACTGAAAAGTTTAAGGCAGTATTTCATAAAACTTGTGAGACAGAATAAAAGGCCTTTGGCAGATTTTAAGACTATGTTTCATAGATCTCACTTAAACAATAAAGCTTTCAAAAATCTTAAGAAATTTTTATCGAATAGTCTCTGCAGTAGAAAAGGGCTTATTAAAAAAAAAAAAAGGTTGTAATTTTTGTCCCATGGAATGAATAACATGCATAGAATAACATGCATAGAAGACCCACAATATTTTTAAGAGAACTGTTCTGGTAAAAATTCTGACATCTTGGACAAAACGACAGAAGGATAATATAAAATAAGAAGAAGCATTTGAACCACAAACATTCTGAGAGTCTATAAATTTTCTTTTTATATAACAAATTACCACAAACTTAGCAATTTAAAACAAAGCAAATATTTACTGTCCTACAATTTCTGTCATTTTATAGTCCAGCACATTTTAACTGTTCTTCTGCTTAAGGTGTCACCAAGCTGAAATCAATGTGTCATCCAAGTGCATCTTTTTCATCTGGAAGTTTTTCTAGGAAAAGATTTGCTTCTAAGGTTCCTTAGGAATTCCTTAGGAATGTTGGAAAAGTTCATGTTCTTTTTGTTATAAGGAACTTCCTGTTTTCTTAGTAGCTGTTGTCTGGGTAGTTGACTTGGTCCCAGATGCCATTCAGGTTTTTACCTCCCTGTTTTCTGGTACAGTAGAGAAAAAAAAAAAAACAAAAACAAAACAAAACTCACAAATCTCTCTGACAAATTTTAAGAGCTCACCTGATTTTGCTAGGCCAAATAATTTTCCTTAGTTAACTAAATATCAATTGATTGAGGTACACAATTGCATATGCAAAATCTCTTCTGTTATATAAAGTAACATAATTAAGGGAAAAATACTCTATCAAATTCACAGCCTCACTCACATTCAAGGGGAGGGAATTAGATAGGATCCACATACCAGACTTCCAAAATCTCAGAGACCTTTTTAAAGTTTTGAGGATTGCAGAAGAAATCGGTTAACCAGGGCGCTGAGGAGAAAATTCAGAATTTGCTCTAAATTGGAAGAAGTTGCCTGAGTAGCTGTAACAGATGCCCAAGAATGACCCCCATAAAAATGACTTTGGCAGAAGAGTATCTAAAAAGTATTGGTAGAAAAATTAGCCAGTTTTGGAGATGTCAATCAGCTTCTTTTCCAAGCCCTGAAATTGTGTAGTGATCTAGTTAGTAAAGTGTTCATATCAATAGAGTTGGTGGTTATACTTCCAAACATTTCAGTTAACTGTGGCCAAAGATGGCCCCAAAATATTAGGTGGAAAATAGCAGAAATTAAAAAAAAAAAAAAGTTTAAATTATGTGCCTCTACATGTGATGTGAAGAATGTGATGAACTTCATGTCGTCATGCTCTGTATCACCTAGGATGTGAATTATTTTTGCGTACGGTATGTACATGCTATATGTGTTACCTGCTCCACAGTCACTTCCTAGACCTCTTGATCATCAGATCTCCTGTCTTGATATTGTAGTGCTTGCATTCAAGTAGTTTTTATTTTACTTAATAATGGTCATGTAGTATAAGATTAGAGATGCAAAAGAAAACACCATTCTAAAACATGAAAAGGCAGATTAACTCTGGTTCTATGGCAATGGTATAGGCATGTAGGGAAAACACAATATATATGGGATTTGATTGGTGGTTTCAGGAATCCACTGTGGATCATGGAACATATGCTTGAAGATAAGAGGGAAATACTGTAATCTGGACTTCTCACCATGGATGATCTACCCATACCCACTAGTATATATCTCATTTGCCAACCGCTGAAGCCGACACTGTCCTAAATATGGCACCGTTTTCTGGCTACCTTGTAAAATTTTGATTATGTTGGACAAACATCTTTTTACAAGGAGTAGCACTTTCTTTATACTTGAATAGGTATTTATACTAGATACGAATTTTCCTCCCTTGTTGATAACCCTTTTGTTTAAAACACCATCTGTGAGTTAGGATTTTTATTTGAAGCTGACAATGCAGGATAAAAGATAAAAAATATATCTATATTTTAAATTCATTAAAATTAAAATTTATGTGTGAAAGAGAGGCCAGGTAATTTAAGTTTCTGAAAGGAAATAAATTTCCACTACTACAATTATACTTAGGACAAATGACTAGTGAATTGCCAAAGTATATTCACTTTCTGAGATGGTTCTAGAAAACATCTTGGGAGCTAGGGTCTATTGAGTCTACATTTCAAATTGTCCAATCTGCAAAAAAGGTAATAAATGAAAATATTACTGAACAATGTATAAGAAGAAAACTGTGGGGATACTATAATTAATAAACAATTAGAGCCCATGAGAGAATTTAATAATATATCTAATGTTTCAGAATATCTTGACCAAAGTTTTATAACCAATGTTGCTTTAAAAAAATGGTGCCATCATGGTATTGGTATGAATGTATTATAATTTGAACTATTGGAGATACAAGAAATAATGAGGCATCAATAAATAAAACGATTGACTTGGGTTACTTGTCTGCAAAAGAAGATGGCAAAAATTTCACAACCTCAAATATTTTTTCCAAAAATTTAAAGAAAAAAATCACCTTGATACTGAAAGAACAAATCTGTGCATAGTGAAAAATTGACTGTGATCCTTATCTGATTGATTCTGAGGCAGTTATCATTCAACACATCACAGAGTGTTTCATGAAAGGACAAGAGAACAGCCTACATGATCTTTACATTCACAGGTGTGGAAAAAAAAAAACACTTTTCACTAATAAGGGGTCAAATGAATGGAAGACATAAGAAGACTCACTGAAACTGAAATGTGGCAAAATTCAGGGAAGTCAGTACCAGTGTTTTCATACAAGGATAATCATTTAATTTAAGGATTCCATTAGAGAAAAACAAATTCCAGGATGAATGTGCTTAACATGTAAGAAATCATGTATAGGGTAAGAGAATAAAAATAAAGCAAGATTTCCTTCTACTTCTTTCAGTGAGTATTCTGTCTTTGAATTCTCTCAGCATCCTTTCTCTGTCATGCACAAAATGATTAGAGGATAAAAATCTATTTTCTGGAGTTCTTGGGTGGTAAAAGTTATACATTAGAAAAATACCCTTTTGCTGTTAAATAGAAATATCCAAGACACATTGGAAACTGTTACCTTCCCTTAAAAATTCCAGTTTCAATGGTCAAACCACGAACTGTACTTGCTTATCAGTTATCTCCTTTACTCTTGAATGTGGAGACAACTTGTATTTTTATTTTCCCCCTTGACTTGTGGGTTGGTTTTGTTGTTGTTGTTGTTGTTTTGGTCACTTCTCTTCTAGCAACACTTGGACTTGTAGTATACACCTACTCCCTTTTTATCAAGATTTTTTTATTGCTGTTCAAATCTCATTTGTTTTGTTCTTGAGATTTCCTGTGGTCTCCCTGTCATCAGGAAGCAAAAATTACTTTCTAACCTATTTCAGTGTCTTCTGTCATTTCACTTAGGTCTACACTCTTACCTAGTCTATTCCCTGCCATCTCCTGTCCCCAGTCCGGAGGCAATTCTTTGTATTTCTCTCTTTCTTGAATGAGCAGCAGAAAATTCAAAATGTTTTCCACCCATACTTTCTCTATTTAGTATTTAAACCTTCACAAAACTATGCTGTTTCTTTTTGTTCTTAGTTTCTTCCAAGAATCTATCACATACTAATCAATCTTAAGTGAACAGATCATTGCTTTGGTTGGCCAAAATTCCAGTCTGTCAAAAATTTGACTCAGTAAAAATTAATTTCAGACCAAAATCTCTTATTTACTTTGTAATTGTTTCAATATCTAAAAATTTGCTTTGGAAAGATGGGAATCTTTTTTTTTCTCATGTTTTTCATATTCTCAATAAGTGCTTCATGTAAAGGTAGCATAGTGATGTCATTGTCATCATTGATTCATTAATGAGAGTTTCAATGAGGTATTATGGGAAGAAAATTGGCTTTGATTCAGACAGAAGTTGGTTCAACGTTAGATTTCCCACTTGCTCTGTAGTTCCAGGTTTTCTCTAGGTATCAATGTCTTCGTTGGTAAATTATGGATAATGATACCTACTTTCAGAGAGTATCATGAGAACTGATTCAAATAATGTATCTAAAGCTCTGAAGACAGTTTTTGAGTCAGTTGGCATTTTAATTAATGCAGTCATCATTTGATAAACCTGGAACAATTTGATATGGAAAGGTATATAGAGCATCATGCATGTTCAAAATAAACAGTGATTCCTTTTCACACAAAATGATGAGAGGTGCTGAGAGCTGGGTAGGACATGACGAACATGCAGGAACTTCTCATTTCATTATTGCAAAGGAATTTTGGATTGCCATAGGTTTGCACAAGGAAAAAGATTTTAGAAAAGTACTGATGCAAATATTTTTTTTCTGAGATTTTCAAGTGATGCAGAATATATGTGAGAAATAACTTTGAGGAATTATTAAATAAATATAAAAGCAATCACAAATCAGTAAAAAGAAAAAAGGATGCCATATGTTGTAGACAAAAGGGTAAGGAAAAAGAAAGAGTTTTGGTTTAAACAAGGGAGATATTACTTAGAAAAAAATATTATTTAAATTAAAATATAGTAAATTTATGGTTTTATCTGAATTTACATATTTAGTTAACTCATCTTTGGCCAAGGCATAATATGTTGTAATTAATTAGTCAGTTATATCTACTTAATAAAATGTGGATTCAAATATTTCTGCAACTTTGGTGTTGACTTCTAATTTCAGAGTGTTTGTGAATTGCTTTGAAATTAAGTTTGATTTTATGGGCATTACTTTAGGTATTTTGGTAAGAGGAAACATAGATGGAATCATTACTCATATTTAATCTCACTCTTCATTATAATCACCTGTGAGTAGCAGAATTACCCAGGGTGCTTTTCACACACATGCATGCAGTCTTGCTTATAATTAATAAGTACCAAAATGAAGCACGCTTTTGATAAATGAAGTACTCACAAAATTATACCATCTGGTATAATGACTCAGTACAGGGATGGATAATGAACTGTGAAATATAGACTAAAGCATACATTGAACATCTATAATAGATCATGCTAGTAATAAAAAGGTAAATTTTGTGAGGACAAATGTAAAAGACCTTGTCAAAGTTCACCTTTTTTATATATTAAAGTTTTGTACTTTGAAGTGTGTCCTTATAGAAATTTGATTTTTAAATAATTCTATTCTTTAATATTTCAATCAATGTATAAAATTATACATATTATGGGTGCCATACGATATTTCATACATGTATAAATTTTATAATGCTTAAATCATTGTGAACATATCTGTCTCCACAAAAACCTATCATTTCTTTGAAGTAAAAACTTTGAAAAAATCCTTTCCTCTAGCTTTTTTGAAATTCACTCCACAGTACCATTATCTGTGGTCATCCCATTATGTGATAGAATTCTAGAACCTGAACAAAAATTTGATCTGGAACTCAAAATATGGAATGAACAGCAAAAATACATCCTGTACTGTTGGTCTGGAGAGCAGGTAGAATGATATAATGGAACCAGTGAACTGTTAAATCTTTAGAAATGAGCTGAAGAACATCCCAGTAGTGGCTTGAAATCAGCAGTGTTAGGAATGTTTACACCATGGATACTGATAAGATACCACACATTAGAGCTTCTGCTTCTCTGGAGAGCCCATTGTTACATACTCAGAGAACATGATTGGTTAAAGAAATCACAGTTCTTATGTACTCCTTAAATAACAATTATAGGGTTGCAATTGAAAAATTGTTGGGACAATCTTCCAAGAGGCATCCTAATTTTGTTAGGTTTTATTTTATTAACATACTCCTCATGCTGTGGCTCCTATTTCTAGACTTCTTATCCCCACATATCTGCTACTTTGTATCCTTTAGCCACCTGTCCCCATTTACTCTCCTCTACCCATCACTGGTAACCACTGTTGTATTCTCTATGTTTGTATATTTGATCTTTTTTAAAAATTTATTCCCCTTTTAAGTGAGATCACATAACTGTCAAAGAAATTAGCATCTGGGATTTGTGACAGAAGAAAAGCCCCTTAAATTATATTTTCTGAACATTTTAAGTTATAAAGATAATTTTTTCTAGCTAGCCCAGGTGGCACACACCTGTAATCCTAGCAAGTTGGGAGGCTGAGGCAGGAGGATTACAAATTTGAGGCCAGCTTCAGAGCAAAGCCCTAAGCAACTTAGTGAATTTCTGTCTCAAAAAAAAAAAAAATTAAAAAAATTTAAAAAAAAGAATAAAAAGGACTGGGGATATGAATTAGTGGTAAAATTCCCCTAGGTTAAAATCCCTAGTACCAATAATAATAGTAATAATTTTTCTTATACAGATCTTACACTTGGAAAAACAGTATTTTATTCCAAAAATAAAGGTTGACCATTCCCTTCTTCTAGGAATCCATTTTCATCAGGAAAGTGGTATAAATTAAAATTGTTTTAGTTGAAATACATTTATATGTGCTACAAATTTTAAAAAAGGAAATAACTACTCCATGTGAGTTTTATTATTATACTACCTCTAAAGTAATTTTACTTTAAAAACTTATCTGCATCTATATAATAAACACACAATACTTCCAAGAAGAAACTATCATAACTCAGGATCCTGAATGATCATGATAAACATTTACCATGGGCCTCAGTAGAATCTGACCACCTTTTTATTTGTCAAGTTTTTATCTAGGCTGAGTTTTGGGGATTCACACCTGATGTGACTGATGAGTGGATTGATTGACATCGGATCAAATAAAAAATTCAGAGAATGCATGTGGCTAGAGCAGCAATTATTTCTGTAAGAATGAGACACTGTCATGAGACTGTAATTCAGAGGACAAAAGGTGATGTATTCAAAACAAAATGGATGATTCCCCCTCTTCCTCCCTATGCAGACTCTACCAATCTTTCAACAATATGTCCGTTGTTCTGCTGTGCTCAGTCACTTTTTTCTAAATCTTGTCACAATCTTCTTAAATTGGCTGCAGACATTGTTTGTCCCAGATTCATGCCCTAAGCCCCTTCTTTCTCTTTCTTTTCTTTTCTCTCCTATTTCATAATTCAAGGTGAACATTCATTATGCTCAGAGCACATCATTTTCCTTGTTCCTGTCCCAACAAAATTTTTAATTATAATTCAACTTGCCACTGTGACATTGGTAGCAGTGCTAAACATTCCTCTACAGTTTTTTTTTTTTTTTTTTTTTTTTTTTAGATTTTAAGTATCTTAGTTCAGATTGCTATAACAGAAATAATATTGACACACAACAAACATTTATTTCTACATTTCAGAGGCTGGAAAGTCCAAGATGAAGACACCAGCAGATTCTGTATCTGGTAAAAGGCCTTTTCCTATCAGACATAGAGGCTTTACATTGCATTCTCACTTGATAGACAAAACAAGTTTCCTACATCTCTTTTGTAAGGGCACTTGTCACACTCATGAGTGTTCCATCCTCACAACCCAATCACCTTCTAAAGGACCTACTTACAAACATTGTTGCACTGAGGATAATGATTCATTTATCCATCAGGGGAGCACAAACATTCAGATAATAGGAATACGTTATTCAGCTACACCTAGGTAGCTGAAGTCAGTAGCTCTTACAAATTACAGAATGTTTTATGAATAAAAAATTCCTAACTCACAAAAATTTTGGTTCTACATACAAATTATCTATAATATGTACTGAATATTGTTCTAAATGCTTTATTATGTTAAACTAATCAGATTTTCATAACATTTTTATGGAGTTATTTTCAGTAACAGTTCCATTTAACAGATGAAAAACTTGAGGCACAGACAGATAAATGCTTCAAAGCCAGGAATCTGGATTTAGAACTTATGTTCTAAATCACTGCATTATCTAGATCATCTCCAAAGGGTAGATTATCTCAGTGCATTTGAGAAAAAGCATGTTTCATAAGCACAAACTAAGCAATATAAATGGAGATACTTGGATTAAAATGTCTTTGGTTTGATTAAAGCTTTGGCAGGGATGCAAGCTAAATATATGCTTTTGCTGTTCTCCAGGGGTGCAGAGAACTGGCTTATCCTAACATGAACTATGCCTACTTTCATATACTACTCTTTATTTGAAACTGGACAAGTTATGGACATAGCAAAAATTTTTATCATCATGTCTAGAGAAAGAGGTAGGAATAAAATAATGAAAACTCTAAGCAGCACTAGATTTTAAGAGAAAAATTACTGCTGATTAGGGTCTCCTTTAACTCTCCATATTCTTTATTGAGAGACTACAGCACTCGCTGTGCTTTCTATTGCTGCCCATGTGGATTTTTATGTTTAAGAGACTGAATCAGTTTAATTAGAAATCTGTCTCTAAATTCCTGCTGAACATTGGCAAATTAAAGCTTCTTTCTCTTCCTCTCATAAATCTCTCTCTCTCTCTCCTCTCTCTCTTTCTCTTTCTCTCATACACACACACAAACACACACAGACACACAACAACAACAAAAAACCCAGACAAACCCAGACATGCAGAATAAGAAATGAGACTTCAACCTCTGGCATTTATAAAACTTAAGAGTATCCACAACTATGAAGAACAACATATGCAGTGGGAAAATTAAAAGAATGATTCCCAATTTAACAGAAACATGAAGAATACATCTAGGTATGTAATGAAGAGATAGTAACAAATCATTAATCATTTGCTACAGTTTGATAATTGAGGACATCGGATATCAGAGAAATCAGTGGACTGAAATCAGGTATACTCATTGAAATTCTATACAAGTGTTACATGTTTCTCATTTCTGTATTTTAACATATGATTATCTAAATGTGACTCACAGATGATAGCAACTGAACCAGAATGCATCCAAACTTGGCGATGTAAGGAAAGGGATGAGCACTTTGGAACACCTGATTTTAAGCAGAGAATTTCAGAGAGGATCTGCATATTTATTACTGTGGCTTTTTAATTTTCTTCCCTCTCCTATCATCCAAAGAAGCAGAAACCAAGCTTATCGTGGCACAGGGAGGAGAGGAAAAGATTTTTATTCTAGAGAAACTGAAGTATCCCAGATGTACTTAACAGGACTTATTAAAATTTGAAGCCTCCCAGTTACAAAATATATCTCCATGTCAAATTAATCACCCTCAGTCAACCCTAGAAGTTAATAAGTTATTTTTTTTCAAAAAGACCTTCCAGTCAATATTTTAGCACCCCGCCCCTAAGTATAAATGTAGTCAAGAATCAACAGATAGTTATGGATTGCCTCTAACACATGGTTAAAGAACAAAAGCAATAAGCCAGGGTGGAGACTTACAGGAAACAAAAATAGCATAGGAAAAAAAAAGAAGTGGGAAAAATAATTCATAGTCTCAGTGAGATAAATGATGAGAAACAACAGTATGATGTTAGAATAAAGAGGGAGAAATAAAAGCTTTTGGAAATTAGAAACATGATAACTGGGAAAGTGGTGCACACCTGTAATCCCAGCTACTTGAAAGGCTGAGGCAGGAGGATTGCAAGTTCTAGGCCAGCCCAGGCAACTTAGCAAGATCCTGCCCAAAATAAAATAAAAAGGGATAGAAATGTAGCTCAGAGGTAAAGCACCCCTGGATTCAGCCAATGAGTTACAGGTTTCTTTGAACCATCCCAAGGCAGAGGCAATGACTTTCTAGGAACCCTCCACAGATTGCTTAGAAAATGGAGACTGCTTAGTTGCCCATGAAGCCCTGTTTAAAGGGGATTCCGTGAAGCTCACAGAATTTATTGGTTTATGGCCCTGAGTTCAAACGCCAGCTGCCTGGAGGTAGAAGAGATATGGGTGCAAGCTGATAAGCCCCAAATAGGCTGTTTCCACACAATTTTGGTTTGTTTATCTTGAAGAAGCTTTCTCACAGTAAATCCTTTGCATGTTTAAACCCATATAATCAATGTGCAGAGCCTGCAAGTGGCCAGTCTCTTTCCCCTCAGGAGTTCCTTGGTCCACCTGGTCTCACTTTCTTTCTATTTGTCTTTGTCTTATTTCCAATCCCCTCACCACCATGATAGGGAAACTGAATAAACGTTGCAGGTGCAATACAGTACTCAAAAAAAAAAAAAAAAAAATGGGGGGGTGTATAAGGATTGTGAGATACAATTTTAAGAAAATCATGGATTAGTCCAGAGGGATCAATATCTGACATGTAGGTGTTCCCAGAGGACTGGGCAAAACAGAGGGAAGAAACTTTAAAGTATCTTGAGAACATTCATCAGCAATGTAAGTTTTAGGTATGGGTATGTGACTCAGTGGAAGAGTGCTTGCCTATCCATGTGCAAGGCTCTTGGTTCTATTCCCAGCAAGAGAGAGAAAGAGAGAAAAGAATTGTTAGATTTCTGCTTCCTTCGAAATGTTGCAGTGAAAGCACAATGAATAAACAACATTTTCATTCCATTTCATGCTTAGATACCAATGGTAAAATTTCAGAATCTATAGGATAGAATGAAGTAGGATCCTAAAAGCATCAAACAAACAAACAAACAAAAAAAGGCAATAAAAGGAAATAGCAATCACAACAGAATCAGACTTCTTAGTAGTAATTCTTCAAGATACTAGAGGACAATTGAAATAAAACTTTGAAGCTTTTCCAAATAGAGATTGACCTCTGGCCAAACTACCAACACCCAGGAGAGTATAATAAAAAAATTTTCAGAGAGGAAATTATTGAAAACACACCTATCTCTTGCAGAACTTCTCAGCAAGCTTCTAGAGAATGGGCTCTGCCTAAACAAATTTGGAGATCAAGAAAGAAGGAGATGTTGGTTCTATGATGAAGTAAATAAAATATAACAAAGAAAGAGAAGAGACTTCCTGATATAACCACCCTCCAGAGAGTAAACATCCTGATTTTGTTGTGAGGAGACAGTGCTTCATAACAGAGGACTCTACAGAACAAAAATTAATATACTACATATAATTTTTTCATGTGTAATATTATAACTGTGAAATGATTTGGATATTGCAAATGAAAATATAAGGTTATTACTAATTCCACAAAAATAGGAAGTAAAGCAAATAAAGAAATGTAGTCACAGACATTAATTGGTTATAAGTTATAAAAATATATACATTGATTATTGCTTTGAACAATTATGTTGAGAGAATGAAGGGAGAGAAGAGGAGTGCAAGAGAGCTACTAAAAGTTATCTATGATAAGAATTCAAGAGGACCATTCCAAGCTGACATATTGAGCTGATGGTGTAGATCAGTGATCAAGCACATATTTATCATGTGTAAGGTCCCAGGTTTGATCCCCAGCCCCCCAAAATAAGTAGGTAAATAAAACTGACATATCATAGTAGACCTTTATCATCTATCAGCTACTTTTGCTGGTTAGAAGTGAGCAGCATTTGAATCCACCAATACTGCATTCACAGTTCCTGCTCAAATTGTAGAGAAATTAGTATTTCTTTCTTCTCTTCTCCATGTTGACACCACTTGCTCTAAGCTTAAACATCTTAATTTCTTTCAATGCTTACAGAATAAAAACTGGTCCTAGGAGCAGTGATGTAGCTGTCTTATCAAATAGCATCTTCTTTTCATGATGCTGTAGGCACAGAGTTCCATACAAATCCCTTTACATTTAGTCAAGGAGCTGTAGATTTATTTGACAGTCAAAAATATCTTTGATTGTTTTGACATTTATATTAGTCAGGATTCCCAGCAAAACAGAATCAAAGGCGGGGATGGGAGATTAAGAGAAATTGGTCAAAGTTGACAGGTCCCACAGTCTGCCACCTACATTTCCTGGAAATGCAGGAAAGCCAGTGGTGTAGTTCAGTTCAGGTTCAAAGGATTGAGAACAAGAAAAGCTGATGGTGTAAGTATCAGTCTAAAGGCAAGATGAAGTGCAATAGTCAAGAAGAATAAAAGGTGAATTCTCCTTTTCTTTGAATTGTGTTTTGTTCAGGCTCTCAACAGATTGGATGATGACCACACTGAGGATGGAAATTTGCTTTACTGAGCCCACTGATTTCAAACGTTAATCTCATTCAGAAATGCCTTCACAAATACAGTCAGAAATAATGTTTAGCCAAATAGCTGGGCACCCCATGACCCAGTTTAGTTGAAACATAAAATTAATCATGATGGTACTATAATAGTACATTTTCTCTATTGAAGTAGAAGACTTTACATCATAAGTTGGGCTAAATACTAATGAGATACCTGGCTATTTTTTTTGAAGAAGTTCATTTTTTTGTTTGTTTGTTTTTGCTTTGTTGTTGTTTTGGGTACCAGGGATTGAACTCAGGGGAACTCAACGACTGAGCCACATCCCCAGCCCTATTTAAGTAGAAGACTTTACATCCTAACTTGGGCTAAATACTAATGAGATACCAGGTTATCTTTTTAGAAGAAGTTCATGTTTTAGCAAAAAGGTTAAAACATCATTCAGTAAACTTGGAAGATACCTCCACATATGACCAACATCTGGTTTTCTTTTTCCTCCTGTGTCTAAACTGGGACCTGTGTCTTTGCCCAAGACATGATTTTCTGTCAATTTCTCTTTCCAATTAATTAACAGAGCAGTCTTGCTAACATAATGACAAAATTTGTTTTCAATGATGTATATTAACTTCAGTTATTTTTTACTTAAGATTTTGCCACAAAATCCAATAACATAAAGGGCTTTTGTCAGGAGATAGCATCCAAGTATGTGAGTGCTAGAAGATGATGAAAAAAAAAAAACCAAAGTGATGTATTTTGTGCTATAGTTGAGAACCTTGCTCATACTCAGTATAAGAGGAAGAAAAAGGAATTTTGAATGCCACAGACACCAGTAGAAGAACAAGTTGAAGATAAATATAAAAAGGAGGTTTATGTGTTTTGAAATGTCCATGGTTAAAAGACCTAAGAAGCATCTTCCTAAATTAATTAAAAATTTCATGAAACCTTCCCTAAAACAATTATCATTATTATTATTATTGGGCAAAACACTGAAGCAGAAATGTTAATAATATACATCAGAAAGTCCCTTGGATAGGAACTGGGAAACTATCCTTGGCTTGATGACTAAGTGAGAATATAATTAGCTGGTAAACTTACTTTACTGTGCCTAATATTTCCTTCTCCAAGTAATTGAGTGTTGCCGCCTACAGCAATGATACCGCGGGAAAGAAATCGGAGGCAGACTGGGAATGACTGGTTCCTTTATTCTTGCTTCTTCTTCTCTGCTTTCTCTTCTGTATTCTCCATCCCCCTGATGCCCCCAGGCTGGTTAAATACTCTATACCCATCAAGCATACACTTGTTACAAGCTCAACTTACAGGTGTGGCACGCAGTGTCCACAGGTACAGAAAGATTCTTAGTTAATTACATAAAGGTTGGGTGTAAACAATTAAATGCCTCCTCTTTGGCTCTCAGCCAACTGCCATCTTAGCTACTTCCTCATACAAGGCTCTTACAATTGAGAATAAGAGTTATTTAGAATCAATAGTGTACAATTAGACATTCATAAGACTCCAAATTATATCATCGATGAACGAGTACATAACTGTGTTCACTATTGTTTCTCAGTTATATGTTTCTTGATAAAATAATTATCACATACAAGAAATTATTTGTGGTTCTTACTCATTGTCCTCACTGAATTCTTTCCTCTGTGTACTGAACTACTTTCACTTCAGAACAGGTTCCCAGAAGATTTATCAACCAAAAGTCAGTCCATTCTATTTCATTTTATCAAAGGTCTTCTCTCTCCAGTCCACGTTTTGAATAAAGGAAATAAGAAATAAAATATTTTCAGATTCAGCAAATTGTCATAAATAATGTTGAATAAAACAATAATAACCTTTAGATAATGCATTGTTCATAATATGCCAAATATTAGCAATAGTACAACATTAAAAAATATCTGTGCTTCGATCAAAAATAAATTACACAACAAAATCAGTGGAATTGAATACTTCATTATAAAATATTCTCTTAGTATAACATTGCTAACCCTGCTTCCATTCATTTCCTGCTGTGGAGATGAATAATCTCTAAAGTTTAAACAATACTGCTTTTATTATTAATCATTTTAGAAAATCTTAAAAAATCTTTCACCTTTTAGACAAAGCAAGCCTTTTATAATTTTCCCCATTAAATTAAATGTAATAAAATTCAATGATTATGTATATATACACATCTCTAAGTACACATATGAATTATGTGAGAGCATATATATGTGTCTATGTGCAAATGTGTAAGTACATATATACATGAGTCCACACGCATATAAGTGTGTACATATTTAAAGACTGAGAAATCTGTGTGTCTGAAGAACAAGATTGATCCTGTAATAAAGTAGGAAATGTGGCTCAATCTGTATCTGTTCATGAATAATAATAGTTTTATAGTTTGGTCATTTAATATGTGGGAAGCAATCTATCATTTTTTTGTATTTTTCTCTCTTGATATTTGTAACAAGTCTACAGGATATTTATTATTTCTAAATGTTGAAACATAGCATGGGGAAAAACTTAACCATGATATCACACAGTAAATAATGTTATGGTTTTAAGCCCAGTCTCTTTGACCAAAGTCTGACTTCTTAAGTACCTCAATATATTGTTCTGTTCAATTGTGAAACAGGAATAAATTAAGTGAATATGAAGACTTTAAAAAGGCAACCATATGTGTATAAAAAATAAAAATGGGAAAGGAAGTAACATACATCAATCATTGATATTTCAAGAGTTCCTACCTTCTTGAAAAACATCTGGCTCAATTCCCATAAGTGAAGAATTTGTGATGAGGAATTAAAATACAGCAATATTGCAATGCCTTCCTTTGAATTAAATGGAAAAGCCCTACAGTATAGAACCAAAGGAAATATGAAAAATAAGGAAACAGGTGGACTCAATGCTTCTATCAATTATCCATGACAGCCAAACTAGTGCTCTTTTAGAATGTAAAATGGGACTTGATGCTATATGGTAGAAATTCTTTGCTGTCTTTGTGTCTGCTTCAAATGACATGACTTACTGCTATCACTTTCATGATGAAAATTGTAATCTAATTCAACCTCTTTAGCCACACAGTTTCCAGGTGAAATTTGGAAAATCTTCAACTACCAATAACTGCATAAGCTCTAACATTCAGATATCACTCATACCTTGCAAGCATACCTTTTTCTTTCTTCTATAACTGCATGCATTGAAGGACAAGTAACAGAGAAGTCCCATGAGACACTATTTTGGCCATCTTTCTCTCTCTTTTATCATTTTGCAAAACCCTTATATTTGGCCCTCAAACTGACTTCAATGTGCCAGTTCCACAAATGGTGAAAGTATTATTAATACAATGGAAACCAATGACACATTGGGTAGACATTTTCAATTCTGTGCCACCCTATTAGTAAAATTCTTATAGAGAAGATTGAGGGTACGATATTTCTGTGACTAATTACAGATTTGAGAATAACCTATGAATTCACATAGGAATATTATTGACCAGATGATATCAGCTCATTCATATGTCTAACAACAATTAGAAAAGTTGGAAAAAAATACAAAACATCTTTCTGAAGACTTTAGAGAGCCACCCAACAATAGATATGAGGGACACAGAGCTCTGAGAGGAATTCATAGGTTGCATGATATTCCCCCATTTATATGTCAGTCTTAACTCTTGGACCTCCAAATGTGATTTTACTTGGAAATAAGGTCATTAAAAATAAAATTAATTAAATTGTGATGAGTTCATTCTGCAATAAGGTGGGTCACTAACTCAATGTGACTGGTTCCTTACGAGAAGGAAAATTTAAAGACAAATGAGCGCAGGGAGAATGCCATGTAAAAATGAGGGCAGATACTGGGGTGATGCTTCTGTAAGCTGAGGAACACCAAAGGTTACCAGAAAAAGTCACCAGAAAGAGAGAAGCCTGGAAACGATCAATTCCTCACAATTCTCAGAAGAAACACCCTTGCTGAAAACTTAAACTAGACTACCAGCTCCTAGAACTATAAGAGAGTAAGACTTTGTGGTTGAAGCTTCCTGATGGTACTTAGAGGTGCTTTGTTATGGAAGTCCTAGCAAACTAATAAGGGTAGGAAGCATGCTGTGGTACTGTTTTGTCTCCAAACGTTTTCTCATAAATTAATGATCAGAAGCCAAAAAGTCTAAAAGCTGAGCAGAAAACAATACCTAAAAGACAGAAAAACTGAGTCAAGCTTTTAGCGGGGTCATGATGAAGGACAAAATTTAGTATTTTTATTTCTCCTAAAGCAGCCAGATTTAAGGGGCCAAAGTTCTGAAGAGAAAGGAAAAACACTTAACATTACCTAGTGCCTTTCAAGGCCTTGGGAGATGTCTAAGTGGAGCAAGATAATAGAACAAAGCAGCATAGTTGCTAAGAAGCCAAGCAAGGCTTTCCGTAAACTCAACTACTAGAGAGACAAAGGGAGGGGGAAGAACACCAAAAAATGGAGGTAGTGACTTAAAAACACTGTGGAAAATACAACTTTTAGTTAGAAATATCTGTTAGGAGATGAACAGGAAATAGAAAATCCCTCAAGTTTCAAAATCAGTTCAATCCCAGATGAAAATCTTTTGTGATTTTCTCTATTTTAACTTGCATTAATTTAAAAAAATGCATGTGTACATGTTCTCTGGAAAAACATAACATTAAACAGAATTTCTAAAATTTCTTATACAATGAACCAAGAATTCAATTAAAATTTGATAGGAAAGCCAGACAATAGGAAATAATAGAGGCAGTCCCACAGGGAATTTTGATATTGTAATCAATAAGTATGAGCTTTTATAAAACCTTTATTAATAAAATAACAGTATGGAAGAAAAACTCTGGAGAGTTTGATTCACTTAAAAAAATCAAATGAAAACTTTTAATTGAAAAATATTAATATAAACTAGGAAATAAATAGATGGATTTAGCAGTATATGAGACATAATAAGGTAAGACATTACTAAGGTAAAAAAAAGGTCTATATAAAATATTCAAAATAAAACACAGAGAGAAAAAAATAAAATAATATTTACAAAAGGCTGTAAAGAGACAAACAGGACAATGAAAAGGTTAAAAATTAGTCCCAAGAAAAGAAAAGAAAAACAAAGTTGTGTTCAACAGTATTTATGTAGATGTTGGCCAAGAATTATTCAAATGAGTGATGAAAGACTTCAAGCCACAGATGAAAGAAGCTCTGTGAAGCATAAGCAAAATAAATACAAAGAAAACCAGAAGTATACCATGAAATATCTGATTTTAAAAAAGAATAATGGTAAAATAGGTAGGAGGTACATTGTAGGTTGGTAGATCAGAAATCCATTACGGTCACTGTAGAGAAATAATGAAAATGGCTGCTCCTCAACCAAAATTATGAAAGTAAGAAGACAAGTAGTTTGACACCATCAATTAGCATAAATAGAATCTTAGAATTTTAAACCCCCCAAAATTATCCTTTAAAAAAAAAAAAAAAAAAAAAACATTTATAGAAAAACACATTAAGAAATTTTAATTGATGAAAATATTAACAGAAATAATTGTGAAAAAGATTCTAACACTTTAATTAAAAATAACACACCATGACCTAGTGGAGTTTAATACTAGGAATGTAAAAAAGTTTTAATACTAAAACAAAATTATTAATAGCATCCACCCTATAAACAGGCCTAAGAAAAACTTAATATGTATATATTTTTGTAATTTCTGATATTAGAAATTTGCATCTATCTCTTATTTTTATATTTGATATAACTGGTTTTATTTAATTTTTGTCTTATTTCAAATTAAGTTAGTAGTTTTATTATTCTATTTACCGTTCCTGTTAGCTTGTTACTTAAAACATATTTTTATTGTTCTATTAATGGTAATCATAGATTACAATACTAAAGTTTGCTATATTCTATGTAACAGTGACCTTTAACACTTAACAGTATCAAAGTAAAAAGATCTTCAAAAATTTTACCTACCCTTACCTTTTTTCATCTTTTGTGTTACTATTCTCGTGTTTTATTTTTACATATAACTTGAAATAATTTAGACAATATTATTTTGTTTGAGAGAGTTAATAGTCATTTATTTCACCCAAACAGTTATACCTTGTGGGGCTCTTCATTCTTAACTGTATTTCAGTGGTTTCATATGGAAAAAGGTTTGTTTTCACTTTCATCTTGAATAATTTTCTTCTGTTGAAAGAATTCTTTCTTTCTTTCTTTCTTTTTTTTTTTTTTTTTTTTTTTTTTTTTTTTTTTTTTTTTAGTGAATGTCCCTTATAAATCAATTTTAGGGTTGGGCAAGTTGACATAGCCCTGTAATCCCAATAGCACAGGAGGCTGGGAGACAGGAGAATGGAGAGTTCAAAGCCAGCCTCAACAACATCGAGGAGCTAAGCAACTCAGTGAGACCCTGTCTCTAAATAAAATACAAAATAAGCCTGGGGATGTGCCCTGGCTGAGTGCCCCTGAGTTCAATCCCTGGTACCAAATAATAATAACAACAACAATAATAATGATAAAAATAATTTTAAAAATAATTTTAGGTATTTATTTATTTATTTATTTAAAATATTTTCAAGCTTACAAAGTACTTGCAATAATAAAGATTATAAAAGAAATAAACCTTTACCCAGATGCCCCAATTATTATTTTCTTTTCCCTTTTGATTTTCTTTATCATTTGCCTGCCTCACTCCTTTGCAAGCTCTTTCTCCTGTCAGTCTCACAGAGTAAAACACACAGAAATACACACACACAGACACCCACACATAACTTTTTTTTTCATACAACATATAATACATGATATATACTGTCTCATTTTTGTAATATTATGGAGTTTATAATAAATCATATTGCTATTTTATTGTATTACAGTTGGGGGTTATATTTTGGTTTGGTCACTTAAGAATAGTAGAATCCTTCATATTATAACAATATAAGATAATGTTACAGAGCACATATTAAATATTTATTACCTAGAAGAGCTATAATTTTCAAAACAGTTCTGGGGCTGGGTCCCCAGTTTAGTGGTGGAGCATGTGCTTAGCATGCACAGACCCTATATTAAATTCCCAGAACCGAAAAAATAAAAACAATCAAATGAAAAACCCATAGTACATTTATCATATTAACATATTAAATGCTGATACAACACTTTAAGCTAAACAATCATGTTTTTCACTCCTGTCTATTGAAGGAGTGATAACATTTAGGAGATTTTTCTTTCCCTCTGGTACTATATTCAGTCTAGTGATAGCTATTGCACTTACATATAATTTTATAGATTGCCTCTGTTATTCTGGATCATTCCACCACCTTTCTTTGTCTCTTATAATCTCTTGTTTTTGATGGATACAGTGACACTCCTCTCCTGATTTTCTAATTTGTTTGCCCCTTAGTTATATCATGTTTTTCTCATAGATGGTAAGACCCTAGAGTTTCAGGAGATGAAGGGGTAGGTAAAAAATTGATCAATTTTTAGCCCACCTACCATCCTGCTAATATATTAACTCATAATTCTTTTAGCCATCATAGGAAGTAGATATTTAATCTCCAATTATCTCAGACAATAACTGAAAGACCCAGGAATTCAATAATTTGCAACTAAAAATATTATAGTTCTGCTGCTAGAATCAGTACCCTTGGAGGAAGGAAGCTGTTCAGACAGCAGACAGGAAATGATATTAGTGCTTCCATTTCATTTACAATGGTACCTTAGCCAATAGCCAAATTGTTACACATGGATGGAGTTGATTCATTCTCTGCTGAAATAACATTGTTCTCAATATGTAAAAGTACCATCTTCACATATTTACATGAGAAGAAAGATCTACATATTTTTTTCCTCAAATGTCAAGATCTATTCAGAAAATTAAGGCAACATCGACCATTTCTAAGAAGTGCACATAATTTTCTTATGCAAAGATAAGTTTATCTCTCTAAAACATTTTATAAATAATATTATAAACTAGAATTTTTATACCAGCTTTATTGAGAAATAACTTGGATGGTGTGTCCTCCCTTTTCATTGCTGACTTTTCCTCATTTTCTTATTATTTCATCTTTCTCAAGGGGTCAAAAAAGCAAGCAATATACTTCAATAAAGAAAAGGAAAAGATGAAACATATTTTCTGAATTCTTCCAGATCTTTTGTGAAGCAGATAATAGATTTATCAATTATAAAAAATTTATATTTATTTTACTTTATTACAGAAATTGTTCCTTGATAGCAAATGTATGTAATTTATTAAATAGAAGTATAAAATCATTACTTTACAATAATATAGTTGCTCATATACTGTTTAAAGTAGTAAAACTTATTCTATTTTTCAAACACTTCTTGAGTTATTTTTATATTGACATATATTGGAAACATTGGGTAACCAATAGGTACATGTCAAATAAATAGTATTACACAATAATACTTATCCATTGAATGATTAGTGAAATTATAAAACATGTCATAAAAGATCAAAGAAGAGAGAGAGCCCTGAAAAAAAGAAGGAAATTATCAATTTTAAAGATCATGCCATTTAAATCCACTTTAGGCCTAAATTAAGAAAAAAAAAAAAAAAAAAAAACTGCTTGCAGCTTCAAAAAGGCACTTGTACATCCTAAGAATCAGGATTTATTTTTTAGTCTGGGCATTGTGAATGGGAATGGGGTTGACATTTCTCACCAGTATGCTTTTCTTTTTGCTCCTGCACCTATTTTTCAGTGAGTGTATTGTTCCTGGGGCAACTCCAAGCCACTTGGAGCTGACCAGGTTCTATCCAATGCCCTGCAATTGAACTTGACCGTTCTTCAATGACCAAACCAAAATGCAGCTCCCCAAGCTGTCACTGAGCTCCTCATCTCTCCAGCTGGATCTGATTTCTTCATCAGAATCCTTTCAGCATTTTGTCCCTGTCTTATAAAGCTGAGTCTTATGAAGCTGTTTTCTCCAATGATTTCTGCACTTAATGAGACCACTGCTTTAGGAGGAATGTACCTCTTCCTTGGTATCCAGTGGTTACGGTTGAGGTTGGAAAACTTACTAGTGAAGAGCATGCTAATATTCATCATTGAACTCTCAAGCTGTCTTCATCTAAAGTGTAATATAAGGTTAGTAAGTATTTTAAAAGTTACAAAAGACAAAGATATATATACATATATACATATGTACAAAAGACAAAGTGTATATATGTGTATATATATGTATATATATTTGCTTGTCAATGAAAAAATGAATTGATTTGTCAGTTTGCTGTGAAAGCCTCAAGGATTCATTTGTATGAACAAGTTTAAAAGTTGTATAAAGGAAGTGACATATAAAGGAGAAAATGATCACAGAGAAATTGTGGGAGGTGGTGGTCATGGCAGTGAGGGTGATGGTGGAAAACAAATAGGTCAGTTAAAGAGAGAAGCTGCATCCATGGAATAATAAGTACATGATCAATAAGAAGGGCTGCATCTTCAAAAGGATACCAGAGTTGAATGTTTTGTGGCATAAGATCTTGTTTTCTGGAGTGAATGTGATACATCTAAATGCAGAGGCCACTCAGAGGAGCAGATATTAGAACAGACAGTAAAATATAGAATAAAATATAAAAAAATTTTAAGAAAAATAAAAAGAGAGAAAGACAACTAAAACTTTAATCTATTTAGTTTTGGTTCTTTGTTCTGTCAAAATTATTTTTATAGGTCAGCACAAAACAGGGTAAAGCATGGCAACAAGATCACAAGTTCTCTTTAAAAAGTCAGGAACATTTGGCAGTTTTCTTTGGCCCAAATCCTATAACACGCCCACACCATTAGCAGAACTTTTCCCCTTAGTGAACAAAGGTCTTACTCTTCCGTTTGAAGGCCTAAGAAGGCAGCATTTGTAATAGGCCATGAATGCTGATTCATCCTTCTCCTGGAAATGCGGGCCCTATCTGTACTGTTTTTAACATAAATTAGATTAATCAGAGATTCATTTATTCCAAGTAAACCGTTTTGAGGTCCTGTGAAAGAGCATTTGCCTTGGGATCTCAAGGTCTTTAGTTCAAATCCCAGCAGATGAGAGAGCTCTGTTTCTTCTTAGACAATGAAAATTGTTCCTAGAACAGGGCAGAATTCTCAATCTCCAATGTGCCTGTATATACTGAGATTTAAATATTTACGTTTTTTCTGAATCAAGTATAATTTCAGAAATGGTTTTGGAATTAACCTTTCAGGTGATAAAGAACAACAAATAAGCATGACTAAAAGGAAAATTTTAAATATATACTAAAAATATATACTAAAAATACACAACACATAAAACCGGTTCAGGATGTCATCCTCTTTCACTTCCTGTCCCACCCATACACTTTTCAACAGATAAATTGTTTTGCATTTCTAAGATGCAAGTGTGGGTAGAACGTTTTATGCAGGAAAACTCTATAGCCCTTTCACACACCCTTTCTTCTTCATCATCTCTGGTTACCCTAAGTTCATTTCTGCCGGACTTCGCCATCGGGAAAACTCTGTAGATGTGTTGAAGACATAGCACTTGAACCCCAGTAGTCACAGCTCACACTCTGCTCTCAGGACCTCTCTCCTTCAGTGCTCACCCTTCCTTTGACTATTTCCCATATTTTCGCCTTTCCTGTGCCCTAGGCCATCACTGGAACAAAGGGATGCAGTATAGGAAATCACTGTCTTTGCTCAGGACTCCTGCTGTTTTTTGCCTTGAAGATGCAGGGTATGGCTTTTTCTGATTCATTAAGAATATTAAAGGAATGTGCATCTTTCCTCTCAAAGCATGTTCTACTACTGACAGAAAATCAAGAACACCAAGTCCAGAAGTCAGCTTTTGAAGTGTAGGGGGAGGGTCTTTATTGGAGCAGCCTCTCATTCTATAGTACAACTAGTAATCATAGCATGAAGGGACTTTTCACAGCTTTAGGAGCACAGAGCTCATTTCCAGAGGAAGCTGGAAAAAAATAACAAAATTGAGGCCCAGTGTGTGGTCTCTTAGTCAGGCGGCCCCAGTCATCAGGGCCACTTTTAACTCATACAAACAAATTATTGCTGATAAATTGTGGTAAAGGGTATTTAGAACATTCTGCTATGTGCTTCTTAATGTCTTTCGGGGAAAGAAGGTATTCACAATTGAACACATAAAACACCTGTCAAAACCTGATTTCCTATAGGAGGTCAATAAATGCTGCAGCACAGATGCAGCAACAAATATTTTACCAACATATCCATATGTTAATTATATCAGAATTAATCTTTTTCAGCCCTGAAAATATTTTATGTTGGAAATAATATTCAACGAAGCTGGGCAAGAGGCTCACATTCTTTGTAAGAGAGGCACAGCATATGAGTTATGGGAATAGGAAATGGATAAGACACTACTATTGAAGGTGACTGGCAAGAAAAAAATAAAGCTGCTCTTGGCCTTTCATTTATTTTTTATTCAACCAACATGGTTAGAAGGTTATGATTGCTGTTGGACTCATAGGCATGTTCTTCGATGTAAGACCAAAAACAAAAAGAAAGAAATTGAAAAGAAAAAAAAAATGAGTAAAAGTATCAACCAGTGGACAAATTAAAAACAAAACAAATAATTAAAATAATAGTGGGGCTTAGACTGTTGCTTGCTTTTACTACTTATCCACCAGTGTTGGCTCATAGGTTCTGTTAATATTTGCAACCAAACATTTCAGTTGCGCTGGTGATAGAGCTCAGTTGGTAGAATGCTTACCTGGCATGCACAAGGCCCTGGGTTTAATCCCCAGCACCACAAAAAAAAAAAAAAAAAAAAAAAAAAAAAAAAAGATTTCAGTTGTGTATCTTCATGACGTAAGCTGTGTGGTTCCTTCTGCTGAAATGTTTTCTTTTCTACCTGTGACATTCATGGCACGCACTGCTCAGGTGTTTTTTCAAAAGAGAATTGAATCAAGGAATTCTGAAAGCCTCCAGCTGCCACCTCTTTGGATCACCATAGCATTGGTACCAAGGCCATGTTGTTCCTGGGATGCTCCCAGCAAATGACTGATTGTGGCTGTCCTGTAATGAGTGATCTTTGCTCCAAGACGTCCCCATCTGCCTAAGATTTTGTCAAAGTTTCACTGCAATATGAGACTTTCTATTCAAATTTCCTACTACCCTCTGTCATACCATAGGTATCAGATCTGCATCATGTTTTTTTCCTGTATAAATTTCTAAAGTTCTTCCTATTTCCACTACCTTTCCTTTCATCCTTCATTTTTATTTTCCCCAATAATTCTCTCCCATATTTAATTCGTTCTTTGTACTGCTTCTGAGAGAAACTGACCTAGCATATATCACCAAACTGATCACATCCCGTTATAAAAAAAGCAAGGTTAAGTTCAAATGCTACTACCTTCCTGAAATTTTGTCTTATCTTTCCAATTAATTATATTATCTTATTTTGTGAATCCCTTCCAATAAGAAAAATTTTGCTTTTATTTTTATGAGTTGTATGACAGTCTTTTTATTTTATTTTTCCCTTGCTTTATCTCTCTTATTAGAAGATAGAAAGTATTATGCAATTAAAAAATTTTATTCCCCCATATTCCTTACTGCACTGCCTCACATATCAGAGATGTGAATAAGCTCTTTACTCAGTTGGATCAAATGAATTCTCCTACTTCATAGGACATACACAGCCACTAGAAATCAACTTGCACTTCCTGTTCATTGTCTTCAATGAACATCATTCTCAAAGAGCAAACTTGTCTCCTTTTTATCTCTAGTATTCTTTTAATGTTCCACCTTAACTGTTTTTCAGTGAGGATTAGAATTAGTTCTTTGTTGCAATTTATATATCCATTCTTCTTTTTATTGAGCACAAACTCTGTTCTTGGTCCTATGCTAGGTGATAAAAATACAAGGATGAGAGAGATTTCCTGTCTTCAAATAGCTCAGAGTATTGTGGAAAAAATAGTAATAAGAACTTTGAATATTTACAATTATGTATTTAAAGGATTCTATAGTTGCATAAAAGGGGGATGGTCAATCTTACCTGAGAGATCAAGGAAGTGTTCAGAGGCAGGATGGTATATACATTAGTTGAGCCTGAGGATATTTATGGGAAATCACATTATACAAAACATGAGGAAGTCCTTGGTAAATGTAGTGAGTCACTCCCTCTCCATTAGTCCATTAAGGGAAGCAGGATTTTCTATCCTCACTGTGAGCATTTCAACAAGATGACCCTCAGCTGGCTTCCCTATTTGGGAGAGCTCTAATCAAAAAAAAAAAAAAAAAAAAAAAAAAAAGCCCACCTCGCCTCAGTTCATTCCTGCCAGGCGAAACTCACATTCAATGCCTGATCAAAAGAGGAGTAATAGAGCCAGATTCTTGCTCACCCTAATGTGAGTCAATTTGGAGGATTCAGCCCAACTAAAGAGTGCCCTGTGGAAGGAGTTGACAAGTTGTTAGGACTGAGTCACAAATTTTTCTTTTTGTCCACACTGCTTACCCTTTCTCCTCCTTTTCAAGGGGTTTAGAATCCAAAGCAGTCCCTAATAAGAATCCTGTATAGAATTTTTTTTATTTATTTATTTTTTTGGCACCAGGGATTGAACTCATGGGCACTACACCACTGGGCCACATCCCCAGCCCTTTTTTGTATTTTATTAGAGACAGGGTCTCACTGAGTTGCTAAGTGCCTCGCCATTGCTAAGGTTAGCTTTTTTTTTTTTTTTTTTTTTTTTTTAAATACAAATAGCTCTATAGCTCTATTCACTTCTAAGTTTTTTTTTTTAATATTTATTTATTTGCTTTAGTTTTACACAATGCGTTTTTTTTTTTTTTTTTAATTTATACATGGTGCTGAGGATCGAACCCGGGCCGCGCACATGCTAGGCGAGCGCTCTACCGCTGAGCCACAATCCCAGCCCATTAAGGCTAGCTTTGAACTTGTGATGTTCCTGCCTCAGCTTCCCAAGTGCTGGGATTACAGGCATGTGCCACCGCACCCAGCTCTGTATAGAATTTTAAAAAGCCAAACTCAGAAAATGAATATAGAAGGGTGGTTACCTGGAGGGTCAGAGGGTGAGGGAAATGAGATACTTGCCACAGGTTAAAAATTTGTGATTATAAGATGAAGGAGTTCTGGTGACCTAATGTATAGCATGGTGTCTGTAGTTGATAATATATTGTGAAGAGGCATGGTAGTGCACACCAGTAACCCCTGTGACTCCAGAGGTTGAGGCACAAGTATCACATATTTGAGGCCAGCCTGGACAACTTAATGAGACCTTGTATCAAATAAAAAAATAAGAAGGGATGGGGATGTAGTTCAGTGGCAAAGCACCATTGGGTTCAATTCCAAGTATAGTAACAAGCACAACCATAACATATATATATGGTGTACTTGACATTTGCTAAAAGAGTAGAATTTATGTATTATTATCACATTTTTAAAAAAGTAACTGTGTGAAGTGATGGATTTGCTAATTAGTTTGTGACACTGTAGGAAGTGTTTTACCATTTTATATGTGTATACACACATCACATCATGTATGCTAAATATATATATCTATATGTGTATATAGATATATATACAGACTTTTATTTGTCAATTTTACCTCAACAAAGCTGAAAAAGAAATGCATGGTAATGTTATCTCCTAATATGCATCTCAGAAAGCCCAAACTGTGACAGTGCATTTCACCTAGGTGGGGATAAATAGCAGAAGCAGAAGCATGTGCATAACTGGCCCTGCTTGCCTGTGTACAGAAATCTCCTGCTAACATGACCTCTAAGCTACTTTCACGCTTTAAATTTGATTGTTTTTAACATTTCTCCTAAAATTATATATGTGTGTGTATACATTTATTAAATATGTATAATTATACATAAATATTTGTGTGCGTGTGGGTGTGTGTTTAGAGAGAGAGAGAAATAAAAAGAAATATATTTTTTTTCTTTTCAAGTGTTTACTGCTATGTAGCAAGGAAACTTCTAGGTAGGTTCCCATGAATCATCTAATGTTTTCTCCTATTCATATTACTTTCACATCTTGTGTGAAAATAAAATTTGAGTTACTTTCTTTGCAGCAAAACCTTTTCTTTGATTTAGTAATATCCCATTAGAAATACATCATTACTTCCTCAATCCTTCTCTGAAGGATTCAGAAGGAAAAATCAAAAACGAACAATCAACAACAACAACAACAACAACAAAAACAGATCTCTGTAATGCAAAGACTTGAATTAGAACCTTTGAATTGAGTTAGTTACTCAACTTGACACATGCTCGTAGATCACCTAACTTGTAAAACCTCAAAAACCATAAACCCCCTACATTTCTCTACTAGGAGATGATCACCTCTATTTTGCACCTGATCATTTATTACAGAAAAAATTAACTATGAAAATAACAACATTGGCGAAACCACACAAGAAATGGTGAGGCACTCTGAATCCAACCTAGGCCAATGCTGACATAAATTTCATGAGAAGAGGCTTGTGGATCACAGGAAATTATACAATATCATAACATTTTCCCATCCTGCCTGTGATAAAATTTTATTTGAAGTTATTTATATTTATTGAAATGGGAAGAGCAATGCTTTTTAAAACAAATTTGAGCAACTGGTTATACTAAAAATACTAATTGGAGTTGAGAAAAGAGAAATTAGAGAATCATCACTTACTGTAATGGGACTCTTCTAAAAAGTCACAAAGATGCCCTCAAGTAACTACATGTTAATATTGAAAGTTACCTTTTTTATTCCCACTTGTTTTTTTTCCTCAAATATATTTGTATAAATCTTTATATCAACAATATCACTGAAATTTGTTCATTTCCTAGGGTTGGAATTTGATTCTCAGAAATCAATCTGATTGCAAGCTCAGCCCTGGAGATGCATTCTGCCATCATCATTTAGCATACTGTTAGACTTGTGGGAAAGGAAGATATGCATTTTGGGGTTGGTATGTACACAAGATGCAAATGAAGAAGATCCAGGCAAAGCATAACAGGGTGATTCTAATTTAGTGCTCAAATTAGTTTTGCAGATAGCTAGACACTTGTCTCTCATTTTCAATCACTCCTCTGTTTGTAGAGCACTTTGATGGGCTGTCTTGATAGCAAAATTATAGGCAATTAAATTTTGAGGGCTAATCTTTCCTATGATTTTGACTTCAGAAAAATAAAATGGGAGATAGCTTAAATATATCTTACAAAATGAAACAGTATTGTCTCAAAGGATCACTTCATCTTTTGAAGGCTCAAGGGACCTAGCCTTTAGCATCAATCACCTTTATTTTTTATTTTTTCACAAAAAACAGAACTTTTCAACTTTGGGATTCTTGACAGAGGACATTATTCAATCTATCTGCTATAGGCTTGCTCTAAGATGCAAACACAGAGAGGTATTTGGCAGCAGTTGTTAACCCACCTGCAGAGAAAACTTCTGTCTCATTTTATCTGTTGAACAGTTCACAGGATCCAGGCTAATGGCTACTTGTTCACAATTAAAATTGCCACCAACTCTTCAAAAATTGTTCCATAAAGACCGTCAGAGAGATTGCAGGATCTGAATGTTAAGCCATTCTCCCTGTTTAAATACTAGCTCACCATATATGTGGTGCCTCTCCAAGAATGTTAAATTGGTTAACTGAAGACAAGTTAAAAAAAAAAAAAAAAAAAACTTTAGTTGGCTATCTTTCACACCTGCTTCTGTGTGGCAGTCCTAAATGCTGTATTTATTTGCATTTCATTTACTAAGCATGTTTATAGGAAACCATCACTGCAGCATTGAGATGCACATAGAAATTTGTGCTTCAGTGAGTTTCATCTGTCCTTAGAAATGTGAATCATGATACCTGCTTATGCCAAAATGTGGTGGGTAATGGCTGTTTTATCCTAAGAATCAATTGCATCTCTTTAGAATGCATGGTTGCCAATACTGCATTCTAGTTTTCTCATGCCAGAAAATAATGCAATTGGAATGACTGAAAGCAAAGCATGTTAGAAAAAAAAAAAAAAAAAAAAAAAAACGTTTTAAAATTGAAATGCAGCCATAGGAGCAAAAGAAAATCAATATCTACGTGGCCATGGTATCCACTGTCTAGCAATCACATATTATTTTAATTAAGGACAGGAAAATAGGCTTTTAAATACAAAGTAACTCACTTAAATAAGTTTCTTAAGAGTCTGTCAACTGAAGATACCTTAGAAATTACAAATAAAATTTCCTGAGAGAAAAGTTTAGTGTAGTCAAGTCATTAGTTATTTTACTCTAAGATAAAAGAAAGTCTTAATATTGTCTTTCTTGGTTACTTTATTTGAAGTTGGATATTTAAGGATTTTCAAGTTCTGTTTTACATTTAGTACCTATTAGATTTATCCTTAAAATAAAATAATACTCATATGTCAGGACAGCAAAGACTATGTTGTGTGCTTGGGAGGTGAGGGTTTAGCCCCTTAGGTAAATTCAGTATAAGGAAGCCCTTTGGAATTGTACAGTTCTGGTTGTGTTAGTAACTATTACTTTAGCCTGGAAAAGGTACATTTTTATGATTTTATGTCTAAAGCAGGTTTAAAAAGGGACAAATTATTGACTAAATAAAAACACACAGTATTAAAGTTAAGGCTTAAGACTAAACAAGGTAATAAGAATACAGCCCAAACAACCCAGAATTTAAGTTCTCAATAAACATAAACATTCACAAACAACTCTGAGAGAGATTGAGTTAATAAAAATCACAGGAAAAGAAAATAAGAGTAAAACCATGAATTAAAGCAATATAATCACGGCAGTAGGTCTCCATGTTTTTTAAGATATGGATTAAGCTTTGTTATTGGATTCATCATTATTAAAATTTGACAGATGTGGGAAGAATGGATTACTTTGCCAGCCCGAGGATGTTAGGATCTCTTCTTTATTTAATATACAAAAAGTTTATGGTCTTGACTTATTTCTTGAGTCCTTCATTACACATAATATAACTTGAGGATGTGACAGTTTTTACAAGTAATTAATGTATAGAAAATATTAAAAATAACAAGGTACCTGTAGGAGGAGTAAATTGTTCTTCTCTACTGGTTATATTAGTTGTATGAACTATAGAACTTGGATATGCCAATTTCTATCATGGTTTCCTCATCTACATTAAGTAAAAATTGTAGTTAGCCAATGGTCATATTTCTTTCCAACTGTAATATGTTATCATCCCATAAACTCATATTACTTTTTCTGGGATATATTTCAACACCCACAAACAATTCTTCAATTTTATAGACTCTACCTGGGTGTTAAAAAATTCAACTCAACTCTGACACTAACACTCAGAATTAGCTCAGACTCTCAGATTGAGGGCTCAGTCCCTTAAGGCTACCCCCGTGTCAACTGACGTTTGCAAGTCCCAGTTGTCACTAGTATTTCTGGCTTATTGAGTATAAACAAAAGTTTTCCACAACTCCTTCCTATGGTTCAAACATTTGCTAGGAAGAAAGAAAAACTAAGAAAGAAAAGAAAAGTACGTTTATCATACCAGCATGCTCCACCCTTGGAAGAAATGCAGGTATACCATCAAAATTAACCACCCTATTCCCTAAATACACTGGGAAAACAGGATAATCTATGCAGAGAAGATACTCCCACATCACCCCCTGCTTGCCATGTTGGGTGTGAGCACACATTCATGAAGGAGTGTGAGCCAGCCCTTCTGCCTCTATCTCCCACCACACTTTAGATACAGAGTTCAGAAAAATGATAGCCTCCCATTTCTCCATTCTTTTTCTTTTTTCCCCCCAAAATAAAAGGAGTATCTTTTTCTGAAATTTCCCTCATCTGACTGAGGGAGTTCTTCAAGAAGGAATGCAATAGTCTTGAATTCTCCCTCACCACAAATTTCATTAACCAAAGAAGATTAACTCACAGGAAGAAAGATCAGTGTAGACACCTCACCCAGAGACCAGGTCAACTTCTTCTCATGCAAACGTTAACTGTTCTTCAAGCCCATTTATCTCCTCTAAAAATCATTTATTCTTCATTTAAAATTGCCTTGTGTCCCCACTTCCTTGTCCTGTATAAAAAGGTTATTCAAGTCTTTGCCATCTGGGAATTCTATGGTTTTCATACTTTGTGTGATTCTCCTGCATTGGCATGGCAATCAATGTGTACCCCCTTATTTTCCCCATCAATCTGTCTTTTCTTAGTTTTTTGTCAGTAGCCTCAATGTTTATAACTTTGGGGAGGGGGAATTTCTTTTCACCCCTACATATGCAATCAATGTTTCAATTACCCTTTTTAATTCTGTCAAACTATAGTTCACTATTGGACATTATGGGCTAAAGTGTGTTTCTTGGTCTGAAAAGAAGGTGACCAGCCTTCCAAATTGATGCAATACTTTATATTCTGGTTCTATCTGAGCCTTTGCACCTTATCCTGGATTTGCAATGCACAGGCCAGAGTCAATGTCTATTTCTCACCATACTCATTTTCAGCCCCCGTAGAGCTACTAACATAAATCTTGCTAGCTAAGTTCAGGGTCTTTTCCCAGGAAATCTACCCACAAAGCCATCCATATTCTCTGTCTCTTTCATTAACAAACTAAACAGTTCTTACTGGTCTTTTGTGTTTTTCAGGGTATAAGAGGAATATGTCTTGATTCAACTCATTTATGCATTGCTACACTCACCCCCTTCCCAAGGTCCACCCATGTCATGTGGCCAGGTAGCTACCTCAAGGGATCCACTTAGTGGTTCCAATCCTTAATGGATTCTGATAGAAATCAACAGCTCCTACTTTAATGCACTTCTCAGATTCCCATAGAGATTTCCATAGGCTGTTCCCCATCTAAACATCCTTTTAATAGAAAAATGTTCCATTGTCCTTCTGCTTAACCATGTGGCACAGGACATGAATCGATAAAACCTCAAACACAGGTGATTTTTATCACAGTTCAATTTTCCCATCACTTCCAGAATGCAATCCAGCCTACCAAACTGATTTGTTTTTACCAACTTTGATCAGAGGTGGTCTTTGAAACAAGATTCTGATCCTTGACCTTAGAACTGCCATCTGCAAACCAAACAGCTCTACTGATCAGTCAAGATCTGTATATAAGAGACCTGCCAATTCTGCCTGAGCCCAGGCCAGCCCAGGGTAGTCCCGTGGACCTTCACCCGAGTGCGGACAGACCCAGGTCAGTCCTGCCGACGCCTGCTGGTGTGAGACCAGCCTCCAGCCAGCCCCGCTGACCTCCACCCCAGAGTAGGAGACAGCAAGGACAGACCCACCAATTCTGCTTAGAGTGCAGGCGGCCCTGTGCAGTCCCAGGGTCCTACATCAGAGTGCCACCAAGCCCAGGCTCCATCCAGTCCCGCTGGCCTCCTTCCCAGAGCAGGAGACAGCAAGGACAGACCGGCCAACTCAGCCTGAGCCCAGGCAGGCCAAGAACAGTCCCACTGACCTTCACCCCATTGTGGTTAGCCCCAGACCACCACAGGAGCTCAGACTTAACCAGTTCGGCCAGCACCAACCAGTGTGAACCCAGCTTCAGGTAGCATACTTTGAGGCTCAGTGGCAGGTTCTGATAGTACAGTGCTAAAGGGAAACACAGACAACCTGCAAGGATATTAAAAAACATAGGGAAGAATCTGTAATAACTCAGATCTACACTGCAAAAAGTAAAGCAAATAGACATCATGAAAAAACAGGGGAGGAAAATACCCCAAACAAACCAGGATTCTAAAATAACAGAACCCATGCTCAGCGAAGTTGACGAAATGTCAGAGAAAGAGTTCAGAAGGTTCATAATTAAAATGATCTGTGAATCAAAGAATGATCAAAATGAGCAAATACAGGAAAAAATTGACCACTACAACAAAGATATAATAGAGCAAATACAGGTAGCAAAAGATTACTTCAAATACAAGCAGTTGTGTGTAAAAAGATGATATACTTGTGCATTATGAATAAGTAAATAAGTAATCTAAAAAAAAAAAAAAAAGATGTTCCTGGGAACAAACAATAGTAAGAGTAATTAAAGATCTGACTGTATTATCTGTTATATATTTGTCTGGAGCCAATTTTGAATGAAATGGCTATGGTTCACTGGTTATAGTTATTTTACCCATTGAGCATAGATAATCTATTATTGCATCCTCTTATTAAGAGTAATAATATAACTGGCCAATGTAAAAATGATCTTGTGTTTTAAACTTCTGCAGTACTGGGGATCTAACCCAGAGCTTCATCATGCTGTGGAAGTGCTTCACTACTAAGCTATATTGTCAGCCCTAAAAATTATTTTAAAGAGCTTGATTCCTTTCAAAATAAATGTATCCTTGATCCTTGGAAACAATAATAATTACCCACTGGATATTATAATAAACCTGAATGAGTTCTCCTTGTTGACTAGAAAAAAAAAAAAAAAAGAGAGAGAGAGATCGAAAGTCTGGATAGAGAGAGATCGAAAAAAAAAAAAAAAAAACAGTCAGAAATCCTTGAAATGAAGGAAACAATTAACCAAATAAAAAACACAATTGAAAGCATCACCAACAGACTAGATCAACTGGAAGAAAGAACCTCAGACAATGAAGACAAAGTATATAATCTTGAAAATAAAGTTGACCACATAATGAAGATAGTAAGAAACCATAAAGAGAACATCCAAGAAGTATGGGACAGCATCAAAAGACCAAATCTAAGAATAATTGGGATAGAGGAAGGTACAGAGTTTTTAAACCAAAGGAATGCACAACCTCTTTAATGAGATAATATCAGAAAAATTTCCCAAGCATGAGAATGAATTGGAAAACCAAATACAAGAGGCTTATAGGACACCAAATGTACAGAATAACAACAGATCTACACCAAGACACATTATAATGAAAATGCCTAGCATACAGAATAAGAATAGAATTGTAAAGGCTGCAAAAGAGAGGAATCAGATCACATATAGGGGGAGACCAATTCGTATCACAGCAGATTTTTCAATTCAGACACTCAAAGCTAGGAGATCATGGAACAACATATTCCAAGCTCTGAAGTAAAAGGGATGCCAACCAAGAATCTTATACCCAGCAAAATTAAGCTTTAGATTTGAGGATGAAATAAAAACCTTCCATGATAAACAAAAGTTAAGAGAATTTACAAGTAGAAAGCCAGCACTACAGAACATCCTCAGCAAAATATTCCATGAAGAGGAAAAGAAAGACAATGATGAAAATCAACAGAAGGAGGTATTACACTAAAGGAAAAACAATTAGAAGAGAAACCATGTCAAGGTAAATACCAGAAATAAAAATGGCTGGGAATACAAAACACATCTCAATAATAACTCTGAATGTTAATGGCCTAAATTCACCAATCAAAAGACATAGATTAGCAGACTGGATCAAAAAAAGAGACCCAACAATATGCTGCCTCCAAGAGACGCATCTCATAGGAAAAGACATCCATAGGCTGAGGGTAAAAGGTTGGGAAAAATCCTACCACTCATATGGACGGAGGAAACAAGCTGGGGTTTCCATCCTCATATCAAATAAAGTAGACTTCAAGCTAAAGTCAATCAAAAGGGATAAAGAAGGACACTATATACTGCTCAAGGGAACAATACACCAACAAGACTTAATAATTATAAATATATATGCCCCAAACAATGGAGCATCCATGTTCATCAAACAAACTCTCCTGAAGTTTAAGAGTCAATTTGACCACAACACAATAATTCTGGGTGACTTTAACACACCCCTTTCACCACTAGATAGATCTTCCAAACAAAAGCTGAACAAAAAAACAATAGATCTCAAAAATACAATAAACAACTTAGACTTAACTGACTTATGTAGAATATTTCATCCTTCAACGAGTGAATACACTTTCTTCTCAGCAGCACATGGAACCTTCTCTAAAATAGACCATATAATAGGCCACAAAACAACTCTGAGCAAATACAAAAAAGTTGAGATTCTACCCTGCATTCTATCCGACCACAATGGAATGAAATTAGAAATCAATGATAAAATAAGAAATAAAAGCTACTCCAACACCTGGAGACTAAATAATATGCTACTGAATAAACAATGGGTTGCAGATGACATCAAAGAGGAGATTAAAAAATTCTTAGAGGTGAATGAGAACACAGACACAACATATCGAAATCTCTGGGACACTATGAAGGCAGTTCTAAGAGGAAAGTTCATTGCATTGAGTTCATTCCTCAAAAGAAGAAAAAGTCAACAAATAAATGACTTAAAATTACATCTCAAAGCTCTAGGAAAAGAAGAACAATCCAACACCAAAAGTGGTAGAAGACAGGAAATAATTAAAATCAGAGCTGAAATTAATGAAATTGAAACCAAAGAAACAATTAAAAAAATTGACAAAACAAAAAGTTGGTTCTTTGAAAAAATAAATAAAATTGACAGACCCTTGTCCAGGCTAACAAAGAGAAGGAGAGAGCTAACTCAAATTACTAATATATGCGATGAAAAAGGAAATATCACAACAAACACTACGGAAATACAGGAAATAATTTGAAATTATTTTAAAAACCTGTACTCCAACAAAATAGAAAACACCGAAGGCATCGACAAATTTCTAGAGTTGTATGATGTGCCCAAACTTAAGCAGGAGGATATACATAATTTGAACAGACCAATTTCAAGCGACGAAATAGAAGATGCCATCAGAAGCCTACCAACCAAGAAAAGCCTAGGACCAGATGGATACACAGCTGAGTTCTACAAGACCTTCAGAGAAGAACTGATACCAATACTCTTCAATTTATTTCAGGAAATAGAAAAAGAGGGAGTACTTCCAAACTCATTCTATGAGGCCAACATCACCCTGATCCCCAAACCAGGCAAAGACACATCCAAAAAAGAAAACTTCAGACCCATATCTTTAATGAACATAGATGCAAAAATTCTCAATAAAATTCTAGCAAAATGGATATAGAAACAAATCAAAAATATAATACATAACAATCAAGTGGGATTCATTCCAGGGATGAAAGGATGGTTCAACATATGGAAAACAATAAATGTAATTCACCACGTCAATAGACTCAAAGATAAGAACCATATGATTATCTCAATAGATGCAGAAAAAGCATTTGACAAAATACAGCACCACTTCATGCTCAAAACACTAGAAAAACTAGGGATAACTGGAGCATGTCTCAACATCATAAAAGCTATATATGCTAATCCCCAGGCCAACATTATTCTAAATGGAGAAAAATTGAAAGCATTCCCTTTAAAAACTGGAACAAGACAGGGATGCCCTCTTTCACCACTTCTATTCAACATAGTAATTGAAATGCTGGCCAGAGCAATAAGACAGATGAAAGAAATTAAAGGGATACAGATAGGTAAAGTACAACTCAAATTATCATTATTTGCTGATGATATGATTTTACACCTAGAAGACCCAAAAAATTCCACCAGAAAACTTCTAGAACTCATAAATGGATTCAGCAAAGTAGCAGGATACAAAATCAACACCCATAAATCTAAGGCATTTCTATATATCAGTGACAAATCCTCTGAAAGGGAAATGAGGAAAACTACCCCATTTACAATAGCATAAAAAAAAAAAAAATAAAATACTTGGTAAAAAACTTAACCAAGTATGTGAAAGACCTCTATAATGAAAACTACAGAACACTAAAGAAAGAAATTATGGAAGACCTTAGAAGATGAAAAGATCTACCCTGTTCTTGGATAGGCAGAACTAATATTGTCAAAATGACCATACTACCAAAAGCACTATACAGATTTAATACAATGCCAATCAAAATCCCAATGACATTCCTCATAGAAATAGAAAAAGCAGTCATGAAATTCATCTGGAAAAATAAGAGACCCAGAATAGCTAAAGCAATCCTTAGTAAGAGGAGTGAAGCAGGTGGCATCACTATACCAGACCTTAAATTATACTACAGAGCAATAGTAACAAAAACAGCATGGTATTGGCTCCAAAATAGGCTGGTAGACCAATGGTACAGAATAGAGGACACAGAGACTAACACATATAATTTCAGTTATCTTATATTAGACAAAGGCGCCTAAAATGTACATTGGAGAAAAGATAGCCTCTTTAACAAATGGTGCTGGGAAAACTGGAAATTCATATGCAATAAAATGAAATTAAACCTATATCTCTCACCATGCACAAAATTCAACTCAAAGTGGATCAAGGATCTAGGAATTAGACCAGAGACACTATACCTAATAGAAGAAAAAGTAAGCTCTAATCTCCAACATGTTGGATTAGGTCCCAAGTTCCTTAATAAGAATCCTGTAGCACAAGAATTAATACCAAGAATCAATAAATGGGATAGATTCAAATTATAAAGCTTCTTCTCAGCAAAAGAAACAATCAGTGAGGTGAACAGAGAGCCTACTAATTGGGAACAAATTTTTACCACATGCACGTCAGATAGAGCACTAATCTCTAGAATATATAAAGAACTCAAAAATCAAAACACCAAAAAAACAAATAACCCAATCAATAAATGGGCCAAGCCGGGCGCGGTGGCGCACGCCTGTAATCCTAGCACTTGGGAGGCTGAGGCAGGAGGATCACGAGTTCAAAGCCAGCCTCAGCAATGGCGAGGCACTTAGCAACTCGGTGAGACCCTGTCTCTAATAAAATACAAAAAAGGACTGGGGATGTGGCCCAGTGGTCGAGTGCCCCTGAGTTCAATCCTCAGTACCAAAAAAATAAAAAATTAAAAAAAAAAAAAAATAAATGGGCCAAGGAACTGAACAGATACTTTTCAGAAGAAGATATACGATCAATCAATAAATACATGAAAAAATGCTCAACCTCTCTGGCAATTAGAGAAATGCAAATCAAAACCACTCTAAGATTTCATCTCACACCAGTCAGAATGGCAGCTATTAAGAACACAAACAATAATAAATGTTGGAGAGGATGTGGAGAAAAAGGCACACTCATACATTGTTGGTAGGACTGCAAAACGGTGCAGCCAATATGGAAAGCAGTATGGAGATACCTTGGAAAACTTGGAATGGAACCACCTTATGACCCAGCTATCCCACTCCTTGGTCTTTACCCCAAAGACCTGAAAACAGCATACTACAGAGATACACCCACATCAATGTTTATAGCAGCACAATTCACAATAGCTAAACTGTGGAACCAACCCAGATGCCCTTCAGTAGATGAATGGATAAAGAAAATGTGGTATATACACACAATGGAATATTACTCAACAATAAGAGAGAATAAAATTATGGCATTTGCAGGAAAATGGATGGAGTTAGAGAATATAATGCTAAGTGAAGTTAGCCAATCCCAAAAAGCCAAATGCCAAATGTTTTCTCTGATATAAGGAGGCCAATTCACAGTGGGGTTGGGATGGGGAGCATAGGAGGATTAGAGGAATACTAGAATGGCCAATGGGGAGGGAGTGGAAGGGAGGGGTCCAAAGGGTGAAGGGAAAAAAAAAGATGGTAGAATGAGATGGATATCATTACCCTAAATGCATATATGAAGTCAGGAATGGTGTGAATATACTTTGCATACAACCAGAGATTTGTAAAAAAAAAAGTGCTCTATATATGTGTAATATGAAATGTAATGTATTCTGCGGTCATTTATAACATCTTAGAATAAAAAAAATAATTAAAAAAAAAAGATCTGTTTATAAGGTACTGTCCAAATGATGAAAGAAACTGGCTGTAGTTCCAAATTTAGTCCTAGGGGAAAAAGAGCCTCCTTGCTTGTGAGTATCTCCTTGTGTTTTCCTGGTAACAAGAGTCTATATAAAACATTTCTATTCTATTATGTGAGTCAATCAGTTTTTTACTGCTTTGAAAAAACAACTTAAAGAAGAAAAACAATTATTTTCACAATTTCAAAGATTTCATTTTCTGGTCACATGGCTCTATTGTTTCTGGACCTGTGGTAGGGCAGAAAATCAAGGCAGAAATCATTTGGTAGAGGAAAGTTGTTTACATGGTGGCCAGGAAGGAAAGAGAGAAAGAGAGGAGAGAGAGAGAGAGAGAGAGAGAGAGAGAGAGAGAGAGAAATAGAGTACAGAACATACCATTGAAAGGCATGCCTATGTCTACCAATTAGGCCTCACCTCCTAAAGATTCCAAATAGACAATTAATCTATGAATTAAATGGTTAATCCAATCCTGAGGTGAGAACATTTATAATACAATCACCTTCCAAAAACCCCACCTCTGAACACTGCTTCATGGGCGCCAAACTTTCAACACATACACCTTAGGGGGTCATTATGGAAATATGTGCATTGTCACCCCATCAGACTGTTTCTCTGATCACTTAATATTAAGAGGATTTGAGGTTTCAAGACCATTTTATGTCCTTTAGTTATAGGAGTCATTTCAATTAATATACAATAGTATGGTAGAAAATATCCCTCAAATGAAAATTCTCTAGTCCTAAGAACCCCTTAGTCATAGCTGAGAGTTGCTCTTAGCTTAACAGTTTTCACATGTGACTACCATACAGAGAATTTGTCCCAACTGGCACACCAGCTTCTGTCCTACATTATGTGAACTCAAGTAATCATACTGACTATGATTTAGCACATACAATTATTAGGGCAGATTAACACATCTCTGCTTTACAATACTAGATATGAAAAATATTCTCCAGTAACATATGACTGTCCATCCCATAATATAATCAAGCAAAAGAGATGCAACCACTTCATGTGAAACCTATTTAAGCATTCTCTTCTGAACTTATCATCCTAATTTCATTAAACTTACATTTCTAACTGGAGCCTCCATTGCAAATTTCTGGGCAGATTATTGCATTATAATACCAAGTAAGATAAGTATTTCCAAGCCAGACATAATATTCATTCCCATCCAACATTCAGGTAAAGGACACAAAACTTGCTTGCATAAAGCCTCCTTGAACATGCCTATTTTTATCCAAACTTTGCCCGTAATCCTTATCAACCTTTGCATTTACTTTTAACAGTTATAGTGCCTGCTAAGACTTCATTGATGTTTTGGTTCCACATTTCATGAGCTCCTATGTGAAAAAGTCCCACATACTTTTAGTCTATACCCACCCAGAACCATTTTATCCAATAATGTTCAAAAAGCTTTGTTTCCCTAGGGAGAGGTAAGGTCAAGGGAATCTGGCCTTTTGTCAATTTTACCATAGTTATATTTCTCCAGATGATTTCAGTCTACATTTCTCTTTGAAAACTTTACCTGCTAGTTTAGTAAAATTCTCCAAACTGGAGTAGAGTGAATTTGAGTCTTTTGAATGGTGGAAGACCAAATGGTGTCCCTCTAGTTCACACAATTAAGGTTTTATAAAACCTTGTCAATGTCCTTCATTTCATTCATCCCATGTATTAATAACTCTCTAAAAATTTCTTCCTTAGAGAGTTGAGTCCCATAACTCTTTTTCCTCTTAGTTTCACCTCTATTGGATATTTTGATTAGTCATCTGATTTCTTAATAACTTCAAAATTTTACTGTGTTGAGACCCTTGATTCACACTCTCCTCTGCCTTTCCCCATTCTTCTGTTAATTAACCTGATGTTTTTATTAGCAACAGTAAGACTTGTGATGGAGACTAAAACTGCAACTTTGATATACTTACTGAATTTTGAAGCTTAAATAAATTGAATTTAGCTAACCTTAAATAAATTAAAACTTCAAATAAGTTGATAAATTTCCTGAACTGTTTTTCAGTTTTGTAGCAATAATGTTATATGGGATATCCATGTAAAAGAGGTCTGCTTAATCATGACATTTACCATGACTTGAGTAAGAGGTATATTCATCAAACAAATCCCATAGTGCTTACATACAAAGCATGAAGCCGCTTCATCTGGAATGTTACACTGGGCATTCATAGGGGAAGTCAGACAGTCCCCCATTTTAAAACTAAGCACACTTTATAGTGAATTTTATGCAGGGCATCAAGCTGGCAATTCTTTTGAGAATTACCTTCTGTGTTTGACTCATGAATAGCTGACTATAATTGTTTAATAGCAAGTTGCAAGTCCTTGAAATCCAAATGTGCATTTCCACTCTACAGCTTTCAAAACTCAAGACACTGCCCTGGAATTAGTTACTTTCACAATCCATTTCAGTAAAAGTTCCTCAGGAACCTGATGACAGCAAAGCACAGAATGAGACAATTCTTTCAAATGATGCCTCCTGGTTTTAATAGTTTCTTGGTTTGGGTCTCTCTCCATATGAACTACCTTCTTGGTGATTTTTTAAAATTAATTAATTTATTTTAATTCAGCATATATGGCAGTAGAATGCATTTTGATTCATTGTACACAATTGCAGTACAACTTTACATTTCTATGTTGTACACGATGCTGCGTTGCACCATATGTGCAGTCATACAGGTAGTTAGGGTAATGATGTCCAACTCATTCCATCACCTTTCCTGCCCCCATGCACTCTACCTACCCTCCCTCTCCTTTGCCCAAATTTCCTCCATTTTTCCCATGCTACCCCCTCCCCATTATGGATCACATCCACTTATCAGAGAAAACATTTGACCATTGGTTTTTTGGGATTGGCTTACTTCGCTTAGCATGATGTTCTCCAACTCCATCCATTTAACTGCAAATGCCATAATTGCATTCTTTTTTATTGCTAAGTTATATTCCATTGTGTACATATACCGCAGTTTCCTTATCCGTTTATCTGTTGAAGGGCATCTAGGTCACTTCCACGGTTTAGCTATTATGAATTGAACTGCTATGAGCATTGATGTGGCTGCATTAGTATGCTGATTTTAAGTCCTTTGGGTATAGACTGAGGAGTGGGATAGCAGGGTCAAATGGTGGTTCCATTCCATGTTTTCTAAAGACTCTCCATACTGCTTTCCAGATTGGTTGCACCAATTTGCAGTCCCACCAACAATGTATGAGTGTGCTTTTCCCCCCACATCCTCACCAACTTTTATTGTTGTCTGTATTCTTGATAGCTGTCATTCTGAGGAGTGAGATGAAATCTTAGAGTAGTTTTGATTTGCATTTCTCTAATTAGTAGAGATGTTGAACATTGCTTCATACATTTCTTATTGAGTGTATATCTTTTTCTGAGAAATGTCTGTTCAGTTCCTTAGTCCATTTATTGATTGGGTTGTTTGTTTTCTGGTGTTAACTTTTTTGAGTTCTTTATATAGCCTGGAGATTAGTGCTCTGTCTGATGTGTGCATGGCAAAAATTTGCTCCCAAAATGTAGGCTCTCTGTTCACCTCATTGATTGTTTCTTTTGCTGAGAAGAAGCTTTTCAGTTTGAGTCCATCCCATCTATTAATTCTTGATTTTATTTCTTGTGCTTTACGAGTCTTGTTAAGGAAGTCAGGGCTTAATCCAACATGATGAAGATTAGGGCTACTTTTCCCTCTATTAGGTGCAGGGTCTCTGGACTAATTCTTAGGTCCTTGATCCACTTTGAGTTGAGTTTTGTGTGTGGTGAGAGATAGGGGTTTATTTTATTTTTGCTGCATATGGATTTCCAGTTCTCCCAGCACCATTTGTTGAAGAGGCTATCTTTTCACCAATGTATGTTTTTGGTGCCTTTGTTTAGTATGAGATAACTGTATTTATGTGGGTTTGTCTCTGTGTCTTCTATTCTGTACCTTTGGTCTACATGTCTATTTTGGTGCCAATACCATGCTGTTTTTGTTATTATAGCTTTGTAGTATAGTTTAAAATCTGGTATTGTGATGCCTCCTGCTTCACTCTTCTTGCTAATAATTGCATTGACTATTCTGGGTCTCTTATTTTTCCAAATGAATTTTATGATTGCTTTTTCTATTGCTATAAGGAATGACATTGGAATTTTAATTGGAATCACATTGAATCTATATAGTGCTTTGGTTATTATGGCAATTTGACAATATTAATTTTGCCTATCCAAGAGCATGGGAGATCTTTCCATATTTTAATGTCTTCTTCAATTTCTTTCTTTAGGGTTCTGTAGTTTTTATTGTAGAGGTCTTTCACCTCTTTTGTTAAGTTGATACCCAAGTATTTTATTTTTTGAGGCTATTGTGAATGGACTAGTTCTCCCAATTTCTCTTTCAGTGAATTCATCATAGATATATAGAGACACATTTTATTTATGGGTATTGATTTTATACCTGCTACTTTGATGAACTCTTTAATTAATTCTAGAAGTTTTCTGGTGGGGTTTTTTGTATTCTCTAAGTATAGAATCATGTCATCAGCAAACAATGATAGTTTGAGTTCCTCTTTTCCTATCCATATCCCTTTAATTTCTTTTGTCTCTCTAATTGCTATGGCTAGAGTTTCAAGGACTATGTTGAATAGAAGTGGTGAAAGTGGGCATCCTTGTGTTGTTTCAGCTTTTAGAGGGAATGTTTCCAATTTTTCTCTATTTAGAGTGATGTTGCCCTTGGGTTTAGCATAGACAGCTTTTACAATGTTTAGGTATGTTCTTACTATCCCTAGTTTTTCTAGTGCATTGAACATGAAAGGATGCAGTATTTTGTCAAATGCTTTCTCTGCATCAATTGATATAATCATATTATTCTTTTCTTTAAGTCTATTAATGGGATGAATTATATTTATTGATTTCCATATGTTGAACCAACTTTGCATCCCTGGAATGAATCCCACTTGATCTTGGTGCACTATTTTTCTTTTCTTTTCTTTTCTTTTTCTTTTTTGGTACCAGGGACTGAACTCAGGGGCACTTGACCACTAGGCCACATCTCAGCCCTTTTTTGTATTTTACTAGAGACAGGGTCTCACTGAGTTGCTAAGTGCCTCGCCATTGCTGAGGCTGGCTTTGAACTTGTGATCCTCTTGCCTCAGCCTCCCAAGTTCTGGGGTTACAAGCATGTGACAAAGCGCCCAGCAATGTACAATTTTTTAAATATGTTTTCATATGAGATTTGCCAGAATTTTATTGAGAAGTTTTGCATCAATGTTCATCAGGGATATTATTCTGAAATTTTCTTTCCTTGATGTGTCTCTGCCTGGTTTTGGTATTAGGATCGTACCAGCTTTGTAAAATGAGTTTGGAAGGTTTTCTTTCTTTTCTATTTCATGGACTAATTTGAGGAGTATTGGTATTAATTCTTCTTCGTAGTTTTTGTAGAACTCAGCTGTGAATCTGTCTGGTCCCGGACTTTTCTTTGTTGATGGGCTTTTGATGGCATCTTCTATTTCCTTGATTGAAATTGATTTGCTTAAATTTTGTATGTCCTCTTGACTCAGTTTAGGTTAATTGTATGCCTCTAGAAATTTGTTGGTGTCTTCAAGGTTTTCTGTTTTACTGAAGTGTAAGTTTTCAAAATAGTTTCTACTTGTCTTCTGAATTTCAGTAGTGTCTGTCATGATATTTCCTTTTTCATCACAAATTTTAGTAATTTGAGTTTTCTCCCTCCTTCTTTTTGTTTGACTGGCTAAGGGTTTGTTAATTTTCTTTATTTTTTTTTTTCAAAGAACCAGTGTTTTGTTTTATTGATTTTTTCAATTGTTTCTTTAGTTTCAATTCCATTGATAACTGTCCTGATTTTAATTATGTTCTGTTTTCTACTACTTTTGGTGACTGTTTTTTCTTCTTTTTCGGCTTTGGGCTGTGATGTCAGGTCATTTATTTGTTGACTTCTTCCTCTTTTAATGAATGAACTCCATGCATTGAACTTTCCTCTTAGCACTGCCTTCATAGTGTCCCAGAGATTTTGGTAATTTGTATCAGAGTTCTCATTTACCTCCAAGAATTTTTTTTATCTCCTTCCTGATGTCTTCTGTTATCTATGTTTCATTCAATAGCGTATTATTTAGTCTCCAGGTATTGAAGTAACTTCTATTTTTTATTTTATATTTGATTTCTAATTTCATTCCATTATGGTCTGATACAAGGCAGGGTAGTATCTCTATTTTCATATTTGCTAAGACTTGCTTTGTGGCATAACATATGGTCTATTTTGGAGAAGGATGCATGTGGTGCTGAAAAGAAAGTGTGTTCACTCATTGATAGGTAAGATATTCTGTATATGTCTGTTAAGTCCAAATTAGTGATTATATTATTGAGGTTTATAGTTTCTTTGTTTGGTTCTTGTTTGGAAGATCTATCCAGTGGTGATACAGGTGTATTAAAGTCACCCAGTATTATTGTGTTGTGGTTCTTGTATTTGGTTCTTGTATTTAAGAAAGGTTTGTTTGACATACATAGTTGCCCCATTGTTAGGGGCATCGACATTTATGATTATTATGTCTTGATGATAAATGAATCCCTTAAGCAGTATGAAATGTCCTTCTTTATCCCTTTTCACTAGCTTTGGCTTGATGTCCACTTTATCTTTTATTAGGATGAAAACCCCTGCTTGTTTACGAGGTCCATGTGAATAGTACATTTTCCCCACCCTTCCCCCTCAGTCTGTGGATATCTTTTCCCATGAGATGAGCCTCTTGAAGGCAATATATAGTTGGGCCTTTTATTTTTTAAATCCAATCTGTCAGTCTATGTCTTTTAATTAATAAGTTTAGGCCATACACATCAGGGTTATTATTGAAATATGATTTGTATTCCCAGACATTTTGTTTACATTTTTGTTTTTAACTTAACTTTGTTTCTCCTTTGATTGGCCTTTCCTTTAGTGTAGTTCCTCCCTTTGCTGATTTTCATTGTTGCTTTTCATTTCCTCCTCCCAGAATATTTTGCTGAGGATGATCTGTGGTGTGGATTTTCTCTTTTAAGTTTTGCTTATCCTGAAAAGTTTTTATTTTGTCACCAAATATGAAGCTTAATTTGCTGGATATAAGATTCTTGGTTGGCATCCATTTTCTTTCAGATCTTTGTATATGTTATTTGAGGATCTCCTGGGTTTGAGAGTCTGGGTTGAAAAAATCTGTTGAGATACAAATTGGTCTCCACCAATATGTGATCTGATTCCTCTGTCTTGTGGCCTTTAAGATTTTACCCTTATTCTGTATGCTAGGCATTTTCATTATAATGTGCCTTGGTGTACATCTGTCATAATTTTGTATATTTTGTGTCCTGTAAGCCTCTTATATTTGACTTTCCTATTCATTCTTTATGTATGGGAAATTTTCTGAATTTATCTCATTGAAGAGATTGTGCATTCCTTTGGTTTGAATCTCCATGCCTTCCTCTATCCTAATTACTCTTAGATTTAGTCTTTTGATGCTATCCCATTGTAAGCTGCCTGTCATGGCCAGCCACAAACACCGCTGGAGGAAAACTCTCGGAGGCAGAGTAAAGCTATTACTACTTTTACTTCTACTTTCTTAGAGCTTAGAGAGAGAAAGAAAGATTTTTCTTCTTCTTAGAAAGAGCTTAGAGAGAAAGATTAGAGATAGCTTTTTCTTCTTCTTCTTAGAGCTTAGAGAGAAAGAGAGAGAGCTTGAAAAGAGAGAGATTTCTTCTTTAGAGAGAGAGAGAGAGCTTAGCTTTTAGAGCTTCTTTCTTCTTTGTTCTTTGTTCTTTCTTCCTCGGGAGCCTCGGCCTGACTCTGACCAGGAATTACTTCTTCTATCTGGTTTCTCTTCTGTAACCGCTCTGCCTACGTTCTGGCTGCTCTGATTCTTTTCTTCTTCTCCGACCCGAAACTCTTCTTCCGACCGAGCGACTGCATGACTGACTGAGTGAATTCATTCTTCTCCTGACTCTGACCGCTTTCACCCGGTTATATACCTTTAGCTTTGCGGGTGCCTCACGTGCATTTACAGGTGCGTCACATACATACTTATTATCAGGTGGAACTTATGGCTTCCAGCTGACCGCAATAGCCATCTCCCTAATTGGGGCTCCTTCATCCCATAACTCTTGGATGTTCTGTTCATGGTTTCTAACCATCTTCAATGTGTGGTCAACTTTATTTTCCAGATTATTCATTATCTGACATTTTGTCTTCCAAGTGATCTAATCTATTGGTGATGCTTTCTATGGAGTTTTTAATTTGGTCTATTGTTTTCTTCATTTTAAGGATTTCTGATTTTTTTTTTTTTTTTTTTTTTTTACAGAATCTCTAACTCTTTATTGAAGTAATATTTTTTTACATGTATTAGCTCCCTTATCTCTTTGTTGGAGTGATCAATTTTTGCCTGTATTTGCTCATTTATATTATTCTTTAATTCACAGATCATTTTAATTATGAATGTTCTGAACTCCTTCTCTGACATATTATGAACTGGGTGTCCATGGATTCTGTTATTGTCGTATCCTGGTTTGTTTGGGGCACTTTTTTTCACTTGTTTTTTTTTTTTTTTTTTTTTTTTTTTTATGTTGTCTATGTGTCTTCCTTTCTTATGGTGCAGATCTGAGTTAAATTTTAACAGCTTCTACCCTATAATCTTATAGTATCCACACATATTATCTGTACCTCACCTTGATGTTGGGCTTCCAGTCCCTGCTGGTGACCCGCCATGGATGCTATTGCAACTATAGGTGGTGGTGGCAATAGCGGAGGTAATTTGTGATAGCAGTGGTGGTGTCCCAAGATGGATGCAACCTCTTTCAGAGATGGGGCTTAAAGGGTGGGCCTTAAAATGGTTTTGAGCTGACTGTTCTCAGATGCAGCTGCTTCTAGACCCTGTCTGTTGTTGCAAGGTGAAGGCTATTGCATGGGGAGGGCGATGGTGGTGGCTGCAGTGTCCCAAGATTGAGGTGGGGTAGTTCTGGGCTCCTGAACACGTCTGCGAGGGCAGTCCTGTGCTGGGGCCTAAGCTCCAGCATTGGTCTGCTCGTCTGCAAGGGCATACCCAGCCTACCCTAGGCCTGGGTTTCCGCCCCTTCCTTGTGATTTTATTATTTCCTAATTTTTTCCTGTGGGAGAGTTCTGGAATTAGTGACGGAAGCTTAGACTGACTAAAATCTGAACTTGGTCCAGTGTAAAGCTCTTACTCAGCAATATCTTTTACTTTCATTTAGCTATTACAGAAAATAATAACCAAGGGATTGTATGTTTATCATGGTATTTATTATTTTGCATTTCCTTATGCATACAATGAACTTGGGAATCAGATCTACTTAAGTTCCACTGGTAACTCTTACCTTCATTAACTGCAAGCTCAATTACATACCATGAAGCAGCCATTTAGGAATCAAAAATTCCTCATCACCTGTCTTTTTATCTTTTTTTTTCCCCCACATGCTTCCATGAGAAAATCCAGATTCTAGCACAAATTCTGAGAAAACATTGTCTCTCTACACTCACACGCTTATCACTTTCCCTCTCTCTCTCTCTCTCTCTGTGTGTGTGTGTGTGTGTGTGTGTGTGTGTGTTTCCAATGAAGTAATTCTTCAATGGCATCTGAGTATCCTACAGCAATTCAATGACACTATCTACCTGGAGTTAGGGTCAAATCCCACAACTTAAGGAATCAATCCCTCAAACTGGCCCTCATTCCAGCTGCCAATTCTGAGTCCAAGCCTACAATAATTCTAATTGAATTGGGTTTGAATCTTCATTCAACAACCTATAATTTATGTGATATCTGAGTAAGTGACAGGATTCTCAGTTTGTCTATGTAATATGACTGTAAAACTTATCTCACTGAATTACTATTAGGGACCCATGAATGACTATATGTAAAATACATTATAAATAATGACTTAGGGGTTTCCATGACTCCCTTCTCAGGAACAGTCATATAAAAGATTCACAGAATAAGGAATGCAGAAAGGCTGTGGAGCTCCCATGCTTTCTCCAGACTTATCATCTTTCTACCCCTTTGATGTGTCCACTGACCTGGAAATTCTTCAAATTTCATTGCTGAAGATGTTGATAGGTGGGGCTAAGAGACCTAGCTGTCTAATCATTTGGATTAGATCCTGAGGCCATCTAGGGGCTCCACCCTGAAACAGTTTATTAGCATAGACAGGTGTGATCCAAAGGGATTCCTGACGAGTAACAAATACACCCCTTTTACTGAGGATATGCCAAATAATTTAAGAGTTCTATTGGGGGTGGTAGTGGGAGGCAAGAGGACAGAGACCAAACATAATTTTGCTATGCTACACTTTTTTCAGGAATTTTGCAAGCATTTTATGTTAATGAAGTAATAAATTACAAAATAACATCTTATGCACTGAAATATTATTCTATTTTCCACAAGATGAATGGTATATAGGAAAAAATATGAAATAATTAGTTATGATAGTAAAAAGTTTATGTTCTTGACAATTTATTTATAAAAGTTCTGACAATTCCTTAACCCATTGTGCTGTGAAGAATATTATACCATTCCATTTTGCTGCTCCAACAAAATGCTTTATCCTGGGTGGTTTATAAATAACAGAAATGTATCATTCACGGTTCTAAATGCTGAAAAATCCAAGATCAAGGCACCAGCAGATGTAGTGCCTGGTGATGATTCAATCTTTGCTTCAAGGATTGTGCATAGTTGCTGTGTGGAAGAAGCTGTATGGAAGAAGGGAAAACTGAATCCCTCAAGCCTCTTTTATTTATTTTCTTAAAGGAGGAAATTTTTATTTTGGTTCATAGTTTCAGAGGTTTCAGTCCAAGATTGACTGGCCCTATTGTCTGGGACTCTGGTGAAGCAGAACATCGTTGCAAAAGGACCCAGGGGATCTAAGCTGCTCACCTCATAGCAACCAGGAAGGGAGAGAGAGAGAGAGAGAGAGAGAGAGAGAGAGAGAGAGAGAGAGAGATGGTGGCCAGGAACAAGATATGGTCCCCAAGCCATGTCCGCGAGGACACACTCCCTTCAACTAGGTCCCATCCCCAACAGTTTCCACTACCTTCCAGTGCTCCATCAGCTATGAATCCATTATACATTAATCAATTAACAAGGTTAGTATGCTCACCATCCAATTATTTCCCCAAATCCCCACCTCTGAACATTGGTAAAGCCTTTTTTTTTTTTTTTTTTTCTTTAATGAGGGTATGAATTCCATTCATGAAGGTAGAGGCTTTACGACTTAATCACCTTCTAAACACCCATCTCTTAGCAACATCACACTGGGTGGATCTCAGCATACAAATTGTATAGAAACACCACCATTCAGACAGAAGAAAAGGGAAGGGGACTCTGAGATTATTTGTGCTTCCAGTTCTTCATCTTCCTAATGGTTAATAATAGTCCCTTTTTTGCTTGGTTCATGAGCAAAGTAAGAAACTTGCAAATAAAAAAATCTAAAATATACCTGTCACATACTCATTCAATTTTATGCTTATTATGCAATTAGTTTTTGCTTCTATGTCATTATTTATAATCTATTTTACATATATTCATTCATAGGTCCCTAGTAGAAACTCAGTGAGGTAAGTTTTACTGTTCATATTACGTAGACAAAGAAACTGAGAATCCTAAGTCGCTTACTCAGATATCACATAAATTATAGGTTGTAGAGTGAAGATTCAAAACCAAACTCTTTTCTTCTTTCCCTGCACCCAGTGGAACACACTGCTTACTATTTTTTCTCTTGTTAATCTGTCTGTTCCTCCATTCCTTCCCACATCTAATCTCTGCAGAACCTTCCATTGATCATGGTACTGGTTATTATTTAAACCTCTATGTATCCATTCACTAAGTTCAAATTTAAATTTTTGTAGCACATATTAAATATTATTTTCTGTACATTATTTCTAGACAAAGAAAGCTTAAGAGGAAAGCATTGTGGCCATCACGTCCTCCATTATAGTATCACAAAGATGAATTTCATTGCTTTAAAAATGTTTTGCATTCAGCCAATTTATCCTTTCCTCCCTGCCTACCCCTAATTTGTATTTACTGTAACTATCTAGTTTGCCTATTACTTTGTTCTGAGGGAAAACAATTCTAATTTGGGCTTGTAAATCGCATTTAAGTCTTTTCAGTATCTGCAGGTGTGTTTCTCATCTGCTGAGGAGCAATTGCTTGGCTTCTTCAGAATTGACACATCACACTTGGCATTGGATGAAACTAATCAGAGTACTTCAGAATTATTTTTTTGTGAGATTTATACATTCATATATGCTAATAAATTAATCATCAAATATTTATTGAACATGTATCTACAGTAGTTAATATATCAATGGAAAGCTACAATTTCCAGATTGAATATAGCCTCAGAATAGGAGCAAATGGCCATGGAGTAGGCAGAATGACAGCCTTATAGAGATGCCCAGCACCTCAAAACATGACCTCACTGGAAAAGGGGTCATTGCAGAGGTAACTAATTAAGTAGAGGTTATATATGAACACTTAAGCTAACACAACTGGTGTTCTTATAAAAAGGAGAAAATTGAACATGGAAAACACACACACACACACACACACTCACACACGCACACACAGTTTTTCCAGGGAATGACAAAGATAAAGCTCTTACAGGGGCAAGAAGACAATATGAATGAGTGAAGAAGAATGGAACTGCGATAATATGTAGTAGCAGTTTCTGTGGCAAAACCGAAAGTGAGAAAGTGACTTCCCTATCTAAATGACGTTGATTATCACTGAAAAAATTGGTGTGGGTGTTGTCAAACGATACAAATTTTCAAGAGGAATTTAAGATCTATAATTTTATGTCAAATATATCAATTTTTGAATATTGAAAAATATTCCTATTTTTCAAACTACTATACAGGCCAAATAAAACACACCTGTGAACCAGTTCTAACTCTGGAGCCAAGATTTAGTACCTTTGCCCTATATATATGATCAGATCACACCTAGCTTGGGAGTTAACTAAAGGCAGTATTTGTGCATCGATAGGCTTGGGGATAGTCCTCTGCCTCCCTAGATATAGGCAACATAGGGCTCTATAGCAGTCCCCAAACCTTCCAGCCCAGCATCCACTGTCTACTTCCTACCTCTCTGACTCTCGCCCACCATGGTCCAGGCTCATAGCCTTCATTTTATTCCTCAAGCAAGCCAAACCTTTTCCTTCACAGGGACTTTTTCATTGATGCAAAATTTCAATTAGAACTTTTTCCTTTTTTGTCTTCATTCTCATTGTTTATATTGCAACTTAAAAAATATTTAGTGAATAAGACCTTTCCAGTAGCCCTGGTCATTCACATATATCATCTGTTTTATTTTTAGACATGTATCATTATTTGAAATTATTTTGTTTTATTCTGTATTGTCTCCCTACCATTGTTCACATTGCCAATTCACAAGGAATGTAAATTCAGTGAGCAGAATGAGAATAGAAATCCCTCTCTTTTGCTTTTTAATATTCACGGACTTATTACCAGTGTCTTAACGCATTGCCTGGTATAAAGTTGACCAATATGTATTTCTTGAATGAATGCAGATATTAACATTTCAAAAAATGAACCTCAACTACATGTAAAAAAACATATATTGAGGCCAGTCCCGTCGACCTCCGCCCCAGAGCAGGAGCCAGCAAGGACAGATCCGCCAACCCTGCTTGAGTCCAGGCGGGCCCAGGGCAGTCCTGGGATGATCCTGCATTGGAGTGGTGCCAGGCCCAGGTCAGTCCCGCTGACCCCCGCTGGTGTGCAACCAGGCTCCAGCCATTTTCCCGACCTCCCCCCCAGAGCAGGAGCCAGCAAGGATAGACCCTCCAACTCTGCTTAAGTCCAGGCGGGCCCAGGGCTCCTGGGATTCTTCATTGGAGTGACACCAGGCACAAGACAGTCCCACTGACCTTCACCCCAGCGCAGTCAGCCCCAGGTTAGTCCCGCTGACCTCTGCTGGTGTGCAACCAGGCTCCAGCCAGTCCTGACGACCTCCACCCCAGAGCAGGAGCCAGCAAGGACAGACCCGACAACTCAGCTTGAGTCCAGGTGGGCCCAGGGCAGTCCCAGGATTCTGCATTGGACTGACACCAGGCCCAGCAGACCACCTCAGGAGCTCAGACTCAACCAGTTTGAACCACAAAAACCTGCATGCACTCAGCCCCAGGTAGCATATTTCGGGGGACAATGGCAGATTCTGATAGTCCAACACTAAGGGGAGGCACAAACAACCTGCAAGGATATTATAAGACTATAGGGAAGAAACTGTAATATCTCAGATCTACACAGCAAGAAACTAAGGCAAATAGACAAAATGAAAAAACAAAGGAGGAAAATACGCCAAATAAACCAGGATTCTACAATAACACAACCCATGCTCAGCGAAGTTGATGCAATGTCAGAGAAGGAGTTCAGAAGATTCATAATTAAAATGATCTGTGAATCAAAGAATGACCTAAATGAACGAATACAGGCAAATAATGACCACTACAACAAAGATATACGAGAGAAAATACAGGTAGCAAAAGATTACTTCAAAGAAAAGATAAAAACTCTAAAAAAAAAAAAAAAAAAGTCAAAAATCTTGAAATGAAGAAAACAATTAACCAAATAAATAAAAAACACAATTGAAAGCATCACCAACAGACTAGATCAACTGGAAGAAAGAACTTCAGACAATGAAGACAAAGTATATAATCTTGAAAATAAAGTTGATCACACAATAAAGATAGTAAGAAACCATGAACAGAACATCCAAGAAGTATGGGACAGCATCAAAAGACCAAATCTAAGAGTAATTGGGATAGAGGAAGGCATAGAGTTTCAAACGGAAGGAATGCACAACCTCTTCAATGAGATAATATCAGAAAATTTCCCAAGCATGAAGAATGAATTGGAAAAGCAAATACATGAGGCATATAAGACACCAAATGTACAAATTGAAACAGATTTATACCAAGACACATTATAATGAAAATGCCTAGCACACAGAATAAGGATAGAATTTTAAAGGCTGCAAAAGCGAGAAATCAGATCACATATAGGGGGAGACCAATTTGTATTACAGCAGATTTTTCAATTCAGACACTTAAAGCTAAGAGATCATGGAACATCATATTCCAAGCTCTGATAGAAAAGGAATGCCAACCAAGAATCTTATACCCAGCCAAATTAAGCATTAGATTTGAGGACAAAATAAAAACCTTCCATGATAAACAAAAGTTAAAAGAATTTACAAGTAGAAAGCCAACACTACAGAACATCCTCAGCAAAATATTCCATGAAGAGGAAAAAATAACTGTGATGAAAATCAACAGAGAGAGAGATTAAAGGAAAAAATCAGAAGAGAAATCATCTCAAGTTCAATACCAAAAATAAACAAAAATGGCTGGGCATACAAAACACATCTCAATAATAACTCTAAATGTTAAAGGCATAAATCACCAATTAAAAGACATAGACTAGCAGAATAGATAAAAAAAAAAAAAAAACAGACACAACAATATGCTGCCTCCAAGAGACTCATCTCATAGGAAAAGACATCCATAGGCTGAGGGTGAAAGGTTGGGAGAAATTCTACCACTCACATGGACAGAGGAAACAAGCTAGGGTTTCCATCCTCATATCAAATAAAGTAGACTTCAAGCTAAAGTCAATCAAAAGGGATAAAGAAGGACACTATATACTGCTCAAGGAAACCATACACCAATAAGACTTAACAATTATAAATATATATGCCCCAAAAAATGGAGCATCCATGTTCAGCAAACAAACTCTTCTCAAGTTTAAAAGTCAAAATGACCACAACACAATAATTCTGGGTGACTTTAACACACCCCTTTCACCACTGGACAGATCTTCCAAACAACAGCTGAACAAAGAAACTATAGAACTCAAAAATACAATAAAAAACTTAGACTTAACAGACATATATAGAGTATTTCATCATTCAACAAGCAAATACACTTTCTTCTCAGCAGCACATGGATCCTTCTCTAAAATAGACCATATACTATGCCACAAAACAACTCTTAGCAAATATAAAAAAGTAGGGATACCACCCTGCATTCTGTCAGACCATAATGGAATGAAATTAGAAATCAATGATAAAACAAGAAATAAAAGGTACTCCAACACCTGGAGACTAAATAATATGCTACTGAATGAACAATGGGTTGCAGATGACATCAAAGAGGAGATTAAAAAATTCTTAGAAGTGAATGGGAACACAGACACAATATACCGAAATCTCTGGGACAGTATAAAGGCAGTTCTAAGAGGAAAGTTCATTGCATTGAGTTCATTCCTCAAAAGAAGAAAAAGTCAACAAATAAAAAATGACTAGAAAAAATTATATCTCACCAAAAAGCTCTAGAAAAAGAAGAACAATCCAACACCAAAAGTGGTAGAAGACAGGAAATAAACAAAAAATCAGAACTAAAATTAATGAAACTGAAACAAAAGAAACCAGAATAGCTACTTTAAAGCAATCCTTAGCAAGAGGAGATTGAAGCAGTGGCATCACTTAGAGTTATACCAGATCTTAAATTATGATACAGAGCAATAGCTTAACAAAGCTTCTTCTGGTTTCTTTTAACGGCCTACGTTCTGGCCGGCACTAAAATGAGGAATTCTAGTACCCGGTTATATACCTTCAGGTTTGCGGGTGCCTACGGGTGCGTCACATACATATCAGGTGGAACTTATGGCTTCCAGCTAGCTACAACAGCACTTCCTAATTAGGGCTCCTTCATATTCCTTCCCTTTAGTTTAAAAAGGTGCTTTAATTCTATTTTTCTATTTTATTGGTCGGAAGCCCTTTTTAGGTGCTGTGGCTTTAAGGAAGCCTACTGCTGAGGAGCAACTAACGCACTTGTGTTAAGCACAACTGTATAAGCGGCTTTGACTTTTTTTTTTTTGTCTCTTCTTTATTTTTATTTATGGCTTTCTTGCCAAAGCTCAATGGCTTTTTTTTTTCTGGTTTTTACCATGCACAGAGCTCAAGGACTACTCTGCTTCGGCTTTTGGCCGGCTCGCTTCGGCTTTTCGCTGGCTACTCTGCTTCAGCTTAATTCTTAACTGGCCTCAACTGAGTCAGACATATAATTTCAGTTATCTTATATTACGGGCAAAGGCGCTTTTACTACTTTTACTTCTACTTTCTTAGAGAGGGAAAGAAAGATTTTAGCTTAGAGAAAAACGTACATTAGAGAGAAAAAATAGTCTCTTCTTAGAAAGATAGAACAAATGGTGCTGGGAAAACAGGAAATCCATATGCTGAACAAAAACCGAAATTAATAACCTCTATCTCTACACCATGCAGCAGCTACAACAACTCAAAGTGAATCAAGGATCTAGGGATTAGACCAGAGACACTACACCTAATAGAAGTGAAAAAGTAAGCTCTAATCTCCAACATGTTGGATTAGGCCCCAAGTTCCTTAATAAGAATCCTGTAGCGCAAGAATTAATATCAAGAATCAATAAATGGGATAGATTCAAATTACAAAGCTTCCTCTCAGCAAAAAGAAACAATCAGTGAGGTGAACAGAGAGCCTACTAATTGGGAACAAATTTTTACCACATGCACATCAGATAGAGCACTAATCTCTAGAATATATAAAGAACTTAAAAATCTTAACACCAAAAATCAAATAACGCAATTAATAAATGGGCCAAGGAATTGAACAGATACTTCTCAGAAGAAGATATACAATCAATCAACAAACACTTGAAAAAATGTTCAACATCTCTGGCAATTAGAGAAATGCAAATCAAAACCACTCTAAGATTCCATCTCACACCTGTGAGAATGGCAGCTATTAAGAACACAAACAACAATAAATGTTGGCGAGAATGTGGAGAAAAAGGCACGCTCATACATTGTTGGTGGGTCTGCAAAATGGTGCAGCCAATATGGAAAGCAGTATGGAGATTCCTTGGAAAACTTGGAATGGAACCACCTTATGACCCAGATATCCCACTCCTCTGTCTATACTCAAAGGACTTAAAAACAGCATATTATAGGGACACAGCCACATCAATGTTTATAGCAGCGCAGTTCACAATAGCTAAACTGTGGAACCAACCTAGATGCCCTTCAGTAGATGAATGGATAAGGAAAGTGTGGTATATATACACAATGGAGTATTACTCAGCAGTAAGAGAGAATAAAATCATGACATTTGCAGGTAAATGGATGAAACTGGAGAATATAATGCTAAGTGAAGCTAGCCAATCCCAAAAAGCCAAATGCCAAATTTTTTTTGATATAAGGAGGCCGATTCACAGTGGGGTTGGGATGGGGAGCATAGGAGAATTAGAGGAACACTAGAATGGCCAATGGGGAGGGAAGGGATATGAGGGAGCAAAAGGGTGAAGAAAAAAAAAGATGGTAGAATGAGATGGATATCATTACTCTAAGTGCATGTATGAAGTCACAAATGGTGTGAATATACTTTGCATACAACCAGAGATATGTAAAAATTTGCTCTACCAGTATAATATGAAATGTAATACATTCTGCTGTCATTTCTAACAACTTAGAATAAAAAATAAATTTGAAAAAAAATCATATATTGAAAGACGCGACTTTGGTACAATTTACCATATGGCTTGGATGAGTCACTCTTGAAATAAGTACATTTTTATACTGATGAATGGCTCCCATGCTAGTTTCATGGACTATATAAAAGAAAATTAATTAATAGCAAATTATCCTATCAAGTTGTGAAAACAGATGCGCACATTTTGATCTAAGAGAATACAAATCTATAGGGTTTAAATAATGCTGCAATGATTGCATCATTGTATGTCAGAATTAATAACTATAAGAAGTAAGGTATTATTTGTCAAAAGCAAATGGTGAAATTCCCAGAATTTTAAAGATTTCAAGTGATTAACTTCGCCTTGACTCTTGCTTTTCAATATCTATGAAATAAGATATGATAGTGTGTGGGGCGCGGTGGCATATGCCTGTAATCCCAGAACTTGGGAGGCTGAGGCAGGAGGATCGCGAGTTCAAAGCCAGCCTCAGCAATGGCGAGGCACTTAGCAACTCAGCGAGACCCTGTCTCTAATAAAATACAAAAAAGGCCTGGGGTTGTGGCCCAGTGGTCGAGTGCCCCTGAGTTCAATCCCCCATACCAAAAAAAAAAAAAAAAAAAAAAAAAAAAAAAAAAAGATATGATGGTGTAGCAAGTTTAGTAATCAAACACAGGACTTAGTTTTTTCTTTGTTTCATTCCTGTTTTTCAATAATAAATGTCATAAATAAATGAAACTCTAGATATGTTAGCTAGACACCAAAACCAATTTTATTGATCCTTAACATTTGGAAATATCATATTTTGCAAAAATAGTTCTTACAAAATAATGATAATAAATAATTAATATAGGCAAATATCAATTTTGGGTACAACTTTAAGAATTCTAGTATAATCATAAGTAATATTTTTCGTTATAGTTTCATGATGTTCCTCTAGTGAAACTGTTTCATATTACTGCAGAAATTTTCTACAGTGATACAAAATTCTATAAAATTGGAGACTTGGCTATTCTGCAGTTGAGACTTATTTTAGAAACAGTCTAAAGATGAAAGTACATTTTAAATAATGGTGTGTTGCCAGGCATGTCAGTGTGGGCCTGTAATTCCAGTGGCTAGAGAGGCTGAAACAGGAGGATCCAGAGTTCAAAACCAGCCTCAGCAAAAGCGAGGCACTAAGCAACTGAGACGGTATATCTAAAGAAAATAGAATATAGGGCAGGGGATGTGGCTTAGTGGTCCAGTGCTCCTGAGTTCAATCCCCAGTAAAAAAAAAAAAAAAAAAAAAAAAATTGGGGGTGATATGAAAGGTGAAGAAAAGAAAAGAGTTTATGTATTCTATCTTATTGCCATCAGTACTCCTTTTCTCTTCCTTGCATTTTGGAACTTGACCAATTTATGATCATTCATTTATGTTTCAGCTCTAAGCATACATTCTATTTTTAGGAATACATGGTCCTTTCTACCTCTCCTATAATTATTCTTATTTTGTCATCTTTTAAAATGTTTCATTTTACATTCATTATAGGTATACAGATATGAACTTTTCCAAAATATTTAACACACTGATATATTATATATATATATATATATATATTTTTTTTTTTTTTTCAAAATCACATAAATTTCAGCTCTGAGACCTCACTGGGTATCATCAAGAAGTATGATTAGAAATTCTTTGTTGAGAATCTTTCCCATTCAGTGTAGGTAAAATCAATAAGACAAGTCAGCAGTCTGTCATGCTTTTGGATAAAATGCCTGGTTTCCAGATCCAGGTTCTACTGTTGTGCATATGAGCACGTGGGTTTTGCTCCTGTGTCGACACTCTACTTACCAAGCTCAGCAGCAGGGATGATTGCCTCTGTTCCCAAGGGGTAGCTCAAACTCATACCTGTCTTTCTAAAAAGTTTTTTTTCATGCAGCATGCTCTGCCTCTTCTCTGGACCACCCTCCTTTTACTTTTTGGTACTCAGGATTGAACCCAGGGGCGCTGAAGCACTGAGCCACATCCCCAGCCTTTTAAAAAATATTTTATTTAGAGACAGGGTCTTGCTCAGTCATTTTAGGGCCTTGCTAAATTGCTGAGACTGGCTTTGAACTTGAGATCCTCCTGCCTCAGCCTCTGAGCCGCTGGAATTCTAGGCATGTGCCACCACACTCACAAGATCCCTTTTAATCTATGTAATGTGAAAACAAAACAGTACAAAAATGAATCATGGTGCATAAACAACCTTTCTAAAGTGTTCATCATGTAAGTGCAGGAAACATTACATTACACAATTGGAAAGTGAATTCTTAGTGGTGGGATTTCTTATACCTTTTAGCATACTTAAAATTACATTTGAGAAAAAAATTACATCCAAGAAAAAAATAGTGAACATTTCCTAAAATATTGTGACAACCAAATACCCCCCTTTTTACAACCAAACATCATTTAGTTCTGATCCCCAGAACAAATTTTGAGTAGCAAAGTTATAGACAGTATATGTTCCTTTAAAATGTTGCAATTTAGTCTTATATGTCAAAATTAGGCAACCATTCTATTTCAGAAATTCTCCATATATCCTCTGGAATATGTTTATTTATAAAATAAAGGATAGAACATCAGTCTGTAGTTTAACAATTGTCCATATCAAAAATTGAGAGAAAGGATAGTAGGTTAGTCATCTAGTCCAATGACAGAACAAAACTTCACAAAATATACTTGCTTTAAAAACATATCTAAAAAACTTTGTATACATTGTACGTGACTACAATATGTGCAAATTAATATAGTATTTTAATTAAGTGAGCACAAAATGTATCTTTTAAAAGAGATTTTTTTAAAAATTGCTTAAATTTCTAAGATAGATATTTTCTAAGTTGAATGATTTTACAGTGAGGTATCTTTATGCCCTAATTTTCCACTCAGACTAGTCTGAGTTGATGCTAAGTAAATAATTTGTATTGACAAATGATAAGATGTCTAATTTCTGCATATGACTCTTGCTGGTGTTGTTGAAATAAAACTTAATGGACAATGGCAGGAACATCTTCAATAATATTTGACTTATCCCCAAACAAAAGTTAGGCTGACTTTAGCCATATCTTTTGAAATATCTTCAATTATTGGATTTTATAACTGAACACTTCTGCTAGCAATGTCTTTTCCAGAGCATGGGAAAAGAAATTATGGGAACCCAGAGGCTACAAGGATTTCTATTTGGCATAAGGCTAGAGTTCATTACTGAGCATGAGATGTCTGCGTCAGTCTCTTCTTGCTACTCTTTCTGCCCTAGGACATAGCACTAAATGCTGTGAATCATCCCATTTTGCTATCCTCCAAATAGGAAGCTGATACTGTCACTCAGAGAAGCAAGAAAAATTGGAAAAAAAAAGTGATTTTTGGAGGCAGAGCCACTCTCATCATCTAATACTTTATCTGGAGGTTTATCTTTAGTGAAGATGATAAATAAGCACTTTTGCTTGTTGATTTTTGAATGAGCCATTGACTTTTTCCTTTATCTAAGTGTATTTGTCAGAATTCATCCAGAAGGGGAAAAAGGTCTTTTGAAAATGTGAACTCTAAATCGTGTGGTTCTTAAGGTGATTATTACGTATGTGTATTTATGTTTAAGGGATATGTTGGGTCAGCAATAAGGGGTGGGAACGGGAGTACAATCAAAGAATGCTCAATGTCACTTTACTTATTATTCCACACACTATTCATTTTCCATAAGAATAAAATGAAAATTATGGCATTCATACCAGTCTGGATGAGGACTAAGGTCAAGACAAACATGCATTTTCTGAGACCTTTGAAACAGTACATGAACTGACAGTTTTCTCTTGAGGAAAAATTCTGACTTGGAAGTTGAAAATCCAATAAGTGATGCTTTTTGACATTTAAAAATAGTGAGCTATGAAAATCAAGGTTTCTACCAACCTTTTCAAACAGGTTGGACTGCATCCCAGCGTTTTCCCCCTGTTGGAGCAAGCTAGGCCAATTGAACCTATGTGCTCTCCAGTGGCCAGAGTTCTCCCTCTGATCTGAAGACAGCCAGCCATGCATTCTCAGGAATGGCATTTTCTGGGTCGTCAAACGTGCCCCTCTGAATTTGCTGAAATGTCAGCTCTTTGTTGGGATTTCTCCAATGATCCTTTGCTTCCCTCATCACCTTGTTGGGAAACAGCTGGGAAATCTTGGCATTGTCCAAATGTGTCACATTGAATATTGAATTAGCAAGGTCTGAGAATGTTTATTATCAAATTCCAACAGATCTCATGAAATCTGATTCTGTATCCAGGGTACAGACATGTCACACCCTCTGGATTTAGATTGAGTGCATAGGATTTTGCGTTACTGCATAATATGAACCAGAAGACTTCTACACCCACCAGACCAAATTGTGGCACCTTGGTAGAAGTCTGAGTTTTTTCCACTAACAGACTGTCTCTTCTGGGAAGCTGCATCCCTCATTCTGTCTTGAGGTAGGAAATGCTCCAGTTGTATCATAAAAGTCCTGCATAGCAAAAACAAAGCCTTGTCTGGTAACATGATTAGGGTGATTTTTTTTTTTTCTTTGATTCCTTGCTGTGCCCTGAGAATATTTTTAAGGTGGCTGAACTTTCTTCTTCTTATCAAACCTGTGAAAGGATTAGGGGAAAAAGTACTGTGACAAAACCAATTAGAGTAAATGTATGTAACATCAGGCTTTTAATTGTATCATTGTTTTCTATGAACACTTTTTCTTTATCAGAAGCAAATACAGTTCTTGTTAAAAAGACTCTTCAGAGAGCCCAGTGATCACCATGTTCCCAAGGTAATATTCTTTCATCAGTTGCTGCCATTTCCACAAACAATGCTGGAAGAAGTGGAGAAGATGAATCAGTGGATAGGAATGCCCTCTGTCTCCCAAGAGAAGCTTATGTGAGATCTTTTTTTAAAAAAATCACTAAAACAGAAGGTCATCTTGCTTTGCACAAAAGCAGGTTTTTGTTTTTCATCTGCTTTATCAGGGAGGCAAAGGGCTTTGTGAGTGACTTTCAGTATGCTTTTGCTGAATAATATAAACCTCTTTTCTCTCTCTGTCGTAGTGGCAAACATTTTGACATCATTCTGCAAATTATGGAAAATGAGAGAAAACGAAAACAGAGACACTGTATGACACTGTCAAAAATCCCTAGGCCTTTCAAAGTTTTAGCTCTGCATGAAGGAGTGTGTATTTATCCAATTTCACACTTGAATAGTAGATCATTAAACCAGAATGAAAATGGACATTTTGCTTCTTAGGATTCCCCTCCCTTTTAAAGTAGCCAATCAGAAAGCTTATTTTTTATCACTTAAACAAAGATTATTTGCAAATTATTTCTTGTACATCTCATTTATCCATAAGCATTCTAATTGGACCATGTGAAATGTGAAGCTATTTATTCATCTGCCTAATAGAATGACTCTTCATTCTCCTGTTTGACCTTGTTTCTGTTGCTTTTTATTTCCTACCTCTCACATTTTTTTTCTTGTACAATTAGGAAAAAAAAATATAGTTTTTAGAAAACACTATGTTGATTTGGGGCTTTAAAGTTTCTTAATATTTAAAATACAAAGGTATGCAATTTCGGTTTTTTTTTACTTTGTGGGAATATGTACAGATACAAAATGGCACAATATATGCTAACAGTACCCTTTCTTAAGTGCTTGTTTTGTTTCTTACAGTATAACATCTAACTTTAACATTGAATATTAAAATTACTATTTTTTCAATCAAATAAAATGCTCAACCAACTCAAAAGTGTTGAGAAAAGTTTTAAACAGGTTTAGCAACACATATTGTCTTTGAGGTCAGATAAGTTTCAAGAAACTAAAAAATTCTGGCATTCAATAATTGTCTAAGGGCTAAAGGGGCCCTAAAAAATGACCATCCAGAAATGTTCTGGAAAAAAAGCACATTGGCAATGTCAGCAATAACAAATTAAAATACAAATCAAAATGAAAATTAATCAAAATAATTTACTATGTAACCTTGTAAGCAATAAGCAGCTCCTGGTATCCAGTGGCTTATATATGCCTGTCGCAAGTCAGTGTTGGGGTAGCAAGCTTGAGGTCATTGTTAGTGGTAATTCAAACCAATGGATTTCAGTGGTTGTAATTCAAGCTGAATAAATTTAATGTTATCTTAAATCAGTTACATTTAATCAAGTTATTAAAGTAGTGTCTATAAAGAACCAATGGATTGTTTCAGAACAAAACACCATGAAAAAATAAGAATAAAAAAAGAACCAATGGAAGAAAACATGTATGCATAGAACCCAATACAGACACGATTCATAATAGAATTACATCTTAGATTACTGTGCCACTTACAGAACTTTTTAGTTTAACCTCATTATAAAAGAAAAAGACATGTACACATATATATATGTTTTCCTGATCAAGTGGTTCAGTACTAAAAAATACCCTGGGAAACATCACTCTAGGAGAATCTTTTAGCGTTCATTATGCTTAAATCTACTTCACAACATCATCTCATCACCACACTCTCAATCTCTTCTCATGATGGTGTCCATTTATAGTATGGCTTCTTTTCCCAACTACTCCATTGAAATCCTTCTTGTTAAGGTCCAGAAACAAACAAATCAGTAAATCCACACGCACACACACAGAAATTTTATTGCAGATTACATTGCACGTCTTTAGTTCTTAACTTCCCTGATGTCTCATTTAGCCATTGCTACTACTGAACCTTACAACAAAAAAGAATAAATATTTGTGTGGTTTTGTTTTGTTGTTGTTGTTGTTAGAAGCAGGGTTGGTCGGGCTGACTCTGCTTCCTTCACTGTCTCTTATGTCCTCAGGCTGCCTTCTCTTAAGATATAGCACTTCCTTGAGTGATGAGATTGTACTGTGCTTTCAGCCCTTGTGCTCGTGCATGAGAGGATTTCAAGCAAGACATAAGGCTTAAGGCTGGGGATATAGCTCAGTTGGTAGAGTGCCTGCCTCTCCTGTGCAAGGCCCTGAGTTCAATCCCCAGCACCAAAAAAAAAAAAGGACATAAGGCTTAAGTATAGCAAAGTTAATTAGAAGGGGACAAGTGGAGAGGGAAAGAGTGGAGAGGAGAGTGACAACCAAAGGGCAAGGATATGTTTGCTCAGAACAGCCTGATTGATCAGGCCTCCTATGCAAGGCCCTGCACAAGCAACACGAAAAGAGGATGATTAAGCCTGGAATGCACTGAGCATAAATTCTGTGAAACCATCTCCAATTGGGACCTGTCAGCACAGGCCGAGATGACCAGAAGTTGCCTTTAGGTTGCTAGCTAATGTAGCTTGTCAATCCAGAGCCAAGAAGTGATCCTGGGGTGGGACCTTCTAACAATCTCCCTCCTATCCCAATAAAAGCTGGGTCACAAAGAAGGCAGTCATTGCTCTCCTGTGTGAAGGGACCCTCTCTCTCTCGAGGGTACTTACCCCTTTCCTCTTTCTCTTCTAATAAACTTTGCTATACTTTAACTGAGTCTCATTTCTTGCTTGAAATACTCTTATGAGAAGACATAGAGCTAAGAACATGAAGAAATCTCTGGTAAAATGTTATCTCAGGTATGATCTTATGTCTGTTATCTCTAGGGATTGAACCCAGGGCTTTATGCAAGGTAAACATAAGCTCTACCAATGAGCGACAGCCCCATCCCAACTTAGCAAAATAATTGAGCATTACCTATATGCTAAATCCAATTATAGGTTCAATGGTTATAGCAGTGAACTAGATAAAATTTAGGCCTTCACAGAGCTTTCATTCCAGTGGGTAAAAAAATATTTAAAAATGTTTGCTATGATGAAAACAGGCAAATAGGAAGGTGGCCTGGGATTGCAAGAGGGGCAGGTGGGCAGGTAAGGTGGAGATCTGATCACAAGGAAAGTAAATGTGCAGTTTCACATTTTTCTCTGACATGGCCTTTAGGTGATCAGCCAAGCTCCTTGCTTTCCTCTGTTCTACCCAGGGTAATTACTTGGGAGAGATTCTTGAGAGCAATGTGGCTGTGCATGTTTTCCATTTATTTATTTTAAAGAAAACATGAGGATTACACCCCTCAGATGCAGGGTTGCATAAAGTAAGTTTTCATCTTTTTCAGAGAGGTGGTTTTGTCTTTCATTGGGTTTGATGGAAATTTGAAAAGCATTTTCATGGGGATATAGAAAGTAGGTTTAGATCCGCCCTTGGAACCTAGGTTTCTCAGATGAAAAATCTGAGTCCCTTTTCTCTGAGACACAATGTATAATTCCGAGAAGGTCACTGTAATTCTTGTCTATCTCCTGAAGAAAATTCTTGACATCAGCTTGAAGGTGCTCTTATAAGAGACTCACTATAGAAACATTCATTTCTTTTCAGTATGTTTAATTCCCTACTCTGACACTGGCTAGTTAAGTGACCTTGGGCAAATTGCTTTCTCTCACAAAACTTCTGATTCTCCCTGACAAATTCCCTATTCTTCATCACTCAAACAGGTCTTGAAATCTCATCTCCCACCGGAAGCAATTCCAACAAATTAGAGGAAAAAAAAAAAATGATTAATTCCAGTATGTCACTGCCCTTGTGCTTTTCTTCTTTTCCTACATGACCATTAATGCATTTATCCCCAGTTTACAGCTACAAAACTAGTAAATGCAGCCCATAAATGAATTTAATAGATTAAATACTTAATGCTTTAATTTTATCGCTATTTAAAACTACTTATTAATAGTGTTATCCCCTGTGCATACTGTAAAGAAAAAAAAATTAAAAATATTTTTTCTCATCCACTGCAAGGTTTATACAGATACCCACATATAAATGACAGATTAACAAAGAGAAAGCCATAGCAAATTTAATCAAAGTTTTACATGACATGGGAAACATCAGAGATGAAGGACCACAGAATACAGTATTTCTACAGACACTTGTACAGAAATATGACTGGAGAACAAGAGGGCATGACCTAATGGTAATAAATTGGGGAAGAACTCAGAAAGGCCTGTTTGTTCAAATTCTTCTTGGCCTCCAGATATAGGTCAGAATTACTCTGGAATGAGGATCTTATGACCTACTTTCAGATGGGACAGGTCAAATCACCTTTTTTTATGACCATCCTTCAGGGGAGAAAGGTGGGAGAAGGTCAGAGAGTGAGTTTCAAGTTGTCATACTTTGGGATAGAATGTTCAGAGTACTGATCATATTTATCTGCTTTGTAGAAAATATTCAAAGTGATTGAATTATAACTGGAGGTTTCAGCTTCATTGAAAACTGTTTTTACCCTCTACCTTATAATTCTGCTCAATAAAAAGGAGAACTTTTTCAGGAGCACAGCTACTTTCAGACACGTCTGAAAATATCAGATGGTACCTTGGGTCCCTGAGTTACAGCCTAACAGAGATTTCTCAAAATATCAGGGCTTATTTTGTCTCTTTCATCTGTTTTCCAGAGTCTTAAGCCCACTGTCTAGCACTTTGTAAGTGCTCATATTTATTGGTCACATAATTAATGGTGTTACAGGGCTGGGGCCCTTAGGGAAACTGGGGCAGTGTGAAGATACCCCCAACCCCAATTCTTGTAATCAAGTCAGAAAAACTTCAGAGATGTCTCTCAGATTAACAGGCATGATTTTATTATAGGGAAAAGAAAGTAGAAAGGGGACACTCTCAAGGGACAGAATGGTTTCTCTCAGAGTGGAGGGGGACAGTGTGCTTCTCCTGCATTCCAGTTATATTGGAGATCCCAGAGAAGTTTCCAGAGAGTCCTGCACAGGGCCACCTCTTGACTTTTGACTGACAGCAGGATGACATCAGACTTCCAAGTCCCCAATGCCATAACAACTCCAGGTCACTTTGGCCCATGATGACCAGGTCTAATTAGATTTTTCACCATAAATTCTTACAGATTTTATGGTTAGGAAGAATTATCCTATCTCTCTGAGTTTTAGGGTCTGGTTTGTGAAAAGTGTCACAAAAGTATCCCCCTTGAGGGTAACTTGGGTTTCTTTTATTGGGCCTGTATTTCTTCTGCAGATAACAGGTAATTTGCTGAGGAATGTGACATATCCTGTTCACTTAAGCCAGGCAGGTCTGCAAGCAAATTGCTTCTTGGGAATGAAAACACATGGGGTCAACACAGTAGACCCATTTTCTAGAATTATTCCCTTAACCTTGTATTTCTATCATTTGCATCTGTCTATTCCCAATTAATGGCAAAATGAGTTTTAATTGTGCCTGAGAAAAATCAGCTTTAGTCTCAGGGCATAAGGGTCCAAGGTTCAGCAAAGCTCAGCCATGACGTTTGCAAACTGGTCTTTGGAGAGGATAAGGAGTGTAGGGACAAGGAATTGAGAGAATGTGACTTACTTCCATCTCTGACACTAATTGTTGACATAGCTTTGACCTACCAGCTACCCTCTCCAGATCTCATCTCTCTATACATAAAATAAATTGAATGAAATTGTCTCTAGAACATCAATTAGGGGTCCATGATTCCACTGATAACAGAGCTTCCTACTCTAACCCACTGCACCACCTTAGATAAATTGAAGCCTTTCCTAGGGATCATGCTTAAAAGTAGGAATTCTGTGGTTGAAGGAAATTTAGGAGATTGTTATCATTTCCAATAGGAAGAGGGTCTAACAGCTATGTTGAAAGTACACCACGGAGGGGCCTGTTTCCTGAGCCTTGGGAGACCCAGGGACTTGGAACTCACATAAGGGCTTCAGTCAGTCTGGGCTTGAGACAATAGAGGTTGAAGCCCAGCAGGTAAGAGGATTCTTTATTTGGCAAATAATGTCATAAAGGGCTACATGTATAGAGATGTGCTGGGAAATACTATTTCTTCTGGTGCTGTGACTGCAGCTGTGAATATAATCGGCTTCATACTCAAGAGCACTGTTAAGAATAAATGAATGTAAATTCCTTATGTGAAGGGGGGGTGAGACTTCTGAGCTCTGTCCATGCCAGTGAAATGGGCTGACATTAAATAACCCAAAGGCCCCCTTAGCAGGGTGCTCTGCACATTGACATATGTATTAACGGTGCATTACCATTACAAGTGATTAAATTAACTATCACCTAAACATAACAACAGCTAGATCATCCTTAGTAGGCAGAGCAGAAAATTGCACACAGCTTTTGGGTTTGGGGCAGTGAATAAGATCATAGCACCTCTGTGTCAGCTAGACAGAGGCAGAACTAAATTAAGACTGTTCGGTTCACAAGATACACTGGCTCCTTTCCAGGGAAAGCCTCCCCGGCAATTAAACATCAAGAGGGCACTAATATACCCCACTCTAACTCAGTGTTGCAGCATTTATTTATTCATTTTGAAGACACATATAGGAAGAGAAAATGCAATTACGTGTGGACATATGGGTAATATCCCAGCTGACTAATAAATTCTATTCTCTTTGCCTTTACATTCCTTTACATTGAAAATCCCCAACATTGAAGATCTCCCTACTGTTAACAAAACAGAGTGAAGGGAGATGACAAGAGACTGATGCTGTCCTGAGCATCATTCATGGGGACTGCTGCATGACAGTACAGAATAACACCACAAATCTTTATACTGGGCATTCATTAGAGGAAAGAAAACTGTGAGAACCAACATACATTGTAATTCCAAGAGCTCCCTCTTGTTCAATGGTCTGTACTAATTATCCCCAAGGAAAAATCATCCTTAATTTTTTTTTTTTTCTGTAATAATGAAGACCCCTGACCCATTCTATTAGTCAAAAGCTCACACAGTGGTCTTTGTCCTCTCTGGCCACTGTGTTGCATTCAAGGACTCCTGCGATCTTGAAGTTACCCTTACCTTCTTGTACTTGTACTTTCTCTTTCCTGTCTCTGTTTTTTTAAACTGGAGCTTTGTGGAAGCAAGTTGCTATAGACATTGTGGCTGCTTCAGTAAAAAGTGTTATGAATAACGCTGCATTTTACTGAAAGCGTCCCAGAACAAAGCAACTGGTCGGGTGAACAACCATCATTTCTAAGAGTTTTCTGCATCATTAGGAATATAAGCATCCTGTTCAAAATCTGGGAATTCTCTTACTTCCTTTAGAAAATGGAACAACAATGAATCCATGTTTTTTTTTTTTTTTTTTTTTTTTTCTTTTGCTTGCAGGAAAATAGCTACTTGATAAGAAATAAGAACAAATTGTGAAACTAGTTCTCAGAGCCAGATCACTTTTGGGATTCAAGAGCCACATTTCTAAGCCACATCTTTGTTTCCGGAGTCCTCCTTTTTATTTGTTGTAATGGGAATTTGGCAACCAAGGCTGACTTACATATGCTTCCAAATTACAGCCCACTATTTTCTGTGTGCCACCATGCAAAGCAAGAATAAATTCTTAAAGTTAGAGACGTTAAGCAGTTGAGTCACTGACATAGAGATGGTGAATTCCCAGAATCATCTTCTACATTATGAGAACTTACCAATGTTGATATTTTACAATGTAACTTTTCTAATGCTTCTGATGTTGTTCAGGTTTTATTTTGTTTTGTTTTTTTGTTTTTTAGCAAGAGTGATAATTTCCTGGGGATTCTGTCTATTGAAGAAATGATCTCTGAGGAGAATAATACATCAAACTCTCCTATTGCTTTACGTAAGTTATAAATAAGATTTCCTGTGTTGGAAACAAATCAGAATCTTCAACTAACATTCAATTTACTCACAAAAGCTTACTTTATTCTACCCAGTTTCCATCAACCCAAGGCTGGTGTCTTAGGTATGTGATTTGTATAGGCATATGAGGCTTCAACCTTACTTAGAGTACAATGCTCTGAAGTTTCTGTCTTGAAATTATTAATAAAGAAATCTTTGAATTTATGTTTTGTAAGTGAAGTCCAATCAAAGAAGGAAGCATGTGCCGGGACCCAGAAGTTTTCAGAGAATGGGTGGTTTGCCTCATACCACCTTTCTCTCCCCTTGAAGGTTTTCTGTGGCCCAGTCTCCATGTTCCATGGTGCCCCACTCTGACCTGGCTGCCTCATCCCCATTGCTACCTAGTAATTGCTATTTCACAACACCCTTGATGGCATCTTGGCACAGGCACAAGGAGCATTGGGGTCACACATCCTTTGTGGCATCCCCAGGCTGGACAAAGCAGCAGCCTTGTCTCTTGTCTCCCCTGGTTCAGCAGCACTTGAACATGCTCCTGGGACAACTCAGATGGGGAGTGGGGAAGAGGAAGTCTGTGGAAAGGGGAGATTAACATCAGCACCCCCAGGGAGATCCACACATTTTATTTTTTCAGTTAAGCAGAAGCCAGCCCTTTCTCAATTCCCTTAGTTCTAAAAACTGTTTCCTCCTTACTTCACAATAATAATTCAAGAGGTCTTATTCATCAGGTGAAGAAAATTTTGCTGAAAGGGAAACAACATATTTCTGGAGAAATTTCAACCGTGGCTCCACCAGAGCTTGGGACAGTTAGTTGGTGACTCCATTAGATTGTAAACCCTGTAAAATCATGGACTCTGCCTCAAGGAAGTTTGATGTCAGGCATGGATACAAAAGCCATCAGCAGCAGACCAGCTTAGCTGACTGGGTTTTGTCCCATCCCATCTATGTCAGGAGTTCTAGTTTCTCCAAGACATTCTTCTCTAGATACTTCATAACGTTGACCTATTCGGGGCTCACCATGGTCTGTCATGGGTTTCGATTTCTGCTCATTACTTTATAAAGTCAGTTCCCTCTGCTGACTACCTCATTATCTGGATGGTTCACTCAGGCTCTTCTTTCATACTAGGACTCATAATTGCTGGCGGGCCCTGACTGCAAATTGGCTATTCTTCAGTCACATTCTGAATTCTGTTACATCAGCTATGACAGCAGTATAGGAGAATAAAACGGGTGGCCCTTTTCATCAGAGAATAGACAAAACAAACTCTTCGATGAATATCTGCAGTAGCTCATTCTTTTCTTGTTGCTGAAGTGATGCTTTCCCTCGTCTTCCCTTTCTCAGTTGCTCTCTCAGCCCATCATTTCACCTGCTCAATGGGACACCAGAGGGCCATACTCTTTCCTTGCCTTTCCGCATCACTCCTCTTGGCACCACCTCCTAGATCTCTCCTTTCATGCATTGTGATTAATTCAGAATAAAGTCCAATTTCTTAGTAGCATAAAGATCTTCCTGATCTGGTTGCTGACTATGCCCCAGTCTCATTCTTTATCCTTCTTGCTGTTTCTCACTCCCAAATAGTGCTATTAAACCACCTGCAACTGTGCAGATGAGCCAGCCAGCCTCTTTCCCATCTTCAGTGTCCCACATTTGACTTTCTTCCCTACCCCACATACAGTGATTTGCCTTTGTTGTACCCTTTGTCACAAGACATTGTTGTTGTTTATGTGGTTTTCCAGTAGATTCTGAGCTTCTTGAGGACAGACACTATGGTTCAATTTTCTGATCCCTCACATCAAACTGAGCATGTGATCTATGGTATATATTAAATATAATAAATGAAAATTACCATATGCTCTATATTTTAAAAGTCTCAATGATGCTGCATTATTTCCAACATAAAGTGTACAATGTTAAGCACCACTGTCATATCATCTTTTCACTAGTATTCTATTTTATAGTCCAACCACAAGGAAATACTTCTGCTTAGTCATAATCTCATGCTAATTTACATTTCTTTTGCTTCTGTCAGTGATGTAGTGATGTTCCCAGTGCCAAGAATGTACCAACTTCTCAACTCAGGAAACTCCTACTTATTCCTAAAACAAACAAACAAACAAACAAACAAAACCTGTCTTGCTCATCAGCACTCTTGAGAAGACATTTTGCTCAGTCTCCTTTCTCTTTGTTGAAATTTTAGACTTTCTCTCCTTTAGCATCTCTTAGAATTTCTAAAATATGGTACATGTCACATAATATTATACCTGTTGTTCTTATTGTTTTTCTCTTTAAAGAAAGGAAACATGTCCTTTGTGCATCCTCAATACATAGCAAGAAACAAATGAGTGCTCAATAAAATCTGAAAGAGGGAGAACATAATAAATTTAGGACTAAGTACTAGTTCTTTGTTCTGCTTGTACAAATGATTTCCCTTTCCTTGATGTCATCTTCCATGAAAATAGTTCTCTCTAAGGTAGATGACAGTTACTCCACTGACACTGTCATTGCACAACATATTCTTAGTTCTGTGTAAGATGAGAAACAGATTAGCATGATTCAAAAAAGACACCAAAAATAGATGCTTAAGCAAAATAAAAATGTATAGCTCTTTTATATGACATCCTGGCCACCATTGTTCTGGGCTACACAAGGGTTCTGATCCTGGAGGTCATTAAAGTATCCAAAATACTTCTATCTAGCTGCCTCTATTGCTCTTCCTCTTTACCACTCCCAATATTGACAACCTGTAGGAAAGGGCAGGAGAGGAGGTAGGACAAAAGTTTTCTTTTTCACCTGGTGAAATGAGCTTTGCATATATTGTTTCAGTTTATACTCCACTGGGGATACATCTAGCTACAAAGGGGACTAGAAAATGCAGTCTCCAGCTGGGTGGCCACATGCCCAGCTAATAACACATTATTATGAAATAAGCAGGGAACTACTTATAGGAGACAAGTAGCAATTTAACCAGGTTCCAAGTTTGAAATTATCTTTATGGCCAAAAGCACATCAACTTGAAAGACAATTGGATTTTCAAGAGCAAATATTGTGTAATGTTTATAAACACAGTTTCTAGAGACAGACTGAACTGAGTACTAGTCATTTTGGGCATGTGACTTTTACAGACTCCTCAGCCATTTGGGGTTTGTTTTCTATCTTTAGAATGAGTAAAACAATAACATTTACCTTCAATATTGCATTTAAATAGGTTAAAATTCAGGAAAAGAATCTAAGGGGTAAATGGCACATAATGAGAACAATATGTTTCCTATTAATTAAATCTATTCCTAGAGGTGCTCATTTTTCTCCCTGTGTATATAAATAAATATTTATTGAATGAATGAACAACCTAACTGATAAGCACACTGAATATATTAAGTAATTCTGAAAGATTTAATTCCATTTCTAATTTGTTGCTAGTAGTATCTATGGATCTTTACTCAACAAGTTTACTAAGGCTATGTATGAAATACAGTTAGGTGGATTTTGTAATATAATTTGTCAAAGAGTCATTTTCATAACGTATGGTAAACATGCTTTAAACATAAGGTCATGAAATTCTATTTCTTGTTATTCAATGATTTTTAGTATATTTCTTGTGTTTATAGGTAATGTTAGAAAATAAGTTCTTTAGAGAAGTGAGTCACAAATTTTGTCAAAGTCACACACATACAAATAATTACCAAAATCTTAATGTGTGCTCACATCTCAAAGTATACAGAGAATTTCCACAAAAAAAAAATTTTGTATCAACATGTGTTGAATGGAGTGAAAATTTATTAGTTTCTCTGAAAAAAAAAATAAGGCAAAAAAAATAGGAATCTCAGTTCATTGTTCATTGGTAAGAACATGGATGACCAAGTCACCCTCTGGTCCACAGATTGACAGAAATTGGAGGATCTCAAGTAAATATGGGATATGCACTAAGGAGTCTCCCTGAAGTCACTTGCTCTGATGCTTCCTGAGGAATAATATTTCTTCCTCTCTGACTTCTTAAATCTCATATTTTCTATTCTGATCAATATGAAGTATTTGCTTTGTTTTAGTATGTTTCATGGTGATTGAAAATGAAATAGTGAAATTGGCACCGAAAGGAAAGAAAGGCAATTTTGGTGTATCATAATTGAAGTTCAATGGTGTGTGTGTGTGTGTGTGTGTGTATGTAAATCCAGTGCTATACTTAGACTAATCTGTAGTTATCTACCCAACAGTTCCCCAGATACCCTTGGAAATAGAGATCCTGGTAACTGAACTTGAAAAGTTGTATGACTATTGGGTAATGAGAGTACTGGTTGTCTTATTTGTTGCTTTCTCAAACTTGCTGTGATGACTATAAATAAAAGGCACTGACTGATTGGATAAGGTTAAACCAGATCTTTTTTTTCAGATGTTCTATGGTGGAAGTCAGTATATCTACGTATGAAGGTGCTAAGCATTTATTATGGAAAAGGGGGATGGGGGAGCCTATTGTCTCTCTGTCATCCATTTTACAAAAAAAAAAAAAAAAAAAAAAAGTCTAGTAGTTGCACAGTAGCAACTCTTTTAGATGAAAATTGAATTCTAACTACTCTCACCACAGTAATCCTCTAAAGTCTTAAGGATTTCTCATTCTATATGTAGGTGAATACTCTCAGCAAAGGGCCAGAAGAGCCTCTCTTTTATCATGTAAAAGATATTCATAAGTCTCAGTACTCAGAATCTTCTTTATATTAGCCAGAAGAGCAAAAATATTTGTCCTCAAGTGTGCTTCAAAAATTCCTTCCTTCGTCTTAATGTGATGAAAAGATGACCCCCTTCTTTCTCTCACTACCACTATTGTCTAGTAGAGAAATAACACAGAGCTTGTGATAGTCCAGGAGATTAAAATTAGAGTCAGTGGGTTAAACATGGCATGGAACCCAAAGGTTGGCCTGTCATGTCTCAGCAATATTTGTCTCGTGAAGAAAGAGCTGGAGTTTTATTCTGCTACTATGAATGATCTGAGGATTAGGGAATACATCTTGCTTTTTTTTTTTTTTTTTTTTTTTTTTCCGTGACCCGTCTTTATCGCATGCCACTTACTATGCCTTTTTACTTATGAATATTAACAAACCAATTAAAACTATCCTTATGGTGTGGATATGAGGTGTCCTCCAAAAGCTCTGTGAGAAATGAAACAAGAGGTTTAGAGGTGAAATGACTGGGTTATGAGAGCCTTAATCCAATCAGTGAATTAATTTCCTGATGAGACTAACTGAATGGTAACTGAAAATGGGGTTGTATATATGTGGAGTTAGTTATGCTGATTGAGTATTAGGACTGGGTTTCTTAATATAAAAAAACATGCAAATAAAATAAAAAAAACACAGGAAAAATCAAATTCATTTTTATGTACTATACCAATCCATGTTCCATTTAATATACTTCCATATAAAGTAATTTATTACAATGTATGCTGAAGTCTGGCTTCAGCAGGGGGAGGGTGTCTCGACAGGCCTGGTGAAGGAGTCGGCAGGCAGCGGTGGAGGAACAGCACACAGACACGAGAGTCAGGCTGCTAAATTCTCTCTTTACTTTTCTCAGCATGGTTTTTATATATATCCCAGCAAACACAGCAATTCACATTACAGCTTTTGAAGGTGACATTAAAGAATTTTAAGGAATTTCAGGGTCATATAATCAGGGGAAAACAAAATATTTATTCTAAGTACATACTACTGATTAATCTTATCTATAGACAGAAGAAAACATTCTAAAATTTGTATTTATCTAAACCTATACCAAAGATTCCTCAAGTCTAGGCATGCTTACCCATAAGGTTTTTACAGCTAAATTGATCTAATATTCTTTCTTTAAACTTCAACTGGGCCTAGACTTCTTGGCTTCTTCTGTGTCCCTATGGTGACTTTGTTTATAGCTCAGGAAGAAGGAAGTATGGTTGTCTATATCCTAAATTTACTTAAAAAGATAAAGAGGAGTCCTTATCAAACACAAGAAAACATTTAAAGCTTTTCTATGGAATGCATGATTACAACAAGGAGAAGGTTAAACAATGTGTATTTGCTGTGCTCAATGATTAAAGCAGGGAGGGGTTAAGCAGTGAGCATTTGCAAAAGCTGATTTCTAACTAAAAACCTGTTATACTAGTTCAACTTAAGAATTTGTTTTTGAGCTCCTGACTTAGATTCCACAGAGTAATAATCTACTGTGGTCAGTTTCATGCTAATGCATTATGCCTAGTGGTCATATAGAGGAAGACAAGACAGTAAGGATATACACAGACAGGGTTAACTTTCTCAACGCCATGTTTGTGTTACATCTTTCCATAAAAAAAGGAAGAATGCTTTTGCTTCTTTCCTTTGTAAGATGATGAGGATGTTTTGCTCACTCTATCATAAGGAAGATGTCACAAATATATATGACTAAGATCTTAAAAAATAAGTTGCTAAATTTCTCTCACTCTATCTCATCTTTGCCCTGTTTATGCACAGCCATAATCAGTGTGAACTGTGTATCTTAAGAATGCTTTCAGCCACTTGGAATGCTATATCCTAGAGTGTATTTTGTAATGACTTTTGCTTATTCTACCTTTCAGCTCTTTTTGACCTTTAGTTTGCATTTTCATTAATAGTTTTGGAACCATGTAAGACATGCTGGTGATAGTGATGTGCTACCCAAATAAATAAAGGGAAGGTACCATGCAAGCTTGAGACAGGAAACAACTTCCAAGAAAAGGTCAAGGAAACAGAGGGTAAAGAAGGGATAGAGTTAGGGACTGAAATTGTGAAAGACAACATTAATACCCCTGAAGTGGGAAGGACTGATCTTCAATTGCATTAGGTAGACTGGAAGAAACTCGGGCCAGTTCTAGCTCTCAAGGAATATGAGAACACAGTCATTGCCGTTATAAAATACAGGGATGCAAATCCACGAGAATTTAGCTCTAAGATGCCTACTGTGTTTATCCACTCAATATGTTCCTATATTAATCTACTAAGACACTCATAGCAAAATATCTTAAACTGAGTGGCTTAAACAACAGAAATTGAATTTCTCACAGTCCTGGGTGCTAGAAATATGAAATCAGAGTACCAGCGTAGTCCAGTTCTGGTGAGGGCAATCTTCCTGCCTCGCAGACAGGCACCTTCCAACTGTGCCCTCACAAGATGGGGAGAGACAGGGAGAGGGAGAGACAGAGAGAGAAAGTAGTGGGGAGGAGGAGAGAGATAGCAAGATATGTAGTGTCTCTTTTTCTAAGAACACTAATCCTATCAGGGCTCCACCCCTCTTACTTACTTTAAATTTAATTACTTTCATATTTTAAATACCTTCAGAATGAGGTATATGAACTTTTGGTGAATACAGTTCAGTCCACAGCAATTTTCTTTCTGGAGATTCATCTTTATTATCAAATGATGATATTCTGTGTATATGAAACTGTAAAGGCACAATCTTTACTTGGAATAGTGAGAGTACAATAAGCAAAAACCAAATCCAAATTGAACATACCTAACTAAATATAGCCAGCAATGTCTGGCAGTCTTTTTCATATTTCCATCTACCAATGAAACTGAGTCCTTTTTCTTCCTTTTCCATCTTTTCAGGTCCCTTGTGATTATATTGGACCTACCTGGAATACTGAAGAAAGTCACCTGATGAGATAACTTAATTTCATCTGCAATCTTAATCCCACTTTGCCATGGAACACACCTCTTCAGGTTTCAGGGATTGGAATGTAGACATTGTTGGGGACAACTATTCAGCCTACCACAATAATCACATAATTACATTAGAAGTATTTTATTTCTTGTACTTGTAATCTAACAAGATAAAGGACAAGTAAATCAAATAATTAAGTTTGGAACCTGGATTTGACCTAACGACTGCTGTTCTCCTGAGCGTTTTAATTTCTGGCTTCCTAAAAAATGAGTGTTTTAAAATACTCAAATCAGATTATGGATGTAAATTGAAGTTCATTTAATCAACAACACACAATTTAATTGCCCTCTGGTTTCTTTAGCATTCAATCAGCTGATACAAATTTTCTAACAGTTTAATAGACAAAATCATATAGATGTTTGGACAGGGAATACACTGAATTTGAAATTGAGATTCAGTGTATGGATGCCAAATTCAAACTGAAAATTTTATAAGAAAAGTATAAGCAAAGAAACACCCACATTTAATGACAGGTTTGGAAATATGACATTTTTTAGTAGTGGAAGTGCATAATATGCCTTTTACAAGTCATTACTATTCCAATTACATTTTGTACAGAGAGAATAAAAAAATTACTGTAATGTTTCTTTGACAATGTAGGAAAATGTTTACATATATATTACTTGAAACAGTAATGCATTCTACTTCAAATAATATATAAACATATATCTTCAATTTAAGTTGGATATTTGCAAAGTGTTTATTACATGCAACATTTGGAAAGACACAAAATTTCACAAGATATATACCTCTAGAATTACTGATGTGGTAACAGGAAAGAATAAAAAAAAATTTATATAAAATATTGCCTTTATATCACCGTATTTTATTTTAGGGACATTAATATAAAATGCAATGTTTTCTCTATTTTTAATTTTTAAATTCAAAAGTGCTAGTGTGAACCAGTGTAATTTGGAGTCTTTGTAGAAAAATGTGACAGGAAAAATTGAACTCCTTTTGTTTCCCATTAAAAATTTTTTTTTTAATTTGGATGAAAATAAACACACACTCTCATAGCAATTGAAAGGTCTGGTAAAAGAAAAAATTAAAGTACAGAAAGAGTTAGTCCATGCCTACAAATATACACCCACACCCATAGCTCCCTACACACATGCACATACAACTTGCTATATGATAGATCATATCTTTTAAATCAAGATAATAGAGCCATATTGTGTAAATATTTCATCTTTTAGCCTGGCATGCTAATATTAATCAAATTGTTGCTAAATTAATGAGCAGTTTTTCTCAGTAAAATAATTTAATATATAAGATCCTTAAGGTTACAAGGAAAAGAGACTTATCGCAGAACCATTTAAGATAGTGATTTTTCTTAACTCAATTTTTTCTTTCCTCCTTTAATGTTTATTATGAACAGTTTTAATATACAAAACTAATAAAATGACCTTTATCTCCTTATCAAAAAGTGGCTATAGTCATCAACTTATTGACATCGTCTTTGGTTTCTACTTAATGTCATTGGACCTTATGTCACTTGGAATAGTTTGAAGCTAATCCCAAGACATCATGTCATTTCATCAATACATATTTATATGTGTGTCACATTTTTAAATGGAAAATTGAATGTGATATTTTTTGAAAGTACCTGATTAAATAAATATTTTTCCCAATTTTTATATTTCATTGTCTCCTCTTATTGATTTATAGGAATACATTAAGTGCTTTACATATGAATCCTTAGCTTTTATGTGTTTGTGCATTTAAACAGTATTTTCTCATTCTCTATAACAGGTCATTTAAGCTTCTTTATGTTGTATTTTAATAAATCAAAGTTCTCATTTTTATTATGATCCATCTCTATTGATTTTTTCTTTATGATATTAGTTAGTGCTTTTTGTATCCAGCAGAAGAATGTTTTGCCTATACCAAATTCTTGTGTATGTCATTGTATTTTATCTTCCACAGACTTTGTTTTTTAACTTTTGCATTTATCTTCCATCTAACTGGAACTTAGTTTTGCATAATGTATGAGGTAGAGGCCAAGTTTTACATTTTTAACATGGGCATTGAATTGTCCCAGCAACCCTTCACAGTAATGTGTGTTCACTTGAGTCCTGTGTCAATGAATCTGCATCAGTGCCCAGGAGTTCAGTTAATTGCTGCAGCTTTGCATGTAGCAATGGAAAAGTCCTCCAGAAATTTTCTTATACTTTCTTTTGAGAGGTTGTCTTTGTTTGTTTTTTATTTTCTATATATTTTACAAGATACTTACCAAATTTCACCAGAAATTAAAAAGTAAAAGCAAAAAAAAAAAAAAAAATTCAGCTGATATTGGGATTGAAATTACACTGAAACTATGTATCAGTTTTTTAAGATATCTTTACATTAGTGAGTCTTTAAAAAAATATATATTACTTCTCCATTTATTTAATTATCTCAAAAATATTTTGTACTATTTAACTATAGATTTTTTCAGAAGTCTCACACTCTTATTAGTTTATTAGTACCATTTTGATTATTTGAATTGTGTGACTCTTTAAAAAAATTGTTTCTTATTTGCTGCTGGTAGATAGAAATATATATGATGTTTGGGTACTGAATTTACCTTGCAATATTGCCAAAATTTTTAAATACTAAAATATATTTAATTGTATTTAATAAAATATCTTGTAAATATATCCAATATTAATCTATCTGATTTCTAATAGTCTCTTAAATTTTGTATTTTTCAAATAATGGGAGTTTTATTTTTCTTTGCAAAACCATACACATTTTATTTATTTCCTTTGTTTTATTGCTCTGGCTAAATCTCCAGTATGAAATTTTTAATAAAACTAATACCAGCACACTAGTCTTGTTTTCAGTCTCAGTAAGAAAATTCTCAATATCTCACTATGAAGTTTGATATATGCTCTAGAGTTTGCATGATTTTTATTGGATTGAAATTATTCTATTCTTAGTTTTATCATGAATTAATTATGAATTTTTTAAATACTTCTCATATTTACATGTTCTACAATGATTCTCTTTCTGTATCACAAGGTGGCAAGCTGTATTGATCATCCAAGGCTAAACAAATTTAGCATTCCTCAAATCAGCCCATGTGGTCATGGTATAGCCATTTTATATAACAAAGGATGTGACTTGCTAATAGTTTATTAATACAAATCATCTAGTAGTGATTTTTTTAAAAATTCAATGGTTTCTCAAGTTTGTACATCAAGTTTATTCTGGTCCCATCAAGTGAGTAAGAAAGTAGTTCCTCTTCACATTTGTTGGGTCATTTGATGCTATATTGGTTTTCTTTTTGTTTGTTTTCAGCAAGTCTTCGGAAAAACATTAGGGAAACTATCTCAGTTTACTAACATTTTTTATGGAAAGTTCTATAATTTAGGTTCAAATTACTTTATCAGAAGATAATTTAGATATTCAATTTCTATATCTATTTAATCTAGTTTTGTTGTGTTTTTTTCATTTATCTCTGTTTTCAAATTTACCAGCCCAAAACTTGTTTATGATATCCTCTTATTTTATTAAAGTTTAATAGACTGATGTTCTGCTTTTATTTCTCATATTATTTATTCTTTATTTTCTTGATCTAAGTGCTTCTTTATTAGTGATATCAAAAGGCCAAAATTTGTTGTTTTTTTAATATGTGTTTGTTTTCTACTTTTCTTAATATGTGTTTTTTTTTATTGCCTGTATAGTTTTCACTTTGAATTTAATTTTCTTTTCCTTTGTTAATTCCTTGAAAAAGAAGTTTATATCATTAAGTTTAAGTTTTTTTTTTCAAATACATGCAACTGATATCATATATTTCTCTTTATGCATATATATAATTATATACCACAGGTTTTCACATTTTATATTTTCATTAATATTTACTTTAAATTAATTTCTAATATATTTTAAAAATATATATTTTTTAAATGCATTGTTAATTTTATCATAATATTTCTGAATCCCAACAATTGGGTATTGCTTTATTTTTTTGAAAAATAATTTCTAACAATTCCTTCTGCTCAAAGAACATGCTTTAAGATAATTTTATTTTATTTTTTTATTTTATTTATTATTATTATTATTATTATTATTATTATTATTATTATTATTTTGTGGTACTGGGGATTGAACTCAGGGGCACTTGACCACTGGGCCACATCCTCAGCCCTTTTTTTGTATTTTAGTAGAGACAGGGTCTCACTGAGTTGCCAAGTGCCTCGCCATTGCTGAGGCTGGCTTTGAACTCGCGATTCCTCCTGCCTCAACCTCGCAAGTGCTGGGATTACAGGCATGTGCCACCATGCCAGGCTAAAATAATTTTAAAGATTTAAAAAATCTTGGTCCTTTCTTTGGAATTCAACATACTGTCATTTTGGTCATCATTACATGTGTATCTGAAAAAAAAAAGTACCTATTCAGCCATTGATGGAGGGAAGTAGTCTTCATATGTCATTTAAGATAATTTTATTAATCTTTTTTTAGATCCTATATGTTTTTTCTAATGTTTGTGACTTCATATCCCATCAGCTATGAAGAAATGATTGGTTTAATGTCTTCTGTGATATGAATGTCCTGTTTCTTCTTCTCCTGTGGATTTTTGCTTCATATGCTTTGAAGTTCTGGTACTGGATGGATATAGATGTTACATTACAATATCTTCCTTATGATTGGCTCTTTGGTTATCAATGATATATTTGTATTTCTAGTGAGTTTTCTGGATTTAAAGTATGCTTTGACTTTTCTTGGTATCGTTTCACCAGTATTATTTTTCTTAGTGTTTGCATAGTTTATCTTTTTTCTCACTTCTAATTTCAACCATTTTTATATTTATATCTAAACAATGTTCTCATATTCATAACTTAGAATGTGCTCTTATATTTGAAGTATGTCTCTTATAAGCAGTATACAGCTAGATTTTTGTAAAATTGTTGATATATTAGGTTTATATTTAAGCTTCTATTTACCATATTAGTATTTATTTTTTTTTGTTTGCACCATTTTTTGTATTATTTTTCCTCTGTTTTACCTAGTTTTGAACAAAATTGTTTTCAATATATGAATTTTCCCTTTAAGGGACATAGATATCCTTTGCAGTAGATGATCTAATAAATTAGAAATGCTTTTGTGAGTCAATAGAATATACATTGTAAAATTCAATATGAGATAGTTATGAATATAAAATATAAAATCTAATACAAAGCAGTATTTTTCTACTTTCAATAAAATTTTCATTGGTTAATTTTCTATAGCTTGTTTCAATTTTTGTGGAAGAAAAATATGTTTGTTTTCCTCAGTGTTTCCTTTATTTAATAATTTTGCTGTTTGCATGTTGTATTGCCATTTAATGTGTTCTACTATCTCCTGTGCTGTTATCCCCTTAGTAATTGGAGTTAGAGGCATTTTCTGATTCAGATTTGACTTTTTTTTTTTCATCAAGTACATTTCATAGATAGTGATGTCTATTTCTTTATTTTATTTTATTTTTTGCTGGGCATTAAACTCAGGAGCACTAAACCACTGAGCCACATCCCAAGCCCTTTTTTATATTTTACTTAGAGGTGGGTCTCACTTGAGTTGTTTAGGGCCTTTCTAAATTGCTGAGGCTGGCTTTGAACTTGCAATCCTCCTGCCTTAGCCTCCCAAGCCACTGGGATTACAGTTGTGTGCCATTGCACCTGGCAGTGATGTCTATTTCTAATAGGTGATATGTATGTCTCTCCTTGTTTTATCAATATTAATGGACATTGGGGTATTATAAAATATGGAAATATGTAGAAAACTTAAAAAATCAAAGGGGAAAATTACTTCAAATAATATGAAAATTTAAAACCTAACGTTATAAAATCCAAAGTAAAAAATTAATAACATAAACATATTCAAACAAAAAATTAATATACAATAACAAAAGACTCCATGGATATAACAATATATAAAGAGAAAGACAAGTAGATATAAAATTCTCTAATGTAACCTAACTACATAAAAGTTCACTTGAAGAAATAGAAACACACATTATGCTTTTGATTGAGGAGGCTATACAGCATGAAGATCTCAATATCCTTTATAATAATTTATTAATAGTGTGTGTAATGCACATATTCAAAGGGAGTAGTATAACTGACTATTTGAAAAGAGTTAATAGTCAAGAAAAATGGAGCAATTATGTAATTGAGTGCCACCAATATGGACAGCAGTATGGGGGTTACCCAAAAGAAACAAGTAAATAAAACTAGAACTAATATATTATCCAGCAATCCCTTTCTGGGTGTAGGAAATGGAATCAGTATGTCAAAAAAAAATCTGTACTCCCACATTTATTGCAACTATATTCATGCTAGCCAACACTCATGTTTATTGCAACACTATTCATAGTAGTTAACATCTGGAGTCAATCCAAGTGTCTATGAATAGATGAATGTAGACAAAACTTGTGGTATCCATGCATAATGGAATACTATTCAGCCATAAAAAGAGGGAAATTCTGTCATTTGCAACTATGTGGATAAACCTGGAAGACCTTATGTTGAGTGAAATATACTAGGCACACAAAGACAACTATTATCTCACTCATATGTGGAATCCATAATGTTGATCCTTTAGGAATGGAGAACAGAACGTTGGTTATCAGGGGTTAAGGTGGTTGAGGAGTTCAGGGAGATGTGGATCAAATAATTGAAATTCAAATTAGATGGAAGGAATAAGCTCAAGACATCTATTGCACAGTATGATAATTAAAATTAATAATATGCTGTGTTCCTGAAAAATATTAAGGGGGTCGATATAAAATATTATCACAAACATTGTATCTATGTGAGGTGATGCATGTATTAGCTAGATTTAGTCATTCTATAATGTATATATTCTTTGAAACATCATGTCATACATGGTAACTACATACAATTTTGTCCATCAATAAAATAATAGTGATAATAACTTTAAAATTAATCCGGGTGGGGTGGTGCACAGCTGTAATCCCAGTGACTTGGGAGGCTGAGGCAGGAGAATTGCGAGTTCAAAGCCAGCCCCAACAAAAGTGAGGCACTAAGCAACTCAGTGAGAGCTTGTTTCTAAATAAGAAAATACAAAATAGGGCTGGGGATGTGGCTCAGTGGTCAAGTGCCACTGAGTTCAATACCTGTCTCTCCACAAAATACAAATTTTAAATTAAATTAAATTAAATTAAAAAGTAGCTGAAAATTACATCAGAAGTTTCATTTCTCATCTACCTGATCTCCGAAGTCTTTTTCAACTTCCCTACGTATAGTTCATTTGGCTTGGAATCTAATGAAAGAATACTGACTTCTACATAAGCTCTTGGAATAAGACCCAGTTGCTATGGGAAGGTATCCAAAATTTATGGATCAGTAATCTGATCCAAACTGGCAACTCCCATGGAATGAACTAAATTTCCCTTTTACTGTTCAGCCTCTCCCATGGAGCACCTGGTCACAGATCTATTCACCACCTCCACCCACTCTGCAGAATCACTTCCAGGAGGCATGCTGCTCCCTTTCATGTAGCATCCAACTTTCTGTGCCTTTACTCTTAAATTAGATGTCAGGAACATTTGTGTAAAAGCCCTGAGAGCTTTTGTAATTCAGTCTTCCTTCTCTACCACAGATTCTGAGATTTCTGAATAGATAACATTCAATATAAGATTTTTGAAAAAATGTTTTTATTGGTGCATTATAATTATACATATTTATGGGATTCATTTTTACATTGTTTATATATGCACACAAGATATTGGTCAATTTTACTCCCCAGCACCTTAGTTTTCCTTGCCCTCTTCACTCCCCTCATTCCCTTTCTCAACTCTATTATCTCCCTTCTATTTTCATGAGATTCCCTTCCCCACTCCCTCCCCCCTTTTTTTATCTATAGCTTCCCCATATGAGAGAGAACATACAACACTTCACTTTGTGAGTTTGACTTATTTTGCTTAACATAATATTCTCATCTTCTACCCACTTTCCTGCAAATGACATAATTTCATTCTTCTTTATGGCTGAATAAAAGTCCATTTGGTATGCACTGGATTTTCTGAAGGCACGGGGAAATGGTCAGTCGCATCTCTTATATGATCACACACATGTAGAAGAGTCTTGGCTGTAGCAAACAATATAATAAAATCCAAAACAGACATGACTTTAGGAAGACTAGCAGAACTGTTCTTCCAGTCATTTTTCCAATTGTACTGATGGTGTGGAGGTAGATTCTGTGAGAACCAGTAAAAACTTCAAACTCCTGAGGTTTTGTGGTCCTAGGAAGATAGAAGAGTCACAATGATATGATACTAAAATTCTAGTCTCAGATCATTCAGATTCACAACTTCAGTTTCCATAACTTCAATTGCATTTTCTTGTCTATGTCAATAAAACGTTGGTTCAAGTAACCACTAACAACCTTTAAAATTTTTACTTTGATTAATCTAAACTTTGATTTCAACTATAGGTAGGGTTGGATATTCAAATAGCCCGGTTTACAGGAGGTAAGAAAGACTCCCTTCAAAACAATGTACCTCTCCTATTTTCTATATCCATAATTAATTTTTTGGCTTTATGAAAACAACAACAACAAAAAAAAACATGAAAGTAGTGAAATTATCAAGATAAATGTTTCCTTAAGTATTACCAACCTATGAATCCAGACTTGGAATAAATTTTGCTCCCTAAGAATACAAAAAAAGGGGGACGGAAATAGCAGAGGAAGGCACTTTTAAATATGAGAAAACTATATATTTTCTCACCTGGGAAGTAACCTTAGGTTACCTTTTTCAAAAAAAAAAAATTAGCATCCAAACTCCAAGTGAATTTTCCATGTGTTTTTTAAATCCCTTGATTCCCATAAATATGTTAAACAAAAAGCCCAGAAAGAAAAATACACTCTATTAAAAAAACGCCTATGGTAGGAGATGTTATAGCACTATCACTGTTTATAAATTTCTGACCTTTGGAGATAATTGTATTGTATAAAATTCATAAGATATTCAGATCAAAACTAGAAATAGAAAAAGGCAGAAGTTGTGGACAATGCATGTTAAGACATGTGAATCTACATTGCAGAAATATAAAGCAAATGGAATGGAAATGTGCAAGTTATTGCTATATAATATTTACGTATCCATCTGTCTGGCATTCCTACATATTCATAAACAAAGTTATGCAAATATCTATGGAATTTTGGACACATATGTATGCACAAAATATAATAAAATCCAAAGAAGTCATAACTTCAAGAAAATAGCTTGAAAATGTCCCTCCATTCATACCAGAAATTTACTGATAAAGATGCACAAGTTATGATTAGACAACATTAAAAACTGCAAAGTACTGGAGTTTAGAAAACTCCAAAAGTAGAGAATCAAGGAAGTAGAGTAAATTTTTAAAAACCCACCCCAGAAAGAGCAGGTAGAATTTGTAGAATTTGACTTCTTGAAATGAGCATCAGTCTCACAACAGATGCAAGCTGGAAGTGGAATAAATAAATAAATAAATGTCGTAGCCAACTTCAACTGCAGGGGGATCATTTTTACAGGCAGAAAGTAATTATCCAGCTGGAAGTCAGCCAGGACACCGGAGAGTGTGAACATCCCTACCCCATCTCAAAATTCTGTGGGATTCTTAATGAACACAAATGATCATGACCTTGAGTTTTATGATCCACCAACAGAAAAAAACTTAACAGCAACAATGGGCTGTTCCCTCCCTTGACCCATACTGTGGGGCACTAATTCAGAACCAAGGATAAGGAATCTGTGAATGTCTTGAGAATAATGAGGACCACTGTGAAAAATATCCAGTTCAATTAAATAACTGATTTTGCAGGATATTAGCCGTGCTATTGGGTTGTTAGAAACAAACTGCAAAACCGCTTGATGAATTCCTATCTAGTACTTTAACTGGGAAGTGGAGATCATCTATAAGTGCTTAACACTACTTTTGCTGCCATTTGGAACAGCTCCTCTCTCCTTCCCAACACCAGTTTTACTTTTGTTCATTTGTCATGGCTGCCCAGTCTTGGACTAATTTGCACACATGCATTCGATTTGTGTGAATGGGTGACAGATTAGCCAGATTGCAAATCATAATTGAGCAGAAATCCATAGAAGATAAATCACACAGCCCAGCATCCACTTCTCTTTGCCAAAGACAGCAGTCTCGGAAGTTGCCAGAAAAAAATTACAATCCTCGGATTGGATGCTGAGACTTATTCATGAGATATTAGAGCTATTTAAAAATAACCAAACTCTGAAGGCTTTCTGAGGACAGAAATCATCTAGCAATGTACTACTATAATGTGATTGTAGGACAGCACAGGAAAGGTAACCATCACTTTTGAGGACTGATGTTCAAGACCTTGTATGAGGAATTTTACACACATTCTTTCATTTCATCCTTTCAGTGATGGAATGGATACTGCTAATGTTATTTAACAGATGATGAAGTGGAGAAATATTATATACATATAGGAATCAATCAACTAGCACCATTCTTCCACCTCCCCAAGCCCTTGTGCAATTGAAAACACAACAACACACACACACACACACACACACACACACACACACCCATACACACACACATACACAGAACCAGGTCAGAAGTTTATGCTATTCATAAGTGAATATATGAAGAGAAACACTGTGGTATTGATGCCCATACTATTGCATCGTGTCTATTGTAAAATCCCTGACAAAGAATAGCATACAAGTGCAAATCCAGAGAAGGATGTGGTACTGTGCCAATCATTCCTCTATTTCTTCCTGAATGCTTTCCCTCATACCCCCTGTACTTTACCTTTGAAGTGTCGGCTCTTTCATTCTACATTTCCCAGGTTCACTTGCTTTGATCAAGGTTCAGTTAATAGAAGGGAACTGGCATGTTCTGGAAGGACAGAAAAATGAGGAAAGCTAGGGTATAGCAGGCTCTCTTTTCTAGCTTTAATTCTCCTAAAGTTGCTCCCCCTCCCTGGCCTCAGCTTCTTATGGGGAACATAATTTATGGCTTATGATCTGTTAACCCTATGTGCTCCCTTTGTTTGTGTAGCCTAGTGGTGATAAAACCTGGTTTACTTTTTCACGTTTTTGATGGCATCCTTTGAAGCACAAAAATTAATTTGAATGAAGTCCAATTTTTTTTTTCATCGTCAGGAGCATTTCATGTGTCATATCTAGAAACCATTGACTGATGCAGGGTCAAAGAGTTACACTTTTGTTATATTTTTCCTCAGATTTTGAAGAGTTCTTACTTTTATATCCATTGGTCTTTGAAGGCATGAGGTAGAAGTCAAACTTTTCTTTTCATGTGGATATCCAGTTGTCCTGGCCCACTTGTTAAAAAGATTATTCTTAGATCCATTTAACTTACTTGATAATGTGTATGTGTGTTACGGAGGATTGAACCCAGGGCCTCGTGCAAGCTAGGCAAGCACTCTACCACTAAACTGCATCCCCAGCCCTGACTCAATACATTTGATACTGGAGCTTTGTAAAAAGTTTTGCAACAAGGACATATGAATCCTCTAAAGTTGTAATTCCTTTTAAAAGATTGTTTTGGCCATTCTGAGTTATTTAAATTTTTGTTTTAGCTATTCTGGGTCTTTTAAATTTCTGTGCAAATTTAGGTCAGCATATGAATTTCTGCAAAGAATCCAGCAGGGATTTTGAGAGAGATTGTATTGAATATGCAGACTGTTTTAAGGAATATTATCATCCTAATAATATTAAGTCTTCCAATACATGATAAGGGGATGCCTTTCTATTTACTTATATGTTTATTTAATATATGTTATTGATGTTTATCTTCATTAACAAATTTTCACTAGCAAGTTTTGAACATCTTTTGTGATATTTGTCCGTAAGTATTTTATTCATTTTGATGCTATTGAGAATTTCATTTTCAATTTCATTTTCAGATTGTTCATTATCCACTTCTGGAAATAAAGTGAATATATTTATTGACTTATCCTACAACTTTGATGGACTTTTTCACTACTTACAGCATTTTTATTTGTGAACTCTTTGAGATCTATGTACAAGATAATATAATTTGAAAATAGAAGTAGTGCACTTTCCTTTTCCAACTTGTTTGCTTTTTATTTTATGGCTTATTTATTCATTTATCTGCACTGGTTAGAATCTACAGTACAATGGTGAATACAGGTGATGGGAGCAAGCAGCCTTGTCTTATTCCTGATATTGAGGTAAGAAATTCAGTCTTTCATCATTATGTTTGTTTGCTGTGAGTTGTTCATAGATATACTTTATCAGGTTGTGAGAGTTCTTCTCTATTCCTGATTTGTTGAGGTTTTTTTTTTGTTGTTGTTGTTGTTTTGTTTTGTTTTTCTAATGAAAGAGTATTAAGTTTTTCAACAGTATTTTTTCTGTACCTATTGAGATGACTGTAAGCTATTTGTCCTTTAAGCTATGAGCATGGTACATTACATGCAATGAATTTTGGCCACTAAACAAATCTTGTAGTCTAGGCTAAATCTTATTCAGATATGATGAATAATTCTCTACCTATTTTGCATATTTAGTTTGCTAGTGTTTTGTTGAGAATTATTGCATATGTATTCATAAGGGATATTGATACCTAGTGTTCTTGTGTTATCAGTTTAACTGGTTTGGGTATTAGGGTATTATTATTAGCTTCATAGAAGGAATTGGAAAGTATTTTCTCCTCATCTATATTTTGTGAAACTGTGAAGAATTAGTATTGACCTTTTAAATGTTGGTAGAATTCACTAGGAAACTATCTTGACCTGGAATTTCTTTGTGGGAAATTTTAAAATTGTTAGGTTCAGTCTTTTTCCAGGCATACCTCAGAGATACAGCAGATATGGATCAAGGCCATTGCAATAACTTGAATTTCACAATAAAGTGAACACAAAGTTTTTTGTTTCTCGGTACACATAAAAGTTATATTCATAACATAATCTATTATGTATGTAAAAACATGTTTAAAAAACAATGCACAGACCTTAATTAGAAAATACATTATTGCTGAAAAAATGATAATGATCGTCTGAGTCTTTGATGAAGTCACAATGATTCGGCTGGTAGAAGGGCTTGCTTCCCTGTCCACTGCTCAGGATGGTGGTGCTGAGGTTGGAAATGGCTGTGGCAATTCCTCAAAACAAGTTGACAACAGGCTTTGCCATCTATCACCTCTTCTGTTTGTGAAAGATTTCTCTGTAGCAGGCAATGTTGTATTTAGGCTCCACTGAGGTCTCTAGATCTCTTGCTATTTATACCATGTCTGTACTTACTTCTTGCACTGAAGTCTTGGATCCCTCAAAGTCATCTTTGGGTGTTAAAATCAACTTTCAAACCATCCATGTTCATATGTTGACCTCCTCTCATGAATCCCTCTCCAGAAGTTTTTATTATTATTATTATTATTTATTGCCTAGATCTACCAGATCATTATTTATGGCAGATATATCTCTACAAATTTCTTCTCTCTCATCACCCTTTCTCTTTATAGTGGGGATTGAATCCAGAGGCAATTTATTACTGAGCTACAAACATAGTCCTTTTGTTACTTTTTCTTTCTTTCTTCTTCTTCTTCTAATATAGGGCCTTGTTAAGTTTCCTAGACTGGCCTCAAATTTGTGAGCCTCCTGCCTCAGCCTCCCAAGTAGCTGAAATTACAGCTGTGTGACACTAAACACAGCTTTTATTTCTTTAATGATGCATCTTAAACGTAAAAATTACTCTGGATCTATGATTTGCAGAATAGACCTTATGTTAGCAGGCATGAAAACTATAAATCCCAATGCACATCTCCACTTGAGCTCTTGGATAAAAAGGTACATTGTCAAGAAGCTGTAATATTTTGAAAGGGATTTTATTTCTGAGCTGCAGTTGTCTAGAATGAGCTTAAAATATTCAGTAAGCCATGCTATAAACAGATTTACTGTCATTGAGTCTTTGTTGCTCCATTTATAGAGCTCAGACAGAGTAGATTTAATGTAATTCTTAAGGACTATAGGATTTCCTGAGTGGTACAAGAGGATTGGCTTCACCTTTTGGCATAACAAAGAAAATAATCAACAGACTGAAGAGACATCCTACAGGATGGAAGAAAACATTTGCAAACCTTATTTCTGATAACAGGCTAATATCCAAATTATGTAAAGAACTCAAACAACTCAGTAGCAAGAAATCAAGTAACCCAATTAAAAACTGGGCAAAAGAAGACATTAAAATGGCCAGTATATTAAAAAGTGCTCAATGCTACTAATCATTAAAGGAAATGCAGATCAAAAACACAATGAAATATCCCTTCATTCATACCTGTCAGGATGGGTATTATCAGAGAGGGGAATGACAAATGTTAATGAGGAGGCAGAGAAATTGGAACCTTTCTACATTGTTGGGGAAATGCAAAATGATGCAACCATGACAGAAAAACAGTTTGTGAGTTCATCAAAAAATTAGAAATTAAACTTTCATATGATCTAGCAATTATAATTCTGGGCATTTATTTAAAAGCATTGAAATCCACATTTCAAAGAGCTATTGGCACTTCCATGCTCACTGAAGCATTATTTACATAAGCCAAGACGTAGAAACAGTCCAGTGACCTTGCACAGATAAATAAATGTGTGGTACGTACACACGATAAAATATTATTTAGATTTGAAAAAGAAGGAAATTTGTCTAGGCGTGGTGATGCATGTCTATAATCCCAATCACTCAAGAGGCTGAAGTAGGAGAATTGCAAGTTCAAGCCCAGCCTGGGCAAATGAGTGAAATCCTGTCTCAAAAATAAAATTTAAAAAGGCTGGGCATGTACTTCAGTAGGACAGCACTTGCCTGGCATGCACAAGGCCCTGGGTTCAACTCCCAGCACTAGGACAAAGAAAAAAGAAGAATACTTGGCAAAATTTCACAGTGTGAATGAACCTTGAATGAATGCTAAATGAAATAAGCCAGCTATAGAAAGGCAAATACTGTACAATTCCATTTTCATGTAATATCAAAAATAGTCACGTTTAAATTCATAGAATCAAAGCATGAAATTTGGTTTTGGTTCCCAGAGACTAGGGAGAGGTAGTAAGGGGAGCTACTGATCAATGAATAAAAAGTTTTAGTTAAGCTAAGCATATGCACTTCAGAAATCTACCATTCGGCAGTGCACCTGCAGTCAATGATAAAGTACTGCACACTGCAATATTTGAGTGTAAATTGCATGTTAAGTGTTTTTACTACAATAAAATGAAAATAAAGTTAGAAAAGTTCTATCTTTTCCAAATAGAAGTGTCAATGGTTCCCCATAATCCAATTAAGTGCATGAGGAATATACATTAACAGCTGCAGTTTTAATACTTATAATAAAGATTATAATTTGTATAATATATAGGGGGTATCTCTTTTACCTATTCCCACTTGAAACCTTACAGTAGGTAATCACTCTAGAATTCATATATAGAGGATTCTAAGATCATAGATATTTGCTAGACAAAAGAATCTCATTTCAATTCAAGTCATAATTGTTATCCTATCTCTCAGACACATGGATTAAAGTAGTTTCTCGCTGCCAGTCATAAGGAAAAATTGGGAATAATTTTCACTTACAATAAGTAATTAAAGCTGAATTGAAAGAAAGGATAGATTATAACTTGTGGCGTACACAGGACCCTCTTCCTGAAAGAGAGGGCAATAGTAAGATTAAAAACCCTAGATATGTGTTGTCTCAAGTGATTGCACTCTGAGGTGAGCAAAGTAATATTTTTATCTGTCTTACTCATCTAGTGCAATTTTCTATCTTTTATCTTTCTCTCTGAGAAAGAACTACAGACAGTAAGACCACTGAGTAGAGTAAGGCTAATTTATTTCAGGATGAAAATAAACCCGCTAAATATGGAGAGGTAGTATATAAATTAGAGCTCTAATAATCGGGTATGAGTGGAGAAATTGTTATTTAATAGCAAGTATTAAATAACACAAATGTATGCTAACAGTATATCTTCATAGTTCAGTATAGCAGAGGGAAGAAAGGCCATATCATTATGGAAGCATCTTGCTAGACACTTAGAACTGAATGGCCTGTTGCCCACAACACCCATTCCTACTGTAGTTTTAAAAGGGGATTCAGCATGGCACAATTGAACAGAAAGCTGGTTCAACATCGAGCTGTGTATCTTAGAGGGTGCAAATGCTGAGCTAATGCACTCCTACTTCATTCAGGGTCAAGGAAGATCATTTAAAAATGAGCACAACAAGGACTCCAGAACAACTGACTAGAGAATATACTCCCCAAACTACTCCAAATATTAATGCAAGAAGCCATGCCTAGAGAAAAGACTATGCTGAGAGACAACACACTGGAAGAAAAGTGGATGTGGTTAAAAAGATGAAAACTTGAACAAGAAAGATTATCACTGGTGGTTTCCAGACTCCACTTAATATACAGAAATCTGGAAAGAAGATCATCCTAGCCTAACACAGTGAAAACTCTGGGTAATAGATAAAATCCTAAGTTTCTTTGAGAGTTGGTGTCACCAGGTAACCAAATACTCTGAACTCAGTGTAAAGACAGGTGTGTTCAAGGACACACAGGAACAGACACTGGCTCAGCTGAGGCAAGCTACCACAGAAGTGAATACGATGAATTTAGCTAAAATGGTGAACTACCAAGGACGGGCTGTCATGAGGGTTTGGAACCCAAAGATGCAGCAGACACTGGAGTTGGTTCTATTCACCCACCACATGCCATGGCATAGACCTCCTCTAGGCACTCACAGGAAGCTGTGATGCTGAGAGACCCCGGCAAGCTTCCTTCAGTGCTGCAGAATCTGGAGGGGGGGGCGGCTGCTCGGGGCAGGCAGGAAGTGCTATCTTTCTGGGTTTGTTTGTCCAAAAAAAGAGCAAGTCCCTGGTCATCCCCTGGGCATGGGAGACAAAACACTGCTGCTGGTGAAAGGAAAATAGAACAACAACAACAATGAACCCCTTTATCCTGAAGGCAAGGACAGAAAACAGCCTAACCTCAAACTCTTCTCCCTATGACTGGGAGAGGAGAAGAATCAGAGAGCAAAGACCATCTTCAAAACCCAGAGACACAAACTGAGGCAGGACAGAACTGCAAAGAAGTCTTCCAGCCTACTACCAGGAGTGAGCTACAAAGGATGTGGACATCAGGCCCCAGGGGACTTCCCTTATCTTCCTCCTGTCCAGCCCTAAATGAGCCCAGCACCAAAACTCCTCCCATGACCTGGCCTGGCTAAAACACTGTAAAACTCAAACCCTTGTGGCATCCTGCTGCCATTTTCTCTCTGAAAAATGTGCCCCTCCCTTGCTTAATAAAGCGTCACCATCCTTTGAGATCTGTCTCCATCTCTTTCTTTTTGTATTCCCTTTCCTTTGCTTTCAAGCTACTCTCAAGTAGTCGTGGTGCACCACTGAGAAAGAGATGAGACCATGGAGAACAGCTTTCAGGGAGCACAAGCATGCACAGAAGGCCTAGAGCTGAGCAGAGAAGTAACAGGAGAGAGACTCCTTGACAGTCCGCACTTCAATCAACATAAGAAGAATTTAAGTCTATTGGTACACTGAAGAAAACTATGAGAATAAAAAGCCCAAACCGAGCTCAACTAGGTTACCTCATCACCCCTGCCTTATCAAGACAAATTCTAATTGCTTAGTATTCAAAAGTGCATGTGTCTACTTCCAAGCATAAGTACTACTTGAACTTGGTCTCAACTGTCCAAAGTGAGGCATACACCTTTCAATTACAAATTACGAAACACAAAAAGGCAAGAGCAAACAATTCCCTGAAAAGAAAAGGAAAAATATCAACGGACCCATGCTAATGCACAACCTAGATATAGAAAGTGTTGGACAAAGACCTTAGAACAGTTATAATTGATATGTTAGACTCTAGTGAAAAAGGTGGACAGGATGAATGAAGATGTGAAATTTTGCAGAAAATGGAAACATCTAAGATAAAGCTAAAAATCCTAGAAGAATATCTATAGTATTGAGTAACTAGGAAAGAAAAATATGAAATTAAAAAAAATTCAATAAGGAGTTTTTAAAACAGCAAATTAATTCCAGACCAAGAAGACTGATTGAGATGAAAAAGAGAAAAATAGCTGGGAACAAACCAAAAGTTTGTTCTTTGAAACTATCAGTGAAATTATAAAACCTTAACAAAGGAAAGAAAAACAGATAAAAATAAAGAAATAAAATTCAAAAGTACATAAAATAAAACAAAGGAAATCATAATAGATCTTCCAAGTATTATGAGGATAATAGAATATCATGATCAACTTTATGCATATAAATTTGTTTACTTAGAAATTATTTGAAAGTTAAAAACTATACTAACTTTACTTAGAAATTCCTTGATATATAACAACTATGAGAACTCACTTAAGAAGAAATTAATATTCTAAAAATATCTATTAAAGAAATTGAATTTTGATGCTATTTGCATCTATATGTTACAATGAACTACACTATTATGTATAATTATGATTCACTAATAAAAGCACTTAGAAAAAGAAATTGAATTTATACTTAAAAATCTTCCAAAACATAATATTTCAGGTCGAGGTATTTCAGTGGAAAATCCAGCAAAGCATTTAAGGAAGAATAATCACCATTTGTTAAAAATAAACCTATATAAAATTATAATACTTATAAACTTGAGATTATTTTATCTTTACACAAAAAGGTAAAGAAACCAGCAATACCTTTAAATCCAAATTGGAAAAAAACACTACAAAGACAGAAAACAACATCACGAATATAGACACAAAAAGTCTTACAACAAATAAAATACACCAATATATAAAAAGAAAAATACAATTTGTTCGAGTGTGGTTTATCCTGGAAATGCGAGATAGATTCACCTTCAAACATCAGTCAATGTAATTAATCAGATCAAAAGCTTAAAAAAGAAAAGCCATGTGATTATCTCCAAAGATGCAGAAAAGGTATTTGACAAATTTAACTACCATTTAAGTTATAAACTCTCATCAAAGTAGGTACAGAAAAAGACTTCCTTAGTTTCATAAATGGCTATTATAAAAACCTACATGTATCATAATTAATGATAAAATATTGATTGTTATCTATTTAAGATTGGGAACAAGATAAGAATGGCTTCTCTCACTGCTCCTATTCAACACTGTACCAGACTCTAAACAACGCACTACAATAAGAAATAAAAGCCATGCATATTGAAAAGGAAAAAAAAATTGCTTCACAGGAATTGCATTAAATCTGTAGAGTGCTTTTGGTAGTATGATCATTTTGACAATATTAGTTCTGCCTATCCAAGAACAGGGTAGATCTTTCCATCTTCTAAGGTCTTCCATAATTTCTTTCTTTAATGTTCTGTAGTTTTCATTATAGAAGTCTTTCACATCTTTGGTTAAGTTGATTCCCAAGTATTTTATTTTATTTGATGCTATTGTAAAAGGGGTAGTTTTCCTCATTTCCCTTTCAGAGGATTCGTCACTGATATATAGAAATGCCTTAGATTTATGGGTGTTGATTTTGTATCCTGCTACTTTGCTGAATTCATTTATGAGTTCTAGAAGTTTTCTGGTGGAATATTTTGGATCTTCTAGGTATAAAATCATATCATCAGCAAATAATGATAATTTGAGTTCAACTTTACCTATCTGTATCCCTTTAATTTCTTTCATCTGTCTTATTACTCTGGCCAGCATTTCAAATTTACTATGTTAAATAGAAGTGGTGAAAGAGGGCATTCCTGTCTTGTTCCTGTTTCTAGAGGGAATGCTTTCAATTTTTCTCCATTTAGAATAATGTTGGCCTGGTGATTAGCATATATAGCTTTCATGATGTTGAGATATGTTCCAGTTATCCCTAGCCTTTTTTCTAGTGTTTTGAACATGAATGCAGGGGTGCTGTATTTTGTCAATGCTTTTTCTGCATCTATTGAGATAATCATATGGTTCTTATCTTTGAGTCTATTGATGTGATGAATTACATTTATTGATTACCGTGTGTTGAACCATCCTTGTATCCCTGGAAAATGAAAGCCCCCTTGATCAGGTGCATTAAATTTTTGATATGTTTTTGTATCCATTTTGCCGGAATTTTATTGACAATTTTTGCATCTATGTTCATTAAAGATATGGGTCTGAAGTTTTCTTTTTTTGATGTGTCTTTGCCTGGTTTGGAGAATATAATGCTAAGTAAAACTAGCCAATCCCAAAAAGCCAAATGCCAAATGGTTTTTTTTCTGATAGAAGGAGGCTGATTTTCACGAAGGTAGATTTTATGCTATATTTCTTTCCACACATATGAAAATAATGAGAACAATAAAAGGGGAATGAGAGAAAACTTTAAAATGTGATACATTTGGTTATGTTACTAATGACAGTTTTAAAGATGTATATTTACACCCAAACACAATGAACTGTATGCATTAAATAGGTACAACTTTTTACATGTCAATCATACTTCAACAAAGTGGTTTGAAAAACCAATAACATGTTTAGAAACAACAAAAACTAAGAAATATTTACTTGTAAATATAGCAAATATTTTCAGGATCTATATGCTGAAAACCATAAAAACAATGAACAAAGTCAAAGAATAGTTAAATAAAGATATATATATGAGCTGGGGTAGTGGTTCAGTAGTAGAGCCTTGCCTAGTCTAGCCAGTGTGAGGCACTGGGTTAGATCCTCAGCACCATATGAAAATAAATAAATAAAATAAAGATATTTTGTCCATCTACAACTTAAAATATTAAAAAAAATACATATATACATGTTAATGGATTTTAAGAATAATAAATACTATGAATATACACATCAACTTTCAGCTGATGTAAAATTCAGCAAAATTACAGTAAAAAAAAAAAAAAATCCAGAGGTCTGGGTTTGTAGCTCAGTGGCGGAGCACTTGCCTACCATGTGTGAGACACTGGGTTCAACTCTTGGAACCACATATAAATTAATAAAATAAAGGTACATTGACAACTAAAAATATTTTTTTAAAAAGAAAGATTTTTAATGAATATTGGCAAAGTGATTTTGAAATATATAGATACTACTTTATTTTATAGATAGATAAAGAAACAAGACTATCCAAAACAACTTTAAAGGAAGGATAAACATGGAGCTTTTCATCTAATTGATTTCAAAATTTACTGTTAAGCAACTTTACTCAAAATACTATTTTTATTCTTCTTCATGGCTAAATAATAATTCATTGTGTATATATAGGTTAGCTCCATAGTTTAGCTACTGGGAATTGTGCTGCTATAAACAATGATGTGGCTGCATTACTCTAGTATGCTGATTTTAAATCTTTTAGTGGGTGGGATAGCTGTGTCAAATGGTGTTTCCATTTCTAGTTTTTTGAGGAATCTCCATACTGCTTTGCAGAGTGGTTGCACTAATTTGCTGTCCCACCAACAATGTATATGTGCACCTTCTTCCCCACATGTTCTCCAACATTTATTGTTACTTGAATTCTTGAAATTGCCATTATGACTGGAATAAGATGAAATCTTATTATAGTTTTAATTTGCATTTCCCTAATTGCTAAAAGTATTGAATATCTTTTCATATATTTTTTCATATTTTGACCATTTGTATTTCTTCTTCTGAGTTGTACTGTTTAGTTCTTTCACCCATTTATTAATTGGGTTATTTGGGGATTTATTTTTTTCACATGCTAAGTTTTATGAGTTCTTTGAATATTCTGGGGATGCCCTATAGGAAGTGCAGGTGTCAAAGATTTAACCCCATTCTGTAGGCTTTCTCTTCATGCTCTTGTTTCCTTTGCTATGAAGAAGCTGTTTAATTGGATGCCATCCCACTTATTGATTTTTTATTTCATTTCTTGCAATTTAGAAGTCTTTTTAAAGGAGTCAGCCCCTGAGCCGACATGTTGGAGAACTGGGCCTCTCTTTTCTTCTAGCTGTTGCACTAGGTCTTTGGTCCACTTTGAGTTGACTTTTGTGCATGGTAAGAGTTAGGGGTTAAATTTCATTCTTCTACACAGATATTTTCTGTTTTCCCAGCACCATTTGTTAAAAAAGCTTTTTTTTTTTTTTTTTTTTTTTTATCCAATGTATGTAATTGGCACTTTTGTCCAGTATCAGGTAACTGTATTCATGTGGCATTTGCCAGCAAATGAATAGAACTGGAGACTATCATGCTAAGTGAAATGAGCCAGTCCCATAAAATTTGAATGTTTTCTCTGATATGTGGAGCTAATCCAAAATAAGGAAATAAAATCAAAGAGTGGGGGGAGGGCAAGAAAAAAAGGACAAAAAACTAGAAGGGAGAGGGAATTTCACCAAAATAGAGGAAAGATCAGGAAGGAAGGTGGACAAAAGGGATTGAGGTGGAAATAGAAGGGACAGGAAAAGAGAAGAACAGTGAAATGAATCAGACCAAATTGCCACATATACATGCATGGATGTGGCACAGTGGTTCAGGCATTGTGTGCATCCACAGGGCATTGACCAAAAAAGAAAAAAAAAAGTAAACTGTAAATAGATTGAAGACAGATAGATGGATATGTGGAGTAGAGAGAGGGAAGCGGGGTAGTGAGGGCATGCTGGAGACTGAATTGGAGCAAGTTGGGTTTTGTGCTTTTGTGATTATGCCAAGATGTATCTTAATAGTGTATCATAAATTAAGAGAATTCTTAAAAGTAAATAAAGGGACAAAATATCAAACAAGAAAAAAAAATAGACTAAATTGCCAAAAGACATATAGACTGTCATCAGATTTCATTTGGCTTCAAGTTCATGCTCTACTCAAACCGTTGCCCACTGTCCACAATCCAAAGGGCAATAACAGGGTTCATTCATTCCCAACAAGAAGAAACACTTAAGATAGCTTAGTTAGTAGCTTTGATTTACATCTCTCTAATTGCCAATGATGTTGAGCATTTTTTTCATGTATTTGTTGATTAATTGTGTATTTTCTTCTGAGAAGTGTCTTTTCAATTCCTTAGCCCATTTATTGATTGGGTTATTTGTTTTGGGTTTTTTTTTTGTGTGTGTGTGTGTTAAGTTTTTTAAGTTCTTTATAGATTCTAGAAATTAGTGCTCTGTCTGATGTGCATGTATTAAATATTTGTTCCCAGTTAGTAGGCTCTCTATTCACCTCACTGAGTGTTTCTTTTTTGAGAAGACGCTTTTTAGTTTGAATCTATCCCATTCATTAATTCTTGATACTAATTATTGAGCTACAGGATTCTTATTAAAAAACTTGGGGCCTAATCCGACATGTTGGATATTGGAGCTTACTTTTTCTTCTATTAGGTGTTTTGTCTCTGGTCTAATTCCTAGGTCCTTGATCCATTTTGATTTGAATTTTGTGCATGGTGAGAGATAAGGGTTTAATTTCATTTTGTTGCATATGGATTTCCAATTTTCCCAGCACCATTTGTTGAAGAGGCTATCCTTTCTCCAACTGTATATTTTTGGTGCCTTTGTCTAATATAAGATAGCTGAAATTATATGTATTAGTCTCTGTGTTCTCAATTCGGTACCATTGGTCTACCAGTCTGTTTGGTGCCAATATTATGCTGTTTTTGTTACTATTGCTCTATAGTATAATTTAAAGTCTGTTATGGTGATGCCACCTGCTTCACTTTTCGTGCTAAGGATTGCTTTAGCTATTCTGGGTCTCTTATTTTTCCAGATGAATTTCATGACTGCTTTTTCTATTTCTATGAGGAATGTCATTGGGATTTTGATCGGGGTACATAGGAGGATTAGAGGAACAGTAGAATGAATGGTCAAAGGGGAGGGAGGGGATGGGAGGGAGCAAGGGGGGATGGAGGGGAAAAAAAAAAAGAAGAGGTGGTAGAATAAGATGGATATCATTATCCTAAGTGCATGATTGAAAACTTGAATAGTACAAATATACTTTGTATACAAACAGTGTTATGTAAAAAGAGGCTCTAAATGTGTATTATGAATTGTAATGCATACTACTATTACAAATACAACTTTGAATAAAAAAAAATAAATAAATAAATAAATAGTTCTGAAATAAAGTACAAATTTATTGAGCCCCTAAGCATGGATTCTTTAAGTTCATAAATATTCAATAAAGTATAAATGAGTGGCAAAAAAAAAAAAAAAAAAGCTTAGAAGAGATTGAATGGGGGCAAATGAAGAAAATTTGTGGAAAAGTCTGATGGTGAGAAGGATCATGCAATGATCAAAGAATGAAAAAGGTGTAAGGTGGTTGGAAGTGGGTGGGGGATAAAGTAGTGTATGAAGAGCTGGCAAAGTTGTTAGTAGCCATGGCATGGAGAGCCTTGTGGGTTGGAAATTGAGAACTTGCATTTGCTGGGGAGCCAAACACACAGCATAGTGGTCAAGATCAGAGTTTCTGGAAGATAGCTTGATGTTGTTTCAAAACCCAGCTTCTCCTCCAGACATCAGGTTTAATCCTGGCCAATCACCTAGTTATGTAAGCAAAATTTCTTCTGTGAAAAGAACATAGAATGGCTTTCCTAAAGGTTATATGATTCAATAAGGTAATGCAATAAAGCACGTATTGTAAGGCACATATAGTAAATACTCAAAATATTAAAAAACACTGTTTTCTTGGCAAAAGATTAGACACTCGGGTCAGAATAAAACAAGAGTCTAGAAATAGACCTGCACTGCCAGTTAATTTTCAACAAAGATAAAAATAAATTTATTGAAGAAAACATGCTTTTTAATAAATGATATTGAACAAAAAGAGTGTACATCCAAATGTAAAAATGTAGGCTGAAAACATTGACTACATCTTATAAAATTAATTTTAACTGGAAATATAGACCTAAGTATAAAATCTGAAACTAGAAAATTGCTTGAAATCAAAATGGAAAAAAATTTTGAAGAATCAGTACTGGCAAAGATTCCTTAATTAGAAAATCCAAAGAATAATGCATAAATGAAAGAAATTACTCTCATTTTTATTATTTGGTCTTTCCATGTAAAACTAGATTGGTTTCCTGTTTAGCATGTCTCTCACAATTGCAGTCACAGATATTTCTGGTGTTGACTAGTAGTTTAGATTTTTGTTATGATTGTCATTGAATATTTGTTTTACTGTCTTAATTCTATACTGTTACAGAAGCATTATTGTATAAAAGGTCTCCAGAAAAAATATTTATTAAAATATTTTAATTTTTTTTTTCAATGGCATATTGACTTCAGTTTATAGCAAACCTTACAACCAAGAGCCAGTACAGGATGACATTTGAATCTACATTAACTGTTGACTGGAATCTATTATGCTACATTTGATTTATTAGTTCATTTTTAAAATAACCTCAACATCACTCTCAGGGAAATACTACAAACACTCCTTCACTTTCATCATTTTTTTTATATTCTTTTTTTTTTTTTTTTTTTTTGGTTCCGGGGATTGAACTCAGGGGCACTCGACCACTGGGCCACATCCCCAGCTGTTTTGGGTATTTTATTAGAGACAGTGTCTCACTGAGTTGCTTAGTGCCTCACCATTGCTGAGGCTGGCTTTGAATTCGTGATCCTCCTGCCTCAGCCTCCCAAGTGCTGGGATTACAGGCGTGCGGCACCGCACCTGGCTTCCATATTCTATGTGTAGTATAAATGCAATAAGTTTAAATCCAAATTGAATTGCCATAGTTTGAGCTCCTAACATAGCCCAGATTTTGTGCTAAACTTTTATACTATATAATCTTAACTGCTCTTCACAATATCATGATATATATATACATATATATTCATATATGTGTATATATGTTCTTAAAATTCACAAACGTGTGTATAAGTCTATGCCATTCTTTGACTTTGTTCATTAACGTTTTATAGTTTTCATCATATATGCACATAATATTCCCTTTTATTTTTAGTGATAACATATTTACATTTTTAAAGAAAGATAACAAATATGTTGTAAATTCTGAGAAACTTTTTCCTACACTTTTTACACAGTACATAAGAAAATACACAGAAATTCTTTGGAAGATTAATTTCAAAGCATGCAGAGTTTCCTTTTGGGGGGATAGATTTGCTAGATTTGCCTTTGGGTGACATATGTTCTTTGCATCATGCCTTACATGAAATAATGGCATTTCCTCTCAACAACTTTAAGTCAACTAGTAGAAAAACTATATTCAGTGGAAGTATTTGTATGACAATAAGGGGAATTCAATTAAACAAAATACAACCCTTAACAAGCTAGGATATTTTAGCTTTGATCTAGAAAACAAAAGGAAAATTATGTGCTTAATGACACAGCAAGTTGTGTGCAAGGGAAGGAGAATAAACCAGAGTTTCCTGTCCCTGCCAAAGGTCTACTTAAAAGTTGCACTCAATATTTTAATATTTTATCATTTTTAGGGTCATTGATCTTTACTTAAAAATGAGGGCACTTAATGGTTATTTATCTAAAATGCTGATTTCTTTGAAAGAAGACAGGTCTTACCTCTTTTTGCTATTTAGAATAGCACCAGCCAGACATTGAAACTCTGTCTCTCTGACCCACATTTGTGAAGCTTCCAATCTCCCATTCATAATGGGTTTCCTGTTTCTTCCAAAGAGTGGGCTTTGAGAATTGAGTAGGAATCACTAAAGATGATCATCATGGCTTCACTACAAAGGTTCAGTTGTGTTGCTTGAGTGGTGTGTGTGTGTGTGTGTGTGTGTGTGTGGGTAAGAATGAGATCGTGATTGGGTTCAATAATGAATTATACTCCTTGAATAATACTGTCAATTTTTTGCTTTCTAGAGAAAACCTAATAATTTCATTAAACTATTCAAAACAAAACAACTTTTCTTTCTTGAGTATATTTACCTATGCTCCAAGAACAGTTGGCCAAAAGACACTATGTACCATGAAAAGAGGTACATGAATAGTAAGAAAGTATATGTTCATTCATTACTCATTTATTTATTCAACCTATATTCTGAAATTCTGTAAAATACACATTATTATGTCAGATGTTCACATAGGTGGGAACAGGAAATGAGATTCTAAACAAATAATTACAAAATGAATTATACATTTAAGATTTTTCTAACTTTGATGTAGAGAAAGGATGCTCCATGTTCCTGTAACACTGTTACAGAAAGCATCTTAATCCCCCTCTTATCTTAATCACTGTGTGTGTGTGTGTGTGTGTGTGTGTGTGTGTGTGTGTACTCTTGGAGTCCAGTCAATAACAAGGATCCTTTAACCATGCAGCAATGTAGTGACTGGGATACTAGAGGAAATTGCAGAAGAAAAAACTAACCTGTCTTTTTGTCCTGGGATTTTTCTGATATTTCTTTTGCTATTTACCTTTGGATTATTAAGAACTACCTCAAACTTGGAATCTCTGTCAGAATTCCCAATTTAATGTGTCACCTCCAGTTAGTGAACGATCTCCCTAACTTGTGATTATTAAAAATTTAAGAGAAACTACAAAATAACTGATCTTTGTCCTGTTTCTGAAGAATAGCTTTGAGGCTTTGCTGACACAGTCTACCATACTTCTTTTTTCATACCAAGGATTGAATCCAGAAGTGTTTAGCCACTAAGCCACATTCCCAGCTCTTTTTTATTTTTTATTTTGAAATAGGGTCTTAACCTAATTTGCTTAGAACCTCACTAAATTTTTTTCATGCAATATTATTTAATTTTTAAAAATTTATTTATTTTTAGCCGGGTGCAGTGGCGCACGCCTGTAATCCCAGCACTTTGGGAGGCTGAGGCAGGAGGATTGCGAGTTCAAAGCCAGCCTCAGCAATGGCGAGGCACTTAGCAACTCAGTGAGACCCTGTCTCTAATAAAATCCCAAAAAAGGGCTGGGGATGTGGCCCAGTGGTCAAGTGCCCCTGAGTTCAATCCCTGGTACCAAAAAAAAAAAAAAAAAAAAAAAAAAAAAAAATATTTTTTATTCTAAGTTGTTAGAAATGACAGCAGAATGTATTACATTTCATATAATCTCACTAAACTGATGAAGCAGGCCTTCAACTTGTGATCCTCCTGTCTCAGCCTCCAAAGTTGCTGGGATGGCAGGATTTTGCCACTGTGACCAGCTCTACTGTCCTTTAAAATGACTGAAAGAATTGCTTCTGTGATCCAAATTGCACAGACTGTCATCTTACACTGCTGCTAAAACCAGGGGGTTCAGAATGGTGGGTGAGATAATTTGGCATTTAATTTTGGGTTTGTCTTTTTAGGATATAGAAGTCTATGTCAGATGCTTTAAAATGCTGACCTAAGCAGGGTGCAATGGCACATGCCAATAATCCCAAGGACTCAGAAGGCTGAGGCAGGAGGATCACAAATTCAAGGTCAGTCTCAGCAAAGGAGTGAGGCCCTAAACAACTTAGCAAGACCCTATCTCAAAACTAAAATAATTGAAAGAGCTGGGTATGTGATTCAGTGGTTAAGCACTTCTGGGTTCAATCACTGGTACCCCTCCCCAAAAATGCTAATCTAAATTGTTGTTGGTGTAGAATTATTTATCAGGAGGGAACAGAGAAATCACCTAGTTATACACTATCTTCTTTTCTCTGAAAATAATGAAAAAACATAAACATTAGATAAAATGAAATTTTGACATCACAACTGTTATTTATGATGTCAAGGTAATGTGTTTTTTTTTTTTCCCCCAAGCTTAATAAACTCAGTCTTTTTCAACATTTTTCTCATTGGATTTTTCAACCCTTTACCTTTTTGAAAACATTCTTTAATAAGAATGAAATGTTCCAGTAGAAAACAAAAGTAGGTAAGAAGAAGCCTAGGTTCTGTTGGAAATAATCCATTTGCTTGCTGTTTCTTTCTCCTCCAAAGGACTGTAGTCATCAAGATTTTCTCCTGCAGGAGTGGGTTCCTCAGCTCTCATCATCTGTTAGCTTTCTGAATGTTGCTTTTTCTTGGTTTCATTATGGAGCATTTAAGGGAGAGGTATATCTGGTCGTGGCCATGAGGCTGACACTATTGAGTGGTTAGAGACCTCGATGAAATGATCGCTGAGCTTAGCCTTGCTACAGCTGCACATCACACTGTCCACCCGGAAGAGAATGCCTACAACTCATCCTTCTAGAAAACATGCATACACATGCATGTATCTGAAGTGATAGATACAATTAAATCTACAACAGCATGTGTCTAGTGCAAAGGTGCTGAAAAGTGAGAACCATGTTGTGCCCAGTAATGCTGGTTTGGAACTTACAGTTTAAAAAAAAAAAAAAAAAAAAGACTGCTATTTTTTTTATCTCATTTCCTAATTTCAATTCTTCTGTTCCTATGGAACTAGAGATGGAAATTCAACTTCTCCCACATCAACTTTTACAGAATTATGTTTTCCTTTAAAGGACAGCATGCCCTTAGAAACGAACAAACCCCAGATGGATACACCCATTTTAAACTTGACTCTCCAGGCACTTCATCATTGTCTGAGCCTTTGAGGATGCCCACAGTGAAGTTAATGTGAAATGTGACTTGGCTGGGCCATTTCTTTACTTCACTTCTTATCCAAGTCCATTGCCCTCCTCCTACTTCCTAGCCTGGGTCATGCCAAGCCTAAACATGTCTCTGTAATAGATAGGTTAAAACCCCCTCATTAAAATTTGACATGTTTTAGAAAGATCTGCCTAACTCTTTGAACCTATTACATGACTGATTTTGCTTTTAAATTCACTCACATTTAACCACTATTACCTTTTTCACTCTGACAATCAATACCTGAGGAGATTATTTGAGTGAGTGAAGAAATGTCTAAGAGTTTGTGAATGTAGTAGGTGCCTGATGAATGATAGGTGTAGTGTGGCAAAGTGGAAAAAGACCCCAAATTTTACTTCCAGGTAGACCTGGGGTAACAGTTCATAGTCCATCACAGCTTGTGAGCTATGCAATCTTAGCTGTACTCCCTTGACTCTGGAAGTGTTAATTTTCTCTAAGAGCAGGACATAAAACCTAATATGTTTTGATGAATTAAAGACTAAAGAAAATATCTATAGCAAAAATGGTGTGTTTTCTAAATGATAGTGATATCATCATAACCATTATCTGTATTATCATTATTATCTGCTCACTTCAGACTTTAGATTCTGAAATCATTACCTAGATTGTTAAAAATGTGGAGGCTTTTTGTTTGTTTGTTTGGTTGGTTGGCTTCCTTGCAACAAATGAGATGTTAACTCAGAGCCTCAATTGGAGTCTGAAACAAGTCAATAGAAAATAGCATACAGATATTGTGATACTTGGAAAAAGATAAGATGGACATGAACCCTGGCCCTAGTGGTGCAGTAATGAACCAGATATGTTATCCACTAAGCCTCTTTCTCCCATTCTTAAAAACGAATGATACTTTATTAATTCTCCAAATATTTAAGGCACTACTACATGTAAAACACTGTTTCATGGCCTGAAGTATCTGACAGAAACCATCCCCGCCCTCAAAGACTTTACTAGGGGAGGAATGAACAGTGAACAAACTCATGCTTAGCTTCTTTGTTTTGTCTTAAGCTGTTGGGAATGCTATGAAAGATAAGTATGAAGTGCTACAGTGGCATTTAATAGGCAACCAACCTGGTCTAGGAGAGCTTGGTGGAATGTTACAGTTTTTTCAGCAATAATGCCATGAGGATTATCGTTACAAAGTGCTTAGCAGATGACCTGGCACAGAACAAGAGTTCATTTGTTCTTAGCTATTAAAGCTGTTTATTGGAGACCTAATGGATATTTTGCACAGGGATTAAAATCTCTAATAAGTATAAAAGAAAGATGAGTTAGGTTGTAGGCCATGTCCCCTAAGTATTATATATTCCCACTGAAGATGCAATAGGTTATCCAAATAGGGGATTAAATACCAAAGTAATAAACCTCCAGGAATTTATCTGATAAAAATGATCATATTTGTCTGCAATAGTAAAAAAAAAAAAAATGGTCCCAGAGGAGGTGGATTGTAATCTAATCCCTAAAGAAGAATATAGATGTAAAGAAAAGCCTTAATATTAATGTGGATCTTCTCTTTTCATGCCTACTTAAATGTGTTAGTCAGCTTTTTATCACTATAATGAAAATACCTGACAAAGAAGAAAAGTTTATTTTGGGCTCACGGTTTTAAAGGTTCAGTCCATGGTTAGTTGATTCCATTGCTGTGGACCTAAAGTGAGGCAGAGCATCATGGCAGAAGAGTGTGGTAGAGGAATGCTGCTCTGCTCACGGCTGCTAGGCAGCAGATATGGAAGAAGGGAACATGAACCTTGCAAGGCACATCCCCAGTGACCTACCTCCTCTAGCCATGTCCCGACTACCTACAATTACTGCCTCATTAGTCCATTCAAACCAGGATGAGCTGGTTAGCTTACAGCTTCCACAGTCTAATCATTTTACCTCTGAGTACTCCTGTATTAACACAGGAGCTTTGGGGGGGATACCTCATATCCAAACCATAATATTCCACCCCTGGCCCTCAAAAGCACTTGCCATGTTACAATGCAAAATTTATTAATCCATCTCCAAGAATCTCCATAGTCTTAATGGGGTTTTATTGTTGCCCAAAATTCCAAGTCCAATGTCTTTTTGAGTCTCAGGGCAACCTCTGGCAAAAATCAAAAGCAAATTACACAAAACCAGCATGATATTGGCACCAAAACAGACACGAAGACCAATGGTACAGAATAGAAGACACAGAGACAAACCCACATAAATACAGTTATATCATACTAGACAAAATGTCATAAACATACATTGAAGAAAAATAGCCTCTTCAACAAATGGTGCTGGGAAAACTGGAAATCCATATGTAACAAAATGAAATTAGAACCCTATCTCTCACTCAAAAGTGTATCAAGGACCTAGGCATTAGACCAGAGACCCTGCACATACTAGGAGAAAAATTGGCACAAATCATCATGTATGCTTAGGAGCTAAATTCCTCAACAAGACTCCTAAAGAGCAAAAAGTAAAATCAAGAATCAATAAGTGGGATGGTATCAAACTAAGAAGCTTCTTCATAGCAAAGGAAACAATCATCATGGAGAGTGAGCCTAGAGAATGGGAGACAATCTTTCCCACACATACCTCAGATAGAGCACTAATCCCAGGATATATAAAGAACTAAAAAACTTAACAACCCCCCAAAATAATCCAATCAATAAATGAACTGAACAGACACTTCACAGAAGAAGAAATAAGAATGGCCAACACATAAATTTAAGAATGTTGAAGACATCACTAGCAATTAGAGAAATGCAAATTAAAACTACAATGAGATTCCATCTCACTTCAGTCAGGATGGCAATTTTCATGAATACAAGTAACAATAAATGTCCAAGGATGGAGAAGTGGAAATACACTCATACATTGCTGTAGACTGCAAATTGGTGCAGCCAATATAGAAAGCAGTATAGAGATTCCTTAGAAAACTTGGAATAAAACTGCCATTTGACCCAGCGATATCACTCCTCAGCATATACTCAAAGGAGTTAAAACCAGCATACTACAGTGACACAACCACATTAATGTTTATAGCAGCTCAATTTACACTAGATAAGTTATAGAACCATCTTAGATACCCTTTAAAATATGAATGGATAAAGGAAATGTAGCATCTATACAAAATGAAATATTACTCACCATAAAAAAAGAATGAAATTATGCCATTTGCCAGTAAATTGATGAAATTGGAGACTATCATGCTAAGTGAAATAAACTAATCCCCAAAAAACCAAAGGCCAAATTTCCCCTCTGATATGTGTATGCTGACCCACAGTAGGTGGGAGGGAGTGAGAAGTGGTGGTTCACCAGATTGGACAGGGGGAAGTGGGGAGAAGATGGGAGGTGGGAATAAGAAAGATGGTAGAAGGAATCAGACATAACTTTCTTATGTTCGTATATGAATGCAAAACCAGTGCTAACTCCACGTCATGTACAATCACAAAAATAGAAAGCTATACTCTTTGTATGTATGATATGTGAAAATATGTTCTACTGTCATGTATAACTAAAAAGAACAAAAAATTTAAAAAGCAAGTTACAAACACCCAATATAAAATGAAACAGATAAACATTTCCATTCCAAGGATGGGGACATAAAGAAGGGAAGAACACAAACAAGATCTAAACCCAGCCCAGTAAACATTTCATAACTCCATCTCCAGCATCTGGGGCATATGGAGGCAAGATATTCTCTCCAAAGGGCTTATGCATACCACCATTTGTCCTTGCTGGTTGCAGAATTTATGGCCCTGTAACAGTGGTCAAATATAGCCCTTGCTTCTCTGCCATTGCAACTTATATTTAAAATGACTTCTTTCTTTCTCTTCCTCTCTCCCTTCCCCTCCTAAATCTCTTCCCTCCCCTAATCTTGGAAAAAATAATATTACCTTTCCTCCCTCTCCTAGGCAGAGTTATCTGTCCTTGAGCACATACCCTCCACAGGAATGAATTAATTCAGATTTGAATATAACACCAGAAGATCTCAGAAATGACTATCTTCCAAATTAACAAGTGAACTACGTAAAACAAGCAGAATACAGCCTTTGAATCACCTCTTTAAAAATCCCCTTTTTCACAAATGGATAAAGGAACTGTGGTATATATACACAATGGAATATTACTCAGCCTTAAAGAAGAATGAAATTATGGCAATTGCAAGTAAGTAGATGGACTTGGAGTATACCGTGCTGAGCGAAATAAGCCAGTTCCATAAAAATCAAAGGCCCAATGTTTTCTCTGATATGTGGATGCTGATCCATATTGGGGGTGGGGAGCAGAGAAGAATGGAGGAACTTTAAATTGGGCAGAGCAGGGGAGTGAGAGGAGGGGAGGGGATACGGGGGTGGGAAGGATGGCGGAATGAGACGGACATTATTACTCCATATATATGTATGATTGCGTGAATGGTGTGATTCTGCATCGTGTACAACCAGAGAAATGAGAAGTTGTGCTACATTGGTGTACAATGCATTTTGCTGTCATGTGTAACGAATTAGAACAAATAATAAAAGAAAAATTGCTGAAAATTCAAGAAAAAAAGAAAAAAAATCTCCTTTTTCTCCCCATAGGCAAAATTACAGTCCCTGGGAGATGAGTCCCCTGCATCCGTCCTTTGCTAGCAAAGCAATAAAACTTCTTTGTTCTCAAAACCTGTCCTTGCATTGGATGAGCCTCAGCAACAAGGACTGCGCTTTCAGTCACAGCCTCTCTCTTGGTCTGGCTCTCCCCGTGGCCAGCCTCTTTGTTCAGCAGATGTCCATGTTATTGTCATCTCTTAATTCCTGGGGTCTCCATGCCAGCTTTGGCTTCACTTCCACACTTCATGCATTACCCTCACCTCTCAGGGGCTGCCCACAGGGATTCTGGCCATGCTGCCTTGTGCCTGGCCTACCAGGTGGCTTTCCTCTAAAATTTCCGTGGAAGACTCTATGACCCCTAGGTCCAGCTGCTTGCATTCCTGTAGATGAGTGATATGTGATGATGCCAAGGTCTGCTACTGGCTTGAGTAGCGACTGGGACCCCTGAAACCCAGCCAACGTGGCCTCTAAGAGCCTGTGTGGCTGAACATGGTAAAATAACAGCCTGGGCCCTCTGTGTGAGCAGGGTGCCCACATTGTCTCTTCTCAAAGGTTTTTCCCTTTTACACGCTTCAGCCTGTAAGCCGCTTAGTCTTGCCAACTCCTAAGATACCCTCAAGGCATCTTATGTACTAAGTACTTAAATTCTCTTTAGTAGTGGTAATTTCTTCGAGAACAAAATCTTACTTGGCCCCAGTTTTATATGTACTTTTCTGGCAAAGTTGCAAGTTTTCCAATATTTCTGTTCAGCTGTTTGCTCCCAATTCTCACAGAAAACCTGGCTAAAATCTGCCAACCATATCCATTCCATTGCCTGAATGCTGTGCTACCTTGAAACTTCTTCCACCAGATTAATTAATTCATCGCCTTTAAATTTGGCCCCACACAGAGGCTCAGGACATGGGCAAAATGTAGGCAGGTTCTCTGCTAGAAGGTGACATGAATGGCCTCTAATCCAATCTCCAATAAAGCCCTCATTTCACTCTGAAATCTCATGAGCATAGTCCTTCTTGTCCCATTTTATTGGCATTCTTGTCTTCTGAGCTCATGCAAGAATTGCCCAGTAAACTCTGCTTACAACATTTTGAGGCTTCTCCAGTCTGCCTTTCCAATGTTTTTTAAACTCCTGCTACAAATCAGTTCCAAAGACTTAATGAATGTGGCCACATTAGTCCAAACAACAACTCTATTTCTGGTACCAATTTTTGTGTTAGTTATCTTGTCATCAATGTAACCAAAATATTTGACAAGAACAACTTATAGGAAGAAAAGTGTATTCTGTACTCATGGTTTAAGAGGTTCAGTCCACGGTCAGCTAACTCCATTGCTCTGGGCCCATGATGAAGTAGAACATCATAGCAGAAGGTTGTGATGGTGTTACTAGCAGAGTCAGGATCAGGCTCAGCTTCCACAGAGTCAAAGAATGAACACCACCAATGCGGAGATGAGCAAGCAACCAGCACAGCACACCTGGGAGGAACAAGAGTGCCATTTAAGTCCTATAGCACCCTTCCTTTTAAAGGCACATAAGGAGAAGTTGATAAGTGTTCTTGATATTTCAATTGCCCCTCAGGCTTGGGGGCGAGGGGCCGGATTACGGATTATGCAGCCACTTTCCATGAGATGAAAACTCGCACACTTTGAGAAACAAGAACTGTTTTATAACATGTTGGGGCAGGTACAAATGGCTGTTCTCATGCTTCCCTCTTGTCCACCTTTACTGTCACTTGCCTATTCTTGACTACCTAGCCTTTTTCTATCCCAGTAGAAGAGTGCTGTTCCATTCAGGGCAGCTGGGAAGCAAAGAGAAAGGGAGGAAGGAGCTGCAGGAAAGATGAACCCTTCCAGGGCACAACTCCGGTGACCCACCTCCTACATTTACCACCAGGTTGTCCATTCAAACTACATGGACTGATTAAGTTACCCCTCTCATACTCTAGTCATTTCACCTCTGAATATTCCTGCATAAACACAGGAGCTTTTGAGAGACACCTCACATCCTAACCGTAGCAATAAATGAGATCAACTTAATTCACCACCTGTAGGTGATACTCAGCTGTGTAGCCGCTCAGTGATGTCATTGAGCCTCATGTTCTTTCCATCTTATCGTCCATCTTTCTCAGGATGTTGGAGATATTTCCAAAAGGAAAGCAACAACATCTTCGAGCACATCTTCTGAATGAGAGCCAGAGAAAGATTGGTTTTATCCCAGCAGATTTTATTTATCAGACAGAAAAAGCATTTCTTTAGGTGCCCTAAAGACTTTTCACATGTCATTGGACAAAATGGATTGTAGGCACATCTCTAACCAATTATTTGATAAAGGAGAATGAGAGTACCATGAATGATTTGGACAGATCATGGTTCATCCCCTTGGCAGGATACTCATTTAAAAAGAAGAAGGAGAATTTATCAGTTAAAGGACAAGGGGGAAAAATGACATTTAGAGAGACAACTGACAGCCACAGTTCCTCTTCCTTGTCCTTTATATATAAATTCTTCTCTTATATTCATCTATTCTGAGAGATCAGAAGAACTCATTCTCAGTGTGTTAAATCCCTTCTCTCCAGAAGTAAACAATGCTTTCTTCTCCAAGAAACAGGCAGAGCTTCTGTCATTTCATCTAGGCCCCAGAGATATGGTCATCTAGAATTTCTTCTCAAAGAGACTTGAGGTACATGATGTTACCTAGGAATGCTCTGAACAGGGCAGGCATAAATGGAGCCAAGAACACCTTGTGCTGAGACACGGAATGAAGTCATGAAGAAGAATGGCTAATTGCTATAGATTTAGATCCAGAAACTTTGCTTGGAAGAGTGATGATTAAATAACCCATGGCATCAAGAGTACTTCTAGTGTGCACAAACTAAAAATTAACAAAATGAGACATGAAGAAATAAAACGTATACTTGTGCAAAACGTTAGTAATTATGTATTAGATATGCAAGATTAGATATGCAAGCACCTTCCACTTATAAAAAAATCCCATTCAAGTATAATATCTGATTGTGCCCATCACCAAGTGTGAATTTGTTTATTTTCTTTTAGCAAGCTGCATAATATTATAATAGAAAACTCTACACCTCCTCCCCCTTTTGTCTTCATGATGTGCTGCTTACAAAGAAAGTCCATCTGTTCACATTAAATGTTTAGAAGGTATATTGGTAAAGCAACAAATGTTATTCCCCTGACTCTTGAATCTGAGTTGTTTTAGCACATTAAAGCATATGGTTCACAAAGGACCCTACTGATTGCATCAGGTAGGGGGCCTGAGAGGGGGATATTTACAGGTAACTTTAAAGCCTATCTATGAAGGAGGGAAGCATGAAAATAAAAATGGGAATTTTAAACTTTTTACAGAGAGAACTAAAAGTTGTTAGGGAGAAAGACATAAGAAATTTAAAATGAAGAGGAAAAAGTTTGGGAATATGCAGAAACTTAGTGAAGCTAAGCTTTATTGAGGAGTTTCATTTCTGTAGCCTTCAAATTCTCCTTCAACTATTCCCCACTGTGTAAAAAAAGAGCTTGTCACTGCTAACTTTTATATTTCATAATTTTCTCATGTCTCCATATACTTAGTAACTAAAACCATGGCCTGTTTTGTGTATATGTGTGTCTGAATTGGTGCCAGGGAGCTAAAGAGAGGGGTGGCCCTATTGATGGTTGAGCTCCAACATCTGGGGTAAATTGGGGTAGCATTGTTTCTTGCCTTTCTCCCTCAAAGTATTTATTCTATCCATACAATGCCTGTCCCTAGGAACCCAGTGCTCTTCTGATGCCCTCTCCTCCTCATCACACACACCCAATATCTCATTTCACTAGGAGCACATGTCTGCAGCACAGTGTTGTCTTTGGCTAGGAGAAATGAGACAACCAAAAATAATAGGTGAACAGGACAGGCATATTTTTTTTAAATCAAGAGTCAAAATCAAATAAGTTGTCTGAAAACCAAGAAATATCACATTTCCCAAGTGTTTTGCCAAGATTTAAAGTTCTGAACTGAAATGTCTCATTCCAAAAGACCTGAGTCCCCTTATGCAGCCCAAAGAGAGAAGAGATGGGAAGAAATGGGATTCAGAAGCCAGGGGTTCTCCCCACTGCCCAAAGATGCACAGTCCTCAGGGACAGAGATCATGGTTGCTGACCTTATGGGCATTCAGGGATAGAGATGATATAACTTCATTGTCCTCATTGTCCTGAGACTGAGACTGGAGTATAGGGGTGAGACAATGACATCTGTGGGATAAACATGGCTTTTCTTGTTATGATAAGATATATGACATGAATAAAACAAGCAATTATCATGCTTTAAGCTAAAGTACAGAAACCATCTATAAGTTCTTAGATAGGAAGAAATCTGGCAGAAGGAAAGTCAAGACAGAAGCTTGACTACTTCAGGCCTCTTCTGTCAGCCCATATAGTAATCACCTTTCTCTAAATTCATTCAGTATTTTGAACCTGCTGATGTCTCTGTAAAAGTTATGATAGCATTTAATAATGCATTTTAGAGTTAAAGTGAAGTTTAGTAAATAGCCTTACTTGTTCATGATTTTTGAGCTACACAGGGTAGATTTGCTTTTTGGAAACATTCTGTCTAGCACTTATTGAAACAGTACTTCATATTTATATATTAAAAAAGGCATTGCCATAAACTTGAACTAAATTTCAATTCATCATTTCACGAGTGCGCAAGGATGGATGGAATCAATTTTAAATCAGTGAGCTGGATTGCAGGAATGTGAACTAAGTATAAGCTGTCATTCTACAAAGTTGACTTTAGAAAACCAGGTGCTTAAGAAATATACTGTGATTGTGTGGGTCTTCTGGTGAATAGATAATCTATTGGTTCCTAAATATGCCTCTCTCATATACTTGACAATAAAGAGAAGAAACAGCTGATGATCTCATGGATAAAAAAAAGTTACTTTTAGGAAAGTTAAGACACCTTGAAAAGTTAATGTCCTTATTTGTGTATCATAACACATAGCCAATGCAAGAATAGTACGGCAATAGATGGTGCATATTGAGTATTTACTTTGTGCTACAAGGCTTAAGTTGGTTATCTTTTTTTAATTAATTAATTTATTTATATGTATGTGGTGCTGAGGATCAAGCCCAGGGCCTCACATATGCCAGGCAAGCATTCTACCACTAAGCCACAGCTCCAGCCAGTTGGTTATCTTTTTGAATCTCTAAAACATCCCTGTGAGGTTAGTACTATGAGTACCCTATTTTACACATGAGCTAACTTGTATTTAGTGCTCAGATCACAGAATTTGTCAGCATTAAAACAAATTTGACAGCTATAACAAAGTACCACAGACCAGATGGCTTAAACAACAGAAACTCATTTTTTAAAAAATTATTCCAGAAGCTAAGTTTAAGATTGAAGTGTCAGAAGAATGGATTTCTTCTGAGACCTCTCCCTTTGTCTTGTGTTTGACCATTTGCCCATCTTCTTCCTATGTCTTCACACAGACTTCTCTTTATACATGTTTATGTACAAATTCTTCTTATAGGATTCTACTTATTTGTAGTTGGGCCCATCCCAATGTCCTCTTTTTAACTTAATCACCTCTTTAAAGATCTCAATTGCCCAATAAAGTCACATCTGAGGATCTGGGTGTTAGGGATTCAATATATGTATTTGAAGCACTAAATATACCACAATTACCATGACAGAGATTATTTCCACCCTCATGGAACTTAGTGTCCCACAGAGATGCCACACAATGATTCAATGAGAGATCATATGAAGAACTTTACATAGTAAAGTTATGCTACCAGTTTACTGTATTTTTCTCTTAATAGTTCTTCAAAGTTGAATTTTGTTTAATTTTTAAATTAAATCAAACAGAATTGCTTTTCTTGAAAGGGAAAGAAAAGGTCCGTATTAAGTTTTTTATATAATTTCTGGATGTTAAGAAGTGGAATACAAAATCATCTCTTCCCATTCTTGTGACACACAAAGAAGAGGTGGCTGGTTTTCTGTGACACTGTGGGATGTGTTCCCATACCTTACCCCAGGTTATTTGTAGGCTAGGTTAGTCATGATCTCAAAGTAGCCACGAAGTCCTGAAGCATTTTGTTTACAAACAAAGGCAAAGTAATTTTTTTAGAATACCTTCCTATGAAAAGCAATTATTTTGGGAGGTTTTATACTTTTCCTATCCATACTAACTTTTGAGAACTCTTTGGAACTACTTTCAAAAGAAGCTTTATTTTTAAAAAATCCCAAAATAAGATCAGTATATTTACTTTAAGGTAACATATATTCCAGTGGTTTTCCAAATGGGCTTCTTAGACCAGTAGCATGAACATCAGTAGAAAACTTGCTAGAAATGCAGTGTTCAGGTGCCCCCTACTAGACCTAATGAATCAGAAAATATGAAGGTTAGACCCAGCAACCTGATCTTAAAATCTCCTATGGATGATTCTGAGGCTGCTCATCTGAGGATCACTATATGACTTTGACCAAATTTATATGAACTACTTGACCATCATTCATCTTCTCCACTAAACTGTCCCTAAATAACTGTGTAGCTTTCAGAAAGCCACACTTAAAAAATAAGCTGTCTTCCCCATAGAGGTTATCCAAGGAAATATGCTATATGGTATGAAAATAATTATTAAAATAAAAAGGACCAAGAGGAAAAAGTCAAAATAGCATATAGACACATATAAGTTATATATAAAGAGAACATTTGAATAAATACATTCTCTATACTCACCATTGTAACATGGTTATAGAGAAATATGTGGTCTTACAAATTCAAATTTGATAGAAATAAATTTATATTTATATTTTTAGACTTATTTTTAGTCATCTTCTCTATAGTATGCATAGAAAACAAGCTATCAAATTGAAGCACCTTAAGCAACAGGAATCTTTTATGTGGCACTTCCCTATTGATCCTAAGAATGCTTATTCATCCTTATTACTTTACCATTTTACCTTCTTAATAAGCTTGTTGAACACTGAAGACTCCCCTTGTATCTCTCCTGGTAGAAGGGTGGAGCTTTTCCATTCTAAAAGCACATGGAACCTTCAGTGGGAAATGGTACAATTCTACGTGGCTGTAGCTTGGAGAAATATGCTATTTCTTGAATGCTTTAATGTGCCAATTCCACTCAAGGGCCATTTTAATATTAAAAATTTCCATAAACATGCTGGATGCGGTGGCACACCCCTGTAATCGCAGCAGCTCAGGAGGCTGAGTCAGAAGGATTACGAGTTCAAAGCCAGTGTCAGCAAAAGCGAGGCATTAAGCAACTCACTGAGACCCTGTCTCTAAATAAAATACAAAATAGGGCTGGGGATGTGGCTCAGTGGTTGAATGCCCCTGAGTTCAAACCCTGGTATACCCACCAAATAATCCCACAAATATATGGTATTATAAAATAGTTACTTTGTGTGTGGATAGAACTTAGGGCTTCACCCATGCTAGGCAAAACTCTACCACTGAGCCACATCACCATCCCTAATTACCTTTTTTTTTTTTTTTAAGGAATGACTTCTATGGAAATTTATTTGTTTAGGTGTGTTGCTCCTCATTTTTAGTTCACAAATTCAGGATAATGGAAAGGAAGACAGCTGTGATTTTACTTAATGAGTGAATTTGTGGAAATATTAAAAAAATTAAAGGGTTTATGTCTTAACATAAGTGATTAGAATTCCAAACAGCTCCAATGTTCCCTTTGTATTGATTTATATTCAGATAAAAAATCCTTACTCTATAAACTAGGAAGGAACAAGAGTGTAGACAGATAATACCGCTATATTAGCTGCTGTGTCAGCAGTGTTCCAAGCTCAGATTAATGGACAAAGGGATTCTCTCCTGACATCTGTGTTTATGTGCCACAAGCAAGACAAACAAAGGCAATCTACTGAGCAGCATGAATTGCACATACATTTCTTGTCACTTATTACCAAGTGGGTTATTACCTCACTCAGAGAAATGTAAAGCAATTTTCTTTCACAGAACAAAAGTCTGGACACACTTAATAAACTCTTTTTGAAATGAAGAAGTGGCGTATTTTTATTACATGCCCTTTAGACTTTATTTCAATTATTTCCTATTAAATACCCTACTTTCTGGTGTGTAGGTGCCAGGGAAGTAATTTCCTGTGAACTCTCACTGACCCTTTGCTAAATCTAATAGATGGTGAAGAGAATATGTTAGCTATCTGGGAGGAATGAGGAAAAAAAAATTGGTAAGATGAAGAGATTGAGTGGTTAAAATAGAATCAGATCACTGTTCTCCTCATGCTAAGAAAATGTTTTCTCATTAGGAAATCAGAAAGATAGCGTTCCCTCATATCAGACCTTCCTTAATAGAGAGTAGATTGACAGCTACAAAGCAGCTTGGGAAAAATTCACCATCAGAAAAACATAAGACCAATTTCTAGGACATTATATGGGTCCTTCCCGTCACAGGAACATGCAGAAAATCATAGCTATTTCAAAGGAAAATACAAAATTATCAGTGGGAATAACTTATTTTTGTGTCATATCTATTCCCATTTAAATATTGATAAAGTATCATGTAAAAGGAATCATTGATCATAATAAAGAGATAACTAGAAAAAATTTGTTCACTCTGAGATGTAACCTAGCAAGAAGCCAATAGCATTATTCTTAGATTTCAATTTTTGCCAGATAGTATGAATTACCTGAACCTGTGTGTTAAGAAAAGTCTGAGCTGCATCAGGCTAGCAGGAACAAAGGTTTTTTAGATTACTATGGTTTTTTAGATTACTAAAGGTTTTTTATACTACTATGAATGTGCAGGGAGGATACCAGTTGAGCCAGGAGTTAGTATTCTTAGTTGGAAGAGGAGGTTATAACGAAGTACCACACAATTGTCTAGTGAATATCTCACACTCATCATAGCCATGAGTGAACTTCTCATCTTCCTCCTACACTCACTCTGATTTCACCTCCAGTCTTCCCTGTACCTTCCTTCTTCCAGCTACACAGGGCAAAGATCTTGGCGGCATCTCTGATTCCTATCTTTCTCATCCCTTTCATTCAATCTCTCAGGAGATCCAGCTTGTTCTACTTTCAAAATAAATCCAGAATCTACTGATATCACCCTTATAGTACCTATTATTTTCTCTCTTTTAGGAAGGTCTAGAACTTCCATCCATCCCAACATACATTCAATTAGCACCAAAAAAATCAAAGTGAATCTCCAAAAAATGTAGGTCAGCCTCTGCCATGCGTAGTCCTTATGTCTAAAGTTTGCACAGGTTGCTCCTCTGTTTGCTGTTCCTGTCCATCCACTTCAGGTATTTCCAAGACAAATTGTCTCTGCTCCTTCACGTTCCATCTTCTCAGTGAAGCCTACCCTGGCGTCACTGCAACCCCTCCTAACATTCTAAATCTCTTTAAACTGATATATTTCCAATAATATTTATATATTAGTATACCACATAAGCTATTTATGCTTTAGGTTTTCTGTTTATTGCTTCCCTTTTCCCACTATAATGCATGCTTCATAGTGAAAAGGAATGAAGGCTATTATGTTTACTTATGTAGTCCAAGTGCCTGGAATAGTGCCTAACATCTATTAGATTTTTAATAAATATGCAGTAAATTAATGAAGTTTATTCAATGAGGAATAGACTTCCTATTTTTCTGTAATAAACACTTTCTTCAAAATTTTTATTATGTTTATATTTCAGGGTGGAGGACTATATTCAAGTACTACTATGGATATTACAACTCTGAAAATAAAATGTCAAACACAATACACACATATACACACACATGCACACACAGAAAACTCTAGGTTTTCACAATTATTATTTCTTAGTTTATAAACAATGCCTGGAGACATAAAACCTCAAAAGACTCATATGGAATAATCTATGTAGCTACTTCAAGTGGGGGAAAAAAAGATTACATGAAGTCCTTGAGTTTCTATAGCTGCCTAAGATGCATTGTTAGGCTCCTCACTGGAAGTTCCTTAAATGATGAGTTGATTTCCTATTTTTATGTAATACTTTCTCCAAAATTTTATTATTTCATATGCTTTAATCCACAGTTATAGTAATGTAGTTATTAAATTAAATGAGTGCATTTAGCATAATTATCTTAAGTAGAAGAAAACTATATTTTCAGCCACTTGGTTCCAGGCTGTTCTTTATTCAATTTTATGTTGATGATCAAATTCCCTTTTATGGAGAGCTAAACTCTTGATCTATCCATCTTCTAGTTCTATAGAACTTGCCAGCAGACAGTTGGAAAGAGCCACTAAAAAAAGAAATAATCTCATTTAAGAGTAACCGAGTTGTGTTGTGCATGGTGATTATGGTGTTTTTTTTAGTATCCGCCCTGGAAATGGCCTTTCTTTAACTATCATTTTCATGGAATGGGCAACTAGGGATGTAATTAGGCATCAAGAACATAGAAACATAGAAAGAATTTTGAAAATCACTGGAAAAGTTGTTAGCAAGAGTAGATCCCAGGCAAGGCAGCATTCGAAATCAAGACACATTTCCTATGGGAAAAAAGGCAAGTGCAGATTCCTCTGCATTAGACACTTCCCCCTTGTGGCCATAAATATGAATGACCACATGGCCTTTGTGGACATGAACTCCCTTAGGATTCAATAGGAATACTGGTACTTAATTAATCATGATTACTGTATGCAAGGGAACCGTGGTGCCAGGAAAATCTAATTTACTCAGCAAAATTTAACCACAATTCTCATAAAAAATCTTTCCATTCCCCAGGTAGTTTGGACAGTTTTTAAGAGAAACAGGATCTTGATGCAGATCATTCCACAACTACTAGTTGTGCAAAGTGAGGCTCGCAGTGGTGTCCATCACATAGAAGGCTAAGGATTAAATGCCAAACAGGATGTGCAAATTCTTAATAAATGCTCACTATTGATCTTATCTCATTCTTACTGCTAATTTGTAGAAAAGTGCTTTCTCAAATATTCCTCTGGACTATAGTCTCTGCATCAACAGTTTGAGACTTTAAAAAAATGTATTTGTAACATCCTCGATGCACAATATAAACACATATGAAAATGTCACAGTGAAACCCACTAATTTGTACAATAATATGTTTTAATAATTAAAATAGGAAAATTATTTCAAATGTATTTTATTATGTGGTAAAATATGTAAAGGAAACCTTATCTGGATAAAGTAAATATTCTGGAAGACTAGGCAAAGTCTGTAACATCATCTGCTGCTATCAAAACTTTATGTATCAGACCATAGGGAGGTACATTGCTCTTCATTTCAATTAAATTTATAAAGCATTTAAAGTCATAAATAAATATCCAAGTCCATTTTAGAAATTTTGTCTGTTTTATTTTAATGTTGTACTAATTCCACTGATTTAAATACAAATCAAATGTGTTGCATTGTTTGATGAATTAATAAAAGCCCATCTGGACTCTAGGCATGGTCACAAAATAAAAAATACACATCAATGTTGCAATGAGCACCCAGGTGCCAGAAGATAATATATTTCAACTCCTGGCATATCAAATTGTTCACACCTCATAGTTTTTTTCTTATAATTCCTTAAAATTGCTTAATAGTTGAGAATAATGCAAATGATAGAATGAAATCACACAAATGTGCATTTCTCACTGTAGGGACAATGATCTGGCTATGTTCAGTTCACCAGGCTTTTACTAAGGAATGTTACACATTAAGCTCTGTACTAAAGGGACACTGTTAACATAGAGATGAATAGCATATGGTCCCTGCCTCCAAGGAGATGAGGGATACATGCAAAGAAATAATTAAAATAGCAAGTGGCATATGCAGTTGAAGCAATATTTGCAGGGAGCATAGCTATAAAACAGCCGTCTCAATGTGAGAAGGTCAAGGGACCTTTGGGCATAAAGAATATGGTTCTTGAGAAGAAAAACACAATTTTGAGATGACCTGGGATTAGCTTGCACAAAGTAATAGCCACTGCATGAAATCTGCTACATTCATAGTCTTCAAGAAGTTCTATTTGGCTGGGACATAGCTTCATTTTTTGCCATTATGATGTTGACATAACTAAAGTAATTTCTTATCATATTTTTTCATCTGGTATTTTTTTAGTTTATCACTTTATTAAGTACTGTTACTTCATACCTATAGGGTCTGATACTTCTATTCCAAAACAGAGCATACAGACAATAATGTTCAGCAGAAATCAGAGGAAAAAAACATGGTTGCATAATATTCCCCCAAATCCTTTTGATAAATACTAAGAGATTTTGATCATTTTTTTTTAAGAGACAGGGTCTCACTGAGTTGCTTAGGGTCTTGCTAAATTGCTGAGGCTGGCTTTGAACTTGTTGTGATCCTTCTACCTCAGCCTCCTGCCTTCCCCAATTTTACATCTACATTGGATTCTACATTGAATTTTTTCCATTGAAAACTGAATGAGTGGAATAGTTGTAGGCATATGTTTAGTATATTATAGATGGTAAAACCAATTTGCTATGAGGGTTTTTCTCTATTTGTCAATCATCTTATCCTCAGGATAAATCAATAGGCACTGAATTCCACTTTTAGAGGGAGGAAGGAAGAAAGGGATGGAGGGAAGTAAGGAGGGAAAAGGGATAAAAAGGGAAAGAAAGGAAGGAGAGAATAGGAGGTAAAGTGAAGAAGAGAGAAGGAAGGGAGGAAGATAGAGAAGAAAGAGAGGAGTATGGGCTGGGGCGAGGGAGTGTGGGCCTCACAAAGAGTGAATTTACAAAGAAAACGGAAATATGGGAAACAAAGCAATAGCCTTACAGAAAACTCAAATGGCAAGGCGGGGTTGGGGGAGGAGAGGAGAGGAGAATTGTCCCCATTAGAATCAAAATACAGTCTAGCCCTGGTGCCCTGAGCCCTGGAGTAAGGGTTGGCCTTTCTATCCCACCAAGCATCTGTAACCTCAGAAGCACAAGAGATTAATATGTAAAGTTAAAAGATTGCAGACCTCAAGGACGTCAGAAGCTGCAGCATAAACAGTGTTAAAATGCTTCATGGGCAGAAGATTTAAAAAAAAAAATAGGCTTGAGATGGGAAATGTAAGAGAAATGTTTTTAAAAGGAGGAGAGAAGAATTTATAAGAACCTGTGAGACTTCCCTGAGATTTCCAAAATAGGAAAAATCTAGAAAGTTGGTCAACACTGTTACATATCTAGGGGAAACCTGATGAAATTCAGATTATTATTATCCATTTAACACTATTTATACTTGTAGGCAGGCAAGGCTTAAAAAAAGTCAAGCCACATATTTTTCCAGAAACAAGAAAAGTGGGATCAATAATAAAAACATATTCCAAGGGTATTATATTAGGGAATCAAAAGGACTTTAAATGCACTTGATCCACAGTAGAGTACTCTGAAGTGATCATAGGCATTCCTATGACTGCAATGAGAAAAACAAAATAAAGGTATGTTAAAGACTTTGCTCCTGGTCATTGTTAGAAAAATGCTGAACAAAGTTAACTTAGCCGGGAACACCGTGTTAGTGAAATAAAAGGGTTTATTGGGGTGCCACGTGGGCAAGGGTAGGAAAAGGAAGGGAAGGGAAAGGGGGTAGGGAAGGGATGGATGGGAATAGGGACAGGCAGGAACAGAGAGCAATTTCAGTCCGGGGCTGGCTTAAATAGAGTGGGGGTCAGAAAGCCCCCCCTGGAGTGAGTCCTTGCCCTATAAGCCAACAGAGGTCAGGAGGTAGTGGACAGGGCACTTGCTGGTCAGGTTTGCTGGTCATGCTGAGGATCTTGGGAAGTGTAGTTTTCACAAAGCACCTGGGGAGGTGTGGCCTTCTGCCTGGGAGGCGCGGCCTCCTGCCTGGAATCCAACATTCCCCCCTTTTTGTTTTCTTAGGAAGAGGGGCGTCGTGTTTCGATCTGGCTGCTTCAGAGCTGAAATGGGGAGACGTGGGGTAGTTTTGAGGGGGGGGATGCTGGCAGGCAGGTCAGGCTTGAGGGTGAAAAAAATTCCCAGGAGGCAGGCACCAAAAAGATGGATCTCTGCAGGAGTGAGTTGGATGAAGTTTCCTTGAAGCCATAAATCGGTGAGGGTGTCAAACCAGGCTTCTGCAGAGGTCACCGGGGGAATCAACCAGCTATCCTCTTGGAGAGCATGTAAGAATTGTAGGCCTCTCGAGTTTACAGGTGGCATCTTAACACTATTATGGAAACAACAAAGAAAAGAAGGTGAGAGGGATGATTGTCCGGCTGCTTATTCCACTGGGCAGGACTTACAGCAAAAGGCCAATAGAGGGAGTCAGGATGTAGTTGATCTCTCTAGAGATTGGCAAATCTGTCCCGAGGTGAAGGGAAGTCATCTTTGGTTGGAAGGTCATCTGTGGTTTTTAGCAGTTGATAATCCCTGAGGAGAAGCTGGTTAAAGGTTTGATTAGAAATCTGAGAAATATGATATTGAAGGCATCGTATGAGGCAAGGAACTATCATCAGGACAAAACATATAGTTATAAGTGGGCCTAGGAGAGGGAGGACCCAGGGGGCCACCCCTTCCAATAGTTCCCATGAGGATCTCTGCTGCCACTGGATCTTTTTGTCTCTTAAATCTTGCACCACCTCCTTCAAGCATTGTATGTTGTGGTCAACCTTGCCTGACTGGTTGACATAATAGCAGCATTCTTCACCCAAGAAAATACGGGTACCCCCTTTTTCTGCTGTGATGAGGTTCAAGGCTCGCCTGTTTTGGAGCACAACCTCCGCTAATGATGAGAGTTGTTGCTGGAGGGCCTGGATGGAGTAGGCGGAGGCTTCAGCTGTGGTGGCAAGCTTATCTGTGAGATCAGAGAGCTCCTGTCCAAAGGATTGGGCCATTACAAATGAATGAGCCAGTCCTCCAACTGAGAGGCCTGTGGAGGCAATCGCGGTGACTAGGCTAACACCCACTAAGGCTGCCAGAGTGGCCGCTCGTTTAGAGCGCCCCCCTTGAGACTGTAGGGAGGAAAGAAAGTCCTCAACTTCAGCCTTTGTATATAGAGTCAAGCCTGGAATTAAGACAACAGGATAGCAGGGACCTGGGGTTTTAGCATCAATGCATCGGAACACGTGGGTGGAACACCAAAATAGGAGAGGGGAAGGGAGAATCAAATTACCTGTTATGGGATGCCAGGTGCGTTCTGGGCAAGAGTCTTTGGCGGCAGCCCAACAAGAAGTAACGTTAAGGAAGGGGGGGAATAGACGGAAGTAGGAGAGAGAGAGATGATCAATTGTGGCATGAGGAGGTTGGGGTGACATTGGCTCGAACTGGGACTGGGACTAATAAAGACTTGCGAAGCGGCGCACAGAGGAAACAGGTTGAAGCGTTAAAGGTGGAATAGTTTGCTAATAAGGAAAGAGATAAAGAGAGAATGGAGTTCCAGGAGAAGGAGAGAGAGTCGTTCAAGTTTCGAAGATGGGTTCGAGTCTGTTGTCTGGTGGCACTAAGTATCTCAAGAGCCCTGGCAGCAGAAAAGTCTTTTATAGTTTTTTCTATAATGATTTTCCCTCGACCATGGACCCAGTCGCGATTAGCAAACCCTACTGCAGCAACACGACTCTGCCAGGAAAAAGGGTCAGTAATCTTGAAAGTCACATTATTATTGTACCTCCAGGACTGGAGTTGGGATGGCATGATTCCCCAGGAGTTTGTTGTTCCCATAACAGGATGGGACCAATGATATTTACAGCTCCAGGATGAACATCCAACCCATCCATTAGGGTCATTGCACCAATCTTCTCTCTGGTCCTCTTTAAAACAAAGATACTTTGGTAATTTTGACATGTCAGGAAAACATCGATGAGTACATGTGGAAACTTCATCAAAAGTAAGCAGAATGGAGGGACAATTATCAAAAGGGCAGGATGATTGATTGAGAAGGCGTGTCTTTTGCCCATCATTATCTAGCTGCCAAACCTCAAACAAGTAATGGCATGGAGGAGCGGAGCAATAGGACACAGAACCTGCAGGGACAAATGGAAGACCCAGAGATAGAATGAAAAATACGGAAAGGGTCATTTTAGATCAGTATTAGGAACACGAGAGAAGCGGACTTTCAGGGGATCGGTGGGGAGGGGGGAGCAATTATACTGAGGTAGTTGTTTGTCGTCCTTTTGTAGATCCTCAGTTGGTTGAGCATCTGGTTTTAGTCTGGAAATATGAATCCAAGAAGTCAAATTCCCTGAAGTTTCATGAAGCTTAGCAGCCGTGGGTGTGCACAGCACAACCTGGAAAGGGCCTGTCCACTTCGGGGCAAGGGAGGCTGCTTCTGTGTCCTGGGGAGGGGAGAAATATATCCAAGAACTGGGTATTAATGGGAATGAAGCAGTTAGTCTACCTGGGTCAGGCAGAATGAAATCTTGGCACTTCCATAACTGATGTCTAATGAAGGACAAGATGGGAAGAGAAAGATCTTTGGGTAAGGGTCCCTGAGTTGGGGGAACTCCGGGTGGAAGGGCTGGTCGCCCAAACATAACCTCAAAAGGGGATAGTAAGGAGGGCTTTTTTGGGAGGACCCTGAGCCTAAAAAGGGCAAGAGGGAGTAGCTTGACCCAGTCCAAGTGGAGTTCTAGGGAGAGTTTAGTCAGGACATCCTTAAGAGTCCTATTAGTCCTCTCTACCTTCCCTGAGGACTTGGGGTGATATGGGATGTGAAAATGCCAAGGGATATTAAGGGAAGTAGAAACACTTTGGGTAACCTGGGAAACAAATACAGGCCCGTTGTCAGACTGGATGGACGTGGGCAATCCGAAACGGGGAAGGATTTCTGAGACTAGAATGGAGGCTACTGTGGAGGCCCTTTTATTGGAAGTAGGGAAGGCCTCCACCCATCCAGAGAAGGTGTCTACCAAAACCAGGAGATATTTGTGTCTCCGGGCAGCTGGCATGTTGGTGAAGTCTATCTGCCAATCAGCTCCTGGAAGCTGGCCTTGAGCTTGGTGAGAGGGAAATGTTCCTGGTTTAAGGGGAGTATATGGGTTGGTGCGCTGAGATGCAGTGCACGCGGAGGTGAGCTGATGGAGAAACTGTGTGTCTTCCGGAGTCAGGGTGAGGAAGGAGGTAGCGAAAGTCCTGAGGGCCTGAGGGTTAGGATGGAAAAGGGAATGGAGATAGGAGAGGATTGATTGTGTGGAAGGGGATGTGGGGGTCTGGGTAGTAGGTAGGACTGGAGCCAGAAGAGAAGGAGAAGATAGTGCTGCTTCCCTTGCTGCCCTGTCAGCCTTCGTGTTTCCCTGAACTATGGGAGAGTCTCCACTTTGGTGTGAAGGGCAATGGGAAATCCCTATTAGCTTGGGCAGAAGAGAGACTTGCAAAAGTTTTGATATTAATTTAGAATTAGTAACTGCAGAACCTTTTGTGGTCAGGAGCCCTCGCTCTTTCCATACTGCTGAATGGGAAAGCAAAATATGGTAAACATATTTTGAGTCTGTGTAAAGGGTAAGGTTTTGGTCAGCAGCTAATTCGAAGGCACGAATAACAGCTATTAATTCAGCCCGTTGGTTTGTGGTGTTGGGGGGGAGGGGTGCTGCCTCAATAACCTCTGATAGGGAAACAATAGCGTAACCAGCAAAACGTTGCCCATCTTTAAAGAAAGAGCTGCCATCTGTGAACCAAATTAAGGAAGGATCAGGAAGTGGTCCCTCTTGAATATGGGAGGGATGGGGGATTAAAGCCTCAAGTGTCTCTATGCAATCATGTTCTGGGGGCTCTAAGGAGACTGGGAGGAGGGAAGCTGGGTGTAAAGAGGAGCAGGGTTGGAAGGTGATTGAGGAGTCATGTAAAAAGGAAACGAGGAGAGAAAGAACGCGACAGGGTGGGAGAGTTTGAAGGCTCTTATAGGTTAGTAAATCTTTTAGATGATGAGGAGAGGCAACAGTAACCTGGGCACCAAAGGTCAACTTCTTTGATTCCTGCAGAAGTAGGTAAGCAGCAGCCAGAGCCCTAAGACAAGGGGCCCATCCACGAATGGTGGGGTCAAGTTGTTTAGAGAGGTAGGCAACTGGAGCAAAGGTGGGGTTCTTGTATTGGCCTAGAACACCAAGAGCCAAACCCTTGGTTTCATGGACATAAAGGGTAAATGGCTGAAGGAGGTCTGGGAGGTGAAGAGCTGGGGCCTGTGACAGTGCCTGCTGCAAATGTTTAAACTCGGCCTGAATGCTGTCAGGAAGGAATTTTCCCTCAATCTCCTTAGCTGCCTCATATAGGGGCTTTGCATAAAGAGAGAAATTAGGAATCCAGGCACGGAAATATCCTGCTAGACCTAGGAAGGAGAGAATTTCTTCCTTTGTCTTGGGACATGGGAGCTCCTTGATGAGGGCCTCTCTGTCTACAGTAATGGCCTTTGATTGATGGGAAATCTGAACTCCTTAATATACTACCTGGGTCTGGGCAAGCTGCACCTTAGATGAGGAAACACGATACCCATGAGAAGCAAGAAAATTTAAAAGGGTGTAAGAGTCTTCATGAGCTGTGAAGAAGGAAGGGCTGCAGAGGAGGAGGTCATCTACATATTGCAGGAGAGTGGAGTTAGGGAATTTAAGATCTTTGAGGTCTGTAGCCAATGTCTGACCAAAGATATGAGGGCTGTCTCGAAAACCCTGAGGGAGGACTGTCCAGGTCAACTGTTGGGAACGCCGGGTATCTGGATCTGTCCAAGTAAAGGCAAAGAGGTCTTGTGATTCTGGGGCTAAGGGAACAGTGAAGAAGGCATCTTTCAGGTCAATTACTGAGAAATGGGTGGATAAGGAAGGAATTAAGGAGAGAATAGTATACGGATTTGAGACCACGGGGGTGTATAGGCTTAACAGACTCATTGATGAGACGAAGATCCTGGACTAGCTGATAGGACCCATTGGACTTCTGAACTGCCAATATAGGGGTATTATAAGGGGAATGGGTGGGTCTGAGAAAACGTTTCCGCAAAAGATCTGAGATGATGGGTTGAAGACCTCTGAGGCTAGCGGCTGGAAGTGGATATTGGGCTTTATTGGGGAAATGTTGGGGATCTTTAAGGTATATTTGTACGGGGTCACACTGAGCAAGGGAGGGAGTCTGAGTATCCCAGACTTTGGGGTCCACTAAATCGGCAGGGACAGGGTAATGAGAGGTTTCTGCGTCGATAGAAGGTTGGGGGGTTTCTGCCTCAGTAGGGGACTGAGGGGGTCCTACATCAATAGGGGGCGATGGGGTTTCCTCATCAGCATCAGCAGGGGGTGATGGGTCAGTGGCCTTTGAAACGGTAAGAAGAAAAATGGGGGAGGAGACGGAGCAAGACGAACCAGGGAGCACAACTGAGCTAGGCGGATTGGAGAACACAATTGAAGCCTGAAATTTGGCCAATATGTCCCTGCCCAATAGGGGCACAGGACATTGAGGCATTACCAGAAACTGGTGGGTGAAGGGATGGTGGTGAAGACAGCAAGATAGCATAGGAGTCTTGCAGCGGCGAATAGCATTTCCCTCTACCCCGACAATAGGGGATGGTGCTATGGTGGTGGGGCCCCAAAACTCCCTCAAGACCGAGGAGGTGGCTCCTGTATCTAGTAGGAAATTTATGGGGCGTCCATCAACAAGGAGAGTAACCCTGGGTTCCTTCAATGCAATGTCAATGGTCGGGAGAGGAGCCCCTGGGCCCCATCAGCCTTCCATGGCCAGTGCCAGCAGGCTGGGGTTTGTGACCAGTCCAGCCCCCCTGCGGGAACTGGGGCAGTCAACGCCCCAATGGCCCATCTTGGAACACTTTGGGCACGGGTGCTTAGGGGGCCTGGGATCAGGGCATTCTCTAGCCCAGTGTCCATCTTTCCCTCACCTAAAGCAAGGCCCTGGGGGTTCCTCCTGTGTGGACTTATGTACCCCTTTTCTTGAGGCCTGAGCGTCAGGGCCCCTAAGGGCCTGGTCTAACATTTGGAACTTTGACCACTCAGCCTTTTCATACTTCTGAAACCTGCGACGTTCGGCGTCTTCCTCATGGTTATGGTAGACTTTAAAAGCCGTGGCCAAAATCTTGGTCTGGGGGGTTACGGGGCCCTGCTCCAATTTCCTTAATTTAGCCCGAATGTTGGGGTAACTCTGGGACAGGAAATATGTCATAAGGACTTGACGGCCCCCCTGGGACTCGGGATCTAAATTTGTGTACTTCTGAAGGGACTTTGTGAGCAGATCTAAAAATTCAGAGTGGGTTTCTTCTCTTTTGAATAATCTCTTGCAGCTTATCAAAATTAACAGGTTTCTGAGCTGCTCATTAAAGACCACCTACTATACACACTAAAAAACTGATCCCTCAAGACCACGTCCCCTGGGGCATTGTAATCCCAGTTTGGGTCCCTATCTGGGACAGCCTCAGGACCAAAGGGGAAATTTGGGTTTACTCTGTGAGTCTCATCTGCATATGCTCTTGCTTGCTCCTAGACTCGTCTATGCTCTTCAGAAAGTAAGGTATTTGACAAAATAAAGTATGCGTCATGAAATGTGAGGCTGTATGCTTGGGTGACCCATTGGAATTCTTTTATATAAGTTGTAGGGTCTGTTGTAAATGAACCCAAGCGCCTCTCAATTTGGGAAAGGTCTGACATGGAAAATGGTATATGCACCCTTACAACCCCTTCTGTCCCAGCTACCTCCCTTAACGGCGGGATTATCTGAGCTGCCTGCTTTTTCGAGCGAGTCAAGGGAGGACTGAACGCAGGGGGCGGCAGAGTATCACGTGAGTCTGGGAGGGACACTGCGGGAACTACTGGGGCCGGGAGAAACTCCGCAGAAGATGCTGGGGAAGAAGCGCGGACTGCGCAACTCTCTCCCTGCGCTGCCGCCGGAGCCGTTGGGGAAGAAATCGGGGAGGGGGCCAAAGCCTGAGGTGGCGCATTTGGTAAAGAACACGTTGCAGAATCTGAGAGAGTAGGGGTCAAAGTGTGGGGTGGCGCGCCTGGTAAAGAACATGTCGCAGAATCCGCGGAAGTGGGGGCTAAAGTCTGGGGCGGCGCGTCTAGCAACGCCCGCATGGCCGAAGAGGGCGGGGGAGCCGGGGCAGGAAATGACACAGAACCAAGCGGCGGAAGTTGAGTGGGCGGGGATAATGGTGGAAGGGGCGTGGAACTAGGAACAGGAAGTTGAGTGGGTGGGGGTAACAGTGGAAGAGGCGCGGAACTAGGAACGGGAAGTTGAGTGGGCGGGGATAGTGGCGGTGAAGGCACAGGAAATGACGTGGAAAGAAAAGGAGGTTCTACAGAGGAGGACTCGGACGGAACTGAAGGAAGGGGCGGGGTGGAGGATGAAGTAAAAGGAAGAGGAGGGTCTAAGCACGACAATTTCGGAATTGAGAGCCTGAGCTGGGGGAGGGGTCGGGGTCGTCCTAGCCTGCCGGTACAGGGGAGGTGGAGCCTCTAATCCTGGGTCAAAATCAAGGTAAATCAAAGATGGAGGGGAATCACTTAGGTCTGCATGCTAGTAAAACAGTCTCAGGACTGCACCTAGTGCACAAGGAAGGATTTGAACGGAGAAGGGAAAAGGCATCTACGTAAGGCAAATCTGTCCATCTTTTCGACTGTTGGCAAAAGCTGGAAAGTTCCCGTAAAACCTGGGGATCTAGGGATCCTGACTCTGGCCACCGATTGGATAACGGGTAAGAAGGCCAAATTTCTGTACATAACATTATTAATCTCTTTTTTTTAATTCGGGGCTTTAAGCCCAAATGTGCCCGATTTCTTAGGAGGCAATTAAGAGGAGAATCAGCTGGAGTTGATAGGGAAGTTCCCATATTTATCGGGGAAGGGCTAATACAGTATTTTGAAAGGTGTCCCTTTTAAAATATGTATTAGAGTGAGGTCCAAGTCCGCTTGCCCAATCGTCACCGGGTCAAACGAAGATGGGACACCGTGAGAAACCGCGTTCCGTCCCGGACGGGAAGTTTCTCAAGATGCCGGGGGACTATGAGCCACTTCGCGAAGGTTTCCATGTTTTTCCGTCCCAGACGGAAAAAAAAAAAAAAAAAAAAAAAGGCTCAAGTCCGGAGTGTGGAGAGGAACTTCTCTAGCCACTCCCAGCTGAGAGCCCTAATCTTACAGCTGAAAACTTTAGAGCGGGCAGATAAAGGTGAGCAGGCAGATAAAGGTGGGAGAGGGGGAGTTCCCGGGGTCCACCGTCGCCTTTAAGACTCGGATGGGGTGCTTTCCCCCCTGCACAGGTCACGGGCGAGATTGCCGGAAAATCGACGGTCAATTCTCACCATGTAGTGACCAGACAGGTTTAGGAACTCGGGGTGGAAGGGGGGCTTACCAAAATCCAGCGATGCCATAGAGGGAAAGGTGAACAGACAAATGGAGGCGGGTTAGATGCGCTTCTCCCTCCCGGGTTTTGGCACCAAATATTAGAAAAATGCTGAACAAAGTTAACTTAGCCGGGAACACCGTGTTAGTGAAATAAAAGGGATTATTGGGGTGCCACGTGGGCAAGGGTAGGGAAAGGAAGGGGAGGGAAGGGGGGTAGGGAAGGGATGGATGGGAATAGGGACAGGCAGGAACAGAGAGCGATTTCAGTCCGGGGCTGGCTTAAATAGAGTGGGGGTCAGAAAGCCCCCCCTGGAGTGAGTCCTTGCCCTATAGGCCAACAGAGGTCAGGAGGTAGTGGACAGGGCACTTGCTGGTCAGGTTTGCTGGTCATGCTGAGGATCTTGGGAAGTGTAGTTTTTCACAAAGCACCTGGGGAGGTGTGGCCTTCTGCCTGGGAGGTGCAGCCTCCTGCCTGGAATCCAACAGTCATGATGATAGTAAATAATAGAGCAAGATTGGAACTAGGATTCGCTCACCTCAAAGTCTCCGCTTTTCCTCTCAAGATCCAGAGGTTCAGCTATTGCTTGAATTATCATTTAAAGTGGAGTCTGAAGGAATAAGAACACCAGACTCCCAAACCATAAGAGGAAAGAAAATTTTCAATTCTTCTCAAGATCTCAAAATTTAAGTTACCAGTTTAGCAAATACAGATATGAATGCCCAGTTAAATCTGAGTTGCACATAAGCAATGAGTACTTTTTTATACATATGTATGTCCCAAGTTGTTATGCCAAATATTTTATTTGTGGTTTATCTGCAATTTGAATTTAATTGATTACCCCATATTTTATCCGTCCGATCATAGTCAGTACAAAAAATTGTTGTTCTCTTGTACCAATTTGTGTTAAATATAGTAGAAATCAGGAAAATTCAGTGTTGATATTCTAACTCCTAGGACTGTTTCCTCAAAGAATCAGATCTGTGTGTTCTCTGCTGTTTTCGCTAAAGCAATTAAAAAATAGACTCTGAGTTTTCTCTGAATTGCTGAGTAATTCTGCAAAACAAGTCAAATACTGGTAAAAAGCCTTCAGAGAAGTTTTAGTCATACTGTGTACCTCATTGTAAGCAATTCCGGGGATTCTCTAGCACGTGATTCACTCTGAAGACAGAAACAAGAGAAATAATTCAAGTTTACTGACACTGGTGTTTATCAACTCATACCTAGCTGCAGTCATTATTTTATCTGATGCTGAAGCCCAGCTCCTTTAACACAGCTGAACAAAAGAAGAGATCATTGTATGTAACAGGCTCTATAGTAACAGAAAAAAACCTTTTTGTCTTTGGAATGTAAAATTACTGAGTTTAACATATAATTAAGAAACTAGGGTTCATATGGACTTCTTAGCATTTAGGAATGATTTAGGTACTCAAATTTCTAATTTAGATTTGATGTTGTTCCCACTTTACCACATTTTTCTGGAGTTTGTTGGTTTGGATACACTTTAAAAAGTGTTAGTCATTCTGAAACTACCACAACATCTGCTGTGGTGGTCAATTCCCTGGGTGTGGGATTGTACAAATAAACTGCATTGCTTTCTTGTTCCTTCCCTTGAATTTGCTTTAGAATCATGTGCAAGTTCTGTAGCCTCTGTATACACAGCAGAATGTAGTAGCCAAGAGCTCCAGTTTTGGAGCCAGATTGCCTGATAGCAAATACTTACTGTGCCGGCACATAGGTGTGACTATCACAAATCATTATGGTTCTGCTTGGCTAGTTTGTTAAGAGATTAAAACAGCATTTAAAAGTGTACTAGACACATAGTAAGTTTTCAATACCTATTTTTAAATTTTATTTCCTTAACAAAACTACTCCTATTGTAGCAAAGAAGGTGGGGCTGAGTTCTTTGTCTCATGAATTTGAAGAATAAAATCCACCGACACAAGGGTGAGGGCAAAGTAACAGAATTTATTAGAATAATAGAAAGCAGAGCTTCCAAAGGGAAGGAGTCCCAAGAGAGGGATATCAGAGAGAGGCTATTGTCTAGGAGCGTATATAGATCTACAGGGTTGAGGAGTCAGCCCCCTGCCCAGTGCTGGGTATGGCGCTCCGTATTCATGAGCTCTTCACGGGCTCTTTGGTCCAATCAGGTTACTGTGCCTTTTTTGGTGGGGGTCTGAGTATCAGGCACTAGATGCCTCACTATTAGTTCTTTTCTTCTTTCACTTTTTTTTTTTTTTTTTTTCTTTCTCTGCTTACACAGGATTTGGCCTGACCTTGGTGAGGCCTGGATTGTGTGTGTAGTTTCTCAACCTTACTGCACAGAGATCTGACCTCCAAGAAGCCCAAGTTTCCTGCCTGTCCATTTTAGCCATTTCTCCTGCCTCACTATTACCTCTAATATTTTGCAGAGATAAATGCCAATAATTAGCCTTGAGACTGAGAAAAACATAAAATGATCCTGGATCCCAATTTCTTTAGTGGTTAGATGAGAAAATTTGAGAAAAGATCCTTAAATAGGAATATGTAAAATAACCTACGATACTATTTACAATCATTACTGATCATTTTAATAAGGTATCTTTGGAAGACATCGCAGATAGCTTAAAAAATCAGCAATCTCAGTGAGAAATTGGAGTATGATTACTAAAGTTAAATTCACACATGCACCACAAATATTTCTATCCATGTTCTCCAGTATCTAATCATTCTCCACTGTATTTCCATGTTAGCTTTTCTTTTTTTTTCTGTTTCTGGTACTAGGGATTGAACCCAGGGGTACTCTACCACAGAGCTCCATCCCCAACCCATTTTATTTTTATTTTGAAATAGCATCTCGCTAATTTACCCAGGTTGGCCTCAAACTTGGAATTTTCCAGCCTCAGTCTCCAGAGTAACTGGGGTCACAAGCATGTGTCATCATGTTCAGCTACATTATCATTCTTGAGAGTCAAGATAGATGTAAAAGATGTGATAATGAAATCTCTAAACATCTAAGGAATGTAAACAGAGGATCCCAGAGGTGAAGTGCCTTGCTCAAGTTCAATCAGCATGTTGGTGACAATGGAGCCCTTCTCCCCAGAAGGCCCCCAGTGATCCCCTCCCCCGAAATATTCATGCCCTTACACAGCCTCTCCTGTTGGGGATGGGCTGGACTTGTATGATTTGATTCTAACAAATATAATAAATGGAAGTGTTGATGTTGAATTTTTCTCTTTACCTGCTTTACTTTGTTGGAAGCTGGTTGCCAAGTTTTGAGCAGCCAAACAGAGGGCCCAACTGGCAAGGAAGTGACACCACCTGCCAGCAGCCCTGTGAGTAGGGCTGGAGGCAGACCCTCTGTCCCAATCCAGTCTTGTGGTGAATGGTGCAACAACAGCTTGAATACAACCTCATGAGAGACTCAGCCTCAGAAACATCCCACTAGGCTACTTCAGATTCTTGGCCTGCACAAGTCATGTGAGATACATTTTTTTCAATGTTTTAAGCTGCTAATATTGGAGTAAATTTCCTCTGTGTTATTCAGTGAGTAATTCAGAGGAAGAGCTGGTAGGGGTCACAGTGCTTTTGCCAAATAAGTAGTGTTTGTTCCTAGGTTTTCACCAACAGGCTTGAGCAATAATACAAAGAAAGTTGAAATTATCAATCCAAATAGTTTAAGTATTAGTTCAAATTAGTTCCATGTTTAAATTGTTAATTTCAAATGGGTCCATTACTCAGCTACAGAAATGAAATCAGTGAGGCCACCCTTGGCCACAATAAGCATTTCTCATATTAATTCAGTCTCAATCTAATTACAGTAAGCCCCAAATCTGTCTCTCCTGCTTAGGGTGGGTAAATATTTCTTACAAATCCTGCAGGTGATGACAATTCTTGAAAATACAATATTCAAGGTAGAGTGGATTCTAAATATTTTGACAATAAAACTCAGAACTGAGGACCTAAAATAGATTCTATTTTTCAAACATATTTACCTCGCAATCTATTCAGGTACATCAGTATTTTAATACTGACTCTTTACTATGAGGAAGAAGCAAACTAAACAGTCCCTCCCAGATCATTAAAGATATATCAGACCTAGGCAAGCATAAAACCAGAGATAAGATAAACCCAGGCTGATTTCAAGGGGCCTAGTGATCACTACTAGTAAAGAGCTACAAAAAAAACCTTCCAAAGTTGATCTACATAAGGTCTGAGAGGCTTTGAACTGCATTCAAAGCTGGCCATAAGCTCCTAGAGAGAGAAAAAGAACTGAAAACAATTGCATTTGGAAAAAAGAGTGAGGTGACTTCTGGGAAAGAAAGCTTCCTAGAAGAAGAAGGACCCAAGCTACATTCCTTAGATGTGGCACAACTGCCATGTTTGGGGAAGAGGACAATTCTGATGACAATAAGTCATCTTCATTCAAATTGTCTCCCGGGTATTCCTCATTTGGATTTATTTTTGGATCCCCTGAATACAAGAGGAGACCTAAATAAAACATGAAACAACTGTGTCATAAAAACTCTTTCAGATAATGGGAGCAATGTATTGTGACTCTTTAACACAACAGAATAGTGCAAAAGAAGAGATTGCTTTTTTTTCTCAAAACTAACCTGAGATCTATGACTCCTCCAGAGATGTCAGTCATTAGCCTACTTTCTGCTCTTGGGTATATAAAACTTTGCTGAAGAATTTCACAATACAGTCCCTTTCTAAATGCAATTCCTGATTTAATTTTTATATCAGTGATTTTCTAAAGACTCATTTATTTCCACTGATATAAAACAAAAGATATTATTACCAAATTATAGAATGCCATAAAAATCATCTATTTCAGCTCCTTGAGTATACAACTCTGCGACTCCTACTGATAACACAACATTTCAAAATTTTCATAATTACTCTCCTTTTCAGTGTGGTTTCCTTGTATCATTGCTTTCTGAATAGAATAACATCATCATCATTAATTATAAATATGGCTAATCCACCAGTGGTGATTATTTTTCCTTCTTTATCCCTGATTTTTTATATTTTGTTTTTTTCTTTTTCTGCAGCAGTGAAGGAATTTATATTAACTTTTTCATTTATTCTATGTTTCAAATTTACTATTCTTCATATTACAATGAATACATACACCCCCAATAAAAACCACACATGCTTTCTTAAGGACATACATATTTATAAAATTAAAAAAGATCAAAATGGCCAAGTCCCCATGCTCAGATCTTATTCCAACACAACTTTGGTTTGAACAAATTACAAGTGTTCCTCTCCCCCCCATCCCAATAGACCTATATAAAAGGAATCCCCTCTTTAATTATCTGGCCCTGCCTCATGAGCTCTTTTCAAAGGAACACATTCTAATCTTCTAACAGTAAGGTAACTACATAACATTACTGTGGGTGAAAATCTGGCCAATTACACATTTTCACAGGCCTCCTATTAAAGTTTCAAGTAATTGCTCAATTCTTGCATAACACGAGCTATTAACATAGCTTATCATGTAGTGTGCCAGTATTGGATTTCCATCTAAGGGGTTATTTAATAATGGCATTGAAATAAAAAATGAAATCTCTAGACCCTGAGCAATATCACTGCTTTTACATGCTCTGCAGTCTGTAATAGGCTATTAGATAAAAGATAGTAATGTATTCTGGAAGAGCAAGCCCATTGACAATGAATAAAGGGCATAGTTTTATTCTTGTTTCACAAAGAATGATGTCTGTATCTTTCTTAAAAGAATTACAGTCTTCGAAGGCTTCCGGACTTAAATCTTTTTGCAGCTTGCATATAGCTCTTGTTCTATGCAACATCTTAAGGAGAACAAGAAATATTGTAGAATACATAAAGTGATATCTAGGAACACAGATATTGTGAAATGTTAAAAAGCAGCTAGAACTGAAAGACAAAAAGTATTAACATTGTCCTTATCTAATGAACACAGGAAATATTAATAACATAAAACTTAGTGTATATAATTTAAAATTTTATTTTTCTAATGATAAAATAATCATTCACAATGTAAATGTTTTAAATTTCTAAACTTATATATTACCTAGTTACTCAAATATTTATCATAGGGACAATTTTTGGATAAATATTGATGAACTTTTACTATGTTTTAAATGCTCAAAAGTAATGACATTAATAATTCTGATTGACTCTTTGATTTCTCTATGATCAGCCAAGCACTCAGGGCAGTTTTGATAGAATTTTTACCACCTCTGAGAGCCAGAGCCATCAGAACCCATGCCAAGCACACTCAATTTCTGTGGTTCATTCACCCTGCAGCTCTTATCTCTAAGAGGGAATTTGAAGAAGATACTGCTTTTGTTTAAATATCATAACATAATCTCAAGTTACTATGGTGATATTCCAAGTGATGTGTAAGGATTTAAAAGTGGTTTGAGCTTCTTGTTTATACTGATTATTAAAATTCCTGTCTGACAAAGGGGAAATCATTAAACACATTTGAAAATTTTAGTGATAATTTAAAATATTGAGCAAAATGGAAAAAAAAATGCAAGCCCTTCACAGGTACAGAAGAAGATTTTGAGTGTGATGCACCCTTTGACTAATAAAAATAATTTGAATGCTAAATATTGAATTTCACTTCAGCTTACCTGTGACTTTTAGTTCATGCTAGTATAGGGCAAACCATCTTTAACAGTTTTAAGCAACTTGACAATATTGGCAGTTATTGTTTTGAGCCCAATTGGAAAAAGAAACATATAGAGCACTGCCTCAGTATCCTCAGGGGATTGGTTCCAGGACCCCCTGTGGATGCCAAAATCTGCAGATGCTCAAGTTCTTTAGATAAAATGGCATAGTATTTGCATGTAACCTATGCATATAATCTATTAAACATTAAATAATTTCTGAATTGCTTATAATACCTAATATAACATAAATGCTATGTAATAGCTGTAATACTATATTGTTTAGCAAATAATAAGAATAAAAAGTCTGAACATATTCAGTACAGATGTAATTTTTTAAAAGATTTTCAATGCACATTTGATTGAATTCGTATATACATAGCCAGCAGATACAGAAGGTCAACTAAATATTAGAAAGAAAAGGGGCTGGGGTTGTGGCTTAGCGGTAGAGAGCTCCCCTCACACGTGCATGGCCCGTGTTGGATCCTCAGCACCACGTAAAAATAAGGGCATTGTGTACAACTAAAAATAAATAAATAAATTTTTAAAAAAAAAACTTTAGATCATTTGGGCCATCAGAACATAGTCCACTAGTTGGAGAACTCAACCTCATTATAAACAAAGACATACAGTATAGCAGCAATTCTTTTTGAAAGAAGGAAAATTCCCTTTAATAAGGCATCACACAGACTACAAAATAAGAAAACTGAATGACCAAGAATGAAGAATCTGTCTGTATTTTAAAAGGAAAGTTAAGCACAAAATTATGGTTATCCTATCTATCAGAGTAAAAATGTTATTATACCAAAACAATGGAAACAGGATCTTGTTCCCATGCAAAACCTGGATTGAGTCACTTGACACTCATTAAAAGCACCAACTACAAAAAGCTTGAAACTATATTCAGTAAGCTTCTTGAACTTAGCTTATTTATCTTGCACATGAACAGTATATGTGTTTGGGAAGTACTGACTATATTATGAATGCAAAAACATAGGAAAAGCAATTTTCAAAGAAATTGGAAACGAAGACCTATTGTCTCACAGTTTTAGCCTAGATATGTAACATTTTAAACGCCCCGTGTTACAGGATTTATTTCAAGGCACTCTGTTTCGAAGGATGGTAAGACCATTGTGAATTTCTTTGTTTGTGTGTGTGTGTGTGTGTGTGTGTGTGTGTGTACTCACATGAAGGGTACAAATATCAAACCTGCAAGTTCTCTGTGAAGGCTCATTTCAGATATAAAGGACTAACATTAAAAACTATATATCATTCATCCCATGATATGTCCTATGCATTCCTAATAGAAAACTATTAACATTATTCAGAGGGAAGTTGTTTTGGGCTTCTCCTTGTTGGTTTGTTGGTTTTTATTTTGTGGTACTAGGGATTGAACCCAGGGCCTTACACATTACAGGCCAGCATTCTACCACTGAGCTACACCTCCAGTCCCCCCTCATTTTTTCTTGAGACAGGGCCTCCTAAATTGCCTCAAACTTGTGATCCTCCTGCCTCAGGCTCCTCCAATGAGACAGCTGTATCTCTCTGCTGTTAGAAGTAGTGATTGGCACAGACCAAATTCTGGGTGGCAATCCTGGCACCTGTGACAATTTTTTCCATTACATGGGAGAAAGTAATTTGGCTTCTCTTGGCTTTGATGTCTTCATTTGTAAAAGAAAACGTGAGAGTATATTTTATCTAAAAATGAATCAAATTAAGAATTTAATTTTCTTTCTTTTTTTCTTTTCTTTTCTTTTTTTTTTTTTTTTTTTTTTTTTGTAGCCAGTAACCAGCATGGACATCATTACACCTGATCTGGCTTGGGGTTTGCATTTGGTTGTTTAACTGAAGGAAGAAATAAGTTGTTCCATTATGGCTTTGTGTTATGCACCCTATTCCACACAGAGGCACTTGAATCTTCCCTGTCCTCATCACCTTCCCCTGCCCCACCCTACCAAGTTTGAATGACAGATTTGATGCTCTAAGAAAGAAAGAAGTGAAGATCAGCAGCAGGTGAATCAGAGGTGTCCCTAAGATGCCAGCAGACCTGGCCCTGGAGGGTTCTCCTTGGGTGAGAGAGATTTCTCCATCCTACCAGCAGTACCACACTGTAGTTCCGCTCACAAACCCAAACTTTCCAGCACATCAGGAAGTAGAACTAAACAATCCTTTCCAGGTTTCAAGATTTGCATTGCTGAAACAGTCAAAAATAGAATACTGTTTCCCTTCCAACTTCTGCTTCCTAAGTGGATGATCAGCTTTAACAAAACTATATCCCCTTAGCCACAGTTGTAACAGAATTTTCTTATAAGGGAAGGAATGAAGAGAATATTTGTCTTCCCTAATCTACCAATGAGGGGTTGGAGGAGAGAAAGAATATGACTGTAGTATGATTATACTTTAAAAGGACAGAACTTGGCCTTGAAATTATTATATTCTGTTCTTTATAGAATGTTATCCAAAAGTCATCTCAATTCTAATAGAATAAAAACTCTTTCATATATGGTCTTCAGTGGGCAAAACCTTTGGTAGATTAGTGAACAGAATTCTTTTGGGAATTACTTTATAGAGGCTTTAGCCTACAGATATTTATCATAATTTGGCTACTTTGTCTTCCTTTTCTTCTCATATTCAGCACTGTCATATGACTTATCTATTGAAAATGAGGGCCTCATGAAGGACAGTTGAAGAGTTAATTTTCTGAATTGCTCTCATGAATATGTGTGTTTGAGAAGATGATTTATCAATTCTAAGACTGATATTCATCCCCAGTAAGAGATATTGCCTGCATTCTCCAGTAGCAACTTTAATGTAGCTAAATATTATGCTACTTTTAATATGTTTAAATAAATCTTTTGGAATTACCAAGATCAGAACCCAGGCTGACATTTCCTATCATTTTTTCTGGATCTCAAAATTTCCATGTTATGTGGAGTGAAATATTCTAAAGAATATTTAATAAGAATCCTATATTAATGTGGCCAGCCAGAAGTAAAGCAATTTAAAATATATAATGCAACAATAACCCTATATTGATATTTAATTAATGTGATTTCTTTAAAAATTATACCCAAACACCCAAATTAAAAAAAAAAAAAAAAAAACAATCTTACCAAGTAAAAATTACTCAGTTGTCTTAAGTACGAAAAAAAAAAAAAGGATTAAAATATCCATGAACACCCTAACAGGATATGCTTTTACACAGTTAGGGAAATCACTTTATGCCATTAGGGATCATATAGATGAATTTAAGCTTTTAAAAGAATATTTCTCATGCATAAAGTATCCTTAGAATTGTATTACACCTCAAAGTACTACAGATAATCTCTACTTTTAAAATGTGTGGACTAAGGGAACCATCAGAGATGAAGTCAATTGATTCTGTTCGTATTTGTATTTTCAGTACATTTGATGCTGTAGGAAGCTAAGTTTCATTAATTCACTTACCTTTGCTTCATTTTCACTTAGATATCTTATGGGCATCTCAAATGCATTATGTTCAAAACTGACTTTTGCTATTTCCCTGACAATCTACTCTTCCTTTGACATTTTCATTCTACCATCTGGCACTTCATTTCCCCCAAATTCTTAAGGCAGGATGTTAGGAATCTTCTTTGCCTCCTTTTATTCTTGTTCCCCACATCTGACCCAGTGCTATCATTTCTGCCTGTGAAATATAGACTGACTCTATTTATTTCCATCTTCTCTGCCATAGCTTTAGTTGTAAGCTGGGTCCTTTATCACTGGGGACACTCAAAGAGCCTTCACACTGGTCACCTAACACTACTACTATCCTCCTCTAAGTCATTTTCTACTTATAAGCAAGAGTAATCTTTCAGTTTGGAGTGCACATTCCTATTTAAGTCCTTTTGTGCATTTAACACAATCTCTTTACATTTGAAACAATAAAAATAGTTTTAAGAAAAAAATTAAAAAGAGACTCACAAAGCCCTGCAGGAATGTTATCTGCCAGCCTTTCAAACCGTCTCCACTACCAACGTTTAGAAGATTTCAGACCCATGACTAGCCTAGTTACTGAAAAGTTCTTCTCTGCCTGAGGGCTTTTGTATTTGCTGTCTTATCTCCCTAGGATTCCTTCTTTTCTCCCTTTCTTTCTATTATTTTTTTATGTTAAATGTTTTCATTTGTGTACATTTATTTGCCAAAATATGAAAATTTAAGTTTTATATAAATAACATGCCATTTTAAAGATTATCTTGTTAATGCAGATTCACTATTTTTTTTCCATTTACTTAAGTATAATTGAACTATAATCAACCACACACAAAGTGAACGCCATAATGAACTTTGGTGTCCATCACCAGCTCAACATGATGGACATCTCCATTACTTCCAAAAGCCTCCTTGTTTCCTCTGTGGTCCTTTCCCTTCTCTATGTTTACCCTCATCATTCCTATATCCAGATAATCATGTTCTGCTCTCTGTAATTATAAATTAGTTTGCATTTTTATAAACTTTTAATTCATGGGATCTTATAGAATGTACCTTTTTGTACTGAAAGGGTGAGTTCTGGCTTCTTTTTCTCAGCCTAATTATTATGCCCATGTTGTTGCACATATCCAACAGTTGTTCATATTTATTGCTAATTATCATTCCATTATATAGATATACCAAAATTGGTTTAGCTATTTACCTATTGATAGATATATAGCAGTTTCCAGTTTAGGTCTATTAAAATTTTAAGTTTCTGTGATAAGTAGTTTGTGAGTCTTTATAGGAGTGTATGTATGAACTTCTTTTGGGGAAATCCAGAGAGTAGAAGAGCTGAATTCTATGGTATGTGCACTTTTAATGTTTTAATATATTCAAATATTTTCAAAGTGGTACCGTTTTACATTTCCATCACAGAGGATGAGTTCCAGTTCCTTCAATATCCTTCTCAAAATGTAGGGTAGTCAGTCTTATAATTTTAAATTTAGAATTGGGCAATGCCACACAGTATAATTTTCTTGTGAAGAAACCTGGCAGATATTGCTTTAATAGTGTGATCAAATATCATAAGCAATCAGTTAAACCAATATCCTGTACCCTCTGATATATTACACTAAGAAGAACAGGAGGTCAGTTAGTAGTTTTCCTGACAAAAATGCAGAAACTGAATATAATCATAAGACAATGCATGTGAACCAAGCTGAAGGTGACAGTCTACAAGATAACTGGTCTGTACTTGATAATTATTAAGGCCATGAAAGAGAAAGACCAAAGAGCTGTTTAAATTTAAAGCATTAAAGGCTCAGGAGAACTAAATTAAATGTGTAAATATTATTCGATGAAATTCTCAAATGGAATTTTTTCCTTTTGTTATCAATAATTTTATTGGGATAATTGGCAAAATTTGTATATAATTTACATTATAGTAATTGTACTATGCAAAGTTAACTTTATAATTTTTATAATTGTATTGAAGTTACATAATTCAGTGTACTTAGGAAACACACACATGCAAGCATACAAAGAAAAGCAACAATGAGACAAATGTGGGTAAATATTATCAACTGAGGAATCTGGGTCAAGTGTTAACTCGAGTTCTTTCAGTACTTTTGCAACTTTTCTGTAGGTCTGAAATTATTGCACTCTATAAAATTATTTTAAAAATTGTCATGATGCCTAAGAACTTTGAACTAAAGAAAGCTAACCCTTTAGATAGAGATAGATAGATATATAGATAGATAGATAGATAATCAGTACATATTTATTTAAAATGCCCAAAAGAAAGAAAAATGTTACCAATATTTACCTGTAAAGAATGGAATTGTGATTGCAACTTTTCTTCGTTATACATTTCGATTTTATCTAAATGTTATATTAGACATCCATTATTTTTATCATCTGAAAAAAAAATGTTAAATGTAATTACATACTTTAAGGCCAAATAGCCATTTCTTAAAACTGAACACATATTATTCTCTTTTTTCCTCTTCCTCAGATAATTAACATGTACTTGAGTTCTACTGAAGACTGTTTTAACGTTTAAGATAACTTACTTCTGAGATCATAGTCTGAGACAAGGCCATTTTACTTCTTTATATTTGCAATTCTCTGGAAGCAAGAAGGACTGATGAGAATAGGGAACTATGAGTGAAATGGTCTTGTTTAAATCTATTTCCTAGCAGTGTGATTCCAAATACTCTCATTTTTCAGTTCATTTTTCAAATAGGGAAAACATTGGTATTGCATAGGAGTTATTATGGTGTAAGAGCCCTAATTGAGGAGATAGCTAAGATGGCGGCTAGCTGAGAGCCATTAAGGTGTTCAAGTATTTTCACCTGAATCTTTTTATGCCCGTGAACACTGCGTGACGCACCTGTAAGCTCGAGCTGTTAGCACGTGTCCTTGTTAAGGCAAAAGGTATTTAACCGGGTGAGGGTTAGTTAGTTGGTGGTTGGAGTTGGAGTTGGAGAGGTTGTTGGAGACGGAGAGAGAAGAATAAAAGAACTTTTTCATTTCCATCCTGCCTCCGAATTTTCTCCTGTGGCGTTGTTGCTGCAAGCGGCAGCCGCAGGTGGCAACATTATAGACTGAATTTTATCCCCTTAAAAGTCTGTAGGTTGAAATTTCAATCTATAAACCTCAAACTATGGCCCTATTTTGGACATAAGGATTTACAGTGGTGACAAAGTTAAAATGAGATCATTAGGGTGAGTCCTAATCCAATATGCCTGGTGTCCTTCTTAGGAGATGAAATCTGGATACAGGGGAAGGTGTGATGAGAAGTAAGAAGACAGCCCTTTGTGACCAAGGAAGGAGGTCTGGAGCAGCAGATCCTTCCCTCACAGGCCTCAGAAGGAAGCAACTTGCCAACAACTTAATCCCATACTTTCAGCCTCCAGAAATGTGCACAAATACATGTCTGTTGTTGAAGCCACCTGACCTGAGATATATTTTTATGGAACACTAGCAGACTAATATGGATTTACAAGGAATATTCAGTGAGATCACACAGGTAAAGTCCTAGCAAGTGCCCGGCACAAAATTAACAATAAATAGCATTTATCATTATTGTTTTTAAAATATAGAAGTCTTTGTGATTAGCTACAGATTTTTCTCCTGAATGGAAATCACAAAATGACATATGATTGTATTTTTTTTTTCATTCTTAAAACAAATCAGACTATGAACTGAAAACCTCTCTTGAAATAACTATATATTAAAAGTGATCTTAAACTTAATTTAGCCTTGGTCTTCTTCCTTTATTGTGCCAAGAACTGGAAGATTATATAATCTTTGTCCATGTCAAAAATAAATCAGAGGCAAAACCATAATTATAGTAGAAATCTCCAGATTTTCATTTCAAGAATTATTTTAGAATTCAGCATGTTTTTCATAGCTATGTTTGTTGTATCTGATAAAATTGCATTTTTGCTGAATAAAAATTGTTTTGTCTCTTTCCTTCTCCTCAAAATGTATTTGTATTCCCCTATATTATTGTAAAAAATAAACCTTTATTGTTTAAATTACTTTTGTTGTACAGGAAATATTTCTGTTTTTTGAATAGGAAGATATACCAGACAGACCTCTTCACATTCTAGGAAGCAGCAGAAGCCTTCCTTTGAAGCAGGCACAGTTATATTTATTGCCATGGAACCTGTCTGAGTTCCATTTTAAAAGCCAGGTCAAGCCAGGTGGCCAAATTGGGATGGGACAGAAGTAAAAATGTGTGAGCCCAGGCGAATTCTTAGGCAGCCTGATGTCATGCACTTGAGGATGGGAGTGACAGACTGCACTTGACTAAGAGGCAACCAAGGTCAATAAACAGTGCTTACTAGATCTGAGAGCCAAATCAGTAGGCAGAATGATCGACTGCTCTGGAAGCAGAGTGAATTGAAAGCATATCGGAAAATGACCCCCCAAATGAATCAGAAAATTGAGCAAAGTAGAAACAGGACTAGAGTGATACAGATAATAGAAATAGTAATAAATATGCAAAGACATCTTTTTTTTTTTTTTTTTTTTTTTTTTTTTTTTTTTTTTTGGTACTGGGGATTGAACTCAGGGGCACTCAACCACTGGGTCACATCCCCAGCCCTTTTTTAATTTTATTAGAGACAGGGTCTCACTGAGTTGCTAAGTGCCTCGCCATTGCTGAGGCTGGCTTTGAACTCATGATCTTCTTGCCTCAGCCTCCCACATGCTGGGATTACAGGCATGTGCCACTGCTCCTAGCTCAGAGACATCATTTTATGCAATGTCATATCTGTAGAGCACTGAGGAACAATTCTGAAAAGAACCATCCAAGATTGGAGGGAATGTGTTCTTTCATTAATTTGTTAGCCACTTACAGCAATTCTGATTATTCAGATGACAGCAAGGGCAAAGCAGAAAGAAAAGGCAGAAATACAAGAAAATAGTAATTATTCAACCTGTAATGTTATTCCAGGTCCTCCTTCCTCAGCATGGCTCCCTTTCCTGAGGTTGGGAAAGCCTAATCTTTATTTGCAATATCAAGTCCACATCAACATCAAGAACTAATCCTGAATATGGAAAGGAGAAATCTACAAAACTTTACAATCATTCAATATTTCCATTAATGTGGTGGGTTTGACTTAGAGACCCAAGAACTGAGCCTCTGCCTTGTTCCTGTGGCCTTGACCCTATCACCAGGTCTTCAAATGGGCCCATTCTTTGGGCCTCCTCGTCCAGGCACCTTTGTGGATTGCTAATATCATACAGTGCCCGGGTTTGAAATCCTACTTTGTCCTCGCCAGTCCCCCAGGAATAACAGCCCTATACCTAACAGCCAGATTTATGACTAAGTTCTGACTTCTCCTTTTACCCAAGGAATCCTGAATCGTTTGGCTCTGTGCTGCTTGTTGGCCAGAGGGGCTATCTGCTCCAGGTTCTGTTCCCTCTGATGCTAGATGGTATCTTTTTTTTTTTTTTTAATATTTATTTATTTGCTTTAGCTGTACACAATGGGTTTATTTGTATGTGGTGCTGAGGATCGAACCCAGGCTGCGCACGTGCCAGGCAAGCACTCTACCGCTGAGCCACAACCCCAGCCCCCAGATGGTATCTTGAGTAACCTCTTACTCTACATTACAGGTTTTGTTTTGTTTTATTTATGAGGAAGTCTCCTGTATAGGCCTTCTTTACCATCTTTCCCAGCTTACTGCTTTGTATCATATTTTCTCTTCCCTAACTTGGTACTTCCCTGCTTGGTCAGTAATTCAGTTTCTAGTTCTATGGTGTCTTCAGATTCTAGAAGAGCCTTGAATTTGGAGATAGACTAAAAATACACTAACACTCCAGCCTTAGAAATACACCTTCTTAATCCTTCCCCTGTGGCCACCTGATATATCCAGAAACCATCTACCACCAAGAGGGAAGAAGTATTCTCAGTGGCTGTGTAGGATAAGCTATAGAATACATTAGGCTGTGGTGAAATACACCTCCAAATCTCAGTGGTTTAAAACAAATACAAAAGAAACACTTACTCCTTTCTAATATTATACATATCTGGGGTTGTTAGGAATAATCTGTACTCCTAACCTTAGTCTCTCAGAGCAGCCACTATCTTAAATATTTCCAACCACTATGACAGAGGCAAAGAGAAAATTTTCTCATGTGTCATACACACTACTAGATATGCAACCAGGAAGTGACACACAAACTTCTTTCTAAAATGTATTAACCAGAATTAGTTACTTGACCTCACTAAAGCCCAAAGAGGTCTCCCAAAATGGAAATGACAAAATGTTTTGAATGGGGAGAAGTGGAGATTGCGTCAAACAGCACTAATAACTATCACAGTGACCAAGCTAACATCACAAAAACCTGAATATGCCAAAGTCAGGAAACACAAGGGAAAAGGAGGAAAATAAACACCAGTGATCAAAAAATGAAATATAGCAGTGAGCTGCTAAAGTGGTAGAGGCACAGATAAAATACAGAGATAACAAGCATCTTAAATGACAGAAAAGACATGACACTGAAAATGGGAAGTAATCACTAGAACACAGGAAAGTGTAGCCATCTGAAAGCAGTGACAGACCAAGTCCTCCATACTCCAGTATGCTCCAAAGTTACTGCCTGCTCATATTCATTAACTAGTGTTCCAGCAACAGAAGTTCACAGGGATAACTAAGGAGCTCAATTATATTCACTTGACTTTTGGCAAGACACGTGAATAGTTTCCATGTCAAATCTGGAAACTGAGGTATGGGATAATGCCTTACAAGGCAACAGTGGGTTGAAGAGTAGGCTAGGAGAGATCTTTGGAATACAGATGCACATTTCTTCCACTTTAATGGAATGAAGAACAAGCATTTCAGGTGAAGAGACTTTTGTCAGGGAGTTGAGTTTTGAATTTAAGAGTTTCTGCTTTCCAGTCACCTGGAACACCCTGGAAGGGGAAACCCCGAGGGGCCAAGACTCGCACAGCATGCCTAAGGTTGTGGTGAGATGCAGTGTCTTGAAGTCGGTTTTAGAAATCTTTTCCATTTAGGGGCTTCATTAAATTCCAATGGAATGATTTAAAAAAATTTTTATTGTATATCTTCTTAGATATACATGACAATAGAATCCAGTTTGATAGAATTATATAAGCATGGCATACATCTTATTCTACATAGAACCCCATTTTTGTGGATGGGTACCATGGTGGGTTTTCACTTAAGTATTTTAATATATGTATCTAATTATGTTAGACTTATTCTACCATCTTTCCTGTTCCCATCTCTGCTCCCTTCCTTTTATTCCCCTTGGTCTATGTGGGACAGGTCACTCAGAAAACACACCAAGTCCCAGTTTTGTCCAAACCGAAGAGTCTTTATTTAGCTGGCTTGCCGGCAACTGTTCCCCACAGGAACCATAAATGTCTATGCAAGGAACAGCCCCAAGCCTGAGCATATTAGGATATTTAAAGAAAAAGAAGACCATACCTGGGTTGATCTAGTTGCAAGCAAGCAGGTACAGAAGCTGTATTGGGCAGTTAGTGAGACAATGCAATGGGTACATTGGTATTTCCCATGGGAATTTCCAGGTTGGCATAGCAGCAAGCAAGCAGAAGAGAAGTGGTTCAAAACATCCCTAGTTGTGCATAAGTTAAAGAATGTTTACTAACATCTAGACAATCAATCTCTGACAGGATACATTGTCCAAGAAAAACGGGAACCAAAGAGAGAACACTTTTACATTATATAAGAATTGCCATTTTGTGTTGCCAAACATGCTATGCTAAGCAACTGTTGATGGGTACAAAGGTGAGGCTTTCCCTAGGAGAAGCATTTCTTACATGATGTGGAGTCTCAGGGCAAAATGGAGTCTGTATGTTCATTGCCCATATAGCCTGGCCTATAACAGTCTAGTCTATTGAACTTCTTTTCTACCCCTCTCCCCTTTATTGTGGTTTAGCTTCTGCCTATCAGCAAGAAGAATTTGATGTTTGGTTTTTGGAGCTTGGTATATTTTCACTTAGCATGATATTCTTCAGATCTATCCATTTACTGGAAAATGTCATAAAGTCATTCTTCTTTATGGCTGAGTAATATTTTATTGTATATACATTTATACCACGATTTCTTTATCCATTCATCTGTTAATGGGCATCTAGATTAGTTCCATAATGTAGCTTTTGTGAATTGTGTTGCTATAATCATTGATGTGGCCATGTCGCTATAGTATGCTAATTTTAAGTCCTTTGGGTATATGCGAAGAAGCAGGATAACTGGGTCAAATGGCGGTTCCATTCCTACTTTTTTGAGGATTTTCCATACTGCTTTCCTGAGAAGTTGTACCCCTCTGAAAAACAATGGGTGATTTTCAAACTTCTGAAATGAAGCAGTCTTCAATATGGTTGTTATGAGCATTATATGAGGAAATTCTAGCTTGTGGTTTAGAAAAGGTTGAAAAATACACAAGTTATTAAGGACCTTTTAAAGATTTCAAACTAAACTGGAAATGGGTAATAACACCTTAATTAGTTCTGAATTTAATTACTTAAAAATAACAATGATAGTTAGAACAGGATTGGGACTTTCAGCATTTGAATCTATAGTCATTTGTGTCTCTCCCATCTCCAAGAACCATTTTAAACAAGATACATGACAAATAACACTTTTTAAAAAAGTTAAAACAATGAAGACCAGGGAAGCCCTTAGGTAATGAAATGAAAATATCTTTTAAGATGTATGTCTGGAGTCAACAAAAGCAAGGGGCAGGCAATAGGGTTTTATCCTACTAGATAAAAGTATAAAAGCTAACATTTATTGGGTTACTTGCATATGTATAAAAACATTTGGAAGAATATAAAATGTAATAACGTTTTCTATATACATACTGGGCTGGGAAGAGTGCTATGGAATAAAATTTGGTAGGATGAAGAAAGGGATTGGAGGGAGAAATAATTTTTCAATTGAAGACATACACATACACACACCTATCATGTACACACACATACAGATGATTTTGGTCTTGTACATATCTTACATAGTCAAAAATTTTCAGATGTAGTGTGTAACAATAAAATGAATTAAAGCAAAATAATGGTGAAGACCACGTAATGAATCTGGTATAAGGTTGAGCATTGGGATATTTGGATATAATTAGCATGTGATCTATAGCACATAACACTTTTTCAAATATTACAATATTTTCCTAAAAAGACCAATGGGGTTTCAACACCTAATATTAATGATTTATGGAGTATAATAAGCCAAATAAAAGTGTCAGACAGGCGAGTAAGCACCAAATTCATTTTATTTTTTCAAGAGTGATTCAGAGAACTTTCCAATTCATTTGTTAGAGCTTTGTAATTTATCAATGATTTGACCAATTCACCAACTTCAAGTAGTCTGAGTGAATGCTGTTACTTTCTCAAGTACAGGTACTTGAGAAAAGTTATGGTTTAACTGAGCCACAGTTTATCTGAATGAACTCAGCTTTATAAATCCTCCCTGTGGTGAACTCTTCACTTAATATAATCTTAAGAGAGAAGTGGAAGACAATAAAGCATTTCACAAACCTGAAAGTCTGACATGTTTCTCAATGTTTGGATTCTTCTTATATAATATCCCAAATCCCTCACATTTCTAGCACATCAGTGGTGTCTTCTTAAGAAGCATTGCCTCCTTAGAATTCCTCATCTCCATTTCTTCAATCATCTAGGTCTTTCCTTCAAAACTCACATAAAATTCTATTTATTTTCCTTGTTTTTCTCTACCAGTCCCAACCATCTGGGCTTTCTGGAGGCTCTTATCAAGGATATTGATGTAGCCAGATACCAACTTTACATACATCATTTTCCAAGAAACCCTGAAACCACAAAGGCTTAGATAGTAAGATACTTGTTTCTTTCAAGAAATTGAGTTTTGAGATTACTGTTAGTCATCATTGATACAGGCAAATGACCTTCAAAACTGGTAGGCTGTAGAGAGGCAACACCATATACACATGCATATGAGAGAGCACTGTGCTCAGTACTCAGTTCTTATTATAAATATGCTATCAATAAGTATTAATTCAATGAAAGGATGAACACCATTAGTTTCTACATGTATATGAAAAATTACTGAGGAAATACCATCATAACTAAATTTGAGACGACTTCAAGTTTTTTTTTTTTTTTTTTTGTCAAGCTAGTAAATAGCACAAGATAGTAAATAGCATCTTCTGGAAAAATCATCAATATGTGGACATCAAAGTATAATAAGTATCGACTGTACACACAAATTTAAGCAATGTGTTTAGCAAATCAGTTAGATGAAATTCCTAGTATAATTGTGGTATCATTAAACGTCCTTACATGAGATCCCTGATTGCAAATTAGTTTATCAATTATTTTCTCAACATATGACAACCTGTCAAGGTGAAGAGTTAACTTCTCTCTCTTTTAATCCCCAGTTTTATACATTAACATGAAGGGATGTTTCATAGCATTTTTTTCCTTTGATAAGAATGGATACTTTTCCATTCCTTGATTTGAACTTGGTAATGAGTTATTAGACTGAAAGAAACAGAGTATTTGGGCAAGGCACCAACTAAAGGAATTTTATCTCATTGGTTTTACACAACCAAACTCTTGGGGCATTATCCACTGGTGTTCTCATGACTACTTCTGTGCTAGTATCCTCTCAAGGTTCCAGAGTCAAGCAGTTGTCCATGCATTATTACCAAGCCTCATCCCAGAGTAGCAATCTCACTGACTGTACTCAGTCTTCACCATGTAAGAGGTGAAGTAATCAAATTCTATGATACAATCACAGTACTTCCAAAGTTTCATTCAGGGATCTATTACTTGTTAGTAATGTTAAGCCCTAACCAGATGAAATTCAAGCAGCAATTCCGTATATAAGCAAAGATTCCTTTTCATTTCTATTATTGGTGAAAAATTGACAGTGGTTGAATTTCAAAACTATTAATGAAAGAAGCGGTTTTTGTTTGTTTGTTTTTTAAGAAACTATCTGGGCCCAAACTCTCATATTTGGATAAGAGACCACAGGCTGGGGAAATTTGAGTTCACTTTTACATTTATGATGCTTTATTAGATGTTAGAATAGAAGGTAAGTTTTCTAGTTCTTTCAGTTCTACAATTTTTTTATCATGTCATGCTTCTAGCAATAAAGTTTAAAATAAGTGATCAGATTACATTGATTATTTGAAGAAAATATGTGAGATCCTTATTTTAATTTACTTTTATGTACTATTTTCATATATACTTAAAATTCAAACTGAGGCATATTTATTAATCAATTAAATTGAATGTTGTTTTCATGATAACTTTAGTTCTTCATGATTTAGAAACTATTGTTTTAAGCAGAATTTAAAGTGTCTGAGGAGGTATTCAATTGGGAACGATGACTTGCATGATCTTTGAGGCCATGGGTTCAATTTTCACCCTGCAAAATTTTTTAAAAATTAAAAAAATAAGGTGCAATTAGTCTTAAATATTCATTATTAAAATATATATGAAATTTGTTACAGCATTAATAGAACACATTTCTGAACAATGTGCATTTTTTTTCTGGTTAAACTATTATAATTCTTTGTATATATGAAGTTGTATCTTAGAATCAATGTTTGAGATGAGCAAGGAAACATTTAGTAAAATATCAGATTCTTGTAGCCAAGCAAGTCTGTTGAATTCACTTGAAATTATAATTCTCCACTTCAATTGCAAACATCTATCAGCATTAACATGCTTTCCAAGCTTCAGTAACCTGAATAATTTATAGCAGTCATTGCAAAGAAATATCATTTTTTCTTTACAGGAAGGAGGAAATATCAAGACCCAAGATAGTTCTTTTCCTTCTAGAATTATTATTTTTAGGGGATACATATAAGTGCATTTCTTTAATGATGCACACAGTCAAATTCATTCTTAAAATTTATTTATTTTTTATTCTAAGTTGTTAGAAATGACAGTAGAATGAATAACATTTCATATTATACTTATAGAGCACACTTTTGCATACCTCTGGTTGTATACAAAGTATATTCACAGCATTTGTGACTTCATACATGCACTAAGGGTAATGCTATCCATCTCATTTTACCATCTTTTTTTTCTTCTTCTTCACTTTTTTTGCCCCCTCCCTTCCTCTCCCTCTCCACTGGCCCTTCTACTGTTCCTCTAATCCTCCCACGCTCTCCATCCCAACCCCACTACGAGTCGGCCTCCTTATATGAGAGAAAACATTTGGCATTTGGCTTTTGGGGATTGGCTAACTTCACTTAGCATTATATTCTCCATTTTCATCCATTTACCTGCGAATGTCATGATTTTATTCTCTCTTATGGCTGAGTAATACTCCATTGTGTATATATACCACATTTGCCTTATTCATTCATCTACTGAAGGGCATCTAGGTTGGTTCCACAGTTTAGCTATTGTGAATTGTGCTGCTATAAACATTGATGTGGTTGTGTCCCTATAATATGCTGTTTTTAAGTCCTTTGGATATAGACTGAGGAGCTGGATAGCTGGGTCATAAGGTGGTTCTATTCCAAGTTTTCCAAGGAATCTCCATACTGCTTTCCATATTGGCTGCACCATTTTGCAGTCCCACCAACAATGTATGAGCATGCCTTTTTCTCCACATCCTCACCAACATTTATTGTTGTTTGTGTTCTTAATAGCTCCCATTCTGACTGGTGTGAGATAAAATCTTAGAGTGGTTTGGATTTGCATTTCACTTATTGCCAGAGATGTTGAACATTTTTTCGTGTATTTATTGATTGTTGTATATCTTATTCTGAGAAGTGTCTGTTCAGTTCCTTGGCCAACTTTTGATTGGGTTATTTGGTTTTTTTTGGTGTTAAGATTTTTTAGTTCTTTATATATTCTAGAGATTAGTGCTCTATCTGAAGTGCATGTGGTAAAAATTTGTTCCTAATTAGTAGGTTCTCTGTTCACATCACTGATTGTTTCTTTTGCTGAGAAGAAGTTTTTTAGTTTGAATCTATCCCATTCATTGATTCTTGATATTAATTCTTGTACTACAGGAGTCTTATTAAGGAAATTGGGGCCTAATCCAACATGTTGAGATTAAAGCTTACTTTTTCTTCTATTAGGCATAGTGTTTCTTGTCTAATTCCTAGATCCTTGATCCACTTTGAGTTCTCTGCATGGTGAGAGGTAGAGGTTTAATTTCATTTTGTTGCATATGGATTTCCAGTTTTCCCAGCACCATTTGTTGAAGAGGCTATCTTTTCTCCAATGTACATTTTTGGCACCCTTTGTCTAGTATAAGATAACTGAAATTCTATGTGTTAGTCTCTGTGTCCTCTATTCTGTACCACTGGTCTACCAGTCTATTTGGGTGCCAATATCATGCTGTTTTTGTTACTATTGCTCTGTAGTATAATTTAATGTCTGGTGTAGTTATGCCACCTGCTTCACTCTCTTTGCTAAGTATTGCTTTAGCTATTCTGGGTCTCTTATTTTTCCAGATGAATTTCATGATCGCTTTTTCTATTTCTTTGAGGAATGTCGTTGGGATTTCTATTGGAATTGCATTAAATCTGTATAGTGTTTTTGGCAGTATGGTCATTTTGACAATATTAGTTCTGCCAATTCAAGAGCAGGGTAGGTCTTTCCATCTTCTAAGGTCTTCCATAATTTCTTTCTTTAGTGTTCTGTAGTTTTCATTATAGAGGTCTTTCACGTCTTTGGTTAAATTGATTCCCAAGTATTTTATTGTTTTTGATGCTATTGTAAATGGGGTAGTTTTCCTCATTTCCCTTTCAGAGAATTTGTCACTGATATGTAGAAATGCCTTAGATTTATGGGCATTGATTTTGTATCCTGCTACTTTGTTGAATTCATTTATGAGTTCTAGAAATATTCTGGTGGAATTTTTTGGGCCTTCTAGTATAAAATCATATCATCAGCAAATGGTGATAATTATATCACCATTCTATGTTACCTATCTATATCCCTTTACTTTTTTTCATCTGTCTTTTTGCTCTGGCTAGCATTTCGATTACTATGTTAAATAGAAGTGGTGAAAGAGGGCATCCCTGTCTTGTTCCAGTTTTTAGAGGGAATGCTTTCAATTTTTCTCCATTTAGAATAATGTAGGCCTGGGGCTTAGCATATATAGCTTTTACGATGTTGAGATATGCTCCTGTTATCCCTAGTTTCTCTAGTGTTTTGAACATGAAGGGGTGCTGTATTTTGTCAAATGCTTTTTCTGCATCTATTGAGATAATCATATGGTTCTTATCTTTGAGTCTATTGATGTGATGAATTACATTTATTGATTTCCGTATGTTGAACCATCCTTGCATCCCTGGAATGAACCCCATTTGATCGTGGTGTATTATATTTTTGATGTTTTTGTATCCATTTTGCCAGAATTTTATTGAGAATTTTTGCATCTATGTTCATTAGAGATATTGGTCTGAAGTTTTCTTTTTTTGATGAGTCTTTGCCTCATTTGAGGATCAGCGTGATATGAGTCTTATAGAATAAGTTTGGAAGTGCTCCCTCTTTTTCTATTTACTGAAATAAATTGAAGAGTGTTGGTATCAGTTCTTCTTTAAAGGTCTTGTAGACCTTGGCTGTGTATCCATCTGGTCCTGGGCTTTTCTTGGTTGGTAGGCTTCTAATGGCATATTTTATTTTGTAGCTTGAAATTGGTCTGTTCAAATTGTGTATACCATCCTGCTTTACTTGAACAGATCATAGGATTCTAGAAATTTGTCGATGCCTTCAGTGTTTTGTATTTTGTTGGAGTACAAGTTTTCAAAAACTAATTTCAAATTATTTTCTATATTTCCATAGTGTCTATTGTGATATTTCCTTTTTCATTGTATATCTTAGTAATTTGAGTTTTTTTCTCTCTTCTTCTCTTTGTTAGCCTGGCTAAGGGTCTACCAATCTTATTTATTTTTTCAAAGGACCATCTTTTTGTTTGTTCAATTTTTTCAATTGTTTCTTTTGTTTCAATTTCATTGATTTCAGCTCTGATTTTAATTATTTCCTGTCTTCTACCACTTTGGGTGTTGGATTTTTCTTTTTTTTTTTTCCTAGAGCTTTGAGATGTAATATTAAGTCATTTACTTGTTGACTTTTTCTTCTTTTGAGGAATGAACTCAATATAATGAACGTTCCTTTTAGAACTGCCTTCATAGTGTCCCAGAGATTTTGATATGTTGCGTCTGTGTTCTCATTCACTTCTAAGAATTTTTTAATCTCCTCTTTGATGTCATCTGCAACCCATTGTTCATTCAGTAGCATATTATTTAGTCTCAAGGTGTTGGAGTAGCTTTATTTCTTATTTTACCATTGATTTCTAATTTCATTCCATTATGGTGTGATAGAATGCAGGATAGTATCTCCATTGTTTTATAATTTCTAAGAGTTGTTTTGTGGCATAATATATGGTCTTTTTTAGAGAAGGTTCCATGTGCTGCTGAGAAGAAAGTGTATTCGCTTGTTGAAGGATAAAATATTTTATATAAGTCAGTTAAGTCTAAATTGTTTATTGTATTTTTGAGTTCTATAGTTTCTTTGTTCAGCTTTTTTTTGGAAGATCTATCCAGTGGTGAAAGGGGTGTGATAAAGTCTCCTAGGATTATTGTGTTGTGGTCAATTTGACTCTTGAACTTGAGAAGAGTTTGTTTGATGAATATGGATGCTCCATTTTTTGGGGCATATATATTTATAATTGTTAAGTCTTGTTGGTGTATGTTTCCCTTGAGCAGTATATAGTGTCCTTCCTTATCCCCTTTGATTGACTTTTGATTGAAGTCTACTTTATTTGATATGAGAATGGATACTCCTGCTTGTTTCCTCAGTCTATGTGAGTGGTAGGATTTCTCCCAACTTTTCACCCTCAGCCTATGGATGTCCTTTCCTATGAGATGAGTCTCTTGGAGGCAGCATATTGTTGGCTCTTTTTTTTTTTTTTTTTGATCCAATCTGCAAGTCTATGACTTTTGATTGGTGAGTTTAGGCCATTAAAATTTAGAGTTATTATTGAGACTTGTTTTGTATTCCCAGCCATTTTTGTTTATTTTGGTATTTAAAATGACATGGTTTCTCCTCTGATTGTTTTTTCCTTTAGTGTAATAACTCCCTCTGCTGATTTTCATGATTGCTTTTCATTTCCTCTTCATGGAATATTTTACCTAGGATGTTCTGTAGTGCTGGCTTTCTAGTTATAAATTCTTTTAACTTTTTTTTTTTATCATGGAAGGTTTTTATTTTGTCCTCAAATCTAAAGCTTAATTTTGCTGGGTATAAGATTATTGGTTGGCATCCCTTTTCTTTCAGAGCTTGGTATATGTTGTTCCATGATCTCTTGGCTTTGAGTGTCTGAGTTGAAAAATCTGCTGTGATATGAATTGGTCCCCATATATGTGATCTGATTTCTCTCTCTTGTTGCCTTTAAAATTCTATGTTTATTCTGTATCCTAGGAATTTTCATTATAATGTGTCTTGGTGTATATCTGCTTTAATTTTGTACATTTGGTGTCTTGTAAGCCTGTTGTTTTTGGTTTTCCAATTCATTCTTCATGCTTGGGAAATTTTCCAATAATATCTCATTGAAGAGATTGTGCATTCCTTTGGTTTGAAACTCTGTACCTTCCTCTATCCCAATTACTCTTAAATTTGGTCTTTTGATGCTGTCTTGGATGTTCTGTTCATGGTTTCTTCCTATCTTCTTTGTGTGGTCAACTATATTTTCAAGATTATATACTTTGTCTTCATTGTCTGACATTCTATCTTCCAGTTGATCTACTCTGTTGGTGATGCATTCTATTGTGTTTTTTATTTGGTTAATTGCTTCCTTTATTTAAAGGATTTCTGACTGGTTTATTTTCAGAGTTTCTATCTCTTTTTTGAAGTAATCTTTTGCTACCTGTATTTGCTCTATTATATCTTTGTTATAGTGGTCAATTTTTGCTTGTATTTGCTCATTTAGGTCATTCTTTAATTCATAGATCATTTTAATTATGAACCTTCTGAACTCCTTCTCTGACATTTCATTGACTTCACTGAGCATGGGTTCTGTTATTGTAGTATCCTCGTTTGTTTGGGGTATTTTCCTCCCTTGTTTTTTCATGTTGTCTATTTGCCTTTCTTTCTTGCAGTGTAGATCTGAGATATTACAGTTTCTACCCTATATTCTTGAGATATCCGTGCAGGTTGTCTGTGGCTCCCCTTAATGTTGGGCTTTCAGAACCTGCCTGTGTCCCTCAAAGTATGCTACCTAAGCTGGGTCCCATGTGGGTTGGTGTGAGCTCAACTGGTTGAATCTGAGCTCCTGCAGTAGTCTGCTGGTTGGAAGAGGTGGTCCTCTGAGCAGAGCTCAGTGAAGCTGTCCTAGACCTGCCTGAGTTCTGGGAGTGTGGACTGGGCTGACCTGGGCCCATCTGTGCTTGGGTGGAGGTTGGCGGAACAGCCCTGAGCCCAGCCACACTCAAGTGGATATCAACATGACTGACCTGGGGCTGGCTGTGCTAGGGTGGAGGTCAGCAGGATTGACCTGAGCCTGGCTGCACTCCAGTGTAGGTCCCAGGAACTGTCTTTGGCCCACCTGCACTCAAGCAGAGTTGGGCGGGTCTGTCCTTGAGTCTCCTGCTCTGGGGTGGAGGTTGGTGGGACTGACTGGAGCCTGGTCGCAAACAAGGGGAGGTTAGCGGGACTGACTTGGGCCTGGCTGCACTAGTTTGGAGGTCAGCAGGACTGACCTGGGCCTGGCTGCGGTAGAGTGAAGGTCAGCAGGATTCACACAGTCAAACTGAAATAAAATCAGAGTTGTACAGAGACATTGAACAGAAAGTAGACCTTATCATAGTTTAACTAAATGGAGCTCATTCTCTAAAAAAAAAAAAAAAAAAAAAAAAAAAGGAACTGTTTTGATCAGTGTGAACTTGAATAGATATTAACTTTTGCAAAATAATATAACCCAAGGCATTAGAAACTAACAGAGGGTTCTCTAGAAGCTAGTATATATGCCATAGTGGTTTTCAATGTTCACTCACAGACAGAGAAAGAACTAGTCCCAAAATTAATGTAAGCTGCAAAAAGTAAGATGATCCACTGAGAAGAGTTTCTGGTGTGTTGGAAGAAAAAAACTACATTGGGTAAAGTTAACTCTAAGACACAATAGAAGTTATCCGTAAATTATCACTCCTATTCATAAGGATATTTTGGGAGCTATAGTTTCTTTTTTGAGAAAAGAAAATGAATCATCAAGTGTAAATAATTTTTACTTCAGAGGAAGAGGTGAGATTCAAATCTAGAGAATCTGATGTAAATTATTAAGTATAGATCTATATGCTAAATTTGTGGGGATCTACTGACTAAAGACAAAATTTTAGAAGTCAGAAAAGTCTGAGATCATATCCATTTCTATCACTTGTTCTCAGGATATATTCAATAAATTAATGAATTGTTGGTCGCTGTTTCTTCATGTATTGATTAAATCCTAGTTACTAACATTCAATTTCAATCTACTGTGGTAACTGTGGATGATCATCTTTATATCAATAAAAGGTTTTGATACAAATCTTGAAGCTGCAGAAGTTAGTTTCAAAGAATGAAAGAAATGGAGTTGAATTTGTATCTAATACATACTTGGAAAATCTATAAAAAGACTAGATCTTTACACTTCTGTCTTCTAGTTTTATTTTCTTTTAAAATATTTCTGTATCAATCTTGACATAAAGTTTTTAAATTTAAATGATGAGTTATCAATTCAGGAATTAATTCTGTTCCATTAATTTTAAAACAATCTATTGAATACAAAGTAAATGAGAGTTACTATAAGCATAAACATTTTAAGTATTCATGAATCAATTTCTTCTTGCTATCTACACCACAGTAAATATCAGGAAAACTTTTCAATCATATTCTGAATGTTATATGCATGTTATTATTTATGTAGCATTATTTTTTGTACACACACACACACACACACACACAAACAGTTATTTATTCTATATTTCTCCAAGGCATATTTACCTAATAGAAGTCTACAAATAAGTTGAAAAGTGTGGTGAAAACATTCAGCAATCTGTACCTACTCTTCAGAGAGTTGTTCCATGTTCAGGGCAATTAATGCTTGTGTTAGTATCGGAAAGGTCAGATGGGGCAAAGGAAGAATGTTCAGAATAATATGATGTTACAGCTGCTCATAACAAAAGGGCAGTTCAGATTTCCAGTGAAATTGACTCTGGAGCTCTCTCATCTCTTCTATTGATGTGGTTAACATGGACTAGTTTTTTTTTTTTTTTTTCTTTTTTCTTTTCGAGTATTCTTAGCTTTATAAAAAAAAAAAAAAAAAAGTCAAATAAAATAATGGGTAAAAGTGGGACCTAAAAACAAGAGTACAGCCTTTCCCCTACAATCGTGTAAGAGAGGCATTATGAGAGCAGGTGTTCAGTGGCCTGGATTTAGCTAAATTTAGTTCTGACAATGACTCACTGCTGAAAAAGTTCGACCTATTCAATTTTAAAAATAGTATTTTTTTTAATAAGCTGGTCCAGGGTGAAGTTGACCTGATATCACACATTAGTGACATAGTTTTTATTTAAGTATTTTTTTCCTGTGATTTGTTCAATTATTGAGAAGAGCAGGAAATCCATCTAAAGTTTACTTATTCTCCTCTCCTTTATCTACAGCTTCTCTAACATGCCTATGCTCTGCTCATTTGGGACAAGACTGTGTGTCTTCTTGCTTGCTTGAAGATTGCAGGTTGTTGCTATGTCCATCAACTTGGTTTCCTCAACGATTTGCAGAGTACAAGACAGCAGGTCCTCTCCCTATCCACTGGGATGTGATGAAGCGGCAGCCAGAAAAGCAGCTTTGTATTTACTGCTGCAGAGTAAAATTTCTAGAACCCTGTCAGTGGTCTTTCATTGGTTTTACTGAATTTTGGAACATCATTCTAAGCACAGAAAGCACGATTTCTCCACCATTTCTGACTAACACAGCCTAAGCAGAAGACTGATCTATTGACATTTTACAGCTTCCAAAGTATATATGTGATTTACATCAACTATTTCACGACATTTACTACTAATCCATCTGCCCTTCATTACACTGTGAATCAACGCATACTTGCCTTCTTTCTCTTCCCTTTTATGATACATTGTTACTCTTCCTCTTCCAAGATGCTTCTGTTTTCTAAACTGACCATTGGCATTTGAACACCTATCCCCTCAGTACTCAGTACTTTCTGCACGTTTTGTACACCTCTGTCTCTCAATTTTTTAATATGTTCTGGGAAACGATTCATTCTTTATTTTGTGTTTGTCCTTCATGTAGATTACATCCAGAGCCTTGAAGATACCACCTTACTGTCCATCTAGAGAACATTCTGGAAATGGGCATATCCTCTGTTCTTTAAAAGGAACTAAAGCCTAGTGTGTGGCAATATCTGGGCCAAATTCTCACAGATATCTTCAGCTTTTCTGTTAGATTTATAGGAGAGTTCTGCCTACACAGTTACTTAAATTTACAAAAGCTTGGTTCGCTTTTCCTTCCCAACATCTATGTATCTTAAAAATCAACTTATATAATGCATAAATTATTTATTAAATTCTTTCACACAATCTGATGTTCTTCAATTCTCATGTGTATACGCAATCATGCTCCTTTCATTGTTTTCAATTAGCTCATGTAAAACACTTATTAAAAACATGCTTTTAGTTTTTATTCTCTTTTAAACAGTTATATTAGAAATTCAAAAAGTTCTTTATGTAAATAATCATATTTAATTTCATCAGTAGTCCTACAAGATAAATTATTATCACTGGTTCTTCTTCTTCTTCTTCTTTTTTTTTTTTTTTCAAATACAAAGACTGAGGATAAATACTTTGTTTAAAGATATACAATCAGTAAAAGAACATGAGAAACCTCTAATTCAAGAATGTGTAATTGAATATCCTGTACCATTAATCAATCATGCACATGGCCTAAACTTTGCTTAACTCTATTATGAAAGTAAAAAATCCAAGTTGAGGACTATAAGAATGAATATAAGCTAGAGTTTAAAAAGAAGAAGACTGTTTTTCCATTCATCAGGCTGAATGGAAGTTTGGATACAAACCTAGTCCAGCCCTGGAATTAATGGGAAACATTATTTCCCCAAGAACATAGTATAATATGCCATAACAAACTTCTCTTCACAAAATTTCTGTTGGCCTACCAATGGTGTCCCCACAAAATTTTTACCTTTCTCATTTGTTACTGGGGACACCAGATTGCTCTTGCTCGGATACCTTCACCTCGTGACAGTACCTAATCATTGTTAATCCTAGATTCTCCCAATCTTCCTAGAAGCAGCACCTAGGCCAGAGTTAATGCCCTCTTCCCTTAAATGCTTTTCACAATTATTTATCAAGGCCTAAAGCTTTAGGAAAATGCTTCCTTGCTCTCTCTTGCCATGTGGCATAGCACAGTTTTTCTGAGCACCCTGCTGCAACAAGCCAATAAATCTGACTTTGGATTTGTACTTGGTGGCTTTGGCTGATTAAGAGCTTAACAATGCATAGTGAATTAATACACATAAGTAATTTCCAGAGGAAGAAAATCAAATAGACATGAAATGTTTGAAAAAACACTTAGTGGATCTCAAAATAAAATGCAGATTAAAATGTTATGGTACTTCCATTTGTCAATTTTGTAAAGATACTTAAAACACTAAATATGCTGTATTATCACCATCTTGAGGTAAAGGAGAGTTGGCATGTATCTGCTTATACAGGCAAGTGGAGTTCTATGTAACTTCAGATTTTCTAGATGGAAATTTGAACTTAAAATATTTCCATCTCAACCTAACTTTTAATAGGTCAAAAATAAAGTACAGAAAAATTTTAGTAGGAGATTTGTAGCAACACTTCCATAAAATAAAAAATGATATAGTAGTTCCCAAACAGGAATTTTGATAAATGAATGATGTTACATGTGTAAATGGAATTTTATGACAACAAAAATCTTTTTGTAAGTTAGTATTTACTGACATGATTTGTTGTTAAGTTAAAGACAATTTATAGAACAGTACATACAGGAAATCAAAACTTCATCACAAATTTGAGATTCATGTGTGTGTGCATGGAGATAAAGATATAGATATTAATCAAAATGATTTTAAAGATTGCTTCAGAGTGGAGAATTATAGGTGACATATCTCTTTTTTTTGTACTTCATATGCATTCCATCACATACTTCCTTTTGAAGCAAACTATGAAAATGAATAGCAATTAATCTGAAACCCACAAATATTCAGCCATTGCTTCAGGCAAAAATAAACTTAAAAGGCAACATTTTCAGTATTTCTTACTGGCAAAAACTTATTACTGGCACTAGTTAGCAAAATCCATCTCACAAGTCTGATATCCCCATTCTGCAAACCAGATATCCTCAATGCAACAGATAGCAATATTTTAGGGAAAGGGAAGACTGATATGAGTTAAAAATGAAAGGTCAGTGAAATTCTGACCTATTAACCTAAAGTTAATCCATAATCTATAGAGCATATTTATTTACATTCACTTGATTTATGCTACCACATGGTCAAAGAAAGTATAATAAACCTGCTACTGATCACACTATGCTGGAAGTTCCTCTCTACCTACACTCTCACTTCCAAAGAGGAGTCCAAACTACTTAGTTATAAGCTACAATATGATAATCAAAGACAGATAAAGTGTAGTGACAGCCTCTGTTTATACCTGTCCTTGGTTGCTTATGGGAATGAAGAATAACTGAAGTTGTTTTGGTTAAACATGCCTCAATTTTTGTTTTGTGCAGCACAGGATAATATTATATTTATGATAGCTTGCTTTTCTTTCTTCACTCCTTTCTCTTGTCTTTCCTAAACAATTTTATTCCTAAGCCCATTAGATGAGTCAGTTAGGTAAGTGTTCATGTGGTGTACATGTCTGGTGTGTAGAGGTTGTGGGTCTATTGAGACAACAGTGACCTGCCATAAGGTATCACAACCCAAAAGAAGTAAAACATATTTCCGTGCAGGTGGGTGGCAGTTATGATATGAAATCTGTTACATCATGAAGATTGATTGAATGTGTAAATGTATTAAGGTTAATAGCAAAGAGGGGGAATAAAACAGAACCTTACAACATTAGGATGAAATAAAATGCATTGCATCAATTTGTAATTTTAAACATATGTGCATACTGATAGGTGGTGACGTGTGTGTCAGCAGTGCACGTGCATAAATACGTACATGTGTATACCGTAGCCTTCCAGAGACGGCATGTGAGTAATGATACTCAATAGAGCTGAGCACTCGCAGGGCTCACATCTTGGTATCTAAATAGCATTTTCCACTTTAAGATCTTGGATTCAGGGGATGATACAGGGAAAATACAACATAGACTTGCAACACCTTGTTTGTCAGAAAGTTAATAAATGAACAAAGAAACATGAAGATACAAAAAATTTTTAAAGGAATCCTACTAACCAATTCTGAAATAATTTGAGCATCAAAATAAATAATGATAGTCACAGATTATTGCCTAAAACATAAAATAGAAATCCTTCAGCATATACTGATAATAAATAAAAATATATAAATAGGGGAAGAGAAACATTTCTTTTAGAGTACAATTAAAAACAGTGTGGAAGAAAGATGAAATTAGAAAATCATCATCTGCACTCTTATAAATTATTAATATGATATATATCCCTGTCTCTATAATAGTGGGGGAACATGATAAGCCATGGTGAACTACCACTTTAGTCAAGTGACAGTTTGCTAATGCTAATTGACTTGATGATACTGGAATAAAATGAAATTGTTTGCCACCCGAGAAAATGCAATAATACTATGACACCACTTCTGTTGTATATGCACCTACAATGCATGCTCTGAATGGGGAAATATGAGACAAATACAAATTGAGCACCATTCTACAAAATATCTGGTCTCTAATCTTCAAAAAATGTTAGGATAATGAACACATCAAATAAAAACTGATGCGTTAGTTCTTCCTCACTCTGACCAAAATACCTGACAAGCTATACAAGGATACACTTATATTGAAGGTATGGCACGCTCTGCTTACAATAAATGTTTTTTCTTATTATAAAATACTCCTCATTTTATTGTTTAATACATGAAATTGTACAAAATTACAATGAGATCAAAATGTTTCCATAATTCCATCTCCTCCTTTCACCAAAGAATTCTACCATTAAGTTATGAAGTATTTCCTTCTTTGCATGCAAGTTTTACCCAATTGAGATTTACTATGTAAGTATGTGATATTATTTCTTATCTTGTTTTGCAAATTTAATTTTGTATCATAATTCCATTTAATATTCAAAAGTCTCCTTATAAAATAATTATGAATTTTTATGTGCACACTTAAATGATATATACATATCTAGAGAAAGTAAAAACTTCCATTTAATTGTTTTATCTGTCAATTCTTTCAGCACAAAATCCTCTAACAGCCTTCGGACCTTAAATCTCTTATAAAACTTGTACAAAATGTATATTCCAGTCTCTCTGTTGATATAGCCATAATTAGGATGATATAATCATATACATCAATGACTGTCTTTACTATTGTTTCTTTACAGCTGCCTGAATGAAGTGAACTCATATAACTATAGCTTCATCTCTTTTCTCCAGAAATTTGACCTAAAATGTCCCCTTCTCATTTAACAATAGTGGTTATAAGTTTTATAGTATCAAAGTGTCATTGCAAAGGTAAGCTCTAAGGAATATTATATTTTCTTGAACTACCAACCTCTTTTTTGAACTTATTTTTGATCCTTCATGTCATAACACATAAATATAGAAAAATTTTTTATAAGATTTCTCACTTTATTAAAAGTCAGTGCTTAATATGGACATGCATTGGAATAATATGTCAGGAACTGATAAAGTGCTTATGATTTTTCTAAGCAACTCAATCTGATTTCCTATTCTTTAAAATTGACAATACTGATGATCAGGAAGTTAAACATTCCATAATACAAATCTCCTATATGGGAGTAAAATTATATGAAAATATATGAAACAAAACACTACATTTTATTTTAATATCAATGTACCATTTAAATGATAGTTGTTCATTAAGTACTTCAGATATTTCAGATTGCAATTCTCTTGACTTTGAAAAATTCACTGTGGAGTGGCATGGCAGCTATGTCAAGACATAACTATAGTGCAATTGTAAGTCATGCAGAAGAGTTATACAATGGAAGCAGGTGTAAATTCCTTCCTAATCTCAGATAACTTACACAACAGGGGAAAAAAAGATGCTTTGTGATTTGAGAGCTTGTCCATGAATTTCTGAGATCACTGAACAATTCTTAGGCAAAGAAGCTTTTTTCTTCATTTTGATCCAGCAGTTGTTCCTTTAGGTCCTTTAATTAGAATATGTGGGAGACATAAAGAAAGGGGGAGTGTAGATGAAAAAAAAAAAATACATTCTTCAAACTATCTTCTCTTCCAAAAGAAAGAGTTATTTGGCTATTTCAACAGGACATAGCAAAAGCTATACATTAACTTTTGCTTTGTCATCTGAGAAATGCATTTCAGTTCAGGTTCATTTGCTGCTAAAAAATCTTTCAGAAGGCAAAAATGTAAGCCAGTATTTCTTGGGTAATGTCCTGATTGTAATGAAAATGTGGTAGCCATACGTTTTTCACTCCCCCACCCAAATAAAAGTCAAATATTTTTTAACTTAAAATGAAGGGAATATTACTCTTTGGTGACAAGATTAAGCAAAAAAGTGAAGAAGAAATAAAAGAAAATAAAGCATAGTAATTTAGAAGAAAAGATATTGTAACAGTAGTTGTTTTTCTTTCCATTCTACCTCAGTTCAAGCCTATCCTACCAGAGTATAAAGAGCTGTTCTGACAATGTATTCAGAAAGAGATAATGAAGTAAGAAGTTGAGAGATATAACTCTTGAATGTATTAAAGAATTATTAAGGACTTTGACTTACTAAAGAGATTCTGACATTCTAATGTTCTTCAGGCTGAGGTCTTTATTTGCACGGAAACTTTTCCAAATAACATCAATTGTTATATAGAGATATAGAAGAAAACATGTAAGAATTAATTATGTAAAGCAAATAAATAATACTTTAAATATGTATGAGTGCTATGGAGAAAATAAATAAGGATACTATAATAGAAAGCCATCTATGTTTCATTGACATCAAAGTTAAGACTTTAAATCAGAGAGAAACATTTGTGTGAATAGAAAATGTCTTTCATGCAGAGAGTTAATACAGAGAACCTGAGGAAAGCACTTCAGAGTTGTTCAGAATAGCAAAAAAAAATGATGACCAATTTTTAAGATTACTATCTACTGTGAAAGGAACTGATCAACAAAGTTTAGGAGATGGAGACAAGAGGTCAAGGAAAGAGTTGTTGCATTAGTGGAGGTGAGAGGTGAGGATGGCATCAATAAATGTGAAGGTAGCAGAAATGGAGAGAAATATAGGTGCAGGTAAAATGTGGCACAAATACTAATATACTGGATATAGAACAGAAATCAAGCATAACTGAATTTTGTGGTATGAACCATTAAATATTTGTTTGTATAACTTACTGTTTTAGTCAGATTTTTCAGTGTTGTGACCAAAAGATTGGCAATAACAATTTTAGGGAGGAAAAGTTTATTTGGGGGGGTGCTCATGATTTCGGTGGTCTCAATCCATAGACAGCAGGCTCCATTCCTTGGGGCTCAAGGTGTGGCAGAACATCATGGAATAAGAGTGTGGTGGAGGAAAGTAGCTCAGGACATGATGAGCAGGAAGGAGAGAGAGAGAGAGAGCGAGAGAGAGCGCTGTGCTCAACAAGGACAAAACATACTCCAAATATATACCCCCAGGGACCCATCTCTTCCAACCACACCCCACCTGCCTAGTTACCAACCAGTTAATTCTCATCGACTGATTAGGTTAAGGTTATGATTAGGTTATGGCTCTCATGATCTAATCACTTCACCTTGCAACTTTCTTGCATTTTCTCACACATGAGTTTTTGGGGACACTCAATATAAAAACCATAATACTTACTGAGATAGAGAATCTTGGTGAAGAAACAGATGAAGGGAATTGTGGGAATTAGTTAAGGGTAATGTAAAAATTTTCTCAGACATGTTAAACTTGAAATTCCTATACAACATTCAAGTAGAAAAGCTAAATATGAAGTCATATGTATATGTGTGTATACATATATGTAAAATTGTGCATATTAAGGTGGCACCATGTAATATTTCAATACATGTATATGTTGTATAATGTTTAAATCAGATTAAACATCACTATCTTCTCATTGATCATTTATTTATGGCAAAAACTTTCAAGATCCTTCCATTTAGCTTTTTGAAATGTACAGGTACATTATCTATAGTCACTCTACTATGCAATAGCACATCAGAACCTCTTGCTGTTATCTAACTGTAACTTAGGATCAAGCTTTTCTCATCCCTCTTCTTCCCTACTATCTCTGGCCTCTGGTAACAAACCATTCTATGCTCTCAACTTATATGAGATCAACATTTTTAGGTTCTACATGTGAGAGAGATCATGCAGTACTTGATTTTATGTTATTGTTGTTTTGAGTTTTTTTAAATTATGATTCATTTTTGATATTTTACTATATCTTCAAGTTCTATACTGATTAATCCAATATCAAACCTCAACAATGTATTTTATAACCAAAATTGAATTTTTCATTGCTAGAAGTTTTATTAAAGTTTCTTTTTATCTTCCATATCTCTATTTACTATTTTCAACCTTTCTTCTGGCTTCTTTTTTTTTTCTGGTACCGGGGATTGAACTCAGGGGCACTCGACCACTGGGTCACATCCCCAGCCCTTTTTTGTATTTTATTTATATTTTATTTAGAGACAGGGTCTCACTGAGTTGCTAAGTGCCTCGCCATTGCTGAGGCTGGCTTTGAACTCGCGATCCTCCTGCCTCAGCCTCCCAAAGTGCTGGGATTACAGGCGTGCGCCACCGCGCCCGGCTAATTCTTAAACACATAGCATGCAGCTTTGGTAATTTTTAAAATGTTTATGCTGCTAATTTTAACATCTACACCAATTCAGAATGGTTTTAATTGATTATCCTTCTCATTAAAGGTCATATTTTACTGCTTCTTTGCATGCCTGCACTTTTTATTGAATACCAGACATTATAAATTTTGTCTTGAATGCTGTGTGCTTTGATAATTCTCTCTCTTCTCTGGGATATGGTTAAATTAGGCTGAAATTAGTTTTATTTTTTTCTAGTTTTGTTTTTAAACTTTGCTGCTCCTACTGAGACAATGTTGTTCCTATTCTTCCTGATACATTGTGCATTAGGAGGGTTTTTCACTGGCTCTGTGGAATGAGCATTATTCAATGTCAATTTCTTATAATCACTTGGATGACCCTTCCCCTCACATACTTGTGCTGATCTCCATTCAAACTAATATTTTAAGGAGACCTTCTGCAGGTTTTGAGAGTTCTTTCTGAACAGTTGTCTTTTCTCCGGTATTCTGTCTAAAATTCCAACTGCCTTATCCTTCCCAAACTTCTAGGTTCATTGCCTACAATTAAGAAGACTCCTGGGCTGCCCTGATTCATCTCTCTGTGCCCTGGCCTAGGAACCTCCTCCAGAAAGTTAGCTAGGAAAATAATGAAGTTTACCTCACTTTCTTCACAACTTTCAGGATTACTGGCCTCAACTGCTTGATGTCCAATATCTTTAAAATTATTGTTTCACCTGTTTTATTTGTTTTAAAAATCTTTCCCAGTAAGTAGCTAAATCTGGCCTCTATTAATCCATCCTGATCATAAGTCAAGTCATCAGCTACTATATTTTTAATATGGATAGGACATTTCTCTTTGCAATACTGACATTTGGATTCTGTCAGCATTAAATCATGATTGCTGATATTTAGGAATCAAGGCTTTTTGAATCTCCTTTGCCTAAATATGTATATTGTCTTAAGAACATTTTTAAGAGATCAGCACCCTGATAGATTAAAAAAGAAAAAAAAAAAAAAAAAAAAAAACTATTGAGGGAAGCTGTTCCACATCCTGTGTTTGGAAAAGTAAGTTGGAATAATGAAAGTTGTCCAGTGGCTACATAGTCAGTGGAAGATGATACTAGAAGCTCCATCTTACTATTAAAAGTCTATTGTATTTAATTCCTCAAAATCATATTGGAACATCCTAGAAGTAAATTGCCTCATACTTTAGCTTTATTCATGCTTAAGGTCAAGGCAAATCTCTACCTCTTGGTTTTTCTAGCTCTAATGTTCACCTGCCATCCTGTCCACTATTTGAGATTTCAATGAGTTGATAAACATACATCTGTAGAACACACACACACAGACATAAAAAAATCACTATTAATAAGACCATGTCTGGATGTTATTACCCATCAGTCAGTGCTATTGTGAGGCTTAATTCTGGTTTGTCAAATTTTTTGTCATCCATAGCTGAAAGTCAATTGAAAAAGTGAGAGTTATAAAAATTACAGGGGAACTCCAAAAACATAACCATATATGCCTAGAACATAAATTCAAATTTTAGCCATCTAAAAATGCATAATTAATGCCTCACTGGTGTATTATGGCAACATTTGAGCTCTTATTTAAGCATTTTACATAATTGAGCATTAAATAAGAATAAAAGCAAAATAGCAGTTTCTTGGTGATGCTGCTGCCAACAAGGTTTTAAGAAAGGATTTTGCCCCCTGTCAAAACTTGTCTTTATTCCTGTTCACAGCATTGCCAGTAAAACGTTCTGAATAAATAATTTTAGTCCCACAGTCCAAATGCTTAAATTACTCTCTCACACAGATTCTATTCCTAGGGAAAACTAACATTATTAACTCCTGCTGGCATTAGTTAAAATGTTCTGGCTTCCCAGACTGGTAAGATTTGCCATTCATTTGTAGATCATAACCTTTACAAAGACAAATTCAGCTGTCTCTGCATTTCTCTTGGATATGGGGATTTGTTGAGACAGTAAGGAATCATGTTAGGGAAAGAGGTAATGAAATCACATATTACACCAGGTGATAAATTTTAAGTCACCCAACCAGTCTTTTGTTTCAAGAATAACAGGATCAGGATCACCGTAAATTTACAGCAAGTCAGAGGCATGTTAGGCAAAGTTCTTTTGAAACCTCTGGGCTTCAAGCAAATGTTAGATGGGGTCCTTTGCAAATTAAAGCCTGGAGAGATAGAAATGTATTATTGCTTCTTTTAAAAGGATAAATGTATCGTATTCATGGCATAATACTTGAGATTAAATGTGTGATCCAGGGATTTAAAAGTTATGGAATTTTCTTAATATTCTAGAAGATAAAAAAAGAAAATAGAAATAATAGGAAAGTCCATATACGCTCATTAAGTAGAACATAGCATTTCATATTTTAATGACAACAATGATACAGCATTTTTTTTATTGTAAGGGACCCAATAAAAGGTCCCTTGAGGAAGCCGCCCAAAGAGCTAATAAGATATAAAACTGCCTAAATAGAGATACAATGTCTTTAAAGAGGGGAGAGACTGTGTTATGTGTGATTATGTCCCAGAGCATTTTGTTCATCTCTAAAAGTGACACTTGGAAAGGCTGACCACTTGGAGGGGTGTCCCAAGATAGGAACTAGACCATGAAGGCATTAAACTTCAGCCAATGTGAAATGATTAGTCAGTGAAAGGAGATGTATAGAGCACAATTTGATAGCCATCTTTCTATATCTGAAGCACTTTCATTAAGATTTGATCTTAGTATGGGATTCTCCATGTCAGAGGTGGAAGAGATAGTAGAAATCACTGGGAGGCAGAATCTGCTCAACAGAAGACAAAAGTCTCCAAAGAGATCAGAACTACCAAAACTGTGCTCCAACAATGCAGTAAGTGTCCAAAGATGTGGTGAGGATGCTACCAATGAGGTTCAGAATTCTAAAAAAGAACTCTAGTAGATTATCTGAACTTCTACTACATCTATGACTTTTATTTGTCTTAAGGAGAATTGAGATACCCCAAGAAAACATAAAGAACTGGATTTTTCAGATATCTAATAGGGGTGTCGGGGAGACAGATGAGGGTGTAGAGTGCAGGAAAAAAGTTTATTGATACGGAAGCACACCCACAGGATATAGTAGTTACCACTTTCACTATAACTCTGGTGAGAAAGGGTTAACAAATTGCAGTGATGACTGTTAGAAAAAACAATCATGGCAGAGATGTTAGAACTGCCATAACAGACAATGGAAGAAAGGATCAAGAGCCAAGAGAAGCAGGCAGATGCTCATGGACATACTATGTAAGGATTGAGAGCACAACAAAGACTATCTGGATAGGAGAGATCCTGAAAGTCATAACATTACCAGACACATAAAAAACTTGCTGGTGAGAAAAATACCGGAGTCACTGAGGAGATCAATGGTGGTCATGCTCTATAAACCAGAGGAAGACCATAGGAAAAATTATTGTCAAACCAGAATCACTAATAGCAACGGGGACAACAGGATCCCTTAATAATAGAGGACAAGTATGGATAGAATAGAAAAAGTTAGCTCAATACTGAAATGAGTAGCAGTATGGGAGGTGCAATCAGAGACAACAGCTTGTATAGGCATATGAAAATGTTTATTAGAAATAGATTGAGGAAGAGCTGATAATGGTATTATACAATACATACAACCAGAATAAATCGAGGATAGATAATTAGAATGATGTGGACCAAAAAAAATAAAATAAAATAAAATAAAATAAAAAATCATTATTTCTCCCCCGCCCCTTTTTTTGGGGGGGTACCCAAGTCAATTTTTTTTTAAATATTTTTTTTAGAATAGTTTTTAGTTGTTGATATATATTTATTTATTTATAAGTGGTGCTGAGAATCGAACCCAGTGCCTCACACATGCTAGGCAAGTGTGCTACTGCTGAGCCACAGCCCCAGCCCCTACCCAAGTCACATTTTATTTTTTTTTTTTTTAAATATTTATTTATTTGCTTTAGTTGTACACAATATGTTTATTTTTACATGGTGCTGAGAATCAAACCTGGGCCACTCATGTGCTAGGCAAGCACTTTACCGCTGAGCCACAATCCCAGCCCCCCCAAGTCACATTTTAGAGCCAGAATTACTGATTTCTAGGAAAGAGTACCACACTGCAACATTAATAATGACTTCTGTAGATCTTCTCCAAAGTTATTTATTACTATTTAGTCAAGTCATAATTCCCTGGAGAAATAGAACTACTCAAGCTTTTTTTTAAAATTTTATTTATTCATTTTTTAAAATTCAAAGTTGTTGTATTTATAACAGTAGCATGTATTAAATGTATTAAAATTCATAATACACATATAGAGCACCTTTTTACATAACACTGTTTGTATACAAAGTATATTCGTACTATTCAAGTCTTCAATCATGCATTTAGGATAATAATATCCATCTTATTCTACCACCTTCTTGTTTTTTTTTTTTCCCCCCCTCCATACCCCTTTGCTCCCTTCCTTCCCCTCCCTCCCTTTTGACCGACCATGGAATACAGGGTCAGAGTTTTCTCTGATACCCAAGTTCCAAATGTACCATATGTCCCTTCCTTTAGAATGAGAGCACAGGGGAACCAGGTAACAAATGGAATGAATCTAAGGCTAGCTTACAGTGACTGTCTGACCCCATCAGGTAGCTATTTCTCAGGTCCCAAATTTGAAGTTGAAATGTATATATTTAGTAGCTACAAGAATTTTTTGACCTTTGAAGTAAAAAATGTTTGTTTGTATTGGTAGCTTGAGAAACTGATATATTTTAACATTTACTTTGAGGACACACACACACACAAAAGATACTGCAATGGTGGTCCCCTTTATATCTAATTTTTCAATCCAACTCCCACAAAAACTAGGAAAATAATAATAGTAAATTAGTTGTTGAAATGTAGTTTATCCCTTGCCCAAAATGCTTAAAATCAAAAGTGTTTCAGATTTCAGAATTTTACATTTTGTTATAGAATATCTGCATATACATAGTGAGATATGTTGGGGTGGGACACAATTCCAAACATAAGGTTCATTTATATTTTATATATACTTTATACACATAGTCTTAAGCTAAATTATATAAAATTTTATTTTAGTGTGCCTGAGTTGTGACTGTGACTTGTCACATGAGCTCAGATGTGGAATTTTCCATTTGTGGTGGTGTCAAATTGGTGATCAAAATTTTCAGATTTTGGAGCATTTTGGATTTTTGGATTAGAGATGCTCAACCTGCAATACTCCAATTTCAAGTTTAATAATTGTGATTAAATAAATTAACACAGCCTCGGGTATATAATGTGTAAGATCTGACTAACACAACTTTTCAATTTATATGAGGATAACAGAAACAATTCACATTCACTTGAAACCAACATCAATACAAATTTACAATATCATTCCATGGTTATTTTAACTCTCATCTTTCTGCATAATATGTTCCATAGAGATCCAGAATTCATGGACATTCAGCAGAACATCCCATTTGTCACTATATTGATGACATCGTATTACTCTGATGAGAGAAGCCACCCATGGCAAGTATACTGAAAGCCTCTGAAAGACACATGCACTTCAGAAAGTGGAATATAAACCCTACAGAGCTAAGGTAATATAATATTAAAATAGGGTTTTGAGATCAGGTGGTATGAGCCATTCCAGAAATTACCATTCAAAATAAAGAGCAATCAGTGCATCTTACCTCTCTCATCATAGAGAAGGAAGCAACACCATACCTGTCTGGTGTCCCTGGCAGTTGTATAGAGTGACATGAAAAGCTGCAAAGTCTCAGTAGCTCACAGAGCAGGAAAAGATTTCAATTTCCATATTTGGGTGTATGTGGTTCTAAACTTGGGCCATTCCAGGTGAAAGGCCCTGTGATGTTCTTAGCATGTATTTCTGATAGGAAAATGCATTATGATGGATTTTAATAATGCTTAATGGGAAATTACAATGCAGTCTTCTGGGGCTCTAGAGCAAGGCTATGCCACCTAAAAAGTAAAACTAAATATCTAGAATAGCATTTCCTGGTGTGATATTGACCCTGCTAGAGATACACTAAGATGACAGAAATGCTCAACTGTATCACAATTTGAGGACTTACAGGAAAATAAGGGTGGAGGCAGAGAGATCAGTTAGGAGATTGCTATAACAATTCAGGGAGGTAAAACTTATTGTGTTAACAAGTGTTTAGATTCTGAATATAACTTGGAAATATTGCTGCTATAATATGCTAGAGGATTGAGTGTGAAGTGGAAACAGAGTAACTAGGATAACTAGAAGCTTTGAGGCCTGAGCAAAAGGGAAAATAGATTGACCATGCACTTAAATGTTGAAGACTGTGAGAGGAGATTTGCAAAGGACCAGGGCCAGGACCGCAGAGTAGGGAGCTAATCCAAGTTCAGATTTAGACATATTAAATGTGAGACACATCAGGCATCCAAATAGAGATGTTAAATAGGAAGACACATACAAGACTAGAGTCCAGAGGAGCCATCTAAGCTGAAGAATAAAAGCTGGAAAGTAATGGCATATAAATGATATTGAAAGCCATGTGTGTGTATGAGATCATTAAAGGGAGAAGCAGTAGCAGTGATTAAAAAAAGTTCAATGCCTGAGTGCTGGAATACTGTCATGTGTAGGAGTCAGGGAGATGAGGGGGAGCTAGCAGCAGAGCCAAGATAACATAAGAGGAAGATGAGGAGGCAATCATTTTATCCAGAACAAGGAAGAGAAGTGTTTCAAGGAGACAGCGATGAACTCTGTCCCATGCAGCTGCTAAGGAGGATGAACCTCTTATTCTGTTCCTTCAAATCTGCTTCACTTTGGCATTTTCTGCGTCTGTTCTCTCTTATGAGGACTCATTTTCTTTGCTCCTTCCTCTTTTCCTCCTGAACAGCTGTTATCAGAGCTCTCCAAATACAGCAGTGCCTGTTTGGCAACTCATGTCCTCTAAAGTAGAAAAGGCACCTCTCTAGTTTATAAACACAAACATAAGTCCCATCATAATTTAGACTTGACCTTGTATTTCCTCCAAAGAATTTTCAGTTCCTTTTAGACATTACCTCATTAATCCTGAGATATAATACATAGACATTAAAATTTATTTGGATGCACATGTGAAGAATTAATTGCCTAAAATAGGCCGTGTAGAACGTTTGAAATAAATAAAACAAATTTATCTGTAGACAAAGTCTGATGATTCTCTTATACATAAATATTCATGAAAATCACATAGAATGGATCATTGGAATATCAATACAGATGTCTTAATAAGAAAAAGACCCCAAATGTTGTGCCTGATTTAAATAGGCACAGCATCCTATCATCAACATGATCATCATCACCATTATCTATGAGAAACCTTAATCAGTGTCAGCACTGTGCAAAGCACTTAAAATTATTATTGTAATTATCAGTCGCCCCATAAAGTAGGTCCTAGAATTATCTATTTTAAGAGGAGGAGCTCTAGCCTCAGAGCCATTAAGGAACTTACCTAAGGTCACACAAATAAAAGTGATGGCATGAACTGTGTGACTATAAAAACTCATAATCTAATGATAATACCTAAATTTTGTGTTTAAAAATCTATGATTCTTTCCAAAAGTGACATGGAAGCCAAAAGGAGAAATATAGAGAATGATATAGAAAATCAAACCAAAACATACATACACACACACACACACACACACACACACACAAATCAAGTTAAAAGTTGAATATTTGGAGAAACTAATAAAATTAATAAATGTCTAAAAAACCCAAGTAAGATAATAGAGGAAAATAGACAAGTAAAATATGCATATTTATTTTTATTTATCTATCTACCTATCTATCTACTCCAACATGAAATTGGTCCAGAGCAAGAAAAGAAAATTACAGAACAATCTCAGTTATTAAAATAAATGCAAAGGTCTTCCAAAATAAAAATAGTAAAATATGTGATGAAATACATACTTTTGTACTCTAATTTATGGTGGCTGGTTCACTTTCATTCTGTTTTCATATCGTTGAAAACATTCTTCTCACTGGTCACTTACTTCTACATATTATTTTGCTTATAAATCCTCAGTTTATTATTCCTTTGTTCAAGAGAACTCGAAAAGCAGAGTTTTTACAAGCAAAGGCAAATCACAGAATGATATTTTGTCAAGAAGTGACTTGATCATGTGTGAGATTTTCCAGGATTATTTTGCCCTTGGATTGTAGGATATATCACAATGGGAAAAACCACACTGTGAAACCAGTTAGGATGCTTTCCCTTGGCAAATATATAATAAATATATGGCTACCTATAGTGCATGAGATTAAGCTGAAATACAACAAATTCTGGAGATTTACTTGTTTAGTTAAGGTTAAAGCTTTCCTCAACATTTTGGAGGAAATATTTGGCTCTTCTTTAGCAATATAAATTGTGTTCAAAAATTACTAGATAAAATTATTAGATGAATACAGACAGCTACACAAGTTCAAAATAAATATATTTTTTTCTCAATGGATTTAACAATGAAGTCACTAGTTATAAAATATAATGTAGAAAGGTACACTAAAACCAATTATTATATAACTAAGATAAAAGAAAATAATGAATTTAAAGTTAATAAAATGTAGAATTTTAATAAAATGAAAAATAAAACAAGTACAAACCTTATATGTATATATTGTACCATTTTATGCCAAATATAAAAATGGCTTTGATAAGCATAGAAAAAAATTTAGTAGAAAATTTTCTTTAAAATATTTATGTTGGAGCCTGGCACGGTGGCGCACACCTGTAATCCCAGCACTTGGGAGGCTGAGGCAGGAGGATCATGAGTTCAAAGCCAGCCTCAGCAATGGCGAGGCACTTAGCAACTCAGTGAGACCCTGTCTCTAATAAAATACAAAAAAGGTCTGGGGATGTGGCCCAGTGGTCGAGTGCCCCTGAGTTCAATCCCCAGTACCAAATAAATAAAATAAAATAAAATATTCATGTTGGTAAAGCATAAAAATAAGATTTTCATATATGAAAGTATTTTATTTCTTATTACATTAAGTTCACATTCATTTTTTCAAAAAAATTAAATGCACAGTATTCAGTTATATAAAGTTACCTATGTGTTTTTTTGAGTAAATATCTAGATGATGTATTTGTTATTTTTTAAATGTTAATTACTTTTTTTTTGAAGATTGCTATGGCATCAGTAACTCCAGTTAGCTTATAAAACAGAAGGCAATTCGTATGACTTGCTAACTAGCTCCATCAGAGGTTTCACACAGCACCAGAGATGGGCATGATTCATTAAGAACTGAACAGGGCAGACATTCCCAGCCCACCAGGGATCCCAGCACCCAGCACGGGATGGCAGCGGAAAAAGCCCCGGCCTGCAAGCTTCCCAGCTAGGCTCTCCAGGTGATTTTCCCAGCCTGCCCACTGCAGAGACGCCACCCCAGCACAGGAGGGCAGGCTAACAAGCCCAGGCCTGCAAGCTTTCCAGCTAGGCCACCAGGCAGACTGTCCCAGCCAACCCACCATGGAGATGCGATCTCAGCGCAGGACAGCAGGAGAACGTGTCCTGGTCTGCAACAAGCTTCCCAGGTTCTCTGTAACTGCCTGGGCGTGATGCAGGATAACTGGCTTAAACTGGAAGGGAAAGGACTTTACAAGGTGCTGTTTGACTGAGATCTGTTCCTGAGATTTGTTCCTGGGTTCAACTTTGTTTTTTTTTTTTTTTTCTTTTTCTTTTTTTTTCTTTTTTTTTTTTTTTTTTTTTTTTTTTGGTTCCTTTTGTTGTTGTTTGATTGTGTGTTTGTTTGCTTCTATTCTTCTTTTCTTTCTTTCTTTTCTTCCTTCTCACTTTTGTCTCCTTTCTTCCTCATCATTCCTATTTACACCCTGCCATTGCATTCTCAACAGAGATGAAAATAAGTTACACACAGAAATTGGGATTTCTAGAACTGGGGCAACTAAATTATACAGCAAAGTGGTGTTATATATAATTTATTCTCTATTTTTTCTTTTTTTACTCACTTTCTCTTTCCTCTCTTTTACACTAATCCCTACTTCTTTGTCATCTTTTTTTTCCTTTTTCCTTCTTTTCTTTTCCATTATTCTTTTTTTTCTTCTCTCAATGGTTGCATAAGTTTGGCTCATATATAAATCTGTCTTTCCACTAAATCATACACTTTCTTTCCTCTCTTGTCCACTGATATTAAACCACTTCCATAGAATTCTCTTTTCAAACTTCCTAAGAAAGTTCAACCCAATACCCTCACTTCCTTCTTCCTAAACTTATCACCTCTGTGTCCAACACTTGAAAGTATAAATCCCACCATAAACATCCAGAGTAAATTGGAGACAGTATCTGAGTTAAATAAATCTGTACATTGTGATAAAAATTGTGATTATCTGAATAGAAAGTCTCTGATTTTAAGGTATAAAGTATTTATAAGGGGATCTGATAGCATTGTACTACAGGAGCATCATAAGGATTTAAGGTAAAAATAAAATATTCGAGGTTCCACAGTGCTAGAAGAAAAATCACACAAGCAATATGAAGAAACAAGGGAAAAAAGTGACTCACACAAGTCAACATATCTCCTCAGAAGATTCCATGGCAAGCACAGTTTGTCAAATGCCAGAGATGGAATTCAGAAATTACATATTCCAAATGTTTATGGAACTGAAGAATGAACTCAAAAATGATATAAGGGAGCAAATACAGGTGGTTAAAGATCATTTTGACAAAGGATTCCAAAAACAAATACAAGAAGCAAAAGATTACTTCAATAGGGAGATAGAGGTTCTAAAGAAAAACCAAACAGAAATTCTAGAAATGAAAGAAGCAATAAACCAAACTAAATGTTCAATTGAAAGCAACACCAACAGACTAGACCACTGGAAGAAAGGACATCAGATAATGAAGACAAAATATATATCCTGGAGAAAAATGTAGATTACAAAGCAAAAATTGTAAGAAATCAAGAACAGAACATTCACGAAATATGGGACAACAAAAAGACCAAATTTAAGAGTGATTGGGGTGGAGGAAGGCACAGAGTTCCAAGCCAAAGGAATGAGTAAAGTATTCAATGAAATAATAGCAGAAAATTTCCCAAACTTGAAGAATGAATCGGAAAACCAAGTGCAAGAGGCTTACTGAACACCAAACATACAAAATAACAACAGATCCACACCAAGCCACATTCTAATACAAATGCCTAATATACTGAGCAAGGAGAGAATATTAAAAGCCACGAGAGAAAGGAAGCAGATTACATATAGGGGGAAACCAATCAGACTATGTTCAGATTTTTCAATCCAGACCTTAAAAGCTAGAAGATCCTGGAATAGCATATTTCAATCTCTGAAAGAAAAGAGACGTCAACGAAGAATCTTATACCCAGTAAAATTGAGCTTTAGATTTAAAGATGAAATAAAAACCTTCCTCGACAAACAAAAGTTAAAAGATTTCACAACTCGAAAGCCAGCACTTCTGAACATCCTGGGCAAAATATTCCACGAAGAAGAAAAGAAAAGTAACAATGAAAATCAACAAAGGGAGATACTAAACTAAAGGAAATACCAACCAGAGGAGAAAACAAATCAAGTTAAATACCATAAACAAATAAAAGTGGATGGGAATAAGAATCACATCTCAGTAATAACCCCGAATGTTAATGGCCTAAACTCACCATTCAAAAGCCACAGATTGTCAGACTGGATTAAAAAAAAAATGACCTAACAATTTGCTGTCTCCAAGAAACCCACCTCATAGAAAAAGACATCAATAGACTGAAGGTGAAAGGCTGGGAAAAGTCTTATCACTTACATGGACTGTGGAAGCAAGCAGGGGTTTCCATTCTCATATCAAATAAGGTAGACTTCAAGCCAAGGCAAATCAAAGGGGACAAAGACGGATATTTCTTACTACTTAAGGGAACCATTCATCAATGAAATATAGCAGTTATAAATCTATATGGCCCCAAATAATGGGGCACCTACATTCATCAAACAAACCCTTCTCAAGTTCAAGAGTAAAATAGACCACAACACAATTATTCTAGGGGACTTCAACACCCGTCTCTCACCAATGGATAGATCATCCAAACAAAAGCTAAAGGAAGAAACTTTAGGACTCATTAAAACAATTAATAACTTAGACCTAACGGACATATACAGAATATTTCATCCCTCAGCGAGTGAATACACTTTCTTCTCAGCAGCACATGGCTCCTTCTCCAATATAGACCATATATTATGCCACAAGGCAAATCTCAGCAAATATAAAAAAAAAATTCTATCAGACCATAATGGGATGAAATTGTAAATCAACAACAAAACAAGAAACAAACAAACAAACAAAAATATATTCCAACAACTGGAAGCTAAACAACATGCTACTGAATGAACAAGGGGTTGAAGAAGACATCAAGGAGGAGATTAAAAAATTCCTAGAAGTAAATGAAAAAGCAGATACATCATATAGAAATCTCTGGGACACTATGAAGGCAGTAGTAAGAGGAAAATTCATTGCACTGAGTTTATTCCTTAAAAGAAAAAATAAATAAATAAATGACTTAACATCACACCTCAAAGCACTATAAAAAGAGGAACAAATCAACATTAAGAGCAGCAGAAGACAAGAAATAATTAAAATCAGAGCTGAAATTAATGAAATTGAGACTAAAGAACCAATTCAAAGAATTGACAAAACTAAAAGTTGTTTCTTTGAAAAAATAAATAAAAATGAAAGACCCTTAGCGATGCTAACGAAAAGAAGAGAAAAAAACTCAGATTACTAACATCCGTGATGAAAAAGGAAATATCACAACAAACAACTCAGATATACAGAAGATAATTAGAAGTTACTTTGAAAACTTGTACTCTAATAAAATAGAAAATATTGAAAGCATTGACAGATTTCTAGAGTTGGACAAATTGCCCAAACTAGAATGAGAGGCTATACACAATTTAAACAGATCAATTTAAACAGATCAATTTCAATCCAGGAAATAGAAGACACCATCAAAAAACTACCAACAAGGAAAAGTCCAGGTCCAGCTGAGTTGTACAAGACCTTCAAAGAAGAACTAATACCAATGCTTTTCAAATTATTTAAAGAAGTAGAAAAAGAACGAACTCTCCCAGACTCTTTCTATTAGGCCAATATTATATTAATTCCAAAGCCAGGTAAAGACACAGCCAAAAAAGAAAACTTCAGGCCAATATCTTTAATGAACATAGATGCAAAAATCCTCAACAAATTTCTGGCAAATCGAATACAAAAACATATCAAAAAGCTAGTGCACCACGATCATGTGGGATTTATCCCAGGGATGCAAGGTTGGTTCAACATTCGGAAATCTATAAACATAATACATCACATCAATAGACTTAAAGATAAAAACATCATCATCTCAATACATGCAAAAAAAAGCATTCGACAAAATACAACACCCCTTTATGTTCAAAACACTAGAAAAACTAGGAATAACCGGAATAAATCTCAACATCATAAAATTATTTATGCAAAGCCCCAAGCTAACATTATCTTAAATGGAGAAAAACTGAAAGCATTCCCTCTAAAAACTGGAACAAGACAGGGATGTCCCCTTTCACCACTGCTATTTAACATAGTACTTGAAACTCTGGCCAGAGCAATTCAACAGACAAAAGAAATTAAAGGGATCCAGATGGGAAAAGAAGAGCTCAAATGAGCACTATTTGCTGAAGACATTATAATATACCTAGAAGACCCAAAAAACTCTACCAGAAAACTTTTACAACTAGTAAATGAATTCGGCAAAGTAGCAGGATGCAAAATCAATACCCATAAGTCAAAGGCATTTTTGTACATCAGTGACAAATCCTCTGAAAGGGAAATTATGAAAACTACCCCATTTACAATAGCATAAAAAAATAAAATATCTGGGAATCAACAAAAGAGGTGAAGGACCTCTATAATGAAAACTATAGAACACTAAAGAAAGAAATTATAGAAGACCTCAGCAGATGAAAAGACCTACCTTGTTCTAGGATAGGTAGAACTAATATTGTCAAAATGTCCATACTACCAAAAGCATTATACAGATTTAATGCAATTCCAATCAAAATCCTAATGACATTCCTCAAAGAAATAGAAAAAGCAGTCATGAAATTCATCTGGAAGAATAAGAGACCCAGAATAGCCAAAGAAATCCTTAGCAAGAAAAGTGAAGCAGGTGGCATCACCATACCAGACTTTAAATTATACTATAGAGCAATAATAACAAAAACAGCATGGTTTTGAAACCAAAACAGATTGGTAGACCAATGGTACAGAATAGAGGACACAGAGACTAATACATATAATTTCAGCTATCTTATATTAGACAAAGGTGCCAAAAATGTACAGTGGAGAAAAGATAGCCTCTTCAACAAATGGTGCTGGGAAAACTAGAAATCCATATGCAATAAAATGAAATTAAACCTCTATCTCTCATCATGCACAAAATTCAATACAAAGTGGATCAAGGACCTAGGAATTAGACCAGAGACAATACACCTAATAGAAAAAAAAAGTAAGCTCAGATTTCAAACATGTCGGATTAGACCCCCAAGTTCCTTACTAAGAATCCTGTAGTTCAAGAATTAATATCAAGAATCAATGAATGGGATAGATTCAAACTAAATAGCTTCTTCTCAGCAAAAGAAACAATCAGTGAGGTGAATAAAGAGCCAACTAATTGGGAACAAATCTTTAACACATGCACATCAGATAAAGCACTGATTTCTAGAACATATAAGGAACTCAAAAAACTTAACTCCAAAAAATAAATAACCCAATCAATAAATGGGCTAAGGAATTGAAAAGACACTTCTCAGAAGAAGATACACATTTAATCAACAAATACATGAAAAATGCCCAACATTGCTTGCAATTAAAGAAATGCAAATCAAAACTACTCTAAGATTTCATTTCACTCCAGTCAGAATGGCAGCTATCAAGAACACAAACAACAATAAATGTTGGAGAGGATGGTGGGAAAAAGGCACACTCATACATTGCTGGTGGGACTGCAAAATGGTGCAACTGTTATGGAAGGCAGTATGGAGATTTCTTGGAAAACTGGGAATGGAACCACCCTATGACCCAGCCATCCCACTCCTGGGTCTATTCCCAAAGGACTTAAAATCAGCATATTATAGTGGCACAGCCACTTCAATGTTTATAGCAGCACAATTCACAATAGCTAGGTTGTAAAACCAACCTAGATGTCCCTCAGTAGATGAATGGATAAAGAAAATGTGGTACATATACACAATGGAATTTTACTCAGCAATAAAAGAAAAAATAAAATAATGGCATTCACAGGTAAATGGATGAAGTTGGAGAATATCATGCTAAGTGAAGTTAGTCAATCTCAAAAATCCAAATACTGAAAGTTTACTCTGATATAAGGAGGCTGATTCACAGTGGTGTTTGGTCAGGGTACATAGGAGGATTAGAGGAACACTAGAAAGGTCAAAGAAGAGGGAGGGGAAGGAAGGGAGCAAGGGGAGATGGTGGGGAAAAAAGAAAAGGTGGTTGAGTAAGATGGATATCATTATCCTAAATGCATGATTGAAGATGTGAATAGTACGAATATACATTGTATACAGTGTTTTGTAAAAAGATGCTCTGTATGTTTATTATGAATTGTAATGCATACTACTATTATAAATACAACAACTTTGAATTTAAAAAAAAAAATAGAACAGAAGGTGACTCCAGTCTTGCATGCTGCTAAGAATGGAGTGCTTAAAACCATGGGCTTTGGAGACAGAAGCTGGGTTCAAATCCTAGCAGTTCCATTGATGGCCTTGGGTAATGTCAAGGTTGAAATATGTCTCCAGAAAAAACATGTCGAGTTCCTCCTATCTGATGCCTCTGAATATGACTTTACTTGGAAAGCAAGTCTTTGATATAAGTAAATTAAGTTTAGGCCATTAGGCCATCCCTAATGCAATATGATTGGTATCTTTATAACGAGTAGAAAAATAAACAAGAACTTACAGAGAGACAATTCCCTGTGATGACAAAATCAGTTTGGAATGATGTGTCTAGAACCCAACAAAGGCCAAAGATTGCCAGCAGCATCAGAAGCTCAGAGAATAGTATGAAACAAGTTCTCCTTAGAGCCTGCAGAAAGGGCATGGGCCTACAGACACTCCCGTGTCAGACTTCTGGCCTCCAGAAGTATAGAGAACAAATTTATAGTTTTCAGACACCCAGTTTGTGATAATTTGTGTTACAGCAGCCCTAGGAGACTTGTATTAATGTGTATTGGTTTCATAATTTCCTTCTTTACAAGATAGAACAACTCCCCTTGATAATTTAATTTTTCTGTGGTCAGAGTTCCTGCATCTGTAAAATATGAATAATAATAGTAATTCTGCCATAATATTACAAGGATTAAGTGAGAGTTAATATGTGTAAAGTACTTACACCTATACTTGAAACGTAAGCAAAGTTATGCAAGTATTTGACACTTTTTAAAATTAGATTTGATAATCCTTATAAGGTGATTGACATAGTACTTAAAACAGGGTAAGTACTTTTTAAATATTATTTACTATCCTGATTAAATAGTAAAGATATGTAAAATACTCACAAGGTAAAATACTCAAACATAGCAAGCCCTTAATAAATTTGTGCCATTATAATTAATTAGTTTTGAAAATAAAGTAATTAATTTATCCTTTAAGTTATTATTTAGTTTCATAATAAAGCTGCAAAATTCATCTTTAAAATGCTAACATAATTTGCTTCAAACTAAGTAGTTTATGCCTTGATGAACTCTGAAATCTGTATGAATTGTTAGTTTATATAATAAATTAAAAATCCAGTGAAGTAATTTCATTTATTCTTTATATAGGCAGAGATTAGAATGATGTAATACTAGCCAAGGAATGCACTTATCTGAAAATATTTATAAATTTATTAATAGCCAGCAATGGTGCTACATGAGCAAAGGAATAAAAGAATGGGATCCCACTTGCCACCAAGCTAGTAGGCCATTAAAGTGATGGATATCAAGATGAGGGTTTGATAGAAACATGAACAGTGTCACATGGGGATAAGGAAGTGAACTGGGGACATTGTAAAGATGGCTAATTTAAAATGGGCAGCAGACCAGCTCTCTTAGAAAAGATACATTACCTGAAAAAACTTAAATTCAGAGCATATCAAACAGATCCATTTTCTAACTTAAATTGTGATTATGAAAAACTTTGCCTTCTTTATTGGAAATAAATATTGGAGCATTTATAGGACAAAGGATAACACCATACTTGTAATTAACTTTCAGATAGTTCAGTAAAATATTATGTGTTTGTATAAATAACATATACATCTACTAGTATATATATTTGAGCACATATATATCTATATAAAATGGAGAGATAAAAAATGGAACGAATATTAACAGTGTAGGGAACTAGGTAAAGTTATAGAAGAATTATTTGCATTATTTTTGGAACTATTCTATACATTCTAAAAGTGTGTCAAAGAAAAAAGTTGGAAACAAAGAATATGTCAAAAACTGGAAATTTACTATCAAATACAGATTTCCAATTAGTTAGACTATTGAATTATGTTTGATGACTGGCTTAATGTATGATTTAGGTATAGTTAGCCACCTTACTTTGGGAATAAATGGGAAGGAGGTCTATAGATATACTTTTTATAGATATTTGTACCCAACTTAATTGACTTGGAAACTGATAAGCATTTCTCCACATTTTTCCCCTAACAAAAGAACTATTAAAAATAAATGAAATCATAAGGTTTTTAAAAAATTAATTGTTTCTGAGCCTTGTTTAACTTCATTCATTCAGAATCACCTGTTTTATTACTTCTCACAGTTCTGTGGAGAAATTAACAGGGAATGTATGTAAATAAATGTTACTATATCATTTGCAGAAGTTACAACACTAAATAAACTAATTTAAGTACTTTTTGTTTCTCTAATCAGGGTTTCCTGAATGTTTTGTGAGTCTGTTTCTCCTTTTGGGGGAAGAAAATTTCCTATTACTCTTATGGATACAGTGTGGACCACCAGATGCTATTTTTATTTAATATTTTTCCAAAGGAGTTTTTTTTTTTTTTTTTTTATTGTGTGCAAAAGGCTTTGAGATGGAAAGCTGCAAAATTGTTTATAATTTAGGTCTTTATATTACAAATGAATCTCTTGATATCATACATCATTTTGTGAAAATATCAATGCATCCAAAATCCAAACTAAAACAATTTCAGGTCCAAAGATCACTATGCCATGTCAAACAAAAAGTTTAATGTCAGTATATCAAAAGAAGCGTCAGTTATCTTTAGATAAACTCAATTAAACTTTTTATATATGTGTATCCTATCCAACTTCATCCATCTACAGAATAAATTCTTGATCACTGGTACATATATACATATATATATGTGTGTGTGTGTGCGCGCGCGCACGTGTGTGTGCGCGCGCGCACGTGTGTGTATGTATCAACAAATCTGCCTTTTATACAATATCATTAATGAAATTATATACCACAAACTGAAATCAAACCTTCCCAATTTATTCTACAAGGAAGTGAGTCCCTCTGCCATAGCAGTGTATTTAATTGGTAGTGACAATATTCAACCAGCCAAGATCTTTTTTTTTAAGCAGCAGTGAAACACTTCCACCCAAGTACATTAATACTCTTATCTCAACTGATTTGATAAGAAGCAAATGAGGTAGAAGGAGCTGTAAATGCATTTTTAAATTTATCTACTTAATTATTTATTTTGGTGTATTTCCTACTCCAAACATTAGTGCTTTAAACATGACCACCATTTATTTGTTCATGGAACCAGTGGTGGGCAACTTGGAGGGGGCTCACATGCTCCTTGTGGCATCAGCTGGACTCATGTTGTGGTTGGTCAGTGGGCAGGTCAGATGGTTGGTCACATTGCTGGCAACTGGTGGAGCTGTCAGCCAGCATATGTCACTTCTATCCAGGCAACATATCCAGCAGCCATCTTTGGATTTTTTTCTAATAAGACAACAGAAACTAGACACACTGTTGAGTCCTAGGCTTGAAAGGCTTATCACATTACTCCACCACTCTGTTGGTATAGAGAAGTCATTAGGGGAAATCAACTCCACTTCTTCATGGGAGGAATTACAAATTCACATTAGACAAAAAAAAAAAAAAAAAACATGTAATAGTGATAAGAGGCATTGTACAATGGCAGCTATCTGTGTATAGTCTACTACTTCTACAAAAAAATGACTCAAATTTTTTTCCTTAAGGAATGATTTTCAATGTACAGTTTTGTGAAATTTCCAACAATTCCCTCCCCTTCACATTGTCATTGTTCCTAACAGCTTAATATTGACTTCAAAAAATTGTCCTGAATCTAGGCCACTTGTTTTACGTGCCTTATGCTTAAGAAGATCATGACTCCCATTCATCTGTGAGTAATCCCATATTCTCTTCGTCCCCAAAAGAGTGAATGTTGGTATGCACAGATTTGTGTCCCCTGTTCTCCAATATCAGCTGTAAAAATGCTCAGTTTGACCTTTTTTCACTAATTTTTAAAAATTCCAATTTTTTTCAATTAAAAATATACCCTTTCTCAAATTTTTCTACAGCTACAAATGAATGTCTTGGCATCATAAATATTCAGGGATATGGATATCTTATTTTTGGCTAGGATACTGTAAGTGTAGCCTATTACAATGGTAGTACTTTGTAAAATCAGGCACACCATAAAAATGTCTTTTTAGTGTTCTTTTGGATAGGCATGCTAAAATCAGAGTGTGGACTCCTTGAGAACAATTAGTGATGGTGAATGACCATTCTCTGCTTATTTCATTTATTCATGGATGAATGCATTCGTGTATGTCAGAAGTGGAAATATGGAACAATCTAAGTAACATGTAGCCAAGGGTAATTGAACTTTATGTCTAAAAATTTTATCAATCATGGATTTCGCCACTGAGATAGTAAGAGAGAAACTCTGGGACTCATATGGAGAAGCCAGTTTCCCCAACACAACACAATTTTTCAAATCCTCATTTTTGAAGAGTAGGGCTTTAGTGACCACGGCCTCATCTATGACCACAGGAATAAAGCACATCCAGCTGGAGGACAATGACAAAAGTGATTCATGAACACTTGTTTGAGGAAAATAAGCAATTTTCAGAAATGGATCATTACTTTTTCCCTTCTTATTTCCATCCTGCTTTAAACTTCAACAAATTGTAGGTTTCTCCACTGAGATAGCTGTATTCTTTAGAGCACACGTTAGGCTAATTGAATAGTTATTTATACCAAGATATGCTTCTCTGTTATACTAATCTGAGGTGGAGGACTGTCATGTCCTGCGGGCACTCCCTCCTCTCTTGCCACTCTTTCTGCTTCTTCTTGGTCAGTCAGTTTCTATAACTACGGCCAGCCATATGGAAAATGAAATAGGGAGCAGAGGGCAAGCAGATTCATCTCAGGAACATGGCCCAGAAGTTATTCACAAAACTTGTGGTACAAGCTATTTTCCAGAATTATTATCCAGCCTAATGCCAAGGAAAGGTGTGAATATAGAACTTGTCTGGGGAGACAGCAAAGAGCAAGCTAAAGCTACATGAGTAAGGTGCTGACACTTAGAGCAAACAACAACAAAAAAGAACAGAAAACATAATGGATTCTGGAGGTCTATTTACCATCTCAATCTTATTATTCAAATATATTGTGAACTCAGGAATCAGCCACCTCCAGAGGAACTGTTTGCTGTTGCATTTCAAAATGCCATCAGTACGATGGTTCTACTAGAAGTAGCTCAAGAAAGTAATTACGGATATGCACAAAGATTCTGCTATAGTTGTAATCATTGCATTATTAATAATGTGAGAAAAATCCTACAACTCAACAATACAGGATGTGTTGTAAATAGAAGGTTATCAAGTACACTGAAAAGCAATATTAAAATACAGGTTGTCCTATATTTACAATTAGAATATTACTTAGAATACTGTATCAATTGCTTTCATAGATGACCCAAATAACATGGATGATATGGAAAGAATTTTAAAATGCATAATTGGTACCCCGTTTACAATAGCATCAAAAAAATACTTGGGAATCAACTTAACCAAAGACGTAATAGATCTCTATAATGAAAATTACAGAACATTAAAGAAAGAAATTATGGAAGACCTTAGAAGATGAAAAGATCTACCCTGTTCTTGGATAGGCAGAACTAATATTGTCAAAATGACCATACTACCAAAAGCACTATACGGATTTAATGCAATGCCAATCAAAATCCCAATGACATTCCTCATAGAAATAGAAAAAGCAGTCATGAAATTCATCTGGAAAAACAAAGACCCAGAATAGCTAAAGCAATCCTTAGCAAGAGGAGTGAAGCAGGTGGCATCTCTATACCAGACCTTAAATTATACTACAGAGCAATAGTAAACAGCATGGTATTGGCACCAAAATAGGCTGGTAGACCAATGGTACAGAATAGAGGACACAGAGACTAACACATATAATTTCAGTTATCTTATATTAGACAAAGGTGCCAAAAACGTACATTGGAGGAAAGATAGCCTCTTCAACAAATGGTGCTGGGAAAACTGGAAATCCATACACAAGAAAATGAAATTAAACCTCTACCTCTCATCATGCACAAAATTCAACTCAAAGTGAATCAAGGATCTAGGAAGACCAGAGACACTACACCTAATAGAAGAAAAAGTAAGCTCTAATCTCCAACATGTTGGATTAGTCCCCAAGTTCCTTAATAAGACTCCTGTAGCACAAGAATTAATATCAAGAATCAATAAATGGGATATATTCAAATAACAAAGCTTCGTCTCAGCAAAAAGAAACAATCAGTGAGGTGAATAGAGAGCCTACTGATTGGGAACAAATCTTTACCACACGCACATCAGATAGAGCCCTAATCTCTAGAATAAAGAACTTAAAAATTTTAACACCAAAAAACAACAACAACAACAACAACAACAACAACAAAACCAAATAACCCAATCAATAAATGGGCCAAGGAATTGAACAGACACTTCTCAGAAGCAGATATACAATCAATCAACAAACACTTGAAAAACTGTTCAATATCTCTGGCAATAAGAGAAATGCAAATCAAAACCACTCTAAGATTTCATCTCACACCAGTCAGAATGGCAGCTATTAAGAACACAAACAGCAATAAATATTGGCGAGGATGTGGAGAAAAAGGCACGCTCATACATTGTTGATGGGATTGCAAAATGGTGCAGCCAATATGGAAAGCAGTATGGAGATACCTTGGAAAACTTGGAATGGAACCACCTTATGACCCAGCTATCCAGCTTCTCGGTCTATACACAAAGGACTTAAAAACAGCATTCTATGCGGACACAGCCACATCAATGTTTATAGCAGCACAATTCACAATAGCTAAACTGTGGAACCAACCTAGATGCCCTTCAGTAGATGAATGGATAAGGAAAATGTGGTATATATACACAATGGAGTATTACTCAGCAATAAGAGAGAATAAAATCATGACATTCGCAGGTAAATGGATGAAATTGGAGAATATAATGCTAAGTGAAGCTAGCCAATCCCCAAAAGCCAAATGCCAAATGTTTTTTCTGATATAAGGAGGAGGCCGATTCACAGTGGGGTTGGGATGGGGAGCATAGGAGGATTCGAGGAACACTAGAATGGCCAATGGGGAGAGAGGGGATGGGAAGGGGGAAAAGGGTGAAAGAAAAAAAAAGATGGTAGAATGAGATGGATATCATTACCCTAAGTGCATGTGTAAAGTCACAAATGGTGTGAATATACTTTGCATACAACCAGAGATGTGTAAAAATGTGCTCTACGAGTATAATATGAAATGTAATGCATTCTGCTGTCATTTCTAACAACTTAGAATAAAAAAAAAAATTGAAAAAAAAGAAAAAAATAAAATGCACCATTGGGAAAAAATGGGTATAAAATAAATATGGTATGGTTTTATTTTACATAATTTTTTTAATTATTATACATAGCTTATATAATCTTATTATTAATGTCAAATATAAATATTGACTATATCTCTAGATGGTCACATTCTTTGTTCTTAGGAACATGGAATTAGTTTATAAGAAATAAAATTCTTTTTAAAAATTCTTTTAATAACAAAGTAAATATATCAATGGGCAATTAGTGCAAAATAGAATTTCAACAACGCTCTGTCAATATCACTTTATATAAAGCAATCTCTTATCTTGGCTATACTTTGATTTAGCATAGCTGTAGTGATGGAGGAATCACTACACTCTAAATTTACTTTGGAATTTTTTTTTTTTTTTTTGGTTGTGCTACAATAATAGAAAGAATCTGTTTTAGCTGCTTCTATCTCCTTAACTGAAACATATATGAGAATGTGATCCATCCATTTGGAAACCTAAAATCCAACTAAATTGATTTAGGGCTGCTCACTTCCTCCTTGGGGTCTCTTCATTCCTTTAGCGTAGGCTCCTATTCATGACATTTTGAATGTTTTGAAAAGACAACGAACAGTTAACATACATATTACCTTGGAAAAGGAAACAACACTTCAACCTACCCCAAAGGTACAATTTAAACTGGAAAATATTCCTAACCAAGAACTGCATAAACCACCAAACTGAATGTGTTGCCAGGAATGGATAAAAATCTGATTCTTAAAAAGATCTGGCCACAAGTACAGTAGTGACGTTTCTGGCTTCATTCTTCAGTGTATGCAGTGGCAGAACCCCATGGTACCCATTTATTTGACCCTCAGATTTCATTAAAAAGCTGGAAACATAAACTCATAATGGAATTGTTTCTTTACCAACTGCTTAATTTTGATAACTTCATCATGTTAACTACATGGACTATATTTGTTATTCCTGCACTCGCTAGGGCCTAACTGGTAAAATAGCCTGTCAAGATTTCCTTTTCAACCCTAGTGTTTCAAGGGGACACAACTTGACTGAAAATCAGGCTGCAAGTGTCTACTTGCTCAGGCCAACATAATTTTTTGTTAGTTTTTAAGTTAAATGATTTTCAATCATTTTAACTTTTCCCAAGGAAAGGAAGACAATTTTGACTCTTTTTCTATACCCACCAGTAGGTTTACTTTTGTCTTCCACAAATATTCTTGGAAGCCCTGATTAGTATTTTAAATTTCCTATGAATTTTGTAATGATTGAGTGTTAATTTTGTGTGGCATCTAGTAGCCAGCTAAGACCCACAGACTAGATTTTCTGTTCCTTCTGAAATGTAATAATAGGGTCAGATTCATACTTGAATGCTTTCGTCCCTGGAGTCAAGTAAGTTATTCTACCTTTTAGACAAAATTTTATTAAAAGAAATGCTGCTTCACCTTTGTATGCTATAAGACACCTACCACACTGAATCTCACCATCACATACATCCATAAGACACTAACAACAACAACAGCAAAAAACCTATAAGTAATAAGCAAATAGCAGAAAGATGAATAGGGTAGAGGGAAGGGAACAGAAGAGTTGGGTTGGGAAAAGGAAGTACTGGGGACTGAATTAGAGCAAATTATATTTCAAGCTTTTATATTTATGTCAAAATGAACCATATTGTTTTGTATAACTAAAAAGAACCAATAAGAGCATTTTATAGACCTGTGCAAAAATACATTTTTTAAAAATTAAAAAAAACCTAAAATATTAAAAATAAAACTGGTCTGACTTTCCTGTATTAAAATAACAGCATCCTCATTTTACATCTTCTCAGCTCAGCAGTATGAGAAAGAGTCAAAGTATGAACCAAGATGGAAGAAACTACAGTCTGAAGGTGTCTCAATTTCCAAGTAATTCTTATGGGCTAGTAGGTAGAACAGACATGATGAGGAGTAATAAGGGTAACAGTGAGCAAATAGGTGTTTTTATCAGTCCTAGAAATGTATATTGACAATAAAATACTCAAAGGATGAATTCTGGAGATTATAGACTTGTTTTGTTGAGAAATACAAAATATATTAGAAATGACATCCACTGATGGACTCACTTCTCTATATAAAGCAGTATGTTTAAAGAAAAAGTTTTAAAATTCCTTAGAATCATGGTTTATCTTTTCTTTTTCTTTTCAGATATGTTGCTAAAATTATCTCCTGCTTTTAAAGTAGACTTTTGGTCTAAATTGCTCTATTTAGTACATTTGTATGCTGCATAGGTTTTCCTATGAAGATAGAATATTGAATATCTTTCCTCTTGCTATGCTTTGGATATGAGCTGCCCCTCAAAAGAGTTCATATATTAGGCAATGCAGGAATTTTCAAAGGTGAAATGATCAGAGTATGAGAACTGTAGCCTTATTAATGGATTAATCAATTTTATGGATTAATAATTTGAATGGACTATCAGGTGATAACTGTAGGCAGGTGGGGTATGGCTGGAGGAAGTAGGTCACTGGAAGAGAGTGCACTTGGACTATATCTCATCCCTCACTCTCTCTCTCTCTCTCTATATATATATCCCTCTCTCTCTTCCCCCAACATCCATAAGTTGAGCAGCTTTCTTCTACTATGCCCTTCCGCCAATGATGTTCTGCCTCATCTCAGGTCCAGAGAAAAGGAATCAGCCAGCCATGGATTGAAACTCTGAAACCACAAGCCCAAATTAAACTTTTCCTTTTCTAAGTTATTCTGATCAGATATTTTGGTCACTGCAACATAAAACTGACTAACATGCCTATGAACATAAGTTCTAGAAATTAAAGGGCAATTCAATATTAAAAAATCTAATGAAATAAATTGATTTATCAGAATATAAAAGAATAATTATATGACCATCTCAATAGATGAAGAATAGTTATTTGAAAATGGCATTAATTCTTGCTTTTTAGAAAATGTAGCGATGTTTGGGAAGAAGGAAGTAACAGAATAACTATTAAAATCTTTATCATTGTACAACAATGTGAATGTACTTATGCCACTGAACTGTATGCTTAAATGATCAAGTTTATGTTCTGCATATTTTGGTACAATAAAATCATACATAATTTTTTTTTTGTACTTGGAATTGAACCCAAGGGTGCTTAACCACTGAGCAATATCCCCAGCCTTTTTAAAATATTTTTATTTAGAGACAGGGTTTTTCTGAGTTCCTTAGGGCCTTGCTAATTTGAAGAGGATGGCTTTAAACTCACAGTCCTCCTGCCTCAGTCTCCTGAGCTGTTGGAATTACAGGTGTGCACCACTGTGCCCAGCTTGTACATAATTTTTTAAAGTAAGTTTAGGAGGATAAAAATATTTATGTAATATCAGTACCATATACTCATAAGTACTAAGTTATTTTGAATAGCTCAGCAAAAATTCAATTTTAATATTACCATATTTTAATCAATCTCTCTAATATTATAGCAATCAAATGTGTGTGTGTGCACACATATTTACACTATATGATTTTACTAAACACTTTTATGTTCCAGACACAGTAACAGGAAGGTCATACTATCTCATTTAATACTATTTAATTTTTCACAACAATTTGGCAATATGCTAATCATCTTATTGCATTTTATAAACAAGAAAAGTGAGGTTCAGGGAATGGAAATTATTTGCCTATTGTCATACAATTATTGGGCAGTGAATGCCAGAATTAAACCCTGGTTCATCTGACTCTGAAACTGATGTTCATGGGACTTTTCTCTTGTGCTCACTGGACTGAATGAAGGGGGGGAAAAAAGATGCATAAACAGCTAAAACAAAATCTGACCCCCGAAACATGTATCTACATCCTAGTTCCTGGAACCTGAAAATGTTACCTTATTTAGGAAAAGGGTCTTTGTAGATACAATTAAATTAAGGATTTAGAGAGATTACCCCAGATTATTCAATGGGCTCTAATTTCAATGAAAAGTGTGCTCATAAGAAAAAGCAGGAGAAATTTGACAGAGAGAAGAGGAGGCAACGTGGTCTCAGAGGCAGAGATTAGGAGGATACTGTCAGATCCCCACAGGAGTGCCTGCAGTCACCAAAGGGCTGGGAGAAACAATGAACAGGATCTCCAGGTGGAATCTTTGGAGGAAGTGTTGGCCTGGTCACACCTCATTTTTGATTTCTGATTGAGATAATAATTTCTGTTATTTGAAGAAAACATACCTACAGGAAACATCAAATTTAATGATGAGATTGTATAGGTGTGGTCATTAGGAGAAGAAAAGACAAGAATGCTTACTGTTGCTATGTCTGTTCAACTGCACTCTCTCATCCAAGAAGGCCACAGGAAGCAGGAAAGAAAAACCCCAATTCTTCTTGTTTGATATCAATGGGAAAAGATGTCACAAAATCACCATCCATCATTTTTTCGAGTGGGTTGGGGAATCTATGCTGCCTTCTTTCAGGCCTGTCTATAAGAACCAGAATACCTAAGTCCTTGGGGACAGAACAGACTTTGTCGTGTTTTCCACGTTGCTCCTCTGTCTTCCCGTACTCCCACTGTACATTTTCCTCACTGTTCACCTCACTCCTTGCACTGATTCTGCTGACTGGAGAAATTGTGAAATTCTAGTAAGAGATGATCTCTTGGGATCATTGTTGGTTGTTGCAATTAGAATTCTTCTATTAAATTATTACATTTGTTGGATATGTTAGAAACTATTGGTTTAACTTACTATGTCACTGCTGTAAATATAAGCAAACTAAATCAAGACATTACATTTCTAAGGGTAATTTATTTTTAAAATGTGATATGTTTGTGATTTCAGATATTAAAGGCATAGTTTTACACTCCTTTCAATCAAATTATAGGGCAGCATGTCTCTTCAGCAGAAGGGGTAACACAAAACAAAGCCAGGTCTTCAACTTGGCAAAAAACAATGCAAGGAGGAAGAACTGAGCTAATGGAAAAGCTTAGAAACCCACGTTCAGCTCCTAAATTCAGCATGCTGAAACACTGGCACGCCATACAGAAAGAACTAGTGTTTGTCGATATGTATACGGTCCTCTGCACATGTTAGATATGTCCAAATATGGTCACTATGTTCTGGAGTTTGGGATAGATTTCCATGGTTTGTTTTGTGGACTGGACAGCTCATCTCACTTTTCTGTCTCTCAGTTTCCTCTTCTGTAAAATGACTGGACTGAATTAGGGGATCTCCCAAGTGGTTGTCGTTTCTAAAATTCCTCAAGTATTTGAAGAGAAAATGATTGTTTCTGCTCTTCACTAGATATTTTATGTATTAATTAAGATGCTAAATATTTTACATGCACTGTTTTAATAAATCATTCTGCTTCTCTTAGAAAGACATCATTATCAGCCTTACACTGAAGATGAGGGAACAAATGGTGAGATTCACTAATTTGACAACATCATATAGTTATAAAATTAGGAAGACAAGATTGGAACCATGGTCATTCTGAGCCCCATATCTGCAGTGTTGACCATTATACTATTGTATTCCACCTTTACTGTTATGATTTTGACAATATATTCACAATTATTGAGTTGTTTTAAAGTATCCCATCCAGCTCCATACTGTACCCCCAAAGGCAATAACCATAGTGTTGTCACAACATCTGTCAGTGTTAACATACCTGTCAGCAACACAACACACACATCACAGTCTGAAAACCTACTTCTCTTTACTGCTATGTGTAATTGTGACCATCATGACATGAATATGTCACCTGACATACTATGGAATGTATTTATTTGCTGTGATTAGAGTTGATTATCTGTATACTCCACAGATGTAAATTTTACAGGGCAAGGGTATTTGTTTAAGTCTTTTACTGGATCCCAATATCTGGTATATGAAAGATGCTCAATATATATTTGTTGAGTTGAAGAATAATAAAGGGTAGATATAAAAAAACAGTCTATATGCTTGAATTATTGAATTAGAATTCAAATTTGCTTTCTGTATTATAATATTTAAATAGTTCTGTTTTCTATTATTTCCAACATATCATGTCTTATTTACAGACTTAATTCCAAGTTTTTCTAAATATGGCATCAGTTCATGATATCTAGACGGTTAGCCTTGATTAGAGCAGTCAAGACTCTAATGGGTGTGTAGTGAAAGCAGGCTATTACAGCAGAGTACTTACCAAGGTACAAGTTCTATCTTTTCTGTCTACATGTTCCACATGTTACACCTGAATCTTCACAAGTCCAAAAGTTAAAGTCAGTGGCCTAACACATTTAGAAATATTTTATACAGATAATTTAGTCTAATCACATAATAAGTATTCAATGTGTTTTTGTTGATTGATTCTAAATTGGAGTGAACTTATTTCAAATTATCTCTCTGCCTGGGGAGTTGCATCTGAGATTCAATACTATAAGTCATTCACTTTCCCTTTTTAGTCACAGCTTTGCCTATGATTCCTATTATCTAATTAAGTACACTTGTGCTGAAACAAACACACTTTTTGTTTTAAAGGCATAACCATGTTGCATGCTGAGGCTCAAAGAATAAAGCCTCTCAAAATTGCTGCTGTTTTAGTTTGGAAGCTAATGACTACCAATGAAATAACCCAACAATGAATAAGTCACCATCTTTGCAATTAGCCTGTTCCTTCCTGGAGATCAAAATCTGCAATTTAGTTGTAAACCCTGAATTTTCAAGCATTTCCCATTAAGATAGATGAAAACATAGAGAAGAAGTAGGAAATGGCTACATGCTCAGAGACTGTTATGGTTTGGATATGAGGCATTCACCAAAAGCTCCTGTATTATGAAGAAGCTGAAATGATAAGATTATGAGAGCTGCAACCTAATGTAGATTAAAACATTTGATGGGTTAATATTTTGAATAGATGAACTCTATCTAACAAGGTTGTTGTGAACATTTTTTAAGGAGTGTAGATGATGTGCCCTAAATATACTAAATCTAATTAAATTAGTATTAAATAAGTGCTTATATATCATTACATTGAGTTTACAAAGTAATGTCAGGAATTCATTCATGGAAGTTTCCAAGGTTCCCATTAGAATTCCATTTAAAGGAACACAGTAAGATCACCCTTCTGAGAATAAATTCTCTTTCATTCTGTTTCTTTTCACCTATCTATCATACTCTTCCTCTTTCATGCTCAGTGAGCATTGCAGCCATCATTATCTCATCATCTTCCTTTCTTTATTATCATTATCTCCATCATTAGTCCTAGAATGAACCAAACACAACTTACAACTAAGTAACTGAGAGACTCACAAGACAAAATTAAAAGCGTTGATTGTAGGTTTATCATGTGTCATGCTCCATTTGAAGGGCTTATCATATGTAGTACCTTTTGTCATATAGCTCAGGTGTATAGAAAAGGGTATGTAAGAATGACCCTAGATTTTTCTAAATCTCCATAGATTAGGTGAAACATATTATTTCAGTGTCATGTTGAATATATGGAAGATTTAAAAAATGGGGGGAAATGCAATAACATTCTCTGGTTAAAATGAACATAAGCAGAGACAACTGTCACTGTCACCAGGGCCTAGCCTGGCATATATCATAGGTTATTACTCAGTGAATATTTGCAAATGAAGATTGAACATAAGGTTTCAAAGGCTTCTAAGGCTTATAGACTTATATTTGTACCAATATGGAAATGATGTGCATATAGGAAACAGAAATTAAAAGTATTTTCTAGGAATTCAAACGTTAAGGATACCAGGACCACTCACACTGTCAGCTTCTCTGCTAGTCTTAGTCTGGGACAACAGTTACACACAGTGGGTGTTGAATGAAATGTCTAAGTTACTGTGTACATGTGTGTGTGTTTCATAACAATACCAAGAATGGCAAGGTGCAAAGATAAAATGTTTTTATTGAAGTTTTCCTGAAGGCTTATAGAAAGGTCACAGTCATTTGGAAATAGTACAAGCTCTGAGATCCAATAACTCTTGTTACCATTAGGAAAACCATATGAGAAAATATATTAAGGGAAAGAAAAATCTTGCCTATGGCTATACTTTCAAAATCTAATGACAAATGTTGGAGCCCTGTTGGACCCACAGAGTATGCCACATTTCAGTGTGCTGGAAAAGAAGACTAGAATTGGAAAGTGGTCACAGAGGTGGCTCTTAATCATTCACATACTCCTCTCAGGATTTCTACCTGGAGCATACTACATTAGCTTCTCCAATCATTAGGGAGTCTTGCAATTTTCTATGAAATAACTAAAACACATTTTTATTTATCCCGAATCACCAAAACTCTCTTTGAAGAAGGATATGCATTGAAGGATGCAATTGTGAACCTGTGTTCAAAAGTGAGCCCAGGTGGTTTTGACTGGTGAGAAGCAAAAGCATAATTGTTTTAGGCCTACTAGCCCTTTGTCATTCAGTGCTTGGTCATTCAACTAAATCAAATAGGAAAAGAGAGAGAGAAAGAGAGAGAGGAAGAGAGAGCTCTTTCCAAAGACTTTTCAAAGAAACATTGATGACTTTCCAAGTGCAACACCCCCTGAGGTAGGTGTAAATTCCCTAAGTGTTTCTTGTTAATGTATTATCCAGATATCCTCATTAATTTAACCTCATTTATAAGAAATAAAAGTGACACCAGCAAAGCATGAAGGTGGGATTTCATGAGCAACATAACAAACAGCAGCATCCATGGCATCTTGCTTTCTGGCCTTCACCACCATCTGCCACATATGACACTCTTCTCTAGTGCTGACAACCCTCCTTACAGAAGGATCCCCTGCCCTAGTGTATATCAGATACAATATCCACCTTGGTTTAGTCCCCTGGCTGTGGTTTCCAGCCCCAATGACCCCACTGAAAATACATAGACTCTTTTATGGGATACTAAAGCATCTTCTGTAAAGATATATGAAGTGTCCATCCCTGGGATCCTGAGCAGGGATGTGAGTCTTTTGTCTATCCCTCAAGCATGATCTTAAACATCCAAAAATAAATTTTATCTAAAATGTCCAGATCTCAGCAGGTCCTCTGTCCAGGGGTTGGTAGAAAGTATTCATGTATAAAGAAACCACAAGTTGGACTGAAAGAAAAACAATAGAGGATGGTCATGGTGGCACAAATCTTTACTCCCAGCAGCTGGGGAGGCTGAGGCAAGAGGATCATGCATTCAAAACCAGCATTAGCAATTAGCAAGGCCCTAAGCAATTTAGTGAGACCTTTTCTCTAATAAAATATAAAAAAAAAATAGCTGGGGATGTGGCTCAATGGATAAGTGCTCTTTGGTTTAATCTCTGATACCAAAAAAGAAAAAAAAAAAAAAAAAAGAAAAGGAAAGGGGAAAAAAAAAGCAACTACAACAAATAATAGAACATTTTCTAAATACTGTGAGATAATTTTTCCATGTTTACTTTTCCCCCCAAAAAAAACTAATTTAAAAAAAAAAAAAAACAGTGTCACTTGCTTTTTAAAATGAATAAAATAAAAATGACACTTTGTGCCATGGAAAGTTGAATTACTTAGTAGGATAAAGAGGTAGACTGATTAAACTTTGGCTACTATATATGTCACATATACCTTCTTAACAAAATAAGAAATATAACTACTACAACATTCATTTCTATAACTGGACATATGGTCATAGCCTATATTTACTGTATTCTTTCATTATTCATTCCATATTTTCTTCCCTGGAAACATACCTCATTTGTTTGTGGTTGTTTTACCTGTTGGGGTGATTCAAACCTTTATTTCTTGAGGGCCTGGGCCTTTTAGGAGTCCAGTCTGATTTTAATTGTTAATTTTCCATTACCTTCAATCACAGAAAATGGTAGCACTGAAACACCCTAAGGAATTTCTCATATATCAGACATACTTTTTCTTACCCACATTGTGTAGTAGCAGTCTGATTTCTCCTTGTTAGTCAGGAGATATGGGGATGAACCTAATTCATATCTATAAAGTAGGTCACTTGATTACTAAAATCTTCCTCTATTAGGTCACACTTTGGTGAACATTCTCATGGGACTTAAATGTCTTCACATTCTTTATCTAGAGAAGTCTATCTAAATACTTCATCCACAGGCCCCTTTATGATCAATTCTCACATCACATTCCTTCCAAGTCCCTCACCATCTTGCCAAATCATTAGATATATAGCTCATGCATCATTATAAAGTCTTACTTTGGGGTATTTATTTTTCAAAGTGAAATGAACAACCCAATGTATTGCTCAAAGTTCTGCCCACTGGGAGGATTTTATTTCACCACTGTCCTTTAGAGATATCCCAGAAAAAGGTTGTGGTAGTACAGCTGCCTACTTTTAGGTAGCCACTGTGTATTGTACATGACCATTCATGAGTTTTTTCTCAACTGATAGTAAGTAAATCCTGTGGGGCTATAGAAGTGGGCTGAGTCAGAGCTATGGACATTTAAGCCACTTCCTCAAGTAATTTTCGTTTGTGTTCACTGCCTACATAAATGTGATCTTTCATATCCCACTTCCTTTGGAGAATGTAGTAGTGCTGTGCCCATCCAACTTTATATCGGTGAACCAGACAAAATATGTTCATTTGGAGATCAAGTTATATGGTAACTTGGTGGTTCATGGTTGTGTTCAATCTCTAACAAGACCTACCAAAAAAAAAAAGAAAAAAAGTTTGTAAAGGGAGAGTAGTTATGCACAGAGAATGACATGGATCTCCTCCAAAATCTTAGTAGTCTTCCAAATGATTTAACTGCAAGGGCCACCAAGGGTTCCAAACAGTGTCATTAACACTTCAAGAAACATCAGTTGTATTATATCCTTTAGCCACGGTGAAACAGGGATTTACATGTCAGCCTGGTCCTATTGCAGAATTTTCTCTTCTTCTGGGACTCACTCAAAACTAATAGCTTTTCACGTGATTCAATAAATAGACCCAAGTAACACACCAGAAGAGGAATACATTGACCTGGAATCCAAAGAGGCCCTTTTGACATTATTCCTTATTTTTTGGTTGTACAGGGGTTCAGATGTAATAACTTATTTTTGTGTTAGAAAAGATATTTCAACATATTCCACACAACTCTACTTCTTAGATATTTCACCGAAGTAGGAGACCTAGGAATATATGTTGAATTTTTTTCCCCTCTGTGACCCAGAAACACCTTGCCAACACACAATAACAGTTGTTACTTTTTGATATGGCCATTCAGCGTAATGTGTGACTATGATATCATGTGGGAGGAAAAGATAGTCAAGGTCTCTACAGACCAAACTATGACACAGGATGGAATCATAGGAAAATGGAAGCCAGCTGGTAGCAAACTAATTCTGGGGATCTTTAGTAAAAAAATATTAGAAAAAAAATTCAGATTGATAGATACACACTAGTTGCTAGGAAATGTGCTGATTTACTTCAACAATGAAACCACATCAGGAATAACAGCTTCAACTAAAGTTAGCATCCAGTTAAGTTTAAAATAATTCATACTCAAATGTCTAAGATTCATCTGTCTTCTGCTTATGCCAAATAGGTGAATGAAGTGACATACCTGGTGGGAATCACCATTTCCTCATATTTTAAGTCCTTGATGGTGGCATTAATCTCTACAGTCCTTTCAGGAATGCAGTATTAAATATTTGCTTAGTGTTTTTCCAAGAAGAGACAGTTCTAGTGATTTCTACTTGCTCTTTTCTAGCTTACCATCCCTCACTCCAAAGGTCAGGGAACCAATGTGGGGACTGTGCCCCATGCTAAAAATGTCTATTCAAATTATTTATCCTGGAACTTGGGAAATAAATGTGCAATGGATTGAGGGACTCACAGGTTCAACTGTGAGATTGACCTGAGTCAAGACCCAATTAATCAACCAAGCTCTATAAGTCTTTACTCTGAGGAGAGAATAATAGTGGCATTTTGGGTCTCCTAGAATTAGTGTCAGTTCAGAGTGCCCAATTCCTGAAATGTTTATTTCCCATTTTACCCTGGTCAAAGTTCCTCTGGAAGGCTGAGAAAGAAATTAACACTACAGAGTTTTGGCAGTAAAGGCTGACTTCTCTTCTATGGGAATTAGCTTACCTTTCATTCAAAGGTTTCTAGGGCTTAAAACTGGCTCAAATCATGGGTTGAGAGGACCAAGATTCTCTATTCTTAGGAATGTCATTCACTTGACTGAGACTTCTTCTGCTTATACCCATCATATAAGTATTTAGGAGACCGCTCATTTGATTTACTTACAGGAACTCCATGATTAACTAGCCAATGCCATGCATCTCTGAAAATCAAGCCAGACCATCTGATCACCATTTTGAACCTGATGTCCATTATGGTGAGATATCTACCTTGTATTTGGTGTTTAACTGCTACCACTTGGTCCCTGCCATCTGTGTATCCAGTCACACCTATTGTATTTAGGTGTTCCAGTTCAGCAATAGCAATTTCCACTTTATTTATTAATCTACTAAGAAGAATAACCATAGAGATTCTCAAGGGTGCTACAATGTCTCTCACAAATTTATTTCCCACTGTTGTGGTGACAGGTATGTCCTTTGGCTCCTCCCAGATTCATGGAACAGGTCTTGCATGATAAATCTTGAATTTTCCTATGCTTTGGATTCCTTGCTCTAAGGTATGTCAAGGTAATTTAGCATTACAACCTCTTTTAGTGTATCCTAAATGTCCTCTAACTTTTTAAGAAGCAACAGTTCTTCCAATATCTGGAATCTTTAATTATTATTCCTATATCAATACATTTTTAACCTGATCTAACTTCATCTTCTTTCCACCATTATAACACATCCTTAATAACATTTCTTAAACATATATGTGGAAACCAAGAAAGAGCATATTTTCCACCCACCTACCCTCCTCTCTTCCATTCCCTTCCACCCTTCCTTCTTCCTTTTTTTCTTATTTCTTATTTTCTAAATATTTTTCAGGGAAGAGCAAATAACAAAGTTTAAGGATAAGAGGTCCAATAACAGTTTGAAACTTTTCCACAGGTGAATGAGTTAATTTTTTTTCATGGAAGATCTCTTTAATTAATGATAATTGAGTGAGAATACAGTATCACTAATTATCAATCACAAAAGCACACATAACAAATATAGTCAAATATTTCACTTGACCAAAAAATAAACAATCCATAAATGGTCAAAGGAACTGAACAAACACTCCTCAAAAGAAGAAATACGAATGTTCAACAAATATATGAAAAAATGTTCAACGTCTCTAGCAATTAGAGAAATTCAAATAAAAACAACACTAAGATTTCATCTTATTCCACTCAGAATGACAATTATTAAGAATGCAAGTAACAATAAATGTTGGTGAGGGTGTGGGAAAGGGTACACTCACACATTGCTGGTGGGACTGCAAATTGGTACAACCACTCTGAGAAGTGGAATGGAGATTCCAAAAAAAAAAAAAAAAAAAAAAAAAAAAAAGGAAAGAAAGAAAGAAAAGAAAAGAAAAGAAAGAGAAGAAAGGAAAGAAAGAAAGACAAAAGAAATAGGGATGGAACCACCATTTCACCCAGCTATCCCACTCCTTGGTATATATGCAAAGGATTTAAAATCAGCATACTACAGCATTGGAACCACACCAATGTTTATAGCAACTCTATGAAGCCAATCTAGGTTCCCTTCAACATGAATGGATAAAGGAAATGTGGTTTTTATACACAATGGAGTATTACTCCACCATTAAGAAGAATGACTTTATCACATTTGCCAGTAAATAAATGGATCTGAAGACTGTCATGCTAAGTTAAATAAGCCAGTTCCCAAAAGCCAAAGGTAGAATGTTTTCTGATATATGGAAGCTAACCCACAATAAGGGAGGAGAGAGGAAGAATAAAAATTCAGTAGATTGTACAAAGAAGAATAAAGGAAAGGGAGGGGATAGGAAAAGGAAAGACAATCAAATTAATCCAAGATAATTTTTCTTATGTACATATATGAATAAACCACAATGAATCCCACCATTGTGTATACCCACAAGAATGGGATCCTGATTAGAATAAGATATATTCCATGCTTGTATAATTATATAGAAATGGATTCTACTATCATGTATAACTAAAAAGAACCAACAAAATTTTTAAAAATTTACTAGTACTTTTGATTTTGTGAGGTGCTCTGCTTATCTTTTAAATGCCCAAACCAGATGGTTTTGATAAGTGGCTGTGAATAGACAAGATACCTAAACTTATCTTTTAATAAAACTGCCTGAAAAAAGTAACATTTGTCCTGAGAACAGAAAATCTCTAATAAATTAAGTAGCAGTGTAAAAGTTGTTTTTGATTCTAGCAGGCATTTTTGCATATTTATTGTATTCTTAGCACTGTGCTAGGTACCTGAAATAAGATCATCTTATTTCATCCCCAACAACATCAAATGCTATGTTTTATTCCTCATTATTCTGAAGTTTTGAAAGTGTAAGGATTTAGGCCAAAGTAAGAAAACTGACAAAGGGCAGGAAGAGCTTGCTGGATTCAAAGGTTGAGTTTGCCCCTACCCCATAAAAATACCATATTTTATTATATAAGGAGAACATGCATTTAAACTGTCTTGCTAGCTGGACTTTTTAAAATAATGTCTTATGTTATAAAACACATAGAGAGTCATCTAAACAGCAAATGAAATTATTTGGACAAAGAGTTGCATTCTTTTTTTTTTAATTTATTTTTTATGTATAATAATTACAATTCATAATGCACATATATAGCATCTTTTTACATACAACTGTTTGTATACAAAGTATATTCATACCATTCAGGTCTTCAATCATGCATTTAGGATAATGATATCCATCTCATTCAACCACCTTTTTTTTTTTTTCTTTTCTTCCCCTCCCTTCCCCGTTGCTCCCTCCCTTCCCCTCCCTTCCCTTTGACCATTCTAGTGTTCCTCTAATCCTCCTATGTACCCCCATCCAACAATACTGTGAACTAGCCTCCTTATATCAGAGAAAACATTCAGTATTTGGATTTTTGAGATTGACTAATTTCACTTAGCATTATATTCTCCAACTTCATCCATTTACCTGCAAATGCCATTATTTTATTCTCTTTATTGCTGAGTAAAATTCCATTTTGTATATATACCACATTTTCTTTATCCACTCATCTACTGAGGGACATCTAGGTTGGTTCCACAACCTAGCTATTGTGAATTGTGCTGCTATAAACATTAAAGTGGCTGTGTCACTGTAATATGCTGTTTTTAAGTCCTTTGGGAATAGACCCAATACATAATTAATCAACAAATACATGAAAAAATGCTCAACATCGCTGGCAATTAGAGAAATGCAAATCAAAACTACTCTAAGATTTCATTTCATTCCAGTCAGAATGGCAGCTATCAAGAGTTGCATTCTTTACTAAATTAAATCCATTAAATGTTAACAGCCCTTCTTTAGATAACTTCTCTAATTTTATCCAGTCCACAACATGTATCATTTTCTTCATAGTGCTATCTTCAGACCTGGCTTCATGGGTCCACAGCCTGTTCAGTCTCATAGTCCCAATGAGAAAAGTGACTGTTAATTCTTGGTTAATGGTCAGCTAGTGCTCTCTTGAAATTCTTAACCATATTTGAACAAGATCCTTGCATTTTCATTTGTTACTAGATACCACAAATTATGTCCCTGGTCCTGCTTCTCTTCACCTGAAATTATCATACTTACTCTATTGCATGTTCATGCTTTGTCTTCATCTCTAGAATGTAATCTCTGCAGACATACTATCTACCTTTGTATACTAAAGTAGATGGTAGGCACTAAAATATTTTTCTTAAATTCTGTGCCTGCCTTCACTCATTCATGTCTAAACAAATCCATACCTAAGAGAACAAGCAACCCAATCCAACCCAAAGAATCAATATTTATCTGAAGTAATATGATAGATGAGAGGAATACCAAAAGGACTTCAACATTTTCTCCAACATTGGCCTTACATTTCCAAACTTGCTGGGTAAGGTAAATGTCACAGTGTGTCTTGAGAGAAGAATGCCACATTTTTTGCATTTAATAATTGTATCTGAATTATAATTTTGTGTTGATTAAATCCCACCTGGAATTTCATGAGCAAGTGATGGCTATTTTGTTGACCTTTTCTCGTCCTCTTTCAGATCCATCTTGTTACTCAACCTGTTTTAGCAAAAACAACAAAAAGAAAAAAAAAAAACAGTTTGGATAAATTAAGTAACATGGAGATAAAATCATACCTGCTATCAACTTTTTATGATAAATTCTGACATCTATACTTTACCAAAACCATCATCTCAATTTTGCTTAAGTTATGTAAATGTGTTTAGACTCTTCATTGTAAAAATATGAGTTATTTATACTCTTAGTTTTTGAAATTATAGTAATTTTCTGTAGGATAACTTTTTACTGAGGTATTTTTGATGCATCTAAGAGTGTATTACTGGGATTATCCTACTGGAGAGTCATTGAGTATCACAGATATGTAGACTGTTTTTCTTCTTTTTTGAAATTAATATATTTCACGTTTTGATTTATGGGGTATAATGTGTCATATATCATCAGAGTAGTTAACATTTTCCTCTCCTCAAACATTTGCAAAATTTTTAATTAATACGTGATTTCACATATTTATGCAGCACAGAGTGATATTTCAATGCATGTCTATAATATGCATGTCTGTTGATCATCCACATATGAGAGGTTAGTATCTTTTCAGATCTTTCTTGATTATATGCACAGCTTTATGTATGGAAAAGTTTTGTTCATGCATGTTGTGGTTTCTAGAAGCCTAAGAATGGGAAGCCCTCTTTAAGGTCCCCTATAAACATTTCATTTTCCACTTTTACATTTTTTGGTTAGCCTATGTTTTACCCACAACTATTACTCACCACCTCAGGTAATCACCATGTTTTTAAAAATTTGTCATTGCAGATTTTTTTTCTTTATTCACTAAAGACCTCCAAGAAAAAGACTATTCACATTGAGAGAGCTCTATGTCTGATTAGATTAAAAAAAAAATCCTTGTTAGGGAGGTCTTCCTAACAGTCCTACCAGAAAGGTAAAATGCAACAGTTCTCTGGGACTAGGTCTTTAAAGCAGTTCCAGTCCTATCTGCTCACTTCACAGCCTGTCAGGTAGCTGCTTTTCCCTCTGGTTGTAGGCTGTTGATTTTAAGACTACCATGGAGTTAAGAAGATGGAGGTGGGGATACAGAGTGTTTAAATGCCACAAAGTTGACTCTTCATGAATATACACTCCCAGGACTGCTAATTTTTTTTTTTTTTAATTTCAAGATTTATGATGAAGTTAAAGTTGATTCCCATAATTTTTTAAGCAACATTTATCTTGTTTTTGTGTAGGCAAGAGTTTTCAGAAGTTCTTACTCTGCCATTGTCATTAACATTGCTGTGCCTCTTGAGTAATGTCCATTAAAAAAAAAAAGTACTTGATATATTTTGTCAACTTACTCTCAGTTAAAAGATCTGAATTGTACCCTTGTTTTAAGTTGACTGTCACAAAGAGTGCCATTGCTGTGTCAAATATATGACAAAATCAACTTAGAAGAGAAATACTTATTTTTCCTCATGATTTTCAGAAGTTTCAGGCCATGGCCGGCCAGCTCCATTGCTTGAAGGCCTGTGGCAAGACAGAACTATCTTGGCAAAAGGATGCAACTGAGGAAAACAGCTCACATTATGGCTTCCAGGAAGCAGACAGATGTTGTCGCCGGAAAGGGATTGCAGCCTGGAATGGCAGCGCCGCGGGAAGGAGTCCGGAGACAGGATGGAGACAAAAAAATTCTTTAATCTTTCTCTCTCTGTCTCTTGTAATTTCTAACACCACATACACACTCTCACAAGAAACCAAGGCACCTACTCTTACAAGAAATTACAATATATCTATATAATAGCGATAACCCTATCCGTTTTCTCTCAGGTCTCATCCCATGTGCCAGAGCAGGAATGGCGCTAGCTCGATCTGCTGAGTCACCGCTCAAATCTCTCAAGATCCTGGGCCAAGTCCCACGAGATCAAGTCCCGTGAGACTACGGAAGGCGGAAATGCCCAAAAATGTCTATGGCCCGTAGTCAACCGCAATCTTAGCTATCTCCCCAAACAGGGCTTCTGCAGACAGATAAAGAAGGCAGGCAGGAAATAACATACACCCTTCAAAGGTGTGATTCCAGTGACCCACTTCCTCCAGCTGGGCCCTACCTCTTATTAGCCAGTCGTCTCTGAATGCATCAATGGATTAATTCACTGATGAGATTAGTGCCCTCATGATCCAAACACTTTTCAAAAGTTGCACCTCTGAAAATTGCTGTATTGGGACTACACCTTCAATACATGAGCCTATTGGGGCATATTCCAGATCCAAACCATAATGCTGTGTTTTTAATCTAACACTCAGAAAACTAAATTCAAAATTTCTCTCAAATTTTGCTGTCAGCAATCTAGGTAGATATAATTTATGTTTTCTCTGGTAAAGATTAAGCAAAAGAATCACAAGAAATATAAAATACTATTCTGTGCCTTTGACCCTATCCATTATTTAAGAATACCCATCCTCCTTGAAAGTGTTAGCCAGTTCCATGATATCCCAGGAAATGTCTCATAGGGACTAAAACAATCATTCTGAAGACTGAGACAGCAGCAGCAAAGTCAAAAGAAGCTGCCATATCAATCATTTCTCAGTTCTGGGCAGAGGCTGAGTCTGATTCCTGATGAGTCCACTATTTCATATTCCTCAAAAACCAGGCAAAAGATGTTCCCTTGACTCCCCATGCACAGTTAGACTACATCCTACAATATTATTTAGCAGTCTTCAACATGGGCAATGCATACCTCTGTAGGGAAAACCTCCTATGACACATAGGTAGGTATATTTTTTTTAGAACAAAATTTCAGTGTCTCAATTTCCTTTTGTGTTTTTACCATGCATTTGTAGATGAAATATTTCCTCTCTCTTTCTATACTCCCTTTTATAATGACCATCTTTCTGTTGGATAAAAGAATATGCCTCCCATTCGTTCTTTATTTTGTTTTTGGCTTCTCCAGGGTATAAAATCCTCTGTATATATCATGAAGACTTAATTGTTACCAGTGACAGTTAAAAATTAAGGCATTATAAACAAATTAAGGCATTGTTTAATTAAGGTATTATAGTGCTTCATGTCTTTTGCACTTTTATTCTTGTTTATAGTAGAAGTGTATTATTAGAAAGTACGTATTATGGCTCATGTTGGCCTACTACAAATTAAGATAAACTGTAGACTGGGAAGCAGGACTAGTTTTTATTTAACACCTTGGTTCTATTGATAAAGAATTAAAGAAGAAAATGAGGAAGTACAGTGAGTACTACCATACATACTTGTCTCTGCAACTCCAAAGTAAATTGAAGATATATGTTAAAAAAGTGTAACAGTTAATTGGAATTGTTGACTTGATTGGATTGAGATGGTGAAGATTAAGAGGCTTCTGGGTGTGTCAATGAGGTGTGTTTAGGAATGATTGGCATGTGGGATAACAAACTGAAATAGAGACCCTCCCTAAGCATGGGCAGCACCATCCAATAGGTTGGTGGCTTAGATGGAGTAAAAATTGAAATAACAAGAAAGCAGCAGCAACTGAACAGGTTCTTGACTGCTGTTGTGATCACCTGAAGATATCAGACTCTCTCTCCTTCACTCTTCCAGAGCAGATTCTGCCAGTGATTCTCCAGGGAGTTTCCAGAAGCCTTCAGTCTCCAACTGGGATAGCATTGTTCATCTCTTGTTCTGAGACATCAGCATCTTGGATGGTGCAGCTACTGATTCCTAAAGCTCTCCACCTGCAAATGGCCACTGTGGGACTATACCAGCTTCTGGTTGTATAAGCCAATTTAATAAATCCTATTTTAATAATCATACCTCCTGTTGGTTCTGTTCTTCTAGAGAACACTGATTAATTCAGATATAATAATGTTATTAAGAAATTATTGATGGAGAGATATTTAAATTATCATTCCAATTTTTGCAAATCATTTGCCACATCATGTTGAACAAAGTACATCTAAATGGAAGAGTATAAGACATCTAAATACTCATTTAATGATACTTGATAACATGTTGCTTTACTTTCCAGAAATCAGAAATCTAATGAGTAGATAATAAATCATCTTGCAAGGTAGATTGCTCAAAATTTCTTGCTGTCTAAACAACTGCAGAAAGATTTAATTTTTTTTAATGCTAAATCACAATATGATGTTTACCACATAGCATGAAAGAAGTTTAAGAATTGAAGGACATTGTCATTATCAAACACCTCCAATTCCCATTTGTTTATTCAAATGTATTATTTTGGTATATATAACTTTGATATTGAAGTCTGTCTCAACATAGTAAAATTTAGTTACTAATTCACATATAATAAATTCATCGCCAGTAAAAATTTTACTGTATATATTTGTTATTCAAATCTGGATCATATGTAATTTCGATAAGTTTCACATTAATGCTAATGTTAGCAAAACTTAATACAAAAGAAAAAAAAACCTGAAACATAATTACCAGAATTTTCCAAAATTAACATAAAAAATTTCTTGCACAGTAATAGTATTAGATAACCAAAAATATTCTCAATGTATAAATGTATCACCTAGAAATAATGTTCTGTCAGAACAAGAAATGGAAGAGAAAATAGGTACATACATTTTTAAAATAAATTAAATACAACATGACATTGCTATGTATTTAGATGACAATGAATTTAAAAAAAAAATAAAAGTTGGGTTGGGGTTGTGGCTCAGCGGTAGAGTGCTCGCCTAGCACATGCTAGGCCCTGGGTTCAATTCTAAACACTACATAAAAATAAATAAATAAATAAAAAAGTTGTTTTCTAGTACTTCAATAATTCCTATGTAAATAGCTGACGAAAATATTTTCACGTAAAATTGTAGGTTTGTAAGAATTTGTATAATTTTGAAAATTCTTTTGTAAGAACAGAAGCAAACTTTTTGGAGTTAATGCCATCGTTGCAAAAAATTGCTTCCTCAAATTGTCTAAGGTAAATTTACTGAAACCAGCCTAAATACTTTCCTTACTTATTTGTTTATTTTTTCCAATTTCATTTAGAATCAGGAATGGTCAGTCAATAAGAAATACTCTTGGTACTTGTCATGGCTGATTGATTATGCAAGATGATCTGATTAGCATTATTTGTAATTTAGACCGACCTGTGGAGGTTTCTGAATAGCAAGATGCCAGATGTCACAGACATCTAAGCAAAGCAGGGGCAGAAGCACCAACTTATTCAGCCCCCTTAGGATATTAAAGATCACTAAAAAAGATTAGTTTCTATATTAGGCACATCTGTTGATGACAATTTCCAGAAACAAGATGCATTTAAAATTTTGCATGATTTTTTATACTAGTAGCAGTTTCACCAGAATTATTGTTATTATTAGCAACCAGTATTATCTCTGAGCAAAACACTTTAATACATTATTTCATTTAATGCTCATACAAACTTATGGGTTAGCTGATATATTCACACATTAGAACAATTTGCAATAAAGGAAACACATTAGAGGTTTTGAATAATGTGCACAATTTTACACCTCTAGGAAAGGGTAAATCAAGGATCTGAATTTCTAGTGCTACCTGATGCCTGAGCCTTATTATATAGTCTACTGGGGATATCATTCATAATGTTAGACCTTAGAAAACACAAGTTAGATAAGTTCAGGTATTGATGTGAAGCAACAGTTCTGTCTAGACAGCATTAAAATGTACATTTTCTTGCTATAATAAAAAGGTGCCTTGAAAGGGACCAACAGAAATTACAGTTGTCAGCACATTTATGTTAGAAAATAAACACAATCTAAGTGTTTTCTTATCCTTGCCATGATAAAAGAAAATTTTTGAGTGGTGCACACAGAAAAAAATGCTAACAAAACATGCTCCGGATGGGAACTACCTGGTTAGAGAACTTGATTTATGGCAAATATAAAATAAGTGCTGAAGCAGGTCTTGCTATTTGACATTGAAAACTAGTGTTGAAAAATATCAACTGAATTTCTGGATTTCTTTATTAAAAGCTATAGACTTAGATTTCCAGAGTTCACTTTGGTAATGTGGTTAGTCTTTTAAGAGGAAAACAAATCAGAAAGGCACTACTGGTTTGATATAGAATCATCCCTATGTATCTCCCTTTGAGGGAAGAGCTAGGCAGCCAAACACTTCCAGGAACTTTTGAGGGTATGATAGGTCATAATTATGGATAGCAACTTTTTGCTGTCCTTAATTATAGACAATAATAAATAGAATGTTAGAGATCAAAGCGACCTTGAAGAGTTTCAATTTCAAAGACTTTATATTGGGAATTAAGACCTATTGCACTATGTTATATATAAACTCACACTGCTAGTTACATCAAGTCTAGTATTGAATTATGAGTTACCTTCCTTATTATAATTTCCACCAAACCATTCCTAGATGTGGGAGAGCAGAATATTTCCCCCACCCCCTGGAAATTAGAACTGAACAAGCTCCTAGTTTCAAGTTGAGGGCCTGTCTACCATGTCTTGGTTCTGTAACATGGGAGAGCAGTAAGCCATATAATGCCTGCTAATCATCTTCCACTTTATCTTCTACTTCTGAAAATTTCTGATTAGATCAAAGGGTATTACACAACCTGCCTGACACACATATCAGTCTTAATGGCCTTTGACTTCTACCAGGAAGCAGGCAGTGCTTAAAGTAGCAGAGAATGTAGGTGCCAAGCAGATAATGATTGTGAGTAAAGAGGGTAGTGAAGGGAACACAGGGAACTGGAGACCCTGCCTCCTCTAAAGGCAGCAGCAGCTACTCAGCAAAACGCACTTTTTGCATCATAGAAATGTAGTCCCAGGGTTGCCAATTCTTTCCATATTTCATAAAATCTTAAACTCAATTTTTATCATTAAATTTCCCAATATTCAAATATTGAAAAATAATTTTTAAATCTTGTTTAAAAGATTGTATACACTAAGTATGGCATTTCTAGGTCAATAATACTTCAATAAAGTAGTTTTTTTTTTTTTTAATTTAAAATTTGTTTAAACTTTGTAGGTCCAAGCAAAATTATCTATAAATGGAAGGTGGCCCATAGGCCATCAATCTGGGGGTTGAGAGCTTTAGACATGTAGTTCAAGCCAAGAATCCTGTCTCCATCAGTGATATCTGAAGCTGGTACCCAGTACACATGGCAGACTGGAGCTTACCGGCAACCTTACCATTTGGTCACCCTAAAAGTACCCTAGATTTCTGATTACCTCTCTAATATGTTGGAAGATGTTCTGAACTCCACAGGTTCTGACAAACCATTTACATGCATTTTCTAGTGGGAAGGTTGGGCCATATTTAAACCTAGACTAGGGTATTCACTGCAGACATGCTCCAAGTTAAAGGCATCATCTAGAACAAAAACAGTCTCTTATTTTTCTCTGGCTACTGCTATTTGCTGAAAATTTATGATACCTTCTAGTGCTCTCCAGATTAGACTCTTTTGAAACTGACATTCACTTGAATCAAGTCGCTCTAGGTAAAGTGCCTGTTAGACAGTGTGCTTGGAATCACAGATTGCCTGTCTTCACTCAGTATTCAGTCAGCCCTGGCCCTGATCCCCAGTATTCTCAGTGCACTCAACATCAACATGGCTTATATCCTGATTCTACGGACTACAAAAACTTCTAGAAACTGGTTGAACAAATTTAGGTAGTATGCCAAGGCCTCTCAAGCACCAAGAGAGGGGGAATTTGCATGTTTTTGTCATATTTATGTACTTGGTGTTTTATTCATTAGTTCACTTAATCTTTGCAATAGTCCTCTGAGGTATGTTTTAACAGCCCAGTTTTGCAGAAAAGGAAATCAAGACCAGTGAGGATATAAAATTGCCTAAATTTATCAAACTTTAAAATGAAGAATCAAAGTCCAAAACCCACTCTTTTATCAAATTAATTTGTTTTCAACAGAAGGAATTATTCTCAACATATAACTCACAGAAAATCCAGAGAGCAAACAGGATAATAGTTATCTACTAGCCAAAAATGACCATTTTATTTAATCATTGTATAACTTTAAATTTTAAAATAGCTTTTATTTTATAATATTGGGATATCACTGTATATATGTTAGTTAACAATATCTAATGGACATTTCCTCATCATTAACAGTCTTCTGTCATTTAAAATATCTACTAGAAGTACCTTACATATTATGTATTTGGCATATTTTATTTATTTCCCAATTGTTAGTCATTTAAGTAACTAATACTTTATTCTCTTATAAGCAAGGCTGCAGTGAATGTAATTAAGATTATGTTGTTGAATCAATCATCCATGAGATAATGAGTAGGTTGAAGTTGAGACATGATGTTAAGATTTGCTCTTCAGAAAGTTTTGACCTATTTAATTTCTTACCAGCAGTGTGTGAAAAGATCCTTTTAGTTACTTATTTGTGTAAGTTTCAAGTCCTATACATTATTATATGGATTCGTTATTAGTAGTGTTAAATATTTTCCCCAACATTTTTTAAATTTAATTTAATTTGTTATACATGTTTTAGAGTGCTATTCCTTTCATATTACATATAAAGAGCACAGTTTTCCAAGTCATTGGTTTTACACAAAGTATTTTCGTACCATCTGAGCTTTTATACATGCACTTAGTATATTGATGTCCAACTCCTTCTGCCATTATTTCTATCCCCTTGACCCTCCCCTCCACCCTTTGTTTTATTTAACATTCCTTCATTCCTCTCATCCCCCCTCCCATGCCACTATAATTCAGCATCATCATAGCAAAGGAATCAATCAACCTTTGGTTATCTGGGATTGGCTGATTTCACTTAGCATTATTTTCTCCAACTCCACCCATTTACCTGCAAATGCTATGGTTTTATTCTCTTTTAGTGCTGAGTAGTGTTCCATTGTGTATATATACCAAAGTTTCCCTATCCATTCATCTATTGATGGGCATTGGGGTTTTCCCACAATCTAGCTATTGTGAATTGTGTTGCTATGAACATTGATGTGGCTGTGTTCCTGTAGTATGCTATTTTTAAGTCCTTTGGGTATAGACTGAGGAGTGGGATAGCTGGGTCAAATGGTGGTTCCATTCCAAGTTTTCCTAGGAATCTCTATGTGGCTTTCCAGATTGGCTGCACCAATTTGCAATCCCACCAGCAATGTATGAGTGTGCCCTTTCCCCACAACCTCACCAGCATTTATTGTTACTTGTGTTTTTGATAGCTGCCATTCTGACTGGCGTGAGATGAAGTCTTAGAGTAGTTTTGATTTGCATTTCTCTAATTGCTAGAGATGTTGAGCATTTTTTCATATATTTTTTGATTGATTGTATATGTTCTTCTGAGAAGTGTCTGTTCAGTTCCTTAGCCCATTTATTGATTGGGTTGTTTGGTTTTTTGGTGGAAAGGTTTTTGAGAGCTTTATATATTCTTGAAGTTAATGTTCTGTCTGATGTGCATGTGGTAAAGATTTGCTCCCATTCTGTAGGTTCTCTGTTCACCTCACCGTTTCTTTTGCTGAGAAGAAGCTTTTAAGTTTGAATCCATCCCATTTGTTGATTCTTGGTTTTAGTTCTTGCACTATAGGGGTCTTATTGAAGAAGTTGGGACCTAAACCAACATGTTGGAGATTTGGGCCTACTTTTTCCTCTATTAGGTGCAAAGTCTCTGGTTTAATTCCTAGGTCGTTGATCCACTTTGAGTTGAGTTTTGTGCATGGAGAGAGATAGGGGTTTAATTTCATTTTGTTACATAAGGATTTCCAGTTTTCCCAAGACCATTTGTTGAAGAGGCTGTCTTTTCTCCAATGTATGTTTTTGGAACCTTTGTCTAATATAAGATAACTGTAGATGTGTGGCTTAGTCTCTGTTTCTTCTATTCTGTACCATTTGTCTACTGGTCTATTTTGGTGCCAATACCATGCTGTTTTAGTTACTATTGCTTTGTAATACAATTTAAGGTCTGGAATAGTAATGCCACCAGCTTCATTCTTCTTGCTAAGAATTGCTTTGGCTATTCTGGGTCTCTTATTTTTCCAGATGAATTTCATGATTTCTTTTTCTACTTCTATGAAGAATGATATTGGGATTTTGATTGGGATTCCATTGAAATTGTATAGTGCTTTTGGTAGAATAGTCATTTTGACAATATTAGTTTTACCTATCCATGAACAAAGTAAATCTTTCCATCTTCTAAGATCTTCCTTGATTTCTTTCTTTAGTGTGCTGTAGTTTTCATTGTACATGTCTTTTACTTATTTTGTTAGGTTGATTCCCAAGTTTTTTTTTTTCCTGAGGTTATAGTAAATGGTATGGATTTCCAAGTTTCTCTTTCTGAAGATTTGTCACTGATGTACAGAAATGCCTTAGATTTATGAGTATTGATTTTATATCCAGCCACTTTGCTGAATTTGTGTATTAGATCTAGGAGATTTCTGGTGGAATTTTTTGGATCTTGTATGTATAGAATCATATTGTCTGCAAATAGTGACAATATGGAGTTCTTCTTTTCCTATCCGTATCCCTTTTATTTCTTTCGTCTGTCTAATTGCATTGGCTAGGGTTTCAAGAACTATGTTAAATAATAGTGGTGAAAGAGGACATCCCTGTCTTGTTCCAGTTTTTCAAGGGAATGCTTTCAGCTTTTTTCCATTTAGGATGATGTTGGCCTGTGGCTTAGCGTAGATGGCTTTTATGATGTTGAGGTATGTTCCTGTTATCCCTATTTTTTCTAGCGTTTTGAACATGAAGGGGTGCTGTATCTTGTCAAATGCTTTCTCTACATCAATTGAGATGATCATATGATTTTTATCTTTGAGTCTATTGATGTGGTGAATTACATTTATTGATTTCCTTATGTTGAACCAACCTTGCATTCCTGGAATGAACCCCACTTGATCATGATGTACTATTTTTTTATATGTTTTTGTATTCTATTTGCAAATATCAGAATTTTCTTCTATTTTTTAAAGACTGAATATTTATTGTGTGCAAGAGTGTGTGTGTGTGTGTGTGTGTGTGTGTGTGTGTTACATTTTAAACCCAGTAGTCTGTTGAGGAATATTAGGGTTCTTTATGTATTTAGCTATAGTGAATAATAAATACTTCAATAAACATGGGAATGTAGATATCTTTTCAAAATCTTGGGGTTTTTTGTTATTTTGGATCTATAATCTAGAAGTGGGATTGCTGGGCCCACTGTTGGTTTTTTTTTTTTTTTTTTAATTTTTGAGGAATCTCCCTCTTATTTTTCATAGTGCCTTCAGCAATTTATATACCCAACAACAGTGTACAGCGGTTCCCTTTCCTTACATCCTCACAACACTTGCTATCTTTTGCTTTGTGATAGTGGTTATTCTAAAAAGATAGGAGGTGACATCTCATTATGCTTTTAATTTGCATTTCTCTGATGATGTGATGTTGACCACATTTTCATATATCTGTTATCCCATTTGTATGCCTTCTTTGGAGAAATGTCTACTTAAGTCATTTGTACATTTTTAATTGTTTATTTACTTGCTGTTGAGTACTGGGAATCTCTTTTATATTTTGACATTAATTCTTGTTTTGTATTATTTATTTACTTATTTGTTCATTTTAATATACGTGATAGTAGAGTATATTTTGACATATTATACATACATGGAGTATAACTTATTCTAATTAGGATTTTATTTTTGTGATTGTACATGACGTGGAGTTATACTTGTCATATATTCATATATGAACATAGTGAAGTTATTAATTTCTTACCAACTGTATGAGTTACAAATAGTTTCTCTCAAACCATAATTTGTCTTTTTATTCTGTTAGTGCTTACTTTTGCTGTATAGAAGCTTTTTAGTTTGATGATGAATTCACATGTATCTCCTTTTTTTTTTTTTCCTGTCTGTGCCTTTATTATTTTATCTAAGAAACCAAGGCTAAGGATAATGCCAAGAAGCCTTTTCTCTGTGTTGTCTGTAGGATTTTATAGCTTCCAGTCTCAGGTTTAAGTCTTTATTACATTTTGAGTTGTTTTTTTGTGTATTATATAAGATAAAGGCACATGACCTTATTCTTTTGCATGCAAATATCCAATTTTCTCCTACATCTTTTATTGAAGAGACTATTATTTCCCCATTTTGTATTCTTAATACTTTTCAAAGAGCAGTAACTAAGCTTGCATGGGTTTATTTCTGGGCTCTTGATTCAATTTCATTGGTCTAAATGTCTTTATGCCCCTTCAATACTGTTTTGAATACTGTAGTTTTATAATAATTGTTTAAATTAGAAATTCCAATGCTTCCACATTTGATATTCCTTTTAAAGATGTTTTTGGCAATTCAGAGTCTCAAGAGTTCACATAAAGTTTAGAAGAAGTATTAATATTTCTGCAACAAATTTTTAAAAATACCTGGAATTCTGAAAGAAATTGAATATATAAATCACTGGAGGTAGTATTGAAAATTTAACAATATTTTCTCCCATTCCATGAATATGGGATGTCTTTGCATCAATCTGTGTCAGCTTTAATTACTTTATCAATCTTTTATGCTTTTCATTGTACATGTCTTTCACCTCCTTAGTTGATTTCTAAGTATCTCATTCTTTGTGACACTATTGTAAATGGAGTCAGTTGATTAATCTATTTTTTACATTTTTATTGACAGTGTATAAAAATGCAAATGATTTTCAGCATGTTGACTGTTTTCTGGTAATTTGCTGCATTGATTTATTCATTACAATTATGTGAGGGCACATGTATGCATGTGGGGAGATGTCTGTGTAATCTTTAGGGTTTTCTACATATAAGATTATGCCATTTGCAAACAGAGATAATTTCAATTCTTCTTTTCTGGTTTGGGCTTCTTATATTTATTTTTCTAGTAATCTGGCTAGTTTTTCTAGTACTTTTTAGAATAGAAGTGGTAAAAACAGACATTCATGCCTTGTTACTGGTCTTAGAAAAAAAAAAAAAGCTTTCAGTGTTTCACCACTGAGTGTGTTTGCCGTTAGTTGTCATAAATGGTTTATATTATGTTTAGGAAGCTTGTTTCTACTTCTAGTTGTTGAGGGATTATATTATGCAACTGTGTTAAATTTTGTCATTTTTTTTTTCCTGTATCAATTTAGGAAACTATGAGGTTTATCTTTCCCTTCGTGCTGTTTATGTGTGGTGTGTGATATTTATTGATAATTTTACAATGAACCATCCTTGCATCCCTGGAACAGATTTCACTTGGTTGTGATGTATAATCTCTTCAATATGACACTTAATTCAACTTTCCAGTGTTCTGTTGAGGTTTTCTTTCTTTATTATTTTTTTCATAAAGATTGATAGCACAGTCAGCGGTCTGGCGGTCCAGAGGTGCGGCTGCAAGACCACCCAAGAAGATGCCAGTGGCGGTGATGGCGGAAGGCGCCTTCAGTTTCAAAAAGTTGCTGGATCAGTGCGAGAACCAGGAGCTCGAGGCTCCTGGAGGAATTGCTACACCCCCAGTGTATGGTTAGCTTCTAGCCTTGTATTTGCTTCACAATGACATGAATAATGCAAGAAACCTTTGGAAAAAGATACCACCTGCTATAAAATCTGCAAATTCTGAACTTGGGGGAATTTGGTCAGTAGGACAGAGAATATGGAGCGCGATTTCCCTGGGATCTATATGACCATCAGCGCCCACCAGTGGTCCGAGTCAGTGCAGCCAATCATGGATGCACTTAGAGATGCCACTAGGAGACGCGCCTTCGCCCTGGTCTCTCAAGCATACACCTCGATAATCGCTGATGATTTTGCAGCTCTTGTTGGACTTCCTGTAGAAGAGTCTGTGAAAGGTATCCTAGAACAAGGATGGCAAGCCAACTCCACCACCAGAATGGTTCTGCCCAGAAAACCAGTTGCAGGGGCCCTGGATGTTTCCTTTAACAGGTTTATTCCTCTATCAGAGCCTGCCCCAGTTCCACCAATCCCCAATGAGCAGCAGTTAGCCAGACTGACCGATTATGTGGCTTTCCTTGAAAATTGATGTACCTTTCTGAATTCAGCATCCACTTCAGAATTCTGTACACTGACAAATACAGAAATGTAAAATTTTTATTTTCAATTTACTGGATGGATTATATGCACCTCAGCATTCTTTACTGAGTATGTGATAAAATACATATATAATATAAAAAACATATCATATATATATATATATATATATATATATATATATAGTCCTTAAACATTATGCTAAATAGTTGTTAAAGCAATTCTCATTTTGTAATGTTTAACAATCTGGTTGGAGCCCATCAGTATTACGCGGTTAGTTTATAGTTCCTGTAACTGGAGCTCCCCTGCCTGGTGTAGAGCACTGCTGTCCCCGCCTGCCTGGCAGCTGCTATCCTGCACACCTCCACCTGCACCACTGCTGGAGAGCTGCAGTGATGCACTTCAGCTGTAGGAGCACAGTGCCTGGTGCAGAACCTGAATTGCTGGGATTGTGATTCACCCTCCTTGGAGAAAATGTTCCCGTTTCTCCCCACCTCTGGAGAATCACTAATAGGTACAGAAATATAGCTAAGGAGCAAGTAGACCACTTTCTAAATAAACAAGTTTGTTAGCTTTAGGTTTTTTGTCCCAATAGCGGGTGCACTTTGTTGATGGCAGTGGAGGGCTTGCTGTGCACTCGCAGTGTTCCCAAGTGTTAAGCTCAGAGGGGAAGGTTAAGTGCACAGTGCCTTGTGTGGCGGGGAAGTGCCACGATGCAGGCGACACTCAACATGGCTCTCCTGCATCCAGTTGCTTGCTGACATTTACCCCGAGGTTCAAGTTCTGCCTTTTGAAGAAGTACTGAACACATCTCTGTTCTTTATGTGACAGCCCTCCACATATTCAAGGTTGTTTATTGTATCGTTAGGTTAAAATACCCCTTAGTTCATTTATTCTGCATTTGTTCAATAAATATTTAATTGAATTCTTAAAAAAAGATTGATAGCAGATGTTGATCTGCAGTTTTCTTTTCTTATAGTGTCTTTTTCCATCGTTGGTATCAAGGTAATACTATTTTCATAGCAGCTAAAAAGCATATCCTCCTCTTGAATGTTTTTTTTTTTTTTTTTTTAACTGAAAAGGATTGATGTTTGTTCTTTAAATGTTTTTAGAATTCATCAGTGAAGCCATCAGGTCCTGGGATTTTCTTTCTCAGGAGATTCTTGATTATTGTCTCAAATACCCTACTAGTTATAGGTCTAATCATATTTTCTATTTCTTCATGATTTAATTTTGGTAAATTTTCCCCTAGGAGTTTGTCCATTGGTCTACATTTCAATTTATTGGCATACAATTGTTTATAATATTCTCTTATAATCACTTATTCCTATAAAATAGAATATTTGGGGGGATACTCAGGATTGAACTCAGGGGCACTAGACCACTGAGCCACATCCCCAGCCCTGTTTTGTATTTTATTTAGAGGCAGGGCCTCACTGAGTTGCTTAGCACCTCACCGTTGCTAAGGTTGGCTTTGAACTCATGATCCTCCTGCCTCAGCCTCCTGAGCTGCTGAGACTACAGGCATGTGCTACTGTGCCCAGCAGAATAAAAGAGAATTTCTATAGATTTGGTAAGTACCATTTCAATTCTGACTTTAGTAATTGGAATCTTCTCTCCTTTCATTCCTACTCTATCTAATTAAATATTTTTCAATTTTGTTAATCTTTTCAAAGAACAACTTTTGATTTCACAAATTTTCTTTATTTTATAGTCTATTTTAATCATCTCCTCTCTAACTTTTATTTCCTTCCTTCTGCTACCTTCAATCGTAGTTTATTCTTCTAGTTTATCTTTCTTCCTTTCTTCCTTCCTTCCTTCCTCCCTCCCTCCCTTCCCTCCCTCCCTCCCCCCTTCCTTCCTTCCTTCCTTCCTTCCTTGTTTCTTTCATTGTTCTGGGGATTGAACCTAGTCAAGTGCCCTGCAACTGACCTACATTCCCAGCCCTCTAATCCCTTTAATTATAATGTTATGTTATCAAATAGAGATCTTATTTTTAATGTAACCATTTATATTCACAAATCTCCCCTTAATGGAACTTTCACTATGTCCCATATGTTTTGATATATTGTCATGTTGTTTTCATCCATCTCTAAGTATTTTATAATTTTCCCTGTAATTTATTCTCTGATTCTAATTCACTAAAAGTTTGATATGCCTAAATAAAGGTAGGTTCTAGTTGTGTGTACTTGCTTTTGAACTTCTCCATTTAGCCCAATAGGTAAGTAATCTACAAAGGCACCAAACCTTAATCTTTCATGTTGAATTTCTTCCATTTTACTCCGAGAGTCAAGAAAGGAATCTTAAATGAAAGATAGAAGCAAGACTGTTATTTGGATACTATTTATTCTATAAACTAATTTCAAAAAATATACTTGGTGTTACTGCCTCAAATCAACAACTAAAAATATTCAATACATTGCACATAGAAACATGGTAATATTTAATAGAAATATTTTTCATAAAAAGTCAAAAACAATTGCTTTTATTACAACACTGAAGGTATGTCTCTTTAAACATCAATTTACATAAATGACATATAAATACACTTCTATAATATCTAATTTTTATTGGCAGGAGTTTCTTTTATCTATATTATTCACAGTGACAAAGTTTTGGCAATATAACAGGTCATGTAAAAAAATACCAATAAAATATTTCAAAAACCTAAAAGTTTAGATGAATGACCTCTAATATCTTTTTACTTCAAAATATAAATGACTATTTGCAGTTGCTAATACCTTTCATTGTGTAATACCACACATTTGTTCAAGTCTTTTTTTCATTTATCCATTATATGTTCTTATAACTCAGAAGAAGAGAAAAAAAGCATAAATGCAGTTTCATATAAGTACTGACATGGAAGAACTGCAAAGATTTAACAGTCAAATAAAACACGTTTTTTAACATGTTTATTTTTAGTTATAGGTGGACACAATATTTTTATTTTATTTTTATGTAGTGCTGAGAATCGAACCCAGTGCCTCACGCATGCTAGGTGAGTGCTCTACCTCTGTGCCACAACCCCAGCCCAAATAAAACACATTTTAAAAATACAATATAAAGAAGAATGATGACCTATGGTGTTAGTATAATTAAGCTTGGAGATCAAAGGGAAATAGCTTAAACCATTCTTAATTTTGCCAGTTAAAATCTGAAGGACTTGAATCTTTTATTTCTAGTTTCTTTGAATCTCTTTTTTGCCTAAATCATGTAATATTTATTTCCTTTAGTGACAACCAAGAATTTTCAGTGATTCAGCCTTCCATCTCCTTGCTTTTTCCTTTTGCTCCATATTCTGATTTTAATCAACTTTCTTGTATATATGTCCTTTGTTATGGGCTATTTCAAAATCACTGAGTAAAGAAGTAGTGTGTTACTAAAATTTAATACATTGTACTGCCTCGAACAAACATCTTATGTTACTGAAGATATTTCATCTCCTATAAACTTTTCTTGCTTCAAATACTAAATATTTGTTCAATTCAGTTTCTCCATGGCACTGTATTTGCTGCCTCGTGGTCATCATAATCTGAAGTACTCTCTGCATCCCATCACTGCACATCATTACTCCTCACAGAGCGCGAGACCAGCTCCAGCCATTTGTTTCAGAGTAACTGAGAATATGTTTGACTTTCACTTGCAGAACTCATATCCCAATGGTATTAAAGCACCTAAACGTATTCTGCTCTCTATCAGTTCATCCAACCCCACAGTTCTGAATTGCATTCTCTTACAGAACTTGGGCTAGTATATCTTTGTAACAATAATGTCTATTTAACATATTCAACATCGTCTCACAAATACTGCTTCAGGAACATATTCATAGACACGATGTTTATTGGGTCCTGGTCTTATAAAATATAAGGCATTCAGGTTTATATGGTCTTGAAAGACACATTAAAGAGTCTAAAAGCATACAATAATAAGGCATTTAATTTTCTTTCTTTAATATTTTATTTTTCATTTTTAATAATGAAAGGATATGATGAAAGTTGAATTTTGAGTACTTTCATCTGGTCTTTATTTATTCAACAAGCTTATCAAGAGATTGCTACATGTTATATCACTTTATATTCACTCATGATATGTCACTGAATAAGATGGATAATTTCTGATCTCTTGGAGCTTAGAGTCTAATATGGAAGACAAACATATGTTTATTTTTATATAGTGTTATTTAAGTTTATACATATAATATATAAACTTATATTCACATATATATATACACATGTATATGTATATGTATATGTATATGTATATGTATATGTAAGTGTTGGGAAAGGTGATAAAGAAAAATGCAGAGCTCAAGATTGCAGCAAATGAGCCTAGTCATAGAAACGTGTTGTGGTGTGTGGAGGGTTTGCTGGATGAAGCGAAACTGCAACTGAAAAATGAGGGATGAATGAGAATATATAAAGCAAGGATCGTGAAGGAGGGTGTCCAAAGCAAATGGAGGAGCGCATTAAGAGCATGGAAGATTTGAGGACTAAATGAAACCAAGGGGAAGGAGTAAGGAGAATGAGTGGAGGAGTATGGGCAGAAAATAGTGAAGGGATGTATTATATAACTCACAGCTTCAGAACGTCTCATATAGGATGTAGATTTTATTGCTGCACGAGTGATCCACTAATTGAAGACTTTATTCACTTTATTCAAGGGTGTGACCTAACACTGTAAAAGAGCTTGGTAGGAAGTTGTAGTATAAGAAACAAGTGAACAAAGATGCCAGGACTGAGGCCATCTCAGTAATCCTAGCAAAAGACCATCATGGCTTGGACTACAGAGCTTGCGGGGAGCAAGACAGAACTGAAAACACTGATGAGGTGGAAAAAGACCAAGTACAGGAGGAAATGGTGATTGAGAACAAGTGTGGGACTCAGGATTTTGACTTGAGCAATTAAACATTGATGACATTATTTATTATAAGAAACCCTGGAAGAGACCCAGGTTAGAACATGCAACTTTCGAGGTATGTTTGAATTAAATTGAAATGTTAAGTGGAACTGCATGCATGGTTTGGGGATAAGAGGAGAGAACTAAAGAAATAAATTAGAGAGAATCAATGGAGCAATCATAAGTTAGAGTCCTGGGCACAGACAACACACTTAGGTAGAGCACATGGAGTTTGAACAGAAGCAAGCCAAGGGGCAGCCTTTGAAGGATGTAGCACGTAAAGTCCAGTGGAGAAGGATATGCCAGCAAAAGAAGCAGTTAAACAGTAGAAGAAAGAGTAAACGGAAAATGATGTGGTTATCAAACCTAAGGGAAGGGATTATTTCTCACAAAGAAAATAACTAATAGTTTGTATAGTTGCTGTGATTCCAGGTAGAAGAATGGCATGTAAGGATATATGTGGGGGAAGGGCAAGTGGTAACTATAACTACAATTTAAAAGACTAGCAAGTAAGCCAATCAGGTCTCAAGATAAATGAATGAATGGAAAATAAGCAGTGGCCAGAAAAAACAATAAGAGTTGGAAAGCTGAAAGATATGGCTTGATGTGAGATAATGTATGTTTGCATGAGTAAAGGAGGGAAACAGTGAGAGAAGTGTCCAAGCTTCTAATCTACATTCTTGGAAATTTTAAGGAGTTCGTGAAATGAGGGTGTTTGGAAAACAATTCACTTGAGAGAATATAATGAGTTTCCATCTACTGTCAACACCTATGTCACAGACATGGAAATTTTCTATGTTCGGCTTAATCCATTTATAAAATCAATTTGCAAAAATTTGGAACAATTAAAAATTTCATGATGAAAGTGAAATGTGATGTCCTCGGACAAAAATTGGTCTCAAATTTGGCATTGTGCCTTAGTTAACCTATGCAATGCACAGATAATAAAGGCTTAGAATATAAATATGATATTTCCACAGATGTTTCCAGTTAAAATAAAACTTTATTCTCCTTGGTGATTTGAACCGTCTAGAGAGCTATAGCTGAGGCTTATTCCATAAGTAATTTTAAGTTGCAAAATGATTTTCTATGTAAAGGAATTGACTAATGAATATAGATGACTTCTGGTGTGCTTGCAAAATATTTCCTGTAAACCATGTTTTAGTTGAATTTATTCCATCTTTTTATGCTTGCTAATAAGACATCTCCTTGGCTGAGTCTGGTTTCTGGCTCATCCAAGTAAAACTCACCTGCTGTGAGGCTGCAGAGACAGAGCGAGACTTGTCATTCTGTTCTCTTCAGCAGAATGTGACAGGCAAGAAGTGAGCCCAGCAGGCAGAGTGAAGAAGCCAGCAGAGGGAGAGCTAAAGGGAGAGCTAAAGGGTTTATAGCTGTGGCAGCATGAAGAATTTTACTTCCTGAGGATCCCCATGACATGCCAAATTAAATATTTACATTCCCTGGGTTATTAACATTTTAGTGACTGTTCCTAGCACCTCAACTATTTTATGACATGGTAGATGTCAAAAGAACTGCGTGTTTATATGGGTCACATTTTGAAAACAGTATGTGTTGCTCAGATTGTTTCTTCCAAAAGATGTTACCAATTGTGGGCTAGGTTAGCAGGTCATAAAATTGGACAAATATCAACACTTGCCACTAGTATGCTTCAAAAATTGCATTGCAATCCCACCTCAAAAGCCATTTTTTGTTTCATATATATCCAGCACTAGTCCCAAAGACATGCTGGGAAACTCATGAGACTCTGTTCAGCAAAAATGCCTTCAGAGGAAATGAACCACTGAAGAGGTCTCAACAACATTCTGACTTCAAATCCCAGGAATGAAGCAAAACAAAGACACTTAGGGAATGGTCAAGAGGAAAATACTTATGCCCTTTATTAAGTTCTTGAAGCCAGATTCTATTAATTTTTATGGCAAATCTTTTTCTTTGGATTCCAGCAGTCTTGTGGAACCAATACACCTGACAAATTTTTGTCACATAAATAAATACCAGTTTAATCCTAATCTCAGGCTATATGGGCCCAGTTGAGATGTCTTCCAAGTAAACTGGTGCCAAAAGCCAAAGTTTAGATGGGTTTTTCTGATGGAGATAACTGTGGTGGCAATAACTAGACAGATAAATCTAAGTCTATTTCCTTCTGTGTGCCAGATATTGATCTATGATTCAAAAATACAAGAAAAGCAAAAACAGTTGACAAGCTAAAGTTAGGAATCGATTAAAAGAAGAAAAGTTAATCAATTGAAATAATAACAATTAAAATTGAGAAATAGCTGAAAACAAGCCAAATAGGGTATATTTAGCTGAAGTACTTGGGCTTCATTCTTTGTTATTCAATTCATTTAAAATCTTTGTTGAGCATTTCCTATAGGCCAATTACTGTTTCCATCGCTAAGGATTTCTAGTGGGGGTTGGGGGAATCAAAGCTCTGGTCCCTTAGATACTAACTTCTATCTAGATTTAGGGGTAAAAGAAGGTAATGCCCTATAGACATGTAATTAAGTGAACTATATAATTATAAGTGATCAGAGCTATGAAAGATTCAAACTAAAATAGGGAAATGTAGGTTAAACATGAGTAGGGGAAAGTTTTGCAATATTTAGAATAACAATTGGAGCAAACTTCATTGACAAAATAGTATTTAAACAAAGATTTGAAGAAGGTGAAGGAGTTAGCATGAGATTATCTGAAAAAAGAGTATCCCAAGAAGAATGAATGATTAGTGTTTGCCCTGGAGCAAAAGCATGCCTTAGCCAAAGGAAGTTGAGTGTGTGTGTGTGTGTGTGTGTGTGTGTGTGTGTGTGTGTGTGTGCTGGATTGGCTTTAATGGTAAAGGAACATCTCAACATGTCAACAAAACCATAGTTCACTGACTCTGAATTTCTTTTTCTTTTTTTTTCAGAGACAGAGACAGAGGCTTACTTAAGGAAGCAGAGGCACATTCAAGGGACAATGTTGACTATGTGAAGAGTGAGAAGCTTTGAGGGTAAAACAAGCAATGTATATTCAAGACAGAAGGTGGGTTATCTCCAGAGTTCTCACAGCAACCCCTCCATGGTTAATGACTCTTCTAACTTCTTTTAGGCTGTCCAGAGTGTTTCACTTTAATAATCTATGTTAAGTCCATTAACCACTGACAGATGCAATCTCTGTGCTTGTGGAAGAATCAGCTACTATTCTTCCCAGTAGACAAGTAGGAATCTACATTAGTCCAACTGAAGGTCCACCAACAATCACCAAGCACTGCTTTTGAGAGTGGATCCAGATGGACTCACTCAATTTAGCTACGTGTGGTAGACAGAATAAAAACCCTGAAAGTTTTCACCCATGAACATGTTGCTTTACGTGGTGAAAGGGATTTGGCAGATATGATCCAGTTGAGGATCTTAAGATAGAAATATTATATGGGTGGACCAAATATAAGCAAAAAGGTCCTTATAAGAGGGTGGCAGGAGAATCACTCATAGAATCTTTATAAGAGGAAGAACCAGGGGTCAGAGTCACAGAGAGATTCGAAAGGTATGTTTCTGGCTTTGAAGGTGGAGAAAGGAGCCAAGAACCAAAGGATGCAGATTGTCTCTACAAGTTGAGCAAGGCTTCCCCCTTAGAAATTAAAAAATAAAAATCTTTGTGGTGAAGATTAGGCTACTAACTTTGTGGTAATTTGTTAAAATGTAAATAGGGAACTAACACAATATGTCAGCCATCTAGATTTAAATTTCATGGGGAAATCCCAAACTAAAAATTCCTGATGGTCCTAAAGACCAAGTAAGATTCTGAACTTTGTGGATTTGGATGAAATTTAAAGACCAAAATGTTCTCAGTTTCTCCCTGATCTTTCTGAATGCAACCTTGAAGCTTAGGGATTCTGTTCACCAATGTATCAGAAACCTTCAATGCCTCATGGCATGTGCTCCAAGGAATCAGGCAAGCTCCAGCTCAACCCAGAACCTCATTGAAACACAAATGTTTGATTGTGTATTGATTAACCTTGGCTGATAGGAAACCAAAGAGTTATTCACATCACTGCTTTTTCTTCCATATCCTTCATTGTTCTGTTACCTTGACAAATGTAATGCTTTTAATCTGCACTGACAGATGTGAAAAGACTCTTATATTTCTAATCTAAGATTTATAGTTCTAGTACATGGATAATATTTTGAGAACATTTGTATTCTAGTTTATACATTCAGTGTAGGATGTTTCATTATCTATTGAAATAAAAACACACTGGATGCCACAGAACAGATTCTTGTTTTAGATCTTTTGTGTGGCCTTGAACAAGACACTTTGCCTTCCTGTACTCTCAAATTAGTCTCTTAAAAATATAATAATCCACCAAGTTATTAAGAGGATAATTGCACCAAGTTATACATAAGAATAATTCAAAAGCAGAATATCATCAATACTTTAAATATAAAATGTACAGTGGTTTACTGAATGTCACAGAGCTGGTGAAAGACAGGCACAATGTCACATAGCTACTGGAACTCAGTTTTCTTCAAGTCACCCCAGACTACATTCCATTTTAACAATTTTTTTTTTTTCCCAAAGGAATTCAAGTACTCAAAAGAATAAGCAAATTCTTTAATTCTTCATTACATTTTTTTCTAATGTCTTTTTAAAAAAAATATTTATTTATTTGCTTTTAGTTGTACACAATGCGTTTTTATGTGTTGCTGAGGATTGAACCCGGGCTGCACACATGCCAGGCGAGCGCTCCACCACTGAGCCACAACCCCAGCCCTTCTAATATATTAATCAGTCTGTCACCAATAAATAACTGCTTCATTAAGCCTAAAAGTGGGGATAATACCCACTGAAATAGGAGTTCCCTGTGGGAAAATGGGCCTGGATGAGTAAGAAAATAGAAATGGAAAGACTTTGAATAAACAAATTTTAATGAAAATCATGGCTTTCTCTTAGCTTCCTTTTGTTGTTTCTGGATTGAAAAACTTTGTGTGTAATTCAGCTATTGTAAATATCATGCAACAAATATTCACAACTTACCTTTATGATAAACTCTAAAATTAATTTTTGCTTGGATATCTGGAGGTTATGCGGAGTCAGAGAAATTTGATGAAACATCCCAAACTTGAAACTAACCTCATTGGTCAGGTTTGTTTATGTTCATTCTGTTCATGAAATGCTGGGAAACATATGACAATCTCTTTCTCTTTCTCTCTCTCACACACCACAGACACACCCCTATACACATAGAAAATTAACCTTCACAAACATAGGTGTAAATCTAACTTGGGGCTGGGGATATAGCTTAGTAATAGCTTAGTAATATTTAGCATATATGAGGCCCTGAGTTCAATCCTTAGTACTAAAAAAAAAAGGGGAAAAATCAGTTGTGTAATGATGGAGGGTGTATATCACTATAAATAAATATAGTATATATAGTATGAATAATTAATATAATAACTGAATACAAGTAACAATATTTTCCTTAGCCAACTATTCATCTTAAGTTGTCCTGTTCTTTTTTTAACCATATACAACTAAAACTAGACCTTTTAATTTTTTTTTTTTTTTTTTTTTTTTTTTTTGGTACCAGGAATTGAGCCCAGTTAACCACTGAGCACAATGTCAGCCCTTTTTTAAAAAAAAAAAAAAAAAAAATTTTCTTTTTTTTTTAAATATTTATTTATTTGCTTTAGTTGTACACAATGCGTATTTTATTTTTACATGGATGCTGAGGATCGAACCCGGGCCCGCGCACATGCTAGGTGAGCGCTCTACCGCTTGAGTCACAACCCCAGCTCCAATGCCAGCCCTTTTTATATCTTATTTAGAGACAGAATCTCTCTAAGTTGCTTAGGGCCTCACTAAATTCCTGAGGCTGGCCTTGATCTTGGGATTGTCCTGCCTCCACCTTTAAAGCCACTGGGATTACAGGCATGTACCACTAGACTTTCAAGAGATTTTCTTGTTACCTGAGCAAAACAAACAAAAACAGGATGGCTTCTGTTTAAGGTCATCTAATTCAACATCCCAGCTAAAACAATGAAGAATAGCAAGAAACTTAAAGGGTGTGGAAAAGAAGGAAAGGGTTCCATAAATAATGAAAAACAAAATGGAGAGTTTTCTTGAATTCCTTGATGTATGTGTCACTTCCTCTTTAAAAGTGGTTTAGCATGGGGGAAAAAGGACTTCTGGGAATGCTAGTAAAAGTAAGACTGGGTGTAGCCTCGGGTCTGGAGTTAAGCAATGCAAGGAAACCACCGTCAAGGTTATGGAGCAAGAGAAGAGAACAGGAGAATCACCAGGTGGTAGCACTAATGCTGCCATGGGGTACAAAGTCACTGATATGCAAGAAGGGAGCACAAGTAAGTACTGAGGTATTCAAATAAAGAGACAATCATGGCCGGAACATCACTTGAGTTGGGCACATAAACTATGAAAGTTTTCAAAACCAAAATAGAATCACTTATGTCCAATTCTATTACAATGGAGTCAGGAGGCCTCTCCCACACACAAAACTATTAGAAGGACTTTATGAGAACCATGGCCTTGTAAAAACTATTAGAAGGACTTTATGAAAACCAGGGCCTTGCACAAAACCTACCATAAGCCTACACAATATGATCTTTCTGCCAGCATAGCCACTGACAACCACCTGTTCATTCTTGTCATTGATCCTCTGGCCAAGGACAATTGTTTCACAGCAACTCACTCAACCTTCCTCAGTTCACCTTTACAATCCTTCATCTTTGTTTACCCTGCATGCATCAGCTATCAAAACATGCATGTTCCAGACTGAAATCCTCTGCTTGTTCCCAAACTAATTATTCCCTCACAGGGCCTCTTTCTTTGTTTTTAGTTAGAGTGACATATCCACTGAAATGAAATTTTCATAACTTCTGTTCTAGACCCAGATCTATTCTATAGTGCAACTGACCTACCCACTCAGTTGTACATATTTAATATGGCAGAACAGGCCTATATCTTGTAATTACTTGGCCTATTTAAAAAGTTTCTCAGCACCATTTATATGTGTAGAACAAACTCTTGCTTGAGTACTGAGAAATATGAAGAAAATGCCCTGCCCTTTGAGAAATTCACAATTGATCACTCAGTAAATTTGTATTTTACTGCTTTTCCTATGAGAAAGGCATTCCTTAGTTTACAGGGCCTTCAAAATTCTGAGATAGGTGAATGTGTTTTTATTGATGCTGAGAAATGTCATCACTATTATGTTTTTTTATGGTTGGATCCTTGGTGGTTATCCATTGTCATTACAGATAAGAGTTCCATGCTGTTGCCACTAAAATTTTCATATATATAAATTAAGAATGGAGTTGTATGAAATCCTGATAACTGCAGGTAAATGTGCCTCTTTTTTAAAAAGTGGGTGTTTAAAAACATAAAAACAAAGTACAATGTTTCTTAAAGAAAAAAATGTAATAAAATCTTAGCAAATAAGGCATTATGACTCCACTCACTGGTGTGATAAAAGATTGTAGGCTACACCCTTAAAGCAGTAGTTTAGAAACTGTACTCTAATCGAGTTTTTTAAGGTCCAATCATCCATAGAAATTCCAATGCGTTGTGAATTTCAAGCACCACTTATGTCTTTATTTATCAGCTCTGCCAGTTCTTCACTTCTAAATTACAATATTCCAACTAAAGTATCTTTGTGTTCTTCTTAAGGAAGGAAGGAAAAGGAAAGGGGATTCTAAAATCTTCACCACTTCCCATAACAAAAACAGGTTTTCCTTTGAATTGGAAAATTTTTCAACGGACTTTCCATCTATGTCACAATCTTGCTCAGAGGAGTCATTGTTCTATTAAAGCTTTCAACTAATTAGACAAAGCCCACCCGCATTATAGATGATTATCTGCTTTACTCAAAATCAACTGATTTAAATCTTTTTAAAATTTTTTTATTTAGTTTAATTTGTTATACATGCTTTTAGAGTGCTATACCTTTCATATTACATATAAAGAGCACAGTTTTCCAAGTCATTGGTTTTACACAAAGTATTTTTATACCATTTGAGCTTTTTATACGTGCACTTAGCATATTGATGTCCAACTCCTCTGCCATTGTTTTTATCCCCTTGCCCCTTTCCCTCTCCTACCCCCCTTTTTTTCTATTTAACATTCTTTCATTCCTCTCATCCCCCCTCCCTTGCCACTGTAATTCAGTATCATCATAGCAAAGGAATCAATCGACCTTTGGTTTTCTGGGATTGGCTGACTTCAGTTAGCATTATTTTCTCAAACTACATCCATTTACCTGCAAATGCCATGATTTTATTCTCTTTTAGTGCTGAGTAGTGTTCCATTGTGTATACATACCAAATTTTCCCTATCCATTCATCTATTGTTGGGCATCAGGGTTGTTTCCACAATCTAGCTATTGTGAATTGTGCTGCTATGAACATTGATGTGGCTGTGTCCCTGTAGTATTCTATTTTTAAGTCCTTTGGGTATAGACTGAGGAGTGGGATAGCTGGGTCAAATGGTGGTTCCATTCCAAGTTTTCCTAGGAATCTCCATGTGGCTTTCCAGATTGGCTGCACCAATTTGCAATCCCACCAGCAATGTATGAGTGTGCCCTTTCCCCACAACCTCACCAGCATTTATTGTTGCTTATGTTTTTGATAGCTGCCATTCTGGCTGTCATGAGATGAAGTCTTAGAGTAGTTTTGATTTGCATTTCTCTAATTGCTAGAGATGTTGAGCATTTTTTCATATATTTTTTGATTGATTGTATATGTTCTTCTGAGAAGTGTCTGTTCGGTTCCTTAGCCCATTTATTGATTGGGTTGTTTGGTTTTTTGGTGGAAAGGTTTTTGAGAGCTTTATATATTCTTGAAGTTAATGTTCTGTCTGATGTGCATGTGGTAAAGATTTGCTCCCATTCTGTAGGTTCTCTGTTCACCTCACTGTTTCTTTTGCTGAGAAGAAGCTTTTTAGTTCAAATCCATCCCATTTATTAATGTTTTTGTTTTAGTTCTTACACTATAGGGGTCTTATTGAGGAAGTTGGGGCCTAATCCAACATGTTGGAGATTTGGGCCTACTTTTTCCTCTATTAGGTGCAAAGTCTCTGGTTTAATTCCTAGGTCGTTGATCCACTTTGAGTTGAGTTTTGTGCATGGAGAGAGATAGGGGTTTAATTTCATTTTGTTACATAAGGATTTCCAGTTTTCCCAAGACCATTTGTTGAAGAGGCTGTCTTTTCTCCAATGTATGTTTTTGGCACCTTTGTCGAATATAAGATAACTGTAGATGTGTGGCTTAGTCTCTGTGTCTTCTCTTCTGTACATTGGTCAACTGGTCTATTTTGGTGCCAATACCATGATGCTGTTTTAGTTACTATTATTTGTAATACAATTTAAGGTCTGGAATAGTAATGCCACCAACTTCACTCTTCTTGCTAAGAATTGCTTTGGCTATTCTGGGTCTCTTATTTTTCCAGATGAATTTCATGATTTCTTTTTCTACTTCTATGAAGAATGACATTGGGATTTTGATTGGGATTGCATTGAAATTGTATAGTGCTTTTGGTAGAATAGTCATTTTGACAATATTAGTTCTACCTATCCATGAACAAGGTAAATCTTTCCATCTTCTAAGATCTTCCTTGATTTCTTTCTTATAGTGCTGTAAATTTCATTGTACATGTCTTTTACTTCTTTTGTTAGGTTGATTCCCAAGTATTTTGTTTATTTATTTTTTTAGGTTATAGTAAATAGGGTGGGTTTCCTAGTTTCTTTTTCTGAGGATTTGTTGCTGATATACAAAAATGCCTTAGATTTATGGGTATTGATTTTATATCCAGCCACTTTGATGAATTTGTTTATTACATCTAGGATATTTCTGGTGGAATTTTTTGATCTCTTATGTATAAATCATATCATCTGCAAATAGTGATAATATTGAGTTCTTCTTTTCCTATCCGTATCCCTTTTATTTCTTTCATCTGTCTATTGCATTGGCTAGGGTTCCAAGAACTATGTTAAATAATAGTGGCGAAAGAGGACATTCCTGTTTTGTTCCAGTTTTTCAAGGGAATGCTTTCAGGTTTTCTCCATTTAGGATGATGTTGGCCTGTGGCTTAGCATAGATGGCCTTTATGATGTTGAGGTATGTTCCGTTATCCCTATTTTTTTCTAGCATTTTGAACATGAAGGGGTGCTGTATCTTGTCAAATGCTTTCTCTGCATCAATTGAGATGATCATATGATTTTTATCTTTGAGTCTATTGATGTGGTGAATAACATGTATTGATTTCCTTATTTTGAACCAACTTTGCATTCCTGGAATGAACCCCACTTGATCATGATGTATTATTTTTTTTATGTGTTTTGGTATTCGATTTGCCAAAATTTTATTGAGGATTTTTGCATCTATATTCATTAGTGATTATCTGCTTTACTCAAAATCAACTGATTTAAATCTTAGTCTTATTAAAAATACTCAGTCACAGAAAACATCCAGAATAAAGCTGGACTAAATATTTGTGTACCATGTCCCAGTCATGTTGATACATAAAATGGACCATTAAGCATAATGTTATAAAGCCAGTTTTGTTGACAGAAGATAGAATATGGAAAGAGAAATATTTTATATCACATAATGGGACAGGTATTCATTGCTTCCCTTAGCTCAGCTCAGATACATCTGCAATCTACATGGGACAGCCTGGAGCCCACTTTAAACAAAACTACTACTTCTAAAAATTATGTGTATATACACACATCCTAACACAGAGGTATCATTCTAACAACAGCAATATCAAGTGATGCTTCACAATGTGAGGACTCTCCAGTATCACAGGTAGCCTGTGGCCCCTCTTCAGACACACTATCCACCGTTCTCCATCTCCAAGAGCATGATTTTGTTTCTTTTTTCAGCTTCCTGTCTTTGACTGGGTTGCTTTACCACTCAGATACGGAATATTTTATGACAAGTTACATTAAACACTTTCCTTCTCTATAATCATATACTTCTTAAATGCCTATGCTTTGTTAGATTTATGAAACATCAAGAGCAGTTCATTTCAAACCTTTAAAAGTCACATGTATATCGTTGTGTTGACCATTTCAAAGTACAACAGTAAAGGAAAAACAGATCATTCATGTATTATAAACTCTTGCATCCCCCTGAGAATATCCAGTAAGAGAAGGTGATCATAAAGTGAGGATGGCGGGGGGATGGAGGTAACAAGAAAAGAGGGAGTAAAAAGGGAATCAGGAGAGGTCATGAATTAGCCAATAAGACTAAGCATAAAGAATCATGATGCAATGTGAACTCTGCCACTTAACATGGCATTATTTACTATTTTCATTTCAACCATCTAAATTTGTTGTTTTTTCCCTGTCAAGGTTGATGAGAAACCAGCAAAGAATTATGTTTCAGGTGAAGAACTTGTACCTTGTTACCAAGACTGATATGAAACATAAATACATTATAAAACATAAAGAAATATAAGAACATATTTGAGATATATATGAAAAATAAAGACGAAGAAGTTTGTGTCTAGAATTGGATCCATTCCCAAGACATATCATTATGTATATGTAAATATTCCAAAATCCAAAAAAGCTCATATTACAAAACACTTCTGGTCTTTTGGAAAAGGGAAAATCAGTCTGTATGGTAGCACACCTCCTATCTGCCATTTTGCCTTCCATTATTTCATTACCCATAGTTAATAATGGTTAGAAAATAGTGAATGAAAAATCCAGAAATAATTTGTAAGTTTTAAATTGTATAACATGGTGAAAGCTCTGATGTCAATCTTCCCGTTGCCCAGTATATATGTGTTATATGTGCCACCTGCCCCTCAGTCATTTAGCAGCTCACTCAATTATCAAATCAACTGTCATGGTACAACAGTGCTTATTTTCAAGTAATCCTTATTCTAACTTCATAATGTTCCTGAAAAGCAAAATTTGAATATGCCAAAGAAAAACCAGGAAGTGTCTTGTTAAAATAAAAAGCAAAAGTTCTTAGCCTAACAATGAAAGAAAAAAATATTGTATGCCAAGGTTGCCAAGATCTATGGAAAGAATGGATCTTCTATCTATGAAATTATAACAAAAGAAAAAGAAATCCATGCTGCATTTGTTGTCACATACATCTCAAATTGCAAAAGTTAAAATAATGTTTAGTTAAGATGAAAAAGATTAAATTTGGGTGTGAATGTATAGTATACAAAGTGTTTAGTATTACCTACAGTTTCAGCTATCCACGAGGGGGCACAGAACATAACCCCCATGGATAAGAGAGGACTACAGTATTGATAAGATAGAACACTTCAGAAACCAGTCACTCATCGTGACCCCTCAAGGCTCTGTATGATTAGCTAGCCATGTGCTCCTGAAAGCCTATGTGACTAGTTGCCCTCCATCTCTCGTGATCTTTCATGCTCCTTGCACAGAATAATTATATCAGATATTTGGATCTGGGGTTTCTAGACTTTCATTTTCCTGTTTCTGTGCATGCTGTGTTTGGTGTTGTCCATTAACTTTACTTAAAGATAAGTAGACAATGATGGTTAAAACCTATTGTGTTTCTTCAGTTTGTTAATCTGAACTCAAGTCAATATTTGCTTAATCCATGTGACTGGATTTATAGACACAGTCTCCAAAGAGGTGATTAAGTTGCAATGAAGCCAATAGGACAGGATCCTAATCCAATATGACTGTTATCCTTCGAAGAAGTGAAAGAGACAACAGGGAAGCACACGTGCAGAGTGAAGGTCATGCAAGAACACTAAGAAAGTGACCATCTGCTCTCAGTGGAGACAACTCTGAAGAAAAAATCTTCTCACCTGATCCTGGACCTCAGGTCTGCAGAACTGTGAGAAAATAAATTTCCGTTGCTTAAGCCATGTAGTATTTTGTTAGGGCAGCCCCACCCCACCCCCCACCAAAATTAATACAATATAAAGTGAGATATGAAGAGATAATGTGAAAAGTGAATATATATGTATACATATATGTGTGTGTGTGTGTGTGTGTGTAACTGAAATATAAAAACATTGCAATTTGATGTTAAAATATTGCATTTCATGTTCTTGACAGGTAATATTTACTTCTAATATTTTTAAGTTCTTTGCAAAATAGCAATGCAAGTGTACTTTATTTTATTGTGCTTTACTTTTTTTTTTAAACAAATTGAAGTTTTGTAGTATTCCTGCATTGTACAAATCTATTGTTACCATTTTTTTCACCATCACGTGTTCAATTTTTATCTTTGTGTCTCATTTTGGTAGTTCCCACAATATTTTGATATTTTTTCATTATTATTATATCCATTTTGATAATCCATGACCAATGACTAATCCTAAAATGGCCTCTAAGCATCCAGGTAAAATAGTCACACGTTTTTCACTTTAAATGAAATCTTAGAAATAATTAGACTTAGTGAGGAAGGCATGGTGGAAGTCAAGATGGGCTGAGAGACAGGCCTATAGCACAAAACAGTAAGTCGAGTTGCAAAGGTAAAATTACTTTTAAATTAAAATTACTATTCCAGTGAACACATGCAAGATAAGAAAGCAAAATAGCCTTATTGTTGATATGGAAAAAGATTTAGTGTCTGGATAGAAGATCATAATGTCTATGACATTCCTTTAAGCCCAATCAAATCCAGAGTAAAAGTCTCTCATTCTGTAAAGGCTGAAAAAGATCAAGGAGCTCTAAAAAAGAAGTTTAAAGCTGACAGAGGTTGGTTCATTAGGCTGAAGGAAAGGAGCTGACTCTAGAACATAAAAGTCAAGGAGAAGGAGTAAGTGCTGATATAGAAACTGCAACAAGTTTGCCAGAGGATCAAGCTAACAGAATTGATGAAGATATCTACAAAAAAAAAAAAAAAAAAAAAAAAGGATTGTCAGTGTAGAAAAAGTAGACTTGTTTTGGAAGAAGATGCCATCTGAGACTCTCAGAGCTCGAGAATAGGAGAGAAGTTAGTGCCTGGGTGCAAAACTTGGAGGACAGGCTGACTCTCTTGTTAGGGGCTGATGCAGCTGGTGACTTTAAGCTGAAGCCAATGCTGTTTTACCATTTTGAAAATCCTAGATAGACCCTTAAATGTTTTACTAAATCTACTCTGCCTGTGCTTTGTAAATGGATCAACAAAGCCTGGATGACAGCACATCTATTCACAACATGATTTACTGAATATTTTAAGCCCATTATTAAGAACCATGCTCAGAAAAAAGAGATTCCTTTCAAAGTATCACTGCTCATTGACAATGCACCTTGTTACTGAAGAGCTCTGATGGAATTGCACAATAAGATTAATGTTGTTTTCATGCCTACCAACACATTAACCACTTTACAGATCATGGATCAAGGAGTGATTTTCAATTATAAATCTTATTATTTAACAAGTACATTTTATAAGAATATAGATGTCATGGATAGTGATTCCTTTGATGGATCTGGGAAAAATAAATGGAAAACCTTCTGAAAAGTATTCACATTCTAAATGCCATTAAGGACGTTTGTGATTCCTGAGAGGAGGCCAAAATTAACAGTAGTTTGGGAGAAGTCGACTTGAACTTCATAGGTAACTTTGAGTGTTTCAAGCCTTTGTGGAGGAAGTTACTGCAAATGTGATGAAAATAGCAAGAGAACCAGAATTAGAAGTGAAGCCCAAGGATGTGACTGAATTGCTGCAATCCCATATTATTCTAATAGACCACGAGTTGTTTCCTATGGATGAGCAAAGAAGTGCTTTCTTGAGATGAAATTGACACCTGCTGATGATCCTGTGTACAGTGAAATGACAACAAAGGATTTAGAATATTATATGAAGTTGGTGGAGAAGCCACAGCGGGGTTGGAGGGGATTGACTCCAATTCTGAAAGAATTTCTACTGTGTTAAAATGCTATCAAATACCATTGAAAGCTACAGAGAACCATTTTGTGAAAAATAGTGCAATAAATGTGACAAACTTCACTGTGTCTTATTTGAATAAATTATCATAGACATAGGCATGGTAACCTTCAATAATCACCACCCTCATCAATCAGCGGCCATCAAAACTGAGGCAAGACCCTCCACCAGCAAGAAGATTATGACTTATTGAAGGCTCAGATGATTATCAGCATTTCTAGCAAGAAAATATTTTGACTAAAGTATATATATGTTGTTTTTAGGTATAATTCTATTGTCACTTAATAGAATACAGCAGAGTGTAAACATAGCTTTTTATGCACTGGGAAATAAAAAATTCATGTGACCTCTGTGACAAGATTCACTTTATTGGAATGATTTGGAACTAACCCTCAAGTATCTCTCAGGTATGCCTATATTGAAAGAGCAACCATTTTTCTCTTAATAGTAGATATCTTCATACTATGCCAGTAAACCTTTTATAGTTTTCAGGACTAAGAGGTAGTAGAATGTGTGTTAATTGTATTTGGTCTAGATATTTCTTTCTAAGTGTTAGAAAGCACTTAGCAGTAACAAAGCTAATTCAATTCCTTGTATTGACTCAAGTGGACATTTTTGATATAGAAAAATTATCTTCTACTAATGTAAAACATATTTAATGTAAATAAAAATCTCATTCATGAATCATCTATAGAATGTGCATAGAAAGTATTAACAAAGTTTAAGATTCTCAAAAACTTCAGGGTAGATTAAACAGTTATTGTTTAATTTTTCCTTATTTTGTTCATTTGCAGGCAAAAGAAAAGCCTTCATCATATATTTATAAGATGAAATAAATAACCATGAGTACTCTTCATTCAAGGGTTGTATATAGACAAGATTCATTTTTCTTCAGGGCTACAGTTCTGTCCTTTCTATATTGCCCTTTATAAGATTACCTATAAAACAAGCAAAATCAGTATTTTGTTATTTAGACAAATGACTAACAAGGCATTGACTTTTTATTAATAAAGCACTTATCATATTAGCCCAATTCATATTATTGTCATTCTACTAATAAAACAATTCACAAATATGGAAAAAGGATTGAGATGGTCTAAGGCTTTCATTCATCTTGAGCAACTTCTTAGAATTTCCAGTGCTCCATACTAGGCTTACGATGATACTATGTCTCATGTGTGGCAAAATTAAAACTAATGGAGAGAAAGAAGCAAATTTTTAACATGACCAGGTCCTTCAAACAATGCTGTTACATTTCATCTAGTTTAATCCTCAGAGAAAAACAATTATGAGATAGATTAACACTTACATTATGAATGAAGAAATGGAATTTTAACAAAGTTATCATGTTTGGACCCTGGTCTATTGGACTCTAAAATTTGTGATCTGTCTGCTATTTTCAAAAGTAAAATATACCACTATAGGTTCAAATACTCTAAATTAAATGCTAGTTACATTTAAAGTATTCAACAATTTTGTGTGTCACATAATAGTCTCGTACATACATGACACTTATACATTTCTTCACCCTCAGTGTTCTAGGGTGAAATGTTCTGTCAGCATCCAGAATTCTGTGATTTTCACAGGGCTGCTTTAGGGCATGCAGTGTGCTTCTGTGTATCCCACCCTTTACACAGAATAACTCCTCTTTGATTTCTTTTACATATGGACTTCCTAATGAAAAATGTATTTCACTGACTTTAAGGAAAAATCATTTAAAAGTATGCAAGCTGATAATTTCCAAAATGCTTTCCACTTGTGATATAAATAAACATAGGATGCTTTCCTTTCATTATATGAAGAAACATGTGGTTAATGCCTGCAAGAAACTTGGAGTTTAGCTATAGAAATAAAACAAAAAATAAAGCATGCAAGAGGTCCTTGAAGACAGGATATGACCAAACACCAAATAAATGGTCATGGTGGCTGGGAAAGCAGTGTTCCCACTCAGTTCAGGGCATGTTTGACACCTCCCAGGTGATTTCCTCTATGTTGGAGAACATAGGAGCTTTTTCTTTAACCGATACTGCCAAAAAAGTGAGTATTCTAGCCTTCCCTTGATGTAAGGAGATTGTTAGAGCCCAAAAGTCTGGAATTTAAAACTTATAAATGTAGACATAGAGTATGATTTTTGAATAATTTAAAGCTCCATCTTATTAAAAAATGAAATTTTAAGTAGAGAAGGGAAAGGAAAGATACACTACACCACCTACAAGATAATAATGAAAGTAACAAAGTTAACTATCTGCTACTTTTTCTCTTAAATCACTTTTGATAATATAAAATCACCTTTATGAAATATAGATAAAAGACTTTTCAGTAGCCTTTACTTTCTATATTATGAGTTATTTGGATTTGAGGGGCTAATGAAAACATCAATATTAACCTCCAAAGACAAGGTGGGGACAGGAGCCAAGCATATGGGAGGTAAGCCATGAGTTTACCACTGTCAGTTGTTGAACAGTGTGTCTTTAGGCTCATTACCAAGTGGGCCTGTTAAGAGTGTACCCCACCCAGAGACACTGATAACTTAGAACAACCCCTAATCCACTGCTTCACCCCACAAAATGGTTAAATTCTGAAAAACTTACTGCCTTGTCTTTAGCAGAAGAGTTACATATATTTTCTTCTGGAAGACTGAGTTTTACCCAAACTCACCATTTCTTCCTTAGAAGGAAAAAGGAAGAAGGCCAACGACTTGATGTTGTCAGTTGGCCCAGCCACTTTGTTTCCTTGGCTTTCCAGTGCCTCTTCCACTTGGATACATTTTGGTGTGTGTTATGTGTAATACAAATATTTGTACACTTTGTACCTCTTCTCACATGTCCAACCATGTTGCTGTACACAACATTCCCTTGTCCTGCATTTTTTTTCCTCCAAGCCACTGCCTAATTAACTAGGTCACTAACCCCTGATCAGGAGCCCATATGTATATTCTCACCTCCCACCATTTTCATTCCAAAGCATAGACAACTAAATGAACCATTTTCAGCTTCACTCCTTGTTGTTGTTGTAATTAGTTATACCTGACAGTAGAATGCATTTTGACACATCATACATAAATGGAGTACAACTTCATTCTTCTGGTTGTACATGATGTAGAATCACATGGGTCGTGTTTGATTCATTCTACTATATTTCCTTCCCCCTTTGTTCCCCTTCTCCTCCCTTCACTCTCCTCTGCCTAATTTAAAGTACCTGTCTTCTTACTATGCTTTTTCAAAACCTTCCCAACTATTACTATAATACAGCCACCATTTGTTTTTAACTTGTACCCAAATAAGCACCTAATATCTCCTTAAAACAAAAAGAGACATTTTCCTCTTCCTTAAGCTGGTTATTTAGGACTTTCTCCCAATACAGCTATGGGGAACACATGGACACTGTGGTGATAAATGATATGAGATTTGGTGCTATCTGGTTGATGGCTAAGTTGGGCATTCTAGTCCTGTATGTGCAAGAGCATAGTACCCTTCCCATCTTATGATGGACTGATACTATATCTATTTTAATAACATAGCAATCCCAGTTGAAAATGGATTTTCTGGTGGGCATTATAATCAGTTAGTAATTGTTATATAATCAATATTTATGTGTTATATGCTAAAATTTATGCATTGAAACCTGATGCCCATGGTGATGATATTTGGAGGTGGAGCATTGGAAAGGTAATTAGGCCATGAGGATAATTCCCTCTTGACAGGACTAGTGTCACCAACTATAAGAATAAATGTGAGACAGTAGTATTCAGAACTGAATTTTGGCTCAGAACTTAGAACTGAGCAAGAGATCACATCTTTTAATTATGGTGACTACCCTCAACTTCTTGCTTCTCCTTTCCTGCCATCATTTTATTGAAGATGTTAAAAGTACCCATGAGCTTCCTAGTGGCACACACCTAGGAATGCCATATTTCATTATCTATCTTCACAACTCTTGGCGGGTCAACCTCCCTTGGGTTTCTCTGTGATTTTTCTACTTGCTATGATAATGTGGTCCCCAGTTTCTGTCAATTAAGCTTGGTCTCTTGGCCACTATTACTAAGAGGCCAGATCCCTGTGACAAGTCACTTATTTAACCAGCTATCTTAGTGATAGCCCTTTTTGACAAGGACACACACACACACACACACACACACACACACACACACACAGACTTGGTTATGCTGGTGCCTTCTCACTAGCACATTCCTAATAGCTAAGTGAATGCCACATTTTTTTGCACATTCTCAAGAAACATACTCCACTGGTGAGTTCCCTGGCTTCACATAATATTCAAACCAGTATAGTCATTCTCAACTCTTTGTACTTTCTTTTTAGTCTGCCAAAAAAATTTAGGCCATTCCACTTTTCTCAGCATAAGTCATAATTTATCTAGGTTATTAAAAGCTACCCTTATAACATGTTACCCAAACTCCTGAGATTCCTGTCAGGATAGTAACTAAACCTTGTATCTCCACAAAAACTGTCCACCAAATCCATTAATCCTTATTTGTCTAGTATTATGTTCCAAGAACCTGATCAAGATAAAACCCTAGACACATCATGATGGCTCCTACAGGAACAAGCCTGTTCATTCTTTCAGTCTATTCAGAATGAAATTCTTTCTATCCCCGTTTAGACATTGCATGTTTCCAAGTATGTTGTAAGTCAATCACACATATTGACCTGATTACAAGAAAAATAAATGGAATGGTTCATAAGTAAAATATTTTCTTTGGAAAAGAGTCAGGGGCCTCTGTTATGTCCTTTCACATTCTAGCTGGTATCATCCAGCAGTGGGTCACCTCCCCAAGTACTGGGGGCTCTAGAGGATCTGAGGAAACATCAACCTGAGGATATTTGCAGATGCCTTTGTACCTACTGCTATGGTTTGAATGTCCCCTCCGAATTAAGTTTCACAGTGAAACTTAATTGCCATTATAAAACTGTTAAGAGGCAAGATGTGTAAGTGGTGATTGGGCCACGAGGGATATGATATTATAAATTAACTAATACTGCTATCATGGGTTTGGGTTGATTTAAAGAGGATAAGTTCAGGCTCTTTGCTGTCTTTCACTATTTCATTTCCCTTCTGCTCTTCAGCCTTGGAATTGCTTTCCCTGCTACTCCTTCCCTTTCTGGAGACTACTGTGTTTAAGATACTATCTTGGAAGCAAAAACAAAACAATAAAAAACTAGGACCTCCCAATCACTAAGCTGTCAGTAATTTGATCTTAGACTTACTAGTCTCCAGAACTGTAAGAAATAAGTTTCTACTGTTTTTAAATTACTCAGATTCAAATATTCTGTTATAGCAGCACAAAATGGACTAAAACATTTAACTTTGGCATAATAATACTGAATTAGTTAAGCATATACTATGGTCTATGATGCTTTCAGACACCAACTATCACATCCCAAGTTTGTCCTCATCTGTGTCCTATTCCTTTACTACTGCATAGAAGGGCCCTTTTGTGGACCAAAGAAGCCTTTTCTTACAGCTAGCCTTTGATTTTTGTTAACAGCCCTAAGTTTCTCTTTACCCTTCTGCCTGGCATTAGTACCACCTAGTAGAAAATAGCCAATTCTACAGTCCTCGCAGACTTTGTTTCCCCTATATCTTTCAAAAGCCATATTGGCAAAAGTTTGCTCTTCAACTGAGACATGTTTTCCACTGGTGGAATTTTCATCAACTGGATCCTCCCCTTGTATTAGAAACTAACCATGCTGCACTCTGCAGTCAATACAGGGTCTTCCTGGCCCGACAACAAGTGAGATATCATTATGCCACATCTTACCTCATAATTTCTTAGACCATTCTCAGCACCACTTGTGTCAGTCCACATTGTTCTCGAAGCAGACACGAAAAGTGAATTTAGACGTCCAAACAGTTTATTAGAAGAAATGCCCGTGAAGGGACAAAGTGGCATAGAGCAACAGTAGCCAGCGCAGGTTTTCTGGCTATGATGTGTGTCTTACACCTATGGAGAAAGGGAGGATGAGATAGAAAGAAATTCTGCCATGCGCTTCCCCAGCTCAGTCTCTAGGGAATCCCACAGACTTCCCATTAGGGAATAAGGTTGTCCATTGGAAGAGGCCCATAGGAATGGCACTGGCCTGACTGTAGTACTCCCCACTGTGCTCAATCACTAGCTGGAAGCAACCTACAGCAGCAAAAGCCTTGGCAAGTACTGTCATTCATCAATATCGAAGTGTATTCAAAGGTCTGGCAGCCAGGATTGTCCCTAGCAGGAGGCTCTCCTGAAGGGATATGTGGAGAGTGTCCTCAGCACCGCCCCCCACTCTAGCCATTAGCTTACAACCTTTAGAAATTGCACTAAAGTCATTCTTGGAATTAAAACAAGACTCTAGAATAGAAGATCAATATCAGATAGATTGATACTGCCTAATATAATGGAAGAACACCAGATTAGCAGTCAGGAGAATCGTGCTTTGGTTGTTATCAGTGTAATGCTCAGCTCCTCCAAAACTCCATTTTTTTTTTTCAAATCAGTTAAATAAGAATAATTGAGTTAGAAATCTCTTATCTAAAGCTATTGGATGGGTCACTAAGAAAAAAGCACTTAAGGGGAAACAAGTTGTAATGATTTATGTCCTATACATTATATATATTATTTGGAAAAAAGTCACATGCATTTACAATCTTTTGATCTAGGGTTTATATGTTCAAGATTGTATCTGTTAATTAATTCTGCCTTTTTTCATGTTTGCAATCTGAGTGACAAATCCACCTAGTTTTTAAAATTATTTTATTTTTATTATAAATTGGCAAGTTAGAGCCATACATGTTTGTGGGGGTGTAAAGTGATGTTGGGATTTATGAATATAATATAGAATAATTAATTTAAATTAATAAAAATATAACTCCAAATATTTATCATTTCTGTGATGAGAATATTTGAAATTTATTAGTGATTTTAAAATCTGAGATACCCTATTATTGATTATATTTATTATGCTGTGCAGTAGAGTATATGCACAGGCTTTGCACCCTTGACCAATATCCCTGCCTTTTCCTCAGCCACCAGATTCCAGTAACTGCCATTCCACTCTTACTTCTATGAGTTTGATTGTTTTAAATGTCACTTATAAGTGAAAGCATGTGGAATTTGTCATTTGGTTCCTGAATTATTTCACTTCAACGTTTTTCAATGCCATCTGTGTTGTCACAAAAGACAAGATTTCTTTCTTCATGAAGGCTGAATAGTATTCCATGTTGTGAATATGCTACATTTTTTTGTCCACTGATAGGCAGTTAGGAGAATTCCATTCAAAAATTTTTCTTGGAAACTAGTATTGTTTTTCTCTTGCAGTTAAATCTTGTATGAATACATAATTCTTAATTAAACAGGTTTATGACCAACTCTTGTCCTAAACATTGACCCTATAGAAGTTAGCCAACATGAATATAGATATGGCATTCTGTTGAGCTGTGCTTGTATGATAATGTAATGCATAAAGATGGTTTAAGGAAACTTCTGCAATCTCAATGGAATTTTGGAGTTAATAAATACACAAATATCTATTGAATTAATTAATTAACTAATAATTCATAGATGTCAATCACCTGATTGATTCTTTAAAATTTTATCAAAAATACAGTCTTTATCTTTCTCTATATTTGATTACCTTCTATCTATTTCCACTGTCAAGGCATAGTTTCTACAAAACTCTATTTTGGAATCATTTCCTTATACAAATTCTCATATTCACTACATAGTTTCAGGGAAGTCAAAGGTTTTTGAGAAGCATTCTTGTAGAAAGTCACTCATACCCTTACTTCTCTTTCTTGGTCTCTTCAGTGACCTTTTAGACTTTGTAAGGCTAACTCCTACCTTTCTTACTTCTTTTCATCATATATGAATTATAATTGAAAATTATTAGCCCACGTAATCTAAATAGGCCCACAACTAATACTGACTCGTATTAACTGTCTGCACACTGCCTTAGATTTGTATCCTGAATTCCATTGAACATTGAATTCCTTTAATAAGTTTTCCCAAATGAGTCAAGAACCATTAGCAGCTCATAACTCTATTTTGCTAGATTTAGAATCACTTCAACTTCTATCCAGAAGTGAGTTTATCTCTATAATCTCAGACTTATGCTGCCTGAGCATTCATTTTTATCCAGAGATTTGAAATGTAGAACAGACCTGGAAAATTGACCAACAGGTAGAAGTGATGCTGTTTCATTTGAAATATCAAGTCCACTCTTCAGTTTCACTTAATCGTGTACATATTCTCATGTCCTTTTACTATAAGGTCAAAACCAAGTGCTTAAACCATTAAATAGTTTTCAGCTGACAAGTTCAGTGCAAGAGCTATTTGTTGATCTTTTTATCATGTACTAGACATTATGGAACAAGGAAAAGGTTCATAAAGTAATCCTTATCCTAGTGAAACTGAAATGAATTGGGTAATTTTTTTTTTTTTTTTTTTTTTTGGTACCAGGGATGAACTCAGGGGCACTTGACCACTGAGTCACATCCCCAGACCTTTTTTGTATTTTATTTAGAGACAGGGTCTCACTGAGTTGCTAAGTGCTTCCCCATTGCTGAGGCTGGCTTTGAACTCGCAATCCTCCTGCCTCAGCCTCCCAAAGTGCTGGGATTACAGGCGTGCGCCACCGCGCCCGGCTGAATTGGGTAATTTTAAGAGAAATAATACATAATAGGGAAGGAAATATGTTAATTTGAACAAATTGTATTAAAATTGTGTTAATTAAAACAAACACAAGTCAAGGTACAGTAACAATTTTAGAAAGAAAATGAGGATGCCAATATCTGGGCTAAGATTTGAAGGAATGAGAAACAGCCACCAAAGATAAGGGCTAAGGGCATTCAAGACAGAATGATCAGGATGTATAGAGTTCCCCACAGATATAAGCTAGGTGCAACTAAAGAATAGAAAGGAGTTCAGAGTTGCTAGAATATAAGAAGCTTAAGAGAATGTGGTATAAGGTAAGGTCAGAAGGCACACATTCAGAGACCTGGGGCTCTTTTCTAAATTCTATAATGGAAAATTCAAAGAAGATTTTAAATGTGTGTGTGTGTGTGTGTGTGTGTGTACACATAAACAATTATAAAATTAATTTTTAATACTAAAATTGATTAGTACTACTCCTTCTTTGAGGCTGAAAAGACAGAATCCAGTATTATAAATATTTTTCTCTTTTGGGTTTCTCCCAGTATGGTTATTTTGTGATTCTATCCATTTATCCCTTACTTTGGTAGGGCTTTGATACATGGCTCTGTCTCCTGAGGTTTTGATTCCAAAAAGAAAGTGAAAAGACTGAAATAGTAAGATGGCCCATAGATATTCCAAAGACAGACAGCATTCACCAAATTCTCAAAGTACTCTAGTGTTCTTTCTAGTCTCTTTAGTAAGTTGAGGCCATGGAATTAGTAGCAGAAGAACTGAGTGTTACTTTTGGGCTAAGGCAGTTAGGAGACAACATGCCTCCTCCATCTCTCTGGGTTCCAACCCAGAGGTTGTGTTGAGATTGTTGGGTTACAGCTGAGTGAATCCTGTTTTTTAAGTCCAAATGTTCCCACCAAACTGCTTCACATTTTATAAGAAGTAGAAGTCAATGTTCATGCTAAGGCATTGAGATTCATCATGGATTTTTTTTTTTTTTTTAAACTGTAGCTGCTAATGTCAATTACTTTGACTAATAAAACAGAAAACCTGTTTTTCCAGAGTGGAGGGAAATGAGCCAAAAGAAGGTCCCATTCTATACCTCAGTTATAAATGCCTGATACATTCATTCCTCTCACTACTCTAACATCACTGTGTTAGGCCTAATCGTCCTTTACACTTGCTTGCAATTTCAATTTATGAGAAATGTTCAAGTATGTTATCTCTTGTGATCTTTATTAGAATTAGGGTAAAAACCATTTTCATTTTTAATCACCAAAGAAACTGATCAATGCAACTAGCTACCAAAGGAAATAAAGAAGATTTTGAAGGCACTTATTCCACCGTGATTATATGTACATGTATGTATGCATGCGTGTATGTACGCGTGTGTGTAGACAATGAAATCCCATTTTTTTCTCATGATTTGATCACAAAATATCTTACCTGGAGTCTCAAAAATAGTGTAAATGATGTATAATCATTCACAAAAAAATGGCAGATAGTTATAGAAAAATAGGTTTGAGAGTCAGAGGACATACAGATGCATACTGCGTCCTGGCTGGGCAACATGCCAGTTCTATAGCCTTGACTTGGTCAACTAATGTCTGCGAGGCTCAGTTTTCTAGTCTGTGAAATAAAGGTGCTGGAATCAATAAATGCATGATTGAAGACCTGAATGGTACTTATATACTTTGTATACAAACAGTTGTATGTAAAAAGATGCTATATATGTGCATTATGAATTGTAATACATACTACTATTATAAATAAAAAAAGAAAAAAAATACTTTGTCAAAAAAATATTCCCTTATATATGATTTAGATGTGAAGTGTCCCCCAAAAGCCCACGTGTGAGACAATGCCAGAAGGTTCAGAGAATAAATGATTGGGTTGTGAGAGTCTTAACCCAGTCAGTGAACTAATGAACTGGCAGGGATTAACTGAGTGTTAACTGAAGTGGTAGGGTGTGGCTGGAGGATGTGGGAATTGGAGGCGTGACTTGGAGTATATATTCATTTCTCACAAGTGGAAACCTCTCTCTCTGCTTCCTGATCATCATGTGAGCTGGTTCCCTCTGTCACACTCCTCTGCTATGATGTCCTCCTGCCTTATCTCTGCCCCAGGAATAGAGCCTGCTGTCTATGGATTGAGACCTCTGAAACCATGAGCCCCTACATAAACTTTTCCTCCTCTATAATTGTGCTGGTTGGGTCTTTTAGTTGAGGCAGCAAAAAAGCTGACTAAGACACCTAATTACTCTTAGGTTTTGATATACTATGTCTTCATATAAAAAAGAAAAATTAACAAACACACACAAAAAAACAGATAACATCTCAGCAGTCGAAAACTTTAGTCCCCACAGTAAGAGCAGTCAACGATGATTATTATGCTTAACCCAGCTTTAAAGGTGCATTGTTATAATATAAGGAGTTGGATAGAAAAAATCAAGATATATTTTCAATGGACTTGGTGATTATTTTAAGTCACAGTGTCATTCAGTAAAACCACTTGAAAATTTTCACTTTTTGAGCTCCAGCTTTTAAGGTTATTTTCAAGAACCATAATAGGTGAATTGCAATATAGAGGCCTAGATTTTAATTCTGCTTTCATTATCAACTTCTTTCCTCACTCAGAGCAAGTAAATTAGCTCCTATGGTTCTCATTTTTTTTTTTTTTTGAAAATTGACTAGATAATAGAGGCCTGCTGCAAAAAATATCATTATAAGGAATTTTTTTAAAAAAAATAAAAGCATACCTTTATACTCTCTTGACTCATAATGATTTAAATAATAATCAGTGTTTTTCACTGAGAATCTACTAAGTGTTCATCATTTGTTTTCACTTGAGTATTTAAAAAAATTTAATCTTCCTAACCTATTCCATTCACCGTCTAATGATCAATTAAGGACTCACTTCCAAAAAGAAAAAGAAAAGAAAAAATTTCAGTGACTTTTCATTAGCTTAGTTAGTTCCTAGAAAAATTTGTGAAGTAGGCAAAATTTACTTTCCTCCTTCGCAAGTTTCTTTTTCTTGATTCTCAGCTCTTATGTTATTTACTTTTAATTTGCACCAATTCTGTTCCCTCCCCACTCTCACTCTCTCCAATCACAGGTAAATTAGACTCCCTCTAGCATGCTGCTTTCCTCAGTGCTTCTGAGAAAGTCTGTCTATAAAGGACTTTTTTGGAAAGATCTAATGAATGTATTATTTCAAATGTGTAAATAATTGGTATTGCTTAATAATTTATTTAGGATAATTTGAACACAAAAAGCATAGGTTAAATATCTATTTCTAAGTTGGTGATGTTTTAGGTTATTAAATCCAATTGAGGGAAAGCAGTCTTATTTTATTGAATGCACAATGTGTACCTGACACTGGGAAAGAAATTTTCCTATATTTTAACTTCTTTTATTTGTAGAGTAACCTCGTGGATAGACATTATACTTTTTATATTTTAATAGAGAACTGTATTTGAGAAAGATTAAGCAATTTTCTGAAGGTTAGAAAGCCAGTAAGTGGTGGAACTGGGATTCATATCCAGGGCTGTCTTAGAGCAAAGCATACACTTCTCAATCACATTGCGTCTTTGCACTTATGAAATGATGCTTTGAAAAGAGCTGTAAGCCCCTGAGGCTGGTCATGTTTAAAACTCCACAGAAGCACAGTTTTGGCTTTTATTATTTTCCAGGTAACACTATCTAAATTTTAAAACATCTCTTATAGTTTGAACCTTATTTCCCCATTCAGTCTGGGTCCCATATAAACAAAATGCTCTAAGAAAGAAAAAAAACAAAAAAAAAAAGAAAAGGAAAGGAAAACAGGCATCATTTGCCTCGCTCCAAGGATAACAGCGTTTAACACCACTTATACTCCAGACCTATTGTTTTTTTCTTCTCATTTAATGTAAATTTATCAAAAATATGAACCCTAGTGAAAATAATACAAATGATTTTTTTCTTTAAAGTGTCTCTCTAAAAGGATGAAATAAAAGCTTCATTATTTTTATATTTTAAGGGTAATCTGAACTATTTCATTTCTAGATGCATCACAGTGAGCTGCCCAAGACAAAATTTGGAACTCTCTAAACGAGTCAATTGGACCCACTGCACTGCCATCATCTGTGGCTTTAGCATGATTGATAGCCAAGTTTGAACTGATGGACAGTCTGAGGGAAGGTCAGAAAATTTAGCAGTAAGAGAAAGTTTAGAGTATAGAGAATGCTCCAACTCTTTTTACCAGAATAGTACTAACTAAATCATAATAAAAAAAAAAAGAACAACCTCAGTTATGAATATAGAAAGAAAAGTGTTAAAAATAAGCAAACGGAACTCAGAAATACATTACAAATGACAACATACCACACCTACTACAACTTTTCTCATGAATAAAACTGAAAAGTGTTAGTGTTTTAATGTTGAGGTTAAGGCCCATCATAAGAGGGACAAATATATTTGGCAAGCAACTTTTTAAACTTAGTAACAACAGAATACAATTCTCTACAAATTGTTTAAATTCTCCTCCCTGAATAAATTTACCTAGAAGAAAAGACTTTCAAGAATGATTAATAAAAGGTTAGAAAATTCAAATCATTGCAGAAGAATTTTTTCAATATATCATGATATATCATAAATTTGCAATCATAAAGTATCATGATATTATTAAATATAGCAATATAATAAAAAAGAAAATGCCAAAATAAAATGTTTATAAGAATTAGTATTTTGAATTACTGCTACTTGGTGTATAATTTTGTGATAAATACAGGGGCAAGGAAAATATTTTCATTAGTTCTAATCAGTTATACATGATAGTAGAAAGCTCTTTGATTCATTGTACACAAATGGAGCAGAATTTTTCACTCCTTTGGTTGTACATGAAGCATAGTCACACCATTTATTCATACATGTTCCTACGGTAATGATGTCCATCTCATTACACCATGTTTCCTAACCCCTTGCCCCCTCCCCACCCTCCCCTTTGCCCCACTCAAAGTTTCTCCACTCATCCCATGCCCCCCCCCAATATGGATTAGCATCTGGTTATCAGAGAAAATATTCTGCCCCTGGTCTTTCGGGATTGGCTTATTTCTCTTAGCATTATGTTCTCCAACTCCATCCATTTACCTGCAAATGCCATAATTTTATTCTTTTTTATTGCTGAGTAATATTCTATTATGTATATATATACACCACAATTTCTTTATCCATTCATCTATTGAAGGGCATCTAGGTTGATTACACAGTTTAGCAATTGTGAATTGTGCTGCTATAAACACTGAAGTGGCTGCATCACTGTAGTATGCTGTTTTTAAGTCCTTTGGGTATAGACCGAGGAGTGGGATAGCTGGGTCAAATTCAGTTCAATTCAGTTTTCTAAGGACTCTCTATACTGCTTTCCAGAGTGATTGCACCAATTTGCAGTCCTACCAGCAATGTATGAGTGTGCTTTTCACCCACATCCTCACCATCATTTGTTGTTGCCTGTATTCTTGATAACTTCCATTCTGACTGGAGTGAGATAAATCTTTGAGTAGTTTTGATTTGCATTTCTCTAATTGGTAGAGATATTGAACACTTTTTCATATATTTGTTGATCAATTGTATATCTTCATCTCTGAGAAGTGACTGTTCAGCTCCTTAGCCCATTTATTGATTGGATTGATTTTGTTGTTGTTGTTTTTTTTTTTTTTTTTTTTTTTTTTTTTTTGGTATTAAGGTTTTTTTAGTTCTTTATATATCCTGGAGATTAATGCTGTATCTGACATGCAGGTGGCAAAAATTTGCTCCCCAAATGTAGGCTCTTTCTTCACCTGATTGCTTTTTTCTTTTGCTGAGAAGAAGCTTTTTAGTTTGAATCTATCCCCTTTATTGATTCTTGATTTGATTTCTTATGCTTTAGGAGTTTTGTTTTGGTCCATCAACAACTTAAGGAAGTAGGGGCCTCATCTGACATGATGAAGATTTGGGCCTACTTTTTCGTCTATTAGGCCTAGGGTCTCTGGTCTAATGCCTAAGTCCTTGATTTACTCTGAGTTGAGTTTTTTGCATGGTGAGAGATAGGAGTTTAGTTTCATTTTACTGCATATGGATTTTTAGTTTCCCCAGCACCATTTGTTGAAAAGCTATCTTTTTTCCAATGTATGTTTTTGGCTCCTTTGTCTAGTATGAGATAACTATATTTATGTAGGTTTGTCTCTGTGTCTTCTATTCTGTGTTATTGGTCTACATGTCTATTTTGGTGCCAATACCATGCAGTTTTTGTTACTATACCTTTGTAGTATAGTTTAAGGTCTTGTATTGTGATACCTCCTGCTTTACACTTCCTGCTAAGGAGTGCATTGGCTATTCTGGGCCTCTTATTTTTCCAAATGAATTTCATGATTGCTTTTCCTGAACAGAAACATTTACCAAAGTTTGAGATGTTACAAATCTCCAGATGAAATAAAGTAATTAAATATAAAAATAAATCTATGCAACTAATAGAGAACTGTAGCCAATTATTTCTTCAATAGTATATAAGGATATGATTTTTTTTTTTAATTTATTTTTTTTAGTTGCAGTTGGACACTATATCTTTATTTTATTTATTTTTACATGGTGCTGAGGATTGAACCCAGGGCTATACACGTGTTAGGAGAGTGCTCTACCACTGAGCCACAATCCCAGCCCCAAAGATATGATTTTTAAAATTTCCTAAAAGTCATAAACCATCAAAGAAATAATTGCTAAGTTCAGGTATATTAAGAATAATACATTCATTGAGTGATTTGACTCCTAAAGATGACCACAATATAGTTTTAGTATAAAAGGTCACTTAAAATAGCACTGTATATGGGGCTGGAGTTGTAGCTCAGCGGTAGAGTGCTTGCCTTGTATATGTTAGGCACTGGGTTTGATTCCCAGCACTACATATAAATAAGCTAATAAAATAAGAGTCCATTAACAACTTAAAAAATTTTAAAAAAGAGCAGTGTATAGAATAGTATTTTGCTAGTTTATGTGGATATACTTTAGTGTGGATCAACTCTGTATGGATCAACATGTCTATACACAAAAATGACTGACAGTATATTTAGTAAAGTGGTAGCAGTTACTATTTCAGTGAAATTATTGACGTTTTAGATTTCTTCTCTGTATTGCCTCGCTCATGTAGAATGATTATGTATTAGGTTTATATACTTCACATGTCTTTTAATTCCAGAGATGAATGACTTTTTATTTGCTTGAAGTGGCAGTCTTGATTCATTTAAGGATGAAAATGTGGGCTGAACCTATATTTTGAACACATCAACAGAAAAATATAAAACAATAAGTAGTCTACTGGACAAACTATTTTCACTTCTAATCAAAATTAATATCTATATTTAGATCGGTAGCGTCTGCTTCTGAAATCCAAAATCTACATCTTTTCTCAATGATATTAAGACAAAAATTTCAGTTAATTTTCACTTGTAAAGCAACTCCCAACTTCAGCATATCTGTAGCTAACAAGGTCACTCTCTATTCCAAGTGTACATGCTAAAGTGCTGAAAAGCATATTGTGCAAACTGCATGTTTGCTTTATATGATATTTGTCTGTATATCTATCTTGTATTGTCTGTCCATTTGATACAACCATTATTGAGCTGATGTCATTTCCAGGGGAAAAAAGTAGCAAAATTTGTTAGTACACATAATTTTTCATGAAGGACAATTTATGAACCCAAGCAACTAGTGTCATTATTTAAGATGTTTAGTATAACTAGAACCCTATGAAGAAATGTACAATTTCAGGTATGTTCCTTCCAAATTAAAGTTGTTCAGAGTTGTTATCATTAAGAGATGTTGAATTTTATCAAACACCTTTTCTGCATCTATTGAGATAACTATATGGATTTAGTTCTTCATTTTTCTTGAGACATTTTTTTTTTACATCTTCCACAAAGAGGTTTGTGATTGAGGCAGCTTAATTCATTCAGAGGTTGATTCCTCATGGATGCTCATGAATTTACACCCTTTAATTCATTCATCAAATATTTAATAATTATTAAAAAAATTCTAGATACTGCATTAAGACCTGGAGATTCAAAAACTAATATGACATGGCACTGAAGAGATTTTAGGCAAAAGTCACTAATAAATACCTAGGTGCTACAAGTTAGATATTAATGCAGTAGATTAGTTAGACATTTATTATGACAGAGAGTACCTATGAGAGATGTGAATTTAGTCTGGGGTATTCTGAGGCCTTTCTGTAATGAATTCTGGGTGTAGCCTTTCAATACCATGTATACATGCTTTTCAAGCTGTAAGTTGTGTCCAATATAGTCTACCATCATTGGTATATATGTTTTTATAAGTCAATCTGTCCCTGGAAAAGGCCAGTTAAATCCTCTCAAGTGAAAAAAATCATTACTCATATTTGCCAAGCCTAGCATTGCTTTCTTATTGAATGTAATTGCTAGACTACTACCTAGTGACTAATTGGTGAACTAGGAGTAGAAGTGTTGGGAACCATATTATTAAAGGATATATTTCTTTAATACTTCAAAAACAGAAACCAAGAAAATTACTGGTACATTTGGCCCAGGACTGAACGTTAAATTACTTCATTCAGTGCCATATATTGTATGTAGATAGTAATAACATGCATTCAGCAACAGTCACAAACTTGTTTGTTATATCTAAGTACTATTATGACCTTAACTATAAAAGAACAATTCACATTAGATCATCTAACTGATATACTCTTAAAATTTTCTTTAAAGAAGAACTAATACCTATTCTTCTTAAATTTTTTTCAAATTTTGGTAAGGAATTTTCCAAACTCATTATATAGGGACATGATGCTGAAATCAGACAAGGACACAACAAAAAAACGACCAGTATCTCTAATGAACATGTATTGAATTCAATAACATCTCAAAAAGGTCAAAATTATCTAGTATGATTTATCCCAGGGATTCAAGAATAGGTCAACATATACAAATAAAAAATATAAAAATCAAATCAACAAAATGAAGGGCAAAAATCATATGGTTATCTCAATAAATGCAGGAAAAGTATTTGATGAAATTCAACTTCTCTTAATGAGAAAAGTCTGAAAAACTTTGGTATAAAAAGAACATGGAACATGCTTCCAAATAACAAAGCTGACATAATATTGAGTGAAGAAACACAGAAAGCCTTTCATCTAAGATCTGGAACAAGCCAAAAAATGTACAGTGTCACAATTATTATCTAATGTAGTACTGAAGTCTTTGCCAGATAAATTAGGCAAAAGAAAAACATAAAAGACATACAAATAGAAAGGGAAGTAGTCAAATTCCCCCTGTTGCCAGATAGCATACTATATGTAGCAAAACCTAAACACTCCACTAAAATTATATCAGGACTGATTAACAAATTCAGTGAAGTTACAGGATACAAAAATCATTAGAATTTGTATACCAATAATAAGATTACTGAGAAAAAAATCACAAAAGTAAACATGTTCACAATAGCTATAAAAATATCTAGGAATATATTCAACCAAGGAAGTTATAGACCACTACAATGAGAATTGCAAAACTGATGAAAGAAACTGAAGAGGAGACATTCAAAATGGAAAGACCTTCCAGGTTCATGAATTGGAAGAATTAATATTGTTAAAATGTTCAAGTTTCCCAAAGGAATTTACAGATTCAATTTATATAATCCCCATAAACATATAAATGACATTCTTTACAGAAATAGAGAAAACAATCCAAAATTGCATATAGAAGCACAAAAGACTCCAAATAGACAAAGCAATCTTGAGTAAAAAGACAAAATCTTATGCTTGTATAAATATATCAGAATAGATTTTACTGTCATGTATAACTAAAAACAACAACAAAAGAAAAAGCTGTATGTTTCATACTACCTGACTTCAAAATATACTACAAAGCTGTAAAAACCCAAAGAGCATGATATTGCCATAAAAAATATTCTGACAGTCAATGAAACATAATACAGAATCCAGAAATAACCCCATATATTTATAGACAACCTTTTGAATAAATCATACTGAAAAATTGGATATTCACATATAGAATATTGATAACATGACTCCTCTCATTGACCCTACATGAAATAAACTAAAAATGAATCAAAGACTGAAATGTAAGATCTGAAACTATAAACCTGCTACAAGGAAATATAGGGGGAAAACCATAAAGTGTCAGTATGGGTGACAAATTTTTGGATGAGATTCCAAAAGAATAGAAAACAAAAGCAAAAATAGACAATTGAGATTATATCATACTAAGAAGCTTTAGCACAACAAAGGAAACAATCATCAGAGTGAAGAGACAACCCACAAAATGGGGGAAAATTACAAACTATTCATCTGACAAAAGGTTCATATTCAGAATTTAAAGGAATTTTTAAAACTTGATAACAAAAAATCAAATTATTCAATTGAAATTGGTCAAAGAATATTTATAAATATAGAAATATTTATAAAGCATATTTATATCTGGGCATGATGACATTCCCTATAATCCCAGCTGCTTTGGAGGCTGAGATAGGAGGATTGTGAGTTCAAACCAAGCTTCAGCAATGGCGAGGTGCTAAGCAACTCAGTGAGACCCTTTCTCTAAATAAAATACAAAATAGGGCTAGGGATGTAGCTCAGTGGTTGAGTGCCCCTGAGTTCAATACCCAGTAACTATATATATATATATATATATATATATATATATATATATAGTTATATAGTTATATAGTTATATAGTTATATAGTTATATAATATTTGTAAAGAAAAAATTCAAATGACCATCATATTTATGAACCTTCATTAATCATCAGGAAAATGCAAGTCAAAAACACAATGGGATATCATCTCACCCCAGTTAGAATGGCTATGACAAATGCTGGAAAGGATATAAAGAAAAGGAAACTCTCATACATACTTGGTGTTAATATAAATTAATGCATTTGCTACTAAGCAGAACAGTATGAACGTTCCTGAAGAAACTAAATATAATTCTACAATATGATCTGGCTATACCACGTCTGGGTATGTATCCAAAGGACATGGTACTAGCATATCAAAAAGACCCCTGCACACTCATGTTTGCTCCTTCACCATTCACAACAGCTAAGGTATAGAATCAGCCTAGGTGACTGTAAATTGACGAATAGATAAAGAAAATGGGGAATATATACACAATGGGATATTGTTTAATCATTAAAAATGGAGCCTATCATTTGTAGCAAAATGGATATAACTGAAGGACATCCTATATAGTGAAATAAGTCAGATGCAGAAAATCAAGTTCCTCGTGTTCTCTTTTATATATGGTTGTATAAAAAAAAAAAAAAAAAAGTTGGTCAGAGGACTGCCCTGCCTGACACATGTTACCCACCCGCTGGCACACTCACGCAGGAACCTAGGCCTAACCCACCTCCATCTTGAGATGCTGGAGCCATTGCCATAGCCCTCCCCATAGAGTAGCCTCCACATTGGGGAAAAAGATAGGGCCTGGAGGCAGCTGCATCTCCTAACAGGCAACTCGCCTTTTCAGCCCCCTCTCTGAATGTGGTTTCATCATCCTTGGCACACTCCCACTGCTATCTTGAGTTATCTCCACTATTGCCACCACCACCTTTAGATTCAGTCACATTTATCATGGGACACCAGCCAGGGACTAGAAGCCCAACACCAAAAGGTAAGGCATAGGTAATATGCAGGAACACCACAAGATTATAGGGTAAAAAACGGTAATAACTCAGATCCTCACTGCAAGAAAGGGAGACACATAAAAAACATGAAAAAACAAGGGAGGAAACTGCCTCAAACAAACCAAGATACTATAATAATAGAATCCATGGACAGTGTAGTTGATGAAATGTCAGAGAAGGAGTATATAATGTACATAATTAAATGATCTATGAATTAACAAATGACCTAAGTGAGAAAACACAGGCAAAAGTTGATCTCTCCACAAAGAGCTAAGGGATCAAATATAGGAAACAAAAGAAAGAGAGAGATTCGGGGGGGGGGGATCAGAAATCCTTGAAATAATGGAAACAACAAACAAAATTAAAAAACTCAATAGAAAGCATCATCAACAGACTGGACCACCTGGAAGACAGAACACCTGAAAATGAAGACAAAATATACAATCTTGAAAATAAAGTTGACCACACAGTGAAGATGGTAAGAAACCATGAACAGAACATCCAAGAAGTATATGATAGCATCAAAATACCAAATCTAAGATTTATTGTGATAGAGGAAGGCACAGAGATTCAACCAAAGGAATGCACAATCTTTTCAATGAAATAATATCAGAAAATTTCCCAGACATGAAGAATAAAATTAGAAAATCAAATACAAGAGGCTTACAGAACACCAAATGTACAAAATTACACCAGATCTACACCAAGGCACGTTATAATGAAAATGCCTAGCATACAGAATAAGGATATAATCTTACAGGCTGCAAGAGAGAGGAAGCAGATCACATATAGGGGGAGACCAATTCATATCTCAGCAGATTTTTCAACCCAGACCCTCAAAGCCAGGAGATCCTGGAACAACATATGCCAAGCTCTGAAAGAAAATGGATGCCAACGAAGAATCTTATATTTGGCAAAATTAAGCTTCAGATTTGATGATGAAATAAAAACTTTTCATGATAAACAAAAGTTAAAAGAATTTACAGTGAGAAAGCATGCACTACAGAGCATCCTCAGCAAAATATTCCATGAGGAGAAAATAGAAAACAACAATAAAAATAAGCAAAGAGAGGAACTATGCTAAAAGAAAAAGGCCAATCAAAGGAGAACCCAAGTCAAGTTAAAAACCAAAAATAAACCAAAATGACCAGGAATACAAAATATAGTTCAATAATAATGCTGAATGTGAATGGCTTAAACTCATCACTTAAAAAACAGACTGGCAGATTGAATTAAAGAGAAAGACCCAATGATATGCTGACTTCAAGAGACTCATCTCACAGAAAAAGACATCCACAGACTTAAGGGGAAAGCATGGGGAAAAGTGCTATCAATTACACGGAAGGCGAAGGCGTAACAAGCAGGGGTTTCCATCCTCATATCAGATAAAGTGGACTTCAAACCAAAGCTAGTGAAAAGGGATAAAGAAGGACAATTCATGCTGCTTAAAAAACCATACATCAACAAAATATAACAATCATAAATACCTATGCCCCAAACAATGGAGTATCTATGTATATCAAACAAACCCTTCTCAACTGCATGAACCAAAAGACCACAACATAATAATACTGGGCAACTTTAATACACCTCTCTCACCACTGCATAGATCTCCCAAACAAAAATTAACAAGGAAATTATAGAACTCAAAAATACCATTAATAATTTAGATTTAACAGACATATATAGAATATTCCATCCAGCAATGAGCGAATACACTTTCTTCTCAGCAGCACATGGATCCTTCTCCAAAATAGACCATATGTTATGCCACAAAGCAAGTCTAACAAATACAAAAAAATAGAGATATTACACTGCATTCTGCCTGAACATAATGGAATAAAATTAGAAATCAATGATAAAATTAAAAATAGAAGCTACTCCAACACCTGGAGACTAAACAATACGTCTTGAATAAAGAATGAATGACAGAAGACATCAGAGAGGAGATTAAAAAAAAAATTCTTGGAGGTAAATGAGAACTCTGATACAACTTATCAAAATCTCTGGGACACTATGAAGGCAGTGCTAAGAGGAAAGTTAATTGCATGGAGTTCATTCATTAAAAGAAGAAAAAGTTAACAAATAAATGACCTGATATTATGGGTCATTTACCTGATATTACAGCTCAAAGTCCAACAAAAAGAGGAACAAACCAACACCTAAACTAGTAGAAGACAGGAAATAAGTAAAATCAGGGCAGAAATCAATGAAATTGAAACAAAAGAAACAATTCAAAATTTTGACAAAGCCAAAAGCTGTTTTTTTGACAAAATAAATAAAATTGACAAACCCTTAGACACCCTAATGAAAAGAAGGAGAGAGAAAACTCAAATTACTAAAATTTAAACTGAAAACAAAATCACAACAGGCACTATTGAAATATAGAAGACAATTAGAAACTATTTTGAAAATTTATACTCCAGTAAAATAGAAAACCTCAAAGACACCAACAAATTTCTAGAGGCATATGATCAACCCTAACTGAGTCAAGAGGACATGCACGATTTAAACAGATCAATTTCAAGCAAGGAAATATAATATGCCATTAAAAGCCTACCAGCCAAGAAAAGCCTGGGACTAGTCAGATTCAAAGCTGAGTTCTACAAGACCTACAAAGAAGAATTAATACTAATATTCCTCAAATTATTCCATGAAACAGAAAAAGAGGGAAACCTTCCAAACTCATCCTATCAAGCTAGTATTGTCCTGATACCAAAACCAGGCAGAGACACATCAAGGAAGAAAATTTTAGGCTAATATCCCTGATGAACATTGATGTAAAACTTCTCAGTAAAATTCTTGCAAATCACACACAAAAACATATTTTAAAAATAGCACACTAAGATCAAGTAGGGTTCATTCCAGTGATGAAAGCTTGGTTCAATATATGGAAATCAAAAAATGTAATTCATCAGATCAATAGACTTAAAGATAAGAATCATAAGATTATATAAATTGATGCAGAGAAAGCATTTGACAAAACACAGCACCCTTTCATGTTCAAAACACTAGAAAAATCAGTGATAACGGGAACATACCTCAACATTGTAAAAACTATCTATGCTAAACCCAAGGCCAACATCATTCTAAATGGAGAAAAATTGGAAGCATTCCCTCCAACAATTTGAATGAGACAGGGATGGCCTCTTTCATCATAGTCCTTGAAAGTCTAGGCAGAGCAATTAGACAGACAAAAGAAATTAAAGGAATACAAATAGGAAAAGAAGAACTCAAACTATCTATCTGCTGATGACATGAGTCTATACTTAGAGGATAAAAAAAACAAAAAAAACTCAACCAGAAAACTTCTAGAATTAATAAATGAATTTAGCAAAGTACAAGGATATGAAATCAATACCCATAAATCAAATGCATTTCTATACATCAGTGATGAATCCTTTGAAAGGAAAATTAGGAAAAATATCCCATTCACAATAGCCTCAAAAAACAAATAAACAAACAAACTTGGATATCAACAAAAGAGGTGAAAGACCTCTACAATGAAAACTACAGAACACTAAAGAAAGAAATTGAAGAAGATCTTAAAAAATGGAAATATCTCCCATGTTCTTGGATGGGCAAAATTAATATTGTCAAAATGGCCATACTACCCAAAGCGCTATACAGATTCAATGTGATTACAAGTAAAATCCCATTGTCATTCCTTATAGAAATAGAAAAGGCAATCATGAAATTCATTTGAATAAATAACAGTCCCAGAATAGCCAAAGCACTTCTTAGGAAGAAGAGTAAAGCAAGAGGCATCACAATACCACACTTTAAACTATACTACAAACCTATAATAACAAAAACAGCATGGTATTGGCACCAAAATAGACATGTAGACCAATAGCACAGAATAGAAGACACAGAGAAAAACCCACATAAATATAGTTATCTCAATACTAGACAAAGGTGCCAAAAACATACTTGGAGAAAAGATAGCTTTTTCAACAAATGATGCTGGGAAAACTGAAAATCCATATGCAGCAAAATGAAAGTAAACTCCTATCTCTCACCATGCAAAAAACTCAACTCAGAGTAAATCAAGGACTTAGGCATTAGACCAGAGACCCTACACCTAATAGAGGAAAAAGTAGGCCCAAATCTTCATCATGTCAGATTAGGCCACTACTTTCTTAACAAGGCTCCTAAAGCACAAGAAATCAAATCAAGATCAATAAAGGGTCATAAGGTGGTTCCATTCCAAATTTTCCAAGGTATCTCCATACTGCTTTCCATATTGGCTGCACCATTTTGCAGTCCCACAAAAATGTATGAGTGTGCCTTTTTTCTCCACATCCTCTCCAACATTTATTGTTTTTTGTGTTCTTAATAGCTGCCATTCTGACTGGTGTGAGATGAAATCTTAGAGTGGTTTTGATTTGCATTTCTCTAATTGCCAGAAAGGTTGAGCATTTTTTCATGTATTTATTGATTGATTGTATATCTTCTTCTGAGAAGTGTCTGTTCAGTTCCTTGGCCCATTTACTGATTGGGTTATTTGGTTTTTTTGGTGTTATGATTTTTGAGTTCTTTATACATTCTAGAGATTAGTGCTCTATCTAACCTGCATGTGGTAAAAATTTGTTCCTAATTAGTAGGCTCTCTGTTCACCTCACTGATTGTTTCTTTTGCTGAGAAGAAGCTTTGTAATTTTAGTCTATCCCATTTATTGATTCTTGGTATTAATTCTTGTGCTACAGGATTCTTATTAAGGAACTTGGGGCCTAATCCTACATGTTGGAGATTAGAGCTTACTTTTTCTTCTATTAGGTGTAGTGTCTCTGGTCTAATTCCTAGATCCTTGATCCACTTTGAGTTGAATTTCCTGCATGGTGAGAGATATAGGTTTAAAAGACATGAAAACAGCATACTATAGGGACACAGCCACATCAATGTTTATAGCAGCACAATTCACAATAGCTAAACTTTGGAACCAACCTAGATGCCCTTCAGTAGATGAATGGATAAAGAAAATGTGGTATATACACACAATGGAATATTACTCAGCAATAAGACAGAATAAAATCATGGCATTTGCAGGAAAATGGATGGAGTTAGAGAATATCATGCTAAGCGAAGTAAGCCAATCCCCAAAAATCAAAGGCCAAATGTTCTCTCCAATAGGTGATCCATAATGGGTGGGCATGGGATAAATGGAGGAATTTTGATTGTGCAAAGGGGAGGGAAGGAAGTGGAAGGGGTATGGGTGCAGGAAAGGTGGTGGAATGTGATGGACATTATCACCCTATTTACATGTATGACTGCACATATGGTGTGACGCTACATCGTGTACAATTAGGGAAATTAAAAGTTGTGCTGCAATCATGTACAATGCATCAAAATGCATTCTGCTATCATATATACCTAATTAAAATAAATAAATAAATTTATTTAAAAAAAAAAAACAAAAATAGTTGGTCACAATATATAATATTGATTAGTAGAGGCTGGCAAGATTAAAGGAGAGGATAGTAGGAAGTGAGAAATTGGATATCCCAAACTTAGAAAGAAGTAGTAAGTTCCAGTGATCTACAAAGGAGTGGGTGACTATACTACACAATAACCTATAATATACTTCATGAGAAACTAGAAGAGAGACTCAAAGCATCCAACCACAAAGTTGGGATGAAGTGATGGAAAAGTTATTTACCTGATTTGATCGGTATATATTTTATACATTCATTGAAATATTATGTTACAACCCATAAGTAGGTGCCATACTATAATCCATGGATATGCAAAACTGGTATGTGTTATTCAAAATTTTTAAAAAGTATGTTTAAGGAGATGGAAATGTTAACTACTTGATTTGATCATTACTTCCTGGTGGAAAGGAGTGGCGGAGAAAAGTTGTATAGCTCATGGCTAGCAGGAAGAAGAAACAGGAAGGGGTCAGGGACAAGATATAGTTCCAAAGTACACAAACTAGTGACCTATTTTCTCCAACCATGCCTCCCTGCCTATGGTTCCCACCTCCTCCCTAGTAGTCTATTCAAATTATCAATCCATCAAATGGATTAATCCTCCAATGAAGTTATAGGCCTCATCATCCAACCACTTTGCAAAAACCTCAAACTCCAAACGTCGCATTGGATGAAGTCTTCAACACTTGATCTTTTCAGGACATTCTGGATCTAAACCATAACCAGAACAAATAGATAAAAGTCTTTTGGGAGTGTTTCTTTTTGAGGTGAAAAAATGCTTTCAAATTGATTGTGGTGATCTGTGTGAACAAACTAAAAACCATGAAATTATACACTTCAAATGAGGGTGTACACAAATTGTATTTCAATGAAACTGTTACAAAAATTTAATTAATAATGTTGACAACAGGATTTCAGATTCTTAATTAAAGTATGCTGCATAAATTCAAAAACAAATTGTGTGAAACTGACTTAATGTGTGGACACATAGATCTTACCAAAATACAAAAACAAAGATTACAAAGCTAAAACAATTAAATTCAACAATATCAAAATGTTGGAATATTTGTCCTTCTTCTGTTCAAAGTAAACAGTTGATATTGGTTTTAATGGGGGAGAAACAGAGCCTCAGGTTTACTTCCAGGCTTAATTATTACCTGCATTTTGACTTCAATAATATTAATGTGTAGAATAACTATGCATAAAAGCATTCCTGTAATAGGATGAAAATGACCTCAGCCAAGACATGTCCTTAATCACAAGTTTCTAGTGAGCTGTAGGATGCCAATTTAAGCATTATATCCATTGATAAATGTATTAACTTGTTCTTATGAAGGTAAAGGTGATGTTTCTGTATTATTGAAATGGCATTAAAATACATGAATTTTAATCACTGATGCGCTTTGAAACATAAGATGTCTTTGTTTCATATTAACAATTTCATGAACTGCTAAAAATGGCATTTTTACCTCTAGCACAGGTTTAACTTTTCAATCTTTAATATTGATATAATCCTGTATTGTATAATAACACAATATTCTGACTGCATTCATCTCTTTTCAAACTACCTTTGAAATATTTGATTTTTAATTTGTTTTAATTAGTTATACATGACAGTAGAATGCACTTTGACACTTCATACATAAATGGAGTATAATTTCTCATTCTTCTGGTTATTCAGGATTTAGAATTACACTGGTCATGTAATGTACACAGGGTAATAATGTCTGATTCATTCTACTATCCTACCTATTCCCATGCCTGTCCACTCCTCTCACTCCCCTCTACCTAATCTAAAGTACCTCTATTCTTCCCTAGCTCTCCCACCATTGTGAATTAGCATCCTCATGTCAGAGAAAACATTCAGCCTTTGGTTTTGGGAACTTGCATATTTCTCTTAGCATGATATTCTCCAGCTCCATGAAATATTTGATTTTTACAATGTGCTCTGAGCTCATAAAACTTTCACATGGTAACAACAGGATGGATTTTTTAGTGTGAAAGCCCAAATGTGGATATGGACATTGTGGGGAGGTACTTGAATATTCAGGGTTAATAAATAGATGCTGACATTTATATTTTAACTTGAACCTCAAAGAGAGAATTCAAATATAAAAATGTATTACAGGTAACTTCTCAGTCCTTGAGACTGTCAGAAAGAAAAGCAGACACTTCCATTTGGGAATAAGTAATTAAGAATCCAAAGGAATAGTTTATAAATACTTTTAACCCTGGAAATATTATTCAAGCAAATCTGATGTGGATGTCCCAAATGTAAGCAGATGCCAATCTCCCACCCCACATGTATTAATTTCCATATAAACTTTCCTTAGAGAGTAGGTGTAAGGACATGACCAATGTGAAAAATTTGTGGGCTAGAAACTTTATTCTTCATTATGAATTCCTTTCATGTTCTGAATATACTACAAACAAACAAAGATGAATTTGACAACCGCGTACCTTTCAGAGAAGTATAGCAGGAGGCATTTACATTCACCAGAGAACAGGAGCTATAAAGAGGAATTGATCTGAAATTTAAAGCAATAGTCCTGGCTCCCTTTTTGCCTAGAGAGTGCTTAGGTTTTGGGAATACCAGCAAAACATTACTCTGCTGTGCTAAACACTATATGACAAGGTAAGAGAAGGTCAATATTCAGGTGGCCAGTAGAATTCCTGGCTGTTGGCCATTGGTTAAGCAGCTCTGAAGGTGTGTGGACCACAGTGTCATTATCTAGGTGGGCACGGTAACAGAGAAGGCATCAAGGAAAGCTCTAACTGCATCATTATGCTGTATCATGGTCTTATGAATAACCTACTGATCTAGATCATTAGTTATCGGCACTAGATACTTTCATTAACTTTCTGCCATGAATCCTTGTTTCTCTTAACATTCAGTTAAGAGATTTTCCCTTGAGATAGATACAAGTTATTTTTTTCCACAATTATTATCTCCAAATGTCTTTCATCTAACTTTACAATTTGAATTATTTTAAAATTGTCATAAATGTTTAGTCATACAAATAAGAAAGAATAATAATATAATAAAGGTCTATGTGTCTACTACATAGTTTAAGAGAGATGGATATCATTATCTTAAGTGCATGTATAAAGTCACGAATGGTGTGAATATACTTTGTATACAACCAGAGATATGTAACAAATGTGCTCTACGAGTACAATATGAAATATAACACATTCTGCTTTCATTTCTAAAAACTTAGAATAAAAAATAAAATTTGAAAAAAAAAAGAGAGAATAATTGATAAATTTGAAACCTGTTTTTCTAAGCACGGATACCTCTCTTCCTATCCGAGTATATTATTATATGCTTTCTCTTCATTCACATGAATCCCTTTATAATTTCAGTATCTACACTTCTGTATAAGGGTTTGCCGAGGGGTGGGGACAATAGAAGATACACACACACACACACACACACACACACACACACACAATATTTTATATAAAGACAGAGATAGGGCAGATATATAGATAAGGAATTATTTCATATGATTGGGGGAGTGGCAAATCCGAAATACATATGGCAGGATGACTGGCTGTAGATTTAGATAAAAGTAACTTTGTATACAAACAGTGATATGTAAAAAGATGCTTGATATGTCTATTATGAATTGTAATGCATGCTACTGTTATATATACAACCTCAAATTAAAAAAAAAAAGTTGATGTTGCAGTCTTAAACTTGAGGGCTGAAAACTCGGGCAGAATTTCTGTGTTGCAGTTTGGTGCAGAATTCTGGAAACCTCAGTCTTTCTTCTTAAGGACTTGAATTGATCAGATGAGACCATTGTGGAAAATATCCTATTCTATTGAAGTCAATTGACTATAAATGTTAATCATATCTCTTAAATCCCTTTAGAGGAGCACCTGGTGTTTGACAAAATCCTGATCACCATAGTCTGTCAAGTTGACATATAAAATTGACCATCATATCTTCTATATTTAAAATATGCACAGTACTATTTTACATATTTTAAAAACCAAAGGCTGAACATAATGCTAAGTGAAGTTAGTCAATCACAAAAATCCAAATGCTGAATGTTTTCTCTGATATAAGTAGGCTGATTCACAGTGGGGTTGGGTTAGGGAGCATAGGAAGATTAGAGGAACTCTAGAAAGGTCAATGGGGAGGGAGGGGAAGGCAGGGAACAAGGGGATATGAAGGGAAAAAGAAACAAAAAGAAGATAGTAGAACAAGAGAGATATCAGTATCTTAAATGCATAATTGAAGACATGAATAATATGAATATTCTTTGTATTTAAACAGTGTTATGTTAAAAATTGCTCTATATTTGTAATATGAAATGTAATGAATGCTATTGTTATATATACAACGTTGAATAAAAAAATAAAAATTAAAATAAAACAAAGCCTGAATTTTCTCTCTGATAAGTGGATGCTGACTCATAATGGGGGTGGGGGTAGTGGGAAGAATGGAGGAACTTTGGGCAAAGGAGAGGGAGGGAGGGAGGGGAGGGGGCTTGGAGTAGGAAAGACAGTAGAATGAGGTGGACATCATTATCCTAGGTACATATATGACTGCACATGTGGTGTGACTGTGTATTGTGTACAACCAGAGAAATGAAAAGTTGTGCTCCATTTGTGTAAAATGAATCAAAATTTGTTCTGCTATCATGTATAACTAATTAGAACAAATAAAAATGCTATAAAATATTAAATCTCAACTTTCTACTTTGTTTTCCTCACATGTATTTACAAAACCTATCCATGTGACTATGCGTGGCTGAAATTTATTTTTTAACATAGTACAGAATCTCATCTGTTATTTGTGCATTCCTCTGGTAATAGATAGTGGGTTGTTTCCAGTTGCTTGCAGTTATGAACAGTCCTGCTATGAGCATTCTTGTTCATGTATACTAATAAAAAGTACTGGAGTTTCTCTCTAGGAAAGACATTATTGCTTCTGGATATATATAATTTGTATTAATCTTTTCCAGATCTTGCTAAATTGTATTCCAAACTGGTTTTAGGAGTCTGAAATCTCTAATTCAAAACTCTTAGACCAGCCATTCTTTGGAATTCATAATGTTTAGATTTTAGGAAGGTTATATGATGATTGCTCTCATACATCATGTAATAATAATCCAACAGCACAAAAGTAGCATCTCATAAACAATATGTTAGTATTTTGCGTGAAAGTCACAAATATCACAAGTAGGTTAAGACTATAAACATCACTTCAGTAAAGATCAGATTTTGCTTTCAAATATGGGTAGGTAAGTTTGAATTTTTCTGCAAAACTATTAAAAATAAAACTTGATTTTTAGAATGTTTTTGAATTTTTATTGTAAATAAAAGCCCATTTGTTCTATATCATTGCCTATACCAGCTGTTAATAGAATTTATTTGTGCCATTCCAATGTGGATGAGGTTTTTAAAAATACGGTTTACACTGGCATTTCACTGATGAGGCTGAACATCTCTTCTGACCATTTGGGTTTCCTCGAATGTGAATTGCTGGTTTGTGGTTTTGCCAGATTTCTATTATTTTTGTGTGTATGTCTTTATTTTATTTATTTATTTATTTATTTATTTTTCAAAATAACTTTATGCTGTTTGTAATAAAGAACTTATGCACGTAGAAAGGTTGAGAGTAAAAATATTTTTAAAATACAGAGCACTTTTCTTTTCTTTTTTTTTTTTTTTTTTTTTTTGTGGTACCAGGGATTGAACTCAGGGGCACTCGACCACTGGGCCACATCCCCAGCCCTTTTTTGTATTTTATTTAGAGACAGGGTCTCACTGAGCTGCTAAGTGCCTTGCCGTTGCTGAGGCTGGCTTTGAACTCGCGATCCTCCTGCCTCAGCCTCCCAAAGTGCTGGGATTACAGGCGTGCGCCACCGCGCCCGGCTCAGAGCACTTTTCTATGGACATATATGAATATACCAGAGTGAATCTAGCCAACATGTACATCCACAAGAAATAAATATAATAAATTGTGTGTGTGTCTTTAAATGATTGGCTTATAGGAAATTTATGCATATTCTTACGTTAATTCTTTGTTATACACATTACTAACATCATATTCCAGTCAGTGTTTTACCTTTACCTTTACACAGTTAAGGGTGTGTGTGTGTGTGTGTGTGTGTGTGTGTGTGTGTGTGTTATGTATTTCTCACAGAACTTCTTTAATGTCATCTAATTTATCAGTCTTCTTTGCAGTGGGTTGCTGCAAAATTTAAGGAATTTATTTTAAGAATCCTTTCCTACTTTGACATCACTAAGATAAGCCCTTAATTTTCTTTCAAAAGTTTTATGTTTTGCTTCCCAAATTTAGGTCTTTAATTCTCACAGAAATGACATTTAAATAACTTACGAGGAAGTGTTCCAATTTCATTTCATTCCATGTGCACAGCCAGTTGTTCAAGAAACATGTACTGAAGAGCCCATACTTTCCCAGTGATGCTTGCTGTCATTCTAGTCGTATCTATGTTTGAGTAGTTACAGCTCTGTATTTTCACCCTTTGTTCCATTGGTTAACTTTTTTATCTCTAAATCACCAGACTGTCCTCTAATAGTCTCCCTATCTGGAAAGATTTTTCTGTATAGTATTCTTAGGTAATCTGTTTCTTTAACTTAAACATAAGTTATAGAATCAGATTTTTTTTCCCTAAGACCCCCACCCACCTCTTTCTTTTCCTTTTCCTCTCTAGCTTCCATATATGAGAAAAAAAAAAAAAAAAAAACACATGATCCTTGACCTGAGTTTGGCTTTTTCACATAACATGATGTTCCATCAATTTTCCTGCAAATTACATGATTTTATTTTTCTTTATGGATGAATAAAACTCCATTTGTATATATATCTCATTTTCTTAATCCATTTTTCTGTTGATGGACACTTAGACCGATTACATAGTTTGGTTATTGCCAATTGTGCTACACATGCCAATTTCTAAACATAACCCCCCCATCTCTCATTTCTGTTTCTCCATTGAAACTTTACTAGTAGAATGCTGCACCAAAAAGCACAATCTGGAAATTTTTTAAGTGGTAAATTCAACTAAAAGTTTGATAAATTAAAAATCGATAGCTTTTGCTAGTCAAAAGACACAGCCAAATGAATAAAAAGACAAGTCACAGACTAAGAGAATATACTTGCACATTACACCTCTGACAAGGACTTCATCATATGTATATATAAGCAGTCCTCAAAACTCAACAACAACAACAAAAAATAAAGATACAATTATAAAAATGATCAAAAGATTTGGATAGACATTTCATCAAAGAACAAACATAGATGACAGGCACATGACAAAATGTACAACATAGTTGTTCATTAGAGAAATTCATATCCATACTACAGCGAAATACTACTATATACCTCTTAGCATGTCAAGGAGCACAAGCCTGATAGTACCAAGTGGTGACAAAGATATAGAACAACTTGAATTCTTATACATTGTGAGTGAAAATTCAAAATGTTCCAACCACTTTGCAAAAAAACTATGGTAGCTTATTCCATTCCTAGGTATTTGCCAAAAAGAAAAAAGAACATGTTCACACAAAAACCTGCACATGGATGATAGAGAACCTTTGTTCAAAATCATGAAAAACTAGAAGCAATGTAAGTATTCTTCAAACAGTGAACACAAAAAATGATAAAACCATAGAATGTAGCCAAAATAAAAAAAGGAATCAGTTATTGATGCATGTGACAAAGATAAATTAATCTGAATTTTGTTGATAAGTAAATGGTGTGAGAGCTAAAACTCTAAATTCAATATGATTCAATATGACATTTGGAAAAAACCAAATCCACTGAAATGGAGAATAGATCTGTGACCTGAGAGGTAGGAATTGTGGCAAAGGAATGACTGAAAAGGAGCAACACAGGTAATTTTTGCAATGATGGAACTGTTCTGTATCATGCAATGTTGACAAGTATACAACTCTTTGTCAGATTCAAAATGTGAATGAAACATTTATTGCATAGCAATCAAAAAGTTAGATTATAAGATATTCACAATACTTAGTGTTCCTGTCCTAGGTTTTCTTAGTGTATGTTTTTAGTTAAAACTTTTATTTCTGTTTGCTAATGAGGAGCTATCTGATGGTTGATATATTATATATTCCCAAGGAAAGAAGTTGGGATAATGGAGACTAATTGAAATGATGATGCCCAATTCCCACCAAGTACAACATTACCTGTTTTACATCCATAATGCAATTTAATTCTCACACTGATCCTATGAGATAAGGTGTTACCATATGGACACTTATTTTATAGAGAGAGTAGGAAACCAAGGCTTGCAAGGCTAACCAGTTACATTACTGATTCCACATTTGTGCACTCTCCAACAGGGTATAATGGAATTTTTGTATTCTTAATTAGGATTCCTGTGATTTATGGATGGAGGATGTGAAAGCAGAAAAAGTAGTCTGATTTTTTCTGGTTGTTCTCTTCCTTCCCAAGTGACCAATTGTGCGGTTACCTTGAAGAGATCATAAGGTATGTGGCTTTGAAGAGAAAATGCCATGAGACAGGTGGCCTAGATGAGAAAATGTTACTTAATATAAATTGCTCTCTTCAGGAGATTCCTTGTCTTCCCAGGGGCTTGCCAGGTAGGTGGTAAAGTATACCCAGTGTCACATTGTAACTAAATGACATAGTGTTAACAAATTAATAGGTTCTGCCTTTCCTGAATTCCTTGCAATATTCTGAAGTCATCAAATGTATGATCATCAAAAAGTTCATAAAATTATTTTTCTGTAAATAATACAGCTGATCTTATCCATGTATTTTAGTTTGTGTTGACAGGTGCACAGGAAAATGAAAAATATTTCTTCGAGAGAAAATCTGAGTCATTAAGTTGTCTGAGTAATCATTCACTTTGCAATCTGTGCTTCATGTGTTATTATTAATGTTTAGTGTGAGCGGAGCACTCTACATAACAACATTCCTTTGAAATGACATGATGTAAGGTTTCTGGGATAAAGTAGCTTTATCAGCATGGTGTTGAAGCCCATCTTGTGTTGTGTACGTAGATGACTGGATTAGAGAATAAGGGAAGGCCCTGTTAGCAGGAAGGACTCTGGGCAGAGTTCAGAAATGCATATTAGTCAAAGGCAGAACATTTCAGAACCTTATATGGATGGAGCTGGAGAAAATAATGCTAAGTGAAGTTAGCGGATCCCCAAAAAACAAAGGTTGAATGATTTCTTTGTTGTGAAGATACTGACTTATAAAGGCAAGGGAGCGGGAATGAGAGGAATGAAGAAATTTTAAATAGAACAAAGGGGGGGAGGGGAGAAGGGGCAAGGGGATAGGAATAATGGTAGAATGAGTTAGACATTATTACCCTAAGTACACATATGAAGACACAATTGTTGTGAAAATAATTTATGTAAAGCCAGCGACTTGAAAAATTGTGCACTTTATATGTAATATGAAATGAATTGCACTCTGCAACCATGTATAACAAATTAGAATAGTACAAATGTTAAAGGGTACACCAGGTAATAGAGAATGAGGAAAGCAGGAACTCCAGGATCATGGATAGTACAAATGTTAGAGGGTACAAATGTTAGAGGGTACACCAGGTAATAGAGAATGAGGAAAGCAGGAACTCCAGGATCATGTAAAAAAATAGTACAAATGTTAGAGGGTACACCAGGTAATAGAGAATGAGGAAAGCAGGAACTCCAGGATCATGGAAGCCAGAAAGCAAGGCAAGAGACACCATTAGGCATTGCCACCAAAGAAGCCGTAGTTTCGTCAACTTTTAGCAACGGCCTTCTTTTTTTTTTTTTGTTACTGGGGATTGAACTCAGGGGCACTCGATCACTAGGCCACATCCCCAGCCCTTTTTTGTATTTTATTAGAGACAGGGTCTCACTGAGTTGCTAAGTGCCTCGCCACTGCTGAGGCTGGCTTTGAACTCGCAATCCTCCTGCCTCAGCCTCCCAAGTGCTGGGATTACAGACGTGCGCCACTGCGCCCGGCAGCAATGGCCTTCTTATTGCATTTCACACCCAAATAGGACACTTTTCTGAGCAAAGCAAACCAAACTTAAGCATTGAATCAGACAAGGAACATCAAGTAATTAGAGAGAGAAATGTACTTGGATAAGAAAGATGCAAAATTTAGAAGTTTAGTACAATCATTCAGAAATTTGCATTTGTGACTTTGCACTAAAAACTTGGTGTCATTATTTTCATTAAGAACTAGAAGTTTTGGGCTGGGGTTGTAGCTCAGGGCTGGGGTTGTAGCTCAGCGGTAGAGTGCTCGCCTAGCACGTGCGCGGCCCGGGTTCGATCCTCAGCACCACGTATAAACACATTGTGTACAACTAAAGCAAATAAATAAATATTTTTAAAAAAAAAGAACTGGAAGTTTTTATTTTGTTTTCTTTTATGTATGTATCTATGTATTGCCAATATGAACTAGATAGAGGAAAGTATCTTACTAGACTTAGAGCCAATTCAAAAGCCAACAGACTATTACCCTTTAACACAATTTGATTTACCCAAAGTCAGGGCTGTCATCCTTTTTTTAAGTTTGTTAAATTAGTTACTTATCTTTGTCTTACCTTTAAATCAATAGGTGTATATAGTATTATCTAGCGAGTATTATCTATTGGGTATTAATTTGTGTAAGGTTTTGGGTTTTTTTAAATTTGTTCCCTCCCATTCACACAGATTGCCAAGCCTACCCATCTATTGACCCAGATAATTTTAGCATAGAGGAATCAGAGGTTGTCTGAAGATAACTGCCCTTTATTTTGTTTAGTAAATGAAGATATTATATTTAAAAACATATTGATGAGACTATAGATAGAGAGTGAAAAGGGAAAGAATTCCTAGAAGTCAGAAAGAAACACATTTCAGCAGGCCGATCTCAGGCACCTGTGACCTAGTTGGAGGTAATGTCCTGAGGGGAAGGCAAAACCTCAGGGAGCACAGAAGCTGACACACTGGAGGAGATTGGCCTTTGGGCAGGTACCTGGGCCTTTGCAAGAATGCCCAGGCCCCATGAGGATCACAGAAGCAGAGCCCTGACATATGGTAGAGAATGGTGAGAGTAACAGCCAACATGATGCAGTAGACACTGAAGGACCTCTCCAACTTTCTGAAGCCACGGAATCTTCCCAGTCTCTGGGGCCATCTTGTTGAAAGGGTTGTGACACTGATTAAAGGGATTTCGTTCCCCTGGGGGTTAAGGATGTGGTTCGTGGTAGAAAACTTGCCTGGCATGGGTGAGGCCTGAATTTTATCCCTAGCACTGTTAAATAATTGAAGTTTCCTTCTAGAAGTACAGTAGTAAATAGGAGGAGGCTAAGTTGATTTAAAGAGAAATTTTTTTTAATTTTGGAATCTCCTGAGTTTGCAAATTAATATTCATGCCCGGCACATGCTTAATCGTCGTATTTTATATAGAAAGCCAGTAGGGCTAACTTAACATAGAACTTAAAAAGTCCCACATAGAAATGCTGGTCTTGTTTAGATTTAATTGGTGTTTCTACATGCATGTTTAATTGGCATTTGCTACATTTACAGACCTGTAAAAAATTAGGAAAAAAAAGAAAGGGTAATTTCAGCCTATTTTGTTTTAGTGTTGTTGTTGTTTTTAAGATTCAAAATGATCTGAAATACAAAGTTATGAAATGACATGTAGGATTAGTCTGGTTCAAGGGTGGAGCTGGGATCTGGGCACAGGTGTCCTGAACGTCACATCATGCCCCCACCTTCCCACACTGTGTTTATAATAAACCCAGGTCAGTCTGGCCCTACTTCAAAAAATGCTAAATTGAAAGAATGAAACCTTTGTCTTCATCTACATTAAGTTTGACTGGTTGATACTGCTTCATTTAGAAAATAATATTCTTTCAGTAGATTGTCCACAAAACAGAACCTCTCTTTACAGTGAACTCCAAAGTATTTGAGAGCCTAATTTTGATTTGTCATCTGGCTCTACTTTCACCAGTCCATATGTGAAGCCCGAGGTGAGAAATTCCAAGAAAAAGGATGAGCTATTTCAACAAAAATCTCTGCAAAGAAGACATAACAGCAAGCTTCAGTCTTATTTCTGGGATAGTGTAGCACAGTGGACAGCACAGTAGGGGAGGAAAGAGATTGTGGTTTTGTGCAGTGTGTGCTGAGAAGAATGTAGTGTGCATTCTGCATCGAAGCCTTCAGCATCTTAGCAGAAAAATGGGAAGGCGAGGCACAGGAAGCAGAGAGAGCACCTTTCGCTAGAACCTCAGACCTGTGGAAGACAGTGTGCCTGAGACCACAGCCACTGAAGGCTGCAGCATTGAAAGGAAGCTACAAGTGGCAAGGATTGCAAGGCAGCTGGGCAGAGACCAGGAGTGACACTTGTGCAGGACTCCCAGAGTAACAAGGCAAGAGGAGAGGTCTGCAACTTTTCAAGGAAGTAAAATTCCTACAAGTCTCTGATGGAAGGATATATTCACAGAAACAGAATTTTAAACTTGTTAATGTGATCCATTGTTTTCCTTTGGGCTACCATGGCATAGAGACAAATGGGTTAGGCTGGAGTAGTCATGAAGTATTTGCATATTTATCCAGTCCCTTCTTACTCTCTGCTTTCCTCCTCCTCTCTGCCTATCTCATAATGGCTTTTCCAGTTGAATCTGAATCTCACCTCTGAGAGCTATTTTGTGCCACCTGCTCCTGGATCTGATCTTCAGTGTCACTTCTGCCCTCTACCATCCAGGTGTAATTTACCTTTCACTACCTTGTCTTCTTGGTCATTTTTTTCATGAGTGTGTAATTTTCCCCCTCTTAGATAATAACACTGATTTTTATTTCTGAATAACATCAAATGAATAATAGAGCACCTTAAAACCCATGTTTTCTTTCTTTCTTTCTTTTTCCAATGCTGTGACTAAAAGACCTCACAAGAACAGTTTTAGAAAAGGAAAAGTTTATTTGGTGTCAGAGGTCTCAGTCCTTAGATGGCCCACTCCATTCCTCAGGGCCCAAGGTAAAACAGGACATCATGACCGTGGAGAAAAGAGCTAAGGACCTTGTACCAAAAAGAAGAGAGAGTTATGCTCACCAAGAACAAATATAGCCCAAAGAAAGGCATACCCCGCAATGACCCACCTCCTCCAACCAGACCGTACTTGCCTACAGCTACCACGCAGTTAATTCCTATTAGACTATTAATGCACTGGTTAGGTTGAAACTCATAACCCATGCATTTTACCTCCAAACTTTCTGGCATTGTCTACACATGAGTTTTGGGGGGACACCTCATATCTAAACCACAATACCCTGTAAGAGTTTTATAAATGTTTATTGATGAAATTCTTGACACTACATTTAAGGGTGAGTTAAATATTGTGTATACCTGTAGCTAAACACACATATGTAACATTAACCAAACTCTACAAAGTGACTGCCCTCTTACAGTTACATGAATCGAAAATGTCATAGTCATTTGTACAGGTAATTGAAAGACTTCCTGCTGTATCTTTGCCCATTTAAAATGGTCGTTGGATTAGAAGCTATTACCTAGAATGGATGATAAGAGTTTTTCAGTTTTTGCTTTTTGAAGTGCTCCTAAATATCTCCCAATTATTTTTTAAAAATAGGAAAACTATGATGTTATGCAGACAAACTATAGAAAACAAAAACAATATTATAATGTGAATTTAAAACTTTAAAGCATTAAAAATTAGATTAAAACTAAAAAGCAAACTACCACATTTCAGGCTTTTATAAAAATGTGCATTAGTCAATTTTATTTCAAATAACAACCACAAGTTATGTTTAATTGTTCTCCTTTTAAAAAGGCTTCCATCGGGACTCTTTTTAAAAGTTAAGTTCCATGGTACCTTTAAAACTTGAATCGACCAAACAAAATCCATTTCAGAATAAACAAATTAATGAAATATTTAAAGCACAGAGTACCTCCATGCATCCCCTGGTTCAGCAGGGGACTTCAGGCTGGCCCTCACCTGGTCTTACCTACTCTTCATCCCCAGCGTCTATTTTTCCCACATTGTACCTTATGTGTTCTTACAATTCCTGAAAGATGTCCAAGCTTTCATGATCTTCCCTTGCATTTGCCTCTTTGTCTACCTGGAAGGTAGACTACCTTTACTTTTCCTTAAAAACCCAGTTCATACCCTTTCTTCAGGGAAAGGTTCCTTTTCCCTAAAGTATTTCTTCATAGATCTTGGCATATCTGGCCAATCCCATGCTCTCTTGACAGCTCAAATGTCCCAAGACAGAGACATCTCCCCTAACCACCAGACCCAAAGTGGCTTCCTTATTTTCGCTCACTGTCTCACTGTCTAATTATGGTTTGAGAGTTTTCTTTATTTTCTTGCCCATTTACTTTTTTACTTTTTGTTTGATTACCCATGTAAACATTAGTTCTCTAACTGAGGTAGAGACCTGATGGGACTTGCTCATCCCTCTGCATTCCTAAATTCTCCTTCTATTCCTGTCACATAGCTGGTCTCCTGATAAGAGGAAAGGGTCTTCACATACCTGTAGAACAAGATGTAAACAGGGACAGCTTGATATCAAGAAGAGTAGCAGGAAACCTTTGAGACTGCTGGAATCTGAGAGGTAAAGGGCGGCCATCAATGGAGTCTTTGCTTCTGGCTTTGTCTTGGAGATAGCTTGAGATCTGGAGTAGGTTGTGGAGATCATATTTGAAATAACACAAAGCTTTAAAATTCTATGGTTCTTTGATTAATCTTCTGTCTTATATTCTAGCAATTAAATTGTACAGTCCTTTAAGATAGTCAATAGTTAGTACTACATTGTTTTTCTTTTCTTTTTCAGAGTTAGCCATCTTACCTCTCTGAAGAAACTAATTTTTTTGTTGTTGTTGTTTTGTGTGTCAATTTATTGACCTGTAATCTGAAATAGCAGGATGAGAAACAGATCACTGAAGCTGCTTCAAGGGTTCTCTGTACACTTGTTGTTGATGTTTTGTTGGTTTACAGGTTTACTGGTTTTGATGGTGGAGAAACCAATGGAAGGAGAACAGGAATCAGAAATCTGCCTTTGGAAGAGATGCCATTAGACTGCTGCTGGGATCTGCTGATTGAGGCCAACCTCCTTCTATTACATGCAGGTAGAAATGTGCACATTCCCTGCCTCCCCTGTACTGTAGTAATTCAGTTATGTTTGAAGGGTCTTCAACTGATAGCTTAGGCGATAAGAAAATTGGCATGGTACCTGGCAGATAGGAAGCCTTAACTGAAAGTTTGCTAATATAGTTCTTAAAAGCTGTAATCACAGTTTTGATTCCAGCAGCGACAAAACAATAGCACAGGTGCAGGCAGCTCCAGTACTGCAGGAGTGAGTTTATCACCAATTTAGGATTTTCTACCATCTTAGTAATTGATACTAAGTCCCATTTTCTACTTCCCCCTGAATGTTTGTCTTTCTCTTTCTCTCTTTCTTCTCTTTTGTTTCTTTGTTTTGTTTTGTTGTGGTTCTGGTGGTGCTGGGGTTGAACCCAGGGCATAATACCACATTTGAGCTATAGTCTCCCTTAATTTTGTTAAAAAAAAAAAATGCCACTGTTTCGTTCTGTTTTCAGTTGCCTACTAATGGAAAAGATGGATCACGCCAAGAAACACATGGCTTTAGGAACATCCATGTTTGTGATGACATGGAAGATCCATCAACATAGAGCAAAGGACTACATCTGTCAAAAGGACACTAAATAACTGTTTTCCAGAGGCAACCCTGCCTGTCATTTGGACTGATCTGATCAAATACTCTTGGTTGGAAAGTGACCACATTGAAAATTAAGGTGAAAACAGTTGAGATGTTGAATGCAATGGTCTAGAGTGGCCTGGATGGGTACCCTTAAGCTATGCTACCTATTAGGTAACTTTTAGAAGTCCACCGTCTGGGCCTGTTGCCTCATGTGTAATCTGATGCAGTAGAGTACCAGACGCCCTAATAAGTAGTTTTCAACCATTTTCTCTTTTAGCAAAAGTCCTCCTAAATGGAATGCTTGAGAAATCACATGGCTTTGAGAGGGATGCACTTGGAGAAGTGAGAAAGAAGGGTACATACACCTGAGCATAACCAACCAGGTTAATGCTGGTGATAACTGATGCCACAGTATTACTTTCTGAGACAGATGAGCCTGGTGAAAGAGACAAGCACCTCCATAGCCCATTGGCTAAATGGAAATTACATCACCACTAATTATCTTCTTTAGGCATTTTATAAATATCGGAGTGTGTAGCACCTGAAAATAGAATTTGTAAGTTGAAGGCATAGGTGAAAAACTTTCTAAACTTATTGACTGGTGATGATAATCATCAGGATTAGGGGGCTGGGTGGGAGGGCAAATGAGATGGAAGCGAGAGGTAATGGATTTTCAATCTCTTAACCTCATTTGTGACACAATATAAACACATTAGCATGTGATAATAACTCATATAAAAACTTTTATTGATTATTTCAAGTACATTTCCAGAATTAGTCAGTTGCTACTAAACATTTATAGGCAGAAATAAAGCCAATAAAATGGATCATCGTTTTTATATTGTTTTTTTGAATCATTTCTTTGGAGACATCAATCATTAGTTCCAATTTTCCAAGCTTTACTCTGTAGACATAGTGTGAAAGTCAAAATTATAAAATAATATGTGTTTTAAAGAATGTGTATAAATTTTCACAGAGTTGTGTTCAATTTTATGCCATTTCTTCTGTGTTTTCACATTTTTCTGAGTATCTTTCTTTAGTTTGATTTGGATTACTCTATTCTGTTTTAGTTTGGGGAGATTGTCTTTATCTCATTCAATTTTTTCTATTGGACCTAAGTCACTACAATCTACTATTAAAATTTTGACATCCAGCATATCCAAAACATTTGTGAATTTTGTGTATGTGCTAGCATATCATGTCAGTGCTAAATACAAGAAGGACAAAACCTCTTGCTTGATTTATTTTTAAAATAGGATTATCAAAACAAAATATATCCTTGGGGCTGCGGCTGTGGTTCAGCAGTAGCGCACTTGCCTGGCATGTGTGAAGCACTGGGTTCGATTCTCAGCACCACATATAAATAAATAAAATAAAGATCTGTCAGCATTGCTAGAGGGACTGAAAATTGATGCAACCAATCTAGAAAGCAGTAGGAGAGTCCTTAGAAAACTTGGAATGGACCCACCATTTGACCTAGCTATCCCACTCTTCGGTCTATACTCAAAGGACTTAAAATCAGCATACTACAGGGACACAGTCACATCAATGTTCAAAACAGCTCAATTCACAATAGCTAAACTGTGGAAGCAAACTACATGCCCTTCAATAGATGAATGGATATTGAAGCTTACTTTTTCTCCTATTAGGTGTATTGTCTCTGGTATAATTCCTAGGTCCTTGATCCACTTTGAATTGAATTTTGTGCATGGTGAGAGATAAGGGTTTAATTTCATTTTTTTGCATATGGATTTCCAGTTTTCCCAGCACCATTTGTTGAAGAGGCTATCCTTTCTCCACTGTACATTTATGGCACCTTTGTCTAATATAAGATAGCTGAAATTATATGTATTAGTCTCTGTCTCCTCAATTCTGTACCATTGGTCCACCAGTCTGTTTTGGTGCTAATACCATGCTGTTTTTGTTACTATTGCTCTATAGTATAATTTAAAGTCCAGTATGGTGATGCCACCTGCTTCACTTTTCTTGCTCAGGATTACTTTGGCTATTCTGGGTCTCTTATTTTTCCAGATGAATTTCATGACTGCTTTTTCTATTTCTTTGAAGAATGACATTGGGATTTTGATTGGAATTGCATTAAATCTGTATAATGCTTTTGGTAGTATGGACATTTTGACAATATTGATCCTACCTATCCAAGAGCAAGGTAGGTCTTTCCATCTTCTGAGTTCTTCTATGATTTCTTTCTTTAGTGTTCTATAATTTTCCTTATAGAGGTCTTTCACCTCTTTCGTTAAGTTGATTCCCAGGTATTTTATTTTTTTGATGCTATTGTAAATGGGGTAGTTTTCATCATTTCCCTTTCAGAGGCTTTGTCACTGATGTACAAAAATGCCTTGGACTTATGGGTATTGATTTTGTATCCTGCTACTTTGCCGAATTCATTTACTAGTTGTAAAAGTTTTCTGGTAGAGTTTTTTGGGTCTTCTGGGTATATTATCATGTCATCAGCAAATAGTGCTAATTTGAGCTCTTCTTTTCCTATCTGGATCCCTTTAATTTCTTTTGTCTGTCTAATTGCTCTGGCCAGAGTTTCCAGTACTATGTTAATAGCAGTGGTGAAAGGGGCCATCCCTGTCTTGTTCCAGTTTTTAGAGGGAATGCTTTCAATTTTTCTCCATTTAAGATAATGTTAGCTCTGGGCCTTGCATAAACAGCTTTTATAATGTTGAGATATTTTCCTGATATTCCAAGTTTTTTCCAGTGTTTTGAACATAAAGGTGTGCTGTATTTTGTCAAATGCTTTTTCTGCGTCTATTGAGATAATCATATGATTTTTATCTTTAAGTCTATTGATGTGTTGTATTATGTTTATTGATTTCCGAATGTTGAACCAGCCTTGCATCCCTGGAATAAACCCCACTTGATTGTGGTGCACTATCTTTTTGATATGTTTTTGTATCCGATTTGCCAGAATTTTGTTGAGGATTTTTTCATCTATGTTCATTAAAGATATTGGCCTGAAGTTTTCTTTTTTGGATGTGGCTTTGCCTGGCTTTGGAATTGATGTAATATTGGCCTCATAGAAAGAGTCTGGAAGAGTTCCCTCTTTTTCTATTTCTTGAAATAGTTTGAAGAGCATTGGTATTAGTTCTTCTTTGAAAATCTTGTAGAACTCGGCTGTAAACCCATCAGGTCCTGGACTTTTCCTTGTTGGTAGCTTTTTGATGATATCTTCTATTTCTTCACTTGTAATCGATCTGTTTAAATTGTGTATAGCCTCCAGATCCAGTTTAGGCAAATCATAGGACTCTAGAAATCTGTCAATACATTCAGTATTTTCTATTTTATTAGAGTACAAGTTTTCAAAGTAATTTCTAATTATCTTCTGTATATCTAAGTTGTTTGTTGTGATATTCCCTTTTTCATCACGAATGTTAGTAATTTGAGTTTTTTCTCTTCTTCTTTAGCATCGCTAAGGGTCTGTCAATTTTGTTTATTTTTTCAAAGAACCAACTTTTAGTTTTGTCATTTCTTTGAATTGTTTCCTTAGTCTCAATTTCATTAATTTCTGCTCTGATTTTAATTATTTCCTGTCTTCTACTGCTCTTGGTGTTGATCTGTTCTTCTTTTTCTAGTGATTTGAGTGTGATGTTAAGTCATTTATTTGTTGGTTTTTTTCCCTTTTAAGGAATGAACTCAGTGCAATGAATTTTCCTCTTACTACTGCCTTGAACGGATAAAGAAACTGTGGTATATATACACAACAGAATATTACTCAGCATTAAAAGAGAATAAAATTATGGCATTTGCAGGTAAATGGGTGGTGTTGGAAAATATCGTGCTAAGTGAAGTAAGCCAGTCCCAAAAAAACAAAGGCTGAATGTTCTCTCCAATAAGTGGTTGCTGATCCATAATGGGGAGGGAGAGGCATGGGAAAAATGGAGAAACTCTGATTGGCCAAAGGGGAGGGAGAAGAGGGTATGGTAAAGTGGGGCAGGAAAGATGGTGGAATGAGATGGACATCATTATCCTAGGTACATGTATGACTGCACATATGGTGTGATGTTATATCTTCTACAACCACAGAAATGAAAAGTTGTACTGCAATCATGCACAATGAATCAAAATGCATTCTGCTGTCATATATACCTAATTAAAAGAAATATTTTTTTAAAAAAAGAACACAGGCTTTAAACATATACAAACAGTGATATGTAAAAAGGTGCTCTTTATGTGTATTACAAAATATATACCATGCTACTGTTATATATACAACAACATTGAATAAAAAAAAGAATATGGGCAACAATAAATGTTGACAAGGATATGAAGAAATAGGTACACTCATACATTGCTGGTGGGGCTTCAAATTGGTGCAACCCCTCTGGAAATCTATATGGAGATTCTTCAGAAAACTTGGAATGGAACCACCATTTGACCAAGCTATCCCACTCCTTGGTTTATACCCAAGGATATGGAATACTACTCTGCCATAAAGAGAAATGAAATGATGGCTTTGTGAGTAAATTCATGGAACTGGAGAATATCATGCTAAGAGAAATAACCAATCCCCAAAACCAAAGGCTAAATATTCTCTCTGATATGCAGATGCTAACTCACAATAAGATGGGGGAGTAGGGAAGAATATAAGCACTTTGGATTAAGAAAAAGGGAATGATGGGAAGGGAGAAGGACTGGGAATTGGAAAAATAGAGTTATTTGGACATTACCTGCCTATCCACATATATGAATACATGACCAAAGAATGGGAAGTTACACTTCATATATGTATAATATGTCAAAATACATTCTACTGTCATGTAAAAGTAATAACAAATAAAAATAAATTTAAAAAAGAAACAATATATAAAAAGATTTATCAATAACTAAAAAATCTTCTAAAAATAAATATATCCTCTTTGTAAACTTAATTTGAATACATTCAAGTTGAAGTGGTAAAACCTAGGAGTGGCATTTTGAATTGGTATGTTCTTTTGATTCTACACAATTATATTATCTCAGCTAATATGCCACATCTATCTTTAGGTAGAAATGTAATAATGTAAATTAAATACAAATTAAATCTTATTTAATACATACAATAAACCTAACATAGATACCATTATTTCCAAAAATTCCATTACTGAACCAAAGTTTCAGTTACAAAGTAATGAAGTGTGGCATAAACTTGGGTTGATCTGACATGATTATCATTCTTAGCTATTAGTTTAATATATATATATGTATTTCATTATATATGGATATATAGATATACATATACTTTATTCTTACTCTGTTAAATATAAAATGAACACTCTCAACATTAAATTTAATACACTTAAACCTTTTTTACTTGTATTTGCACTCTCCTTTCTCTTCTCCCTCTCTTTTCAATGCTTCATAAAAAACAGTGACATGAAATTTGTCAGCAAATTCCATACTCTCAAAAATATTTTCATTATTTTTAATTTAATGTATGTCCACTTAAATCAATGTGTCTTTAGTAAAGTCATACGGCAGTTAACATTTGAAGGAATTCTTTAAGAACAATATTTATTTTATTCAACAGATTAAAGAGCTAAGAGAATAAAATAAGCCATGTAGCAGTAAATTCAAATTCTTTTTTAACACAATAACTATTCTTAAACACCTTCCATGTTTGGCAGAAGAATTCAGCACAGTGATTATATTAACTTGAGGTAAAGTACCTGTAAGCAAATTTAAAGTTAAGAAAATTAAATTCACGTGTTGTGTAGACATCTGTACAAATCTTAGCATAATTATATTTAAATTTGAATTATTTCTTAACAATTGCATCCTTGTGAGAATTAGTGGGAGCATTGTGAGGGGAAGAAAACTGATATTCCATTTCTAAACAAATGGAAAATATTTAAAATGTTTTAGAATACAGTTGCATGTTGAAACAGTATTGTTTATAGTTAATAAATGAAAGCCAGTTGTTTTAAGCAGGTAGTCCTGAAAGTCATTTATTATAGCTCATTACATGGTACCCCATGGACTTGAGCTTAAAACTTGGCTTTCAGTAGGGAATAGGATTTGCTGATAGAGGTGAGTATGGCAGTGGAGGGGTTTGAAAGGTTATAATGCCTGGATTTTGAAGGCTATTGGAAAGCCCTCTAAAGAATTCCATAACATACTAAATTCTATCCTCATGATGTTTTGAATGAAAATAATTTAGAAATAGAATTATGATTTGATTCCCAACAAAGAAGAATTCAGCTGAAATTTCAAGTCACACAAATTGTGATGCCAACCATCAAATTAGAAAGACCAATAACCCAGAATAGGCCTGGGTTCTCACTGGAGGTATAAAATCCTCTTTAAGAGAGTGGTTTTGAAAATATGTCCACGACTTTTTACATCCTAATTCTATTAAAAGCTTAATAAAAAACAAACTTCTGGGAATATCCCATGATACTAAGTAGAATATCCTATAGATATAGGAGATCCCAGAAAGTTATACTTTCGTAAGTACCCCCAAGTGATTTTGAAAATTGAAGAATAACAAAGTACAGAAATTCAAGTGTGCAGTTGGATTGCAACATTTGCATTTCAATATAACCATGTAACTGCCACTCAGATTCAAGATATAGTAAATTCTCCTCACTCCAGAAGAATTTTTCATCTTCCTTTCTAGGCAATAAAACACTCAGAGGAAAAATACCACAATTTTGCCTTAAACTTCGTGCAAATGGAGTGAACATATGGTATATGAGTTTTGTAAATGACTGACTTCTTTCAACATTCTATATTTTAGATTCATTCGTGCCATGGACCATATTGAGATTGTATTGTTTTAATTGTTTTATAGTTGCATAGGTGATATGTGAGTAGTTTTCCAGGTAATTCCTCCATATCATAATATTTAAAATATTTCATTCACCTGCAACCTACATAAGAACTCTGAAAATTTCCAACTCTTAACCCCATTTTATCATGGGATTTCAAATTTGAATCATCATGCCTTTGATTAAAAGTTAGATTCAGAAGCTGAATTTAGACGTAAACAAATGTTATCTGAAAGAACTTTATGTGCATAAACCGCATAGAAAGCTTTTTCATATTATCATGTGTGTTAGTCAGCTTTTCACCACTATGGCCAAAATACCTGACAGGAACAATTTAGAGGAGAAAATATTTATTTTGGCTTACAGTTTTAGAGGTTTGAACGCACAGTAAGATGGCTCCGTTTCTTTGGACCTGACATAAGACACAATATCATATCAGAATGGTGTGGTGGGGGGAAGCTGCTCAGCTCATGGCAGACAGGAAACAGAGAGAAAGGGGGCCAGGGATAAGATAAAACATTCCAGGGCACACCCCCACGACCCACTGCCCCCAGCTAGGTCCCACCTCCCATTACTCCATTCAACTATAAACTGATTAATCCATCAAATAGATGAGCTACTGATGAGCTCAGCGCCTTCATGATCCATCATTGCCTTAAAAACCCCATCTCTAAACCTCGCTGCTTTGGGGACCATGCTTTCAAACACATGAGCTTTTGAGGAGACATTCCAGATCCAAAACAGAACACCTTGTGTAGGTTTATTAGATTAGTTGAAATGGGAAAAGATGATAGGTACGCATTAATAGGACAAACTAGTGAATAAAAGTAAATAGGTGAAGCTTCAGGGAATCCTACTTTTTCATCCTTCATGAAAAAGTGATGGAGAGGTAGGATAGAGAGGAGGAAGTGAAGTATACTGTAGATCCAAACTTTTTCTTAGGTACATTACACCCCCTTATAGTCCTACTCACTTCTTCCCTTGCCACAGCCTGTTCCCTGCTACTACTTTCTATTAAACTCATCCTAGAGAGGGCTCAACACCCCACTCTCTTTCCATGTGTCCTGAAAAAAGTACCAGAATCAAATAGGCAAGATTACATCCTGTGCTCTCTTTTTCCAGGTCCTGGCACCAAGTCTGAGGTTGGGAAGATATCCCTCAGTGCAGTGGTTGTGAGTGCCCCACTCCACCCGACATTAGCGTTATCTTTCTCAGACATTAAACACAGAAAGTTTCAGTGATTCCTTATGAGCATAGACCTCCAACTTAACCCTTCACTTGGCATGGTGCTAGTAAACATGCTGAGTAAATTCACAAAGTAGCACTATCTTCAGCTACCAATAAAACAGCATTCTAATTAATTTGTTTAACAGTAGTAATATTTATTGTGTGGGTAATGTAACTAGGCAGTTACTGAAAAAGGCTTCAATTTGACTTTGGAGTTGATCTCTCCTTAGGTCCCTGAGTATCACATAAGAAAATGAACCAAAAGACAGTGAAGATATTCGTATTAAAGTAGCAGCCTAAAACTTTGTGGAAAATTCAGTGTGAAATTATCTCTATTTATGCATATTCACAAACATATTTGTGTGTGATAATTTATGCAAATGTGTGTGGTGATTTATGCAAATTATTACAAACATATAAGCACAGGGACCATTTGGGAACAGGTTCTCTAAAATGTACAGAACTAAGCTTGAGCTCCTCTTAGATTTTCACTTATGGGCTCAGTTTTACCAGCTAACTCAACACTCAATTCTACTAAATTTCATTCAAAAATTGAATGTCTAGCATATCCCGAGATCACTGAAAAAATAGCAAATATCTTCAAAAAGATGTTTATTGAGTAATGTCTCTAGTGTTTTACATACTTTGCATAGAATAACTTGTAAAAGTTATTACTTGTAAAAGTTATTTACTCATCTTTAAATTTTTCTACCACTGAATAAACAGATGATTTATTGATTATTTCTCTGATTTTCTAACCATCTACAGTGATTTATATAATGACTTCAGGAAAGCTGAAAAGTTTCAGTATTTCATGTTTTCAAAATGATTCATGCTGAAGAATTTAAAAAGCTTTTGAAACTTTTACAAGGCAGGTCAGAGGAGAATTTTTATTTACTTTTGAGAAATTGAGCAGCTGAAGCAAGAAGAAATAATTAATTCATTTGAGTAAATCAAGAAGAGAGGCTGCCTATAAAACTTATCTATTGGATTATTACCTGATCATTTTTTACAACTGTATGGTAGAAAGAAACTAGCTAATGTCAGAAAAACTCTTATACATCATTAATGAATTTACTAACTCAATATCACTGATGTAAAGAAATCACATGTTAAAACTGAAAGAAAGCATGGCTCTGTGCAGGAATACTCATTTGAAGGCTAATTTCTAGACATGCTTTGCCTTCGTTATGGGGGGTCAATATGAAGATTTTTATTATAAGAGAGGTGAAAATCATCTCCTTTCATTAATTTAATACTCACTTAATTTTCTCAAACACTGTAAAAAAAAGAAGAAGAAGAAAAAACAACTAGACAACTGTTTCCCTCCCTCCTGCTGCATACTTAATGGTTACCAGAAAAATTCAACTTCTATTCCCAGCATGCAGCAAGATTGATCTGTGACAATCAACATGGCTTCATGTCACCTTGCCAAAACCTTTCAACGGCTTCTCATGTCTGGTTAAAAACAAAGTCCTTATATTGGCCCTTCCCTCATTTTATAATCTAACTTTCTCTTTCAGGTTTTTAACCTTTATCCTTAATGGCTTTCTCATACTTCCTTAACCCCATCAAGCATGTACCAGTTTGGTGCCTTCCACTTGCTGGGACCTTTGTCTAAAATGTTCTCTAGCACTATTTTTGTGACTTGTTCCCTCATATCTACTCAAAGATCATGTTGTCGAAGGGCCTTTCTTGACTGTGCTATATAAAACAGTTACTTCTTTCTACTTTGGTGCTCCTTAGCCCCCACACCTACCATATACTCATTCTTTAAACTTTTGTAGCCTATTTATCCAAACTAAACTTTGAACTCCGCGGGTCTTGTTTTCTTTGTTCCATATTGTTTTTCCAAGAATGGAGTACAGGACACAGTTGATGTTCAAAACATATTTTTAATAAATAAAAGAATATGCATAGATAATAATATGGAAAACTTAAATAGTTAAACAGCTCAGTTTGGGCTCATTTTTTTTTTCTTCTTTTATTAGTAAAGATGTTATTGTAAAGACATTACAGCTGGCCTAACAGGTGCCAACACAAATGTTTGAAGCTCACAGATAAAAGGTTTTGTGTGTGTGTGTGTGTGTGTGTGTGTGTGTGTGTGTGTGTCTAGAACTGATTCCTCTGCAGCAGATGCCCTGGAGGTCACACAGACATAAATCATGAAACTCACCCAATGCAACAGGTGTGACCCAGGAACCTTAGCCACATTTGGAATTTCAATACCCAACAAAACCACCACATACCAGAAAACAATAAGAGTTCAAAACTGGTTGCCAGATTCTGCTGCATTTCAAATACATATATCTTAATTCCTTTTCTCTCTTCTTCCTTGATTTCCCAATTCTTTTCCCCCTTCACAATCATCATCTTTCTACCTTCCTGAAAAATGCTAGTTTTCCCAGTTCTAGAATATCTCCATTATGCTTCTATGTTCTACCTGGATACCACTTGGTGGGGAAAGAGGCTTTGGATTGCCATGCTATTCCTGAAGCCAGCCTGTCCCAACACTACCCTATATGCTCTGCAAAGAGGAAACAGAGTATATCAAAGATTTGGAATCAGTGACAGCATGGAGCAAAAGTTCCTGTTGGTACCAGCTCTGCTCTGCATCTCCTGGATAACTTCTGTCTAGATGGGCATGCTCTAAACCTGGCAGAAAGAGTGACAGAGGAGAAATGGCAGAGGGTGTTGGGAAGGTGTCAGTGACTGGTAGTTGTAGCAAGAGTACTGTTCAACTCATTTGTAGTACTGTTCAACCAATGTATCACTGCAACTACCATTAAGGTGGTTCCACAAAATGAATGGAAAATGAGGAGAAAAAAATGTTGCTAATAAACTTTTGAATACTAAATTATGAATTTGTAAGGGAACAAGGCATCAAATGGAACAGGAACTTAGGAGGGGTTACTGTAACAGACTAGGGAGACAGGAAGTTAATTTTTCTTAATTTTGAATTTTATTCTATTTTTACTTCAGGAAAATACACTAATAATCATTTAAAACTGAGGAACAAGGCAGATGGACACAGTATTGTGGATTTTTTATAACAAATTTAGAGATTGTATCTCAATTCTTAAAAGAAAATGTATTAATACAGATAATGCATTTTTTGTATATAGTCAGCAAATTGCTACACTCCAAAGTTGAAAAATTAAGATTACAAGTGCCAATAGTTCACACTTTGAAAACTGAATATTGAAGATAATTCCACTGTAACCTGGAAGCTCAAACAGGAAAGAAAATAATATTTGTTGAGCAACTAATACATGGAAGACACATTTCAGATGATCTGCTCACCCCATGACAATCCTGGGGATTCTATTACCCATTCGAGAGAGGAACCAATGCAGTGTTAGAATGATTGACTCACTTGACCAAAACCAGAAATCTTGAGAAGCTGATTTAATCCTCTTCCTACCACTGCTTTAGATAGGAGTCTGTGAAGATGAATATTCACTTAACCCCCAATACGTTTAGAAGGCTTTCTGTGAACATTTTTTTTTTCATCCACAATTAAATGATCTAGAGCCTCTGGTAGCTGGGTTTTGGGAACTAATATTATTATACTCTTGTTTTTTGAAATATTTTTTAGTTGTATATGGACACAATACCTTTATTTATTTATTTTTATGTGGTGCTGAGGATCAAACCCAGTGCCTCACATGTGCTAGGCAAGTGCTATACCACTTAGCCACAACCCCAGCCCATTATACTCTTATTTTAACAAATTTTCATAAAGCAAAAAATAAATTGATAACCGTGTGTGTGTGTGTGTGTGTGTGTGTGTGTGTGTTTCTCATAATCTCCCCCCACTTGTCAGACTGGGTGACATTAATCAATCCCTCTATTATGTCTGCTTACTGAGAATCACATCATTAAACAGTTTGGCCATAGGCCAAGGTAGGTGTACTTATGTACTTTAAATGCATGAGTGATTTCTACTAAATTATTTATGTTTGTTCCCAAACTTGTTTATATGTTACCAAAATACAAAATTTAAATATATTTATATAAAAATACTAAAATAATAATAGAGAAAAATACTAGATTGGTGAAAATTAGATTGAATATTTTCAGAAGACTTTATAAAGGTGAATCTTGAACTAATTCTTGTAAAACCAGGTGTGATTCAAACAGCTGAAAGGATTATGGGTAGGGGGCTCCAAAATTCAAAATGATTCTGGAATCAAAGTGTTATACAATCACCTTTCAGGACTTGCTTAATTTTAAACAATTCAAAATGAGAAAACAGAAGCAGCATCATATGTGTGACTTATATAAACTGACAATTGTAATTTCAATTATAAAATCCATTTGTCCTACAATGAAAATCAGTAAATAAACATTTGTCTAGTTTTAGAAACTTAAATACATCTGTATCACTTATCATGATTTTCTGCTTTAAGTAACTGTCTTGATTAATAAACCAATTCATCTTCAGTGCCTAACTGTATTAGCAGCTTCAAACAACATAATTTGTTTTTCACTGTTTCTGTAGGTCAGAAGTCTCTGCTCAGGATTTTATGGAGGTGAAATCAAAGAATCATGTGGGGCTGCCATCTGGGGATCAGAGTCCTCTTCCAAGCTCACCAGTTGTTGGCAGAGTCTATTTCCTTTACAGTTTTAGCACTGAGGCCCTGTTCTCCTGCTGACTGTTAGCTGGGGTCTGCTCTCAACCCCCAGAGGCTGCTCACAGTTCCTTGCCACATGGTCTGCAAAGGCCACTCCCAGAAACAAGGTCTGCTTTTTTCCTGGTCATCCAGTATCTCTCTGACATGCTCTTCTAACCAGCTAGAGAAAATGCTCTACATGTAAAGCATTAGTGTAATTAAGTTGGGTCCACCTGGATAAACTCCTTTTCAATTTTCTCTTTCTGAAACAGCTTTATTGAGTTATTATCGATATACAAAGAACTACATTCCCTTAAGCCAGGCGCAGTGGTGCACATTTGTAATCCCAGAAGCTCTGGAGGCTGAGATAGGAGGATTGCGAGTTCAAAGCCAGCCTCAGCAAGAGCGAGGCACTAAGCAACTCAGTGAGACCCTGTCTCTAAATAAAACACAATATAGGGCTGGGAATCTGAGGATGTGGCTCAGTGGTTAAGTGCCCCTGAGTTCAGTCCCCAGTACCAACACACACACACACACACACACACACACACCCCAAAAAACTATATACATTTAATGTGTAAAATTTGATGGACATATGCAAACACCCTTACCTTGATTGTGGTAATGGTATTCTCCCTTTCTTACACTCCACCATATTGTATAACCTAATCACTAGAAAATAATGAATTATAGTCACAGTCTCTGGGACTATGCAGGACACACACAACAGGGTGGCCTAGCTCTGAAAGGATATGAATTCTGCCTGTCATGTCACATAGAGTCATACATAATCCATGGTACCCCAATATGCCCTGTCCACGCTGAGTAAGCAAAGCCATGCCAGAACATATGGCTCCTGTCACCTCTCTCTTCTGTTTCACTTCTTCTTTTGTCATTCTTCTGTCCCTCCTAAAGCAAGCCAAATGTTTACAGGGTAATAGGAGGCTCAGGATAATATTAGCAATGAGTAGTTGCTCTGTCTAAAGAAAGAGAAATTCTGATTTTTATGAACAAAACACTGTGGGAGGAATTCTCAGTTGATTTCAGTCAGACAGCCTCCTACTCTCTGACACCCACGTCACTTTTATTTAAAATAAGACTTTGTTAAAAAGGAAAAGGAATTTACTTGGGGTATTATTAGTTTGGGTTGGTGAGAATCAATCAAAATCGTGATTCCTAAAATAATGACTTCTTCTCTCCAACAAGAAATACTCCACAATAAAAATTCAAACAATAACAAATTAGAATAATAGCAATAATAGTTTGATGAAGTGTCAGAAAATTGGAGAGGAGGATGTGATCAACTTTGTGATGAAAGAAGATTGAGTTAATCAGATGCAATTTTTTGTTTGTTTTTACGAGTGCATTATAGCTATGCATAATCACACGTACATGGGGTATGATTTGTTCCATTTCAGTCCCTGGTGCCTCTGCCCTCCCTCCCTTTTTCTGCCCCTCCTCCAAACCACTGGCCTTCCCCTATCTATTTATTTATATAAACTGGTACTTACAGGTGATATATTCTCACATACACACAGCAGAATCTGAGTCAGATATAATGTTTTTAAAGGTAAGTGGGTGGCACAGCATCGTGGTCCTTAGGTACAGACATCTTGCTGTTTCCTGCTGTGTCAGACTGTGATTTCCACTCTATGGGTGTAAAATAGCCTCCACTTCCTTGTAAGCCTTAGTGCCAGGTAGGAAGTGAGGCTTTGGTCATCCTGTACTTTCTCCATGTTCTCTTTTGTCTTGGGATGAAAAAGGGAGCATAACTGACATGAAGGAGGAAGAAATGGTAAAACTCACTTCAAAAGCATAAACATGTTCTCCAAAGACCTTCCTTGTGCCCAACGAAGCAAATCCTTCCATTACTGAAGGTATATAACAACTGGAGAAGATTGTTATAGCCAATTAAGCATCAGCGAGAAGTTTGGTCCATCTCTACTTTATTATTATAGGAACCTAAGAACACAAGTCATATCATAAAATATTTAGATTCCAGGAGTCAAGCAAAGTGGATAAGTGACCCCATAGTCAGGCGTCATCGAATTCTCATTCTGTCTGCTCACCTAAAAGTAAATAAATATATCAGTGATTCCTTCTTCAACCTACCCAGATCTTACCCAGTGGGTAAACAGACAGTTTCTCATTTGAAATACAAACATGATTATTTATTGTAAATAAATGACCTTCTAAATCACACATCGTTTAAAATGCTTCAAAAGAACTGCCTGTAATACTACTAGCTAAGCTGAACTACAAATAATACAGATTTTCAATAATGTTTACAAAGCTCTAGATTTACTGCAAGAATAATTTGGACTTCCCATTAATAAAACTAAAAAGAAAAATTTTCCTATTTTCAATATCAAATCTCTTCTTGTCATTCAACACTTGTGGTTTGAATATAAAAATGAATTATGACTTTCCAGGATAATTATCAATTCTACTATAAAAGAATAAGCAGGGCTAGAAATTATGCCCCAGCTTTTGTAATTTAATTGAGGAACAGTTTACAATGAAGTTATATGGACACTCTTTAGAAATATGAAGAAATACCTAAAATCTCAGCCACCAGAGACCAACTATACCTTAAGAAAACTGAATTAGGAACAGAACAAAACCAAGACATCTCACTATATTGCTTGGAATGAGAACTTTAATAGAGTAGGCTAATTTTTTTCCTTATCTCTTTTAATTATGCCCATTTCTATTATATCTACATCAACATTTCACACTCTATATCTCAGCTATTACCATGTGTCTGAGAAAAATTTGTTGTGGTCAGGAATTCTCCCCATTCACTTACATGGGAATGTAAAATAGCACAATTTGGATAGTACATTTGCACTTTCATAAAAGGTTAAACATATATTTACCCTAGGACTCATCAAATCTACTCCCAAAGATTCATGCAAAACGCAGGAAAGCCCATATCCCCAGGGAGCTTCTTGAGGAAGACTTGTAACAAACTCAATCATAATAGTCCAAAAGCTGAAATTCTATTGTGTCCATCAAGAGAAAAACTAATCAATTGAAGAATAAAATGAAATACAACTTAAAAGTATGAAGGATTGAACCACTGAGACATGAATTAAGACTTGATCATGAAAACAGTTTGCTGATGGAAATAATTTAGACAAAGAGGAGGGTATACATATATCTCTATCCATAGGAAAAACACAAAAACAATCTCCGGTAGCAGAACCAGGTTCTTAGATTCATCAGAATTCAGAAAGATTGACTGGGAAGGGACACCAGGGAGCTTTTTCAATGATGAAATATTTCATATCTTGAAGAGAGATGTGGATTACCTAGATATTTGTATTTGTCAAAGCTACACAAACTGTAAATTTAAGATATGTGCATTAAACTAGATATAAACCGTAATAAAATTCAATTTTATAAAATATTATAAGAAGTTTCCTCAGTTAAAATATATATGAAAAACATAGAGTTAACTGAAGTAAGTTTACTTTATAGGTACTAACAGTGCTATTTTCTGAAATAGTACTACTATACACTATGAATCTCCAAGAAAGAACTATAGTAAGTAAACTTTTTGTCACAGGATATTTTAAAGACTGCCTTTAGAAAGTAACTTTGAATATTATTCAAAGTTAAATTTTTTTATCTAATGCATACAAAGAGTAAAAATAAAAAGTGCATGCATTTTTGTGTGTGTGTGTGTGTGTGTGTGTGTGTGCACGTGCGCACACATATATATTAAAGGTTTCGTGGTAGGAGTGAGATCAAATTAAGAAGACATTATTTCCATGGCATAATGACATATATCTTTGGTGCCACCTGTTAATAAGGTCAGGAAAGAATGGAAATTATTACAGAGCTTACAAAGAAGATTAGAGGAGACAGCTGAAAAGAATAGCAAAGGGAGATGCCCAGGACTGTAAAAGAACAAGAATGAAGACTTTGATTCAGAGAAGCCAGGCAGTTGTATGGGAAGAGTTAGGAGTTTTATTTTTGGCTCTGCTACAGACATAGCAATGGGCCCTTGGGCAATTCACACATGCAATTTATGACATTCTGCTTGGCTTTGTATATCTGTCCTGTAAGTTTGTAATTGTCTGTGACTAGTGGCAGCTGTTACTGAAGTACAGTAAGCAAGGTGATCCCTCTCTGCTCCATGCTTTGGGAGAAACCAAAGCTACAGTATAAAATTTGCTAGTGAAGAAAATGAAATGTTATTAGCCAGGATCAACTGTAAACAGGTCACCTTGTGAATTATATTTGTGGAGTGTAATCTTCACTGTAAGGGACCCAGGTGTTTCAGAGCTCTCAGAGAACTGCAAGGTACACTCCCAGGTCTGGAGGCAGATAGCAACTTGGGGATAACTGGGGTAGACATCCTAATGCTAAGAGATCACTTACAGGCATCTACATAACCACCATCACCAAAAGCAGTGGGTAAGGAGGCTTTAGACTCTTCACATCCATCATCTGTGTATTTGTAAATAATCTTGCCTTTCCAGAAAATGTCTACTGATCATTGTGAACTGATACAATGCACATAAACAAATCCAATAATAACCTGTCGTCTGTTCTTTCTAGAACATAATTCATTTTTCCATGATATCTCCTACAACAGGTTGTGGCCTTGTCCAGGAGTCAATCAGTATTGGTAATCACGTTTCCCATCTCATGCCTCTGATGCCTTCAGAAGAGTGCCTCGCACCTACTCAACACATACCAAACGGATTGGGGACAAACAACTGTATGATGGAAAAATTAATAGAGGATATATGAAGGGGTGATGGGTGGATAGACAGATGAATGGATGGCATAATTCAACACTGCGTGTCAGCTGAGAGGAATAGTAATACAAAACAAATTTAGAGATGAATACTAGGAGTTCAGTTTGAGCCAAGATGGGATAAGCCGATTCCCTGCTGATTTTTATAAAAGGTTCTGAACAGGGCTGGGGTGTGGCTCAGCGGTAGAGCGCTCGCCTAGCACGTGCGCGGCCCGGGTTCGAACCTCAGCACCACGTAAAAACACATTGTGTACAACTAAAAGCAAATAAATAAATATTTTTTTTAAAAAAAGTTCTGAACAGAATAAAAAATATATATAACAAGACACAGAAAAAAGGAGAAAGGTTGACTAGGGAGTTGATTAGGGAGTTCAGTAGGGAACAGTAATAACTTTCCTGGGTTTTCTTTTTGCCTTCCATTTATCCTGCAAGGTACTGATGAGATCTGTAGCTCAGAACCTCCAACAGGCATAAGAAAGGGTGGGGAAAACCCCAAGAAAAGCCTGTATCTTCTGACCAAAGGACTGAATAAAGGGTGAGGTAGAAGTATAGAAAACCAAAAGAAAAACGTCCCTTTACCTGAGAATCACCAGGGCTGTTGGGGAGCCGAAGTTCTAGCCCCACCCAGTATAAGGAAGGTAAGCCAGGTAGACGCCCACTTCTCATCTATCAATGCCAATGGGAGCAAATGGAAAGCATAACTTAGATGCACACTCTGAAGCAAGAGGTGAATTGAGGCGGTACAAGGGTAGGTTGGCTGGCAGTATGGAGGTGGGAGGACATGGACTGAGCTATGACCCTCTCCAGGTCTTTACACCTAAGGCCTTTATATATACATTTTTAGACTTCCCATCATAAAAAAGATTAGCTAAGGTCTAGGATATCATCACAACACAATACTCAGCAGTCTAAGAACCCCAAATTTCTCAACTTGCTTGACAAAAGGACAACAACACCAAGATAACACGGATATGGAGCAAAGGCAAGGGTTGTAAAGAAGCTATGGTAGACATGGCTTGACAGGCAGTTTCAAGAAGTGTCCGAAACGAATGAAAACATAGAAAGTCTCAGCAAAGAAATATAAGACATAAAGAAGAAACCAATCGGAAATTTTGGAAGGGTAAATAAAATAACAAATAAATAATAAAATAATAAAAAGATTAAAGATAATAAAATAATAAAAAGATTAAAGATAAGCTTAATGGCATAATGGACAGAACAGAAAAGAATTCACACATCCAAAGATACAGTAAGTAGGTACCCACCCCCCCTCAGTCAGAACAATTGAGAGACAATAGACTGAAAAACAAAATAAAGATCAGGCCCTCAGAACCTGGGCACTCTAATAAAATCTCACATCATGTCATCAGAGTTTGGGGAGGAGAAGAGAAAGAGGGTGCGACTCAAAAATGTAGGGAAAAATGACCGATGAATTCAAACTTTAGCAAACAGACATAGACATACAGATTCAAGAAGCTGAGCAAACGTCAACCAGAAAGAACCAGAAATCTATGCCAAGTTTCAACATAGCCAAACTCTGAAAAAACGATAAGATAAGATTAAAAACTACAAAAAGTCAAGAAAGAGGATTCAAGATCCAGTTAACAAAAGATTAGAAAAGGGAGGTCCCAGTATGGCACAAAATGGCAGCAGCCTAAAGACCAAGAATATAGTGGCATGGGAAAAATAGAAGAGGGGCGATAAATGATGAGCCATACCTAGGGGTTACGTAGAAATATTGAAGTGTTTAGGAAAATATTAATCATGCTTACATCACAAGCCAGGCAAGTGAAGAAGGAAGTAATCGTTAATTTTTTAAAAATTAATTCATGCCAAAATAAGAAAATGTGGGCGTGGCCCATTAATTTTATGAACATTATTTGTATCATCATAATAATGTGAAAAGTGACGATCAACTTTACCAAATAGCCTCACATTACTATGTGGGTGGACAAGGAAGCACGACAAATGAGAGAACAAATCCTTGGCTCTCTTCTCTCCAGTGCAGCAGAGTCAATGACTCATACAATGGTGGGAACAACAGAACATGTTTAATATTAATAAATAATATTCATATTTTTCTACATTAACTCTGTAGAAAAATTCTGTTAATAATTGAGGGTTCTTTGAATGACCAGGAATATTTCTGCTTCAGGGCCTTTGCATTGTTGCAATGGTGCCCATGATACCATAAACTTTCATTAGATATTTGATGAGTAAATAAATATGTGTTGAAGTTTATCTCTAAGGAGCAAGATAACAGCTGTCAAGAGGCAGGTGGCTTAAAACTTGCTGGTTTTTACATTATAAGTTGCTTTTCTATGACTTTACAAAATGAGCACTCACTCAATCCACTGGGAAAGTACATATGTTTAAAAAGATGAACTGATCAAATATAAAGAGGAAAACTTTATAAAATTCTATTTATTGGGTCTGAAAATTATTTAGGTTGTCCCTAAAAGGTTTTCAGAGTTATGCGAATTTGACTTACTTTGATACTTAATTGATGACCTAAGTAATAAATAATAAAGGAGTTGGGGGAAAAAAAGCTATTTATTGAATGAAAACTAAAGATTTAAAGCTTCACAGAAGAGCTACTAGCTGAAGTATTTTCAAGACAGATCTGAAAAGATACACAGGTAAAGATAATTTGGGGGTTTTTAATTCTGTAAAATCAGTCTGAAAATTATTTTAATTCTTTTCTTATACAATATTTAGAAAATAGGCATTGGAGAAAAGAAGAAATTTAAAGTTACCCATAATTCTACTCCTCGGAAACACTTTAAATCTGTGAACCTTTCTTCAGTTCTATTCCTACTTGTGTATAAACAAGTCAAGTTCTGTGTGTGTTGTGTGTATGTGTATATCCTGGTATGTGTGTGTAACTTTCCAATGAACTCATGAGGCAAACACTTTCAGAGTGGTTTTGGAACACTCCTTCGTTTTTGGAAGCTGGGAGCATTTAGACTCTAGTGACTTCCTAGCCACTGTTGACCCAGGGTAGGTTGGGTGCTTGACCTTGAGGGTAAAGTTTCCAAGTCTCCTGTTACTAATCTCCTGAGACAGCTTGTCCCCAGACAATGTTTCTTTTAGACATGTTTTTTTCCAATTCTCTTCTCACAATAAACCATTAAGAAGCTACCAATACAAGGATGGTGAAAGCTGATCCTTGGAAAACCACATCACGTTTCTTGAGACCCTTTGAACTTGGATCCTCTTGTAGAAATTTCATGGAAGGTATGAATTTCCCTGCTAAGAAATTTGTTCCTGCTTTTGATATTGAGGGACATTCAGATTAAAACAGTTTGAGATAATAACTGTGTTGGGTAAAAACACAAAAAGAGCTTACCAAGAAATAGCTTTCCAAAACAGAAATACCTTTTTGTTCATTCATGATTTTGCATTTTTACAAATCACATGTTAATGTTCATCTGCCCTCTTTCTTTTCGTTCTTGTGGATCCTACAGAGTATGTGATCTTGTCACCATTTAACCAGTCACACACTTCCAAGCCTATGTGTAAATAGAAAAAACAAAAACATAGTATTTACATTAAACTTACCATTTTTCTACATTTATTTATCACAGGTATATGAAATAGTACAAAACTAAAATCAAAACGAAGAAAAATTCCCTATAATGTAATAGACCGAAATTCCGAAGCAAATTTCAGAAAAGTAGGAAACTATTGTTCCATCTACAATTTTCACATTAGAAATGCCTATGTTGGTTTAACCAAAAAATATTGCCTCTCACCTGTGCAGGAAATTGTGCATCTGTTTTGCTGCCATTTCAATACAACCCTTGGTGTATCCCACTGTATTAACCTTTGGGCACCAACTGACTTCTTCCCTTGCGATGAAATTCGTTTAAAGAGCTACTTTAGCAAATGTGATCCTCTAAGTTCCTAAAGTATTTACAGTGTAAAATTCAGCTAATATTAAATTTTTATACTCACAAATGTTCCGTGCCACCATTTTTATTGTCCAAATAAACTAGTGGCATTTATCTGCTGCGATAGCATTTTTCCTTTGTGTATTTTCTAATTGGATAAAAAAATCATAGATTTGAGTTTGACTGGAAATCTAATCTCACTAAAGGTGTAGGAATATGTTTATGCCTTTGGAGGATGTATTTCTTAGTCTAGCTTAGATCTAAATATACAGTTTAATTTTAATTGGTAAAGAGTTACAAAAGCAATCCTGACCCCTTGTCTTCTCTCTCTCTCTCTCTCTTTTCTCTCTCTCCCTCCCCCTCTCTCTCTCTTTTTAATGGAAAGAACTTTTTAATACAGTCACAATTGAAAATAATCATGAAAAATTCCTCAATATGAAATTCCCAATTAATACACATATTATTTCAGCTATTTCAAATAAATTTTATAGTTAGACACAAACAAATCAGGTTCAAATTAGGTGCATCCATGGCATTTGATTTACTATGTCTTAAGTCTTCCATTTCTTGCCACCTACTTATTGACAAAAGTAGTTAATTTATACTGTTGAATCTCCAAGTCTGTGTTTTGCTTCTTCTCCTGCTACCTGGATTGAAACCAGGTCCTCACACATAACAGGCACCACTGTACCACTGAGCTATAGCCCACCCACAAGTTTCTTTTTTTAACAGACACAAATACAATATTCAATATTCTGCATTTGGCTTTTTGGGATTGGCTAACTTCACTTAGCATAAAGAGGAAGGGAGGGGGGCAAAAGGGTGAAAAACAAAGATGGTAGAATGAGATGGATACCATTACCCTAAGTGCATGTATGAAGTCACAAATGGTGTGAATATACTTTGTATACAACCAGAGATATGTTAAAATATGCTCTATAAGTGTAATATGAAATGCAATACATTCTGCTGTCATTTCTAACAACTTAGAATAAAAAATAAATAAGTTTGAAAAAAAAAATACATGAATTGAAGCAAGCCATGAGGTGCGCATTAGCCACTCCCCTCTGACCCCAGTGAGACTCCAGGAACCGAACCCTTCCTGCACCTAGAGGGCGCATCTGTGCTTCTCCTTCCCGTGTCCTTGGATTTCTCTCCAGAAACACACCTAATCCACATATAACACAGTGACATGCTGTGATGATGAGCGGCCAAAGCCTCAATAAAGAATATTTTTGTAAACTCAGTTCTGCTTTCCAAGAAGAGAAGGGGTCCAGCTGCTCCTTGAGGTATCTGGTGGGTGCTGATGGCACCTCTTGAGAACTTGTTGTGTGAGCAGCTGCAGACGCTCTGCAACCACCGTGGACTGCACAATGGTGCTGGGCTGTCTGGGACTCCAGGGCTAGAGGCCTGAGAAAGTAAAGAATGTAAAGATTGTGGCAGGATACTCCAACACATACATCAGGCAGTACTCAGGAAGCTTTTTCCACATTGTTTCCTCACGTGGACCTCAGTCATCCTGAATCCACGGTAGCATCTCTATGGGTAGGTACCTGCTCCTCACCTTAAAGCTCCCATGCAACCTGAGCTGTGGCATCTTCCAGGTGCGTCCTTGAACCTGACTGCAACTTCTCCAAGGACATTTGGAATAGGCATTCTGGCATTTTCAAAATGGATTTCCCAAGTTCTCATAAAAGTAAGCAGGCCTCCTTCCTCCTCCAGGAAGGATCACATGGAATCCCTAGTCAATTGACCTTGAGACTGATAGCCCAGTGCTGCCAAGGTCAAGGCGATGGACCTGTCTAAGCCTGTGTTCTGCTGTAGTCAGAGCAGAAAGGTTGGAAAGGCCTCAGCAACAATGGAAATTGGTGATGACAAAGAAAACCACACACTCTCTTCAGTGAAGAACTTTTCCATGGGTCTCACAAATGGATTGATTTCATTAAGTTCACCTTTGCTAAGTTCTTCTCGAATCTGCCCAGGAAGAGCTCTTTGGAGCATTCTTGGCTACCTGGCGTCCAGCAGACCTTTCACCTTGGAGTCCCCAAGAGCCCAGCACCATCACACAGTTCACAGTGGTCGCAAAGCCTCTGCACCTGCTCACACAACAGATTCTAAAAGGTGCCATCTGCACCTGCCAGCCTCCTCGAGGAGCAGCTGAACGAACCCCTTTCTCTTCTTGAAAAGCATGTTTGTTTTGTTTTTGTTTTTTAAAAAAGGAGAACAAGAAACAGTAATAAAACTCTCATCCAAAGAGAAACTGAAGATGTTTATAACTCAAACTGCAATGTGTGAGAAACTCTCTCAAGCAGTGATGGTAAAACAGGTTTAAAAAAGCTGATCAGAGTGAAAGAAACTATAGCACTCAGCCATCAGAGTACAGCTGTCTACACGGGATGGCCCATTTTGAGGGGAGGGGAAATAAGAATCCATGTCAGAAACAACCAATATATGGTGTGGAAACCAGTTGTTAATTCTTGCCCCCATCCCAGGAAGCCTTTTGTTTGGTGAAGACATCCTGATCCCCAAGGATCCCTATAGCTATAAATCCTGATGCTGAAGTAGAGAGAAAAACAACTCACCAGACACATGCATCTCTGTTTGGAAAAGAACTTCTGTGTGAGTTGGGGAGAATCCCTGCTCCCTGGGAGCCTGTGACACACACTTACCACGACTGCCCTGTAATCTAATCATCCTGCTAAACCTCACCACCTTCAATGAACTGGAAGCCATTAGGAAAAGTAAGGGAAACGACAGGAAAATAAACCACAAATGAATATTACTACAGAGCAGTAGGCTTCCATGAGTTTGAATAGTTTAACAAATTTAAAAAAATGATTTTCAGAGCAGAGATGGAATAATGGTGAGACTTGAGAACATATGAGCTAATGGGCCTCAGTAGAAAACATAGAAAAAAAGGAAAATCACAGCAGAAATGAAGGCAACCTTTACATTGATGGAAACATAGAATTTAAAGTCAGCAACATAAAAGTGAATTTTTACAGAGAAAATGTGAGATATGGAAGACAATCAAAGCAGATACTTCATGAACTTAACTATCCCTGAGAAAAAAAGCCAGTCTTCTGAGTGGAAAATATATTTAAAGATACAAATTTGGAACTTTTCTAGAAATAAAAAGGGTTGAATTTACTAATGGAAACCATGTATTGTATCCTAGAAAAAAATTGCTCTGTGTATAATGATGAGCACCAATATATGTCCTAGTAAAATTGTGGGACTTTAAAGATACATAAGAAAATAAATGACCCTTTGGGCATACACACACATGCAGAGAAAAGATTGGAGTCACCCACTGAAAAAAATTCAGATTGTCTTCAAAAACGCTGTCAGCCACATCAGTCAATAACAGGTTACAGTGGGCCATATTCAAAGGTACCAAGAGGAAAACACACCAAGATATAAGAATATTATACCCAACAAAGTGTGGGCTCTGGCCTACAGTGCTCTTGGGCCAAACAGTGTCTAGAGAATAGTAAATGGATATTAACTGTTTGAATTAATTTGAATCAATTAATTTGAAGTAATTGAATGAGCTTTGTGATAACATGTGCTGGTTTGATTCTTTATTAGATATCCATGGAAGAATATACATTTGTGAAATATTGTAAATAAGGAAAAAAGGACAAGTCAGGAAATCCTGAGAAAGTTCAAGAAAAAACAACACATTTTAAGAACATTTTTCCAGAAGCAGATTCCACTAGACAGAGTAATAACACAAACAGAACTAAAACAATGTAATTTTCCAGGCATTGTCATAAGCCCTTTACATGATTCAACTTATTTAATTTTTACAAGAATCATGTCATTAGGTATTATTAATGTGGCATTCATTTTACAGATGAAAAATCTGAGGTATAAATTCTCTTGTCATTTGCCTAAATCACGCACCTCTCAAGAGCACATCCTACCTTGGAACATAGGACGACTCCACACACACAGTGGAAGAGAAGGGGGGTTAGAGGCTTGCAGTGGGAAAGAAGAAGCATTTTAAATCTATGCCATTGACAACAAGGATAGATTGGCCAAAAAGGTTCGGTGGTATTTGGCAATTAGGTAGACATCTGTGACAGTTTAGAAAACAATTTCGGCAAGCGTTAAAGGCAGAAAACCAGACTGGGGTGAGAAGAGTATGTGCAGGCCAGAACAATGAAAGAGTAAATATAAAAAAATAATTAGAAATGTTTGACAGGGAAGAGGTATCATGGGAATCTCTTCGCATGTGCTGGAATTTTTGTCCTTTCTCTGTAAGAAATCTAAAGGAGAGACCATTACTTTTGCCAAATTTGTGAACCACATCCCAACAATATCCACGCATGAGACATCTGCATTTTGTCTTAAGGTCTTAGGTAAATAGACTTTGATTGACTTGGAGACCACACAGTACATAGGGCAGAGGTGCAAAATGGGTACTTGGAGCATAAGCAGCAAAGAACAGTGAGCAGATCCACAGCGTCTACTTTTTCCTGGTCATGCCTGACCTGGAGGCAGACCCATTCACTGCACTTTTTTGCAACCTTGTTTAAAGCTTTGGGGATTTTGTTCTTGTTGGTATTACAGTTTATTATATTGTTTACTTAGAATAGTGGTCTCAGAAGCCAAGTAGTTAAAAAAAAAAAAAAAAAAAAGCACAATTCTGACATATTATATTATCTAGGTAACAAGTTGGAGAACAATTAATAGTGTGGTTTTACCTAAATGAGAAAAGCCCTTTTGAACTCTGTTGCCTCCACTTTAATTACATAGTGATCTTGCTCAGTAACAGTCTTTCTCCCCAAGCTGAGCTAAATAAAACTGGCCTGTATATGCTATAGATTTTTAGGTTGCAAAGTTCCACTGCAGAGCACATTCCCTGGAGGCTGGAGGTCACCTGTAAATAGTCATGATACACTCAGGAGGTTTGGGCACATTGCTCCAATAGTACTAAGGGGTTTCTTTATCAAAATCACAAAAATAGTTGACCAGTTGTTGGAGTACTTTGCCGACTAGTTACAAGACAATTTTTCTCTTTCTTTCCTTTGATGGAGGAAGCCAACTACCTTTCCTCAGCCTTCTCCTCTTTTAAGCTTCTTACAGCATCTGGGAGAAGAACAAGAGGGAGATTTTGTGTTTGTGCTGTCACAAAACAGTCTGTCACTACTTGGAAACAGCAGAAAATGTGTATATAAAGCATTGTATATAAAAGGAGGCTGTCCTGCAGTTGGCAGGAGAGAGATGTGTGAACAGACACAAACAAGCCTGTGCTACTCATGCCAGCTCGCTGAGACACACACATCATTGCAGAATCCACTGTGAGCAAAAGTCTACCTCTCACCAACTGATAGCAGAGGCTCCAAACTGACACAAAGCCCTTCCTGACTTTAAGGCCTTCACACATGCAGTTCATTCCAAATAAATAGATATTCCTTGCTCTGAGTTTTCTCTAAGACCTAACTAAAATTTATAAAATGTAAAAATTCAATCTTAAGCACATTCCCTGCCTGCCTTCTTTTCTTCCTTTCTCCTTCCTTCCTTTCTTTCATATCCCTAGTGTCTCACACAATCTGACACATGATATATACTCAATAAATAAATGAAAGTTAAACTTTCTCAACTCTCTAACTATATATGAATCAGTTCTTTCAATTGAACCAAAAGTATCTGTTTTGTAACTGACCTAAGTCCCAAACATGTTATAAAGTTATTCATTTCTGGCCAGTAGGACTGTATACACTGTAAGTTATGGATCTACTTCCTTTTTCTGGTTTCCTTTAGGCCACCATTGTCATCTCACAGTAATTCTCTCTGTTGCCTTCCACATTTCCTAGTCCAAGCGCACCAAAACACAAGTATGGGTCTGAACCTCCCATTCTTAAGTCACTATTGTATATTTCCACATGCTTTCTCCTCTCTCCCAGGCTGCAAGAAGGGGTCAGATCAAAGCTAGCACAGCTCAGAAAGGCAGAGCTAAGGCCAATCCTGAAAGCAGCGCCCAGTCAGCATCTGCTTCTGGGAGACCATGTCATCCTCTCGCCCTCAAAGGGATGCATCAGAATCACTGCGTGTCCAACCTGGGTAGATAGATCTCAGGCTAAAGAAACAGCTTAATGTGGGCCTACTAGTACCAGTGTTTGCCCTTCCACAGCACACTGATTATAAACATCATGAAATCCCCACAGCGTTTGTAGGCTGACAATGACTGTAGCCTAGTAGAAAATCAAGAATTCCCCCTTTTTTTTCCAGTGGTTAATTATTGATTGATTTCCCCTGTGATTCCTTACCAGTAATCCTAAAATCAGAGACTGTAACTATATCACAAGACAGGGATACCATTACATTTTTTCCCTCATGTAATATTACCTTATTTGAACTTATATCATGTGGAATGATATTATTGAATTTTTTTTCTTTTACAGAAAAATGTTATTTCTGCCTTCTGGAATGTACTCATAAAAATTTCAGTGTTTTGTATAATTTCAGCTATCTTATATTAGACAAAGGCGCCAAAAATGTACAGTGGAGAAAGGATAGCCTCTTCAACAAATGGTGCTGGGAAAACTGGAAATCCATATGCAACAAAATGAAATTAAACCCTTGTCTCTCACCATGCACAAAATTCAATTTGAAGTGGATCAAGGACCTAGGAATTAGACCAGAGACAATACGCCTAATAGAAGAAAAAGTAAGCTCCAATTTCCAACATGTCGGATTAGGCCCCAAGTTCCTTAATAAGAATCCTGTAGCACAAGAACTATTACCAAGAATTAATGAATGGGATAGATTTAAACTGAAAAGCTTCTTCTCAGCAAAAGAAACAATCAGTGAGGTGAATAGAGAGCCAACTAATTGGGAACAAATATTTAATACATGCATATCAGATAGAGCACTAATTTCTAGAATGTATATAGAACTAAAAAAACTTAACACCAAAAAAGCAAATAACCCAATCAATAAATGGGCTAAGGAATTGAAAAGACACTTCTCAGAAGAAGATACACGATTAATCAACAAATACATGAGAAAATGCTCAATATCACTGGCAATTAGAGAAATGCAAATCAAAACTACTCTAAGATTTCATTTCACTCCAGTCAGAATGGCAGCTATCAAGAACACAAACAACAATAAATGTTGGAGAGGATGTGGGGAAAAAGGCACACTCATACATTGCTGGTGGGACTGCAAAATAGTGCAACCGCTATGGAAAGCAGTATGGAGATTTCTTGGGAAAATGGGAATGGAACCACCCTATGACCCAGCTATCCCACTCCTGGGTCTATTCCCAAAAGACTTAAAACAGCATATTACAATGACACAGCCACTTCAATGTTTATAGCAGCACAATTCACAATAGCTAGGTTATGGAACCAACCTAGATGCCCCTCAGTAGATGAGTGGATAAAGAAAATATGGTATATATACAAAATGGAATTTTACTCAGCAATAAGAGAGAATAAAATAATGGCATTTGCAGGTAAATGGATGAAGTTGGAGAACATAATGCTAAGTGAAATTAGTCAATCTCAAAAATCCAAATACCGAATGTTTTCTCTGGTATAAGGAGGCTGGTTCACAGTGTACATAGGATCAGAGGAACACTAGAATGGTCAACGGAAAGGGAGGGGAGCGAGGGAGTAAGGGGGGGGTTGGAAAAAAATTGGTGGTTGAATGAGATGGATATCATTATCCTAAATGCATGATTGAAGATCTGAATGGTACTTATATACTTTGTATACAAGCAGTTGTATGTAAAAAGATACTATACTTGTGCATGATGAATAAGTAAATAAATAAAAAAAAATTCAGTGTTTTATAAAATTTGTCTTGCCAAGAAAATTATTTAAGCTCTCTGAACCCCATTTTCCTTTTCTGAAAAAAAAAAAGAGATATTATAATAGTAGTACTCACCTCATAAGGTTGTCTGAAGATATTCATATAGGAATGATTATTTGAGTGGTATCTGACATGTTAATGCTAGCTGTTATTGTTTTGTGGCATTAGCATGATTACTGATAGCTTATTTTCAAAGAAGTCATCCTAGATATATAGCATCATTTTCACTTTACAGAGACTTTTATGAGGATGTCTATATAAAGAGCTTCAATAGTAGATTTTTTTTATCATAAGCCCATGTTGGAACAAGAATAAATAGGGCATTTCTTTGTGCTTCTGCAGCTACTATCTGAAAGGGGCTAATTTAAAAAGTTTCCTACATGCACCTACTGAGGTGCAGATTTTCACCATTTCCTTCATAGCGTTCCCAGGTATGACTCATATTCTAAGATTTATCAGAGTCATTTCGTTTTTGTGATTATGTAGAGCTAAGTGTATTTGACTACAGGAAGTGTACCTAATTTTATATCCTCTTTTTTTTTTAGAATTTAACACATAATTAGTTGTGAAAGCAGAATGTGGTGTGGAATGTGTGTCAAAAGATGTTACCAAAGAATATTCAAATTTAAGTTTTATGTTTTTAATTCCAAATGATTGTATCTCCACAAATAGATTAAATTTGAGATTAAATAGCATTTCCAGGCTTTGTTATGACCCAATATTCTTTAAAGTGTGGTATCCTGTCTTCAGCAGGACAAAGGCAAACTCAAGCCTGTCATCTTTACCTTACCTCTGACCCCTAGATATTCTTATGAGGAAGAGCTAATTTTAAGCCACCTCTGAGTTGGGCCAAGTATGACTTCAGTGTCACATATGTGCTGCTTTACTATATGAGTGAACTCTCTATCTGCCTGTATAGATTTGCAAATCTGGCAGCTCTGGTCTTCCTCCAGTCCTCTAAGCCAAGAGTTCTCTATACCCCCTGGTGCTGTAAAACCTGAGCATACATGGGTGCTGCCAGGGCAGGCCTTGTGGGTGCACCTGTGCCAGTAACTGCCCCTTGGAACTGGCCCTGACTGACTGTCTAGTCACTAATTCCATTGGTCCACCGGCATCACTGGTCTTTGACAATGCTCACTCATTCCTTACTATCACTAGTGATGGACACAGGGTCTTCAAATACCCAACTGTTGGGGTTGCCCAGCCCTGCCAATCATGTTGGACATGATTGGATTTAGCTTTCCTATATGTAGTGTCCACATTTGGTATATGGGCAGTGCTCAAGCAGCCTCATCGCAACATGCTCAGAGAATGTAGATTTCCCAGTCCTCTAAATCCCCTACAGAATGTCAGCAGAGTAGTTACACGGCTTCACTTCTTTAGATTTATCAGCTAGGAGGCAGATAAAAGTCCACATATGTGGCACTTGATGTGAAAGACAAGGATCCCCTACGGTCCATGGATGGGGTACCTGGGGAGAGGGACAAATCAAAGCACACTGACAGTGCTTTTCAAAAATCCTCTTCTAACATCTATTTGTGGATGAGGAGTTGATTTACAAACTAGAACTGTCCATCTCATGGGTAACACTGGCATAACAGCCTGTCACTTAATTTTGAAATGTTTAGTGGGCTTCAACAATACTGAAACCCAAATACTTCAATTTTGAAATAATGATACTAATGCATGAAACATTATGGAAACCCTAGAAAGGAGAGACTTCATTTTTGCTAGATGAAACTCAAGAACTTCACTAGACAAATTGCCAGTATTGTCTAGAAGATTCCATAGAAATAGGGACTTTGTTAAACTTCGGGGATCTATGAATTGTATATAAGGTGATTATAGGAAGCATACCAATTAATATGAAACTAAATAAATAATTGTAGATTTTCAAAATTACAATGAGTTGCAAGTGTAATTTAAAAGCAGATTTCCCCTCATTCCTCTTCCCATAAAAGTTCAAGATCCATTAATTAGCTAAAGAGGGCTTAAAATTGTGAACTTGTTTAGCTTTTGCTTACCAACTCCATGCACTGAAAATTTTCACAAAATATAAATTCAAAAAATTAAAAAAATAATCATGTGAATAGAGGACAAAATGATAAAGAAGCAGCAAAAGGAAAAAAAAAATTATTGAGGCTCAAATAAAACTTCACCTGCACTTATGCTCAAATAAAACTTCACCTGTCTGTTCTGAGCAGTTTTTCTTCTTCTAGTCTCAGGAATATTCCATGCAAAAAGTTTGGTTGTTCTCCATTTCTGTTTGTTTCCCACTGTAGATTAAGAGCTGTATTTAAATTCTTCGAACCTTTTTTTTTCCCCCATGAACATGCCACCCCCTACCCCACCAAAGTCTCATTTCCTCTTCTTTTCTCATTTTTAAGTAAAAATCTCTTTCCTCTCACCATGCTATCCTACCTCCTTTCCTTGTCTTTCTTCTGTGACACAGTCAAATGTCCTTTAAGATTTCATACTTGCAGGGTGGATAAATTAGAACACTGGAACCCCGAAAAACCACATGGAGAAATTCTTGCTTGGTATGCCAATTTAACTCCTGCTATTTATCTTTTAAAATAAAGGAAATGAAAATACACTTCTTTTTACTTTTGGTGGAGGCTGGCCAATCTATTATTTTATATTGTCTGACAAACTTTATACCACATCTCCTTCTGCATTTCATTAGAAAAATAATTTTATACTGGACACCCTCTGCAGAAAGTATGAAAATGTTCAAGCTATCATGGAGGTGGTAATCTATAGTAAAGACATCTAATAAAATCAATCTTTGGTACTTCAGCCTGTCCTTAATTCTAGAATGATTACTTTGGTCTATCTAAAATTAAATTTTATTCATCTCAGGTTCAGATCGGTGTTAGTTATATTCACAAAGTCCACTATTGTCTATGATTTCACAAAAAGAAGTATAATCATTATAAAATGTAATTGATATGATAGTAATGAAAATACAAAATAAAAATACATTCATTATGTGCTAAGATCAAATAATCATACTGAGTGTAAAATAGGAATAGAAAACATAAACACTACTTAAAGAAACAAATAATAAATTTGATCCACAGCAATAATATACAAATAGAAAAAAATAGTAACTGTATAATCTGCTTTCAAATAAATTAGAAACATTCCTTACCAAAAAGTACCTGTTAACTTTTTTAGGGCATAAGTTAGTGTTTGAAAATCTGTCAAGAATATTAAAATGTTTCTGACCATTGACCCAGTACTCAAGATTATCAAAGATGCATAAATTACTTAAGTTTTAGGATTTACACTGTGCACTTAAATTATTATGAACATTTTATAAATCATGTTTACCAGGAATAGTTATTTATACTGAAAGATGTTCTGAAGGTGAAGTATAGCTGATAGAATTTTTTTTTTTGAAAAGAACGTTTTTATACACACAAATACAAAAAAAAATATATGGAGCTCATAAAGAGATGGAAAACAAGGGATTAGCACTGGGAAAAACATACCACAAGTGTGTGACAGTCATCATTTCTTTTTTTTTTTTTTTTTCTTTTTTTTTTTTTTTTTTTTTTGTGGTACTGGGGATTGAACTCAGGGGCACTCGACCACTAGGCCAAGTCCCCAGCCCATTTTTTTTTGTATTTTATTAGAGACAGGGTCTCACTGAGTTGCTAAGTGCCTCACCATTGCTGAGTCTGGCTTTGAACTCGCGATCCTCCTGCCTCAGCCTCCCAAAGTGCTGGGATTACAGGCGTGCGCCACCGCGCCCGGCTGCCAGTCATCATTTCTTGATCACACATTCGTTCTCATTTTTCTCTATGTTTTTCGATAAGTATGTATTACTTCATGATGAGAAAGGAAGAAAAGTTCATTTCAAAAGCAGAACGATGTAAACAAAGGTGGAGAAAATGGAAGCAGTAATAAAAAATGGAAGAAAGGAGGGAGATGTGGAAATGAAGAGGGTCAACATGGAGAGAAAAAAGGATCAAGAGAGGAAGGATCAAGGAAAGAGGAGGGAAACCTTGGATGTGCCTGGTAGAAGCTCCCAAATGTCCATTGAGGAAGGGTTGAGGAATAGCAATCTGACTGGAATAGGCGAGCTTCTTAATTTTCTGTTAGGCAAAATTATGACAACAGTGTATTTGAATTTGTGTTACTCCTAGAATTATTGACAGATGTGTTAAGCATTTCAATAAATACTATGTGAAATACAAAGAAGATTCCTACCAATTGTATCCCATTACCTTTTCTTCAGTTAATAAATTGCAATGTCAGGTATTAACAGAGATACTTCTTCCCAAGTTAGCATAGGATATTGATGAAAACAGAGTCTCACTCTCTTCTAAGAAAAAAGAAAAAAAAAGGACACTTGTTCAGATATGCTATATGAAAGCCTTAACACAGTGTTCTGCAACCACCACAGAATGAATACATAATTATTCCCATCTAATATTTTATTAAACTAAAGTCCAAAGTCTCCACTTAGTGGTCTTCCCACCTAATGGTCCAAATGGTATTATTTAGCTGGCTGTCGCATCTTCAGTATGTCTATTTTCTGCACCCCAGACAAGCATCTTCTCTTAGAAGTACACTCTTTCATGGAAAAGGTATTTTAAAGTTGACATTATAACCATCTTTACTGGATTTATTGATCATGTTTTAGAGTGAGACAAACATATATGGCTTTGATTACTTTAAGTAACTTTTTTCATAATCTAATTCCCGGATAATTTATTTATTCCAAATTCCCAGGAATACTTTTAATTATCTCTCTATATATTTTTTACTATACATTTTGTGATAACTGTGATAACTGTCATAGAATTAGATACTCTGATATTGGAGTGACAATAAATAGCCTATTTGAATTTGCTCTGTAAATAAAAAAGTGATGCCATATAAGATATATTCAGTTGCTTTCTACTTATGTAAAGTTCCTTTAAGTAAGCAAGATTTAACTGTGGCAGTTTGTTTCTACTGATTTCAGTAACTGGGAAAGGTATAATGTTAGCATTCCATTTCTGTAACAAAATACTTATGATAAACAACTTATGGAATAGTTTATTTTTACTTGTGGTTTCAGACACTTCTTTCTGCCCATAGTCACTTGGACCCTGGCCTTTGGGCTAGTAGAGAGGCTGCACGTTATTGTAGGAATGCAAATCACAGAAAGCTGCTCACCTCTTGGCAGCCAGAAAGAAAAGAGGAAGTGGCTAGAGTCCCAGTGTCCCCTTCAAGAGCTCACCCATAATGACCTGACTTGCTTCTGCTAGGTCCTACCTACTAAATGTTCCACCACTTCCCAATAGCAGTACGGGCTGAGGACTAAACCTTCAACACTTGGTTGTTCAGGAAGCACTCAGGAACCAAGCTGTAATAGGTACTGTGCACTTGGCACACATAGGCATTTTATGTGCACATGCACACATAAGCTACATATGCATGCCAGATAGACAAGATGAAACAGCATATCTTTACACATTCCAGGGGAAACTCCCGAAACAGAAATGAGGTTGTTTTGCATCATCATTATCAGAAGCTAAGTAGGAAATTTTGCACAAACATTCACTGTCAACTGAGAAAAGCACCAAGTTTCCATCTAAACACAAAATAAGAAACCTCAAGGAGAACTAAAGTGACAGAATATTCCCAGAAAAAAAAATTCAAAGGCAGAAATATATTTGGGTGAGAAGAGAAATAGTATAGACAACTAGGGGCAGGCCCAAGGAAAGTAGCTTCATTCACCAGAAGTCCATATAAATAAGCATCTAGAAAATATCCATTTTTTACCCCCTAAAACTAGTTATTTAAAATAAGCATATGCAACCCAAATGCTAGCATTTCAGTTTCTGCTAAGATTTAAAGAGATTTTCATGGGTAAGAATATGTTCAATAGCCAGAACTTTATGATATCCATTTGACAATACAGTTTAATTTTCAGAAGCTAGGGGAAAACAGCAATTCCATTCTGTAGAATTGCTGGGATAAAACAACCTCTACGAAAATTATCAGTAGTTTCTGTAACATGTCTCCAGAACATCAGACACTAAAACATTAGGAGATTCGGTGATGGGAAAAATAAAACATTAAATTCAACAAAGATCTAATTTGCACAAAAGCTGCTTATACACATAAACAAGAATCTTTAGGATGTCACCCTGGTAGCTTTTTACATCCAGAATAGATTATTCACTTAACAAAACTCTCAGCAACTGGAGGAGCTGCTATCGAAAGAACACAGTGCTTTATATACAATTTTTTTCATTGCTCTGCTACTAATTTATTAAAGGATACTGATAGTCACTACACTGCTACAAGCCTCAGTTTCCTCATCAATTTCAGAACATGAATAAACACTACAAATGTAGCACCTTGAACAAACTGTATATGGTAAATTAAAAATGGTGATAGAATCTTTGCTATTCTTTCCATTGAAAAGTGGAGTCAAATTCCCAAATTCCCTTTAAGTGAGTGTCACCTGGCCTTACAAATTGCTTGAGTAGTGGAATGCAGAAAATGATGTTCTGGAACTTCTGATGTTAGGTGAGAAAAAACAAAATCATATCTTCTGCCCGGGACTCTTGGAATACTGTAAAATACGTGTAAAAAAAAAAAAAAAGTCCCACTAACCTAGGACTGCCATACTGTAAGCTGTCATACCTGAGTGAACTAGTGGTTACACTGAGAAAGGAGAGCCAACTAACTCTCAGATGTTCTAGCCTCCTAAGCCATGTGCCAGGTATGTGTGTGAAGAAACTTCTGATGACTTCTTCCCCAGCTGCCACTTAAGTGCAATCACATGGAAGTACCCAAACAAGAATTTCCCAGGTTAGACAGAAAAAAAAAAAAAAAAAAAAAAAAAAAAAAACCTAAGAATTACAGTTGATCCAGGTAACCCAAGAACTGTGACAAATAACAATTAATTGTGCTAAGCTACTAAGTATGGAGCGGTTTATTACATAACAATAGATAACTGGAAAAGTATAAAAGCTGTATAGAACTCCAGTTTCCCCAAACATATTTCTCAACTGGGTTCTATAAAATGTTTTTACTAGTTTTGTAATAGAGATAATTTTCATAAAGCATAAGTTTTTAACGTTGCAAGCTGTGTAATGCTTCTATTAAAAGCAATTGGCAGTGACTAAGCAGTTCTGTGTAGATTTCATTGTCAGCCACATATAGAAGCAAACACTAGGACTGGGTTCATTTGGTTGAGTGAATTCTCTGTTTTGCAGCATGAAAATATGTTGAAAAAAAGTTATATTTTTTTGTTTTTTTGCTTTTGTAATGCAAGAAGGAAATGATGTTCTGTTGATGGCAATAACCAGTCCTTCCCAAATCCTTTTCTCAATTTCCCACTAATACGTCACCAACTGGTAAAGGGTAATGAAAATCTCTACATTACAATGTCAGTTGGAGGGAAAATTCCATTTCAAGGAAGAAATTATTATACATTCCAACTGAGCTGCATCTACCTCTTTGCCATTGTTGCACCTCTTATAATATATGCAATGTCTACATTAGAAATTAATCATAATGGGACATTTTCTTAATATTTTGTTAAATTTTCCAATTTATTGCTTTGTTATACCTTTCTATTTTAAATTTTATTAGTGTTTTTCTTTTGATCTACAAACATGTCTGAAGATGTGATAATTTTTGAAGATGGAGTATAAAGATGAAAAAAATTTTAGACCTGCCCTAGCAGATAATTCTGATAAAGTTCATGATGAAGATATTGAAAAGATTCCAATCACAAACTCTATTGTAAAATAAAATGGGAACTTTAGCAGTTTAAGAGCTAACAGGCTGTGGTTTTGCACACTGACACACACAGCAGTTCTACTTACTGACATTTAACCATAGAGGCTTGCAGTGGCTAACAAGTACCTATGACAGATAAGTGCAGTAGCTTATGCAGAAAACAAATAAATGGGGACAGAACAATCCCCCTCTAGGCTTAGTGCAGTAAAAGTCTCTAAGCTGTATGAGCTAAGAGTCTCTAGGCTGTTGACAAGATTGCACCCATATAAGGAATGCAGAATATACCCTCCAATAAAATTGCACCAACTCCCTTGCCTTGATAAACCCCAAGCTATTCTTCTCAGAGGATTAATATCCAGAATACACAAAGAACTCAAAAAACTCAATATTTTTTTAAAAAATCAAGTAACTCAATCAGCAAATAGGCATATGAAGTGAACACTTCTAAAAAGAAGTATAAGTGGCCAAAAACTATATGAAAAAGTGTTCAACATATTTACCCATTAGGGAGATGCCTATCAAAACTACACTGAGATTCCATCTCATTCCAGTTTGTAAGCTGCCTGGTACCGTAACCCGGGAGGAAAACTCTCGGAGGCAGAGTAAAGATACTACTACTTTTACTTCTACTTTCTTAGAGAGAGCTTAGAGAGAGAAAGAAAGATTTTTCTTCTTTTTAGAAAGAGTTTAGAGAGAAAGATTAGAGATAGAGAGAGAGAGAGAGCTTAGCTTTTAGAGCTTCTTTCTTCTTTCTTCTTTCTTCTTTCTTCCTCGGAGTCTCTGCCTGACTCTGTCCAGCAATTACTTCTTCTATCTGATTTCTCTTCTGTAACTGCTCTGCCTACGTTCTGGCCGCTCTGATTCTTTTCTTCTTCTCCTACCCGAACTCTTCTTCCGACCGAGCGACGGCATGAATGACTGAATGAATTCATTCTTCTCCTGACTCCGACCGCTTTCACCCGGTTATATACTTTAGCTTTGCAGGTGCCTCATGTGCATTTACAGGTGCGTCACATACATGCTTATTATCAGGTGGAACTTATGGCTTCCAGCTGACCGCAATAGCCATCTCCCTAATTGGGGCTCCTTCACCAGTTAGAAAGGCAGTCATTAAAAATACAAGTAATAATAATTGTTGGTGAGGATGCAGGAAAAGAAATTCTTATGCACTGTTGGTGGTAAAGTAAATTACTATGGTCAGTATGTAAATCAGTATGGAGTTTTTCAAAGAGCTAAAAATAGAACTACCATATGATCCAGCTATACCAAACCTTAGTATTTACCCAAAAGAATTAAAGTTAGCATACTTTAGAGATACATGCAAACTCATGTTTATTAAAGCTCAATTTACAATAAATATCCAAGTTATGGAATCAGTCTAGGTGTCTTTTGGCAGATAAATGAATAAAGAAAATATGGTATATACACACAATGGAGTTTTACTTGTACATAAACAGAATATATTTATGTCATTTTCAGGAAAATAGATGGAACTGCAGACCACAATTTAAAGTGAAATTGGACAGATTCAGAGAGAAAAATAGAATATATTTTCCATCAAATGTAGAAGCTAAAATGAAAAGAAAAAAAAAAAAAAGAATTCCATGAAAGTAGAGGGTGATCTTTAAGGTAGAGAGAGAAGATTGAAGACAAGCAGAGGGGATAGTGTGGGGGGATACTGAAGATGGAATTGGAATTGATCAAACTCTGTGTGTGTGTGTGTGTGTGTGTGTGTGTACATGTCACAATAAAACCCATCATTCTGTATAATTGAGATATGTGAATAAAAAAGACAAAAGCTATAAAAAGAGAAAAAGAAGCTTACTCTATAATGATCAAGGGATATTATTACTATGAATGTATATGCACCTAATGCTGGAGCACCAAATTTTATAAAATAAACATTACTAGAGCTACATAGTGGAGAGGTAGACTCCAAAAGAAGAGTAGTGGAGACTTTTGACCCTCAACTTTCACTGAGGGACTGATTACACAGAAAAAAACAAAGAAGCATCAGAGTTAAACTATACTATGGGCCCAACATATCTAACAGATATTTACAGAACATTTAATTCAATAGCAGTAGAGTGCACATTCTTTTCATTAGCACATGAACTTATCTAGAATAGACTAGTTAAGTCTATTACACCACAAAACCAATCTTAAAAATTCTAAAAGTTGAAATCATCTAATGTCTTTTCTGATCTCAATAGAATAAAAGTAGAAACAACAACAAAAGAAATTTTAGAAATTTAGAATTTATATAAATATAAGGAGACTAAATAATACATTTTGAACAAGCCACTATTCAGCTACTGTATGCAGATATGCATAGGCATTACAGAACAAAGAAAATGAAAATATGACACTCCAAAATGTAAAAGATACAGCAAAAGCAATAGTAAGAGGAAAATTTATTGCAATAAGTGTTTCTGTTTAAAAAAACAGAAAGATTTTAAATAAACAACTAAATGATATAATTAATTCAAGGTTCTAGAAAATTAAGAACAAACCATTGCCAAAATTAATAGAAGAAAATGAAATAATGACAATCAGAATAAATAAATAAAATAGACTAAGAATCAGCACAAAACAGCAATGAAATGAAGCACTGGTTATTTTCAAAAGCAAAGAAAATTGATAAAATTCTTGCTATCTTAACCATGAAAAAAGGAAATAATATCCAAATTAAAAAATCAGGAATAAAAGGAAACATTACATCTGATATCACAGATCTGTCATAAACAATTATAAAATAACAAGTTGGATAACTAAGAAGAAATAGACAAATTTCTGGACACATATAACCTACCAAAATTGAACCATGAAGAAAAATTTTAAAAAATAGGATAGAACAATTACAACTAATAAGATAGAATCAGAAATGTAAAATATTCCAACAAAGAAAAGCCCAGGACTGGATGGCTTCACTGTTGAATTTTCCCAAACTTTTGAAGAGTTTGTGCCAATTATTCTTAAAGTATTCTAAAGGATTTCAAGGGAACAAACCCTTACAAACTTATTATACAAGTCTAGCAGTACTCTGATAAAAAAAAAAAAAAACAGAGAAGGACATAACTAAAGAAAGCCATACACCAACATCTCTGATAAATACAGATGCAAACATTCTCAACACACTACCAGGAAATCAGTCCAATAGCACATGAAAAAGATTATTCACCTTAATCAAGTTGGATTTATATGAAGGGCACAAGAATGGTTCGTCATATGCAGATCAATAAATATAAAACCTTATATCATCAGAATGAAGGATATTAATCATATAATTATCTCAATAGATATAGAAAAATCACTTTCTAAAACTCAATATCTTTTCTTGATTCAAACCCTGAACAAATTTTGTATCAAGGTATCATACCTCAACATAATAAAGGCTATGTATGATAAACCCATAGCCAATATCATACTGAATGGGGACAAGCTGAAAGTGTTTCCTCTAAGATCTGGAGTGAGACAAGAATGTCTACTCTCATTTCTGTCTTTCAAATAGTACTGGAATTTTTAGCCAGAGCAATCAAGCATGAGAAAGAAATACAAGAAATAAAAAGCACAGTAAAAGGAGGGGGAAATTGAGTTATCCCTGATTGTAGATGTTATGATTCTACACATATTAAAATCTAAAGATTCCAACAACACACAAGGGGAACTGATAAATGAATTCAGTGAATTTGATGACTAATCAAGTCAGGTAAATGATAAAGGCAGCTCCGGCCCATTGTGTGGCTTGGGCCAACTGTGCGGCATGGGCCAAATAGGATGCTAACATGGGAGGCAGTGTCCTCGGCCCCCAATATATCACCTGTGATGTAGCAGCCTGAAATTTGGGGGTTGAGGGAAAGATAGTGCAAGTTCCTTCTCTGGAGCAAAGCTATGGTGTAGACTTTAAGAAACTCTCCTATCTGGGTTCCAGGCCTGTCTTTCTGGCTTCTGGTCTCTGTGATGAGGTTGCCAGTGTCCATAGCAAAGTGTCCCATGAGACTTCCATTCACCATTTCTCCTACACAAGGAAGCATCTCTGGCCAGGGACCCAGGTCGCAGTCTGGCAACTTCCACTCTCTCTGTACCACTGTCTCAGGTTTCTGTGTCTAACAGGGTTTCCATCTCTCCATTGCTGGGTTTCAGTGCCACTCACTTTGAAATGTACATATTTATTTATTATTCTCATTCTTCTTAATGGACTAGGAGGTGAATGCTGGGAATCTCTATTTGGTTATCTTTCCTTTATTCTCTTAAATAGATAAAATGTCCTGGTTTCCAGAATGTTTTAGCTTCCTCCCTTGGATCTCCCAGAACTTGCACATTACAAGCCTACAGCAGCTATGTCAGAACCACCTGTGACTACCAGAGTGGAGGAGAGAACCTTAGAGACCAATGCATACATATTTCCAAACAACATTCTACACATGGTAAATGGGTACAATTTTATTTGAAAAATAAATAATTGTGTGAATGAATAAAAATAGTATCAGGCCAGGCATAGTGGAGCATGCCTGTACTCCCAGCAGCTCAGGAGGCTGAGTGTTGGATTCCAGGCAGGAGGCCACACCTCCCCAGGTGCTTTGTTAAAAACTACACCTCCCAAGATCCTCATCGTGACCAGAAAACCTGACCAGCAAATGCCTGTCCACTACCCCCCCTGACCTCTGATAGCCTATAGGGCAAGGACTCACTCCAAGGGGGTTTTATGACCCCTACTCTATTTAAAGCCAGCCCCAGACTAAAATCTCTCTCTGTTCCCGCTCTGCTTCCGCTCGCTCTGGCTTTCGTTTCGTCCGCGCGCGGTTCATCCCCATCCCCCCACGTGTTTCTTTTGGTAATTCAATAAACCCCTTCCCTTTTCCTGTACGATGGTTCCAGCATGCGTCCGACTATCCTGCAAGTTCTCTAACATTTTGGTGCATGGGCCGGGAAAGGAGAAGCGCATCTCTAATCAAAGAACAAAATTTTCTGGGAACACCTTTTCACCCATTCTCCGCCCCTCTGCCCCAGAGCAGCAAGTAACAAAGTTTCCTGGTAACAGCTTTACATGGGTCGGTAAGCCTCCCTCCGGTTCTAGGGCTTTTAACCAGCCCGCGCGCGCTTCTCCATTTGCACCCCCCCAGCGCATCTTTGCGCCTCTCCACTTGCCCTCCAGTCCACTCTGTCGACACCCCGCGAGTTTGCGCGCTTCTCTGGCCGCGCCTGCCCCTCGGTTTGCTCCCACGCATGTCCCACTCCCGCGCACGTCCGTCCTGGTCCACTCCGGGTCAACGAGTCTGGGCCGCGTGGTAGGCCCGCGCCCTTCCCCCTCCCCCCCGCTGCCGCGGCAGCCACAGCCGCTGCTGCTGCTGCTGCTGCTGCCGATGCCGCTTCCGCCACACATTCCTTATTTCGTCCCCAATGGCTCCAGCAGCGGTGCTGGGAGAGAATTACTCCTGGCCCCAGCCGTTCCCGTACCGTCCCTCCCAGACCCGCCTGATACTCTGTCCCCCCGCATTCAGTCCTCCCCTGACCCGTTCGAAAAAGCAGGCAATTCTTTATTCAAAATGCAAAATTTCTCGGGCTCCAGTCCATCCTTAACTCTGCACGCTTCCCCCTTCTCCCTGCCAGCAAATGGCGGCCACCGCTGCAGCCCTCTGCTCTCTTACATCTGGCACCTGACAACCCGTTCCACCCTCTGATACCCGAGCGTTTCTTCCTGCATGGGCCAAATCCCACCCCCTCCCTGCAGCCGACAACATGGGTGCACTTTTCCTTTGTTTCAACATCACAACTTCTCAGCCTCACGCCAGCCTCTTTCCCCCATTCCAATCAACAGGTTCTGCTACTTAGCTCCCTCCCCTTTCCTCAGATCCGCCGTGTTTTTCCGCCCTTCCTTGATCCGCCATCTTCTATCCCAACCCACGTGATTCCCTCCGACTGCCTTCCAAGCCCGGCAGGCCAGCCCTTGCCCTGCCTTATAGCAGCACCAGCGGCAACCGCGAAACTCTACCCTCCCCCCAGCCTCCCAGAGCCGCCTGCTCAGTTCTCCCTAAATCCTTCCCTTAAGTCTATCTGGCTCCGATGAACCAGACCTCGCCATTCCGTTCCAAGCAGACACTGCCTTGCGCGACCCTCCCTCTGGCTTCCTGCCCTAGCGCAGCTGGCCTTATCCTTCACCATTTACTCCCTCTGTCCTCTGCTCTCTCTCTCTCTCTTTCTCATTCACGTGAGACACAGTCCCTCAGTTCCCATTCAGAATGGGAAATACAATCAATCCGCTCTTTTTCAGCCCCTGCTAAAATCACCTTTGCCTCTTTAGCTCTTCGCTTCCCCTTCCAAAGTGCGCAATAAATAAAGGTACCTTCAAACTTCAAACTTAATTCGCAAGTTTTTTCCAGGACTTCTCTTCAGCAAAGAAAATGACTGATACTGTTCAGTTTCATATGTTGACACATGAGATTATTCATTTGTAACTAACTTTGTTTGTTAAACGTCTAATTAATTTACAAGGTTAAAATACTGTTAAATATCAGATGTGTGTAATTTTATATACAAAGGTTTATAAAAGATTGCTATGTATGCAGAGGCTCAAAGGTTTCTATTCCAGCTAAGAGTACTATAAATAACAAAATATTTTTATTAAGATAAAATAATTTGTCTAAATTCAAATTATTATAAGGATTGTTTCAAAGGATGAACAGAGAAAGGAGTTAACACGTGAGAGAAATAAATTAGAAGGTTATAGCTGTGGAAACCATACTCAATAGAAGGAAAAAGAAATGTTTCAAGATAAGAATGTCTTATAGTGAAGTAAATAAGAGGGTTTATGTAAGTGATGTAAAGGCCTGTGTAAGTTGGTTAAATAAGTGTGTGAAACAATCAGCGAAAGCTATGTAATTTATCCATAATGTTGTGTTTATTAATTTTCTTTCTTTTGAACAAGTAATCTTAAAAATTGAAAGTTGTATAGCAATGGTTGAACAACAATTATTTCAGAATATCATGTTCTCTCTTTAGGAGCTAAACTTGATTTATGGAAATATCAATGTAATTGTAATATTTTGTCAGCTAAATGCTATCAGCCTTTCTTTAACAGAAATCAACTTCAAAACTTAAACACCTGACCTTCAAAAACCATCAAGACAGATAGGTACCACAGACCCCGGCTACTGTAAGTTTATAAACATTAAAATTAAAGCCCAATGTTCTCAATTTAAGATTAGCTTACTGGACGTCTAAGATCAAAACTTTTAAATTAATCAAAAAGGGGCCAAGAAGACCAGTATTTGGTTCTTGTCCCAGAGTCTGCCTGTGAGGGAAGAGGAAACATCTCTACAGAGCTTTGCATCTCTGGGTCACATGATCTCCCGATAAGGGAGATAAATGAGACCGATAGAGGAAAAAGCCAATCAGTGCACTTGCTAAAAGGAGGGTCCATAAAAAGGGAGAAACATTCCTAATGCTTCTGAAGGAAGCCACAAGGTCAAGCAAGACCTGGACCCATCCTTACAGAAGGCACCGAGCACAAAAGCTGCTCTCAAGTTTCCCCAAGATTCCCATCAAAAACAGCTGACTCTTACCAATAGTCAAAACAAAAGTCAGTTTGACAAACTTCATCCTAGACATCCAGTAACAGTTAAAACAGATACACAATCATTTCTGGACATTTTAGAAGTAAAGGTAACTTCAGCCCTAAGTAAAATGTTGTGTTTACATCCCTGATAACCCTATACATGTTTAAAATTTAAATCATCTTCATGGTATACATTGACGTTTCAGATGCTGCAACATTTCTTCGGTACTCATGTTTTTTGTTTCTCTAATAGAAGCTTCCGTTCCTGATGACTTCCGTCCCCCAGGCTTCAATCTGACCTAACTTCTACAAAAGGAACTCCAAACTACTGCCCCCATCACTTCGCCCCTGTTCAGCCTGAAGAAGCCAGATTCGGTCATCGACCCATTCCCTTACAGTAGTAAGGAGTTCCTAAGGTTAGAAGGGAAGTGAAGCCAAAATCTCATAGACAGTCAACATATATAGGTAAATCGAGTCAGGTCGAAAGCCAATTTTGGGAAGTTGGGAAACTGTCCCCTGAGGGATTGAAATGCTGATTCCCTCAGAGCCCTTCGTCCACCCTTAACAACCTGCCCCAACCTGTTGCCAAGGTAACCTATCTCAGGAATTGCCCCTCCTTGCAGGGAGCTATCTCAGATCTTCTGCAGAAATGTTTTCTCAGATCCACCCATTTCCCTTCTTCTCTGCAGCCCCTCCTTTCCACAGCTCGTGAGTACTCTTGCACTCTTCTAAACTTTCTTTCCTCTCGTGGGTATCGTGTTTTCCCGTCTAACTTGCTCAGACCCAGGTGGTTTACCTAAGAGTTCAGACTTCCCATCAGTCGAGGGCCATTACTGTAGACAGAGAGGCTCTCATCAAGGCCCTTCCATGTCCCAAGACAAAGGAAGAGATTCTTCTCTTCCTAGGCCTAGTGGGATACTTCCTGTGCCTGGATTCCCAATCTCTCTCTTTATGCAAAGCTCCTATATGAGGCAGCTAAGGAGATTGAGGGAAAATTCCTTCCTGACAGCATTCAGGCCGAGTTTAAACATCTGCAGCAGGCACTGTCACAGGCCCCAGCTCTTCACCTCCCAGACCTTCTTCAGCCATTCACCCTTTATGTCCATTAAATGAAGGGTTTGGCTTTCAGTGTTCTAGGCCGATACAAGGGCCCCACCTTTGCCTACCTTTCTAAACAGCTTGACCCCACCGTTCGTTGATGAGCCCCCTGTCTTCGGGCTCTGGCCACTGCTTACCTACTTCTACAGAAATCTAAAAAGCTAAATTTGGTGCTCATGTCACTATTGCCTCTCCTCACCATTTAAAGACTAATGTATAAGAGCCTTCAAACTCTCCTGCCCTGTCGCGCTCGGCTCCTCAACCTCGTTCCAGTCCTGCTCCTCTTTACACCCAGTTTTCCTTCTCCCAGTCTCCTCAGAGCCCCCAGAACATGATTGTATAGAGATGCTTCAGGCTTTAAAAACTCCTGCAAGTCTCTCTTCTGCCCAAACTAATAGGGATCTCCCATTGTCCTTCACAACAAAGTGAAGACTCTCCCATAGTTCAGGGAAACATGAAGGCTGAAGCAACACTGTCTTCTCCTTCTCTTCTGGCTTCAGTCCAATCTACTACCCAGGCCCCCACATTCCCTGCCATACAATCAATCCTCTCCTATCTCCATTCACTTTTCCATCCTATTCCAAGGGCATAAACCTTCTGGAATTGCCTGACTCAGCCTCCGCTCACCTTTTCAACCACAATATCATTAAATTTGGTGTCATTCCGGCAACATTTGCCTCTCAGCTAGAGACGGATACAGAGGTTCCTTTCCGGCCCTTTGGCCTACTCCAGAATTGAGTCTCTCTCTCTTTCCTGTCTGGGACAGGACACGAAAAACCCTTGCGCAAGGTGGCTCATAGTCCTCCGATATCTTGAGACTCTTCTCATGATCCCACGTCTGCCTGGCTCCGGTGACAACCGAGTCACAGACCTGGATCTCCCTCTAATACTTATTTTGAAAAGGATGCTTTTCAAAATATTGTATTACTTATTTTGAAAAGGATGCTTTTCAAAATATTGTATTAGTCATTGGAACTTCTTAATCCATCCCGGCTGACACCCCTCTAAAGTCCCTTAGAAAATTTGTTTTCAATTTCTACTAGCGGTCGAAAGAATGGGCAAAGATTCTTTTATATCCAAGCTTCCTTCCTCCTCTGATCAAACCCAATTCAGTTGTGCTCGTTGCACTAGTTACCCAGAATATATCTACTTCCCTTAACATTCCTCGGCATTTTTACATCCCGTATCACCCAATGTCTTCAGGGAAGGTAGAGAGTAATAAAACTCTTACTTCCCCTGGCCTTCTTTAGGCTCCGAGTCCTCCCAAAGAAACCTTCATTGCTATCCCCTTTTGATGTTATGTTTGGGCGACCAGCTCTTCCACTTGGAGTTTCCCCAACTTAAGGATACCTACCCAAAGATCTTTCTTTTCCCATCTTGTCCTTCATCAGACATCAGCTATGGAAGTGCCAAGATTTCATTCTGCCTGACCCAGGTAGACTCACTGCTTCATTCCCATTAATACCCGGTTCTTGGGTATATTTCTCCCCTCCCCAGGACACAGGAACAATCTCTTTTGTCCCAAAGTGGACAGGACCTTTCCACGTTGTGCTGTGCACACCCACAGCTGCTAAACTTCATTAAACCTCAGAAAATTTGACTTCTTAGATTCATATTTCCAGACTGAAACCAGCTGATCAACCAACTGAAGATCCACAAAAAGACAACTACTTCAGTATACTTGTTCTCCCATTCCCACCGGTCCCTAAAATTCGTTTCTCTTGTGTTCCTGATAACGACTCAAAATAATCTTTTCTGTTTTTCTCGTTTTGAACCTTTAACCAGTTTTTCCCAGGGACTATCAACTGTTAAAAAACCAACGAATGACTCTCCAACCAGAGACCCCTGCTGAGTCCTGCCCTTATGCTGCCACCAGACGCTCATTATGATGTGCTTCGCACTCTCCATTGGCCTCTTCACCGTAAGCCCCACCTGGTGGAACACAGGCCTATGGAAAATAATCCATCTCACCTTCTTTCCCTTTGTTGCTTCCATAATAGTGTTACCTGCAAACTCGCAAGACCCACAATTTCTACATGTTCTCTGGCTGACTCCCTCAGTGACTTTCTTCAGAAGCCTGGTTTGACACCCTCACCAATCTTTGGCTTCAAGGAAAACTTCATCCATCCCATACCTGGACAGATTCATCTTTCCACGCCTACCTCCTGGGAATTTTTTCACCCTCAAGCCTGACCTGCCTGCCCACATCTCCCCCCCCCCTCAAAACTACCCCACATCGCCCCATTTCAGCTCCGAAGCAGCCAGATCGAAACACGACGCCCCACTTCCTAAGAAGACAAAAAAGGGGGGAATGTTGGATTCCAGGCAGGAGGCCGCGCCTCCCAGGCAGGAGGCCACACCTCCCCAGGTGCTTTGTTAAAAACTATACCTCCCAAGATCCTCAGCGTGACCAGAAAACCTGACCAGCAAATGCCTGTCCACTACCCCCCCTGACCTCTGATAGCCTATAGGGCAAGGACTCACTCCAAGGGGGTTTTATGACCCCTACTCTATTTAAAGCCAGCCCCGGACTAAAATCTCTCTCTGTTCCCGCTCTCTGTTCCTGCCGCTCTCTGTTGCCACTCTGCTCCCGCTCGCTCCGGCTCTCGTTCATCCGTGCGGTTCATCCCCATCCCCCCACATGTTTCTTTTGGTAATTCAATAAACCCCTTCCCTTTTCCTCTACGATGGTTCCAGCGTGCGTCCGACTATCCTGCAAGTTCTCTAACACTGAGACAGGAGGATCACGAGTTCAAAGCTACTCTCAGCAACGGCGAGGGGCTAAGCAACTCAGTGAGAACCTGTCTTTAAATAAAAAATACAAAAAAGGCCTGGGGATGTGGCTCAGTGGTTGAGTGCCCCTGAGTTCAATCCCTGCCATAGGGGAAAAAAAAGTCTTATACTGGGAGTTCAAGAATAACAATTTGTGGTTTACTGATGCCAAATAAATTTAATATTGAAACCTGATAAACTCCTCTAAATTGCTTTCTATTGTAGTTGGTTCTGCTAACTAATCCAGAAATACCAAAAAGATTCAATCCACAAAGAGGAGTTATTGGTCTGTTTAGCACAGTTCTAATTTCAACTAAAATATCTCTATTTTTTTCCATTGTCATTCCTTAATAAACTTCTCTCATATCTTCCTAATTTTTTTTAAAAGACTGATTTTTTTTTTCCCCTGAGCTTTTGCAAAGATGTCCTTAGACACTACTTATCAACAGAGATTTGGCTCAGGAGTGCAAGGATTGAGGAGTATCCAGGGGGCTCGGAAAATGATTACCTGAAGTCTCTCCCAATCACCTAAGAGATAACAAAGAGGTAGCAGATTTTTGAGGTCTGTTAAAACACAATTTACATGAAATAAATTCCTGCTTCATCTATATCCTAACACTTCTAGCAAGTTTCTCAATGAAGATTTATTAATCATACTATTACAGAAAAGGGTCATCCTCAGAGCCAACGTGATCACAGAGGTCCTCAGTCACCAATTCTTTGTGATCACGACAGAAGGATTTCAGAGTAGTTGCTCAGAGTAGTGGGCAGGAGTTTATTAGGAATGACAGGAAAGGGGAAAAGGCAACCTCATGAGGGAGAGAGAGGACAACACACCCCTCCTGACCTCCTGTTTAATTGGGTGTTCCAGGGAAATTTCCAAATAGTCCCACCCAGGTCCACATCTTAAATTTTGACAGACAAAACAATTGCATCAGACTTCCAAGTTCCCACTGCACATGGCCATACCCCACAGAGGGGAGATTTCACTATTATAACGACATGCTAAAGATCTAAGGCAACTCTGGTCACCTTGAGCCATGCTGACTGATTCTAATTGGAACTCATTTTTACAGATTTTAAAGTTGGGGCTTTGTTTCTAATTATCCTGTCTCCTTGCATCCTGGAAGCTAGTCTGCATAAAAGTAAAAAAAAAAAAAAAAAAAAAATCACCCCTTTTGGGGTAACTTGTGATCTTCTTATAGGCAGACAGGAGCCTTTTGAGCCTGAATTTCTCCTGCAGTTAACAGGTTGCTTGCTGAGGGATGTAGCACATCCTATTGACTGAAGCCAGGCAGGGCCAAGTGACCTCAGGCAAATTGCCTTTCAAAAGCAAAAGAAAGGGGGTGGAGTGTGCACAGAAGGTCCAGTTCACAGAACAATACCCCAACATTATGTCTCCATCTATCAATAACATGACCATCATTTTCTTCAGTTACCTTCATTCTAATGGAAAACCTTTCAAAAGAACATAACTTCTTAGAGGGAATATGAGACAGGAAGTATCTGGGGTTGGGATCAAAATCCCACCCTGCAATGAACTAGCTGTATGACTTAGCCAAATTTTTCCCTTCTCTTGGCTTCTCAGCCCACTCATTTGTAAAAATGTGAACATGAACATAACATCCCAAAGGTTTGCTCCTACTCTATCTTCCCAGGAATCGGAAGGGTTACATTAAGCCAATGTAACAATCAAGTAGAAAGTTTATCCTCTTAATAAATATATGATATGGTGTATAGTCATTTATTAAAATACTATGGAGCTAAAAGGGGAATAAAATATTAATACATGGAATATGGACTGATCACAGAGGTATATACATTATCATGTAAAGGAAGCCAGATACAAAATAATATTTATTATATGACTTTTTGTGTAAAGTTCAAGAACAGATAAAAGTAAGTGATGGGAAAGGAAATCAGAACACTGATTATCTCTGGAGTGGGTTAATTGATATTTAATGTGAAGAACAAGGCAGAGAACATTCTGTCAGAGTGGAACTATTCTTTATTGTGATCAGGATGGTAGTTACATTGATGAGTACACATAGAAGTAGTTTTTGAACTGAAGCTTCATATTAGTACAACTTCCATAGTTTACCATATGTGCATAGTTTACCATATGTGTGTTAGTCAGCTTTCCATTACTGCAACAAATACCTGCTATAATCAGTTTATATCAGAGAAAATGTTTATTTTGGCTCACGTTTGGAGGTTGCTGTCCATAGCTGATTGTTTCCTTTTCTTTGGGCCTGTGGTGGCACAGGACATATGGCAGGAGCACTTGGTCCCCATTCACCTAATGGCTGGGTAAGAGACAGAAAAGGAGAGGAAAAAATGGGTCCACCATTCCCTTCAAGGGAAACTGCCACCCCCCATCAGAAAACTTTCTGATAGGCTCTACCACTTAAAAGTTTTCACCATCTTCCAAAACTGCAGCTCCGAGGAACACGCCTTTAGCAAAAGGGTCTGTGAGTGATATTTCAGTCCCAAACTATAATATCATACCTATTTATATTTTAATAAGATAAGCAAAAAGAAAAGTAAAATTTGCCTTTGATTTAATTTTGGAGATAAAATTACTTAAGTAGTTAAGTAGTTTAAGAAATTAATACAACATATACATGTCCACATTCTTTATAAGCAAGGATGGTTATTGTAACATTCTCGTAATAGTATAAAAATTAGAAAGCATCTTGTAAATTAATTTTCTGGTATTTTCTAATAGTTCTTTGCACTCATAACAATGAAACAATGAAATACATGCTGATATGGAAACGTGTCTAAGGTGGTAGTTTAATAAAAAACAAACCACCACAACCAATAACAACAATAAAGTCCACACTACAGAGCGGAAGCATCCATGTACCATGCCACAATGTGTTTTACAAAAGAACATCTCTACATTTGTAATTATATGTTCATGAAATATTCCTCAAAAGATGAATACTTCAGTTTTTTCTTAAGGAAGGTCGTCTGGGAGTTGGGGGTTAAGGGACACCTGTTTTTCATTTTATATACCTCCATGGTTTGAAGTTATATTTACGAGTATGCATTTCCCCACCAAATCTAGTTAATGATAGCTAGTCCCTTTGAACAACTAGGAAAAGTCCAGGTCACACGCCTAGGTTCAAAGTGAAAGAAGTCATCACTCTGGAAAATTAGGATGCAGGCATGAACAAGGAGTCTTAGTGAGAGTTAGGAGAGACATTGGATGAGAAAGGAGATTTAAGAGATATAGGAATGTGATGGATAGTATGATATGTCTCTCCTTCCCTGAAAGGCACTGTTTTTCCTTTAAAGCCTAATGAAGATTTTTGAATGGAGATTATTAGCTGGAGGAGTTGGGGAGGAGTGGGAGAAACATCCCTGATATTTCTGTTGTCTAAATCAAATGATCAGAATTTTATTTCATATTTACCTAGTCACAAAAATGAGAGTTTGGGGAGAGATAAGGGGGAGAAGAGAAAAAGAAAAAAAAAAGACAGAAATTAAACATAAAAGTCATCAAATATAGAAATAAATTACTTAAGAAAAAACCTATTCAGAGCCAAGCAAGATCTAATCAAAATGTAAGTACACTCATGCTGAGCAAAGAAAGGAACTAAACTGGACTCATTCTTAATAGATGGTATGTTTCTGGAAACCTATTCATTTCTTTTAGGTTATCCAATTTGTTGGAATATAATTGTTCATAGTAATGCCTGGGGGAGTCAGTAGCCTGGAGAAAGAAAAGATACTTACCAAAAGGGAAAGTTTCAGTTAAAAAAAATAGGTTTAGTGATCTAATTTAGTCACAATAAATAATAAAATATAATAATAGTCCAGTATATATTTCAAAATTGCTAAAAGAGTAGATTCTAAATGTACACACCACAAAAATATAAGTATGTTAATTTGCTTCATTTAATAATTAGGCAATGTAAACATATATTAAGGCATTACTTTTTATCACATAAATATAATATGATTTATATCTATCAATTAAAGATGACATTAAAACAAAAAACAAAAAAAGAGAAAGAACTAAGGTTCAGAAAACACATTCCTGTCGTTTTAGAATTAGTAAGGAGAAGAATGAACTGGTGCAGAGATTAGAAGATCCAAATGGCATTGTAGGGAATGAGTTTGCTGCTGACTCCGTCTTTATAGAAGTAAGTTTAGAGAAAACATGAGGAAAAGGATACTGGACAGTGGGAGAGAGTAACATGGAAGAAAGGGGATGCTTTGTAAGGAAGTTGCCTGAGCCTGAAGTGAGCCAGGTTCCACCAAGCAGGCATGATGAATGACAAATGGGTGGAAGTGCTTAGGAGGTGTGGATCATCCATAGAAGGTGGGTGGCACAGTCGGAGGAGGGTGAAGGGCATCCAAGGAGAAGAATCATCAGGGAGAAAGACTTCTCAGATTATTCAAGGTATATTCTTATTTGAAGGAAAAACTTTAAGAAACTTTAGCTTTTGCAGCTTTGAAGAGCTACAAAGCTCTTATTTAGGGCAGGGCACAGAAGTTAAGTGATAAATAAGGAAGTGCAATAGGATATTTTCCTAGTAACTCCTAGGTTTGTAATTTGAGGAACCTGGTAGTTTCTATGCTAATTTTTATCTAATGACACAATGATGGTGCTTGGTGTCAAAAACATTCTTAGGTCCAACAATATATGCCACGAGTGGACCATTCTCTAATGCAGTGTTCTGTCACTTCATTTTGTCACATTCATTCCCTATGTCAGTCATCATCTAAATTTACCTCTAATATATACTTGCAAGTTTCCCTGGTAATCACCTTCTCTGAAGGGCCATGCAAGATCCTTTAATCTTCCTGAAAGCTTGCCTTTCCTCAGTCATAATTAAATGATAATTTTAAAGCCCTACATGATCCCAGCTAAGAAGAGGTAGGTAATAAAATGAGTAGATTTTTGCTTCTGATACCTGAACTTCCTGCTGGACTATATCTAGATTAATCTAACTTTAGAAGGGGAAAAAGTATCTTTTGTAGATAAATTTATAAAATATGGTTATCTAGAACATAAGAAGTTTTTGATGATAATTATACTGTTAGTAATTCCTTCTGAAGTTAAAATTTCATGAAAAAAATTTTTTGATTTTTTTTTTGATAGGAAATATAATCTCTACATATACATATGATCCAGATCTCACTTATATATTTGACCCAGTGGTCCTGGGTTTTTCTGAAGAATATTAGAGACAGATTTAATGTACATAGGAACCCAACACATGCAAATTGCTCATTTCTTCCTTGCTCAGGTGAGCACATACAGTCAGAGGTCAAACAACACCGTGAGGAGAGTCATATCCCAGATGTAGCCAGATATATCCTCTTGATAATACAGTAAGTTCAGTAAATATTAATAAGTCCATTACATTCTGACAGTTCTGACAGTATCACACTGAAGTGGAAAAAAAAAAATTGTGGATTTCAGTCCAAATGTGGTCAGTTTGAATGTTTGCCGAACTCTGTAGACTGTGGTACAGGGCTGAGCCCTCCAAAGCTTCCCAGACATTCCTTGGGGGTGACTCACTGGTTTTAAGTGTCACTAACTACCTGCCTCACTGATTCTTTTCATTTCTATATAGAAAACCTATGGATCTTTGGGGAAAGGTGAGAAACGAGTTTCAAAAGAGGCTTTAACAAGTGAATGGCACAAAATTTGCCCAGTGGAGGAAAAAAGGCAATAGGGAAAGTAATTAAAGCATTTAGAGATTCATTTAATTTACCAGGCTAAATAAAGGAGCCATGGGTTGAGAAGTATCATGGTTAACATTATGCAGGAACACTGCTGCTTTCTTTTCTTTCTTCTCTGGAAATGAACTTGGATCATTTCTCCAGTTACTTGACAGAAGGTGGTACTTGTGAGAAATTACATGCTATTGAGATGTGCTGCATTGTCGTTGAGAGGTGTGATTTGATTTAAAGTAAAGGAATTCAAAGAGAACTTTTCACCTAGACTCCGACCTAGATCTCACTTACAGATGTGACCCAGTGGTTCTGGGTTTTTCTGAAGAATATTAGAGAAAGGTTTAATGCACACAGGGACCCAAACACTTACAAATGACTTAGTCATTCAGAAAGGGGAGTCTTAGAAGTTGTGTGATGAGAGTGCTCCTCTTCTTAGAAGTCCAATTATTGGCAAGGCAGTGCATACTGAGCTTAGCTCACAGCATTCTTTATAATATTTCCAATTATATCCTTCAGCGTTTTCACTCTACTAACTGCATAGAGTCCAAAGCCTTCAGTATGGCTCCTGACTCCTCCACGCAGCCTCCTTCCTCCAACTCCCCCCCCCCAACAAGAGGTAAGGCACTGTGATAAAGAAGGCACTGTGATAAGGAATGCACGCAGTTCTGCAAGGCTTTAAGAGGCACATGGTGGAAGATGCTTGGGTCCCCTCATCAGGAGCTGCCCCTTTCCTTCAGCACACAACCCAGTCTCCGTCTCCTCAGTGAAGGCAACGTTTATCAAATCTTATACATTTTGTTCGGTTCCTATGACTCCTATAGGTTTTATGTCACTGATCACATTTAAATGGTTCTGTTCCTGAACCAAACCTTAAGCTCCTGCAATATAAGAACTGTACCATCTTACATCCCTCAGAGTATGGCAGTGCCTCAAACAAAATATCAAGTCCATTTATTTTTATAATTTATTTTTTAAATGAGTTTTCATCTTTCCCTGTAAGGTATTATAGGCAGCCTCTAAGATGACCTCCAATAAACTCTGCCTCCTGAATCCATGTTCCTGTAAAATCCTCTCCTCTTGAATTAGATTGAATGACTCAAGTCCAGTGAAGCATAAGGAACAAAAAATGTCATTTCCCAAGATTAGATTACAAAAAGACTCTGATGCCCATATTGGCCACTGTGCTTGTCAGTTTTCCATTGCTGTGACAAAATGCCTGAGGTAAACAATTTGAAAGGAAGAAAGAGTTAGCTCACAGTTTCAGAGGTTTTAGTACATGGTCACTTGGCTCCATTATTTCTGGACCTGTAGTGAAACTGAACCTCAGGGGAAGGAGTGTGTGGTGGAACAGAGCTGCTCGCCTCATGGCAACCAGGAAGCATTGAGTGAATATTTGAAGTTATTTGAAATGACAAAATGTAGCCTTCCAGGGCACAGCCCCAATGTCCATTTCCTCCAACAAGGCCTCATCTCTCATAGTACCCACCCATTCCCAATAGCCCATTAAGCTATGAATTCATAAATTCATAATCTATTGATGAAGTTAGCACCCTTATGATCCAATCATTTCCCAAAGCCCCCCAGATCTGAACACCATAATAACCAAGCCTCTAACACATGAGTTTTGGAAGATAATCCAATCCAAACCTAACAGTCATTCTGGATCTGTCTCTTTCCCCTTGTCCTCTCTGAGGAAAGTCAGTGGCTACATTATGACTGTACTTTGGGCAGGTCCATGTAGTAAGGACCCAAAGGAGAATTCTGGTCAGCAGTCAGAGAAGATATGAGGTCATTAGTCCAGTATCTAGAGAACTCAAATTATGCCAACTCTTGTTTATGGGCAATGCTTAGAGCAGATCACTCCCAAGCTAGGACTTCAGACAAGACTACAATCTCATAAGAGACCTTGGGTCAGCCACCCAGCCAAGTTATGCCTTCATTCATTAAAACAAACAGTTTTAAACTTCTTGGTTTTGTGGTAATTCATTATATAGCAAGGGGATAATTAATCCAGGGATTAATTATTAATAATTAATCCAGGGATTAATTATCATTACACTAAATATTAACACTCCGAATTTGAGTTTGGTCCTATATAACAAAACGTTTTTTAAAGCACAAAGATGCTTTGCACTTTTTTTTTTTTTCAATTTTGTTAATTTCCACTTAAGGTCAAGAAAAATGCATTACTTGCCTATAGTATAGAAAGAACTGTTCAGGCTTCTGGTAATTCAACAGAAACACGTTCTGGTTCCAATTTGTGGTGTTTTAGCATGTATTCAGTCACCCCTCTAACTGATAACAATGATAAATGATAAGTAATAAGTGAGGGATAGGGAATATTTGAAGTTATTTGAAAGCACAGAAAAGTGACCAAAAACAGAAACTGCAGAAGATTGGAACCTTGAAAAGCATCAGGAGAGCTATGTTTATATTCCTTTTCCCTCAAGGAAATTCCTCAGTTAGAATGAGTTTATAACTCAAAATGCTGGAACCCAAAACAGAAGCTAGAGTTTTACCAGTATGCTGAAGGAAGGAGAGATCAGGCTGCCCATGGGCCCCAACCTGTGGTAGAAGTGTGGTCCTGGAAGGAAGGATATCACAAAGTTCACATGCCCAGAATATAGACATGATTTTAAAAATGTATTTTTACAAAGTCAAACTACTCGATTTAAAAAAAAAAATGATCAGAATCCCAGAAGCTCAGGAGGCTGAGGCAGGAGGATTGTGAGTTCAAAGCCAGCTTCAGCAAAAATCGAGGCGCTAAGGAACTCAGGGAGACCCTGTCTCTAAATAAAAATACAAAAAAATGGGCTGGGGATGTGGCTTGGTGGTTGAGTGACCCTGAGTTCAATCTCCAGTAACCCCCCACCCAAAATAATGGTCAAAGAACTTGGAAACAACTCCAAACATCACATGTGCGAGAAAGATCTGTCCATTTCACTGTATTTATGTTTTCACACATTTTTACAATAAGAAAGAGAAAAAAAGAAAAGCGTGCACAATTTCTATTCATGTGAAGCTTATGTTTTGCACTAATGTGAGTTTACATCACTGGGTAATTAGTAGTGTGAGGAGTGAGATGTGAGCATGAGAATGGGTGGAATACGGCAGAGGAGGTAGATAAGAGTGGAGTGGGGGCATAAGCAAGAATGCAGGGCACCTAGAAGAACACTGAGACACCCAGCAGAGAGGATGCCACTGTAATGCTACGTGGCTCTGGAGAGCAAGAGGGCTTTACCAGGCTTTTCTTATAAGCCCACAGTCACCCAGCTTCATGTAGACCTTATGCTGTGACTTTGGCTTCATCTTGTAGGCAGGGAAGTAGATTGTATGTCTTTCCCAGTGAGTGTTCACAGTGCACATCAAATCTGGGGCAGGTGGGAAGGTTAGCCCCAGCAGGAAGAAGGATTTTAGTCTTCATGTTACTTAAATTTACTGGTGCATTATAATAACAACAGAAAATTGACTTTCAGTCAGTTTTATTATTGCTTTTAAATTCTCTACCAAACACACCCTCCTTGTTCTCTGTGAGAGAGCAGGTTTCTTCCCAGGCCATCTCTTCCTTCCTACAGCGTTGCTTGGCTCCCTTTGTTAGACCGGTTGGGCTGAAAGATCAGACGCCCCTCTTTGCTTGCCACCATTGCCTCTGAAATCCCTAACATTTTCAGATCCTTTTATTTCACCTTCCTCCATCGGCACAATGGAAAGAATGCTAAACTGAGACTCAAGAGACCTGAGAGTTATTATTCTGTGTTTGCCACATAATCACATGTGTTAAATGGGATAAGTATATGGAACTGAGATCACATTCTCCTTTGAAATTTAAATGAAATTGCTCAAGCTCACTAACCCACAATTTTGCCATTTTTGTGAATTCCTGAGGATTTAGTTCCTTATAATTACATCTGGGTTTAAGATGCTGCCTCTTTTTGCTTTCTTATTTCACTGTCTTCTTTACTGCAAAGTTGTTTTCTCCTCTGTCTTCTTTGTGCCCCAATTGTGGAAAAACATCCTTTCTTTGATTTCACCAAATTCGCTCACTCAGGGAAGGCAACTGTGTGTGTTAAAATCTGGGACCAGGGAAGAGGATTACAATACAACAATGTATATAATTAAAATTGAATACTAGATCTCCTGATTATTAAGTCCTCCAGGTCTCTGCCCATGGACCTGTTCTGTAGCATGTTTTCACTGGGCACCAGCTCAAAACAAATCTATTAATTCTCTCTCAGTTTCTCAAACTCTCTTCCTAGTAAGGTATCTTCATCTCTGAGGATGTATTTATTTATGTGCTTTTCTAAATGGAGGTGCATCCATCTGCTCTGGATTGTAAACTAAGCAGCCCAGAAAAAAAAAGAGAAAGAGAGACAGATGCTAGACATTCCATTATGTCATTTTTCTTTCCCCCATGTGACCCTGAATTAATAAAATGAAGGTAATTGTTGTCATTGATATGTCTTGCATCATCCCTCAGAAGCAAAAATATTAACATAAATGTCTTTCCTTGCAATGTATATAACAATTTCAGCACATTAAATCCATTTAATTAATTTGTTTCTTTTCTTTATAGAATAATTGTTGTTCCGATTATTTCATCTCCCTTGGCCTTGCTAATTATCTTCACAAGATTCAACAGTTTTTGAACCCACATTATGTATTAAGAAAAGATAAAATGATGAAAAGGTAGGCTCTTTCCTCAAACTATTTATTTCTTACTATATCACATGTAATATTGACCTACCTATATGCAGATAAATACAACTACGTATGTGTGCATGCACGTGTGTGTAAGACAGGAAACAGAAACAGCATGTCCCTATGTGTGTTTTCTAGAATATTCTCCCACCACTAGTTCTACTTCTGCATGATCAAACCTTCTCTGTCTTCCCCACACAAGTCTAATGTAATCTAATTTACTTAAAATCAAACAAACAAACAGTAATAAAACACTTTTGATTATCCATTTTGAAGATTTTTTTCTGAACTTCCATAGCACATTCTTTGACACAGGTCTGCACTCAGTCATTTATTTCAACTCTATCAATTCCTGACTATACCTTCTTTGGGACTACTGGTGATTTGAGGGGAAACCTCCCCATTTGTTTTCTTCCTTGCACTCTTTCCTAGAGTCTGGTACAACACTTGGCCCTTATAGACACTCAACAACTATCTATAAAAAGGATGCATTTCAGTGGACATTAAGAATTTAATGTGCTTCCCTGTGTAGAATTGGAGAATCTTTTCACTCTATTACTTGAAGCATTGACACCAAATTTCATACTTATTTTAAAGTCAATACAAATTCTTTTTCAAATTCTACTCTTTAACTCTTCCAATCAAGTCAAATCTTTATTCCCTTTATTCCTTATTTTTTAACCTTAAAAATATTTTTTTTTTCTAAATGTTCATAATAGATTCTATGGCCAAACTAATTTTCTCTTTTGCTCTCTTAAAAATCTCAGCTACCTCCTTAAAAGAATTCATTGCTTTTTCCTCAGCTTCTCCATTAAGAAATTGCCTGCCTTACCTTCCTAATAATGAATCCTAGCTACAGAATTAATTATTATTTATCCATTCTAATTAATGAAGCTGTAAACAACACAGTAGCATATCTGTCATGCTAGTTATTGTTTAGATTTATTTTTATCTTTTTTGGAGGAAAAAAGGAAATAACAAACTCTATATGTTTAAAATTATATTAGCAATGTGAAATACTATAACCATTACTTTAAAAAATAATGGGAAGGCTAACAATATGCACTAGATTCTCAAGACTCTCCATGGTTCGTTATTATTAAGTAGTTACAGAATTATCAAAAATCATGTTTTAGGATTTGTACATAGAATGGTAATGGCTCAAAAATATGTACTCATTGATGGCATTTCTGAATAAGTATCATAATCCATTGAAAAGTGGTATCATTTACATATGATAAAGTACGAGGGAGTATGCAACTTCCCAGAAAATATTTCACATTAAATAACCCTCAATTCCCTGCATTACTTTGTAGCCATTGAAATATTATACTCTCAAGTCAAGGGCAACATTGGGGATGGGAGGTGCTGGTGATAACCAGAAGAGAACATGAAATAATCTTCTTAGAACTGGTTTATATCAATTGGTTCATGTGATTCTATATTTATCCAGACAAAAAGTACTAGAGTCTCTCACAGCCATTAGAATCCCACATAAACTCCCTAGATCATTGCTTCATAGGTAGGCCACATGCCAGAATATACGTCCCAGACTATAATTTCTGAAAATGAGAAAAGGAACCCGAGAAATGTCTACATCGATTACTGTAGTCGATGTTTTAAATTACTTTTAAGTTGCCTGTAAGTTGCAGTTCCCTCTTCTCAAGTAACTGAATACTGACTCGGGTCTACTAAAAATGTGGGATTGGTTGAGAGAACAAAATAATACTTTACTTCCAGTCACTGCAACCTAGGGGCCAATCCACTTGTTCAGATTCTCTCTCTAACCTGAACGGACACAAAAAAAAAAACAAAACAAACAAACAAACAAAAAAAAAAAAAAACTGTAGGTGCTTAAACCGAAAGTTCACATAGAGTCAGATTTGGAACCCTCGTTTTTTGACCATGTGTACAAAGATAAAAAGCAGACAAAACTAGTCCTGTCCTTGGCTAGGAGAACAAAATAGACATACAAAGGGAGACCTTAGCCCTGAAGGACATCAGATTCTCAAAAGTCATGTCTCATGGTGAGATTTGCTTCTATTTTCTTCAATATAACCTTCTATTTAAGCTTGCCTAAATGTATCCCTATTACCAAAGCATCTTGATTTAAAACACCAGAGTCTGAGATATAGCTTGCTACACGCTGGAGAAAATACATTGCATAATTGAGGCAAATTCCTGGGCCATCTTGATTAAAATATACTCTAAGGGGGGATACTAAATAAGAGACAGATGGTTTTCTTTGATAATATTACATCTCCTCCTTATATACCCAAACAAATACATTAAACAAGATTTTCCTTAAGCATTGTCTCTTTTTAACAAATTAAATGAAAGATTATTCAAATTAATGACTTTTTTAACCAATTAAAGAGAGCAGGGAAACAATTATATCTTTTTGTCCTAACTTTGAACAAACTAGCTGTGTGGCTGTGGGCAGTCACTTTGTCTCACCAGGACTTATTTCCCTCATCTAAACACAAAAAGGTTAAATTAGATGCCATGAAAGATTTCTTCAAGCATTAAAAAAATTATAGTTCTAAATTCAGAGGAGATTACAAATGGTGCTCAGAACAAAATTATAAACAGTTGCAATTAGGTTTTTCCAGGTTTTCAATTAACTTGCTCAGCAATGAGCATTGTGATAAGATTACAATGTAATTGTGATTAATGTTGTAATCATTATGATAATTTTTATCATAATAAATCAGGAGGAGATATCCTACACATACAAAGGAAACAGAAAAGCACAGGTTGCTGCTAATATTAAAAACACCTTTTATTTACTTGTTTTTTTACAACTTAAAATATTTCATATACATTATATTACTAGCTCTCACATCTATTCTATGTACCTTGATAAAATATGCTCACCGTAATAGAGAATATTTGAAAGTAGAATCATGGAAGCTCTCAGGAAGAGGACTTCTACCTTAGGGAAGAAATTAGTATGATTTATAGGGCAGACCAAATAAAGATTCCCAACATTTTAAGTGGGTTTGTAGGTCACAGATCATTTCAAAATCTAAAGAGGGCTATGAAAGCTCACTCAGAAAATGCATATGCATACAACTACTGACACTTAAAGTCCCGACAAGGAACTTCTAGGACCTCTTGTATCCTTTATTGTTTATCCCTGATTCTATGTCTAGAATGCTGCACATCTTGGGAACCCATCAAAGGGAAGAGAAGAAGAAAAAGCTCTCTGATGTCTCCAAGATTAGTTAGAAGGAGGCAATATATTTAATATTTATTGAGTAATGCCTACATGTTAAATACTTTACATCCTTTTCCCATTGAATTCTAACAATATCCCCATAAAATAATTATCTTCACTTTATACTTGAAGTTCAAAGTGATCTAGTAACTTGTCACACAATTTGAAAGCAACAGAGAGAATTTAAAGTCAGGTACCTGGTCTGACAGAATGTATTCCTTCCACTACACCATACCACTAACATGCTAATACACAGTTCAGGGAAAAAAAAAAAAAAAAAAAAAAAAAAAAAAAAAGGAAATGAGCACTTTTATTCTGACTGCTTTTGGAATGATTGGACTTCAGAATCTAGATGGGCAGCTTTGCATAACTACAAAGTTCTTAAATGAGGTGAGAAGAAGGCCAGTAAAGAGTCAGTGTTGTGTTACATTTGAGGCATGATCTGAATTGGGAGGTTATATTTGAGGAAAGTAGCAGGCTAAGGATAGAACAAGACTCAGGTAAGCACATCACAGATAAGCCACTCAGGAGAGATGTTTTATCTGTGACTTAAAAAGAAAGATGTAGGCATTCCCACCAGAGTGAAATGTTGGATGGTGTGCAGGAAAGGGTGAATTTATAACTAGAACTTGTCTTCATATACATAAACTTGACCTCAGGGTTGGAGCCCATCTACAATGTTTGGAAAGTTCACTTCCTGCAATTTGTCTGGTTCTATCCCAGAATCTTTGGGCATAGCCTTACTGTAACTTTACTGAGCCAATTCAATCCCCCTTTAATGGACTCCAAACCATTGTCTTTAACACATTTCCGGGGTCATCAACAACAGCATGTTAGTGAAACTGAAGCACGTTAGCTCTCTGAGCCTCTGAATCTATTCAGCTCATCTGACTGCTAAAGGAAGGAACCAGCACCTTTACTGCAACTTCCAAAGGAAGGCTCCACCCACCACTTCCCATGGGAGTTTCTTCTGAGCTTTTGATGCTACCACTGCTGGGCAAAAAGCCACTTATCCAGGGGCTAAACCCAATAGAATCATGTTTCTCTTCTTTCATGTTTTCACATGATATGCTTCACTCTTGGTCTCTGCTGAAATATCAACTATTTCTCCAACTTGACTGAATGTCAGAATCATCTGGGGAGCTTTTACATATGTTGATTCCAAGACTCTATTCCTAAGGCTTCCAATTTGGCAAATGTGAGCAAGGATTTTAAAACTTATCTACACATGTCCATCCAACCAATCGCCAACCAACTATTCAACTATGCATCCATCCATCCCTCTGTTTTTATTAATCAGTTGGAGTCTCTTCATACTACAGAACCTATAAGTGTAAGTATACAGTTCAGATTTTCTACGGGCAACATCAACAAAGGTTCAAAAATCGATTCAGAATCTAGAATATGTTATAAGCTTTTAAAGATGGACAATAATTTTCATGATGACAGCTTAGAATGAAAACCACATGTGTGTTTGGTAAGATATAAACACATATTCATGTGTTACTCATGAAGTTTGGCACAAGTTGCAACTATTGAAAAGCCACAGCTTCTCTCTCTTCCAGTGAGCAGACCCACCTTGATGCTTTGACTTCTTTCCCTAGGCTCAGGCTGAACTCTCCCTCTGGGCATAACAACATCAGGCAATGACAAGGTAGTCTCATGTTTGAAGCTGATTTCTCCAAGCTATCCTTGCCATTGATGCCCTCATCAATGTCACTTGAACTCTGACTCAGTCAAATCTTCTATGCTTTAATCTCTCTATCAATGAGTGCATCCCAGATTTACCTCTTAATTATCTTTTTCCTATAACCTTGGCTTTATCCATACCCTTTGATAGTTTTTGTTTACTGGGAAGGTACTGCAGAATCTCCTTCCAGCTATGCTGCCTGACCATCTTTACTTCCTCTAGCATTATCAGAGCTGCTTTCCTATATTTTTATTTCAACACATAAACTCAGAAACAGGGGCATCCCAGCTTGATTTGTAAGTATTTCTACAATTCCATAAAGTACAAGGGAAAATCCCTGGGCTTCAAAATTCAAAAAATGATTGTGTAGCAAATATCACCACAGGACTTTGAAATACTCAGATGAAAACCAAAGAATAATGATTCTAGAATTTGCCATTTGATGAACTTATTGAACATGTAAGACATAAGGAAAAGAGATAGAAGAAATTACATAAGTTAAAAAACAAAATTAAAGAAGAAATTAAAGGTCACTTTTAGGATAGAGGCTAAAAAATATAAAAGCAAATAAGAGAATGCCAAAGAAGCAAGCAGTTCCTCTATACTTCAATTAATTAAATTTAGTTAATTCTCTAAGCACAGTGTTATAAGGTTTGGCCATTTTGGAATCATACGGATTACCACATGAAGCTTTTATTATTTCCTTTGTGTGACCCAAATATGCCATTTCCTGATCTCACTAACACATTTTCTTTAAATTGCCTTGCAGTTCCTAGTGATTTTGACTTCAATTAAATGCCAGCAATAATTGACTCCTGGTTAATTCTGAACTTCATTTACAGAAAAGAGATCGATATTGTATGCTGTGTTTTCCGAGAACCACCCTGTCTGTGCTCAAAGGGATCTGGACCTTGCGTCTTGTCCTCAAGCCAGGAATTGGGTTGCCTCAAACCACAATGAAGTAAGAGTCAAGAATAGGAACTACAAGCTAGCTCAGCTCTGCAGAATTTGAGTCTACAGAAGCAGTGTTTCTGACAGAAAAAAAAAAAAAAAAAAAGAGAGAGAGATACCATTGTAGAATTTGTGTTGTTTATTAAATAATTGTGTTTCATGCCTAAAAGCATGTATTTTGAGAATGATTCAGAACAGTGTTAGAATGTGTTCTCAAACTTTGTATTAAAGATAAGCAACATTCTATAATTTCCTAAATAACTCTGTATTATTCAATATATTTCCAAACAAATGCCATTGCTTTATCTTCATGGCAGTTATTTGAGGTAGACAGATTTTGATCGATTGTGTTTTCAAATAGAGAAGCTGAAACAGAATAATGAAAGGCTTGCCACGAATCATTCAGCAGAATATTGGTGGAGCGGGATTAGAAATTACAGAAATTACCTTACAAGTCTGAGTCCTTAGACTTTGTTGTTGTTGTTGTTGTTGTTGTTGGTACCAGGGATTGTACCTAGGGGCACTTAATCACAAAACTACATTCCCAGCCCTTTTTTATGTTTTAATTTGAGACAGGATCTCGTTAAATTGCTCAGGGCCTCGTTAAATTGTTGAGGCTGGCTTTAAACTTGCAATCCTTCTGCCTCAGCCTCCCCAAACCATGGGATCATAGTTGTGTGACACCACACTAAACTAGATCTTTTTTATTATCTACTGTTATTCTTAATTAAATCACAGCATGATTAAGAAGTTATATTTTTAGATATAATTTGCTAGAACAAGGACATAGGCATGCAAGCACTGTGTGTGTACATGTGTATACATCTATACGTATAAGTAAACATGAAATTTGAGAGACAGTAGAGTTGTGATTAAGAATAAAAATTGTAGCCCAAAATCTATAACCTTGGCCTGTGCTTCCATTTCTGCATCTGTAAAATATAGCTAATGATATTTACCTAGCAGGGTTACTATGTGCATTAAAATCAGTTAATACATGTAGAACACATAGAATTTAAAAATAATAGAAACAGTATATGCAATGGCATTTTACTTATAAATGGTACTGATGTAATTATAAATACAAAATGTAATATGAACTTACTTTTAATTTTAAAACATTAAACAGGAAATACTTCAAAGGCACACAGCAATACTGAAAATAATACAGTGGGTGCCTGTATGTCTAAAGTTCAGGTTTATCGAATATTAACATATTGTTACATTTATTGCAGTTTATGAATTGCAAGGAAAATATAATATTACAGATAGAGCTAAGACTCCACCCCTGTTTCTACTCCCTCTCTCAGAAGTAACCACTATGTTAATGTTGATATACATCAATATTAAGCACCTATATTTTTAATATATAAAACCATGGTTTATATATTTTTAATTTACATATATATCATCATACTAAACTATCACTTTATCACTTCAACTATTGATATTTATGTTTGTGTATATTTTGATACATGAAGTTCTTATTGATTCACTTCAATTGCTTTGTAGCATTTCACTTTATCAATTAAACCTATATAATTTTTCATTCTCCTCCTAAGGGATGCCTAGGTAGATTGTTTTCTTTTTTCTATTCAGAACACAATCATCCTTTACACATTTGGAGGAACTTTTCCAGAATAGATATTTAGGTATCTACTATTTTAAATGTCTAATGGAATCAGCCAGCCCCTATAGCTCTCCTAAGTACCTGTTTTCCAAAGTTTTTGTAGCAATCCACACTCCTATCAGCAAAGCTACCTCCACTTATCCATACCATGCTATTAAACTCTTGAATTTTACCAATTGATAGTGCATGAAGTGGTATACAATTACTTTTAATTTGCATTGTCCTGATCACTGGAGGGATGAAGCATCTTTAGTAAGTTCCCTTGTTTTTACACTTACGTCTTTTTGTTCATCTTGTTAAAATGCAATGAGTGTGTAGAGGCAAGAAGGAGCAAACCAGTAAGTTTGCTATGTAAGTGGTCCCTACTTATCCATAGCCTAGAGACACACAGTAATTAAATTGAACTCTACAATTGCATTTATAAATAGAAATATAATGTATAATAACTTACATTGACATCACTGCATTTGTATTAAAATATTCATTTCACAATTCTCATGTATTTATTCTTCCCTTCCCAGAATAATTGGCAAACACAGAGAAAAACAAAAACATAAAATAAGAATAATTTGAAATAATTGGATATATTTCTCTCAAAGTTGAGATGGATGAGAAAACTACCACATGCTTCTCTTGGATAAAATGGCCCTTTAAATATTTAAGTGAGTTATGAGGATGTGAAAAATTCAATTAACAAGCAACAACTAAAAAACAAAGAAAGGCCAAGTATGGCCAGTCTGTCAGCTATTTCTGAGACAGGAAGACTTACATGACAATGAAATAGCTTTTTATTTTTAATTAAGGGATTATCAATCATTTAAGATTTTATTGTGGGAGCATCTTTTTAGAGCAAGACTTCTAACACTGTGTCACATGAAAATTTGAAAATAGAAAATCTTAATTTTTCCATTCACTGTAATTACCTTTGGTATTAATTGCCATAGACATTGTGGGTACCTTGGATGAGAGGTTTCAAACAAGCACAATTACTATGATGGTGCTGAATTTTGTGACATTTCATATTTTTCTCTGATTTATAGACACTTTTAGGTTACCATTAACATGCTTTGTTGCATTCCATATAAAATGAAATGGGATCAATGCACATCTTAAACTCATTATGCTGATATTACAAATGCAAATTGCCTGCTACCTACAGAGTAGTTAAATATCATCCTGCAGTTTCCCGTTACTTATGAACAATTTAGAAATAACATCTGTAATTTTAAATGTGTTTTCTTTATCTACTCAACCTTGCAGTGCTCCCAAATATACGCTGTGTCCTGGAGAAAGACTTGCAAAGTCATACAGACTGACTTCTATGCTTGCTGGATTATTGAATTTAAAAGAAAAATGCAGTCACTTGTCTTGAAATTAAAATACTAGAAAAGTCTGAATAGCTTCATTGTATGTCTGGCACTTATATCTACCTGCTGAAGTATTAACACAAAACCCTGTGGTCCACAATAGGGGCTGCACTTCCAAGAGGTGATTTATAATCTCTTGCAACAAAGCAACAATCATTGAACATCCCTGGCAATCAAAAAGTGTTGCTCTGTGAAATATCTGCCACCAGCAGTCACACAGACAATCAATAAATGAAGACTCATTTGGCCCAATGTGTAACAGCATTTACAGGACCATATAGGCTTTAAAGCATAATTAATGGGACTAACTCTTGCTTGAAATGTCTTAGGACATATATCAAGAATTAGTGTGAGGACACTTTCTATTCTTATTTATGAGGAAAATGTTGGATTTCTTTGCCACTATTGGGTCTCATCTTTCCAAAAGGGTTCAATTACTCAGGGTTCAATTACCATTTGATTTTTCCTCCCCAGGCTTCTCATTTGACCTCTCAGTAACTGAGAATTTATGACCGCTTTGCCATGTCTTTAAATTTCTATCCCTCACTTCTTCCTTACCTATCCACCACTGGATGTACCTGTACACGCTCCTTCCTAGATCTCATCTCCTGACTATGAATTCCAGAGCAACAATTAGCTAATCTGATAAACTCATCCATGCTTCTGTGCCATAGGAAGGACAGTGCAGGAGATGAAAATTGATGACACAGTTTAAGGTTTCTTTGTGTCCTTCTTCCCTGTTTTCAAAAAGAAAAAAAAAAAAAAAGGTGACTTTAATTGAAATTTCAAGCAGAAGAAAGAGAAAAATAGTGCAGGAATAGGTTGGAAGTGGTGCAAGAGAAAGTTAGCACTTTCAGATACAAGAGGCCTTGAACACATTCTGTGGGATACCTCTTCAGTCTCTTTAATTGCAGGTTATACACGAGTGATTCGAAATATAATGCACTATGTAATTCAAAATGCATTATCCTAGCTGGGTGCGGTGTGGTGGCACACATCTGTAATCCCAGCAGTTCGGGAGGCTGAGATAGGAGGATTGCAAGTTCAAAGCCAGACTCTGTAAAAGGAGGGTGCTAAGCGACTCAGTGAAACCTAGTCTCTAAATAAAATAGAAAATAGGGCTGGAGATGTGCTCAGTGGTTGAGTGCCCTGGGTTCAATCCCTGGTACCCCTGAAAAATGCATTTTCCACTTACTTCATCAGGATGAAACTTTGTCATTAAAATTACATAGTGCAATGTTAATAAAGACTTGCACGGTTTGCCAGGGCTTCCATAACAAAATAGCATGCCCTGAGTGGCTTAAAAAACAGAAACTCTTTTTTCACAGTTCTGGAGGCTACAAATCCAAAGTCAAGGTGTGGTGGCTTGGTCTCCCTGGAGGCTTTCCTCCTTGGCTTGCAGATGGCCACCTTCCAGCTATGTCCTCACATGGTCTTTCCTCCCTGTGCAGGTATCCTTGGTATCTCTGCGTCCAAATTTCCTCCTATGAGGACATCAGTTAGACTGGAACGTGGCCCGCCTGTCTAGCTTCATTTTAACTGAATCACATCTTTAAGGCTTTTTCCCCAATATAATCACATTCTGAGTCACTGGATATTAGAAATTCTATACATGAATATGGGGGCAAATTAACTCAGTCCATAAAAGATTTGAAAATCATGTGCTCCATTTTGAATGTTTTGCTTTAAGAAGCATTGTGACAAAATGGAGTGTATACATTAAACCATGACATAGTTTTAAATACCAGCCATTGTCTCCCTACATTGAATGAATGAGACAGAAATTTATTAACATGGAAAGATGACAGTAACTAAGAAAATACCACAAATAATAAACTGTGCTACAATGTGGCCCCAAATTTTAAAGTGTGTCTGTTTATGTAAATATATAGAAAAACTAGAAATACATAACAAGTTTTACAATTGGTTCAGGATACCAGAATAAAAGAAGTTAATATATGTTAATATATTTGTATGTGTGTGTCTTTAATACTTGGGATATAATTTATATGACTCTGACATTTTCACAATGAATATGTATAACTTTAATGACCAAAATTTTTTTCTCAAAATTTATCTTTTCACATTTAATTTATAATTCTACCCTAAGATTGTATGAATCTACATTCAATCATTTGATGCATTTTACTTCATTCCTAAACTGAGAAAAAAAGTCTCCAGATCTTGAGTCAACTTTTGAATAAAAAGACTCAACTACACAGGACCAAGAACAGAGACTCAATCAGAGACTCAATGTAAGCCACTGTTAGTTGATTCCCTTTGTAAAATTAATCAACCACATGGCCCACAAGAGTGTTCATAGAGTCTTAATATTAAAGGTGTTGTTGAATTCCTTGTCCTTATCCAGTTAGAGTAGTAGTTATGAAATTTTGAAAGAAAGAAAGAGAAAGAGAAAGGAAGAAAGGAAATAAATTTAATAATTTGATTTGAATTGTTCCTTGTTAATTCATGCTGATTCCTAATAACTCCTTCAGTGTACCATTCTAGAATCTTTTCTGAATTCCTAATATACCAACCAATTATGTCATGTTCTTTCTTGCCTCCAGATCTTGGCCTAGGCCATCTTTTCCTTCTGCAAAGCTCTCTCCACTCCCTGCCCCAACTTCTGTCCCATCTTCACCCACACATACACCCTCACATCTTAATCACTTCTGCTAAGAGATTAAAACTGTCCATTTCAGGCTTTTTGGAATCCTATTTTCTATTAATTTCTCTTACATTCATTGCCCATTTGCTTATATGTAATTGTAATTGCTGTATTGTTAACTCTTTCAAGTCAGAGACAGTTTTCTGGTTTTTGCTATATTCTCAACCCTAAAACCATGTCTGGAACATTGGATATCAATAAATGATTACTGATAAATCAACAATTACAGAATTAATCAGTCAATATATTGCCCAGAGTAGACATTAAAGTTCCTAGTGGTCTGGAGCTTATGGAATAATTTAATTACTTCTTGGCAAATTTCTGGCAATTTTTTCTATTTTCCAAAGATCAAGTCCTTAGTGTTTAGAATTGACACATGAGTAAGTTAACTGAGCTTACAACCTTGAATTTAAAGATTAAATAATTTTAAATCAATAATAATTTTAAGTAAATAAAAATTATTTATTTAGATGACCCAAAGTCTCTCTTATTTGTTGCCGCCTGTAGCGATTGCCTCTTGCAGCAACGACGCCGCGGGAGAAAATTCGGAGGCAGGATGGAAATGAAAAAGTTCTTTTATTCTTCTCTCTTCTAACTTCTCTCTCCGGCTCCAACAACCTCTCCAACTCCAACTCCAACCACCCTCTAACTAACCCTCACCCGGTTAAATACTTTTTGCCTTAACAAGGATACATGCTAACTGCTCGAGCTTACAGGTGCGTCACGCAGTGTTCACGGGCATAAAAAGATTCTTAGATAAATGCATGAATATCAGGTGAAAATACTTGAACACCTTCATGGCTCTCAGCTAGCTGCCATCTTAGCTATCTCCTCAATTAGGGCTCTTAAACTTATTTCTTCTGGATTTCAGTACCCTTTACTTGTGCTTCCCCATGTTTCTTAGTCTGTAGAAAATCCTATTTGGAATTGATATTTAATCAATCAAAATTATGAAAATCATTGTTATAAATTAAATTCCTACAAAATAAGTTCTTGATTCAAACATTTTTGAAGCAATTTTTTTCATAATTAATAAACACAAAGTTTTTGAATATTAGCATTTTGAGAAACAAAATAAATTTGGTAAGGAAATCTATCAACTAACCCCTGATAAATGTTGACTGGAAATAATTAAATGATAATAGTAATAATCAGAATCATAAAAGCCACCAAGTCTGACTTCTCTTTCTCACATTTAAATGCTCTCAACTGTAAAACCCATTATAAACTGTGAAATTACAATTGTTTCCCAGAAGAAATTGATCATTAATAGTGCTTGGTACCAATTCCTAATTTAGATAGACTTGCCAAGGCCTGCCTCTGATCCATGATGTACAGAAAACAAACAACAACAAAACACACACACACACACACATACACACACACACACACACATACTTGATATTTTATTGTGAGCATTTTTCTGGTTTACAAACACCAACTATCCTGAAATAATTTATTTAACATGTCAACATTGTCTAATAAGTATCAACTGTTTTATTGCCCAGAGGTTATACAGGGGCTTGTTTAACATTAGCTGCATTTGCCCTCACAATTCCAAAGACTTTTTTCAAAGATAATCAACATAGAGAGATGCTAGAAGGAATCATGTGATGCAGAGGTGAATATGAGGTCGCACTAATGACTTCCTGAAAAACAGCCAAAGCGCAAGGGAAAAATGATGACAAAAATTTTAGAAATGCTCTTTTAACACAGACAAAAACATTTTACTTCTAAAGGCATGTTGTTTACCATTCTTTCTATTTGGGAAGATAATATCCCCAAATTCTGCCTGGTTAATCATGACTACATGCTTCTTTAAATCTTAAATGCATAGTCCAATTAGTTCTATAACATAAATGAGCAAAATTTCCCCACAGTGGACCTGAAGAGGGAACACTTTATCCTGTTAACACCAAAAGAATTCCAGAGAGGTTTTCATAGCCATACAATCACAAGCCTCCCTGCAAGTCCTGCAAGCTGGTAGAGCCCATAACAAAGAAAGAAATAAACAAAAAATTCTCAGAGCAACCTAGTATATAAGAGTTTAGTGGGATCACAAGGTGTGATATGGTTAATCTTTGAGGGACTCTGGGTACAAGAATAAATAGGGTTATGAGTGATAATAGTTTTCTATTTTAAAATTTTCTCTACTTTTTTTTTACTATTCATGATTTGCATATATGATTTTTTCTAGTGGAAGGAGACAAGATGATTTTTTGCAGTGTTTGTTGAGCATAGCATGACACTGAGCTGGGTGCAGCACAGAAAAGGTAGATTATTGAAAAGGCTTAGGCTGAGTCATATTAAAGGCAGTTTAAAAATTGAGTCACAAACAGATTGGGGAAAGGGAAATGTGGTTTAATCAGAAAAAAAAGTGACTTTTAAGAAGCAAATAACTTGTAGGGAAAATTGATTAGTTGATTAGTTGTATGTATGGCAAAGTGTAAATAATAGGGTTCTTCATGAATAATTCTGTGGTTATTTTTATCCAACATAAACTATCTGAAATGGGAATGCAGAGCAAAACTTCATAGTGTGGAAACACAATTTTTTCAGTGAGTGAAGTAACAAGAGAATGAAGATAACCAGAAGTAAATTTCTCAGAATCTGTGCAAGTGGATAGAAGCCCAACAGACAGAGAGCACTTTGAAGGCAGAGACTACGTATGTTCATTCACAGCTGTCTCTCTAGCCCTAACCACAGAGTATGAATCCCAACATTTATGCATAAAAAGAAGAAAGGTTTTAAGGTGGATAACCAAAAATCTAAGTCCAGCAAAGCAAATCTAGTATGCATGTGTAAACTAAAGAAAAGTCAGTTATTATTCACACCTCTGCAAATGGACACAAGAATGGCTAGAAGAAGCTGAATCAGTATGCTTCTAGGACTAAAGAAGACCATGTAATTGATTCGGTGCTTAAAACAGACCCTGCCATAGACAGACTTGAAGTAAATGGGGTAAATGGGCCTGAGTTAAATCATTCTACTCACCACTGGGGTATAACTGAACTCTTCACAACTCTTCTAATTTTAGTTAGTTATTAGCTTTTAGTTTATTTCCTAATAAATTCCTACACTGGTAGTAGAGCAGCTTTACAAAAGACAATAACCTACACATGTGTTCCCACCAAAGTTGAGACATAAGATAAAACCAAATGACTATCTTCAAGAAGGAAGCCCTGGAGGACTCAGGTGGTACCAGCAGAAGTGACCACAGGAGCAGATGGCTACAGCTTGTGAAATAGATGGCTACAGCTTGTGAGATAGCTTGCATTCATCACCTATACCATATGCCTACCATGCAGGATTGGACAATAGAAGTAATAAAGGATTGCTAGAAATTCATCATCAGAGCCTGATGTACAAACACACTTAATCCAGTCCTCCCATGAGGAGCAATGAAAAGAGAAAGAGAAAGAAGGAAGGTTTCTAAGCAAGGAAGAGTTCTGAAATATCCAGTGATACTTAAGGCACAAAATATTTTTATAATTCTCTTTGGACAATGCCATCAATGACGGTGGGTTTTGTATCAAGTATTATCAAGGAAGGCAACCTCTCTTAACTTGAAAAGATATGTTTATTATTTAAACTTTCAATGGAAATTTCTAAACATACACACTAGGATAAAATAGCACAATGAGTCACCAAGTTCATTATAGTTGTTGCCAATTGCCAATACTCTCTGATAAATCTCAGAATCTCACTTCATGTATACCACGGACCCTTTCCTACAATCTTAGATTATTTTGAATTCAATTCCATATGTCAAAATTTAATTCTAATTTTTATAGTTTTTTAATCATAAATGATAAGTACTCTTCTTTTAAAAATCATAATCATGACACCATTTTAATAGCTAAAACATTACACTCATTCCTTAATATCATCAACAATCTAATCAGTGTTGGAATTGCCTATGTTGCCTCATGATTTTTCTATAGCCAGTTTATTCACATCAGGATTACAAAAGAGATATACTTTGGAATTGGATGAGAGAAATGGGGAGTTCACTTGAATAGTATAATTTTAGGGACATAGCTTAGAAGGAATGTGACTAAAAGAATTTTAAAAGAAATTATATACTTATTTTACCCAAAATAACTCTACAATTTCAAGAATAGTTGCAAAGATTTTTTAGAAGTAATTTAAATAAAGGTAAAACAATACCAAGATGACAACTGTTGTGAGATATGAGATCTCCTTATGTTTAAAAAATTGGTTCTTGTTGCTGTTGCTTTAATGACCCTGACTCTCAAGAGGTTAAAGCCTAATTAAGGATACACAGCTGATAAAATTAAATAATTAGCTGGTGTGGTGGTGCACGCCTGCAATCCCAGCAGGTTGGTTGCTGCACCAGGAGTATTTTGAGTTCAAAGCCAGCGTCAGCAACAGTGAGGCACTAAGCAATTTAGTGAGACCCTGTCTCTAAATAAAATACAAAACAGGGCTGGGGATGTGGCTCAATGGTTGAGTGCCCTTGATTTCAATTCCTGGTAGGAAGGAAGGAATGAAGGAAGGAAGGAAGGGAAGAAAAGGAAGGAAGGAAAGAAGGAAGGAAGGAGGGAAGGAAAGAAGGAAAGAAAGAGAATTAATATATTAGAAGATAATAAACTGTGTTTAGGAAAGAGAATTATCATCATAAGGACAAGAGGGAGGGGGATTTTCTATATTGGAGTAATATCAAATTATATAGTAAAAATCTTGATAAATAAGTCAAATATGAAAAAACATAGTGTCAGGAAGAAATGTTTAAGGATGTAGTAAGACATAAAAGAAGTAGAATGATAGGGGAAAAAGGAAGATATTAAAATAATTCGATTTTCCAATATTCAATGACTATACAAATGTTTAGACAAGTCTCACCTGTGGTTCCTTCTAGATTTTTTTTAATTAGATTTAAGACAGATATTATCCTGTCTTGATGAATATAGCAAAGTAAATAATATTGATTGTATTAGCTATGCATAAATAAGTTGGTTGTGATTTTAATAAATTTAATAAATTACAAAAATAAGTTAAGAAATAGTAGGTAAGGAAAAATAAAAGCATTAATAGAGTACTAGAGTAATTAACATTAATGGGCTCAGTGTGAGAAAATATGTTTACAAAGAGGTTATTGGTGGATTTAAGCTCATCAAAAAAGAATTTCAACAGAACTTTTCATCCAAGGACATTTCTCTATGGAGATTTTTTATTTAGTACTTCTCACATAAAACATGCTGAGAGCTACAAAATTAGTCTTCATGAGACACGTTAATTAGTGGAATCCCAAATGTACCATGTGATAAAATACATGGTTAGACAATCAGACTTAGTGTGGTGCAGTGTGGTATACAGCAGCAAGTGCGACACAACCTGAAAACTGCCTAAGGAATTTCTGTGCAGATACAAAGCATCCACATGCCGCCCTATCACCTTCTATCCTGGACTCTATTCAGAGGGTCATCACCTTATACTGGATCATGGGATAATAAGAGTACCAAGTATCTGCCCACAATAATCATGAAAGAATGTGTGTACTTTTACATATTTATTTGGAATAAAACTGTTAACTAACAAATATTGTGTCCACTGAAAATCTGCCTAAACTTTTCTCCCTGACATTTCACACAGCAAAAAAATAGCAGATGTTTAATTTATCCTCCTGACATTTGCTCAAACATATTTCTAGTGATCTAGGAAATGTGTTCTAGCTAATGCATCTTACTTGACCTATCAGGAGCATTTGACACAGTTAATCTCTTCTTATTCATTGCAATTCTTCTGTCCTGTTTCCAGGACACAGCACTGACCATTTCCCTTTGACATCACTGAGTGCTTCTTTGCCTTTCTCTTTTTCTCTGGCTTCTCCTCATCTCTCTGACCTTTAGATGTCAAAGTGCCCCAACAATGAGTCTTCTGATTTTTGCTTTTCTACTCTCCTCTCTTAGTAATCTTACTCAGTCTAATAAATGTCAATACTCTCTGTATGCCAAAGACTTCCAAATAAAGACTTCCCACCCAGACTTCATCCAAATTGTAGTCTCACATTTCCACCTGCTTCTTCCTAATCTTCAGTTGCATATCACCCAAGCATCTCCAATGAAACCATGCAAACGTTGGTGTTTCTCCTACAAACTTTTCCATCAAGTTCAATGATGTCTTTCCAGTTGCTCAGACAGAAGAGTCAGCAAGGCTGCAAGAGTCAGCCTTTTTTCCCCCATCTTAAACATCAAATCAAATCTCTCAGCAAATCATGTTGATTATGTTCCAAAATATGTCGAGAACTATTTCTCTCCCCTTCCCAGTCCTGTTACCACCCAGTCCCAAACGGTCCAGCTCTCACCTTAATTAATTCAATGTCTTCCAACTGACCTCCCGGCTTCAACTTTGTCCACTGCTCCTTTCAACCCATATTAGCCAGTCCACAACCTACTGGCCAGTGAGACCACTTTAAGCCTCATTCATTGTGTGAAGCTCTCCTTCTCAAATCTTTCCCATCTTACCAAGAGTAGCATCTTTCTGGAGAAGTGAGGTAAAGAGATGAGGTCAGGAAGGAAATGGAATTGAAAACAGATCATAGAGGCTTTGAAAGCCTTAATGAAAGCCCAGGGGTTTACTATGGGAAACTACAGTGTTTTGAGCAAATAGCAAATTTATGTTAGAAAGTAATAATAACTAAGGAAAATAAAGCAGAGACGTAGGGAGGAAAGAGTGCTGTTAGGAAAGGCCAATTGTAGTTTTGAACTGGGTGGACCAGAAAAAGCCTGGTATCTATGAGAAAGTAAGCTGTATGAGCATCTATGAGAATGTTGTTCCACACAGAAGCAACAGCAAATGCAAAGGCCTGGTGTAGGATCATGACTTACATGTACAAAGAAAGTTTGAGAAGGGCAATGACTCTTCAAACCAACTGTAAATCTCAAGCTACTTAACTCCCTCTAATGTTGTTTCATAGGCTTATAAATGTTTTTAATCTTGTTTTACAGTGATGGATCTCTGGATTCTAGAAAAATACTTCACATGATGCCCATTTGAATAACAACTTATTGAATAAACTCATAAAATAGGGTATAATAACATACACTGAACCAAACTTGAAAATTATTTTCAGTGGCTTGATTCTTTTATTAATGAAGTCCAATATATTCCAAAATCCACTGGCTTCTGCTTTCTCATGGCATTAGCTCAAGAGAGCAGAAAATTCTATATGTACACATAAAAATATATATTCTGAAGATACTTGCCCTCCCAGCAGGGATAAGGTGTCCCTTCTTCACAATCATTCCACTCTCTAATTTGCTAATGGCATTCACAGTGCTGGATGTATTTCTCTCTAACCCCACTACTGAGATTTTAGAGCTGAATAAAGAAATTATTTCTTGTCCAATAAAGATAGATAGAGACCAAAATCAAACACATGCAGATTCCAAGATGCTAGTTTTAAAACTATTCCCCTTTTACCATATGACAGAGAGAGGACGTGAGCCCTTGCCTTCTGCAAGAAGAAAGATTCCAATATGAGAGTTTCCACAGGAGTGATGCATCCAAATCAGTGGTAAAATATTATCACAATTATCTGTGTGTATGCCTTGGTTAAGGGCTTAATTCTAAACTTTCCACTAAATAAAACATTTGACCTCTTCTAGGGAGGATGTGTAAAGAGGTAGAGGAAAATGCAAGATTGATTTTTCTCTACTCAGTAACATGGAGAGTAGGGAGGAGTTGACCCACCCAACCCCCAACACCCACTGAGGTGTAAAAACCCAACACTTAGGGATGTCTGTATGTCATATTCTCCATTGAATTTGTAGCACCAAAGAGAGCCTGGTGTACAGAAGGTGAAAATCCAACATTAGAGAAAGTAAGTTGTTGAAATGTCATGTCTAATCAAACATTATTTCTCACCCCTCAAAACACAAACCAACTAAAATTGTCCAGAGGAGCAAAGATTGATTGGTTATGTGTTTAAATTTCTTGCTTGGTTTCTACAGAGCCCAAAAAATGTTGACAAAACTTATTTTATGTCTGGTTCAGAATTAACCACTAGTACAGGATTTTTTACTTGCCCAGAAAGCAAGAACCGTGTCCCTCAGTCCACCAACACACAAGGAAGAGAATACCGCCAGCAATCATTGAATGGGCTTGGAAATGTCCCTTTCCCAGCTGAGCCTACAGATTGAGACAGCAAGATCTTGTGCCAACATCTTGATTATAAATTCATGAGAGATTGTAAAGCTGAGGGTCTGGAAAGCTAAGCCATAGAATCTGTAAGATTATTAATGTGTGGGTCTGTGGCCACCCCTTGTGCAGCAATAAATAACCAATAAAAAGTCTTTATGAGAAAGCTACAGTAAAAGTGTTATCAGTTTGTTTCAATATGATTTTAAATCTTAAATTTCCCGGGAGGCTGGATGTTTAATCTCTCTAGCGGGGACTGGAAATTCACATACAAAGAAAATAAAGAAGTATTCTTTGCTTTACATTCAGCTTCTAACTTTCTATCTGGTCACAGGTGATATATTTGATTTTACCAGAGTTTAAAATGACTTGCACCTTTGGTTGGTTTGCCTCTTGATTTGAACATTTTGCAGGTTCAAGTCTGTTCCTGAAAATAGGAACCAAACATCATTAGACTGCAAGAACTCCAGACCACTAGACTTGGGGAATAGCAGGCAATACCATGAAAGCAAAATCCCATAGACCATAAGAGTATGAGACTAAGAGATCTTAGAATCTCTATCCCATTTCTAATGCTACTTCCAATTTCTATCTACTCAGCAAAATTCCTATATAAGACAATTACTTGAGGGAAAGAATTATTTGGATATTTTAAAATATTATAGTTTCAAATTCAACATTCCAGCACACAAGCCATTGAAAATTTGTCAGATTTCTATTTCTCTGCCCAAAGATGCTTCTCTGCTTTGGTTGTTTTGTCCCCAATATCAGCAACTGGATCCTAACAGAAAAGCATGCTATGTTGCTTGCTCACCTAGAAGGCTTGAACCTATGCAGTTTAGATATTTTATATTTATTTGTGTACACATATCTTCAGTGAAATGTTTAAATGTGTGGTTTGTGAGTTTATACTTTGACATTTTTGATATTTTGGAAAGAAATGAAGTTCTTTCAAAACCTTCTATATGATATACAAAAGCAATTTATTTATTTATGAATTTGCAAATTTACTAGTTAAACTAAATAAATACAACTATCTACCTATAAAATGGAAGTACATATTCAGAACTTTTAAGATGAAATCTTATATTTATTTCATAGGATTATGAAACATGTGTTAGGTATAATTATCTATTGTATTAAAACATTTTGTATTATTTTGGCAAAAATGAGAGCAAGATAAAATTTATGTTTCTGTTCTTTTAAAAATCCTTAGAAGATGTAGGAAAACCTCATTATTCGACTTTGTGGAAGAGGGTCAATATATATAATTTGTCTGTTTAATTACTCTCAACTTTAGTATAAAAGGATAAAACAAAACAAATTAAATTGAGATTTTATAAGATCTGAAGTCAGAATTTGAAAATATATTATCAAATTTTAAAAATCAATTTCTAAGATTTTCTTACAGAATCTTACAGAATCATTGTTATTATATGACCAACCTAAACATACACTTTTAAGAGTTTTTCAAGATCAAGTATTTGTATTTACAAACATGAAATATTTTACTTGTTTAGGGAGATACAAAGAAGTTAACCACTTTAATCCATCTTAACTCCATATAATTACCGTGAAATTTCTAAATTCTTCTAACAGTAAGTTTAAGAGTGGTCTTTTTTCTTCAAAGCTCACAGGAAAGATCATTACAAAGTAATTTAAATTAGAAAACCAGCTTTTAATTTAATTCTGAATAATTACATTCTAGCAGTGGTCAATGTTCACAAGGAAAAATACTCAAAAAAAAAAAAACCCAAAATAAAATATTTTTTCTGTATTTAAAGTAATAAGAAGTACTATATATATATATATATATATATATATATATATATATACATATATATATATAATCTATATATATAGTCCTGAAGATTCTAACAAGAGAAAAGTACTCTTTTCCCATTATAAGATAATTTTATTTATTATACAATTTAAAATTGGAAATGAAGTGCTCATTAAAAATCAGCAAAATGAAATGAAAATAGGTTTGTCAATTTGTAGAAAGTGATGGATTTCATCTTATAAATTTTTTCTTCTATAATTTGCACATATGAAAAAAGCTTTCCATTTGAAAAATCAGTTAAATTGTCTCATAAAACATGGAAGAAGTTTGTTTGAGAAAGTTCAAAGAGCAGAGACAGGGAAATCTTTGAGGGTTGACATCTCAATCTCTTCTGAATTCTGAAAGGTTCACAGATAAAATTGAGGCCCATTACATTATGATGTATGTTTGAACCAAACTAAAAATATTGGGAATATAAAAAACATTTCAAAGCTTTTTCTATTATTAAGTAAATAATCTATTTACTTCTTTTTGTTGAAAATTTTCACCAAGTGCAAAAAATTAGACTTTATATCAGTCAGAAAGCTTGTGAATAGAGAACACAACACTATTGGGTTCCTCTATTTATCCCCCCCCCCCCCCCCAGTAAACCCCTACTCTATTGCATAATTTATAGGTGAACAAGGTTTAATTTCAGTCAAATCCAACTGAAACATATTGAATATCTATCATATACTGCCGTAGCTCAAAAGAAGTACATAACATTGTCCTCACCTCAAAAATAATATGTAGAAGGACACAAACTATTTTATGCTCAAGAGAGCCTTCCACCCATATTTAATTTGGGTCAAAACTATTTAGAAGCTTTTATAAGAGCTTATAAAGAGCTTATAAATCTTTGTTTGAAACATAAAGATACAGATGACTAGAAGTAAATTAATTTAAAAAGTTGAATGTGTGGAGATTCATCAAGAGGTTTCTTCCTTTTATGGTTGTGACAAACCAAGACCTTACTAGATGAATTTGCTTCAGAAAACTACCATAAAACTACTGCATACTGCAGAATGAGCAAAACCACATTCTCTCAGAAGAGCAGACTAACCAGAGGGAGAAAGAGAGGAGCCATCCAGGGAAGGGAGTACTCAAGTCTTTTAGTCCACAGCACTGAAAAACGCAAGTAGTAAAACCACAGTCTGTCTGGACTGGGAAATCAGAATGCTGGGGCCAGAGAATCATAAATTCTAAAAATAGCAATAAGATCCAAGAAGACAAGGAGTCAGAAGGGGAATCCCTAACCAGTTTTCTTACATCTCTAATTCCTGAATCATTCATGCAAAACACACACTAAAGCACACTAAAGCAACTTGGCTAATTGACAAAAGATCTGAATGAAAATGAGAGATGTGGTCCAAGTAGCAAAGTTTGCAATTCAATTTCATCCAAAAGAAAATTTCCTCTTAAAGCAAAGGAATCCCTCATTGGAAAAAAAAAAATAATGCAATATAGAATCTCAATGACTTAACATTCAGAATATCCAAGATATCACTCCAAATTACAGAGAAGAACCAAAACATGAAACATTTTCTCAAGACAAAAGAAAACCTATTAGGGTTACTACTAAATAAACTGGATATTGGAGTAAATTTTAAAATAGGTATTTTATAATACATATACACATATGAATATATTTATGCACAAGTGTTTTAAAATAGGTATTAGGTATGTAAATTACACACACACACACATATATATACACACACAGTCAGTGAAATAAAACAAAACATGTTTTAAATAAGCAGAAATATGAACAACATAACAAAAAAGCCATCAACAAATAATTTAAAAGTGACAATTTTAGGATATAATTCTGAAATAAAAATTTACTGGATGAATTTAAGAGCTAAAAGGACAAATCAAAGGAAAGAGTAATGGACTTTAAGATAGATCAATAAAATTTGTACTACACAATTAATAGAGAAGACAAAACATAATAGAAACAAAGGGAGTTGTTAGATTGTGTAAAATTGGCAAATATATGTATTACTTGAAAGCCAAAAGAAAAGAGAGTACTGAGTCAGAAAAAACTATTTGAAGAAATAATGGTGAAAATTTTTCCAAAATTGTTAAGACAGAAATTTGAAGACATAAGATGCTTAAAGGGCACTCGCTAGAAAAATATAAAGAAATCTACGTTCAAGTACATCATAGTAAAACTGTTGGGAAAATAGGCAGAACAAATTCTGAAAGGTAAATGAAAACTGATACATTACGTACAGAGTGACAACAATCCAATATACATGATTTTTCACCAGAAACCAGAGTGGCTAGAAGAGTGTTACAAGTGTTTTTGATGAATCTTGAAAGAAAGAAAGAATGAGAAAGAGAGAGAGAGAGAGAGAGAAAGGGAGGGAGGGAAGGAGAGAGAGAGAAAGGAAAGGAAACAAGGAAACAGAAGCAGAGCAAGAAAAAAAGGGAAAACGTTGCAGTGGGTGTCAGCTGCCAAACCAATATTCTATAGCCAGTAAAAAATACATTTAAGAATGAGGAGCTAGGCACAGTAGCACACTCCTGTAATCCCTGAAGCTCAGGAGGCTGAGACAGGAGAATCACAAATTGAAGACCAGCCTCAGCAACTTAGAGAGGCCCAAAACAACTTGTGAGACCTGGTCTCAAAATAAAAACCAAAAAGGGCTGAGGGATGTGGCTGTCATCCTAGTACCAAAATACAATCCTTGGTACCAAAAAAAAAAAAAAAAAAAAAAAAAAAGATAGAGAGAGAAAAGAAAAAAGAGGGCAAAAGAAGACAGTTTCAGAGAATAAAACATCCACAAACTTGCACCATAAAAAACACTAGTGTTATTTCAACAGGATAAAAGTCAATGACACCAGATAGAAACTCAGATTCCCAAAAAAAAAAAATAAAAAATAAAAAATAAAAAATGAAGAACACAGAAAATAGTCAATACCTAAATGAGTGCACATAATGTTTCATTTTGTCATTTTCCTTCAATTCTTTGTAAGCCATACAAATATTACTAAAAAACATTAAACTATTTTCTTACATGATTTCTTATGTATTATATGTAACAACTATTACAAAATGGAAGGAGGAATGAACCTATATGACTTTAATGTTCCATAATTTATTTAAAATATTATAGTATTACCTGTAAGTGGACTGTGAAAAGTCAATAATGTATGTTGTTAATTACTTTTAAAAAATCATTTTAAAACATAAAACTATAACAAAAAGTCTATAGGATTTTTTTTTTTTCATTTTGCAGTTCTGGGTGTTGAACCCAGGTCCTTGCACATACTAGTCAATCATGTTACCACTGAGTTGTATACCCACTCTCTCTACTGGAAATGTTAAATGGAATTAAAAGTTTATTCAAACATTTTTTACTTATAAAAGGAGGAAAAGGGGACAAATTAAAGTGACAATTAAAAAGCAGAAAGTAGAATGCAAATCATTTTTACCTTGAAAGTTAACACTAATTAAAAGATAGAAACTGTCAAAATGGTTTAAAAGATAAAACAACAAATGTTTATAAGCTGCTTACAAGAGAGATACTACTGAGTTATCCAAGATTACCCTAAATACATGTATGAAGACACAATTGTTGTAAAAATACTTTATATAAAACCAGCAACTTGAAAAATTGTGCTTTTTTCATGTAATATGAAATGAAATGTACTCTGCAAACATGTATAACAAATTAGAATAATAAAAAAATTTAAAAAAAGAATAAAGTTGGCCATTGATTTGAGATTCAAATTGTAGCAGAAAACAACATATATTAATGAAATTTTATGTGTGAATTCTAAAAAATACCTTTAAAATGAAATATAAATGTAAATTGTTCTAAAAAACAAAATAAAATATAGATACAGATTGACTAGAAGTAAATTATATAATTATAAAGAGTTTTCCTTGTGAACCCTGAGCATAGAAGACTAGAATCAGAAAACAAAAAGGAGAACAACGCATAAATACAAATGTGATGACTCATCAGGAAAACACTGAGTCATAAATATACAAACACCTAACAATAGAAATTTAAAATATGTGAAGCAAAACTTAACAAAATTGAAGGAAAAATTACATAATTTCATGGCTTTATGTAAAAAATAATACACTTCTGTAAGAAATTTGTTAAATAACTAGACAAAAAAATCAGCAGATATGGAAGATCTGAACAACAATGATTAATATCTTGATTTAATTGATATTTATAAAATACAACACTCAAAATACCAGAATACAGAAACTTTTAAAATTTATATAGCACATTGGCCAGGATGAAATATATTTTGAGCAATTAAAGAATTCTCAATTATTCTATATGAAGTTTGAAAAAATATACACGATGTTCTCTAATCCAGATTGAATTTAAAAACACCAATAGACTCACCACAAAATGCTTAGATGTTTGTAAATTGTAGAATATATTTCTAACTGAATATTGGGTTAAAGAAGAAATCACAAAATTGATGATAATAAAAATATAATGTGTTGAAAATTGTTAGATACAGGTAGAGTAATGATTAGAGGGAAATGTAAAGCACTAAATGACTGTATTAGAAAAAGGTGTCCAAAATAAATTATTTAAGCTCTGCCTATAAATCCAGAAAGACAAGAGCAAATTAACCTCAGAATAATGCCGAATTTGGAAAATAAAGATAAGAGCAAAAACCAGTGAAGTCGAAAACAGAAAATAAAGGAGAAAATTAAGGAGATTAAAAGTTTATTTAGAAAAAAATCAATAAAATGATTGACCATTTTATTAATTTTAATTAATTATAGAATCAATAAATTTAGAGAAAATGAGGAAAAGAAGAAAGGAAAGGGGAAGGAAGAGAGAAGAGATAGAGCATAAACTATTAATAACAGGAATGAAAGAGGGAACATCATTACAGTCTTCATGCTTCCAAGGAATAATAAGGGAATATTATGAAAAACTTTATGGTAAATATTGAAAATTATACAGAATAAGCATATAACTTCAAAGACATAACTGCCAAAACTAATCCCAAGTGAAAAAAATGTGCATCAACATCTCCGAATTAATCTATTCCCTCACCATTCCCCCAAAATATTCCTTCAGCCTCAAAAGAATGACTTTACTCATGATTTTTTTCAAACATTTAAGGAAGACATAATTTTAATTTTACATACTCAGAAAATAGAGATAGGCACAGTTCCCAACCCATTTTGTGAATCCAACATTACCCTGATTTTAAAAATCCATAAAGACATCATAGGAACAAAAGAACCACTAGTATTCCAGCTGGGCGCGGTGGCGCAGGCCTGTAATTCCAGCACTTGGGAGGCTGAGGCAGGAGGATCTCGAGTTCAAAGCCAGCCTCAGCAATGGTGAGGCACTTAGCAACTCAGTAAGATCCTGTCTCTAATACAATACAAAAAAGAGCTGGGATGTGGCCCAGTGGTTGAGTGCCCCTGAGTTCAATCCCCGGTACCAAAAAAAAAAAAAAAAAAAAAGAACCACTAATATGCCTCATGAATATAGGCAAAAAATTTCTTAAGAATATATTAGGAAATAAAATCCAAACAAAAGACACTTTAAAATAATAATACATTATGATTGTGGAAGTTTATTCTGTGAATTCAAGGTTAAATAAATATCTGAAAAATCTATTAATTTAATTCAGGGTATTAATAAAATAAAATATAAAACCATATGATCACTTCAATGATGCAAGGAAAGCATTTGCAAAATTCAACACTTGTTGGATATGGTGAAATATGCCTGTAATCCCAGCTATTCAGGAAGCTGAGTCAGGAGGATTGCAAGTTCAAGGCCAGTCAGGGCAACTTTGTGAGACTCTGCCTCAAAATAAAATGAAAAAGGGCTTGGGGGTAGTCTGTGGTAGCACACTTGTTACACACAGTCCTGCATTTTATCTCCAGTACCTCAAAAAACAATAATAATTCAATACTCAATGATGACAATTCTTAGCAAATTGGGAATAGAAGAAAATATTTTTAAATTTATCAAGAACAATTAAAAGAAAAAAAGTCAACAACTAACATAATCTTCAATGCTGAAAAGTTCAGTGACTCCTCCTAAAGTTAAAGCAAAGGAAAGGTGTCTATTCTCACCACTTATATTTATCATTTTGGCTAACATCCCACTAACACATTAAAATATTTAAAATAAAAGAAACAAAAAACATAAATTGGGAAGAAAGTGTAAAACTGTCCTAATTTTTAAATGATAATTGTATATGTGGGAGAAATATGCAAAAATATTACTAGAACAAATACATGAATTTTACACTGATGTTGAAAACAAGATCATTCTATAAGATTAATTGCATTTCTGTATGGTAGCAAAAATGTTTAGAAAATAAAATTTAAAAAAAATCAACATCAATTACACTAACAGCCAAAATATATAAAATATTAGGGATAAATTTGAATAGATGCACAAGACCATACACTTAAAGTATATAATTTTAAAAAATGAAGTTGAAGAAGATGTAAACATGTAAACAAATATGCCATACTGAAGAATGAAAATTTCAACAATGTTGACATTTAATCCTCTCCAAGTTGAACTGCAGGTACAATTCAGTTCCAATCAAAACCTTATTTTAGGATTTCTATAGGAATTAAAAAGGCTGAGAATAGTCTAATAATTTGGAAAAATAACAGTATATTTGTACCAAGTTTTAGCACTTACACTAATTTTAAGACTTAACCATAAACATATACTAATCAAAACAACAGTGTGTTGATATGAGAGGAGACCAATATTATTGAACATATGGTTTTACTTATAAGAATTTACCTAAGAGAAATGAAAACACATGTCCAAAACACACACACACACACACACACACACACACACACACACACACATACAGGTTGGGTTATAAAAACATTTTTTGATAATAGCCAAAAATTAGGAACAAACCAAATGTTCATTAACTGAGCAAAACAAATGAACAAATTGTGATATATCCATAGCATGTAATATTACTCAATAGCAAAAAAAAAAATAAATAAATAAATATAAGAAACTAAAAGGCATGAGTCCATCTAGAAAACATCTAAGTAAAAGAAGTCAAACAATATATTTTATGACACCAATAATACTAAATTCTAGGAAAGACAAACCTGTAGTAACAACCGGAAGATGAATTGTTACCTGGGAGATCATCAGCTACACAGTGGCATGAGAATACTCTACGATGAGGGAGCGGGTCTATAGTTTGATTATAGTGGTGCTTACAAGATTGTATATAATTACAAAAATGATTCAAGACTTAAAATGTATGAACTTGAATATCTACAAATAATACAGCTTGTTCAGAGGGTTAAGAGAGTTTTCACTAACAGTTTTGAGTGAAAACTAGAGCTTCAATGATGGATAGTATTTTTATATTTTAATCTTTTTGTTATTGCATTATAATTATATCTCATAGTGGGATTCATTATGCCATATTCATGCATGCACAAAACATAATTTGATCTGTCTCATTCCCCAGTACCTTCCCTTTCCTTCACCTTCTCTCTCACCTGATTTACTTGCTCTAATTTACTTATCACCCTTCTATTTTTATTATTATTATCTTAAATCATGCATATAATCATATATGAAAGCAGGATTCATCATGGCACATTTGTACATGGATATCGCATACTTTTTTGTAGATTTTGTTCCATAGTACTATTTTATGTTCTCTTCTCTTCCCTCCCTGTCCATCCCTTTCCACTATGCTATTGGTCTGATGGATAACATTCTTATCAAGCTCTGATTTATATGAAAATGTCATTTATAGGGACTTCATTACTTAGCATGAAACCTAGTAAATATATGAACACCAGAAATATCAATGGAGGGACGAAGGAAAAAGAAAAGAACAACAACAAAAAATCATGGTCACAAGAGAAAAGAATATTCCAGGATGAAAATTTTTCTCAAGTTCCTTGGTCTCTAAAGAAGAAGCATAACTGATTTGGCAAAACATTTGAATTTTATTCAGACAGTGCTAGGAATCCACTGGAGAATCTGGAGTGGAGCAACACTGCCTCATTTATGTTTTAAAAAGATTATGCTGCTGCTGGGTGAATTGTGTGTGAAAGGAGGACAAGGCTGAATGCAGGCAGATGGCTGGAAGGCTGCATCACACTCTACGTGAGAGGTGACGTGTTGAAATGGGCAATAGCCCTGCAATTAGACAGATTTATAAGATTTTATAATGGTGGTGAAGGAGAATGAAGAACGGAGGGTGATACTGTGCAATGGCTAGAGAAAATACATAGGTGTCCATGCCATCTCCTTTAGACACCAAGGATTTCAATCTAAAGAGGTAGCACGATTAATTAATATTTTAAAACTCTTCTCCTTAGCATACAGCATGTATATCTGTTGTTTGATTTTTTTTTTTTTTTTTTTTTTTTTTTTGTACCAGGGATTGAACCCAGGGGCGCCTAACCCTGAACCTCAGCCCAGCCCTTTTTTATTGTTTATTCTGAGACAGGTCTCATAAGTTGTTCAGGCCTACACTAAGTTGCTGAGGCTGGCTTTGAACTTGCTATCCTCTTGCCTCAGCCTCCCTAGCCGCTGGAATTACAGTCACGCAGCACCATGCTTGTTTGAATTTTTAACATGCCATGTTTATGAACATACCATGTATGAAAAGGAAGATCTATATTTCAGGCTGGTTTGCTATATCACACTTCACAATTGAGTACTGAACTCTGATATTCCAAGCAGTGAGTTTCTTAAGCATGAGACTTGTCAAAATGTAGAAGTGCACTGGTAAGGATAAACTTTCATTAGGCATTGGAATATATGGTTTAAGATAAATATGGTAGATGGGAAGACAAAAAGTTTTACAATGCAACATAAATACTCATTGGGCAGCTCTGACCCTACTCTCCTAATTTCTCCTGAATCCTAATAAAATACAATGTGAGACAAAAGGAATCATTTTCAGCTGGTTCCCTGGTGTTGTATTGTCTGTCATGAATTACTTCATTAAAATTAAACCATTCATTGTTATGAGGATTAAGATGACTTGAAATTTAAATTAATCTCCATGGAGAAAGAATCTTCTATTGCTTATATTTATGAGTACTGGAAATTCTGGGAGCTTGTAAGCCCACACAGTACTAGAGAATTTAAACCGACAAACTTACCTCTGCAGTGACTGCTAAGATTTAAAGCTCTGCAGCTGACAGAAGATCTAATACAATTGTTTTTTTTGTAATCCATGGAAGTCCAGGAATAAGGACTCAAAGCCTCATACCTGACCAAAATACACCTGCCTTTGTAGCTCATGAAGCCTCCCCATCAGGAGGCAAAGCTGTAGAAAACACGCCAAATCTGGAAAATAGTTTTTCAAGGCATGATGGGAGCATTTTGGACCAAATACCCATGTTTTAATACTAAAATTTGATGTCCAGAAATTTCTTCATATGTAAATTATCTCACCAGTCAAGGAAAGGGTCAGGAATAGATGAAAGCAGACACATCAAACAGTTCTAAGTGGACACAGAGCAGATGTTCTGTAAATTTTTGCTTACTGATGTATTCTTTGAACAAAAACATTCAAAGAATAATGGAAAAGATACAGGCTCACATCTTGAAATACCTCACTTTATCATCATATTGAAAAACTAAATTATAAGCTATATATATGATACTAAAACAGTATTAACAGATTAGGAACTTTACAAAATAATCATTGTATTAATTTGTTTTATCGCTGATGGCTTTTTTCATTTAATGCATATGTCAGTCTTAGACAATACAAATTATAAAACTTTTAGATAAGTGGTTTGATTTTAAAAGAAAAAATAATACTTCAAATACTAAACAATTATAATTAAAAATAATTTTATTTAAAGGTAAACCATTGTTTTCCCTGGTGCTTTTTATAAATGTTTGTAAAATAAATTAATCTTTTAAACCAGAAACCTTCTCCACTCCTTGCTATCCCAATAACAATGAGGAATATAACTTTCAGCCTATTTTGAAGGCACCTACTTACATGAAGTGCTGAATTTGATCCTTCCATATACCATTGTTAAAGTACCAGATTTAGGCTTTGGGAATATTAGCTATTTTAGTTATTCATTTAAAAATGTGAATGACTTCAAAGTAACATTTGTTAGCCAATTATTAAAATTTTATTTTCACTAACAATGCATTTCTATTTATTTTGTAATATTTTAAAATTCTGCCAAATACATAAAAATGCAAATATATCTGATACTTGTGCTCTGGGTCATCTTTCAGCACATCTTAAAATCCAGCTGTTTCTATGTACTGTTTGGGATAAAGTGCCACATGACAGCACCTAGTCTCAGTTGCATCTAGAATTCCTCATACTCTGCTCTTGGGGCCTCTCTGATTGAGTATCAAGCACTCCTGCAAATGCAATGCATAAAAATGAGGGGATATTCCAAGGAACAATTGGAAATGAGTGTGACCTCTTTAGTCCCTTGGGTGGCTATTCTGTGAGAGGTTCCTCAGAAACCTCCAGGCTAATCTGCCCCAGTTGCACTTGCAGGTCCAGCTTGGTATTTTCTGAGCCTTGCAATGGCTTCTCCTCCTTCTTCTTTTTCTCATCCCTCACCCCTGCCTCCTGAAGGGACTCTTCAAAATAAGTTCTCTCCCTGCAAGCCCATACCTCAGGCTCTGCTTTCATAGGGGAAGACAGTATAGGACATTGAGTTCTCATGAAAGTCACAGAATCCACTGAGGCATGTAGCTGCAAATCGATACACTTCTGTAAGAGAAGTTTCAAATAAGAAAAAAAAATTATGAATTTATTCTCTGTTCTTATCTTATCCAACAAAACAAAACTCTTGCCTCTTGTTAAAGGTTCCTATTGCTCTGCAGCTCAACCCCAGCACCCTCCATGCTCAATATCCAAGCTCACTTCTTTCCTTTTTTTGTGAACAAGCCAAATTCACCCACTAATCAAACCTCTCCTGTCTTGACCTCTTTCTCCTCTGAACTCCTGAAGCTCTCAACTTATACCAATAAGTTTTAAAAAAAGAAATCATGCTATCTCAAAATCTTACCTAATTACCTTATGAGAGTCTTTGAAATTTTTCTCAATACATTTTAGCAACTTTAAGGACAGAAACACAATTTATACTATTTACAATCTGCTTTCACATTTTATTGTACAGAGGAAAATAGTATTATACGTATGTTTTAGTCAGCTTTTTCACTGCTATGACTTAAGGACCCAACCAGAACAATTATAAAGGAGGAAAAGTTTATCTGGGGGCTCACAGTTTCAAAGGTCTCAGTCCATGGACAGAAGGCTCAATTCCTCTGCACTGGAGTTGAGGCTGAACATCGTGGTTGACAGTGTGGCAGAGGAATCAGCTCACATGATGATCAAAAATCAGAGAGCAAAGAGAGACTCCACTCTCCGTATAAAAAAATATATACCCCCATAGCCACGCACCCAATGAACCACTTCCTCCAGCCACACCCCACCTGCCTCCAGTTACCACTTAGTTAATCCCATGAGGTATCAATTCACTGGTTAGGTTAAGGATGTGCCGTGATCATTTCTCCTCCAAACCTTCTTGCATTGTCTCACACTTGAGCTTTTGGAGGACACCACATCTAAACCATGACAATATAATAGATCCTTAATAAGCACACAGAATTGAATGATTTCCATCCCAGCCTACTTAACAGGATGCCAAAAGCTACTCCAGAAGGCAACTAGGGGGAGGGAGGAAGGGATGTAAGAGAGGTAGTGGGGAGTGAAATTAACCAAACTATGTTACATGCATGTATGAAAATGTCATAATGAATCCTGTTACTTTGTATAGTTATAAGTCACAATAAAAATAATTATTTAAAAAGAAAAGTACTCCCAAGTGAAATGATCAAGAAAAATAGCCTAATTCCACCCAAGATCAGATTCATCACTCTCTGCTTTCAAGAATGATGGATACTACCAACTCTAATACAAATGAGCCAACACGCGTGCATGCACACACAAAAATTTCTGCTCTTATTTTAAAATATGCTTATTTTTTCAAAGGATGCTTATAATCGGTGTGAATAACTCAAACGCTTGGGGGAAAAAAAAACTTTTTAGGGAGTTTGGGATACAGAGAAAACTAGACTTAGGATTGTTGCCCAAACTCCAGCTGTAATGCTGGTATTAAGCATCCTTCTGCAGAAGCCTTAGATCAAGCCCTTCATCCTGCTTGTTGACACTAGCATGTGAAAGTGCCCTGGGACTGTCCACTGGATGATATTCAGTCTCCTTGGTACAGTCTTCAAGGTCTTTCCTGACGTCTTTTTCAATGTGATCTTTCATAGGCCTTCACCCCTTCCAATCCTAAATTCCAGTCATTCTGAATAAATAGAATATTTCTTTAAACTAGAATCTGCCTTTACACATGCGAGTTCTTTTTCTTGAAATACACCACCTTTCCTCACTGGACTAGCTCATGTTTGATGTTCAACACTAAATTTTGTCACTATTTCCTCCAGATCCCTGATGCTTCAACCCTAGTTTAAAAATGTATTGCTATGTGCCCATCATTGTAATTCTTAAAAAAAAAAAAAAAAAACTGCAATGTATTTAGCTGTTTATCTACACTTAAGTTTTATTAACTTACAAGTTTTATAAAGGCTTGGACCAGTTCATATTAATATTGACTTCTTTGACACACAATAAGCCCTCAATAAATGTTTAAAAAGAGTATACAAATGGACCCTAAAGACACTAAAATATGACTTAATATGTGATTGCCATCATAAAGGACATGGGTGAAGCAGGTCTTCACTATAAAGAGAATACTGATAAAAATCAAAATTAACATGAATTGAGCAGAACAAAGAGCTACAAGGTGGGACTGAGGTAGTCATGGAAATCTGTGACAAGCTATCCCCAAGTTGAGTGATCACAATGACCTATCAAGTGTCAAAAGAGGTCAGATCAGAGATTAGGAGGAAGAGCTCTATCCAGGTGGCTTGCTGTCCATGATTTACACACTGAAATTCCTGACACTGGCAAGCACATCTTACATATTGATTAACCATGTGATGACTGAAATTGGGTTTTTGAGCAGATCCTGGTCCAACCTTTACTTACTGTGTGTACTTAACTTTCCTCACCATATTTCTCTCCTTCAATAGGGGATGGAGATGACTGGTATATCTGACATAGCAGTGCATAAAAATGTAATACATTTCCTAACAGAATCTTTACTTAATAAATGACAACTTGTGTTACTATAGCTCTTACTGTTTTCATTTGAATAGTCACAATAATCTCATCTAAAAAACAGAATGTCCTAGATATTCTTGGGTGGCAGCAGCAGAACTAGCTACAGGAAAGGTGACAACTCTTGTACTGAGGGTCTGTAATGAGCTTCCACCACATGATCTGGGTCATTTCCTCCCTTGCCAAATTTGCTTTTCTAGACAGCCAGGGTACTTCAAGCATATCAAATTGTTGCATTGTAGGTGAAGAGCTAGGATCACCACTTCTCTGAGTTCCTCATTACTGTGTGATGAAGAAGATGCTTGAGCAATTCCCCTCTACATTACAGACATTCCAACAATTGAGCTTCTCACCCACTCCTTTTTATGACGCTTTTAGGACCACAAAGAGAAAGAGGAGAGAGAGAGAAAGCAAAAATCACAGTAGATTGGATACAGGACTGTTTTGTCTTCTTCTTCTTCCCCCATGTTTTACATTCTCTCTCAGATAGCCTGCCTACCAACAGCTCCAAACACCTCTAAATCCCTGAGGCTAAGCAAGTATATTTTCCAAAATGCCTGCATAGCAAATTATTTTTAAAAATACCTCCCATCTCTCCTTCTGAGCAGAGCATATGACTCAGAAATTCTCTCCCTTCCTGCTGAGAACCACCACCCCTCTCTCTTTCAAAGATAAATAGGCCTCTATAGTGTTGATAAACACTCTTTTTATGCACGACTGGCCAGGTCAAAGGGACCTCACACCAGGTGTTTGTAGGGGTCCCATTAGGTATTTTTAATAAAGGTGATTATTTTTTTAAACATATCTGCTGCAAAGGTTTACACAGGAAATATTATTGCTTTGCCAGAATCTTGCTTGCATCAATCCTTGAATATAAGTTTGACTCAAGATATAATAATGAGTCACAGGCTCCTGAACAACATTCAAATACCTGTCCTATAGCCAAATTCATTAAAAGCCACAGGACTCTGATGAGCCAGTACTTTCTGCCTGACACCAAGACAGTATATGTATGACCTTCTGTAAGAACAAGCTGGAAATTACCTTATCAAAAAGCAGAATGAAAATTGTGAGTCAGCCCATAGAATACGTACAAAACTCACTGGCATTCTGGAAGGGCTGAAGAACAACAGACCAATGGCCAGCAGTAGCTTTCATTCAATGATTAAAAGAAAACACTGGATTTCTGTGGTAATTCACCTCTGCAGCTCTCACAGTCATCCAGACCTAACAGGCAGTATGTTCCACATATTTTAAAGGAATGTTTCATTTTTAAATTTACATAAGATATTCCTTCCATGTCACTACATCACTTTAGTAAATAGTAGGAATATTTAAAAATAAATATAAAAGAATGCCTCCTCGATGATGCACGTGAGTATAGTATATCTTTTCACACAGAGAGGGCACTTTGTGGAATTATACTCACTGCTGTACAAATTAAAGCCCAAAATAAGACAACATATTATCAAAGGCCTATACTTATTACTCTATATAATTCGTAACATAGCAGCTTTCAGGAAAATTACATGTTTCTATAAAAAGCCAACCCACAGTCTTTGGTTGAAAGTATTCTTTTAAAGCTAGATGTTCCCAAACCTAGGAATTTGGAATTGGAGAATGCCATACCTGTAAAATAAAATACTATTTTTGATGCTACCAACCATCTAGAATCTTGAATGATCTTCTTGGGCAAAATTCCATTTTTAGCAATACACAGCACATAGCAACATTTTTTTTTTCTTTCCCTAAGTATGATCAGGGTTATAAAAATGCTGGCAAATGTGTTATGCTTCTTTCCTCATAAGGCCATGGGACGCTTAGAGATTCATGTACTGCCTACTGTGTCAAAAAATCAGTTGAAGCAGTTATATACCCTTGTACTTAGAGAAATGGAGGTAAAAAAGATTTTCCAAAGGTTGGCCTTTGTATGACTACATTACAGATTTTTATTTATACAACACTTTTCATTAAACAATTATCACTTCACTATCTGTCTCTCTGCTATGGTCTGAATGTTGGTGTTCTCCTAAAATTCCTATTTGACACTAATCTCCAAGGGGATGGTTTTAGAAGATGGAGGCTTTGGAAGGTGACTATGGGATTACTGCCCTTGTAAGAGTCCACAAAAAGTCACCAAGCACTTCCACTGTGTGAGGACACAAGAAGAAGGAACCATCATGGAAGAAGAAAGAAAGCCATCACCAGACTCCAAATCTGCTGGCATCCTGTTCTTAGCCTTCTCAGACTTCAGAATGGTGATCAATAGACTTCTATTGATCACTAATAGACTTCTCTTAGATGTCTTTAATATGGAAAAGCCAATATAAAAGGAAGGTGGGAGCTTGGGGAAAATAGGAAATGCTGTTTATCAATACCGTATTATAGAAATAATCACTACCATGCATTGGAGAAGGTAACATACTGTTGTCATCACAATGAAGTATTTATCGTCTTAGGATGAAGCTGAAAGGAGGGCATTTCTAATTATACAATTAAATGGCAGATGACAATTATCCACATTGTTGGTAGATAAAAGTTCATAGCAACCTTTACCTTTTCTTCTTCTCCTCCTTCTGATAACCCCTTTAATGGAATATTGACAGCTGCAGACTGCAAAAGTGGTAAACACATACGAAACTAACTTTTCCTAATGACCTTCAACACAGAGCAAAAGGTCAACAGTTAGTGTTACATTGAGGCTGGCAAAGAACGTGGCCTCAGCCTCAGTAAAGAAGCCTTGTTGTTGGAGGGCATTTCTTAATTGGCTCCCCTGACAATAATGTTTGTTATAACCCAGGAAGCTAGCTTTAAATTTGTAAGTAAGATGTTCCTCAAAAGTGTGAGTCTTGGTGGTACACACCTGTAATCACAGCAACTCAGGAGGCTGGGGCAGTAGAATTACAAGTTTGAGGCCAGCATCAGTCATGTGGTGAGACCAGAGGCAATTAAGTAAAAACCTGTCTTTGAAGGTAAAAAGATAAAAATATAAGAAGGGCTGGGAATGTAGCTCAGGGGTAAAGTGAACTTGGGTTCAGTCACTAGTACGGAAAAAATAAATCACTATTTATCTGGTCATACGAAACTCTATAGAAACTAGCCTTCAAATATTGCTCATTATCTTACAAGACATATATTTAGGTACAATTTTCTTAAACTAAATCCAGGTTGCAAGCTAGAAAGAGGGCATGTCTATAATGAGATCTAGGTCTTCAGCATCTCTGGATGTGTCAATACCTGGGAGCTGGGCAGGGTTCTTAGGGTCCTCTTTGGTTATCTGTGCTTTCAGGAGGTACCCAGTGAGGTGGAATCTGACTGGACTCTCACTCAACAAACCAGACTTGCAGAAACCACTGCGATATTGGCTATTTCTTAAGTTGCCTTTGCTTAGATGCTACACTTAAACTTAGGGGCTGCCTAAAAGACTAGTGTTTGGTATTGAGAGTTTTGTCACTCTAACTTTATAGGTCTCAGCTTTCTAATTTATAAATTTGGGATTTGTATAAGGGACCTATAATCTTACCTATACTGATATATTTTTTTATAACTGTTTGTCCTGTCACCCTTAGCTGAATTATAATACCTTGAATATTTATGTAGCCCCTGGATATTCATACTAGGTTGAACCTCTGCTCAGTATAACTCTTTCAAATTTGGCAAACATATATTTCAACTAATTTGGAAGATCAACAGCACATTCATCAGTCATTTCCTCCTAGAATATCTGTCCCTATACCCTACAAGAATGATTCCATAACCATAAGTCCAAAAAGTCATATAATCACAGATTAAAGGAGATCTTTAAAGCTCATGCCCTTCACAGGGTGTGGTGGTGCAGGTCTGTAATCCCAGTGCTCTGGAGGCTGAAGCAGGAGGATCATGAGTTCAGATCCAGCCTCAGCAAATTAGCAAGGGCCTAAGCAACATAGTGAGAGCCTGTCTCTCAATAAAAAAATAAGAAGGGCTGGGCATGTGGCTCAATGGTTAAACACCCCTGTGTTCAATCCCCAGTACCAAAAAAAAAAAAAAAAAAAGAAAGAAAGAAAGAAAGAAAGAAAGAAAGAAAAAAAAAAGAAAAGAAAAGAAAGAAAACTCATTGTACTCCAAGTGTCCTCTTCATTGATTCAGATCTGGATTCCTACCAAGATGCCTATTAGTCCTACACCGTCCAACACAGCAGCCACTGTTTACATTTAAATTAATGACAATTAAATAAAACTCAGTTCCTCAATTGTACTAGACTCACCTCAAGTGCTCCCAGACTACGTTTGACAACACCCCTACCACACAGATTGGTTTTAGATCACTTCTATCAGCACAGAAAGGTCTGTTCATAGACAATGCTGATATAGATTAAACTTCAACACTTTTATTACAGTAAATTCAACACCTCCCAGGAATCTCTATGATACTTTTACAATATTATTTTGTAAGGAATTTTTCTGTAAATGTTCCCTGAAACTTCTATTCATTTGTTCATAACTTCATTCCTCAAAATAATCCTACAAATCACATATTCTATGTTGTAGGCTTTCAAATATTTTAAGAAAATTGTCATATGCCTCCTATTCTCCTTTTCTTTCTTCCTATATCAATACCTCTTCCATTTTGGGTGCATTCTAGATTTTGTTGAGGTTGCCCTGGGAGCATTATTTTCAAATTTTTAAAGTTTGGAGTTGCATTTTGAGTTACAAATTGACAAATCTGGGTCGGAGATATGTAAATGCATAAGCATTTTACATTAAAATAAAACAAATTTTTTTCCCAGTACTCCCACCCTCCTCAGTGCCAGGCATAGAGTAGCAATCAATAATTCCTAGTTGAATTAATGAATGAATAAATTTAACCAGAGCATAGTATTAATATATTAATGCTTATTTTGATTTGTTATCTTCTTCATGTACTAAATTAAAAACTTCTGATTACAAAAGTATATTCATCATAAATAATTTGAATATATAAGAGAAAAAATGAGACCTGTTGCTACTTAGAGGTAACTATTAGTAATCACTTTTATTGCATAGGTTTTCTTTAACTCAGCTGAAATGTATGTTCACATTTTATAAGCTTATTTTTTACTTAATGTATCATGTGCATTATTTCTTGTATTTAGTGAAATTTCTAATAGTTTCTACACCTCTATTAATTATTATAATATATTCTTTAATATTACTTTATTTTAGATTATTTAATATTTATTTAAAAAGTTATGAAATGAATTTTATCTCCTTAAAATTTGTACATTGAAGCACTAACCCTCAGTCCCTCAGGATGTTATAGTCTTTGGAGATAGCACCTTAGGGAAAGTAATTAAGTTAAAGTGGGGTTATTAGTGTGGGCCCTAAATATAATATGACTGGTGTCTTTATAAAAGGAGACTAGGACACAGACAACACAAAGGATAATTCTGTGAGGACACAGAAAGAAGAAAGCCATCTCCAAGCCAAAGAAGACTCAGAGAAAACTCAAACCACCTACCATTTGATATTAGACTTCTAGTGTCAAAACAGTGAGAAGACAAAGTTTAACTATTTAAGTCCCCTGTGTATGGTACTCCATCATGGCAGATTTAGTACACTAAGAACATTTTATTTCTAAGTTTTTGTTTTTATCAATAAAGCTGTAATCTTAAAAAATCTTTGTGCATATCTTTGATATTTTTGCACAAAGTTTTTATAAAGAAATTATTGTTAAAATTGTATGAAAAAGGTTTTAATATATATTTTCATACTGGCTCATAAGAAGTTGTACTTTGCAAACATATATCATTTTCCCAATTCAACAAACAACACACCAAAAAAATCATGTTTCAATTTGCATTTTAAAAATTCAATGGAATCCCAGCATCCTTTTTCAAATTGTTATTGATGAATTTTTAGTGGTAGTGTGATGTTTCAAACTTTATAGTCTTAATGTGCTTATGCAGAATTATTTTTGCATGTATTTGAACAGTTTTACTTACATATAAGTAACCTCTGTCCTTTCCTTTTATCACTCAATAATATTTTGATATTAATTTATATTATAGTTCATTTTTATTGTTGATAAATATGAGTATATCTCATTTATTCTACTATCAATGGACCCTTAGGTTATTTGTTTTTATTTTTGTATTAGCAATGAAATTGCTCTGATCATAGTCATGTTGTTTCAGTGTGCCATGGGGAAATATTCTCTATGGCAACTGTCAATATGTGAAATACTGGCTTTAATGGTTGAAAAGGACAGCATAATAAAATGGCAAAGAGGAACTCTGAAGCCAGATTGCTTGGACTCAATGCTGATTTATACCCTGAATACCCTTTTTGATATTTAACAAGTTACCCAAACTTTCTGTGTCAATTCACTCACATATAGAATGATAAAAATTACAGTACTTACCTCACAGTTATAAGGATAATATGATGCACATCTAGAAAAATAAGGGCCCATTCGACAAATGTTTATTATATTTTCAACAGTCTAAGATAATTGTAAATTATTTTCCCAAGTGGTCATTTATACTTTATAATGATATATAGTTTCCCGTTAATTCATTAGTACTTGATATTGTCAGACTTTTTATCAAGATAAATGTGAATAGGTATTGTTTTATGCACTGTCATTATTGTATTTTAACATAATACATATCTCAACTTAGTCATTTTACTTTTATAAGGACTTTTAAGATTGTTTCCATTTTTGCTGTTATGAACATTGCTGTTGTGAACATTTCTGTATCTCACCCTTGTTTTCATCAGCAAAATCTTCCTCATGGTATCTGTGAATAAAGGTATCTCACAGCCAAGAACACATCCCAAATTTGAAAGACTACCTAAAACAAAGCCTTAGATAATGCATCTATACCTAAGGTCTATGCTCAAAACTGAAATTCCTGAATATTTCTAGAGATATTCTAAAAAAGAAAAAAAAAAAAGTCCTGATATGTGCAGTATTTGCAAGACATAAATTCTGGTTAGTTTTTTTTCTCCCCAGAAGGGATTCAGCAGCGCCAGTGTTTCTGGAAAGGAATAAAGGGTTTGAGAAAAGAACTTTAGAAATGGAGTAGTAAGTGCCACAGCATACCCGAATAACATGTTTCATCTATAAACAGATGTGCTCATTAGCTTCAGGCTCACAGAGCTTCTGCTTCTCTCCACCATCCATAGTTGCAGACCACTGAGTAACAGAAGTTTTCTGAGGTTACTCTTAAAAAGTGTGGGTGAGGTACATACAGTATCTAAGACGGAAAGGGAAAAAAAGGCCGAATCTTCCACCTCCCCTCCCTGCTGGGATGACACCAATCACCCTCAATTTCATGCCTTTTTATTTAGTCCCTTCTTTAGTATTCATCTTTAATAATGTGTAACCACAACCTGTCATTACAATCAAAGGACAAATCAAACATAAAAAAATGTGAATAAAGGCTATGTAAAAAAAAAAAAATAATCAGTGTGCTCATCACAGGATCACTGGCAACTGCCTTTATTCATATTTGGCTCCATCATCTCCTTTGCTCTTCTTCAGGCTTGGACTCTTGTCCTTTTTTCTGCAATGACCAGAGAGACTGTCTCCCTCCCCTTTGTGACCTGCGTGATGGGGAAAAAATACTCATGGGTACAAATGACCTTGTAAGTAATTTCTACGTTAAACCTATAATGTCAAGACAGCTCGGATTTCCTTGGACAATATACTGCCATATGCCATTCAAAATGGTGTAGGTCTAGAGTCCTAGATCTTGTTAGAAATGCAGAATGGAAGTGTCAAACGTGTTTTGAAGAAGTACAATGTCAATACTGTGCAAAGTTATTGCTGGTTGACAAACTACCCAGCTTGATGTTTTCAAATTCCTCATAATTATAATGTCAGAGGTTGTCTTAATGAATGAATGCCACTTTGTTCATTTTAACATGAATAAAGCAGTATGTAAAAATGAAGCAAACACTGGAACAGGGTGAGGAGCATGGCTGATCTTCATAGGCTGTGTAACCATGGCCACAACATTGCAAACTTGGATTTATAGTCTCTCTTTGGTAATAACAAGCATGGGATTAAATCATTTTCATTCAATTATCTGAGTGAAATAATCTCCCTGGTCCATTTATAGGAATCTGCATGTTAACCAGAGATACCTTGATCTGTTTCACATATGGATAGAGGATCTCTAAGGGACCTTGCATGGATTCTAAGTTACCCTAAAACACAGAAATTATTTTTCTCAACTCTGGCTGAAAATCAGAATCCTCTTGAGAGCTAAAACCATCCCAGTGCTCAGAAAGCCATCAGAGATTTGGACTTAATTGGCCAGGGTGGGGTCATACCAGCAATAATATTTAAAAGCTCCCCAGGGGAATCTCTGCAACTAAGGTCAAGAAACCCTTTTCCCATGGCTTATGAATACATGACTGGATTGGGATTCCTGCTTTGTCCCTTTGCATTAGCCCACATGCCAAACACCCAAGACCATTCAGTTGGCAAAAAATTAGGCAGCAGACTTGAAAGAAATTGAATAAATATTGTCTCTCCTTATTAATCCCTCTGGCTAGACTTTTTGTGGGCGATAGATTGTTATAAAGTGAATCTGAGCAGAAGGTGGTTGTCCTTAGGCCACCGAGATGAGAAGCAGGGGCCAGTCTGGGAAAGGCTGGACTGAGATGCCTAGATTAGATGAAGTTCAATACATTTGGTAGAAACTGGGCTTTTCAGAAAACCTGCAGATTTCCTAAATCAATTCCACAGGGCTGGATCACAGCAATAATCATGCCATGCTTTGCTTCTGTGTATGGGTGAAGAAGCAAGGTTCCATGAATTAGTGGAATTAGTGGCAATTTCTTTCTCATTCAGTACACCTAATCTGCCCCTGGTTCAACAGCTGTGGGCACTGGGTTGGTTCTTTTCATTCTGAACCTTGTGACCTGACAATCTGCTTTCTGCAGGTCTATAGCAACTCTGTAACCTATTCATTAATTCTATTAAGATTCTTTCCAAGACATGGGATCAGTCTACCTTTCATGTATAACAATGATGCTCTTGGCAATCTTTCATTAGAGAACTGTGTCAATTCCATTTTACTGACTCCTCCCAAAAGAAAAAGATATTAATCTATTTCAAATAAAAAAGAAGAAAACTAGAAAAATTTCTTTGTAATATGAAATGACCTATTATTAAGATAAGTTTGGTTAAATGAAAAGTTAACTTTTTATTATAATATTGGAGTATAATGGTAAGTCATGAAGAGAAGTAGTGATTTATTATTCACATGTACAATAATGTATTAACTACTCATAATCATATGTATATTTGGAAAGTAGTTTTGCAAAAACAGATCAATGATAGCTAGAGATTTGTAAATATCAATACATGTGGCAGAGTAAAAAAATAGCTAATGAGTTCACCAAACTTAAATAAGAAAGACAAAAACAGAACTGCTTCCAACATCAATTTATATATCCTTATTTTATACCAGAGGCCACCTGAGCGAGAATGGTTGGGCCTGGTTGAAAGGGGTAGACACAATGCTAATTTCTACTTAACACTCAAATGCTCAGGTTTTAGGGTAAATTCTTGTGGAGGAAAGAAGAAAAGTGGCCTCTCCTCTATTTGAAAGTATAAGTGATTAAAAAAAAAGCACTGATAAATTTACAATTAAATGTGACAATAATAATGTCTGCCATTTAGAATTACTATGTTCCAGGCACTAATAGATACTTTATATATTTCATCTCATTGGGTCATGCAAGATGTATATCATTATTCTTGTGTTACAAGTGCAGAAACTGCCTCTTATACCTTAAACACTAGCCACCAAAGTTCATGTAGCTTATAAATGACAGAGGTAGATTTAAACCCATGTCTGTCTCCTTCAGCCGTCTGTGGGCATCAATGAATATAATTATCATAGTATATTATTAGCATGCAAGGCAACTGATAAATAAGTATAGCAATTATTCTGGCAAAAGCATTGGTAAAATATCTTAGAGAAAATAAGTGACTTATTAGATAGTATCGATATCAGTGTCTATTTTCTCATCTCCAAAATAAATAATAACACTTCCCTGGAAGCATCTTCATGCTCATTTAAGGAGGTTCCTATATCTAGCCCCCTCTCCATAAATGGCAGCAAGATCCACTCAGCTAGATACCTGGAAGCCTTCCTGACCTCAGTCCATGTCAAATTAGGCCATCCAGGCCAATTGCTTTCCTTCATAAATAGCTCTCAGATCCATCTATAATTATTAGCACACTTATGTGCATTAGTTCAAACATTTATTAATTCTCACCCAGATTTTTCTCACCATTCTTTAAGCCATTCTCTTTAATGCTATGAGAACTGAAGGAGCCCTAATTAGGAAGGGCTGTTGCAGCTAGCTGGAAGCCATAAGTTCCACCTGATATGTATGTGACGCACCTGTAGGCACCTGCAAAGCTGAAGGTATATAACCGGGTGAATGCGGTCCGAGTTAGGAGAACGGAGAATTCAGTCAGTCAGGCAGTCACTCGGTCGGTCAGAAGAATCAGAGCGGCCAGAACGTAGGCAGAGCGGTTACAGAAGAGAAACCAGATAGAAGAAGTAATGACTGGTCAGAGTTAGGCCGAGGCTCCCAAGGAAGACAGAAGACAGAAGAAAGAAGAAGGAAGAAAGAAGAGAGAAGAAAGAAGCTCTAATCTTTCTCTAAGCTAAGCTCTATCTTTCTTTCTCTCTAAGACTTTAAGCTAACTCTAAGCTAAGAAGACTCTAAGCTAAGAAGAAGCTAAGCTAAGCTCTATCTTTCTTTCTCTCTAAGACTCTAAGCTAAGAAGACAAGAAGAAAAGCTCTCTTTAATCTTTCTCTCTAAAAATCTTTCTTTCCCTCTCTAAGTTCTCTCTAAGAAAGTAGAAGTAAAAGTAGTAAAAGCTTTACTCTGCCTCCGAGAGTTCCTCCCGGTTTTCGGTACCAGGCAGCTTACAGAGAACATTTTTTTTGAAAAGCAAATACTTTGAAAAGGCAGCCACTTTCCTGCAATTCTAGAACAAAGCATGTACCAGCAATTCCACTCCTAGAAGTATACCCAACAGAAATGCATACATGTGTTCAGCAAATGGCATATCCTAGCATGTACTTAAAACCTCTGTTTGTAAAAACTAAAATTTAGAGACCATTTTAATACTCAATGGTAGAATGCATGAAAAAATCATAGTACATTCACAAGATTTAATATAGCAATGAATATAAACTAACTGAAATATGCACAAGCAAAATGTCTGTACATACAAACATTTGAAATTCAAAAAACATGCAAAACAATCTGCAGTTGTAGCTCAGTTGTAGAGTGCTTTCCTAGCATGTGTGAGGCACTGGTTTTTATTCTTAGCACCACAGGAAATAATACAAACAAAATAAAGGCATGCTGTCCATCTAAAGCTACAAAAAATATTTTAAAAATCATGCAAAACTAAGCTATGCTCTTAGAAATCAAGACTGTAGTACAGTTCCCATGGGAATTAGAAACAGAATAAGGAGAGGAGGGTCTGGCAATACTCCATTTTTCTATCTGGGTTCTTTTTTTTTTTTTTTTTTTTTTTTTTTGTGGTACCGGGGATTGAACTCAGGGGCACTCGACCACTGGGTCACATCCCCATCCCTTTTTTGTATTTTATTAGAGACAGGGTCTCACTGAGTTGCTAAGTGCCTTAGCTATTGCTGAGGCTGGCTTTGAACTCGCAATCCTCCTGCCTCAGCCTCCCAAAGTGCTGGGATTACAGGCATGCGCCACCGCGCCCGGCTCTATCTGGGTTCTTGTTAGGTTACACAAATAGGTTTATATAGTATTTTTACAAAGTATATTTGCACTTATAATCATCTTACATGTATTATATGCCTATAAAAACTTCTAAAAGATAAAAAAATTTAAATGGTTCAATCATTTTTCCTAAATTCTTACCCCTCGCTTTTCTCCTTTATGTGCTCCTTTCTATACCATATTGAGTTACTTGGAGTTCAACAAGAGTACTTCTTCTGGAAATCCTTCCTGAGCTCCACATTTTGCATCATCTTCCCTCTATTATAAGACGTACCACCATGCCCAAATATCTTATTGATTGATCATGTTCTTTCTCTCTCTCTTTCTAAGTCATTTTCTTAGAGACTAACAGAACACTTATATCCTTATTTTAAGTCACAGGCCACCTGGTTGGTGGGATAGCATGAAATGTGACATGCAGAAGGTCTAGTGAAAAGAAGAATGAATGAATGAGTACACAAGTGGAATCTTCACCTCCTAATATAAACTTTCTAGACACTATTATTGCTGAACAGGTTGTGGCCCTACACCACTCCTTACTTGCCCCTTGCCATTTTTAACTCATGATACAATAGATATCTGAGGTTGATCCTTATGAGAGGTCAAAACTCGATTCAATTTTCAATAAAAGCAAATGAAAATATTCTGATGGTTTAGCTTTAAAATGGTCATATTGATTGTTACTAAGCTGTTTAGTGTTCTCAAAGTAATCGATTATTGTCATTGAAGGTATAGTTTAAATTTCCAATTACATATCATCCAGTTGAATTGGGAAGGAATTGGAATATGATCATATTACTGTAGCTTTTATATCCAAGATCTGATTTTATTAGAGGTTAAGAAGGAGGGAATTATCATTGTTTCAAGTTCTTTTTTTTTTTTTTTTCCCAAACCAGTGGTAACTGCTTGTAACTCTTCTCGTTATCCCTTATCAATTCAAATAGGTTTATGTCTTCCTGGGTCTCTCTCAGTACTTTATCAATGATTGTAAAAGGCAGTCCACAGGCATTAACAAAAGTCATTGTTTTCAGTCTATTTTGTGTTGCGATAACGGATTACCTGAGATTGGGTAATCTATTAGGAAAAGAGAATTGAGTTGTTCAGTATGGTTCTAGAGACTGCAAAATCCAAGATCCAGGGGCCACATTTGATGAATGCCTCTCTTACTGCATTATAACAAGGCATAAATCATCCCATGGACAAGTGAGAGTAAGAGAGCATGTGAGGGCAGAAACTCATGACCTAATCACCTCTTAGGGTCTTACCTGCCAACAATGTTGCATTAGGGATTGTTTCCAAAACATGAATTTTGGGGAACACAATCAACTATATTTAGTATAAATATTGTTTTTTTCTAGATCATTACATCATAACAAATTATCCTCTGTTCTAAAAATGCCTGACTCTTTCTAAAAAAGTTCACTTGGTTAAAAAAAAAAAAAGTTGAATAGTTCACTACTTCATGTGTAACTGATTAACAATTTTTAAATTTATTTCCTTTTATAAATTATTTTACACTTCACAAAATCCAAGATGTTTACCTGAAAAGTGAATTCTGTTCTCAAATATCTTTAGTGAATGCTACGTGACACCATGTATTAACTCTGTTAGATTTATAACACCATTCCTTTTTTATATCTCCAAAAGTCCTTCTGTAGGAAATCTGTTTAATTTGGTATTCTTTAAACCTATTGACAACAGAATTTCCCAATTTTTTAACCCCAGAAAGCCATCATGAATTCATTTATTCACTTTTAAAATTATATCATTACTATCACTAATTTTTATTGTGGGTTTATTCCAGTCAAGGAACTGATCTAATTATGCACATAAAATATGGAGAGGGATAAAACAAGAATCTCAAACACAGCTTACAAAAAATCTGGAAGAGAAGAAGATGTATAACCACAGTGCAATATGTAAACTCAGAAGACCTGCCTTTTAAACTTGGCTCTTCCATTCAAGAATTGTATAAACTTAAAAAAAAAATAAACAATGTTTAAACATCTTTAAAATGAGGGTTATCATCACATGAACATCATTACTTTATTGTCATGTTTAAATATGGTACAGAAAAATATTTAACCAGTACATGGTACACAGTAAGTAAGTGTACCATGTACTGGTTATATAAATAGCAGTAAAAATGAGAAAGAAAAAAGATGAAAGGAGAAGGAACATAATTTTTTAAAATATATACTTACCAGTACATTATACTTATATTATAATAGTGGGATATGTGGTCACATTCTCATATATGTACACAATATAACAATATGATTTGGTCAATTTCACTAGAAGCATAAAGTAATATTATAGATTTTGTTACAGGTCAAATTAATTATGTGAATATTCTGATCAATTGTGGAAAAGATCAACTGAGATGGATGAAATAAATCAAAGAGGTCCAGTTTATAAGTAATGTAGAGATTTGTGGTTTGTATTTAAACTCTGCTATGTATATCTCTTCCTAATTAAATGCCATGTTAATGCCTATAAATCCAATGTCATTTTTCATTATCATTATAATTCTTACATTTATCTATATCATATATGTTATTATATATTGTGAGCTTTGAAACAGACAAATATTTTGATTTTATTTCTGTTTTCCAGATGAAGAAGCTTTGGAGCAGAAAATTGATTTATCAACACCAGTTAACTTTCACCTAAGTAGAAACTCCTAGTTCTAACTAAGGGCTTGTCTGTACACTTCACTAATTCCAGACTTTCGTTCTAGCTCTAGAATACAGATATGTTAATTTACCAGATTCCCCTTTTCAAAAGAGCATGCCTTCAAACCATTTTCAGAAAATTTTTTTGCTTTATTGTATCAGAATTAATCAGCCTTCTGAATAGTAAGATTATGTACTGTACAGGGGCAGCAAATGTTTTCTATAAAGGACAGAGAGAAAATATTTTAAGTGGTGTATGCCATAAGGTTCTGTCACAATACTCAACTATGCCATTTTAGTGCAAGAAAAGCCATAAATACACACACACACACACACACACACACACACACACACACACACACACCACAAACCATTATTATTACCATTTTAAGAAGTTGATATTAGATTCTATTCATTCAAAAAACTAATCATTCTGATACTCTTTACTCTTCATTATATTTCGGTCTAAGGTGGCAAAATGAATACAATTTTTTTCCTGTTATCTTCAGAAGATATGTTCCAAGATTCCTGGTGGTGACCTAAAACCACATACAGTTCCCAACCTGATATACTGCTTTTTTTTTCCCTATGCATACATACATACCTATGGTAAAGTTTAATTTATAAACTAAGTATGGAGAGAGGTTAGTAACTGATAAGAAAATGTAATAATTATAATGATGTACTGAATAAGTTAGGTGAATATGGTCCTTCTCTCTTGAACACATAACCACAATCCTGTGACAGTTGACTTTGAGATAGCTATTAAGTGAATAAACTCACCTTCATTTTGAGGAATATTGTAAAATAGGCATAAATTTCTATGTTGCCAATTTTTGTTTTAGTTCTATGAAACTGATTATTGTCTTCTAACTCCCTTATTAAGAATATATGTTGTTGGTATGTTTTTGCTCTTTGAAATTAAAGAATGTCCACTGCCCAATACAATGGCATCATTTAAGATCTCTTGTTTTTTGGTGTTCAGTCACTTTATTATAACATGTCTGGGTGTACTTTTCTTGGTATTAATATTTTCTGAGGTTTGCTAAATGTTTAAAATCGGGGCTGATGTCTTTCATTAGTTTATATTTTTTAACCAATCTTTTTTCAAAGAGTGCCTTTTCCCATTCTTTCTCTGTTTCTTTCTTCTTCATCAAGGGTTCTTCTTACATACATGTTAAACTTTTTTACATATTCTATAGTATTTTATGCTTTTGCTATATTTTCCATGTTTTTATTTTTCTTTATTTTAGATACTTTTTCTGGTCCTATATTTATATTCTCTACTTCTCTTTTCCTTTTCATCAAGTAAGCAGTCAAATCACTGTTTTAAATCAGTGCTTAATAATACCAATGAATTGATCTTTAAAGATCAATTTCTGTCATTTTTTCTTCTTGTTTTTCTGCTACTTAGTCTTTTTTCTTTTTCTTCTTGCAATAAATCTAGAAGGAAAAGAGAGACTGGAATAAAGAATAGGAAAGACAAGGTATTTTTATATTTCTTAAAGCAGAACTTAGGTGTTTGTTCTGGAAGACAGATACAATATAATTATAAATTATGGAAAATATAGATAAAGTCTTAAAGATATGTCAACCAAGTTAAAAGAAGCTGGGTTAATTATATACCAGCTCCCTTGCCAACACTTGATGAGGATAGCTTCAGGAGAATCTAAAATTCAGTGTCACTACATATGAGACAAATGTATTCCTCAAAAAGTCAAAAGTTCACAGGCAGAAAGTCACAGATATTCTCAATGAATCTACAAGTGGAAGAATAAAATTAGAACTCCTTCTTACCATATATAAAAATTAATTCATAATTAATTTAATACCCAAAACTTTAAATTACTAAAAGAATATATAAATAACATACCATGACATTGGACTAAACAAGTATTTCTTGAATAAGACCCCAGAAGGAGGAGAAGCAAAAACTGACAAATGGTATAGCATCAAACTGAACAACTTCTTCAAAACAAAGTAAAAAGTTGATAGAACAAAGAGACAACCTACAGAAAGGGAGAATTTATTATTTTTACATTAGTAAATCATACTTCTAAGGAATTATTATACAAAATATACAGAGTCCTGAAATCAACAGCAACAACAGAAAATGACTGAATGCAAAAGTGGGCAACAACTTGAATTGACATTTCTCCAAATAAGATATATGAAAGACCAATAACATGAAAAAAATGTTTGACATCACTAATCACTAGGGAAGTGCAAATGACAATTGAATGAGATTTCACCTCACTCCCACTAGGGGACTCCTATTAAAAAGCAAAAGGAAAATGTTGACAAGGAAGAGGAGAAATGGAATTCATCCCACTGTTAGTGGAAATGTGAAATGGTATAGCTGTTGGGGAAAATAATATGATGGTTCATCAAAAAAATAAAAATGGACTTATTATATGATCCAGCAACCTTACTTCTGGGTGTATATTCCCAAAGAACTAAAACCAAGGTCTTAAATGAATATTTGGACACTTATGTTTGTAGCAGCATTATCTATAATATTTAAAGGGTAGAAGAAATTCAAATGTCCATTGACAGAATGGATAAAGAAAGTATGGTATATTCATACAACAGAATATTAAGGGGAAATTCTACAACATGCTAAGACATGGATGACCCTTAAGAACATTATTATAACTGAAATAAATCAGTCCTAAAAAAGACAAATGTTATATAATTCTACCTACCTTCAGGGCAGTTAAAACCATAGAGCTATGCACCACTGACTTCTCACAGGCCCAAGGTCGATCCAATGTGAAGAATAGCCTTGGAACAGGTGTCGCTGGGAGAACTGCACGTGCATATGCCAAAACATGCAAAAGCCAAAAGCAAAGCAAAATAAAACTATGAGAGTACTTACTTGAAACTGTATTTTTTTAAAAACCTGAAAATGGATCATAAATCTAAATGTAAAAGCAAAAAACCATAAAACTTTTAGAAAAATAATTTACTGAAGAATATCTGTGAGTTTGGATTACACTTCTACTTCTTTGAAATAACACCAGCAGCATTATTTATAGAACAAAAATGAATAAATTAGACTTTGAAATTTAAAATTTTTGTTTTCTGAAAGATACTGTTAATGGAATGGAAGCATAAGTCACAGACTTACAGAAAATATTTGCCAACCATATTTGGTAAAGGAAACTACATCCAGAATAATAAGGTAAGCTCCAAACTTGATGAAAATAAAACAAATCAGTGAAGGAGTCCAACAGGTACTTCATCAAAGAAGATACGTGAATGACAAATAAGCACATGAAAAAATGTTCATCAGTAGTCATTAAAAATGCAAATTAAAAGTATAATGAGATACAATATACACCAATTAGGATGGCTAAAATTAAAAGATTGACCATTGCAAATGTTGATAAGTTTGTAGAACTAGAAGGATCATATACTGCTGGTAAAGTAGTTCAATCACTCTGGAAAACAGTTTTTAACAGTTTCTTAACTCTTAATGTATGAATCCTGCCATTCTAATCCTAGTTTTATCCAAGAGAAAGGAAAACATATTCCACATCTGTAAAAAAATGATGAAAATAAAAATTCTACACAGATGTCATATCATTTATGTATTTGTAATTATATTTGCAATATTCCTGTATTGGAAAAATCAAGAAACAACCCACCATCCATTACAGGTGAATGAATAAACAAACTGTTATAAACTGGCATGATGGACTATTAACCAGTAATAAAACAATGAACTCTTTATACATGCAAAAACATAGATGAATCTCTACAGTAATTATGTGAGGGAGAGAGGCAGTTTATATAAAATTTTAAAAACTGAAAACCAATGTGTCTGAGAGACAGCAGTCAGTTGTTGCCTGAAGGCAGGGGATGAAAAGAGGCAAAGGGGATTAAAAAGGGGCACAAGGAAACTTTGGCAGGTGATGGATATGATCACTATCTTGATTGCAGCGGTGGTTTAATGGTTGCACACATATATCAAGTCATACAATTTAAATGTATGTCATTCATTTTGTGTTAATCATCCCTCAATAAAACTTTTTTTAAGAATAAGTTTAAAGAGTTCATGACACCCTCCCTCTCATCCTTGAGGGCACTCACAACAAGGGCTTGCCTGCCACATCAGCATGGATCTGCAGTAATTACCTTCCCTTTTTGGGGAACAATGGGAGGTGATGCTGTTCCCTTGTGACTCTGTAACCTCATTTAAAGATGCTTCAGTGGAATAGACTTTTTTCAATCTGTAGTATAAGCATTTATAAATCCAGAAGAAAAATTTTGCACAAAAGAAGTTCTCACAGAAGTCTTGCTAAAATTAGTAAAATTTCTAAAAGTATAATATTTTGTTTATGAGAAAGGGTGTACAAATCCTCAGGCACTACACTTCATAGTCACATTCACCAATTCTTTTGCCCCACACCCTCCAAAAAAGAAAAGGTTACTAGTTGCACAGTGAAAGTCAGGAAGGGGATCATTAGACTCAAAAAGGGAAATTTATTCAGGACTGTTTAAAACCAAGGTCTATTATAAACCAGGTCCTTAAAAGCCTCATTTAAAAAGGTAGAGGATATTTTAGGTAAAGAAAATAGAATGGGAAAACTGCAGAATAGTTAAATGAGAATAGTGAAAAACAATGACTGTTTTTCCAAATATCCATAGTATTGTCTTTCTATTTCTCTGATTTTGCTTAGATGTCACTTCTTCACACAGAATACCTAATGCCATGTGTAGAATACTCATTTTCAACCCTCTTGTTTTATCATCGGCTTTATCATAACCAATTTTATTTTTTTCTTCATAATATTGTCAATATCTGACATCTGTAATTATGGTACTGAGTATTTATTTGTTTACTAATCTTGACCATGAAAACTAATATCCATGACTTTAAAAACATTCCAATGTTTTGTTGACACTGTGTTCTCAAAGATAGAACAGTTCCCAGCACACAAATACTCAATTCATAGCCATTGTGAGAATGGAGTAGCAATAAAGTCCTAGTGAGCATTTGTGTCTCTCTCTTGTTACTGCTGGATGATGAGTTGTTTAGGAGCCAAATAATGAAGTAGGCCCTATACCACCATTTCTCTCCCCATCCTCAGAGCATCTCATGAATCCCAAACACCTTCTACCATTATCACTTGGAGCCAAAGCCCATTTTTACTTTCTATATCTCAGGCAGCAAATAATTTCCTTACAGCTCACAGTCTAGACTGATTTTTCATTATTGCTGCCTAGATAGCTTTGTCAATTAAAAAAAAAAAAAAAAAGCAAACCAGTAGAAAAGAATTAGATTTGCATCTCTGAAAAAGATGTTTAACTTTTTATCATAAATACAGTTTCTAAAAAAAATTCATTGAGATTTATTCAGGTCACTACCAAGACACTACAGACTGGAAAAAAAAAAAAAAACTCTTAAAAAAATAAAATAATATAGAAAAAGAAATAAAATAGAAATAGAAAATAAAATAGAATAAGTCCTCACACATACAGGCAGAAATGCCTGTGCTGTGACAAGTCTCTGCAGAGCTTGGTATCTGGATGTTGACATGACTGTCTATTGGGTTGGTTGAATGAGTCATGCACCAATTGGTGTTGAGAAAACATCTTAGTTCTGCTGGGTCACCACTGGAGGTCTCTTATCCACTACAAAGGCAGCAATGGAAATAATCCCAGGCCCAGACCTCCAAATAAGTCAGGAGATGAAGAAATTTTGTGGACACATACCTAGTAAGAGCCTGACAGTGATATCTTGGTCCAAGATAGCTTAGACAAGGTCCATGGTCACCCCTACACACATGCCATGGAAGAGAGACCCAGAACTGTTCCTCACGTGCTCATGTGGCAGCTCCATCAAACACAAAACAAACTTGTATTGATACCCCTTCACATCTCAAAATGTCAATAGCCCATAACTAACCAGACTCAATGATCAATCATTCTCTAATATAGGCACCAAAACACTAAAAATTCCTTAAGAGATGATCATGAAAGGAGGACTGATACAGATTAATTAATGACACAAAATGCACCTCTCCTTGCATTTATCACAGTACATAGGACTGGGAGACTACAATTAATGAGATATTCAGATTCCGATCCCATTGACAGAAAGAATCACTTGATTCTCTTATCTTCTAAGAGACAGCTGGAATAAGAATCTGGGCCTCCAATTCCTAGTTCAGTGATTTTTCTACAAATACTGATAAACAGTGTTCTAAATTTATGGTATTTAAACTTTTTTTCTTTTGTAACAGAACCACTTCCTCAAAAAAAAAAAAATCTACTGGAAACTTAATGAGAGCAACAAATAAAAAAAGATCTGATGAGAGAATTAGGAAGCCCTTCTTTTGACATACAGCAGGGCTTCAGCTTGCTTCTGCTATCCACAATTGAAGATCAGAAGGAATGACTAAGAAAAAACTTAGTGAAATCTGATTTTAGTGCTCATAATACCACTGATTCTACTACTCTCCTCTCTTTCTGGTGGTCTGACCTGTCTTTACTTCTAGTGCCTGCAGTTCCACTGCATGGGAACCCTACTATTCAAAGTTCAAAGCAGTCATTGGTACATTGATTTAAAACTATTCACACTAATACTTATCCAATCACAGTCCAATTTGCTTTAGAAGACTTTTCTAATTATGAGATATGAGTTTCTCTTCCATTAAGCACTTCAAACAATTGAGAACAGTTTGGCATAATCACCTGCATGACACATCTCTAATCTGCTTTATGAAGCAGAGATCCCTAACTGGCTTTAGTTATTTTAGGCATCACGAATAGGAACAGGTATACTATATAATATTTTCTTTTCAAATCTCCATGAAGGGCTTGCAAAGTTGCCTCAGCTGGTTACTTGCTGTGTAAACTTTGGTGAATTCTTTCACTTTGTTAATATTAATTTTCTACTCTGACAATTGGGTTCAATACATCTGCATGAGAAGTTGTTTTTAAAGTAACATTATTGATGAAGAATATAGTACAATATACAATGCTCAAGGCAACAGATGACATCGATTCCATTTTCTCTTCCTTTCTCCCCTTTCGGGGAGAAGATGATTTCAGTAAAATTAACTGTGACTTCTGATTTTCTACCCCCAGTTGCTGGTAGAAATTAAGTTGTCATTAGTTACAGGTTTTTGAAACCAGCTCCTATTCTTCCCAAACAAAAGCCCTCACATCATAGTAAGCCCTGGTGCCTGCTCATTTCTTGCTTTCTAGAACATAAGATGGTTCATTTATTCAATAAATGCTCAGGTCTAATTCCTAGTCTCTCTCTCTCTCTCTCTCTCTCTCTCTCTCTCTCTCTCTCACACACACACACACACACACACACACAGTGCACACAAATAAGGCACAATTTATATCCTTCAAGGTACAGACTATAGAATAAAGATACACACTAGTCCTGCAGCAACACCCTGCTAAGAGGTTCATAGATACCCACATAGGGGTTTGTTCCTAAATCAGAGCTCACAATTTAGCAGTAGAATTATATAAACAATCATAATTTCAAAAGTAAAAGTAAACAAGGATACACACACACAAATATGTATATTCATCTTAACAGTTTAAGAGCACACTGTTTATTTTATCAAATGATGTTAATTCTCAGCTTTCATGACATATTCTTGTGTCCTGTTGGACAGAGGACCTGTGGTCCTGTTGTTGTTGAAGCACAGACTTTCATCTCTCTCCCTAGGCTGTAGGAGAGGATTCCTGCAGACACTAATCTCCTGTTACCTCACCATGCTTTTTGGCTCCTCATAGTCTGTCACTTGTGCAAGTGATTCCTAGTATTCAATTTTTTTCATTTTTAAATGTTTGCAGTGATCTTGCAAGTGAACTTGCCTTACACACAGGCCTGTCCTGATATAAATATGTTATACAGTCGAATGTATGCTGTAGGTGTGTAAACTCTGTAAACACAGACAAAAATTCACTCTCACTATATCCAATACATTAGCTGACATGCAGTGGATGTATAAGGCATATTTTCTGGTGAATTAACTATACATGGCCTCAGGGGAAATAACATAAAACTTACTTTAAATGTGAACAATTCAGAGCAACTACAATCATTTCATGACTTAAAACCCATTTATATCACTTCACTGTTTTTAAGAGTAATACATTTGTCAGGTTAACTGTGTTCAAAGATTCAGTTGACTAGGAATATAAGCAATACATAAGTACCTCCTTTATTCTTCACTCCTAAGAAGTCATTGCCTTCATGTTGCTTTAAGAATACATATGGATGGATGGATGGATAGATAGATAGATAGATAGATAGATAGATAGATAGATAATAGATGGATAGATAGTAGATGACAGACATACACACATATAGAGAATATGCATCCTATGGTACAGGAGACTCTTTCCTCAAAGATTCCAAAGTTTGATTCATATTTTGCACACCAATAATTAGTTCAGGTTTTAGTAGGAATTACATTAGCACCACTTGAAATATATAGAGCAAGTGAATAATATAAATGTATAAGACAAAATTAAATTAGCCCTGATAAGATGTTATGATATATACTTGGAGATCATATAAGCAGAGCAGTCACACCAGTGGAGCTGGGCAACCTGGGAGGTTCTGCAAGGAAGTCCCCGCTTGGCCTGGGTCCTAGAGAAAGTCTCACAAATTGACCACATGTTATTCTTTCCTTCCCATGTGACCAGACTATTCCTGCTTTTATCTGTCTATATGTTGAATTTTTGCCTAAGACTTATGATGCACCTAAGAGCAGGTAGACTGTTTAATCTGGAATATCCCTATAAAATCTGAATGCTCTGGGTTATAGAAACAATTAGGAAATAAAATTTTAAAATGACTAACAATGGGAATAAGGAGCAAAATAAGTTAATTATATAGAAACAGTTTTAATAACAAGTTTGTAATATTAAAACAATATTTTAGGAAGATTAATCAGTGATGTGGCAAAATAAGTGAAAGAAAGGAGAGGATTACAGTAACTAATAAAATAAGAAGATCACAAAGAACAATGGTCACCACCAGAGTGACAAGAATAGAATGGGCTCTGGAAACTTAATGAAGAACAAAGTTTTTTTATAAATAAGTGATGTCTTCAAGAGGCTAGGGAAGCTAGGATGTGCTCAGCATGCTGAGAGGGCCTAGGTTTAATCCTTACACCAACAAAAATAAGGGGGGAAAAATGATGTCTTCTTGATTAGTAACAAAAATACTAAGTAATATGCTAATGCTCTAAAAGAAAAGACAGCTACAACAACTACTTCAAAGTCTCCCCTGAGGATGTCCAGAGGTCTGGTGAGGTACTTCTGAAATAGTTACAGTGGATCAAGGCACCACAGAGGGAAGACGATTCCATTTGGTATGCACGTAGAGTGTGCTGTAATGGCAAAGATCCCAATTGGCATGCCCAACAAGACTGGATTGAGCATTTGCTGGAAGTTACATTAAACTTAATTATAGGTTCATTACATTCTTGCCCAACTAGTTAGTTGGTAAAATATCTTGGATGGAAGAAACAAACTAAATTTACACAAAAACATCCATGAAGAATTATTTCTACAGCACCAAGAAGGAGAAAGATAAATATTTTGATTTGTTCTTATGATTGACAGTAATAAATATTGGCTTTCCTCAGATAAGGTAAAGAAATTTAGGATTTCAAAAACAATACCTGAGTATGATTCGTTGTTTTTATCCGTAATCTTCTAGATAAGAATCTCTTTCTGAAGAAAATTACACTTCTCCTTCCTAATGTCTTTATAAAAGAGTAGAATGCTTCCCCTTCAGCAGGTTTAATTTTATTTCGTAATTAACAATAACTAGTTTGGGAATTACACTATAGTATTCCTTGGTTTTGAATTTTCACTGAGTCTTTTTTATGAAAAAATTATAAACTCCTCAGAGGGACTGATGTAGTTTGTTGCCATGGATAATTGTCTCTAAATAAACTCTGGGTAGTTAAGTGGATATGAACAGATGGAAATAAATTGATGGAAGTTGACTATTGTGCCTCTTGGCTCCTGTTTATTTGTTACCAGCAGCATATCTTTTTGTCTTGTCAGGCCTGGCATTTTATGCACTTGAACTTTAACAATGTCAGCCGGATTCCTCTTCAGACCCTGCATAAAATTGAGCTCCAGGGTAGAGCCCTCTGCCAACCTGGACAGGATCATAGCAGAAACCAACAGCTTAGTCACAGTTCTCTAAGCCACACTGAAAGGAAGTTCCCATATATTGGTACAGCTGTCTAACCACATCCATGTTTACCTAACCTCAGCTGGAATCAGAGGCAGGCTCTATTAAACATCAGCATTTCTCCACCTTCTTTTTTACATTTGGGGAGAATGAAGCCAAAGGAGAGAAAATGATTCATCCTGGTGTTTAGTCACTTGTTGAACTAATTCCACAATTATGTATTGAGTGCCAACTATAGCCTGCCACTGTTCTGGACACTGAGGATTCACTAGTATTACAGCACCGTCTCTGCCCTGGAGGAACTCACAACCCAGTAGGGGAGGGAGATGAGTCAGTAGGAAATTAAAATACAGTATGATAAGCACAAGCTCAGCATGGCCTGAGAGCTTATGAGGGAGAGGGGAGATGTGACTCAGTCTTGGAGAATAGAGAAATAGTTTCTGAAAGAAGAGACAGCTTAATTGTGACTGGAAAGATGAGTCCATACTTACTTGGATACTTAGAGGAGAATAACTACTGGCCCTCAGATCAATTTGCCTCGAAGCATTGCATTGTCAACAAATAAATGACTATTATGGTTCTATGTATTTCTAACATTATGAAAGAAAATTTAAGAAGATACCAAAAATATATATTACCTTAAAAGAGTGCAACTTTGTTGATGAAAACATATGAGCCAATTAGGTATAGCACAAAAAAATATTGACTCAAAGATTAAAATATATATATTATAAGTAATATTGCTGTATCAAAGATCCACAGAGTCATTTGATAGCCTTAAATTGAAAGGTAGAATCAAGCTGAAGCTTGACCAATGGATGGGCAGTAAAGCTGAGAATTTTTGAGTTCTCCTGATATTAGTAATCTTACTTCAGGTTCTGGACAGATTTTACCCATAGAGTTAATTCTGAAAACATTTATTTTTTTCACTGATTCTTTTGGAAACCGCTAGTTTTTTCTTAAGCCAACTTTTATGGGTTGAACTATGTTGCCAAAAAGATAGATTGAAGCACTAACCCCAATACTTGCAAATGTGGTCTTATTTTGGAATAAGGTCTTTACAGATGCAATCAGGTTAGGATGAGTTCATATTAAATTAGAGTAGGCCCTAATCCAATATAAATTACATGATTATTAGAAAAGAATCAGAAGGACGATGGTGTGAAGACACACAGGAAGAATGTCTTGTGGACAATGGTAAAAGAGATTAGAGTGATGTGTCTACATGGTCTGTGGCAATAGCAGAGTCTAATACAAAGGCGTGGGGCAAGTGGTTCCATGGAGCCTCTAAAAAGAGTTGGACCCTAACCAGCATCTTGAGTTTAGACATCTAGCCTCCAGAACTGAGAGAATTAATTTCTCTTGTTTTAAGCTTACCTGGTTTATGGTCTTTCTTTAAGGCAGCCCAAGAAGACATGCACAAATGAACCAAGTGGCTCCTGGTTGGAATTTGGTACTTGTGAACACTCTAAGTGCATAATTGCTTTAAGATTGTTTGAAATACCAAGTGATATGGAAAGGCAAACGTTTAGCAGTGAGATAAAGTTGAGGACTATCCCAAGTGGTTACCGCAGCTTCTGCATGAAGAAATGAGGCCCTCTTCAGCAGCAGGCCAGACATAGCCATAGTAAGAAACTAGAGAAATGGGACATAACCACTAATATAGAGTTATGTAGGGCTCTCACTCCTCCCTAGAAATGTTATTTTCAATAAAAGACCACAATATTTAGGATGTTAAGTCATTGAGCAAACTCAAGGAATATCAAAATTGCAATAGTATTTTACGTAGTTTTGATTAGTTAATCAGCCTTCCAATGCCACAAGTTTTGTTGTTGTTGTTGTTGTTGTTTTGGTTTATTTTTTAGTTGTATATCAACACAATGCCTTTTATTTATTTATTTATTTTTTTAATGTGGTGCAGAGGATGGAACCCAGTGCCTCACACATTCTAGGCAAGCGCTCTGCCACTAAACCATATCCCCAACCTGCCAAATATTTATTTAATAGCATGTTTTGAGAAAGAAAAATAAAGATCTAGAGTAAGTAATGTATATAAGATAATATTTTAAGTGTTATAAATGTTTTATTATGTTGATGTATATAGATTCTCAAACTTTTTTAAATGCCTGCAAATTATAACCAACTAGGTGAGTGAAATGAGATGAAAAAGACCATCAACACAAGAGGCAATATTAATAAATATCCAGTAGAATGTTCAAATTTTTAAATTAAATTAAAAACAAATCTTTGGAAATATTGAAGAAAAGCTACACATTTAACAAAAACAAGGGGTAAATGAATGGCACTTTACATAGAATATTACACATCTATTCAATTATTAACTATATTAAATGCATCATCTGTGTAAATGTTTACAATCAAATGATTCAAGAAGTTTAAAACAAACTTGTTTGCTTTAAGGGAAACTACATCAATTTGTAATAAGAAAAAGTAAAACTAATTTGTTAGGATAATGGAGTTAGAGTATATTTTAGGTTTTTAAATAATATTTAATGTGTTTTCATAAAAGTAATATTGAGCTATATTAGAATATTAAAAACAGAACCATAGTTACATTTTGGGCTAATTGGATTCATAGTTACTTTGTTATAGGTTAAATGGTCCCCAAAGGCCCATGGGTTAAAATCTTGGTCCCCAGAAAAGTGCTGTTGAGAGGTGGTGGGATCTTTAAGAGGAGGGGCCTAGTGAGGGCTCTTTGAATCATGGGAGTATGCCCTTAAAGAGGATAGTAGAACCCTGTACCCCACCTTGCTCCTTTTTTTCATCCAAAACTAATTATATTTTTTATTTCTGTTTTATTCATATTTTTATTGATGCATTTTAGTTAAAAATGTATGAAATGTGGAATATGCTATATATTCATTCATGCACATGCTAAACCATATAATTTGGCCAACATCATCCCCCAACTTTTCCCCTTTTCCTCTCCTCCTCCTACACTGGTCCCTGTCCTCTACTCCACTGGTCTCCATTTGATTTTCATGCGTTCTCTGTCCCTTGCCCTGCCCCCTACACTTTTATTTTTCTTTTTCATTTCTAGCTTCCACATAAGAGAGAAAACATACAACCCTTGATCTTCTGAGTTTGGCTTTTTTCACTTAATATTCTCAAATTACATCCATTTTCCTACAAACAACATAATTCCATTCTTTTCATGGCCAGATAAAACTCCATTGTGTATATATACCATGTTTTCCTTATTCGTTCATCCATTGACAGACACCGTAGGCTGGTTCTACTGTGAATTGTGCTGCTATAGAAATGTATATGCATGTATCACTATAATATGATGACTTTAATCCTTTAGGATAAATGCCGAGGAGGGGTATAGCTGGGTCAAATGGTAGTTCAGTTTCTAGTCTTTCACTTCTACACACTCATTTCCATAGAGGTTGTATTAATTTACACTTGGAAAGGATGTGGGGGAAAAAAGTGTTCCTTTTTCTTCCCATCCTCTCCAGCTTTTATTATTGTCTGTATTATTGATATGAGATGAAATCTTCATGTAGATCTGATTTGCATTTTCCTAATTGCTAATGATGTCGAATGTTTATTTTTCACATATTTCTTGGCCATTTGTATCTCTTCTTTTGAGAATTGTCTGTTTAGATCATTAGCCAATTAACTAATTGGAATAGTTTTGTTGTTATTGAGTTTTTAAAATTCTTTATGTATTCTGGATATTAATCATCTGTCCAAAGAGTAGCTAGCAATGATGTTTTTCTCATTGTGTGGTTTCTTTCTTCGGATTCTTTTTTTTTTTTTTTTTTTTTTTTTTTTTGGAGGTGGGGTTCTGTTGCTGTTTTGTTTTTAATTTGGGGGTTTGTAGGGGAGGGGTGCTAAAGCTTTTGAATTTGATGACATCTCATTTATTAATCCTTGTCATTATTTCTTGAGCTTTATGGGACCTAATGAGAGAGTTGTTGCCTGTGCTTGTAGGTTGAAGTGTTGAAGTTTCTTCTAGGAGTTTCATAATTTCTGGTCTTTGATCAACTTTTATTTGAGTCAACTTTTATGCGAGGTGATAAGGGTCTAATTTCATTCTTCTACAGATGGATAACCAATTTTCCCCAGCACCATTTGTTGTTTACAATGTGTCTTTTCTCTAATGTATGACTTTGGCACCTTCATCAAGGATCAGATAAGTATAGATGACTATGTGTAGGTTTGTCTCTCTGACTTCAATTCTGTATCATTGTCCTATGCATCTGTTTTTGTGCCAGTAAAATGCTGCTTTTGTTACTATAGCTCTTTAGTATAATTTCAAGACAGATATTGTAATATCTCCAGTGTTGCTTTTTTTTGGCTTAAAATTGCTTTGATTAGCTAGTCTTTAATTCTTTCAAATAGATTTTTGGACTGTTTTCTCTAGTTTTCCTAGAGGAAGAATGTCATTCATTGGGATTTTGGTGGGGATTGAACTGAATCCATATACTACCTTTGGTATATGGCTATTTTAATAATATTAATTCTGCCTATCCATAAACATGGTAGGTCTTTCCATCCTTTTGTGTCTTCTTCAACTCTTTTCTTCAACATTGATAGTTTTCATTGTAAAGGACTTACACCTCCTTGTTTAGAATTATTACTATGTTTATTGTTGTTGCTGTTGGTGTTTTGTTTTGAGGCTACTGGGATTGTTTTCCTGATTTTTTCTCAGCAGATTCATTATCGGTATATAAGAAAGCTATTAATTTTTGTATGTTGATTTATAATCTGCTAGCAGTCTTCTGGTGTATTTTTTTTTTTTTTTTTTGGATCTTCTAAGTATAGGATCATATTATCTGCAAACAGTGATAATTAGAGTTCTTCCTCCCTATTTCTACTCCTTTTATTTCCTTTCCTTCCTTACTGGCTCTGCCTTGAAGTTCTAGCACTATGTTGAATAGGAGTATTGAGAGTGGACATCCTTATCTTGCTTTAGATTTTACAGGAAATGCTTTCATTTTTTCCCTATGATTTTGATTTTGGCTTTGGGGTTGTCATATATAGCCTTTATGATATTGAGGTAGGTTTCTTCTCTCTCTAGTTTCTTCAGTATTTTGATCATGAATGAGTAAGGAATTTTGTTGAGGCCTTTCTCTGCATCTATTTAGATGACTAAGTGATTTTTGCCCTTAATTATATTTACCTGATGAATTACATTTATTGATTTGCTTATGTTAAAATATTCTGGCATACCTGGAATAAAACAAACTTGGTCATGATGTACAATCTTTTTTATATGCTGTTGAATATGATTTGTTAATATTTTATTAATATTTTTATATCTAAGTTCATCAGGGATATTGGTCTTTAATTTTCTTTTCTTAATATGTCCTTATCTGGTTTGGGTATGAGTGTGAATCTGACCTCAAAGAATGAATTTGGAAGTGGTCCATTCGTTTCTATTTCATTAAAGAGTTGAGGATCATTGGCATTACCTCTTTAGATATCTAATAGAATTCACCTGAGAATCTATGTGGTCTTTGGACTTTCTTTGTTGGAAGGCTTTTTATTACTGCTACTATCTCTTTGCTAGTTATGGATCTGTTTAGTTTTTCTATGTCCTTTTGATTCAATTTTACCAGGACTTATGTGTCGAGTAATGTATCCATTTCTTCTAAGTTTTCCAATTCATTGTAGTATAAGTTTTCAAAAATAGTCCTTAATGATCCCTCCACTGGATTTATGTGATGTCTGTGGTAACTTTTTTCTTTTTCTCATTTCTATGTTTATTAATTTGAGTCTTTTCCATCTCCCTCCCCCGCCTCTCTATTTCTTTTGGGGGAGGGGTTTAGTTTGACCAAGGTCTTATCAATTTTGTTTATCTTTTCAAAGAAAGAAGTCTTTGTTTCATTGATTTTTTTTAAATTCTTAACTTTATTGATTTTGGCTCTGATCTTAATTATCTCCTTTTATGGTTTTGGAATTGGTTTGCACCTCTTTTTTTAAGGGCCTTGATGTGCATCATTAGGTTGTTTATTTGGAATCTTTCTTATATAGGCACTCATAACTTGAAACTTTCCTCTTGCAACTATCTTCATAGTTTCAGAGGTTCTGAAATGTTGTATTAGTATTCTCACCTGATTCTAAGAATTTTAAAATTTCTCCTCTCATTTCTTTTATCACCCATTCATCATTCAAGGTCCATGTGCATATATAGTTTCCATAGGATTTTTGGTATTGATTTCTAACTTCATTCCATTATGATTCAATAATATGCAAGGAATTATATCAATTATTTTGTGTTTTTAAAGAGTTTCTTTGTGAACTACTCTATGTTCTATTTTGGAGAAGGTTCTTGAGCAGCTGAGGAGAAACTGTATTTAGCTTGCATTAAATGACATATTCTACAGGTGTCTATTAAGTCCATTTGATTTTTAATATTTTTCAGGCCCAAATAATCTTTATTGAGTTTATGTCTGGTCAACCTATTGGTGAAAGAGATATGTTGATATAACCCATATTACTGTGCAGGGGCCAATCTTTGTCTTTGATTCAAGTAGTGTCTATTTCACGTAATTAGGTACACCAACATTTAGGACATAAATGATTAAAATCATTATATCTTCCTGTTGAATTATTTCTTCTACTAGTACAAAATTATTTTTTTCTCTTCTGAGTAATTTTTACTTGAAATCTGCTTCATCAGGTATGAGAGTACCTACTTCTGTTTGTTTTCAGTCTCTGCTTGCATGTTGTAACAATTCCATCCTTTTGCTTTCCACTTGTGGCTGACTTTGCCTGTAAAGTGAGTCTCTTGCAAACAACATAAAGTTGGGTCTTGCTTTTTAAACCATTCTGCTAATCTATCTTTTTTAATTGGAGAGTTGAGACCATTTGAATTCAATGTTATTGTAGAGAGATGTTTATTAATTCCTGCCATTTTGATTTATTTCTAATATTTAAGTAGGTCCTGTTTCTCATTGGCTTAGCTACTCTTCAAATAACATTTGTCCACTTGTGTGCTCTTTGGTTTGTTTTTATTTCCTCTGTGTGAAGTATTTCAAGTATTTTCTATAGTGCTAGGTTAGTAGTCATGAATTCTTTTAGTTTCTGCTTATCTTGGTAGGTTTGCATTTCTCTTTTGATTCTGAAGGATAGTTTTGATGGATATAGGAATCTTCATAGACAGTTATTTTCTTTCAGAAACACATCATTCCAAATCCTCCTGGATTTTAGTTTATGCTCAGAAATCAGAAGTAATTCTGATTGGCTTGTCTTTAACGATAATTGGATGTCTTACTCTTAAGGCTTTTAAAATTCTATCCTTCCTGTGTATGTTCAGCATTTTAATTATAATGTGTCTTGGAAAGGATCTTTTTTCCATTTTTTCCCCCAATTTTCATGCTTCCTGCACTGTGTGATCTGGATGTCCACCTCATTCTCGAGTCTTGGAAATTTTTCAGCTATTATGTCCCTGAAGAAGCTATTAATGCCATTAGCCTACATATCACAACCCTCTTTAATTCCAAAGATACTTACTTGAGCCACTTAATGTTTTCTCAAGAGTTTTTGCATATTTTCATCATGTTTACTTATTTTCTTTTCTTTAATAATGTCTGAATGTTTAATGTTGCCCACTTTGTCTTCCAGCTCTGAGATTCTGTTTTCAGCATGACAGAAAACTGTCAACAGAACATTTTATTTAATGTGTCTTTCATTTCCAAGATTTGTTTCATTCTTTTTCAATATTTCTATCTCCTTATTGAATATCTCATTCATATCCTGCACTGACTTCCTTAATTTGTTCAGTTGCTTCTCTGTGTTCTCCTGGAATTCATTGAACATCTTTAAAATAATTCTTTTGAATTCTTTATCTGATATTTCATCCACTTCAATATCTTTGGAATCAGTTGCTGATGATTTGTGAACTTTGAAATTATGCACTTGTTTTTTCATATTTATTGTGTTCCTGTGTTGAGTTTTATGCATCTGTTGGCATGGATTTCTCTTCCACTTATATATGGGACTTTTTATGGCATAGCCTTATTCAGCCAGTGTACTAGGGTGATCTAGATTGAGACAACTCAGAGATATGGTATCCACAACCTTTGTGTTAATTCTCTATGTTTGCTGTAGAAGTGGATTTTACCAGTGGAACATGACCTGCTTTGGGCCAGGTCATTATTTGGGTGGTTTTTTTTTTTTTTTTTTTTTTCCTATTCTTTGTATTAATGTATTGCTGAAGTTCAAGTGTAGTTAATTTGCATGAGAAAAAAGTGTGCTGTCTCCTGGCTGGGTTTAGATCAACAACAGAGTCTCTACCCTATAAATCTTTAGAGTCTCTGTAGATTCCCAGCACCTCACAGAAAAGAGGGAAAAACAATAGTAGCAAATGATATAAAGCATTAATATCTATAACATCTTCAACACTAATTACCACAAAACCAGGAATGGCAGGGTAGACAACCACAAATAGAAAAAGCAATAAAAAGCAATTAACTAGATCCACAATTAAAGTAAACTGCAGGTGTCAACTATGCCACCCGCAGTATTTATAACTGCAACAACATGAGTGTTAGGGACAGGAATAATATAAATCAAAGAATTCTAAAAGGTGGTAAGAACACAGTTCATTAAGAGAAAAGAGAACATGATACTTAGAATGTTTAAAATGTGAACACAGAAAGTGGAAGAGATGTAGCAAGTTATGGTTACAAAGAAGCAGGAGAAAAATAGAAGAAAAAAAGTAAAAGACAGGGAAAGAGAAAAGAAGAGAATTTGGCTGTTAGTGGGGGAAAATAAATTAGACAAAACAACTTTACCTTAAAAACACAAGACAAAGAAAAATAACTATGAGGAAAAAAATGCTAAAAATGAGGGGAAAAAACACAAATATGTATATGTATGTATATCCAAGGAATAACCAGCACATCAAGAATAGAAAGAAAGAAAGAAAAAAGAAAGAGAGAAAGGAAGAAAGAAAGAAAGAAAAAAGAAAGAGAGAAAGAAAGAAAAAAGAAAGAGAGAAAGGAAGAAAGAAAGAAAGAAAGAAAGAAAGAAAGAAAGAAAGAAAGAAAGAAAGAAAGAGGAAAAATAATTCTTAATGAGAAATGAAAGAATTTTCTCCACTGAGGTGGTCCAAACTGTCAATGAAAGTGGATGGTCACTACTTCTGAGCTACTGTCTTTTCCATTTCTTCTTGGGCTATGCACCAAGAGAGAGAAGGAGAGTAAGACCTGGTGAGTTGATGACCCCCTCCTCTTTTTGTGTTGCTCACTGAGCTGTGGTAGATGCCTAAAACTGAAGCTGGCTAAAATAGTTCTCAGTTTCCCTTCTCATCAGAAAAAGACAGGATGAAAAGAGATATACTGTAAATTGGAGTTTTGTCCAGACAGACCAGATTGATGCACTCCCAGGGTGAGGATGCTGTGAAGTTCTAAGAGTAGAGTTCCAGTGGACGGAATTCAGGTCTTATCAAGCCTCAGGGATTTTTTTTTTCTTTCTTTCTTTCTTTCTTTTTTTTTTTTAATGGCATCTGCTCTGGAGAGATTAGATCAACACACTCTAAGGCCAGACGGATGCTGATGTCTGATGGGAGTCTGGATTTCAGGAGTCTCCCAAGAATTCCACATGTGAGGCAGGAACAGCCAACCCTCCACAGATCTCACACACTACACTGCCCACAAATACAACCTTCCTAGGCCCAGTTTCTAAGTATAGTCATGCCTGTCTGTTTAGTTTCTCAACCTTCTTCTGCTGGTTATGTGAATCCCACACTCAAAGGGAAAGTGAGTTCTACTTCTGACTTGAATCCTCCTGGGTACAATCTTCTCTGTGCCTGTTTCACTCTGTTCTACAAGGTACGCCCTAGGCCACAGCAGTGTGCTTCCCAGAGCCATTTGCTCTGCTCTTGCACAGCAGCAAGCTAAAGAATGGCCTCATCAAGATGGCTCCAGCTTCAGTGCTGGAAACATGGAAAACCATGTTTTCCCACATGGGAAACCCTGAGCATTTTGTAAACACCAGTTCACTGGGCAGCCTTGGATTTCTTTTCTGATCTACAGGTTTTTCCATGCCAATTTGTCCCACTCTGATTCTCTCTTTGTGTTACCCCTCCCTTTGCCATGCATGAACCAGTGCTGCTGCCACTGACACCATCAGTTTGACTCCAATATATTCTTCTTTATTCTTTGCTCAATGCACCCATATTTCTGAGTCCTCAAGAGACTATGACTGTCTGATACTGAATTTCAGTGAATTCCCTCTTTCACCCACCTCACTGAGAAGAAGTACTCCTGCAGCTTGATTCTCAAGCTTTGGAACAACTGGAAATGCAGGCTTCTTCTAATCTCCCATCTTGAATTTGCCCCCCTTTGTTCATCTTCCTTTCTGGCTCATGAAGGGATGAGTGATTTGCTCCAACATTAACTCTGTCATAACATGCTACTCACCAACCCAAAAGCTGTAAGGCCAATTGATCATGGACTGAAATCCCCAAAACTGTGAATCAAAATAAACTTTTTTTTCTTAATAAATTGCCTATCTCAATATATTATAGTAGTGGGCTTTTAAAAAATATAACTTTATTCTGATGATTAAAACTAATAGCATTAATTTTGAGAGCAGAAAATGTCATTGATTTATTCTTAACACATTATGAGGTAGAATTTCTCTGTTGGGAGTGCTAAACTAAAATATTACAAAGTTTAAATTACTGTGAAAATTATAAATATAGTTTCTCTAGTGGTTCAAAAGTAAGGAAATGTTATTATGTTAACTAAAATATTCCCTGAATTTAAATGGGCTCAGAATAATTTAAGACTTCAAAATATCTAGAGATACAACCACATGTAATCATCCTGAATATCAACAGGGAAACCCCAAGGCTTTAGAAGATACTTTGTTTACAAGAAAAAAATTATATCTGATGAAGAAAGGCTGATACATTCCCAGTAAAATGATGTCTAAAATTTAGGTGAAATTATTTTCCAGCTTTGCTGTAATTACACTCATATCATCAGCTTTCTGTAAGTCTATGATCCCCAACAGGCTTACATTAGTGGTACTCTGAAGAACCCAAGTTCATCCTCAGAGAACATAGTAGGGATTACAGAAAACGGATACAGGAGCCAGAACCAAGGAGATAGCTGCTATATGAACCATGGTGCACCTAACAAAGGTGACCCTTGAAAGAATAAATGGTAGAGAGATGTTGAGCCCAGAAGCCTCATGAGTGAAACTTATGCAGATGGGAACACTTAGGTTATACAGAATTTCTTTTCTATCCACAAGGTCATTTCCTGTCCTGCTATGTTATATGAAAATTAGAGGAATAGAGGTGGCACTTAAGTTTTTATACATGTATAATAAGTAATAATATAAACAAATAACTGAAAGAATGAATGAAGGAAAGAAAATAGAAGGAAATGAAAAAACAAAAGATGAAGAGGAAAGGAAGAAATATTTTCCTTGAATATGAAAATGGGGGAAAGTGACTACAATATTTGGAATTCAATAGATTAAAAAGAATCAAGAAAAGGAAAGATATTGAACTAAGATGTGCATATGAGGAAAAAAAATAAGTAATTTTTTCACTTTGCTTCTGTATTCAGCTTGTCAAAACCCCCCTCATACTGCTGATGCAAAGCCCTAAACTCTTGGTTCTAATGCTGCGTGATTCACCAATTGGTCATCGTTCTCTGCTATATGTAACTTGTCCAAAGTTTTTCTTTTAACAGTAACTTATAACAAAACATTACTTCATATTCCAAGAAGCAGGTTAAATCCTGAGGCACATATTAAAGAATTCATCAACCTTTTTAAAAAGGTATTATTATTATCACTATTATTATTTACTATTATTATTATTATACTTAAAAGTCAATTACTATCTAAAATGATGTAGCCTAAAGATGTCACATCCCTAATGGAGAGTAAAAGACTTGTCCTGAAAAGAATTGTGGAGCTTGTTTGCTCTCATTATAAATGTACTTAGCAGTACTGAGTTGAATTTCAAAAGGTTTAAGACAATAAATTTTATGTTATGTACATTTTACTCCAATTTTAAAAAGAAAAAATAGATAACAAACATATTGGAAAATACAGTGGAATCATAACAGTTCAGGGAACAACAATTGGTTGTATTATAATAAATCTGATATAAATTTAAATTTCAAAACCTAAGTACCTATCCTAAAGCAATGATATTACATTTGTAAATACCTTAAAATTAGGTAATGTGGGAAATTGTGAATGTAATAAGATAGTTGCCTAGGAGATCAAATTCTTTAAAATAAAACGCAGCCTCCTTCCAGTAGGTTGATAAAATAAAACTCCACAAGACTCTACACCTTCAAATTCTTGGTTTCTGCTGCTTATATCCAGACTTAAATGTTGAAATTTTATGCGTGAATATTTTGTATTATTCTATCTATTCCCAGATCCTTGTACCTCCTCTCTCTCAATCTGTAAATTCCTTCTCTCTCCTACTGCTCTTTGTGAGAACCCAGGTAAATATTTATAGCTCTTTGCTTCTTCTCTCTTTTTATCATAAGTTTGTTAGGTTTCAGTTTAGCTTCACTAATGTTTAAGGAAACATCACTGTTCAAATACTTGCGTTGTCTTAAAATGCCTCAGTAGCTATCCTATGAAGAAAAAATTGTATACTGAACTTTAGAGCAAATCAGTGTATTTTGTGTGGTTAAAAAAAAAAAAAAAAAAAAAAAAAAAAAAGGTTTCTATCACAGAGACCCTCTAGGAAAATGGAGGCCTTGATACTACCTACATATACAGACATGAAAATATTAAGCATGCATGAGGCAGAATTTCACAGGGTGGGGTGAAGAAAGATATGTGACAGATTTAGATAAAGAAGAATCAAGTGTCAGCCTTTTCCCTTTGTCCCCGGAGAAGGGTAACTAGCCCTCCTGAATCGTCCAAGGGGCACTGATGGACTCCAACACAGAGTTAGAGGGGAGGTCTGACCACCAAAACCTCCACCACCATGTTGATGGTTAAGGAGCAGAGGTTTTCATTATTTGTTGGTTTTGAAGTCATAGAAATGATTAAATTATGAGTACTTAACAGACATCCATTTACATACCCCCATTCTCAGTCTTTCTTCCTTTCTTTCTTTCTTTCTTTCTTTTCTTTCTTTTTTTTTTTTTTTTTTTTTTTTTTTTTTTTTTTGCGCCAGGGATTGAACTCAGGGTCACTCGACCACTGAGCCACATCCCCAGCCTTATATTTTGTATTTTATTTAGAGCTAGGGTTTCACTGAGTTGTTTAATGCCTCGCTTTTGCTGAAGCTAGCTTTGCACTCACAGTCCTCCTACCTCAGCCTCCCCAGCCGCTGGAATTACAGGTGTGTGCCATGGTACACAGCTCCATTCTCAGTCTTTTCAAGAATATATAGCATCATGAATATGTCTTCTATGTCTGAGGTGGCTGATGCAAATAAGAAAAGCAAACTATACCCTGGTCACTCCAGAGATGGCCAATTTGAATGTCTGAGGAGGAGGCTATTAACTAACTGCTTTGGACCACAGAGTGAAAAGTATCAGATGAGAATGAAGTCTAGGGTTACCAGGTCTTTTGGTTTGTCAAATCAACTGAGATATCTCAATTTTAACATGAAACTTGCCTCTGACTTTCAAATATTGCCAACTACTTCAGATTTTTCTACACACTGTAAAGGCCAAATTCCCAACACCCATGGGCTATTCTCAGACTATAGGTCATCTAGTTGTGACCTCAGCTTTACCAGAGGCTGAGCTGAGGGAGGCAGGACTGGGAGAGAGGGCAGGAGGGATAAGAAAAACAAAGATTTTAGATTGCTGTTAAATGGAGTGGGAATTTGGAAAGAAAGAGATGCCAAAGGGGAAGTTTTAGGATTGTTTTCTGTGTGGAGGGTGGTGTAACTCCTTTTGTAAATCAAAACGCCTTTGGTATTTGAAAAATTGGATTTATATATTTTTAATGCAATAACATGATAATACTGATTTTAAAATAAGAGGGAAATAGCCCAGCTATATGGATGTGAAAGTTTATATGTACAAATGGTAAATATTCACAGTCAGGTTTTTATGAAAAGTTCATACTGGCTTTCATGTTAGTTTATGATAAAACTATAGCTCTCAGGGAATTAGTAAAACCATCACAAGAACCATTCAAATACAGTCTGACGATCCAATACCTTGACAGAATACTACTATTTCTGGTGAGCAGATGAACCCAATATAGAGGCTAAGTACTAAAAGATGGATTAAAATGCTTTGATGGTAGCTATTTCCTGATCTCCAGACACAAGTGGGTATGTGCTCACGTGTATTTGCTTGCTATATACTGAATGTTATGGGATGAAGGCCTATGTTAAAGCCCTATTTCCTAATGTGAAGGTATTTGGAGTTGATTAGTTTAGAAGATGTCATGGGTATGATGTTCTTACGAATAGAGAATGTCCTTACCAAATGAGACACAAGAGAGTTCTTCCTTTTTCTGTCAGATAAATACATCTGCAAACCAGAAAGAAGGGCACCACCAGAACCTAACCATGTGGATGCCCTGGTTTTAGACTCACAATGCTTCTAAAACTGGCAGAAATAAATGCATGTTGTTTTAGCAATCTGACCTGTGGACACAGTAGCCCTGGATAAGACATACTGATACCCTAAATTTGGAACACATCACTGGGAAACTATTTATAAAAGATTCTTCTATTAAATCTTCAGTGTAGTCCATCCGAAAGGCAGAAATCTACATTATATAATCAACTACTAATGTAAATTTTAAAATAAGTCTTTAAATAGAAAGAATGTCAATATGAAAAACTCTGCTGTGAAGAATATTGCCTCCCAAATTTATTTGCTGAAATCTAATACCCCATGTGATGATATTTGGAAATAAGGCTTTGGGGAAAAGAAAAAAAAACAGTCATAAGGGAGGAGACCTCACAAATAATAGTGCCTTTAGGAAAAGTCCAGGGAGCAAGTTCTCTCTGCACTGCCCCCTGTGAAAACACAAAGTCAAGATGGCATCTGCAAATCAGAAGACGATCTTACCCAGACACTGCAGCTGCTAGAGTCTTGAACTTGAACTTTCTTGTCTCCAGAACTGTGAGAGGTAAATGTTTATTGTTTAAGCCAGACAGTCAATGGTATTCTATTATAGCAACCTGAGCTGAACAAAACAGATACCCTTCACTTTGAGCACTCTTATTTTACTTATTTAAATGCAGTTTTTAAATTTAATTCTAAATATCATATCTCTATAACGCTGTACACCATTTTAGCTTAAATGAGAGATTATAATTTCTTTTAAAGAAAGCAGGCTTGAAATCAACAAGGCCAAGTATAGATTGTGACTCCATTGCTGGCTGATTCTATGATATTAGGTAGCTTATTTAAACAATCTGAGAATGGAATTCCAGCTGTCTGTGATAAGAAAACTAAGATAAGATTGTTAAAATTATTAAAATAAGATTTTAACACAGTGGAAACCATAAAATTTATTTTGCCGTTTCCTCCTAAAAATGAAGCTATTGCTTAAATCTAACTAAAGTGAATTTTAGAATTACCCTTAAAATAGTTGTGAGGGGCCAAGTTTTCCCTAAGGCAACTGATTATTCAAGAAGAGGCACCTAACATTTGAGGAAACTTATCAGAACTTCCAACAGGACTAAAGGACAAGTGTCAAAATAAAAGTTGGATTCCAAGGCCACCCAAGTTGATATATCTTAAAAACTGCAAACTTTAGGTCAAAACTGTGAAAAATTACGTACTAAGAGAAAGGATGAACCAAGAGTAGGTCAGTAACTAAAGCTTAACTAAAGCCCAACCTTGAATTAATCCAAGCCTTGAAACTTGAATAAGGAAATCCTAGCTTTCTACCAAATCAAACAATCAGAAAAACAAAGCCAACAAAAAACTATGTCATCTCTGGAGGAAAATATCGTTATCCTAGACTGCAAATCATTTCAATAATTTTTCACATAAAACATACAACAGTGAATCAGAACTAATGCATATGAAGAATAAAAACAATATGAAAAATAAATAAATAAAACAGATGATAGGCTTGAGAGACAGTTATTTGTAAACAGTTTTTGCAGGACTGCCTCAAGGTATGTGACCTGGTCAGTCACGCGGGGCCCACAGCTAGAGAGTGTGCACACTTGGTTGAGTACTCCAATACTAAGTACTACTAACTTGAAAGCCTAATAATTTTGAAGATGGGATTTTTCAGTTCCATTTTTCCCTGGGTCCCTTCAATTATGTGAGTAGGTCTGCTTCCAAGAATCATTAGATGACACCAGACCAAGGTTTAGAGCTAACTATTCTCCATTTGTGAGGAAAGACCCTGCTAAGTATTCTACCCAATTCTCCCTAAATAATCATATTTTTCAGCTGGACTGGAAAGAGAAGGCAATTTCCCAGCCCTTTGGGACTACCAAGTATTATTCCCTCTCATATGCTTAAGCGGTTCTTTCTCCTAACTCAGACAATTCTTCATGTGCACACATTGATCTATATTTTCCTGGATGCTCAAGGGGGAACTCAGACGATTCCCTGAATTTTCTCTATGCAGCTGTCTCCTCTCCAGAGCTCTCCCTTGAAAACTTCATCTTCCCAGGACCTCTTTCCCTGCACCACGACCTGTACATTCTCTCAAGGTTCTGTTCTGTGATGATCATTTGGCCAACCTCACTCACTTCTCATCAGGTCCATTTCCTGATGTCTTATGGCTTTAAAACAGTTGTTACAGACCCTCTCCAGTTTGGTGGTTGTTATTACTATCTCAGATGGAATGACTTACCCAGCCTGTGGTTTCATCTTAGTTTGAAGTAGAAGACTAACAGTACTTTTCTATAACAACTCCAAAGTCTAAACATTCCCAATATTAACCAACGGTAGATATATAAAGTATGGTGTGATTGTATGAATGAAATGCTGCTACAGAAATAAAAAGAAACAAAAGCTAGCCACATTCAGCAACAAGGATAAATCTCACCATGTTGAACAAAAGAAACAAAACAAAAAATAATGCAATAACACATGCTATGTGACTCAAAAAATTAGGCAAAACAGAGTAACTGTATTGAATTCAGGGTGGTGATTATCTTTGAAAAGAAGGGAGGGGGGTCATGACATGACCAAATGTGAAGGGGGGCTCTGCACCCTTGGCAGAGCTAGTGTTGTTGACAAAGGTGAGAGTAAGCACTGACCTCTTCATGACAATTACTCAATGGTGGGTTTTCTTTTCTGCATTCCTTGTGAGGCATAACATAGATAATATTAAAAATAATAACAGATAGTAAAAGGAAATACATACAACAAATAACAACATATCATCACAGAACTCAACATTCTAACAAGCACATTTGGAAAAATATTTTTGTTAAGAGGCATGTAACATCTTTGCTGGTAATATTCTAAAATTCCTGAGACACAGCTATTTGAAATTTATTAAAGCAGGGCAGTTTTTTATATCAGTATATGTTGTTGTGATACATGTTATATGTCAAGAAATGTCTTGGCTGTGGGTCACAATTCATCAAATTATTTCTTTATGTATGGAGAATTTTAAATGTATATTTTTGCAATCATTTCCAGTAACATATTTAGCAAATTACTAATGCCTTAAGTTCAAGATCTTTGATAGGTTGCTTGACATATGCTTTAAAGCTCATGGGCACTGCTAAGAATGCATTTTTGTAGCCAATTGTGCTCAAATGCCTAGATTTAGCCTTATCTGGAGCTTACGTGGCAAAGCTGGTGGCTAATAGAAAACATCAGCTCTGACTTTATTTAGTTTTCAAATCATATGTGATAATGTCAGAACCATTAAGATTTTTTTGAGTAGGTGTTTGTGCTGACATGAAAGTGAACCTAAACAAGTGAAATAGATATTGAAGAATAAGAAATTCTAGATTGTTACCCTTCATGGGTTTTGATATTATCAATTTGCCTGTGTTGTCTTAAGATACAGAGTCTTTTAATACCCTCAGTATATAGAAAATCAAGACAAACCTTACACTAGCCAGCTAATTACAGTGCCTAAATTGTTTTCAACTTGATAATCAAAGATATTTACATTTAGGTTTTGTTGGAGGTTCTCAAAAAGATAACGTGCAAGTCACCTTTTTCTTCACTACAGATAGAGAAGCAGTGGACTGAAGATGATGGTAAAGACTCAGAATTCTGCTCTTCACCCCACCACTTCAAAGCTGTGGAACTGAAATTAAACTTGTAATTGAATTTAATGACTTTTCTTCCTATTTGTGAAATGAGGACTCTGTCACCATACGTTATGGATATAAAATAAAATTATGGAAAGAATTTATATGCCCAAAATTGTTTGACTACCACCTAGACAAAGAAACCCCAGCTAGTCATTTCACAAATGTGGAAACTGAGGCTGAGTAAAATAACTGACCTGTCCAAGGTCACAATTAATTTAATCCCTTGCACATGGAGCTCACTCTCACTGATTAAACCAACCCCTTCCCTGACATTCTGATGCCATCGTGCACTGGCCAGTGCTGTGATGACCTCAGTCACTAAGTTCAGTCATTAAGGTATTCTGGGTGGTGGGCATGGAGGAGGCTTTCTGATTAGAAAGCAGAGGTCATCGCATCAGTTCAAATTTTCATTAAATAATGGAGTTGTATCAATGCAGGCAAATATGACAATTTTTCATTCAGAGTTTTCATAGTCTTTAATCCCAATCGTTATATTAATAAAAAAATTCTTCTCAACTGGCTTCTAGCATACAATACACTCATATTGATTGATTTGATTCCTCAGCAATAACATGTAACATTATTTTTGTAAACAGATGGCCTAACTTCTGGTGAGCTTCTGACTCCCTGTTTGGACTCAGGTCAACCTGAAGTTTTCCTCCAACTCTCCATCCTGTGACTTTTTTCTGTAAGGAACTCACACAATCTTCCCCCAGCCTGCTTCCCCTAATTTTAGATGGCAAATATCTTGCAATAACATTCAAAAAGAGAGATAGGACCATTGTGTGAAATAAAAAAGAAAGTACTGTCTAAATTTAATCTGCTCTGAGTTGGGTAAAAATTGATTTATTTGGATTATAAAAGATTTCGTTGAAGCCGGGCGCGGTGGCGCACGCCTGTAATCCCAGCACTTTGGGAGGCTGAGGCAGGAGGATCGCGAGTTCAAAGCCAGCCTCAGCAATGGCGAGGCACTTAGCAACTCAGTGAGACCCTGTCTCTAAATAAAATACAAAAAAAGGTCTGGGGATGTGACCCAGTGGTCGAGTGCCCCTGAGTTCAATCCCCGGTACCAAAAAAAAAAAAAAAAAGATTTCGTTGAGCAAGTAATTCTATAATATAGGTAATAGAAGGTTAAAAAATAAGGGTAAAAAAAGAGTCTCTAACTTCATAGTACTTACAATCTCATTGTGGGGACAATATGTATGTCCATAAAATACCCATAATAGGCATTTAATGATTAAAATCAAAATCACTTAGAATAGGAACTTAAGAGATTCTGGGAAATGGTACCTGAATTGGATTTTGAATAATAGGAAGTGTCCATGGTGTAAAGGAGAGAAGAAACACTATAAAGGAACACTGCAGGCAAAGGCTGGGTACCCGGAGTCCCACTACTTCCTAAGGCTGTCAGGGGAGTTGGAGAGGAGAGAGAGAAAGTAAATTCTTCCCGTTGAGCAATCAGACAATCTCCAGGTAATGGAAAATGATCAAAAGTTTTACAACCACCTCATAGACATGTATCAGTGACCTAAGCTCAACATACATGCTGTTCCAAATTGCTCTTTTTGACATAAAGTGCTTTCTATTATGATTCTGACACTAACCTAAATTGCATTCAAGATGGTGATGGATATATGATCCATTAACACCAAATCAGGAAGTAGAGTCATGGGACAGATGGTCGATCTCCCTGTTCCCACACTCATTAAACCACCCATATGCTCTCTGCAAACCCAGATGATACACACGCATGAAGCCTGTTGCTCTGAGTAGGTGTTGATCCCCTATTATACCTGAAGAACACGCCATCTGAATGGCTTGGAACATGTCTCATACTTGGTGAAGGAGGAACATTTCCTGGTATCTGTCCAAGGGAGCCAGCCATATTACTAATTGTTTTGCATCCTAAATGGTGAAGAGAGAGCATTTCTTCCAGGAATTCTTGAGTGCTCACCAAGTTTATGACTGCCATCATTTAGGAACAGAAATTTCTGAATACAGCAGTCTTGTCTCAAAATGTCAAAACCATCTTGGGGCAACCAAATAAACTTTTGGAATTATTTTTCTTTTTCTCAAGAATATGCTACATGTTTATAGAAAAAGGATAAAGGTAAATTTTTCTCTCCCTCTTCTCTATTTCACGTTTTATCTCAAATAAATACTCAGTGAAAATGCTGCCAATGGCACAGTAATTAAAAATATATTTGAATCAAAAAATGCAACTTAAAATTAAATCTATGCAGATATTGACAACCTCAAAAACATTTGAAAATTTCAAAACAAATGGAAGCTTTCATTATCATTAACATCATCCTCATTATTACCTTCAATAAGCTATTTTTAGTTTAATAAGCAGGTCTCAGTGATGGTATTTTGATTTGAAGCATTCTTAAAATATATTTTTTTATTAAAAATCACCTAAGATAAGCATTATAAGACTATGCAGTTAATCATTTTAGCACATATATTCATGGGGCGGGGGAGGGGAGAACATGATGAAAAAGGAAGCATTTATCTGTTTGATTAAACATTTTATGGATCCAGATGCAGGCCTAGATTTCCTAAGGGAAAGCTTTAGGCCACTGACTGCATTTTTCTCTGCCCATCTGATATTTCCAAATTATAGGCCAATTGATGCAGTTTTAGGAACAAAGCAATACTTAATACATATATTTTTAATTATTAATCAGGAAACTGTAGCATTGCAAGAAAAACTTACATTCAAGTTATTGTCTATATTCCAAACAACATATTTTGAAGCAATTTGATTCTCCCAAGACCACAATTTCCTGTGTCAGCCCAAACCACTGTTGTTCACACTTTTCCTGAAAGCAATCACCAATCACAATGCAGATACCTAAAAAGTGGGGATGACTCTATTTTACTGGGGGCCAAGACCTTGGTTCATATGCTGCAATTGGTTTTAATGGGCTTTAAAAATCATTTTCTCTAGGACACCTCAGAGACATTAAACTAGATAATAGTGACAGCTGGAAGCCAATTTTGAGAAATTTCAAGGCACAAGTGAGGGAAAATTAAAGAAAAAAAATTGATGTGAGGAAGCTTAGAAATTCTTCCATATGTATGATCTCTTGATGAAGATAGAAGAGGCAACTTTACCCAGCATAATACTGATTGAAATTTTTAAACATAGAGAACATGAACCTATATGCACCTCTATATAATTTGCTTAATTATGTATGTATATAAATTTTATTGTTTTTGTTATATTATATATATTTACAGAAAACATAAATGAGGTATGAAGAATTTTAAGCTGTTTCCCAAGATTCCTGCCTAATAGAATACATACCCTTTGTGACCCTCTCCCCTTAAGTTGGGTGATATTTGTGATCATGATGGATTGTCACTCTTGTACTAATGCTCTAACATATGGCAAAGGTGAAGAAATTTTGCATATTGTTTCCAAATTAATTTTAGTTAATCAAAAGAGTGATTATCCTGGGTAGGCCTGACCTAACCAAGTGAGACCTCTGCTAGCATTTCCTAAAGGGAAATTCAAAGCGAGAAAATCTCCTGCTGCCTTTGAAGTAATATACTGCTGAGTTTTGAACAGCACCATGTGGCAGGGGTCAGCAGGAAGTAGCCAGTGGGTGAAAATGGCCCCCAGCTGACACCCAGCAGGGAAAGCAGGGACCTCAGTACTGCAACCCCAAAGAAATAAATTCTGTCCTGCAACTCCAAGGAAATGAATTCTTTCAGCAACTAGTGGGTTGGAAATAGGACTGAGAGCTCCAGGTTGGCAGGCAGCCCTGAGTGACACCTTAATTTCAAACTCAAAGGGCCTCAAGGAGAGAACCTACCAAAATCGTATCCACACCTCTGATCTACAGAAACTTAGATAATAATGAGTGTTATTTTAAGCTGCTGAGTCTGCGGCTATTTGTTATTCAGCACAGGAAAGTAACACAGCAGAAATGTATTGGATAACTACTATTTTTACCCTTTCCCCATCTATTATCACCTTTTTCACTTGTTCTAGAAATGTCTCATTTTCATGAGCAAACTAATCCTTGCAAACTTCAACCATGTAGTTCTTTTAGATGTTCTTATCTGCAGGTTCTCTTCCCACTGACTCCAGGAATGGGCTTATGACTATCCAACCCAATCAGTGACCTGCCACGCTGAACAGTCGAGGTACAAACATGTGGCTCAAACAAGGCCAAGAGAGTCCCATGCAGGATGGTGCTACACTAGCCAATGAGGTAACATGAAACCAACGAGTGGTGGAGAGAAGTAGAAGAGAAACATGGGAGGGAAATGGGAACCCTGACAGCAATCAAAGCGCCCATTCTGTCCTGGGAGCCCACTTTGTCCCCATACCATTTTCCCCATTCCTGTGTTCCTATAAGTTAAATTTTATAAGGTTTTGGTAGCCAAGATTGCTGAGTTGGGTTTTTGTACCAAGAGTGCCATTCCTTACATCTTACATTTTCACCCCAAATTTTCTAACATGACATCCAACATTTATTCTCTTGCTGAAGAAATTTCACCTAGAGAAAGTAAATTTTTATAGCCAAAATTAATAATATGCTATTTTGTCTTATTAAGAGGAAAGTAGTAATGGCAGTCAAATCTTAAATGAAAAAACTGAGAAACAGTTGTTCAAGATGGTTTTCTTCTTTTTTTCTCCATAAAATTAGTCTTTTTCTTTTTTAAGAAAAAAACCATTGCTTTTTTTTGTTTAGTACAAAAAAAATTTTAAATTTCTCCAAAAAAAAAAAAAAAGAAAACCATTGCTTTTTTTTGTTTAGTAAAAATTTTAAAAATTCATAATGTTATGATGTTCCAGAATGAAAACAAACTCTGCATTGTGCCCTCTGGGACTGGAGGTCAATACAGGCAAAGGACAACCAAGGTGGAGACTCCAGTTAGGCAACTCCCAATGAAAAAAAAAAAAAAGATATGAAATCATTTCAGGAGAGTTTGCTGAGTGCTTGTGACATCCTGCATTTGAGGATTCCTTGACACTCTGGAGTTTAGCACTTCTAGTTTAGCTAGCTTATCTGCAGGACATATTTATCTATAATCTTAGCTCTAATTCTGCATTATAACAATAAAGCTAGGCTGTTCAGTTTGTGATGGTTTCACTGGAGTCCTGGGAAGCCCCTGGAACTGTAAGAACACAAGTGTTCTTTATGCATAGCTAAGCCAGACAGAGAAGCCCTGCCTTTATGCAAAAGCAGATCAGCTACTGCATTCAATTTCCAACTCAGTGACACAATTGCACACTTCAATAATATACTTCTTCCCATCTCTGTTTGCTACCCACTGCACTAAAATTTAGAAAGTAAATTATTCTTTTCTCCTGTGGACCCACAGGAATAGGTTATAGAAATTAAGAACTATGAATAACTTTCTCTAATGAAAATAATGTGAGTGGACTTCTATCCCTTCCTCCAAACCTTCCTGCATAAGATCCATCTGAAAAGGTAGCATCCTGAATTCAGTTGCTGATCCCCAGGCATCCAGGAGCAATTTGTTCTATTTAAGTGACAAAAAAATATTGATCTAAGTGGAGAGGACAATATTATGACTAAATATAATCATTCAATTTAATAATTATTCATTACAGGAAAATTGTTAACTGAGTAATGTGAGGAAATGAAAAAGCATGAAACATGGTCTCTCTTCCAAACACAATATAATTAGGATGCAGGGGAAACCTAATACAAGATTCCTAAGGAACGATGAAAAATTGTATATAATTAGCTCCACAGCTAATTATTCATTCTTGATATTCATACTTAATATTCTTGAATGAATGTTAGCAATACATATTTTATAATTTTTCAGTTCTTTTAGTTTTCATTATCTATCTTGATCTGTAATATATGGACAATAACCTGCCCAAAGTGAGGATTAAATAGGATCAGGTAGAAAAATCAGATACTCCCTACATGGTATTATTATTTTTTAATACATTTTTATTAGTTTTTTTTAGTTATACGTGACAGTAGAATGCATTTTGACACATCATATATAAATGGAGTATAACTTCTCATCTGTCTGGTTGTACATGATGTAAAGTTTCACAGGTCATGTTACCATATATGCACATAGTAGAATGAATTGGACATTATTACCCTATCATTCTTACCCTTATGCCCCTTCCCCTCCATTCACTACCCTCTGTCTAGTCCAAAATATCTCTATTCTTTCCCTCACCACTTACTGTGAATTAGCTTCCACATATCAGAGAAAACAGTTGACCTTTGGTTCTTTGGGATTTTTCACTTAGCATAATATTCTCCTGTTCCATTCATTTACCGGCAAATGCCATTTCATTTCATTCTTCTTTAAGGCTGAGTAATATTCCATTGTGTATATATACCACATTGTGTATATATCACTTCATTTGTTGAAGGGCACCGAGGTTGGTTCCATAGTTTAGTTCTTATGAATTGAGCTGCTGTAAATATTGATGTGGCTGCTACATGGTACTATTATTGCTATTTACTTTCTAAATATAATACACTGTTGTGCTATTCCCTCTAAGCAAAGCAATTTCCTGTGAAAGATCTAAACATGTTAAATTATTGTTCAGTAATATGAAATATCAAACTTGCAGTGTATATTGATAGAAATAAGACACAAACTCAGGAGCTGAAATGAAGTCTAGAGACATTTCCTCTGAACAAAAAAAAAAAAAAAAAGTATAAGCTGATTCCTGTTTCAGGGCCTAAATAACCTGAAAGAAGTAAATTAATTAACCAGAAACAGACCAACCAGAAAATGTTTAAAATAAGTCTAGTGTTCCATAAATACATCTTGTAAAGAAAACCCAATCAACAAGAATGAGAAAAAAGACCCATATACATGTGAGACTTGGGAGAAGGGCCTACCTGAATTTCAGTCCTGGCAACAGCAAACCAGTAGGTACAGCTGGTAATCACTTCATCTCCTGAATTCCCCCAAAGAAACACAGGAGCTAAGAAAACACAATGTGCTTTCTTGGCAAACAAGGCGTTAGAAGAAACAGCCCAGCACACCTTTGAGGGAGCTGCTAAACATAACACACATTTTTATAAAAATCCTGGCACCATCATTAAAAGAAGGCAAGATGGCAGGGGCGATGTTTATCTCAGTCACTGAGGAGATCAAGCCAGCCTTTGATTTATGCATACAAAGATGCACATGAGAGCAGACACTAGAAGTGAGGCAAGAGGTCACTGTTGAATTCTGATCATTATTTTATGCTCAGAGAAGCAGAATTCTATAAGATGGGTGTTGATGTGATATGTGCTATCATTTTAGAGGCTTGTCTTTGTGAGATTGTTAGATTTGCAAGATTTATTTTTAACAATGGTGGTTCTTACCAGATCTGAACTACAGATCAAAGGTACAGATTGAAACTGGGAATCTTCCTCTTGTTATGCTTGCAGAATGAAATTAGAACTTTGAAAGTGCTGGAAAGACACATGAACTAGCATTACACAAGGTTTTCAAAACACGAATCTGCTGGTATTATGTGATATAATTACTTCATTCAGGAGAATTCAGCATTATTTGTTTACTTATTTTTTCCATGAAAGTCAACAAAAAAAAAAAATAAAAATAAATAAGAAAGTTAGAAAAAGAAATTAAATAGTGCAGGTATCCTACCAACTACCACATCTGGCAGGTACCTATCACACCCTAGAATCACTGTAAAAGAAAAATATATTACATATTTATATCTTCTGTTATCTTAATCTTTTTTATTTCCAATACTCCTATATGCATGTGTACTTTACTAAATTAAATGTGATTTAAATATTTAAAGATATATATATATACACATACATACTATTTTAACTCATCATAACTTAAACACAGCCACTTGTTCCCACTAAAAAGGAACATCGCTGTATACATTATGTATTTATAGGTGCAAGGGACTACACAGGGTTGTATATTTTTAAAGCATCTGTTCTGTATTCTATGAGCATCTATAAGGTATTTCAAGTTAAATTTCGATTCTATGCAGTTGTAATCTTACCTACAGCAGTACCTAACCTCTACCTCTGAGGCTTCCACTATGCTTGTTAGTATACGTGGGAGCCAAGCTTTGTGTGAACACCAGAAGACTGAAAGCAGAGAAATAGCTCAACTCTGATTCTTTTTGTAATCACAGATGAAATATCTCAAGAATCTGGAGGGTCCCTGATGGGATGGAAGTAACCAGAATTCAAATATCAGCTTTTGGTAAAATAATGTTTAAAAAGAGTGAAAAGTGTTTGATCAAAGCTTTAGAGAATACTCAGATAATTGTCAAAATCAGATAAATAGAAGAGAAAAGGCAGCTTTTTAATAAGATTGACAGGTCAGAAAGAGGCAGGTATAAGAGTACTAGGACCTGCCTCAAGGACACTTAAAAAGGAGAGTCAAAAAAAGTCAAGCAAGGAGTCCGGGTAGTGAAAAAGTTTGAACTACTCTGAAAACAATAGGAGAGAAAGGAAGGAGAGCCAAATCAGGGTAGTTCAGAAGGGTCAGAGTGTCCCAAGTGACAGAAACTATCCATGGACATGTCTGCAAATGAAAACCGAGAGAACAGCTGCTCAGGGGATCAGGAGGCTACATTACACAGAGGACTGAGATCCGGTATTATTGTGGGAAGAGGATGCAGAAGCTCAGACCTTCCTTTCCTCTTTGGGTGGGAACTGAAAGACACATTAGAAAGTGATGATAGGAAGTTTAAGAAAGGTAAAAATGAGATGCCTCATGGAAGACATTCCAGGGTGTAGAATGTACCCAACCACAAGCCGATTACAAAAACACAAGCCAATGACAAAGTGTGTGGGCAAAGGGAATGAGCTGCCTAATCTATACACTAAACTAAAAGGAGCAATTCGCAAACACTTGATTCATTAAAAAAAAATAAGTAAATAAATCACTATAGAGTGTGCTTGCTTATCTCATATATCCAATTTGTAATCCAAGAGCCTCCAGTGGGAATGATGATTAGAACATAGCAATGGAAGGACAGGTGAGAGAATCAATCTCACATTAGGTCAAGAAGGTTAGTTCTGCATATAGTTCTTTACAGAGCTTAAAGTTGCCCAGCCCTTTGCCCTAGGTGTGTTAGAGCTTGACTCTCAACGGGATGCAGATATCCCAGGTGATTTACCATTGATTATTTTTAAGCTAAGCTTGCAAGTATCCCCAGTCAACTCCAAAGTAGCAAGTGGCTACGTATTCTCAAATCAAAGAGGTACAAAGATTTGTAGAATTAATATCTTTATTCCTTAATAAATTTTTAGATGAAATTATAGGCCAATACATGCCAAAGAAATTATTAAATTTCCCTGATCTGGTTAGAATGTTTAGAGCATCAGTTAACCTAGGAGAAAGACAGATGTCTGAAGTAATAGATCAAACATAGATTTTAATCCCAGCTTTTCCACTTAATAGACATGTGGCTTTTGTGATTTCTGCAAAGTCAGTGAACTCCTATTTTACTTTTTAGTCAGGGAAAAAATTATCTGGCTTGAAGATTTGTTGAGAATATGAAATGAGATAATATATGTAGATATTTAGGTTATTGTCTACCAAATAAGTATTCAATAGAGGAAACTATAATTTTTATCCACAGCCACTTGAAATATATTTTTAAGTTTTGTTTCTAAAGTCTACCTGAGGCTAGCACGCAACAGAGGTATAAACTTTTACATCTACAATTTTGTTGACAACAGAGCTCATTAGGTACTGCAAATCTATCATGGCACAGCATCATTTGTTTATTAGAAGCTTACCTTATAAAATGTATTAAGCTAGCATAAACAAAATAACACAATGTTGATGTCTACAACTTTACTATAACCATGTGCTTGAGCCCTAAGTAAAGATTAGCAAACATGTAAATGAAGTATTATGATCCTGTGGGGGGGGGGGGAATAGCAAGTGATAAATTGAGTTTTCAAGGACTTGTTTACTTTCAAATAACAAAAGATACAAGCTACAATATTTAAATAACTAAAAAATAAAATCATTCAATCATTAAATATCACATTGGATGCTGTTCGACAAAATCCAAGGACATATTTTCAAGTTATAAATATTAATAAGGCAAGTTTGACTTCAAATTTTTACATAATTGAATCAGCCAGATGTTCTTCCATTTATTTCTGGGTTTTTTTTATTATTATTTCTGCACAGGTATTCATTCTACCATAAAAATGTCTCCAAAGATTGTGAAAATATTACTGGAAACCGGAAAATATAAACATACGGAATGCAGTGTGGTTTTTTAATCTTTTATTGGATTGTACCTATTCGGTCTATTTTAGAAGTCCCATCCTGATGTCTGTATTCAATATTGAGAAGGGATGTGAAACAGTAGGTCAGAAGAAGGACCAACTAAAGGCTCCAGTGATACTCAGACTCCACTTGTGTGTTTATCCTTGCCTCTCCTCAGCCATAGAAAAGCACCAGCTCTTGTTTAAATGTCATGCACACACACACAGCTGAAGCAGGGGCTGTTGTCATATAGCTGTTATTTGTGAAAATGCAACATGGATTTAAAAACTTGGAGTCAGAAGGTGCAGTAATTACCCATGAGGCATGCTTCCTGTGTCAGTTTCCTCTTTTACGTGCAAGGTCTCTACCTGTCTGTGCGGCTCGGGTGCATTTTACTTTCCTTAGTATCTCCCTATCTCGGCCACTTTATTCAGGGAACCATAAGATGAAAATCAAGGCCGTGACAGATGGCAGAAAGCAGAGACCACAAGATAAAGAATGGATTAAGAAGTGGGGGGAGGAACAGATACAAATGATTACACCCAAAGCCCGTTCATATTTCAGGGACTCGTGATGTGAAAAATGGATATTTCACTTAATCCTGCTAGTAATACAGTAAACTATTCATTTTTATTCCCCATTAATTAATAGGAACATTGATGTTGAACTAAACGGAGTAAATTGTTACATAGCAAACAAGCATAGAATGAAAACTAACTCCAATCTGGATGCAAGGAGCTCATTCTTACCATTTTTCCACACTTATTTCTGTCTACATATACGTAGCTTCTCCTGTATCTTTCTTTGTTTTAACATTGGTTCCTCCTAGTTCCTTTTCTTTTTCCTCCCTTAAAATAACCAGAGCATCATGAACAATGTTAAAACATGTACTGCAATTACTGAATAACATATTATGTTCCTAGTTTTCATTTTTGAAAGAGATGGGGAGCATGGAGAAAAACGGTGAATTTGTCTTTTATAAAAAACAGCAAGTCCTAGATCCTATACTTTTCCCCCTTCACAGGTCAGGTCAATGAGACAAAAATAAATAAATAACTAATGATAATTTTCTGTCCTTCCCTGTAATACAAAACAATATCTCCTATTTTATCACAACTAGGCAAGTTAAAAATCAAAGTGCCTCATATGTTTGAATGTGTATACTTAAGTAGCTTACAGTATAAAAGGAAATACAACAGATGTAGGAACAGAAAAGATGAAGCCAGTTTTAGCTAATTATACTTGTTAAAACTAACATTTATTTTAAGCCTGTTCTGCTGCATTTGTCATGATCACCCAGAATGAGAGATAGATGGGTTGGAAAAGGGAATTAAGGGACATGAGAAGAAGAAAGACAGCAAATAATAGACACTAGGTCAGATGAGATTTGGGGAAAATGGGAAGGAGAATAAAACCAGATGAAATAGTACTTTGTATAAGAAGGATTGCCTTTTTTTGTTGTTGTTGTTGTTGTTGTTGTTGTTTTTTGAGATGTATCTTAGTGGTGGAGCATTGTCTTAGCATGTGCAAGGATCTGGGTTCAATCCCCAGCACTGAAGAGGTAGGGTAAGAAGGCAGAAAGGAAAGTTGTTTTTTTTTTTTTTTTTTCCCCCTAAAATGTTGTTAGGAAAAGAAACAGAGTCCTAAAGCACTATATCTCCCCACATCATGAAATCCATTTCTGTCAGCACAGCCTCCCTTTACCTTTGGTTCTTGGGTACTAATATCTGGACACCCCAAATGGACTTCAGGTGTCTGGTTCCCTTCTGCTTCCTCCAGTTCCCACAAATGAGAGATCTGCACAACCATGAAACACTCAGTGGCAGTTCAGTTCATGTCCCAGCTTTTAAATCTCCCCATCATATCTTTCTTCATGACTGAATTAGGAACTTTCCAGAATTCACCCTGGATGAGACACACCCTACTCTAAGTATCTTCCCTCACACCCCACATTTATATATTCTGTTTGGATTAGATAGCTTAAGATGTTTTAATATAACTTCATGAGACCACAGACATTTAGAGTGAATTTAAATTATCTTCTGATGATCTTTCTTATTCTAATTGAGATAAGATTTAGGACCTCTCTAAGGCTAGGCAATTTGTCAAAAGTCACACAGCTAATTAAAGGCAATTCTAAAGCACCTGAACCCAATTCCCAGGCTCTTTCTACTACGTCATATTGTTTGATTCATTTATTCCTTCTGAAAAAAAAATAGTGGTTGCCCTATATTCTGAAGTTTATAAAACAATCCTCTAGTCATTTATTAACCTTATATTTAAATAGCTATGTTTAATAATCTTACATTTAAATAGAACACAGTTAGTTACAAAATGATATCTTCTATTAAAATTTTATATTTTAAATACAAAAATATTTTCAAAATTTTGAGAATCCTGATATACCCAAAGTCCAAAATTCAAGTAATACTATTTCCTCCTGAGTTCTAACAGGGGAAAATATTGAGTATGTGCATTTGTTTTACCTAAAATATTATACAAACAAAATGATACTATGGAAACTGTTTTGCCCTCCCCAATCTGAAAAAAAAAAAACATTCCAAGCTAAAATACTCCTTACCTTGATTGAACAGAATGATTCCACTCTCAGTTCTTTAATAACAACTGTAGCAATAGCCACCAAAATCTAGAGAGCACTTTCTGTGTAGTGGCTAGGCACTCTGCTAATCACCAGAAAGAAAGAAAAAAAGAGAGAAGGTATGTGAAGAAAATAGATGCACCACCAGATAGTCAATATAAAATTAAAAGAGATGGCTTTTGAGGCATGCTAGGGTGCCCAGAGGACTGCAGCCATATCAATCCATTATTTAGCCCTGTGAGGATTTAGGGAAGGGGACACCAGGGAGGGTTTGCCCCAGAGAAATCATAAAGGATAAATAAGAGTTGGCAAGAAAATTAGGAAGGGCTTTCCAGTCCAATCAAAGTCACAGTACTAGGAAAATGTGTTGTGTGCAAGGAGCATAAACAATTTGAAGTTACCACAATACAAAGTGTAGTATGAAGAGCAGAGGGCAAGAGGCTTAACACAGCCTTTCCTTAGTGTGGGAGAACTACCTGGAATTCATTGCTCGGCCACCTTATAATTGATGTGGAGATTTGTTTACGTTTTCCCAGCCTTTCTTTCGTCACCACTGTAACCTTTTATACAAAATTTATTAAAGTGAACATAAATGATATGGACCAGTCTCGAGTTTCTTTCAAAGAAAGCCATTATTAAGATGAGTACAATATATGTTTTTTAACGGAGAACTTGGAAAAATATGAAGATACTGGGAAAATTCCTAAGAGCACAGGTGATTTCTTACATGTCTCTGATTTGGAGAAATGAATTTCAATTTAATAAACGTAACAGTTGATCCTTCATTTTTGTTATTTACAGAAATAATACTAGCAAAGCCTTCTGTTGTTGTACTTGTTGTTAATTCCTTATAAACAAATCACAGCCAGAGATTTTGTAAACCAGAAAAGTCCCAGAAAGTTCTGAGAAAGCCAGGGAACACTGGAACCCTCTGCTCTGAATCCACTTCCAGGACTAAGGACTGTTTTTACTCTCTCTGTTTAGAGTGTAGGTAAATGAACCCAAATCAAGCTGCTCCACAGCAAGTGCCTGAACTTGAGTCGTCTACAATTTCCTTTCATTCAAATAGGACTTCTCCATTCAAATTATCTGGGCATTTCACACATGCAATCTCAACCACATAATGCATTTGCTTTTTTGGCTCTGGTGAGAAATGTGCTGTGCTTTTGGCATGCTGGGATACTATATAAAATTCTCTTCAAAAAGCCAACTTTTTCTAAGCTCACTGATTTATCCCAATCAGCATCCAACTTTTGAGCAACCATGTCAGTTCAGGGCTGTGCTAAGTACAGAGGGAGACCCAATAAAAGAACAAATTCCAGCACTTACTCTCACCAGGTTTATGATCAAATTGGGAGAGACAAGACTAGCATGCATGCAACAACTAGGAAACAATTTGAATCAGTATATAATTAAGTGCTGAATGTAATACTGACTGTGAGTGCAGGTTTCTTCACTAATTACCAATTGCTTCAAGGAATTAATACTTAACTTTAGGGATTCCAATCACAATTCCTCTAAAAGCATTAATTCTTGTACCCAGCAATTCAATTCATTTCAAAGAGTTACAAACACAGCCTGGTTTAGCAAATCATCGGCATTGTTCTCAGAAATGTTTTTCCCATCAAGCAATTAATTTAAATCCTGATTGTCCTGACCTCCAGGGCCTTTTGTGGGGCTCTTGCTCCTCAGACATAATTTAATTTTTCAAATGAATTTTTGGCTGGTGCAGGATTCAGAGCCCTGAGGGGAAGGAATCTGCTGTCTACCTAGGAGCAGGGGAAAAGGAAAATCATGGGTCTGTAGCAAGCCAAGTTTCCCCACTGGCTAGAAAAACAAACTTCAGCACTGGGCTTCTTTCCTTTTCCCTGTCTTCCTTTCTTCTTTTTATTTCCTTCTTTCCATCTCTCCTCCTTTGATTTTCCTCTTTCTGGCCTCCCCTGCTTTTATTTTAGTCTGGTCAGTAACATCTACAGAGAAAATCTCCTCCCTCAGGGAAGAGCAGCCTCCTGACCCTGGTCTTCTTGTCCGTTTGTTTATCTTTGGTGCTAGGGATTGAACCCGGAACCTAGACAAGTAAACATGAGCTCCACCACTGAGCTACATCCCCTGCTCTGATCTTTGCTGCCTCTCTTACCAGCACACTGGGGATTGGCCTAGGATGAATTGTTATAGCCACAAGAGAACAGGTACAGTCCATCATTGGAATCATTAGCTAGCTTCCCATCAGCCAGTAGGTATGCTTGAAGGAGTGCAAATATCTTTTTCAAATATTCTGTCACATAGAATCAGTACCAGCTTATCACAAACTTTCAGCTCCCCTGAGCATCTTCCTGGATTTGTTCAACTGGGACAGCATGAAGGCCTCCAGAAGGTGACCACAGATACACATAACCATATCCGAACCTGCTTCTTTTTTTTCCCCTTTAACCAAGAATTAATTGGCCACTGACAAAGGTGACATGAAACTTGTTTCCTCCTCTGAGTATAATAGATGCCAGAGGGCAAGTGCAAGTTGTACTGCACTGTTTTAGTCAGCTTTTTCACTGCTGTGACTAATAGGACCCAACCAGAACAATTTTAGAGGAGGAAAAGTGTATTTAAGGGGCTCATGGTTTCAGAGTTTTTAGTCCATCGCAGGCTGGCTCCATTCCTTGGGGGTGGAGGTGAGGCAGAACATCATGGAGGAAGAGTGTGGTGGAGGGAAGCCGATCACATGATGATCAGGAAGCACAGAGAGGTCTCTACTTGCCAGACACAAATATATACCCTAAAGCCATGCCCCCAATACCCTACCTCCTCCAGCCACACCCCACCTGCCTTCAGTTACCACTCAATCCCATCAGGTGATTAATTCACTGAATGTGTTAAGGCTCTTTTAACCCAATCATTTCTTCTCTAAATCTTCTTGAACTGTTTCACTTGTGAGCTTTTAGGGGACACCTCACATCCAACTGTAACATTCTCTTTTTTCAGCTTTGGTTTTCTTCTCTGTAAAAAAGTTATATCCACATAATGGTTTGCTGTAGAAATGAATGTCACATGGAAAACCCGAGCAAGTTTTTGTTTAAAGTTCCTCCTCTGTGAAGCAGAGAATAACACTATCTCATAGACTACATCTCAGCTTTCAATGAATTGAATTATGTAGACCACACTGTAATTATTGGCCTTTTTTTTTTTTATGTCAAGCACCTTGCACTCAGCTGATACTCTATAAATGTAAGCTATTTTTCTTTCAGCTCATTTGGATCTGCAGCTGTCCATCAGTAAATGTTAGTTCGTGCAAGTGCAAGTGAACCCTTTCTTATTCTCTACCTTAATCTATTATTTCCTTTTTCCCTTCTCCTTTCACTTGTATTCTCCCAGACTGCAAACCTGTTTACACATCTGGTTCTGTCTCAGAGGCAGCTAATCACAAACTGTGATTGCCAAGCCAGATCTTAGTCTTCTTCCTATGTCAAAAACACTGTATAGTTCATCACTGAGATAATATGTTATCTGATAAACTTCAGCAAGATGCACTGAAGGTTTCCTGAGTAGATCACTGAATACACTAAATAATCATCTAAATCAGACCAAAAAAAGGTGCCACTGTCAAAGGCATTTTTGTAAAAGACTGGGCATTCTAAGCTCTAACACAGGCTGCAAAGTTAGAGGATTTTGATTTGATGGAAATAAAAATATCCCAGAATACTCAAAGAACTTAGAAGGAGAAAATAGGGATTAATGGATTTGGAAAGCTCTGCCAATATTTCACTTTCTACATGTCAACAGAAAATAAAATTGGGGAAATGACTGAATAAAGATAGCTTTTTTTCTTAACATACAGTCCTCCTGGGGTATGGAAATGTTAATAGAATTTCTTTCTTCTATCTTTCTTTCTTTTGAGGAGGGTTCAATACTGGTTTCTACCCTGTGGAAGATACACAAAAGACTAAGAGAAAAGAATCGAAGCACACTGCCACAAGAAGTCATCATATCATGAAGGAAGACAGCAAGAAAGAGATGACAAAATGGAATAAAGTTAACAAAATGTCAATAGTAAGTCCTTACCTATCAATAATTACTTGAAGCATAGGTGATTTTGACTGTAAGCACATTCCTGAGTGACCAAACAGATTGCAGGAAACTGAAAGTACAATTCCCAATAAATCTTGTGCCCTTCTATTACTAAAATTTAGAGTAGCAATTTCTTTCCAAAATTAAACTCATCAGGAGCCAAATTACTTAGGTGATAATGATGGCTAATACGTATTCAGTGCTTCCTATTTGGCAGGCACTGTCGAAAACATTTACCATGCATTACTAATCAGATCAATTTATATGATCTCATTTAATCCTATCACAAACTAATGGGCAGAAAATATTCTTATTTCCATTTTCTCAATAAAGAATTTTGCTCAGAGAGTCAACTAACGTGCTCAAGTTCACAGAGCTAAAAGGAGGATTTCTGCTAAAGGCAGATATGAAGGCAGACAAGGCAAATCTGAGCACTTTGCAGCAAAGTTTGGAAGCCATCCAAATGGGTCAAATTTCATAAACAGCAGAAGCTATATACAATTTAAAAAATCTACAGTCATTAATTTTTATGGTTGCAATATTGGCCTTAAATAACAACTACCTACTTATTTTCAAAGTCAAATAATTCTGCTCATAGGAGCCAAAAACTGTAAAAATTCACAAGATATTTTATTTATGCTGCACTAAATTCCTCCAATCCTGTTTATAAATCAGGAATCCTTTATAATTGACAACCTCAGAATACAGTTTAATCGTTCTTTTCATTTCACAGACACAAAAAAAATAATGTGATAAGGCAGGGGTCCAGTTTATACAACAGGTACCATGGCCTTCAAATTCCTCAGTGCTTCTGGTTATCAAGAAAGTTAATTATTATCAAATCCCCAGCTCCCAGAAGGAGGCCAAAGATCACCTTGCTTCCAAGACATTGCCTGGTAAAGGGGGATCAAATGGAAGATTTATTCTGAATCAAATTCTTGATTCCCTAGAATGACACAGAAAACTGTGGGATATCAGGTAAAATTTACAAGAGAAGTTGCTACTATAGGCTGGGAAAATGGGGGAGGATGAGAGAAAGGCAGACAGAATAAATTTCTTATGAGCCACAAAGAAAAACAGTTCAGTATAGATGATCAACTATTTCTAAAAATCAAATGATAAGAGCTTGAGTGATAAATGTATTAAGGCATTGTTCATTCTTATTATTCTAATAAGATGAACTATTGTCTTGCTATACCTAGAATCACAAAAACTTTCCAGGCATTGGCTGGAGGAGAAATGCCCATAAGAGATCTAAATGCTTTGAAATCGGTGCCTCCTCCTGATAACCAATATGGAGCTTAGAATAAGGGCAGAATCCAACTGTCCATGTACACAGAAATATGAAGAGGGAGAGAGAAAAAGAAGAAAGAGGGGAGATAAGAAAATAAAGAATGAATTCCAAAGACAAGCCAGACAGTCATCAGACTATCATTAAGTTTACAGAACAATTTGGAGGATTCAAACCTAGTTTGCATATGATTTTGGAAAAATGGACTTTCCTAAAGCCAACTAGATAGCGAATTGTGTTTCCACAAGAATTAAAGTAAAAGTAATCTGAAAGCCTTTAACATTCTCAGAGGATTATTTTGGCTTCAAACATATGGACTAGTATGGATTAATATGTTTTAGGGGAATTCTAATTTATAAACGAAATTTGTTCCAATGAATTAGAAAAAAATAACTTATGCAGGAATAATTTTTAATGCGGTTGGATCCAAAAAAGGAGATAACTTTCAGTGAGATAGATAACATACACATAGTTTTGACTATAAAGAATTGAGTACACAAGTCATGCTCAAAAAAACATTTTAAGCGGGAACAATGGTGGAATGAGGTGAACATCATTACCCTAGGTACATGTATGACTGCACATGTGGTGCAACTCTACATCATGTACAACCAGATAAATGAAAATTTGTGCTTCATTTGCGTACAATAAATCAAAGTGCACTCTGCTATCATGTATATCTAATTAGAACAAAAAAGAATAGAAAAAAATTTAAAAGACATTTTAATTTATAAGAAGTGAATCATAATATATGAGAATAGCAGACAAAATGGGATTGCAGATTTAAAAGCCAAAGAAACTTGATTCTTAAGTAATTATTTTCTGGCAAAAGATCCACAGGGTGAAGATTGGGTCTGCGACAAGATCAGTTGCCTGGACCACATGGAAAGCGTGTGTATCACATAGACCTCTTGACAAAAAGGAAATGCCTCTTTCAAATCGACAACTTCATACTATCTACTTTTGTAACAGTGATTACATTTGAGTTTCACATTATGGGTGCAATGAAGCCAGAATTTACTGGCTGAATAATAGATCAAAGCAAATCAGAAAGTAATTAGTTGATAGAGCAAAGGGCTGCTTATCTGAATGACTTGGTTTATGAAACACAAAGGAACAGGAAACCCTTGACTGTTATAGCTTTTGAAATGAAGAGAAAAAAGTATACAGAAGTGCATTTTATTGGGAGGGTGGAAACCAAGTACTTCTATTCTTTCCTCTTGCAAATGAGTTCCTTTTCTTCCTTAGTTCTAAACTTTCTAATCTGAGCAGCCATTTCCCTTCATTGCATATGTTTCCCTGGTGGCTGCATATTCATTTTCTGGATATTAGATACCCTATTTACCACAGCCTGCAGCCTGGAGACGTTTGCTGTACAGGGTTTTTTCCCCTCCCCTTTCATCACAGAATTTCTCAGTGAAAATTACTGGTAAAGAAAGTGAGTGACAGACCCCAGTTGGGCAGCCAGTGATCACTAAACATTTAGATTTTATATTATTATTATTATTTAGCATATTAAATGCCCACTCTATTATCATTCTAGGTGACTTCTCAGGGGGTAGCAAGGCATTCAGCTTCAGGAGGACAGACTTTAATATTAGGTTGAAAATGGTTAACAACAGGCGGAAGGCCTAACGAAAACACATTTAGAAAGTCAACCAGAGGGATTTTTATTTTAATGAAAAAGAATAATGAAAAGCCCTCAGCAGGGAGAACAAATTTGACAAGGTTACTTAAACATATATGTAGGCCTTAATATTTCAAAAGTGTTCCTTTTTTTTTCCTAATAATGGAATTTAATCTAATTTGTGAGATTGGTTCTGAGTTTCAGGGTAGTCTTATAAAACAGGATTCATTTACCAAATAAGAGTTTTGAATGGATTTTTGTGTTTTTAAGTTGAATGGGGACTTAGAGAGGACCTATTTGACCTCTTTTCATAGGATACAAGTCATTGAAGCTACAAAACACAAAATGAATTTTCCAAGCCTATGAAACTAGCAAGTAGTACAGGTAGCTACACTGAGGGTAACTATATGATGAGCACCTGTTTAGGTCACATCTGTCAGTAACTTTATGTGCTTTATCTGTAATCCTTAAAATTGACTGTAAGCAAACATTATTGTTGCAGAGGAGACCCTCCATGGAACCAAAGCAACAGCAGGAACCTGCATCTACCAGTTCTTGCAATCCCACAGGAGAAATTTCAAGCGAGTTACAGAGTAGCAAGCAGATGTATATCAGAGCAAGAAGTGAGGATTACTGTACAGTATAGAGACTGCACAGACCACCTCCAGGGAGGACAGCATGGCTCTTACAGAGTCTGGAGTTTTAAGGGTTGTGGGTTCCTTGTTCTAGCCTTAGTTTTACATTCCCCCCTTTAGTGGTTACTACCCTTTGTATAGCCCTCAGCAAATTTCCTTTGTGAGGGTCTGTGAGGACCTAGTCATGGGGGTGGGTTTGACCTGATCTTGTAATAACAGTTACCTCAAGGGATTATAATTAACTGTGACTGGGGAGGTTTGGCATACAAAGAGTTCTCATTTTCCAGATATTTGTCTGTTTTGATAAGATTACCTGTGATTCCCAGTCCTGTGACCTACAGACTCTCTTTGATGTATATGACTAATGTCCTTCCTGTAAGTTACTGCCCTTCATTGTCCTCCCCCACCCCCTGCTTGTTCCTGGTTAAACTATCTAACATTATGATTTTTCGGTTTATAGATGAAGAAAGGAAAACCCAGAGCAATTATGTAATTTTCCAAAGGTTACACAGGAGAAAAAATGAGATGTGTTGCAGATGCAGACTGCATTATGATCCTACAGGTAAAAACAACAAATTGTAGGGTTTGCTCCCGTATATCCTAAGCCTACCTTTTACTAAGACAAGTAACCTCTTTCAGGCCAGGTTTTATCTCTTAAACTGTATAACTCAAAAAATTATTATAAAGAGAATGAGTTCATTTACAATTGTTTCCAACTCTGATGTTCCCTGGAAAATCTGACTATTCTTAACCTTAGCCAAATTAGGACAGCAGGATGCATGGGGATAGCTTCACATATGTACTTCTACTCTGTAGAACTAATTTCTATTTTAGGATGGATCACATATTTTGAACAAACTTAAAATCAATATGCCAGAAACCCACCATTAACATGGCAAATATAACAAAAATATATAAACTCCCAAAGGAAATTTGAGAACTCACACCTTCATAAAACTGAATTTTAATTCTTAGGTAAGTTGATTGAGAATTTAATTAAGGGCAAACCTGTAGTCCAAAATTTAAACAGCCAAATAAACAACTCTTTAAAAAAAACAATATCTTTAATACATTAATTTTTTTACCACTTAAATAAGATGTACCATAGCATATTGTATATAACTGACCCAGTGGGTATAATTTGCACAGATTTTTTAAAAAGCTTTGAAAAAATTCTTTTTAATATTATTAGGAGTAAGAATCACTAACAGACAAAGGGAAGAATATTGTTATGATTTTCTATGAAAACCCATAGATGAAATCTTAGTGATTAGCTGTGACTGAGAGTGAATAATTAAACACCTGAGGGTCTAACATTGGTCTTGTTCTTGTGTAATACAGCACTTTCCCCCTTATCTACAGTTTTTCTTTCTGCTGTTTTTGTGTATTCATGGTCAACCATATTCTGAAAATATTAAATGGTAAATGCCAGAAATAAATAATTCCTTAAGTCTGAAATTTCATGCCTTTCTGAATAGCATGACAGATTCTTGTATAACTCCACTCCATCCTTCCTGGGATATGAACCAACCCTTTCTCCAGCACCCACCTTTGCATATTGGTACTGCCTGTTAGCCACTTAGTGGCCATCTTGGATTATCAGATCAACTATTTCACTATCAATGTTCATGTTATTTTACCTAATGATGGCCTCTAAACAAACTTTCAGTATAGTAGAGTATTATAATTATTTAATTTTTATTATTAATTATTATTAGTCTCTTCCCTAATTTATAAATTAAACTTTATCAATATATATGTGTAGGAAAAAGCCACAGCATACCTAGGGTTCAGTATTATCCATAGTTTCAAGAATCCATTGGGGTCCTGGAACCTATCTCCTTCAGATAAAGGGAGACAATTATTCAGCTTATTTAATGAGGATAAAGAGGAACAACTGGGTGGGTTAGTAAGGATAGAGTGTGACTGTCAAATCTATCAATGACTATGGTAAATGGAAGAAATTTGCCAAAACAATGAAAGTTATCACATGAATTCAGTACTTTGGGATTGCAACAAATATGAAAGCACTTAAAATTCTACTTGTACCAATAGTCAGACCAGCAAGAATTAATCAAATTTCTCTAAAATCTCTTCTGGGAAGTAAACTGGTTAAAGGATGATCTAATGTCTGTGTGATTAGATAAGAGACAAGCCAAGATTACAATAAGCCAATGGTTTAAACATAAAAGTTTACTTATGAATTTCTATAAAATTCTGGTAATAGAGACAATTGTTATTTGACTTGAAAATGATTCAATATTCTTTGTTTTCAATTTTAAGAAATACTCAATCTGAAGATGTATTCAGAAAGAAGGAAAATAATTCCATGATATTGAGAGACAAAGTCACTGGTGTAAGTTTGTACACGAGGAAAGTTACCCTGAGTGATTGTTAGGTATTCTTGTTATTCTCTTGTCCTTGGCCTTTCCACCCTCAGCACAAGTAAGTCCAAATTAACTTTGATACACAAATTTCCATGGAAAACAGCCTTCACTCTCTTAACTGCCTCAAAATCTCGATGGCTTCTTAGGGTGCTAGGTGATGTAAGATTGTTTCCCTCCTGTTTTCTCAGCTAGCTTCCCTGTGATGTCTTTTGCCTAAGAAAAGCACACTTCAATAGGACTGCTGTCTTGGCGCTACATAGGAAGAACGTGTCCCCTATGTTCTCAGCATTTCTCCCCAAATTGCTTAACCCTGATATCCCAAGAACTTCTTGAGTTCTTCCTTGAGTCCTTATGAAAGGTTTTATATTCCCCAGTTAGTCATGGCATTACTTTTAGTCACACATACTCTTCCTCTCCCATGAAGAAATAGACACTCTTTCCTCTTCTTGAGCCTGGGTGGGCTCGCAACTGTAAACAATAGATTAAGACAGACGTGGCTCTATGTGACTTGTAAAACTAGATCACATCAAGGACAAGTCTTCCTTCTGGTTCTCCCCTTTGGCATCCTGGTAGTTGAAACTCAGTCACAATATCGGGAAGCACAAGCAGCATGGAGAGGCCACGTGTAGACATTCTGATCAGCATCCGCGGGTAATATTTTAGCTTACAGCCAACATTGATTGCTATATGTGCAAAATGAGAAAGCTTCAAATCATTCCAATTTCCTCACCCCATGTTTTGGGTCATTTATCAAGCAGCAATGAATTATTCTTACCATGCACTGCCCAAATTGCCGAAAAGTTAGCAACGGCAATGCTTAAGCCCCTTTTTGGGAGGGGTTTGTCATGCTACGTTACATAGCTGAAACAATCCTCTTTCAAAAGAGCCACATATATTTGCAACAGAGAACTGGGGGAAAATACCAACATCCCCAATTCTCTGTGATCCTTTGAGCATCAAGTACAAGCATAATCCTGCCGAGACACTACACACTACATGGTAACAAGCTCGTAAGTTCTACTTCAGGTGTTTCTGAATAAAAACAATTGAAGATTCTTCAGGCACCATGTTGTGGTCTCCATCTCAGAACCCTAACTTTCTTCTAGCAGATTCCTTTGTTGCATGCTATTTCAGTTCATGTAAATAGATGCCTGGGGACTGGGGCAGAGTGAGAAATTGGTCCATAATTTCAGATGGAAAATCCAGATGGACTCAAAATCCCACCTCAGGCTACTTAAACTATTTTTGATAAACGATCGTTGAAAGAGAAACCTTCTAAGAGGCTGCGATTTCAGTCTCTGTCATTGCAGTGTCATTTGATAAAGGGTAAAGTGGCCAAGCAATACAAATAAGAATGAAAAAGAACTTAAAGGGATAAATTTTCTTGTCAGAAATGTACTTTATGAGGGTTACGGGGCTACAATATAAAAGGATTGAGGAGTTTTAGTAGCTCTTACAAAGACCTCCAGGCTACCAAGCTAACATTTAGTGGGGATGAGGTGAGAGAGTTATAGAAAAGATACTTTATGCTTCTAAAACTATGAAAAAGCATGAACTAGAGGAACATACACCAGACAGAGAACTAAAAGAGTATTCCAAATAGGAGATCTAGATGTGAACAAACCATTTGCTGAGAAATTAAGACTATAGAGTAAAACACTGTATGAAGCTGTCCATCTATTCTTTAAGATCATGCGAGCCCTTAACAGCAGAGGACTTACCAACAAAAAGAATATTGCATTGTAAGGTAATTAATAAAGATGTTCAGAACTTGAAGCAAGTACAATAATTTCATATTTTCAGCTGGGTGCAGTGGCACAGGCCTGTAAATAATCCCAGCAACTTAGAGGCTGAGATAGAAGAATTGCAAAATCCAGGCCTGACTGGACTCTAATTATAAATGAAAACTAAAAGGGGGCTGGACATGTGTTTCAGTGGTAGAGCACCCCTGGTTAGATGCCCAGTACTACCACTACTACTATTACTACTACTACTAATAATAATAATGATAATAATTCCATATGTTCCCTATTATTAACCTAATTTTATTAAAGCAATGCAAACTGGTGAGTTGTAATGTATATTTAAAATAAAAATAATTTTAAAAAAACAAATATATTACATATAATATACATTCATTTTAGTGGCTTCATTTTGTGTGGGTTTTTATTACTTTAATGTCTAATTACAGCTAATAATAGCTATAGCTTCCAGCTATTTAGAACTCAATAGAGCTAGTTGCTGTACTAATTACTGACAGCATCTCACTTCATCTTCATTCACAACAGCCCTTTGAGACAGATATTATTACTATCTTGAGACCAAAATAAATTAAATAACTGGCCCAAGATCCCACAAATGGTAGAACCAGGTATCTGTTTGACCCCAAAGCTTTTGTTCTGGACTCCTGAAATAAAAGCCACCTGAACTAGAGCATGAAATCTTCTGTGTTGAAAAAATGTCCCTAACACCTCAGTTTAGGGTTAAGAAGACTTTTGACCCTCTTCCTGGAATACCTACCATGGCATTCTTCCTCTGATATTGAAGACCCAGGATTTAAGGGTATCAGGAAGAAGAATTTGCAAATGAAAGCAAGAATTCCATGCCATCTCTTGCCACAACCATACTTTTCAAAGCCCTGCCCCTTCCAATCACATCTTTGGCCTATTCTCTTTTCTGAAGATATTGAAAGTATGTTCATGTCAGTGAAAGACGACTATATTTTATTTTATTCTTATTTAAAAGCTCAGGAAATTTGGCTTTTAGAAAAGGAAGTTTTGGTGAGCGAATTCCAAAAATAGACACATCTAACTGGTTTAGGCAGAAAGGCATTCTCCTCTGTCCAGCACTCAGGGATCGAATCACTGATCACCAGCCAGTTGTGATCACCTGGTGCTAGAGACTTGAAACTAATATAAATGTGCACTTTTCACTTTATGAAGGTGACCTCTGAGTCTCTACACTATTGGCCAGAAATCCTCATCTTTAATGCACTATAGGATTTAATGATTGAAAACTGTGTGATTTAATTTGCTCTGGGGCAGGTAGGATGGCTGATTTCATCATGAGAACCTTACTAACAACAGAAACTCACCAAGAAAGATCATCAGACATTCTTCACAGACTTTGCAGGTAATGTAGCTAAGGTTACTTTTTATCAAAGAGAATGACAATAATCTTTCTCATGACCTTGTGCAATAAATCTTACAGTTTCATCACATACAAGACATACATAGTTTTCTCTCCTAAGCTCTGTACTGTACACATGACTTCTCTGACCTATAAAATGTGACAGAAGTTAACACTGTGCCAAAAGGTTTGGGTCTTAAAAGTCCTGGTAACCTCTACTTATACTCTTGGGACCTAATCCAGCCAATATGAAAAATAGCTCAGACTGAACAACAGCTCCCAGGGAGACAAAAGTCCCAACCTTCAGCCATCTCAAGGCCTGAGGCACATAGTTGAGGACTCACCAGGCTGTCCACTCTGCCCAGTGCCCCTCTGTATTAGTCAGCTTTTCAAAACGGTGACCACCGTACATGGCAAGAACAACTTAAAGGAGAAAAAGTTTATTTTGGCTCATGATTTCAGAAGTTCAGTCCATGGACAGTTGACTCCATTGCTTTGGGTTCAAGGTCAGGCAGAACACCATGGTGGAAAGGTGGGGAGGAGAAAAGTGGCTCAGCTCATGGCAGTCCAGAAGCAAAGAGAGAGAGAAGGGGTGGGGGACAAGACGTAATCCAAAAGCACATGCCTCCTTCAGCCACACCCCACCTGCCTGTGGTCATAATCCAATACAGCAGTCCTTTCAAATTACTAATCCACCAAGTAGATTAACTAATCCTCTGTTTGGGTTTCAGTATTCATAATCTAATCATTTCACCTCTGAACATTCCTATATTGACATAGGAGCTTTTGGGGAACACCTCATGTCCCAAACACAATACCCACCAAATAAATGAAAAGCATAAGTGACATCAGGCAAGAGCTACAAGACAGACCACAGAATGTGAGATGTAAGAAGTCATTGTCCCAAGCCACTTAGTTTTGGGATAGTTTACTATCAAGTAAGAGATAATCAATATAATTGTTTAGTGAATCCACAAATAAGTCTGGCTCTTGTTGCCCTGCCACCCAAATATTATTAATCAGTAGAAGTGCTTCTCAAAGTTTAACCTGACCAAAAACAATTAGTCCCTCAAATTAATACATGTTTATGTTTACAGGTCAGTCAGCATCCTTGTTCAGTGTCATATGTAGACCAGATAGTATACTTTTATCAATAGTTAATGAAGAAATGACATTTTTGTCTTAGCTCCCTTTCAACTACCTTGCCTTAAAGAATCAGTCTATTGCTTAACATCATGTTTTGGCTCTGATGAAAGGTTTTTCTCTTCTTTAAAACACAAATGTCAGATTTCCACATGCTTCCAATGGATGAAAGGAAGTTCCTTTATCCTTCTAAATCACATCCTAAGCCTAAAATCTGTGACTAAACTCAGGGGGTTTCGTATTTCAAAACCTTTAAAATAAAGCCATGTTTCATCAGAAAGACAATAAATACTATGAAAAAAATTGTACTGCATTTAATTTGCAATCCACTCACACTTGAGCTGCCAGTGACACGTCACTTAGTTAAAACCTAAACACAACCTTGAGGGGTCACTGGTTCAGTGTTTTTTAAACAATGTTTTCAATCTACAAATTTCAATCTGCAAATCCTTTCCTTGTACCTTATATTTCCCAATATCAAAAAGGTTAAAGAATTCCCCATTTTAATAATGGTTTAGTTAAGAAGTGTATTATTCAAGTATTCACAATTTAAATTGTGAGGATAATTTTATTTTTCTTTGCAATAGTGTGCCAGCAAATGTTTAGCAACCAATTCTCTGGTAAAATAAATATGTGCATGCACATGTATTCATAAATTTATTATTAGGTTTAATGATACAAAATATATGTAACATAATTTATTAAAAAATCATAGAATACAACATTGTTTATTGTAAGTTCTTCATAGTAAATTTATTCTTATAGAACACTTTCATTAGTTTTCACCAAAGTTTTCTAACTGTAGCTATCCTACAATATGATCCAATGATGATTTGGCAAATAGAATTACATCCAATCTAATAACCCTTTCCCTAACAAACTCACTATCATTTAATGCTATCTATGAATAAATTGGTTCTGCTTTTGTACAAATTATATCCATTAAATTGAAACTTCTGATTTGGCACTAGAAACTTTTTAAAATCTTCATTACTAATATTATCTTCACCATGTTCTTCAGTATAGATAATCAACAAAACAATAAATCAAGCCCTTATCATAACATTTTCAGATTTCCATGGTATAAAAATTCTTACCATGATTGACTTCAGGTTACCAAAGTGACATCATTGAATTCAGAAGTGGAAAGACATATGTAATAGTACACCATTAAACTGTATTTGTACTTTCAAAGCTATAAATAACCTCAAGAAGGCAGTAAAATAATTAGAAAAGTGATGAGGTTTGAGGATTTATTAACTTTATTTTTAGGATAATTAATTTAAGATCAGATACAAAATTTTTAGGTATTTTGCAAACAAGTTGTTAATCAGTCATTATTTAAAATTAAATTATATAGAAAAATTACCTTAATTATCCTAAAAACAAAGAAACAGGACAAAAAACTAAATTTATACAAGGAAAATTCATAGCCTTGTATGTGGCCATGAAATCTTTCTTTACCTTAATCTCTCACATTCCTATTTTCTTATTCTGTTCTTGGTGCACATGAAAAATAAGTGGTTTTGACATATGTTAAAATCTGAATCATCATAACCTTCATAAATATTTGGCTATAATAGTTTAGCTGTATAAAATTTTTAAAATATTGTTTTGTTTCACATTATCCAGTGTGAAAAATTATAAAAGGAGATTAACATCAGCAATTTTAATTGAGAAAAGAGAATGACATTGTAAAGGAAGTCAGGGAAAGTCTTTAAAGTTACCCATTTCACACTATGTCAGCTTCATTTCAATCTAATCATGTAGAAACAGGGGGCATTCCTCCAAGCCTCTGAGCTATGCCCCAGAAGCCCTTGCACTGTGCCCCTTACACATGATCAGGTGAAAACATCCTCAGTCCTTACCACCACACTCCAGGACAGCGGTGGCTGAGGTGAATGCTTTTAAACCTCTAGTACTGCAGGATGCTGAGGAGTACTACTAAAGCACTCATTAACACATCAAGTTAATACCCCATTTGGCTGCTAAAGTATGCAGAAAATGTTCTTCTATATTTAATGTGTAGACTCTCAAACCCCCATTAAAAGAGTACAAATTCAAGATTGAATTCTCGAACTTGACTCCATCCAAGTTTCTGAGTGATAAATGAAGCACTGATTTCCCTGATTTCCTTGGCTTTATTTGACTAGAGGCACATGGCTTCTCTGAGACTTTCTGGAATGCAAAATGCTCTCTCTGCTTGAATGTCATTTATGGCCTTTGCCTTAATTTTCTGTATTTTGGTCTGTGTGGATCTTTCCCATCCCCCTTCCTCAACTGTCATCTCTTTGAAAGAAGAGTTTATACCTTATTCTTCCTGGTAGACTCTGCAGGCCTTAGCACAGTGCCTTGCACACATTATGACCTATGTTCTATGGAGTATCTTGTAGGATCTATGTAAGGCAAGGCCCAAGATGCTTGTCTTCTACTTTAGAAATGTATAAGATTGAAAAATACCTGACTCATTAGTTCCCTTTACTTTTAGGTAAAATCAAGTAAATGGATCAAGCAAATAAATCTTGTATTTATTTAAATGACTTTCCCCCTTAATAATTTTTTTTCTCACTTTGACAAGAAGGTGAAACTCAGCATCAGAAGCCAGAAACTTCCAGTAGGTTAATTGTAATTTTCAACAATAACATTAGCAGAACTTGCAATCATCCTTAACAATAAATTAAAGAGAGTAATTTTTTTGAAAAATATTAGTTATTGAGTTGAGGAGCTATATGAAAGGGCTTTGCCCTTTCACCTTTAGCTTTTATTTTTGAAAAGAAAAGGTGTGCTTTCTATACCCACCTGACTCTTACACAAAGTGATGAGGATACAACTATTAGTAAAATACTAGCCCTACCTTTCTAGAAGCCAAAGTCGAGAAGGAGGAGGAAGAGGAGGAGCAACAACAACATTATCCCTGGCTAGAAAAGAATCACCAACATTTCTGTGTCAAGCCAGGAGGAAAGTAACCAAAATTTATTGGACATTTACTATGTGCCAGACACTGCTGCGTACTTTGTATATCTTCTCTCATTTGCTACTGTGTTTATTGTGCACCACCCTTGCTGTGATAGCTTATGTGGCTGTGGGCCTTATGGTCTTATCTTCCCAGTGAGCTTATAAATTCCTATCTTTTAAATTCTTTTTGCTGCCATGGTGCCTTTATAAAGGTGAGTAAGTAAAATGGTACTCTGCTTACTTGGTAAGTAAAATATGGGTAAAATAAAGTAAAATAATTCCCAAATGAATTATTTTATTGTTTGGTTTTGGTATTCAAAGAATTGTTTACTTCCTTTAGTTTTTTGTTTTTTTTTTCTTTTTTTGGTCTTTTTCCATAGTTGCCTTATCAGTTTTCTTTTAAAAGCCTACCTTCCTCCTATATTCTCCTAATATTTGCATGCATATGCACCTTGTTGTTGTTGTTGTTGTTGTTGTTGCGGTACTAGGGATTAAACCTAGGGTTCTCTACAACTTAGTCCTTTCTATTTTATTTTGAGATAGGGTCTCACTAAATTGCCTAGGCTGGCCTCAAACTAGCTGTCTCCTGTCTCAGCCTGGAGTTGCTGGATTACTGGCATATGCCACCATGCCCAGCTCCTATGCACTTTCCTTTGGTGTTTACCACTACTCCCATGACAAATGAGAGAAGATACAGGTTTATTGATTATATCCACTTATACCTCCTCCATATAATTTCTACTTTAATTTAAACAATCTTAAATGACAAAATATTTAAGGGGAGATCTGGTGCTTTTTCAAGACTACTGTATCCACAGTATTACATAGTAAATTAGTCAGCTTTTGCTACTAACATATTCTTGCATGCCAAACCCACTGACTTACAAGTATTTTCTTTTTTCCTCACCAATGGGTCTGAAAGTTGACTGGGTCAATTCTGCTTCAAGGTGAAGCCTGGATTTTTAAGACTTCCCCATATATATTCATTCTAGATCATTCTAGCCTGAAATAACAGTAACTTCCCATGGCATGCTCTTTTCATGACAAGTCACAGGAATGTAAGTGTAAGTTTTAAAGCCTCTAGGGTCCTAGCTTGGAACTGTCACAGTGCCTTATATGCCTCCTTTTCCTCACCAAAATAATTTGTGTGATTAAAACCAGATCAACGGGTGGTACATATATACCACTAATTGTTGTGCATTGTTGTTGCAACACCAAATGGCAAACTAGAGTGAAAAGTGGAAAACAATCCAGTTTACCACAAAAAAAAGTGGTTGATTCTATGTATTCTGCATGTAGGGAGGTGTTAATTACCCTATTGAAAACATGAGTAAACTGAGACTCGGAAATTAAACCAAAAATCCAAGGCAGGTCACATGGAAAATGAGAGCAAAAACAGGAATTTGAACAAAGCATAGTTTTTATTTCATACAACAAATACTATCTTTGCTGACAGTAATAACCTCTTGTGAAGCTCTTATATTCTTAGTTTAAAAAGTTGAGATGTTGCAGGTGGTGGGGCCTTTTTACTATGAAATGGGTAAAGATATAAAAACAAATGAAGGTACTCAAAGTGTAGAGCACCAATCACTCTTCTGTTTTTTAGTCCTAAAAAAGAAATTGATTTGGCCTTAAAGCAGCCTTCTCTTGCATTGTTCTATACATTATCTACTGTGGCTGCCATCACTCTCACAGCTTATGCTGTTTAATTAGCCATGTGTTGTGTCCTAAAATAAAATCTTCCATGAGACTTGTAAAGTCAATTTAACTTTCTCTTTCTAGCTAAAGAGGGAGACTTTGGCAACAATGGTAGTAATTTTAATTTCAGTTCTTCACAATAAAGATAAGAATCAACACAATGCACATTTTGAAATAAAGTTGTTTTTTCATTAGTTTTCTGCAAGTTTAGGCCTTAAATTCATTATGACCAATAGTGTATGTTGAAAGACCACTGGGAGTGAGAGGATCATATTGGGTCAAGGCACCTACCTTCCTTCCATAGAGAGGGCTTATGCCCATGACTTTGGTTTCTAAGCAACCTTCTCTATTGTATTGTTTTTTTTTTTAATTTGCCAGATCTTAAAAATTATGTTAGTGTGCTAGTTAAAATTTCAGATTGCCAAGATTATGTCCCTGGAGAATCAAATTCATACCTACGTTGCAGGCTAGATAGGGAATTCTCTGGAAACCTTGTGATTAAACAAGCATGGAGCTCAGTGAAGGGCAAAAATCACACCAGTGACAACCGTGCAGCCAAGAGATTTTTTCACCAGCCTTTGTGGCTGTTTGGAGATTGAAGAGGTGCTGGGAGAGAGGAGGCAGGGAGAGGGGAGTATACAAGCTCTGGTGGGAGAGAGGAGTCAGGGAGAGGGGAGTACACGAGCTCTGAATGGAAGGTGGATACCTGGTCATGCCAGCTGCGGTCTCTGGAGCTGTTGGCTGGGGCAGCTACCATCGGGCTGGAGATGATGGGTCTAAGGCTGGTACACTGGCTGCCTCCTCTTAGCAGGGATGAGCTGTTGTATGTTTAGCTCTGAATGGACTGGAGCCTAAATAGGGATTTCTGGTGGGGGGTGTACTAGAGTGACCCTTAACGCGACTGGCTCTTTGCCCATGGAACAGGGCGACCTTTAAGCTTATTGGCTCCTGCCTGGAAAATGAAATAAGGGTGCTTTGCTCAGGATACAGAAACTTCCCTTGGTGGGGCATAGCCCATCTATCACTCAGTGCATTAAAAAGCTGAGTAGCCATGGTTCCTCAAAGCATTTGGAATATATAGGAAAACAGATGATTTAGTAATTGACGTCACGTTATCCCTAATCACCCACTATTTTTGAACTTCAAAATTGTAATGCAAATGCATTTGAATTATAATTGCATTCTCGTAATTTTATTTGAAAGAAATCATGAAAACTTTAAAAATGTATATATTATTTTCTGATTGATACTTTCCATTTTAGTCTGGGTCCTCCTACAGCATACTCCTGATTCCTCTGAAAACCACACCAGGTCATCAGCCTGTCCACTGCATCCCCTGCTTGAGAAACAGCAGCTGTCCTTCTCTGAATATTTTCTCAATAAATTGAGATCATGAACATCATATAATAGTTATTAACTCAAAACTAATGGAAAACAGGAAAGCCTGATGGGATGACAAATAGTTTTATATCTCCAAAAGGAGTATCAGAAAGTACTATAATTATGTCAGGATTATACTGAGATTAAATCTAAAGGAGGGCTCAGATTGGATTTATTTTTAAAGCAGATCTTTTCTTGTGGCTATATGAGTACTCTGTGTGTGGCCCACTGAATGCCATTTTAAAATGAGATTGCATATCTTCCATTAGCAACAATTGTATAGAGTGCTTGAATTTGGCTTGTTTTATAAAATGCTTATCAAAATCATCCTTTCAGATATGCAGCCAGCTACAACTTGATCACACCTTAGTATGTGTCATCATGAGCATGTTCTGGTGAATGGCAAATTACCCTGAATGACAGGAAGCTCATGTCTATTTCCTATCTTGGCTGCTGATTGACTGCTACTATGGCCAAGTCCTTTAACTTTTCCTGCCTCAATTTTTAGCCTACAACCTAAATGAGCTGATATGAAGCACGTTTCCTACAATACAGCTGTCTTCAAAATTCTAAGCATAATCATTTGTGATTGTTATTTAGGCAGTTTAGAAGCAACCGAACAAGTCAGCTTTATCCTTCCATTTTTAGCAGAAGCAACACAAATTAGCAATGATGTCCAAGAAGGAATCTTCTGGGGGAAATCTTTTCTTCATTTTCTTCTTCTTACAATCCAAAAGGTTTTTTGTTTCTTCCCAGTATCCCACAAATTCATAGGAAGAAGGGCATCTTTTAAAGCCTTACTTCAGCCTAAAGATTTTAGCACTGCTTAATTCATATACCCCCAAATCACATAAACTCCAGTACCTATATGACTGTGGTCATGATGTATTGAGTGGCAGCCTACAGTGTCTGTAACAGTATCAGCAAGTTTGAGGTGTTTTTCCCCTCTAAGACTGAGTGGAAATATGTAATGCTACAGGTTTCATTAATTGATTTCTTAAATGTATTTGTTTATTTAATGTTCTGTCTTATTGATTAGGAAAATACAATTAAACAGACAAAATAAATTTAAATTAAGCAAGCAAAGAAATTAGAGAAAATAGAAAGGAAAATGAAAATAAAACTAGGAACTAAATTATTGCATAAAAGACTTTCCTTGATCTTGTAAATTTGCTAAAAATAGGGCATGAATTTGCCTCTGAGATTTTCAGCACTTACCTATTGGTCTGACTTTTGCTCCCTGAATCTACAGGTAATAAATCATGTCCCTCCTCCAGAAAGAAGTCCCTTAGATATGCAAAAGAGAGGTACTGAGTCCTCCAGGCTAAATCAGAATGAATAATCTTACCCATTGCCCAGAAAACATTATTAATTTCCTTCACCTTTTAACAAAATTCTAGTCTGCTCTGTTGCTTCTATGCTTAGGAGATTCTAAGGCATTTGATTTTCTGACCTCATTCCACTTAACTTTTCTTTAAGTAGAACACGTTTTTACATGGATTTGAGCCATTTTTGAGAGAATAATGAAATCGACAATAGCAGGATTGACAATAGCAAGGCCTTGGTGGTAGAAAGTCCACCTTTAAAATTTTTTCTCTTGACCTAAGTGAAGTCAGGACCCATTGTCACATTCCCTCCTAGTGATCCACAAAAGCCTACAGAGATTGAGAGTCATTTTGCTACCTGGGGATGTGAGTAGTTATTGGTCTTTTTTCCTGACCTGATAGATTTGCATTGAAATCATTCAGAGAGGAAAGAAACTGTCCTATTTTTAAAAACTTTCTAGTCAGAGGGATTGTGTGTGGGGATCTATTGGATAGTAGGTGAGCTGGCTCTTATCTATCTTCCCAACTCTGTCTGCACTTCACACAGCACACAGGCTTTCCCTCAGCTATTCTGCATGTGTTCTTTGCAAAGTTCAGCCTTTGGTGAAGAAAAATAAGATATTTCTAGTCAAGGACCATCCCTCTTAAAGAGGACAGGAGTATATCAACTTACATGCTGAAACCTCCAGGGAACATCACAGGGCACCTTGAGTGACAGAAACTGTAAAACAGGATCAGATCTTGTCTTTGCCTTTTGAAAAGTTTTTAGAATAACTTCAAGCCCGTCCACAACCTGTCACCACCACCGCCCCCACTTCAGGCAGTAAACAGCCAGTGTTTCTATCTTCACTGATCCTACAACATATCAGTCTGAACCACGTACCATCTGGCAGCTTTAAATATGTTTAAATGTCCCTCACATCAAGTGGTAATTATTCATCGGCCAGCTGCGATCTTTACTTCATTCATTACCAACTTCTCAGAGATCATTCAATTAGACATTTTAGAAAGACCTAAGATGACTCAAACACCTCTGAGATCAGAAGTAAATATGCTTGTGTTCCAAGCAGAGTTCAGATGTCCCAAGAGACAAAAATATTGACAAAACTACATGTGAACTAACAGCACTTTCTAAGCACCTTGAATTTGACATCAAAAAATTCACAAGAGTGTCTCTTGGAATTTTATTTTCATCTCCAACCTCTCAAAAACAAGTGGCTCAGAGTTATAAAACCATTTTTGATGGGCAGAGTGGCGATGGCATCCACAGCAATTAAGGTAGTGTTTTGTTGTCTTGGCAACGAGACACAAGGAAAAGTCCAGAATTCAAGCACTGCTCACACACCCTTTTTAAAGCCCTGCCCCCTGACTTTCTTCAGAATTTAGGTCCTAGAGCCATAAGACACCAATTTTTCATACTGCCATATAAATGCTATGACTTGAGAGATTGCCACTGTATCTTTTTTTAGGGGGGTGGGGGAGTACCAGGGATTGAACTAAGGGGCACTCAACCACTGAGGAGCCACATCCCCAGCCCTATTTTTCATTTTATTTACAGACAGGGTCTCACCGAGTTGCTTGGTGCCTCACTGTTGCTGAGGCTAACTTTGAACTCTCGATCTTCCTGTCTCAGCCTCCTCAGCTGTTGGGGTTACAGGCATGCCACCACTGCGCCCAGCACCACTGTATCTTTGACCTAGAGAATAATGACCTTCTAATATTTATGAAGATACTTTGATAAATTCTTTAAATACAAAGACCAAAAAAAATAACCAAATAAGGCAATCAGAACTCCAGGAAAGAAAAGCAATACAATGATACAGGAAAGGTAAATAAAATAAAAGGCCCAATATAAAAGGCAAACTATAAAACAGAAGCCAGAGTTTGAATGAATGATAAATTATACATCAAAATAATAAACTTGAACTTGACCTATATATTTTGTGGGCCCCATGGGATGTTCTGTTAGAACTGGAGAAAAGGGAAATGTAATTATAATAAACCACTTGCTATGTAGTGAACAATGCTTACCTCTCATAATTATGGAAGCACTTTTTTTTCTTTTTCAGCTTTAAAAATCTGTCTAGGGACAAATTATAGGATTAATCAAACTTGACCTTGTATACATTACTATAAGTTTTCAAGTAGAAATGATGGGAACAAATAGAGAAAATATGCCCTCATCTTCCAGGGTGAAGAACGAAACTGTCTAAATGATTGAGAGAATAAAAAAAATAAATATTTAAATCTTTCAGTCAGAAGTTAAAGTGAAGACAGAACTAAAATTAAAAAAAAAGTCCTAAAATTCATTTGATAGAGTAAAAAGTCCATAATAACCAAAGGAATTCTAAACCAAGAAGGCAGTGCTAGAGGCACCACCATACCTGATTTTATGTTATACTACAGTGTTATAGTAACAAAAACTAGAAACAGACACATAGACCAATGGTTCAGAATAAGACACAGAGACAAACCCACACATCTACAGTCATCTGACCTTGATAAATGTGGTAAAAACATACATTGGAGAAAAGATAGCCTTTTTAACAAACTGTGCTGGGAAAACCAGTTATCAATATGTAGAAGAATGAAACTAGACCTTTATCACTCATTCTGCACAAAAATCAACTCAAAATGGACCAAAGACCCAGGAATTAGACCAGAAACTGCAACTCCAAGAAGAAACCATAGGATCAACACTCCAGTATTCAGGCACAGGCAACGACTTTCTCAGTAGAACCCCTAAAGCTCAGGACATAATGTCAAGAATTAATAAATTGGACTACCTTGAATTGAAAACTTCTACACAGCAAAGAAAACAGGAATATAAAGAAGGAACCTACAGAATGAGATTTTTTTTTTTTTTTTTTTTTTGTCTTGTGGTTCCGGGGATTGAACTCAGGGGCACTCGACCACTGGCTCACATCCCCAGCCATTTTTTCTATTTTATTAGAGAAGGGTCTCACCGAGTTGCTAAGTGCCTCACCATTGCTGAGACTGGCTTTGAAATCGTGATCCTCCTGCCTCAGCCTCTCAAGTGCTGGGATTACAGGCATGTGCCACCACGCCCTGCTGAGAAAATATCTTTACTAGCTACTTTTCTGACAGAAGATTAATATCTAGATTATATGAACAACAGAAAAGCTCTACACCAAAAATCAAATAATCCAATTAATAAATAGGCAACTGAGTCAAACAAGTACTTCTCAAAAGAAGAAATACAAATGGCAAAGAAATATATGAAAAAATGTTCACTATCATTAGTAATTGATAGATAGGCTTGGGCTGATGGGCCACCTCCCCCATGGAAATTTCCATGAGAAGAAACCTGGTTTCATTCTCCCTGGGCAGGAGCCAATCTGCTTAAAGCTCGCCCTATTCCCTGGGCAAAGAGCCAATAGCATTAAAGGTCGCTCTGGTACACCCCCCACCAGAAATCCCTACTTAAAGCTTCTGCCTGCCCAGAGCTCAGACACAACAGCTCATCACTGCTGAAAGGAGGCAGCCACTGCGACAGCTCCAGACTCACCATGTCCACCCGTCGGCAACTGCCCCAGCCAACAGCTCCAGAGACCACAGCTGGGACGACCAGGTACCCACCTTCCCTTCAGAGCTTGCACACTTCCCTCTCCCTGACTCCCCTCTCCCCATACTTCTTCTACCTCAGACCAGCCATAAAGGCTGGTGAATAAATCTCTTGCCTGCATGGTTGTCTCCGGTGTGATTTTTGCCCTTCAGTAATTATGGAAATGCAAGTAAAAACTACACTGAGATTTTATCTCACATTAGTCAGAATGGTAGTCATCAAGAATACATATAATAATAAATGCTGGAGAGGATGTGGAGAATAAGGAGCATCTTACACTGTTGGTGGGACTTCAAATTTATTGTAACTGCTAAGGAAATCAGTATGGAAGTTCCTTAAAAGTTTAGGCATGGAGCCACCATATGAACCAGCTATACCACTCCTTGGTATTTATCCTGAAGAATTAAGTCATCATATCATAGTGATATATGTATACCATGTTTATAGCAGAATAATTAACAATAGCCAAATTATGAAGCCAGACCATCCTAAGTGTTCATAAATGGATAAATGGATAAAGAAAATATGATATATATATACATATATATATATATATATATAGAGAGAGAGAGATGTATACATATACACAGACACACAATGAAGTTTTATTTAGCCATTAAAAATGAAATTATGTCATTTGCAGGAAAATAGATGGAACTAGAGGTCATTATGTTAAGTGCAATAAGTAAAACTCAGAAGGTCAAGGTTATATGTTTTCCCTCATATGCAGAAGCTAGAAAATAAAAAGGAGAAGAAAGGTGGGGATGAATCTCATGAAAATCAAAGGGAAATTAATAGCAGAAATGGTTCAAGGCATGAGAGGTCGGGATCAAGGGAGGGAAGAAGTGCTGGGGAGTGATATTGGCCATATTCTGTTGTTATACTATATATTGTGTGCATGTACTAATATGTAACAACAAATCTCACCAGTATATACAAATATAATGCACCAGTAACAAAAAATGTGTGGGGGGGGGGAATTTTAAAAGTTTAAGTGAAGGAATGGAGACAAACAAAAGACACATATGCAACAAATAAGAGAGTAATGGGTAAATAAGAAATTTTGCATTTCATATATTAGGAGGCAAATTTAAAAACAATTTCTAAGGTCTGTGATATGGAGCAGTAATTATAGTAGTATGGTTCATAGAGTTATGTAGGCAACCTCTACATGGCAAGAGGTAGTTGTTTCTAAGAAGTGGAGCTAGAAATAGAGAAGGATGGAATAGGGGATTATAATTTCTCTGCTATAAATTTTTTCTGTATTATTTTATTTTACCTGCATCTAGCTGTTTTCAGTGCTATCCTCACTTATTTGTTCTGTTTATTCCACAGAAATCCTTAGAGAGAACTACCTCTGAATCAGAAATTGAGGGAGAACTTTAGAGAATCTTCCTGAGAGCCATAAGACATGTCTCTAATATTTTTAATGTATGGTTTGGCTGTCCCACTATAAAGGGTGACAGAGTTTTGATTTGTAATAAAGGCAAAGTTGATTTGAGACTGAAGGTATAAGCACCACCATATTTGGTACAAAACTTTCAAGATTTATGCTTCAGTTAATACTTTCAGCCTCCACCCCCCAACCTCTCTGCAATGAAAACATGACTCCACTAGGACAGAACCCTGAAGGAAATGGGCTTAAGAAGATAAAAATAACAATGATAACAACATTTTCTTGCTAGAACAGCACACAGATTGCCTAAGGCTTAGATTTCTTCAGGTTCACTATTAATTTTTTTCCTAGTTGTAAATGGGGGAAGTTGAAAAGAGTGTAGTTTCTCTCAATTATGTGACATCTTATAAGGTCACATGGTCTATGGAGAGAACAGGCTTCCATTACAAATGATTTTACTCAAATTCAGTACAGATGCTGATCAACTTATGATGAGAGTTATGACACAATAAACCCATTGTAATTTTAAAATATTGTAAGTCAAAAATGCAATTAACACACTTAATTTACCAAATATCATAGCTTAGCAACAGTACACCTTAGAGTACCACTTATTTGCCTAGGTGACCACATGGCTGACCGAGAGCTGCTGTTCACTGCCACTGCCAGTACCAGGTATCACTAGACCAGGAAAAGATCAAAATTGAAAATTGGTTATAGCTCAGTTGGTAGAGTTCTTGCTTGCTTTGCATACACAAGGCACTGGGTTCAGTCCCCATGCACCACACACACACACAATATATATATATATATATATATATATATATATATATATATATATACACACACACATGTATATATGTATATGTATATATGTATATATAAAATACACACATACACACATATGGATTGTACTGAATGCCCATCACTTTCATACTATGGTAAAGTCAAATCATTGTAAATTGAATTATTATAAGACAGCAACTATTTATATTCAGTTAGCTAGACTTGGACTCACAATAACAGCTACCCTTACTGCACATTAATTATATGCTGAATTCTGCACATGAATTGGTTTATTTATCCCTCATATTGTGATATTATTATACTCATTTTTACTATTAATAAAATCAAGGAACAAAAAATTACCCATGTGGACTTGGCTAGACAGAGATTTATCTAATGGGAATGTAGAGATGATTTGCTCAGCATAAGACTAGATTGGAAGGGACCTGTGAGATCATTCAGCCTAACTTCTTCATTTTTTTTAATAAAGCAAATTCTGGTTAATTAAAGAAAATGAACTTGTCCAATATTTACAGCTGGTTAATGCCAGAGCCAAGGCTAGAACCCACAGATTCTGGCTTCTAGTTCAAATTCTCTTTTAACCACAGAAGGTCATAAAATGTTAAACTTTTTGAGACTCTACATACCATCTGGGTTTTTTTTAGTGCCAAAATTATAAGTCTCAATATTAAGTTAACTTGGGATCTAGAGAAATTTAATAGAGCCATACTTTCACATATGGCAAAACCATGAAATTTCATGAAAAAATCACTGCACCAAATGGTACTACAACTTGGCATACTCAATAGTATCAGAGAAAATCCACTTACCCAGCTTGGTAAGATCACCTCAAAGTCATCAGAAGATTATATATTGCTCAGATACCTTCAGTTTGGCAGAAAATTTTCTTAGAATCTATTAATGGTTAAAACCAAATTAAATCTGTATTTAAGAAAACTTATTAAGTAAAATCAAAACACAAAGTTGAGAATTCAGTCCAGGCCATCTTCCATTGACAACCAGTTCATGATGCTCTTAAGCTGATTGGTTAACTCAACAACACAATTAACAGTTGTGATTTTATTAACTAAAGTATAATGTTACTATGTCAATTTAAAAATTGTGGTGATGTTTTCCATAAATTTCAAAGAATTAATAGGAAAAATCTTTTTATATGTGGTATTAAAATTTAAAATGACTCTTTATTAGTAATATTAGCCACTGTAGTGTCCATGAAAACTTTCACTGTAGGAAAAGTTTTGTGAAGTGAATGTTTGCAATTAATTCAATGGTAACATTAAAATAAAATCTTGGAAAATCTAATCTTTGTTTAAAATTTAAAAGAAAGAAACAACCATGGAATTTAGGGAGCTTTTCAACTGCGATTGTGTCTCTATTTTGGGAATCTTTTTAATGGATTTCATGGTGGAAGGGTAAATAGGGAAGAGCATAAAGAATACCTGAGCCAAGCATTTTCAGTGGAACACTTTTCCCATTGAAAATCTCTGCTGGGGTTTGCATTATGCTACCAAACATTTATGACTCTCAGATATCCATGTGTCTGCTTCAGATTGCTTGAAGGGGAAAAAGAAAAGGACGTTGACAGGATTGCATATGCCAGAAAGAGAACAAAGCAAAGGTGTTTCTAGTCAGAATGTAAATGCAGGCTCATAGAACACAAAATATCACTGTCTTTAAAAACCTGGGCACACCTAATACTTTCAAATATACTAGTCTCTAAAATAATATTTTCTTTTCTTTATTAGGGATATAATGCTTTTAACATGTTGTCTGATCAAAACCATGCTTGAGATGTCTGTGGTAAACTCTGAACAAAAGTTCTCTGAGTTGGCTTAGGCAGTCAATCAACCAAAGCAGCCATTTACTGCTTCCTGCTCTACCCTCCAATGTTGTAAATATTGACTTTTAAAGAGTAGATTAACTTGTGAAATTTTTCCTTCAACTGAGAGAAAAAATGTGGTTATTCTATTTTGACTATTCATCCATGCAAATGAGACAATAAATATTGAAATAAGGCTTTGTGAACTAGTTGGTTCTTGTGCATTTGGTTCATGGAAAAATATTTTACTCTCCAATTTACCACTGTCCCCTCCTCACCCCATGATCACTCTTCTATGTGACCTTTCTAGTCTCTACAGACACTTTAACTGGTGATTCCCACTAATGCAATATTTAGAATTTCTTGTTCCATTTCTAGATTTAAAAGTTCTTAGGGAATTGTAGATACTAAGCAATGGACATACTTAAGAGAAAATAGTGAAAGAGAAAATCTTAAGACTTTTATGGTATTTTATGTTTTTCTTTCTGTCTTTATCATCCTTTATTATGATCCAAAATGTCCCAAAGTTCTGGGTTTGGGCCTTCACATGAAATCTTTCTTGACTGTTAGTTCCATATAGAACTTACCAGACCACTGTCTTAATCTCTAAGCAAAGCAAACCACTGGTTTCCAAAATGTACTACTCCAATTCATAAATTAATAACCAAGATCCTAATTTATTGATGTGTTCCTTATTTGGATAGGTTAATTGAATTAGAATGGGGAATTTTAAAACATACACACTATTATCCCAAAGGACTTGCAGAATTTCAGAAACTGTGGCAGAAGAAAAGGAGCTATTTTATCATAGACATCAATCAGGTCTACCAACTGGCCAGCCCTGCTTCTGTGAAATACAAGGAGACTGTTTCACTTACAATAGTCACTTCCTGCTAACGATCAGAGACCAGATCAAACATTTCATTCAGAGTGAACAGAGCATAAATTTACTCAGCATAATTTCACTAAAAATAACAATTTTCTAGTACTATAACAGCTACTATTTGACTTATTTATCATCTATATTTGGTGACATGTTCTTTTCATGTACCCGTGACAATGGACACTAGTGAATTGGTGAGAGAGCATGGAGAATATGAAGACACACACCCAAACTCAACAGGCATAGTTCTTTTACACCATCCAAGAAAAAAAGGCAGCTACATCGTATTAGAAAAGCCACAGTTTTCTTTGAATAAATTGTTGACCACTAAAGCAAGTACTCGCCATTAGTAGAATAATAAAGTGTTTATATTGCATTTCAATTTGCCTCATACTTTGCAGATATTCCACAATCAACAAGGTATTTTAAATCTCTATCCACACAACTATATTATGCTAGATGGTAAGGAGACATCTTTTTCCTGAAGAAGTTTCCAGTCTCCTAGGGGCACAAGATTATATTTGGAAATTGTTTCTTTTGTAAGCAAATGCTTATTTAGCAGCTAACTTCAGTTGAAGTTCAAAGAAGAGACAAATTAATGTGGCCTAGAACATTCACCTGTACCAAAAGTCGAGAACCAGCAGGTCAGTGCACACGTAACAGTGTTCAGCAACAAAGAGAAGCTTTGCACTCAAAATTCATGACTTGCTTTGCCCTATACCACCATCTCCACCCCAGCGATTCTCACCTTGACCAAGGTTCTAGATGCATGTTCTCCTGGTTCCTTCTCCACTTACCATTTTCATCCTGGACACAAGCTCCATAACTAAAGGTTTGCTATTTGCTGCAAAGCTTTAGTGAAACTCATCACAAGCAACTTCTATGTCTACTCACTATACTTGCATTTTAACTTAATAATTAATAATTTGCTCAAAATAATTGTTAGAATAATTTAGTTAGAAATGACTACAGACCTAAGATTTGAACTTACATGTATTTTAATTCCCAAACATAAATTCTTCCAACTCCATCATTATGTCATCGTGTTGATATGAAAAACATGCCATTCCATTCCTCTTCCAACTTCCTATCCCAAGTACCCTTCGAGTAGGAGAGGGTAGGCACAATCAAGAGAGAACCAGAAATACAGCCAGAAGTGATAGAAATTTTATCTTAAAAAAATCATGGATTTTGCTTCCTGTTCCATGACACATTCATATTTGTTTTATTATGAAAATAATATTATTAATCTTTACTTAGAAGTCTTAGAACATATGATGAGTTTGTTTACACTGCGGTTTTGCATAACTCTTATCTTAGGCACACTGCCACATTTCTTCAGGGATACAGAAACTGTAATTTAAGAATTAGATTCATCAATGGCATGGCAAAATGGGAAAAGTTATGATTAAAGTTGAAAATACAGTAATTTTATATGAATTTTCTTCAGCTAGAAACAAGAATATTATGCAAACTGTTTTGTAGAATTAGAAAAAGGAAACACTTCCTAAATCTTTTTATTTAGTAAACAATCTAGATTCCAAAATCTGTGAGAGACATTAAAGAACAATCTAGGTAAGGGAACTTTGGGAGCCTGAGGACAGTCATCTGAAGTGGTTGAGTTGTAGGTATCAGCAATAGAAAAACAGCTGCACCCAGGAGCTGGGTGGATTCTCATAGAAACAGTGTCCAGAAGTTCTCTGCTGAGTGCCAAAGGTGTTCAAGGAAAATACCCAAATCATTATTAAGTATATGATAAATTTTTTTTAATTTCATTCAGAAAGTGCTGCTTAAAATCCAGTGAGATACCACCGTGACACACTAAACAGAATGATTTAAGTTAAACAGATTAATATTGAGAGTAATCCTGCATCTTCCAGGTTATAATGAACTGATACAATGCCATTAGGACAACAAATTGGAAAAACTGTTTGGTAATGCCTACGAATGCTGGACATACTCTTTTGACCTCATTATTGCACCCTTTAGTCCACATCCCTCAGAAGTTCATGAATAAATTTACCAAAGGCATGAATGTGAATGTTCCTATCAGAACTTTCATGGTTGTCCCAAACTGGGCAAAACCACAATGTGTACAAGAAGTAGAAAACATAAATAAATGGTGGTATAGTCAGATGAGGAATACTACATAATGATGAAAACAAATGCATTGGCTATGCACAGCACATGGATGAATCTCATATAAAACTGATCAAAAACGAGTACATGTTGCAGGACTTTATTTATATAAAGTTCAAAAAATCTAATTGCTGATGTTTATAATAGGAGAAAGTGATTCATTTGAAGAGGGGTAAATAATGACTAGACAGAAGACCAAGGAAAATTTATGCTGTGACTGCAATATTTTATTTTCTCATGAGAGCAAAGGTTTAATTTATAAGCTTATTTTTCCTATCTTCAGATATACAGTTTGATTTATGTTCTTTCTATGTATATGTTGTACTTAAATGTATTTAAAACTTGTAACTATAGAAAACTTTATTTAATAGGAAACAAAGCGTTGTATGTTTTTAACATTCTTATAATTGATTCATTTAAGCCTTACTAAAGAGTTGTTGATAAAAATATATTGCATAAGTGGGTGAAGGGTTTCTAGATGAAAATATATAAAGTCTGACATCACTGCCAAGAGAGAAATAAAAATATTATAATTTAAATATTCTTTTTTAAAAATATTAACAAAAAACATCAATTAATCAAAAAAGATGATGGCATTATTTCCAGAACAGGTTTATTAAGCTACCTCAGATGAAGGGCGGTGCTCCAAAGCTTCATGAGCAAGATATATTGCTATCTCTCAATTAAAGATTTTTTACACTACCGATGTCACCTGATAAAGGATTTGAGAATATTTTCTTCAAAATCATCTTGAACTTGGTCATTATCAATATTCACAAAGCAATCAATATTTTTTGAGTATCATCATATTCCAGGCATACCATCACAAATCATGGCAGATGCAGATAAGTGTAAGTTATTACTTTTGTTTTCTTTGAGTGTTTGAGACAACACAGATAAATTTTGAAATGAAAATAGATCCTACCTGTATTAGAGCCATATTAATGCTGCACAATGAGCAACCCTTAAGTCTCAGCAGCACAGAGTGTAAGCACTTATTTAACTCACAAGTCTGTCTGTCAAAGGGAGTTAGAGAACACGAGATGAACTTGCCTGGGATGTCAGTTAATTAGTCTCCAAAGATAGTGCCCCCTGCCAGGAATTCTAACTAAGAAGAGCAGTATTCTCACTCTTACAAATACCATCCTCTTGAATCTTAACTGGCCCTAAAAGCCTTATTTTTTTTCCACTTAAAATAATTATAGATTCTGAGAGATTACAGAGAAATGTACAGACAAATCTCATGTTTCCTTCCCCATCCTTGACCTCAAAGTTAATATCTCACACAATCATAATTCTATATCAAAATGAATAAATGAACATTGGTACAATCCACAAAGCATGTTCATTTTCACCAGCCCTGCGTGCACCATGTCTGTGTGTGTGTTTGTGTGTGTGCATACACCTCTGTGCAGCTTCATCACCTCTGCAGCTTTGCATAACCACCACCACAACAGGGCACCCCTCCCCAGCATCACAAGGCTCCCTCATGTTATCCCTTCACAGACCTACCCTTCCCCTTTCCCTCTGTTCCTGGACCCTCTATATCACAAGCATGTGCTCCATTCTGTACTTATGCAACTTCACAAAGATTACATAAATGGAGCCAGTAAGTATTTATCCTGTTGAAATTGGTTCGTTTGGTACTAGGGATTCAAACAAGTGGTGCTATACTCTGAGCTCTATCCCCATCTCTAGTTCTTTTATTGTTTTAGATAGGGTTTCACTAAGTTGCTGAGGCTAGCCTGAAATTTGTGATCCTCCTGCCTCAGCCTCCTGAGTTGCTGGGATTATAGGAGTGTACGAGGTGAAATTGACTTTTTTTACTCAGCATAATTTTCTACAAGTTATATTCACTTTTTCTATAGGAAAAGCTTGTTTCTTTTTATTGTTGAATAATATATTATATGAAAGTGCCACAGTTTGTTTAATCACTGACCCATTGAAAGGCATTTGGGTATTTTCTAATTTAGGGTTATTATGAATAAAGTGGCTAGAAACATTTGTGTATCAATTCCTGTGTGAAAATAAGTCTTCCTTTCTCTAAATGGTCAAGTAGGATTGCTAGGTCTTATAATTAAGTTCATTTTTAGTTTTGAAAGAAACTGCCAAACTATGCTCTAGGGAGGTTATACACCCTTTTATATTCCCGCTGACAATGTATGAATGGTGGCATTTCTCCACATCCTTGCCAGCATTTGGTATTATTATTTGACATTTTATTCATTCTGATAGGGCATAGTAGTATCTCTCTGTGATTTTAATTTGCATTTCTATAATGGCTAATGATATCAAACATTTTTATTTGCTTATTTTGCATTTGTATATCTTATTGGTGAAATGTCTGTGCATGCTCTTTCTCATTTCCAAATTGATTCTTTTTTTCCTGCATTTTACCCCTCCACATACATCTCTTTTTCAAAGGTAATCTTCATCCTGAATTTCTTTAATAATCACTTCAGGTGATTTTGACACACGTTATCATTTAAAGATTAGAGCCCCAGGGACAGGAAGAAAAGAGGGCAAGACTGAATGGACAGCTAAGGTAATCTGCCCCAATTATCCAGAGGACACCATCATTAATAGATGGCGGAAAGGGAGATGAGAAGACAGAAGAAGGTCTCAGAAGGAAAGTAGAAAAGTCTCCAGGATAAATGTGACTTCCTTTGCAATATTATTCAGTGGTACCGCCAAAAGTCATCCTGAGTCACAGCTGCTTCTCAAGGTATGCTCTTGGGGGACCCGGTAGCATTAGGTTGTGGCCTTCCTGAATGCATGAACCTGGGCCAAGTGGCCTTTCAAGGTTTTCTGCATCTCTTGGGCCAAGGACTGTGGGAAAGTAGGATGGAGGATGGTGCCAAAGGGAAAGCCCTTAGCAAGAACTGACAGCTGCCAAAATTGGCACAGTAGCCTACAAGCCACCTCACACTTTGTAGAGTCTTATTTGGCTCATACAAGGAGAGAAACTCATGTCTTCAGCTGAACCCTTCACTGAAAAGCCTGACTGTGAAAAAAACTGAGGAGGAAATAAGGGGCAAGACACAGAGACTCTGTTCAAGGGTCACAGCAAACAAAATGGAACTTTGCTGCCCTGGCCTTGAGGAGTTCTTCACCAAGAGAGCTCACTGTGCCCTTGACCCTGATGGTCAGCTTCGTTTTTAAAAAGTGGTCATGAACTGGACAGATTCCTAGACCACTCTGGCAAAGGTTGCAGGAGGCAATCTGAAGGGTCTCCCAGGGGTATTTTAAACAGCTAATGTGGACTTCATCTAGAAACACTAAACTTTGGAGTTTAGAGGTACTATTTTCTGCAATTCTCTCTCTCTACTAAACTCTGGTGGGGTTTTATGTGTTACCCTCCACAGCCACTAAGAATCACTTGGCCAGGCTTCTGAGGGTCTCAGCAACACAAAGAGGGTTAAATGCTCTCTCTCTCTCTCTCTCATATTTCATTCAGCAAAGAAAAATGCCCGTTAGGAGTCTAACTCTCCAAAAATGTCCCTTTACACAGCAATCCCCAATTGCATCAAATACACGTTAGAAGCTGTTTCAGCAGAGATTTATAAAGAATAGAGCAAATCCCCAAGCCTGAGGGAATAGCATATCAAAGTTTAATGAGAAGTTAAGGCATCTTTTTTTATTAAATTTCTGGTTGAAAATGTTTTAATGAGTCAAGGTTTTTGTTGCTTTTCTTTTTTAAAAAAACAGCCTCCCGGCTTCAACCAGCCACCACATGGACCAAGTTCAGTATAATTGCCATGAGAGGAGAAGTGCCTCCAGCCATCAGCAGCATTAATTAGCTCTGACTATAAATTTTCAAGTAAAAGTTGTCATCATCATGTAGGGTAACAAGTTCTGCAGTGTCTCCATAGGGACAGAACCAGGCAGCAACTGAGGGAAACACCAAAAAGAAATACTCCGCTAAAGGTTTCATTTCATAAAGAACATCAATGTCATCCATTGCCATGTGCATGGCTTGGTCATAGCAAATAGCAAAATGGAAGAAAAAGGACAGAGAAAGACTCAGGAAAAGAAGGTAGGGGGGAAAGGAAAAGCCAAGAACAGAGAAGAGATCTATTTAAACATAAGAGCTTTATGCTAAACAGGTTGTTCGTTTCCAGGAGCTTGCAGATCTCTATATATTTAATAGCTCTACATTACATATCCATGGAAAAGGCATGTGCATGTGGTGCTAGGCATTTGTGAGAAACCATTTTATATCTTGCAACATTTTAAAGAACAAAAAGAACAACTTACTACAAACCTACCAAATACACAAATATAATTGGAGAGGGGGAGGCGGTGCTATTTGATTGCATGGACATTTTAGCCTTTAAAAATGAATGGAGGAAGTCAAAATAGGTGGCAAGAGTAATGAGAGATGAAAAATTCTAAGAGAGGGTGATATCACAAACCTGTGATATTAGGGATAGTGCTTGTGACACTACCCCCAGCATCTATGATGTCCCAGCTTCCAGCATTATATTATAGTTTATAGCATTAAATCATAAGGCTAACAAAATTTTTAAAAAGAATAAAGATCATTAATTATAAAATAATGTATCCATTGATAGCGATATAGTTGCTTAGATTATAATTTTCTCAAAAAAATGGTATGAGAGATTGTAACGTTCCAATCTCTGCTGAAAAGTGATCCTCCAAAACATAACATTTAAAGAAAACTATAGTTAGGCCCCTTTGTTAAAAAAATATACTTGAAAAAGTCAGAGGGGCTATGTGATCCAATCTCTTCATTTTGAATGTACTACTGCATTCTTAGAATAGAAGACAACATTCTTAGTCTAGTGCTTTCCATTGCCTTCTGAATGCCTGTGTAGTCTGTATTTATTAAATACTGAAGTTTCAAAGAACTGTAAGAGTTAAAGTCCAGCTAGGCCTTCATTACACAAAAGAAAGAAGAATGAAGACTAGTTAGTACAGATTTATAACTTCAGTATAAAAAATTAAAATGGGAAGAATTTTACAGGGTCCCAAATGTGCCATGGTTGAATATGTTATAAATATATGAAAATCTTTTTGTGTTGGTTTCCAATTGTTGCTGTAATAGAGTATCACAAATTTAGTGGCATAAAACAGAAATTTATTCTCTTATAGTCCTAGAGGCCAAAAAGTGTGAAATCAGTTTCATTTGGCTAATGTCAGGATGTCAGCAGGGTCCTATTCCTTCCACAGCTTCAATAGGTAAATCCCTTTCTTTGCCTTTTCCAGCTTCTAGAGCTGCAGCCCTTGGCTCATGACCCCTTCCTTCATCTCCAAAGCCAGCATTAGAGGATCTTCAAATCTCTCTCTGCTTCCACTACATCCCTGTCTCTGTAATAAAATTTCCCTCTGCCTCTCTCTTTTAAGAATATTTGTGATTATATTCAAGGCCCACTTGGAAAATACAAGATAATCACCACATCTTATGATCCTTAACCTAAACACATATTCAGAGTCCTTTTTTGCTGCATAGACTAACATTCACAGGTTCTAGACCACGAATTTATGTGAGAACCACCAACCACAACTCTCTAGGGAGACATCTTTCTAAAAGGCCACTGAGTCTGTTCCAAAGGTACTTATGCAGGCTGTGTAAAAGGACTTGTGCATAAGTACCTTTGGAGGTGTTCTCTTATGGAGGTAACATAATGCCTGTAGCAAGGGGTAAGGATGAATTGATTTGACATATTGAAACATCCATGAATTCTTCTTTGCCATTTAACTAATCCACCTAGTGTGTGAGCATAAGTAGATTATCAGAAGGAAATAATAAATCAGGAAATGTTACATTTAACAAGAAAACCTCACTTGATAGATGATGAAGATGAGGCCCACTAAATTCATAAATTGTTTAACTTCAAATAATCACATCACAGCATCAGAGAACATGAATCCCAGGCAATTGACTATAATTCCAGAGGGGTTTATGTATCAGCAAAATTATTTTGGTTCCTTAGCAATTTCTTTAGGTTACAAAATCATTCATTAAAAAAAAAAAAAAAAAAAAAAAAAAAAAGAGAGAGAGAGAGAGAGAGAGAAAGCTGAGTGCAGTGGCACACACCTGCAATCCCAGTGGCCTGGGAGTCTGAGGCAGGAGGATCGCAAGTTCAAAGCCAGCCTCAGCAAAAGCGAGGTGCTAAGCAACTCAGTGAGACCCTGTCTCTCAATAAAATACAAAATAGGGTTGGGGATGTGGCTCTGTGGTCAAAGGCCCCTGAGTTCATTCCCTGGTGCCCCCCCCCAAAAAAAAAAAAAGAAAAGAAAAACAGAAAGAAAGAAAGAATGTAAGTGCACAAAAGCACAAAGAATGACCATGAAATGTATCCGTAATCCTACCATTCAAAGATAAACAGAGATAGCTTTTTGAAGTTTATCTTTCTTATAATTATATGTTTGTTTATATATTTGTACAAATGTACACACACTTAGAATCAAACTGTACTAACTTTCAAGTAACTTTTTCACTCGACAATATAGTGAACATTTCCTCTTCTTCTACAACATGATTTTCAATAGCTGCATTAATACTCTACAATGTAGATGCACCATAATTTACTTTCTTGATGCTTAATTTTTGAAAACAGCATTTTTTGTTCTAATGCATTGTTGCAGTAACATCCATATATATGCCTGATTATTTCCTTATGAATGCCATACTTATCCTAAGTATCTAGAAGTAAAATTGCTGGGTCACAGAATATGAATTATTAAATTTTTCAATGCATAGGTTTACCTATTCTTCTAGAACCAAAACTCACATGATGGCCTATGTCATGCCTTTCATAACCCACTCTTCATTACAAGCCCATATGCAGAAGCAGCATCATTTTCTGCTCTCTTCTGTGTACCCTGTAGCTACCTCCACATATTACATGTATAACAATCTATTGCATCATTATTTGTTAATGTGTGTGCTCCTTAAGTAACACTCATGTCTTATTTTTCTCTGTATCTTTAACACAATATTTGACAATAAAGTGAGCATTTAATAAACATTTCCTGGAAGGAGGAGGGAATAAATGAATTAAATAAAATAATAAATAAAGAAGTCAATAAGAAACACTATTTGACCTTTTTGACTCTTCAATTTAGGTTTTCTTCCATTATCCCATGAAAAAATTCTTAGCTCCCATTTTGTAAAGAGATAGACAATGATTTCTCTCCCTTTCTTCAAATTGCTTCAATTCACTTGCTCTCCTAGCCTGCTGGATGACAGAGCCTTTCATCTCAAACACCAGAACACTTCTCACTGCATAAGAATAGCCAAAAGGATCTGGGAAGGTCTGGCCAAATAAATAGAGATGGTGACCTCTTGCATTGTTATGTTATAGAATTTTTTTTTTTTTTTTTTTTTTTTTTTTTTTTTTTTTTTTTTTACAATCATGGTCCCTTTGGAAGGAAAAGTAGGGAAATTGTATTGTAGGAATCATAATCTTTTAATCACCGTCCTTGATTGTAAAGGCACATTTCTGGAAACATGATATTAAATTTAATTATTCATTAAGAAGGAATGAACCCTAATTCAACATATATATATATCATCCAGTGTCCACCAATGCCCACTTTTCACATGAGCTTTGATGACAATTTATGCAAAACTAAGAAAATTAAAAACAAAAAAACACACAAGAAGAAATTACATTTCCTTACAAGGAGGCAATTCAAGGGCCCAGCCCCACCTCCAACACTGACAGGTTTATCTCCTTATCTTGCCAGAAGCTGTTGGGCAGAAGGGGCATTGTTTTTGTTCTGTGAGATCAGAGATCAAAAGACAAATATATTCCCTTCTGTGATCTCTGTGTCTGACAGAGACATTCCTGCCTCACCTTGAGATAAGGAGAGGGATGATATGGTTGGCCTCTTAATCTCTCTTCATTTTTCTGCATCACTAGCAGATTTCGGAATAGACTCCTGTATTTTTCTCTATGTACTGAACATGCATTAGCATCAGAATCACTTAAGGAAACTTGTGATGGTCAGCAGAAGCACAATATCAGCCCCTGTGCTGACTACACATGGCTGTCATGGATTTTCACTTCTGTGCTGTCAAATCCCAAATGACTGCAGATTTGGACAGCCTGTTTGCTGAACCTGGGTGTGAAAGTGGAAGAGGTGAAAATATTTCAGTTAGGGAAAGGAACTGAGAGGAGTTTAACTCCTGATTCTCACTCCTACCTTCCTAGGTGTGCAACTTCACACATTGGCAGAAGCTGACAGAGTTTCCATTTTCAAGGATGACTAGAACATCTATGCTTAGAGGAATATCTAACATTTGTAAATATCTCATTCTTCCATGTGACCATTAACAATCATTGTATTTGAATTTTGTTTATATTTGGCAAAAAAAATAAATGGGTTGCAGGTTGCGTTAATATTCCTTAATACAGACACTATAAATAGATCATTTATTTGTTTTTCTGTTTGTTTGCTTGTTTGTTTGTTTTGGTGCTAGGGAGCAAACCCCAAGACCTTATGCATATTAGGCATAGCCCTCTACCACTGAGCAACATCCCCAACCCCAAACAGATGTTTTATGTGGAATAAGGGGAAAAGGGGGGCCAGGAGCACAGGGTTAAGCATTTGTTTTTGTTTTTGTTTTTGTTTTTGATATTTGGTGTTTTATTTCAATGAAAGAAATGCTTGGCAAAGCACATTATGCCATAGAGAACCTGCTGGAAATCAATTTTAGTTGTTTACCTAAGCCTTTGTACAATCTGGTTATGCTTCTGCTTAGAGCTACCTGTAAAAGGTAGTTTTATCAGCCTCCAACTGAGTTAATAAGACAGAACCACTGGAGTTTACATGTGACCTATTCTTGTGACATTAGGCATGGCTCACTGTCCAAGGGCTCATTCTCTTCTCCCCTCAAAGTCAATACGAAAAGTAATATTAATCCTGGTCATCATCTATATCCTGAAATGATGCTAAATGCTAAATGATGCTGAAGAAATACATCTGGCTTTGAACTTAGAGTATACAATAGAGCTTCTCTTAAAAGTATTTGAAACTCATTTCCAAAGAAATAGGAGGAATAATGTTCTCTTTTTGATAGGAGACACTTAAGTACTCATTAAAGACTGCTACTCCTGCTCCCTAAAGTAAAGATTAGATGTCCAAGGATATGTGCTTATATTTTAATTTTCCAAGTTATGCCACACTAGTTTAAGATCTTCTAGAATCTTTCTATTCAAAGTGATAGCCACACATCAGCAGCATGCTGGGGTTGGGGAAAACTCGTTAGAGATGCAGAAAATCAGGCTCTCCTCCCAGTGATCTATTGAATCTGAATCTGCATTTTAACAAGGCCTCAAGATGATTCATATGCACATTCAAGTCTGAGAAGTATGCTCTAGAATAAAAAGAGGCGAGTAAATTCCACTGTCTTTTGGACTGACTTCAGTGAGACAAAAGCAAATACATGAAAGCCTACAAGGACAAATGAGGACTGACTTCATAGGAAGGTGAAGTAGAGAGCAGACTACATGGTGTGATTTAATATTCTCTAAAAGGAATTAAGCAACAGTTCATCTGTTGGGACAAACCTAAGTCAGTTACTCTCATATATATTTGCCATTTCACAAATCTACTATGCCATTTCAGCAGAAAATAACCAAGTGTGCTATTCAAAAACCTAATATAATCTCTCAAATATTTTTCCATGACCCTGGCTCTGTTCTATTTGTTTTACCTGCATTATCCTATTTAATTTCATTCATTCAATTAATTTATCTATGTTGCTTCAGTTTCATATATCTGTTTTGTCTTAGGACAGGGCAGCTACCAAAATGTATATTATAACTCGCAATCAATTTGAATGGAGATGACTCCATAAGAAACCAAGAAAAATATCCTGGGCCTTAAGCTCCCTTTTGGCTGTTAATCTCAATAAACATGTTACAAAATTCTGGGAGATGACTTAAAGAGACCCAGGGTCCTAGAAAGAACAAATGCCAACAGAACATATAAAAGGCCCCAATACCAGTAGAATGCAATAAAGATAGTGTCAGTCACAAATTCAGATTAAGCAAGATCAAAGGAGTAAGATAGGATGGGGATGCAAATTATGTGGATCTAGAATCCAAGTTTCCTGGATACAGGTAAAAGTGGACTGGGAGTTCCCAGGGCACAATCTTCAGGAAAGGTTGGGCAGCCCTCTCTTTGCAATGGCCTCCACTGTGCCTTATGTCACAACTTGAAAGATGGCCATGGACAAAGGCACCATTTGATAAAAGACGGAGTAATAAAATACTTATGTGCACTGATACTCATCCTGTGGAACTTAATTTTATTCCCACATCAAGCTTAGTTGCTTGGAGGCTCAGAAGTCTCAACTTTGCACTACAATTTGTCTCAAACTACTCCAAAGGGTTCAAATAAATACAGGCGTACATACATACTCTTAAATACATAATGATATTTATGTAATTAGGATTGCCATCATCTCTAGATGCTCTAAAGAAAATTAATACTGGGATAGCTGGGTCATAAGGTGATTCCATTCAAAGTTTTCCAAGGTATCTCCATACTGCTTTCCATATTGGCTGCACCATTTTGCAGTCCCACCAACAATGTATGAGTGTGCCTTTTTCTCTACATCCTCTCTAACATTTATTGTTGTTTGTGTTCTTAATAGCTGCCATTCTGACAGGTGTGAGATGAAATCTTAGAGTGGTTTTGATTTGCATTTCTCTAATTGCCAGAGAGGTTGAGCATTTTTTCATGTATTTGTTGATTGATTGTATATCTTCTTCTGAGAAGTGTCTGTTCAGTTCCTTGGCCCATTTATTGATTGGGTTATTTGTTTTTTTTGGTGTTAAGATTTTTTAGTTCTTTTATATATCCTAGATATTAGTGTTCTATCTGATGTGCATGTGGTAAAAATTTGTTCCCAATTAGTAGGCTATCTGTTCACCTCACTGATTGTTTCTTTTGCTGAGAAGAAGCTTTGTAATTTGAGTCTATCCCATTTATTGATTCTTGGTATTAATTCTTGTGCTACAGGATTCTTATTAAGGAACTTGGGGCCTAATCCAACATGTTGGAGATTAGAGCTTACTTTTTCTTTTATTAGGTGTAGTGTCTCTGGTCTAATTCCTAGATCCTTTGAGTTGAATTTTGTGCATGGTGAGAGATAGAGTTTTAATTTCATTTTATTGCATATGGATTTCCAGTTTTCCCAGACCATTTGTTGAAGAGGCTATCTTTTCTCCAATGTACATTTACCCCAAAGTCCTGAAAACAGCATACTACAGGGACACAGCCACATCAATGTTTATAGCAGCACAATTCACAATAGCTAAACTGTGGAACCAACCTAGATGCCCTTCAGTAGATGAATGGATAAAGAAAATGTGGTATATACACACAATGGAATATTACTCAGCAATAAGAGAGAATAAAATCATGGCATTTGCAGGTAAATGGATGGAGTTAGAGAATATAATGCTAAGTGAAGTTAGCCTTTCCCAAAAAGCCAAATGCCAAATGTTTTCTCTGATATAAGGAGGCCAATTCACAGTGCGGTTGGGATGGGGAGCATAGGAGGATTAGAGGAACACTAGAATGGCCAATGGGGAGGGAGCAGAAGGGAGGGGCAAAAGGGTGGAGGAAAAAAAAAAAGATGGTAGAATGAGATGGATATCATTACCCTAAGTGCATGTATGAAGTCACGAATGGTGTGAATATACTTTGCATACAACCAGAGATTTGTAAAAAAGTGCTCTATATGTGTAATATGAAATGTAATTCATTCTGCTGTCATATATAACATCTTAGAATAAAAAATAAATAAATTTTTTAAAAAAGAAAATTAATACTGATGACATGATAAGTGTTAAAGACAGTGGGGCTAACCAACATATCACTTCTATAAATATTGCCTTTTGGAAATTTTGCTTGTCTGAGAACAATATCACTTTTTAAAGAACCGAAAGTTGGAGTTTTGAGGGAAAAAAGGAAGTTTGCATTTTTACATATCTTTATAGCTTTAGTATGCATAGCTAAGAAGAACAATCCTCTTAAATCTAGCAGCTGTCCCTTTAAAGAGAAAAACATTGAAGAGTTTTTTCTTTTTTTTTTTTTTTTTTCTCCTCTTCATTACTATTTGGTCTTTTTGCTATGCATGAAAAGACAAGATATGTTTTCCTTACTATTAATGTCCAATGAACTATATAAGTAAACACAGGAGAAAATTAATATGTCCTGTCTGTATAGCAACATTAATTAATATTGAATTTACTGGGAAAGAAAAAAGTCTGGGATTAGTTCCAGAGGATGCTCTATAGATGCCAAGAAGAATCCTACAAAATCCTCGGAATTACTACTTAAGTTCTATGTAAATTTTAACTTACCAGCTTTCATGTAATGTAGCAACACACCCTATAATACTTACAATAACTCTTAACAGATAATTTTATGGGATGTTTATATGGATTTTTCTGGTTTGTTTGTATGTATTATCTCACTTAATGCTTACAGCAATCTTAGGAGGAGAAATCAATGTCCTTATTTGGTGGTCCAAAACACTAAAGCACAGAGAAGTTATTTCCCCTCATCAAATGCAGGTAAGAATTGGTAGAGAATAAATTTGAATCCAGGGTGGCTCTTCAGTTCAAGTTCTTGGCCATCATGCTATATTGATTTAAAGGATGGAAAGGGGTTTTATAAACTCCTTCCAAGGACTTCAACTAGACGGATAGGAGAGGAATTTCCAGCAGGTTCACTAAGGGAAAGCAGAGAATGAGGAGTTGTCTCTAATACTAGAGCTCTCTAGATGTTCAACCAGTTGAAAAGGAGACCCAGAACACAGAATGCTAACTTTTTCTGAGAACATTAATTTGTTGTGAGCTAACAGCAAACGAGCAAATAATGACTATTAATAGCCCTAAACATGAACTGCTGTACAAAGACTGACCCATTCTGTGCAGCTCTATGTGTTCTCAAAAGCTAAAAGAAGGAAGGAAAAGAAAAAACTTTGGACCAGAATAACAGAAAAAAGTAACTAATTAAAAGCAGACTTCCTTGGCATCAAGAACCCAAATTAAACTAATAACTAGAAGATGTTCTAAGTCCTGCTAATGACAGTTAAAGCACCAGGATGGTCCTTTCCCAAAAAGTGAAGCAAGACTTGAAAGTTTACCTAAGGTCTGGGAACAATTAACATCTATATGCTACACTTGTTTTTATTTTGGAACCTATTCACCTCTGGCCTCCTAGCTGATTATCAGGTTCTTAAGGTTAGGGGAAGAGTGATATGCATTTTGATATCTCTCCTATAATGACAACACATAAAAGAAGGAGCATGGGGGTTGAAGAGGTATCTCCTGACTTGCACAGGGCCTGGGTTCATTCCCCAATGCTGGGGGGGCAGGGGGTGGGGGAGAAAGAGAGACACAGGGAGAGAGAAGGAGCTTGGGAGCTCTCCTTTCTCTACCTTGCTTTCCTCATTTTTACATTCCATTGTTGTTTACGGCATCTTCCCACAGAAAGAAAATTCAATAAAGTAACTTTATAGATGATAGAAATTTATATGGAGATTACCATCCCAGGTATCAAATCTTGACTAGCAGTTAGAGAAATTTTCCCCAGTTTCTTTATGGAATAAGTTTAGAAAGCATCGTTTTAAAGTATTTTTAAAATTCCACGTAAGATAACTAAAAACTATGTTAAACATGATTAAACTCACATTCCCATATGTCTTCTAAATTTTTTACATATATCATAAACTCTAAGGAATGTTGAGTTCCTACTCATTAAGATGCCAGCCAGGGATTAGAAACCTCCTGACTGTCAAGTCTTCCCTATTCATTTGTTTCAAAGAGTGAATAAGAAAACAATGTACTTCAGAATGTTCTGCCATTGGAACGATATGGTCATAGTAATGCTTTCTATAGACCTATAAAATAATCAGCATGCAAAAAAAAAAAAAAAAAAAAGAAGAAAGAAATATTGTTAAGCATTAAAAGAGAATAATATCATGGCATTTGCAGATAAATGGATGGCGTTGGAGAATACAATGCTAAGTGAAGTTAGCCAATCCCAAAAATCCAAATGCTCAATGTTTTCTCTGATATAAGGAGGTAGATTCACAGTGGGGTTGGGACGGGGAGCATCGGTGTATTAGAGGAACACTAGAAATGTCAATGGGGTAGGAGGGGGCAAAGGGGTAAATTTAAAAAGATGGTAGAATGAGATGGATATCACTACCCTAAGTGCATGTATGAAGACACAAATGGTGTGAATATACTTTGTATACAACCAGAGATATGTAAAAATGTGCTCTATTAAGTGTAATATGAATTGTAATGCATTCTGCTGTCATATATAACAACTTAGAATAAAAGAAAAAGAATAAATAAAAAAAGGAAGAAGCCAAAGAAATGGTCCTGGCTCCTCCTACATTCCCTTCCTTTGGAGTGTTGGGGCTACTCTGCTGAGTCTCACACTGGCTCAGTGCTCATACACTACCCTTGTTTCATGTGTGCTTCTTGGAAAAGCTGTGTAACTCATGCCTCTGTAAATTCAGAGAATAAGCCCAGCTCCCCCACAGCACATGCAAGAAGTAAAAGATGCCAACCATTATCTGATTTTTTTAATATTTATTTATTTGCTTTAGTTGTACACAATGCATTTATTTGTATGTGGTGCTGAGGATCGAACCCGGGCCGTGCACGTGCTAGGTGAGCGTTCTAACGCTGAGCCACATCCCAGCCCCCATTATCTGATTTTGACTATTCAAAATTAACTTTATCCCTCAAACATCTGGAAAATCCATTTCCTTCCAAATAAATGCTTCCCCCCCCAAAAAAAAAAAAAAAAAAAAAAAAAAAAAAAAAAACAACCACACGCACACACACACACACACACACACAAAAAAAAAAAAAAAAAAAAACCTGGGAATTCAGGTCCCATGGCCTTGGCAAGACAGATTAAAATTAACACATTGGTTTATTTTCAGAATTGTAGAATTGTAGTTCATTTTATCTCTCCCATGGTCTCTGGATTACACATGCTAAATGATTCTTATTGTTAAAATTAGTCTTAAATTTTGCACTTTCCAGAAGTACAGTGGGTAATCATCTTCTATGGAATGTGCTGCTTCCCTCCAATAAGCATAGAAAATGTTGGCTGGTGGTTTGCTTTCCTTGTTAGCTCCCTTGAATATCAAAGTGAATGAGAGCCCAGCCTCAGACTGAAAGGCTATAAATCTCAATTCCACATGACCTTGGAGACATTACTTAACTCCTCTCAGTCTGTGCCCTTTTATGAAAAATCTTTATGAAAGTGGACAAATCAGGGTGTCACTGTGAAGTTAAGATGATATATATTGGGCACATAACACAGTGTCTAGTATATGGTTAATGCTCAATGAGTATTAGATATTATTATTATTACCCTTTCTAACCATCTGATGCTTGAGTTTTAATTATCATATCTATCTTTGCCAGTACCATGAACCTTCCTGGCCACCATCTAAAAATGTCACCTTGGAGGTGTTTGCTTCACATTAAGATACTGGACTTTATCACTGGAGACACTGCACAGCAATTTCCCACTAAGTATATTTAATGTACAATTTCTCTTTGCACAGAACTTCATTCACCTCTCTCCATTCTGAAGTTGACCCTATCTCAAGCCTTGGGGGTTTTTTGTCTGTGCTCATTGTAGCTTGAAGGCAATTCCATCAACAGGTTTTAGTCTTGCTCTATCAGGTATGATTTATTGTATATCTGCAGGGTCTGAGTTAAAATAGTCAAAATGAGATTAGCTATGAACAAAAGCAAAACATGATAAAGAATGACATAGCCACTGTCTTGTCCTTCAGGGTGTTAAGGGTGATCAGATTTTCCTATTTTAGTGGTTAAAAAAAAAAAAAAAAAAAAAAAAAAACTCACTGTGGGGAAAGCATCAGGGCAGTGTGATTAAGTGCTACTGTATATAATTTGATAATTAGGTATTACTTGCACAATACCTGTGTCTTCCTGCTGCTGAAGCTAAACCGTTTGTAAACATTAATGTAGTACAATTGAATTCAAACTATTTACTTTTGTGTTTCCTTGCCTGTAGTTGAGTAAAAATAACAATAATCATAAAATGTGTTTTGTTTATAAGGCAAATGATTAGCAATAAAGATGAATAATAACTTTTTATTAAAAATTATACTAAATAACAGATGGCTGAATCCTTGGATACCCCAATAGTAAAAAAAAATCCTTTGGTATTCCAGCTTGAGCACTTTGGGAAATGTGTATGGTACTTACTTTCTGATGAGTAACAGCATGTAGCATTGTTAAGCTTGATTAAGCAAATTTAATTAGTGTTAGTCAATGCATTTTTGTAAGTGGATAAAATATATTCCCGTTTAAGCATGACTGTTAATCTTTAATTTATGAAATAAAAGTTAAAATGTAATCATAAAATATTAAAATTGCAATAAGGCACATTTAAAGGAACCAGAGTTCTTTTTGTAAAATTTCCTCAATTAGTTTTTAACCCTTTAATTCAAAGAAAATTGCTTAGCATTCTCATCTTTCTTCTGACTGTTACATGTCAAAAGGTGGATGTAAAATGGTACCAAGGGCTATTCATTCCCAGCTGAGGAAACTTAATGTCTAACTAGCCCCAGGACCACATTAATTCATAAACAGACTTTATAACATTCTTCAAACCTGGGTTTTCTTATACTTACTTATTTAGGATCCTTGAGACTAAAGGCAAGAGGAGAATCTAGGTCTGACTTTAGAAAATGAATAACCTTTGGAAAAAATAAATTTAAAATTAAATATAAAACATTTTAAAATTTAGAAACTAATCAAATAGGATATTCTCAAAGCTCAAGATCAACTTGAGACTTTTCAAGTCTAAACTAATACTTTCAATACTAGTCACTGATAATTAAGTAGACTGGAGGAATGCAAGTCCTTCTGCTTTACACATTTAGCATTTCTAACAAATACTACAACCTGATCAAGCACAGGCACAAGATTTGAAGTTTTCTGGAATTCATATGTACAGTCCACACAGTCAATCATGCTAGGAGAAAGGGTTGGAAATACACTACAGCTTGCTTAAAATTATTCTTTCACTCTGACTCTAATTTTCTCTGGCTCCCTCTCTTTTTCTCACTTTATCTGTGTCTTTCCAGATAAGCTACTGTGAAGCCAGGGGCAGGGGGAAATCCCCACTGGTCATAATAAGGGTGCACAGATCTGTCAATGCAGAGTGTGAATGGTGGGTAGGGGAGCATTTGAGCTTAGCTCCACTATCAATCCTACCCTCTCCAAACAACGTTATCAAGTCCCAACAAGAACTCAAGGTATGGGAGCCATATTATTTCCAAGAGTGTGTCCTGCTTCCTAAGGAGACCTTTCTCCCCTAGAATAGAAGCAATGGGAATGTGATCTTCAGAGGAATTAGAGAAAATAGTGTAAGAAAATGCTTGTACATATTCATGGTGAGGAAGTGGATATAAAGTCAGAATCAGAAAGCTTTCCTCATTGAGAACGCTCACCTGATTTGTTCAGTCAGTATGGGTTACATATCTATTCTAGCCTAACTGCTGGGGTACAGACCTGAGCAAAGCTGGCACTGTGGTTACTCTTCACAGAACTTTCAGATGACTGATTCATGAGTTTGATATTGGTGTTAAGAATCAGGATCCAGTCCATTTCCCAGGTGTTGAAGTTTGACCACCAGAGAAACATGGAGGCAAGAGCAAACAGTTTTATTTAAAGGATAGAACAGAGAGAGAGAGAGAGAGAGAGAGAGAGAGAGAGAGAGAGGGACAGAGGCTCCTCCACAGAGGAGGGGGTCCAAGTTGGCACCTGAGGGAGCGGAGGTGTCCTCCCCTTTTATAGAGTTTAGATTTCCTTTGTTCTCAAGTCCTCTTCACCTCTTATCCTGCCCGTGACCAAAGGTAAGTCAAAAGGTGGGAAAGGAGCCCTCTAGGTGGACAGGCAGGAAGGGAGTGTCCCAGGGGGATTTATTTCTCTTTGTTAGGAGAAACAGTTCCCTGGTGACAGTTAACCTTTGCAACAGGTGAGGAGGGTTCTGGAGGTTTTAACATTTTATTTCTTTCCCTTTCAAATCAGCCCTCATTTTTTCCTATCTGATCCTATCATTCACTACCTCCACTGACTGTCTGTCCTTTTGCCCACCCCACCCTCCACCTCAATTTCCCCTCTGAGAACAGAACCTTTAGTGCTGTAAGGGAAAATGGACAATGACTGGTCTGCGTGCTTTGAGCAGGGAGGAAGCAACATGGGGCAAGCAATTTGGGTTTCCCTTTTAGTCATATTTTGGGTCAGTCAAGGGGTTCAGGGTAAAAGTCTAGTTCAGAAAGAACAGTCAACTGGGAGGTGAGTCTTTCTATGAGAGAAACAAAAAGACATGATTACTGGAATAAGATTAATACAAAATAAATGTTGCAGCATCTGGAACCTGTCAATGAATATCATGATGATGATAGAAACCAGTAATCTTTCACCAGGAGGTGCAAGAGCTAAGAAGTTGTTCCCATAAAAAGGCCAAAGAGGACATGGCCTCTATTTGGTAATGTAAATCTTTAGGGATATTAATTACATTGCCAGTTATCAGAAATGTAAACAAAACACTTAGTTTTTATAATGTCACAGATTCCCCCATAAGATGTAGTTAAGCTATCTAATGTCATCTGATTTTTGTAAAATACCTTTTTATTGGCATAACCTCTGTTTAGTAGAGATCACTTTATTTCTGTTACTTAGGGATAGATAATCATACTAGCAAACACAGATTAAGTCTGCCTACGTAGGAGATTAGGAAGATTTGTAGGCCTTAAATTCATTAAAAACAACTTCTGACTCTGATAGTCTCCTTTGTTAGTTATCAGGCACTCCTATTTAGTAATCCCCTTTTGAAACTTCCGGTCTTACATCTGGTGGGGCTAACACAAGTGTACATCTTAAGTTACATTAAAAAAAAAAGAAAAAAGAAAAAAAACTATTTTCTTTTCCTTTAAATGCCCAGGAATGACTATGCTTTGGTTGTAACTTCTTCTGGTAGGTGTTTAAAACCAAGCTGGTCAAATTGACCTTGTTCCCTCTGTTGTTAAGAGTTAGCTGAGTTCTCTCAATGGGTCACTCTTGGCAACTTGAAAGCAGCCTCTTAGCTCCTTTAGTGCCATCTGCCAGGACAGGTTAGGGTCTTGTTGACCATGTGACTTCCCTTGAGAGCATTAGGGACATCTCCCTCTCCAGTGATCTTCCTCTTTACAGCTTGTGAACTGGTTGGCTTTCTGTTCTCCAGGGTCTCATAGAGCCCCTTGATCAGGAGGTCATGTGGCTCAGAGTTACAAAGCCCTTAGAGAATTCCCTTTGTTCCATGGGTTTGAGCTGACTCAGAGGGTGTTGTGGTTTGAATGTGAGGGGTCTCCACAAAGGCTCACATATGGGACAATGCAAGAAGGTTCAGAGGAGAAATAATTGGGTTGTGAGAATCTTAACCCAATCATTGAATGAATCCCTGATAGGGATTAACTGAGTGGTGATTGAAATGGTAAAGTATGGCTGGAGGAGGTGGTAATTAGGGGTGTGGCTTAGGGGTATATATTTCTATCTGGTGAGTGGAATCTCTCTGCTTTGATCACCGTGATGTGAGTTGCTTCCCTCTGCCACACTCTTCCACCATGTTGTCCTGCCCCACCTTGAGCCCTGAGGAATGGAGCCAGCCTTCTATGGACTAAGACTTCTGACACTATGAGTACTCAAATAAACTTTTCTCCTCTATAGTTGTTCTGGTCAAGTTCTTAATCACAGCAGCAAAAAAGCAGACTGAAACAGGGGGCAAGAGCCAAATATTGGCTATTTTCTTTCTTGGCCTTTTTACTTCCTTAACTTTAGTCTTCAAGAGTTTCACCAGCCTTAAAGTAAGAGTACTAGGTTTTACCTTTAATGTCTATAACTTCACAGTTATTTACCTCTTCTAGTTAATTGGGGTCAATATTGGTACTGGAAGTTAACCTTATATCCTGTCTGTCCTATAGGTGATGGCTTATTATCTCAAATTAACTCAGGTTGTTATACTAGAAATTATACTTCTGTAAGGCATTAGCAGATAACAGTCATAAAATTTATAAGAAAAATATGAAATTAAATTAACATGAGTAAAAACACATTTAGTTCATATAATAGCTATGAACCAAGAAGCATAATTGTTATAATCCCAAATCTTTACTTTAAACTTTAGTTTGAAGAACACCAGCTTGGTAAAATGTTCTTCTAAACCTTATACTTTAAAGACTTGTGTACTTGAAAGATATGAATATATTGCCATAACAGCACCAAAATTACAGTGATATTCCTATATTAATCAAGTTTAGGTTTTAAGAAAAATTCAGTTTTAGATTCCAGGCCAACAGTCCACACCTCCCAGGTACCTTAAGACAAGACACACCTCCCAAGCACCTTAAGCTGGCCATGCAGATGGCCACACCTCAGGTGCCTTATTGAGCCAATTATGACACAGGTGTTCCCCTTTCAATCCCCGGCAGTCAATGGAATTGGGTGTCTCTCTGGGGGGTCCCTCTGACCATAGGTTCACTACTTAAGCCTTCTCCAGACTGAAACCCTCACCTTCTTCACCTTCTTTTCTTTTCCTTGTCTCCTTTCTTTTCCTCATTCCCTTCCCCCTCCACGTGTCCCTCAGTCCCCATTGAACATTAGGGGCTGGTTAATAAACCCCTTTTCTACACGGCAGTCCCAGCGTGTGTTCCTTTGCCCTTCATTCAGAATCTGTAGTACAGTGTAATACTCTAAAATAGCACTTGTTTAACAAGAGTTCTACAAACCCTAATTCCTTAAGACTTGTTTCTCTAAAGAGTAAAACTTAGCAAGACACAAGAAATTATCTTGATAGATTAGAGATTAATGTTTTAAGAAATCTTTGTTACTTCAACACATAGAGTATTAAACTTTGGTTTATATCAGTACATTAATATTTGACCTTAGCGAAAAACCTTGAATACTTTAACTAGTTCTGCTAATTGTATGTAACCAACTTAGTTACACACAAACTTTTTGAAATGTACCTTCCACAAACCTATACCAACTTGCTTAGACTCTACAACTTTTTACTTTACCACAAAAATACTTTCTCGTCCAGAAATATTTTTCCTTCTACTTTGTATATTAAAATATATTTCCATATCTAGAATCTTCCTATATCTCCTGTCTAGATGTTGACCTATTTTTAAAATTCACATTCTGAAACACTCCTTATTAAATTTCTGAATTTAGACAAATTACTCCACTTTAATAAGATGAAATATTTTATGTTTTTATAGTACCTTAATTGGAAACCAACTGAAACCTTTGGTACTCTTTGTATTAGAATTACATTTAATAGAATCTTAACTCTTAGTAACCTTGTTTTTAGTGAAGACACAGAGACAAATCAATCTTAAACATTTTTTCATTTACCAATTTATGAAAACACATATAATGTTTAAATATATTACCTTTGGAATTTAAGAAGTCAAGAGTACTCATTTTTAAATTTAGCAGTTGATGTGTTAGCACTTTAACTTTGTAAATTAATCAGATGTTTCCTTAACAAACATATATGATTAGTCCCATTGATGTTAAATCTAATTTATTCATTTCTAACTGTACAAACCAATATATCAGATAAGTGTAGAGAACAACTAGCCATCTCTTTCTTGTTGAAGAAAAATTCTAGACAATGGATTGTACATTCTAAACATTTCATAGAAATCAACACTCTACTAATTGTCTGACCACCAGAAAAAACTTGTGAGTTAGTAATTTTAAAGATATCATTATTCTCATCTGTTTTTAAATTGAAACATTTTTTTAGGTCATATGAACTAAAAGGTATTTGGATCCATCTCTCATTTACATTTTAATTTATGAGTGCTCTCCTACTATATTCCAATTTTGATACCATGTACATGATATATGGACTAAGCACAAATATAGACACAACAATGCAACACACAGGTATGCACACATACTTAAAACAGACAGGAAACAAAGATCTTGTAGGTGTCCATAAGTAGATTGCCACAGGTAGGAGGCAACGCTACAGATGTTTATTAAAGCCTCTGTGAGATTTAACTTGTTAGAAATTAAAATACAGCCTATGAGTCTTTTACATTATGATTTAAATATAGGGCAGGCCTGTACTATTGGAAATTCTAGGTATAAAGTCTAATAGCAATGGTGGACACTGAAATCAAAAGTTCAGGTGGCTACTTGTCCTCGATGGCTATCAGATTTATTCCCGACATTACCAAGTTTATGTCCTTCTTAGGAATTTTTTTAAAAGAAAATTTTCAATGTATTTGAGACCCTTGAAAACTGACCTCTGAACAAAGAGGGCAAAAACCTCTATAGTTAAGTAAAATAAGACTGATCAGAAAAATATATTAATTTAGGCACATAATTTAGGATCAAATGTGAATTCACCATAAAACTATGAGCTCAAACATACAGAATTAACAAACAAACAAAAAGAGTTCTAGAAAACAATAGCACAGCTGTAATTACTTTATTAAAGGAGCATGCAAAACATCTTTATCAGATCAGAGTTCACTTTTGGCTCAGATTAGAGTCAGTTCAAATATTGAAAGAATGAGAGAGCCCTGAAATCCTTAGGTAAAGATTCTCAAAGTAAAGAATACTTATATATATGAGATCACACCATCTTCCCTCCTTGTGCTCTAGTGTTTAGGGAGGAATTTGTTTGAGAAAGCAGCATGGTAGCATGCAAGAGGAGATAAGTTAGCCAGGCAATTAGGTCTTACAAGGGGCTTGAATATAAAAGTGACACTTTCTTTTTTCTCTGCAAGCATTATAACTCTTGCACATTCTACAGGCCTCTACAATTTACATTTCAAATGTAAGCTTTGGAGACAGAGCAATCTGGCAGAAGCTAAGTAAGGGAAATTGCTATTTTATGTAAAACCTCATGCATAGGGCATTTTAACATTTTTTTTTTTTCCAATTCCTCAATTGGTAATCAGGCCAGATTTGGATGTAGAAAATTATGAGTTATCACCTCCCATTACTTATAAAGTGAGACTCCCCTCTAAACAACATGAAACAAGCAAACAAAAGAAAACAGCCCATAGGTGCCTACACAGAGGAACTGTCTCTTTGGCAAGGGGATGTCTCCTCAATGTTGGAGCCTTTATCATTTGGCAGTTTCTAACCCTCCTTCCATGCATGACCTCTGGATTTAACTGTTGCCTTACCAGTGTGGTCATAATCCATGTGCTTTTTTCATGGGTGGCCATGAAAAAGATGCAAGCCTCCAGATTATCTGCGCTTATTGTGTCACTTGTAATTCCCTGGGGGAACATGGGACTGCTTTTTGAAACGAATCTTTATCTGTGCTAAGCTGCCCATTAGTTAATGAACTTTTGTGATAGGGGCAGGGGTTAGGCCTCACTTTTGGCACAATTTGGGTTTTTTAAACAAGGTCTAATAAGCCGTTAGGATTGCCCACAGGAATCTCAAACTATTTATTTTTACAAACAGGCTGAACTGTAGAATGGCATTAAAATTTATATTTTCCTCTAATGAGCATGATTCTCTACCAGATAGAGTTGGTATTGAGACCGTGTTGGGCAGCAGAAGAACACTAGGGGTAAAGGCTGGAATAAAGACTTCACACTCACTGTGGGCCAAAGGAATCTTTCGAGGACTGTGAGTATAAATCTCTCTTTTTATAGTCAAAGAAGCTCCCAGAGCATGTAAGAGCACAGAAACAACAATGGGAATCCATACAGGCTTGTAAAGGCTTAATATGCAAACAAAGGGTACCCAGGCATTTCCTTAGGAACCACCACTCCAAGTCCCTCTCCCAACCCTAGCATCTGAATAGCTAGAGTCTGATCTGGAGGGGAGCAAAGTGCTCTGGAAGTGTGAGTGCAGGAGAGTGCAGTATGACTCATTCAGAAGTGCATGCATTTGGGGCTTTCTGCCAGTCACCACCCGATACCTGTGGGACAGTCAGGAGTAGATTCAGGGAGAAATCTTTGTGGTTCACCTGGGAGTGGCCCTGGCCAGAACCTCACAATTGTTCCAACCCTTTGTCTCTATCCTTGCATCCAAAGGCAGACCAGAGTTAGAAACACCATGTACTCATGCCAAATGTGCTCTGAACCTGGATAGGATAGTGGGAATTGGCTTTCGCAGAACCCAACATGTCTGACCTACAGTGCAGGTGACTGGGAGCCACTAGGCTGTGAATCCTCCACCCAAGTCTTGTAAAATGGGGGCTTGCACTAACTGCATTTAATTAGCTGACGAATGCTCATTATTGTCCTCCAGAAAGAAAGAAAGAGACAGAAAGATGCACCTCAGAAGGATGTAGTGTGCATGTGAAGGAGCTGACCTCTGTAACCCATCATGTTGGGACCTCCAGAGATGATACCATGTTGAGAATCAGGATTGAGTCCTGTATCCCAGGTGTAGAAGATTAAACACTCAAGAAACACTGAAGCAAGAGCAAAAAGTTTTATTTACAGAATAATACAGAGAGTCAGAGAGACAGAGAGAGAGGCTCCTCCACAGAGGAAGGGGTCCAAGTTGGCACCTGAGGGAGTAGGGGTGTCCTCCCCCTTTTATAGAGTTTAGATTTCCTTTGTTCTCATGCCCCTTTTGCCTCTTATCTTGCCTATGTGACCAAAAGGTGGGCAAGAAGGCTTCCAGGGGTATAGTCAGGAAGGGAGCAGCCTAGGGGGCATTTATTAACAACTCTTTTTTGGGAGAAACAGTTCTCTGGAGTTAGGTAAACTTGGCAACAGGTGAGGAGGGGGAAGGGCTCTGGAGGTATTAGCGTTTTATTTCTTTTCCAGCCCCCATCTTCCAATCCTACCCAATCATTCATTACCTACACTGACTGTCTTTTTGCGCCCCCGCCAAGTTTACCTGAGGAAGAAACAGGAAAATTATACCAAATCCTTCAAGATTTAGCTCTCCTCCACCTCTCGTGTTACCTCACATCAGTTCTGAAACACCACTTTTGTCCCTTCCCCATGGAACCAATAGAGATTTGCCAAAGTGAGTGACCATTCTTCCCTAATTTTCTTGCCTTCTTGGGAAGCTCTTTGATCCATTTTTCTGATTTGGTAAACTATGTGATTCTACCCTTTTTCATGGGTTATTAAAAGGGACTACATTTCTGAACACATATATATTTTTCTTTTCTTCTCTTAATTTCTTTAAGAGTAGTATAGTTAAGAGATGGAATGTGGCTCAGTATTTGCCTAGCATGTACAAAGTCCGGGGTTCAATCCCCAGCACTGCAAAGAAAAAAGAAAAGAAAGATACTTAGAACAGAGTCTTATGTAGTTAAAAATAAAAATTCTAATCTATTAAAAATTATAACATATAGATCTGTTGGTGTAAACCTATATTAGTACAACATATATCACAACAGCACAAAATGTATAAAATAACTAGAATTACACTGTTAATTTTTTTATATTTTACTGCAAGTAATTCAATGGTAACTTTTAGTATTCCATTTTTCTCTTGTGAGTTTGACTATATTCCTAGTAATAATATTTTAGTTTCTGTTATAGTGGTTACAAAATACATATTCACCTTCTTCCAGTTTATTTAGAAGCATATTTTGCTATTTCTATTGTAATTGAAAACTTTTCCATTATATAGGTCCAATTATTGTTCCTTCTTTATGTTTTAGTTATCATTTATATGTTATAGTCATCTTTTTCTTATTTTAATAATTTTGAGTTAAAATCCTCCTTTTAGTTATCTTTATATGTTATATTTTGTTGTGAATTTTTTCTTTTTAACTTTTGTTTCAAGTTGGCAAGCAGAATTAACTTTTTACTCTATCCTGCCTATTTTTAACACCATCTCATAAGAATCAAATTCTTGTTTCATGTTAATATTTTTGTTTTTAACAGACACTTACTTGATGAGTTTCAGCCACCGGTTTCAATCTATCTCTGTACTATTCTGATAGGACTATAGAGATTGGCAAAGAAAATGCTATCAGTAGATTTTCACATTTAATTTAGGATGGAGCTAAGAGTTTGGAGCTAAGAGGATTTAGTCCAGAGCAGACCTACCTGTTTCAGACACCTGTCTGTGGGAGAGAGAAGGTGGGGAAAGGACCCTCACATAAGCAGTCTGGGAAGAGAGCGTGCTTAGGCTGCCCATGGAAGCTACTCTTTTAGAAGCAATGGAGTGACTTTAGCTACTCTGCATCACTAAGTTTTATGTTCTCATTCTCAAGCAATATTTGGGTAATAAATATTCTTTTAAATTATACTTTTCAAAGATGTTCAAACATCACTGATATTAGCCAAAGCCTTTAGCCCATTGTCCCTAGTTATATTAAAATACTTAATATCAGCTGCCAAGCTTAGATAGATGATAGATTGATAGATGATAGTTAGCAGAAAGATATTCTTTTCAAAGTATCAAAAACCTGCATAACAGATTTTAAATATCCATTTTATAGTTGAGGAAATTGTTTAAAAGGGTCAATAATTTGCCACGAAGCAGTGGAACTCAGATTTTTTGAATCCAGGATTGTCTTTGAATCAAACCCATGTTCTGTCCGTTCTACAGGGTTCCCTGTTAGTAGATCTTAGAATCTACACCAGATAAAGTGAAAACACTTTTCTGGGATCACTGAGGACCTTATCAATGAGGCAAATTTAAAGTTCATTGCATGCTGCCAGCTCCCAGGGAAAAGGGAAAATGCCTGGTTGATGATTGAAGAGGTAAACAAGTGAGGCAAATATCAATGTTTCACGAACAATCAATCACTGAATACTTGTCAATAGCAAAAGTCCATTTAATCTGGCAGTTACTCAATTGGAATAGATCATTTTCATGCAACGAAGGCAATATTACTGCTGGGAGCATATTTGACATTTCTAGCAAGTTTAATAGTTAAAAGTCAAGAACCTATTTAAATAATACTATAATCAAATCAAAATCAAATTAAAATTCTTAAGATGCAGAACATCTGGGAACATAGAACTTTAACAAATAGAACTCTAAAAGTAATATATATATATATATATATATATATATATATATATTACTTGTTAACCTTTAAACAAGAGTTCTGCATTGTTTTTTTTTTTTTTCTTTTTAAATAACAAAACAGATTCTAAATCAAATCAAGGGTCATTTTCCTCTCTTTGATGGACACATAATAAAGACATACTTTTTCCTATTTACTTTGGGGGAACATAATTTGAAAAAACACATGCATTTACATTAAAAAGAATGAGCAAACTGACCTATGCTTGACATCATTCATAAACACCAGTGGACTCCATACCTTTGATGTAATTTGCTGCAGTGATTTAAGATGGGATTAAGCCAGATCATATTTATAGCAATAAAACTGTTTTCATTGAGGATCCAGTCATCCTTTACTTCTGTTGCAGTTATTCTGTACCAACCTGCACATTTGAGAACAGAATATTGTTTAAAAGTAACTCAGCAACAGTAGGTACCATGAATTCACTCAGGAATTGTTGGCATGCAAGTGAACACGACCTCTAATCAAGGAATCTGGGATGCCTGGCTCCTGGAAACACATGAAAGAGTTAGTCTGCATGCTTTTTAGATTCTTGGGTAAGAAAGAAAGAAAGAAAGAAAGAAAGAAAGAAAGAAAGAAAGAAAGAAAGAAAGAAAGAAAAAAAAAAAACACTAGCATTTTATGAAGCACTAACCATGAATCAACCCATGAAATAATCTCATTTAAACTTCACAACTAAACTCTTTTTTACAGGTGAGGAAACAGAGACACAAAGCTTCTCAGATAATATAGCAAGAGATTACTTTTCTGTATTTTTATAAAGAAGACCAAAGCTCCCTATTGGTAGTATTTCGTGGTTATATCTGCCTTTGAAACTTTGATGTTTACTACACATTTTACTTCACACATAAATAAATAAACCATATGCTGCATGTGTTGTGTCTTATCAGTCACTGTCCCAAACTGGCGACTTTAACCAACAATATTAACAACTTTATAAAAGTATTATGGGCTATAGTACAATCTGTCTCAACATGAATATGGAGATTTCTAAAGGTAATATTTATGATAATCTAGTGCTACCTACCAGCAGTGAGTTTGACATTTAAATACTTTAAAATCTATCCTACAGGTATGCACAAGACTATATGTATAAAATGTGTGTGAATTTCAGCTTTATTTGTAATACTAGAAATGAAGCAAGTTAAATATCCAATAAAAATAAAAGAATTAAATAAATTATAGTGCTACCATATCATAGGATATCATATAGTCATTAAAATAATTCAACCTGCTTTAATTGACATATAAAATATCCCTGATGGATGATGTGATTATATGTTTTAAAGATATACACATGTGTACATATATAATATATACCAAATAAGATATGCATAGATAAAGTCTTTAATTTTAGAAATTACAATGATTTTTTTTTTTTTAACTGGGGTGTAGGAAGCATGCTACTATTGTAAGAAAAAAATACTGAATTTTTAAAAAGGTCCACCTTGCCAACATACAAAAACAAGGTACAAAGCATACTGTACATAATTTTAATTTAGGGAAGGCTGAGTTACAATAAAGATCTGATGAGAATAAAGGGAGGAATTCAGGTTTTTAAAAACAAGGAGAATAATTTTACTCAGAGATTGGACAGGCCATAACAATTGCTAAATGAAATTAGAAATACAATCAAAAAGATTTAGAGGCAGAGAAAGGTCGTATTTGAGAACTAGAAATAAACCACAATATGTATAATATTCATTACAGCTCCATAGTTTCTTCTCGAGCATTTTACATTACTCAAATCTTTTTATTACTACTTGTGACAATATTTGCCTCTTTTATGAATTCATTTTCAGTATAGTCTTGTCCTGCAGTTGAATTTGAAAGATATTCTAATTTACGTTTATCAGAATTAGACAGAGGACCATACTGACTAAATAACAGGTAGTTTTATGCTCATGAAATTCAAAATGTCTCAAACATGACTCAAATCACTGTGAGCCCCAGGGAAATGTAAAATAGTATACGCCAGTAAAGATTTACTATCTTTGGCTCTTGTGCAATTATTTTACACTTTCCATAGAAAATAATAATGGTGCTTGCATAAAATACAAATAATATAAAAGGGTGTTTGGAACTTTCCCTTTGTGCAGCTATTTGTTGAGTACGTAGTGTTTATAACATTTAGTATTACAGTCCATAAAGGATATGAATATGTATAAAAAGGAAGAGTAGGAAGAAGAAAATAGAAAGCTAACTAAGTGTATTTCATGTTCTACACTAGGACTTACATAGGCCTTGTCATAGAGCACTTAAATATTTATTATGTCTAGATAGTTCTTGAATGTTTATTATGTCTAGATATAATTCTAAATGCTTATAAGGATTATGTCATTTAATCTTTAAAACAACTCTATAAATTTAGTATCATTTTTCCCATTTTTCAGGGAAGGAAATCACAGCACAGAGATTAACTTGCTAAATATTGTAGAGCTAAGAATTTCAAGGTGGGTGGAACTTGAATTTAAGCATACAAGCACTACATACTTAACCTCTACATTATATGGTTCCCAGTTTGCTTTATTATCTATATTTTACAGAGCGGGAACTTGTGGTTCAGTGATATTTACTTAAATATCCCTAATCAATGAAAGAATCATCATTCAAAAATATGATCTCTGTTCTAAATCCTTTGTTCAATTCTTAATACCACTTCAAAAGCTATATGAGATGAAATATTAATAAAATATATTCAGACCATATTCTATCCTTTCTATATTTAATTACCAATCGCATTTCTTCCTAGCTGTGTGACACTAAGCAAGCCACTTAATTCCTTTTTGTTTTAGTCCCCTCCCATAAAATTGGAATAATAATGTTTCATATCTCAAAGGATTATTTGGAAAATTGATATAATATATAAAGCAATTGAATGTTGACTGGCATAAACAAGATTTTATTATCATTACCATTATCATTATTACTATTATTACTTCTAAGTTATACTTATGTGAGATAAAGCATATATAATTAATAATACTACTAAAATAGAGTGCTAAGCTAAGCATTTTTCCAGTAATATTGCATCCCACCAACCCCATAAACTTGTTGTGACAATCATCTGTAAAGCAGATGAGAAAACACAACATTTTACACAAAATGCAAGGGAGGCTTCAATAAGTTAAGGAAGTTGCCCAAGATCATGGAGCCAGTGAGCGGCAGGACCTGATATCAAATCAGGGCTTATGTAACTGCAAAGCCCACAGAGTAGTATGTGATCAGTGCCCAAAGAAAGGCAGAGGCCACGTGCATGCAGAACTCAATGACTGAGAGGGGTTGCTCAGGGTGGGTTAATGTTGCAGCTTACTGTGAAGGTCAGCAGACTGAGTGGTATACCTTTTGAAGGACACAACAATTGTACCTGGAGCAGATAAGCAAGGGTTTTGAAACAGCACATAATCCATCCAGCATTATATGGAGGAACTTGAGTAGGGAGCTAGAAGGGTGAGCTACTATGAACTCCATGAGTGCAGGGCCTGTGCTGCTGGAATTGTGCACATTAGTACAGCTGCCCTGAGCATGTATGACACTTAAAATGTGGCTAAAGACACATAAGGGCTGGATTATGCATGCTGTTTAATTTTAGCTAATTAAAACCTAAATCTAAAATCTAATACTTGATTCAGTTATTTAAAAACTTGATGTTTAGAACAACTTACATAAACAATTCTGCTTTCTAAAATGTACATCTTGTGAAATGTAAATACAGATTAAGGATTCTCAATAAAAATTGACCATCTGAGAGGAGATGTGTTTTAAACTACAAAATATACATTTGATTCTTAATATTTATTTTTAAAGAATTTAAAATATCTAATTAATAAATTTTAATATTGATTATGTTTTGATGTTTCATATATTTATATATGTTGGGTTAAACAAGTGCATTATTTTAAAAATAGTTTCATTCTTTTTCTGCTTTTTTAATATGGCTACTAAATAATTTAAAATTACATATGTGACTTACATTATATTTCTATTTTACAGAGCTGATCTAGCTTATTCCTGGCAAAATGTAGGCACTCCATAAAACACTTGTTAACCAACTGCCGTAGGAACCAGATTGTAACCTCAAAGCCAGACTGGGGATCTTGTATTATATTAAATAGACAAGTGAGCCACTGTAACTTCTCAGTAGGGGAAGTGATATGCTCAGAGTACTATTTTAGAAGACTCCATCTGGAAGAGTAATTCAGAGGAGAAATTGAAGTTAGGCTGGAAGTGTACTGCAATATTAAAATAGAGCCTGAACACATACCCCTCTCCCACAATTTCTTCCAAAGCACTCATCCCAGTAGCATAACATTATGCAAATGCTCCATGTTACTCATGAGAATTACAAACACTAGTGAAAGGCAATTCCTTTTTGAGTGGAACTTTACCCCCTTTGTGTACCTAATTTCATCACTGCTCTTTTAAAGAGAAAGAATCAATGTGGTTATGTAGTCATGTGAGATAGATCTCCCTTTATTATAATAAAGATCTGCCAAATATAGATTCATAGTATAATTATGAAATATGCACAGATGGAACTACAGGTATGAAAAAAGCCTGAATACCCTATCCTCCACCTAGGGAGAAGAGTTTTCTTTTCTTATCACATGGCTTAAATGATGAAGTCCAAGTTCAATCAGCAGTCCTTCTCAACTAATCCTATTTGGCCTCAACTTTCTGCATTGCCTTCTTATAAGCACAGACTCACTTATGTCACTTTCAGTAACAAGTGTCACAAATCTAACACAAACTGGTCAAAAATGTGTTGTTCATACCATAGGTGAGTGTTAATAAACAGACATGAACTAGTGCAGGGTGGCTATCTTGAAACTGTTGCTCTCTGGATGCTAGCTGCCGTCTGCTGCTGCAGACTTGCTTCAGGTGGCAAAATAAATGTCTCTCACCAACCTCTACTTCACTTTTCCCCCAAATCCTTGAACAAAAATGCAAAACACCTTCTCTTCCACTCTAAATGAATACATTCATCCCTGGGTATCTGTGTGAGATTGGCTCCAGGATTCTCTGCAGATACCCAAAATCCAAGGATGCTCAAGTCCCTTATTAAAAAGTGGCATAGTATTTACATATAATCTATGCACATACTCCAGCATATTTTACATCATCCCTAGATTATTTACAATGTAAATGCCATGTGAATAGTTCTTACATACTGTTTAAGGCTATAGGCCTAAGAGCAATGGGGACAAATGACCATGTACTGGGATCCCTAAAAATATGCACTTTTATCGTTATGCATTGGTTATCTCATGTATTTGTTAGGATGGAAAGATGACTAATATACTACTTTACATATATTAAATGACTTGATCCTCACAACAAACTTACTATCATTCCCATTTTGGAGATGGAAAAACCAAAGTACAGACAGGTGAAGTTACTTGCCCAAGACCATCCAGTGAAGACGTGGTAGAGTTGGTATTTGAGATCACACAGGCAGACTCTTGGCATCCAAGACCAACAGAATCACCGTGGTCAGGAGAAGAGGAATTTGACTGGGTATGCCTGTGTCATTGTTCTATCTCCGGTTGGGAAGTAATACAATTGACAGCCCCACCAGAAACACTGGACATGATTACAATAGGAGAGAGAGGGAGTGTTAAGATCAAACCAACAGGCTCTGAGATAGAATTGATATTTAACTAGAGTGGACCAGACAAATCAGCCTTTTTCAAATTTAGCATGCATCCATTTGCCTCTATAATCTACCAATCTTTCCACACATACCCAGACTCTTTTCCTGGAGAGCTGCTATTTGATAATCTATAAGGCCATGTTCAAGGAATGAAATAACATCTAGAGCAACATTTCCCAGTTCCCAGCAGAATTCACTCAGCCTCCCTCCTCTGAGTTCCTTTTGTGTCTCGTGCCAGCCTGCAGACCTGTGTTCTGTGTGGGCACCTCTCATGCCTAGTCCTTTCACAGGAATCTGTGATAGCAAGACTCAGTCAAGCAGAAGAAAAAGGGGCCTCCAGCACATTTTTCCTCCAGTTACTCATAATGGTTTCTTTCTTTGGATCACACCAGGATCTTGAGATTTATACCGGTGTTACACACCACTCCTGGGTCTTCTCAGATTCCAGGTGTTGCTGCTCACTTCTCTTTCAATTCTTCTCTCTGATTCTCAGTCTGTTTTCTACATTCAACTGTCATTTTTTAATTGTATACCCCAGCATGTCTCTGACATACCACAGTCTGGGTATTTCCCCACTGTTGGGCTAATTTAATTGATTTATAATTAACTGTTTTAATATCATTCCCTCCAGTGATACTTTCAGCAACTTAAGGTGGAGATAATGACCTTGTTCTCCCTGATGTTGAAAGGAATCCTGGCCACAATAGAGATTTAGTGGATCTGTTTCCTTGAACTAAAGAGAAAACAAGGAGGAGAAGGAAAATAGAAATAAGAGGATGGAGAAAAGAAAGAAAATGATCATGAGATTATTCCAGTGTCTACTTTTTTCCTTAGGAAAAGACAAATACGAAACAACATGCTCAATTTAAACTTAAGTCAAATAACCTAATTTTAAATTTACAATGGCAAAATAAACTAAACCAATGAAACAATGAAGTGATTCCCCTGTTAACCAGGAAAGAAAATTTTCAGAAATAAGGTTTTTCCTTATGACTGTTGACACGTTTGCCTTTGTCTCTTATGACAACTTGAAGCTATTGTGGTAATGTAAGAAAATTGGGTTGACTACCAATTTTGACTACCAATCTACCTTTTATCATGCCCAAAGTAGTTTAGAATAAAGGACTGCTCATCAGATCATTTTGGCCTAATCTCAGACTAGCTTCTGAACAAAAGAGGCTGGTGTCACTCTGAATTTGGAATTGGCATTGACCTTGTACAATTTCATCTCTGCCTCTGTCTGGAACAGAGGAATATGGTTAGAAATTGTTGATGGCCAAATCTCTCAGAAAGAGCCTCATTGATCAACAACAGGATATTCCCAGACAAGATGTTTCAAGAAGACCTGTGTTGGGCTCAGAGAACAATACCCCAAAGTATAGCACTTGGACATGCTGAATGCTTTGGACTGAAGGACACTAGAAGGACTTCAGAAGAAAAGTTTCTTTCTGACCTTCTTCTGCCTTTCTTTCTCCTGCCTGGCTTTCTCCCCCAAAGCAGACCATATAGCTAGAACTCCTTTCCTCAAAATCCAGCTATGAAAACTTGAAATATTACTCTAATGTTAACCTAAGTTTCTATGAAACAGTTGGCCCTGAAGGGAGTACTCCTACCTACCTTGACTGATAATAGATCATAAAGCTTTCACTACCAAAGAGGTCTTGTCCTATAATTTGGAGAGAGAAATGGTACACAGAGAAGGCCCTGCTGGGTTTTCACCATCAGTCCATTACCACTTTTGTTCAACCACATCTCAACAGGGCCTTCCATTCTTCATCAAATTTAAGCATATAAATAATTTTACATGAGTCTTTGGATCTTTATCTCTGAAGGCTCCCATGTCATATAAAACTGATTAAACAAATATTACTTTTTGGAATTGATCTGTCTTTTGTTTTACAGGTGTTGGCCACATCTCCTATGCTGCGAGAGGGCAGGTAGCACACCTTTCCATCGCTTTCCTTCTCTAACTCTACAGAACAATGTTGTGAGAGGCAATTTCCAAGGAGTAAAATTGTCTTTTTCTCAAACATGAAATTAATGTAAGTACTTGACATACCCAGAGTGGTCAAAAGTATTAAGTCTTGACCTGAAAGATTGTTTCAAATCCTGCATCCTCCACTCTAGAGACTATGTCACCTTGGGCAAGTTACTCTAACTGTCCTCCAACTCAATTTCCTCTACTGTTCACAGAGATAATAACACTCCCCTTATAGGGTTGTGAGGACTAAATGAGCTAGGATTTGTTAAGTACTTAGTACAATGGTGCCTAGTACATGGAAGGCACTATGAATTTTTAAAAAATAAAGTCAGCAGATATATGAGGCATATGAATATTTTTAAATCATTACCTAAAATTACTGAGTAACAAGACTGAATAGAACAAATTTATACAGCTTATGTTCTATAAGATATATATATATATGAAGAAATGTGAAATAAGTCTCAAATTAAAAACTTTAGTGTGGGGATAAGATATTTATGCCTTCTCAATTCAATAAGATGTTGCATTAGAAAATATTCTGCTGGGTGAGGAACTTGTTGGATAAAGTTCAATAACTTTATAGTTCCTTATAGAACCAGTGTGTCTTCTCTCAATCTGACTTTAATGTTCTAAATAATCCATGAAATGTTGCTTGAAACCTTTTAACTGAGCAATTAATTGTATTAAAAGTATTTTATGAGGACAGTGTCTTGTTGTTCCAAAGAAGAATAATTAAAAGTTTTATAAATCCTACATTTTTTTAAGTACCCAGTAATCAAAATAGGTGACAGGCCCTAAACTCTGCTGCTTTCTTCTCAAGCTATCCTGTCATCAAACATCTGTCTCTATCTAGGAACAAAGGATTACAATGCCCAAGTTTTAAGGAAAGACTAAATCTAAGAATGATATTTTAATGACTATGCCTCAAATTGACCTTATTGATCCTGTTTGTTTACTGTGTTGTTTGTTTTTAAAATAGTTCACAGGACCCACATTTTGGAGTATAATATTATTGAAATCAATAATAAGGAAAATGACTGATAACAGGCATGATATCTACCAGCCTTAATCAAAGTGTCATTTTAAATTCTTGGCTGTTTATCATGCTAATTAGATGTTCAGAATGTCTTCCAAAGTCTAGAAATGGTTCCTCTTCAGTATACCATATTTTAAATAAATTTAAGTTAATAAAAATATTTTTTAAATCTGCACTGTCATAAAAACACAAAAGTTAAGAGAGAAAAATGTTCTGTACACTTCTAAATTATAACAGGGCAGTCATTTCCTAGCCCTGCCTGTCCACCAGCATCCTTACTTCTCTCCAAAAGAATCAACTCCCAGCGTAATTCATGTTGTTGGCAGATACACAATCCCTAGGTTTACTACCCCAGAAAAGAACTGTGCAGCCAAGTAAAAATGAAGCAAACTTCATAAAAGCAAGGATGTTGAATGAAAACCCTTAGCCTAGCTGAAACTAAACTCACTATGTCATAAAATGAGCTTAAGGAAAAAAGGGAAGTTTATTGGAAACATACAGGGTTATCTCTTGAAATCCAAGGTCAAAATATGAAGCTGGGCCTTGTGAGATACTAGAACCAAGAACAGGAAAGTCACCAAGAGCCAACACAGCTGCTATTTTCAAAGTTTGTGTCTTCTTGGGGAACCAAGATCCAATGTTTCTCTTCCTACAGAGCAGCTTCCTTCTTCTATCTTGGTAAAGACCCACTTACAAATGGACCACCTGACTACTGTCTTCACAAATTCCTAGGAGACAGCATCTAATTAGCTAATATAAGCTTCCAAACTGGTTCTCTTGGTGCAATGAGTGCTGGTCATTTTAGTTATAGAAAGAGTGTACAATGAGGATTGTGGCAATAGGCTACAGTAGGGTCTCAATTCTTTTTCTGTAAAGGGCAACATGATAAAAATTTTAGGCTTTGGGGACCATAGAGTCTCTGCCAAAACTACTCAACTCTGCTATCACAACACAAAATTATTCATAGACAGTATATAAATTAATGAGCACAGTTGTATTCTAACAAAATCTTGTTTACAAAAATACTGATACCTATCAGGAGGCTGGGGTTGTGGCTCAGCGGTAGAGCACTCACCTAGCACGTGAGAGGCTCTGGGTTCAATCCTCAGCACCACATAAAAATAAATAAATAAAATAAAGGCATTGTGTCCAACTACAACTAAAAAAAATATTAAAAAAAAGAATAGGTGTTGGGGAAAATTTGTTCTGCAATCTGTAATTTACTGACATCTGATCTACACCTAAATGATGAGTAGGAAAGGCCTTTAAGAGAGGGGTGCAGCAAGTTGGAATGGGTTATTGTCTTCAGCATACCTATCAGGCAAAGTCCTATGATGTATGGCAAACCCTGAAGCATGACTGCAAGTCATAATGAATTAGCATCACATTTAGAGAAGGGTTTTCAGTCTAGCAACAAAATTCCCAGCTCACAAATATTCATGCATTTCCTTAGGATAGATAGGAAGAGAGAGCTCAGAGGGAAAGTGGCCAATTCAGTAGACTGAATTGGAATAGAGAGATCCAGGCTACTGTAGGAGCAGCAGGTTTTCAGAAGTGTGTGCCTAACAAACTCATATCTAGCTATAGCACTTCTGGGAATTGTATATTGCAGGGAAAGTGGTAGTTAAACTCACAAGGTAAAGTTAGAAAACAATGCAATAGGCAATTTTAAAATCCCATTTTGAGCTGGGAAGAAAAAGGGGAAATAAATATTGTATGAAGTAGTATTTTCCAATGATATTCCATCAATTTTTGGAAAATCAGATACTCAGTGTTTAAAAGCACCTGAAACCAGCTGTAATAAGAAAAACGTAGAGACACATGTGCTGCGAGAGCAGTCACCCCAACAGTATTGGAAAAGCCAAGAGCTCAAAAGGCATGTTTGCTCCGTGCTTTCTCTAAGCAACCAGTATGACCAAAGGGTTCTGCAGGAATGGATAAGCTTTCCTTTGAACTTTGCTGCAGCCCAAATATAGTCAGCAAGACCTACCTCTGCAATCAGTAGAAGAAGACAATTGGAGACGGTCTTCAGTGATGTCTCTTGGCAGTGACTCTCCTCTCTGCCTTCAATGGCTCTGATAGACTCACTGGTTTGCAGTTATCTTCTTGGCAGAACTGTTCTTCCCCTCTCTACTATTTACAATAGACTAGAAAAGAGGATGTGGCAACTGCCAAAGCAGGTGGATATCACAGGCATTTTCAAAATATCAAGAACTTGATATTTTAAAATGAAAAATGAAAAACTAATGACTTCCAGATACATTTTCCACCATCTGAAGGCAATATAGCTTAATGGCTAAAACCAAGCCCTGGGTTCATGTCTTAGCACTAACAAGCTTGTAGGATCCTGAGTTGTTTATCCTCTATCAGCTTCATTTTCCCTATCTTAAAAATGGAAAGAAGGGTGATGGCTATCTCATAGAATTTTGGTGCTCCTTAAATGAGATGAAATACACAAAAAGCTGAACTTTAACATACTTGTGCTTACCACAAATGCTAGTTGTTATTTATTTATTATATGCTGCATGTTATTACACTAAGTTAAAATCGGTAGCTTAAGAAAAGTTAAAAAAGATAATAAACTATCACTACAATATATGTGAGAGAATTAAGGCTCAGAAATGTTGAAGGACAATTTTATTACTCCTTGGGCCGGCACTTATGTAACTCCAGTCTTGGTTACTTCTCCAGAAGGAAAAAGGTGATGATTAGCTTCATTTGCCATATTCTTGCCTGGTCTCCTGTGTGTGTTAAGTTTCATTTTATCATGTCATAGGATTCCTTTGAAACTAAAGAGAGTCATCCAAGCACTCATTCATCATTCAGCAAGTTTGTCTTCTCTCACAGTATCTTTACATTATGCACTTGAGATATGATCATGATAGAAACACAGGCCCTGTCTCCCAGGAGACCACTCTCGATCCCATAGGTATGTCTGATAAATATATGAAAAGGCTCAACATCCTTAGCCATCAGGGAAATGTAAATAAAAACTGCATTGAGATGCCATCTAACCTCAGTCAGAATGGCTATTATCAAAATTAATTAATTAACAAATGCTGGTAAGGATATATAAAAAAAAAAAAAAAACCCTTATATGCTATAGTGGGAATATAAACTACTACAGCCACTATAGAAAACATTACATAGGTTTATCAAAAATCTAAAACTAGAACTATCATATGAACCAGCTATCTCATTTCTGGGTATATACCCAAAGGAATTAAAATTAGCATACAAAAGAGATACCTAAGCCGGGCGCGGTGGCGCACGCCTGTAATCCCAGTACTTGGGAGGCTGAGGCAGGAGGATCGCCAGTTCAAAGCCAGCCTCAGCAATGGTGAGGCACTTAGCAACTCAGTGAGACCCTGTCTCTAATAAAATACAAAAAAGGGCTGGGGATGTGGCCCAGTGGTCGAGTGCCCCTGAGTTCAATCCCTGGTACCAAAAAAAAAAAAAAAAAAAAAAAAAGAGATACCTATATACCCATGTTTATGGCAGCAGTATTCACAAGAGTCAAATTATGGAATCAGCCTAAATGATCATCAGTGGGAGAACAGATAAAGAAAATGTGGTATATATGTATAATGGAATATTATTCAGCCATAAGTAAGAACAAAATCATGTCATTTATAGAAAAATGGATGAAACTGGAGATAATTATGTCAAGTGAAATAAACTAGTCTCAAAAAGTCAAGTATCTCATGTTTTCTCTCATAAATAAAATCTAGAAAAATAGTAAAATAATTTTTATAGTTACATGAAAATAGAAGGAGGACTGTTAGAAAAAGGGAAGGGATTGGGGGAGGAGATAAAAAGTTAGTAGGGAGTATGGATATGATTAAAGAACATTATATGCATGTATGGAAAGGTCAAAATGAAACCCATTAATTGGTATAATTAATATCACTATGAATTATAACAAAAAATTTTAAACCTAGATATGTCTTATTGCAGAATGCCTTGGAAGTCAACAGTTTATTGCAAATGTATAGTAGGTATGTGATTTCAGACCATAAACTCATGAGGGAAGTAATAAGTTAACTTTAGTTTTCTATAAATGAACTAAGTTTCTATTTTGAGATCTTATTGTGTCTTATAGCAGAAAAGGCAATTTTGGTTTGTCTGGAGTGAACTCCCCATCACTTCAGGGTTTCCTCCTTTGCTCTTTTGCATGGAAGTTCATCTCCATTCCTCCATAGCATCAAGCTATAGGGCCGGGAGAGTTGCCTGTCCACTCTGGTATTCACTGAAGGATTTGTTAACATTGCCTCCTCCATCATTACTGTGCACTTACACCAAAAACTGCAAGATCATCCACATTCCCACCAACATCTTGCTGTAAAATCTTCCCTTCATCTTCCCTTTAAGACCTCAAGTCTGTCATTTTTCCCACTCAGCTGTTAGTTTGCACCCATCTTGGATTCACAGAAAATATTGCCTACTCATTCTGAGGCTGTCTCAAGCCCTCTCTGTTCAGTAGCCCTTAGATCTCTCTTTATGAACATTTCACACCACAGTAACACAGGAAAATCCATGAGGCTGTCAAACCAAGGACTCACAGATAACCCGTGAGCACAGGTCTCCTTTTTTATATCCACGAATCCATACGGGAATTCTGTTGATCTCACCAACCCAAAAAGGACCAGGTAAGGTTTCATCTCAGAGGCCATACCAGAAACTCCTCTTTTTATTTTGTTGCTTGTTGGTTGGGTTTTTTGTTTGTTTGCTTTAGTTTTTTGTTCACTTCAGCTTAAATATATTATAATCCTCGAGATTTCTTCCTTTTCTCCCCAGACCATAGAATTTTCATCTCCAATAGTTCAGGAAATGTGTATTAAAAGTATTCTTCTAATTCTATTGTTTTATTCTGGCCCTTAGTTTCTGAAGTTCAAAAGTCTACTAATAAGTAACTTTTATTCCTTTTATTTTACCTAGTGAAATAGTGTTAAGGGCAAAATAAATTTCTGAAGATGAAAGCACAAAAGAAGTTGTATTCTGCTACCAAATTAAGAGTCTGCATCCTCTTTGAGGGAATGAAGCCCCTAAATGGTTTGGAGAGCCAGACATGTGTGAGAATATTGTCATAACATGAATTGGGACAATAACTTTATATCCAGATAATATAATGGAATGTTTTCTCAACAATTAGCTAAATATTAAGTCTGTTCTCTGTATTAATTGCTGTGAATTAAATTGTGTTAAACCCCCAAAAGATAGGTTGGTACCTGTTGATTATGAATTTATTTGGAAATAGAGTTTTTGCAGATGTAATCAAGTTAAGATGAGGCCATTAGGGTGGACCCTAATCCAAAATGGTTGATGTCCCCACAAGAAGAGAACAGGTACAAAAACACAGACACTGCAGGGGAGAACACTATGTAATAATTAGACACAGAGAAAGAAATACTGCAGCTTCAAGATGTGAAATGCCAGTGACTGACAGCTACCATGAGAAGTAAGAGGAACAAGGAAGGATTCTCTCCTAGAGAGTTTGAAGTATTGCCCTGATGACAAGTTGATTTTAGATTTCTACCTTCTATACCTGTAAGATGAGAAATTTATGTTTTTTTAAGTCATATTTGTGATACTTTGTAATGACAACCCTAGGAAATTAAATCTCTGCCTAGTCATGTCAGAGAGTCCCTTGATGTTAACTATCATCTATATGCTGATGGATTCTAAATACAAGGCTCCAATAAAACCAGTCCTTTATATCCATCTCTCTGTTTAGCCTTTATATATGATAATAGCTCTGCAACCTTACCTTTACATTTCTTTTGAATTTTTTTTTTCATTTTTATTTCTTAATTGACAAGAATACACATTTATGGGGTAAAAATAATGTTAGAATTTCTGAATTCAAAGCAGAATACTTAAATCAAGCAAATTAATAACAATCACCTCAAATAATTATTATTTTTATGGTTACAACATACAAAATTTACTCTTAGTGATTTTAAAATGTACATTATTTACTGTATTAATTATGCTGCCCAATATGCCTCAAAGAAAATAAAAACTTATTCCCCCTGTCTGATTTATGCTTTGCACCTTTTGATCATCATCTCCCCACTCTCCCTGTTCCCAGACCCTGGTAACCACCATTCTATTCTCTGCCTCTTTGAGTTTGATTATTTTAGCTTCCACATATAAATGAGAACACATGATATTGTCATCCTTGCTTGGCTTATTTTATTTAGCATAATATTTTCTGATTCCATCAATATTGTTGAAAAAAACAATCTCCTACCTTTTTATCATATTTTCTTTAGCCATTTATCTGTTGATTACTGTGGGTGGACTCAATATCTTGTCTATTTCAGATGGTGCTGCAATTAACATAGAAATGTATACAGCTCTTTGACATACTGATTTAAAATCTTTGGGGTAAATACCCAGAAATGGGATTGATGAGTCATTTGGTAATACTATTTTTCTTTTTTTTTTTTTTTTTTTTTTTTTTTTTTTTTTTTTTTTTTTAGGAATCTCCATACAGTTTTCTGTACAAATGGCTATACTAATCTACATTTCAACCTATGGTGCACAAGGTTTCCTTTTCTCCACAACGTTATATTTCTAAATCAGATATCTTTATCCACAGACACTCTATCAAAGCTGCTGTAATATTCTCCATCTCAGAAAAAAAAGAAAATAAAAACACCTTTATCCATCCATTTGATCTGTGATTTGATCTGTCCTAAAATACAAGTGACCCCCACATACTATCCATAAGACATTCCTGTCAATCTGTTAGTTATATTTCTAAAAATACTGCTTAGATACTACCCTTCTTTGTCACACTATCATCTTCCCCTTGGATTTCTACAGTAGCCTAGTCTAAATCATATAGTTCATTCTCCACTCAGTTATCAGAATGTTGTTCTACTTAACTTTATAAAATTTAAACCATCATCAAATATCCAAACTTAAAAAGCTAAACCAATTACTCAATTTTAACCTGGGATCAAAGAAAATCAACAGAAAATAAATCAACACATTTCAGATTTTATATTGAGATGTATAACATGGGCCTGCATTTACTAAAACATGGGTCTGATGAAATGGTACCATAATATTCAGGAAGCAGGGAAAAGTTGGGGCTGTAGAAAATACTGTCTTATTGGGACTTCACAATATACATTAATGTATGGTATTAGAGGACTTTGAGATGCCAAAGGGCAAAAACACCTTCTCAACATTATTTAACCCATAGCCATGGAACACTTTTTATTTGTAACATTTGTTAGTAAATGAAAGCATTTATAAATATATTTTGGGAAATCCTTCTATAAACCAGAATATTTCAATCATGGACCTGAATCCACACACGAATCTGAAACCTGAAATGGACAGACATGCAGGCTCATCCTGCTCTACCCTTCCTGGTTTGCAACAAGCAAGGTGTTGATAGTGGTGCCACTGCCATTCCATAACATGACCTTGCTGTCAGCACCTCCAGGTCTGCCCTGAAATCTGAAGGAAAGTTAAAGCAGCTTTTGTAAAAAGTGAGCAAAATTGAACCTTGACCATTTAGAATTAATGGAAAAAGAAACAAAGGACGTAGACCCATAATTTGATTATGAAGAAGCAGATGTTGGGCTAAAGCTTTATCAGAAGAAGTAAAAAGTCAGTCTGCAAGACTGAATGAAGAATAAATATGTAGGGTTCACTGCTTCATAATTAAGTCCAAAATCAGTGTGTGACAGGTTATTATTGTTAATTAATACATTTATTAAGCCACATGTTATGTTAACTGGGCATCATCAGAGATTTGTGGAGGGTCATCAAAAAAGACAGAGTGGGCATTTTGGAGGGACTTTTCATTCAATATCTGTGTTTTGGGAAAAAAAAAAAAAAGGAAGTCATCAAGATGTAAATTATCTTGTCCTCAGATACGGTTTCAGGTGGCATATAGTAAATTCAGCTTTGACTAACAAAATACACTTAATTCAGGAAAGTCACTTTCTAGAAGGCAATTTTGAAGAATTATACACTAGAATCAAATAGCAGAATGTGGAAGGAAAGTTTGTTTTCGGTGTGAGCACGTTCCATTTAAGGAAATTCAGAAAGTGCCAGCTAACGTCTTTTTGTGTGTGTCATAAGGTTGGAGAGTGAAGGATAAAATGGTGGCAAACAAAGAAATGATAAATGAAGTGAATTGATATTTTCAGGGAAAGCTAAGAGCTGCAAAATTCAGAATGAATAAAAGATTGTTATAAATATTTTAAAGGGGAAAAGAGAGAACATGTAAGCTCCTTAATAAATTAGAACTCATAAATCCATGATGGGTAAAATGCTGAGCCGCTGAATTCGTTTTAATTGTCCTTTAGGTAATAAATAAATAAATAAATAAACAGAAGCTTTCCAGAGCAGTAAGGTACAAAATGAGAACTGCATGATTCCTTTGGGAACCTGAGGGGACATGTTTAGTTAAAGAAGAAAGCAACTTCCAGGAACCTGGCAGGTGGCTATGCTTAGTACAAAGTCCATTTCTCTGGGTCCTTCAAAACTCTGATTTTTGATTATTGAAACTGATCCAAAGTTACCCAGGCTTCCCCAGAAACTATGTGGGGAACAGGGTTGGCTAAGCAAATTACTAGTGTAAACACAATTAAAGAGAGCTATTGTTTAAACAAATCTGGCAGGTACTTTGCTTGGCAACCCTTGGTTAGCCATTAGTTGGTGTTTACTAATTAACCTACTCCTCTGCCATCTGCTCTCTTCTCTTTGGTCTCTCCCTTAGAGAGTGCATCTATTCTTGTGACGTTTACTACCCCCAACTCGGTAATGACTTCAAAACTTGTGTTTCCATCTCTAAGTCTTTCCATGTGTGCTAGAATCACAATTTCAAAGCTAAATCAAATTCTGTGTGCATAAAGTCAAATTCATTGTGTTCTTTCAGAAACTGCCACCTGCCCTCACTTCCTTATCTTTGTCAATGCCACCATCTTTCTTCCAGCCATTCTGTCTTAATATCTTGTAGCAAGTTAAAGTTCACTCTTTCATTTATAAGATTCTTTTTTTCCCCCTTGATATATAGCTTGTGCAAAGAAAAAGCCTTACACTAGAGTCAAGCAGACTTCATGACCTTGGTCAATAATGTAAACAAAATGTTCTTTGTGGCCTCTGTTCATCAAACAGTCCCTGGAAATTAGAAGCACTTAAAAAATATGTGACAGATAAAAGAGTAAGTTAAGAGAAACAAAAAGGAAGAATTGAGGGATGTAGCATCACAAAGATGAATTTCTAATCTGTAGCGTCTTTTCTCTTTGTTGCATCTCACACACTACTGAGAAAAGCAAATCAGGAACAGTGCCTGGAAGGAGATTGACCAATTACTTTGTGATAGACAGTTTACTCATACGATCATGAAGTAGGTATTATTACCAACGTGTTTTAAAAAAGAATTAACATTAGAAGATATGAGTAAAATTGGGGTGAAAAAACACACTTCATTAGAAAGTTCCACAGCTTGTCCAAATCCAAATCCAGAACAGTATAAAGGAAAAGCCCATTTCTTCCCATGAGCTCATACTACTTCCTTCCTAGTAGCTGCCCAGCAAACAATTGTAATAATTACAATTTACTGTAAGCACTTGAAGACAAGAGATACACTGACTTTAAAATATGCACATTTTATCATGCTAAACTACATCCTCTATAATCTATAGGGAATTTGTGTTTTATATTTCAGTTATTTTAAATAATTCATTAATAATTTTCTCCAGTATTTCCAAATTGGCAAATGTTAGGTGAGCTTAATAGGTTGAAAATGTGTGTTGTTCTTTTGTATCCAAGGCTAATTTTCATTAAACATCTGCACCTAAATTACTAATTAGAACAGTAGCTATCAGTTAAATAAATTGATCTTTAAGTTGGAAACCTGAAAGAATTCATAGGTGAATTACCAATTGAACAATTATTGACTAAATATAGGCTTTGAGGAAATTACCTAATTTACTATATAAGCCACAAGCAGCTTGGAAATTAGATGAATTAGAGAAACAGATGCCAAAAAAAAAAAATTACAAGAAAGAAATGCAAATAAGCTGCACAATGTGTTAAAAAGGAAAGCTATTGTGGCAACTACCTCTAGACAGAGTAATGTAAGTGGAGAGGGCACTGCACTGGAGTCACAAACCTGAATCTGCAAATGGGCTGATCCATTTCCTGAATATGGAATATTGGAAAGATCACTTCTTTCACTAAACCTCAGATCTCTCATTGATATGATTTATTACCTGATTTGCATTCCTGCCTATGTGTTTATGCTATTCACCCTATTTACAGCAACATAAAATAAAATTATAAATAAATATAAATATATCAATAAAGTTGCATAAATATCTAGTATGTTTGATCTAAAAAGTGCAAAGGGATATTATATAGTAAACATTAATATAAACATTAATGAAAAGGTTAGAGCTTCTAGAATAAAACAATATAAAAGCTTTATTTATCAACAAGTTATTTTTTAAATCTACTCAATCAAAAATAAAATTTTCCCCAAAAAATTATTGGAAAATAATGCAATTGATGAGTTGTGGTGTGTTCTAACCAAAATTTTTGGAGCCATACTACCAAATTTTTGCAGGGAAATATTCAGTTTGATATGATTGAATGATCCATAGCTAGAAAACCACTTAAAGGACTGCTTCACATGGTGAGAAATTCAAGTAAAATAGAATTCCAAAACATAGTGGGAGAGCCGGGCCTGGTGGCACATGCCTGTAATCCCAGCACTTGGGAGGCTGAGACAGGAGGATCGTGAGTTCAAAGCCAGCCTCAGCAATGGCAAGGCACTTAGCAACTCAGTGAGACCCTGTCTCTAATAAAATACAAAAAAGGGCTGGGGATGTGGCCCAGTGGTCTAGTGCCCCTGAGTTCAATCCCTGGTACCAAAAAAAAGAAAAACAAAAACAAAAACATAGTGGGAGATCGAGAGTTGAGTTCAAGTTCTTTTTGACCTTTAGATAATCTGAAAGAATATTGCAAGCTTTGTCCTCAAAGCTAGCAAGAGAGAAATAATAAATGTCATTTATGTGCAATATCACAGCCAAGAACAAAGAGCAAGCACCTTGGCTACTAAGTGATGTGAGCTTCCATTCAAAGAGTGAAGGAATTCGTGGAAGTATTTCACATGATTCATCCCGGCTACATTTCTCATTATGAACCAATCTGTTTAATCTCATAATTGCTTGAGTCTGTTATTTTGAAAATTTCCTCATTAAAGGTAGGGAAATGGGAGGACATCAACATTAATGTCTAGACTTCTCATCTACAATCAATCTTTGTGATCACAGTGGTCCTTGAGACCCTTCCTTCATTTACTGACTAGCAAACACTCGCAAGAATTAAACTGTTAGTGCAAAGCTCACAGTCATCCAGAGATTATAATATTTCTATTAACCCTGGAAATCCCACCGATGCCTCAAAAATAATCTTGATAAAGGTTGTGGGTATTTTTTTGTGTGAGAGAAAAATAAAGATAGGAAAATATCTTGCCTTAGTTTGGATAGTGTAACCATTTATTTCAAGTTCTTGTCTCAAACTTTATTCTAAAGGGAAAAAGCCCACAGCCACCTCAAGCACAGCTGAATGTTATAATTTTGCACATACGGTTGGAACCAAATTAAGAGGGAACAGCAACAAATGGCCAGCCTATGAAAGGCAAAGGGAAGGGAAAAGGACATAGAAGGAGTTGGTAAGAACAGAGAGCAAGTATTCACTGAAATCTCCTCCCACACATCACAGAGAAGCAGCTGGTGATGCCCTTTGTTTTTCTTCACAAGGAGAAGGCACATTTGCTCATTAAATCATCCAATAGTGGCTTGCTGCTACTTAAAAAAAAAAAAAAAAAATGAGCTGAAAGCAGAAGATGGATTCATGCAAGACAAATAGCTTACCTGAGATTCTTTCCAAAATGCATGTAGAAAGAAATATACTGGCAGAGGTAGAATATATGAACTAATTCAATGATTCATGACTTAAGACTTAAAAAATATATATAGTCTCTAGGTAGCACCACTTGCATAAATGAGCAGATCAGTTCTGTGACATCTTTGCAGGAAAATGTCACCTCTCCCCCCCTTTTAACTTTTATACCAGGCCTGTGTATTATAGTTTCCTGCTCATCTATCATTTTCCACCTTGCTTGAACTGTGACTGGAAATCACTAGCAGAGCTTTCTCCTTGTCTGATCATAAGAACCCCCAGTGATACTTGTTGAAAGCAATGCTCCCTAGGCTCCAGTCCAAAGCTACTCAATCAGATGCTTCCCCAGAGAAATTTTAATCCCCAGGTAATTTTTATTAGCAGGAAATTGAGGCTAACTTCCTCTAAACATTTCTGTGACCCCCATCTGACCTTGATTCAGTATCCTGCTGTCCCTTCTTCTAACATATATACATCAAAGTGAGGGAATATATCTGTCTATCTATATATTATATATAATTTTAATTCAGATTGGTTATGTGTTCTCTAGGAATAATTTCAACACCATTTTCTTCTTACTACTTAATCTTAAAAATAATCTTAATAATGAAGTTATGAGGTCTTTTTCTAATGGAAAGAACTTATAATATCATTAAAGATCAAATGGTCTATTTTTAACTCACATCCTTCAAACGATTTAGGGTAGGAAATGAAAAGCCACCTACATACAGAAGGAGGCCATTGATATACCTTGGTTCTCCCTCTGCCTGGGGCAAGCAAAAGGTTCATAAGAGACCTATTTTATGTCATGAAGTGAAATCATGCATGGTTGACTGAGTTTAAAGTTTTGTAGAAAGAGTCTGACTAATAATGATTTTAAAGATAGACTACAGATTCCTGGTACATAACTATATCACAAGAAACTACCTGCTTTACCATGGAAGTCTCTCAGGCAAGATAGTAATTATCTCTCCTATTCTTTAAAGATTTCCAAGGACAGAAATTCCCTGGCTTTACTGTTCCATCCTCTCTATATCATATTTTTTCTTATGTAAAAGGAATATATAATCTCTTACCAAAGTTCCAATTCTCTACGTCTGTTCATTTGGGCACATTGTCAGTATAAGACTGATAATGAGGAGAAAGAGCCACAACTAGCCACTAAACTAGAGAAAGAGCCACAAATAGCCACTAAACCCAATGTGCATAGAATTCACCCTACCATGTTTCTTCAAAGTAACATTTAGCTTTGGCTTAAATATTTCCAGCAAGAAACACTGTGCATCTGTTGCCATTTCTTGTCATAAATTGAATGAGTTCATCTCCATATAACTTATATCCATTGCTGAAGGAGCCCCAATTAGGGAGATGGCTATTGCGGTCAGCTGGAAGCCATAAGTTCCACCTGATAATAAGTATGTATGTGATGCACCTGTAAATGCATGTGAGGCACCCACAAAGCTAAAGGTATATAACTGGGTGAAAGCGGTCGGAGTCAGGAGAAGAATGAATTCATTCAGTCAGTCATGCAGTCGCTCGGTCAGAAGAAGAGTTCGGGTCAGAGAAGAAGAAAAGAATCAGAGTGGCCAGAACGTAGGCAGAGCGGTTACAGAAGAGAAACCAGATAGAAGAAGTAATTGCTGGTCAGAGTCAAGCCGAGGCTCCCGAGGAAGAAAGAAGAAAGAAGAAAGAAGCTCTAAAAGCTAAGCTCTCTCTCTCTCTAAAGAAGAAATCTCTCTCTTTCAAGCTCTCTCTCTTTCTCTCTAAGCTCTAAGAAGAAAAGCTCTTTCTCTCTAAGCTCTAAGAAGAAGAAGAAGAAAAATCTTTCTTTCTTTCTCTAAGCTCTCTCTAAGAAAGTAGAAGTAAAAGTAGTAATAGATTTACTCCTCCTCCGAGTTTTCCTCCCGGGTTTCGGTACCAGGCGCTTACACATTGCTTCTGATTTAACTCAGTGGTCTTCTAGAGAAAGTTGATCCTTTTACATTTGATATCTCCTAGACCTTGGCATGTAATCAGTTTGAAGCTTCGTAGTTATGGTTAAATTTATCTGATAGTGTTGACTTTTCCTTATATGATAGCATGCTGCTTGCTACTTACTCACTCTTTGGTTTCTTTTTTCTAACAAATTGTGAAACCCAATTACATTCCAAGAGCACACCACCAGCACTTTCCTCATCCTTTGTACTGTGCATTTACTGAAGTGTCTAAGATAGTAATTTTATTGTGTTATCCACATCACATTGTTATGCCATGTTGTGTTTGCTGTGATGTAAGATCATCTTTGTTTTTTTTAAACATATCTTTTCTAAAGAAACTTCTCCCACATTATATACTGTGGAGTCCAGATATATGCTCTCAGATTTCTCTCAGGTTTATTTTGATAGATTTGCCTATTATTTCAGTCTATAAAGATTAAATTGGGGCTGATTATTTCACTCAGTATATTCACCATCACTCCTATCTTTGGGCCATCTAAAATCTGTTAAACTATCTTCTATATTTTCATAGATTAAGAACTCTGACAATACAGGACTTTAAAATACCACTAGAAGTCTCACAACGGGATAATTCAGAGCTCTTTGTGAAGAGTTCTTCAAATAATTGCAAATCTAATTGCATTATCACTAAGGTAACTATTGCTCAGTCTCTATTTCTCTATCATGTCCAGGAGATTACCATGGGAGTCCTATGATAGAAAAAATTTGGAGAATATGAAAAAAAAATTACAAATTTAGGATTTCTGGAAATTTCTGAATCACTCTATCTTTTCAGGCAGGACATTTCAAAACTCGAATTGCATTGACTATCTATTACAGATGAATATTTAATATTTCTTCAATTTCCTTGCAATACTGTAAGTCTTCTGGAGAATAAATCCCAATTAAGTATCTTTTGTTTATCAAAGAAATAGACAATTTTCTTTAAGAGAAAAGAACATGAAGCCTATGTAAACATCAAGCACTGAAAGCAGAAACAGGTTATGGATAAATATCAGCAGATAGGAGAATTCTGAAAGTTGATATTCCGTGCTTTCCACATCTGTGCAAAGACTCTATGCATTAGCAGGTAATCAAAAGCAGAATTTCTAGATACAATTTAGAGCCAAATATTTCATCATTTCCCTCTGTGACCATCTGATATGCACTCATAACTGAGGGAAGCAAATTTGGCTGGCAGTGAGTGGAGTACCAGGCAGGTGGAAAAACTAAGGATTCCTTCAGATGGGTCTCTCCTGGCACTCAAGTTCCCAAATTCCAACTGGCTTTGAAGATTTCTCAAGTTCCTCAGAATCTGGGACTCCAATTCAGAAAGCCAAAGCCGGTTCATCCGTTATTCACCATTACTTCACACCAAATTTCTAAATTAGCGTCTGACCTGGAAAAAGAAAAGGCTGGCTTCTTTAAATCAGAGGAGTTGTACAGTAATGTGGTGGAAGGTAACACAATGTGACAGATCAAAGAAAGGGCACCAGTCAAAATTTCCAAACTCAATTTGAGACTTTTTTTTAACCCACACAATAAAAAATCTAGTTGCCAAGCATTCCTAAATACCTCCCTATCCATCTGTCAAAATAATAATTGTCCAGGGAAAACACTGCATCATAAACGTTTGTAAATTCCCACCATGCTCTCTACTACAAAGTACGACATTCTACTGATGACTTACTGTGGACAAGAGCTGAGTTCCTATGATTTGGGTTTCAGGAGGAGGAGGTTTTGTTGAGAAGAATGAAAAATGAGACTAGACCAAGATAATCCCATGGTGCATATATCCCATTTCTTTCTTTTGGTCCTAGGAAGTGTGTTTTAAGGAAATCTAACAATTATATAACCGATGCCATTAAGTGGTTTTCAGCTGGATTTGTTTTTATGACAGGGTCATGCTCAGACTGTAGCAGCACAAGTAATGAGTGAAATGCAAATGTTGGAAGTGTTTGCTGTTGCAAGTCAAAGAGAATCTATTTACAGAGGACAGCCGGACTGTGGAGCTGCAGAAGAGAGGGCTCCCTGAGCCAGTGCAACCTAAGATTGCTGTTGTCAGTTTAAATAATAGGACCACACACAACCCTGTTAATTGCCAGAAGGCAGGTCTGAGAGGTACTTTCAATTAGGATGAATAGATTTCTACTCGAATTTTTAAGTTTTCTGTGAGGGCTTCCATTGTCTTCTCTGAAGCTGGTTTATTTAGGAGCCGGGTTTGAATGTTGTGTGTGGTGAATGTAAATGATCTCAAACTGAGGGACCTCTGCAGACAGACCCAGGTAGTCTTATTACCAATGCTAATAACACTCTGCTTGTCAAGCGCTGGGCTGCATGTATCCCAGGTTTTGACATCTCTGCATTTCTGCACATTGTATACAGATGTGCTGAGGGTCTTGACTCACAGGGAGAATAACAACACGAATTAACAGCAAGGCAGAAAGTTATGTGCACTCTGCAGTAAACATAGTGCTATATGCTGTGAAGACCAGTGGAAATGTCCACTGCCTCCCTCCACCGCACTAGGGCCCATATGAATGAATAAATCACAAGAAGTCAGATGGAGAATCAGCTAAGGAGTCTATGGGGTGTAAGTAATAAATTTAGCCAATGATGAATATAAAGCAGACCCAATGAAGTCTCTCTTATAGGAGCCTGTTAGATTTTTTTAAATGGGTGAATGAATAAATAACTATAAGAAATAAATGGTGCATTTTTGTTAACAGGCAAAATCAAACTATAAATAATAGAAAGTTTTCTTTTACACATAAAATCAGTTTCACCCCATTATCCACATAGATTACTATTAACATGACTAAGGACACGCTATTTCTAGCATAATACTGGTTAGGATGGGTGCTACCAAAAATACGTACAGCAGGATCTTTGCCTTTGAGGGGCTTATCAACTTTATTTAGACTACATATATTGACAAAGCAGTAATGGGAAAGCAATGGCCTGGGTTCTGGAACAAATGATAAGAGGAAAAAAGTGCTAGGAACCTCTTCCCCTCCCTGATGAAAAAGACCCTAGTGAGTACAACAGGGGAGGAGCCCTTTGGGTTGAGGTCTTGGATTTTGTCTTGCAACAAATCAGATTTCAAATCATGGCTCTGCTGCTCACTACCCAATTCCCTTGAACATGTTTGAAATAGTGATGATAAAACTTAACTGCTAAAATGTTGTGAGAGTAAGAAACAGCAATATATATAAAATATTTAGAAGATATCTTATCTCATAATGATAGTTCAATAAATGGCAATTAATATTGTATTAACAGGAAACTAGATGACAAGCAAAGCCCTTTGATATAAAAGGCTATCGACCATCTAAAGAGATTATACAGAAAATAATTATTTTTCAGTGACATGATGTGAATTTTGATGGCTTATTAATTAGTATACATATGCATTTTATTTTATGTATATACTATATATATATGCATATACTTTGGGTAGGTCTAGTAATATTATTTTGTTTCTTTTTTGAGTTCAAAATAAACTAAAAGAAAAACATGGAGGACAGAAGGATAAATATCAAAATATCACCTCTCTTACTGGCTGTACTTAAGGAATGTAGCAATAAGAGGCTCCCTAACTTTGGACCCAGTGAATTAGTCACTGATAATGATGGGAATTCACAGCCTAGGGGAGGAGAAAACACCCTACCAGAAGGAAGGATGCTTCTCCCAAGAGAAGACTAGAAGAGATTGAATCACACATCTTCAATGTCTTTCCCTAATTTCACAGATGCAATCAAAGTCACTCCTTATACAGAATAAGAATGAATGAGGGGGGCAGAAAGAGATGAAAAATTTTGTTCTAGTGTAGCAGCTCTCAAGGTTTGATCCCTGAGTTCCCTTTATGAGTCCACAAACCAAAACTATTTTCTTAGTAAGATGCCATTTGCATTTTCCAGACCCATTCTCTCCCAGTTTACAGTGAAATATGACAACACAATGGTTTACAGAGACTCCAGCTGTGTTCCATTAAGGCAGATGTTAAGAGACTTGCAAAAATTTAAGCAAGGCCATCTTGACCATCATTATAGTTTGGAAAATAATCCATAGGGGGTGGGGGAAGGAAGAAAGGTAAGGATAGAGAGAAAAAGAGAAAAGTAATAGGCTTATGCTGTTATTTTGAATGAATAAACAAACTTTTTAAAAGTTTCTGGGTTATTTTTAATATGAAAATAATATATATATATGTATAAATATATATATATATATATATATATATATATATATGATGTATATAAGTAAAAGATCTCTGAACACAAGGACATTATATTAAGTAAAATAAACCAAGCACAGAAAGACAAATACTACATGATTTCATTTACATGTGAAATGTAAAAAAAAAAATGGAACTCATAGAAGCAGAGAATAAAACAGTAGTTACCAGAGCTTGGAGTAATGTTTGTAAAAGAACACAAACTTTCAGTTAGAGAAGAGGAATAAGTTCAAGGGATCTGTTGTGCATCATGATGACTGTAGTTAAGGCTGATATGTTGTATAATAGAAAAAAATCCATTATACATATAAACATGGAACTATTTGCAGACTCTGTATAAATCATCACTGGTCTTATTATTGATCCTGATGCCAGCACCACACTATCTTAACTATTATATCTTTATAGCGAGTCTTGAAGACCAAGTGTTATTCCTCCAAGTCTATTCTTATTGCACAAGACTTTTTTTTTTTTTTTTTTTTTTTTTTTTAACTCCAGGTCCTTTGCATTTCAAAAAAAAATTAAAATTGGCTGATTAATTTTATTTCAAATAAAGGCTTGCTGAAAGTATTTTTATGCTTTCAGTCAATATTGACTAATAGCACCAATTGACTTTCCTACAAATAAATAAATGAATAAATGTAAGATTAAAAAATGGTTTTCAAGATATTGAATACCAAGCAATGAAGAACAGTGATCTCTAAGAAGTTATAAATAAATGAAGAAAACACTAAATTGACCCTGCTTGGTACTTTGAAAAAGTGTTTAGGCCATAATGCAAGGCAGGGAACCCAGTCAGAGTGGAGTGGGACTGCCTTAGTTGAGACAGTGGAACTATGAATCAAAGACAGATCAAAAGGACAAGGCAAGTACTGGAGAGACACAAGGAGAAAGAACTCTGAAATCTGCAGAGAGTTCCCTTCAGGTATTCTACAGAGTGCTTACAAGTGTACACATGTAAGGAAGCTAAAAATAGCTGGAGAAATTTTACACTGAAAAATAAAACAGAACAATCTCAGAATTCATATAGGTATGACAGTAATCCCTCTTCCCACCAGTCAGGCTTGAAATTTTTCATGGAGATATTAAACAGAGTATCCAGAAGGGTCTTCCCTCAGTAGTGAGAGCTCTAGATTGAGTGAGTAATGAGTAGCTCTAGAATGAATGCTATTTGGTCCACCTAACAAAATTTAAAAGCAAGAACCAAAAGAATCAGCCTACTTCCAAGTAACACAGATTAAACAGCACCTGAGAAGACATCACTGAAATTCAAGACACAACAATATAAATTACCTAAAATGAAACGTGGTGAAAAAGGACTCCAAATAATTAATAGATAGATAGATAGATAGATAGATATAGATATATCAGTGAAATTTGAAACAAATTTTAGCACACTGATATGAATGTAACTGAAGTACCAAAAGGAAAAAAGAAAATAAGAGAAAAATATTAATAGATATATGGCCAACAAAGAAATCCACCAAACCAAAGAATCTCAATGAACTCAAAAATAAAACATGAAGAAAAAAGTACATTCACCTAGACATATATAAAACAAGTGGATCAAATATAATGATAAAGAGAAATTTTGAAAATCAGCATGTTTTGGTTACCTTCTTATTGCTGTGACCAAAATATATGACAAGGACAATTTACAGGAGAAAAAATTTATTTTGGATTATGGTTTCAGAGGTTTAGTCCATGGTTGGTGGACTCCTTGCTCTGGACCCCAGGTGAGGCAGAACATCATGGCAGAAGGGCTTGGTGGAGCAGCACTGCTCCATTCATAGCAACCAGGAAGCAGAGGGAGAAAGGAGAAGAGGCCAAAAGGAATATGAACCCTTCTAGGGCATGGCCCGAATAACCTACCTCCTCCAGTCACACCCCACTTGCCTCCAGTTAACACCTTCTCAGTCCATTCGAACTAAGAACTAGGGTGGACTGATTGGTCACATCCTTCATACTCCAATCATTTTACCTCCAAACATTCCTGCTTTAACACAGGAGCTTCTGGGGGATGCCTCATATCTAAACCATAATAATTACCTCCCTCTGGAAAAGGTTGGCTTTGTCATTGGAGGCAGTTACCTTTGACCGCACTCAGATACTAATCTTATCCTTTCCTGAGAAGGTCTTTAACCATTCCAGTTGTCTTCTTTCCCCCTTCTCCCCCCACCATCCCCCACTCATCTACTTATATTCTCTCCTGTGCATATACATTTTTTCAGCATCAACCAGAATTTGGGCAATATTAATACACAGATTGGACCTCTATGCTCACCTCCTTTTCTAGGATTTTCCTCCCTAACTTTCTACTACTCAGGCAGTTTTGAATGCCATCTTTCAGCTCCTCAAGCCACCATGATTGTGTCCTCTTGGGTTTTATCCATTCCATGGCACTTGGGAGTCTTTGTGTGAAAAGCCATAGAAGAATCAAACTCACCCAGTTTGGTTCCTCTCTTTCAAAGATTAACATTTATTTGTCTCTTTCCTTTGTCTTCAGTTGTATGTTTGCTTTTTGTTTGTTTGTTTTCTAGGTTTTATCAAAAGGTTATCATTATTGTCTCTCAGAAGGATAGTCTAATAAAAGCTATTCTGCCATTACTGAAAGTATAACTTCTCCAATGTTTTAAATTTGTGAAAGCCAAACATTTTCACCATAAGGTTGGCACAAGAGGACCAGAAGGATTTTCTCTTTTCTTTTTTCTTCAAGCTTAAATTTTATGAATGATGTAGATAGAAACTTTAGTTATGGCCTACTAGTCTCATTTATCTTTCACTATTCACTCAAAACTGTTTACTAAAAATCATATGCCAGGCACTTCAGTAAGCATTAGAGATTTAACAGTGAATTAGATAAAGCCCTGGTCTGTAGATATTATATTTAGGGATAATTGTGTTCAATTTCAGTTTTACAAAAAAAATGTTTAAAAAATGTTAACAAAAATAAAGAGTGATCAGATGGCAGGAAGGGTAGAAATATTTATATAGAATGATTAGAAAAGAACTTTCTGAATAGATGATGGATAGTTAAACCTAGGTCTCAGTGATCAGAAAGAAGCAGCTATAAGAAATTCTCATCATGGCAAGATTGACATTTTAAATCAAATAATTCTTAGAGAGGAGACGACTTTAGCATGCACTGCAGAATATTTAGCAACATTCTTATCCTCGCCTATTTGATGCCAACATCACCCCCACCCTCTACCACAGTAATGAAAAAGCCTGAAAATACTGCCAAGTGCCCCTGGGGAGGAAAATCCCTCCTGGAGTCCACTGATCTAGATGAAGAATACTCCTAGTACAAGTTAAACTTAGAGCAAAGGTTTTGATTTAGGAACAAGTTTAGGAAGCTAAGAGGGAGAAGGTGAAAGAGAAGGAAGAGAGGTAGAGAAGAATGAGAAAAAAACCCAGTGAAGCTGACAGCTACTGAGTGAGGAAAAACATGGTCAAAATAGGCTCAGAAAAGCAAGGAGAAATCAAATAATTGCTTAGATTAAAAGGAGGAAATGAAATATTTATTTACTATTTACTAAATTTAATTAATTTGTTATTGTTATTAAATGTTTTACTAGATGCACTGTGTATGTAGTTCAGTCATATACATTTGTGTCCATATGGAACTGAATGTCCTTGATGATGAAACATTTTTGGATTCCTTTAGAATTCAAGAAGATACAGCCTAAAGGCAGGGAGTTCTAGTGAAAAATCAAGAAAGCCAGGATACAGGCATTTGCCCCATTTTCTTTGAATGGTTCCGGTCTGCCATAGAAAATCCCACATGGATTACTCACAGAGCAGTGCATGATGACAAATTCTCCTCAGCCAAGCACCCAAGGGTCATTATCTTGGATAACACAGGGTCACACTTTAACATGAAGGCAGAAAAGTCAAATTAGGATCTAAATAGCTATTTGACAGGCATTATATAAGAGCATATTTTAATTTTTAAAATTTCAAGAAAAAGAATAAAGGGAGTTAAAAGAAGGAAAGAATAATCTATACCTTTTAAATCCAGAAATAATTTCAAATTCTACTCATTCCTAGAAAATAAAGTTCCAGCTTGTTCTTTTTTGCCTTACGCTGATAGCAGTCTTTAGGAACAGGATTCTTTAATTAAGAAAGAAATTCTACTTTTGAGGAAATATTCGCAGATTGCAAGATATTATTTTTAAGTTAGCCTATTCCATGATAACTCTCATTTCTTGCTTCTACTCTATGATAAGATTTCAAGTTCAAGCAGTGTAGATATCAGTGCATTTTATCATCTGTTTAATGTAAAGAATTCATTTTAAAATGCTGAATTGTTATTATAGCAATTCAATGGATATGTTTCAGCATGTATAGTAACAAGATATCCTTTCAAATCCCTTTATCTTATGTGTAAAAGATGACATGGGTTTTTCCATGTCTGTAGTGGTATTAAGATGTCAGTCAGCATCAAATGCTATTTTAAATTTCTAGTATCCATTTTCTGTCTTGAATTCCTTTAATGCTATGTATTTGAGTTGCACCTGAACATCTTCTAATCTTATAAGCTTATGATAGACTGGAAAGAAATACCACACATTTATTTATAGCCTCATAGTATTTGATTTGGTAAAAATATAAAAGGCATAAAAGATGACAACTTGTAGTATAGTGTGGTCATACGCTTTGTACATAATAGGCACTTAAGTATGTTCACATGAATGAATGAGTAGTGTCTTACAGCTGCACGGATGGCAGACTATCCAGTTTAACCATCTTAATTTATTAGAAAAAAAAAAAAAAAGCTTAAGGCCAAAACATTTGATCAAAATAAAATAAATTTCCCAAAGCATTCTTAATATATAGAAGTCAAAGAATGGATGTGATAACCTTCTCTGACTGCTTTTGATTAAATTAATTATATGTAATAGTTATATCCAACAATACACATATACCCAATCATAGAGTGATTTATTCATTTTTTTTTAAATTATTGAACATTCCCTAGGTACAAAGAATAGCCCTAGGTATTATGGATACAGAAGAGAACTAGACATAATTTTCATGTTTCAGGAACTTAGAATCTGACAGATATATATTTCAAAATCAATTAAAGGATAAAATATAGTATGACCTAATAGGAACACTTTTATGAGTTACCAGAAGAAGGATACACGGGTTCTACTTGAACAAAAAACAAAAACTTAAACAAAAAGGGGAGTGAGGAATGACTACTTCCTGCTTCTGCTTCTCAAAGGTGAAAATTTTTTTCTTTTGTACTGAGGATTTAACCCAGGGGTTATTTCACCACTGAGTTACTTTCCCAGTCCTTTTTATTTTTTATTTTAACACAGGATCTTGCTAAGTCACTGAGGTTGGACTTGAACTTGCAATCCCCCTGCCTCAGAGCTGCTGGGATTACAACTGTGTATAATTGAACCCAGTTGAGTAGGTGAATTTTTGTTGGGTCTCGAGGTTAAATAAGACCATGGTAGACTAAAATATGAAAATGTTCTAGTGGGAAGAATGCTCGTGGACAAGCCCTGGGTAAGGAGCTCAGAACGTATTTGGAGACCCTGGAGCACATGCTGAGGAGTGGCAGCCTTGAGGATGAACATATGCATCAAAGCTAGATTGTACAGAACCTTGTAAAGAGCCAGACTTTAGAAAAAGTATAAACTTCAAAGGATATTTCAGCAGTGAAACAGATCAGTGTTTTTAAAAGATATCAGTTGACAGTAAGAAGGATGGATATGAGATAGCAGAGAGAGAGAGAGAGAGAGAGAGAGAGAGAGAGAGAGAGAGGAGTTAAGAGTTAATGCAGAAGCCCAGACAGCAGATGATGAAGGTCTGGACTAAGACAAAGAAGACTTAAGATAGAGAAGAAAAACAGCCCTGCCTGACTGGATGTTTGAGTTGGGCAAAGAAACAAGAGGGAGAAAAAGGGTGTTGAAGGCTGAGAGATCTTTGGGAAAAGCAATGGGACTAATTTTCTTTGTGTTTTGTTTTGTTGTTGTTGTTGTTGTTGTTTTGTTTTGTTTTGTTTTGTTTGGTGTAGCACTGGGAATCAAACCTAGGGGCTTCATATGTGCTAGACAAGTACCCTACCACTGAGCTACATGACAGCCCTTCACTGCCATTCTTGAAACTTTTATAAATCAATCACTTTAACTAGAACAAAAACCAATATCTTTACAATGGTCTACAAGATTTGCATAATATGGTTCCTTCTGCCTTGTTGAGCCTGTCTCCTACGACTTAGCACCTCTCACTACTAGACTGTGACTGCATTGTCCCCCTTTCCTGTTCCTTAAAAATGCAAGGCAAACTCCACCTTTGGACATTCCTGAACTAATTGCTTAAAAGCATGGTCTTCTCCTTCACTGTTGCTCCCTATGTCTAGGCCCCTACTATAAGTTTCTCTATATGGCATTTCTCATTTATCACCATAAGTTTATATATGCCTATGTAGGAGTATAATTACTGTCATTTCTCCCTTCTGCTGGTTGTTTTTTGTTTTGTTTTGTTTTGTTGTGGGACTGGTGATTGAATCCAGAGCCCCTTTACCATTGAGAGCCACATCCCTAGTCCTTTTTTATTTCTTATTTTGAGACAGAGTCTTCTTAAGTTGCTGAGGGTCTGATCTTGAATTTGAGATTCTCCTGCCTCAGCTTCCCAAGTTGCTAGGATCACAGGAGTGCACTACCACACCTGGCTGTTGTTAACTCTGTGAGAACCAGGATAAATCTTTTTATTCACAACTGTACTCCAGCACTTAAAAGAGGGAACAAAAATGTTCAATAAATACTTGCTGAACAAACAAAAACATGCATGTAAGCATGATAATAGATTCATTAATATTGCTGTTAAGAGGAAATGTTAATATTTTGAAATCTTTTTCAGTCATGATTCTAAATTTGACAATTTCCTTAGTACAGAAAAAGTCACAGGAAGGAAAGAAATTTGCCTTTTACCTTCTTGATTCCAGACAATAGTTTGACAAATCTATTTTTAGTTAAGTTCAGGCTTTCACTCTCTGCCTCTTAGAATATGAAAAATGTTGACTAGGCTTACACTATTCATATTAAAGGATTTTATTTTTCATTGCCATGAAGTCTATCTTAAATCTTTACCCTTCATAGTATTATTTAAATTATACTTTAAGTCTATATAAATTCATTCCCATTTCCATCCCAGAATTTTTCAGGAACTCTTTTTCTTTCCTTTTCTTCTTTGCTCCTATACATACTCTCTGGAAAGTTTAAAATAAGTAGATCCTCCTGATTCTTTCCCTGCAATATCCTTTTTCATCTAGAACCCTATAACTGATCTCACAGTTACACTCACATCCTTGGAATAACAAAAAGAAAAAAAAGTACAACTATAAAAATGGTATATCTTATGTAATCTTATTTAGGTGCCTCATGATATACAGCATTTTAATTTAAAATTGAGTTAAAATTGAAACAAAGCATGCTATTACAGAGTTAGAGGGAAGAAAACACAGCTATTGAGCTAAGACTCTGTGCCAGGCCCTGGAGCTAAGCACATTTATACACATTATGTTAGCACCTTTCACGGATCACACAGCTCTGTAAAGGTCGATCTAATTGACCCCTTTTCTACAGTGAGGATACCTAGGCTAGGAGAGCTATGATGACTTGCTCCTGGTTGCACAGCTATGCTGTGGCAAGGTAAGAATCCGAATCTTATTCTGATGCTAAGATCCAAACATTTTTGTAAGAATTAGGATAAATGTCCTGATAAAGGAATTTGGCTAAATTATCCCTAAGATTTCTTTAAGCACTAATAGTCTAGAAGTTTATGCGGTGGTATTTGCCTATGGATCTAGTAACTTACAAAACAAAAAGGCAATTTCAATTAATATTCACTTTAATCTGACGAAGATAGGGAAAATAATCTGAAAATCTCTAAGAAGAACAAAAAAGTATGATTCCAAGGATGGAAAAGTAAAAAGCCCCATTTCTAATTTCTTTCTACCACATTCCAAATCTATTCATGACAAGTGTTTGGAGTTTAAGTGACAAAATTTAGACAAATGGAGAAGTCAGGGTTTAATTTAATATCCTATCAAATATCAACAGTATGCACAGTATAAACTTGGATACTCAGAGCCTGCTTGTCATCAGAAAAGCATGCAATGATTACCAAATTAAGATACATAAGTATGCTAGTGCCCTGCCCTTCAGCTTCAAAGCAGAGTCGCTGAGGATCAAGACACCAACATTGCAGAGGCTGATAATCCCAGTTAACTGGTGCAGGCCAGTGTGCTATCCAAATATGGCGATGGCATGCCCCAGGATTCACAGCCAAGGGCCTCTGCACAAAAAGGCTGGCTCTGGAAGGCCCATAGGTCATGGACATTGAGCTCATTGGGGCAAGCTAGCAAGTGGCCAATTTTTCTTGTTTGCCAAATGTGCCTCTCATGAAATAAAGGTTCCCTGTGGTATAATCCCCAGACTATTACCACCACTTAAAGAGAACCCTGGAATGTTGGAGCTTGAAGGACAGTTGAACTCATCTCATGTAGCCTCCTTGATTGAGGTGACCTTCAGAGAGTCTTCCTGGAAATTTTTAAATTATGTACAATTTTTAATTAGATAGAAACAGAATTTATTCCCTTTGTCTTAACTAGCTCTACTGTATTCACATTGGAGAGAAGGAGGGAGGAATACTATGGGTATCAGTGAGATAAGCGATGGCATAGTCACAGATAAGGGCCATCATCATAGGCAAGCCAGCCAGTTTCTTAGGCAATAGTGTTTAAACTCTGCTCTGGTATTAATTAAATAAAGAAGTTCAGCACAGCTAGGCCTGCTGACCACCGTCCTCCCCTATGACAGGGCACCATAGTTCAACTGTCAAGAATCTACCAGTCATTATTCCTAGGAGCGTTTGGAAGCTTCTCTTTTCCTGGTGAATAAAAATGACGATGCACTAAAGCTGTCATATGGTCAATGGTTCTGAAACTAAGGAGAGCTGTAGGGTTGCCTATGGGGAAACCTAACTTTAATGTTTCTCTCCTATTAATAATGGAGTAAAGGTTGTTTTCTATTTTGTCCAAGGAGGTTACAGAGGGAGAATTGTCTTCCTAGGTGTGAAGGGGAAGCCAGCTGCTGGAGCCAGAGTTAAACTTTGGGAATAACTAGAACTTGACATTTGAGTGTAACTCTCTATGGGATGTGCTCCCTTATTTTTATGGCCTACAGAGTCTTTTAGACTTGTTCTGTTATCAAAAAGAATCCAATATTATTTATGATTGACCCAAGGTGCAAGCTTTTCTTTTTTCTTTACTCTGAATATTTGCTTCTCGGTACCACACAAACTTCCCTCAGGTACTAGAAGTCCCCTTTCCTTTGATTTCTTTCTTCTTACCTAGTCCTCTGTCTCTGCTTAATTCTCTTATTTCCTGTGCGTGAGCTGGAAAACCCTATTTCACATTGATCCTTTCTTTTCTCAGAATGGAGAACCTACCACATCAAAATAACCACTTTGTCTTGCTAATATCTGTCGGCTTTCATAGAACTTCTTTGAGTTATCAAGTTTAAAGACACCTTTCCCAGCATAGGTGAGTCTAAGGGGGGACAAAAGGCTGAAGCAGGCAGAAACCTGTGACACTAATCTTTATCTCCTGGGCAGATATGATATTCTCTTCATATCCTTGCAGTTGTTTGTCATTGTCACTTACTGTCTATTCCTATCCCAGCAGACCTTTGGGACCACTCTAGTTTCACTCTGTGTGGAAATGAGAGATGCATTCATCTCTGTCTTTTTGAAGTGACTACTGAAGAGAGGGGTTGTCCTTTAAATCTCACTCTAACCACTGAGTTTGTGTTCTAATACATTAATTATCTATGACTCTCTTTACAGGGATTGTTTAATAACAGTCAACAACCAGTTGTCCAGACAAGGATGGACCCTGGACGATCATAACTTATGGGGGCTCTTGTGCCCATACAGGGGGAACAGTTCCCTGGCAGACCTCCAGAAGCCACCAATGTCTCTGTTATAATTTCTTTTCCTTTGGAAGCTGATGAGAGTAACTGCCTGAGAGCATTGCCATTATTCTTAAGTGAGTTATTGCAAGTATTGGTGTAGGCAGGCTATTTGCAAGAAAGAACTAGGATGTCCAAGTAAATGTTTAAAAAATGAGGTTCCTGGAAACTGAGCTCTTAGAGGTTTACAGGCTTTCTCAGAAGAGGAAAATTATGCAAATATGGGTTGTTTATTCAGATATTTGATTTAAATTAATCTTTAAGTTCCAGAAATATTATGCATCTTTGTCTTTAAAGGTTATACATGTATACATGTGGAGGACACTGCTGTCCTTCATTCTTTCTTTCCTTCTTCCTAAGAGAATCTTTAAAAAATTTGTTTTCAGACATTTACCTCATCTTAAACCAGTCATGTGCCTAGAGATAAACTGATCACACCTCTTGTTTCTGTAGTGACTGATTAGGTTAATGATAATCCTAGTAACTTTGAGGAATGGACTCATGGACTAATTTGGGCCAATGAAATATAAGGATTTTTGTTTTTCAAAGGAGAATCTGGAGAGTGTTTCCCTTAATGCATTCTGCTGTCATATATAACAACTCAGAGTTAAAAAAAAGAGAGATAAAAAAAAATCAACAAGAGGAAACATTATCTCTGGACATTATCATAACTGGATGTGTTTTTCTGAAAGTGCGGCTGCCATACTACCCAGTGTCTAGGGATGGGGCCAATGTGGAAGGCACCTGAGATGAGAAGAGCAAATAGGGACTTCGGCTACTACCATTGATCTGCCAATCAACCAGCCTTAAGTCTCTCCACCTCTATGCTTCGTGTTATGTGAGGTGATAAATATTCTCATGCTTAAGATAGCCTAGGACAGGTTTCAGCCCTTACAACTAAGGCCATCTTAAATTAATCAATATCCAGGTTCACACATGAATGTCGAATAAAATAATCTAAATAGATTTTGATTTTTTGCTTTTTTTAAGAAAATAAAGTTTTAAAAAAAACATATCCTCCTTTCATTCAAGATGTGCAGAGGGGAGTAAGAGGTGGAGAGGGGCTGTGGGAATGGGAAGGACAGTGGAATGAGATGGACATTATTACCCTATATACATGTATGATTACACTAAGGGTATGACTCTGCACCATGTGCATTCAGAGGAATGAGAAATTGTGCTCCATTTGTGTTCAATGTATCAAAATGCATCCTACTGTCATGTATAACTAATTAGAATAATTTTTTTTAAAAAATATGATCCAAAAGGCAGGGATCAGGATGAGAAAAAGATTTGGGCATTTAGTGTGAGATTCTGTTGTGAATATTCAGAACACCTTTTTATCTTCCATCTGTTGTGAAAAGTTTTAGATCCAAACATTTGAAAACATATTGAGTTCTTTTTTTCCTTGGCCATTTGTGTAAGGAAATAAGAAAAATATTTTCTTCCATAGCATTTTTCATGAGCTTTTTTCTTTCCTTTCATTCTTTCTTCTTCTTCTTCTTCTTTTTTTTTTTTTTTTTTTTTTTTTTTTTTTTCATAATGACTGCACTTTGCAAAATAAATACTTATTCCTTGACTACTAATGAAGATCTGGGAAAATAAATAGGGGATATGTCATACAGTATTCTGAATTTGATCAAGGTTGATACAAACACACATCACTCTGTAATTTCTCAAACCAGAGGGCACCTTTATATTTTATCCCACAGCTAATAAGCTACAGAACATTTCAGACCCAGGTAACGCTTCCCCTTGTCTCCCACAGATCTCATTTCTCTCATTCTCTTTCTGTTCACACAGCGGCTTCCGTTTCTATCTACTTCTCTACAAAAATCTTTCTTCTTAGCTATTTCTCCAGTAGCCCAGCTCTCCCATTTCATCTTTGAAGACACTTTTTATTTAAAAACAAATGTTTTAATTGCAGTTTATTCTTTATGTAAAATATTTAAAAGTTTGTTAAAAATAAATCTTCATGAAAAGTTTCTGATATAATTATGAATGTGAAAAGTATTGCCAACTGTATTATTTCTTAAAATAGCATGTACCCATAGATTTAGTTTCATCTCAATTTACAGAAAATATATGATACTCCAAATTTTTAAGGTTAATATTTTCAAAGGATAGATAGTACACATCTGTGATCAGATTATAGTCAAGTATAGTTTTAATTTCTATTCCTTAACAATTGATGGGAAACATTATTAAATATTTTAATTTATTTAAATGATTGGTTTTATTTGGAATGCCAATAGAGGATTTAAGGGTGGCAAAATATCTAGATTTTTATTTTACGAGTTCTGATTTATGTTTTATAATTTTTTCCATTTTATGAATTTTCCTTCTGGAAAATTAAAAAATATGTCATTTTACATTCTGTAATGTTTAAAGTTTGACTCAAAGGCCTATTTTTAAAGAAATATTTTTCTACTTGCAGAATGTTTAGGAAATTGAAAGGGAAACAAGGAACACAAAGTACCTTTAAAAATTTAATTTTTGCCCAACTCAAATGTACCTTGGCATTGAAGAATCTTTTTAGGTTCAGTTTAAGTAAATAAATAAGTAACACAAATTTTAGGGGGAGTTCCAAATGGGTTGCCTCATTGTTAGCTCATGTTATTTTTCTCCGCCTTTCTTTAAAAACTTTGCCTAAATCAGGCTGCTTGGGGTGTATCTTCTGCTCCACATACTGCTCCTCCTGATATTAATAATGCACCTTATCAAACAAAGGAGCAGAGACCCTATTGTGAAGACATCTTGTTTCACCCAGCCTTTAATCATAAATGGCCATTCTTCTTGTCACAGCTGCGGACATCTCATGGAACTAATGTTTCATTTAATGCTCTTTGGGAGATATCACCCTTAATAAGTCTTTTCATCAATCCAAATAGCCATTGGAGCTTTTCTGGTTTGCAATATGTATAGCCACTAAATTGCTTTATTTATTTATTTAGATGTTTTAAATGGAGACTGCTGTCCCATGTCACCATGAGAATCCTTGTTGACAAAGCAGGACCACAATTGATGTTCCAGACCAACAAGTACTGAAATTGATTGGTTATGTAGTTCTCTGAACAAATTTCCTAATTTACTGAATATATTCCAGGTCACTACCTTCAGAAGGTGGGGAGAGAGTGAGGTTTGCATTTTCTTTTTACCTTACTGGATGCTTCTGTGTGAGGGTGGAGAATCAGCTACATGAATGGTGTAAATTTGAATAGTAATGATTATTTTGTGAACAACATCAAGGAATTTTTTTCCCTCCTGGCAAAGGTCACTTTTAAGTTTGTTTTTGTCCCCTGGCATTGTTACACAGAAAGCATTCCAAGCTTGAGTGGAGATAGAAAACAAAGAAAGCTGGGCCACATGCTGACCTTCCTGCAGCCTTGAGATTCTGAAGATGCTGCTTGTTCACAAGAGCTGTCATTGCATGATCTATTGCTTGATAAAGAAAGAGACTCTGTATTCTCTGACCCCAATTCCTTCAAGCCTGGAACAATGCTTCATATTAGAAATTTTAAATTGACCTATCAAGTTACCATTCACGTCCCACATATATATGGGAAATGTTTCTCTATTTAAAATAAAATACTTAGGTTTTCAGGTATTTCCTTTGTCTCATTAAAAACATGTAATTTATTTTGTACATTACGCTTTTCATACTTTCTTGATGTCATTCATCCCTTGAGAAAATTTTTTGTTTTAAGGATCAGCTTCAATAAAGGATGCTGTTAATGATTTTTTTTTTTTTCTTATTAAAATCACAGTGTGGCTTACATCAGAGAAACTGTTAACATTTTTCCTTAGAGTTCTAGGAGTGGATTTTTAGGGAGGTGTTTGGAGGTGAACTAGTGAAAATAGAAGACATACTCCAAGATTACAGTTTCTTTTTTAATTTTTTCATAGCATTTTATCATTAATTTAATGATAGGAAAAATAGGGAGAAAAATTAAATTTAAAGACAATTTCATTTTACCAATTGGTCCTCTTATATTTTCACAAATATGCCATCATATATTTATACACTTAATTTATACACATACTCATTGATTCACTAACTCCAGGAGCATCTATGGAGCACCAGAATTTCCCAAATGCATCTTCTACTGTGATGCTGTGATTAGATAGATGTGCTGCCTGTCTCGTGACTTTAACCCTTCATCATTTCTGAGTTTTTATTCCCGTTACTCTCTTGGGCTATAAGGCCTTCCCTTCTACTCTCTGGGATTTAAACTCCATGGGTGATCCAAAGAGCAGTTCCAACCCTGTTCATTCTGCACCACCTCCCATTGGTAGTACTTAAATATAATCCTTCATCTGAATTTTCACAGTACTTCCAGCCATATAATTCAGTACCTAATTATATATAGTGTCATGTCATTTATCTGTATGATATTGTTTTCTTGTGTACCCTTGTTGTAAGTTCATGGGTCATGGATACTTCTTTAATAGCCTCCAGAGCACCTACAAAAAGTAGATGCTCAAGATTACTTGTTTATAGATATACTTACTGATTCTTCATTTTTTAGAGGAGACAATTCCGTTTAAGAGAATGGGCTAGATAATTAGACTACCTACACTAAACTTTCAACACTAACATTTATTAAATATAACTTTTGGGTAAATAGCTTAAATAAATGTCCTCATTAGTTAAATGACAATAATAATGTCCCCTTCCCTGTAGTGCATAAATGTACAATACATGCACAGAGGTATCAGGCACTTAATAGAAATTAATTGAATACCTAGTATTATTACTAACTCAGCTAAAACAATGCTCTTTTTTCCATCTAAAATATAGTTGTTGGAAATAACATTACTATACAAGAATTAGGAGAGGGGATAGGGTAGATTAGGAAGGAGAAAGAAATGAGAACTTTAAATTAATACTTTGAATAAATCTCTTACATATCAAACCCTGTCTAGGTATTTGCTTCTTAGAAGATCTGAACTAACACAGCTTCATAATTGATAGTTTCCAAAATATTATTTATTTCCATATATATTTAAATTGCATATGTGTGTGTGTGTGTGTGTGTGTGTGTGTGTGTTTCAAGTACATATACATTTATACTTGAACCTCTGCTTAGTTCCATTGTTCTGATTCAGAAATTTTGCCAATTATGTCTCAGTACCTTTGTCAGGCATTTAATCTTATATAATGGGAGAAGACTGTAATTAAAATTAATAGGCTGAACAACCATTAAAAAGCAATACTTTTTTTCCCCCTTTTTCATGGGAAGCAAATGGATTAAGAAACATTAAGTCACAACAAGATTTTATGCCTTTTCCTTTGTTATTCAGCAAGGGAAGAAGACAGGGCATGTAATGCTTGGACAACTCCCATGAGAAGAACCTCGGTGTTCAGAAATTTGCTTATTTATAGCTTAATATCTCTACTAGAGACTAAAGATAAGCTTTCCTTTAATAGCTTGATTGGGATTAGGAAGTATGTCTGGATGTCAGCTAAACCTATGTCAAGTAAGATACGAGTTTTATCATCACCTAAAGTTCACGACTTCTGCCACCAAGCTAAGAAAAGGGAGAATCTACCTCTTCTCTTTGCAGCATTTTCCTTTTGGTTTGGGAGTTTGTCTGTGGGGTATCACATGCTGTCCAAGTCAGTTTCCCAACTTCAGGATCCTGGACTCGGCAGCTGAGAGCAAGAATCAATGTAAATGTTATTTGTGCGTCCTGTATAGGGAAAAGGAGTAGAAAAGCATCCTTTGCTTTTTGTCTCTTGATATAGCCTGTAACTTTTATTTGGTGACATTTTAAAAATCACAGCAAAAGGCTAGCCCAAAGCGGGGGAGTTGCTATTCACTTTAGCAAGTTTCTAAAACGCCTCCATTGCTTCATTTCCTGCAGAATGAGCCCTACATCTCCTTTCGCCACCTTGTAGATACTGCTCTTGAACACAAACACAGTCTGTTAGAAAAATCAGGATTTTGGAAGAAGAATTTGTGGTTAAATCTGTGTAGATAATGTCACTAGGCTGCTTCAGAAATTAAAAGAGTTGATATATTTCTCTTTAGTTCTCTCAAAGGGTGTGGAAAGTTTGGTTAGCTATTTGTTTTGAAGCATCAGCTTTACTTATCCATGAACCATTCAAAGAAGAGGTAAGTTGAAGTTGAATAACTCTTACATACTTTGGCAATTCTATGAAAAAAAAAATGTGTAATTCAACTTTGATGATGTGGCAGTGGAGGAATCTAGTGAAGGAGTGTTTTTGTATGCTTATTTTTTAATTTTAGTTACCAATATCTAGCAATGATAATGCATTTTAAATTTTCTTACCTTTAAATAATAAACTATTTGTTTTATTGTTTCAGGCCTGCATTAGATGATGTAATAAGAATTAAAAACAATATTCTTAAAAGCTAATTGATTCTGTCCGCATGTGGTCTGTGTTGTTGATCTCCCTTACTGTCAAACCTAACGGCTCCTTCAACTATGAAGCAAAATGATGCTTAAGAACTAGAATCTCTAAATCTCATTAGGATCTTCAAAAACAGCTGAAACACCAACAGGAGAACATATCTACCTTACTTTGAGAGATTTATCTACCTTACTTTCACAGATTTATCTGTTAAAAAACATTGCATGAAGAAGATGCTCACTAAATATTTGTCAACTGTCCTATTTGTCCAATGTTTTTAAAAACAGATTATGAAGGCATTAAAAGCCATCCTTTTCTGTGATCATAGCTCCCTGTTCTTTTTAAAATCCTTTCATTATACAATAAGATGGCATCTGGACACGTTTTCTTATGTTTTGCAGATGGCACAGTGTTCTCACCATAGATTAAAAATGCAGATTCCCAGGCCTCCTTCCAGATCCAAGAAATCAAGAACTTCAGGAGGTGGGGCCTTTAACACGCCCTGTCGAGGACTCTGAGGCACACTGAAATTTGAGAAAATGCTGGTCAGATCCATCTGTTCATTTTACAGCAACAGTACTAAGACTGGAATTACCTGGGCTCTCTTATTCTGTGTTGTTTCCAAGATTTCCTATCACACATGGCTTCAAATTCTTTCTCTATTCTGTTGCCTTCTAAACTGATATTTCTAGACTTTTTCCTAAGACCCATTTATCCCACTGCCTACTTGACACCTCCGCTAGGATCTTTCACAGGTACCTCACATTTACAGGTACAGAGCAACCCCTCATCATCTTCTCTAGTGTTAAACATCTTAGCAAATGTGCATACTTTTACCCAGCTGTTCAAACCATAAACCCAGGAATCTTCTCACACTTCTCCCTCGTCCTCCTTTATTTAATTCAGCAAACGTCAGCTTGACTCTGAAATAGCTCAAAATACCTCTCTCCATTTCTCCTGCTGTGAACCCAGTGCCAGCATCATCATCCTCTCTCTTCCTTGGTTTCCAGTTCCTCTTTGACCCTTCCGGTACTTTTCTAGAGAAGAGCTACAGGGATCTGTAAAACCTGGTCCTACTAGTTCCATGTTAAATGTTTACTACCTTTCAGTTGTTCTTAGGGTAAAATCCTAAATCCTTCAAATGGCTTTACTCAGTTGAAGATTCAGTGTCCCTGCCTAATGCATCTCCCACTTCTTTCCTAAATGTGAACAGACCCTTCCCGGTACTTTAACAAAGGTGACTCTTTTTACCTTGAAAACAGCAAGAAAGTTTTCTACTCAGCTCCTTCCCATCTGCGGATATCAACTTAAATCAATGACCCTCAATGCTGGTCACAAAATATAATCACTTAAGAGAAATCTTAATAAACACTATTACTGGGTCCTCACTGTTAGATAAAGGTTCTTTGATCTGGCACAGGGTCAGTCACTCATATAGCTTTTAAAACTCCCCCCCAGTAATTTTGAGGTGCAAAATTTATAACTCCTGGTATAAAGGTCACTTACTTTCTCAAAGAGGCCTTTACTAACTCACAGTCTCCTTGTTAGAATTCCCAGTCGGCTACTTTTTGTTTATAGTATTTATTATACATTAATGTGATAATTTTTAATACTTGCTATCCTGCCCATTTATAAGGTTCATGGGGGTAGAGCCCCTTCACTTTTGTTTGACTCTAATTCCAATAACAATAGTGACACAGAGCTAGTGCTTCTTAAACTATTGTGGAATAAATTATCAAATTAATTTACAAGATTTTAAAGTTAGCTCATGCCAAGTCCTAGACTAAAACCAACCTTTTCTGATCTTTGGTTCAACTCTCTTAAATGAAGAGAATCCAATAGCTTTTTGAATCTTACTTGCCCAAGTTATGACAGTTCTAACCCAGCCTGGTACATGCTAGTGGAAGATGATGTGGGCTGTTTGTCCTAACTCCTGTTAATGGCAACCAGAACAAGTGGCTACATCCTGATTCACTCCTGAACCCTAAACTCATATTGGTCCCAGCAACTCCTGAGGACATCCTGGACTCTTGTAATAGCATGAGTATTATTGAACTTTTATGGGACTTAAATGTACTTTGACATGAATTTCAGTGCTTCAGATACAGAGGGACAGGAAATAGAACTAGTGTTGGATGGTCAGCTTGTTCACATCAGTACTACTTTCCTCTTCAATGCAATATTTATGTTAAAATTCTATTGAATATCATTAATATACATCTCTCCACAAAGGGAAAGAGAACATTCAACCAGTGAAACAGTAAGGGAGGCTCAAATACATGTTTCTCTTTTTCTTCACAGAAGTTACAGTTCGTTGGGATGAGCTAAAACGAGGGGTTCATTGCAAAGCCTGGCGGGCTCAGTAATGTGACGTAACGTGACTCCCACTTCCCCAGAACAACATGCTTAGTTGGTGGCCCGGATATTCTACCTGTCCAGGGAGAAGTCCTGCCACACTGTCCTCCCAAGAAAGAACTTGCCAAGCTACTTCTAATCGTGTCATCTGGAACTTTACATTTTGGAGAACCTTATCACCTGGATCAAAGACTGGGATATTGCTATGGTTCAAATATCCTTTGTCCCCACCAAAACTCATGCTGAGGCTTGGTCCCCAATGTAATGATGTTGAGAAGAGGTGGGGCCTTTTAGAGGTTATTACATCATGGGGGCTCCACCCATTAGTGAAGTCCCTGTGGGAGTGGGCTAGTTCTCAGAATACTGGATTGTTATAAAGCAGGTCAGCTCTTTTGTTCCCTCTTTTGCATGTGTGCTTCTCTTCTGCATGTGCCTGCTTGCCCTTCTACCATAAGTCCTTCACCAGAAGCCAAGTAGATGTTAGTGCTGTGCTCTTGAACTTCACAACCATGGGACACAATAAACTTCTCTTCTTTATAAATAACCCAGTCTCAGTTATTCTATTAAAATAACAGAAAATGGACTGATATAGATAGATAACATGTACAATTTCTAACAACCTCTGGTTTCTTCATGCTTCCTAAACTACACATTATGTAGACTGGAAATCATATGCACAGTCACATTGTGGTTACATAAGGAGGTCTATCCTGTGGACCTGTATAGTCACATGATGCATTATTTTAAGGCCTTGATGAAAATGATTGCAGCCAGTCTGAACATGGGTTACTATACTCTCCACTAAAAATTTTCTTTGCAGTTTTATACCTGGAAAATTAGCAAGTTTGTGCTTTATTTTCCCTCCTAAAAATGGAATACCCAGTTAGCAATAGTTGATGAACAAATAGGCACAGTGGATATTATTTATTACACAAGGAGTCATGGTGCTTCTGTTTTATGAGAAAGGAATCTGTTTTAGTCAGCTTTTCTGCCACTACAACTAAAGAACCTAACCAGAACAACGACAAGCGAAGAAAAGTTTATTTGGGGGCTCCCAGTTTCAGAGGTCTCAATCCATAGACAGCAAGCTCCATTCCTTGGTGTTCCAGGTGAGGCAGGACATCACGGCAGAAGAGTGTGGCAGAGGGAAGCAGCTTACATAGTGATCAGAAAGTGGAGAGAGACACTCCACTAGCCAGATACGAATATGTACCCCCAGCCAGACCCCAATTTACCACTTCCTCCAGCCATACCCCACCTTCCTCCAGTTACCACTCTGTTAATCACATCAGGGATTAATCCACTAATTAGGTTAAGGCTATACCCCAGTCATTTCTCCTCTGAACCTTCTTGCATTGTCTCACTTATGAGCTTTTGGGGGACACCACATCTAAACCATAAAAAATCTAAGCTCAGTGGCTAGCTCTGTGCTATCTTATCAACTATAGTCCTGAAGACTTCCTTACAAAATGTTATTAATTTGTTTCTGGTTGTTCTTAAATCAGATTCACAAATTTTCCAGGACAGCCCTGATTTTAAATTCTTTGTTAATGTTTTAAAACACCACAATGTCTCAGAAATTCCAAAATCTTGGCAATAATTATGGAACAACACAGCGAGACAGGAAACAGAATACTCATGGCACTGGGTATAGGAACTTTCCCATGTTCTCCTGGTCGTGCTCTCTGCTGATGCTTCCCTGGTATTAAGACCAGGGCAATTATTACATTAGCCTGTGCAAGGCAAAGCTGAGTCACTGATTCAGGGTGATAAGGAGGGCAGATATTTCCAAGTGTAATTGAAGGCAGTTACTTTGCCTACAACGCTAGTGTTCTTTGAAGTATGTTCAAAAGAAATTATATTTCATTTTAATGTCAAAATGAATGTAAAAAAAATCAAGAAAACATGTGCTTTCAAGTCAACTGGGTAAAAGTCATACTCCATTAAAAAACTAACCAATAATCACAAGTGATATTGTGTACAATGCTGAAGTGAGATAAACATTGCTTCATTGAGAATTTGATATGCATTTATGTACTCTAAGAAAAATCTATTCATTTTAGAGTCTATCAGCTTACAGGTATAAAAATACTTTTTTGTTGTTTTTGTAAATTCAAAGAGGGTTTTATTACCTTTAAAGGAAATGATCTTTTAAATAAACATGTTCTTAAATTATATTTTAATGAGAGTTTATAAGCAGAATAAGGTGAGGAGAAAATCTAAATCCCAGAGATAGTGGAGAATATGAAGTCATTTAGCAAGAAAACATTATTCCAAATATCAAGAAATTACATGAATTCACTGCCCTGTTATATACATATGCCATGACAAGCAGGCCAATTTCCCTAATTAATAAATTTTAGACATGAGAAACACATGTTCCTTGAAAAGTATTTGTAATCCAAGTGAAAAGCATAGACACTTGCCAAGATTTGTAGAAGAAAAAATAATATTTTAAAAAAGGGCTTAGGTCTTTAAATCCAGTAAGATACCAATGTTACTAGTAGTGAAATGACTAAAATTATGCTCTAATTTTAAATGATAATTATATTGTCAAATTTTATGTTGTACTTTATGTAATTTTAATCTTTTCAGGAAAGTGTATTTGTTCATGTGTTTGATGTGATTTTATACTATTGCATCATCTTAAGTATTACCAATTACGAAAGTATTATATTAATAGTTTGTCTCAAAATTTGTCATGAAACATATAGATAATAAAAATGTGATAAAGTTCTATTTTGGCCCCAGTTTTGCATTGAAGTAACTGAATTTTTTTATTGGGAATTGGGTCTTTTATCCCAGACAGACAATTTTGTTGTATGACCCCTGCTTATCAGCTCTGGGGAATGCCTAAAGAGGGGGAATTTTCAGGCTTAAGTGCCAAGTTATTTACTAAGGACCAGGTACTGTGTTATATGTTGAGCAGAAATGTCTAGAAAAAGGTCCTGCAGTAGATATACATCTTGTTTACTGAGGAGGGCTGACATGAACACAATAACACAATAAAGAAAGATTGTGGGTACCAATATTAAACCATATAGAAATTAATTTGTGAACAAATGGGCAAATGAAGCTAATGCTGATTTAGAGAAGCTACTAAGTGCATGTTATCTGGTCAAAACAATGCATGAATAACATAATCTTACTATTCCTATGCCATCAAGTAGTATGTCTTCCATACAGCAAGTGCTCAATTATTGGGCTAAATTAAAGTCAGTACAGGCACGTGACCCATCTTATTGTGGGAAGGTTATGGAGAAAGAGTCTTGGTTTTCAAGATGGATACATCATAGCCTTGTTTTCACTAAGGGGACAAACTCAAAACAGCAACAAATTAAATTTAGATATTCAGGAGGCTGATTTCCTTTTAAGCTTTAAAGAGGTTTGGGTTTTTTTCATTTGTTTGTTTGTTTGTTTGTTTTTATTTTCCCCAAGGAGTTGCTGTCTAATGTCTATCAAGGGAATAAGCAGATCTTGAAATGACATTACCCAGGAGGAAGTGGAAATACCATGTGCCTCCAAATATATTCCTCTATTTTACTTACTTAAAATTCTGCAACTGAAGAATAACTTCTTTGCTAAACTATCCGTGCTTTTTTAATGTAAAAGTCCCTGGGATGGCTCACACATCACTCTGTCATAAATTGTAACATCATGAGGGTAAGTTTTGTTTCTGGGTTTTTTGTTGTTGTTTTGTTTCCAGAAGTCTCCTGTGGTTTTATTTATTTATTTATTTATTTATTTATTTATTTATTTATGGGTTTTGTTTGTTTGTTTGTTTGTTTTGTTTTGTTTTTTGTTTTGTTTTTAGTACAAAGTTAGTGAGATATAGCCAAGGGAGTTGCAAATGTTCACAAAAGGAAGAAGCCATGGGTTTTTGCCTATGTGGAACATTAAGGGGTAGACTCAGAAGAGAAGACTAGAGGAAAGAAAAGGCCTTTTCCCCAAACCTCATAAGGCACTACTACATCATGTTGTTTAATAAATCTAGTCACTGTATTTTACAAACCTAAATCCTTCCAATCACTTTAATTGAAATTAAAATTTAATTAATTGAAATTGGACCCTCTGGCTATAAGGTAGGTCAGACTCTGAGGCTGCCTGCAGGAAGAGAGATGCTGGTTAATGACAGAAACACTGGATCAACCATCCACAGTTACATTGGGGGTTCCAGAAGTTGCATCCCATACAGATAGAAGATAATTCTCCCAAGAAACAAAGGTGTAAGTGATGAGAAATAGCCCATTCTTTCTCTTTTATTCCTATTACTTTCAATGCAGAGAATAAAACATATTGTTTATATCACTAGTTAACATTTAATAAATGCCACCTACCTTGTGTGAGGCCTGGTGGTCATGCCTGTCACACAGTATCCTATTTGATCTTTACCACTGAGATGCAAATCAATTAACCTAGAATCCTGTATACAGTTAACATGAAGCAGAAGCAGAATTCAAAGAACAGTTACAGCCTAATGCAGAGCTCTCGACATCTCTGTAACTAACATCACTATCAGAAGGAGAAGAAGAAACACAACTGAACACAACTGCCCCCCCCCCCCCCCCCCCCCCCCCCGGCACCTTTAACTTTACTCCCTATTTGTGCAGCAGGCCACTTCTTGAAAAATATCCCTACAGCTCTTGAATGCCAATTCCTTTAGATTCATAGTTTCTATGCCTGTGATTTTCCAAATTTATTTTGCAGTGCCATCATGTTTGGTTATCAACTTCTTTTTTTTTTTTTTTTTTTCTATAATTATGTTTCTTTTGGAACCATTCTAAGGAAGTGCTATAATAACAAAAAGTTTTTGTGTTTTATTTTTCCTGTATTCAAGCTTAATTAAAAAAAAGAGAGACAAAATGAAGTTCTTTGTCTCCTTAATTTGATTGTATCCTGTCTATCAAAATATTTATATGAAACTCAGTAAAATATGAATGAGTGTTTTTATGGTGCTTGATTTTACAGTCTCCTGGAGCTCTTTGAAATGTCTTGCCTTGTATATTTTCTGGATTATAGATCACCACAGTGTTGTACTCCACGTTGCCTCATTCATCTTAATAATTTAAAGATCTTCCAGTAATTACAGTTTAGAGATATGCTTTCAGATAAAATTTAAGCATCATAATAATTTCACTCGTCTAGTTTAACCCTTTGAGGAATAGCTATACTTGAATGTGCCGGAGAATAACCACTGGAATCCCAAATTCTGGCTTCTCACATTCATTCAATCATCATCTTGACAGATGGCTCACCCTCAGTGTTCCCATGTGTAAACTAAAAATATCAGACCTGGTAAATCTCCAAAGGCTATCTGATGGATTTCATCCTGTTTTCTGAATTTAAGATACTTCTGATATCCGTATAGAACTGCTGCCACCATTGCAATCCATTTGTTAGCAGGAAGAATCTAAAATAGTCTTGTTTTAGGAATTGAGATAAGGTAAGGAAGACTTGGGATTCAAGACAACTATCAACTCTGATTTACACAGAAGTTGTCTTGAAATATTATAACTCAACATTAAGTCCAGATTTCCTCAACCAATCAGTTCTACAATTTCGTCCTTGACTAGAATTCTGCTAGTGTAAGGAGTCAGGACACCAATTTTGAGTTGATTTTGACTGAAGGACAGTTACTTGACAAGAATGATTAAATTTGGTGAATGTTGCAGACACTCGAGGTAAGCAAACTTAAGGGCACCTCCTTTACAAGTAGGCCATCACTTGGCTAAAGGCCTTTGATGTTTGTTGATCATTTGGTGATGATTGAAACCTATAGGAAATCTAGAAGAAAGAAGAGCTAAGAACAAACATCTGAAAGACTGGTTAATTTAGATTCCAATCCAGAACATATTTTTTTATTTAAAGTGATTTAAAAGTTTATTTGAAAATTTTTAACATGAAGAAAACCAAGTTAGATTAAAAAATATAAGTCCCAAATTAAATCATAGGTGTTATCCTTTATGTGAAACTATAATTTGACTGATCTCTCCAGTTACTAAGAAATTATTAATTATGAACAGATTTTGAATATCCACATTGTAGATTGCTCTGTGTTAGAATGTACATAATAAGGAAGAAATTATCTTTGGGTATATACACAGAAGAGGGCTTGCTGCATCAGATGATAGTTTTATTTTTAATTTCTCTAGGCACTTCCATACTGTTTTCCATAATGTCTGCATGATTCTGCATTCTCACCAGCAGGCACCAGGGTTCCCTTTTCTCCACATCCTCACCAACACTTGCTGTCTGCCTTTTGGATAAAGACCCATCTAAAGAGGCATGAGAGGATAGCCCATTGTCATTGTGACTACATTTCCCTGGTGATGTTAGATTTTGAACATTTTTTTGTATAGATCTTGGCTACTTTTTTGTCTTCTTTGAAATGTCTGTTCAAGTTTTTTACATATCTTTTAATCAGATTGTTTGTTTTTTGTTATAGAGCTGTCTGAATTCTTCATGTATTTTGAATGTTAACCCCTTACTGGATTTATGCTTTGCAAATATTGGCTCTCCATCTGTAAGCTTCCTTTTCATATTAGCGATTGTTTCCTTTGCTATACAGAAACCTCTTAGTTTGATGTTATTTCATTTATTTATATTTGCTTTTGTAGCCTAAGCTTTAAGAACGACATCCAAAATTTCATTGCTGAGATCCTGTGTTTTGTTCTGGGAATTTGATGATTTTGGATCTTACATTAAGATCTTTTATCCATTTGAGTTGATTTTTGTGTATGGTTTAAGATAAGGATCAAATTTTATTATTTTGCAGATGATTATCTAGTTTTCCAGGAACTATTTATTGAAAAGACTACCATTTCCTTATGTGTGTCTTCTGTAAGTGCTGACCTTCATTTAGTTTGTGACATGGGTTTCACACTCATATCCTCCCTAATTTCTGTATTCTAGTTACCTTCAGTACCATAACTAACTTGCCTAAATTGGATATGTTATAGGTTGAATTGTGTCCCCCTCAAAATTCATACATTGCAGTCCTCACTCCCAACACTATAAAATGTGCCATTATTTGGGAATAGTGTCATTGAGCATATAATTAATTCATAAGAAGTCATTACAGTACATCCTAATTCAATATAACCAGTTCCTTTATAAAAAGGGGAAATTGGACACAAGGACATAAATTCAAGGAGAACCCATGTGAAGATAAAGACAAAAGTTGAAGATGAAACACAGAGAATCTTCTATAAGTCAAGAAGTGCCAAAGATTACCAGAAATCCACCAGAAGCAAGGCAAGAGTTATGGAACAGATGTTCGTCCACAAACTTTAGAAGGAACAACTTCTGACAAAACCTTGTCTTGAGACTTCCAGCCTCCAGAAAAATACATTTCTGTTGTTTAAGTCACCTGGTGTATTAGCCAGGGCTCTTCCAAGAAACATTACCAATAGAAAACATATAGAAAGAGATTAAAGAGATTTACTCTATGTTTTTGGCTCTTGTAATGACAGAGGAAAAGAACTCCCACAACTTGCCTTCTACCACTGAAAATCTAAAAGCCAGCGGTATATACTTCCTGTTCAAACCCAAATCCCTGAGAACCAGGAGTGCTGATGAATGGCAAAGTTGAATTGTCCCAGTTCAAGCAGAGAGAAATTTCTCTTCCTTTGTCCTCTCTCATTCAGACCTTCAATAGATTAGATGATGCCCACCTACACTGGTGAAGGCAATCTTCTTTACTCTATGTTCAGATTCAAACATTAAACTTCTCACAAAACTCCCGCATGAGCATACATAGAAATGATATTTTACCAGCTAGCTATTTGGACACCACTCTGTTGGTCAAACTGACATATAAAATTAACCATCACACCTGGTTTGTGGTATGTTTTTATTGCAGGCCTAGAAAACTAATAGGAAACTCAAGGATCTCTGTATCCTCCACTCATTCTTTGAGTGTCCTCATACTTCCTCCCTTCTTCCACAAGAACCCTGGGAGGATATAGGGGAGCATAGTAGAACCCCAGGCCTCCAAATACTGATCTTTGATCATCCCATCAGTCTTTTTTTCAATGTTTTATCATAACAAGTTTTTTTTTTTTTTAAGAAACTTGGTCATTACCCAAGCCTTTGTCCTTAAGCATCCTGTTATAGTTTGGATCTGGAATGTCCTTCAAGAACTTGTTCATTAAAGGTTTGATTTCCAGCCAGGTACAGTGGCGCACGCCTGTATTCCTAATGGCTTGGATGCTGAGCTAGGAGGATGACGAGTTCAAAGCTAGCCTCAGCAATGGCAAGGTACTGAAGCAACTCAGTGAGACCCTGTCTCTAAATAAAATACAAACTAGGGTTAAGGATGTGGCTCAGTGGTTGAGTGCCCCTGAGTTCAATTCCCAGTACAAAAAAAAAAAAAAAAAAAAAAAAGGTTTGCTTTCCAGATGGTGGTGCTGTTGGAAGGCAGTGGAACTTTAGCAGGCATGGTCTAATTGGAAGAATGGGCCACTGGGTAGCATGTTTTTATTTTTTATTTTTTTGTTCCTTGATATGCCCCTCTCTCCTCCTCATCTTCTTTCTCCTCCTCTACCTCCTCCTCCCACTCTAGCCTTCCCCCACTTCCCCAGATGCCTTGAGGTGAGCAGATTTTCTCCACCACACCCTTCTGCCATGATGTTTCTGTCTCACCACTGGCCTAAAAGCAATGAAGCTGACTGAAATCTCTGAAACTTTGGGTCAAAATAAATCTTTTCTCATATATTTTGTCACAGTAACAGAAAGCTGACTAACACACTGACTTTTGCATCTTACACAATACATATTTTTGTGATATAAGAATTTGCTAGAATCTAATCTCCTAGATCTTTGTGTGCAGTTATCTATTTATTAGTATTAGCAAGATGGTCTAGTTTAAGAACTATTTATAAACAATACAAATATGTAAGGCATTGTTTTATACTTATACATGTCTTTTTAGAAAAAATTCAGATCCCAATCTAAGCTTAACCACTTTAGATTTGTAAAAAAAATCTACTATAATGTCTTGAAGTGATTCCAAAAAGAAATATTCCAAACAGCAAATTTATATGTATTACCTTACTTAATCCTCACAAACTATGAAGTAGGTTGTATTATTTTACTGAAGAAAGTGATTTATAGTGATAGTGTTCATGTAATTGTAATTTACTCAAAGTCATATGTCCAATTAGTGTTATATTCAGGATGAAATGATAGGAGACATTTTTTTAGTTCCTCTTGATTACATATCAGTGTTATGTGTTTTCTTAGGTTATCTTATTTAATTTCACTTAATTTTTTGGTAATTTTGATCAAAACTGTGAATAAGGTATTCTTATATCTGTTTTCCAGATCATACAATAGGGATGTGGAGAGTTTATGCTATTTGTCTTATTCGTACAGTCAATAATTTAGGGGACAATATTTGAACCCTGTGTTTGGAATGTGTTTTCCCTCTCAAGTTAGTTATATTGATCACTGCTTCTTCCTTAGCCTTTTCTTTTTCTCAGTCTTCCCAGTGATGTTCCTTAATCACTCTATAATTAAAGCCCCACCTAGCACTTTAGAACAAGCTAATCTCTGCAAAGGGCAAATATAGGAACTGCTTCATCCATGGCTGAGTAGCCCTTTAAAGGTTGACATATTACTTCTTAAGCTTTTGTTTTGGTTCCAGATATCGAGCTCATGTTTTGTTTTGTTTTGTTTTGTTTTGTTTTGTTTAATTCCTTGTAACTAGATTCCCACTGTAAGTGATATATTGAGTGATTAGGTCCCTGGTTTGTTTTTTACATTCTAGTATGTTCCTTGATAGCATAATTTTTTTTTTAATATCAGGGTTTTTTTATAGCAGATTTTGTTTATTATGGTAAACATTCATTTATTTTTAATCATTAGAGGTTCAAACAAAGTTTTCTGAACTTCCTTAAGAGACTTCTGTTGATTACACCATAAAAGAGACACACTGCACATTCTGTTTATCCTCTTCTTCTGCCTGGGTAGAGTGAGAGAGATCCCCACCACTGAAGAAATTTGGTTCCAAAACCAAGCATAATAATAGACTAAGACACCAGAGTGAGGAGAGAGTCAAAGATCTAAGTACTTGGTATAGGATATGAGTTGCACTGATGACAGTTATTTATATTGCCAACCATTTTAAAACATAGCATATTAATAGAAATTAAAAGAATAGGAAGGCTGATAGATCAGGAGGTGATTGCTATTAAAAACATAATTTATTACTCACAATACCCAAGAGAAGGGGAATACCCAGACACAGGAGTCCGCATAAAGAAATCCCAGGGTTCATCCGGAAAAGGTCCAGGGAGAGAAAAAACTGTGGGCAAAAACGTTACTATGGTTTTCATGGGAAAGACAGTATGAAGCAAGGTAAGTGGAGTAGGATTGGTTACTTTTAATAATTTCATGAGCTTTGGGACATAAGGGCTGTTTCTAGTTGTCTGGTCCCTGGGTCCCTAATTACCTATAGGTAATTACCTTGTGGTAATAGGGTGGGTAGATAGTGCTCCCTATTGTGAAAATTCAATGAAGGAGGTTCGTAGTGTTGGAGCATTGGATTGTTTGGTTTGTATTTGAAAAATGTGATCACAGGCAAGTTTTTTACTATCTCTATAATTGACTAGCCCTGGGAAGAACAATCCCTCCAAGGTCTCAGATGTCAAAGGATCACAATACAGAAAATCAAAAAACACAGTTAACTCACCAACTAAATGACCACTGAGCTATGGAATGGTGGATTTTTTTTATTATTTGAAAATTAATTGTATTTGAATTAATGATCCTTTTAATTATAATCTGTACAACATTTCATTTTGATATTTGAGACTATTTTAGAAGAGAATATGACTTTTTATGAACAAACAATTACTGGGTAGATCCAGATTTTACTTTAAGAAGCACTAAAAATTGCAGTGAAGTATAATCATTCATTTAATAAACTTATAATGTGCAGCACCATTACAATGTTTGAACATGATATGCAAATTTTATGCTTTTAAAGATATATGAAATTGTTGATAATTGTATTACATAACAATTGCCATGAAGAGTGACCATTTTGCATAAATGCTTAAAGGTTTGAATGCATTAACTGAAACTTTAATCAGTATGTGGGCAATGAAAGAAAATAATGGTTTTGACCCTAGAAAATAGGTTATCATGAAGAATCTGTCCTTGTGGTGCCCAAATCTGACCCCTGACCTCTCAACTTTGACACAGGCCCCTTATCTCTGACCCCAGTCCTCTTCCCTGTTCTCAGGGGAGTTTTTCAGACAGTGCTATTGTCCCATGGTTGTTGTTGAGATGCTGCCAGGAAGCACAAATGCAAAAGAAAGTTAAAGCTCTATCATATCATAGAGGAAAGACCTTGTTCTGTGGTCTGAACTGCCACTGTACTTTGATTAAGTACCTCTCTTCAGACCCCACAATCTACATTACTCTTTATAACTTTCTATTTTAGGAATCCAGAGCTGACTCATCTAGGGATCAGACATCAGAGCCAATGCTCCCTAACACATGGATCTTTCCCGTGCCCTGTAAGACAGTTTATGTCCAAGGACTCCAATTATAGTTTTGTGTGCTCCACATCTTTCCCAGGATGGACCTAATTCAAACACCCCCTACATTTAACCTTTTGCTCATCCAGAATTTTAGAGATGCTTATTTAGACAGGAAACCTCGTGATCATTTGCAACCTTCCAGAACCCCATTTCCAGAAAGGCTATGCCTCTTACATATTCTTAAAGCCTGGAAAATATTATATTCTGCTTGAAACCACAGATTATACTTCAAAGGAATAGATTTTAAATTACACACAAAAAAGCAAAGAAAGCAAAATACATATACAACAATGAGTTTCAGACTCAGAGTCACTGAATTGGGTTTAAGTTCTAATGCATAGAATGAACAGACAAATCAATTGCCTACCCTAGATGAATTTTCCTCATCTATGAAATGGAAGAAAACAATGTAATAACCACGTAAGATAAAATGTGCTTGACTACAACTCACACTGTAAAGAGCTGGAGAAAAAGTACCCAGAGGGAAACACTCCAGTTTTCCATTTGGTTTTAAACTTTCCTTTAACAAAAAACTTGTAGCTAAATCTTGAAGGGGAAAGAGTTTCAATGTTTGTTTTTTAAGAGAATTGGGCAAGACTGGGGTCAAGGCCAATATTCATAATCAATCGTGGGTAGAAACAACTGTAAAGAAATAGATTACATGGTGAGGCCTTCAATAAGAGGCAAGGAGAGTGTATCTCTGCAGATGCTGGGAAGCAAGAAAGAGAAGAACAGGCAAGTGACAGAGTGAAGAGACACCAAGAGCTGTGTTTACCCAACAGTGCCACACAGGGAAGGTGAAGTTTTTACAGTAAAATATTTCAACAAGGGGTTGCATTAACAGTAAAAATTTTGCTTTTTGTTTACCTCATCTGTGTAGATAAATTTTCAAATTGCTGTGCTAAGCATTGTTTTGTTGTAAATTAAGTGAAGCAATCCCCTTATAAATATTTAAAAGAAATCACCATATTATGCCTTAATAGAACAGTATACATATTAAATACAATTTCTATATTCACAAATATAGAAAAAAATTTTTAAGAGTTGCCCCAAATCATTCATAACTATATAAGTGCTACAATAGCTTTAAATACATATTATCAATTTCTGGGACAAGAATTTCAATACAAAAAAAAAAAAACACAAATGGTATTTAAAACAGAAACATCATTCAACCAAAGAAATGAGTTACTTCAAAAAAGTAGGTTACCAAAATAGAAAGTTCACACGCAGACACACACACACACACACACACACACACAAATATCTTCATACACAATTATACAAACTATATATGTCTATATAAATAACTACATAAAGATATAGGTATCAATATTGCATGAATATCTAAGATAAAAATTATGAATTTGTCCAGTTGTATATTTACAATGCGATTTTCAAGAACAAATTTTTCTTTATAAAGAGCACTTAGATAGGTATAGAGCAATCTGCCTGAGAAAAGGCAGCAATAACTACAATTTTGGAGGGGGTACTGGGGGTTGAATTCAAGGATACTCTACCACTGAGCCACATCATCAGCTCTATGTTGTATTTTATTTAGAGAGAGGGTGTCACTGAGTTGTTGAGCACCTCACTTTTGCTGAGGCTGGCTTTTAACTTGCAATCCTCCTGCCTCAGCCTCCCAAGCTGCTGGGATTACATAAGTGCACCAACATGCCTGGCAATAACTACTCTTAAGACAATTTACAACCCATATTTTTTGATTCACTGAATATATAGTCTTGACAATATGCTGAGAAATTAGACACATATAAGTTTCTTCAAATAGGATGATTCTCTGAAACTAATTGCTAAGTCAAGTGTTTGTGTAATTGTTATAAACATTTCTTATAAATTAGTCATTTTTCTATGTTATAAAACCATATGGGACTTAAATTTTAGTTTTTTCCTCCTATGATTAGCAAATTATTTACCAAAACAAAACTCCAATCACTATATGCTATAATTAAATATTTGCATATGCTTTGAAGATAAAGCAATTCCAAAGAATTATGTTTGGAATAAGTTGAACAAATACAGTAAGTGATTGTCCAGATCTTCTAGGTAGAAATCTGCCTCTTTTCCATCCTGTAATATCAACTGTAATAAGTACCACCAATTTTAACCCTATCAGTTTTTAGTTGGCCTTTGTCACTTGTCTATTGTCTATTCACTTGTCTATATATTGATTCATTTCATCACCAAACAACTGTTATAAGTGCAAAATTATAGTGGCCAAAAAGCTGTCTAGTTGTGGTTTTTGTGTTTGTTTTTTTCCCCTCCAGTTAATTCACATTCTAAATAAGAAATACTATCAAATTGCTGATTAATTAAATTTGGGTATTCTCTACGAGGTTCATAAGGAAAGTGTAATAACAAAGCATTAAAATAAGACATCAATACTTAATTATTATTCTTGGTGTACAATCTTATGACCTATTGATATAGGAAACCATTCACATACTTAGGTGATGACATTGACTGAGGCAGATCAAGACCAGTGATAAGACTTCTTTGCCTGGTGGAAATTAAATGAGCCATCATTAGGCTAGACGCATCTTCCCTCCTATCTCCACCCTTCAAACTACTGATTCAAAAGAAAATGTTCATGTTAAGTTAAAAAAAAAATCACTTTTTCTTTCTGTTCTGCCAACCAGTTTTTTGTCTTTAAAGATCATATTTCAAAAGTAAAATTAAAATCTTTTAATGAGTTAAGGGGGGAATAAAGAACTTTTTTTGCCAAAGCAATCACTATATAAATTTGGAAGTCGTCCCAAAGAGGATTTCTCTGTATTAATTTTCTACTAATAGGAAAAACAGCTATAAAAAATATAAACAATTTACAAATCCATATCTGAAATATTGAATATATAGTTTAATTGCCAGATTTAAAGGTCAGTGCCAAATTAGCATAGCAAATATAATACAGCATAACTTGCTTAAAATTAAAAAAATTCTGAACCAAACTTTTCTTTTTGGTTTATTGATGCAGTGTAACTTTAAAACAGAGTCTTGAACTCCCGCTGTTAAAAATGCTTTTAGAAAGATGAAAGTGATTAGTTTCTGTAAATTGAATTCTGGCTTCATAAAGGTAATGTTGTCTACTTTTCTTTCTGTAAATGTCCTATAATAGCTGAAAGATAAAAAAAAAATCAGAGTTAGAATAGAGAATGGGGATTTATCTAAGGAATGGTGCAGGAAGGAAAGGAGAGAACATGCATTAGCCTGGAAGGTTAATTTCCATTTGGAAAAAAGAAAATGAATCATTAGTGAGTTTCCACCATGAGTCATATCATAATCTTATTTAATGTTCATGACAACTGTAAGAGAGAACATTTTCCCCCGTTTTACAGATGAAAGAATTAGGCTTAATAAAATGTCCAGAATTCCACAGTGTCTGAACTGGGAATGGACTTCACATCTCTGATTCTAGAGTCTGTGTCCATTCCTTTCTCTGTAAGAGATCAGGGGCCAGATAAAGAGATTATTCTGGAACATAGGAATTATCTGTGTGTGGACATCAGGAGATTTGGAACAAATTACAAAAGTGTGATTTATTTTTCAATGACTCAGCAACATTTTATTCCAAAATCGTTCTATTATTTCTTGGAAAAATCTTCATGTTTTGGTTTGCAAACTTTCTCAATGTAATCAGTGTTAAACCATGATGCACTTGTTTTAGTTTGGCCTTTTACTGATAAACTTTCCAAAGACATTTCAAATAACTCCTTACCCTAAATATAAATCGCTTGTCACAGTATGAGAAAATTCTGAGATATTAATGAGTTCATGCATGTAATGTCCTTTGACTTCCCTGAAATGAGGGGCAAAGTATAAAAGTGATGTTATTCTCTTTGTTTTCTTTTATTTAAAGTCTGGTCTAACTTGACTGAACATTTGTGGCTTGTTGATTCTGTTAGTCACCAGAAAAATGAAGCCACACTTCAATGCCCAATAAGAATAAAGGACAGTTAATGATTTAACTTCTACCTCCCGGCATCCATGAACAAAGATTTCAATGATGCTTTGATTTCCGTAGCTTTAGTGTGTGTGGATTGTTCCCACATAGAGATGTTAGATTTACTTAATAAGAATTCAGAAGTTATTAGTAAGAGCAGAGGAAATCGTCCTGACAAAATTTGAGAGCTACCTTTCAAGAATCCAAGAGGTAAAAAAGGGATAGGGTGGGGATAAAAGTAGTTGTTAATGGACCTAGCAATATTCCAAGTGCACATATTTAACATTTTAAAGCGCTGAAGATGTCATCAATTTGGTGACCTGGAAGGCAAGCTCACATGAAGAAATGTCTTTTCGACCAGACTGCTGTCTGCAAATGGACTGTAAATGCACTGGAGATTGTTTGTATCTGATATAATATTACTCGAAAAGCTAATCACAGAATTCATAATTAAAAGGAGCCTTTGGGTCAAAAATGAATTTTAAGTGAATATTTGGATCTGATAATTTATTTTTCACAACTTCTCCCAACCTCTTTGATCTTTTCACTTTGTGCTTTTTCACTAGGGTCATCAGCCTCTCACTTTCTGCTGGTTTCTTTCTGTCAACATTTAAACATGAGCAGCTTATCCATTACTGAAAACAACTTTTTTTGAAATTTTTTTTTGTTTTATATAAATTTTCAATATGCATGTGTCTAATTGCATAATGTAATGTTCTGCAAATAAGCAACTCATTCTATTATAAGCCTTATTTCTTGCATGATGATTGTGTCTATCTACATGTATCAGGTGTTTTTATACATACATGATTCTCAAATCTCTACTCCCAGACTGTTGTCTTGTCTAAAAATCCAATCGTATGTTCATCTACCTAAAGCACTTCACCTGAGTGTCTCACAGTACTCTGCTTGTGCAAAACTAACTCATCATCTTCCCCCTCCAATCTGTTTTTTCTTTGTCTTCTCAATCTCAACGAAATAAAGCCCCATCTACTTTATTTTCCAAGGCAGAAATCTAGAAGCTATCCTTTATTCCTCCCTTCTTCTTACTTCTAATATTTAGTTAATTACTGCATAATGCCAATTTTGTCTTCTGAATATTTCTTAGATCTATGCATTTCTCTCCCTCTCACTGTATCTGTTCCAGGCCATGTTGTCATTATCTGCCTTGATTACTGGAACTGCCTCCTAACCCTCCCATTCATGATGCACACTTGATCTAAAATAATGCTGTTAATTGAAGTATTGTCCACTCATTAACCTGCCAAAATATTTGTCTATTGCCCTTATAATAAACGATAATTATTTAACATAACTTGTAAGTACCTGTCTGCACATGTCCCTCTCCTTGACCAATTATTCTGTTGTGACACTGAGACATTCTCCATTCTTTGAAACTGCCACACTCTCATGTTCAAGAGTGTAGTTCCCCTCTCTGGGACACTCCTCCAACCTGAGAAAGACCTTAACATTCTTCAGATGTCAACTTCTTTCTGTTAAATATCCACTGGTTTGTCTAGACAACTTTAAGTTCTCCTGTGTGTATTGCTTCTAAGTTATTACTCATCAGACTTTAATTTGTATATTTGTATTTTTAACAGAGTTCATACTTTAAAAACAAAACTTGTCTCTTATTGATCTGATTCTATCCACAGTTTCTAATTCGGGACTTTGCAAGTAGTGAGTGTTAACAAAATTTGTATATAAATATATCCAAAATAAAAAGTATTATCATTTAAGCATGCAATTCTTTATTTGTTATTTGTATCTTTTCCTTTTATCATAGAAGACACATTCAGATCACTCTGGAGAACATGAGCAATTTATTGATCCACACCAGGACATTTTTGACAGCAAAGGGGTTAGTGAGTCTCCTGAAGGCAGACCAGAGAATGTGGTCACACTCCATGGGGAATGAGGAAATAAATAAATAAATAAATAAATAAATAAATAAATAAATAATAAAATGAATAAAGCACAAACATGTCTGCTTTTTCTGAGAGGGAGGGTGGACTATTGATCTGTAAATGTTAAGAACTATGCAACCTCAAACAAATATTAGCATATAGAAATGGAAATGCAGACCAATGTTATCACATCTTCTGATTTGTCATTAAAAAAATATAGGCAATCTTTATTTTCTGTCTTTATAATTATAATCTTTATAATTCTGAACTATCCAGTTTTAATGTTAATACCTCATCAAAACGTTTACAAAGCAGTTCTAAATATGGATAGAAGTTAAAATCAAAATATGTGATTGCGGCATAGGCCAAATACACAAAAATTCATTTGAATCCATTGTATGAGAACCTCAGGCATTGCTCCTTCAGTTTCTGAGGGGTGGGAATATTCAGAAACTCCTAGGCAAGAGTCCTTGCCATATAAGATAGCAGAACAGCACTCAAGAGGCCTGAAAACATCTTAATATTGCAAACACAATATGGCTACATCTAAATATCAGTCCTGATACAGGGATACTTCATGAAGCCCTCAGAGTATCTTTTTTATCTATTTCTGAAATGTTGTGGTTATTTTTATTTTCTTACTCACTCATTACACAGTCCTTCCCAAATTCTGTCTTTGTATGATTTGTCCTTCTATTAGAAAGTAGGTGTTCAAAATTTCATGTATCCTGTCTCCACTACAGAGTTTTACTAGTCAATTGATAAATAGGTGTCATTAGCTACCAGTGCCTAAATCATCAATTTGGTAAAAACAACTCAGGTCAAAAAGATTTAGTACCCACATCCACATCCCTATCCACAACTCCTGCCTCACAATTTGCCCAAAAGCAGTTTTGTCTAACATCCATAGTTCATGTTGCAAGCTGTGGCTTAATCTAGTAATAACTACATATGGAATGGTTTCATGATTAAGGATGGGATGAGTCAGTCTTCAAGCAGCTTGTGTTACTTATATTCTCCAAATGTATAAAAAACAGATTTACAAAAATGATTGTGCTAAAGATGTAATTAAAGAATGAAATGCAAAGAAACATTGAGATCATCTAGGCCAGCCTCTTTCTTTTACAGATGAGGAAACTTCACCCTTGGGAAGGAAAGCAAATTCCTGAAGTTCATATGACTTGCAAGACATTGTGTTCATGTCCTTGAATACTATGAGACTTGGTGAGTAACAGAAATCTTGGGGTTCTGTGAATGGTGACAAAGATTATACAATTTGTGGGAGGGCTGTGAGGGAGTTTAGCTGTTTCCAAAGAGAAGTTTTTTTTTTTTTTTTTTTTTTTTTTTTGCAAAGAGGTAAAGTAAACTGTGGAGACCTCACCACAAAGCAGGGGCAAAGTTCTTGCTAAAGCATTAAAATCTCCATAGTCATCTGAAGAACAAGGTGGCATTCACAGGGAAAGGCCACTGACCCACTGGGTACTTAAGATATTTCAATCTTAATTTTGTTCCTTCATTTCTATCAAATTCTAAGTTTTCTCCTGGGGTCACTGACCTCCTCCCCAATTCTCATTTTCTCCTTTTAACTCTCCTGTTTCCATTTTCTCCTTGATGACTTTGATTCCTTGCTCTCCTTCCCCATGATGTTCCAAAGAAATGTTCTTTTTTTCTTAAATTTCTTCATTTATCCTCACTCCAACTGAAACCTAGATTTTCCTGTGGCAGAACACTTTCCTCACAAACTTCCAATGAGCCATTTTTATTCTCCTTCCTTCCTCCTGTTTCCTCACTGAATCACCAAAAACCCAGGTCACTCTTGACTTAATCCTGTACCCCCGTCCTCTCTGTCATAAAGATTCTGTTTCAAAAAAGGGCCTATCTCTCTTTTTCATGCATTTAGAGCTTCTGACACAAGCTGTTATAATTGACTCTTGAATGATCTGATCCCTCTTTCTCCTTCCCATTCAGCCCATTCTCAATATGACCACAAGTTTTCTTTATTTTTTTAATTTTATTTTTATAATTTTTAATATGTACAACTCATAGTGCATGTATTTAGCATATTTTTACATACAACTGTTTGTATACAAAGTATATTTGTTCAATTCAGGTCTTCAATCATGCATTTAGGAAAATGATATCCGTCTCATTCAACCACCTTTTCTTTTTTTTTTCTTTTCTCCTCCCTCCCTCCCCCCTTGCTCCCTCTCTTACCCTCCCTTCCCTTTGACCATTCTAGTGTTCCTCTAATCCTCCTATGTACCCCCATCCAACAATACTATGAACTAGCCTCCTTATATCAGAGAAAACATTTGGTACATGGATTTTTGAGACTGACTAACTTCACTTAGCATTATGTCTTCCAACTTCATCCATTTACCTGCAAATGCCATTAATTTATTTTCTTTTATTGCTGAGTAAAATTCCATTGTGCGTATATACCACATTTTCTTAATCCACTCATTTACTGAGGGACATCTAGGTTGGTTCCACAACCTAGCTATTGTGAACTGCACAGCTACAAACATTGAGATAGCTGTGTCACTGTAATATGCTGTTTTTAAGTTCTTTGGGAATAGACCCAGGAGAGGGATGGCTGGGTCATAGGGTGGTTCCATTCCCAGTTTTCCAAGAAATCTCCATACTGCTTTCCATAACGGTTGCACCATTTTGCAGTCCCACCAGCAATGTATGAGTGTGCCTTTTTTCCCCACATCCTCTCCAACATTTATTGTTGCTTGTGTTCTTGATAGCTGCCATTCTGACTGGAGTGAAATGATAATGTCACAGCAGCATGTGAGTTCCATCAATTTAAAGATAAAATGAAAATCCCTTTGCATTAAAAATGCTTTGAGCTAGTAAAACATAAGCAAGCAGTGGAAGAGGAGAGCAATCACAGTGAGGAAGAGTATGGAGAAGAGAAATAGGAGAAATAAGCAGCCTGAATATTCCTAGATACAAAAAAAAATCTATAGTTTGGAATAGTCATAAAGTAGATTATAATGTAACCACTGAAGAATGTTGATAAAATCTCTATTACCAAAATGGATGAGCTCACACTAGCTTAACTCAACTGATTGTAACTAAAATCTCCAGACAAAAATGTAGAAGGTAATTATCTGATGACTCTGAATAGTATACAAAAGCAGGCACAGTGGAGAGGGAAATTCAAAGCTGAAGGGAGGAACTGATATAAGTATGAATTTCTTGTGATTTCTTCTCTTTTGTTTCATTTTATAGACCTGAGATTGAACTTCAACTGAAAGTGAACTTCGGTCACAGAAATATGGTGGTGGCATGGACACCTAAGACTCCAGAAATAAACTAAAATTATGTATTTATTTATAAATTTATTTATTTATTTACTTTGCCTCTTTGCAAATTCGGCAAAAGGTCTCCTGAAAGATTAAACATAGAGGGAGATATAGTAGAAAATGGTTAATAAAGGAATTCCCTAATTCAATCTATGAATCAGAAATTTTTCTGAGCATATCTCTGAGCATTGAATGCATGGGAAGACCCAAAGTAACACAGAAAATGTTTTCAGAATTGAATTACAATCTAAAAGTGCCATTCAAGTTTCTGACTTAACCTTTGGTAGCAAAAGAGAGGCAAAGAACCAAAGCAATTTAGCAAAGGTTTGGAAACTAAATAATAAAACCACTATCAAAAACTCATGATGATGCCAGGTATATTAGTACATGCCTATAATCCCAGCAACTCAGGAAGCTGAGGAAGGAAGATCGCAAGTTTGAGGCCAACCTCAGTAAATTAGCAAGGCCTTAAGGAACTTAGAGAGAACCTGTCTCAAAATTAAAAAAATATAAAAGGGTAAAGGTGTAGCACAATGGTAAAGTGTCCCTGGGTTCAATCCCTAGTACAACAACAACAACAACAACAACAAAAAAAAAAAAGTGATAAAAAATGTGATAAAGGTCTCTATAGGTTAAAAGGTCTCTATAGATTAAATAATTTTAGTTTATTTCTGGAGTCTTAGGCGTCCATGCCACCACCATATTTCTGTGACTGAAGTTCACTTTCAGTTGAAGTTCACTCTCAGGTATATAAAATGAAACAAAAGAGAAGAAATCACAAGAAATTCATACTTATATCAGTTCCTCCCTTCAGCTTTGAACTTCCCTCTCCACTGTGCTGATAAAACAACATAATCAAGAACATTGTCAACAAGATTTTAATGGAAACAAATGTCTGAATTGTGCAGTATATAATCCAAAAATAATAAGTATAAAAAGTCTAAAAATTTAGAAAACTATGATGAATTGTCAAGGAAAAATACAACCAACACATACTAACCACAAATCAACCCAAATGTTAGAATTATGCAGAATAATTTTACAGTAGAAAATATAACTTGATTAATTAGCTAAAATTAAACATTCTTGATATAGATGGGGAAAATGTAGTATTCAGTAATTAAGGACTATTTAAAAGTGAAAATTTTAGAAAAAGAAAACACAACATACAAAAGTTTCAAAATGAACTGGTGAGTTCATAAGTTGAATAGAGGAAATAAATGAAAGAGTCTGGTAACTGAGAGACAATATCTAGTTAAGAAACCAAGAGAAACACATTAAAACTAAATAGTAGAAATTAGGTACTTGTGGAAAAATACCAAAAATTCTAACATTCTTGTCACTGGAGTCCTATAAGAAAAATAAAAGGAATATGGCACAGAATGTAATACTTGAAGAAATTCTCAAACTGAAATGTTACAAGATTGATGAAAGATATAGATTGACAGATATAGACTGACTCTAGTATAAGCTCAAAGATAATCAGCCATGTCATGACTCTAGTATAAGCTCAAAGATAATCAGCCATGTCAAGATCAAACTAGTAAATAAACAAACACAGCCAAAAAAAATTTCCAAGTGAACAATTACTACCTCCACTTTATATTTCATTGTAGATGTGGAGGTGACAAAGAAGCATTCATCAAAAGTAGATGTGATACCAACGTGGGAAATATGCCCCCCAAAATATTCTTTCCATTAGAGTGGCATTTAGATTCTAGAGTTCCCAGCATGGCTTTCTCCTTTCTTAACAGATGCTGGAATGAAAAAGACCTTCTTTATTACAAATTTCTTGGAAAGGTTTGTGCTGGTCATCTCAAAACATGTGCTTTCCCAGGAAATAATGATTTCAGAATGATAAATAGATATTTCATTTGGATTTCAGATGATTTTGTCTAACTCACACATAGTTTTATTGTGTTTTATTAAGAAACAATATGTTGGAATCCAGTTTCATATACATGTGATTTTTAAAAAGTTTCCTTTTGGATACTCAAAAAAGAAAGTCAATAAGAAGATTAACAGTAAGCATATTGAGTGAAAATTTATTAAAGTACATTTATTCTTTTTTTTTATAATTTTTAATATGTACAACTCATAGTGCATATATTTAGTATCTTTTTACATACAACTGTTTGTATACAAAGTATATTCGTACAATTTAGGTCTTCAATCATGCATTAAGGAAAATGATATCTGTCTCATTCAACCACCTTTTTTTTCCCCCCTCCCTCCCCTCTTGCTCCCTCCCTTACCCTCCCTTCCCTTGACCATTCTAGTGTTCCTCTAATCCTCCTATGTACCCCATCCAACAATACTTTGAAATAGCCTCCTTATATAAGAGAGAACATTTGGTACTTGGATTTTTGAGACTGACTAACTTCACTTAGCATTATGTCTTCCAACTTCATCCATTTACCTGCAAATGCCATTAATTTATTTTCTTTTATTGCTGAGTAAAATTCCATTGTGCGTATATACCACATTTTCTTGATCCACTCATTTACTGAGGGACATCTAGGTTGATTCCACAACCTAGCTATTGTGAATTGTGCAGCTACAAACATTGAGATAGCTGTGTCACTGTAATTTGCTGTTTTTAAGTCCTTTGGGAATAGACCCAAGAGTGGGATGGCTGGGTCATAGGATGGTTCCATTCCCAGTTTTCCAAGAAATCTCCATACTGCTTTCCATAACGGTTGCACCATTTTGCAGTCCCACCAGCAATGTATGAGTGTGCCTTTTTCTCCACATCCTCTCCAACATTTATTGTTGCTTGTGTTCTTGATGGCTGCCATTCTGACTGGAGTGAAGTGAAATCTTAGAGTAGTTTTGATTTGCATTTCTCTAATTGCCAGCGATGTTGAACATTTTTTCATGTATTTGTTGATTAATCGTGTATCTTCTTCTGAGAGGTGTCTTCTCAATTCCTTAGCCCATTTATTGATTGGGTTATTTGTTTTTTTAGTGTAAAGTTTTTTGAGTTCTTTATATATTCTAGAGATTAGTGCTCTATCTGATGTGCATGTATTAAATATTTGTTCCCAATTAGTTGGCTCTCTATTCACCTCACTGATTGTTTCTTTTGCTGAAAAGAAGCTTTTTAGTTTAAATCTATCCCATTCATTAATTCTTGGTAGTAATTCTTGCGCTACAGGATTCTTATTAAGGAACTTGTGGCCTAATCCAACATGTTGGAAATTGGAGCTTACTTTTTCTTCTATTAGGTGTATTGTCTCTGATCTAATTCCTAGGTCTTTGATCCACTTTGAATTGAGTTTTGTGCATGGTGAGAGATAAAGGTTTAATTTCATTTTGTTGCATATGGATTTCCAGTTTTCCCAGCACCATTTGTTGAAGAGGCTATCCTTTCTCCACTGTACATTTTTGGCACCTTTGTCTAATATAAGATAGCTGTAATTAAATGTATTAGTCTCTGTATCCTCAATTCTGTACCATTGGTCCACCAGTCTGTTTTGGTGCCAATACCATGCTGTTTTTGTTACTATTGCTCTATAGTATAATTTAAAGTCTGGTATGGTGATGCCCCCTGCTTCACTTTTCTTGCTCAGGATTGCTTTGGCTATTCTGGGTCTCTTATTTTTCCAGATGAATTTCATGACTGCTATTTCTATTTCTTTGAAGAATGACATTGGGATTTTGATAGGAATTGCATTAAATCTGTATAATGCTTTTGGTAGTATGGACATTTTGACAATATTAATTCTACCTATCCAAGAGCAAGGTAGGTCTTTCCATCTTCTGAGTTCATCTATAATTTCTTTCTATAGTGTTCTATAATTTTCGTTATACAGGTCTTTCACCTCTTTCGTTAGGTTGATTCCCAGGTATTTTATTTTTTTTGATGCTATTGCAAATGGGGTATTTTTCATCATTTCCCTTTCAGAGTCTTTGTCGCTGATGTACACAAATGCCTTTGACTTATGTGTATTGATTTTGTATCCTGCAACTTTGCCAAATTCGTTTACTAGTTGTAAAAGTTTTCTGGTAGAGTTTTTTGGGTCTTCTAGGTAAATTATCATGTCATCAGCAAATAGTGCTAATTTGAGCTCTTCTTTTCCTATCTTGATCCCTTTAATTTCTTTCGTCTGTCTAATTGCTCTGGCCAGAGTTTCCAGTACTATGTTAAATAGCAGTGGTGAAAGGGGACATCCCTGTCTTGTTCCAGTTTTTAGAGGGAATGCTTTCAATTTTTCTCCATTTAAGATAATGTTAGCTCGGGGCCTTGCATAAATAGCTTTTATTATGTTAAGATATGTTCCTGATATTCCTAGTTTTTCTAGTGTTTTGAACATAAAGGGGTGTTGTATTTTGTCAAATGCTTTTTCTGCGTCAATTGAGATGATCATATGATTTTTGTCTTTAAGTCTATTGATGTGATGTATTATGTTTATTGATTTCCGAATATTGAACCAGCCTTGCATCCCTGGGATAAACCCCACTTGATCGTGGTGCACTATCTTTTTGATATGTTTTTGTATCCGATTTGCCAGGATTTTGTTGAGGATTTTTGCATCTATGTTCATTAAAGATATGGGCCTGAAGTTTTCTTTTTTGGATGTGTCTTTGCCTGGCTTTGGAATTAATGTAATATTGGCCTCATAGAAAGAGTCTGGAAGAGCTCCCTCTTTTTCTATTTCTTGAAATAGTTTGAAGAGCATTGGTATTAGTTCTTCTTTGAAAGTCTTATAGAACTCGGCTGTAAACCCATCAGGTCCTGGACTTTTCCTTGTTGGTAGCTTTTTGATGACATCTTCTATTTCTTCGCTTGTAATTGATCTATTTAAATTATGTATAGCCTCCACATCCAGTTTAGGCAAATCATATGACTCTAGAAATCTGTCAATGCATTCAGTATTTTCTATTTTATTAGAGTACAAGTTTTCAAAGTAATTTCTAATTATATTCTGTATATCTGAGGTGTTTGTTGTGATATTCCCTTTTTCATCACGAATGTTAGTAATTTGAGTTTTTTCTCGTCTTCTTTTCGTTAGCATTGCTAAGGGTCTCTCAATTTTGTTTATTTTTTCAAAGAACCAACTTTTAGTTTTGTCAATTCTTTGAATTGTTTCCTTAGTCTCAATTTCATTAATTTCTGCTCTGATTTTAATTATTTCCTGTCTTCTACTGCTCTTGGTGTTGGTCTGTTCTTCTTTTTCTAATGCTTTGAGGTGTGATGTTAAGTCATTTATTTGTTGGTTTTTTTTCCTCTTAAGGAATGAACTCAGTGCAATGAATTTTCCTCTTACTACTGCCTTCATAGTGTCCCAGAGATTTCTATATGATGTATCTGTGTTCACATTTACCTCTAGGAATTTTTTGATCTCCTCTTTGATGTCTTCTTCAACACCTTGTTCATTCAGTAGCATGTTGTTTAGCTTCCAGTTGATGGAGTAGTTTTTCTTATTCCTTGTTTTGTCGTTGATTTCCAGTTTCATCCCTTTATGGTCCGATAGCATGCAGGGTAGTATCTCTATTTTTTTTATATTTGCTGAGAGTTGCCTTGTGACATAATATATGGTCTATTTTGGAGAAGGAGCCATGTGCTGCTGAGAAAAATGTGTATTCATTTACTGAGGGATGAAATATTCTATATATGTCTGTTAGGTCTAAATTGTTAATTGTTTTGAGGAGGCTTAAAGTTTCTTTGTTTAGCTTTTGTTTGGATGATCTATCCATTGGTGAGAGAGGTGTGTTGAAGTCCCCTAGAATAACTGTGTTGTGGTCTATTTTACTCTTGAACTTAAGAAGCGTTTGTTTGATGAATGTAGGTGCTCCATTATTTGGGGCATACAGATTTATGATTGTTATATCCTGTTGATGGATGGTTTCCTTAAGTAATAAGAAATATCCATCTTTGTCCCTCTTGATTAATTTTGGTTTGAAGTCTACCTTATTTGATATGAGAATGGAAACCCCTGCTTGCTTCCGCCGGCCATGTGAGTGATAAGACTTTTCCCAGCCTTTCACTTTCAGTCTGTTGATGTCTTTTTCTATGAGGTGTGTTTCTTGGAGACAGCAAATTTTTGGGTCATTTCTTTTAATCCATTCTGATAATCTGTGTCTTTTGATTGGCGAGTTTAGGCCATTAACATTCAGGGTTATTATTGAGATGTGATTTTTATTCCCATCCATTTTTATTTGACTTATGGTCTTTAGCTTGATTTGGTTTCTCTTCTGGTTGGTATTTCCTTTAGTTTAATATCTCCCTTTGTTGATTTTCGTTATCATCTTTCTCTTCTTCTTCATGAAAAATGTTGCCCAGGATGTTCAGAAGTGCTGGCTTTCGAGTTGAGAAATCTTTTAACTTTTGCTTGTCGTGGAAGGTTTTTATTTCATCTTCGAATCTAAAGCTCAATTTTGCTGGATATAAGATTCTTGGTTGACATCCCTTTTCTTTCAGAGCTTGAAATATGCTATTCCAGGATCTTCTTGCTTTTAAGGTCTGGGTTGAAAAATCTGAACATAATCTGATTGGTTTCCCCCTATATGTAATTTGCTTCCTTTCTCTTGTGGCTTTTAGTATTCTCTCCTTGCTCAGTGTATTAGGCATTTTCATTATAATGTGTCTAGGTGTGGCTCTGTTGAGATTTTGTTTGTTTGGTGTTCGGTATGCCTCTTGAACTTGGTTTTCCATTTCATTCCTCAAGCTTGGAAAATTTTCTGTAATTATTTCATTAAATAGATTACTCATTCCTTTGGCTTGAAACTCTGCCCCTTCCTCTACGCCAATCACTCTTAAGTTTGGTCTTTTTATGCTGTCCCATAATTCCTGGATGTTATGTTCATGATTATTAACAAGTTTTGCTGTATGGTTTAAATTCTTCTCTAAGACATATATTTTGTCTTCATTGTCTGAGGTTCTATCTTCCAGATGGTCTATTCTGTTGGAGATGTTTTCAATTGAGCTTTTATTTTGGTTTATTGCTTCTTTCATTTCTGGAATTTCTGTTTGGATTCTCTTTAGAGCCTCTATTTCCCTATTGAAGTAATCTTTTACTTCCTGTATTTGTTTTTGGAGTTCTTTGTCAAAATGATCTTTTGCCTCCTGTACCTGCTCCCTCATCTCATTTTTGAGTTCATTCTTAAGTTCCATAAACATTTGGCATATGTAATTTCTAAATTCCATCTCTGGCATTTGACCAACTGTGCTTGCCATGACATCTGCCGATGAGGTATCTTGATTTGTTTGTGTCATTTTCTTTCCTTGTTTTTTCATGTTGCTTGTATGTCTATTCTTCCTGCACTGTGGGACCTTAACTGTTTCGATTTTACCTTAAAGCCTTATGTTGTTCCTGTAGTACAATGCTATCAGATCACCTTATAATTCCTTTATACTTTTAAAACCTAACACTTTCTATTCAGAAAATCCAAGTTTGGTCACAATGTACAGATTTTGTTATCCCAGATATTATTTCCAATTTACTCTGTACGTTTCTGATAGGGTTTTATAGCTTCAAGTATTGGATACAGAGGTGTTATGTTTAGGAAGAAGGAAGTGTCTTGAATTGTTCTTTCTTGGAAAGTATGAAAAGAGATATCTATTGAAATGGTTTAGTGGAAGTGGTTTAGTATCAGTAGACGATGGAAGAAAGAGAATGGGGTTGACAATTAGGTAAAAAGATCAATTTATATATATAGTAAGTTGGAAAGAAAAAAAAAATGATAAAGAGTAGGAATTGGTGTAAGAGAGAGGAGAGAGAGAATCAAGGAAATAGAGAGTAAACTATATATAACACCACTTTGCTACCCAGTTCAATTGCGCCGGTTCTAGAAATCCCAAGTTTCGCGTATAACTTGTTTTTGGCTCTGTTTAGTATGCACTGGCAGGATGTAAACATGAAAGATGAAGGAGGAAGAAAAGATACAAGGGTGAGAAGGAGTAAAAGAATGAAAGAAAAAAGGGAGCGGAAGCAGATAAACACACTAACAATCAATGCGGAAGGAAAAAAAAAAAAAAAAAAAAAAAAGCAGAACAAAACAAAGCCAAAAAAAGAAAAGGAAAAATAAACAAACAAACATACAAACAACAACAACAAAAAAAACCCCTCCCTGCAATCCAGAAAATCAAGCAGACCAATAAAAAGAAAGGGAAAAAAAAAAAAAAAAGTCAAACCCCAAGTCTCAGACAAAACGGGCCCTGGGAAGCCCCCCTCTTTTTTTCCTTTCCAGTTCAAACCAATTGCTATTGGATCACAGTCTGTGATCCTGTCAGTGAAATCAAGGCTGCATCCTAGGCCAGCGGCTGCACGGTTCAGTGAAGGAGTGGCCCAGGGGGACTGTGTGTGTCAGCAGATGAATGGCGCCGGGAAGGGGGATCTTCCAGAAGGCACCCCCTCCCCAAGCCCACCCACAGTTGCAGTCCCCTGTGGCCGCTGTGCCAGCCTCAGAAACGCCTTCCCCTGCTGACCAACCAAGTCTCACCCAATTGTGCGTTGTCTTCAGAGAGCTGGAGAGTCCCTGGGTGGATGCAGCAGTCGCTCTCCGTCTCCTCCCCTTTGTCAGGACCAGTCCCTGCAGCTTTCAAAGATGGCGGCGCTCTCCTTCCAGTCAACAGCAGCTCCGCAGACTCCCAGACTCCCGTATCCTTGCCGATCGCACCGGGAAGCCACACCGAGGGTCGCGTCAGGCGGAGTGTGGATTCGAACTGGTGTGTGGACCTGCGGTCTCCCGTGGCTCCCCAGCACCAATCCCGCCGGCTGTTATCGCTGGTTTTTATCGCCGGTTTCACGCTAGTGTGCAGTGAGTTTGGCTGGGGTTGCAGCAGTAGCGCGGTCTCCTCACACTGACCTTGTTTCGCATGGCCTGTGCACCGCCCAGGCGGTTTTGCAGGAGCCTCGCGGCTCCAGCCGCTGCAGACAGCTTGTCTCTTTCTCTCTCTGGTAGTGGTAATCAAACCATCCAGGATATCGGTATTTTCAGTCCATATATATATAATGAAAGGCAATTTATCTGCTTTGTTGGATTCTTTTCTACGGAACTGTCCTGAAGTGCGGCTTCCTCTAATCCGCCATCTTGGATCTCTAAAGTACATTTATTCTTAAAAGGCATTGAATTTTAACATTTAGAGCAGAATTACAATTATATCTTTATTATGCTGTTATCATCAAAATATGATAAATGGATATTTCATAATAACTAACATTCTCTAAAAGTCTCAAACTCAGTATTTCTTCAAAAGAAATGTGCAATTTGTTGCACTTTGGTTTCTTCTTTTTACTATTGGCTTATTAATTATATCTATGTTTCTAATGGTTGCTCTATAATTTTCTTTACATGTTTCATGTTTCATGATCTACATTAAAAAAATCAGTCAACATCATGAATATTTCCTCCACCATGTTCATTTTTTTGGCTTTTATCATATATTTTATTTCCTCAGATATTATAGTTATTATTTTATACAAAATAAATATCTGTTAAAGAAATTAAAAATGAGAAAACATATCTTTTGTACGTATCCACATATTTAAAATTTCCAGTGTACTTCATTCCTCTGTATCAAATTTCTATCTGGTATCATTATTTTTTTTAACCTGAAGTTAATAGCAGTGCAGGTCTTCTGGTGATTAATTCTCTCTTTACTAGTCTTTCATTTTTTGCAGAATACTGTGTTGACAGATTATTTTTATTTCAGGATTTTCAAGACGACATTATCTTGTCTTCTAGCTTGTAAAATTTCTGGCAAGATATTTAGTTTGTTCATCTGTTTTTAATGTGTCTTTTTCTATGGCTGTCTTGTAGACTTTTTCTTTGTCTCTTGTTTTCAGCAATTGGATTATAAAGTTTGGTGTGGTTTTCTTCTGTTTGGGTTCATTGAGATTTTTCCATCTGAGGGCTCATTATTTTCATCAAATTTTAAGCATTTTTGGCCACTTTTTTCCTTCAATTAAATTAAACTTTTTATTTTTTCCCCCACTGTTTATCTATGCATGTTTTTTCATTCAATTTTTCTTTTTTCTTTTTTTTTTTTTTAATTTTTTTATTATTTATTTACTTATTCATCATGCACAAGTATAGTATCTTTTTACATACAACTGCTTGTATACAAAGTATATAAGTACCATTCAGATCTTCAATCATGCATTTAGGATAATGATATCCATCTCATTCAGTGATACCACACCTTACCATTGATTTATATTCACTGACATTTTGGCCCTTTACATTTTTATTATGAGTCAGGGTCTCACAAAGTTTAAGGCTGACCTCAAACTTGTAATTCTCCTGCATCAGCCTTCTGAGTATCTGGGATTACAGGCATGCTCCATTTCACCCAGCTCTGTGTTATTTTGAACAGTATCTGTTGCTATGTCTTCAAATTCATTGATCTTTTGTTCTGCAGTGTCTAATCTCTTGCTAATCCCATCTATTAAGTGCTGAATTGTGTCAGCCTCAAAATTCATAAGATGAAATGTTAACTCTCAATATTTCAGAGAGTGATTTATTTGAAGTTAGGGTCTTTAAAGAGGTAATTGATGTTAAATGAAGGTTTTGGTATTAATCCAATATGACTGGTATTCTTATAAAAAGTGAAGATTAGGACCTAGGATTAGAACCATGAAATAATACTGCAGAAGACAACCATATACAAATAAAAAAGAGAATGGTCAAAGAAGAAAACCAATTCTTCTGACAACTTGAATACAGACTTCTAGCCTCAATGATCATAAGAAAATAAATTTCTTTTGATTAAGCCACCCAGCCTGTGGTACCCTAGAAAATTAATATGCCATCTTATCTAAATTTTTTATTCTATCATATGTGTTGCTCTGGGTCTATGTCTATGAATTGATGTATCTCATTGTAGATCATATTTTCCTGCTTATTTATATGTCTGCTAAAATTTTATTGAATAAACATATATTTTAAATAATACATGTTTTTGGTATTGGATTTTGTTGTATTTCTGCAATGTTTGACTTTATTGCTGCATGCTGTTAAATTATTTGGAATCAGTTGGGGTCTTTTTTAAGTTCGCTTATAAGGTTTTTTAGGTCAAGTCCAATATAGGTTTTAGTCTAGAATCTATTAGTGCTATAAGACAATATCTTTTGACAACCTACCAAATAGTCCATGTATTAAGATATCTTTCTATTTTGCTGCTAGAATCACAAACTCTATTCAGCCCCATGTGAGCTCCAGGAGTTACTGTTTTCTGGTGTTTCTTCCCCAGCTCGGGTACTCTCTTTCTCATACATGTTCAGATTAGCTTTCAAAGACTTAGAAGGACTATACTACAAATATCTGAAACTCTGTGTTTCTGAAACTCATTTCTTTCTGGTACCTTGCTGGTAAATTCTGATCACCTTGACCCTCTCAAACTGTGACTTAAATCTCATAAAAACAGTGAGCCCTCCAGGTTCTGTTTAGGTTCCCCATTCCTGCAGGAAATTACCCCCAGATAGTAAAAAAGGATTCATAAGGTACACTGACTTCATTGAATCCTAAAAGAAAAGAACCCTTTTCTTTTAGGATTCACAGTCATGTGTGGTCTGTGGTTCAATGACTGACATTTATTGTTTCATTTATTTTGTCCAATATTCTATCTGTTTAAATACAGAGGGGATATCTGTTTCCTGTTATTGTATTATGATTAGAAGAGGAAGTCTACACTTTCATTCTTAATATTTTTTATCATTATATTAAAATCCAACTCTATTATAGCAGTTATATAATATTCCATTCAATTAATATCATGAATCTATGAACAAGGCCCATATTAAAGGACATTTATCTTACAGCCACTATTTTGCCATCAAAAATCTTGATGCCTTCAATAGATAAATGGATAAAGGAAATGCCATATATATTTTTGAAGAATGAAATTATGGCATTTTCTGGTAAATGAATGGAGTTGGACAGTATCATGAGAAGCTAGATAAGCCAATGCCAAAAGACCAAAGGCTGAATGTTTTCTCTTATATGTAGATATTTACTCACAATAAGGTGGGGTGTGGTGCTAGGAAGAACAAAGTTACTTTAGGTAGAGAAAAATGAAGGGAGGGGAGGGGATATGGGGATAGAAAGGATAGTAGAATTATACCCCATTTATGTATGATATATCAAAGTGCATAAATGCATTCTACCATCATGTAAAACTAATTAAAATAAATACAAAAATTTATAAAGTAAAAACAATTGATGCAAAAAGCATCTTATACTTACAACACAGAATAAGTTTGTGAGATTTTATTGACCAAATTTCTAGAATAAAATTTTTTGGATCAAAAGGTATAAATATTTTAAACAGTCGTGTGCTGGTTAACAACAGAAGCACATTCTGAGAAATGCATCATGAGGGATTTCATTGTTGTGTGAACATCACAGTGTAATTACACAAACCTAGATGGTACAGCCTATTGTACACCTATGTTTTATGCTATAACTGATTGTGCCCAGGCTATGAACTTATAAAGCATGTTATTATACTGAATAATATAAGAAACTGTAATATAATGGTAAGTATTTATGTACCTAAACATACCTAAATACAGAAAAAACTGCAGTAAAAATGTGGTGTAAAAGTTTAAAAATGGCTTATCTGTAGAGGGCACTTACCAAGCACAGAGCTTACAAGACTAGAAGTTGCTCTGAGTGAGTCAATGAGGGAGTGGTGAGGGAAAGATAAGGCCTGGGGCACCACTGCTGTCAAATTTATAAAGACTGTACACTTAGGCTATACTAAATTTATTTAATTTTTTTCACTTTTAATTGTTGCCGCCTGAAGCGCTCGGAGCACCGGAGCCGCGGGAAGAACTTCAGAAGCAAACTGGAGACAAACAGCTTTTTATTCTGATAACTTTTCTCTCTGGTTCTAACAACTAACTCACGCCAAACACACCACTAAAATGGCGCTGACCCGATCAGCAATTTCGGCCAAGTCACTCCAGATCCCGCAACAAAATCCCGTGAGACTACGGGTGGCGACAATGGCCAAATCTCCACGGCTCATAGTCAACTGCAATTCAAGCCAATCCCCAAACAGGGCTCCTGCATTTCCCCCTTTTTGTTTTAAAAGAGGTAATGCTCTAGGACGTCTATGTGCAACCAACATTCTTACCCGTCATCGGATAATCAAGGCTGTGCCCTTGACTCCTGTCTTAGGTTGATATGTCGGCCACATGAGACTGTCCCGTGCGACTGTGCCTGTCTTAGGTTGTCCCCCTCTGGGGATCTTACCCGTCATTGGCTAACCAGCCATCCAATGGAGCCCTTTAGGATCGACTATATATGATGACTAACAGCCGTCCAATTGTGAGGAGATGTTGCGGCTTTAAGGCGACAAGCCTTTTGGTGATGAGCCAAATTGCATAGCATATCAAATTGTTTAAACAAATCAGCTGCCCTAAGTTCCAACAAGTAACACACTGAATTCTCTAGACAAATACCCGCAAGGCATTGTCCCGTAAAGTCCCAAACAATGAAAGATCAAAATGTCCATTTGTTGTAACATGTTGATGTAGGAGGCCCCACTGTTGGTGAGGTTGTTTGATGTTTGAGCAGCAGGGATGCTTGCGGCGGCCGCGATCCCTGCAGCTGTAGCAGCAGACGTCTTTTTTATGTTTAGACAATGCCACCGGCAAATCTTCAGGGCCCGCTACCTAGAAACTCAAGCATCAATTATTAAAGGAAAGGCAGTGCTATTGCAGCACTGAGTCAAGAGGCGAGTTGTCAAACTACAAAATAGAATAATTAGATTAGAAAATTAAAGTTGATTTTTGTTCACACACATCGCTGGTTGAGCTTCTACAAACATAAGTTGGAAAAATATCATATTTAGAACAAAACAAAGAAAGACTGAGGGTAATTACTGCATTAAAGATAGATTAAAGAAAAGGTAAAGGCACTTTAGAGAAATAATTTGTTAGCTGGAACCCTTGAGTCTCTGTATACAGAGCAATCTTTTACCTGTTGAGATAATTGAAATTAATGAGCTATTAAACAAATGAAGTTAATAACAAATAAACAATCTTAAGTCAAAACACCAAAATATCAGGTTATATAGCACTAGTCATATTGTTTGCTAAAGAGAAGTCCCAGGGACACCTATAAATCAAAATTGAAAGTACCTTCATTTATAAAATTATTTACCTAAATTGAATACTCTAAACCTAAAATGAATTAAAGTTATTTGGATCCATATATATATATTTTTTTTCTTTTTCATAAGCGCTTTGTTCTATGTGACGTCACACTGGACAAACAAACATACAAACATATATTTGTGACGTCACATTAACATGAAATATAGACAAATGTACAGACATAAAGACATGTATAAAAAGAAAAAAAAATACAATTGTGTGCACACTAAAGAGAGATCTCCTCCTCCCGGCCGGGAGAAATGACACTTAAGTTGTGAAATATTTTGAAGGACTCTTTTGAGGGAATCATTCTATACCTTCATCTTGGTCCTCTTGATTTTGTACCTTTTTTATTAATCTTGATTCTTCAATAACTTCATCTTGATCATTTTGATGTGGTACCTGTTTTATTAATCTAGATGGTATCCATATTGGAGAGGATTCGTCTTTTGGAAAAACACAAACAGATCCTCTTCCCCAAATTAATACTGGATCTGGACCCTTCCATGTACCTGAAAGAACATCCTTCCAGTAAACCAAAGGTTTATGTTGTTGGTGTGGATTCCAATGTCTGTCTCCAGCAGAATAACCATTAGAGTCTAAAGTTAAAAAATTTAAGGTAAACAGGGCAACTGCCAATCTGTCCTTAGGACTTTTCCAATTTCCTTCTTTTTGTTTTAATAACATAATTTTCAGTGTTCGGTTTGCTCTTTCAATAATGCCCTGACCCTGAGGATTGTATGGGATGCCTGTTTTATGGGATATATTGAATTTTGCGCAAAACTCTTTGAAAGATGAGGACGTATATGCGGGGCCATTATCTGTTTTAAGCATTTTGGGATGCCCAATGCAGCAAAAGCTTGCAAGCAATGAGATGTAACATCTTTAACTTTTTCTCCAGAATGTAAGGAAGCAAAAATCATGCCTGAACATGTATCTATGGTCACATGAATAAATCGCAATTTTCCAAAACTTGGCTCATGAGTAACATCCATCTGCCACAAATGATTGGGCATCAATCCTCTAGGGTTAACGCCGAAATGAGGATTGGGCAAATGTGTCATACAAGATTTACAATCTTTTACAATTGTTCTGGCTTGCTCCTTTGTGATTTTAAACCTACGTTGCAAGGTGGTGCTGTTGACATGAAACTGGGAGTGAAATAAAGTAGCTTGTTGTAGCGCTGAAAGTATAAATACTGTTTTTGTAAGTTCATCAGCCTTTTGATTACCTTCATGGAGGGGACCAGGCAAATTAGTATGTGCTCTAATATGGCCTACGAATAGGGGTTCTTTTCTTGCCCACAAAAGTTTTTGTATTTGATAAAACAATTTAAAGGCTGGAGTATGAGGTGCTATTGGTCCTGCTAACTCTAATTTTGGAATGGCTTGTACAATATAGTGGCTATCTGAAAAAATGTTTACGGGCTGGTCCCTAAAATTTTCCAGAGCTCTTACCACAGCTTCCAATTCCACTAGTTGAGCTGATTTGTGTGCAGTTATGTAAGTCATATTTTTCTTTTTTAGTGACTACTGTAGCAGTACCATTTGAGGACCCATCTGTAAATACATTAAATGCCTTAGGAATAGGTTGATTTTTTATTACCTGTGGAAATATAATAGGATGATTAATACAAAAAGATAATATAGGGGACTTAGGAAGATGATTATCAAAATTTGCAGAAGTAGAGCATTTAGCTATAGCCCAATCATTATCATTGAAGCATAAGTATTCAATCTGTGATGATGAATAGGGAGTAATAATAGTAGCAGGGTGAATGCCAAATATTTTAGTAGAAGTCTTAAGTCCTTGAAGAATAAGTTTAGCCACCATGGAGGTATAAGATTCAATTATACTTTTAGGAGAGACGGGCAAATGTATCCATAATAAAGGCCCTTGTTGCCAAAATACTCCTGTGGGTGTATATTGTGAAGAAATAATAATCAACATCAGCGGTTGAGTTAAATCAAATCTATCACAATGAGCTCCTTCGATGGCTTTTTCTACTAACTTTAAAGCTTTCCTAGCATCAGGAGTCAATGTTCGTGGTGAAGATGGATCAGGATCTCCACGAAGGATGTCAAATAAAGGTTTTAGTTGGCCAGTAGTGAGATTTAGTGTAGGGCGAAGCCAATTAATGTCTCCCAGTAGTTTTTGGAAATCATTGAGGGTGGTCAAATGTTCTTTATTTATTAAAATTTTTTGGGGTCTAACAAAAGTATCCATGATTTTAAATCCTAAATATAATATGGGAGATCTGGTTTGAACTTTTTCTTCTGCTATATATAGTCCATATTTTTTTAAATTTTCTACCACATCACTGAATATATTAAATAAGATTTTTTGATTAGGGTGGGCCAATAAAATATCATCCATGTAATGTAGACACATGAGGTTTGGATATTTATTTTTAATGGGTTGGATAGCCTTGTCCACATATATTTGGCATATGGTGGGGCTATTAGCCATTCCCTGTGGTAAAACCTTCCATTGATATCTCTGATCAGGGCCATTATTGTTCATAGAAGGAACGGAAAAAGCAAACCTGGGGGCATCCAGAGGATGTAGGGGAATAGAAAAGAAGCAATCCTTTATATCAAGAGTAATAAGATGGAAATTTTTTGGAATAGCTACGGGACTAGGAAGTCCAGGTTGAGTAGGCCCCATAACTTGCATGGTTTTATTGATTTGTCTAAGATCATGTAACAATCGCCATTTTCCTGACTTTTTCTTGATCACAAATATGGGGGAATTCCAGGGAGAGGTGGAAGGTTCTATATGACCTGCTTCTAATTGTTCCTGAACTAATTGGTGGGCCGCTTGTAATTTCTCTTTAGATAGGGGCCACTGAGGGACCCACACTGGCTTATCAGAAAGCCATGGTATTTTCAAAATTATTTTCTCAGTGGCCCCGAAAAAAAATATCTTTTTCCTTTATGACAATGATTACTTTTAGGGTTAAGATTACTCTGTACTTTTTGATAATGAGTTCTTTTATGGTTAAGATTACCCTGTAGGTTTTCACATTTAACATCTGCAGGCTTGGTTGCAAGGTGTACTCCCATTTGTTGCAAAATATCTCTTCCCCATAAAGTAACCGGTAGATTAGGTAAAACATAAGGCTGAAATGTTCCTTTATGGCCTTCATCATCCTCCCATTTTAAAATTACTGCACTTTTATCTGGGAGGTTATTATATCCCAAGCCTCTTAAACTGGTTGAAGCTTTTTGCAGAGGCCAGTGCTTGGGCCATTGGCGTAAATTAATAATGGAAGAGTCAGCTCCAGTATCTATTAATCCCTCCATTTCTATTCCTTGGATTTTTATTTTACACATAGGCCTCCTTGAACAGTCTCGAACCCAGCAAGCCATGGGACTTGAGTCAGTGGAACAAAATCCTCTATTGTTCCCTTCTTGAGGCATACCCATTTTAAATGAATTATGTAAATTGGGAAGGAGAAGCAACTGAGCAATTCTATCTCCTTGATTAACAGAACTTACACTTTGGGGTGAGCTAAGCATTATTTTTATTTCCCCTTTGTAGTCTGAGTTTATTACACCTGGGGTCACTTGCAAACCTAATAAGCTTTTAGGACTACGCCCGATAATAAGTCCTACAGTCCCTGAGGGAAGAGGTCCCCTGACTCCTGTGGGAATCAGTTGAACCCCCATTTCAGGTGTTAACACTATTCGGGCGGTGGAACAGAGGTCTAATCCTGCATTTCCTCTTGTTCCTCTGGCGAGGGAGTGGATGGGTAGTAGGGATTGTGTCGGGGAAGCATCTGAGTGGATGCTTGAGGATACTCCTTCTGCAATGCCCCGTACATTTGTGGGCCCCGGGGTACTGGGCCCCGTGCCCCGTTTTTTGAATTCCTGAACAAAGGATTTCCATGGATGTCAAATTTTGAATAGCATTTATTGGCCCAATGATTTCCCTTTTTACACCTGGGGCAGCGGCCTGGGGCATGGTATGAGCTTGATCTTATTTCTCTTTTGGGATTTTGCCTAGAATTGCCTGATTGATTATGATAATTTTGCCTGGAATATCCTGATTGATTATAATGTCTACGTTTAGCCTTTGTGAAATTTCGAGAGGAAGCACCTCTCATTGAGGCTGCAATCACATTTCCTGTGACAAAGGTGCCATTTATATCTTTACATAGTTGTATATATACGGAAAGATCCTTTTTAGTTCTCCATGGCCTGATGGCTGCTTGGCACCATTTATTTGCATTTTCATAAGCTAATTGAACAACTAAAGGCATAGCTTGGTCAACATCTGCAAACACACTACCTGCAGTTCTCAAAAGTCGATCAGCAAAGTCGGCATACGGCTCATTAGGTCCTTGAATCACTTTTGACAAGCTACCTTGTAGATCCCCAGGCCCTTGTACAGTTTTCCATGCCTCTAAGGCAGCTGCATTTATCTGAGCATATATATCTGAGTCATAATCTGTTTGAGCCTGTAAGTCTGCGAATTGCCCTTCTCCTGTGAGCATGTCTATATTATAGTTTTCAAACCCTGCAGCCGCGTTTCTTTTAGCCGTTTCTATACAAAGTTCTTGGAATTGCGATCGCCAAACCAAGAATTGCCCCCCGCTTAATGTTGCTTTACATAGACTTTTCCAGTCTGAGGGGGTTAAGCTAAAGGTGTTAAGGGACTCCAGCATACTCAACGTGAAAGGAGCTTGGGGCCCATAAGTCATTACTGCCTCTTTGAGATTTTTTATTGTTTTGAAATCTACTGACTGATGGACACTCTGTCCATTTTTCTTTTCAAATGCTGGCGGTTCCCAATGTATCTGTGAGTTGTCCTCGAGAGCGCATAAGCGATCAGAAAGACTTTTTATTTCTGTTTCTAGGGTATGCAAATGCCTAGTAATACCCTTCATATTTTCTGTAATGGATTCCACCCATGGGGGAGTAGTCACTTCCACAAGTGACTCCTCTGCCTGACGGACCTTTTTCTCGGTCTTTTTAAATTTCTTTTTCCTCATTTTCTCAGGATCACTTTTACTAGATTCCTCACCACTGCTAATTTCACTGACAGCAATATCCTGAGGCCCAGGTTCCAGTGAGAGCAAGTATCCTTCAGCTTTCGCCAATAACTCCCGAATAGCTTTAATAGCTTGGATTTTTGTCATTTTTGGGTCTCTTCTAATACTCTCTTTACTGGTCTCAGTTGGCCCAGTGGAATCTACACTTTTTTGATCACTTTCATTTTTGTCTATATACTCCTCACTGAGAACAGAGTCAGGTATATCAAGGAGTCTTTGCATAGCCTCTATCACTTGGGATTCAGTTATATTCGAACCCATCTTTAGAGACCTTTCAGTTCTTACCTGTCCGCTCCGAAGTTCCCCGTACGGGCCGCCACCTGTTGCCGCCTGAAGCGCTCGGAGCACCGGAGCCGCGGGAAGAACTTCAGAAGCAAACTGGAGACAAACAGCTTTTTATTCTGATAACTTTTCTCTCTGGTTCTAACAACTAACTCACGCCAAACACACCACTAAAATGGCGCTGACCCGATCAGCAATTTCGGCCAAGTCACTCCAGATCCCGCAACAAAATCCCGTGAGACTACGGGTGGCGACAATGGCCAAATCTCCACGGCTCATAGTCAACTGCAATTCAAGCCAATCCCCAAACAGGGCTCCTGCATTTAATAAGAAATTAATATCACCTTCTATAACTTTTCTACTTAAGTAAATTTTTTATTTATTTGACATTTTGTAATAACATCAAGAACCTTGAAGTTTAAAACAAAGTCTTCATATAGCTATACAAAAATCCTTTCTTTGTATCTATAAGCTTTTTCTACTTTTATTTATTTTTACATTTTAAACTTTTTTTGTTAGAAACTAAGACACAAATATACGCATTAGCCTAGACCCTAGACCTCCATCCTGGAGGTCTTCAGAACAATAACACACACAGAGCTACCATGTCCTATCATAGAATGGCTTCTTCTGTAATTCCTGAAGGACCTGACTGAGGTTCTTGAGGAGGTTTCACTGTTTTAAGAAACATTGCCACGGTGGTTAGCTTGGTTTTTTACTTCTTTTCATCATAGATTTCCTCACAATTAGATAATGAACCATGAACATTTATCTCTATTAATGGAAACACTTTGGTGTTGGGGATCCATAATTTCCAAACTTCTAAAGAACTTACTGAGGACTGCAAAACTTCTGCTAAACCCTTAATGTGAATTTTCTTGGGTGTTATTTTTCTTCCCTGGATGCCTCTTTGCTATGCATTCCTGTTCCAGTTTTAACTTCTCATTAGTCAATTCTCAGGAACCACTTCTACAAGTTCCCTAATGTCATCCTCACCCACACTGTAAATTGTTTGCAATCTCAGTCATAGTTTTGTTGATTTTTGCAACCTCCTCATCCTTGGTTAATCCTCTGAAGTCATGGACAAACTTCTTAAATATTTTCCAGATGCCATTTATATACTCCTTGGTGACATCATCCCAAGTCCAGGCATGGTTCTTGATGTAGTCATAGATGTTGCAACCCTTTCTGAATTGCAACAATATCTTGTCACTGTCTTCCTCAGTAGCAACATAGTCTGGGCAAAGATCCTTCTCAGGTTGTGTCTTAAAAACTGCTGTAATTCCTTGGAGAGTTGGTTAGATAAAAGTAGTGATGTTTGAAGGGAGAAACATTACTCTGATATTGGGAAAAAGATTATCAACAAAAGAAGGAGGTGCAGGAACATTGTAAACAATAAGCAAAATCTTGAAAGTTTCCTTCTCCTTTTCACTGGAATTGCAATTCAGGAAGAACTGAAAAAGGAGCTGGATTCTGCATGACTTCTTTTACTCCTCTAGTACTCTGGTGGTGGATTTTTGTTGTTGTTGTTGTTGCTTTGTTTTGTTTTTATTTGGGGGGCTTTCTTTTTCTTTCTTTCCTTCTTTTTTCCTTCCTTCCATCTTTTCTTCCTTCCTTCCTTTCTCTTTCCCTCCCCCTCTCTCCCCTTCTTTCCTTCCTTCGTTCCTTCGTTCTTCCTTCCTTCCTTCCTTCCCCTCCCTCTCTCCCTCCGTCTCTCTCTCTCTCTCTCTCTCTCTTTCTTTCTTTGTTTCTATACATTTAAAGGCCCTGGGATTCTCAGTGTGCCAGATCACAAAGGGCTTCAATTTGTAGCCACAGCATTGTCCCCAAACAAGACTGTTATTCTGCCCTCAAAAGCCATGACACTTGGCATTCATTAGGCTTCCTTATGGATGACATTTCTTTCAGTGACCCTCTTCCAGTACAGAGAGGCTTCGTCCATATTAAAGATGTGATTTGGTCCAGCAATTTTCCTCCACAACCAGCTAATCCAGAGTTTCCAAAAGTTCTTTAGATGCCTTCACATCAGCATTTGAAGGCTAACTATTCACTTTCTCATTATATAATGGCTAATGATTCTTGAGTCATATAAACCTACCAGAACTAGTAATAAATTCAACATCAGAGTCAAATCCAAACTTTTCTTTCAACATTACAAACAAACTTTATGCTTTGCCCATGATCATCATGGTCCAAAAGGCATATGACTTTTGTGTCTGGTCTTTTAATCCAGGTCTTTAAAAGCTTCTCCATGTCTGACATAGACCCTCTAGAATTTTTATTATTTTTGTTGCCTTCAGTGGAGCATATTCTCTCACCTCTTCTTTCTCTTTGTTATTTTTCTTCAAGATCATTGCTATGATGAAATGAGACTTGACTGTCTGGCAAGCAAAAATTACTATTTATTTTTCGCCCTGGTAGTTCTTAATTGCTTAATTTTGTTTCCAGCTCCATCATTCAATGTGGCCTCTTACAGGCAACATTAGTAGTGGATTTTGTGTGTTTAGGGGCCATGATGAACAACAACTACAACAAAAAAATGAAACTAAATCAAGCACAAGAGAAAATGATACAACCACAAGATCTGGAAAAGAGGATATGTAGAAGGATATTGGTGACATAACACAACATATTGTTTTATGATAAGCTTTATAATGGTAAAAGTATAAAGAACAGGGGCTAGGGTTGTGGCACAGCAGTAGCGCACTCACCTAGCACGTGTGGTACACTGGGTTCGATCCTCAGCACGACATAAAAATAAATAAAGGTATCCAACTAAAACAAAATATTTTTTAAAAGTGTACAGAACAGCAGGTATATAATAAGCATGGTCTTCTATTGTCATTATCAAGTATTATGTCCTATACATAATTATACAATCCACAGCTTCTATAGAACTGACAAACAGAAAGATGTTTATGCCAGCATCATCACAAACACAAGAATAATGCACTGCAGCTATGACACTTTGATGGTTATGTCACTAGGCATAGGAATTTTTACCTCATTAAAATGTTGTGAGACTAACATTATCTGCAATCTCTCATTGACTGAGACTCTGTTTTGTGTTATGGAGCACATAATATGGTGCTGGTCCCATAAGATTATAATGGAAATGGAAATTCATTTTCCTAGTGATGACACATAATTATTTTAAGTTCATACAGCAATGTATTACTCACATGTAATGATGGTGGTGGAAGATAATCTGTTTAGATATGTTTAGTTACACTAATACTTCCCATTGTGTTACAGTTACCTGTGGTATTCAGGACTAGTAACTTCCTAGACTGTACAGGTTTGTAGGCTAGGAGTAATAGGATACCATAGTGAACAAGTAATAGGCAATACCATCTCGGTTTGTGTAAGTACACTCCATGACAATGTTCACACAATGACAAAATCCCCTAAACATGCATTTTTAAAGAATGTTATTTTGTGATAAATCAATGCATGGCTCTAAGTATGCCCAAATTCTTTTAAAATATGCAAAACTAACACAACCTGCAGAAATGTATAAGAGCAAATGTTTTTCCACATTTTTCCCCAGCATAAGAAAATTAAGTCTTACCAATATGAGAGAAGCTTTGATTTTGACTTATTCAATTTTGAGTAAGATTGGGCATATTTTGCATTTTATCATCAACTGATTTTCATTTGTTGTCAACTGGCTGTTCACATCTTTGAACATTTTCCTTTTTCAATAGGTCAAAGCTCATTGTGAATAATGAATTTAAGAATTTTATCATATTTATGGAGCTATTTCTCACAGCTTTTTTAACTTTTTGCTTTTTATCACATAGAGAAGTTTTGAATACTTAAAATTTTCAATATTTTCCATTATGGTTCTTTGAGTGTGTGTTTTATAAGCCCTTCTCAATATATAGTTACTTATCTTTTCTTCTTAAACTTCCCATTTCATTTTTATTTAAATTTCTATCAATTTAAGTTTCATTTTGATAAAATGGGTAAAGCAGAAATTTCAGACTATTTTTTGTTGTCAAAAAATTATCTAGATGTTTTAACTTTATTGACTCCTTTTCCCAAAACTGATATCACCTGCCACATTTATTATTTTCAAAAATCCTTTTCATGGACTTTATTGATTTGTCTGGGTATATATTTCATCCCTGGTGTCTGATTATTTCCATTATAGTAGCTTCTTGAGTTTCAGTATGTACCTTGTGGACTTTAATTGATTTTCTAGATATGTATTTATTCCCTTGTATCAGATTATATAAATAAATTTCTTAAATTTCAATTTGACAAAGCTGATCCCTATCAATGAGCATTTATTTTTGTTCTTTAAAAAAAATTCCCTGGGTAATGGCACACATTTATTTTTCTAAATTAACCTCACTTTTAATAGAAATTTATAGATTGATAAATGAATAATTTATACCTTTACAATATGAGTTGTTTTATGTAAGGATACTGGGTTTGTATTTATTTTGGTATTTCCTTATATTACACAAAACATTGTAAATTATTGTTATTTCCAATAACTGCTAAATTTTATTCTTATGGATTTTTAGTCTTTGATATTTGCATTAATCAGTGAAGGCTAACTTCTGTAATCAGAAACCCTAATTTCCAGTAAGTTCACAGGAGAAGTGCTTCTTTCTTGCTCAGGTTGTAGTCCATTTCAAGATGGAGGGCAGTTTTCCATAAAGGGATGGAAAGACTCAGATAAAAATCATCACCACAATCAAGTAAATGACAATGTCATTACCCTCAAAAGTTTCCTCAGGTCCCTTTTTAATATATTTTTATCTCTGACATTTCTACCCAAAAGCTACAGATAGATTTTGTTAATGCTGAAAATGGCTTTAATTGTGTGTGTGTGTGTGTGTGTGTGTGTGTGTGTGTGTGTGTGTGTGTTGCTAAGGAATGAATCTTGGGCATGCTAGAAAAGTGTTTTGCCAGCTGAGCTACATCCTCAGCTATGGATAGAGCTTTGGTAATTACTGATTAGATTGAATTTTCAATAATTTTATAGTAATGGAATCATACATCATATCCTCTATGTTGTCTAGCTTTCCGTACTCAGAACAATTACTTTTATTTCTACCCATACTATTTCAGGTTTGGACAGTTGTTCTTTTTTTCCTGAATAATAGTATACTGTATTACTATACAATTATTTATTTATTAATTCTTCTTCTGAAGGATCTTTGAGTTATTTCCAAGTTTGGTTATTATGAATATGTTACTATAAACATTTGTATACAAGTATTTTTTTGAATTATGGTTTCATTCTCTTGGGTAAATTTATGGCATAAGATTGCCTGGTCATGTGGTAGATGCATTTTTAAAAGTTCTATACTGGGTTATAATTTATATATCAAATAATTTATCCATTTAAAATGTTTAAAATATTAAAATCTATAATTTAGTATTTTTAGTATACTCTGAGTTGTGTAACCACCTCTATAGTTTCATTTTTAACAATTTCATCACTCTAAAAATGAGCATTAGCAATCATTCTTCACGTCTACTCTCCATCTTACCACCCTCAGACCTAGATATCTACTAATATTTCTTATAAATGTTTATGTACAAGACTTTGTTTAAAAATATGTTTAACATTCTTGGGCAAATATGTAAGACTATAATAACTGGGTCCTTAGGTAGATGTACAATTAACTTTCTAAGAAACTGATATACTGTTTTCCAAAGCAGTTGTTAGTTGATAGTTCCAATTGTTTCACATTTTCATCCACATGGTACTATCAAGATTTTTAATGTTAACCAATCTAATATGTGTTTGATTGTGATTTTAATTTGTCTCCATATAATAACTAATGACATCGAGCATACTTAAATATAATTACTCACCACTCATACATTATTTTTTATAAAGTATCTGTTTAAATCTTTTGTCTATTTTTATCATGTTACTCGTTTTCTAATAATTCAGTTATAAGAGTTCATTGTATATTCTGAATACAAGTCCTTTGTCAGATTTGTATATTTTTCAAATAATTTATTATAATTTGTGTCTTACATTTCAATTTATAATATTGTATTTTAAAATATTTAATATTTAAATATCTAATATTTTGAGTTTTATATTTATATATGATGTAAGGTATAGATACAATTTCAATTATTTATATGTGATTATTCAATTTTCCAGCACCAGTTAATGAACAAACTGTCCTTTCTTCATGTGTATTCCTCATGCTTTCATCAAAAATTAATTGACTATGTACCTGAATGTTTATTTTGGGGCATTCTATTCTGTTCCATTGATTTATTTGTATGAAGTAACAGTACCATTTGATTTGATTACTGCAGTTTGCAAAATAATTTGAAGTCAAGAAGAGTGGTTGCCTCCAGCTTTGTTATTATTCAAAATCATTCTAACTATTCAGGATTCTTCATAGTTTCAAGGAAATATTAGGATTGTTTTTCTTTTTTGTGAAAAAAAATGTCAGTGATATGTTGATAGAAATCAAGTCTGTGCAGTATTGTGTAATATAGGCATTTTGCCAATTTATTGATTTTTCCAATTATGAACCAGGGATTACTTTCCACTTATATGTGTCTTTTTCAATTTACTACATTAATGTCTTATAGTTTTTTCATATATATTTATTTCATTAATGTCTTATGGATTTTAATATAGAAGTATTTCACCTCTTGGTTAAATTTATTCCTCAATATTTTATTCATTTTGATTCTATTGTATATCAACAAATTGGAAACCTATTAGACATGGACAATTTAGTAGACAAATATAAGCTATCAAGATTGAAGCATAAAGAAATAGAAAATCTGACCAGACCAATAATAGGTGAAGAAATCAAATTAGTAATCAAAAATCTCCCTTACCATTCAAATTAGTAATCAAAATCAAAATCAAATTAGTAATCAAAAAGTCTAGGATGTGATAGTTTCACTGGCAAATTCTACCAAATATCTCAGAATTAATACCACTCTTTCTCAAACTTTTCCAAAAAAAATGAAGAAGAGGGAACATTTCCAAACTAATTTTACAAAGCCAACATGACCTTGATATTAAAACCAAACAAGAAGACTACATACTTTGTGGGTAATCATCCTGATGAACTTAGAGGCAAAACTTCTCAAAAAATACTAGCAAGCCAAATTCAATACAACATTCAAAGGACCATATACTATAATGAAGTAGGATTTATCCCTGAGATGCAAGGATGGTTCAGGGTATACAAATCAATAAATGTGATACACCACCTAAAGAATGAAGGACAAAAATCACATGACTATCTCAAAGATGCATTTTAAAAACTTTGGCATTCAACATCTTTTCGTGGTTAAAAACATTCAAATTAAGTATAGAAAGAATGTACCTAAATACAAAAAAAAAAAAAAAAAGGCTATTTGTGACAAGCCCAGGGCTAACATCCTACTTAGTGGTGAGCAGCTGCAGTGAAGAGTCTACCTAATCACAGAGCCATGCCTTGGAAATGTGTCCAGAAAAATCATATTTGAATTACAGAAAGCAGAAAAGGACAAAACTTCTCACTCATGCATATTTTTATATAGGACAATTTTAACAACAAAAATAATGCTAGAATGAGTTAGCATCATTACCTTAGTACATGTATAAAGACACAATTGTTGTAAAAATACTTTATATAAAACCAGCAACTTGAAAAATTGTGCTCTTTATATGTAATATGAAATGAATTGCACTCTGCAAATATGTATAAAAAATTAGATTTAAAAAGAAAAAAGAAAAACAGAAAACTGAATAGCAAATCCATCTTCAACGACTAAAGCAAGAACATTGATTGGCTAAGAGTTGTTTAGAAGTAGTAGTTGTAGCCTCCTTGAAAAAAAAATGATCATTTCTGTTTGTATCATCATCATGTATCTAGAGCTTTGTGCACAGAAACTTTTTGAAAACTGTGAAGCCCTGAGATTCTGATTGATTTGGGACAGAACCCTGACAACTGTTTTTTCTGAAGTTCCCAGAGGATTCAAATGTATATAGCCAAAAATTGAGTCTCATCTAAATCAAAGACTAAGGAGTGCTCAGATTAGGTGTCCTGGCAAACCTTTAGAAATAGTGTGTTTCATGTGAGAAAGTCTCTGTCTGGACCTGAAAGCATTGGAGGAAGAATTAAGATTTGGGTGTAAGAATATTAGGAAAGTAGAGGCTGAATAAAAGAGATGATGAGTTATTTTGCATAGTTGAATAAATTACATTTCAAGTGCTGGTATTTACTACATCCCTTAGAGGCTTAAAATTCTTGTTTGAAAAGCAGAGATTCAGCAGTATGATACCATGGGTTTAAGTTCACACTTGTGCTCTAACATACTGAATTTAGTAAATTACTCAGCTTCTCCCAACCTGAATTTTACCACTTGTTAAGGGGGAATAATACTTTTAAAAATCGAGAAGTCACTAGGAATGAAGAAAATCACCATAATGTCCATTCTAACACTATTAAATTCTGAAAGCCCTCAAAAAGTTGAATTAATTTTCAGATTGAGGATTTTGTCCAAAAATCCAGTTCCAAAGTAGGAGATGGGAAGAAGCACAGTGATTACAAGAATACAGAAACAAAAGGGATACAGAGACAAGCATCAGAAGTGGGTCGCTCTGATTCAAGGTTGAAGAACCAGTGAAATAGAAAAGTATGGTTTAGATGCAAAGAGGGTTTGAAGTTGAAAATATGAGTTTCCCTTGGGCAGGTAAAGAAGGATAGATGAATGTCAGATGAAGACACTAAAGTAACTGGGCTTACTCCAAAGCTGGGTCTTTCCTACCCATGAAGAACTGTGCAGAACCACCCTCCCATGTCCCTCCCAACTCATGCACAAAGCTCCATATTCAGAATTGAAGGTCTGTTGGCTGTTATAAAAAAAAAAAAAAAAAAAAGGCAAAGGAAGCGTCTTATTCATTATTGCTCCAAATAAGGGAAATAATTCTAAATAGGGTTACCATTAAAATGCACATTGAGATGAGAGAGTCCAGAAAACAAAGAAAATTAACTCCATACCCATGAAGCACTGCAGCAGACTAAAGCTGTTCATCTTTTCCCAGAGCTCACATTGCCAGTTTGGCTACTGTAAAAACAGGACGCTATGTCTAGAAAATTGAAAATAAAAATAAGCATCCTGTAAAAACATATTATGGCCTATTCGTTTTCAGGCCTCTACTTTGCACTGAAGCATTTGGTTGAAATTAATTTGACCTTCCATCTGTGAAATTATTGTTTTCTATGGGCTGGATCATATGATTATTAAGTGGCGATTTTAGTTTCATCATTTTCTTTATTACAGTTTAATATTAGTGTTTTATTATCTATGTGGAAAATAGAACTGAGGACTGTAACCATATTCATCATATTTCTACTATGAGAAAGAATTTAACGAGTTTCACATAAAATACTATCTGGAGGAAATGTCACAATTAAAATTGTACAGCTGCTTTGAATACATAAAATTTCCCACTAAAACAAAGCCAGGTATACTTGAGTACTGTCACTGAGGCTGGCATTATTATGACTCTTGTTTGGTAGCTCCACCTCTCACATCTCTCTGACTGCTCGTTCACTGCTTACAATAAGCGCTGTGTGATAAAACAACTGAAGATGCACATGCCCGTGTACACACATATGTATGCATGCAGTAGATGGAAAAGAATGTATAAATAAAGAAATTCACCCTGTAATAACACTTGCACATTCAAAGGCCTGCTTATTTATCTGCTTTCCATTTCTTTATACTTCAAGCCCTTGGGCCTTTAAATATTAAGTTGAAGTGTTCAGTTCAGATTTAAAATGTCCCTCAAAGTCTGACATGTTGGGGGCTTGGTTTCTAGCAAGTGGCACTGTTAGGAGGTAGTGATGGAAACTTTATGAGGCGGAGCATAGTTGGAGGATGTGAAAACTGGGTGACACGGCCTTGAAGAGTGTTTCTCTCTCTCTCTCTCTCTCTCTCTCTCTCTTCCTGCCCTTTCTTTCCATGCCACCATGATGTGAGTAACCTTGTTCTACCACACACTCTCCGCCAAGAGCCCACAGAAATAGGGCCAAGAAACTATGGACCAAAACCTCTGAAACTATGAGCCAAAAAAAAAAAAAAATCTTTCCTCCCTTTAAGCTGTTTCTCTCAGGTGTTTTGTCATAGTGTTGAAAATTTTACTAACACACCCACCTTCATGATCTGTTGTGAGAGGGAAGGAATCTCAGCATTACCTGGTACATATTGTCTCTCCCTTCCCTTGCCTAGGGAAACAAATGGTATAAAACAAATTCAAAGAAAATTAATGCCATTTAAGCATATGGTATTATGAGAAATCAGTTTAGTGTCCTAAAACAGACACCATCCCAGGTACTCCTGGTGGGGGTGGAGGCTGAGGGCAGAGCTAAAGAGCTAGCTGGATGCTGGGATCTGGCACAGCTTTCTCACACTCTGATGCAACCTGCAAAATAGGTCAGACTTGGAAGCACACCAGGAGCATGCATATAATCATTATGGGAAGTTTATGAGTTATTTACTCAGCAAGCTTGAAAATATCAAAGGATGAATTTGGCTCTTATTAGCATGAAGCCTTTTAAAATGACACTCAGAAAATTCTTTTCTGTTCTTTTATTTGCAATTCATCTTCTGAGCACCTCTGTACCACATTTTGAAATTACAGAACCACCCACAAATTTCATCCTCCTCTTTCAGACAAATATTGATTTTTTTTTACCCATCTTTTTCAGCCCAAATATTTTGGATGGGATAGAAGTAAAAATCACATTTCTTTTCAGAGCTATAAGTACTTCATAAATGAGATGCCGTAAGGACCTGTGGCACTAGCCATTGAGGCAGTCACGAATTTTGGAAGGTGAGGCCTACATGTACAAAGCAGCTTGATTGTTTTTAAGTCCTTACATGAAAGCTAAGGCCTAAACATAGTGATGCAGTATTAGGGATAGGGGTGTTCCCACTTGCTGAAGAGACAGTCCATGCTAAGTGATTTTCCTTCAGACTGTTTCCTGAGGGGTGAGCTACACCAAAGAGGCTCTGTCTCCACTAGAAGTTCTGTGTAAACCTTCCTGTGGGCACAGTTGCGAGGCATGAGAGCTGTTTACCTCACAGTTGGAGCAAACTTCCTAGGAGCCTCCTAAAAGCAAAGGCAGTTCTTCTGGGGACTCTGCAACACTTCTCCTCTCAGTCTACACAGTCCACAGAAGCTATTGGAAGAAAGAATAATCAACATTTATCAAGAATTAGCTTGGAGTTACCAAAACTAGCTCCATCGGTTCTGAGACGAAGCATAGCAATGCTAGAAGGGAAATGGGCACAGAAAAGCAAAAACAAAACAAAACAAAACAAAAAAATAAAAGATACTGAACTGAATAAAAATAGATGCCACGTAGATGAAGACTCAAACCTGCTTGGCAAAGCCATCATTTGGAAGGAGGTGAAACATTGTGGAACATCAAACAGAGCAAGGGAACAGGTCTGGAGTGCTCAGGTGTCTTTGAGACCAGTTTAGTCTTGGGAAAGATCAATGAGTTTTTCTGGGTTTACTGTGCATTTTTTTAGTCATAACATTCATAAAGTGTGTTAGAGTTATAAAAGAGATTTTATATATGTTTTATCTTGTAATCATTGCTTATAATGCCATGGAGTGAGGATAAGAAGGAAAAAAAATAAGGAGAAATACTATTTAGCTCTTACTCTACTTCAGAATCTATGTGCTGTGACTCTGTTCACTTAATCCTTTAATGACCTGATGAAGGGACCTATTTTACAGAAGAGAAATGGAGGTCACAGAGGATCTGTAGTATGTCTAATAACATTCTGTCAGTGAGTTTCAGAGACAGAATTCAAACTAAGTCAGCCTCTTTCCAGAGCCCAAAACCAAATGTATTATTGCTGCTATTTTCATAAGACAATAATAAAAAATATGATGATGACAGGAAAACACTGCAAAAGGAATTCTGCAGTGATCAAGTCATATTTTCTCAGACTCCAAACTGCTTTCCTCCTGTGAGCAAGGCATTGTTGAGAGCGATGTGAATGCATATCTGTAAGTACCTGCAGCAAATGACCACAAAGAACCCATACACCTTCCTGAAGGGTTCCCACAGGACCTAGCACACAGGGGACCACCTCCAAGGCAAGAAGAAAGTGGGAATTACCATGTTTATTCTCATTCCATTGAGTAAACCAAAGCTTCCCATTCCTTATTTACAAGAAATTAATGAATGAATAGACAATTGTAATATTGTTGAACCAGTGTTTGCAAAACACTACGCAATGTTACAGGAACTCTTTAGGGTTGGCTTGGATTCAGGATTTCCCTATTAAGTGGCTGTGGGACTCCACCTGTGGGAGTCATTAGACTTTTTCAAAGTCCCACAATTTTCTCCTTCCTCTTAACATGGTAAAATTGCCCTTCCCAACCCCTTGAAGTTAGGGATGGCTGTGTGACTCAGCTTAGCCAATGAAATACGTAACATAAATGACATGTGTCATTTCCAAAAAAAGTTTTAAGAACTAGTGTGTGACTTGCCATGCTTTTTTATCTATATCATGGTAGACAACAATTCTTCACAAGTGCTTTATCAACCCAGCACCCCAAGTAAGGGGAAATGGGATGGTATTCCTGCTGACCTGCTTTTGTTATTTAGTACAAATGATAAATTATTTTTTTCTCTATTGAGTCATTGGGATTTAGAGGGTATATTTATTGCAATATAACCTAGCCCTGAATGGTATTCAGCCCTATCAGTCAGAGGTCAACCAAGAATCAGAAACCACTCTACATATTATTTTAACAGAAACATTTATTAACAAAGAGAATCAGGGCTACAAAATCAAAGGAAAGCTTGCTGGTGAAGGGTTTAGCTCAGAGGGTAGCAAACTATGCCCTGCAGATCAAATCCATCCCTGACATCTGTTGTTATAAATAAAATTTTATTAGGACACAACCATGTTCATTTTTTAATGTATCGTCTATGGCTATTTTTGAGCTATCACAGTATTTGAAATGCAGACTGGTTCAAAAAGCCTAAAATATTTACTACATGCCCCTTTATAGAATAATTTACTCATTTCTGGTTTAGACTAAGCTTCATAAAATGGCTTCTAACCATTCAAATCCAAACTGCTAGGGAAGTACATTAGTCAATTTTCTACTACTGTGACAAAATATCTGAAATAATCAACTTAGTAAGGGAAAAGTTTTGTTTTGGTCATAATTTCAGAGTCCATGGTCATTTGGCCTGTTACTTTGGCCTGTGGTAGCAAAGTATATCATGGCAGGAAGAATGAGGTGAAAGAAGCTACCTTGTGGTGGCTGGGAAGCAAAAAAGAGGAAGGGGAAGGAAGCTGGGTCCCAGTATCCCCTTCAAGGGCATACACTCAATGACCAAACATCTTTTCACCAGGCCACAATTTCTAATGGTTTTGCTACCTCCCATGGGCTGTGGACCAATCCATTAACATATGTACCTTTGAGGAATAGTTTGTCCAAACCATAGCAAAATTCTTCTATCTCTGAGGCCACAATTGGAGCTTTTCAGAAGTAAGAAAGTAACAACTCTGCCCCCATTTTCTCTCTCTACCACCACTAGAAAAAGCAGAGAATACACACTAAATAGCTGCTTCATAAAACCAGAACATTTTCAAAGCATTATTTGGCAAAGCTGCAGGAAGAAGACAGCTCTGCCTCACTTATGCCTCCCAAATCTTGTGCAAGGAACCTAATTGGTGAAATCTAGTTTTCACCTAGAATTTTGGCATTTTGAATGTAGGAAAGTGTAAAGTGATGTTAGCATTCCAATTTCTCAACTAAAGCACACAGAAATGAATGAATCAACTCATGATATTTGGCTTATAGGTACTGTTTATAACTCAAATTTCTGGGAAAGTCCATCCCTTTTATGACAGTGCATGAATGTTTGCAATGCACACTTCCTCATTTAAGCTAATCTAAGTGCACTCCTTGCAATTATTAGAGGGTAAGTTGAAATTGAGCTACAAAAGTATACCTTATTTTTTTTGGGGTGCAGTTGTGCACACCTGTAATCCCAGAAGCTCAGGAGGCTGAGGCAGGTGGAGCGTGAGTTCAAAGCCAACTTCAGCAATGGCAAGGTGCTAAGCAATTCAGTGAGACCCTATCTCTAAATAAAATACAAAAAAAGGGCTAGGGATGTGGCTCAGTGGTTGAGTGCCCCTGAGTTTAATCCCTGGTACATGCCCCCCCCCAAAAAAAAAAAGTATACCTCAATTTTATAAAATAAAATATATACTTTATTTATTACATATATACTTTATGTATTTATTTACGTATTGGTCACAGCAAAATTGCCAGTGGACATAAGTGGTTGATGGATGTATGTTACAGAAAATTGTCCAAAACCTTGCCAGCCAGTTTATGCATTTGCCTCTACATGAAATAAAATCTCTCCATCTGAGTCCAAGAACAGTCACAATCTGGCTTTATTTAGCCTAACCAGGTATCCACCAACTCTTAAGCCATTTCTTTCCCTGCTCTGCCCAAGCCGGTCTGGCTGCCTTCCTGTCCCGCAAGCTCTCCATATTAACACCTCACTTTGTGGCTGCCCAGGGCTGTCCTCCCTTTCTCCTTCCCTTTCCCTCAGACCCATCCAAGTTCTTAGGAGCCAACCTCTTGAAAAAATTATCTACATTTGTTGTCTTAGTCCCGTGCGGACATCCATTTCCATCAATCCAGCAAAGTCATCCATGTCATTCGTCTATTTAGTCCTCCTATTACTTGATCTCTCAGCCACAACTGAAGCTATTGACTGCTTCTTTCTCATTAAGACACCTTGGTCCTTGATTTCCGTAATGACACCTTAAACCCATGGGCTTTTTTCCACCTACTGGCAGCTTGCTGTCTTCTACCCACATCAAGATGGTTTCTCAACCCTTACTGAGGCTCTTCTCTCTGTGTTCTCCTGCCCCACAGAATCAATTTCCATCATCAAGCTGATGATCCATTTTAGTTTGTTTTAGCCATGAGGAAGGGAATGCTTGCCTACTGCTTTTCTTCCTTTCCTGTGAAGAGATGCCCACTAGATCAGCATCTGTGGTTTCTCCATAACCCCTTTCTACTTCTTCCCAAGTAGAGGTTACTTAGAGGTTACTTGCTGCTTTTGAGAATAAACCAAGAGTATTTAAACAAACACCTTCTTTTTTCTCTTTGGGCATCAGACACAAAAAGCATATATTCTCTTCTTTTCCTCCATTTCACAAGTTTCCAGTCATTCACTGCATGTGGCACAACACGGCCTCTGATATACTAGGTAACTCTGTCAATTTGTGGGGTTCACTGTTGCTAAACAGTGTCTCTAGTCAAAAGCCTTGTTCCCCAATATTGGTCTTATCAGTAGAACAAATAGTTTAGTTCTTCATCTTATCTTTTGATTCATGTTTCACATAATTTGAAATTGGAGAGAGAAATTGGAATTGTATTTTGGGCCCACATGTAAGAGTGTAGAATTGACTATTGTTTTCAGAGCATCTACCTCATTCACTTCAGAGATATTTATTGAACACTTATCATGTCTAGATGCTACAGTATGTACTCATAGTACATAGTATGGATTCTCAATGAAAAAGAGAGCTTGTCAAACTTGTGACACTTTCACCAGATGATCTGATGACAGGTCAGTGTGTATGTGGGTCTTAAGTGGTGGTGGGGTTATGTCTGGTGAAGTTGATAAATTCCTGTGTCTGGTGTTTCTGATACAATTCGGGATGCCCCCAATGTCCAAGTGCTCCTGATTTAGTTTGATAAGTGGGGACAAATCAGTTATCAATTTGTGCCTCATAGTTGTGCTGCACAGATGATGTTTGTTTACTTGTATAGACTTATTCTATCTCTGCAAAGGTACTCAAAATGGAGCAACTTGTTGGCAAATTACTTCTTTACAAAGTGAAGCAATCCAGGGTTAGGCACAGCCTGAAAACTACTGTTTTATATACATCATGGAGGAATTTGGGGCAGTGCACAGCCCACTCTGGAGAAGAAGGAAAGAAGGGAAAGAGAGAAAAGGAAGGAGGGAGGAAAGAGAAAGGGAAGGGAAGGAGAGGGAAGGGAGGAGGCATGCAGGAAGGAAGGAACAAAGATAGACCAGAATATAGAAAAGGAGAGTTGAGACTCTATTATATTTTAGGAGATTAGTTTGTTTGTTTTTGTTGAGTTTTGTTTTGTTTTTTGAAACAGAATCCAACTATGTTGCCCAGGCTTGTCTTTCTCTCCTGTTCTCAAGTAATCCTCCTGCCTCAGCCTCTCAAGAATCAGGGATTACAGACACCTGTCACCACCCTTGACTTGGTATTCAGTATGTTGATCAGGGTAGGTCTCATGGACTATTTTGTGTTTGAGAAAAACATGGATGGAAGTGAGGAGTTAGCCTTGTAGACATCTGGGTAAACTGCACCTGGGCAGAGGGAAAACCAGTGCAAAGGCTCTTAGGCAAGAGCACATCCACATTGGTCTGGGAGAGGTTGGAAGGCCAGTGTGGCTAGAGTGGAAGAAACAAAGGGGAGAAATGTAGGAGCCCAGGGTAGAAATAAACCCTGAAACCAAAGCACACAGTATACTTTCTGAAGGGCAAAAATCACACCGGTGACCACTGTGCAGCCAAGAGATTTATTCACCAGCCTTTATGGCTGGTTGGAGGTCGAAGAGGTGCTGGGAGAGAGGAGTCAGGGAGAGGGGAGTGTGCAAGCTATGAACGGAAGGTGGGTGCCTGGTCACACCGGCTGTGGTCTCTGGAGCTGTGGGCTAAGGCAGCTGCCATAGGGCTGGAGGCTAGAGCTGTCGGCTGGGGCAGCTGCCATTGGGCTAGAGATGGTGGATCTAAGGGTGGTACAGTGGTTGCCTCCTCTCAGCAGGGACGGGCTGTTGTGTGTGTAAGCTCCAAATGGATGGGAACTTAAATAGGGATTTCTGGTGGGGAGTGTACCAGAGCATCCTTTAACGCTATTGGCTCTTTGCCCGTGGAGCAGGGAGAACTTTAAGCCCATTGGCTCCTGCCAGGGGATGAAACAAGCTTGCTTTGCTCAGGATATGGAAACTTCCCTTGGCTCCTTCCCTGGGGAAAATGAAACAAGGTTGCTTTGCTCAGGACATGGAAACTTCTGGTGTGGGGGGGGGTAGTCCATCTATCACTTTCACATTTCACGGAGTCACCCTGGCTCTTGCTCTAAGACTGGCTCATTGGGAGCCAGGATGGAGTCCAGGACCCCAGTCAGGTGAGAGGAGATAATGACTCACCCCAGGCTAGTAGCAGAAGAGGTGTTGAAAAAGATTCTGCACATAGTTTGAGGTAAGGGAACAGAATTCCCTCAACAGTTGGACACAAGATGTTAGAAAAAGAGAAAAACCATAGAGGTGAAAACAAAGCTTCTTTTGTTTTCTTTTTTTTTTTTTTTTTTATTTTTAGTGCTGCATTTTATTTTCTCTTTGGTTTTTCATTGTCCTTATTTGTATTACTTGCTATTCTACTTGAGTTTTTTAGGGATTATAATATATATCCTTTACTTAATCATAATATATTTAGAGATACTATCATACCACTACACAGGAAATGGAATCATTTCATTACTACTATCCTTTGTACTACTGATGTCATATATTTTATTTGTATCTAAATTATAAATGCTGCAAGAAAATATTTTTACTTTTGCTTTAAATAATAGGTTGTCCATTAAAGAACTTTCAAGAAAAACACAAAACTGTCTCTTATGTTCATCCATGTATTTATCATTTCCCAAACCCTCTATTTCTTTCAGTAGTTTGGAATTTCCATCTGGTTTTATTTCCCTTTCGTTAGCATTTCTTGCAGAGCAAGTCTGCTGGCAACGAATTCTGCCAGATTTTCTTTATCTGAAAATGTCTTTATTTCATTTTGAAGGATGCTTTCTTTGAATATAGAACTCGAGTTACCAATTTTTTTTAACTCCTTCAGGGTGCTCTTCTTATCATTTTTCCTCTGCATGTGAAATCTTATTTCTCTATTTTGATGCTTTTCTCTTTAGCTTTTTTAGTTTGTTTGAATGTGATGTATCTGTAGATCAATGTTTTTACCACGTTTAGAAAATTTCAACCATTATTTCTTTAGATGTTTTTATCTTTGTTTCTCTTCTTTTACAAGTTAAATTACATGTATATTATACTTCCTGACATTCTTCAATGGATCACTGAGGCCCTATTTCATTATTTTCTTCTTCTTTTTTTTCCCTTCATTTTGGTAAGTCATTTTCGCCCTCTTTCTTCTACTAATGTATGACTGCGTGAGCTCCTACGAGTTTGTCCTGAAAACATGTCCATCTATCCACTACTTTTCAAATCTCTCCCTCTTGTCAGACATACCCTGGTTTCTATGGTGGTATAGAGAAAAAAAAAAAGTCACTGGAAATTTTTATAACTGCTTTTGGGAGAAGATAATTATCTCTCTCTGCCAAGAGTAAACTAAATAAAAATCTAGCACGAGAATTTTGGCAAATATGTGAAACCTTGTTGCCATGGATTTGGAGCATGCTTCACATGGCAAATAGAAAGACATCCCTGCATTAGGTATTCTGTCCAAAGTGTGGCTCAATTAGTTACACCACTGCATTCGGTGATATTTTACACGCTTTGCCAAGACTTGGAGTAAATAGTCATTAATTTGTAGTTTATTATTATAGTTATAAAAACCTCAAAATATTTCCAGTGGGCACATTCTGATAGATAAAATAACTAACATCCATTAAAAGAAAAATATTTACTTCCTACACTCAGCCACCCCCATTCTTCCAAATTACTTCTCCTGAAGGGAGTTTTCATTGCTACTTTTTTTTTTTTTTTTTCACTACACCCAGGCTTGCTGCCTAATTCTGTTTCTGTTTATTATTTGATTCTCATTCTCAATTAAATGCTTAAAAACAAGCCTAACACCCCAGTGTCTGGGGTGCATTACAGAGTAGATATGTGGTCTAAATGGGAAAGTGCGTCTCTGAAGATGACATTTTGGACTTTACTTATTGTAAGGAAAGTGTTGATTTGTTGCTAATTTCCCAAGAGAGGATCAAACACACCAGAATATCCAGGCAGTTAGAAAAACAGCAGAAATTTTCCTGAAATGAATATGAACATCAGTTCATTAATTTATTGTCCAATAATTATCATGAATCCAAAGTAGGTATGAATATAGGAGGGCAGAGGAAGGAAGAGTACTACAGAATTACATGCCACTAAGGGAGTAAAGTTGGATATAAAAGACCCAGTTCTTGGCCATAGTATTTTCAGACTCAAAGGAGACAAGATAGATGCAAACACATTCAAAGAAAAGATAAGAATACAGAATAAGAAATTAAAAATAAAAAGAAATTTAAAAGCTGGAAAAAAATCAAAATTCTAGAAAGATTTGTTCTAGAATACTAGTGTCATAATACTAATAAAACTAGAGGCCCCAAGGCAATAAAACACACTACAGGGTAAACAGTATGATTCATCCATTTATTAATTCTCCCCATAAATATTGCATTGAGTGTTTATTATACACCTACTATGGTTACAAAACAGTTACAAGAGAGCTGATGCTGGTATTTGTGGATTTTATAGCCTAGAGTTTATAGTATTTGTGGTGTTAATCAATTAACCATAATAAATGAGTGTAAGCTCCATTTCTCTTGATTCCAGGGTGAGATCTTCTATTGGTCTCTTCCCCACCTCAATGATGACTCATTTTCAATCTCCTTTCCCAGTTTCTCCCTTATTACTGGGTTTCAAAAGGAGAAGTGCACAGCACTCAATCTTTGAGCCTCTTTTCTTTTTAAACCTATGGTTTGTTCCTGATATAGGTTAAATTGTGCCACCCTAAAACTCATGTATGGAAGCCCTACCTCTCTACCTCAGAATGTGGCCTTATTTGGAATAGGGTTGTTGCAGATGTAATTCATTAACATGAGGTCATTCTGGAGTAGAGTGTGTCCTTATTCCAATATGACTGGTGTCTTTACAAAAAGAAGAGATTTCGATTACCAGCAAATACCAGAACCTAAGAGAAAGGGAGGGAACAGATCCTCAGTCCTCCTCACTGCTTTCAAAAGAACCAACCTAGCCGGGCGCGGTGGCGCACGCCTGTAATCCCAGCACTTTGGGAGGCTGAGGCAGGAGGATCGTGAGTTCAAAGCCAGCCTCAGCAATGGCGAGGCACTTAGCAACTCAGTGAGATCCTGTCTCTAATAAAATACAAAAAAGGGCTGGGGATGTGGCCCAGTGGTCGAGTGCCCCTAAGTTCAATCCCTGGTACCACAAAAAAAAAAAAAAAAAAAAAAGAACCAACCTTTCTGGCACCTTGATCTCAGACTTTAGACTCCAGAGCTGTGAGACAGTAATTTCTGTTTTTTAATTCTTTGTGGTACTTTGTCACAGCATCACTAGCAAACTAATACACTCCTTAAGTAATCCCATTTAGACTCACAGTTCTAAATACTATTCCTATGCTTGCACCTTCCAAATTTACATCTTTGTCTCAGACATTTCTGCAGGAACTTCTTAAAAACATCTCAGATTCAATATGTCCAATACTGAGCTCTTGATCTCCTCCCATAAAACCTATTTACATACAGTCATCCCTGTCTTAAGAGATGACAGTTTCATTCTCTTGGTTTTGTGAAAACATTGGTGGTTCTTACCCTGATGAGTTCCTGGCCTGCTGTCATACTCCAGTATCAGTCTTTCAGAAAAATCCTTCATCTTCATCTTCATCTTCATCTTCAAAATACATCCAAATACATTCTTTCCCTTACTACCTGCACTCTGTCAACCTGATCTAAGTCATCATCTCTCTCCCCTAGATTCCTGCAGTTGCCACCTAAGTAATCCCTCAGTTCTAACTTCAACCTCCACAGTCAACTTAACACAAAAGCTTTTTTTTTTTTTTTTTTTTGTGGTACCAGGGATTGAACTCAGGGGCACTCGACCACTGGGCCACATCCCCAGCCCTTTTTTCATATTTTATTTAGAGACAGGGTCTCGCTGAGTTGCTAAGTGCCTTGCCATTGCTGAGGCTGGCTTTGAACTCGCGATCCTCCTGCCTCAGCCTCCCAAAGTGCTGGGATTACAGGTGTGCACCACCACGCCCAGCTAACACAAAAGCTTTTCAAATAGAAGTTGTGTTGTGTTGATTCTCTGCCCTGAGCCTGCAATGGCTCCTCACTTTCCTCAGTGAAAATGTCAAAAACATTCACATGGGCTTAAATCAGTGCTCGGATACCCAGACTTTTCCTACATTAGCATGTTTTCTTCCAGCACACTGATTGGACAACTAATTAAAGTATGTCAGGTTCTAGAAAGTGTTTCGAGTAAAAATAATGTGTTGGTTGAGTTGTCATTTCCATGAACCTCAGTATAAAATGAGAAATTCTTCATTAACACGAGAATTCCTCCACTATGTGTGATACCAACACCATGATGAAGGAGTCCAAAATGAAGTGACTGCTTTGAAATTATAGACTTGATCTAATCATTACAGACAGCACACTAGGTAATTTAATCTCTGAGTTGAGTTATATTCAGTTTAGCTGCCTACATTCAAACAAATTAGATAATGAGATAACTTTAGTAGGTAAGAACCAGTAATCTTCACACAAGCTGCATGTTCTGAATGCGCTACGCTGCATGTTCTGAAAGGGCTGGAACTATATTTTGCATGTATCAAGAAGACATATACATATGTGAGAATACCCCTGTGTCTATACATATATAAGTAGGAAGTAGGATGTGTATGTTAATGCACAGAGAGAAAAAATAGCTAAGGAAACTTCAAGCCTTTTAAGATGGGAAGTATTTTTTAAAACACATTTAGTTGGCATTAAATTTAAAATGAGTCAATAAAACACTTTTTATTTTGTTAACAATGTTTTCATTAGTAAAACTGTTCATTTTGTCAACTTAAAGACTTTCATCATTTCTGGACTTGAAAATTGCTCTATAGAATCTCTATTGCTTCTCTCCATGCTCTTCCCACTCCAAATATGCTGCTGCTGCTGCTTTCTGGAGGCAACAGGCACTCCTACCACAGGACCTTTGCACTGGCTGACCTCTCACCCTGGAGGACTCTTCCTCCAGATATACTCATAGCTATCTCCCTCCCTGCCTAGAGGCCTTTGCTCAAGTAACACTTATTCAATGAGCTCTTTCTTCCCCTGTACCTTCATGATTCCACTTATCTGCTTCTACTTTTCATTCATTGCACTGTTTACCTCTTAACACACACTATGATTTTCACATTTATTAAGTTTTTGTTAATTTTTGGTTTCCTTTGCACTAGAATGTTAGTTGCTTTAGGGTGGATATCTTTGGTTTTGGTCACTGATACATCTCAAATGCCTAGAAGAGTGCCTGGAATATAAGTGGTGCTCAATCAATATTTGTTCACCAAGTAAATCTGATCATGTTTTTATGTACATAAATTTAGATAATCATTAATCAATCCTCTGAAAATAGTAAGATACTATGATCAAATAAATCAGTTGGTGGTCTGGGAATATCAAAATTTAGTTAATGCTTTTCAATAATTATACTAATGTGTGTTAATTTCACACTTAACTTATAATTCCTAATAGCCTCTAACTTCCATGGCTAACCCATGAGTATTATTGCTCCATGAAAAGAGAGGAAGATAGTTAAATTAATTATTATCAAGACCAAAAAAAAAAAAAGAAAGAAAAAGAAAAAGAAAACCTTGTTTAAAAAAAAAAAAAAAGGCTTGGTAAAGAAGAGAATTTTTCTAAATGTCACTAGTATATTTAGCCACATACTCAGACCACAGATCTCCTATCATGGAGAAGACCATTTTCCAAAGAAAGCATGGCCAAAATGTTTTTTTTTTGTTGTTGTTGTTGTTGTTGTTGTTGCCCTCAAATAGAAGGAAAGAAAATTCTCCAGCTTGAAAATAGGGTGTTTTTTAGGTTAGGTAAGGGACACACTGAAAACAGATACCACTTACTTATGGGTCTTGGAAAATACCATGATAAACCACTAGAGTGACCCTCACGTTCAAGCTCACCACCTGTGTTTTGTTGGCACTTGCACCAAGTCAAAGAAGAAATTTTTTTAAGTTCTCTCACATGTGTTAACAAATCATCTACCTCTGTCCTTTCTGCCTTCCATATTGGTGAACACGGAATGCTGAAACCTTTGAGATGATCGGTTTTTCACTGCTATTTCTGCCAGGAACCAGCAAAGGGAATACCAATGATGCTTTCTCCTGATACTCCAAAGAATTCCGCCTTCGATATTCCAAAGGCTCATCACTGAGCTAAGCCATTAGTGCTCCATCAACCCCACCCTACTTTACAAATCTCACATGACTGAGATGCCACTACGTTTACCTTGAAGTCACATCAAATTGTAGAAACAGAAGCAACCACAAAACAGTGCTCTCGGTTCTTGCATGTACTGAGAGTGTGCTGGAATGATTGAAGTAATGAGTATGCATAACTTGAATCTAGAAATTTACCAAGGGGGAGGGGAGTCTTGAGCTGAACGCATAAAGGAGAATGGAAGACAAGAAGGAGTGAGGGCATTTTATCCAGTGGGGATGGAATAGTGTGGGCTAAGAAGACTACTTCTCTGAGATGTAGAAAAGCACATTCGTTTTGCTGGAAGAGAAGCTCTTTGTCCAGGAGACAAGACCTGGCATCATTGCTGAGTAAATTCTGAGGGCAGTTTTGAGGAATCATTTGATATAACTTCCTTAAGGCCAAATCTCCCTACTTCAAAAGAAGAATATTTTGAAGTTCAGAAGCAAAGGCATGCCCAGTGTCAACTTTCAGCTGAGATTACATATAGAAGTGTATTTTTAATGCTTTCCCCAAAAGAATTTTATCCCTTGGGAGTTGGTATTAAGATCATTGTCATAACGAAACCATTCAACAACTGTAGCAGAGACATTTGTAGTGCTTGAACAGTGCTTTGCTGGGGTACCATGACATCAGAAAACACAACAAAGTTTGAAGGGACAGGGAGTGGCCTCTATACTTAGCAGCACTGTGCCTACAAGTGTCATAGACAGAGAAAAGCCTCCTGTAGCAAAGATTCATCTTTTCTAAAGATCCTGATAAAGACGCTAAGTGTGACTTTATGGCTAAGGCAGAAAGGACTTGGGGACTGAGGTATTGGGATGAATGTGCATACTCAGCATTTATAATATCTGTTCTGTATATAAAAGCACACACACATATATGCACAAATGGGGGGACTCACTTTTCTTTGGGAACTTATTGTGCATAAGAGCCACCTCATTGACTCTGTATCAGTCAACCAATATTTGTTGAAAAGTCTATATATAGTCTGTGTGACACGAGGTGCAAGCTTGAAACATGATCCCAGACCTCAGAGAACATTCATCTGTCTAACCTTAGAGCAGCCAGGGCAGGAAGACAAAGAATGGAGTTTGGACCTCGCACATGTCCAGGCAACTGTGCTGCTCACAGTGTGTAGGGCTTGACAAGACTGAGCATGCATCAGGCAATAGTGAGCACTTTGTTGCCAAGAGAAGGTCATGAGGATCCAAAAAACAGGTACTTTTTCACCTAAGAAATGCAAGGCGAAAATACTCACGGTTTGCCTTTTGTTGTGAAGTTTTACTCCAAGGATACAAAACCACAGTCACATGAAAGTTACCCCACAAGCCTGATCATCATGCTGAGATTCAGATTTAGAAGCCATTCAGGAAGCTAAATGAAATCCAGAAAATGTGTTCGGCCTCTATTAGAGAACAGCCTGACTGCCTGGGATTCTCCCAGAGGTCCTACCTCTCAAAATAATTTTTTTTTTAAAATGTGATCAAGATAATTTGCCACCATTCTGAATAGTGCCCACAGTGTGTAGAATTTACCCCAAGTCACCTCAGAAATACATGAGACCTCTCATATGCACCCTTTACACGCTACCTCATGCCTCTATCTCTAACTTAATCATATCTGGGTAAGGCACCAGGGTAACTTTCACTAAAAATCACACTGTGGATTCTATAGTGGACTTTAGGAAAAACAGTTTCTGCCACATACATGTTTAATGTTTTTATTAGTGCATTACAATTATATATAATATTGGAGTTAATTTTGACATAATCATACATGTGTGAAATATAATTTGCTCCACTTCCCTTTTCAAAGGTAATTTCATACAAAACAAGTCTAGAGCATCATCAACCATATCAGTCTGCATTGTAGGACAACATAACATGGAGACCAGGAAGGACCTGTAAGGTCAAGCTGCAAGGGGTACTTAGGTAGAAGTGTGTCCCTGGGTAACTCCTCAGTCAAGGCAACTAAAGGGAACAGGTATCACCTATCAGGAAGCAAAGCAGAGGCCCAGTCTTGGGAAATGAAATGACAAAGCAGAGGTCATCAGTGGGGCACCACCTAGGTCAGGTTTTCTTGGTAGGGCTTTGCTAAATCTTTAGAGGAAAAAAAAATAAAAGAAGTTAGCTAAAGAGCCAGGAATAATAATAATGTGAAAGAAAAAAAGATGAACTTTGAAAAAGCCAAATGGAGAAACAGCAGAAACAAGTAAAAAGCCACATGCAGTATAGATGTCCTTTGATATCTATAGGAAATTGATTGGTCCAGGTCCCCAATTTGCAAGGATGCTCATGTCCCTTGTTTCAACAGTAGTGTTTTCACATAACTATGCATGTCTTCCCATATATTTTAAATCATCTCTCTGTTACTTATAAAACTTAATACAATGCAAATATTTAAATAGTTGTAATAATGTGTTATGTAGGAACTAACAACAAGAAAAAAGTCTGTTCATGTTCAGTACAGACACAGTTATTTTTCCCAAATATTTTTGATCCATGGTTGGTTGAGTCTATGGATGTGGAACCACAGGGGCAGGGGACTGATAGTGTAGGCAGTAAATCATGATTCATGGTATTCAGGTGGCCCTGGAATTCCTCAGGCCTGCTCCATCATCACTGCAAGAGCCACCCTCAAGGAAAGGAGAGGACCCAGTTCAGTCATGAAGGAATAGGCACCCATGAGGCAGGCAGGGAAATAAATGTGACTACAGCATTTAGTGGGTGGAGGTAAATGGCAAAGACAACCTTGTGAAAAGAAAGGAAAGAGGTAAGCAGCTGCCCCACCAGAATATACTTTGATAAAGCTTGCTTCTGCTACTGGAGTCCTAAATGAGAAATTGTCACTTCATGCCCACATTTATTTGAATATTCACAAAGCATATTCAGAAGACACCTCACAAACACATTACATTCTTCACACTAAACTTAAAACAAAAAATACAACAGTCTCCAGACGTAGTCGGCATCAAGCCTGCCTTAATGAGGCACGGCATAATCTGTCAACTAATACACAAAGTGAGGCCCACCCGGCCAGCCAGGCATATCAGCAGAACACTGCATTAGATGTCTCAGTTCGTCAATCTAATAAATGAGTTCTCAAATGTCATTTTCTCTCCATATGCAGCAAATATTTCTCTATTATTTAGTTATGCTGTTTTAATTGGGTTAACTCTCAGTGCTCCAGCCCGAGTCCATCTGTGAGAGACACTTGTGTCACTTAATGGAGAGAAAGAAAACTACAAGAGGAAGATGACAGTTCAGAGGGACATGTGGTATATGCCTGCCAATACAGAAAATAAGCATACTAAATTCATATTTTTCAATTACAGATCATAAAATCTACTGGTGTTATGCCTTTTATTTCATTAAGAGAAAAATTATCCATCTTGAATATCCTTCAAAGCAAAATAAGCCTTTTAATTAAATCCCACAGACAGGAGATGTGCTGCTGGTCCATTTTTCCACATGTGAAAACTGTAACAGAGTTATTAACAGCACTTGAGAAGGGAGAGGAAATGATATATGTCAGTTATGAATCTGGACAAAATAACTACCCAGTTGACAAGTTAGCACAAGGAACCTTCTCACACACAGCAAAAACTCTGAATGGGCCCTTAAAACACTAACAAATTTAGTTGCTAAAATATTTTGCTACTTCAGAAGTGGTTGAATCAATGAGATATTTTGTTTGTTTTAATGGTAAACAAAAAGAAATCTATATTAATGAGAAGAAATTTCACCAAGTCCCTAAGCATTTTAACTTAATATTAAATCATATGTGTTTTAAATCATTTCCCTTTATAAGAACCTTTGTGGACTTTTCTCAGCCCTTGGAGACATCTCTATATGTGAGTTTAATATGCAGAGTAGTTTCACAGGTTTAAGGCTTGAGTGTGAGGCTTCTACGTTTAATGTGAATCAGTCCATTCAGAATCTTCAGCTTGACTGTGAATTGCTGGCTTCTCACACAGGGACCTTGGTTACCTAATCACTCAATTTACATGATGAACGTAGACAGCCAAACTGAATAAATCTACTTCGAGGATTGAATTATATAGTTTGTCTGTCTGCATCTATCAGACTCACTATATTATTATAAAAGTCATTTCAATTTTTGCTAACTCCACATACCATGTACTACATTCCCTAGTTCATAAAGAATTACAGAAATTTTTAGCTAGAATGGACCTAATTTCACTGATGAAGAAACCAAGGACTTAAGTTTTTCCCAATTCAATCAGCACAGTTAAATCAGGAGAAAAACTGCTGGAATCTGAATCATCTCAATTAGTTTTCTAGAACCAGTGTGGTAAAATAGCATGTAGGGACACTTGACTAAATTTTCCAAATTAAATTTTATAAATGGATGAAGATATTGATCCTTTGAATCAACTAAATTTAGGCAACTAAATACATGGGCAAAAACTTGAGCAAAACTTGAGCAAACATGACTATTTATCTAGGAGTGCTAAAAAAGAGAAAAGATACTCCCATCATTATTAGGGTAGTGATGTTCAGTGAATGTATAGAACTTAATATTTAGTACTTTAAGCAATTATGTCTAACTTACCTATACCTCAGTTACCTCCTCTATAAAGTCATGGGCATGTACTATATTATTAATAAGCATTTGTTTCATTTATCATATTATGTGAGAATCTTGGAAGGATAAAATGCATTGTATTAGCCAGAATCAGCTAGGATATGCCACATCTCAGTGGTTTAATCCAACCCAAGTAAGTGTAATGCAAGTCAAGTTGCTTTCCTCCCTCAATTGTTATCCCATCTGGAATATATGGCCTCCAAGATCATTACAACAGAGGAAAAGTAAATGGGGAGACAGAGCACTTTACCTGTTCGACCCAGAATTGATGCATATTAATTTTGCTCATATTTCATTGGTCAGAATTGATTACATGTTCCTATCCTTCCAGGGTGCTGGAATGTAGGGGATTATATAGATATTTGGTGACCACTAATAGCTTCTACTTATATATATGAATTTTGTTATACAAACTTTATTCTAAGATAAATGCCATGCTTCTGTTTTTCCTACATAGCTGTTAATAAGCATAATGTTTATTCACCCAAGGAATTCTGATTGTTACCCTAAAAATATATGGCAGTTGAGTGGAGATTTCTAACATAAAAGCACAGAACTTTCATTTAAGTGAAGTATAATATTATTACTAATATTTCACATCAACATAGTTCCCTGATTTTTAAAAATTCTTTCACTATATGAAAGTAATCATACCTACTGTCAGTCTATTCAAGTGATTTTAACAAAACATGACAAATTGGGTCGCTTGAAAACAAGACATTAATTTCTTACAGTCCTAGAGCCCAGGAAGCCCAACATCAAAGCAGATTTGGTGTTTGATGAGTTCCTTTTTTTGGCTCAGAAACAGTGCCTTCCTGCAATGTCCTCACAAGGCAAAAGGATAAGGCAGCTGTCTGGACTTCCTGATTTAATCACCTCCCCAAAGGCCCCACCTCCTGAGGGAATAGGACAATCATTACCTTAGGGATAGGACTTCAAGATATGAATTTGAGAGAAACCAAATAAGATCATGCCACCCACTTTATATGATTGATCTCTTTTCATTCTCTGCAAGCCACATTTGGCCTCACTAAGGTAATGTAGGTTTAAAAGACCAAGCCATTTGTCCAAGAACACAGAGATTAAAGTAAAAGAAGCAGGGGTTGCCAGTCTAAGTACTTGGACACCAAGTCCACTTATCTCTGCACTTTCTAACAGAAAAAAAAAAAAGGATGATTTTTCATTTGAGCCACAATTTTTCTTTAATTTCTGAGCAATCTTTTAGTTGTACAAGATAATGAATTAACTAGGAGATAGTTTGAGTCCATTTATTATTCTAAGATTTTTAGCCAACCCAATTACTTAATAGTCTTATGAGCTATGGTACAAAAAGTGAAATAATTTCAAAAGGAAAGAAGATAAATGTGATTTGGAAGTGTCACAATTCATATAAAATTTCTATTTAAATAGATGGTTTTTAAAAGTCCCCCTCCATACTAAAATTTGATGATTCTGCATTCACTACACGTTCCAGTATTTTTTTTCTTTATTTGTTGCCTTGTGTGTGCAACTCCACACTTAATGGCAATATAAGTTTTTGCTTAATCTCAGGTAATGAAAGTGTCTCACACTTTCCAGATCTGATAATTTTATTATCCTCTATATAACAAGAATAAATTTTAAAAATTAAGTATTTCAACCTTCCTGATCAGTGCTTCTAGAGTAAGTCTAGCTAGTAGTCTAAAATCATTTTATATATTTAGAGATAAATTTAGTCCAATAAAATGTCAGCATCAGTCCTCAACCCCTTCTTGTTTTCTTCTTTTTTAAAGAATGGCTTGGCATGTCTTCAGGTCATGACCCTAGAACATCAGAAATGAATAATGTCTCACCATCTTAGGACTCTTAAGACCCAGAATTGATCAAGACAGCTATATTAGCTAGGGTTCTCTGCAGAAACAGCATGATACAGGTAAATATATATGAGGAGATTTATTAGAGGACTTACCTCACATAACCTATCTATATTTCAGATACCTCTTCTATAAAGTTATGGGCTTATGCTATATTAACAAGCACTTGTTGCAATTATGGAGGCCGAGAAGTCTCACAACACATTGCCTACAAGCAGGTGAATAGGAAAGCCAGTGGTAGAATTCAGCCCTAGTCAAAAGACCTGAAAACCAAGAATTCTGATGTTCAAGGCAGGAGAATACGGATGCCCCTGCTCAAGAAAAGAAAGAGAATCCATACTTCCTATACCTTTTGTTGTTGTTCTTTTCTGTCCCTCCATGGATTGGATGATGCCCAGTCATATTGGTGCAGGCAGATCCTCTTTATTCAATCTACTGATTCAAATTCTGAAACACCCTCATAGACATACCCAGAAATAACATTATACCAGCTGTCTGGGCATTCCTTGGCCAAGTCCAGTTCATACATAAAATTAGCAACCACAACAGTTAAAGGCAAAAATGAGATAAAATTTTAATATTTTCATATGAACAGTCAATTCTAACAGCTATTCACTGAGTTCTTAGTAATTCTGTAGTTCCATTGAATGTTCTATATCTCCATTTGGGCCCTTAACACATATGGAGCTCTTAAAGCATACAGAAGGGCCAATCTGAACATTTGTTACTCTTGTCTATCTTATGATGCAAAGGAAAATGCCTGCAGTGATCTCTCCTTTTCAAACTTCGTGTCAGTGTCTAAATTGAATATGTAGAGGCAGGCATACTCAATCTACAGATGATATACCAAAAGAGAAAAGCTAGTATCTATAATGAAAGAGAGACTCAGATTCAGAATAATTTCAACAGGTTGAAACAGCACATAAATGCCAACAGAAAGAAATATTTTAAAATGACCATTTATTTATTCTTTTAATAAATATTTGTGTAACATCCCTATATCTCATGTTCTATAAACCAAGAGTGGGAACATACAAATCAAACGGACCTCCAATCTCAAGGAAGTAGTCAGCACCTACACCATGACCTCTCCATTTATAAAGAGAACATTAAAACTCGAAGGCTAAAGTGATTCATGTAAGATAAAATACCAAGTCAGTAAAAGGGCCTAGAGCAGACCTAAAACCCAGGGGAATCCCCACTGTTCTACAAAAAGAATGAGTAGGTAAGCAAAGAGTTTTTAAAAGAAGTATGCTAGGGCTGCAGGTGCAGCTCAGTGGTAGAACCTCTGCCTAGCAGGAGCCAAGTCCTGGGTTCAACACCCAGCACTGCAAAAAAGTATTCTAAAACGTTATAGCAAGAAATGGTCTAACCTGTTTATCTTCTCTATACCTGTGGAATATGTTATGGTTTAGGGTGACTTGCACGTAGGGCAAAATGGCTAAAGCAGCACTGGCACAAGACAGCTGGATCATCATTCTCAGAGGAAAATTCATGAAGGCAGAATAAGTAGTGGGTGTCCAAGTGCCCTGCTCCCCATTTTTCTGATGCAGTGCATGAAACATTGTTTGACTGTGGAATGTTGCACAATTGTGCAACTGTCAGCCCTTCCCTAATGCGAACATGAGCCTGGACACAATAGATCTATAATGAGAGAGGATCTTTGGTGGTTGGAAGAGACCAGGAAGCAATGCTGCCTGTTGTAGTTAGTCTTTTCTAATCCTCCACATTGAGGTACAGGTAATGGCCATGTTCCAACTAGATACCACCAAGGTTATTCAAATAATGGCCCTTCCTGCTCCACTTTAGGTAAAGGTGGACTCCCCTGGAAGTACTTACTCAGCCATTACTGTCTTCCAGTGTCAATCATGGTAATGCTGCAACCAGCCTTATGACTTTTATGGGTTAAAATGATAGAATATGTTACATGGAGAGTATTTCTTAGTTTGAGGAAAGGAAGAGAATGAACTAGAAGTAAAGGTTAACTTGGTCGATCCTTTGAAAGTTAATCTAACATGAGAAGAAGAGAACTGAACTACAAAGTTCCATGAAAAATGGCTACTGCTCAGTCATTAAGGCTATCAGTCATGGTCAACTGCAATTCTTAGACCCAAAGACTTTGAGAAAATCAGGGAGGGACGGACCCTACACTCAACCTGAAACACATGGACGTGAGAGGACAGGGTTGTGCTGCCATTTTATTTAGCTTTCCATCCCAGCCATTGATAAACCAGAAAAGGATTTGACACTTCACTAATCTTGGCACTTAAATACCCACAACCCAAAGATAGGGGTCCCTCTTGGAATTGGAAGAAAAACATTGATGGGTCTTTGCACACTGCCCTGAAAAGAATGAATGTGAGTGGGACATAGCTTACTCATTGGCTACTGATCTATGCTCAATAAATTCTCCAGAACACTGCTCTGGTAGGCCTTGTGTCAGTGCTGTTTCGCAAGTAATCTTTTGCACAACAGAGACATTACAATTTATCATCAAAACAAAAACATTATTAATGGTAAAAGAGAGCATTATAACTATACCTGGGTGAGAGTACTGTCCTTGGAAATCAAGTACATACGGTCACCCTACATGTGTTGCCTTTTAGAGAAGAACAGTCAAGCGGTGAAAGACCTGGAGTCTGGAAGTCACATCATATGAGTGCATTGAAGATATTCATCCTGATCGTATAAGAATGTGGGTGTGTGTGGATGTGCCTGTGCTTTGGAAGCCAAAGAAAGCTAAACTTGTTCAAAGGGACATTATATGGCAGAGAGAAAAGATTTATTCTCTTCTGGATCAAAAAGTAGAATTATAATCAAGAAGTAGATTCAGACTCAATAAAAGAAAGCTTTTCACCAGAACTGTCCAACCACAAGCCAGGTTGCCTTGTCAGATACTGTCCTCATACCCTAAGTACACTGGAGCTAAGGGAGGGTGGGCACCTTCCTTGGGCATTGCGGGGTCTTTTCTGTAATGAATGGTTGGGTGTACATAGCTCCTAAGACTCTTTGAAGATCACACTTTACTATAGCTACTATCATGAAAATCTTGCAGTAACTTGTTGGTTTCACAGCAACAAGAGTCCCCTGCATTAGTAAGTAAGGCAGGTGGAGATAATCTAATGCAGGAAAGAAAACTTAGTGGGCAAATTGGTCATTCATGACAGGCCCCAGAAGATGATATAATTCTGAGCCTGATTTATAAGCATGAAGGAAAATCTTTTCTGTTTTAGTCACCTCTTTTGCTGCTGAGACTAAAAGACTGGACCATAACAGTAAAGGAGGAAAAGATTATTTGAGGGCTCATGGTTTCAGATAATTCTTCAGGGTTTGAGTTGAGGCTGAACATCATGGTGGAAGAGTGTGGTGGACAGAAGCAGCTCATATGATGATTGCAAAGCAAATAAAGAGACTCTACTTGCTAGATACAAAATATATACCCCAAAGCCACCCGCCAATGCCCACCTCCTCCAGACACACCCTAGCTACCTACAGTTACCACTCAATTAATCCCATCAGGGGATTCAATTACTTAAGGATCTCACAACCCAATCATTTCTCTTCTGAACCTTCTTGCATTGTCTTACATGTGAGCTTTTGGGGGACACCTCACATCCAAATCATAACAGCATTGCATTGTTACCAAGGTTATGATGAACTCATATTACCTCTGAAATGTGTAAGTTCAAAATTCCATTCAAAATATATATTTTCTTATGTTGTATTAAAATATTTGTACACTAACTTAAAAATTATGGAATTTTTATTAACTCTTGAATCTTTGGCAAGTCAACATATTTCTTTAAAAACTAACTTTTAAAAATAGAGTTGAACTTTGGCACAATTATGAAGGTGATAAAATTGATGCTCAAATAAACTTCACTTCCTTATTCCACATTTTTTCCTCTTTAAGGCAATTCTTCCTTATGTTATAACTTCTTAGTGTTTCTTTCTTCTCCTCTTTCCTGCCCATTTACCCTTGGGAAAGTTTTGAATCAAATCAGCCTTCATACACTTAAAATTGTGGAAACATGATATGCTACTGAGTGCCAATGATATAAACATTTTAAAAGCATTTTTTGATACCTTAATCCCAGTGTGTTAAAATTCTAAGAATGAAATTTCAGGAATCAGTCTTATCAACTCAAGAGTTATTTGGAGGAGAATTCTTGGCTTCTGAATATATGCTATGTAGCAAGCTACTAATTCTTCTTCAACTAGTTAATCCTATCCCATATTTATCTACACTGATAACACCAAATAGAGATTTATCTTCATCAATTAATAATAACTGAATGTCACTTATTTGGGATTCTATGTGCTAAGCATTGCACCTTAGATGTATTATCTCATTCTGTATTCCTCACAATATAAATCATAGAGTATTGTCAGAGCTAGAGATAACAAAATTAGGGTGCAAAAAAGATTGAGATTGTTTAAAGTCATATAAACAAGTGGTGTGGCTGGAACTTCTGTCTCTGAAGCATGGGCTCTCAACCTTCAGGTTCTTCTCTATATTAGTGTACCTCACTAACTACACAAGTACTTCCCATGGCATACTCATGAAATGTATAGAAATGAGAGAGTACCTGAGGGGTGCCTTTTGTTGCTTGTCCAGTATCTCATAACTTGCTTTTTTCTGCTGATGTTTATACCTGTGACATATTTAATCAGAATTCCCCAGACATTTCATGACCGATTAGATATTATTAAGTTCCTCTCAAGCTTCAATATTACACCCCCCACCCACTTTTTTTTTTTTCAAAAATACATGAGTTTAACATCTCATTCTTCTTTTTGATTAAATCATTTTACATAAGAGTGAATTCTTCCTTCTGGAAATTGAAACCTTTGACTTCCTTTTTTCCACTGATTTCCTTTAAATAGAAGTTTGGATGATTTAATAGAAGAAGAGAACCAACTATTTCCATATTAACCCTGAGGGAAAGGCATTGGAGATGGGATATTAAAGGAAAAAAGGAAAAAACTGCTGGCTCTGCCTCCTCCCCACCAGTACCAAACTGGTATCATAGAACAGTATCAAACATTTAACCAATTATGGTCAACTGGGCACTAAAGGGTCCTCCACTTTATTGCCTGTTAGTGAGGGAAAATTAGGGGGATTGTTGCTGATAGAATACCAGGAAGTAGGTTGAAAAACAGCTAGCCATGGCGGAGGAGGGAGACTTCCTGGTCAAGCTTACAGTGAGCCTCCAATCCAACTCTTCGTAACAACCAATAATAAGATCATCATGGGTGAGCAGATGATCTGATTACTTTTCAACAAAGCTATATTCCCTTCACTCAGTGTGAACACTATGAACACTAAGTTTGTGAACACTAAGGAGAGAAAGCAGGTAAATTACTGGAACTTTGGTTCAATTGGGAGATGAGAACTGCAGCAGGTATGTACAATGCTTGCTGTGGTGCACACCTGTAATCCCAGCAGCTCAGGAGGCTGAGGCAGGAGGATTGCAAGTTCAAAGCCAGCCTTAGCAAAAGCAAGGCGATAAGCAACTCAGTGAGACCCTGCTTTTAAACAAAATACAAAATAGGGATGAGGATGTGGCTCAGTGGTCAAGTGTCCCAGAGTTCAATCCTTGATACCTGCCTTCAAAAAAAGAAAGAAAGAAAGAAAGAAAGAAAGAAAGAAAGAAAGAAAGAAAGAAAGAAAGAAAGGGTGAATACGGCTTGACTGTATGGCTCATCCTCCTCATCTAACCTACCAGGGCTATCTTAGATTCATTCAAAGGCAAGAATAAAAAGTCTGAGATTTTTCCAGTGAATTTTGAGTGCTACAAGGAAACTTTAGCACTCTTAGGTAGATTTCTTTGAGACAGGAAGACATACATGAGAAGCCATGGATGAGGCATTGACTAGTATTCAGGCACTTAGTGCCCAATATTGAATTTACAATGGTGGTAAAGGTGACCTAGTAGAAAATGAGAACTGAGAAACAGACTCCTAGAAAATATGAATTATTATTTTTTTTGTACTGGGGATTGAATTCAGAGGTGCTTTACCACTAAGCCATTATACTTAGCCATTTTTTTATTTTTTATTTTGAGACAGGTTCTATCTAAATTGTTTAGGGCCTCACTACGTTGCTGAGGCAGGCAGGAGCCATCACACTTAGCTGAAATCAGAATAAATTCTTGCTACCAGCTCAGCTCTGCTGCCTTGGGGGGGGGGGAAAAAAACTTCTCTAGTCCTTATGTTGAAATCAGCTGAGAATTTAAGAGTTGCTGTCTTGGTGAAACAGCAGTGGGTACTCAGGTTAAGGTAGACTCCTTGACAAAAATTGTCTTGGTGAAAATGAAAGCCAAATCAGACAAAAGACATGAATTCCAAGAGTCCCAACTCAAACTAAATGTGACTATGGCTGTACAGTCAAGAGTCTCCAAAATGGAAGTTGATGATATTGGTTATGATGACCTTTCTGCTTGGTGTGGGGTTTTAATTGGATCAAAAACATCAGTGGTTCATTTGGTTGAACTCCATGTTGTAGCACTCCAAATGGCAAGTAAATATGATTTATTAGAGTAAAGTCACTGTCTCTCTACATGACTCCTAATCCTGTCTCCTCCTCTAATCCAAATTTGACAGCTTTTAACAGAAAGCCCATTAGGGGTGAGTCCAAGATCTCCCTGTCCTCAGGGGACTAAAGGCAGTATGTGTGCTGAAGTGTGCTGAAGAACTGTGGAGGGGGAAGGACTCAAACTTTTGTGGCCCTGTTAGGTATAGGAGAACAAGTCAAATTCTATCCAATCCCAAGGGGAATGTAATGGTTCATATTCAGCCAGTGCAGTTTGAGAAATGCTCACAGTGTGAAAGGGAAGCTAACCCGACCTTGCAGATGGGATCTTTCGGGGTGATTCCATGTGCTGTCAAGTGTTGTGGCTTGCATTAATGAATGTGTAATTTATACTGAGGTTTCTACTGTGAATGTTTTATCATACTGTGAATGCTTATAAGTGCCAAGAGATTCTTCCATTCAGGAACTACTATAGATATAGAAATGCTAGTGAGACATGTTATGTATCTATATAATCCATTTTCCTTCCCCCTCTGCAGCTGGTCCAACAGAAACAGCATTGAATTCCAGGAGAAAAATGGGAAATACATAGCTCTGTAACTAAGGACTTAAAAGATGGCAGGATTAGTAAAAGATGCAACAGCTTGTTTTACTAGTGAAAATGACCAATGCCAGCAGGAACTTTAAAATGGTTTCATCACCAGTGAATTCAGTAGTCGTCACATAGCCGAAGCTGTTTATGATGACATTGCAACTATAACTGAATCCACTGCATGGACTGATGGTGCCTGGTATGTTGCCATGGACATTGCCAAGGCCTTGTTTCCTAGTCACTGGCACCTAATTACTGAGACCAATTCATATTCATGTGGCAGGCTTCCAACATACAGAGCAGGGCTATCTAAAATTTGCTGTTACTTGCCATGAATGAGTGGGTCAGGATTTAGGACGAGTGTCTCTACTCCATGGTGTCCAAAAATTTCATACTCCAGTCGATGAGTGGGTTAACAAATCATAATACTCTGTCTCAATGGCCCTAGCTACAGTGTTAGCATACCTCTACCTGAGAGGTAGCTGATAAACACTAAAACTTTGAATTTAGAGACCTTCATCAAATAAATACTTTTAGGACTATATGGGCAGATTCACAACACTTGCTGTGTCTAGCAGTGAAGGAAAAACTGCTGTCACTTTGCCTATCCCCTTTCCCAAACAAAAGGAAGACTCAGCACTTTATCTTACTCTTTGACAATAGAGGCAGTATGTGCCTCACTTGGTCATTTTTTTCCCCTAATCTGCAAATAAGTAGCCTTTGGATGGGAACCAAGATATAAACTGAATTGGAGACTATACACTGAATTGGAGACACTATCTACTTTTAGAGACTTGGCACCCTAATGACTTCTTTGGGTACAGTTCCCAGTGACTGATGATTTGGCTGACTGGAGACTCTGGCAAAGGGTATTTATGAAACTATAATGATCTCACAAGCTTGCAAGTAGGGAAGAATTTTAGGCCCTTCACAGTTATGACATCTAATTGATCTTTAATCTTCTTTTGAGAAGTTTGTGGAAAAAAATATATATATATATGTATACTGATTTCTAGTTTTGAAACACTGTTGCTTTTATGGATGGAATATTCTCCTACACATTTTTTTTCTAAAGCAACATTAGCAGTCATTCAATTTAGGTAAAGCTCCCTTTTATACCAAAAAAAAAAAAAAAAATTGTCAGAATAAATTGAGAAAGATGCAGAGAGATGGGGATTGAAGAGAATAGGGGAGAATTTTTATTTTATCCTATTTTAAAGAAAGTACTACTGAAGATAAATGATTAAATATTTTATGAAAATTACCATTTTAATTAAAATGTGGACTGGAGACCTAAGTACATGAAAAGGGGATAGTGTGGGCTTAAAAACCTTGAAAACACCAGAATTTAAAGCTATTAGTTTTAATATTATCCTTTGGGCCATCTATTAAGTTCCTAGCAGAATATTAAGATTTATTAGCGAAAGAGCAAACTATTGAACCCTTTCATTTAATGTATAACTACAGATTAGAAAGTTGAGAGTGCACTGAGTTATCTTCTTACTCTACACAAAACAGTGATAATGATTTAGATGAAACTCTATTTAATTTCCAGACAGTGAAATTCACATTTTGCAATGGATGGTTCTGAATTTCAACATGTATATTCAGCCATAGAGAAGATGCAAAATAGTTCTAGCACTCATTAAGTGCTGCTGCCACTTGTGTACACACCCTCCTGATTCCTAAACCCTGACAAATGCAGATCTGTTCTCTATCTGCCCCACCCCCTTTTTTTTTGCCACATTCAGAATGTTATGTAAGTGAAGTCACACAATATATAACCTTTTGAGTTTCAGTTCTTTAGCCTAGCATAATTCTCTGAAGTTTCATCCAAGTTCTGAATTTAATTGGTAATTGTGTTCCATCATGTAGACATATCAGCTTGTTTATCCATTTCCCCACTGAAAATATTTGTGATGTTCTGGTTTTAAGTGATCATTAATAATGCTGCTATAAATGTATGCACATTTTTCTGTGAACATAAAGTTTCATTTCTCTAACATGTAAACCTAAAAATGGGATTTCTGGGTCGTATGGCAAGTGCATGTTGTTGGTTTGGATTGGGTTGGGTTGGGTTTTGTAGTTTTTGTTTTTTTCAGTGCTAGGGAACATGTTTTCTTTTTGAGCAGTTACCAAACTGTTTTTTAGAGTGACTGTACCATTTTGCAATCCTGACAGCAATATATGAGAGTTCGTTTTGCTCTTCATCCTCATCAGCATTGGGAATCATCAGTATTTTTTTATTTTAATCAAGTTAATAAGTATGTAATGCTATCTCCTGGTGGTTTTAATTTTCATTCCCCTAATGATCAAGGATGTAGAATATCTTTATATGTGTTTATTTGCCATCTGCTTTTTTATTGTTATTGAAGTATTAGTGAAATATTTTGCCTGTTTTAAATTGGGTTATTTTCTAATTTTTTAGTTTGGAGAGGTCTTTATATGGTACAAATACTTTATCTGATATGTAATTTGCATATATTTTCTCCTTCTCTGTGGGTTGCTATTCTGCTAATTGTGTCCTATATAGAGTGAATGTTTTTAATTTTGACAAAATCCAATTTATCAATTATTACTTTTCTGGATTGTGCTTTTGGTGTTATATCTAATTCTTTCATAAGCAAAGATCCAAAAGTTTTCCTTTTAAAAATTTTATAATTTATATTTTCATTTACATCTATAATGAATTTTGAGTTAATTTTTGTAAGTGGAATAAGATGAAAATGAAAGTTCATTGTCTTACATGTGAATTTCCTGTCATCCCAGTTTCATTTGTTGAAAAGACAAATTAACCATCTCTATTGGTTTGTCATTGCAACTTTGTCAAAAATTAATTATCCACTTTTATGTGGGTATATTTCTAAATTTTACCTTTTGTTCCAATGTTCCATGTATCCATGTTTTCACCAATACCATGTTTTCACCATAGCATTACAATGCTATGACCACTGCTAGTTTGTATGAATGTCCCCCAAATGTCCAGTGTCCCCAGGGTGCATCTATTGGAAAGAGCTGTGGGCCTTTAGGAGGTAGGGACTTATGGGAAGGCCTAGGCCACTGGGTACGTGTCCTCAAAGGGAACTGTGAATCCTACTTGTCTTCTCTCTTGGCTTAATGGCTCATGAAGTGAGCAGTTTGTGCTACCACATGCTCCTGCCATTTTGTGCTGTCCTCACCAGAGGCCCAAAGCCCAATCTTGGACTGGAACCCTCAGAAATATGAGCCAAATTAAAAATTTTCTCTTTATGTGTTAATTGCCCCAGATATCAACTCATAAAGAGAGTTAACAGATAAAAGCTGACAGATAAAACTACTATAGCTTTATTATATCTTAAAATTCAGTATTGTATGTCCTTAAACTCTCTTTATAAAATTGTTTGGCTATTCTAGTTCCTTTGTCTTGTGGAGAGCTACAAAAAAAAAAAAAAAAAAAAAAAAAATTCTTGCTGCAACATTGATTGAGATTGCACTAAAAACTGAAGATAAATAGGAATAATTGACATTTTGTAAGGTATAGGATCTCTCAATCCATAAACATGATACATTCTTTCATTAATATCATCAGTACTTTATAGTTGGGAGCATACCGAATCTACAGATATTTTGTTATACTTATTTCAAAATATTCATTTGGAACTATCATAAATATTACTGCTTTTTAAAAATCTCAACTTTCCAACTGTTCATTGTAGTGTATAAAACCATAATTGTCTATTGCACTTACATACTACAACCTTGCTAAACTCTTTAGTTCTAATAGTTTAATGGATTTTTGAGATTTTTCTTTATAGAAAATCATGCCATTGCAAGAAAGAATGTTTTTTTTTTTTTTCTTTCCCAACCCTTTAGAAAGAAAGGAAATGAAAGGAAAATGCCCTTTATTTCATTTTCTAAACTTACTGCTTTTGCTAAATTTCTGGTTTCATATTCAATAGGAATGGTGAGAGCAGACATCTGTGCTCTTAGGAAGAAGACCATCAATATTTCACTACTAAGTCTGATATTAGCTATAGGATTTTCATAGATGTCCTTCATCAGATTGGAATGTTTATTTCTATTCCAAGTAGGCTGAGTTTTTATCATGAATTGGATGCTGAATAATTTTGTCAAATGCTTTTCACTCATCTATTGATATGATCATGCAATCCTTTTGTTGATGACTATGTTAATGTGATAATCTACACTGATTAATTTTAAAGCAGAACAACTGGAGGAATAATCTGATAGTTCTAATGTCTGTGGTAGGATTATGTAGCTATGTTTATTATGCTTTATAGATATTGCTGGATTTGACTCAGTAATATTTTGTTGAGGATTTTTCTATGTTCAAGAGGAACATTAATCTCTAGTTCTTTATTTCTTATGAAATTTTTGTTTGGTTTTGGCATCAGGTTATTGGTAACTGCACAAATGAGTTTGAAAAGTTTTCTTATTTTTCTAACTCTTGGAGTGACTGTAAAGAATTGATGTTATTTCTTCCTTGGGTACTTTAAGTAGAGTTCACCAGTGAAAACATCTGGGCTTGGAAATATCTTGTGAAGATATTTAACTCTGAATTAGATTATTTCAATAGATACGAGATGAGATGTTATCTCTTTTTTATAGAGTTTTGATATCTGTATCTTCAAAGGCATTGCTCCATTTCATGTAAGCTATAAATCTTTGTACATAAACTTGTTCATACATCCATAAAGAGTATTCCTTTATTATCCTTTTAAAGTCTGTTGGGTCTGTAGTAATTTTCCCCCTCTCATTCTCAATGTTGATTATGTGCATCTTCTCTTATTTTCTTGGTCTATCTCTTTTGAGGCTTTGTCAATTGTATTGATTTTTTTTAAAAAAAGAACCAGATTTTGGTTACATTGATTTTCTATGTTTTCTATTTATTTCTTCTTTTTCTTTTTTCTTTCTTTCTTTTATTAAATATTTTATTGTTTTGTGCAGGATAACTCAAATTTAAAAATTAGGCATCATATATATAATAAGGAAAAAGTCAAACATTTACATTTCTCACCAGGCAGTAAACCAAAACTTACCTAACAATTTTTTTTAAATTGAACTCTGTAAATGACAGAATATGGAAACAAACAGTTAATGTCTTTCCAAGGAAAAATTCATAAATATTCTTCTTCATGTTTCTAAACAAAATTAAGTAGGCCATAATGATAAACAAATTATGAGATGATACCAGTATTATTTATCGGGAGACTAGGCTCTTTAAGCAAATCAGTTTGTTACAGGTTTTGTTGTGACTGCAGTAGGCTGTTTTATGTATGATTAAGAAAAGAGTTGTCTGTATCTTTCTGATTTCTTTTCAGTCTTTAAAATATTCCAGTATTTTTTCACTAGTCTTATTTTGTAAAATTCTTTTATTGTATGTGTGTTGTTTCTTAGTAAACATGACAGTAGAATTTATTTTGACAAAATTATAAAAGCATGGAACATTTCTTGTTCTAATGCAGTCCCTAGTACCTCCCCTTCTCCTCCCTTCCTTCAACCCCTGCTCCCTTACCTCAGTGTACCCATAGTTGTTGTTGTGTTGTTTTTTTATAATTAATTTCTCGTAAATGTAAACAATGGTGAGATTCACTGTGGTGTAGTCATACAGGTACATAGGAAGATTTTGTCAGATTATGGAGTATTACTCAGCCATAAAGAAGAATAATTTTATGATATTTTCTGCCAAATGGATGGATCTGGAAACTATCATGCTAAGGGAAATAAGCCAATCCAAAAAACCAAAGGTCAAATGTTTTCTCTGACACATGGAAGCTAACCCACCATAAGGGGGAGGAGCATTAAAAAAGAATGAATATTCACTGTATTAGACAAAGGAGAATGAAGGGAAGGGAGCAGGGATGAGAAAAGGAAATCCAATGGAATGAATCTGAAATATCTGCTTTTTCTCTATACGTGTTTATTTTCTCACACAAACTTTCATTGTTATAAACTTCCTTCTAAGTACTGCACTAGCTGATTTATGTAAATTAGGGTTGGTTATACTTTCAACTTCATTCCATTCAAAATCATTTCTAATATCACTTGAGATTTTCTCTTTGACTCACTGACTATTCAGTAGTGCTTTAATTTTCTATTACATGGGGGTTTTCCAGATGTAATTGTTTTTGCTTTGTAGTTGAATTTTGGTACTGAGAACACACTTTGAATAATTTCAATTCTTTTCAATTTAACAAGGTTTGTTTTGTAACTCACAATATGGACTATTTTGTTGAACATTCCATCTAAGCTTGTGTATTCTGCTTCTGGTACTGATAAATATATAACTTCTTTCTTTGTTTTTTTGGATGAGTGATATTCTAACAGATATCCTGCCTCCAGTTATGAAATCACAATCCATCTTGTTATTCTGTTTGGGGTATGTGCGTATTTGTATATATGTATTTCAATATACAGATGTTTGAAAGGATTGACAGCCAATTAACAACCTTTTCTTACCATGTTGCCATTTGGCTTTTTTACATATCATTTGCTAAGTTTCAACCAGGAAACAAAAACAAAATCTTTTGCTGAAATCACTGGAGAAATACTGAAATATGTCATGTGCATTTGCTTCAAAAACATATTTAAACTATATTAATACTTGTCAATCACCATGTTCTTAATCTTTTGGGATTTTTAAAATATAATTTCCAGTTATTTATTGAAGTCCTTTTCTAGTAACTTTAGTATCTTCTATGTAACTGCACATTTTCCAAATTAAAATCAAAATTCCTTTCCATTTGATTTGTCTTCATATCCCTTCAATTGCTAAAGTTACAACCACAGTTCAGAAAATATTCAAATTTTAAACTTTCCTGTCATTTGTTGAATCAATACACTCACCTGAATGCTTTTTGGATAATTTCATTGTATGTTTATTTCTGCCAGAGAAACCATTTCAGAATGTCTAACAATAAATTACTACCTGTCTAAAAAAGTGATGCTGTTTGAAGCATTTTTCTGAGCTTAACTCCTTAAAGCAAAATCAAACAGTTTCATTTAACTTTTTTTTTTTTTTTCCCAGAAAGAAGAAAAACATACACACTGCAAAACTCAACTATTTGTATGGTCTATGTCACATTAGTACCTAAAGGTGTCCTACAGTGAGTTTCCTGAAAGGAATGGAACCCATTCAAAAACAGAAATGGAACTTTGAAAAGAAAATGAATTAAATTTGAAGAAATAACAGCAAGCTTCAAAATAACTTATTTTTGAACATGTCCAAATACAATATTAAATGCATGCACTCAGTTATAGGTCATAGGTTAAAGAACTTGTGTAACGCACAGAAAATGTACAATTTTCAATCCCATAAACTGTCATTACTACAAGGAAATGAATAACAACTACAGTTTGTTTCAATCTCTGCCTAGTGTCAGGGAGAGGAATCCCAGATGTGAAAGCAGTTGTATATTTTCTGACTGGCGGCAACAAAAGGTTTGGAAATTTAGGAGATGTGACCAAGGCAATGTCTTTAATCCTGTACATGATGCTGTTGAGACTCAATAAATTATCAGATACACATCAGCAAATGGCAAGAAGCCTTAAATGACCTTGACAGTTATACGACCCTGTTCCTAGGCTCTGCCTCAATTCCCCTAAGCAAATGAGCCCACAGTTCCATGCCAAGTGCCCAGATAAGGAACTAAAATTCTTTTAATTGAGTGTTCCCAATATTTAGGTCTAGCCTGTTCCAGTGGAGTAAAGGAGATTCCCTATGCTGACAATGGTGGTGAGACATAGGTACACATAACTATGCTGGTTCTTCATAAGGAAGCTCAATTATTAAACAAAAAAAAAATTCTGAAGCATATGGGATCAGTTCAAATAATATATGATTGAAGAAAATGAATGACAAAGTACTTCTCAGAGGTTAGTAAAGTGAGAGACAACAATGATTGCCCTCTCCTCTGCCAGGGCAGAGTCTGTCTATCAGATTAACATTCCATAAGGAGGAGAAAATAATTACATTGTTCAATCACAGCTTGGCTTTGATAGTCTGCTATGCATAGAAAGAAGGAAGCAGAAAGTGATAAATATATCTTGAAGAAGAAAATGTATTGTTTATGGTCTCTCACTCCAAATCCTGGACAGAGTAAGGATACGGCTTTTGGGGAAGCTATCAGTTGTACTGCCCATTCAGATAGATAGCAGTTCAGTTGTGAATAAGACAGACACAGGCAGAGACTATGAAAAGTCTCTTGGTCCAGCTGGTCAGATTTTGCTGTATTGCCATGCAGGAAAAAAAAAAAAAAAAAAAAAAAAAAAAAAAAACATGTAAGTTCTTCTCCTTTGACATTGTCAAAGCTTCTGGCACTTGATTTGCTGAACACCGTTCTCAGCTGAACTCTAATCTGCCTTGAAGTGAAACGGCAGTCATTATGTATATTTCACCTGCAAAGGCTCAATAAATATTTACCAACAAAGAATGTTGACACATACTTCAGATATAGATTTCCCCACGATTTTCCTGTGTACTTTCAATTTGGTGGGTTAGATTCACATGGTAAGATTTTTCTGAGCCTCCAGTCATCATGGAAAACTGTTCAGTTACAGAAAGGGAAAAATTAGATTTACTTCAAACATTCTAGGCTATATCAAAGGAGTGAAGGACTTGGTTGTTCAGAATATTCCCATCCAGTGAAATCAACAGGGCAAGGTGAAGTTTTCTAAATTTCAGTTTTTAAATTACTGACATTTAGCTCTTTATGCTAACTTACTATAGGTCAAGTAAATGCTGCATCTCTTTGTTGTACTCATGACACTTTACATCTAATTGAAACCATCTTTTCCAAACCTCCACAAAAATATTTCCTCCCTTAAAATATGCCTCCTTCTGGGCTGGGGTGGGGCTCCGTGGTAGAGCACTTGCCTAGAATATGCCTCCTTCCAGAAATAGTTCATATATATCCCAAAAGTCTTGTCCTGGTGGAAAACTCCAGAGATGCCTGAATTAAAGTTCTTACCAAATGCTGCTAAAAAAAGGTAATTCTCACTGTGGCAGACTGTACTCCCTAAGATGGCTAATAAGATCTTCTACCCCACGTGCTCCTTTGTGGGTGACACTGACAGCCTTCCCATGGAGACAGGGGTTGGTGGGAGAGCTCCGCTTGAGCCTGGGTGGCCTGTGACTGTAACAGAATTGACTCTAGGTGTTTTTAAATTTTAAAACCCACCTTTTATCTGGTAAGCTCACCCTTGGAACACAACTACCATGTGTTGGAACACATGGAACAAAACCCTTGAAACACAACCACCATGTGTTGGTAAGCTCACCCTTGGAACACAATCACCGTGCTGTGAGAAGCAACCACGTAATCCATGGGGCACATGTAGAAAGGAAGAGGGGATCCTGGCCACAGCCCAGCTAAGCTCCCAGCTGACATAAAACCCTAACTTGCCAATTATGTGAGCAGGACATTTTGAAAATAAAATCTGCATTCAAAATTCAAGTCATCTATCTGATGAGTACAGATGAGCCTTTTCTGAGAATCCCCAACAAGTTGCAGAATCATGCACTAAATAAGTAATTGTCACTGTTTTAAGCCATTGAATTTTGAGACAGCACTTACCAAAAGTTAATAAATGGATACTTTTTAATAATATATTTTGTATTTGTGCCTGTGCATGTATGTGTGTGCATGTGTGTATTTTAAAGCAATGTACTGACAGTGCTCTGAAGGGAAATGTATTACTTCTTCTTAATCACTGAATATAGCAGTTCTGAATCTATTTTTCTAAACCAGCCTAATACTGATCTTATGCCCTATCTCATCCCACTTAACTGATAAAAAATTCATATCCAGTCCTTTTGGGGGCCCAACGTGTCATAATCTGACCATTGTCTTCTAGATCAAAGATGGCAAAAACTACCAAAGATATAATAAACTGCTGTTTCTATGAGTAGTGTATCTAGCTTTAGCTATAGTGGAAATCTTTTCTTCACTGAATACTCATTTACTTGACAGAGATTTATTGAGAAGTTATTATGTGCTTATTTAGTTTGTCACTCTGCTAAGCATTCAGTACAATTAGATGAATTAGACTTCTTGAACTTTATAGGTGGTAAGAGCATGTCCTATAATCATAGAATAAATGTGGCTTTTCCTACAGAGGGTAAGTTCTGTTTTACTGTACAGAATCTTTCCAGTTTCAGTTATTCTACCATCTCTGTACCATGCTAAGCATACTTAGTGAAGCTGAGAGCTCTATGCTTTGGGTCAGACTTCCCAGATACCTCATGCAAGCTTTCCCTGTGAAGCCTTACAACCCTTCCCCACATAAATCAGTTCTTCAACAAAATGTCCTGCCTTTATGACAATAACAAATGAATATTTATTCTGTTTTTAAAATGTGTTATTACCTCATTTCTCACCAAAGCCTAAAAGGTAGGTATAATTATTATTTTTCAGATGAGCAAACTGAAGCACAGGAAAAGTATTCTATTAGAGGTAGTTATTAATTGCTAAAGTCAAGAACTAAACCCAGAAACTGTAGATGCATTCTCAAATAATAAGCTGTACTGCTGTGTTGTCTTATGAACAAATAAGCACTTGGAATTTTCTTTCTTTTTTCTTTTTTTAATTTATTTATTTTGGTGCTGGGGATTGAACCCAGGGCCTTGTGCATGCAAAGCAAGCACTCTACCAACTGAGCTATATCCCCAGCCCAGCATTTGGAATTTTCAAACTTATTATGTTCAACTTTTGTGTTTAATTTTTGACTAACATAGAAGTATGAAATGGTAAGTCAAGAGATCATGACTTCACATTCTTCATAATACAAAATACTGTGTACTTTCATGTAAGGTTCCCTTGTAATTGTTCCTTTAATTTTATCTACAATTCTTATAAAAAACATATGCGCTGTAAGAAAGTGGTGGAAAAGAAGCAGTCATTTAGACCAGACTGTGTAATGGAAGGCAGATAACCAAACAACATATTCCCAGAGATCATTCTGAATCTAGATCTAAGCATTGCACATCTCTCCTACATTTGTTCTTCCCTGGGATCAGTAACTTGGGTAATGTTATCTTCTAAGAAAGGTTCAAGAATGTATAGTGGTTCCTTTTCACTTATGAAATGAAAAACAAGCATAGAGTTCAAATATGGAGTACTACTTTCTCACTACTCCCACTACATAATTCTAAGCTATTCCATGATGACCTGAATTGCCACATCTGCACATTTCTTCATGATTTTCTCCATCTGAACCATCTGTTCTTGTGTCCTTCAATATTGTCTACTCTGGTTCTCTTTTGGAAAGGTCTTAACCACCAGAAAGATTTCATAACCAACACCAAATAGAACTTTCTTATGTTTAGGTAAAAGTCCCAGGCTCTCTCTAGCCTTTGTGATTGCCTCTGCACCATTTTTTCCTTTACTCATCTTCTGGAATTCCTACCTTTGGACATAATGATTTGTCCATAATGGCTTCACCATTTCCATTGGTTTCTAACTTGGATTTGATTTACAATTGTGCTCCATTCCATCCAGCCTCCAAGACTTTACCCAGGAAAGTAGTTTTAAGCGGTTTGGCTATGAGATTGAAGAAATCTAGACCATTTTCTTTTCTTACAAGGTTCAGCTCAAAACTTATCTCTTCAAAGAAGCCATCCAGTATATTCCACATTGCAATAATGATCCATTATTATTATGTACAAGGCATTCCATCAGTGCTTACATATTCACAGTGTGTAACACGCCCTGGAGCTTGTTTGGATTATGGACATTATTCAGCAGTGCTTGTTTTATTTTCTCAAAAAACACTACATATTAGCACAGAGAGCTTCTTCTACTTTTTGTGAATGTCCTTTAATTTTGAGATAAAATAATTTTAGTTCAAGCACAGATGTCCCTTGCCTGTTGAGTGGAATAAAATAGAATTCTGGATCACAAAACTCTAGAACTTAATGGCTCTTTACATAGTCAGTCTTAGGGAAATATTCAACAGGTACATAAGGGAAATGACACAGAATGAGAATGTAGGGGGCTCTTCCCAGTGATGATTTTCCAAAACTCTATAAACATCTGAGAGGTGCCCCTTCATCATTTCATTAATAATCATTGCCAAGGTGAAGTGTTGTTATTGATCAGATATCTCCTATCATTCAGGAGAGCTGACGCAAAAAAAGTTGAGCCACTACTCTGTTACAGTTAATGAGTAAACTGTTTTAATAATTAAGTTTCCTTAGAAAATGTTAATTACTTATTTAAAAAATATATGTAGCATGAACTAGAAGAGTGTCTGTTCAGCCCCACAAATCAAAGACAAAAATCCAACTAATATTAATTTCACAGGGTGCAGCAATAAAGGAGTTTTGGCTTGTCAAATTCTAGGGTAAAATTTTCTCTAGAGACATACAAATTGGGAATAAACAGATAGTAAATCTATTTGTTCCACATGATACTCCCAGATAAAAATTTACTTCCCTTTGAAATAAGGATTGACAATAGTAGCTTACCCTTGTACAGCATTTAATGCTGTTAATGTTTTGGTTTGTTTTATAAGAATTCAATAGGGATTATGATGTCAAAAGCTTTCCACTATAAAAGAGCCACTAGGCTCTTTTAGAGATATTATCTCATGAAATCCTCAAGAAAACCACCTATGGTGCATTAATATGCTCCTTTTCTAGATAAGTAGACCAAAGATTAATGATTTAAATCAATAGATAAGGTTAAACAGTAGTAAATCGCAAAACCAGTATCCACTATTTAAATCCTTGAAATCCAAGCTAAGGCAGATATTTCACAAGTACCCATACCTTTATATAACATTTACAAGTAGATAAGTTACAAAATTGATATAGACCTTTACTTCATAATTTTAACTTTAAAAATGAGACTGAATTTAAGATTAAGATGAATAGCAGCATTTAGAAAAGAGGTTATAGAATTACTTTTATTTTTCATCTATTGCCTCCCATATATAGATTTTAGCCAGAGATGCTTTTTTTCATTTTTAAAATTTTTTTTTTTTTGTGGTGCTGAGGATTGAACCCAGGGGCTTGTGCATGTGAGGCAAGCACTCTCTAAACTAAGTCATATCCCCAGCCCTCAGAGATTGTTGTTGAGTACAACAATCAAGTAGGGATTTGGTACTAAATGTTACTTGAAATGTGCTTTTAATTTTTTACTTTTAGAGGCATTATAATTCTTCTTTCTTCTAAGCAAAAGGACAGATATAAAGGGATTTTTCTCACAGTCGTTCTTAAAAATTCCACTTGTCGTTTCATCACTCTTCCCTGAATGGATGCATTGTCTAGTTCACCAGAAGAGTCACCAGTGTAACAATCCAGTCCTGTACATTTTCACAGGTATCCCAAGCATCAAGATGGTGATTACAACTAGATTAAGTTCACATTAGAAATTATGTGTATCAGAATCTCAGAATTTTGAATTCTTTTAAAATTACATAATTTATTAGGAGAATTTTGTCATCTGTTTTGATGTTTCCTTTTCATGTAGACTGTCAAAACCCCTATTAACATAGACAGCCATCAGCCCTGGACCCTGTCAACCAACTGCAGACTGGACTCTAAGCACAGAGTTGAAAAACAACAAGAAGGATCCCAATCAACCCCCTCACTAGGTCAGCACTGTGAACCACAAGGGTGATAATCTTATCTGTGTTTAGGATATTCCATTACAAAGGTTCCATGATGGGGGCAGTACTGCAGTTCTTTATAGCTAGCAGGAAATAGCTGCAGAAATATCCACCCATCTGCTCTCCCACATACAAAGGCTGTCCTTCCACCCTGAATTTGCAAAAATGAAGAACAACATTCCTTGACCACATAGCCCAGTGATTTGAGTTTTCCAGTTTTGTTGTTCTTTTCCTTTGTCTTGGAAGAGACCTTGTCAAATCAGAATGAAAAGAATGTTTGAAGCGTGAGAAAATTCAAATTTCCTATTTAAAGCCTGGAGTTCATTAGCAGGAGTACACTCACTTATTTCAAGGGTCACTGGTTTACATAGTAGAGCCTGTCTCTCTGCTACCCAAGCCCTACACCCTTCACCTGAAAGCAGTTAAGAAACGCTCTTAAGTCTATTAGCTTTCTATGGGGCCTAATTCATCTTTGCTGTGCTTTGTCTTGTGACCTTGTCAAGTGGTGGGCCCTGCTTTGACTATGTGCTATCCCCTTTTTCTTGATCACTTTTCAGTAATTGTCTCAGTTTAATTGACATGCTTAAAAGTTTGTTTATATTACACTGCAATTTTCTTTTATCAATCACACTTGATTTAGGTATTTTATTATTTACAGCCCAATACAGAAATTTTACCCAAATAGTCTTTTTCATTAGACTTTCTTATCAGACCATTTTTTACTGTCTACATGTTAACGCTAAAATTGAAATTTTGGCAAGTAAGAGAGATTGTGTGTTCATAGTATCATAGAATTAGACTAGAAGCAAAGAGATTTTACATTATAATACTGAAAGATAGAATGCAATATAGACTTCAGAGACCAGATCTGGGTTTAGATTCTGAATAAGGATTTGCCAGTTCTTGGGACCCTACTGACCTTAAATAATTTCATCCGTAAAGGGAAAATACTAACATGAACCCTATGTAAATTGCCTGAAAAAAATAGATGTGTGTATAAAGCATAATAATTATCTAATGTTAGCTACTGTTTGTTTTAGTTTAGCCAATAACCAGATATGTCAATTTGAGAACATTTTGTTTTTAGTTCCTTTACTAAATAAGGCTGCAAAACCAAATAATTTCTACCTTTTTTCTGTCAAAACTCACTTAATAGGTAAACCCTTGTCAATTGATTTTTTCATATAATTTTATACTATCCAGGGTTTGCGCATGATGAAATTTTCCTAGTGAGTAATGATGACATTAGTTGGAATTTGGATAGTAATGTGAGGACAAGGTGACAAAAACAAAATGGTCAGTAGCAAGGAACCAAAGCAAAAGTAATCCCATTTAGAAGTTAAAACCATAGATTAGTAGTTAAATAGTCTGTTAAAAAATATCTTGCATTCTGATTTCCTAACAGATTAAATGAGTGATCTTGAAAGACAATCACTAGAAAAGTTTTGTTAATTCTAGCTTTATCAACCTAGTAGCAATGAATATAACGATGCCTGCCACCTACCTTAGCTCTTGAGTTCCTACCAAATTTTAAAAAAAGTATTGAGAGATTAAATAAATATGATCAACTTTATAGTTGTTAATTGTTTACATTTATAAGACATTTATAGTATTTGTTTATCTGTTGTACCAAAGAAACAATTTAAAACTAACTCCCAAGTTTATCTCTCATCAGATTTTATTTTTGTTTTTATTTTGATACAATTATATGATTTTTCTAACTCCATTTTCTTTTTCTTTTTGTTCTTTTCTCTTTTTTTATTAAAGGCTCCACTCAAGCTGCATGGCCCACATGCTCACTGCTTGGAAGTGCTTGGCTGGCAGGTAACTCTCCTCGTCCTTCCTTGTGCCCTGTTGATCCACCCAGGAATCAATACCCCACATTCAAGCCTCTAAAAACATTTTTCACAAACAGACTTTTAAGTGATAAGTCACGTTTAATAATTCAACATAAAGATACAACACAAAACCTGAAACTATACAGTCTCATTTACAGATGTACCAGTGGAGATGTGGATATCCTTTTTCTCCTGCTAATGAGTGAGGGGCCGAGATAACAGATTTCAAAACAAAATGCTTGTATAGGTCTCTCCTTATCTGGAAACTGTATTCTAACTTTGTAATAAATAACTGTTAAATAAAAATAACTATTAGAGATGGGGCTGGAGCTAGAGCTAAGTAGGTTCCAACTAAAGTTTATTCTGAAATTATGATAAGAAACAATAAGAACAGTAATATATTAATAATAATATCTACCTTCCTTTGTGTTATAGGGCTTTATGTGCATTATGCCTTGCTTAGGAGCACATTTCTTTTGTATTAAACTGAGAAGATATTTTCATAAATACAAAACTTAGATAATTGGAATTTTATATAATAGTTTGAGCCTATTTATGATGGGCAATTAGCTCAATTAAAATTCTATAAAATGACAGATCAACCACTTTTTAGATAACTAAAATTATCAAAGCAAGACACTGTAAAAAGGAGTCCCATTTTATTCCAAGCACTGAATATAACCTTTTGCAAAATTTCTAATTCTCATTTGAGAGCCTCACCAAACCACAAGACTTCTTCAAGATTTCTTTGTACATAATACCTCCAAGGAAATGTTAAGGAATTTTACCACCATTCCTGCAACTCATTCTCTTCCCAAACAACACATTCCTCCAACAGTACAAAGCCCTGTTCCAGGCAAGAAAGAAACAAAACAAACAGGTGATGTCTCCAATTTAGTGTAATAATCAGTAGGATCAGTGCTAAGAATGAAAGAAAATAAGTATACTCCCTCCCTACTCAGATATTTTCAACACATATTTATATTTGTATTTTTATTTATTTTCTTATATGAGTTGGGAAACTGGGATACATGGCAAATAACAGGTAATGGAAACTACAGGGAATCTCCTAAACTTTTCTTAAACATACTTTCTCAAAAGAAGGTATAAGATTAATTTAAATTCCTATTTTGGGCTGGGGATATAGCCAGTGGTAGAACACCTGCTTAGTTAGTATTCTGGGTTCAAACCCCAGCACCAAATAAAATAAACTCCTATTTTATATCCTAGCAAGAGGACTAACCTAACACAACAGAATAAGGGTAAAATGAAAAGATCTTGAACTGTTTAAAACATGTTTATCTTCTTTAGGATTCTCACAAGGAACTAGGAGCTCTGTGAAAACCTGACTAAAAAATGACAAGGAAAGAACGTCGTTGCCTTGAGTGACTGTTTTCAATACACATGGATAAAAAATAAATAAATAAATAAAAAACACCAAAGACACACATCGGAAGGAAAAGCCCAGTGTCTTACTAACAAGTGGCGAAAAGGAAAACAAACACTGGCTAGAGACAGAAGAGGACATAGTTGTATCCGGAGAACAGAAGCATCCACCACACCCTGAGGACTATTCAAATCAGATGATAAGTGGCAGAATTTCAACCAAGCAGTGAAGGCTTAAAATGCAAAAATAAATCTCCAGCCAAAAGTATAAGAGGAGGAGAGAAGCCTAATATGAGGAGTAGCAACGTGGTTGTTGATAGTGGAGGAAAATACTCAAAATGACAGATTTGTATGGCTTCCCATTCTCAAAGAAGTCAGGCAAAACTATGCTGGCTGAATACATGAGTGAAATACATTTGAATTTTGGTAAACACAAAAGTGAATCCCACTTCAGACTAATGTGAAGGAAGAAGGAAGTAATCCCGTCACTGGGTATAGAGTTAAAAACCTCAAAGTTACTTTTACTTTGTTTTTACTTCCTCTTTAGGCTTGTGAATCTCAGCATAAAATCAGTTGATAGAGTTGAACTCTGATAGAGTTGAAGCCAACTAACAGGAACAGTGACATACAGAAAAAACTATAAATAAAGCCAAACATGAGCAGAAGCCATATCAGTTTCATCTTGCTACACAGGCTTAGTGTTTTGGCCCAGATCACTTAGCTGACCAGGTCTTGGAACTTTAGCATCACCTCCTGTTTCATCTTGGTTGCTGCTCTTTCTTCTGCAAAATTTCCTTTTCCTAGACTTTGAGAAGGTCTGACAGACAAAGCTTAGGAAACGCCCAAAGCAGGGTGGTGGTGATGCCAAGGATGTCACTGCAGGTGAAGGCGGCCCAGGCTCCTGAGCCACTGGGAGCTCACAGGGCTGGATCTGACATTCCAGATCCATCACACAGGGACTCTTGTCCTGCTGCCTCTGTGCCCTGTCCTGCAAGTAGAAGACAGAAATTTAAAACTCTCAAAACTGAGACCCATACATAAAGACATGACCTCTGACCTAATTCTTTCACACTCCATCTAGGCCCAAGGATCCTGGTTTGCCTCTCAAGATCTTAATCCTCAAATCCTCCCCTGTCAGGTGAGAAGCTACCATTTTTCCTATGGAATAGTAACAAGCCCAGGATCTTGCCAACCCATGCCTAATTCCTACCTCATGGTGAAAGACAGGATCATCTTGGGCACTGAGTAGGGCTGGTGTTTTATCTATAGTTTCATCTTCTTCACTTTGTGGTGGTGCCAAAGGTGTTGGAAGACTTGGGGAGCACTGGGCCTTCATTTTCTCCTTCTTCTTTCTCTTTTTCATTCTCTTTGTCCTTACACCCTTCCTAGGATGCCTATGCCTTTTTGGAAGTGGGTCCTGCTTTCCTCTCTGGACTGGAAGCACAGATGGATCTTGTGAAATCTTATCTATATGACTTTGAGATGTCCCCTCAAATGGCTTTAATGATGATTCCATACTTCTTTTCAGAAGGTCATTCCCAAGGGTGAAGTCTATCCTATGTATCAAGTCATCAGTGACACGCTTGGGGATGGAGAATGATAATTCCCAACCTCTGCCACTATGCTGACCACAGCCAGCTGCTCAGGAATAAGGAGCTTGCAACAAAAGGACCAAGAGTCAAATTCTAAAGGAAGTAATCAGTACCATGGATCTTTCTAATAGTGAATTCTTAGCTATCATAGATGCAGCAAGTGGATTGATCTCTGATCTCTCTCTAGACTTATCTAAACTTTAATGACCTTCAAAAATGGAGTCCTTGGGTTGTTCTTCTTAGCCTATGGATGACATATTTCCTAAAAGAAGAGAGAAAGTTGCTGGTAATTGTTCCCTGGGCAACAGAGTCCTTTTTAACCACACATAACCCATGGTTCACTAAAATTGCCAGATATAGCATAATCCCTGGGCAGAAATAGCATTTAACAACTTACCAAATTTCCAGAGCAGTATTCCTAAAAGTAAAGAAATTCTCAATGTGTATAAAAATCATCTGGGGTGCTTATACAAAATACAGATTTCTAGACCTACAATTAGAATTTTTCAGGTTGCATCCCAGAAATTTGCACTTTTCCCCAGGACTTGGGTACTTTTTATGCATTCTAAAATTTGAAAACTGCTATTTTAGAGAGATTGAATCTTGTATCCTACAGGGCCATGAGGATGACTATTTTTTAAAATTCCCTATAGATCTTCCCTAATTACTTTAGAAAGTATTTTGTCTCCTCTGAAATCCTTTAATCATTATCACAAAGTTTGGTATTTTACCTGTTATTACTTTGTACTATAATTTAACTTCTAAACCTTATAACTATATCATCTAACCAGATTATAAGCTTCTAAAGGGCAGGAATGCTTTAGACACTTAGTGTTCTACAGTACACTGCCAGTATTTGATGCTTAATAAATCAAATAAATGAATAAAATATAAGTTTATAAGTGTAGAATGACTGATATGAGTTGGGGCTATTCTGTAAGAAGAGCTCTAGAGTAACAGAAAGGAGGACATGGACCCTGGGAATAATTTAGTCAACCTCCAAATTTTATACATGAAGAAGATAAATCTCAAATAAAACAATGACGTGCCTTGGGATGAGGTCCGAAAACTTCCCTGTAAGATCCTATTTAAGTTTCTGTGGGCTATATGGTCCCATCACAACTATCTCTGTTGTAATAAAGAAATATTCACAAAATATGAATAATTAAATAGTTCTGACCATGTTCCAATAAAACTATACTTAAAAAACCTGGTGAGTAGGATTTGGCCAGTAGGCTTAGCTTGACAACCCATGGCCTAAAGTCATAAAACTAAGTTAGCAGTGAAGTTGGGATTCAAAGTCAAATAACCTGGCTGATAGCAAGTGCTCTTTCCACAAAAAAGCATAAAGGGATTTTCAAATGAACAGATAGGTTCTAAAGGAGGAAGAGATCAAAATATACCTGGGCAGGTAGTACTTACAGGATAGTCTCTGTTGAACCTTAGACATTAATAAAAGCAACTAGCTAGTTGAATTCTGAAAAAAAAAAATTCATCAATTGATCTTGGGGGGAAAAAGGGGTGCAGGGGAGGCTCCATATTTTCTATCACACTTGCCTAGGAGAGCAGGCTATTTAGTCCCTTTTTGACCATGACTAATACTACAGACAGATAATGGTAATACTTTTGTTGTTCATGTCCTGAAATTTTTGGGACCTGGTCAATATAGTTTCATAATGCAGAGTCCAGTGATCAACATTCCAAGTAACTACCAGAAGTAAATGGAGACAGAGATAAAACTCTTAAGTTATATAAGAAGCTAAAACCCTCCTTTCTACTCCAAGAATAGCTGAAAAATATTCTGAATATTAAAGATTGAAGCCAAGTTCTGAGGCCATTTTTATTTGCTGGGATTTTTGAGAAGCATGAGGTCCACCTAGAATGCTCTATGCTATTTTTATTTCCACCTAATGTGGTCTTCATGACATTATTATCTTTATATAGTAGGTGCTTAACAAATATTTTTTGACTGATGGACTAACAGATGATGAGTGAGTAGATGAATGAATCAAATGCCTTCAAAAAGCTTCTTGGTTTGTGGCTATAGAGACTAAAGAAGGATTGGTAAATTCTGCAAAAGGATATCTAGTACTTTTTGACTACCTTTCAGTGATACTAACAACACCTTCAAGTAACAAATGTCAATAAAACTTTCATGAATGAATTAATGCATTTGATGTAGGCCACATAAATCATATGCTAAGTTCAAAGACTATTACTCATCATAAAAGATGGTATCTGAGTACAGAGTTTACTTATTAACATACTAACATTGAGTTCTTTATAATTAGGTTTAGTTCCATGCTTAGTTTAGGAAAGTATGATAAAATCTTTAAGAGAAAGGTCCATATAGATCAAAATATAGGCTCAAGTTCTATCTGTTCCATCTAAAGCAATTACAGAGATAAAAATTATAAGAGCAACAACTATAGAAGCATCCAAAAAGATGGGAGCGGGAGTGAAAAAGAGAAATCAGCACTACAAATTCAAGCCTCTAACAGTTAACCTTGCTTCTCTACCATCTTGGCAATGGCCCTGAGTCAGGTCTGACAAAGGTTCTACTCTAAAATCTGACCTCTGTTCTCTTTCAGATTCACGCTGTCTTAATGGAGACAGAATGATGGTTCTAAACTGAATCTGAACATGTCACTCCGTTGTGTAAAGCTCTGTTCCCTATTCCCCTTAGCAAAACCACACACAGGTCTTTGTGATCTAATTCCATACCATCTGTCCAACTTCAACTCCACCACTTACCCTCAGATACTTTATGCTTTTATGCTGCTACAAAACACACTGCTTATCATTTCCTGAGAGCACAGTACTTTTTTATACACTACGCTTTTATTTGCAATGTCCCTTGCACTCTTCACTATCTGGCCTAGTTATAATACCACTTCTGAGTAACCTTAGTTAACTGTCTCAAGCAGAAAAAGTATTTAGAGTCTTATATAATATTCTATACCTATAATGATCATCTCATGAATTATATAATAAGTTGTTTAGATATCTATCACTTCACTAGGCTCAAAGATCCCTGAGGAAAGAAACCCTTTCTTGATCATTACCTGATCTCTGGCATCTTCACAGTGGCTAACACTGGAAGGCATTCAGTCAGTGTGGACTCTAAAACACAGATCTTGATAGGCTGCCTCCCAGAATCTGGGTTCTAGAGGCTAACCCTCCACCATATTTTGGTATCTCTCTGAATGAATGAACACACCAGAGCCTGGGAAACAAAGCTGAGCAATTCTAGCCAGGAACTCAGAGCTATCAGTCAACTGAATAATCCAGAGTATATGATGTGATAGCTGACTCAGAAATAAAGCTGCCCAGGCAGTGGTTAACACCATTCAACCCAATTCTATCCTAGAAGCACTTTCCCATTTACTTCCCCTGATACTTCCTATGGAGGTCCTACAGTTACTTAGACCTCTGGCTTCCTATAAACCCACCTCCTTTCTGCCCCCACCAGACTTCCAAGTATTCCTAGTGGATTCTCAGCATCCCTTGACCATCATTACCTCTCTTCCTTGCTCCATGCAGAGCTTCCCCCAAATCTCAGTGATCCCTGAATTTAAAGGTTTACACAGAATCACCTATCTCATTTCCATAGGGCACATACCCAACTCCACATCTTGAATCTTCTTTTTAGTGTCCCTACCCTGAGGAAATTCTTCCCCAAGATCTAGATGTGCTCACATGCAAGGATGATATTCAATCCATGTGGGTCATCTGCCTAACAAGATACAAAAGAGGCTTGGACCACATGAATCTCAACTGAATGTGAAACACATGATTCCCCTTGATTTCACACATCAGAAATAACTGGGTATATAATACATATGAATTCACATATCACAATTTCTCTCCCCCACCCTGTTACACTTTAACTTTCTTTGTAATTGATTTTTCCTCATTTTCACATTTCTTTAAGCAAAAAGGAGAATATTAAAGCCCTTGGATGAAACTGCTGCCTAAGCAGATTTAGAGCCAATTTAGAAGTCCTAAAAAAACAAACTCTTGGCCACTGAACTTTTGGCTGGTCCTGAAGCAGAGACTAGATTTCACTAATCATTATTGACAGTGAAGTGAATACGCTTCTTTAAAAATAGGAAAGAAATGATTGGCATGAATCAACTTTGCTTCTCAGTGACTCTCTAGAGAATTAAATAACTGAAGCATCAGACAACAATTTTCTTTGAAGATGACCTTTCATATTAAATGAAAAGCTGAAGGGCTAGTCTCAATGGGAAAGAAAATGAATAATCTGTGAGGGCAACTACTAGTTCCTGAATATACAGTTAAAAAAAAAAAAAAAAAAAAACAGAGAGAGAGAGAGAGAGACTAAAATGTGATAGTTAACATCACAGATTGTTGCATTACAAATGAAATATACTTTCTATTTTCGGGGTCACATTGAGAGCCCATTATGAATCAGGCACTGGGAAAACAGTTCTTTGAGCTCTTTGATATGGTTATCAAGAAACTTACACTGATCAACTTAATTTAAACCAGCTCTTTTCTAACTTTAGCAGGCATCAGAAAGACAGGCTTTTAAAACAGATCATTGGGCCCACCTCTACTATTGCTGACTTAAAGTGGGTCTTGGCCCAAGAGAATTTGCATTTCTAACAAGTTCCTAAAGACTGCACTGAAAACCCCTAAATAAGATTATCTCGTTTGCAAAATAAGACACATTAAGTCAGAATAGGTATAAAAAAAAAAAAAAAAAAAAGCCAGGAATTCCTAAGCACTTATTATGACCAAATGTAACCTGTGTAGGCTCTGAAAAGGTCGTCTGCTAGGTTGTAGCATCCAGCCATGCCACCCACCACCTATGTTTTGGGCTTTCTGGAGGATACCTTGACATTGGACTTGACTACAGGTCCTTTTTCCATGGGGACCTCAGACCCCAACAGTTCCTCTTCTGGTTTCATTCTCAGAATGTCAGAGACATTCTCTAACAATTTAAAGGTAAAAATGCATGCACAACCATGCAATAGTTCTGTTTTTCTAAATAAAATATTTTTGTATTATGTCTTTATCAAGTTCAGGCTTTTTTCTAAAATTTTATCATATCATTTTAAAACTTTACCCCTCTGGGCTGAAAATTAATGCAGAAAAAGAGATGCTGTAACCTTTGATTTAGCCTAATAAACTAGTAACAACAACACACTCTGTGGGTGGTTAAATCTGATAATATTTTGTGCTGAATTTTCTGTAGTAATTCAACAAAAAATCCTATTGGCCAGCCACTAGAAAGCATGCAGATCACCAAAGTCTTATAATATTTCATATTTGGTCTTAAAATAGACCATATTAAATTTCTATTTTTATTTACTAACCTAAATACTTCAAGTAATTTCTTCCAAATACAATTTAGGATAACCATTTATATTTATGTTGCTTAAAAGTCTCTGCTGGATCACATCACCATAGTGCTTAAAATTCCCATTAATGTAGGAATGCTAATCAGAAAAACAAGATGTTACCAAAACTGTATTGTTAGAACCACTGCAGTATGACTCCTCCTGATAGGTTCTTGGGAACTAATTCACAACTGGCTCCTCTATGCCTTTCTTCAACCATCAGGATCCCTAGAAAAGCAAGTCAAAGCCACTCAGAATCACTGAATTGTTTGGTCACATCTAATCCTGCCAGGGTTCCTAGCTAAAGAGTCCATGATCCTAGCTTTCTTTTCATATTTTTTCTAATGACTGCCTTGAAGCATTCCAGAAAAAAATTAGCACTTCCTTTTTTAATCATAAATTGCTCATAGCTTCCAAATTCTTAGTCTATAATTTCTCATAAAATTCTTTGAGATCCTCTGGTGAAGATAAATGGCAAGAATTATTGGACTTTAAATTGTGATCCTTCAATGTTATATGCACTGGATCATAACTCTATGGCTTTGGCTCCCTCATAAAACTAAACCACAAAGCCATTCTTTTCATTTCAAGCTTAACAGCACACAGGCCCATGGGTGAAGCAATATAAACACTCTTGAGTAATTTCTCAAAACCAAATCTCCTCTGCAAAAACAGACTTGCAACTCAGTGGTATACAATCTCCCCTCTAAACCTGTGAAGTTTGTAGTTCTCAGGCCACCCAAGTAGAATGGTGAGAATAATGTTCATGTGTTGAAATGAAAAAAGTATATGAACTGTCTGTAATTACAGTACTGGGGTTTAGTCCAGTCCTACCTCTGCCACTTGTTGCCCCAGACAAGTCACCGAATCAGGTGATTACTCGTAGGCAGAGATGGAACCTTAGGTATACAGAATTTTTTCTTCGACCTTAGTTCAAAAATTAACTAAAATCACTAGTTCATGACACATTTTCATAATTAGTTCATATACTGCCCTCTTTTTAATTTGTTGTGCTAAATATACATTTTAAACATATAGTCTTGGGCGTATACCTAGGAAATATGTACATAAAATAAAGACTAGAGATATTCATATAAATGTTCATAGAAGCACCATTTACAACAGCCAAAACCTTGGGAAAAAAATCCAAAAGTCCATTGTCGGGATACAGAGGTAAATTCTTGCAAGGGGATAGTAAATAATAGTCAAATAAAGAAACTTTCTTATCTCATTTGATTGTAGGTCATAAGATCCCTATTCCAAAAAGGTCCTGTACCATATTCAAAAGGAAGGAATGCAGGAAAGAAAGGCCAGGAAAAGTCAGAACAGACAGGCATTGCTGAATTTTCCTTCCTCAGTCTCACATCCATTAGAGCGTGACCTTTTGTCTAATCATATTGCCACCCAGCTGTCTAAGCTTCTTCAATCCTAAGGTTAAAAATGGATAGTTCTCTCTGGATTTTTTAGGTCTACCGTCTAAAGGCTCCTATGTCATGTAAAATTATGATTAAATAAATTTATTATGTTTTTTTCTAGCTAACCTGTCTTTTCTCATATAGGTGGCAGCCATGACCCTTACTGATGGGCAGGTGAGTGATCCCTTTTTCCACACCTGCACAGAGATCCCTTCTACATTTGTCAAGTTATTAGTTTTCCCTGTCCTTACCTACCTCTCACTCTCACAACACTACACACACACACACACACACACACACACATTCAACTCCTCCCATCTAGATTCAGATTGAAGACAGTAAAGAAGCACAATAATTAGGCCCAGGGTTTTTGTCTTGGACATTAGGACAGAAATGGCACAATTTAGTTAGATGATAGCACCTTAAAGTTCCTCTAAGAATTTTTCTTAGAATTTCCATTAAAAGTGAGGTTCATTTGCATTTCATTACTTAAAATCACTGAAAATAGGGAAAAGTAACCATTTTCACAATCCACATAGACTAATACAAAAGTGTGAGATTAATTCTTTAAATGTAATACAACCTAACTGGAATAAAAATGATTAAACTACAGTATTTGAAGCAAACATTTTGGAGATATTTTACAGTTTTTGAATTAATTAAACATAATAACTGCTTGGGGATGTCCTAATGGAAGAAGCTGAAACATGAAAGTAGACCTGCCCACCAGGGAGGACAGCCCAGCTGCAGGTGCTGGGAGAATGTCCAGTCTGGCAGACAGAACAAAACATCTGAAGAATATGACAGTATGTGAGCTGATAATGCACCCAGGGAAATGGCATCAGGAGGGCAACATGAAATAGTGGAAGTTCACTCAAAATGCTATCCCAACATGGTGCCAAGGGATCCAGAAGCAAGACAGTGTCCCAAATTCTTACAGGTAACATCAGAAAACCCGATCCATGATAGAAGAGATTGAATCAGCTTGTGGTACAGGGCAGCTGGACCCTGGCAGCTGAGAGAGAGAAGAAATGGCAAGTGTAAGGTTAGATCTTAGAGGTTCTTAGAGGATCTGGACAAACCTGGCGAATTCCTAAGCCAGGAACTCAGTCCTGGATGATGAGACAAGAATGCAGGTCCAAGAACCTGCAAAGCAAGAAAGAAGCTGATCCAAGGAACAAGAGATGTATATGATGTTGACAATGACAAGATCAGGAAAACCAGGCCTATTGTTTCAATATTATCACCCTGAAACCTTCTAAATAATTATACTATTCTTATTTAATCCACTTCCTAGCAAAAAAAATTACAAAAAATGATTAGAAAAATCCATGAGTTTGTTTTAATGAACTTGACCTACAGTAAAAAGATTGGTTATTTTTCCTGCCCTGTACACAGAAGATGGGGGGGGGGGAAGGGAACCCTTTTCTTATTTTTCTCTGCTTTTCATTAGTATTTAAATTTAACCTATGAGAATGAATTGCCTTTCTCAAATTTCTTCTCATCTCAGATACAAAGACTTTTTCTTGGCCTTGTCCTCTCTCTAAAGAACAATAAATATGTTTTTCAAGTCTTTGCCATTCTTCTGGGAACAACAACTTCTAACATGGCCCCAAAGCACTGAACCCTGATAATAAAAATGCAATATAAAAGCTACTTTTTGTATTTTATATTCAATACACCATTATGATTTACTGCCTGCCAAAAAAAGTGGCACACACCCACAAATGTCTGTTATACCCATGACCCAATTCATTTGGGAGAAGAATCACCACAGAGCCATCCTGGGAAGTCAAGGATTTTCTCTTGCAGTATGAACACTGATGGAAAGAAAGTAGTTTCATAAAACAAACATGCTATTTCTACTGTGCCATCTTATCCCTTACAAGTGCAATGACCACTGGAAGCCTGGACCCCTAGAATATGCAAATGCCACAGCCATCAACAACTGTCAAGTGTCTTCAATACTAGATGTCAGCATGTCCTAATGAGCAAATGATCTTTAGCTGAATAGATACTTATGAGCAACTCCTCTGGAATGCTCCAAAGCTTGATAATTAACAGCTGTGTGCTACAATTAATTTTTATTTGTGCTTTAGATCTTCAAGCAAGATATTATTTCTTATGTATGACAGATTCATATTTCATGTTGTATCTCAAAGTAGTTATAAGAAAAACATTGATTTCATTTTTGTTTTCATTTTTCTTTCTTTCTTAATTCAACTTATCTGCCATCTGTATTCAAACCATCATGCTGCCTTGTGTTCAGTTGAGCAAATATCATAGCCCATGCAAAGAACCATGGGGGGAAAGCTGGCTTTCCCCATGCATTCACAAACCCTTCGAGGGTGCCAGTAGGGACAATCTAAATTAAGACAATGACACTGAGGTCTCAGCAGTCTTAATTCACCTCTGTGGCCCCTTGTGGGCATGTTAATTTCATTCAACAAATGTTAATTCCATGTCCACTATGCATATGGTACTGTTCAAAGTTCCTGAAATTGAGAGATTGTGAAATGTTTGTCCAGATCCTTTCTTGCTTTATGATTTTTTTTTTTTTTTTTTTTTGGTACTGGGGATTGAACTCAGCGGCACTCGACCACTGGGCCACATCCCCAGCCCTTTTTTTGTATTTTATTAGAGACAGGGTCTCACTGAGTTGCTAAGTGCCTCGCCATTGCTGAGGCTGGCTTTGAACTCGCGATCCTCCTGCCTCAGCCTCCCAAAGTGCTGGGATTACAGGCGTGCGCCACCGCGCCCGGCTCTTGCTTTATGATTTTATAAGTTAGTAAATCTAGAAAACATACAGTCCAGAGAGTTTTGGTTTTTGTTTTGGGTTTATTATTATTATTCTCTAAAGGTGATATCAGGATACAGAAAGAAAAAAAAAATCTTAATTCAAAGAGTCAATAAGTGCCGAAAAAGAGGCAAGGTTTCCAAGATTTTTTTAAGAGAATGCTTTAAATGCCAGGTTTAAGAGCTCCATGGCAATGGTTCTTAAACACCAGCATGCATCAGGGTTTGTTAAAACATGTCTGTAGGCCTCATCACCAGAGTTTCTAATTTAGTAGATACAGGGCAGGACCTCCAACTTTACATTTCTCAGAACTCTCCAGGTAATGCTGATGCTACTAGTTCAAGAAACACATCATTGGGCTCAATGCTCCAAGGAAAGCCATCAAAGTTACTTTACAGGAAAATCAGCCAACATACAAACATGATGAAAGCAGAATTTGGGGAAAGTTAATCTAGAGATAGTGGGTAGTATCAATTAGGAGGAGGTTGACAGATTTATTGCAGGCCCCAGAGAGGGCAATAGCTAGACCAGAAGACTGGGATTTCAAAGAGGAATTGGCTTGACTAGCACAGAATGACTATTTGGGGACTTTAATTTAAAAGGATTCTTGGTGCATGAAATGGAACCTTGAATGAGTCTAAAATTCTCCACAGAAGATAGAGAGACCCTTGGAAACCACATCTAACCGTAACATGGAGCCATCCAGACTGTCTAGATATAGGAGAGTTTCAAAAGCCTATATTAATATTTGTCAAGTTTTTCACAATACTCGAAATTTCAACCCTTTGAGTCCCCACTTTAGGTTAAAGTGAGGATTTCCTAAAGTATGCTAAAGTTAGCACATTATCCTGTACCTCAATTAGAAACTCTTGTTGTTTCTGCCACAACCAGGAAACAAAAGTAGTTTCTCTCTTCAAACTCCAGCTTTAGGAACTTGGCTCTCTGTAATGCTCTCTTTTGTAATGAATCGTTCAGATCCTCACTCACTCTAATCAGTAATTTAAGACACAGAAACTTACACAGCTTTACTAAGTGGAGAAATCTTACATGCACATCAGCAAATTGAAGGTTTGCAATGGTTACCAACTTGATTTTGTAGTCTCCCTTAAAAGGATCCAACTTTGTTTTATTATCTCAAGTCAGCCATCCAAGGTCCCTTAGCATGTACCCACCCACACCATTCACCTTTTTTTTCTTAGTATTTTTCCCCAGGCCAAATGTCTCAACACCTTTAGCAACTTCATCCTCATCTGCCTTTCCCTCACCTCAGTCCCAAAGGTCATTCCTGACCTCACCCATAAGGTTTCAGAATTTCAGTCCAATAATAGAGGAATCCAACTAAAATCACACAGAGCATCTTATTCCTAAAGCATAGCCCCTCCCAGTTTGCCTATGTGAAAAGCGGGGTCTACACAGCCTGGTTTTGCCCAGGCACTGGAAAAATGAAAGAAAGAAGGAGTGCTCTGTTATAAATCCTATCAGCTGGCCTGAGCGTTTGCTTGCACATTTTGCTGCCACTTTGCTAAGTAATAAAAATTGTGCTAGATGCTGAGGATATAAAATGAATTAAAAACAAATTAACATGGTTCATAGTGTCATGGAGCTTTCAGTCTAGTGACCAAGTACCATTGCCTTGACCTGAAATTTTGACAAAGGACCAGAAAAATTAATGTGGAAATAAGAATACTAATACTATTTGCAAGTTGGCCAGAGGTTATTTTTTTCCATAATCAATGTGTATCTCTGTGTGTAAAAAATCTCCTTAAAAACTACTTTATAAAAAGGAAAAGGATTTACACCTGTTGCAGCATATCTGATGGCCCAAACAGAAAGGCAGTTCTAAATATTTTGTCATGGTGTAATTAAATCTCCCTTCATTGTTGACCCAGGTGTCCTTCCCTCATTGAAATCTGTCAGTAAAAGAAGCTCCCACATGCCAGAAGAAATGGGGAGGAGAATAAGAGAAGATCCTTTACCCACCTCTCGAGTTGGTGCTAATAAAAAATATATTTGTGAAATTTTGTTTCTAGTACAAACATCAACTTGTTGCCTACCAGCAAGGGTCTTTCTTTCAGATTCTTAACTTTTATCTTATTTCAAATGTAATACGTGATTGTTGTATAAATCTAGAAAATACAGGGAAGTATAAAGAGAAAAAAAAATTCCTGTAATCTCATTAACCAGTGATAAGCACTTTTAACATTTTTATTTTTTTTTACTTTGGTGTTCATTGCTTTCCTATGCATATAAGCATACACTTGTGCAAACATTTTTCATACCTATTATCATGTCATGTACGTATAGTTTTGTATCTTGCTTCTTTTTTTCCATCACCATTAGATAAAAACCATATCTTGGATAACTAAATATTATTTGAAAACATCAGCAAGGTTAAGTCTCCATATTTTTAATGCATGATTTCTCTCATTAATCTAAGTTCTAATCTTTTATTTATAAGAGAAGAAGAGAGACTTGTTTCTCATTTACTCTAAACTTCACCCTTAGAATACACAAAAGGAAAAGGAAAAGGAAAAGGAATACAGGAAAGTATAATAATGAAATCTCTAATATGAGGACTAGGGCACTTCTGCAAACAGCACTTTCCTCCCTGAAGAGAACTACAGTAAATTCAGAAGAGATGAGGATAGGGTTCAATTCTTTCTTCAGACCTAACAAGAAGGTCTTTAAGATTTTAGAGTAGATCCAGTCTCCTGAATATATACACTCTCTTCCTGAGAGTAGGTAAGACATTAAAAAAACAAAAGTGAAGCGCAGAATTTCAGTTCAAAATTTGATTATACAAATACACTACAAGGTAACCTGATTTGGCAACAATCTATATTAATAAAAATTCAGGAATTTTTATTAAATTGAGTCTGATATGAGCTGATGTGTAATTTCTTTTGCAAAAGGAAATTTAAAAAAAATTTAAAATATATTTTATTTACATGAAGTTTGCAGGTAATAGACCTTTTTGTACTTATTTTAATTCAAAATGTTTTTTCAAATAACTATTGTCTTGAACATAGCTTTATTGTAGAATTGTTTTTTATTCAAAGTTGTTATATATGATAGCAGAATGCATTACAATTCATATTACACTTATAGAGCACATTTTTACATATCTCTGGTTGTGTACAAAGTATATTCACACCATTAGTGTCTTCATACATGCACTTCGGGTAATGATATCCATTCTCATTCTACCATCATTTTTTATTTTACCCCCATGCCTCCTCCCTTCCCTCCCCTCACCATTGACCTTTCTAGTGTCCCTCTAATCCTCCTATGCTCCCCATCCCAACCCTACTGTGAATCAACCTCCTTATGTCAGAGAAAACATTTGGCATTTGGATTTTGGGGATTGGCTAACTTCACTTAGCATTATATTCTCCAACTCCATCCATTTACCTGCGAATGCCATGATTTTATTCTCTCTTATTGCTGAGTAATACTCCATTGTGCGTATATGCCACATTTTCTTTATCAATTCATCTACTGAAGAGCATCTGGGTTGGTTCCGCAGTATAGCTATTGTGAATTGTGCTGCAATAAACATTGATGTGGCTGTGTCCCTGTAGTATGCTGTTTTTAAGACCTTTGGGTAAAGACCAAGGAGTGGAATAGTTGGGTCATAAGGTGGATCCAATCCAAGTTTTCCAAGGTATCTCCATACTGCTTTCCATATTGGCTGCACCATTTTGCAGTCCCACCAGCAATGTTTTATTGTAGAATTGTAATCATTCCAACTACTTTATTTTATATTTCATCACCTAAGCAGCCTTATGAGATGAGTGACTAGTAGGCAGAGGATTTTTCTACTCCAATTTCAGAGATTAGATGTTTAAGATTCTGGAAATGTTAAGTGGTTCATATGAGATCACAAAATAAGTTAAAGAACTGGTGTTAGAAACTTAAGTACACCATTCTTTTCAGAAAATCTATTTTAAGCATCTTTTATGGAAATATAATTTGTATATATTCTATCCTGTTCAGAGATTTATAGCATTCTATCTAATACAGTGACAAAACCCATTTTAAGTGGAAAAGTGATAGTCTCAAGACAGCTCCAAACGAGAGTGACTGATATGTAAGAACTATAGAAGCCATGTTCTATGACCAATAATGGATGAAGGAGTTTGGTATATTTAGTCTGGAAAGAGAAGATCAGGAAGGGATTTTTTAAAAAAGTTCTTTTATTGTGTGAAAGGCTAACAAATGGATAGGCAGGCAGACTTATTCCATATTGCTCAAAATATTAGTCTAGAACAATGGATAGAACTTCCAAGTTCTTTCAAGTATACAATAAAAGATCTCCGTCTTTTGAACCAAAGGAACTATTCAACAATGGAGAAAACTGCTCTTTTTAATATATATTAAACATTCAACACTGGACTATTTAAGGAAAAGTTGCTAGGGATGCTACGATGACTTTTGGTTCTTATATCATCAGTCTATTTTCCCTTTGTTTTCTTGGCTCACTAAAACAACATACAATGCACAGAAGGTGACAGAAGAGAAACTAGTATGAGCCAGGTGTTTTCAAAGAGTGTTTCCCAGATGATAAGAATCACCTGGAGTAGTTGGTGGGTCCAGCTGAATCTGAGGCCTCAGAGAAAGAGCCTGGGAAATCTGGGTTTCACTAGTGCCCCAGGTGATTTTTGTCACCAGGGAAGTTTACGAAACACTTTTTAAAACATCATTTCATTTTAGTCCTCACAACAATCCTTTAAGGCAGATGAGAAAACTGAGTTCTGAGTTACTGAGTGGTGTGCCTGAAGTCACATAGATATTAAATGATAGAGAGGAATTCACACACTCAGGGAGTTTGATCTGGAGTCTAAAATTTAACTTACCTTTACTAGTTTCTGAAAGACAAAAATAAAATGGGTAACTTGAAGAAACGGTTTTATCAGAAATGCATGTTGAATTTTTAAAAAGTAAGTCATCCCTTGATATTCTACGGGACTGGCTTCAGGTGCTGAACTTCCTTATATAAAAAAATGGTGTAGCATATGCATTTAACCTCCACACATCTTTCTATATACTTTAAATCATCTCCAAATTACTTAAAATACCAAATACAATGAAAACACTAATAGGTATAATATTGTATTTCTTACGGAATAATGATAAAAAAAGGTCTGTACATATTAAACACAGATGCAATTTTTTGCACATAAGTATTTTCAATCCAAGTTTTGTTGAATCAATGAATGCTCAATCCATGGATGCCAAACTCATGGATATGAAGGGCCAACTGTACTTTGTATTCATGGTGAAATGTGGATGGGGGCTTGTAATTGATAGTGTTAGGATTCAGGCAAGGAGCTATATTGAAGTTCACGCTTTTGTCTTTCATGAATAATTACCAAAAGGAGTGTACTAACCAAATAAATAATTTCAACATGATTACAAAGAAAACAACATTTTTATGCACTTAGCAGATGCAATTTACATTCATACAATTAATGTGCTAATTTCAGTGATCTTTAACTATTCATTAAAACAGGCCTGGCAGGTCTTGTACTTGGCAACACTTTGTTAGTCATTTCCTGCTATTACTTTATGTACTCAAAAGTAATCAGCCATCTATAATTTAAGACTTTTTCACTAATTAAATAGCCCTTCTCTAATTATGTCCAAATTAGACAGGTTAGTGTGTAGATAAATATGTTTGTATTTGGCACATGTATTAAAAAATGGTGATTTCTCTGCGGCAACAAAGACTAATAAGTGATGCACAGCCTTTAACACAGACTAGAGAAGAGTGTTTTTAGAGTGAGCAAGAAAGACCTTTTGACTTAAAATTTGAACAGCAGAGGAAAAGCATTCTCATTGAGATGGGTTTTGGGTGCAGTCTTGTAAACCTAGCAAAGTCTGGATCTGTTGCCCTTCAGGGAATAATACAAGGATCATCTGTTTTCTCAGGCCTTGGCACAAGAAAGAGAATGGAATGAGGAGGATTCTGGGAGAAAAGGAGTTAAAGGTTGTGTTTGCAGGAATGTGTTTGCTGACATTGATCAATGGGCAATTTTGTGATTGTAGGTTTATTCACATAAAGGTTTCAGAAAAACAGATCAATAATGAAGCAATGGTGAAGATGCCAAAGTAAATGTGATTAATGAAAAATATGGTGGAGGGTAAACTGCCATGTAGTATGAACATTCCCTCATTCAGCACCCCATACATAAATATGCATCAGATGGATAGAAAACACTCCTTTGGAATGTCATTAGAGATAGCAGGAATCTCATCAGAGTCCATGCTTCAAAGAGCAGTTTCTCATGTCCATGGAAGCAAGTTTAAATTCTCCCGTAAAGTCTCTAAGCAGTTCCACTCTTGCATTATGTATGATTCTGACATCTTGTAACATAAGTGGTGTTATAAAAGTGATTTCCAATTTTATCATATGTGTTATGCTTTAACAATTCTATTTAGGTTAGAATTTTACTTTGGCCACATGATATCTTATTACATTTCATCATATAGCATGTAATTGTGGTGGCAATATAGTAACCTAATACTGTATAAATAGACAAAGATTTAGTGCAGTCTTAAAAAAAACTCTGTTGGTTTTAAAACCAATGCTTTTTTTCCACCATTTTCATTGTGCAGATTTAATATGTAGTGAGTGTTCAGCAGACCCCAGCTTATTACACCTGGGAACTGATAATAAGTAATAATGAGCTATGCTGAAAGTGAATACCAAAATCTAGGGCAATTGAACATTAGTGTGGGTTATATGTCTTTCCTAGGGTGACAGCACTCAAGTTTTTAAACACACAACTCCAGGAAGGTAATCTTGTGAAGGAGTCAAAAGCTTCACTCTTGCCCTTCTTGTGTCACTTTCTTCATCTTCTTTTATAGAAACCCAGGCTTTTCTCCCTAATGACCTTGTGCTTAAGAAAGAATTTGAAATCAGTATTCAGCACCTAAAAAATATCATGTGAGGGAACTTACTCTCCTCATTTCCCATGTATCTAAGTCTTGTTACTGTGGAATATTAGTCCTATATTTAAATTCTTTCATCAGTGAGTAGATAGTCTTGAGTGGTACTTGGGTTTCAAATGTGCAGTTTTCTTTCTAGATTTCCTTATTTTTAATGGTTCAGAGAGAAACTATATTTGTGATGTATTAAGGATAAAATTAAATGCTTTCAATTAACCTCTTAATTTGGACCTTGAAAGCATTGAGGAATAAAATGATTATTTTTAAAGATCTACTAAACATCTTTCCTAAAAACTAAATGATTACCATGTATGTTCCTCTGCATAAACTGTAATACATACATCTAAAGGACATTTATCTGTAAAATGTTATACTGTATGAAAAGTAACTTTATTGTTCATCATCTCAGGCAAGAACTCTGCATGTATTTGGGCCTGTACAAAGGTGTCCAGTTGATAAATGACCCTGCCTCTTCAGTAAATATATTGCAAAGATGAAAGAAAGAGATGGAGGATGAATCTATAGATTGAAAGAGACTTTTTAACACTTGCATTAATCTTATTTGGATCTTGATGCAACCAAGCCATAAAATGAATGTACTTATGAGATAATCAAGGTAATCTGAACACTGACTGAAAATATGATATTAGTTGTGATAATGGTATTATGGAAACAAGAGTTCTTGTCCACATTCAAATATTTATAGTTGAAATGATAGGATGTCTGGGATTTACTTCGAAATAAATCTAGATATTAAGTGCATTGGAGTATTGAACCAAGATTGGTCTTTTAAGATTGTTGAAGCTGGGTATGGTTAAATGATAGTTCATGATATATGTTCTCTCAACTTTTGTATGTTTGGCATTTGCCTTAATAAAAAGTTTTTTAAAAAATTGTTCCGGTAAGCAGGCCGAAGTCAGGACTGAAATCCAACTCAGGTCCTCCTTGCCAAATCTTGAGAAGAGACAAGGGTAATATTGGCCCCAACAAATGAATACTTAAATACTGTTTACTAATTGGACCAATTCAAAATGGGGAGCATATTTTTCTAATTCATACAAAGGCATCATGTATTAGTGTTAGTCCTGATCTCATTTAATATTCAAAACAATTCCATAATGCATATATGCTTGTAAGTGAAGAACACAAGAGGGGTTAAATAACTTGTTTCTCTAGCATCACAATTACTGGGACTCATCAGAACTTGAAATTAGACTTGTCTGCCTTTGAATACCATGGTTACTCAACAGAAAAAAAAAGGAGGGAAACTCACATATCCCCTTTATATTTAGTTGTTTAGAGCATTAGGCTGATAATGAAACCACAGAGCCAGTGAGTTTAATTAACGGCAGTAAACTACCCCTTACCGTTAAGTCATAGCTGGACTCTGGTGTACTTTGGGATTCAAAGCAATGAAAGGAGGGGAGGAGTTAGATAGTGTGATGCAGTGGTCCTCAAATTATGATGGGCTTCAAATCATTATGAGAGCTTGTTAAAAAGAGATTGTTGGATCCACACCTCAGTTTCTGATTCAAGGATGTTGGACTGACCTGAAAACGTGCATTTCTAACAAGCTTCCAGGTAATGCTGACACTGTGTCTATATGGGGTACCTACTGCTATAGTTAAAAGCTCTACTCACCAAAATATAAATAAAAGTAAATTAAAAATCCACTAGTCTACAAATAAGTCAGGAGTGTTGTCTAAGAACATATAAGTAGCACAGGCTTTGTGTTGCTTTTTCTCTCTGTTCAAGTGAAATTGTGTACAGGATTTCTACTTACAACTACACTGCAACAAAAATTAAAAGAAAAGATAACAGAGTGCCAATGTGACTACATTTGGTCTCAGATGCCCTGTTTGATATTATCATCTTTGGGATAAGGTACTTCCTGAAATGTCAGAAAGAAAATAAAGAATCAGAGGCCTCCCCTAATAATTGCATATTTATTCTTGTCCCCATACTCATTTTTCATATATGGACAATCACAGTTAATCACAAAGCATTTCTCTTGGGATCCTTCCTAAAATGTGAAATAAATATTCCAATAAAATGTTTAGTAGAGTGTATCCAGTTTCCAATTAAAGAAAAACACTTGTGTCATGAATTCCTTCCATAAAAATTTCCTTTGTGCACTAACACTTTATAGTAAATCTTAAAATAACTGTCTATTTTGTCAGGATAACTTAAAGCAGAGTGCCTAGTGAGTCCTCATCTCCCACATGCTGCTTAAGAAATAGTCTATACAAAATAATGTGATCTTGCCTATATATGCAATCAGCCCGTGTGCTATGAAAAACAGTTAGTCATCTTAAGAATCTATATGTACTACCCCACAATCAATATGGTTAACACAGCACCAGAGCAATCACATAAACCACTCTGTCAACATATACTGAATGATCATGTAGGGCCACAGTCTATTTATCCAAAAAAGATCCAAAATATTCTTGGCCTTACCTAATCCCTCACCCCAAAATTTCCTTTTTCCCCTTTCATGCTTTTAATCTTTTAAAGAATCTCAATTCTCCTATTCTCTTTGTAACATAAAAAAAAAAAAATCAGACAACCGTTTTTCTGAATGATGGGAGGGAGAGGAGATTCATAGCATTTAATTAGAGCTAATTTAAGAGGGTTTTCTTAGTCTTCAGGACGAAATCCCTCAAGGGAATAGTGATGCAATTGTTTGATGTCTTTCACTCGGTTGTCTCACCTTTGTAGTTCTTAGTTATGTCTGGGAAAAGAATCAGACAGGTGGGCTTGTCATGATTCCCATGGAAGTGGTATTGTCCTGACAGTTTGATCTCAGTTCTGGAAATCAAGTTTTTCTGGCTCTGAGTTACTGACAAGTCTGTCTCTGGCTGTAAGGACAGCACTACTTGGAGAGCTGTTTTCTTTGATGAGAATGTCAAACTAACACAGTGATCACACTGTAACATCTAGGCTTTTCCTCTATTTATTAATGCCAGGGTTAATAAAAAAGTAATCTGGTTTTCATGGGAACTATGAGAAATGAGAATTTCCAAAAACATTTTGAAAGAAAACAGCTAATGAGAAAAATTTTAATTGAAAAAATAACAATGGTGGCCATCTAAGATGGATCTCTAAGTCAATATGCCAAATGAGAAAAATCATACTAGAAGATGAGGTTATCTTCTTATACATGACAGACCAAAGCCAGAATGGTCATTGATGGGACTACAGGATTTTAAAAGGATAAGATTTTCCTCACTATCACAAATTGTCTTTTGAGGTACTTTTTTAGCTCCTGAAATTTAAAATGATAGCAATAGTAAGAATAAGAATAATAGTGTAGGAGGATAACTGTTGAGGCAGAAACTGAAGCTTTCTAATGAGAGACTATGCATTTTAAAACCTGCCAATCCCTCCAGCTTCCACCAGTGGAAACATCAATTAGCTATGGGAAGAACCATTTTTAACTGAGTACATAAGATAAGTAGGAATCCTTTATTCTGGGTAACAGTAAAACAGGCTTTCTTTTATCCAAGCTCCACCCCTACCCCAACATGACTGAGGCTGTTCCTACCTGTATCCCATGGACTTCAGAGCTCCATGGATGCTATGATGGGTATGAGCAAATTTCTAAGGTTATATTTGAAAAGTGATGGAAAACCTCACCCTTGTTTGTTCCCTCTGAAACTGCAGGTTATTCAAACACCTCTCTCTGACAGAGGCTGATGTAGCTGAAGTTAGAAGCTTAGGACACTATCAGTTGCACAGAGAAAACTTACCATGAAGAATAGATTCTGCAATAGAAAACAAGACCCTACACTAGACCTAGGTTGCTATAGGCACTGATTCGTTGTAGTGAAAACTTTCTCAAATCAGCTACCCTGACACAGTGGGCTTATGATGAAATAGAAAAGTTATATGAGTGATACTGGGCTAATTGGCATTAGGGGTCCATTGTCTGATAGCACAGGATGACAAGGACTATGACTAGAAAAGCTGCTCTCTCCCTACTTGCACTGAATTTCAGCAAGGCAGAATGGAAAGGCAGCAAACTTTCAACAGCCAAGACTACCCAGTGAGGCCAGAGGTGGTAGACAACCAACCAAACAATCAATTTCTTCTTGATGGGATCTGATTATAGACCCAACTAACTACAGGATCTGAGATAGCATCTGGGTTACTGGGCTCTGCCTGGACAGAGGAATTCTTATAATGCCAAGATGGATGTTCCAGATCATATTAAATTGAATATTTAAAGAAATCTAACTTTATTTAGTGCAAGGGCTAATAACTGCTGATGATTTTGTGCAAATATCATACAGAATTCGCCTAAACTTTATTCAAAGCATACCATATGTCAGAATCTATGATAAGCACTTTACTTACATTAACATGCTTAATCTTCACCATGTCTTATTCTTTAAAAATACATGCTTCAACAAAACAGTCACATATTTATTAAGTGGCAATCAAGGACTCAAACTCAAACTCTGTCCCATGTAATACAAAACAGTTTATCAATATGGAAGAAATTACTATGTGCATATATGACTATACAACTGGTGTGATTCTATATCATGTACAACCAGAAGAATGAGAAATTATACTCTATGTATGTGTCCAAGTGCATTCTACTATCACATATAACTAATCAGAACAAATAAAAAAAGAAGAAAGTATATCAGCAATCTCAAATTTCAAATGCTATTATGAACATCTCTTAATAAAGGAAATAATAATTAGCTGAAGCTCTGTTCATTTAAGGGGTTAGCGACTTAATCTTTTAAAACCAGTCCCACAAGGATAATATTAATTTATTAAAGAAAATTTTGAATGGAGTTCCATATAAAATTACTTGTTCATAGGACAATTTCTAACTAGTTATGAAGATGTAACAGTCAATGATGTCAATACATTAACATTTGACCTTTCTGTATGTTTTATGGTGTATAGCCCACCTTTACATGCCTTAATTGCTCTCAACAGATGGTTTTACAGGCCTAGAAATCTGAATGGAATTAGAATTTAATTTGCCAACTTGAAAAGATTTACTTTTAGAAAAGCACATTTTGAAAATATTACCAAAACAAAAGCAAAAATGCCACTTTCCCATCCTGATCTTTCAACTTTTATTATGGGTCCCATTCAAGCTTAAAACCCCCTTACTTCATTTTTATAGTCAGTGAGTCACCAAAGGCTGTGACTCTTCATTTACTTACTTTTTAAATTATTCCACATTCTTAAGGAGGTTTTTCATTCTGGATTAACTTTCTGCCACTATGAAGTCTACCAATGATCACCTCCACACAATATTCTAAGCCTCTGTATCAGCCTATCTATATTTGAGTCATACCTGTCTGATTCAATCCCAAGACTGACTTCCCCCAAACACTGTTTGGTGTACATAAATTTTAACAAGATTTTTTGAATATTCAAAAATACAGATGCTCCTCAACTTATGGCACTACATCCCAATAAACCCATCAAAAGTCTAAAATATCCTAAGTGGAAAATGCATTTTATCTACCAAACATGACATTTAAACCTATTCTTCCTTACATGTTGGGACTTATGTCTGCCAAGAGGAAGGACTTTGGCTGCTTATCACGCCCTTTGGAGGACCAGGGCTAAGCAAAGGGGTGTGGCTATGACTTAGCGTGAGAGTCCGAACCGCTCTGCTGGTTGATTGGTTAGTTCTAGACCTATTTAAGTTCAGCACCTTGCCAATAAATTTGAGTTTTTGGCTTCTTGCTCTCTCTACAAAACTCCCTGGGTGTGGTGTGATATCCGTCCAGCAGGCGGGTGGGAGGCACTCAGCTATTTTTGTCCACTAAGCCCATCTTCACCTGGTAAGTTACATTCTTTCTGCGGGCAGAAAGAAACCCCTTTTAGGGCCCAAAAAGGGGGGTAGCTTTAGACTGCGGCCCCATTAATAACTCAACAGTCCCGGCACTTACACACATTCAGAACACTTACATTATACTATAGTTGGGCACAATCAACTGACATCATCTAAATCATATCCTATTCTATACTAAAGTACAGCTATCGCATGTATGCACATGGATGGACATTCTGTAGATATGATGGGATGTGAAAACACGAAAAACACTAGCAACACAGTATACTGTAGAGATCAGTTGACTGGGAGCTACAGCTTGCTGCTGCTGCCCAACATTACTACAGAAATTTTTCAACTTTTCAGTGATATGAAAACATTCACATTGAGAAGAAATTACACTTTTAACTTTGAGTTTGATCTTTTCCTAGGCTTCTTATATGCAGTGGGAAATTTTCACACAATGCTGGGCAGCAGCAGTGAGCTGTAGTTCACAGTTAACCATGGGCAGACAACCAATACACAACACTAAAAGTTTTATCAGCATTTTTTAGACACAGGTATTCAATAAGTGACTTAAGTATGTTTTAGGTAGGCTACAAATAGCTATGTTGTTTGGGAAGCTAGGACATTAAATGAATTTTCAACTTACAATATTTTCAACTTATGGTGGCTTTACCAGGACATAACCCCATAGTCAAGAGCATCTGTATACTCAAATAAACTGCTATTAAATTGATAAGTACAAAGTAGCATTGGGACATAATTCTATCATAAATTGAGAAGTATCTTATACATTAAATTCTTAGCTTAGTACTCAAAAGAATTCATAACCGAGCCCCATCCTGAACTTCCAGTTTGTATTCCACTTCTTTTCTCCTAATCTCATATCTTTGCTTCAGTGTCAATGGTCTGCATACTCTTAGTTATCTTAACAATATCTTGCATTTTCCCATCTCTCAATTTTTACTTCATTTTTCTTATGAGTTCCTTCACTCTTACTATCTATATTCACCTTTCCTATCTTTCAAAGTGCAGGTTAGATTTCATTTCCTATAGGAATCTTAGCTACCTCAAATAAAGAGACAGGCTATCAAAATAGATATGAAGACCAATGGAATAGAATATTAGACACAGTGGAGCACGGTTGTGCACGCCTGTAATCCTGTGGCTCCGAAGACTGAGGCAGGAGGATCTAGAGTTCAAAGCCAGCCTCAGCAAAAGCAAGGTGTTAAGCAACTCAGTGAGACCCTTCTCTAAATAAAATACAAAATAGGGCTGGGGATGTGGCTCAGTGGCTGAGTGCCCCTGAGTTCAATCCTTGGTCCCCCAAAAGATTATCATTATTGGCTGATGATATGATTTTATACCTAGAAGACCCAAAAAATTCCACCAGAAAACTTCTAGAACTCATAAATGAATTCAGCAAAGTAGTAGGATACAGAATCAGTTACTATGTTGAATAGAAGTGGTGAAAGAGGGCATCCCTGTCTTGTTCCAGTTTTTATAAGGAATGCTTTCAATTTTTCTCCATTTAGAATAATGTTGGCCTGAGGACTAGCATATATAGCTTTTACGATGTTGAGATATGTTCCTGTTATCCCTAGTTTTTCAAGTGTTTTGAACATGGAGGGGTGCTGTATTTTTTCAAGTGCTTTTTCTACATCTATTGAGATAATGATATGGTTCTTATCTTTGAGTCTATTGATGTGATGAATTACATTTATTGATTTCAGTATGTTGAACCATGCTTGCATCCCTGGAATGAACCCCACTTGATCGTGGTGTATTATATTTTTAATATGTTTTTGTATCCATTTTATTGAGAATTTTCGCATCTATGTTCATTAAAGATATGGGCCTGAAGTTTTCTTTTTTTGATGTGTCTTTGCCTGGTTTGGGGATCAGTATGATATTGGCCTCATAGAATGAGTTTGGAAGTGCACCCTCTTTTTATATTTCCTGAAATAAATTGAAGAATATTGGTATCAGTTCTTCTTTGAAGGTCTTGTAGAATTCGGCTGTGTATCCATCTGGTCCTGAGCTTTTCTTAGTTGGTAGGCTTCTGATGGCATCTTCTATTTCTTAGCTTGAAATTGGTCTGTTCAAATTAAATGTGCTTAAATTTGGGTAGATCATAAGACTCTAGAAATTTGTTGATGCCTTCAGTGTTTTGTATTTTGTTGGAGTATAAGTTTTCAAAGTAATTTCGAATTATTTCCTGTATTTCCATAGTGTTTGTTGTGATATTTCCTTTTTCATCACATATGTTAGTAATTTAAGTTTTCTCTCTCCTTCTCTTTGTTAGCCTGGCTAAGGGTCTGTCAATTTTATTTATTTTTTCAAAGAACCAACTTTATGTTTTGTCAATTTTTTAAATTGTTTCTTTGGTTTCAATTTTATTAATTTCAGCTCTGATTTTAATTATTTCCTGTCTTCTACCACTTTTGGTGTTGGATTGCTCTTCTTTTTCTAGAGCTTTGAAATGTAGTTTTAAATCATTTATTTGTTGACTTTTTTCTTCTTTTGAGGAATGAACTCAATGCAATGAACTTTCCTCGTAGAACTGCCTTCATAGTGTCCCAGAGATTTTGATGTGTTGTGTCTGTGTTCTCATTCACTTCTAAGAATTTTTTTAATCTCCTCTTCGATGTCATCTGCAACCCATTGTTCATTCAGTAGCATGTTATTTAGTCTCCAGGTGTTGGAGTAGCTTTTATTTATTATTTTATCATTGATTTCTAGTTTCATTCCATTGTGGACTAATAGTATGCACGGTAGTATCCCTACTTTTTTATATTTGCTCAGAGTTGTTTTGTGGCCTAGTGTATGGTCTATTTTAGATAAGGTTCCATGTGCTACTGAGAAGAAAGTGTATTCCCTTGTTGAAGGATGAAATATTCTATTTAAGTCAATTAAGTGTAAGTTGTTTATTGTATTTTTGAGTTCTATAGTTTCTTTGTTCAGATTTTGTTTGGAAGATCTATCCAGTCGTGAAAGGGGTGTGTTAAAGTCACCCAGAATTGTTGTGTTGTGGTCAATTTGACTCTTAAACTTGAGGAGAATTTGTTTGATGAACACAGATGCTCCATTGTTTGGGGCATATATATTTATAATTGTTAAGTCTCTTTGATGTATGGTTCCCTTGAGCAGTATGTAGTGTCCTTCTTTATCCCTTTTGATTGACTTTAGCTTGAAGTCTACTTTATTTGATATGAGGATAGAAACCCCTGCTTGTTTCCTCAGTCCATATGATTTCTCCCAACCTTTTACCCTCAGCCTATGGATGTCTTTTCCTATGAAATGAGTCTCTTGGAGGCAGCATATTGTTGGGTCTGTTTTTTTGATCCAATCTGCTAGTCCATGTCTTTTGATTGGTGAGTTTAGGCCATTAACATTCAGAGTTATTATTGAGATGGGTTTTATATTCCCAGCCATTTTTGTTTATTTTTGGTATTTACCTTGACATGGTTGCTCTTCTGATTGTTTTTTCCTTTAGTGTAATACCTCTCTGTGTTGATTTTCATCATTATTTTTCTTTTCCTCTTCATGGAATATTTTGCTGAGGATGTTCTGTAGTGCTGGCTTTCTACTTGTAAATTCTTTTAACCTTTGTTTATCATGGAAGGTTTTTATTTCATCCTCAGATCTAAAGCTTAATTTTGCTGGGTATAAGATTCTTGGTTGGCATCCCTTTTCCTTCAGAGCTTGGAATATGTTGTTCCATAATCTCCTAGCTTTGAGTGTCTGAGTTGAAAAATCTGCTGTGATATGAATTGGTCTCCTCCTATATGTGATCCAATTCCTCTCTTTTGTGGACTTTAAAATTCTATCCTTGTTCTGTATGCTAGGCATCTTCATTATAATGTGTCTTGGTGTAGATCTGTTGTAATTTTGTGCATTTGGTGTTCTATAATCCTCTTGTATTTGGTTTTCCAATTCATTCTTCATGCTTGGGAAATTTTCTGATATTATCTCATTGAAGAAGTTGTGCATTCCTTTGGTTTGAAACTCTGTGCCTTCCTCTATCCCAATTACTCTTAGATTTGGTCTTTTGATGTTGTCCCATACTTCTTGGATGTTCTGTTCATGGTTTCTTACTATCTTCATCGTGTGGTCAACTTTATTTTCAAGATTATATACTTTGTCTTCATTGTCTGAAGTTCTTTCTTCCAGTTGATCTAGTCTGTTGGTGATACCTTCAATTGTGGGGTTTTTTTTAGATTATTTATTTACTTATTCATAATGCACAAGTATATCATCTTTTTACATACAACTGCTTGTATACAAAGTATATAAGTACCATTCAGATCTTTAATCATGCATTTAGGATAGTGATATCCATCTCATTCATGTTTTTTATTTGATTAATTGTTTCCTTCATTTCAAGGATTTCTGACTGATTTTTTTTTCAGAGTTTCTCTTTTTTGAAGTAATCTTTTGCTACCTGTATTTGCTCTCTTATATCTTTGTTGTACTAGTCAATTTTTGCCTGTATTTGCTCATTTAGGTCATTCTTTGATTCACAGGTCATTTTAATTATGAACCTTCTGAACTCCTTCTCTGACATTTCATCAATTTCGTTGAGCATGGGTTCTGTTATTGTAGAATCCTGGTTTGTTTAGGGTATTTTCCTCCCTTGTTTTTTCATGTTGTCTGTTTACCTTACTTTCTTGCGTGTAGATCTGAGTTATTACAGTTTATTCACTGTATCCTTATAATACTCTTACAGGGTGTCTGTGCCTCTCCTTAGTGCTGGACTATCAAAACCTGCCACTGATCCTCAAAGTATGCTACATGGGTCTGGGCCCACGCTGCTTGGTATGGGTCTAACTTGTTGAGTCTTAGTTCCTGAGGTGGTCTGGGGCTAACCACACTGGGGTGAAGGTCAGCGGGACTGCCCTGGCCTGCCTGAACTCAAAGCAGAGTTGGCGGGTCTGTCCTTGCTGTCTCCTGCTCTGGGGTGGAGGTTTGGAGCCTGGGCCTGGCAGCACTCTGTTTCCTCTTATTCTATGAAGTGCTGGGAAACTACAGGGACTCTACAAGTTTAAAGGGTAGAAATTTTGCTGCTGAACTAAACTCAACCAAAAGACAGCACACCTTGCTCCAGACACAAAATAATGCTCAATCTTCAGCTATACTTTAATACTAATAATAGAAGAGACAAAAACCCAAACTAACAACCAGGCCCCAAGGATAAACAGCTAGGGGTGGGGACCCAGGTCCCACCTACAGACATCTGTTGCTATAGCAAAACAAAGAGAAATAACACAAAGGCTGTTGATACCACACCAAAGATGGGATTTTAATACAGCTCACTCTAGGACACTTTAGCAAGTGAAGACTGTGCCATACAAAGGTCCATACATAACAGTGGAAGAGAAATCCCTTCCAACAGATGCATAAAATCCAACACATGAATACAAGAAATATGAAAAAGCAAGGTAACCCAGCACCTCCTAAAGTTCATAATTTGTCAGCAAATGACCCTCAATATATTGAAGTAGATGAAATATCAGATAAAGAAGTCAAAAGAATCATCATAAAAATGCTTCCTTAATTCCAAGGGAACACAAAAAAGTAACTGAATTAGTTAAGGAAATCAGTACAGAATGAATGAGAAATTCAATAAGGAGATAGAAACATTAACCAAAAAAAAAAAAAAAAAAAAAAAAAAAAAAAAAAAAAAAAAAAAAAAAACAGAAATCTTGGAAATAAAAGTCACAGTAAATCAAATAAAATGTTCAGTTGAAATTTCTCTAAAAGAGTAGACTATGCTGAAAGCCCAGTTGGAAGACAAAGAGTCCAGCCTTGAACATTCAGATAGTATTCAAGGGAAAAAGAAAAATAAAGTAACCATAATTAGAATATACAAGAACTCTGAAACAACATGAAGAGACCAAATTTAAGAATCACTGGAATTGAGGAGGGCTCTAAGATGTGCAACAGAGTTTATCCATTCCACATGGATAAACATTTCAAGGAAATAATAACAGAAAAATTTTCAAATGTTCAGAATGAGATGGATATTCAAATACAGGAATCATTCAGAACTCCAAATATACAAGATCTAAAAAGAACTTCTCCACAATACATTATAACTAAAGTGCTTAACATACAGAACAAAGATATAATTTTAAAAGCCTCAAGAGAAAAAAAGTGTTACACTTAGTGCCACATCAATCAGAATCACTTCTGATTTCTAAGCACAAAGTCTACAAGCCATAAGGGCTTGGAATGATGTGTTCCAAGTCCTAAACGAAAACAACTGTCAACCAAGGTGTTATATCTAGCAAAGCCATCATTCAAAATTAAAGATGAAATAAAAACCTTCCATGATGAGCAGCAACTAAAAGCATTCATAACTACTAAACTGGCACTGTAGAACTTCCATAAAGAAATACTGCAACTAGAAGAAATAAACACATAGAAGAAATAAAAAACAAACCTCAGAGCTCACAAAAGAATAAATCTCATTTGAAAAGTAGCTAAGCAAATAAGAAACAGGACCAAATTAAATATAATAAATAAGTCAAAATGGCATAAATTAATGAACATCTCTCTATAAAAATGAATGTAAATGGTCACAACTCTCCAATTAAAAGACATAGGCTGGCAGAATGGATTAAAAGTCAAGACCCAATTATATGTTGTTTGCAAGAGATGCACCTTACAAGCAAAGACAGCCACTGGCTGAAAGTGAAAGGATGGAAATTGATATACCATGTGAATGGAGCCTGAAAACAAACAGGAGTACCTACTCTCATATCTAACAAAACAGATTTCACATCAAAATTAATCAGAAGAGACAAGGAAGTTCACTTAATATTAGTAAAGGGAACAATCCAACAAGAAGATTACAACAATAATAAATATTTATGCCCAAATATGGGTACATCTAATTATATAAAAGAGACACTACTCAACTTGAAGCCCCAGATAGACCCAAGTAGAATAATACTGGGTGGTTTCAACACACCTCTCTCACCGTTAAATAGGTCATCCAGTCATAAACTCGGTAGACTCTTTGGACCTGAAAAAAAAATATTAAAAATCAAATGGAACTAACAGATATCTATAGACTAGTTCATCCAACAAGAGCTGAATACACTTTCTTCTCAGTGGCTCATGGAACCTTTTCCAAAACAGACTATATTTTAGGCCACAAAGCAACTCTCAGCAAATACAAAAATACTGATATAATGATATAATTCCTTGCATCTTATCAGATTATAATGGAATTAAATTAGAAATCAACATGACAAAACCCTACAGAAACTATATAAACACATGGAGATTAATCAATTCTCTTTTGAATGATAAATGGTGATAGAAGAAATCAAGGGAGAAATTACAAAATTCTTATACTTAAATGAGAATACTGATAAAACATACCAGAACCAATTATCAAGAATACAAGTCATAATAAATGCTGGTGAGGATGTGGGGAACAAGGTACACACATACATTGTTTGTGAGGCTGAAAATTAGTACCTTTTTGGAAAGCAGTGTAGAGATTCTACTAAAAAATAGGAATGTAACCACCACATGACCGAGTTATCCCACTCCTCACTATTTATCCAAAAGAACTAAAATCAACATACTATAGCCATACAGCCACATCAGTGTTTATGCCAGCACAATTCACAATATCCCAGTTATGGAACCAGTCTAGATGCCCATAAACAGATTAAAGGGTAAAGAAAATGTGGCATACACACACACACACACACACACACACACACAATGACTTTTTTTTTTTCACTCCATCATAAAGAAGAATGTAATAATGGCATCTGCCAGTAAGTGGACTGAAATGGAGAAAATCATGCTAAGTGAAATAAGGCAGACTCAGAAAATCCAAGGTTGAATGTTTTCTCTCATATGTGGAAGCTAAAGCAAAATAAGGGAAAGAATGCAGTGGGGGAGAGAATCAGATATTGTAAAGATATAGGGAAGATCAGTGGAGTAAAGTATGAGAGGAAGGAATGAAGAAAGGAAAATGGAAAGAAATACAAATGAATCTAACAGATTTCATGTTATATACATATGTAAATATACCAAGAGGAATTTCACTTTTATGTACATGTAGAAAGTACCAATAAAAAATAAAGCAGTAAAAGTTAGACCAGTAGAATAAGGGAGGGGGAGAAAAGAGAGATGGAGGAAGGGAGTAAAAGCGGGGAATGAGGATTGAAATCAAATTGTTTGCATGTATAATTTTCTCAAAGAGAACCCAAATATTATGTATGATTATAATGCTGTAATTTTAAAAAGCTTACTTAGAAACATAAAAAAAGAGATAAGCCATCCTTAATATCAGACATTTAAATCACTTATTTTGCAGAAAATTATGTTCCATATATTTCAACAAGATCACAGAAGCTTGAGAGTAGGAACTACGTATATTGTCGATACCTTGTGCTACTTCTTGTTACATGTATACTGATATTCATATTATGAGTATAAATTTTATATTGTATATAAATATACTACATATAAATATTCACATTTCTGCCTCATAAAGTTTCAATGAACTTATTTTGGGAAATCCATCCTTTTTGAGGATTTGCTTCCATGGCTCTAAAATAAATAGTGTGATGGCAGCAGAATGCAACTATTCAGGCCAAATTTAATTTCCATTTTTTTCATTACTTAACAAAAATCTCTTCCCCCAGAACCCTAAAGTAAGTTACCTATCTAGTGGCTAAATTAGTTCTGTTCTTCACCACATACAGCCTATAATTGGCATAAGCATTCAGTGTCTGTTGATATACCAAGTGTCACCATCTGAATTTTTGACTCAAGATAGATTTTTACAGCTTATATGAAAAAAAAAAAAAATAAGAAAGACTCTTTGATGTCCGGTGACATCCTTTAAGCTGAAAAATCACTTCCTTGTTATCCCTGGAATCTCCCATACCTAGCACATTAGTAAATGGCAGCTAAGGGATGCTGAAAGTTGAAGCAAAAAATGAGAACCAATGTCAATCATTTGAATACTGATAGGTCTTAGGTTAACTGGATTTTTAAATTAGCCATTTTAAGACGGGTACAGAAATTTGCTTTTAAAATAAAAAAGCTGTTTCATAGCTTTGCTGTGTGGTAGATTTCAATGCTAGGAAGAAGTTTTATTTGTGGGTCCTATGGTGGCTACTTCCCTCTTCTTAAATGGGTTAAAATCTTAAACTTCACACAGGTAAGTATTACTGATATGAATTTTGCCACGTCAGGTTAAATGAGAACTAGCAAGTGTCCCACAACCAAGACACAGACTTGGGGAGATGCTGCGGACTACAATTCTGGCTAATAGTCCATTTCTCTAAGGGACTCTAGAACCTCTTGGGAAATAATTATTCCTATGAAGAGACGGAACCAGGTGCAAAGCCTCATCTGACAAAACCAGTTTGGTTTCTGACATTTTAGCCTTCTGGGGATTCTTCTGGGCCCTAAGGAGTCAGAGGAATGTGGGGGGGGGGGGGGGAACAAAACAAAACTAAGTGACATTGGAGTGCAAGTTACTTCTACTTTGAAAGAATTTGCACAAAAGGATATCCATAAAATGGAAGAGGGGTACTTCACCCACTCCTGTTCACTATATAATACCTCCAGTTTCAATGACTGTAATGGTCCTCCCTCAGAAGAAGCAGCAGTGCTGAAGAGATATGCTGGGAGAAAACAGCAGCAACACCTGCACCCAAAGAATGCAACAGTCCAGTATAGATGCACCAACACAGTACAACATCAGTATGTGATCTGTTGTGTTCATGAACACACGGCAGTCACCCCTGTCTTATCAGAAAGAGTGAGTAAAGGTGTTCAGAGGGCTGGAGTTTGGTAGTCAGTGAGATATGACAGAATTATCAAAATGACCTTCTTTTTACTCAGGTGCTTTGAGTAGAAATAAATGATACAGCTAATGTTTACTGGACATGCTACTGTTTTTACTTACTAGTTTTTTGATCCTCAAGTTGATTGTTTGAGGCAGGTACTAATATGGTTCATTTTATAGACAAGAAACCTGAGTTTTAAAGAGCCAAAGTAATTGGTCCTAAGACTAGGAGCTGATCCAGTAATAGCCTGGAAATTTGAAACCAAGCTAGGAGGTTCCAAAGTCTGATAAGTAACCACATATAGGCTAGTTGCTTGAACTACAGAAGGAACTAGAAGAACTTATTATAAAAGATACATACAAATTCTTATTCCAATAAAGGTCAGAATTGGTGGGTGTTTAATGTTAAAGTTGAGTGTCCAATACAGCTAGGTGAGGATCATGACTCTACTCTCTAAAAGGAGCCAAACAATCTCCATAATCTAGTAAAGGGACATTCCAGGGCAGCAGCCTGACACCCAGCCAAACAGACTGAGGTCCTATACCTATAGAACTCCTGACTACTTATCCAGCTGCGGCCACACTGTCTTTGAGATTTCATGCAAGTGCTCACAAAGGTTAGTTATCATATTTAGGGAGTTCTTAGGCCCTTGATTTAGACAGAGGAGGAGAAAGACAATATCTACTCTCTAGAGGCATGTTGACAATTAGGACTGCTCATTATTGATTCTTTCCTAGGCTAGGCTTTGGGAGACTTGAATTCTTCCTCATTTTTCCTGGAAATTCATTTCCTCACTGTGGGTATCAGTTTCTTCTGTTATAAAATTCAAGAGTTGAAACAGCTTACCTCTGAATTTTCTGTTTGACTAAGAAAGACTAACTTAGAAATTTGGGGAAACATCTATAACATTTTTTCTATAAACCTTTACAGAGAGAGAGAAGGAGGGAGGGAAAGAGAGAGAAAGAGAGAGAAAATGATCCCAAAGTTAGTAGCTCCTGGAAAGGGATGAAAGGTCTTCTCTAGGTTTTAACAGAAATAGATTAAACCTTTCTTCATTGTGTTAAAACATCCTGCTGGGTATTTTATGGGCCAAGATAAGTCACAACCTCCCTCATTCAAGACCCAATGTGCAGAAGAAATGAGATGGAGATTACTAGGCGGTTCTGAAAGTGACTCTTGTCAGGTGACAATCAGGGTCACACTTCGTGACCTTGCAAACAATGAAATTTTGGGATTCATCTCCTTTAGAATAAAGTGAATCCTTTGTCCCTTAGAATGTTTGAAAGTAGGCTAGACAAAGAGTGCACTGTTTCAGCAATGTCCTGCATTGTGTTGAAGAGAGTGGTCTGATGAGGATCCCCAGAGTAAAGAACAGGTGAACTAAAACTTCTTTGTTCTTGTAAATCTTTGCTATCTTAAACTTTTTGCTACAGGCAGCAAGTCCCTGAGGAATGGAGAATTAAAGTACAACAGGTGGCTTGGCTGGTTCTCTCCAACAGATGTGGAAGAAACATGCCAAATGGTCTGTCACCATTACCCATCTCACCCAATATTCCCTACAAGTTCCCTCCCTGCAAGCCCCCCACACCCCACCTTTAACACACACACACACTCTCTCATCACCTACTACTTTTTCTCCTGCCCTATACTTCTGGCAGGGGACTACATAGTTAAAGGAAGGAAGAAAGCTTTACTGTTGTACTGTTAAACATTTCCCAGTAAGTAAGAAACAGGGAAAAAACAGTCACGTGTTTTGCCTTTTTTTTTTTTTTTATCTCATCATTACCCTAACAATGTACCCAATTTAGATCTACCTATAGGTAGTTATGGATAGAAATCTAAACAAGAAACCAAGGCACCCTGCAATGCAGCAATATAAGAAGTTCATTAAGGAATAATTCAAATCTCTGATCTTAAATTCCAACCAAAACAAACCACCAGATAGATGAACACAGCTGAGATTGTGGTGTTATAATTTTAGTGTCATATACATTTTCTAGCATCACATCCTAAAAAATGCTTAATTATGATTCTGGTTATAGAAAGGGAAGGGAATTAAGAATTGTATAATTTGCATTTTATTAAATATTTTGATTGAATGTTCACTATGCATTAGGCAAAATATTGCCCTACCCCTCAAAGGGCTTTCGAATTACTAAAGATAATGGACAGGTAAACAATCAATTATAATAAACAGAATACTTAAAAGAAACATGATAGACACAAAGGAAGGAAGAAGTCCAATTGTGAAGTAAGGGTTAACATAATCAGAAAAAGCTTCACAAAAGTAGGAAGCTGAAGAAGAAAAAGCAGAAAATGTTTTTTTCTCAATTATCTTCTTTTATCTCAATTTATAAATGAGGACATTAAAACTCAAAAATAACTTGCCCAAGAGAGCCACACTGTAAGAGACAAAACTTGTGCCCAGGTCTCCCTGTGTTTTATGCCATGTCCCTTCTACCATCCTGAGAAGGTGACTATATATTAGTCAGTTTTCCATTGCTGTGCCAGGATACCTAAGAAAAGCAACTCAAAGGAAGAAAGGTTTGTGTTGTCTCATGGTATCACAGGTTTCAGTCCAGTCAGCTGGTTCCATTGTTTTTTATGTCTGTGATAAGGCAGAGCATCATGGTGTAGAGGTCATGGTAGAGTAGAACTTCTCATCTCGCAGCAGCTGGAATTCAGAGACAGAAAGAGACAGAGAGAATGGAAGATGCTAGGGATAATATATACCCTCCAAAAGCCCACCTCTGTGATCTACTTCCTCCAACTAGGCCCATTTTCTAAAGGTTGCACCATCTCCTAATAGGGCTACAGGCTGACAGTCAAGCCATTAATACTTGGCCTTTGGGGGACATTTCATATCCAAACCATAACAGTTACCCTTGAGCTGATCAATCAGTAATGTATAAAGTTTTAAGATGAGTAAAGACATAGGAGAGGGAAAGTATATTACAAATTTGATGAACTTCAAGAAATCTAATGAAGTTGGAATATCAAATGCACGGATGAACATAGAAGATGAGATGAGACACATTTTTGGGGGGGGGGGGTTTGATTTAAGCAAAATTTTATTACATAACAAACATTATTGAGATAAAAAAAATAGCTCATAAACCCACCATGTGACAACTTTTAAATGACCAGCAAAATAGTATATATGCATGTGGTTAAAACAGGTTCAACATTACAGAAAGGAACAAAATTGAATGCAAATCTCCTCTTTCTGTAAGTTTGCATTTGCCCTATTTTTTAAAAAAATTAACACAATCAGCACTTTTTGATGGTTAACATGGTCTGAACACTAAATACACACACACACATAAACCCAGCACATTTTGAGTTTTCATATATGATTTGTGATTGATTAAACTCATTTGAATAATAGGTGTGTGATGATATCTTCATAATATTTGAAATTAGTATTCCAGGACCCTTAAAAACAAAAATATTGAAGTAAGATTAAATGATATTTTTCTGTGCAATACTTCCATTATTATTTACATAAAATACAATTAGATAACCTAAAAAGGTACATTTTTTAAAATTTATTTTTATTCAAAGTTGTTGTCTTTATAATAGTACTATGCATTATAATTCATAATAAACATATAGAGCAACTTTTTACAAAAAACTGTTTGTATACAATGTATATTCATACCATTCAAATCTTCAATCATGCAATTAGAATAAAGACATCCATCTTATTCAACCACCTGTTCTTTTATTCCCCTCCATCCCCACTTGCTCCCTTCCCTTCCCCTCCCTCCCCTTTGACCTTTCTAGCATTCCTCTAATCCTCCTATGTACCCCGACCCGACACCACTGTGAGTCAGCCTCCTTATATCAGAGAAAACATTCGGTATTTGGATATTTTAGATTGACTAACTCCACTTAGCATTATATTCTCCAACTTCATCCATTTACCTGCGAATGCCATTATTTTATTTTCTTTTATTGCTGTGTAAAATTCCACTGTGTATATGTACCACATTTTCTTTATCCATTCATCTACTGAGGGACACCTAGGTTGGTTCCACAATCTAGCTATTGTGAATTGTGCTGCTATAAACATTGAAGTGGCTGTGTCACTGTAATATGCTGTTTTTAAGTACTTTGGGAATAGACCCAGGAATGGGATGGCTGGGTCATAGGGTGGTTCCATTCCCAGTTTTCCAAGAAATCTCCATACTGCCTTCCATAACGGTTGCACCATTTTGCAGTCCCACCAGCAATGTATGATACAAAATCAATACCTTTTTCCCCACATCCTCTCCAACATTTATTGTTGTTTGTATTCTTAATAGCTGCCATTCTGACTGGAGTGAAATGAAATCTTAAGAGTTGCTTTGATTTGCATTTCTCTAATTGCCAGTGATGTTGAGCATGTTTTCATGTATTTGTTGATTAATTGTGTATCTTCTTCTGAAAGGTGTCTTTTCAATTCCTTAGCCCATTTATTGATTGGGTTATTTGTTTTTTTTTTTTTTTTTTTTTTTTTTTTTTGGAGTTAAGTTTTTTGAGTTCTTTATATATTCTAGAAATTAGTGCTCTATCTGATGTGCATGTATTAAATATTTGTTGCCAAATAGTTGGCTCTCTATTCAATTCACTGATTCTTTCTTTTGCTGAGAAGAAGCTTTTTAGTTTGAATCTATCCCATTCATTAATTCTTGGTATTAATTCTTGCGCTACAGGATTCTTGTTAAGGAACTTGGGGCCTAATCCAACATGTTGGAAGTTGGAGCTTACTTTTTCTTCTATTAGGCGTATTGTCTCTGGTCTAATTCCTAGGTCCTTGATCCACTTTGAATTGAATTTTGTGCATGGTGAGAGATAACTGTTTAATTTCATTTTGTTGCATATGGGTTTCCAGTTTTCCCAGCACCACTTGTTGAAGAGGCTATCCTTTCTCCACTGTACATTTTTGGCGGCTTTGTCTAATATAAGATAGCTGAAATTATATGTATTAGTCTCTGTGTCCTCAACTCTGTACCATTGGTCTACCAGACTGTTTTGGTGCCCATACCATGCTGTTTTTGTTACTATTGCTCTATAGTATAATTTAAAGACTAGTATAGTGATGCCACCTGCTTCACTTTTCTTGCTCAGGATTGCTTTGACTATTCTGGGTCTCTTATTTTTCCAGATGAATTTCATGACTGCTTTTTCTATTTCTTTGAGGAATGTCATTAAATTGGAATTGCATTAAATCTGTATAATGCGTTTGGTAGTATAGACATTTTGACAATATTAGTTCTACCTATCCAAGAACATGGTAGGTCTTTGCATCTTCTGAGGTCTTCTTTAATTTCTTTTTTTAGTGTTCTATAGTTTTCATTATAGAGGTCCTTCACCTCTTTCATTAAGTTGATTCCCAGATTTTTTTTTTTTTTTTTTAGCTATTGTAAATGGGGTAGTTTTCATCATTTCCCTTTCAGAGGATTCGTCACTGATATACAAAAGTGCCTTTGACTTATAGGTATTGGTTTTGTATCCTGCTACTTTGCCAAATTCATTTACTAGTTGTAAAAGTTTTCTGGTAGAGTTTTTTGGGTCTTCTAGGTATATTATCATGTCATTGGCAAATAGTGCTAATTTGAGCTCTTCTTTTCCTATCTGGATCCCTGTAATTTCTTTCGTCTAATTGCTCTAGCCAGAGTTTCAAGTACTATGTTAAATAGCAGTGGTGAAAGGGGGCATCCCTGTCTTGTTCCAGTTTTTAGAGTGAATGCTTTCAGTTTTTCTCCATTTAAGATAATGTTAGCTTGGGGCTTTGCATAAATAGCTTTTATGATGTTGAGATATGTTCCTGTTATTCCTAGTTTTTCTAGTGTTTTGAACATAAAGGGGTGTTGTATTTTGTCAAATGCTTTTTCTGCATCTATTGAGATGATCATATGGTTCTTATCTTTAAGTTTATTGATGTGATGTATTATGTTTATTGATTTCTGAATGTTGAACCAACCTTGCATCCCTGGGATAAACCCCACTTGATCGTGGTGCACTATCTTTTTGATATGTTTTTGTATCCGATTTGCCAGAATTTTGTTGAGGATTTTTGCACCTATGTTCATTAAAGATATTGGCCTGAAGTTTTCTTTTTTGGCTGTGTCTTTGCCTGGTTTTGGAATTAATGTAATATTGGCCTCATAGAAAGAGTCTGGAAGAGCTCCCTCTTTTTCTACTTCTTGAAATAATTTGAAGAGCATTGGTATTAGTTCTTCTTTGAAGGTCTTGTAGAACTCAGCTGTAAACCCATCAGGACCTGGACTTTTTCTTGATGGTAGATTTTTGATGGTGTCTTCTATTTTCTTGATTGAAATTGATCTGTTTAAATTGTGTATAGCCTCCCATTCTAGTTTGGGTGATTCATATGACTCTAGAAATCTGTCGATGCATTCATTATTTTCCATTTTATCAGAGTACAAGTTTTCAAAGTAACTTCTAATTATCTTCTGTATATCTGAGGTGTTTGTTGTGATATTTCCTTTTTCATCATGGATGTTATTGAGTTTTTTTTTCTCTTCTTCTTTTTGTTAGCATCACTAAGGGTCTGTCAATTTTATTTATTTTTTCAAAGAACCAACTTTTAGTTTTGTAGATTCTTTGAATTGTTTCTTTAGTCTCAATTTCATTAATTTCAGCTCTGATTTTAATTATTTCCTGTCTTCTGCTACTCTTAGTGTTGATTTGTTCCTCTTTTTCTAGTGCTTTGAGGTGTGATGTTAAGTCATTTATTTGGAGACACACTTTCAAGTGAAAAAAAAAACACACAAAAATTAAAATCTTCTGGGCTGGGGTTGTGGCTCAGAGGTAGAGTGCTCGCCTAGCACGTCTGTGGTCCAGGTTCCATCCTCACCACCACGTACAAATAAATGCATCATGTACAACTAAAGCAAATAAATAAATATTTTTTAAAAAATTAAAATCTTGAAAAAATGTAAATCACAGGTCACTCTCACTGTTGCTTATTTATGTCTCCCCTCTGTTAGATCAATCTTGTGTTAAGACAACTCTACTATATTGGAGGCATTTTATTTCACTACTCAAGGAAAGCTAAACATGTTATTTTTTAAGTCAGTTGAGAAACAAATGAAATATTTTAAACTTTGACATATTACTTGAAGAAAACTAAAGCAAAGAGAAAAATAAAAATGGAAAAACATAACTTACAGAATCCTATCCACATATTATCCTAAAGTCATCATGTTCTTATATGGTCTTCAAGCACTTGAAACTATCACTGGCCCATGTTAACTTATTGCAGAACCTTTAGAAAATGGGGTAGGAGATATTAAAGTCATTTGATGTACAAAATCTGTAAAAAAATTCAGAAAAATTAATCTCTTTGGTTGCTACCAGAAATACAAATTATATGGAACCTTCATAAAATTCAACCTGATTCCTAGGCTTCTCAACATTTTATCCCATGACTAATTTATTATCAGCCTACAATTACACCAAATTGTGTGATATCTGAGATGTACATATTATGTGATCATTGACAACCATATCAACATTATGACAAAATTGTGATAAATATGATAATCAAACTAAGCATATTTTCTTTTTCAATTATTTAATATTTATTCAAAAAGCTTAAGTATGAATGTATTTTCCCTTAATATGACTTCACTACTTCCAGGATATGAACATTCATTATCTTTATAAAATAGGAAGAAAGTGTTTCCCATCCATATTTCCCTGCCAAGTTGAAGAACTCCAGAAACTTAACAGGTTTCAATTGACCCAGTAAATGTAATACAGAAATCTAAAGGTTCTTAACACTGTTTGTTGAAAATGTATCAAATTCTATTCTGAAACTACATTGACCTGTAAAAAGTCCTTGTCTTGCTCTTGTAAATAGAATCCCTGTGTAAAAGGATATCTCAACTTGAACTGAAGTTTACTTTGTAAAACAGAACTGGGGTATCAGATCATTTCAATCGTGTCCTTGTTACACAAGAGAATCATCCATTCCCCAGATTTGCCCTGCAGCATATGGTACCCTACTAAAACTCAGAATGAATAAAGAAAGTCGAATTTTTTAATCTTATGAAATTGACAACTCTCTCTGAAGACAGATCATAACAAAAATATAACTTGTTGAAGTTATCATTCTTAAAAATACATTCCTCACAAATAAAAATAACAAACAACTTTCAGAATGGATTTTGTATGATCAAGCATCTCAAAGGATCAAGAATCCAAAGATATTGTGGGCACTGAACAAGATTAGCAATTCAATCAAACACATGGCCTTGGAAGAAACTTACAAGGGACTTGTAGCAGGAACCTGAATTTTCATTTAGCATTCTTCCAAAATAACTTTCTTTCACTTCTTGTTTCCCTTTGCTGTACTGAAACCAAGGCAAAATATGAAACTCAGTTCTACTCTCATTTCCTTAACTACCAAGTTCCAAGTGCCTTTTGCCTATGCTCTCATAGCCATTTACTCAACTGCATTTACTTACTTTAACCCATAGTCTTTGACTTACTTTTTATTTGTCCTTAAGAACAAGGAATATGATTTACTCAACTTTGCTTTCCCATTGTCTACCTGTGTATGAGACAAAGCACCTGTTCTATAAATGCTTCTTTAAATTAACAAATGACAAACAAGTAATATCTATTCATGTAATAAGAAAATTGTTGTGTATACATCTTGGGACTCTGCTATTTATTTCCTGCCTTATATTTTAATATTCAAAGATATTCTAATTTTGGTTTCTGTGAATAATCTGGCACATAAATTTTGACTTTCAGCAATATAATTTCCAAAATCAGATAACATATTTCACCAAAAGCATTAAAAAAAACAAAAGTATCAAAAGTGTACATATTTTACCTAAATATTACTTGAAACAGTGTCATGAGTTTATGAACTCAGTGAATTTATAATCTGAAAATAGTGATTGTTTTTCTCTGTGACTTGTGTATATAATTCTTTTTTCAGGCAAGGGCCTGTCAATAGACAGCTTCCAAAAGTAATGAATGTTTGAGGTTATAATTTCATGGTTTGACTGAAAATTTAATAGCCTTTATTTCTAATTTAGGGTCTGCATATGTTCCAGTAGAAACAGTCTCAAATGAAATATAGTCTGTTACAATACTACTTAACCCACTATTATTTTGTTAATCATTTGTTGCTGTTTTATTTGGGCTTATCACTGTAGCTGTGGCAGACTGTGCTAGGTACAGTCTTTTTACTTTGATGCACTTGTCTCAGGTCTACTTAGCATTATCGAGGAGATGATTTTCAGTGAGTATCTCAGTGACGAGCACCTTTGCTTCATCTGCTACAGATAACTTCTCTCTTATTCCTTCCGCTATTGAAGTATCACATCCAGAAGAGGATTTAAAAAAGGAAACAAAAAGATAAAATTCAGACTAGTTTGTCTTGCTTATTGTCAGTAGATCAAATTGGAGATAAATATTAAGATTCACAAATTAATAAAAGTATATGATGTCCATGATTATGGAAAAGTTGACTGCCAAGAATATGTAATTTGATGGTTTAACCTTAAAGATCCACATGTGCAGAGGCAAATGAGCAACTTACTATCATGCAGAGTATGATCTTAGTACTGTACAGGATGAAGAAATTAGACAAAAACTGGAGTAGTATTGGAACTCTTATGTTGCTGAGTGTATGCAGAGCAGAATATTCTTACAAATAATGGATCTGAATCAGACATACATATTGGGTTCATTTGAGATGGTTTTGCTGGTGTCTACCTTAGAACAGAGAAATAAAAAGCTCCAGAGATGGCCCAAATACATACATATTAAAAACAACTAATTAAACTCTTCAAGTAGGTTTAATGCACATTTCTGATAATATTAAACCATTGCTTAATTATTGTCCAGACAGTGTCCAAACATTTAATTCAATAATAAAAAATAAATAAAACTATTTAGAGTAAAAAGCAAAAATTTGTTGGTAGCGCTTTTTTGTTTGGCCTTCTATCATGGTACTCATAGATACAATGGCTACTATGGTTTTCATGATACTAATGTAGACAAGAATCTAATACCATATTCATTCTGTAAAAAAATAAGCCAGTATATTTGGTTATCAACTCAAATCACTTTTGATCTAAAATAAGCTAAAAACTATCACACAGGTAATCAAAAACCAGAGTGAGATATCACCTCTCACAAGTTAGAATGGCTAATATCAAAAAGACAAAAGATAACAAGTGCTGATAAAAATATGAAGAAGAAAAACTCTTGAATACCATTGATGGGAAGGTAAATTGATACACCATATGGATTTCCTCAAAGAAATTATAAAAGAACTAGTATATAATCCAGCAAGCCTAGTCCTGGGTATTATTTCTTAAGGAAAGAAATCATTATCACAAAGAGATACTGCACACCCATGTTCATAAGAGCATTAGTCACAATATCCAAGATGTGAAAAAACTTAAGTGTCAGCGGATGAAAGAATAAATAAAGAAAATATGTTTACATACACACATACACACAATGGAATATCATTCATCCATTAGAAAAAAGAATGAAATTCTGCCATTTAAGGCAACATGGATGAATCTAAAAGACATTAATCAAAGTGAAATAAGTCAGACACAGAAGACAAATACTATATGTTCCCATTTATATGTGGACTCTAAAAAGAGTTGAATTCATAGACAAAGAGTAGAGCAATGGTTGCCAAGAACTAGGGTATGGAGGATATGGGATGTTGGTAAAAGGGTACAAACTTTCAGTTATAAGATGAATAAATTCCAGAGATCTAAAAATTAACATAGTGAAATAACTATTGTCTATAACTATTAACTATAATACTGTATTGTTCACTTGAAATTTGTTAAGAGATTAGATCTTAAATGTCATCACCCCCCCTCGCCCCCACACACAAAAATGGTAACTAAGTGTGGTAATGGGTATGTTAATTTGATTGTGATAATCATTTCATATTATATACATATATGAAATCATTACATTGTATACCTTGAATATACTACCAATCCTCTGTATCCCTGGGTTCTGCATTCTTAGGAACCAATTGTCCATTAAAAGTATTTGGGAAAAATAGGCCTATACTGAATATGTACAAACATTTTTGTCATTATGTTCTAAATAATACAATCTAACAACTGTCTACACACAGTACTTATATTGCATTAGGTATTATAAGTAATCTAGAGAATATTTAAAATTATATGAGAATGTGCATAGGGTATATGCAAATACCATGCCATTTTATATAAGGGACTTGAGCATCCAGGGATTTTGTTGTTTGCAAGGGGTCCTGGAATCAATCTCCCACAGACACCAAAGGGAAAACTGTATGTAAATTTGTCAATTATACCTCAATGAAGCTGAAAGAAATAAAACTGTGCCACTAAAATTTTAAGAAAAAAAAAAAACATACATTTTACATACATTTTAGACAACACTTCACCAACAATTCATTTTTAAATCCAATGAATGAACTACAACAGATAATGAAAGCTCTTTCAATGTTCCTCTTCACTTGCTCTAGAATTAATAAGGTACTCATCCAAACCTAGTATTTAGATAGTATATGAAAGCAAAACTGTAATTTGACTACAGCACAGCATCTGGTAGATTCTACTAGAAAAGATGTGAATGATTCAGGAAACATTTCTTTTCTTCTAGAGTTGATGCCAAAGTAAGGAAAGAGATGAGAGTGGCAGCACTAGAAGAAAGAATTTTTCAATTGAAACTCAACAGCTGGTATGAGGTTGATGAAAGAAAATGGTTGGTCTCTGTAGTTCAAGTAAAATGACTCTTCTGCAGAACCAAAATTTAAGGGACAAAAACACTAAAGAGTTGACCTCTTTACAAAATAAATGATTCCCTGGATAGAAATCAAGAATGTTTCTATGTTCTCAACAGTATTCATCATCTTGCTGGTCTTCAGTCAGTGTTAATAATTATAGCATGTCTGTCCCTACTGTGACCTCTGAGAGAACTTGTCTTCCAAGTTCCTTCTCCTGAGAAGACCATCCTTTTTTCTCTCCTCCAGATCCAGCCAGCCCACTTCTTTAGGCAGGGATGGCTCTCATCCAGACCATTCCTGCTGGCAGCTCTTGTCTGAATCCAATTGGCCTCAGCTGGAGGTCCAGATGGCTCCTTCTTACTCCTCAGCATGGTTTCATCAGTATCCACCCCTTCCTGATCTCTCTGCTATTAGTGCCATTAGGCCTTGAATGCTTTCCCTAAACCCTAACAGTTTAGTAAAGCATGTAGATTTAATTCCCACGGAAGACAGTCAGCCATGATATGAAGACAGCTTCAGAATGGGTGAAATATCTTTATACAGTATAAATAAACAGGGTCAAATTATGAAGTGTTCTGAAATACCCATAGTATTTCCTGGATATGACCTTTATACCTATATGTATGTATTTGTACCTACTGATCTGATGAACCTATCAATTGGCCAATATAGTCAAACTGACAGAAGAACTTAGAAACTTTGAAGACTACCATGAATAGATATAGATACAAGGAGAAATAAAGGCACATAGGGATAGAATAAATAGTTTATACCTACAGCTACATCTATATAGAATTTACATTTTTTTAAACGCTAATAACTGAATAGATACTCTGTCTTAAGAAATTACAAATAAGTCTGTATCCAGGCTCCTCTCTCTATATAAATATTTTTAAAGCATTTCTGACAATTTTTCATCTTACCTGTAGTTGCCACACTATATAAGACCAGCTAGAAAGATTTGCACCAAATTTGAAAAATATATTTGGGATCATCTGACTTAAAATATAGAGTCGTGTCAAATTCAAAATACAATCTGGGAGCTTCCTAAGATAGTCAAAACTGAAGACGGATTTTCATCTCATTTAAATTATACATTTAGGATGCTCTGAATTAAGATGTTGGTTACATGAAATATATAAATTTCACTTTGTGAGCCCCAAATAACCCCTCCATCATTTTCCAGAGCAAGTGAATTAAGGAAATGTGTTAGTTTCCTAGGGCGGCTATAACAAATTACCACAATCTGAATGGCTTGAAATGACAGAAATTTATTCTGTCTTAGTTTTACAGACTGAAAATCTAAAATAAGTAAGTTAGCAGAACCATGATTGCTCAGATAGCTCTAAGGAAAAAGTCTTTCTTTGCCTCTTCCAGCTTCTGGTGGTAACTAGCAATCCTACACATTCCTGGCATAACTGCAATCTCTACCTCAGTTTTCACATAAGCCTCCTCTCCATGTCCTTTCTGTATCTTCAAATCCTTTTCTCCATTAAGGTCATCATTCACTAGACTTAGGGCCCAACTTAATCCAATATGACATTATCTTGATGACATCTACAAAGAACTTATCTCCATTTATGGTCACATTTTCAGGTGCCAGGGGTCAGGACTTCTTTTTGGTGGACATATCCTAAAACAACAGGAAGCATTTAACTAACATGGTTTGAGAACCTACTTTATGCCAGCCTCTAAATATCAATATGTGCAGATAGGCTCCAGGATATAAAATGCTATAAACACAGAAATTAAATTGGTCTGAATTAGAACTCTGACAGAGATTTTAAAAATCACCCAAAGTTACTTTTTTATTTTATTTTTGTTCTTTTTAGATATATGTAACAGTAGAGTGTTTTGATAGTGAAAGCGGATACAACTAATAATTACCTCAAAACAATAGACAAACCAATTCTCTCCTTAACAAACTACAAGATATGGTCACCTTAGCACTAAAGGTAAAGATACAAGATTAGTTTCTTGAATTTTAAGTATTATTTTACATTTGAGTTGAGTCTAGAAAGAGTAACTCCATATAAATGGCTCTTGACTGAGCATAGTTTAAATTTATATATTTGATAAAGTATAATTATTAAGAGCAACACTAGCTAATTGAAATAAATCACTTATACACACTGTGGTGTTTTAGTTCACCTCAAAATCTGCTACTATTTTTGGTGTGAACGTTTTCATGCACTTATAAATGGATATGGAACTCATATCTTCAATATATGTTGGTTAGGCACTCTCAAAGAACTATTCCTGTGATCTTTTCTTGGTGTATTTTAACACATTTGGAAGGAATGGTTAACTTTCCTGCATCTTATTTCTCATGCCACCAAAACCAAATCCATAATCTAAATCCTTAAGGATAGAATCACAGAATATATAATAAGTGGCCAGCTATCCAAAGTTGGTGAAATTCAAATACAATAATAAAATGAGAAATTTGGGGTTTGTTTTGATTTTTTTTTTCTAGGAAATAACTGAAAAAATTCAACCAGCTGATATTTATTTTTAAAAGTAGGTCAGCTCACAGAATAAAAGGCTGTTTAATTAACTAGGAACTTAAACCCCCAAAATGGATAAACTGCTGCATTTGCCTTATTAGAAATTAGCCTTTTAGACATAAACTTGGCTTGGTCCTAGATAATCATAATCAATTACACAGATTGCAGAGTCTCTCAGCTACCTAAACACAATGTTAGGTAGTGTGGTAATTATGTACAAATAAAATATCACAAGTCAGCAGACATTATTTTGAGTATTCAGGATATACTTAAACAAATAACTAGAAAAATGCAATAACAAACTGAAGATCCCAACAAAAATTAAAAGCATCTTACAATAGGGTGCCAATCAGTATGAACTAGAATTATAAGGGAATTCTCAGGGTAAAATTTAAAGTGTGGTTCTTTGAACGTAAGAAAACAGAGGAGAATATACCAAGAGGAAAAAAGTATGTGCAAAGGTGCTAAAGACAGAGACATGCACTAACATTTATTGAGTAACTACTAAATACTGGGCATAGTACTGGACACCGTGCTTTCATTATATAATTTGATCTTCACACCAAGCCTCTCAGAAGTAAGTACAAGTGATAAATAACTCACTAGAGTAGCACAGCAACAAAGCAGCAGAGTGAATGTCTGAACAAAAACTGTCTAAATTGAGCACCTGCTCTTGGGCCACCTATTCCATATAGTAAGTATGGCTCCTATTTCATGTAGTAAGGAGTCTACCTTAGCGCAGCCAAAGCCTGAGAACTGAAAGGAGAGACTCTCCCAAGCAAGAGGAGTCTCAGCTCTCAGGAGTGCCTCTTCACAGAATACTCATAGCAATGAGGTGAAGTTTCCTAATTTGGAACTTGGCACCTCATATTCATTTTCTCTTCTACAACTATTTAAAGAAATTACTCCAAGTCTTCACTTATTACAAGAAAACGTGTGGAATAAAAAAAAATAAAAAAAAAAAACTGACTTTACACAGTTGCGTGTGGGAGTAATTTTTAGCAGCTTGAATTTATATTAATATAAGCTATAAAATAAATGTAAATTTGATGAGTCAGTGTACTGCCATTTGGTATATTTCAGGGCCATTTTTCTTTGACATCACTTACCAAATTTTTTTCCTCTCACATATAAAGTACCATGCAGGAAGGGATAGGAAAAAATGATAACTCACTTTTCCTAGAGGTTGGTTGTATGTCTCGGCTATATATATAGGGGTGAAAGTTTCAAAAGTTAAAAAATAATTATCAGCATGAATAGTCTATATAGGAATGATTAATTACCAAAGGACCAGAAAGGTGCCTGGGTAGAGAAATGCCTTCTACTGATAAAACTTTTTAATGTGTATTTCCTCATTGGTAGAAAAGAATATATGGAAATTCATAATTATTTTTAAAAGGGCTATACATAGGACCTTGTTTCTAGTGGTTAAGTTGTGTCAGTAAAGCCATGTGAAGTCCTAAGATAAAAATGTTGTGCATTATACATAGGTGATGTTAGTGAATGTGTTATCAGCAATATTATTTGAGTTTTCTTAAACTGGAATATGAATTCTGCTTAAGATGTTTCATATTCCTTAAGATGAGGTTTTTAGCAAGGTAAGTTCATACTTCTTGAATCAATGTTTTATAGAAAATATTTTATAAAGATGTTTCCTCCCATGCTTAAAGAGTGCAGATGTACAATGCATTAACTCATAAATAGGTTAAATGCAGAATGACTTTCCTTCCTCTACAATTTGCTAAAGAAGACTATCTAGGAAAATAAAAAGGGTGAGGTGGAAAGAAGGTGAATTATTTTACAAAGCTGTTTGGTGGGAACAAATAAGAGTTCTCTCAATCTAAGCACTCTGGCTCATTTGAAGTTTTCACTATTAACAGATTCTGTACCAGGTATTTGAGGCACAACCTGAACATGATAGGTACAGAACTTCAATCTAATTGAGGAAAGAAAGGAGTAAATCAGCAGTGAAGACAATGTAGTAAGTGATGAGGACATTACTTAGAATGTCAAGGAAGATTTTTAACAGGAAATTATTTCTAAGCTGAGACATAGTACATGAGGATGAGTCATCAAGTTGAATATTTAGTGGTAGACTGGGATAGGAGATGGAGTAGAAAAGGATTTATTACAGATGTTTCAGGCAAAGGTAACCATATGTTCAAAGGCCTATGGTATGTTCAAGAAACTGTAAAATATTCCTTGATATGGACTGCTTCCTACAAATACACTGAATGCACATAACTATGTGCCTTCCCCTCAAAGAAGTTAAATCCTTTTGAGCGGACAACACCAAATTGTGACTCAGTCAAGGACTAACTACATAGAAAAGAAGAGTTTGAAGAAAATAAAATCAGTTGCAGGGAGGGGACCTCAAGTCCCTGCCTCCTCTTTTTAGCATCTCTTGTGCCCAACAAGTTGAAAATGTCCATATGACTCAAACCCCTTAGAAAGGGTTTCAAATTTGTCTGAGTATAAGTATGCTCTCTGGCTTTCTTCTAATAAGAAATAAATTGAATCTGTGCAAGGAAATACAAGTAAATGTCCATATTTGACTGAGGGTAGGAGCACATGGCAAAGAAGCTACATGGCAAAAGAATCATTTAACCAAGAATGATCTGAGTGGGAGTTCAGTAAGTGGACTGAAAATTACAACAGGATATATATATATATATATATATATATATATATATATATATATCATAAAATGAATAACTTTACCATTCCCTAGGGAAATTCTAAGACCTAGACACTAAACCATTGGGGGAAAGTGGGTCTTGAGATCTCTTTAAATTTCTAGTCCCTTAAAACCTTGTACAAGTTATAGCAAGAAACTTCAGCTGCTTCCATCATCAGCAGAGAAAGGCAAACACATAATCATTCACTGGTCAATCTAACAAGGCTTATCTTTCACCCAACAAATGGGTCATTCTCCTCAAGAGAATTATTAGACACCTTAGATAGTCAAGAGGTTGGAGACTTCATGCTCATCTACTTATTCTCCTCTGTTGGGTGGATATACTGCTCTTTCAATGGTAGTGAAAGTCACATCACTCTGGGAAAATCTACAGCAATAAGACAGGGAGGGTTTCCCATGCTACTCTCTCCAGTGTACAATTTAAATGATCATGTGTGTGCCTTAGAAGTAAGAAAATAGGACAAAAATGAGGAAGGGAAAAATTGAAGAGTATAAAGTGAGCCACAGTCAAGGGGAAGCAATGAGAAAGAACATATGAGGAATAAAATTAAAGGGCAAGAAAAGTATATAAGCGTGAAAAGTGAGCAAATAATCCAGTGAAGTGAAGTACACATTTATGTAAATTTTTATACATATAAACAAAATTACATGTTGTTTTAGGGATACATTAATAAGTAGTTTTTAAAAAACACTAAGCTCACAGTAAGTTCATAAAATGTGAATCTTACTTTCCCTCAGTGAGAAAAGTAAGAAGACTAAGTAAATGAAGACTATCAATTTTTCCCTCTGTTTTAAGTTCAAAGTAAAATGTAAAGATGACCCGTGTTTTTAAATTCCAGGTAAGCACACTGATGCTCGTAATATTATTCTGCAGTTTCATCATGTGTGTTCTTGGTTTTGTTTTGTGGGGTTTTTTTTTTTTGTTTGTTTGTTGTTTTTAACTTTTCAAAACAAAGGGAGAAACATGGAAAGAATTTTGAAGTCAAAGTGAAAAGCATTACAGTATGTAATCTCACCATGTAATTAATTACTAATCAAGGGAGTTGGGCAAGTATTTAATGTCACGGTGGTTAGGAAGTGACTGGAAGGCAGTTTCCCACCCAGAATAGTGAAAATAATATTTCACTTTCTTACTAGTCTTGGTATGCTTTTCATAACATTACCTATAAGAACCACTCTGTCTATGGATTGCTCTCTGTGGCTCTGTTTGGTTTACTTTCAGAGGTTGCTGATTAACTGGTGTTTTCTGTCAACTGAAATTTACAGACACATTACCAAATTTGACAGGCACTGTGAGCTAAAGTACAAGGATATACTGAAAAGTCTGGCATGCACTGGAGGGATTTCAAACCCTTCTAGACAAGGTGGTATTCCCTAGCTCTATTCAGTCCATCAGTGTGAAATGTTAATATTTTTCTCTCACTGAAAATCTTGTTCACCAGATGTATACATTTCCAAAAGGTAACTTTTCTTTAACCTGATATAGAGGTATAATAGATACTTGTAACATAGATTATCTAGTTTATGTTTAGCAAATAAATGAGCAGGGCGGGGTTAAAGTTTCCAACCAATTAACCAGGACTCTAAATAATTGCAAAGTTATTTAAAAAGAAACTGAGGCACTTTCAAAAGCAAACGAACAGACGCAAAGTACAGAAAAAACAGACTGATAGTGACATAGAATGGTTTTTAGATTTCCTTCAAGAACAAAGGAAGATATAACAGCCATCTTAGAAAGTTTCACTGAAGTTTTGAGAAAAGTGGGATTCTATCATTAAAGTACATAGTATGTTTCGACTATTTACCAATTGATAGTCGTGTCAATACCCACCATCAGCTTACTAGTGCCATCTTACCAGAAACAAGGCAAAAAGTGGCTGAGGGTCACAAAGCAATGCAGATTATAAATTATCACTTCTAGGTTTGTTGCTTAGCTACCAAACAGCCTGTCTTCCTATCCTCACACTGCCTGCAGCATCATTTGCATTTACTTAACTATATTTGAGTGAATTGTGAAACTGAAATAGAGACCAAGGAATTATTACATGGTACAATTAAACAGAAGAGAAACCACTGAGTGCTTCAGATACAAATCTATGACCTGGCCTAGAGTCTGGGAGTCCTGAAAGGAAAAACTGTGGCTTTGGAACATATCTGGTCCATAGTAGAAATCCCACTAGTTAAACTAGAAGCAAAAGAACAATCAATCACTCACCTGAAAGCAAATGCCAGATAAAACTGTCTCTTTGGTGGTTTTGTGCTAAGGAAGAGATAAGTTTCCTATCTGATAGGAATTGACAGTTAAGCTGCCAATCTTCTAACCTTGTTATAAGTATATGACCAGGTGCATCCATACATTTAATAGATACATATGTAGAAATATCACTCCCAAATATTCTAAGTAGATTTAAAATTTTGAAGAAGAAACAAATAACATATTTGAGATAGTAAAAGCCAAGTATTAGAATGCCATGATATAGTTTCTCTCATTACTAAATGACTCAACAGAGAAAAAGAAAAAAATAAGCACAATGAAACTGAAACAAGAATCGGTGTTCTGGCAGATGCTTCTCCTTGTGTGATATTTTTTTTCCTTAAGAGGGATGAAATGCAGATGAAAATGAAAAGTGAAAGTTTAAATGTGTTTTGTATAAATGTGAGGAGTAAACATGTCAAGTGGTTGAATTAGTAGCATATGTGTTGAGAGAGAAGTGTGATATCATTTGAAAAGCTAACATTGAAGGAGAGCAATGACAATGACCAAGAAACAAATCATCTAGGTGTTCATTTCAATATAGGAGATGAGAAACAGAGCAGAGAGGCTAGAAAGAGGGGAAGCTAGGAAAGACACTCCAAACAAATTATATTTGGTTGAGGCTTAAGAAATGTGTGGAGAGAGGAATGCAGACTATGTGTATGATTAAGGAAGGGATAAGAAAGAAGCTCATACTAGTGTAATTTCACAAGAAACTAAATAAATTTAATTTTACGTTAACTTGTGATGGTAATATTTATAGAGTGTTTAAAGGACTAGTGTAAGGAGCAGAAAAGATGAGGAAGAATAGATGAGTATGTGCTTTCTGGTAAAGAAGAAAGGACCAAATGTTTACATCATGCACCTTACTTAGGTGGTGTCCTAGGAAGATGGAGTGGGTCTTAGTAAGTAAGTAAATTTCTAAAGTATGAAGGCTTATTCCCTAAAATCTCATTCCAAACAATGTAGTCATTTTGTTGTAATCTCAGAGAAGTATAATACTCTTTCCTGGTCAAATAAATATATAAAGTAGCATTTAACATTTTCTTAATAACAGAGTATTATGGACATCATATTCCTGTTCTGGATGTCTCAAAGCTATTGAGATCTCCAGATTTTAGACTGAACTCACTGGATTCCTCCCTCCTGAAAGTCTATTCCAGGTGTCAGTTTTTGACATCTCTCCATGTGGCAATTCCAATGGTAAGGAGGGCAGCCACTACACTAAATGACCTCAGATTGTCTGCTGCTTCAGTTATTAAATTAGTTTCTTTCTTTATCCCTAGGCTGACTTCCAGACAACCATTTCCTCATTTTCTGGTTGAGATCTAACATGAAGTAAAGACTGACAGGGGGAAATTGGTTTTGTCATATTTTGAAGTATTGGGGGGAAAAGTAAATAAAAATGTGGTTCTATTCTTCTAAGCAATAAAATATATGAGCTTCATGTATACACTACATTCTTATTGAGAAATATTTTCTGCTAAGTTTTGAATATTGAAAATCATATGCTACTTAATGGACACGAGGTAGAATGCTTTCATGTTATCACCTTGTCTTCTATTATTTTATCTTTACAGTGACCCTTGTTCAGACTGTTCTTACTCAGCCTTGATCATTTTCACATTTTTCACATGGTCACTTCTGTATTATAGGAAATACACTAAGAAGCCTTGCTCTGATTCCAGATTCAGGACAGGATGCACACAAAAACAACCCTTTTGGGAAATACAGAACTACTGTTATTAGTCAGTTTTCTATCACTATAATGAGACTAACTTATAAGAGAAAAAGCTTATTTTGAGTCACAGTTTGGGAGGCTCCAATTCAAGATGGGGAGGGGACATGCTTTGGGCTCCTAATTAGGCTGTATATCATGGTGGAATCTCCTGGAAGAGCGAGCCTGCTCACTTCACAAGGCAGGAAGTAAAGCGAGAAAGAGGAGGGGCCAGGGTCCTACTATCTCCTTCAAAGACATGTTGTGCCAATGACCCAAGCACCTCCCATAGGGTTTCACCACACCTCCTAATAGTGCCACCTTGGGGACTAAGGCTTTAACACATAGACATGTAGGAAACATTCAACATACAAACTACAGTACCACTTTAAACACAACATTTTTCACAACTTTTATTTCTTGACTACCTTTCCTTCAGGAGGCAAGAAAAATAAAATGGGAATAAGGTAAATCATTCCCCCCTCCGCTTGAAAATCTATTTGCTTAATATCTAAGCTGTTGCTACTTCACCTAATATTTTCTTTGGTTAAAGAGTTTTGTTACAAGATAATACCACACTGAATACAAATGTATTATCCAAGATTAATGAAAATTACTTGGATGCTTCAAGGCAAGTTTTTGTACTTCCTTCTGAAATCAGTAGGAAAAGATAAATGCTCCCCCTTACTCTAGAGAAAAAGTGTTCTGGGTTTGTCACTTGGCTTTGTTTTATTTTGTCTTTGTTTTATTTGGCTTTGTTTTATTTTTAGCCTATACCAAGCTGCTAGAAAAGTTTCATCACTGCTTAGCAGTGTCTTGATGTAATTTCAAAAAGGCAGAGACAAAGAGGAGCAAAAAGTGCTTTTCAGTTTTAATGAAAAATCTTAATGACTTAATAATTAGAATCTGAAAACTCCTCCAACAACAAGGACAACAAAAAAACTCAAGAAAAAGGCAACAGGAATGAACAAAGAAAAGCCTAGATAGCAAAATAATAAGAATAAAATACTGAATTAACCTCAGAGTAGAGCTACTACACAGTCCTGAAAAAGAAGCTAGTGATCAAAGAAAGAACTACCCATATATGATATGTTTGTTTCCCAATTGACCAATAATAAGATGTTTTCAACTATAAGTCCTTCAGCTTTCTGAGTTCACTTTTTTCCTAGTTATATTTAAATAGATCAAGTATCCATCCTTGATGATCTTGTGAGGAGTTTTACACTTTTCACAAAAAAAGCTGAGAATTCCATTTCTTTCCTGTTTTGTGACAGCACCAACAACCCCAAAATCAATTATTACACATTTTTATTTTTAAAGGCCTTCAACCAATGCATATTCCTCTTTCCACCACATTTTCCTTTTCCCCTTAGAAATTTCTCATTAGAAAACATTTCCTCTCAAAGTGCAGCTTCCTAACATATTGATATACCACCCAACATAAATATCCATAACTTAATGTTCCTAACTTTTATCTTCCAGGTTACCTAAGCAAACTTTAGATTCTTTTTATGCTCAAATATCCAGCACTCAGCTTTTCACTCTACTTCACAATCATGACTGCACTTTGTAATCATTTGAGGAGCTTATAGCATACCAAAACCCAGACCCTACTCTATACTAACTGAACTGCAGTTTCAGTAAGTGGGGCCAGAATATCTTCATGTTTTAAAAGCTCTCCAGATGATTTTCAAGCTTTAGCTTCTTGAACTTTAGTGTACATAACAAACAAGTGAGGACCTTGTTAAGATGCAGATTCTGATTCAATAAAATCAGGGTAGAGCCCAAGATTCTACATTTCTAAAAAGTACACAGGAGAACACTTTCTGAGCAGCAATATTCTAAACCAGTGGTTTCCAAACTTGCTCCACACTGGAATTACCTTGGGATCTTTAAAAACCCACTAATGTCTGGCATCTAGATCCAGATATTAGAATTTTTGTTTGTTTGTTTGTTTCCTAAGTGCTTCCAAATCCCTGTTTAGACCAAGAATATAGGAAGGGCGAGTCTGTCATATCTGCCATCTCTTTCATTTCTAGACCAAAAGCCATCTCCAAAGTGCATCTTGCAGCTGTCCCTTGTATGATAAAGCATCTGTACTTGGCTCCTACTTTAAATTGCATTTATAGGATGATGTATGGTGTGTCTAAGACAACTGTAGTAAGTCATTATTAGTTATTGTGAATTAATAATTTTTGTTTCCAAAGACTCAATACAATAGTGGTTTTTTGTTGTTGTTGTTTTGGTTTGGTTTGGTTTGGTTTGGTTTTTTTTTTGTGTGTGGGGGTACCAGGGATTGAACTCAGGGGCACTCGACCACTGGGCCACATCCCCAGCCCCTTTTTTGTACTTTTATTAGAGACAGGGTCTCACTGTGTTGCTAAGTGCCTCGCCATTGCTGAGGCTGGCTTTGAACTCGTGATCCTCCTGCCTCAGGCTCCCAAGTGCTGGGATTACAGGTGTGCACTACTGTGCCCTGCTATAATAGTGTTTTTAAGAACCATTTTTAGCAGAAATTTCTAAATTCAGGTGTACCTTTTCGCCTATTAAATGTCGCTAATAAGACCAATAAGATTGCTCCATAATTGATACCCTGACATGGTCTCTTTTCAAAAGTAATACTTAAACAAGGATGCCAATATCTTACCCTGAGGGTACTATTCATTAGATATGAATGATATGAATAATAATGGTATGAGATATTCATTAGTGCGAAGTCCCATCTGGGGATAAACATAGTCATTAATGAGTTTATCTGGTAGGGCATGTGTTGACTACAGCACTGTCTATATAGGAAAACATTTCTGTATTTGTTTAGATTCTCTTTCCAGATACAATCTGCATGACCTTGGACAAGTTTTAATAATTTCTGAGCTCATATTTCCTATCTATAAGAATAATTAAGCCAGCATATGCATGTGGAGAATTTAAAGAGAAATATATATTAAATTACTATCTACCCATTACCTGTTATATAAAAAGTAGTATTCATCCTTTGCATATAAAATTCCAGTCAGACTGTAATCATAACTGACTAGTAAGTTTTTCAAAATGTAGCTTGATTTTCTATCTTTACATTTCTAATCCAAAGAGACATATGATAGCACAGTAGTATACTAAATGTTATAGAGAGCTATGAAGGGAGTAGATATGTTTTCTGTATTTGAAAAACGTATCAAACACAGTCAGACAGTATATATATAACAAAGATTATTATTTGAGCAGCATCATTGGCAGTGTTCAGTAGCAACAGAATATCATCAAGTAAACTTTATAGATCAGAATTTAAGGATGTATTTTTTTAAATTATTGATTATAAAAATGAATTATGTTTTTTAAAACTGAAGATACAAAGGTACTATGGGATTCTCCTTCCTCCAATTCTGTGGTGTTATGTACAAGAGACATGGTTCAAAAGATTTATAGAGTATCTTGTTACCTTGAAGATCAGTCTGATCTGCAATTACCCTGCTGTTGTGTATTCTTACTGCAGAAACTGGAGACCTTTGAATAGTTTTCACTTCAGAATACTTTTAAGTCTTTTCCTAAAGTGAAATGTGTGTCTGTAGTATGTATTTGGCAGGAAGGACAGGAAAGTAGATAAAGCTTTTATTGTACTTGATGCTCTGACAATTTGAGTTTCGTTCACCTGTAATAAGATGGCTAAATTTCACAATAAATAATAGTTGTACCATCCTCTAATCAACAAGGCTCTATGCTTGTACAACCAGATGGTATAAACATGTAGGCCAAAAAGTCAGTAGTCTCACTACATATTAACAATGTTGAATTAATCAAATATCCTTTAAGATTACAGGAAAGGGGATATTGTGATATGAGATAGTTGGGATGGACAGCAGGTTTTCTAGCAGTATCTAGCATTATTCTGGGCTCAGTTGCCTTTTTTCTTTTTCCTTTTAAAATATCATCTATCATAGGCAATTGAAAACAAGGAATGTAAAATAAAAACTTTTACTTCATTATCACCACTCTGAAGAGATAAGAAACTGATTTTTTTAATTCTTATATAAGAGTCTTTTCTACATATAGAGTCCTAACTAGATGTATCCTCTCAATTAGAAAAGGCACAAGACTTCAGTTTGAAAGAATCCTCCAAGTGCTATAAAAAGAACAGGCGGATGGATTGGCTATCCTGCTTGAGTCCCTATGGCTTCATCAACTGATTCAATCCTACACTCAAGATGTGGTAGTTCAGCATTTAAGTTCCATGAAGCTTCCCAATGAGTGCAAAACAACAAAATGTAGGACAATCTGCAATGCTTGAATCCATCATTTAGCTTAGGTTGCATGGCAAAAAAAAACAAATCTGAAATCTGAGGAAAAGTAGGCACCTGCAAAAATCAATAAAAACCAAGAACTTGCTAGCCTGAGATAGATGACACTGGACATATATGAAAAGAATTCAGCTAAAAATATTTAAAGAATTGAGTTAGCCAGAGAATATAGCACTGCTGTGAGCAGCAAACAAAGGAGAACTTCTGGGTTCTTCTCCAGGGGCCTTGCCAAATTTTCACAAAACAGTCACCAGAGTAATAAGAAAATTTCCTTTGAGATGCTTTACTTGGAAGGGAACAGACTCTGCTGGAAAATCACAAAACCCCACCTGGATCCTTCTCTTCTCTTTCCTAAGATCAAAGGACTCAAGCTGTGGAGGGAAGGGAAACACCCTGTTTTGCTTGGGACAGTATTGAAAACCAGTTTTAGCTGAGGAGTGGGAATACAAAAAAAAACTACCATTAGGAGAAGTGGAAAAAATGTCTGGGACCAGACCACTAATGGTCTTCTCCAGCTAAGTAAGACTTATGACATAAGAAGTCACACTCCAATCACTCCAATGAACTATGCCACAGGGCCTCAGTCTGCAACTTTGTCAGAACAAAAGAGAATACCCCAGAAACAGCAGCAATGCATGCATGCATGCATACAACACACACACACACACACACACACACACACACACACACATATCCTTATTATCATGCAACTAAATTTGAGTAATAGAGGAACAACATTATACTTTTGGGAAAGAAGAGATCATGAGGATAGAGATGCTCTCTGAGACACAGATCAAAGGGAAGATCTAAAGCAGAGGGCAGAACAGACATTCAGAAAACTTTTTGGCAAATCAGCCCCAATCATAAGCACAAGTTAAGGTTAAATGATTGAAAGTTGGTATTAAACAGAAGTTACCATAGTAACAGCAAAATGCAAATAAAGCCCAACTTCTAACATAACTGACCCAACTTCCTTATATGAAAAGCCTAGCAGAAGGAAAGGTATTCCAGGCATACAAATTTTTATCTCAGCATTTACTGTCCTACACAAGATGTTCAACTGCCAACAAAAAATTAGGAGGCATCCAAAAAAGTAAGTAAAAAACATAAATTGTTCAGAAACAAAGCATAGATCCTGTCTCAAATATAAAACACATGTTGGAAATATCAGATGGGAATTAAAATTACTAGAATTAATATAAAATATTTTAATGAGAAGGGGAGACAACCTGCAAAGCCATATGGGTGATTTCAGTAGTGAAACTGAAATCATATCAAAAAAATCAAATGGAAATTATAGAAATTAAAAATATAATAAAGAAAGGCTTCAATAGGCTCTACAACAGACTTAATTCAACAAAGAAAAAGGGTAAATGAAATTAAAGATAACTTTATAGGAATTAACAAATGAAGCACAAAGGGAAAGATGGGTGGAAAGAAATGAAAAGTACATCTAAGAACCATGGAACAAAATCAAATAGTTTAATAACATAAAAATTGAAATCTCATAAGGAAAAGAGAGAAGGAACAAGCTTCTGAAGAAACAATGGCTGAGAGTTTTCCAAAATTCATGACTTAAAACTACAGATCTAAGAAGCTCAGAGAACTCCAGGAAAGATAAATACAAAAATACAAAAGAAAACAACTAGATATATCATATTCAAACTGTTGAAAACTGAGGACAAAGAGAAAATCTTGAATATAGCTGGGGGTAGAAAATATTTTATACAGAAGAACAAAAGTAAGAACTATAACAGATTTTTCATCAGAAACAACACAAGGAAAAATAAGTGGCATCTTAAAGGTACAGAGAGAAAAACAGTTAATCCACAATTCTATGCTCAGTAAAATATTTTTTAAATAAAATGATAGAGCCATCACTGTGGCGCACACCTGTAGTCCCAGCGGCTTATGAGGTGGAGACAGGAGGATGGCAAGTTCAAAGCCAGACTCAACAAAAGCAGGGTGCTAAGCAACTCAGACCCTGTCTCTAAATAAAATACATAATAAGGGTGGGGATGTGGCTCAGTGGTGAGTACCCTGTGTTCAATCCCCAGTACCCAAAAACAAAATAAAATAAAATGATAGAAAATCTTCTTCAGATAAAGAAACTCAGAATTCATAACTAGCAGAGATGTACTATACCAAATATAGTCCCAGGGATGTACATACCAAACTGTCTAAGAAAGTTCTTGAGGCATTTGAAAGCATGTGATACAGGAGGATTAGAGGAACACTATAATGGTCAAAGGGAAGGGAGGGAAAAGGAGGGAGAAAGGGGGGAAGGGGAAAAAAAGTCGTTGAATAAGACGAATATCATTATTCTAAATGCATGATTGAAGACTTGAATGCTGCGAATATACTTTGTATACAAACTGTTTTGTGTAAAAAGATGCTATATATGTATAGTATGAACTGTAATACACACTACTATAAATAAAAATAAAACAATTTAAAAAAAGAAACCTGGATTTACAGAAAGAAATGAAAAGCAAAAGTAATGGAACAATGAATATAAATAAAAAATTAATTTTTATTTTTAATTATTTTAAAAGTTTACTGACTGCCTAAGGGGGGGAAAACAGTAGCATAAGTAAAAGTAAAACATGTGAAAATAGCATAGTGAGAGTAAGGGACTCAGACTATACTGTCATAACGTCCTTACAGTATGTGTAAAGTAAAATAAAATAGGCTTTCTTTAAAGATGACTGTAAAGACCAAAGAAACCATTGAAATTTTATGAAAAGGAATAAATAATAAGCCAATAATGGTTAAAAATGGAATTATAGGGAACACACAGTCCAAAATAAAACAGAAAAAAAGAGGAAAAAATGGAAAGTAACAAGTAGAAATCAGATGGGAAGATGGTAGATTTATTTAATTACTTGAGTAATTACATTAAATGTAAAGGGTCAAATACACCAATTTAAAAGACAAATTATTACATCATATAAAAGAGCACAACATAACTTAATGCTGTTTGTAAGAGACCTACTTTAAACATAAAGCCATAGATAGATTAAAAGGGTGGAAGTAAAAGTTATATCATTCAAGAATTAAAAAATATAAAGCCTGAGTACCTATGTTAATATCAGACAAAGCAGACTGGAGAATAAGAAATACGGCCAGGGATAAAGAGAAGCATTTGATAATAATAGAGGTCAGTTCTCAGAGAAATGCTTATGCACTGTTGTTAAATAGAGCTTCAAAATACATGGAAAAAAAACTAATTGAAATGAAAGAGAAATTAATGAATTCACAATTACATTTGGAGATTTCAATATTCCACTCTCAGTAATTGACAGAATAAGTAGAGAACAAATTGATAAGGATATAAAAGACCTAACAACAGTTTTATTTCACTATTTATAATACTCTACCCAACAACAACAGGATACATATGATTTTTCAAGATCACATGGCGCATTCACCAACACAGGCCATATTCTGGGTTATGAAACAAAACTTAATTAGAAATTGTACAAATTATATCCTCAAACCAAGGAAATATACATTAAAATATAGAAATCAAAGAAATACACATTAAAATTGAATATTTTACTTTATACCTACTAAATTTAAAAGAATTTTTTAAAATATTAAAATAAATTTTTGAAAAATGTCATTAGACTGACACCCTCATGCATAACTAGTGAAAGTGTACATTGGTAATATTCAAGAAACTATAAGACAATTCATTAAACCTTAAATTTTGCATAAATTGACTTAACAATTCAATTTGTAATAATTTGTACTAAACAAATATACTAAAGAAATGTACACAAATATGTACAATAATTTTCTTGTAGTATTATTTGTAATAAAGCATGAAGTAAATTAAATATGTAACAATATATTAATGCATTTAAGAAATAAACATTCATTTAGTGACTTTTATGTACCAAGAACAGTTCTAAGCACTGGTTAGCAGGGAGTAAGATAAGTACAAATAAATTTCCCTACCTCCATAGAATTTCTATTTTAATGGCAAATGATTTTTAAAAATACATGATATAATTTCTGGTAATAATAGCAAATTTATGAATTTGCTAAGTAGTTTTGGTATATTTATATAATGGTCCAACATACATGGTATGTAGCCATTACATTAAATGGCTACATCAGGAATAAAAATATTGACACAGGAAGGTGTGTCTGGTATATCATAATTTTTAATGTGTAATATGAAAAACATGTAAACTGAATAGTACATTTTCACCAAAAAAAACAGGTCTAATACCAGAAAACTAATGTAAGCACACACCCTAAAATATTAATAATTATTGTTCTATTGTGGATGGTTCCTTTTGAACTCTTTGTTTTCCACGTTTTTGGATGTGTGTGTGTGTGTGTGTGTGTGTGTAAATTTTGTAATGAGAAAAACATGTTCTTGAAAAATGAGGTTAGGAAATGAAAGAAAACAGAAAAATAAAACAACATAAGGGAAAAATTTTGTGCTAGAGGTCCCTGTTTGGTTTGGTTTGGTTTGAAGGCAGGCAAAACAAATGTTTATGTATAGGAAAAAAGAATAAATATAAAAGAAGATGATAAAAAATGCAAGAGAGAGTTGTTGCATAGACAAGTTTCAAAAACGGATAAAAGATATAGGATCTAGACACAGGAAGCAGAACAGTCTTGAAAAGGAACACATCTTTTAAAATACGAAGAATTAGAAGATGAATAAAACTGCAAAAGCAATTTGGAAGATACATAAAAATACAAATACAGTTTTAGAAAGAAAGTTGGGAAATTTTTAAATAGATAAATACAAAGTAATTAATTAAGAGGTAATTGTAAGTGTTCAATTAAAAGATAGGGGATAACTACATGAGGTTGGCAAAGCAAAAATGCTTTGAATGGCCAAATGAGATGCATGTCAGAGGGTCAACTTGGATGAATACAACTGCATTCACAGGTTCCCAGTAGTTGTGACAAACATCAACATGGTGATGTTACATTCTGCAAAATTTTCTGCATGAAAACAGGATCAGAACTAAGGGAAACACTTAATTTGGTTCTCTCTGTTAATGTACACATTTTATGAGATTTCTCCTGTCCTAAAAAACAAGCATGTTTTGTGCTTCATATCATCCAGGTCTTCACTCAAATGGTATACTATTTTAAAACTGCAATTCTTAATCCCATATTCAATTTTCATACTCAAATTTTTCTCTGCACATTCATTATCTTCTAATATACAATATATTTTGCCTATTTGTGGTTCTTTAGCTGTCTTGTCCTTTACACAGAAATCTCCACAAGGGTAGAGATTTTTGTCTGTTTTGTCCTCTCTTGTGTTGCTAGCATTAAAATAGTGCCTGGCATAAAGAAGATGCTCAATAATTGTATTACAAAGCACATTTGTTATATAAGTCAATTTCCTAATGTGAGTTGACTTCATTCTTTTGGGATACAATGGGAAAATATGTTACTTTCATTAACTTTTTCCTTTACTGAATCCTCATATTAGTAACTTCCATTTTTTCCTAGGAGACCAACTTAAAGTGTATCTTTCAACTAGATTTTCAATGTTGGTAACTGGCAAATAAAGAAAATTACCTTTACCTCTTTATTTTTTTCATTAAGTAGTTGATTTATCACACCAATAATGCAAAGAAGACATTTTCTATCAGGCCATAAAATTTAGAATTTACAATGGTATTTTTATATTGCTACCAAGCTGACCACAGAAAACCCAAAGGGATTACTTAGAAAACTGAAAGCACCACAGTCAGATACTTGGTAGACTTAATATAGTCCCATTAGTAATAGCTAAGAACAGCGGAGTAGTTAACTAACGGAACCAAACGTTGCCATTCCAACCACTGAAAACTCCAGTACAGGTATGGGGCGACAATGGGATTCCTAATAGTGAACCGCAGAACTGGGTAACTAATCCCACGAAATCACTGCCAGCACCGAATAAACGGCCTTTCTCCTGTTTGGGAGTCTTAGGGTAAGAGACTGTACCTGGTACAACATGGAAGAGAGCACTTCGATCTTCATATCCTTAGGAGTGCGCGCTCCAGCTGAACGGCCGCAGCACAACCACGCATGCGCTGTTCATCCTTTCCTTCAAAGCCACTGGTAAAGAGTCCTTCCTCCTTGCTTCCAGAAGATCCTCCTAGCTTCCTGGACAGCCTGTTGGAGAGAACGAGGGAGTGTTAGATGTCTTCCTTTTGGGAAACTAGAGGAAGCAGAAATAAAGATTCCTCCCAAAAGAGTTTCTGAAACTCTAGACTGAGAAGCTGTCTTGAACAGAGTATTTGGAAGGAGAAAGACCCTCTCTTTGAGCTGATCTTTGAGATCATAGTATGCAGGTTTGGATGTTTCAGTGTTCATCCCAGGCAATATTAAAGGGTGACAGGAAAAAAGGTGCTCTCATTTCCTCAAACCTTCTTTAGGGTACCAAAGACCTTTGGACACTTTATACAAGATAAAATGGACTGTACGTTCTTACTGTATTAAATGTGATATCCAATAATTAACTGTTAGTTTTTATATTTATCAAAGTAATACATGCACACAATTTAAAAGAAAGAAGTCTCCTGCCTCTAACCTATCTTATAATCACATTCAACTTGCAACCTATTTTTCTAGCACTTAACTTCATATTGAAAAAAATATGTCTTCTCTGTTATGTCTGGATTTATCAATTTAAGCTCTTAACTTCCTCACATTTGAAGATAGTAGCATTCTTACCCCGTTTTCTCTCTCCCCGTCTCATAATTTAAGGGTCTCATAATTTTTTACAAACTTAGTATTTAGTTTTTTTGTGAGACCTCATATTACGTTTTCTTTTTTAGTCTAATTCCATTCTTTCCAGCAGTTAATAATTTCTTCATTTAAAAAATTTTGAAGTTTTTAAATTCATTGCTGATTATTCTCCCAGCTTCCAACAGGTTATTGTTTTGCATTTCCACATAAGCAAACCTATTTCTTTTTTAATACCTATCACTTCTGTGCTTTCTCTGAAGTCATTCTTCCAGGTCTTCACTTCTTTCAAGACTCCCTGTCTGTCCTTGCACCTGCCTTTGCCATCATCTTGGAGACTGCTTTCACCACTAATGTTGGATCTCCTATTTCCAGATTCCATATGTTCAATTTTTTTTTTTTTACTTAATACCTCACTTTAGAGTAAATATCAAAAAATAGACCATGAGACGTACAGGGTTTTAGATCTTACGTGTGTGAAAATGGAATTATGTTATCCTCACAAATTCTTTTTAATTTGCTGTGCATAATCAGCATTTTTAAGATACCCTTACTTCTGGAGCCCATTGAAAACTCTAATGGCATTCTTAATCTCAATATTGTCTATGTGATCTCTTTTGTTTTCTTCCATGGAGAATATTAGGATTTTCTTTTTATCCTGGTGGTCTGAATTTCATGAGGAAGTACCTTGATTTGGGTCTTATTTTCTTCTTCTTAATTAATTTCCCTGGTCTCTCAAAAGGCTCTTTCAATCTAGAAATGTCCTTCATTAATGAATTTTTTCTGCATTATGTGCTTATGAATTCTCACCATTTTTTCCCATACTTTTTCTGGATCATTTACTATTCGTTTGTAATAGATTAGGTGTGCTTGTCATTTATTATAAAACCATTGGATTGATCTTTTATTTTATTTTATTTTCTGTTTTTATCCTCTCATTCTATTTTCTGAGACATTTCCTTGGTTTTTATACTCCAACCAGTATATTGATTTTTTTTTATTTTAGGTATAAATGGTTTTATTTTCTTAATTATTATTCTTAATTTGCGTCATTTAATTTTTAGCATCTAGTTCTTATTGTATGATAATAGTGTCATTTCATCTCTTTGAGAATATGAACCATAATTTTCTTAGTTTTCTTCTCATTCTTGAATTCCTTCTATTTTTGTCAAGTTCCTTTATTTGGTTTGTTCTCTTTCATGTTAGGAGAATTCCTCTAATGTCAGATGGCCCTTATGGTCCATTCATGTTTGACAGTGATACACTGTAAAGCTTATCAGAAACTCCATGAGAGGGTAAATCTTTTTCAGATTGTGTGCTTCAATGTGGGATTGGATGGCCAGCTGGATTTTTGATTGGGGTATACAACATATCAGTATCTGGGATTATTTTTTTCTTTGGCTCTTTGATTTCTTCACAGAGGAATCCTCCAGGTCCCTGTCATGAAGTACCTACTGAATTTCTGGAATTTCAGCAAAAGAGTGAATGGGGATGTGTTTTCATCATTCACTATATAATTTTAATTTAATCGATTCTGTTTTAATTTAGCCAATTTACCCCTATCCATCTTAGTGCCTACAAACCACAAGTATAGTCTTTATGGCTAAATTTTCCCCTAATTCATGTATTATATAAGTTTTATATTTGAAAACAATTTTTTTTTAATTCTGATCTTACCTCTCCTTCTGGATTGCTAGCATCTGGAGTATCTGAACCTTTGATAAATAAATAGGCTTACATATTATCTCCCTTTGCTTTTACGATTCTTCTTCTTCTACCTAGTTTTTTCTTTAACCCCCTTGACATAATTTAGCTTTTCTATCTTTCTTGTCCATTATCTTCTTTCCCTGTATTAGTCAGTTTTTCCTCACCATAACAAAAAACCTGATGGTATTTGCAAAGAAAAAGAAGTTTATTTAGCTTAGAGTTCTGGAGGTTGAAAGTCCAAATGGCATAGTACAGGCCATATGATAAGGGTCCCTCCTTAACTGCCTCATCTCATGGCACAGATATCAATAGTGAGAACATCAAGTGTTTCCATCTTGAACAAGGAGCAGAGAGATTGGTGGGTCCAGTTTACTCCCTCTAAGAACCCAAGGGGTCACACAAAAACTACCTTCCATGAGAACTACCTTCCACAAGCACACCTCCTACTAGGCCCCATGTCTTAATGGGTTCCATAGATCCCAATGTTGCCACCCTGGGGACCAAGATTTCAATCACATGGACAGTTGGGGGATACTCATGGCATATCCAAATCATAAGATTTAAAAATCCTTTTTGTAATTTTGCTGAAATTTGAAAGTGAGAAAAGATGAACACACTTGTTCAGTCAGCTATGTTTACGTGACAGGTTTTAGTAAATGTTGAAGTACCCATAGTACAATAGGGAGAATACCAAGTCATGAATGATTAGGTTTCTGCTCTGAAAATCTTAAAAGTAAAATTACCCTTTGAGATAATAATTCAGGAATAGCCACAAGGCTGTGAAAATAAATGGCATAGACAAGAAGTAATATGCAGGTCCAAATGAAGGATTGAGTGATATATGACCTTGTTGTTGAAGAATCAATAGGTTCTGGGAATTTAGGAAGAAGGGAGACTGTGACCCAGGACCAGGGAACTTAAAAACTATGTGTCTGAAAAATTAAATCAAATTGTGATGGAATAAGCACTCCAAATTCTAACATGTGTTTTATACTGATGGTTTAAATCTAACACTTATCTATTCCTAAAAGTTAAAGAACTTCCTTTAAGCATACGTAACTCCTAAAATGCTTTAATTCATTTCCTGTATATCACAGTTTGAGTTTTTCAAGAAATCATCATCTGAAATTATAATTTTAGCTAGTCTTTGCCTTGTATACCCCTCCAAAATGTTTTGTTAAAAACATACTCATCCAGCCTTATAGCCTCTTAACTTTTTAAATTTAATCTTCAGATTTAAAAAGTAATGAGCACATTTCTTAAAACTTTCTCTCCATTCTCTCAAAGTCCCAATAAAAATCACATATATAAATTAAATTATTATCTTTCACATATGTATAAATATATATCTCTAGAATAAGAAAAGGTATTTGTAGTATTTGTAGCTGTATTTGAGGAAGAACCACAAGTTGCTGTGGTTTGATTTTACAAAATAAAAACAAGAACAAATCCTGACATAGCTTCAATTTTTAAAGTTTTAGGGCATTATGGAAACTTTGAGAATTTTAGTCAGAACTTTCTAACATTTTACAGTATTGCCAAGTTAAACAGCAACAGTTGTGAGATTTATCTGCAGAACATGTGGCTAATGACCTTTAAGGCAACTAGCCCCATATGCCAACTAGAAAAGAATATGAGCCATAACTATTGAGCTTAGCTGCTTTTCTTATTTTTTTGTCCAATTACATAACTCAGTATCTGGTATAATAGATGTGACATAAGGCCATAGAGGTGTTTTCAAGAACAGTTTTTCTCTAAAAGATGTCATTTTAAAAATTAATTATTAAGAAAATTTTATTTTTTTGGCATTTCGATCTAAAATATGTTCTTGCTTCTCAAAGTAGTTGGGTTGCATTTTTCTACAAATGTGTATATTGGCTTTTGTTAATCTTGGCTGAACAAACTGTTATGGAATCGTGTTTAAAACAATTTGTGGGACTTGTGGAAAACACATTTCAAACCCTAATAACTTGCCTTTGTGTTACACACTTCTTGAAGCAACTCAAAGGAGTTCATTGGACATATATTTTATTATAAATGTAAGATTTTGCAAATACTAGGCACTGCTTTTATTACAAAGAATTATTATTCTCTTCTATAAGGAATGATTATCAATAAAATATTACCAAAAAGAAAACTAGAAATATTGATGAAGTTATTCACCAGCAAGGAAGCGTCTTTGCTCTAAAACAGATAATAATAATACTTTCATTAGATTCTGTGTTTATAAATCATGTTTGTAACAGAAGTAGAATAGTATTGATAATTATCTAGGTTAACAATGGTTTACAGCATGAAAACAAAGAGTAGCTAGGGTCTTGAGTAAAATACTTGAAAGTTTATGGTCATACAGACCTGAAATTAAATAGTGTCTACCACTATTTGTAACCTGAGGCATATTACTTCATTTTCCAGTCTTTTGATTGTCTGTTTTTGAAGGGGTCTCCCCATATTGTCCAGGCTGATCTTAAATTCTTAATCCTCCATCTCAATCTCCCAAATTGCTGGGATTACAAGCATGCATCACCAAGCCCAACCACAATTTGTCAATATGTGAGCACTAGATCATAGCAATTAAGAAATGTCATGCTATTAGTAATGTATACACCAGGGATAACAGGTAAAAAGGGTCAAAATTTGTTGGTTCCTAGTTTAAAAGTCTGGAACTTGCCTGTTTTAAAAAAGATAAATTGAAGTGAAGGGAAATTTTGACAAATTTCTTTGGGAGAAATCTCTTCTACTCCCTTCTGCTTTGTAGTTTAGACAGTACATTGTACTTTTCCTGAGAACCTGGGTTTTTCTTGATTTCTACTATTCTATGGAGCAAAATGGCTGCCTTCAGTGTTGCTAAAAATTTATAGCTAAAAGCAAATAATCTTCGGAATTCTAGGAATGCAAAGGACTTTGGCACTATAATGGAGTATAGGTCACAGAATTCCAAGAGCTAATAATGAAGGAGTAAGAATAGAACAGATAATGAAGGATTCTTAATATTAACATTAAGAGTTTGTCATTTCTTGGGCTGGAGATGTAGCTCAGCAGTAAAGTGCTTGTCTACTACATGTAAGGCACTGGGTTTGATCCTCAGTACCACATAAAAATAAATAAATAAGATAAAGATATCATGTCCATCTGCAACTAAAAAATATTTTTCAGAAAAAGAGTTTGGCATTTCTCATGAAGACTACTAGAAGTCACTGGAGATTTTAAAGAGAAACTTAGACCATTAGACTCACATTTTAAATGGATGATTCTGACAGAAAGGTGAAGAATAAACAGCAGGAAAATGAGACTAGTTATAAAATGATTAGTTAGGAACCTACTGCATAAACCTGGTAATGTAGTTTTGATGACTCTGGAAGTGCAGTAGTAGTTGTGGCATATAAAGGAAAGCATACCATCAGGAGAGTGTTTTGTGAACCAGTTGGGTGTGTGTGTGTGTGTGTGTGTGTGTGTGTGTGTGTGTGGTATTTTTATTACTTTTTTAAAATCAGCACTTTTTAATGGAAACAACTAGAACAAAAATCTGTCACAGAATTTTGAGAGTCATTAAAACAAAGTTTAAAGGGAAAAAAAAGAGAGAGAAAGGGATAATTTTTGTTTGTAAAACTATATACCACAACACTACAAGAAAATCATAAGGAATGTTTCTTAGTCTGAAGTAGAATGAGACTAGATAAATTTTGACAAAAGAATAAAGAGCACTATAAATGGCAAATATTCAGTTAAATAGAAAACATTTCTGTTACTGTTTCTGAATTTTTAAAATTTTATTTATTTTTATTTATTTATTTATTTTTGGTACTAGGGATTAAACCTAGGGGCACTGAACTACTGAGCCATATCCTCTGTCCTTATTTTTTCATTATTATTCTTATTATTATTTTGAGACAAAGTCTCTCTAAATTGCTTAGGGCCTTGCTAAGTTGCTGAGTCTGGCTTTGAACTTGCAAATCTCTTACCTCGGCCTTCTAAGATTCTGGGATATAGGCATAAGCCACCAAGCCCAGATGTTTCTGAATATCTTTTGAAAAGTTTACTTTTTAAAAAGAGGATATATATAATTTTGTGATTAAATAATAAAATATTTAAAAACTTATACAAAAACAATAAGTTAAAAATTCCATCTTAAAAAAGAAAATAAAGTTTACTTTTTAAAAGAAAACATAATAAAATTAATTATAGTGAGTATCATAAATGTACACAAGTAAAATGGATAAAAGCAAATGGCACAATAATCTGGAAGGGAATAAATGCAAATATTATATTCTATAGTCTTTGATTATGCAATTTATGATTTTATGTTAATTTCTGGTAGACTATTATAAGCTAAGGATGCATTTGGTAAATTCTGAAGAGACCACTAACAATAAATTTGTCAGGGCTGGCACTGTGGCTCAATGAGAGAGTGCTTGCCTAGCACACGTGAGGCATTGGGTGGGTTCAATCCTTAGCACCACATATAAATACATTTAAAAAATATTTTTTAAAAGATAAAAGAAATAAATAAGTCAGATACGTGAAAGCGTTAGTAGTGAAAAAGCAAAAAGAAGAGATATCATGACTAATAAATACTAAATTAATCCAAGATAGAAAGAAAGGTGGAAACAATGAAAAATAGACAAAGAACAATTGGATTAATAGAAAATGAAGAGCAAAACAACAGAATTCAACGCCAAAATATCAACAATTATATTTTATATAAAATATAATAGCACCGAACACACGAGCTTAAAATCAGAGGTTGTCAGCTGATTTAAAAAATAAGATAAAAATAGATTTCATTTAAAGGAAAGATCCTTGAAATAAGTAGACAAAGAGGATTAAAAGTAAAAGAATGGGAAAAGAAGTGCCATGAAAACATAATAAGCTGGCATTGACATGAATTAATAACTGAAAAAATAGACTTTGGGAGAACTGTTATAAATACAGATGGGCATTTCATAATTTTAAAGGAATGAATTTACCAAAAAGCTGTAACAATTAACATGTACATAGATAATTACAGAGGTTCTCTATGCATGAAATGAAAACTGAAAGAGTGAAATAAAAGTACAAATTAGAGTTAGATATTCTAAAACTTTTCTTAAGTTATTGATATAACAATTCCATGTGGGAAAAAGTATGTGGAATATTTGAACAATAGTAACTACTAACTTAAACCAAATAATTTCATAGAACACTATATACCACAAAGGGAATATGCATTCTTTCCAGATACACATGGACTATTCACCAAGGTAGAACTCATGCTGGACTTTAACGCAATAACTTTAAAAAATTCAGAATGATATACAGTATATCCTCTTACCACAGTGGAACTAAATTAGAAGAAACTTTTAAGCTATTTTAAATAGATGTGAATGCTTAGAAAATTTTAAGCTATCTTAAATAGATGTGAATACTTAGAAACTAAGCAACACAAGTCTTAATAGCTAATAAGGTGAAGAAGAAATTATAAGGGCAATTATTTTTTATAAAATGATCATGAAAACAATATGTGAAAATTTATGGAATGTAACTAAAGCAAGGCTCAAAGGAAATATTTCAGTCTCTAATGTTTATATTAAAAATGGATGGTTTAAAATTTATGCTTCTATCTTGTGTATCTAAAGAACAAATTGAACTTAATAGGAGTAGAAGCAAGGAAATAAAAAATAGAGGTTAAATCAAGGAAATAAAAAATATATGTATTCAACAAAATCAAATTTGGTTATTTGTGAAGATGACTTAAATTGGTAAATCTCTTATTGGACTTGTGAAGAAAATAGAAAACACATTAGTTACTTATGTAAGATTATTAGGAATATATTAGATATATAAGGGGCATTTTATGAGGTCATTCATGAACTATATATAAATTATGAAAGTTGAATTCAAAACCTTTCTACTAAGCAAACTTTATTTCCAAATGGCTTCATCGGTCAAATTAAATAAATAAATAAACCATACCAATCCTATAAAAATTATTTCAAAATATAGAAAAGGGGAACATCCTAACTCATTTAATAAGATCATCTTTAATCTGTTACCAGAACCAGATAAACACATCCTAATAAAAATATATACCCTTCATGATCATAGTCTTAAAGTCTGTAACAAAATTTCAGCAAGCTAGTTCAGCAACATATAAAAGAGATAGTATATTGGCAGCAATAGGATTTATCCCAAGAACACAGAATTGGTTTAACATTTGAACACCAGTTAATTCACCACATTAACAGAAATAAAGGAAAAATGATAAAATAGATGAAAAGACAAGCATTTAAGAAAATATGAATCATTCCTCATTTTTAGAAAATTTAGGATTGAAGGAAATTTTCTCAATATAATAAAAAAAAGTCCATTAAGGAACTATGTATTTGGGGGGGGGGGGGTACCAGGGATTAAACTCTGAGACACTCAACCACTGAGCCACATCCACATTCCTAGTTTGTATTTTATTTAGAGACAGGGTCTCACTGAGTTGCTTAGCACCTGGCTTTTGCTGAGGCTGACTTTGAACTCTTGATCTTCCTGCCTCAACCTCCCAAACCACTGGGATTATAAGTGTGCACCATAGCACCTAGCAGGAACTATATATTTAATGGAGAAAAACTTATTTTCATGTAAGATCAGAAACAGTTCTTTGTTGTCCAATATCAACACTTCTATTCAACATTGTACTTTGCAATAAGAAAAATAAAAGTAGAAATACTTGAAAGGAATATGTAAGACTATCTTTTTTGCAGATGATGTAACAGAAATCCTACAGAATCTAACAAAAAACTATAGAACTGTTAGTCACATTAGCAGGGATATAGACTAGAAAGCAATGCACAAATTTAATTTGAATTACTATATATTCACAATGAAGAATTCAAAACATTTTTAAAAGCAATGTGTATAGTAGGATACAACAGCATAAAATATTCAGGGTCAAATTTAACTAAATATTTTGTGTGTAAAAAATTATATATACACACACTATCTGATCTTAAGAAATACTATAAAGCCAGAAAAACAAGACAGTGTTGTTGTCAAGAACCATAAAGGATCTGAGATTTTGGCCACTTATAAGCTAACAAGTAAGCTTTCACAGGTAAATGGATGCTAGCAAAGACATAATACTTCTGGGTCTGTTGCCGCCTGAAGTGATGGCCACTTGGAGCAATGAAGCCGCAGAAAGAAGTTCAGAGGCGAACTGGAAATAGGCTTTTTATTTTGATAACTTTTCTCTCTGGCTCTAATAACGACTTTAACACGCACCACACACACCACCAAACAACCAACACACCAAATGGCCAAACCTGATCAGCAATCTTGGCTCAAGTCTCTCGAGATCCCGGGCCATGTCCCGTGAGACTATGGAAGGTGGCAATGCCCAACCATCTCCAAGGCCCGTAGTCAACTGCAATCTTAGCCATCTCCCCAAAGAGGGTTCCTGCATTTCCCCCCTTTTGTTTTAAAAGAGGGGATGCTCTAGGACATCTATGTGCAACCAACATTCTTACCCGTCATTGGATAATCAAGGCTGTGCCCTTGACTCCTGTCTTAGGTTGATATGTCAGCCACATGAGACTGTCCCGTGCGACTGTGCCTGTCTTAGGTTGTCCCCCTCTGGGGATCTTACCCGTCATTGGCTAACCAGCCATCCAATGGAGCCCTTTAGGATCGACTGTGTATGATGACTAACAGCCGTCCAATTGTGAGGAGATGTTGCGGCTTTAAGGGGACAAGCCTTTTTGTGACAAGCCAAATAGCATAACATATCAAATTGTTTAAACAAATCAGCTGCCCTAAGTTCTATCAAGTAACACACTGAATTCTCTAGGCAAATACCCGCAAAGCATTGTTCTGTAAAGTTTCAAACAATGAAAGATCAAAATGTCCACTTGTTATAACACGTTGATCTAGGAGGCCCCATGCATGCAGAACAGAGGCCACACTGCTGGTGAGGTTGTTTGATGCTTGAGCAGCAGGAATGGTTGAAGCTGTAGCAGCAGCCGTCTTTTTTATGTCTAGACAATACCACCGGCAAATCTTCAGGGCCCGCTACCTAGAAACTCAAGCATCAATTATTAAAGGAAAGGCAGTGCTATTGCAGCACTGAGTCAAGAGGCGAGTTGTCAAACTAAAAAATAGAATAATTAGATTAGAAAATTAAAGTTGATTTTTGTTCACACACATTGCTGGTTTAGCTTCCAAAAACATAAGTTGGCAAAATATCATATTTAGAATAAAACAAAGAAAGACTGAGGGTATTTACTGCATTAAAGATAGATAAAAGAAAAGGTAAAGGCACTTTGGAGAAATAATTTGTTAGCTGGAACCCTCGAGTCTCTGTATACACAGCAATCTTTTACCTGTTGAGATAATTGAAATTAATCAGCTATTAAACAAATGAAGTTAATAACAAATAAACAATCTTATGTCAAAACACCAAAATATCAGGTTATACAGCACTAGTCATATTTTTCTCTAAAGAGAAGTCCCTCGGACACCTATAAATCAAAATTGAAGGTAGCTTCACTTATAAAATTATTTACCCAAATTGAATACTCTTAAACTTAAATGAATTAGAGTTATTTGGATCCATATATATTTTTTTTTCATAAGCGCTTTGTTATTTTTGATGTCACACTGGACAGACCCACATACAAACATATATTTGTGACTCATGTTAACATGAAATTTAGACAAATACACAGACATAAACACATATATAAAAAGAAAAAAAAATACAATTGTGTGCACACTAAAGAGAGATCTCTTTTTCTCAGCCGGGAAGAATAAGACTTAAGTTGTGAAATATTTTAAAGGACGCTTATAAGGGAATCATTCCATGTCTTCATCTTGGTCTTCTTGATTTTGTGTCTTTTTTATTAATTTTGATTGTTCAACAACTTCATTTTTATCATTTTGATTTTGTACCTGTTTTATTAATCTGTATGGTATCCATATTGGAGAAAATTCGTGTTTTGGAAAAACACAAACAGATCCTCTCCCCCAAATTAATACTGGATCTGGACCCTTCCATGTACCTGAAAGAATATCTTTCCAGTAAACCAAAGGTTTATGTTGTTGGTGTGGATTCCAATGTCTGTCTCCAGCAGAATAACCATTAGAGTCTAAAGTTAAAAAATTTAAAGTAAACAAGGCAACTGCCAATCTGTCCTTAGGATTTTTCCAGTTTCCTTCTTTCTGTTTTAATAACATAACATTCAGTGTGCGGTTTGCTCTTTCAATAATGCCCTGACCCTGAGGATTGTATGGGATGCCTGTTTTATGGGATATATTGAATTTTGCACAATACTGTTTGAAAGATGAGGACATATATGAAGGGCCATTATCTGTTTTAAGCATTTTGGGGATGCCCAATGTAGCAAAAACTTGCAAACAATGAGATGTAACATCTTTAACTTTTTCTCCAGAATGTAAGGAAGCAAAAATCATGCCTGAGCATGTATCTATGGTCACATGAATAAATCGCAATTTTCCAAAACTTGGCTCATGAGTAACATCCATCTGCCACAAATGATTGGGCATTAATCCTCTAGGGTTAATGCAAAATGAGGATTGGGCAAATGTGTCATACAAGATTTACAATCTTTTACAATTGTTCTGGCTTGCTCCTTTGTGATTTTAAACCTACACTGCAAGGTGGGGCTGTTGACATGAAACTGGGAGTGAAATAAAGTAGCTTGTTGTAGCACTGAAAGTATAAATATTGTTTTTGTAAGTTCATCAGCCTTTTGATTACCTTCATGGAGGGGACCAGGCAAATTAGTATGTGCTCTAATATGGCCTATGAATAGAGGTTCTTTTCTTGCCCACAAAAGTTTTTGTATTTGATAAAACAATTTAAAGGCTGGAGTATGAGGTGCTATTTGTCCTGCTCACTCTAATTTTGGGATGGCTTGTACAATATAGTGGCTATCTGAAAAAATGTTTACGGGCTGGTCCCTAAAATTTTCCAGAGCTCTTACCACAGCTTCCAATTGCACTAATTGAGCTGATTTGTGTGTAATTATGTAAGTCATATTTTCTTTTTTAGTGACTATTGCTGCAGTACCATTTGAGGCCCCATCTGTAAATACATTAAATGCCTTAGGAATAGGTTGATTTTTTATTACCTGTGGAAATATAATAGGATGATTAATACAAAAACATAATATAGGAGACTTAGGAAGATGATTATCAAAATTTGCAGAAGTAGAGCATTTAGCTATAGCCCAATCACTATCATTGAAGCATAAATATTCAATCTGTGATGATGAATAGGGAGTAATAATAGTAGCAGGGTGAATGCCAAATATTTTAGTAGAAGTCTTAAGTCCTTGAAGAATAAGTTTAACCACCATGGAGGTATAAGACTCAATTATACTTTTAGGACAGACGGGCAAATGTATCCATAATAAAGGCCCTTGTTGCCAAAATACTCCTGTGGGTGTATATTGTGAAGAAATAGTAATCAACATCAGCGGTTGAGTTAAATCAAATCTATCACAATGAGCTCCTTCAATGGCTTTTTCTACTACCTTTAAAGCTTTCCTAGCATCAGGAGTCAATGTTCGCGGTGAAGATGGATCAGGGTCCCCGTGAAGGATGTCAAATAAAGGTTTTAATTGGCCAGTAGTAAGGTTTAGTGTAGGGCAAAGCCAATTAATGTCTCCCAGTAGTTTTTGGAAATCATTGAGGGTGGTTAAATGTTCTTTATTTATTAAAAATTTGGGGGGGTCTAACAAAAGTATCCATGATTTTAAATCCTAAATATAATATGGGAGATCTGGTTTGAACTTTTTCTTCTGCTATATATAATCCATATTTTTTAAAATTTTCTACCACGTCACTGAATATATTAAATAAGATTTTTTGATTAGGGTGGGCCAGTAAAATAGCATCCATGTAACATAGACACATGAGGTTTGGATATTTATTTTTAATGGGTTGGATAGCCTTGTCCACATATATTTGGCATATGGTGGGGCTATTAGCCATTCCCTGCGGCAAAACCTTCCATTGATATCTCTGATCAGGGCCATTATTGTTAATAGAAGGAACTGAAAAAGCAAACCTGGGGGCATCCAGAGGATGTAGGGGAATAGAAAAGAAGCAATCCTTTATATCAAGAGTAATAAGATGGAAATTTTTTGGAATAGCTACAGGACTAGGAAGTCCAGGTTGAGTAGGGCCCATAACTTGCATGGTTTTATTAATTTGTCTAAGATCATGTAACAATTGCCATTTTCCTGACTTTTTCTTGATCACACATATGGGAGAATTCCAGGGACAGGTGGAAGGTTCTATATGTCCTGCTTCGAATTGTTCCTGAACTAGTAGGTGGGCCACTTGTAATTTTTCTTTAGATAGGGGCCACTGAGGGACCCACACTGGCTTATCAGAAAGCCATGGTATTTTTAAAATTATTTTCTCAGTGGCCCCAAAGAAAAATGTCTTTTTCCTTTATGATAATGATTTCTTTTAGGGTTAAGCTTACCCTGTATTTTTTGATAATGATTTCTTTTAGGGTTAAGATTACCTTGTAGATTTTCACATTTAACATCTGCAGGCTTGGTTGCAAGGTGTACTCCCATTTGTCGTAAAATATCTCTTCCCCATAAAGTAACCGGTAGGTTAGGTAAAACATAAGGCTTAAACGTTCCTTTATGTCCTTCATCATCCTCCCATTTTAAAATTACCGCACTTTTATCTGGGAGGTTATTATATTCCAAGCCTCTTAAACTGGTTGAAGCTTTCTGCAGAGGCCAGTGCTTGGGCCATTGGCGTAAATTAATAATGGAAGAGTCAGCTCCAGTATCTATTAATCCCTACATTTCTATTCCTTGGATTTTTATTTTACACATAGGCCTCCTTGAACAGTCTCAAACCCAGCAAGCCATGGGTCTTGAGTCAGTGGTACAAAATCCTCTATTGTTCCCTTTTTGAGGCATACTCATTTTAAATGAATTATGTAAATTGGGAAGGAGAAGCAACTGAGCAATTCTATCTCCTTGATTAACAGAACTTATACTTTGGGGTGATCTAAGCATTATTTTTATTTCCCCTTTGTAGTCTGAGTTTATTACACCTGGGGTCACTTGCAAACCTAATAAGCTTTTAGGACTTCGCCCGAGAATAAGTCCTACAGTCCCTAAGGTTAGAGGTCCCCTGACTTCCGTGGGAATCAGTTGAACCCTCATTTCAGGTGTTAACACTATTCGGGCGGTGGAACAGAGGTCTAATCCTGAATTTCCTCCTGTTCCTCTGGTGAGGGAGTGGATGGGTAGTAGGGATTGTGTCGGGGAAGCATCTGAGTGGATGCTTGAGGATACTCCTCCTCCAATGCCTCGTACATTTATGGGCCCCGGGGTATTGGGCCCAGTGCCCCATTTTTTGAATTCCTGAACAAAGGATTTCCATGGATGTCAAATTTTGAATGGCATTTATTGGCCCAATGATTTCCCTTTTTACACCTGGGGCAGCGGCCTGGGGCACGGTATGAGCTTGGTCTTATTTCTATTTGGGGATTTTGCCTAGAATAGGCTGATTGATTATGATAATTTTGCCTGGAATATCCTGATTGATTATAATGTCTAGGTTGAGCCTTTGTGAAATTTTGAGGGGAAGCACCTCTCATTGAGGCTGCAATCACATTTCCTGTGACAAAGGCGTCATTTATATCTTTACATAGTTGTATATATACGGAAAGATCCTTTTTAGTTCTCCATGGCCTGATAACTTCCTGGCAGTATTTATTAGCATTTTCGTATGCTAATTGAACAACTAATGGCATAGCTTGATCAACATCTGCAAACACTCTACCTGCAGTTCTCAAAAGTCGATCAGCAAAGTCAGCATATGGCTCATTAGGTCCTTGAATCACTTTTGACAAGCTACCTTGTAGATCCCAAGGTCCTTGTACAGTTTTCCATGCCTCTAAGGCAGCTGCGTTTATCTGAGCATATACACCTGGGTCATAATCTTTTTGAGCCTGTAAGTCTGCAAATTGCCCTTCTCCTGTGAGCATTTCTATATTATAGTCTCCAAACACTGCAGCTGCATTTCTTTTAGCCGTTTCTATACAAAGTTCTTGGAATTGCGATCGCCAAACCAAGTATTGCCCCCCGCTTAATGCTGCTTTACATAGACTTTTCCAGTCTGAGGGGGTTAAGCTAAAGGTGTTAAGGGACTCCAGCATACTCAACGTGAAAGGAGCTTGGGGCCCATAAGTCATTACTGCCTCTTTGAGATTTTTTATTGTTTTGAAATCTACTGACTGATGGACCCTCTGTCCATTTTTATTTTCAAATGCTTGCGGTTCCCAGTGTATCTCTGAGTTACCCTCGAGAGCACATAAGCGTTCAGAAAGACTTTTTATTTCTGTTTCTAGGGTACGCAAATGCCTAGTAATATCCTTCGTATTTTCTGTAATGGATTCCACCCATGGGGGAGTAGAGGACACAAGTGGTTCCTCTACTTGACGGTCCTTTTTCTTGGTCTTTTTTATTTTCTTTTTCCTCGTTTTCTCAGGATCACTTTTACTAGATTCCTCACCACTGCTAATTTCACTGACAGCAATATCCTGAGGCCCAGGTTCCATTAAGAGCAAGTATCCTTCAGCTATCACCATTAACTCCTAAATAGCTCTAATAGCTTGAATTTTTGTCATTTTTGGGACTCTTCTAATACTCTCTTTACTGGGCTTAGTTGACCCAGTGGAAGCTACGCTTTTTTGATCACTTTCACTTTTTTCTAAATCCTCCTCATTGAAAACGGAGTCAGGTATATCAAGGAGTCTTTCCATAGCGTCTATCACTTGGGATTCAGTTATATTCGAACCCATCTTTAGAGATCTTTCAGTTCTTACCTGTCTGCTCCAAAGTCCCTGTACGGGCCACCACCTGTTGCTGCCTGAAGTGATGGCCGCTTGGAGCAATGAAGCCGTGGAAAGAAGTTCAGAGGCGAACTGGAAATAGGCTTTTTATTTTGATAACTTTTCTCTCTGGCTCTAACAACAACTTTAAACACGCACCACACACACCACCAAACAACCAACACACCAAATGGCCAGACCCGATCAGCAATCTCACCTCAAGTCTCTCGAGATCCCGGGCCAAGTCCCTTGAGACTATGGAAGGCGGCAATGCCCAAACATCTCCATGGCCCATAGTCAACCGCAATCTTAGCCATCTCTCCAAACAGGGCTCCTGCATGGGTCAGAGATGAAGGATTTTTCTCATTTAAGGAAAGAGGTGTAGCCTTATATCACCATTAGTGCCAGTATTCTGGGCACCAAATGCAACAAAATGACAGCAAAAAGGTCAAGTGATACCTGTATGCATATTGGAGTGCATGATAGGAGAGAAACCCTGAATTTAGGAAACCCATATCTTTTTAATAGGCAGTAAGCCTCCATGATTTTGACCTAGAAGGTAGGCATATATTTGTTATTTTCATTATACTAGGCAGTAAATAAGCCTGGCTTTTATTGTGGGGAAAAAAAAAAAAAAAAAAACACTTTATCTTCTAAAGCTATTTTCTATTAAAAAAAAATACTTGAATAGATATTTCAGGAAAAAAGCCATCCATGCCTCTGTTCATAAGACAGGTAGAAATACAATAGAGCCATGGAGATTTTTTTCCTAACAGTGGTATTGCATGAAGATAGGCAAAAAGATCAATACAATACAATACAGCATTTAAAAATATACACATTTGATCACTCATTTTTCTGTAAAAAAAGCCAAAACTAGTCAAAACAGGTGGGAAAGTATTTTAAACAAATGATGCCAAAATCATTTGAAATTTACATGAAAATAAATGGACCCAGTTCCCTCCTTCACACAGTGTTTAACAATTAACTAGAGGTGTTCCTAAATGTAAAAGCTAGATTTCTAATTAAAATGTGTGAGAGAGTCTTCACAATTATGAAGGCAGCAAAAATTTCTTAGCATGTAGAAACCACTAACTATAGAAGAAAAGTTTATAAATGGAGTCCTTATATGCTCATCAAAAAACAGCATTTAAGGAATGAAGAATAATCTAGACACAGAATGAAAAAAAATTTGCAACACATATGATAAAAGACTTGTAGGAACAGAAAAGCTAGAGTACATATACGTTCTCTATACATAGAATGGGAACGTTTGGAGTAGCTACATTAGAAGGTCAAGAGAAAAGAGAGCAAAGCATAAGTGAACTGTTGGGTCACCAGGTGTGGACTAGATAGAAAATCAAAATAAAAACGTGGATGAAACTGGGAGAGAAGGGATTATTGGACTAGAAGCTATAATGCTTTCTAAAACCAAGATTAGGTGCAAGCAAAGAATGCAAAAGAGACAAGGAATAAGAAAGAGCATTAATTGGAATTTAACATTTCAAACGTTGATCAGAACTGGTAGGAGATAAATCAACCACTTTTTCTTTCTTTGTTTTTTCCCCCTTCCCCCCTTGCTCCCTCCCTTCCCCTCCTTTCCCTTTGACCATTATAGTGTTCCTCTAATCCTCCTATGTACCCCGACCCAACAATACTGTGAACCGGCCTCCTTATATCAGAGGAAACATTCGGTATTTGGATTTTTGAGATTGACTGATTTCACTTAGCATGATATTCTCCAACTTCATCCATTTACCAGCGAATGTCATTATTTTATTCTCTTTTATTGCTGAGTAAAATTTCATTTTGTATATATCACATTTTCTTTATCCACTCATCTACCCAGGGATATCTAGGTTGGTTCCACAACCTACCTATTATGAATTGTGCTGCTATAAACATTGAAGTGGCTGTGTCACTGTAATATGCTGTTTTTAAGTACTTTGGGAATAGACCCAGGAGGGGGATGGCTGGGTTATAGGGTGGTTCCATTCCCATTTTCCCAAGAAATCTCCATACTGCTTTCCATAGCAGTTGCACCATTTTGCAGTCCCACCAGCAATGTATGAGTGTGCCTTTTTCCCCACATCCTCTCCAACATTTATTGTTGTTTGTGTTCTTGATAGCTGCCATTCTGACTAGAATGAAATGAAATCTTAGAGTAGTTTTGATTTGCATTTCTCTAATTGCCAGCGATGTTGAGCATGTTTTCATGTATTTGTTGATTAATCGTGTATCTTCTTCTGAGAAGTGTCTTTTCAATTCCTTAGCCCATTTATCAATTGGATTATTTGTTTTTTTGGTGTCAAGTTTTTTGAGTTCTTTATATATTCTAGAAATTAGTGCTCTATCTGATGTGCATGTATTAAATATTTGTTCCCAGTTAGTTGGCTCTCTATTCATCTCACTGATTGTTTCTTTTTCTGAGAAGAAGCTTTTTAGTTTAAATCTATCCCATTCATTAATTCTTGGTATTAATTCTTGCGCTACAGGATTCTTGTTAAGGAACTTGGAGCCTAATCCGACATGTTGGAAGTTGGAGCTTACTTTTTCTTCTATTAGGTGTATTGTCTCTGGTCTAATTCCTAAGTCCTTGATCCACTTTAAATTGAATTTTGTGCATGGTGAGAGATAAGAGTTTAATTTCATTTTGTTGCATATGGATTTCCAGTTTTCCCAGCACCATTTGTTAAAGAGGCTATTCTTTCTCCACTGTACATTTTTGGCACCTTTGTCTAATATAAGATAGCTGAAATTATATGTATTAATCTCTATGTCCTCAATTCTGTACCATTGGTCAACTAGTCTGTTTTGGTGCCCATACCATGCTGTTTTTGTTACCATTGCTCTATAGTATAATTTAAAGTCTGGTATGGTGATGCCACCTGCTTCACTTTTCTTGCTTAGGATTGCTTTAGCTATACTGGGTCTCTTATTTTTCCAGATGAATTTCATGACTGCTTTTTCTATTTCTTTGAGAAATGTCATTGGGATTTTGATTGGAATTGCATTAAATCTGCATAATGCTTTTTGTAGTATGGACATTTTGACAATATTAATTCCACCTATCCAAGAGCAGGGTAGGTCTTTCCATCTTCTGAGGTCTTCTATGATTTCTTTCTTTAGTGTTCTATAGTTTTCATTATAGAGGTCCTTCACCTCTTTTGTTAAGTTGATTCCCAGATATTTTTTTTAATGCTATTGTAAATGGAGTAGTTTTCATCATTTCCCTTTCAGAGGCTTTGTCACTGATGTACAAAAATGCCTTTGACTTATGGGTATTGATTTTGTATCCTGCTACTTTGCCGAATTCATTTACTAGTTGTAAAAGTTTTCTAGTAGAGTTTTTTTGATCTTCTAGGCATATTATCATGTCATCAACAAATAGTGCTAATTTGAGCTCTTCTTTTCCTATCTGGATCCCTTTAATTTCTTTCGTCTGTCTAATTGCTCTGGCCAGAGTTTCAAGTGCTATGTTAGATAGCAGTGGTGAGAGGGGGCATCCCTGTCTTGTTCCAGTTTTTAGAGGAGATGCTTTCAATTTTTCTCCACTTAAGATAATGTTAGATTTTACTGATTCCAAGGCAGAAGACTGCCCTGACAATGGGCTAGTAAAAAATAGTGAAGAAAAAATGACCTGAGGATATTTAATGGTTGATGTCTGGTACTGAAGAGGAAAAGAAGCCAGTGAACCAGGTGCCAAAGCTATGTCTAATTATGGAATAATCAGGAATCCACACTGTCAGTTAGTGGCCAGATAAGAATGAAGGTAACAAGCATCATCCAATGGCATAGTGGACATTTATTGTATACTGTCCATAGTTATGTATTTTTCATGTTCAGTTTTCACAACACCTCTATGATATTATTACCTCATTCTCATTTCACAGATGATTACGTTGGAGTTCATAGAAGTTAACTAATTTCCCAGGTTATATACTTTATTAATGGCAGGGCTAGATTAAAAACAATATCTGCTTGAATCAAAAGTTAATGTCTCTTTCTACTATACCTCGCTAACCAACAGATGCCTTAGATGAAAAATAAGAAGGAATGTGAATGGAGAGTGCTGGTTGAAAAGAGGTCAGGGGGTCAGAAATGTGGACAATCCACTTGTAACCCATGGAGACTAGAGCAGAACTATTAAGTACCCACCACTTGAAAACACTGAGAGAATTTTAAAGAAACCTGTTACCTCTAGAGAAGGGTTTCTGTTAATTTAACCAAATTGATAGATTGTTCTACAAAAATTATGCATGTGTTAGGAAGTTTTTTGTGATCCTTAAGGTCTACAGTGTACCATTCAAGGACCTGTTATTCTAAACCTAAACTAAAATTGTTAAATAATTATGTCTTTTATTATATAGATATTTCTGACTCTGTTTTTGGAGCTCACAATTCTTAACTTCGCACAGTTCCAACATCTTTGGATGTAGAAGCACCTCTCCCTCTTCTAAATATATGATATATATTCATGTTACAAAAAATATTTTATAAATATATAGTTTATATTGTTGTAGAGATATGAAAACAAAAGACCATCCTGGCCCTAAGGTGGACATGAGACAGGCTGAGGGTATAGTCTCATCAGTATCTCCTTGGTGAAAGCTGATGTCTGAAAGTAGGACAAGAGGATGGACACCTGGCCTTTCCTTTCTTTTACCTTTCTGATTATACCCTAAAACATTGACAAATCATCATACTCTTGCATCAAAGCTCCAATTTAGGTAGTAATTGACTTTATTTTTAGAACCATCATTACCTACAAACAAATATAATTATTAATTTGCTTATTTTAATCTCTCTTGCATGTCCTCCAGAATATGAGGAAAAATGATTTCAGATTGAAGTAATTTTTTTTACTTATTATAGAAAAGGATAATGTTATAATTTATACTAAGTTGTGCACTGCTTTTAACTCATTACTTGGGTAGGAAACAGTAGTTTGAGGTGCTTGTTTTTTAAAAAGCATCTGCAGGCTTTCAGTGTAATATTGAATTCCAAGTTTGATCCACAAATCAACATATTTTTATTGAAATTCTGAAGAAAAGCATGAGCAAATATTTATTATTCTCTCTCTCTCTCTCTCTCTCTCTCTCTCTCTACTTCTCTCTCTCTCTCTCTCTCTCTCTCTCTCTCTCATATGTGTTATATTTAAATTGTAAGTTGTAATTTTGGGCAACTCAAGTTATGAAAGGATGGAATTGTAATCAACATATTTGAGTTTGAGTTTCCTAACTGTACTATTATGCTTACATGCAAATATAGAGGCCCTTCTAACAGGAAGGCATTACAAGTAAATTTCACCTTGACAAATGAATTGTTGCTTCAACTATTCTATAGCCTCTTGTGGATATTTATAGAATGTATAGAATTGCTTGAAAAATGTATTGGAGGATCTAGGTTAATATTGCTTTTAAAAATACGTTAACATTTAATGTTGTCTGTCATATCGATTTTCTTAGAAGTGTCATAAAGCCAAATTGCCTGTACATGTTTTCCAGCATGTAATATTTGGGGAAAAAAACTCACTGGAAATAATGATAAATGAATTTTCCTATAATTCACTCTGCTCAGAGCCATTTGTTTGGTGCAGTAGTATGAATGGAAGGATACAAAACCAAACAACCACCAGATCAGTGGGTGGAAGAAGGCACAGGACTCCCCAAATAAGTTTCTTCCATTCTCATAGGAAGAAAAAATATCCACTCACAAACTTTAATTTAGAATCATAGAATGCCAGTTTGTTATAGGACTGAAGACAAAAAGAGGTGAATACAATATGATAATTTCTTAATACTTCCTTTCTTAATACTACCCTCTGTTTCACTAGTAGAGAGCCCTCACTGCTGAATGGTTGACAATTGTGGAGTTACCAAAAATCTCAAACAAAAACATTTAGGTTGTTTTATTTTGCTTCATTTTGTTTCAGATCAAAAACCTTGATCCAGCTGTGAGACAGGAGAAACTGAAAAGATGTGCCATCAGAAGCATGTTTTCTAAACGCTTTTGCAACTGATCTATAAAGTCCCATTTGAATTTTGGTGTTGCTATCATTTTTCAGAACACCAGTCTTCATATTTCTCCAGTAATGGCTTTGGGCTTAGTGTGAGGCCTGGCAGTGCCAGAGAACTTTTCCCAGTGTCTCTACATCACTCCCCACTGGCAGGTGCCTCTGACGCTTGCTTTTCCAAGATTTTGCCCCTTCCCTCAGCAAGTAGACTTTTATTTATTGGTGCTAGGCTTATGCTGGGGACTGGGATAGTTCTTGATTCTCCTGATACAGCCTTCCTATGCACCTGGGACATGGGAACAGGGCCTTCTCAGCATTCCTACCTTTATTCTCACCACAACTAAATCTCCCTTTGTTTCTGGCTCATCCGGTCTCATGCCCTGACCCAATATATTGTGTGAGCCTCCCGTGTAAGCCCATGGAGAAGATTTTGCAAATGACTTTGAACTACCCTTATAAGTGGGGTTCCCAGTTATTCTAAAATTATATGCTACCCCATACTTAGTCTTTAAAAATTTGTTGAAATGTTAGCTGATTTTTTTCTTATCTGCTTCCATTGAAGCCACCTCTTTCTCTCATACTCTACTAAAGATGTAACATTTTCCTGTGCCCTGTCGCTGCTTAATGGGGGCCTGTCACTTAGTTCTCTGGGTCAATAAAGGGCACAGCAACATCTTCAAAGTGCTCTGATTAAAACTCATTTTCCCAGATAGCCAAGAATACCATGGTAGGGACTTGCTTTTCCTGTGTCTCTCCGTTGCATGTCTGGAGAGCTTTTAAAATCAATTCATTCATTTAACAAATATTTATTGAATATTTGCCGCGTTTTGGATGCTGCTCTGGAATGTTACAATCAGAACACAAAAGCAGATGAAGGCTCTTATCTACAGTGTGGAATTTTCATCCTAGTCATAGGAAACATATTAAACAATATATGTGATAAGTAATGAATAATATAGTATGAGGAAAATTGTAAGTGCTTCAGAAAAAAAAACAAGGGCAGTCAAAAATCATGGAGGTAGAAATTTTCAATTTTAATTAGGTTAACTAATGTAGACTTCAGTGCAAATGTGACAAACAAGCAAAGACTTGGAGGAGGCAAGGGAAAGAATGTTACTGGCAAAGGGATCAGCCAGAAGCCATACCTCAGGTGGGAATGTGTTCTGTGTATTTATTGGGACATAGGAACACAGCAGAAGAAGAGTAATAGGAGTGAATACAGAGAAGCAAGGGACAGAAGTGTTAGATCAGAAAACTACAAGTAGGGATGGCTTATTTGTACACGTTATTTCCAATCCCCATGCAGAGTCTCCCTTCTACTGGTGAATGATCCCCTTCTTTTAGCATCTGCCTTTTTAAATACAGAATAAATTAATCTGTTTATGCTGGGAGTCACCAGACAGGAATTGATTTGAGAAAGTATAGTTAAGACCCAGATTTTAAATACAGCATTTAATAGAATTATTCTCACCAAAAATTATTGTTACCATACTTGACAGAAGGCCACGATCTAAAAGGCTTCAAATAAAGGTAGGTCAGTGAATTTGGTTGATAACTATATAGAAATACATTAAGATCATAACAAATACAGAAGTACAGATGATTAATAAGCAAAATGACAAGAAAATTCAGTCTTATGAGTCAGAAGATATAATTTTCTGCTATCAACATAGTTTATTTGTATATTATATAATTTGATAGACCACAAATTTGACATACTGTTATCCTCCATTTTCAAAGACAGGACACAAATTCCCCTACCATGTAACTGGAAATATAAATAGATTAGGGAATTCTCTAGTAGACCACTTTTGCACTTCAAATGCACAATTGGTTTTCTTGAGTCTTGAGATTCCCAATCCACACTAAACATTTAGGGTGAGGGAGTAGGGGTATAGTTTAGAGGTAGCGTGTTTTTCTAGCATGCTTGAGACCCTGAGTTCAATCCCCAGCACTATAAAAATTTTTAAATATATATTTTTATTTTATATTTATATATTTTCATTATATATATAATATCTATTAACAGGTGACAACTTTACTGGAAAACAGTTGACAACACATTAGCAGCTCACTTAACTCACTTAACTACCCAGTTTTTAGGTTTCTCAGCACTCAGCAATCTCTCTACAAATAACATTGGCAGAGTCTCTCCATATACTGAACTCAGGATTTTTTTTTAATTTTATTTTTATAATTTTTAATATGTACAACTCATAGTGCATATATTTAGTATCTTTTTACATAAAACTGTTTGTATACAGAGTATTTTTGTACAATTCAGGTCTTCAATCATGCATTAAGGAAAATGATATCCGTCTCATTCAACCACCTTTTTTTTTTCTTTTCTCCCCCTCCCTCCCCTCTTGCTCCCCCCTTACCCTCCCTTCCCTTGACCATTCTAGTGTTCCTCTAATCCTCCTATGTACCCCCATCCAACAATACTTTGAAATAGCCTCCTTATATCAGAGAAAACATTTGGTACTTGGATTTTTGAGACTGACTAACTCACTTAGCATTATGTCTTCCAACTTCATCCATTTACCTGCAAATGCCATTAATTTATTTTCTTTTATTGCTGAGTAAAATTCCATTGTGCGTATATACCACATTTTCTTAATCCACTCATTTACTGAGGGACATCTAGGTTGGTTCCACAACCTAGCTATTGTGAATTGCGCAGCTACAAACATTGAGATAGCTGTGTCACTGTAATATGCTGTTTTTAAGTCCTTTGGGAATAGACCCAGGAGTGGGATGGCTGGGTCATAGGGTGGTTCCATTCCCAGTTTTCCAAGAAATCTCCATACTGCTTTCCATAACGGTTGCACCACTTTGCAGTCCCACCAGCAATGTATGAGTGTGCCTTTTTCCTCACATCCTCTCCAACATTTATTGTTGCTTGTGTTCTTGACAGCTGCCATTCTGACTGGAGTGAAGTGAAATCTAAGAGTAGTTTTGATTTGCATTTCTCTAATTGCCAGCGATGTTGAACATTTTTTCATGTATTTGTTGATTAATCGTGTATCTTCTTCTGAGAGGTGTCTTCTCAATTCCTTAGCCCATTTATTGATTGGGTTATTTGTTTTTTTAGTGTAAAGTTTTTTGAGTTCTTTATATATTCTAGAGATTAGTGCTCTATCTGATGTGCATGTATTAAAAATTTGTTCCCAATTAGTTGGCTCTCTATTCACCTCACTGATTGTTTCTTTTTGCTGAAAAGAAGCTTTTTAGTTTAAATCTATCCCATTCATTAATTCTTGGTAGTAATTCTTGCGCTACAGGATTCTTATTAAGGAACTTGGGGCCTAATCCAACATGTTGGAAATTGCAGCTTACTTTTTCTTCTATTAGGTGTATTGTCTCTGGTCTAATTCCTAGGTCCTTGATCCACTTTGAATTGAGTTTTGTGCATGGTGAGAGATAAAGGTTTAATTTCATTTTGTTGCATATGGATTTCCAGTTTTCCCAGCACCATTTGTTGAAGAGGCTATCCTTTCTCCATTGTACATTTTTGGCACCTTTGTCTAATATAAGATAGCTGTAATTATATGTATTAGTCTCTGTATCCTCAATTCTGTACCACTGGTCCACCAGTCTATTTTGGTGCCAATACCATGCTGTTTTTGTTACTATTGCTCTATAGTATAATTTAAAGTCTGGTATGGTGATGCCCCCTGCTTCACTTTTCTTGCTCAGGATTGCTTTGGCTATTCTGGGTCTCTTATTTTTCCAGATGAATTTCATGACTGCTATTTCAATTTCTTTGAAGAATGACATTGGGATTTTGATTGGAATTGCATTAAATCTGTATACATTTTGACAATATTAATTCTACCTATCCAAGAGCAAGGTAGGTCTTTCTTTCCATCTTCTGAGTTCATCTATAATTTCTTTCTTTAGTGTTCTATAATTTTCGTTATAGAGGTCTTTCACCTCTTTCGTTAGGTTGATTCCCAGGTATTTTATTTTTTTTTTTGATGCTATTGCAAATGGGGTATTTTTTCAACATTTCCCTTTCAGAGTCTTTGTCGCTGATGTACACAAATGCCTTTGACTTATGTGTATTGATTTTGTATCCTGCAACTTTGCCAAGTTCGTTTATTAGTTGTAAAAGTTTTCTGGTAGAGTTTTTTGGGTCTTCTAGGTAGATTATCATGTCATCAGCAAATAGTGCTAATTTGAGCTCTTCTTTACCTATCTTGATCCCTTTAATTTCTTTCCTCTGTCTAATTGCTCTGGCCAGAGTTTCCAGTACTATGTTAAATAGCAGTGGTGAAAGGGGGCATCCCTGTCTTGTTCCAGTTTTTAGAGGGAATGCTTTCAATTTTTCTCCATTTAAGATAATGTTAGCTCGGGGCCTTGCATAAATAGCTTTTATAATGTTAAGATATGTTCCTGATATTCCTAGTTTTTCCAGTGTTTTGAACATAAAGGGGTGTTGTATTTTGTCAAATGCTTTTTCTGCGTCAATTGAGATGATCATATGATTTTTGTCTTTAAATCTATTGATGTGATGTATTATGTTTATTGATTTCCGAATGTTGAACCAGCCTTGCATCCCTGATCTTGATCGTGGTGCACTATCTTTTTGATATGTTTTTGTATCCGATTTGCCAGGATTTTGTTGAGGATTTTTGCATCTATGTTCATTAAAGATATGGGCCTGAAGTTTTCTTTTTTGGATGTGTCTTTGCCTGGCTTTGGAATTAATGTAATATTGGCCTCATAGAAAGAGTCTGGAAGAGCTCCCTCTTTTTCTATTTCTTGAAATAGTTTGAAGAGCATTGGTATTAGTTCTTCTTTGAAAGTTTTATAGAACTCGGCTGTAAACCCATCAGGTCCTGGACTTTTCCTTGTTGGTAGCTTTTTGATGACATCTTCTATTTCTTCGCTTGTAATTGATCTGTTTAAATTGTGTATAGCCTCCACATCCAGTTTAGGCAAATCATATGACTCTAGAAATCTGTCAATGCATTCAGTATTTTCTATTTTATTAGAGTACAAGTTTTCAAAGTAATTTCTAATTATATTCTGTATATCTGAGGTGTTTGTTGTGATATTCCCTTTTTCATCACGAATGTTAGTAATTTGAGTTTTTTCTCTTCTTCTTTTCGTTAGCATCGCTAAGGGTCTGTCAATTTTGTTTATTTTTTCAAAGAACCAACTTTTGGTTTTGTCAATTCTTTGAATGGTTTCCTTAGTCTCAATTTCATTAATTTCTGCTCTGATTTTAATTATTTCCTGTCTTCTACTGCTCTTGGTGTTGGTCTGTTCTTCTTTTTCTAATGCTTTGAGGTGTGATATTAAGTCATTTATTTTTGTTTTTTTTTTTTTCCTCTTAAGGAATGAACTCAGTGCAATGAATTTTCCTCTTACTACTGCCTTCATAGTGTCCCAGAGATTTCTATATGATGTATCTGTGTTCTCATTTACCTCTAGGAATTTTTTGATCTCCTCTTTGATGTCTTCTTCAACCCCTTGTTCATTCAGTAGCATGTTGTTTAGCTTCCAGTTGATAGAGTAGTTTTTCTTATTCCTTGTTTTGTCGTTGATTTCCAATTTCATCCCTTTATGGTCCGATAGCATGCAGGGTAGTATCTCTATTTTTTTATATTTGCTGAGAGTTGCCTTGTGACATAATATATGATCTATTTTGGAGAAGGAGCCATGTGCTGCTGAGAAAAATGTGTATTCGTTTACTGAGGGATGACATATTCTATATATGTCCATTAGGTCTAAATTGTTAATTGTTTTAAGGAGGCTTAAAGTTTCTTTGTTTAGCTTTTGTTTGGATGATCTATCCATTGGTGAGAGAGGTGTGTTGAAGTCCCCTAGAATGACTTTGTTGTGGTCTATTTTACTCTTGAACTTGAGAAGTGTTTGTTTGATGAATGTAGGTGCTCCATTATTTGGGGCATATAGATTTATGATTGTTATATCCTGTTGATGAATGGTTCCCTTAAGTAGTAAGAAATATTCATCTTTGTCCCTCTTGATTAGTTTTGGTTTGAAGTCTACCTTATTTGATATGAGAATGGAAACCCCTGCTTGCTTCCGCCGGCCATGTGAGTGATAAGACTTTTCCCAGCCTTTCACTTTCAGTCTGTTGATGTCTTTTTCTATGAGGTGTGTTTCTTGGAGACAGCAAATTGTTGGGTTGTTTCTTTTAATCCATTCTGATAATCTGTGTCTTTTGATTGGCGAGTTTAGGCCATTAACATTCAGGGTTATTATTGAGATGTGAATTTTATTCCCATCCATTTTTATTTGAATTATGGTCTTTAGCTTGATTTGGTTTCTCTTCTGGTTGGTATTTCCTTTAGTTTAATATCTCACTTTGTTGATTTTCGTTATCATCTTTCTCTTCTTCTTCATGAAAAATGTTGCCCAGGATGTTCAGAAGTGCTGGCTTTCGAGTTGTGAAATCTTTTAACTTTTGCTTGTTGTGGAAGGTTTTTATTTCATCTTCGAATCTAAAGCTCAATTTTGCTGGATATAAGATTCTTGGTTGACATCCCTTTTCTTTCAGAGCTTGAAATATGCTATTCCAGGATCTTCTTGCTTTTAAGCTCTGGGTTGAAAAATCTGAACATAGTCTGATTGGTTTCCCCCTATATGTAATCTGCTTCCTTTCTCTTGTGGCTTTTAGTATTCTCTCCTTGCTCAGTGTATTAGGCATTTTCATTATAATGTGTCTTGGTGTGGATCTGTTGAGATTTTGTTTGTTTGGTGTTTGGTATGTCTCTTGAACTTGTTTTTCCTATTCATTCCTCAAGTTTGGAAAATTTTCTGTAATTATTTTGTTAAATAGTTTACTCATTCCTTTGGCTTGAAACTCTGCCCCTTCCTCTACGCCAATCACTCTTAAGTTTGGTTTTTTTATGCTGTCCCATAATTCTTGGATGCTATGTTCTTGATTTCTAACAATTTTTGCTGTATAGTCTAAATTCTTCTCTAGGATATATATTTTGTCTTCATTGTCTGAAGTTCTTTCTTCCAAATGGTCTATTCTGTTGGAGATGCTTTCAATTGAACTTTTATTTTGGTTTATTGCTTCTTTCATTTCTGGAATTTCTGTTTTGATTCTCTTTAGAGCCTCTACTTCCCTATTGAAGTAATCTTTTACTTCCTGTATTTGTTTTTGGAGTTCTTTGTCAAAATGATCTTTTGCTTCCTGTACTTGCTCCCTCATCTCATTTTTGAGTTCATTCTTAAGTTCCATAAACATTTGGCATATGTAATTTCTAAATTCCATCTCTGGCATTTGACCAACTGTACTTTCCATGACATCTACTGATGAGGTATCTTTATTTGTTTGTGTCATTTTCTTTCCTTGTTTTTTCATGTTGCTTGTGTGTCTATTCTTCCTGCACTGTGGGACCTTGACTATTTCGATTTTACCTTAAAGCCTCATGTTGTTCCTGTAGTACAATGCTATTTGATCGCCTTATAATTCCTTTACACTTTTAAAACCTAACACTTTATATTCAGAAAATCCAAATTTGATCACAATGTACAGATTTGGTTAACCCAGATATTATTTCCAATTTACTCTGTACGCTTCTGATGGGGTTTTATAGCTTCAAGTATTGGATACAGAGGTGTTATGTTTAGGAAGAAGGAAGTGTCTTGAATTGTTCTTTCTTGGAAATTATGAAAAGAGATTTCTATTGAAGTGGTTTAGTATCAGTAGACGAGGGAAGAAAGAGAATGGAGTTGACAATTAGGTGGAAAGACCAATTTATATATAAAGTAAGTTGGAAAAGAAAAAAAATGATAAAAGTGTAGGAATTGGTGTAAGAGAGAGGAGAGAGAGAATCAAGAAAATAGAGAGTAAACTATATATAACACCGCTTGGCTACCCAGTTCAATTGCGCCGGTTCTAGAAATCCCAAGTTCTGCGTATAACTTGTTTTTGCCTCTGTTTAGTATGCACTGGCAGGGTGTAAACATGAAAGATGAAGGAGGAAGAAAAGATGCAAGAGTGAGAAGGAAGAAAAGAAGGAAAGAAAAAAGGAGCGGAAGCAAACACACTGACAATCAATGCGAAAGGAAAAAAAAAAAAAAGCAGAACAAAACAAAGCCAAAAAAAGAAAAAGAAAAATAAACAAACAAACAAAATACCTCCCCAAAATCCAACAAAACAAGCCAACCAACAACAACAACAACAAAAAAAGTCGAACCCCAAATCTCAAACAAAATGGGCCCTGGGAAGCCCCCCTCTTTTTTCCTATCCAGTTCAAGCCAATTGTTATTGGATCACGTCTAGTCAGTCTGAGATCCTGTTAGTGGAATCAAGGCTGTACCTTAGGCCAGTGGCTGAACGGCTCAGTGAAGGAGTGGCCCAGGGGGTCTGTGTGTCAGCAGATGAATGGCACGGGGACGGGGACCCTCCAGAAGGTACCCCCTCCCCACGCCCACCCACAGTTGCAGCTTTTTGTGGCCGCTGTGCTGGCCTCAGACACGCCCTCCCCTGCTGGCCACCCGAGCCTCACCCAGGTGTGTGTTGTCTTCAGAGAGCTGGAGGGTCCCTGGATGGCTACAGCCGTCACTCTCCGTCTCCTCCCCTTTGTCTGGGTCAGCCACTGCACCTTTCAAAGATGGCGGTGCTCTCCTCCCAGTCAACAGCAGCTCCGCAGACTCCCGTGTCCTCGCTGATCCATCCCAAAGCCGTTGGGTGGATGTCTCCTTGCCGAGGTGGTATCGGGAAGCCGCAACTGTAACTGCGGCGCAAACAGTGCTGCTTCGGACTGTGGACCGCTCCAATTCTGCCCCTGCTTGCTGTTTGCAGGTCTCTGCGCCGCTCTCTCCGGGGCCCTACTGCTGAGGGTTGCGTCCGGCCGAGTGTGGATTCGAACTGGTGTTGTCGACCCGTGGTCTCCGTGGTCCCCCAGCACCAATTCTGCCGGCTGTTATCTCTGGCTTCACGCTGGTGTGTCCTGAGTGTGGCTGGGGTTGCAGTCGTAGCGCGGTCTCCCCACACTGACTCTGTTTCGCATGGCCTGTGCACCACCCAGGTGGTTTTGCAGAAGCCCTGCGGCTCTAGCCGCTGCAGACAGCTTGTCTCCTTCTCTCCCTGGTAGTGGTAATCAAACCATCCAGGAGATCGGTATTTTCGGCCTATATATATATATATGATGAAAGGCAGTTTATCTGCTTTGTTGGATCCTTTCCACGGAGCTGCCCTGAAGTGCGGCTTCCTCTAATCTGCCATCTCCCCTAATATTTCAACTCAGGATTATTTTGCCATGCAACATCATTGTCCTAAGAGATCACTGAGAAGAGTGTTGGGGAGAAAGGGAATCAATCCACTTTTGAAATCTTAGGGAAAAAAAACTGGCGACGATTGCACTGGCTGATGTTAAATCTGCTGGTGCTTAACGTCCATTTGAAGTCTCATATTCTTTGGATATGTTAAAAGAAAAATTTATCCAAAGATACCTGTTACAGCACAATAAAGAAAACTTCATTTAGGATACGTATAGGTACAGATACCACTACAATAATGTCTTACAGTGGGGGAGACAGGTTCAACTCTGAACACAGCATGGACAAGTAGGAATATATACCTATATAATCAAGGTGCAAGGTGGAGCCAGTTAATGGAAAATAACTAAGAGGAAAGATCGGGGTAAAAAGAATTCTACCATATGAATCTAATAGATTGTATCTGAATACAGGCTTAGGTCCTAAAATAACACTTGGGGGATGGTAGAAGTTAAGGAACCAAATCCAATACCAGGAATGATAAAGTATTGAGGATATGGAATTCCTTACTAAACTGACTTACAAATTTTGCAAAAACTGGGTTTTATAAGGAAGTACACAAATAGGCCTAGGAGAAGACTCAGAAGCCTGACTTAAGTTTGGCTACGTAGAGAATCTTAGTCAAACACTGTCCACCCTCATTGACTACAAGACTTTACTCAGACTTTGGATACAGTTCAGCAGTTTAGCAGCGTTGTAATATTAGAAGAATTAGTAGATTTTGAAAGAGTAACCAATGTCTGCTGGCATTTATAAAGTCCTCCAGTTCAAGGAGTGAAGATTGTAATTAAATGTGGTACGTTTAATAAGCAAAAATATAAGATGCCCAGTTAAATTTGAATTTTAGACAAGCAATATATTTTAGTTAAGTGTATCTAAAATGGTACGTGGAATGACAGTCTTATATTAAAATTTATTTATTGTTTGTCTGAAATTCACATTCAAGTAGGTGTCCTCTAACTTCTCTGTCAAACCTATCAGGTGATGAAACCAAATCCATACTTTACCAGAATAAGCATATATTACTTTTTATTTTTATAACTTAAAACATTACTAGTTGTTGTTTGTTTTTGTATGTGTGCCTGGAATTGAACCAAGAACCTTGCACATACTAGGCAGGTATCTACCACAGAGCTACTTGCCCGATCTAAAATGTTACTAAAGAAAATAAAATAGAAAACATTTGAGTTAGACCTCATGGCAATTCTAATGCTTAGCAAGTAAATCTACAAAGAGGAGAAAATAAGAAGACAGATGAACTAAGACACTCTAGTAGAAAGAGATACCCTACTACCCTTGAGCTAGGAGTCTCTACATACTGGATTTTTTTCATTTGTTTTTGTTTTGTTTTGTTTTGTTTTGTTGTTTGTACTAGGAATTTAATCCAGGGATACTTTACCACTGAGCTACATCCCCAACCCTTTTAAATTATGTTTTGAAACAATGTTTTGCTCAGTTACTAAGGGTCTTGCTAAGTTGCTAAGGTTGACCTCAAATTTGTAATCCTTCTACCTTAGCCTCCCAAGTTGCTAGTATTACAGGCATGTACCACCACACCCAGCTAAATAGTGGTTTTAAAGAAAAATTTTAATCATTAGAGTTGTTTTAGGCATTGTTTAATTGTAAGAAATATGAAAGCAATAGATTTAACAAAAAGAAACAAAACAGGACTGGTCCTTACAATTCAAAAGGAAGGTTCAGTGAGTGTTAAGGAGAAAAAGATTGTATTTCTTGCCAACCCACTAGTAAAAGTTGGTGCTGTCAAATAAAATAATTAGAAAAGTGGTTCACTGCTGGGAGCAGTTATTCATACTCAAGCTGTAGACTGGAATATACCCTACTTACATATACAATGATCACTTCTTTCTTAGGCACCAAAGAATAAGGATTGTTCAGAAACAAAGGAAATAAGCTAAGCTTTTAAAAGTAATTCAGGTAAGAAAACAAGAGAAATCATATAGGTCACTGACATCAAGGCAAGCAAATCTGGAATCCAGAAAAGCATGTCAAAATCAATGCCTCTGACACATGAACAGAGAAGAGCTTCATTCCAAGACAGGAAACAATGACTTCTTAATATTTTCTGCCAGAGGTGAACAAACTCAGGCTTCCCTTGGATCACAAGTATCTGCAGGGACATTATCATCATCGTTAACCTTGTGCTCCTAATGTCAAAGCTTTTGCATGTCATATAAATCATTCAAACTGTTTAGCAAGATTTGATATTTCAACTAGAGCAGTAACATAGGATGAGGATCTAATATGCATTCTTCAGTAAGAGAGGATACTAATCCATTTTACAGCCATAATTTCCTTTGGTAAGAATTTAATAAATGCTTTTTTGATAGGATTGGAATTTAATGCATGGCAATAGAAGGGCCAGAAAGAGACTGAAAAGGGAAAACTGAGTGCCACCCATGTAGAGATCAACATGACAAGAACAGTCAGCTGGGCAAATATTTGACTCACTGTACTTGTCTCTATTTGTCCTTGCTCCAGAAGATTTTAAAAAGGTTTATTTGGGCAAATGTGTTTTTACTTGGTGGTCTAGCAAGGCACAAACATAATGACAATGAGTTATTTCTTTATAGTAGTGTGGTGTTTTCTTCAGCAAAGGCTTAGTTCCTTCTGGAATAGGTAAACCAAATTAAGTAATTTCTAAGTTTTCACCTTGCATTCCACATTTAAATATATCCTTTGTACTTGTTCCTCAGTACCTATTTCCTAGGAAATATTCAAAAAACTTTAAATCTGCATTCAAATTATTAAAATTAATACACACAAGTATTTCTGAGAGCCTACTATATGTGAAGATTTTCTTAGTGTTAAAAAAAAAAAAAAAAAAAAAGCTATTTTTTCCCTTGAGGAAACCAAACAATCCCTTTGCTGGGCAAAAATTTAAGAATTTCATGAGCACGATCAATAATAACAAAACTGCAAGCAACCTAAAAGTTCATCAATAATACATTGTATGAATATATTTTAGGTATCTTCATGTAATGAAATATTATGTCAATGAATGTAATGAATTCAACCTGTCCTCAGCAATGTGAATGAATCTCAAACTCATCTGGCTGAAATCACAAATTTGTACAGTATGACTCAATTTATCTAAAGTTTAAAATTTGGGAAGACAAAGAATATAATAATGTTTAAAGATAGATAATTAGGTGATAAAATTACAAAGAAAAACAAGGAGAATAAAAATTTAAGGTAGAGTTTACCTCAGGGAGAGAATAAAAGGAATGCATTTGGCAAGTTGCCTCCAACTGCTGGTCATGTCCTATTTCATAGCTTTAGGTGATGGGTACAGATATATTTATTTTATTATTTAGGCTATACAGCAAAGATTTATATAGATTTATATACTTTCATATGCATATTTCAAAAAATATTTTGAAGCAGTTTGAAAATTACTTGGAGGAAAACTACTGGGGGATATTATTTTTTTCTATTTAGCTATTTAACAAATGCCAAATACGAAAATTTTTAATTAACTACTAAGAAAGAAATTTCTCTAGGTTTGTAAATATTCAGCCATTGGTGTATGAATAAGTCATAAGATCATCATTTGTAGGAGGAATGGGGAGAAATGGGGATTATCCCTAAAGAAAATTTGTCCTCCATCTTTGGCTTTAGGTAATCACAAATTGTTAAAAAAAAAAAAAAAAAAAAAAACTGTGTTTCTATTTAGAATAAGTTTAAAATAAAATTAATTAACTTAAATGACATCTCACAACACATGACTGTAGTGCCTATTAGCACAGAGTAATCAACAGAATGTCAAACAAAATTAGGCCACCAAACCGACTAGATGAATCAGTGACCCCATTACACAGATGGTGAGACTTTGATACAGAGCTAATCTGTATTAAAAGTATGATACTTGAGATTCTTAAAAAATTTAATTAGAGCAGTTAATTCATATACCAGATCTTTGCATGTGTGGCGAGAAGTGGAAAAAATGATTTTTAAAGAGATTTACCAAGGAAACATTAATGGAATTGGGATTGCTCGAAAGGAAAATTAATACACAATTGATGACTGGCCTCAGACCCTAAAGTATTTATATAGTAGAAGATTGAGCAGATGTTTCCTGCTCTGGAGAGGAATGAAAAGGGGTCATTGTATTTAATTTGAAATAGGATGGATAGAGAGATTGATAAAGAGACATTCACACTAATGTAAGGAATTTTTTTACAAATACATATGAAAACTATCCAGAAGGATATGGAACAACAGCTGACAGGAATTTAGTTCTTAGGAAGGGCATCAGGAGAATGTGAGACTTGGAATATGCATCTTTTACTTTCTATACAGTATTATTTTTATATATTTTACACTTAAATTTTTTCATTTTTTACTTTCCAATTTAAATTATTAATAAAGAGAAATTGTAATGGGAAACATGGGTTATATTGTATCATGGCTCTGATATTTAGTTTGTTATTCCTGTTATCCTTTATCCCTCTTACTGAAATAAAGAACTTTAAATCATAAGCATTATCATAGTCAAGCTTTGTTCAGTTGCAAGAAATAGAAATTCACTTGAGCTAGCTTACAAAAACATCTTTCAGAAGAGAGGAAATGCAGGATGTGCAGGAACTGGAAAGCTAGCCAGTAGAAATCCTCCAGCCAAAATGTTGTCTTTCCCCTGCTCCTCTGTTTTCATTTCCATTAATTTTCCGTTTTTATCCTATGTGTAAATAATTTTATTTTTCTGTTTACAAAAGATCATGTATGTATTAGTCCCTTTTATATTGCTATAATAAAATACCTAAGACTGTGTACTTTATAAAGTAAAGAAGTTTACTGGGCTCACAGTTCTAGCAGCTGGGGTGTCCAAACAGCATGGCACCAATGTCCTGGTATGGACCATCTCGTTACATTATAGCAAAGAAGCAGAAAGGGTTGTGTGCAAAAGGGGCCAAGTTGAGAAGGCATTATTCTTAACAATCTGCTCTCCGTAAAACTATCCCACTCTCTAAGACCAGCATTAGTTCCTTTCAACTGTGGTATCCCCCATACCTAATTACATTGCAATAGTAAGTTCCACCACATAAATATAGCCACACTGGGGACCAGTCTTCCAGCATATGAACCTTTAGGGGACACACCCAATTCATATCCAAATCATAGCATTGTCCTCCATTTCGAAATATGCATTATTTTCCAAAACTAGGTCCCACAGTTAACTACCTAAAATGTTGAATTACATATTCAAATCCCAGTTTATCCCCTAATGTCAGTCATCTTCACCAGAGTATTAAATTCATTAGTCCATTTTTCCAGTTCACAGAGATTAGAGGAAAAAGATTTCAGAGAATGAGAAATGGGCAAATCCTCTTAGATATGGAATGTGGAGGCAGGAAGGGAAGAATAGTAGGTTTTACAAAAGGATCCTAAGTCACTGTAACTCTGCTCCACTAAGGTCTGACTTTTAGAAATAAAATGCTGTCTGCTCCATGTATTTTGAAGTTCAATACCAAATGCATTTATAATACTTATGTTAGTCAGCTTTTTTGTCACTGTGACAAAATACCTGAGAAAAACAATTTAAATGAAGAAAGATTTATTTTTGCTCATGGTTTCTGAGTTTTCCGTCCATGGTTATCTAGTACTGTTGCCTTGGGTCTAAGGTGCGGCAGAACATCAGAAGAGCACGGTGGAGGAAACTGCTCAACTCATGAAACCCAGAAAGCGGTGGCAGGGGACAAAATATAATACCCAAGGGCACACTGCCAAAGACCTACTCCCTTCAACTATGTCCACCTTCTGTACTTTCTTCCACCTCCCAGTGGTCCATTTAACTGTGAATTCATCAAATGGATTAATCCACTGATGATGTTAGAACCATCGTGATCCAATCACTTCCCAAAAACCCCACTTCTGAACATGGCTGCTTTGGGGACCAAGTCTTCAACACATGATCCTTTGGGGGACATTGCAGACTCAAACCATAACAAGCTATATATGATTTTTTTTTTTTTTTTGTACCAGGGATTGAACTCAGGGGCACTGGACCACTGGGCCACATCCCCAGCCCTTTTATGAATTTTTATTAGAGACAAAAGTGCCTCGCCATTGCTGAGGCTGGCTTTGAACTCGCAATCCTCCTGCCTCAGCCTCCCAAGTGTTGGGATTACAGGCATGCACCACCATACCTGGCTATATAATTTTTTTTAAGTAATATTACATTTGAATTTTTCTCTATTTTATCCATGGAAATTTTTGTCCATATTATTAAAAAAAAAAAAAAAAAAGAGAGATACTTAGAAGGATATGAGTTTCTACGTAAATAGAAAAACTCTCTTCAAATTCAGAAAACTGGGAGAAAGCTTATTAGCATAAAATACCTATGGCCATCAAGAAAGATGAAAATAACAAAAGTCATCCTAGGACTATAAAGGAAGATGGCAAGTTATTAACTCTAGATAACCCTGATGTGGCATGTCCAAGGACATTCTGCTAGTTTCCTCTAAGCAGAGGAAAATGTGGTATTTTAGTGTTTGGGGTGGTCAGAGATAGGCTGAGAGCAAGAAACAAAGCATTAGGTGTATTCATACAGATAACGTATGAGAAATTAAGCAATAGGAATAATTTTCTAACAAAATCCAAAATTGCAATATTATGTCTAGAGAAGTAAATGCAAATAGGCCAAATTAATGAACAAACCTGTTGAAAGGATGATTTCTTTTTATTGCCATGACAATGGAAGTGATTTTTCTACTTTTTGTTTCTTATTTTCACTTATGCAGTACCTTCCATAGCTTTCTACCTGGTATTTAATTAAACGAAACATTGCTAAGATGTGAGGTATTTATTTACAACAGGATTCTCTCCATTGTGAATTTCATCTGCATAGCTTGGTACTGCATACCTGATCATAAAGCCTTTTTTTTTTTTCAGCTACAGGAGATATGAAAAATTACAGTGTAGATTAAGGACTCTTTCAAAGTAATCTAGGTTGAAAACTTTAGTCAAGAGTTCCAGAAATTGATGCAGTATGAGTAAAGTATTATCCTGACAATGAGTGTAATCCAAACTCAAAGATTTTTGTTATATTTTAATATTATCTATCCTTCTCTTGAATTAAACAATTTAAATGGTATTAGGAGATGGAGGTCATGAGCTAATAGCTTTTTAAATATATTGATGCTCTTCAATGGATTGGACTTCAAGCTATACATAGGCCTCCAATCTTGAGAACAGGTGCTGTAGTTTAGCCCCAGTAATAGTTAGTAAGGCACAGCAGAGAGCTCAGTACATTTTTTAATAATCTCTTTTAAACATTTTCCCTTGGATGACAGATAATATCTTACCAATAAAGCATCACAACATAAATTAAAACAAAATGATTTGTGGGGTAACCACGTGCCTTAATTTAAAGTAGTGGTTCCCCATTCTCAGATGAGCAGTATAAATGACACCTGGAAACTTGTTTGTAATATAAATTTGTAGGCTCCACCCCAAATCTACTGAATCAGAAACTGGGAGTGGGGCCCAACAATTTTAACTAGCCTTCCTGAGACTCAGCTGCACACCAAAATTTGAAAATCAACACTTTGAACCATTCTAACCTGATGACCTTTATTGGAACAGGAGAAAAAATATAGGTCATTGATAATATGAATTCCTCATCAAAACACCTGCAAATGTATTTTTATGCCTTGATGGATTAATCATTCAGCCTGGAATATAAAGATTAACTAAAAATAATTGCAATTCAGCAGGCTTTAAGCATTACATTATTTTAGATAAAAGAAGGCAAGTTTCCATTTTTCAGGTGAAAAGTATTATAATAGTATTACAATAATTTTTTTTGCTATTCTAATTATGGCATTCTCTCTAATCATAGCACTGCAAAAAAAATGATACTCTGTTAATGACTGAGAATGCTTGTTTAATGAGGTTGTCTAATTCAAGAACTTAAATTGAAATTTAAATCCTGTTACAAGAATTTTATTCAGTAGACCCCCTCATCTGTCCTTTTCCCTTTCCATGGTTTCAGTTACCTGTGGTCAATCAAGTTCTGAAAATATTAATGAAAAATTCCAGAAATAAACAATGGATAAATTTTAAATCATACATTATTCTGAGTAGTGTAAAGAGATCTCATGCCCTCCAGCCCAAGATGTGAATCATCCATTTGTTTAGGATATCCATGCTGTATTCACTGCCTGCCTGTTAGTCATTTAATAGCTAGTCACTTGTCAGATCACTGTGGCAGAATTGTAGTTCTTGTGTACAGATAACACTGTTACATGCCTACATCATTCAGTTCACTTTGCTTCATCACATAGGCATTATATCCTCTCACATCAGCAGAGGAAGAGCAAGATATTTTGAGAAAGATCATGTTCACATGACCTTTATATTGCTATAATTGTTCTATTTTGTTATCAGTCGTTATTGTTAACCTCTGCCTAATTTATAAATTAATTTTTATCATAGGTATATATTTATAGAAAAAACATAGTATATAGTTCCATGTAGCCACTGAGGTTCTTGAACATATCCCCTGGGGATAAGAGGATACTAGTATAATAAGTAGTCTATGTTTGAATACAGCCTCTATTCATAACCCATTTTTCTCACCTTCTTATTTTTCCCAGCATGAAACTTCTGAGGACCTCAAAAACTGTTATAAATGAATTGATTACTATCTGTTTTATGACCTAATTCCTCTGCTTTTTTTTTTCTTATATTTCTCAGATCCCCCTTGTTGATCCATAAGAGTCCTCAGAGGCTAATGTTGTCCAGGGGTTAAAGAAGCCAATTATGGATTAGAAAATCAATTTGAGTTACCAAGGACATTAACAAACGTTTTACAAGACTTTCCATGTATATGTGTCTGGATAGTTGTTTAGGCCTAATCAAACTTTATGCAGAGAAATGACCATTTTAAAAATAGCCTTCTTTAAATTATGTTATTTTGAAGGAGGGTTTAAAATGCACTGTCACTTATAAAGAAAATAAATTACTACTTTGATTAGAAAGGAGAAAGAAATTGCAAGCCAAGGAAGGAAGACATATTCCTACTAAAATAAATTTGTGTATGCTATATAAAAAATTTGTGCTCCCTGTGATATTGTGATATATTAACAAGTACATATATTTATGCTCTGCCCTATTTTCTGGTACAAAGCCCTTGAGATCACTGAATTGATGTCTTTCTGAATACTAATGAGATGGCTGATGGCTGGAGGTTCTTAGCCTCTGGATGGGGGCTGGTTGCCAGGGGAACCAATCATGTGAATAGAGGATTGGAACTTTTAGCCTCAACCCCAGCCTCTGGGGAAGGAAAAGAAACTGAAGATTGAGTTGATTGGCAATAGCTAATGCTCTAATCAATCATACCTACATAATGAAGCCCCACAAAAACCCAAATGGATGGGTTTGAAGAACTTCACAGTTGATGAGCAACATGTGGAAGTACAAGAAAGGTGTTGTGCTCAGACAGGGTGTGGAAGCTCCTCACCCCTGTCACTATACCTTACCCTATGCACATTTCCCATCTGGCCATTCCTGAGTTGTAGTCTTTAAAATAAAATAAAGAGGGAAAAGTTTTTTTAAAAAAATGTTGCATTCTGTGAGCCATTGTAGTTACTTGATGGAACCAGAAGAAGGGTGGAAAGAACCTCCCATTGGTGGCCAGGTGGGAAGTCACAGGTGACCTGGGGACCTACTATTTGTGACTGGCATTGAAGTGGGGGAAGTACTAAGGAATTGAACCCTTCTCTTGTAGAGTCTGGGCTAATTCAAGTTAGTGTCAGAATTAAATTGAATTGCAGAACATCCAGCTAGTGTCAGAGAATTGCTTGATGTAAGAAAACCCCTACACATTTGGTGACAAGAGTGAAGTACTGGGGCTGGGGTTGTGGTTCAGTTGTAGAGTACCTGCCTCACAAGTGTGAGGCACTGGGTTTGATCCTCACCACCACATAAAATAAATAAATAAAATAAAGGTATTGTGTCCATATACAACTAAAAAAATTCAAAAAAGAATGAAGTATACTGAATGTTGTGAATAACAGGAGAAGTAAAAGAAACTATTTGATTTTTCTCTATTTGCTGTTCATTTACAAATATTGTTCCTTTTTAGGCTTACAAATAGAAAAAGAAATTTTCTTTTTAAAGACCTCATCCTCTTCAGTATATGTTCTTAATTTTTCTAACTTTTAAAGAACAAGTATATAAAATGTAACTTTTAAGAAAGACTTAATATATCGATATATTAATATATTGAATTAATATTATTAACAGGCAAAACAATTCCTCTGTATGAATTGCATTATGAGTGTAATTTAGATATGATTTATCATAAAATTTTTATCCTTAACTCACCCAGAAAGAGAGCCAAAAGGTACCCAAGTATATAAATCCATTCATTCAGTACTAAATAAATATTTCTCAAATGCTGGGGGAAAGATTGTTCTTGAATATCATAGTTTTCAGTGATAGTAGGATACAATACTATTATTACAATATTTAGGCAAAGATCCAGAAACACCAAATTTTCTCCCAGTAGCCACTCTTCACTATAGCCAGTGTGAGATATCCATGCATTTAGTCAACACATTTTATTAAGCACATGCTATTTGCTAGCTTTGGGGGATATAGAAATGAACAAAACAAATTTTACTACTACTTTCATGGGATTGACATTCTACTTGGAGTGGCAAAACAAATATAACAAATATTTAACATATCAGAGGACAAAAAGTGCTGAGATGAAAAATAAAGTTGATTAAGGGGTTAGAGAAAGAATGTGATACAATGGATATGCTTATTTATTTATTTATTTATTCAAGTTGCTGGTTTTATATAAAGTATTTTTACAACAATTGTGTCTTCATTCATGTATTTAAGGTAATCATGGATAACTCAGTCTGCCATTATTCCTATCCTCTTGCCCCCTCTTCTCCCTCCCCCCTTTGTTCTATTTAAAGTTCTTTTATTCCTCTCATCCCCACTCTCTTGCCTTTATAAGTTAGTATCTTCATATCAAAGAGATCATTTGACCTTTGGTTTTTTGGGATTGGCTAACTTCACTTAGCATTATTTTCTCCAACTCCATCCATTTACCTGCAAATTTCATGATTTTATTCTCTTTTAGTGCTGAGTAGTGTTCCATTGTGTATATATACCAAAGTTTCCCTATCCATTCATCTGCTGATGGGCATCGGGGTTGGTTCCACAATGTAGCTATTGTGAATTGTGCTGCTATAAACATTGATGTGGCTGTGTCCCTCTAATAAGCTGTTTTTAAGTCCTTTGGGAATATAAGATGGTTAGGTTAGGGGAGCAGAAAATGAAGTGAGAGAAGCAGATTTATGAACAGAGGGGTTGGTTGTGAGGGGTGGGTGAGCAAGGAGACATTAAAGAAGATGAACTTGTCAGTAGCCAGGAGCCAGACTACTAAAGCTGGTATGAAACAAGGTTATCTTTTGGGCTTCATCCTGAGACACAAAGAAAACACTGAAGTGTTTAGAGCAGAAGCATGATATAGATTTTCAAATGACCACTCCAGCTGCTGTATTAGTGGAAGTGCTGGAAGCAAGGACATAAATTAGGAAATCATTATAATAGCTTAGCAGGAGGTGATGGTGACTCAGATTAAATAGCAGAAGTAGCTGGGGTGGAAACTAGTAAGACTTTGGATATATTTAAAGATAATGTCAGAGGGTCTACTTGTAGATTAGATGTAGGATGTGAAAGAAGGGGAGAAATCAAGGGTGGTTCAGGTTTTGAAACTTGAGCATGGGAAGAATGAAATTCAGCAGAAAATGTACTTAACAGAAACAAAATAAGATGCTGTTTGTGGAGATTTTGATTTTAGAGAACTTTGTCACATCAGTTGAAGGAGAACTTAGCAGAAGGAGGAAATAACTGGCAAGACAGATAATGCCCAGGAGTGGGAGTTATTCCTATCATAGCAGCTTATCCAGGCAGGACATCTGTGGGAGGCAGAGACAGTTGTCATGGGGCATCTTCTTGTGGCCTAGTGGACAACAGAACTCTGAACATTGGACATCCTCAGAGGGAAGTCTGAGTTGAAGGTAAGAAAATTGGAGATAAAATAAATGGAAGGTGTCGTATAATAATAGCAGATAAAATTTAGGAATAATGATAAATTATGAATGATAAAAGGCTTTTCATATCATATCTAGGCATATTATTTCTAAACACTTCAGAAACAACTTTGGGAAAGTATGCAGGAGGCTGGAGATTCTACTGTAACAGGTGTGGAAAGTGCAGTGAAAACAGATTAAACAATACTTATTTCATCTCAGTAGGGTGTGGCTCATCTAGAATTTCTTAAATATTTCATTGGTTTCAGAGATTTTGTAAACGAGATAGGAAATTGCTTCCACAACTGCCATTTTTCACTAGTGGAATGTTTTGGAATTATTTTTCTATATTGTTATATTATGATATGGAAAAATAAGAGCTCTCAAGTGGCATAAAATAGCATTTATAATGTCTAAAACCTTTATTTCAATATGTTTTTATCAATCAAATAGGTAAATACCATCAATTTATATTTCAGGACTACTAGGAAACAAATCGATTTATATGTGATTTTACTCATTTTAATGTTTCTTATGCAAGCTATCTCTTATCTTTTAGAATCAGATGTATAGTCTACCAACAGCCTCATTTGAAATAGGTATGGTCTAAGATATGTTACATCCCTGTGTTTACTGTACACATAGCGCATGCTGAAAATGGTATTTTAAATCACTACAAATATGGTGAAAGAGATAAGAGGATTTTCATATCATATCTAGAAATATAAACACCTCTTCTCTGAATATATTGCATCAACTGTTAGTAAGAAGTGATGATTATTTACATAATAGAAAAGTGCATTTCAGCTTCTGTGATGCACATACCTATTTTTCTCAATTATTCATGCCATTTCACCCATCATACTAAGAACCACCTCAGAGATAAGAAACAATGACCATTTTCTTCCAGGAACAAAGTGAGAATTGTTTTGTTTCATGATGTGATTTTTCTTTCACAGTACTGAAAGCCTTGTTGATGTGAATGAGTTATTTATTAAAATCTTCACACTGAAGATAGAGTAAATAAAAAAGCCACCTTTATAGAGCTATTTTCATATGGCAAAGGAGCAATGAAGAGAAATTGTGATCCAAATGTTCAGGAGCAATTTTAAGATAATAACCAGGGAAGAGTTTACATGTTAATTCATCCTGGTAAAAAAGTGAACCCTATGAATCAGATGGGAGAGTGAAGACATATTACAAAGTCTTGTTCTTTAGAACAATCATATGACAATTAGGGACCACTGTATATTAGAAACAACTGCTTATGTGTTCATCCTAGATGATATGCTGGTGAACTTGTCATTGAGAAAAGGAGTAGAAAGAAATATTTTTACAAAATCTATAATTAACCCAAGGGATTTTCCACTGAATTTATAGCTCAGCAAGGATTTTAGATGGATTTAAAAGGTAGGCGAATGTAACTATTGCATTTTCATGAATAACTCTCAAGGGCTGCAAATGACATGAAATCAGAATCTCAGTTTTCCTCCTTTCCAAGTACTAGCACTACTTCCAAGATGTAGGAAGAATTTCAATGAGATCAAGGTAGCAGATTCCTCGAATGAAACTTAGAATATCATCTCCATTATAGTAGGCAGTTATCGGTCTTAATCATCTCTGGCACTCAGCTTGGTGTCAAGTCCATAGTAGAAGCTTGACAAATATATTCAACACATGATTGATCCTATTTGGGAAAACCATACATGATTCCATAACTTCTAGTGCAGGATGTATAACAGTGTAGATCCCCAATATATGGGAATGAGCCAAAAGATCATATTATCTGTAACTTTCTATAATTTCATTTAAAAGGTAAAATTAATTATGAGAATGGGCAGGTAGAGTTTCAATCTTTGAACCTGTACCATGAACTGGTGTCCCACCTATATTCCCTTGGGTTTTCATCATTGTAGTCCATCTAGTCTGTAGCTGCCTGCAATTTTTTCTTTTTGCTAGAAGCTTTATCTGTCTGCCGAAACCAGGGCAGAGTTCATGGCCCAGAATGGGGCCCTATTCTGAAAAGGGACTACCCTATGCTTGGAGTTGAATCCTCTGTGGTTGCTGTATTAAAACCTTAACGTTTATCTTTGAATCTACATTCTGTAAGTGAAGTTCAACGGAACAAGAGACTTACAGCCTCCATTTACACACACTTCCTCTCTTGCTGTCTCCCGGTACCCTAATCCAGCGACTTCTGCTACCCCTGTCCACAAGTTCGGATAAAAGTCACAGTCAAGCTTATGTACCCAGCATACCTCATGTGCCCATCTGTAGGACAAGATGGAGCGAAACCAATCAACTGTGAACACAGACTGAATTTGCCTGTGAGTATTTCCACACCAGAGTGAACATGACATTAAACTGTAAACTCAAACACATGCAAGTGTGGGGATGGGGTGGGAGGGGAAGACAGAGGAAAAATGTAAAATCCTTTTTCTATAAAGGATTTCACATCTCATCTTGATTTTGCTAAGCTCCACCAAGCTGTCCCTGGGTAGAATCCTCTCTACCCATAGGCATGGTAGAGCAGCAGTGCCAGAAAATGAATGCCCTCTCTCCTTACCATGCCCTTAACTAGTGACTGATTCTTGAAGTTGAGAATTCTAAGGCACGTACATGGTCTACACTGCCTCTAGAGTTCTCCAGCAGGATTATGCTCCATTATCCCCAGGGGTAACTTGTTTAATAATGCACACTGTCATGTATGCCTTTCTCCCTGACTTCCTTAATTTCCTACTGAAATGACCTCCCAAACAAGCTCACTGGACTTTAATCCTGACATCAGGATCTGTTTCTGGAGAAACTCAAAGCAAGGTAGGTTTGCCAGCCAACATTCGAAGGCATTTCATATTTATTTTTGGAGACAGGGCCTTGCTATGTTACCCAGGCTAGTCTTAAACTTTTGGACACAAGCCATCCTCCAGCCTCAGCCTCCCAACTGCTGTGACTACAGGCATGTGCCACCCTTGCCAAGTTTTCAAAGTTATTTCCAATATCCTTGAATAATTAAAAAATAAACACCTCCAGTACACCAAGGTTCTTTCTTCCAGAGGATTCTCTCTCCTTCAGAGTCCTGGAGTTTGTATTTTTGTATACTTTGTAATATCTAGGATGCATGGCTAAACCTAACTTTCTCCATTTATTTTCTCTTTCTTTGATCTGAAGAAAGAGAGTTCCAGTAGAGATCCTCCCTACTCTTTAGTGCTATTAATCTTCTAGCTCTCTCTGAAAGAAAGGGAAATGTTGTTCTAAACCTATTATCCTAAAAGTATGAAGTAGATAATAATAATAGATAATTTCTATGGATTTCCAAATTCTTGTATGGTGGTATTTTTGTTAAATATGATCCTCAAATTATGCAATGCATTTTTCACCCATTCTGGAAAACAAATATGTTCAAATGAATCTGAAAATGTGACTTCAACATTTTTTTCCAAATTTGCATAAGAAATTGGAAATGGTGGAAAGGTAGTAAAAGGTATAGGGAGTATGAGATTCTATTAAAGACCAAATTATGTTTTGTACTAAATTTTTCCTGTTATGGCATTTTTTTAGAATTTTATTTTTTATACCATGAAACTTGATTTAAAAAAAAATGTTGTGTCCTCAAAAACTGCTTCTTACTGCTGATGTGATAGCAAGAGAGAGATAAGAAGGTGCTGTCAGTATCTTATTCAAACTTCTAGTTTGGGGAATTGCCTTAGAGAGAAAAAATAAAAAAGTGATAGTCAATATTAGAAATTAATTTCACCTGCTTCCTTTTCCCTCCAATGACTAATAGTCTCTCAGATAAAACTAGTTTCAATCCCTGATTTTAAAAAAAAAAAAGTCCAAAGTCCTGCATTGCCATGTTTTACACCTAATAAATGTGAGACGAATGAACTCAAACTAGGGCTTAGAAAAGTCATAGATCATTGCCTAACATAAGTACTTGATGCAAACATCAGCTGCTCTGGATATAACGCTGACTACTAGAGATCTTAAGTACCACCTAACTGTTCTACCTGTTTACCTGGTTCTTCAGGACTAACTAACTGTCCCCTGTACTTATCCCACTGCTCTATCCCACTTCTTTTTCTTAATGAATAGTTAACTCATTCATTCCTTCATTTGTACATTCCTTGAACAAAAACTGATAACCTATTTGATCTACAATCCAAGTTCAAATGTGGTCTGTGAAGGCAGAATCAACATCATCCAGGAGCTTGTTAGAAATACAAATTCACAGTCCTTACTGCATGCCAACTGAATCAGATCTCTGAGGTGGGACCCAGGAATCTTTGTTGTAACTAACTGTTCAGGTGATTTCTGTGCATCTAAAGTTTGAGAAACATGGGTGTCAGTCTGGGACTGGGTCTGGGTCTGAACTGGAGCCCATGAATTTGCATTTTTATCAAGATTCCAAGTGATGCTGGTGTTACCAATCCAGAGATCACACTTTGAAAACCAGTGATTTTAGGATTTAAATTATTATTATAGCTATTTAACAAAAACCTGAATACAAATCTCCACAGATTGTTGTTCAGCTTTAAATTCTGCTTATCCAGTTTTACTGTGAAAGTGTCACCAACTCAAAGATTTTTTTAAACGTAGCAATTTGAAACATTGGCCATTGTTCCCTGTTAGTATTATCCCTCTTATTTTCTTTACTTTTGTTTCACATGCTTTATCTGAAAGTCTCATGGCATATTAAATTGGGTACAGATTAGGTTCTAAGGATTTAACTACAAATTGACCATATAACCTGTGTAATTTTGAACAAGTCATTTAACATTTCTGAAGCTCATTTCCTTGTCTGTACAATATAAATGAGGTGGAAGGAGATGATGCATCTGAAAGAAGCTAGCAACAGGGTCTGACATATAGTAGATGCTCAACAAATGCCATTTAAATTTCTATATCTCAACATTCTTCTCTTTCTTTAATACCATCTGATAGCAGACAATGACATGAGATATGGTCAAATCATTTAAATTTTTAATCTTGTACGCATTTCAGAATACATTTAAATTTGAATACCATCTGATAGCAGACAATGACATGAGATATGGTCAAATCATTTAAATTTTTAATCTTGTACGCATTTCAGAATACATTTAAATTTGATTTAACTTTATTGTCCACATTTCATTCATTGTTAATTTTGGTGAACTCTAGGAAGTATAAAATGCTAATTTTCCTTTGATTTAAAAAAATCTAAAAATTTTAAAAAACAAAGCAGACTATAATAGAATGTCACAGTGGTAGTTCTAATGTCCACTTTTCTATGATTCCTTGTCATTTGATGTCAAACAGAAGTCATAACTAAATGCGCCTTAAAATTTCTTATTAAAAAATAGCTTCAACATTGACTAAGTCTTCCATCCAAGTGCCAGAAATCACTTTAGAGGTGCTACCTAACAAAGTTTTAAAACACTGTCATCACAAAAGTAAGAATTAGAACACATTGACTAAAACAATGTAGGCCAGTTTAAAAAATTAGGGCTCAACAAGAATTAATACCAAGATTCAATAAATGGGATAGACTCAAATTACAAAGCTTCTTCTCAGCAAAAGAAACAATCAGTGAGGTGAACAGAGAGCCTACTAATTGGGAACAAATTTTTACCACATGCATGTCATATAGAGCACTAATCTCTAGAATATATAAAGAACTCAAAAATCATAACACCAAAAAACCAAATAACCCAATGAATAAATGGGCCAAGGAACTGAACAGACATTTCTCAGAAGAAGATATATAATCAATCAATAAATACATGAAAAAATGCTCAACCTCTCTGGCAATTAGAGAAATGCAAATCAAAACCACTCTAAGATTTCATCTCACACCAGTCAGAATGGCAGCTATTAAGAACACAAACAAGGGGCTGGGGCTGGGGCTCAGCGGTAGAGCGCTAGCCTAGCACGTGTGCGGCCCGGGTTCAGTCCTCAGCACCATATACAAATAAACGCATTGTGTACAACTAAAAGCAAATAAATAAATATTTTTTAAAAAAAGAACACAAACAACAATAAATGTTGGAGAGGATGTGGAGAAAAAGGCACACTCATACATTGTTGGTGGGACTGCAAAATGGTGCAGCCAATATGGAAAGCAGTATGGAGATACCTTGGAAAACTTGGAATAGAACCACCTTATGACCCAGCTATCCCACTCCTTGGTCTTTACTCAAAAGACATGAAAACAGCATACTACAGGGACACAGCCACATCAATGTTTATAGCAGCACAATTCACAATAGCTAAACTGTGGAACCAACCTAGATGCCCTTCAGTAGATGAATGAATAAAGAAAATGTGGTATATACACACAATGGAATATTACTCAGCAATAAGACAGAATAAAATCCTGGCATTTGCAGGAAAATGGATGGAGTTAGAGAATATAATGCTAAGTGAAGTTAGCCAATCCCAAAAAGCCAAATGCCAAATGTTTTCTCTGATATAAGGAGGCCAATTCACAGTCGGGTTGGGATGGGGAGCATAGGAGGATTAGAGGAATACTAGAATGGCCAATGGGGAGGGAGGGGAAGGGAGGGGGCAAAAGGGTGAAGAAAAAAAAAAAAGATGGTAGAATGAGATGGATATCATTACCCTAAGTGAATGTATGAAGTCACGAATGGTGTGAATATACTTTGCGTACAACCAGAGATTTGTAAAAAAAAGTGCTCTATATGTGTAATATGAAATGTAATGCATTCTGCTGTCATTTATATCATCTTAGAATAAAAAATAATTTAAAAAATTAGAGCTCATACTGTATCAAAGTAAACTGAACAGATAACAGTGCAACCAGTCTGCTCATTTACATCATTTTAATAACATATGTGTAATTCCAACTTTAGATAGAGGTTTTTTTAATCATTCTTAAGTAAAAGTAATATGTGCATATGCTTTAAAAAATAAATAACACTGAAAGAATTATGATGAATATTAATTATGTCTTACCCTGCCTTTCTTCAACCCTAGGTCCTCTTCTCCAGCGCCAACCTATTTTTAACTTCAGACTTCCATATTTATAATGTGTTTATATTTCTATTTTTGAGTTGCCAATGTTAGATACTATTCATGTTCTTCTCTGATAAATGAGGCTTGAACTCTCATAAAGCCACCACTGTACCTTCCCCATTCCTTGAAATGGAATATATATATATATATATATATATATATATATATATATACACATATGTATATTTTAGTTAAGTAACCTAACCATGTTTTGTGTATATTTATGGTTATGTATATTTGCTATAGGTCAAATATTTTGGACTATTAGTCAAATAGTTATACTACAGTTATATTTCCTTTTTTACACAGATTTTTGGTTTTGTTCCTGAAAGTCATAATAATGTTACTTTATTTTTTCAGTTTTGCATTATAAACATCCTTAATTTGTTTTGCTGAAATGCATCATATTAAGTATTTATTCAGGGGAGCCACTCTCTCGCATCCCAACCACAATGTCTCCACCTCAGCTAGCTTCATCTGGAGCCATCGTTCTCCAAGCCTGCTGCAGAGCTGTCCTGGGGCATCCAGGAACTACTCTTCCTCTGGGTTGCAGCCACTATTTCCTGGGCTTCTTGTCTTCTATTCTTCAATTTTACTCCCTGTATTGCTGGAGGCAAATTTTCTGACTCTGATGACTACAGACTTTTTTTTCTCTCTATTCTCATACTTGATTGTTTGTATAAGTTTACAATTCTAGATGAAATGACATTTTCCATTGTAATTTTGAAGGGATTTCATTGTTGCCTTCTAAGGATGATAGATGACCATTTGTGAATACACTTGAGGGTAAGAGATTAAACAGGCCATTAAACAGGTCTGGTTGACATCCCCATATACAGTATACATATATTAAGAATTCTTCGAAAATGAAACAGTATACATCACATAGAAACAAGAATTTGGTTTAAAGTCAGACTGGGCACGAAGTTGGCAGGACCCACTGCAAAATGAAACTGTGGACTCTTTTGTTAATAAATTATCAAGAATTCTAAAATGTTGTCAGTAGAGCATTAAACCAAGCACAAGGGTCTTTTAAATGCAGGGCCCTGTGCAACTGCACAGGACTTATGACTGTTTAAGATCTGTATCTACAGAAAATCTATTTAAATTTCAGTCCTCACTTAATGCCTGAGGCTTATAGTTCCATTTCTAAAGTAAGAATAATGATATCTGCTCTTCTGACTATCTAGGGTTTTGGTGAGTTTTCTATAACATGGTAATGTATGGGTAAACACTATGTAAATCATAGTTTAAAGAAAAGTGAGTGTATATAAAATATTTTCCTCTATCCCTGACAGAAAAAGCACTAGGTTAATGTATGCTTCATTGTATCCTCTTTTATGGGTGGATTTCATAGATTCCAACATATATTTATTAAAATATATACCCAATGTATATTTTAGAATCACCTCTATGCTGTTGTTTTGTATAGAAGTTGTCACTCATTATTGATTATCACATGAAAACCTAAAACTCCAAAATGATGGGCTTTTCATTGAAATGTTATACTAATTTCATCTAACAAATATCATTTTTGTCAGCACTTAAATCTGCCTTGGGCTGGGATTGTGGCTCAGTGGTAGAGCGCTCGCCTAGCACGTGGGCGACCCGGGTTCGATCCTCAGCACCACATACAAATAAAATGTATTGAATAAAATGCATTGTGTACAACTAAAGCAAATAATAAAAAATCTTTAAAAAAAATCTGCCTTACATTATAAAACTTGAATGATAACTGAGTATTATTTACTATTATTGTGTGTTGTGTTTTAAAATGATTGGCATCTATCAATTTCAATTAATATGCATCCATAAGTATGTGCAGATGCTGTTTCAATAGTCAAGTCCTTAATAGTTAAGTTAGTAACTAATTCAACTATTAGTAAGCAACTAACTTTTCAAGTTTCATATGTTTTTGTGAGAATGAACTAATGTATGTAAGATTTTAGAAACAGGTCTTCATCAAATAATTATCACTATTGTTACTATTTTATAAGGAAGAATAGGAATAATAATTCTATTTTTAAAATGACTAAGCATGCCAGTTTTTCCATAAGCAAATTATATCAAAGACAGTCCAATTCAAACATGCTAATATATAGTTTCATGGGCAGAAATAAGTACTCAGCTCCCTGATATAGCATCACTGTACCTTTAGATCAGGGGTTTAAACTATGACCCATTGCTTGTTTTTGTACAGTTTTCAAGCTGAGAATAACTTCTACACTTTTAAATGATCTAAAAAAAAAAAATATATATATATATATATATATATATATATATATATTTTTTTTTTTTTTTTTTTTTTGTGGTACCAGGGATTGAACTCAGGGGCACTCGACCACTGGGCCACATCCCCAGCCCTTTTTTTGTATTTTTATTTAGAGACAGGGTCTCATTGAGTTGCTAAGTGCCTCCCCATTGCCGAGGCTGGCTTTGAACTCGCGATCCTCCTGCCTCAGCCTCCCAAAGTGCTGGGATTACAGGCGTGCGCCACCGCGCCCGGCTAAAAAATATTTTTGACATGTAAAAAATTTATAAAATTCAAAGTTTATGTCTGTAAATAGTTTTATCATAACACGATCACACTCATTTATACATTGCCTATGGCTGCTTTTATAAAACAACAGCAGCTAATTAGTTACATTGGAGACCTTATGGCCTGCAAAGTTAAAATATTTACTCTTTGGATCTTAACAGAAAAGTTTGCTAATAAGATCCAGAGAGTAATTTTTCCCATGCCCCAACCACTACCCCCAGTCCTGATTTCTTACTACATAGCCCCAATTCAACAAGATCATTCTAGCACCCTCACATTGTTCCCCTCTGTCTGGAAATGGGTCACTCTTAGTGCCCAGCATTCCATCTGACAATACATCCTGACTCCCGAGCTCCTGATTCTTTTTTTTTTTGTGGTGCTGGGGATTGAACCCAGAGCCTTGTGCATATGAGGCAAGCACTTTACCAACTGAGCTACATCCCCAGCCCGCTCCTGATTCTTTATCTATCTCCTGATATCTGTGATTTCCCTGGTGGCTCTGACCTCAGCATTTTGTCTTAATTATGACTCACCCTTAATTCTAACACTACATCATCTCCTGCTAATCAGAGAGAAGAGGCCATTAGATTCTATTCAGATGTAAAACCCTACTCCAGCAAGTTAGTCCTACAGGACTCTCCATGGCTTTTTGGAAGAAAACTTATGGAAAATGTAGTGCATTTCCTCGTAGGGTTTATTTTTACACACCCACTATTGATATTGAGCATCTGCTACATACCTAATACTGTACTATATAAGAGGAGGGGCTTAGGAGGTAGGCAGAAAGATGGATTAAAGAAGAGGTAAAGGACAAAGGAGAGTGACAAGATAAATTAAGAAAACAAACCAGATTAGTGATAGGCTGTAAGGCACAAAGTGATATAAATTTAAAAAATAAAAGAACAGGTTATATGAGAATAATTAACAGAGACTTGACTGAGAAGATTGGAACTGAGTTAACTAAATCTAGTTGTCAACATTTAAAAATCGCGACATTTCTCAAAGAAATCTAAATTTCCTTTTTTTTTTTTTTTTTTTTTGAACTATTAAAAGATCTGGCTGACATCACTGTGTCCACATTCCTACATGGCAGTCATCTGAGGAAGCCAAGTTTAGTAATCTCCTTTTCAGGAGATTGGCTCCTTTTTTGATTGGCTATAAGACCCACCCAGTTGGTGTCACTCTACCTTGCCTACTAGGTCTGTGCAAGGACTTAAATTTTCAACTTCAGCCCTCAGAGAAGTAAATAAATTAATATTTGATGCTTAGTATGGTGGGTAATAGGAAACTATTCAATATTTTTAGTACAAGTATAAAAGTGATGTTCCAGGGAGTTTAACTTGCCAGAGTTACATAATTTGGAGTAGGGAAGAGCAAGAGCCTGATTCCAGTGAAACTAATCCAAATTTGGTTATACTAACATAGATGTGAGATAAATTGACCTGGATGAGTGATGCAGTTGCAAGATGGAGAAATGGAGAAAAATGAAAAAAAAAGAGAAGGTCACCATGATAGGGAAAGAAAGATAATGAGGAGTTACTACATTAGAGCTGGAAAGGACCTGAAAGATCACCTGACCTCACACCCTCATTTCATAAGAAATTGGAATCCCTGGGTGGTAGATGCCTGTATTTGAAGTCTCACATATGGTTGATATTGAGGTTAAAGTCAGCACTAGGTTTGCACGGTCTTAGTCTAATATAATTATTATTAAATTCACTGTTTTGAAATTACAACATGCAAGCAAGGGTAAATCCAGTTAGATTTAGTAACACTCACTATCACATAAGCAGTCATTGCCCCATGGTGCTCTCAGCATATAAAGCAGGTGCTGCTCTGCCTGGTGGCCAGTTGTACCAATCACAGAACCAGACACTTGGAGAGAGAAATTTTCTAGGAAAAAAAAATAAAAACTTTTGCATTTTAAACATGATGGTTAAAGTGAAACATGTAATTAGCAATGTCTAGTGGACAGTGGAAAATCTTTGCAAGTAGGCAATTTTATATAAGTTATATGTTTATTGCTGCTATTAACTAATGTCAATTTGTTTAGTAAAAGAAGTCTCTTAGAACAGTTATAACGAAAAAATAGAATTGTCATTATATATTTGTCAAAACCCACTGATTGTATAGCAGAAAGAATAAACCCTAATATAAAGTACAAACTTGGGTTATTAATAATATGTTGATATTAGCTCATCAGTTGTAAATATTGTACCATGTACGCAAGATGTTAATAATAAGGGAGAATTGGGGAAGGATGGAAACTGCACTTTCTGCACAGTTTTTCTGAAAACATAAAGTTACTTAAAATTCAAAGCCTATTAGTTATTTTTTACAAATTATATTGGTGGGACAATCCACCAATAAACTATTGTGAGGCTATGAAATCATATTGACAATTTTCTCCCTAAATGGAGATCCAATGGAAATATATGCTTAAAAAGGCAAAAAAAGTGGAGAGATACTAACCCAGATTTGGCATGAATATTACGTTTTATTTCTGAAAAAAATGGCAATATTTAAAAAATTATTTACAACTAAGTAAAAATGAAAAAAAATCAAGGGGAATTGGTTGAAACTATAGCTTTTTAGCACTTTTTCTGTTGAAATTTGACCTTTTAGTCATGGGCATTATCAGGGAGATAGGGCTTTGTACTTGACAGAGGTTTTGCACTATAACATGAATTATAGCATGCATCTGATTCTATAGTAAAGTATGGCTGGATAATATATGTATAAGCGTTTCTAAAATGAGCTGTATCATCTCCAACCCAAATATTTCAATTCCCTAGGAAATAGACACTGATTTCTTAAGCTATACTGATTATATGGTGGGCCATTTGGGTCATCATGGTCAGAGTAATTAAATCCAGCCAGGTTGAACTAGGTTTAGCATGATAATGTAATCTCATTTTTATGACATCAAAACAAGGAAACTGACTTGTCATTCATGTTTGTTTTCCACTGACACTCCAAAAGTCTCTCCTTTTCTTCCTTCTTCTTTATTAAGCTTTTGAAATAAAGTTGCTGCAGAACCACAAAGAAATAAATGAACACATTTGTAGACACAGGTTTTGTTGTGCCATGGATTTAGAATATTGGAATATTAGAACTTCAAGGATTCGATTTAATTATTTTCTCCCTAAAGGTCTCAACTGGAAAGCTTGTATTCACCTTCTCACACCTCCCTCAGGACAATGGTTGTAATCCAAACTTCATTTTAAATGTAGAGACTGAGGCTCAAATAGATTGGTTGATTTTCTCAGTCTCCTTAATAACAGGTCCTAGACTTGAATTCATTTCTCTTATCCTGTATGGCATCCTCCCTTTCACATAAGATTAGTAGATTGATGAAGTTCTGTGCACCTTTGGCCTTTGTCAATGAAAAGTAAACATGTTAAAATGGGAAGATCTCTACAGCTCTTTACAGATTCTAAGATTTTATTACCTGTTAGTGATTATGTGTAAGTATGTAGGAGTGACTGTGGGGGAAAGAGGTGGGAGTATTTGGCTTAAGTTCTTCTTTCCACTTCCCCTTCAGTATAAAGTAAACAAAGAAACAGTGCATATTTGATCCAGCATGACTTTGAAAATTAATCTGTGCTAGTCCAAAAAGTGACTTCTAGAGTCATCCTAGATAGCACTGTGGGCATCATGAGGCTGTTGGGAAGTCGTGTGCTTTGTAGGTAAACTTTTCTTGACTTTTCACCTTCCATTAACTACTCCTCCGTTAACAAAGTACACACATGGCAGGAATACTGTGTTAAAATTTTACTTGTTTCCATTGCACACAGGTTGTAAGCAGCTGTTAGAACCATCATTCCTACTTCATGAGACTTCTCTTTGTACAAATGGAATGACTTCTTTATAGCTACTTTAGCTTTCCTGGTTAAAATGATAAGATCTCATCATCATTTCTTCCTCATCAGGTCTGGAGAAGTTTTGGGAAGCCTGGTGAATTCCTTTGTACCTGAGTCAACCCTATAACTTATATTCCTCATCATACAAGGGAGAGTCCTTTTCAATATACTTCTAATTTTCAGATAAACAAACTGCCAGTAGCTGAAATGCTGTCCTGTGACCAACAGGCAATTCCTGGCTTCTTGCTCTACTTCTCTGTGTACATCTCTGAATTTTGGATATCAGTGGCACAGTAGGTCACCGTGGGCTGTCATTGCTTTGTAAAGAGGACTTTGTGTACACATACTTTCCTAGTTATTCCTGAGCCAAAGAATATGGCAGAAATTCTTATAAGCAAAAGTATGCCTCAAATACCAAGTATCATAACATTTGTGTAGTGTAACAGGAAATTCAGTATCCTATGGATCAAATAAAGTTAGAGGTAAAGTCCTTGAATATATAGAAACCATGCTTTAAATGGGACCCCCATTCGTTAATGACTAACACTTCTGAAACTGTTTCCTTTACAAATGTAGAAGAGTAGCCCAGAGCTATCGTTCATATCATTAGAAATCAAATTTGCAAAAGTATTACTAATTCTATTTACTCCACAAATGATCAAAAGACATGCAAAAGCACATGCACTTTAAGAGGAAAAAAAGTATTACTTCAAATATACCGTGTGTGTATGTGTGCATTTCAAGATAATAAATACGACTTGCAGGACAGGATACTTGGGAGCTTCAAAAACATCAATTAGTTTTATAGTTAGCAGCATTGCCTTTCTTTGGGGAACACTTTGTATGAGGTAGAATGCTCCCTTGTTCTCACCAGGGCAAACAAAGGGAGACAAGCAGAGACTGAGAGCAATGCTTGTCTGATCTGCCTGAGCTAGGATTCACACCCCCACCCCCACCCCACTGCCTCCTGGATGTCTCTCACTGGTTTGCCTTATTTGCCTTTTCCCTCTTTTACTTTTGCATAAATAGGTAAAATGGTGTCTCTAATCTTCCCACAAACACTGGACAACTAAACTGGATTTTCAAGAACTACCTGACCCCAGTCCTCTGGACCAGATTTTCAGGTTTAGGATCTGAAACTCGAAAAGAAAATAAAGTAAAAAAATCTCAGGACAAGAATGCCTTTTAAATCCTATTCCTCTCTCTTTCTCTTTTTATACCTCTCTTTCAATGGAAGGGGGGAAGTATGAGTAAATAGGGAATTTATTCATTAAAAGAATTATCTGTTCTTTGCCTTTACTATTTGCTAGTTTAACAAATATTCATCAAGTGTATCTATGTATTAGCTAAGTGTACATGTACATATGTATGTGGTGGTTGACAAAATACACAATGTCTTAATGACACTTATACTCTAATAAGTTAGACAATAAATCAAATGAACATTTGTTATGTGAAGAAATAATCATAACTACATAATTTAGATGGGAGGGTCAGGGAAGGCTTCTCTGAGGGAACACACATATGAATATCTGAAAAATATTTGAAGATGATTCTAGATATTCTGGAAAGATTGTTCTCATAAGTCCTATGATAGGAAAATATCTCTGAGCATATCTATATGCCTGCAAAATAAATGTAATGCAAAATTGTAAGCATTTATTTGTAAGTAGAGATATTCATTTTTCCAGCATTAAAACCAATTTCATCCAGGAAACTTGCATTTTCTAGCACTAGGAGAGAAGATCCCAAGTAAAGTGTTTTATTATTTGATGTCAAACGGGCATACTAAAGTGACGAAGTAAGACAAAAGCAATGAGCCAGACATACCTTCCTTTAGATGTGTAAGAAAGAGATTTAATACATCATTATGAATGAAGGAGGGAGTCTGAGTAATATGGTAAATAGACTCAAACCCTTTTTTGATTACACCTTTGTTGTTAATACAAGCAATGTAGAGGGAACACAAAACATAAAAACATGAAGGAGTAATTTTTCTAGACATTTTCTTCCTTACGCTTTAGAACTTTGTTAAAACTTCATGAAATATTATCTACTTCAAAAGAGGTATATACTGGACCCACTCTTAATGAAATTACTAAATTATCAAGCTAACACATTTATAACTTTTTCTCTCAGTTTCATAGTGCTTACTCATACATTAATATCCCACCTGATTTTCAAACCATATCTTTGATGTAGATACTATTATCACCATTTTAAGAATTTAAAAAGTAGTTTAAGGGATGTGCTCACAAAGCATTACTGAATAGGGAAACTGAGCTTCAAATTTAGTCTTCTGATACCAAAGCCTTGGGTCTTGCTGTTGTACCATACTGCCAGTCTTTATTGTGAGTCAGAGATCTCCTGAGGCTTTCCCAACAGCAGTGACAACTAAGATTTCATACAACAAAGTGGTAATTGGACAATCATACCTTCTGCCCTGTCACCTCATGAAGTCCAAGAGATCACAATGTCATCTCATCTTTGTTTTCTCAGAGACTCAAGATCTCACCTTCAGAAGCAGGAAGATAGATAATCTTAGCTTTTAATGTGGTTTTAAGGTATTTTGTGACTAGTACCTACCAAGAAAAACTTGACTCAAGTAAAATCTGATACTTGTAAGAAGCAAAAATTTCTGCCATGCATATCTTTCAGAAAGCAAGATGCAAAAGAAAGAGGATAGAAGCCCCTGAATAAGGGGAGAGCTTCCAAATGATGAGGTTCAGGATATATTTTCCCAAAACATGGCATCTTGGCATTTGAGAAAACAGCAGAATTGAGAAAGTCTCACTTACTTTCTCTTGCCCTTCTCCCCTGAAACAAGCCATTAAAGATTCTCTGACTTCCTTGAAAGTAGGTCATAAGAATTTCATGAGAAAGACTCTCCCTCTATGTGGAGGAAAGGAAAATACTTATCTGTGAAATCACAGAGACACAAAGAAGAAACCAAACAAACAAATCTTGCTAAATTCCCCCCAGTTTATCATCAGTCACATCTCTTCTGTTTAATTATACTTCTATATGACTATCTACTTTCCATCAAGCCTAGCATAAAATATATACATTGCACCTGTTTCTTTGGGTCTTCATTTCCTTATGAAGATTTCTATGGCACATGAAATTTATATTACATAAATGTATACACTTTTCTCTTAATCTGTCTTTTGCTGTAGAGGCCTCAAATGTCAGTCTAACAATAAGTGAGAAATTTGTAATTTTGTTTCCTTGAGTACAAAAGAGGAGAAGAGGGTTGAGCCCTTTTAGAACTAAGAATTCTGTGATTCAAAAGTATATTGGTGGGGAGGGTGCATGGGGGCAGGAAAGATGGTGGAATGAGGTGGACATCATTACCCTAATACATGTAAGACCGCACATAGGTATGACACTACATCGTGTACAGCCAGAGAAATGAAAAGTTGTGCTGCAATTGTGTAGAATGAATCAAAATGCATTTTGCTGTCATATATACCTAATTAAAATAAATTTAAAAAGGAAAAAAAAGAGATTTTTTGCTTTGATTATAGCAATAATAAACAAGTGCTTTATGTTTCAAAACAAAACAAAAAGTATATTGGACTCACCAAATTTAGAAAGAAAAAAGATACCATCTCATTTCAAGATTTTGTTTTTAATTTTATACAGTGCAATGGTTATATAAAAGGGCATATATTTTATTTTAAACATATTAGATGTTGTTTACTATTTAAATGGTTATGTAATTTTAATTCAAAATGCTTTGTTTTCATAATTCTTCACAAGTCTGGGTTCTATGCAATGGGACTTTCCCATGGTACCTTTATGAATTTTTGGTGTTTTAAGGATGTACAGCTAATATTCCCCCACATAAATACATACAGAACTACTGGCCCATCACTAAAGAATATCTATTTTAAGAGAACTAAAACTTAATTATAAAAGGCTTATCAATCAAGTCCTTTCTCTGAGCCCAGCACAAGGAAAATACCTTTTCCAGTGACAACTCTGAAGATAAAGCCTTTTTATTGTTGCTATTTAAAGATCACTATGTGAAATAATACTTGGGCATTGACAAGGCACTACCTTAGTATGGAAGTAAGGGCTTTCTAAAACACTTCCTAAGTAGATTGGCAGCAACAGACTTTCAGGAAATGAATATCACCTTCATTTTTAATCAGAAACAGTGCTATCATTATAAAAGTAAACTATTGTGTCATCTCACATACAATTTTAAGAGTTTTAGCTATGACTGAAGATTAAATTTCTGAGAAATTGCCTTTATTTTCAATCTTAAAAATTAAGGTTTTTTTTTTTTTTTCCAAAAGCAGCTAACAGAGAAAATTAGAGTGCTATATTTGAAGGAAAAGGCTTAAAAATAATAATGTGTTATTTTATGAGCTTCAATTTTTAACAGCTAATTTTTCAAGAAGAGCAGATACAGTCTTTCTACTCTTTTTAACATTTTAGTAATTATAAATCAGCATGATTCAGGATATAGCTTTACTTCAACATTTGACTTAAATGGTTGAATACTTTAAAAATTCAATATAGTATACTGTTCTTTTTAAAGTTGCTCTGAAAAACCTCTTAAAACAGATTCATATTATGCTGCATTTAACATGAATGACAAGTAAAAAAAAGAGTTTGTACTAACCTGACAACTTGTTTATAGTTTTTATAGATGGCTCTTGAACTTTTTGTGAGGATCTAACAAAACTTCTGAAAACCTAAGAAAATCAAACAGTATTTGTGTTGTTTCTGTATAAGTGAACCCTTTTAAATTTGTTCTTGCCTCTTTGTGACAGATGAGGACAAGCAGTAAAATGGTATTACTTCTCGCTACCAGGATGGCCTTTCTTTGCAATTCAATCACCCATTCTGAGGGTATCCTTCCGCTCTCAGAGATTATTTTATCTTCAGTTCTTTTCTTAGGAATAAAAAAGTAAAATGTGGCATGTTCATTTACCTTTATATTGCATCCCAACCGCTAAGAGTTCATGATGAAATATCAGACAGTTGAGCAGAGAGGACTAACTTCTACTACCAGCTGCCATCCAATTTTACATTACTATGATCAGTATTCTTCTGTACTGACTTAATTATTTCAATATTCTACTCTTCTCAGACTTCATCCTTGCTGTACCTATATTCTCATGACATTGTATCTTCTCTTTAAAAAATAATAAAGAACATTTCTTCAACCTCCCGTACCAACTCAGTGTTACATCTCATTCTCTCTTCTCTCTGACCTGTAAAAACGGAGGAAACGTTTCTTGTTATCATTCAAGGACAATCTCTGCACATATTCTGTGGACTCTATTCACTGGCATATTTTGTTCTCAGATTTCAATTGTTTTACAAAAGCAATGTATAATTGGTTCAAAGTTCAAAAATTACAGACAAGAATATCTCTTTTCCATTCCTGGCACCAGTCACTTGTTCTATTCTAGGGACAGTTACACATAAATAAATGTTTACACACATTTTTTTCTTAAGTACTAAAAAAAAAAAAAAAAAAAAAAAAAAAAAAAAAAAAAAACATGCAGTTTACACATTTATTTATCTTGCTTTTCTCATTTAAAATTTATCTCAGAGACAATATTAATTTATGAAGTATTAGTTCATTCTTTTTTAACTGCATTGCATAAACTATGAACTTCCTCTATTTTAACCTGATCTTAATGATGGACATTTAAGTTGTCTTCTAACTTTTACTATAATAAATGATATTGTAGTTACTCAATTTGTACATTATTTTGCATATGCAAAAACATATCGATAGGTTAGTTAGTGGGATTAATTTTGACAGACTTTGTCAAATTATCTGTCGCCATAAAATACATGAGACTAATCATACTCATCCAGCATAAAACCATCACAAAGTTTTTGCCAATCTCATAATATAACTTTAATTAGCACTTCACTTATAAGATTAGCATCTTCAAATATTTAAAAATCATTTGTAATTCCTTTTCTAGGAAACTATCTGTTTATGTTCTTTTTCCATTTTCTTCTAAAAGTTGATTGAAGTTATTTGTAAAAATTAGCTTTGTAATATGTGTTGCAATTTTTTTATCATATCAAAATATTTTAATAGTCAGGTATATTAAAGTTTTATTTTTATGAATTCTGGCTTTTGTGATATACTTAGAATGTCCTTCCCTTCCCCAAAATTATGGAAGCAAATTCTTATGGTATCCTCTACCACTTTTGTGATTTCTGTTTTAAAATTTTCATCATATAGATTTAACACATTTCTGTATATTTTATCATTTTTATTGCTTTTATAAGTGGATCCTGTCTTTTATTAGACTTTCTAACTAATCATTTCAGTATATGAAGTCTACTAACTTCTGTGTATTAATTTTGCTGTTACTGAATTCTGATTTTAATTGATTTTTTAAGTAATCACATGTGTAATTATATAACCTGAAAGTGGTAACAACTTAACCTCTTTCTTTCTCACATTAAACCTCCAAATTCTCTATTTTCTATGTGTGGTATCCCCATTAGACGATGCGCTACTGGGCATTTTTACATTTTAGATTGTCTTCTAACTTCCTAATATCATTAGCTTCTCCCTATTTGCTAAATCCTTCCAATCTCAAAAACTCTCTGGAGATAACACACTGCCCTTCAGCTACTGCTATCTTACTTTTGTTTTTTTTTTTTTTTTTTTTTTTTGCCACAGCCAAATGCCTTGAAAAAGTTATCTATAGTTGTTCTTCTCATATTCTCACCCTCCATTAATTTCAATATAATTTCTGTTATCTTTTACTAGGCAAGTCAGAGGCACTGGCGTATGAATGATGTGGCACTGAAGCCAGTCTCTTTGATGATGGTGATGGGCAGGGAAACTATGCCCCAGAGGTGACAATGGCAGCACTATTAAGAGGTGATGCCTAAAGTACAGTTCAAACCTTCTCCTTGGCAGCTCATGTCTAGTGTCTGCATTAATAGTATCCTTTCTTGATTACTTCTGCAGTGTGATTTTTGGCATTATATCTGGCTATTTTACTCAGATCTCTTGGATCACACCTTCTAGGGATTTAATGAACTACCCAATATCTTTTAAGTTCAGTGTCTACTTATATTAGCCACAGTTGGTTTCTGTTACTTGTTCTTCTGAGATTACCAATGCTCTCATTTCATCATAGTAATCAATCTAATTGATCATTCCTCTTTCTAGAAACATTCTTATTTCTTTTTCTATAAATCATCATATTTTTAATTTTCCCTTTCCTGCTTTGGCAATCCCTAGTCTCTTTTGCTGGCACTGCTTTTTCTTTAATATATCATTTAAATATTCCCATTTCTCAGGACAAAGCTTTATTTTTTCACGATGCATTAAATAATCTCATATACTTAGAGCACATGACTTGAAGTACAATCAATTTGCTGATACTTCTAAATTTATATCACCATTATAGACTTACATTATGAGTTCTCTATCTGTATATAAGCTGTATTTAGCATATTTGCTTGGGTATGTCATATGCAATGCAAATTCAGTATTATGTTATTTGTTCATAAAATTGTTTTATCTTAGTGAATGTTATTACCATCAACCCAGAGCTCATGGTAGACACCTCAAAATCATCCTTGACTTTTCTTAATGTTACCTTCTATTTTCAACCAATGTCTAAGTCCTACCTGTTCCTTTTTAGCTTTGTTTATTTATTTTATTTTTATTACTTTAGAAAAAACTACCATCATTTCTTATTTGAATTTCTGTATTAACTGATTCCTGAATTCAGTTAATTTAATTCTTAGAATTCTTATTCTGGCCAATTAATTCTTTCTATTGTAGTCAGATTGTTCTTTTTAAAAATCAAAATTGATCACAACATTATCATGTCATTTCCATACTGAGAATTCTTTAATGACTTCCTATTACTCTTAGACTGAAGTCCAAAATACTTAATATGACCTATAAGTAGTTCCTTTACCTGGCCCTTTTCTACCTTGCTAGGGTTTGTGGGTTTTATTTTTGTTGTTGTTGTAGATGGACAGCATGCCTTTATTTTGTTTAATTATGTGGTGCTGAAAATTGAACCCAGTGCCTCACACATGCAAGGCAAGCACTCTGCCACTGACTGAGCTACAGCCCCGGCCCCCTTGTTAGGCTTTTATGCCACTCTTCTATTCTGTATTTGTCAGTGTACAATCAGAAAAAAAGAATTGAATAATCATTTCAATGGGTGAGATATAACCTGCAGATGAGGAGCTGCTATCTCCCTTGGACTGGAGCCCACTAACCTCAACTCAGTTAGACATGCTGGAGGCACGTGCCTGTCCCTGCCCCTGTTGGAACTAAATAGGCACCTACCTTTTCTACAGATGTTGCCAAAATTTTCTGTTGACTACTGGAGTCCAGAACCTACTACTACTTCTATTGCTGACATTAGAGCCCACACTAGAAACAGAAAAAAAAAAAAAAAAAAAAAAAAGGGAGGAGGGGCTTAATTTCCCTGTTTTCTAGTGTCCTGCCATTATGGTCCAGTGGCAGAAATGAACACTAAATATGCTGACAAGAGTCTGTAAAATTTTGTTTTCAGGCATCCGGTCACTGTAATTGAGATGAGAACACAGAGAGTCAGGAATGAAACTGAGAGACACATTATTACATTATTCTACTTTTTTTTTCTTTTAGTGCCAGAAATTGAAACCAGGGGTGTTTAACCAATGAGCCACATGCCCAGGTCTTTTTATATTTTATTTAGAGACAGAGTCTCACAGAGTTAGTTGCTTATGGCCTTGCTAATTTGCTGAAGCTGGCTTCAAGCTGCTGGGATTACAGGCATGCAAAATGACGCCCAACCATGATTCCACTTTTAATTATTAAAATTAACCAAACTCTTGGCCTTTGCAGTCAACCCCTGAAGATATGTATGTGCACGCGCAGAGGTTTTATAGGGTTAATACCAATTTATTTTTGGGGTCTTAGCTTAAATAACATTTCATTAGTAAAACTATTTTTGGCCTAACACATTAAGTTGGATCCCTCAACATATACTCTCTGTCACTCTGTCTCTTTCCTCATAACATTAATAAAATTGAAACTAAATAATTAATTACATAATTATTCATTTAATATCTGCCTTCCATGCTAAAGTGAAAAGCCATTGAAGAACATATGTGTCCTATTCATTGTTACATTTCTGCTGAATGGAGCATGGAAGATCTGGAATAAATATTTGTTGAATAAATGAAATGTATCATTATAATAGCATTCCGAAGTGTAGTTTCTTCATTCAAGGACAAAACATCTACTAGTTCTGAAAGTTGTCATTAGACAAAAGGGTCAGTTTCTCAATTATAAATATTGGGTGAAATGACACACTTTCTCTGAGTAAATTGCTCAAAGAATAAATGTCTGGATATTTTTCAAAAATCTAGTATTTTCACATTAATTTAAGTAACCATGGAGAAAGTTATAGAAATAGACAGGAAATGACAAATTTGCAAAGTTAAATAAATGGAATTCTTATATAATATATGAAGGAAAGAATAAAAAAGTCAAAGAAAATTAGCAAAGACTCTAATTGTGAGGTTCTAGCACATCCAGTTATTCAATCATAGAAAATGACAAAATTTTTTGTTTACCTAAATATACCATACATTTTGTTCCAAAATAATAGTTTCAAACACTGAATGACAATAGCCAAGCATTAAAGTATTGATCATGAGAAGTTTGGGAAGCTGGTGGAATACAGGAGATTGGTTTCCTGGCTGCTCTATGGTGTGAGACTAAGAAAGCAGATAGGTAGCTTCTCAGCAGGGTAGGTAAAAAGAAGTAGGGGACATTATTGGGAATTATTACTGGATATTCAAAGCAGATTGGAGACTCAGGAGATTGGATATAATAAAATAAGAAAGTAATCCCCAGTGCAGCTGCTGCCGCCACAGCCAATGCCAGCCAGAGTGATCTCCCTGCAAGCAAAGTGGAGAGATGAGGGAATTCAAGGAACCCAAATTTTCAGGAGGCCTGTGGCATGTTTGGGAACAGAGAGGTCAGTGATCAAAGAGACAGCCAGCTAACCTGCAAAGCATGCAGAGACAGCCAGCTGATCTGCAAAGCATGCCACACTTTATCCTTGTGCAAGAGAGGTGTCACACCTCCCCAGGCTGCCCATAAGACAGAAGAGCCATTTTCCAGCTGTGCCATGGGGTCCAGCAGCTATGGGGGCTGATTCTTAGTAAACCCAAGCTGGGCTCCAAAGTATGAGCCTGGCAAACCCACACTGCAGGACAAAGAAAGTGTTTAAGTGACCAGGAGAGGGTCTCAAAGAGGAGTTTACATGGGAGAACACAGGTCTGGGAGCCTCCCTCCCCCTTGAATCCAATGACTCACAGGACCAGCTGGGAGAGATGTGACCACTGGGGAATTTGAAAAGGCAGGAGCAGGAGTGATTGAGTTTGGAAACTGAACTGGAAAGACCAGGAAACAAAGGGCTCATGGGTGATGAAGGGAGCAAAGAATTGGCTCCTCTGCCACGTGAGCAGAACCCTGGGGTGCAGCCTCCCATCATAGACTGGCAACTGCTGTGTCCTGGATGTGCACTGATTTAAAATCTTCACACTATCACCATTCAACAAAGAACCTGGAGCCTACCTAAGCCTAAACCTCACCTCCAGGAAGTCTTCCTATGGGATCTCCTTTCAAATTCTATCAACCCCATCATGAAGGTGAAACAGACAACACAGTCCAACCCACACCACCTAACACTGCTGAGAAAGGAAGATGAAATATTTCGAACTTCAATGAAAACAATTCTTTAACTTTTCATGAAGAACTTTTCTTTTTTTCTGCTTAATTGTGAGCTTAATTGTCCATGGACACTTATACATATTTGTTTCTTTATTCTCATTTCTAGCATTTTTTGAAGGCAGTTTTTTTCATGGCTCAGGCTTTGAGAGCAAGGATATTTGATTAGTATATTTTGGTTTTGTTTTTTATTTATTTTTAAAAAATTCTTATTATACATACATACACACACATATATATGTATTTCTCTCATATATTTCCCTTAATGCTGTTTTTCTCTTTTCTTCTAACAAACTCTGTTGTCCACCATCTGATTTCTTACTTCTATTCTCTCTCTTCCTCCTTCATAACCATCACATCCTACATCTCCTTGTTTGTCTCCCTGTTCACCATTCAAATTCTAAAACGTTTTGCAAACTTAATGTTTTTACTGTAGGCAATCACTGATCACATCATTTCTGTTCATTGTGACAATTAATATTGTAGATATCATAACAGGAAATATTTGATTTCATTCTGTATACCACTTGCATTGGTTGCTGTAATTATTTTTTCCCTCTAAACTATGAAATACTGGAAACCTTCAGGGACACTATAAGTCCATAGATCCATACTGCTAGATGGGTACACACACAAACAACATGAAAAAAAGCAAGGGAAAAACTGCCTTAACCAAACCAATAAACTTCAATAACAGAATTCATCAACACCATAGTGGAATAAACATCAGATAAGCAGTTAAGGATGTACATAGTTAAACTGATCTATGAGGGAAGGGATGACAGAAAGAGTGAAATCAGAGAGAAAATACAGGAAGTGAAAGATCACTTCAGTAAAGAGAGATTCTGAAAAAAAAAATCAAGTGGAAATCCTTGAAATGAAGGAATCAATAAACCAAATTAAAATTTTTATGGAAATTATCAACAGCAAACTAGAACACTTGGAAAGTAGAGTTTCAGGCAAGAAAGACAAAATATATACTTTTTTCCCCTGAAGGATTGAACCTTGATGCACTTAACCACTGAGCCACAATGCAACCCATTTTATTTTATATTTTGAGACAGGGTCTCACTAAGTTCCTTAGGGCCTCACTAAATGGCTGAGGCTGGCTTTGAACATTCGATCTTCCTACCTCACCTGCCTGAGCACTGGGATTATGAAGGAGCCCCAATTAGGGAGATGGCTATTGCGGTCAGCTGGAAGCCATAAGTTCCACCTGATAATAAGCATGTATGTGACGCACCTGTAAATGCACGTGAGGCACCCGCAAAGCTAAAGGTATATAACTGGGTGAAAGCGGTCGGAGTCAGGAGAAGAATGAATTCATTCAGTCAGTCATGCAGTCGCTCAGTCGGAAGAAGAGTTCAGGTCGGAGAAGAAGAAAAGAATCAGAGCGGCCAGAACGTAGGCAGAGCGGTTACAGAAGAGAAACCAGATAGAAGAAGTAATTCCTGGTCAGAGTCAGGCCGAGGCTCCCGAGGAAGAAAGAAGAAAGAAGAAAGAAGCTCTAAAAGCTAAGCTCTCTTTCTCTCTAAAGAAGAAATCTCTCTCTTTCAAGCTCTCTCTCTTTCTCTCTAAGCTCTAAGAAGAAGAAGAAGAAAAAGCTATCTCTAATCTTTCTCTCTAAGCTCTTTCTAAGAAGAAGAAAAATCTTTCTTTCTCTCTCTAAGCTCTCTCTAAGAAAGTAGAAGTAAAATTAGTAATAGCTTTACTCTGCCTCCGAGAGTTTTCCTCCCGCGGCATTGTGGCTGGCCACGACAGGCAGCTTACAGGATTACAGGCGAGCACCACCAAACCTGGTTAAAATATGTAGTTGAAAATAAAGTTGAACATGGGGAAAAGATGTTAAGAGACCATGAACAGAACTCCTAAGAACTATGAGATAACATGAAAAGACCAAATATAAGATTTATTGGGACACATGAGGTTCAGAGATACAAATCAAAGGAATGTACAAATTTTTCAGTGAAATAATATCTGAAAAATTCCCAAACCTTAAGAATGAGATGGAAAATCAAATACAGGAGGCTCACAGCACCCCAAATATATAAAATTACAGTAGGCCCACACCAAAGCATATTATTATGAAAATACCTAATATACATAATAAGGATTGAATTTCAAAGATTGCTACAGAAAAAGGACAGGTCACATTCAAAGGGAAACCAATATGGATCTCTGCTGATTCCTCAACCCAGACCCTGAAAGCTAGGAGATCTTAGAACAATATATACCAAGCTCTGAAATAAAATGGTTGCCAACCAAAAATACAATACACAGCAAAATTAAGCTTCAGAATTAACAAAGAAATAAAAACCTTTCATGAGAAAAAAAGGTTAAAAGAATTCACATTAGAAAGCCTGCACTAAGAAACATGCTTAATAAAATATTCCATGAGGAAGAAATGAAAAATAGAAGTAAAAACCAGAAGAGGAAGGAACTACACTAGAAAAATAGTTAATCATAGTTAATCAAAGGAGAAACTAATTCAAATTAAAAATGAGAAATTAATCAAAATGATAGGAAATAAAAATAATTTCTCAATAATAACAATGAACAGAAATGGCCTAATTTCATCAATCAAAAGACACAGACTGGCAGATTGAATTAACAAACAAGATACAACAATATTCTATCTCTAAGAGACTCACCTCTTAGGCAAAGACATCCTCAGACTGAAGGTAAAAGGACAGGGAAAAACATTCACATGGATCTCATAAACAAGCAGCAGTTGCTATCCTTATATCAGATAATTTAGACTTCAAGCCAAAGTTAATCAGAAGGAACAAAGAAAGCCATTTCATTCTGCTTAAGGGACTTTTACATCAACACAATTGTAAATATTTATGCCCCAAACAATGGTGCATACATATACATCAAAAGACCCTTCTCAATTTCAAGAATCAAACAGGTCACAACAGAATAATAATAGGTGATTTTAACATGCTTGTCTCATGACTGGATACATCTTCAAAACAGTAACAAAATAAAAATAATAATAGAACCTAACAGACATACATGGAATATATCATCCAGCAATGACTGAATACACTTTCTTTTCAGAAGCATACATATCCTTTTCTAAAATAGACCATATCTTAGGCCACAAAGCAACTCTTAACAAATACACAAAAAAAAAAAAAAAAAAAAAAAAAAAAAGAGAGAGAGAGACAGAGAGAGAGAGAGAGAGAGAGAGAGAGAGAGAGAATACCTTGCATTTTATTAGATCATAATGGAATGAAATTAGAAATCAATGATAAAATAAAACATAGAAGCTACTCCAACACATGGAGACTAAATAATATGCTATTGAATGACCAATGGATAGCAGAAAAAAATTAGGGGTGAAATAAATAATTACTTAGAGGTAGATGAGAATAGTGATATAACATATCAAAATTTCTGGGACACTCTGAAGGTGGTTCTAAAAGGAAAGTTCATTGCATTGAGGTCCTTCATTGGAAGTCACCAAATAAACAATGTAACATTACATCTCTAGGCCCTAGGAAAAGAGGAACAAATCAACACAAACAGCAGTAGAATACAGGAAATAATTACAATCAGAACTGAAATCAATGAAATTAAAACAAAAAAACAAAAACAATTAAAAATCAACAAAACAAAAAGATGTTTATTTTAAATAAATAAATAAAGTCAGTGAACCCTTACCCAAGCTAACCAAGAGAAAGAGGGGAAAGACACAGATTACTAAAACTTCATGATGAAAAAAGAACTATCACCAGGCACACCACTGAAATACAGAGGGTAATCAGAAAGCATTTTGAAAATTTAAACTCTAATAAAATAGGAAATCTTGAAGACATTGACAAATTTCTAGAGACATACGACCTGCCCAAATTGAATCAGGAGGATATAGAAAATTTAAACACCTGAGCACAGTAGTGCACTCCTATAATCCCAGCATCTAGGGTGGCTGAGGCAGGAGAATCACGAGTTCAAAGCCAGCCTCACCAATGGCAAGGCAATAAGCAATTCAGTGAAACCCTGTCTCTAAATAAAATAAAAAATAGGGCTGGGGGTGTGGCTCAGTGGTTGATTGCCCCTGAGTTCAATACCTGGTACCAAAAAAAAAAAAAAAAAAAAAAAAAAAAAAAAAAAAAAAATTAAACAGATCAATTTCAAATAATGAAATTGAAGATGCCATCAAGAGCATACCAACATAGAAAAGCCCAAGACTAGATGGATTCTCAGTGGAGTTCTACAGATCTCCAAAGAAGACTTAACACCAATCCTCCTCAATTTATTCAGTGAAATGTAAAAGGAGGGAACCCTTCCAAATTCACTCTATGAAGCTATTATCACCCTGATATTAAAACCAGACAAAGAAACAAGAAGGAAATAAAACTTCAGACCAATATTCCTGATGAACATATATGTGAAAAATTCTTAATAAAATACCGGCAAATCACATACAACAACACATTAAAAAGATAGTGCACCATGATTGAGTTGGTTTCAACCTAGAGATTCAAGGTTGGTTCAACATATGGAAATCAGTAAACATAATTCACCACATCAATAACTTAAAGACAAGAATCACATGATTATCTCAGTAGAGGCAGAAAGAGCATTTGAGAAAATACAGCATTCATTCATGTATAAAACACTAGAAAAACTAGGGATAGTAGGAACATATCTCAACATTGAAAATATGTATATATTAAATCCAAGCCAACATCATTCTAAATTGGGAAAAATTGAAAGCATTCCCTCTAATAACTCAAACAAGACAGGGATGCTCTCTTCCACCACTTCTATTCAAGATAGTCCTTGAAACCCTAGCCAGAGTATTTAGGAAAAGAATGAAATTAAAAAAAAAAAAAAAAATAGAAGAGCTCAAACTTATCCCTATTTGCTGACAATATGATTGGATATTTAAAACACCCAAAAAGTTCCACCAGAAACTTTAGGAACTCATAAACAAATTCACCAAGGAAGCAGGATATAAAATTAACACTCATAAATCAATTGTGTTCCTATACACCAATAATGAATCAGTTTTAAAAGAGAAATTAGGAAAACTAGCCCTTTCACAATAGCCTCAAAAAACTTTTGGTGGAGGAATCAATCTAACAAAAGCAGTGAAAAACCTCTACAATGGAAATCACACAATATGAAAGAAAGAAATTGAAGAAGACCTTCGAAGAGGGAATGATCTCCCATGTTCTCAGATAGGTACAATTAATATTATCAAGATGGCCATACTGGGACTTGGGTTTTAGCTCAGTGGTAGAGTGCTTGCCTAACAAATGTGAGGCCCTGGGTTCAATCTTCAGCACCACATACAAATAAATAAATAAAATAATGGTATCATGTCCATCTACAACTAAAAATAAAGAAAAAAAAATTTTTAAAAAGATGGCCATACTACCAGAAGCACTAATCAGATTTATTTCAGTTCCTATTAAAATTCCAATGACATCTATTTTAGTCAGCTATTTTGCTGCTGTGACCAAAGGACTCAAACTTTAGTCACAACTATAGAGGAGGAAAGTTTATTTGAGGGCTCATGGCTTCAGAGTTCTTAGTCCATAGAGGGCTGGCTCTATTCCTTGGGGCTCCATTGAGGCTGAACATCATGGCAGGAGAGTGTGGCAGAGGGAAGCAGTCACATTGTGATCAGAAAGCAGAGAGAGAGGTCTTCACTTGCGAGATACATATATATACCCCAAAGCCATGCTCCAAATCCCACCTCATCCAGCCATACCCTGCCACTTCAATTACCACTCAGTTAATCCCTATCAGAAGATTAATTCAATGATGGAGTTAAAACTCTTACATCCCCATAATTTCTCCTCTGACTTCTTGCATTGTCTCACACACAAGCTTTTGAGGGACACCTCACATCCAAACCATAACAACATCCTTCATAGAAATAGAAAAAGCAGTCATGAAATTCATTTGGAAAGACAAAAGGCCCACAATAGCCAAATCAATCCTTAGAAAAGTAAAGAAGACAGCATCATAATACCTTAAGTTATAGTACAGACATATAGTAATAAAAATGGCATAGTATTGGCATAAAAACAAACATGAAGACCAATGGAACAGAATAGAAGACACAGCGACAAACCCACATAAATACATTTATCTCATAATAGACAAAGATGCCACAAACATACATTGGAGAAAAGATAGCCTCTTCAACAAATGGTGCTATGAAAACTGGAAATCTATATGTAGCAGAATGAAATTGAATCCCTATCTCTCACCCTCCATAAGACTCAACTAGAAGTGGATCAAGGACCTAAGTATTAGACTAGAGAGCCTGCAACTATTAGAAGAAAATGTAGGACCAACTCTACATCATGTACTCTTAGGAACTGACTTCCTCAACAAGATGCCTAAGGCACAAGAAGTAAAATCAAGATCAATAAATGGGATTTTATCAAACAATCTTCTTCACCACCAAAAACAAAACAAAACAAAACAAAACAAACCAAGAGCATAAAGAGACTGCCTACAGAATGGGAGAAAATCTTTGTCAACTGTACCTAAGAGCATCAATCTCCAGATAAATAAATCAAAAAACTTAACAACAAAACAAACAAATATCCCCCATGCAAACAACAACAACAACAACAACAAATAACCCAATCAATAAACAGGAAAGAAAATGAACAGGCACTTTACGGAATAAGAAATACAAATGGTCAAGAAATATATGAAATAATTTTCAACATCTCTAGCAACTAGAGAAATGCAAATTAAAACTACACTGAGATTTCAACTGACTTCAGGCAGACTGGCAACAATTAAAAATACAAGCAACAATAAATGTTGTTGAGGATGTGGGGAAAATGGTACACTTATACATTGCTGGTGTGCCTGAAAATTGATGCAACCACTCTGGAAAGCAGTATGGAGATTACTCAAAAACTAGAAATTGAACTCCCATTTGACCCAGTTATACCACTCCTCAGCATATATCCAAAGGACTTAATTTCAGCATATTACTTAACACAATCATACTAGTGACACAACCACATCAAGTTTACAGAAGCTCAATTCACAATAGCTAAGCTATGGAACCAACCTAGGTATGCTTCAATATGTGATTAAATAAAGAAAATGTGGCCTACATATACAATGGAATATTACTCAGCCAGAAAAAGTGAATGACTTCATAAATTGGCCAGTAAGTGGATGGATTTGGAGATTATTATGCTAAGTGAAAAAAAGCCAATCACAAAAGTCAAAGGTGGAATGTTCTTTCTGATATGTGGATGCTAACACACAACAAAGTGGAGAAGGTGGGGAGGATAGAAGTTAATTGGATTAGAAAAAGGGGAACGAAGGAAATGGAGTGGGTACAGGAATAGGAAAGACAGTGGAATTAATCAGACATAACTTTCTTATGTTTATATATTAATATACCACAGAGAAAATCCACATCATGTACGACCACAAGAATGGGATTCTAATTAGAATAAGTTATACTCCATGTATGTATACATACACTATACGGTCATGTATTTCTAAAAAGAATTTAAAAAAATATTTCCTAAGAAAAAAATATTTGATCATGAAAGGAATAGAACTCATTTCCTTGACCAGCTAACTGGTAGCTCCCCAATCTGTTATTTTTGAAGCTGGGTTCCTGAGTCTGAAATTAGATTTTAAGAATTCTAATACTCAAAGTATTTGATCTATTTTTAAAAGATAAGTTGTATCTCTGATCTTCCACACTCAGCTGTGAAAATATAACTATTGCTTTTGACTTGGGGAGTTGAGGAAGGTTGAGGATGAGTTTACTGTCATTGGTATTTTAAGTCATTGTTGAGAGGAAAGGGTAACAAGTTAAATTAGAAGAAGGTGATTGATGTACTTCATCTAGAAGGGATTCCACTTTTTTTTTTTTTTCAGGGAAATTGGAAGCTATGTTAGCCAGTAAGAGTGCATGGTGAAGGAAGAGGATGGAGGCTTGAGGAGAACGGGGAAATTTTGGAGCAGTTGTTGTAAAGGCTTCAATAAGGATAACTATAAGGATTGTTGTGTATCTTTGGGAACCTGAGGGTAAGTTTGATACCATGAAATTTCAGGAATTATAGCTGGCATCCTGTTGAGATTTTATCAAGCAACTTTAGATCTGTGGCAGGAATGCTGAATGTCATTAGTAAGAGTTTGCAAAGCAGATGAGGGCGTGATAAGTGCATTACTGAAATTTTACCATGAAGTTCATTCTGGATAGGAAGACAGAAAAGCCAGAACAGGAATAATGATTTGGAGATGTGTCAGAGGACAAAACGTGTAAGACAAAGAATTCAATGGTGATGATAATATAGGAAAACAGGAGCTAGAAAAAGTTAGATTATTAGACAAAGTTCTTAAATGAGACATTTTCAACGAGACCAAAGGTTCACAGGAGGTATAAGAGTATTGAAGTATTAAAATCAAATTTGTCAAATAGAAACAGAATGAATAAGTGTATAAATGAATAAGTGTATAATGAATAAGTGTATTAGTGCAAATAGGGGTCTAGGTGTAAGGTTCAAAGTGTAAGGTTCAAAAAGGAGGGATTGTTGAATGATGGCTATAGAACAATGGTCCAGAAGGAGATATGCACAGCCCCATTCCAGGCAACATGGGTTTAAGGAAGTGAAAAAAGCACAAGCTCTTTCAGAAAATGTTGCAAAGGATCTTATATTTTAGAAGGCAAATTCACGTGTCATCTAGTTTGAGAAGGAAGAGATGTTAAAGACCAATGTATAGGGTTGTTTACTCATGGTGGAACAGGGGTCTTAAAGAGTCTCTTGAAGAAAAAGAAACTGATCAGGAATGGAGTGGGCCTAGGGTGGTGTTGAGGAAAGCTAGATAAGGTGATTAGAAATAAGTTTGGGTTTTCTGCTAGGGTCCTTGAGTGTTGGTCAAAGACATTAAGATAAGGGGGCTGGGACGTTAGTTTTCTACCACTGCTCTACAATTACCTCAGGAACAATGGCTTAAAACAACAAATTGTAAGCTGCCTGTCGTGGCCAGCCACAAACCGCCGCGGGAGAAAAACTCGGAGGCAGAGTGAAGATACTACTACTTTTACTTCTACTTTCTTAGAGAGAGCTTAGAGAGAGAAAGAAAGATTTTTCTTCTTCTTAGAAAGAGCTTAGAGAGAAAGATTAGAGATAGCTTTTTCTTCTTCTTCTTCTTAGAGCTTAGAGAGAAAGAGAGAGAGTTTGAAAGAGAGAGATTTCTTCTTTAGAGAGAGAGAGAGAGCTTAGCTTTTAGAGCTTCTTTCTTCTTTGTTCTTTCTTCTTTCTTCCTCGGGAGCCTCGGCCTGACTCTGACCAGGAATTACTTCTTCTATCTGGTTTCTCTTCTGTAACCGCTCTGCCTACGTTCTGGCCGCTCTGATTCTTTTCTTCTTCTCCAACCCGAACTCTTCTTCTGACCGAGCGACTGCATGACTGACTGAATGAATTCATTCTTCTCCTCCTCCGACCGCTTTCACCCCGTTATATACCTTTAGCTTTGCGGGTGCCTCACGTGCACTTACAGGTGCGTCACATACATACTTATTATCAGGTGGAACTTATGGCTTCCAGCTGACCGCAATAGCCCTTCCTAATTGGGGCCCCTTCAACAAATTAATTATCTCCTAGTTCTACAGGTTGAGTCTGACACAATTTATTATCTCTGAACTACATACAATATTCAGCTTACTCTGGAAATAGATTTTGTTTTAGAATACTAAAAGTCTCCTGAATTCACTTTCTCATTTACATCCAATTTCCCCCTTTTATTCCATTTACAAATGAAGTTTCAGACTTTCTTACATTCTGCTCCTTACAATTTATAATTCCTGGTTATAATTCTCTACACAAAACTATCTCCTGGCAATCCATTTGTCTTTACCTTTGCACTCTGACTTTTCAATAAATCTAATCTTGTCATTTATCTGCTCAAAATTATTCAACTGTTCTCACAATCTATCAGATAAAATCAAAGCTTCTCTACCAGGTTTGAAAAAAATCCCAGACTACTCATTTAACTTCACTTTCACCTTTTCCCATAACGACTCTTCGCATGCAACCCTTTGGCAGCACAGAAATGCTTGTGTTTTCCTGAACATATCATGCTGTGTCATGCTTCTGCAACCTTCCATCTGTCATTTCTCTATTCCCTTGCTACTTTTCTCCAAATGGTATGGCAAACATCTAGTCATTCTTTTTTTTTTTTTTTTGGGGGGGGTGTACAAGGGATTGAAGGGGCACTTGACCATTGAGCCACTTCCCCATCCCTATTTTGTATTTTATTTAGAGACAGGGTCTCACTGGTTTGCTTAGCTCCTTGCCTTGGCTGAGGCTGGCTTTGAAATCACAATCCTCCAGCCTCAGCCTCTCAAGCTGCTGGGATTACAGGTGTGCACCACTGCACCTGGCTCTAGTCATTCTTTAAGATTTTTCACATGTCTCTTCTGTGAGGGCTTCCCAGTCTTTTTTAGGCAAACCTTGGACATTTTCTCTGTTAGCTCCTCTACTGTGCATTCTTCAGTGTTTGCAAGAATATTGTTATTAGTATATGGAGTCAGGACTTGGGGTTTTCTGTTCCCAGCACCTACACAAAATCCAGAATGTAGTCATTTAACCATCTTTGTTAAATTAACCTACCACAATGCTGTAGAATACCTCTTCTTTCAGCCTGAATATCACTTTTTCAAGCTATAGTCTTTGGAACCCTAGCACCCCTACAAAAGAGCTATATATTATAATTAGAGGTAGGTTTTAGATAATTATATAAAATGTATTTATTTTCTTGTTGATTTGGAGTGAAATCCAATTCTTCTTTTTCCAAATAATCCTCTTGGCTTTTAGTTTCATAATGATTGTTAAGTATTGTCGAGGTCTATAAAGGAATTAAATCACCTAAACCATCTAAAATGAAAAATTTATATTTATTTTTTTACCATGACCTAAATGATGAACATCAACAAAAACAAAGAAAAACAAAGCATATATATGACTACAACATCAACTTAATTACCTCCATTTGTTTTTCACCCAACTCTGCTTACTGTGAATTAGTGCCAAGGAAACATAAAGTTTTATTCATTTACCTTATTGCTTTTGCTTACATTTATTGTTGGAATGGTACTGCGATTTTAATTTTACACAGTTTGATGTAGATAAAAATAACTGTTGTAAGGAAAATTTTTAGGAAAGAATCACTAAAAAGCAGAGTATCAATAAAGGTTCATTGAGGAATACAGACACCATATTGTGTATCTGAAGTAATTTATTATAGAGAAATGTTACCTGGGTTTGGAGGGAATCTCCAGATCAAAAAGTGTAACTTTGAGGTGATGCAAAGATATGATATTATGTGCTGGAAAGAATGATGTTACCACGTTTGCAGCTGGGGGAACAAAAGGAAAAGGTTGGATTATTAGAATTTAGAAGCTTGGAGGAGAGACCTTGCTGAGCTTAGAATTGGACCTATGAAAAATGGGGGAACTCTTGAGTTTGATGGGGCTGATACCATTTAGGGGTTATGATGAGCTTTTTTTTAGTATGTAAAGGAAGTGAGAGTTTGGAAGCAACTGGTGACAGACAGGCTATTATTGCTGTGGTGATGCTGATAGGAACAAGAAGCAAATGGAAAGGAGCTAGTCCTGTCTCCCATATTCCTGCCTTCACTCTCTCTACAGTGACCTCTACTGATAGAACATTTCAGACAGCCAACTGGCAAAGGAGAACTGCATAGTCCCAGCCCTAGAATTACAAAGCAAAATGCAGAACTATGAATATGGAATGGAGAAGCAATAGTTTAAAATGCAGCACTAACGGCAATTAAATCAGTCTTAAGCAATGGTCAGTGTAACCATTTTCTAGCTTTAAAAAGTTCCACATGATTAATCATAAACTCAGGATATTAAACATTAATATACTTCTATTGAGGTTGTTTGCCATTAGACATGCACTTGAGTATGCTGTCACTATAGTTATCATTTGATCATTCAATCTGGAATCTATGTAGCAATATTCTAGGTGCTTGGGTTTTAGCAGTGAAAAGCAAAAAAAAAACAGATTCCTGCAGTGCTCTTTCACTCTAGTAAAGGAAAAAAAAAAAAAAAAAACACATAATATATACATGTCAGATAGTAAAATGTAATGGAGAAAATAAAGTTAAGGGGATAGAGATGGGGGTGGTGGCAGCTCTTTCATATGGAGTGGTCTTAGAGAGCCTCAGCAAGAAAGTGAACTTGAGCAAGGACTAAAAAGAAAATCTGAGGGAGAAAGCAGTAGAACTACATGGGTGAAGATCTTTTCAGTAGGAAAAGCATTGCATTTGATGGATATGAGATTGATGAAAATTTTGCCAAGTGTTGGACTTTTTGTGGGATTGCAGATTGCTTTTTAAGTATTTGCCTAATCCTCTTCTAGAATCCTGTGAATCTAGGTAGGTAACATCAGATTTTTATTAAATATGGTACCAAGGTGAAACATTCTACAAAGCATTGTTCGTCTTTTCCATCAAGGTAAACACTATGCTTCTTCACACAGCAGGTTATAAAAGATATGCTTACAGTAAGGAGAAATGGCTGAAGTATGTAATGTCCTACCTAAACTATAAGATACTTTCATTCAATCCTTTATGAAATTCTAATGATAGTCTCAAACTTTTAATTCAGATGATTTTCATAAATGCAAAATGCTCACCACTTTACATAATTATTTCTTTGTTAATATGAAAACCTTTATTTTTTAAAGAGTTAATGAACCTTGATAATTGGCAGTCTTTGAGGAAGAAAGTGGGATGGACACCATCAGTACTTTTAACCCAAAACAGTGAAATCATTGCTGACATTGAGATCAGTTGGCTTTTTGTTCAGATATTATATTTCTGAAAAGTAAATATGTGCATTTACTTTTTAATGTCAGAAATATTAATAAATTAGCTATAATCATTCTTTTAGTTTGTTACATGAATAAATATGAACTTATCTATAAAGTTAGAAAGTTAAAAATGGTATAAAATACAAGAATACTGTTAAAGGTTTAAAAAAATCAACAGTAATTCTTGTCCTTGGAAAAATGGGTTTTACTTTGCTTGTACCCAGCCATGATTTCCAACAGGAAAGCTTGAGGTGGGTATGTCTAAGCTTATTTTATCTGATGAGAATGTAATTTAAGACTGGACATGTTTTAGGAGGTAGAAATTTGAATTGCCTTAGTAAATTTGTTTTTAACTTAAAGAGGAATATTAAGTGGTCAGTGGTGCATATTGGAAGGTAAGAACATGGTTCTGGCTGGAAAAACCACTGCTTATGGCTGGCAGTGTTTGCACAGCACTTAACCTCTGTGCCCAGGTTCCTCCAGCTGTCAAGTAGGGATAATAGTAATTGGTACCTTCCCTGGGAAGGGAGCATGTGCTTTGCCATCTCTGGTTGAAGATGATATATCAACAAAAGTTATTATCATTAGAACATAATGCACGTATGCACATAATACACCGGCATGGTGCTATTTTAGTACTTATATAACATCTATAAATGCTTTTGATCCATACTCTTTTTACTGTAGGTGAGAGAATATAATCATAGCATGCCATTATTTAATTTCTCCAAACATATAGGAAATATATATATATATATATATATATATATATATATTTTAAGCTCCATATCATCTTTTTGAGAAGCACGAAACCTGTTAACTCCTCATGGTCTCTGTAGCAAATTGCATGGATAGATACGATATTAAGCCTTTGGCACATTTTAAAAATGTTTACTGAATTAGTTTTCCTGAAGTCTAGAACCATCAGGGAAAAGCTGGGGGAATTAAATTGGCTAGTGATATTAAAATTTTGGTTGCTTAACATTGAACTGCGTCTCAACAACGTATTACAGTGCTATATAAACAGATAATTAGCTAGTCCTTGCTCAGTGGGCTCTTTCTAAATTTAGCAGTAAAATTAGGTTTAGGTGTGTGAAAATAGGAAGACATTTTCTCAAGGGAAACTAGTGTCAGCAGAGCTGAGGAATGTCACAATAGCTACATTCCGTCAATTATGAACATCATCAGGGGATCTCCCTATGCTATGCAGGACAAGGTTTATTCATAAGTGCATCCTGAGGATAGGTGATGCAAAGCATTGGCTGCAGGAAACAGGCTTACAGGAGATGACAGTGGCTGGCAGAAAAAGGGAGGGAGAGAGTAGAGTAAAGGGGTGGAGGAAAAAAGAGGTACAAGACCAAGCGCTGGGAGACTGGATGGGAGGCGGAAGTAAAGAAAATGAGTGGCGGGCAGGGTGTAGAATGATGTGTGTCCTCTGAGGTGAGTAAAACATTGTAAGCCAGTGGGCGAAATGTGTGTGTGTGTGGGGGGGGGGGGGACCCTAGTGATTGAAAGCAAAGGACGACGTGGTCTTGGCCGAAGGCAAGCTTTAGTTTAGCTGCGACAGGCTCATCTTTGGGTGGCTGATTATTGTTTGTCTGATTGGAGCACATTTGTGACTATCTGGTTGAGATGGCAGGACCTACATAAGATGAATGGTGAAGGCCTTAGGACTGGTACCCTTGGCCTCTCCCAACTCCACCCCTGTGAACAGTCCAAACTTAATCCTTTCCTCCTCCACAGAACAGCGAGTGTCTGGGGTTTCAAGGTCAAGGTACCCCGGCAGTGAGTGGCGGGTAGATGAGAAGAGCAGGGCGGAGAGCCATCTGGGCTGAGGGAGGGTCTTGGTGGACTACACGGGCTCACCTACGGGCAAATGTGTAATACTTCCCGAGGTCGCTTTTCTGCGATTAGTTCAAAGAAAAAAAAAACAAACAAAAAAAGATTACACGTGCGAACATGCAAATGACCTAAGAACACCACCATCGCCCTCGAAACCCTCCGATGGGGAATATCCACGGCCTCCTGTTGCCAATCGCCTGGCGCGGAAAGTGGACACGCCGGCAGCCCAAGAGAATCAAGAGTGAGAAAGCAAACCTTTTAGGGTCCCTCCTCTCGCCAGCTCCGCTGACCCTTTCACCAAGCCACCCTCCCAGAGAAAGGCGCAAGAAAAACGCCTGTGCAAATGTGCCACAGCGAGCGGGCGGCGGGGGGGTGTGGGGGGAGAGGTGGGGAGTGGAGCTAGAAAGAAGGGAGAGATTCGGAGAGCACAGCTGTCCCGGGGAGCAGGAAGAAGGAGAAAGTCTCTTCTTTCAGTCCCTAGCGCCCCGGCAAGGAGGGAGGCGACTAGTCTAGCAGGCTGCGTCCAGCTTCCCGGACAGGAACCTTTAGCCTGGGCAACGGAAGGGCAGCCTCATCCCCTTATTCCTCGCCACCCGCTCCACAACCCAGGTCCCCACCAGAGGGAGAACGCTGCCCTTGAGAGGCGAGCTGGGTGCGCGATTGTCCCGCCGCACTCCGCCTTCGTCTGCGCCGGGGCCGCCGTGGACCCGCGAGGGGCGGAGTGGGCGATACCATTGGAAAGGCTGAGAATGGGGGGGGGGGGGAAACGAGGCAGGAACGAGGGGCGGGGCCGGCTAACCTATTCCAGATTTTCTTGTCCTTTTTAAAGCTCTGCTTTGGGAGAAACCCCGTTATCAAAGTGGATGAGGAGTTTTTTTTTTTTTTTTTCTTTTGAAGGGGGAGGAGCGTGTGTAGGAGGGCGGGGTGGGAGGAGGCGGCACGCACCCCGGGATCAGACGGAAGCCGGAGTTGTGGGGAGGGCGGGCGAGTCCGGGTGCCGGCTTTGAGGGTCGGCTTGCTCTCCCCCTCCCGCGAGGGCGGGGTGGTGCGTTCCGAGTTCCCAGGAGTTCGAGGCGGGCGGGTGCCGGGGGGAGGGGAGTGGCGGCGGCGGCGGCGGCGGCGGGCGGCTCCCGCTTCTGCCTCAGCAGTGGCGTCGGCGACGGCGGAGTCGAGGCACCCGCGAGCGCTCGGCTGAGTGTCAGCCGGCGGCGACGGCGCTAGAGCTGGGAGTTAAGGACACGCGCGCCGGACCTTCCGCCGCGGCCGCTGCTGCCGCCACCCAGAGCCTGAGGCGCCGGGGCCCGGGGAGCCGGGGGGCCGGCGGGAGAGCGGGCCGGGGGGAGGGTGGGGTATGGCGCGGACCCCGGGGCCGGCCCCGCTGTGTCCCGGAGGCGGCAAAGCACAACTTTCCTCCGCTTCTCCCCCCGGGGCCGGGTTCCTGCTGCCGCCCCCGACGCCACCGCCGCTGCTGCTGCTGCTCTTCCCGCTGCTGCTCTTCTCCCGGCTCTGCGGTAGGTGAACGGCGGTCGGCGCGGGCTGAGGGAGGCGCGACCGAGGGTCCCGGCGCGGCGGCCTGGCCCTCGCGGTCCGCTTTCCGGGGCGGCCAGGCGGTTATGTTTGGCGGTTGGCTGCGCGAGCGGGTGCCGCGGACTTTGGCTGGAAACTTTTCGCCGCGCCCCGGGCGAGGCCCGGAAAGGGCCGGGCGGACGATTGCGGCGCCGTCCGTCCTAGCAGCCGCGCGGGTCTCAGTGTTGATGACCGGGGTCCGCGACGGTGCTAGGTGCGCGGAGCTGTGGGGACCTTTACTTCCCAGCTCTTTGGCGAAGCCAGCGGAGAGCGCGGACTCCTGGGCTGGGGCTAAGATGCTGGGATGCACATTTTACCGCCTCCTTTTTTTTTTTTTTTTTTTTCCTTCTTTCCCCTGGTGAAACTTGAGCTGTGATCCCAGAAACCCTAAGGACCAGAGTCCGACGGAATGAAGCCTTCTGTCCTCTCTTGGCCTTCCACCCGGGAGAAGGCACCATCTTAACCCACCCTTCTGCAGCATCCCTAACAACCAGTTTTCTTAGGTCCTCGGGCCCTGTTCTGCCCTGGCAGCCTCTGATCTCCTCGGATTGAGTCCGGTCGCTGCCTTTCAGTTTTGGGGCGTCTCTGTCCCTGCTTATTTTAGGACATTCTGTTTGTCTCCAGGACCGAGATATATGTGTCAAATACTTGATTACATCGACCGCCGGCTGTTTTAATCAAAACAACCCCTTACCTATCCCCAGTGCCAGTCTTTCCCGTGTTTTGGTAGTTTTCCTGGCACATTTGAGGCTAGCCTCTGTAAGTTCGGTTCCCAAATATCTGAGACTAGAGGCCTACTTTTTAAGGATTATATAAAAAAATTTGCTTTTTATGCAAGAAAAATAATCCTAAGTAGTAATTAACGGACCACAGTGATTTGGGAAAATAAGACCACTAGTCTTTGGAGATTAGCGCAAAATGCCATCGGGTAATATCAAAATACTGCAGGGCTTTATTCATTCAAGAGCTCTTTCTTGGTGAGGAAGGTGATGGGCAGAACTTCCCACTTGATCAAAAACTGGTTTTAATGTATCATGAAATCTCGAGGTCAATCTTTACCAACATTTATTAAAAGGGGAGATGTGTCGGAATTTCTTGGATAGTGTGATGTTGAAGGAAGAAAAACCTGTTATGGGTATGTGAGTTAAGATAGTTGGTATGAGGTAGACAAAGTTATGAGATTTGAGTGCCCCTCATAGGTTGAGAATTTTCATTACCAGTTCACCATCAGTTCTGTAATGAAAGTTTCTGATTTACACAATGTAGTAACGAAAAGTGGCACGTTATCTAATGTCTAGTGTTTATTGCCACTCCTCAGATGTTTAGTTCCAAGACGTAGCTCTTAATGCTATTACTCCTTTAAATTGATATAAGATTCTTGGTTGAATTTGTGTGCTGTTTTTATGTTCCATTAAGCTTACAGTTGAGTTCCAGGATAGTTGGAAAGGACATTAAGAGTTTACTGTCTTGACTATCCAGTTTATGCTTATGACGGGAAGAAAATGTATACCTCCACAGAAGCGCATTTGTCAAGGAAGAATGGAGTAATATGTACAGCTAATACAGGAGATATAATTTGCATAATACTTTCACAGTAGTTTTATAAATGAATTGATTACTTTTTGAAGGAGTACATTGGTTTCCACATGGAAGAAGAAAAGAGGTTTCTTAAAAATACATTCAATAATGTGCTGTTGGAGGTCTTGATATTTTAGAGCCTTAAAACTTAAGCAGTTAGGCTTGTGGACTGTGATTTAGAGGAATTGTAAATTGACTTTTTTTAAGAGTCAACTCTGCTTGTAGTTGTAGTCATAGACACTAGCTTGGTGTTATTGTGCACTGCTCATTTAAAGAGCTTCCTTTTTTGGCTTATAGTGTTATAACACCCTAATTTGTGAACCCTTATGACAAGTTTTTTTCCATTAAACTCTTATTTTAGAATTTAGTCTTTGAATAGGACACAGTTGTTGTGACCTAGGGATACTTAATAAGTATGGAAATAGAATTTTATTCTTGTAAGCTATTTGTTGATCTAACAACCTGTTGATCTGACTACTAACATGCATAGTACTACTTAGGAGATTCAGCATGTACTTCTGTTTGAGTAGAACTAGTTTTAGAGTTGCAAAGATTTTTAGGTTTTAAAGAGATTACTGATTTGTTATTGAGAATGCTTTATCATACTTAGATTTTTCTTTTCCATGCTATTTTTGACACATTGCTTATTTTTAGTAGAACCTTAGTTATGGTTAATGTTATCGTCTTAATTTGACTATGAAAATGTCCCTGGTAGACCTCATATTCTGAAAATAAAAATAAAAAAAATTATATCAGCTATGCTATTTGCTTTGTGTTATAAATTATCTTATTTGAAGATTTGAACTTTTAAAAAGACATTTACAGGTTGACAAATAACCAGTTTTCATTTTTTTTTTAAGTCTAAGAAATTCCTAGGTGTAAAGGTCAAGTGGACTAGGTTTACAACAACATGTCACTGACAGACATCATTTATTTAATTCTAAAAGTCCATGTTTTATTTTGGTGACAATAATTAATTCATAGATTATCAGATTTATCTGAATTTTATTTCCTAATTTATTTTACGAGGTAGAGAATATTAGCAGGATGTGGTATTGGTGAATAAGAAGATAGACTATTTGAACTATATAAGGCTCCATTTGACCTTGGGATTTATGGTTATTTGCATTTTTAGAAAGGTTTTATCTTAAGTTGGATGCTTAGAAGATGATAGAAAAGATCTGAGATAATAGGGAACATTTAAAAGTACTTTTTTTGTACTCGATAGTCATTTGGGGATGTAACACATGACAAAAGTTCTGGCTTCAGAGTGTTTACAATGTTTTAATAGGCAAAAAGGAAATAGATGAGTATAGGGCAGTTTGTTGTTTATGATAGGGATGTGCAAGAGGCACTGTGGGTTTCCAGGAAGAGAGATGCCTAATATTTAGGGACAAATATATATATATAAAATCAGGCACAATTGTGTTCCCATGTAACCCCAGAGACACAGGAGGCTGAGGCAGGAGTATCACAAGTTCAAGGCCAGGCTGGACAACTTAACAAGACACGCACAACTTTGTGAACAGACTCTGTCTCAAAATAAAAAATAAAAAGACTGGGGATGTATATCAGTGGTACTGTGCCCCTGGGTTCAATCACCAGTGGGGGCAGGGAGGATACATTATGAATGTGAAATGAGAAAAAAACAATTTTGTTTTATGGTGTTGGGGATTGCACCCAGGGCCTTATGCATGCTAGGCATGCTCTCTACCACTAAGCACACCTTCATTTCCCCCCACCCTCGGCCCTAAAAGTCACTTGAAAAATTATTTGAGCCAAATTATTCAGTTTAGACATTGAGGTAATGGTAAAATATTGATATCTATTTCTCTTTTTCTTTCTGAAACTTATATTTTAGTTATTAAAAATGTAGTTTCTGAAAAAAATGTCACTTACTAAATGTAAATCATTGGTAGATTATTTATATTATCACCTGGGGTTCTTTGAGTATTAAGTGAAAGTAAATAAAACAGAATGTTTACATTTATTCCATAGCACAGCATAAACAATCTTGTCTGGTATTGGTGATTCTTTTTTTAATTTTTTTGGATACTGGGGATTGAACTCAGGGGCATTCGACCACTGAGCCACATCCCCAGTCCTATTTTGTATTTTATTTTGAGACAGGGTCTCAGTGAGTTGCTTAGCGCCTTGCTTTTGCTGAGGCTGGCTTTGAACTCTCAATCCTCCTGCCTCAGCCTCCGGAGGCACTGGAATGACAGGCTTGAGCCACTGTGCCTGTCATGGTATTGGTTATTCTTAAATTCTACTCTCTAGTCCTGAATAATTGAGTTTTCAAATTAATTGATTAGCTGTACTTGTACTTTGCATCTTTTTTTAAATGGGGTTTATAGATAAACATACTGATGACCAATTTTAAAAATATTAGAATATATAGTCAAATTGGTTTTATTATTATATATCTATATGGAAACTATTTGAATCTTTCCTTAGTGATGTTGAATGCATTTTAAGATTTTGGCAGTTCTGTAGAGTCACTTAGAATATTAGGATTATATTGAAAATATGGGATTGAAGAGGGAGTCACAATTTAACTTATACTCTATTTTCTGGAAGCATCAGGTTGGGGCCAACAACACTTGTTACCTATATGAATCTTTCCAAATCCTAAACATATATTATTAGAAAGTGAACCAAATATAGAAGCATGTAAAAGGAATAAAAACTTAATTTAAATTTTTTTGGGAGGTTGTTGTGATTATATATAACAGTGGAATCTTTTGTTAGGTATATATACCTCAACATAATATAACAATATACTTTGATCAGTTTTGTTCCCTTGTACCTCCCCTTTAATCTTCCCTTCTATAGCATCAGAAATATGTTGGGCAGTTTTTTTTTTGTGTGTGTGTGTGTGTGTGTGTGTGTGTTTATTATGTATATTTACTGGCTTATCTTGTTAGATAAGCTGAATATTCCTTATTTCCAATGGTTTGGACCAGAAGTGTTTTGGATCTTTTAAGAGTTTAGAATATTTGCATATGCATAATAAAGTATTTTGGGAATGGGATCTAAAGTAAAACATGGAATACATTTATGTTTCATATATACCTTATACATATAATCTGAAAGTAATTTTATATAGTACTTTAAATAATTTTGCGTATGAAACAAAGTTTCACAGTGTGAAATTTTCCATTTGTGGCATCCTGTGTATTCAGGATGTTTTCGATTTTGGAGTATTTTAGATTTCAGATTTTTACATTATAGGGATGTTTAACCCATTCCTATGTATTTACATATTTATAATTTAATGACTCAGAAATTCAGATGCATTTTGTATCTGTATAGATGAGGCATAAAACATCAGTTATTTCCAGTTATTTGAAATTTATTGACAAGAAGCCAGTTATGATATCCTTATCAAAAATAGTATTTTGACATTCTATGATTTACTATTAAAAATTAGCAGATATTTCTGTGGCATATTCTGTACTCTATTAAAGTCTTCATAAAAATTGACAATAAACACTATATGATTTGCAAAAATGTGACAATTAATACTGTTAATATGTAAATGTGGGATAAAAACAAGCAATCCTTCAGTCTGTAATGGAATGTTAAAGATGATTTTATGTGGCACACACTCATATCTAAAAATCTGGGTACTATTGATCTGTCATGTTTTTTTTTTTTTTTTTTTTGGTACCTGGTATTGAATTCAGGGTTACTAGACTGCTGAGCCACATCCCCAGCCCTGTTTTGTATTTTATTTAGAGACAGGGTCTTACTGAGTTGCTTTGTGCCTTGCTTTTCGCTGAGGCTGGCTTTTAATTTGTGATCCTCCTGCTTCAGCCTCCTGAGCTTCTGGGATTACAGGTGTGTGCCACCACACCTGGCTCATCATGCTTTTAGTTACCTTATATATTTAGAAATTCCTTTAAATTCTTGAACACATTCCTTTCTTGAATTTCATTAAACTTTTAATTTTTGTGCAATCTCTGGCATAATTTAATCATTTATTTAAATAAGTTTTGTTGCTAGCCTTTTTTCAAGAGTTGACTTCAGTTTTTTTCCCTAAATGGTTCACTTATAATCATTAGAATTTTAGAGAGGGTTTCTCCAATGAGTCTGGATGTCTATATATTGTAGTTACTATAATGTTAATTTATAATATTGAATTTTATCTGGTCTTTTTAATGCATCATTCTGAAGGTTTTTTTTTTTTTTTTTTTTTTTTTTGCAAGTCTATTGATTGCCTACTATTCATTCTGCTAATTAAGTAGGGAAGAGCTGTTATGAGTAGTTATTCATAAATTGGAACTTGAGCCATTTAAAAATATACCAGCCCATAATTGGATTAAATAGCTGAGAAACATCAGTATGCTTTTCAACACTTTAGTTTGTGGGTTTAAGTAATTTATATGTGTGATTCTATAGATAAAATTATGATAGTTTTGCGTGTTTTTAAACTTTATTTGGATTCCTTTAACTTCATGGTTTAAAAAATGTTTTTATTTTAAATGGGTTGACTGTTGCTTCTAGTAGAAACTCTTTAAGTTCACAGCCTAGGCTTCTTCAGAAGAAATAAAATAGCAACAAAAGCAGGGAGGTGGAGCTCTATAGATAATTATTTTCAGATCATCAAGGTTATTAGCAAAATAGGGTGTATGGGTGGATTTAAATCATAGATATAAGGGAATTTTCCTTAAAATAGCAGTGCCAGGTTTTACTATGGTTTTACTGGACCAGTAGTTTTTGCAAGACTGTTGAGGGAGGAGTGAGTGGAGCATTTGTATTTTGAGATACATTTTCAGATGATTCTTTTCCCCAAACTGTTCTGTTTTGACAGCATTTTTTATTTAATATTTCACCAGATGTCATCACACTTTAAAAAAAATATACTCCACCATTTTATTCACAATTTTATATCTGCATGTGTTTGCCATGTAGTTGATAACTCAAATTTCTTTATTTCCTGAGTTTAATAGCAAAATCAAGTTTAGTCTAAATCAGCATTGTACAATAGAAATACAGTGGGAGCTACATAATTTTGTTTTCTTAATGCCACATTAAAAAAATTAAAAAATAAGAATCAAATTAATTCTAGTATACATGAGCTTAATACATGATAACCAAAATATTATTTCAGTATTTAATTGACATTAACAATTTAGATGTTATATTTTCTTTCATTAAGTTTTTGAAATCCTGTGGATATTTTACACTTTATTGATCATTTCAATTTTGACTACTCACATTGGTATACCCAATAGCCAAGTGTATTATGAATGTTGACTACCACTTTGGTCAGTGTTAAGTCTCAAGTATTCATTCTCTTTAAAATTGATTATGCTTTTTTCCAGTCCTATTCATAAGGCTTGGAATGACATTGCTCTTCCTTCTTAGCTAGTCAAATTCTGAAGTGTAAGGTATAGGATTGATTTCCTTCAGCACATCTTGCAAACAGTGAGCATGCACATTCTCTTCATTTTTTCCACACTTTGAGGTATGGAACAAAGTTTGTCATTGTGTTTCCATGGTACACTAGTCTTAGAAAATAAGTTTTTGGAAGAGAATACCCTATTTCATCACATCATTGTCACCACCACATTAATGTATATTCATGAGTATTCCTTGTATCCTGACCTTGCACCAGTTTAGTAACAAATGATTTTTAGTAATACTAGCACAGTTGTTTTTTTTTTTAAGAGTCTCACATAATAGTCACACACCACATTTTTTACAAAAATTTGGCGTAAAATCTGCAACAATTATGTGGTGAAATATTGGGAATGGGAAAAACTGACCATACACTCCTCAGAAAGTCATAATATGCAATAATTTATTAATGGTGTATGAAATTAAGTAAAATATCCTATTTTATTTTAATTGAAAATCTTTTTTGTATGTGTGTATGTGTGTGTAATGCCTACAAACATGTTATAGAAGCTGTATTGTGCAGAACACAACCAGAAACATTCTTAGGTATGCACTCTTTTTTTTTTTTGTACCAGGGATTGAACTCAGGGGCACTGAGCCACATTCCTACTCCTATTTTGTATTTTATTTAGAGACAGGGTCTCACTGAGTTGCTTAGGGCCTTGCTTTTGCTAAAGCTGGCTTTTAACTCGCCATCCTCCTGCCTCAGCCTCCCGAGCTGCTGCCACTGCACCCAGCTAAGTAGGCAATCTTGATATTATTCCTGTCTTGTGTATTTTAAATTTGAGGTATAAACTGATAGACCTCAATATATTACTTGAGATAGCACTATACTGGTTTTTCTTAAAAAAAAAAAAAAAATTCTGTTTGCCCTCTTTAGTTTCTTCTTTTTTGTTATTGTCTTACCCATTTTGAATCTGAAATGTTTGTAGTATTAACCATTTAGGAAGAATACAAGTCATCTTTGGTGTTGTGAAATCAGTTTTGCATTATTTAACCAATTATGTATATAGTTCACACAACTTCTGTGAGAAGTATTTTATTTATGAATGGCACACTTCATTCTAGATTTCAGTTTTAGGAATAAAGTGGGTACATTTAAGATAACTAGTTGATCTTGTAATGGAGATATACCAGTGTTGCTATTAGGAAAGACTTGAAAACACCACTGGGCAAATACAAAAATAGGTGCACAGAGCTATGGCTCCAACTTAGTGTTTGAGAACATTATAATTATGAGTGTGCTTGACTCTTCTAAATTACTTCAATTAAGAGGGAAAACAAAAATATTATGAAATGTTAGTATTCATAAATTATGGCAAAGTTACTTTCATATAGTAACTATTTCTGTGAGTTATCCATGATAGACAGGATTGCCATTAAAACATTTTAGATGGTTGTATTTGAAGATTATTAATAAAATTTATAATTTAATCATAGCACTATGGGCCAGATTAGGATTTCACAAATGTCTACTAATTTGTTTTAAATTGGCTATAAGTTCAATTGTGACAGTAAATTGTCTAGTTTTTAAACCTGCTTAGAGATGTGCTAGCTTTTTCTTTCAAATGTGCAAAATTAGAAAAATTCTTGTTAACTTTTTATTTTTTTCTGAAGAGATTAAACTGGGAGAAGGTATATAGTTAGTTAAAAGTTCTATCCTTGTTAAGTGTGTAGGGCTAGAACATCAGAGCAGCATTTTTTATTTTTTAACCAACTCATGAGTCTGTTTATGATAAAGGCTGTAGCAGCCATGTTAAATCTCTACAATTCTGCTTGTTAAACTTAAAGGAGGTGAAAAAGTACCACTGACACAAACCTAAGAAACATGCAAATGATGTAGTTGTATTCAGTATCAACATTTATGATACCTTCCCCATTCTTATAAACAGCATTGAAATTGTAAATCTATGATCATCTAATGATGCATGTTTGTCTAGTTCACAAACAGAATGATATTCAGTATCAAAATAATAGTAAGGAGCCTGGCATGGTGGCACATGCTTATAATCCCAGCAACTAGGGACTCTGAGGCAGGAGGATTGTAAGTTCGAGGCCAGCCTTGGCAACTTAGTGAGATCCTGTGTCAATAAGTTCTTTTAAAAAAGGTCTGAAATGTAAAGTGCTGAGTCCTCCCACCACTGTGTTCAGTCCCCAGTAACATACACACACAGAGAACAGTTGGGACCTATGTGTTTTTCAAGTTGTTGCCTTCTGTTTTGTTGTTGTGTGTTAATATAATGGCAAAGGATTCATAATTTTTTTTTCTTTTAAAGCTGGTAGAGATCCTACAGTTGACAAATTTTTGAATAACTAAAACAAGGTATATTAAGGCTGGTATTAGTAATATTAGTGAAGACATCTGTTCTTATTACATAAGACTGTCTAGTTAGACTACTGACATTCTTTTCTATATTTAAGAAAATAAAATTAGGAAAGTAGATTATTTTTATATTTTTAAATTAGAAAATGTTTTCAAATTTTAGATTTTTAAAGGAGTCATCAGTTATGGTGGGTGTTTGAAGCCATAATTGTATATCAAACTCATTTTCTATATGTATCTGGACATTGATAAATTTTCATTGTATATAATAGTCGATAATGAAAATGTTTTTAATATATAAATAGCTGGTGAAATTGTGTATGGCAAAGTCTTTTGTCCTCAAAGCTTTAATCCTGGCAGCATATGTTAAAATATAAATACAAATCTAAAGTTCCCTAAGAAATGTTTTTCTCTGAGGATACTGCTGTTGCTTTGCTGCCCTCTACAGTCATATAAAATAGTTGTTTTGTAGATTTGTCTCCCATGAGATGATTAGAGTACTTCGTTGACCTCCAAGCTTTAAATTTCAGGAATGAGTTGAGTAATGTTTACTATTAAAATATTGCAGAGTTTAGTTAGTCACAATAGTTTGATATATTATACAAAAAATAAAGGATTTAGAAAATGGGGGTGGGTATAGATTGAGTTCTACTGATCATTAGACAAGAAACAGGTAGTAGAGTGTGAATCATGTTGCCAGGCAGTATAAAGGATACCATGGTAGAAAAAGGTATAGTGGCTGCTCTAAAGCTTATAAAATTATTGGTAAAGCTAGTGGTGTGCAAGAAAAAATGTATATGTGTGTATGTATTAGAGAGAGAGAGAGAGAGAGAGAGAGAGAGAGAGAGAGTGTGTGTGTGTGTGTGTGTGTGTGTGTATTTGTAACAGCATACAAGTGATATGATTCAGCTTTTTAAAAGACCAGTAAGGTCTTCCAGAATAAAGGAAAGCCAATTAGATGAGATAAAACTTTGGAAATGTTTTCAAGAATATATAGAATTCAAATAGGCAAAAACAGGGCCATTTCCAAAAGTGAAGAGAGAATATTTAAAACACAAAGTATCTTTTACACAGAAGGACTCTGATAGGCCCCTTTGAAAAAGTATTTTCCCATAAGAAATGTAAAATTGTCAGGGGTGGGGGATATGAATTTAAATCCAGTTTACTTCTCTGCCTGTTTCATCCCCTATTGAAATTGGCTAAGTAATACTTCGGTCACAGAATTGCTGTGAAAATGCAATAAAGGATACTACAAATACAACTAACAGAAATGCAAGGGAAAATGATCTCATGTATTTTAAAAATATAAGTGTTGTGTGATTATAGAATAAGGAGTAAGGAACAATTTAACTGAGGATGGGAGAAGATTTATAGAGGAGCTAATTTTGTGACTGAAACTTGAAGGAAGAGTTTAGATTTATATTTTTGAGATAAGTTCAGTGAAAAGGAGGAAGGCATTATAAGTTGAAAAGTCCACTGGGATGAAGACTCCAAGAAATTTAGTGTTCCATGGTTTTTTAAGTGTGAGCTTCATGGAGGAAAGTCAGGGCTTGCCTTTTATTTATTTGTTGTTTTGGCTGAGGAGTTTACTCTGGAGGCAGTGAGCAATGAGGGGCATTTGAAGACAGGTAACTGTTAAGGAAATGGTGATTTGAGAATATTATCTAGCTCTGGCAGCAAAGTAAATGCGCAACAGGCAAAAAAGAAAAACCATTGCAGTGGACCATGGGAATAGAGGATTACAGAAATAAAGGGCAATTTGGTAAAGAGGGATTTGAAGGTAGGAATGGATCTCAGAGGTAGATTACATGGTATTTGGATAATGTTGCAAGTGAGAAAAAGTTAAAATATGAATTAATTTGGGTTTCTCTCTTAAATGACTAGGAAATGCTGGTGAAGAAATTGACTAATCAAGTAAAATTTTGGTGGCTTTTTTAAAAAAAATTGGTACTGGGGATTGAACTCAGGGGCACTTAACTTACTAAGCCACATCTCCAGCCCCCCCTTTTTTTTTTTTTTTTAAATTTAGAGACAGGGTAGCACTGAGTTGCTTAGCACCTCGCTAAGTCGCTGAGGCTGGCTTTGAACTCTGGATCTTCCTGCTTGAGCCTCTCAAGCTGCTGGAATTATAGGCATGTGGCACCATGCTGGGCAAATTTTTGGAGGCTTTCAAATTATGCTTTTGTGACTTGTTTTTGAGCTATAGTTGGAAGCCAGAGTAGGAGTTAGGAAGTGAAATTGGGAATTATCAGGATTGAGGGATTGGATGAGGTGTTAGGAGAGGACACAGTAGAGGGAGAAAGAGGAAGAGGAAGAGAAGAAAAGGAAAAAAGAAACCTAGGAAGGGAATGGGGTATTGGGAGGTGGGGGTTGAGATCTGTATTTTGATTGGAGAAATTATCACAGAGAGGCAGAGAGGAGAGAAATAATCTGGAAAAGAAACTCGGTAGGAGGACAGTGGTAACTCAGTAATTTTAGTAAAAATGGGAAAAAGTCCAATCTCAAAGATTAAAAAGTAGTAGGATGGTAGGGTCTGCTCTTGGGAAAGATGAGAAAGAGAAATTTCAAGGGGAAGAATATATCACTTATCATAGAATATTTGTGTCCATTCAATATATATTGAATCCCTAACCCCCAGTGTCATGGTATTAGGAAGTGAGGCCTTTGGGAGAAGTAATAAGGTTTAGATGAGGGTGGGAGGGTAGTGCCCTTTGTGATGGGATTAGTGTCCTTACAGGAAGAAGAAGAGTCTCTAGACCTGCCTCTCTCCCAGCTGTGTGTGGAAAGAGCAAGAAAGAAACCATCGTTAATGCAGAAAGAGGGTCCTCATGAGGAACCCAGCCATGCTGGAACTCTTTCAGCCTCAGAACTACAAGCCACCCAGTCTATGGTATTTTTTTTTTTTTTTTTTTAATTTTATAGCATCCCAAACTAAAACAGTCAAGATTCTTAGTTAATGAGCATCAGAAATTTGACTGTAGTTAATTACTTGAGCCAGAAATCAAGAACCAAAGGAAGCCAGGTAGGCATCTAGAACTATATCCAAGAACCACAGCCAAAATAATGCTAAGGGGCAGTCTGCAGAGTCATGACTTTTGCTGCCCCTTAGACACTGGGTATTTTAGCTTGACTTTTAACACTGGCATTGCTGCTCTTAGAAACTGGATGACATTATTTTTTTATAGCTCAAGAAAATATATTGCCTATGGTTATCCAGTATAGAATGTTGAAAAGTTTTCTTTATAATTTATTTTTTTATGAGGAGACATAGAAGAAGTCTTTGGGAAACCAGTAGTGATCCCTTGATTGGACATGACCCAGAAACAGAAGGCAAGAACAAAGATCAAAACACAGATAGGAGAGGCTAGTCTTAATAGTGAGAGATCATACGTTTTATTTAGATAGGGAAAACAAAATGATAAGTGTAAGAGAGGAAAGTTATAGAGATGTTTTGATCTTTAATGATTTAAATGGTATATTTTGAGAATAAGTGAATGTAGGATGATGCTGGGACTTAAGACAGAAACTTTGGGTTAAAATGGAATAAAATTTCAACTAAGAACGAATTAACGGAGTCAGCATTGAAAGCATGAGTTAGCATAACATGAACTTACAAAAAGTAAAGGATGATGTGTAGGTAATAAGTTTGTGTTGGTGGCTGTTAATATTTAATCAAGCACTGAGCCTATGGGATATTATTCTTGGTATTGTGAAAGGATAAAATATTCATTAATTAGCTGATAAAAATAATGTGTTCTTGGAAATTAATTGTACTTAATGTATTAAAGGAAGTACAATATAGAGTCATGAGTGCCTTTTGATCATGTAATAGGATGTCTGATAGTTTGGGAACAGAGAAATGAAATAAGTAATATTTAAGAAACAGTGATTTATCATAAAGCATAAAATTTTTAAGAAGTTTCCTATTTTGCCTTTAGTAGGATTAATTGTTGTGATTATATATGGTGGGTTCCAAATTGTTTTATTTACCATTTAGGTAACCATTTCCATTTATTAAAAAAACCATCTGCTGTCTTTGTAATGAATCAAATAGTCATGTGTATGTGACTTTATTTTTTTTGACTGAGTTCCATTGGATCATTTTTTTTCTCTTCATACAAATATAGTGTCTCATTATGGTTTTATATCCTGGTATTGGGTAGACTATGTCCACTTATTTGGTAAAATTTGTTGTGCTTGTCTTGGTCCTTTTCATACAAATTTTAGCAGCAGTTTATCAATTTGCACAAAAAGGCTACTTGAATTTTTATTGGGAATACATTAAATCTATGTGGTTATGTCAACTGAATTAATGTTTTTATAATAGTGTGTCTTCTAATTCATGAACTTGGTTGATCTCTCGATTTACTTAGATTTTCTTAAAAAAACAAACTAGTTTTTCATTTGTATTAAAGTCTTACATAAGTATATAAACTTTATATTAAATTTAATCATTTGATTACAGATTTATTTTGTTATTTGATGCTGTTGTAGATTATATCTATGAAATATTTCCTAGTCGTTTGCAAGCATATAAAAAGATAATTGATAGTGACATTGTGACCTCATATCGAAGGATCTTGCTTAACTTGATTTATTTTTAATTCCTTGTAGAACTTTTTGGATTTTTCCATTTGTACTGCCATACATCTGTGAATGATTAAAGCCTATTTTTTCTCCAATCTTTGTACTTTTTTTCTTTTTCTTAACCTTATTGTATGAAGACCCCAAGTATGATATTGAATTCCAGTAGTGACTGTAAGCATTGTCTCATTTTTATCTCACATTAAAAAAAAAAAAACAGTGTTCAACATTTCAAAATGAAATATGGTGTTTTGCTGTCGATTTTTAAAACTAGAACCCTTTTTGTTAGATTGAGGCTGTTTCAATTACTAGTTTTCCTAATTTTCTAAGAATTTTTATCATGAATGGGTGTTTAATTTTATCAAATTATTTATTTAAAAGGTAATCATAAGATATTTCTCTTTTTATAATGTGGATTACATTCTTAAACATATTAAACTATCATTGTATTTTTTGAATAATATTACTGGATTGAATTTTTTTTCCATTTATGTTTATAAATCATATTGGCCTATACTTTTCCTTCCTCAATGCTTTTGCCAAGTTTTGGTATTAAGGCAGTGCAGGACTTGTTAAAAAATATGAGTGTTACATCTTTTCCTATCTTCTATAAAAGTTTAAGATTGCTTTTATTTATTTATTCTTCTTTAACTGGCAGAATTCATAGACAAAGCCATTTGGCCTGGATTTTTTGCTTTTTTTTTTTTTTTTTAATGGGAAGGCTTTTGGTTGAAGATTCAACTTTTTAGTAAATACAATACTAGTTAAGATCTGTCATATCAGTTTGGGCACATGTCATCTTTGTAGAAATTTATTTAATTTCATAATTTCAAATCTGTTGACATGAAATTGTTCATAATAAATTTTTTATATAGCATGTCTTGTTTTACAGTACTAGAGATTGAACCCAGGGCCCTAAGCATGTGCTCTGCCACTGATCTACTTCCCCAGACCTTTTATTATCTTTATACGAGGATTTGTAGGATTTATAGTCATTCTGTAGTTTTTCATTTCTCCTATTGTTATTTTGTGCCTTCTATTGTTTTCTGAGTCAGTCTTTTCCAATTTATTAGTTTTATCACACTTTTCAAAGAACCCCCTTTTCTGTTTTACATTATTTTCTTCTACTTTTTCGAAGGGAGGGTACTTATTTTTTGTTGTTGTTGTTCTTGAAATATGGAGTTAGATTACTGATTTTCAGCTTTTTTTTCTCACTTCACCCTGTATATATATTTTTTTCTCACTACACCCTGTGTGTGTGTGCGTGTGTATATATATTTTAGGTGTGACTTTGTATATTCCTATGTGTGTTCAATGCAAAACATTCTAACTTTTTTTCATATGATTTCTTTGATTGTTTTGAAATTTACTGCTTAACATGAGAGGAGGGGGGTAAGTTATTTTTTATTTCTAGCTTAATTACATTGTGTTGAGGAATTTGCTCTGTGTATAATTTCAGTCTTGGGGACTCCTGTGCATTCAATTTTGGCAATTTTATGTACACTTGAAAAGAATGGACATTGCTCTTTTTGGGAGCAATGGGACATTGTGTTTGTGCTAGTACATGTGCATGTACATGCTTGCTCCGTGTGTGTGTGTGTGTGTGTGTGTGTGTGTGTGTACTTCAAATAGATTAAGTTGGTTTTGTTATTCAAATCTTGTCTGGTTTTTATTTTCTGCTCTAGTTGATTACTGAGAATTCTATTAAAATCATTTACCAGAATGTTGGTTTGCCTAATTTTTCCTTGTAATTTCGTGAAGTTTGTGGTTTGAGATTAGATTATGAAGTATAATCAAATCTGTTATTTCTTCCCAAGACTTGACTCTTTTATCATTACTGAATTGCCGTCTATCTATAGCATTTCTTTTTGCTATAAGGATACTTTGATTCTAGTATAGCTACATTTAGCTTTGTTTTAGTTAACTTTGCAATTTTTTGTTTTCCTGACTTTTCAGCCTTTCTTTATCCTTAAACTTAAGGCATGTCTCTTATAAGCAGAATTCTTTTTTTAATTCTCAGACTATTTTGTTAGAAATATTCATTGTTCAAAATTACGTTCTTTCACATGTTATACCTGTTTCTAGATTAATATTAAGTTTATAATATCCATCTTTATCCAAAAATAATCTGTAAATTTTTTTCATTTTTTTAGTTATATGACATTAAAATGTATTTTGACATATTATACATACAGAAAGTATAACTTCCCATTCTTGTGGTTGTACATAATATGGAGTTACACTGGTCATGTATTCATATACAAACATAGGAAAATAATGTCTGATTCATTTTACTGTCTTATTCCCCTCCCCCTTCCCTTCCCTACATTCCCCTTTGTCTAATATAAAGTACTTCTATTCTCTGCCCACCCTTATCGTGGTTTAGCATCCATATGTCAGAGAGAATATTCGGCCTTGTGTTTTTTGGGATTGGCTTATTTCACTTAGCATGATAGTCTCCAGTTCCATCTATTTATCCTCAATCATTGTTCTTTATGGCTGAACAATATTCCATTGTGTATATTCCATTGTGTATGTACCACATTTTCTTTATCCGTTCATTGATTGAGTTGATTCCATAGCTTAGCTATTGTGCATTGAGCTGTTATAAACATTGATGTAGCTGTGTCACTGTAGTATGCTGATTTTAAGTCCTTTGGGTATATACTGAGGAGTGGGATAACTGAGTCAAATGGTGGTTCCATTCCGGGTTTTCTGAGGATTCTCCATACTGCTTTCCATAGTAGTTGCACCAATTTGCGGTCCTACCAGCAATGTATGAGTGAACCTTTTTACCCACATCCTCTCCAACATTTATTATTACTTGTTTTATTGATAATTGCTATTCTGTCTGGAGTGAGGTGCAATCTCAGTATTATTTTTAATTTGCATTAGCAGAATGTATTTTTAAAAATTTCATCTGGTAGGCTTTGTCTTGTATTTGGTATATAATTATCTAATTATGTATATATTTAACTGTACTATCTGACATTTTTATTCTATTTGTCTTTAAGTTCTTTGTGCTATTCATTCATTCATTCATTGCTTCCCTTTGTATTATTTTAATTCACATTCCCCTTTTTAAATTGTATGTTATATCCTTATTCTGTTTACTTTGTGGCTACCGTAGAAGAGTATAAGGTATAATAAGTCTAGAGAGAGGGTCTTTTAAATAGAAGAAAGGATCCCAGTACTCTTCCCCACCCTTCAGAAACCAATATATGTAAATTCTCATGTTCCTTTTATAAATAGGCATAGTATTGGCCTATAACCTATGACGTGTACTCACATGTACTTTGATTTTTTAATTTTTTGGGGGGGAACCTGGGGTGCTTAACCACTGAGCCACATTCCCAGCCCCCCCCCTTTTTTTGAAATGGGTCTCATTAAGTTGCTTAGGATTTTGCTATGGTGCTGAGCCTGGCTTTGAACTTGGGGTCCTTCTGCCTCAGATTCCCCAGTTGCTGGGATTACAGGTGTGTGCCAGCCACTGTATCCAGCTACTTTTAAATCATCTCTATAGATACTTTAATAATTTCTAATACAATATACATGCTTTGTGAATAGTAGTTATACTGTTTTGTTCAGGGAATAAAGGCAAGAAAAAATGTGTACATGTTCAGTAAAGTTTTGTCTCCAAATATTTTCACGTTTCATAGCATTTGGTTGACTCTACAGATAGATGTAGAACCCTTGAATCTGGAAGGCTGACTGTACATACATTGTTATTTCCCAGAGAATATAGGCACTATGAAACACTTTATCCCTGTTCCATCCTTAATACTATTGTGTCTGTGTATCCAGTAAGGCATTTTTATTCTTTTATGTAGTAAACATTTATTTTCTTTATATATTTCCCTTTTCTGCATCATCATCATTTCATTGGTTCTTCATTCTTCATGATAAAGTTTCCATATGGAATTCATTTTCTTCTGTCTGAAGAGCATTCTTTGTATTTTCTTTAGTGTAAATCTGATTTTTGTGTGAAACTTTTCTGTTTTTCTTTCTTTTAAAATAACAGGGCTGGGTTATACTCAGTGGTAGAGTGCTTGCCTAGCGCTGGCCATACATGTATATATACAACAGCCAATTCATATAGTTCACATACCATATAATTCACTGATAAAGTGTAAGATTTAGTGGTTTTTAATATATTCACAGAGTTGTTCAGCTATCACTATAGTCAATTATCAGTCCTCTAAAATAAGCAGTCATTTACCTTTTACCTCAACTCTTTTTTTAAAAAATATTTATTTATTTGCTTTTAGTTGTACACAATGGGTTTTTACGTGGTGCTGAGGATCTAACCCGGGCCGCGCTCTACCGCTGAGCCACAACCCCAGCCCCTTACCTCAACTCAACCCTATGCTGCTACTGATGTACTTTGTCTTTATGGTTTTCCCTGTTCTATATGTTTCATATAAATGCTATCATAAAATACAGTCTTTTGTGTCTGGATTTACTTCATGTAGCTTACTGTTTTCAAGGTTCATCCATGTTGTGACATATATCAGTACTTCATTTTTAAAAATTTCGATAATATTCTTATTATGTGGCTGAATCACATTTATCTAGGTCATAGTGTCTGACTATTATGAATAGACATTGGGTTATTTCTGCTTTTGGTTATCATGAGTAGTGCTGCTATAAACATGCATGTACAATTTTTTTTGCGTGGCCTTAAATTTTTATGACACTTTGATATTTACCCTGGGTTCAAATTGCTTAGTTCTTTTCTAACTGTATTAACCTTTTGAGGAACTGCTGGACTATTTTCCATATGTTTATAGTTTTATATTCCCACCAGCATTGTATAGGCTTCTCTACATTCTTAACAAAACTTAATTATTATTATTTTTTGGTACTGGGGATTGACTCAGGGGCACTCGACCACTGGGTCACATCCCCAGCCCTTTTTTATATTTTATTTAGAGACAGGGTCTCACTGAGTTGCTAAGTGCCTCGCCATTGCTGAGGCTGGTTTTGAACTCATGATTCTCCTGTCTCAGCCTCCCATGTCACTGGGATTACAGGGCGTGTGCCACCATGCCTGGCTACAAAACTTAATTATTAATCTGTCTTTTTGAGTATAGATTCTTTGAAAACATGTTTGTTCACATTGTTTCAGTTGGGGTTTGTTAATTTTTATAACTGCATTGTAAGATTTTTTTTAACAAAAATATTCCATATACAAGTACCTTAGATACATTATCTGCAAATATTTTATTTCATTCTGTAGGTTGTATTCACTTTCTGATGTCCAATGTAGCACAAAAGATTTTAATTTGAATAAGTCTACCATATCTCTTTTAAAATTCTTAGTTGTTTGGCTTTTTGCCTAATGAAGTTCATAAAGATTTCATATTATATTTTCTTCTAGGTGCTTTATAGTTTTAGCTCTTACAATTATGTTTGTGATTCATTTTGGTTTAATTATTTTTGTATAGAATGAGGAAGGGGGGTCCATCTTTATTTTTTTAATGTGGATGTCTAGTTTCTGCTAAATTCATTTGTTGAAATGATGATTCATTCCCTATTGAATTGACTTGATAATCTTGTTGAAAATTAGTTGATCTTAAACACAATGCTTTATTTCTTCACTCTAACTATTCTGTTGATCCATATCTTCATCCTTATTATAGTATTGTGGTTTTGCTGCATGGTAGTTTTATTACCATGGTTTTGCAGAGTTTTGAAGTTAGCAAGTGTTAGTCTTCTAACTTTGTTATTTCTTTTTAAGTTTGTTTTGCTAGTTTAGTTCCTTTACTTCATTCCCTATTGAATTGACTTGATAATCTTGTTGAAAATCAGTTGATCTTAAACATAATGCTTTATTTCTTGACTCTAACTATTCTGTTGATCCATATCTTCATCCTTATTATAGTATTGTGGTTTTGCTGCATGGTAGTTTTATTACCATGGTTTTGCAGAGTTTTGAAGTTAGCAAGTGTTAGTCTTCTAACTTTGTTATTTTTTTTAAAGTTTGTTTTGCTAGTTTAGTTCCTTTACTTTCCATAAGTTTTGAGGTTGAGTTTTATAGATTGTTTTGAATCTGTAGACCAATTTGTAGATTGTTGCCATTTTAATAGTAGTATGTTTTTTCATTTCTGAACATGGGATATCTTTTCATTTATTTGGGTTTTCTTTAGCACTGTTTTGTAATTTTTAGTTCAGGTTTTACCGTGTTGGTGTTATCAGTGGAATTATCTTCTTAATTTTATTTTTCAGATTGTTAATTGCTGGTTTATAGAAATGCAACTCAATTTTGTGCATTGATTTTTGTATCCTGTAACCTTGTTGAACTCTTAGTTCTAATAGCCTTTTCTTCGTTTGTTGTCCCTTTTGTACCATCTCCTGAGAAGGCCTAACACTATGATCACATTAAAGGATAGATACTTAAAGGAATTCCATTTATTGCAGAGCATATGCAAAAGGGCATATTTGGAGCTCAAAAGCAATAATGCACACATCTTCATAGTGTAAAGGAATTTCAAAGATATTCTTGTGCAAGATTATAATTTAAGTATTATGGGTTCCGTGGGTCTCTTAAACCAGATGAAATGGAAAAATGTCAATGTTAATGCTTTTCTAGAATCTTTGAGAACTATAAACATTGATTCATGTAAATAAAATGTTTTACATATTTAGTGCATAGAATATGGTGACAATATAGTTTTTTTCTGTTGTTACTCAGAATTTAGAGTAATAACTTGTATTGCCTTATGTGTAATATTTATTCTGTAGAAGCTGATTTATTTCTTTAGCATATCAAATTGTGACAGTTACTATATCTCATTAAATGTAAACTGTCGCTGATTAAAAGAAATCATATATGATTTTATATACTATCAAGGAAGAAAAAAAAAACAAGCTGTAAATAGTTTATCACCTATACTTTATTTGATTATTTTATAATAATGGACTTTCATTTTTTAATATTTTATCCATAAGCATAGTTTTTAAAAATCATCGTAACTTGTGTACATATATGAAAAGGAAAATACAAATGGAAAAGGTTTAAGGTATTCCTAGTTGTTTTTCACATTGAATCTTTTTTGTATTGCTTTTTGCTTGTGTGTTACACTTTTCCTCAGTGCTATAAAGAAAGAGCTCTTTGAATGCGCTCGTTCTTAAAAGACAGGTTGAAAGGTCTCAAAGATCCTCAGATTCAGAAATTCTTTGGGACTCAGCATATCATAATACTCAGCACTGTGATTCATTACAGCAAAAGGATTCAGGCACTATCAGCAAAGAGCCATGAGGTAGTCAGGGGAAAACCATGCACAAATTTCCAGAATCCTCTCCCAGAGTCACAACAGGATGCAATGAATTCCCCCAAGAACAAGTTATGACAGCCTTTGTGAAATATTGCCAACTAGGGTAGAAACTATGTCCACAGAATTTTTATTGGGAGCCTGTCCCTGCCTAGTCCATACCCATATTTCATACTCCTAGAAGGAAAGTATATATCCAGCAAAAAACCATTTTGTTTTTAAAATAGTTTAGATTCAGTGACTCACTTTTACCAGTTAATGTTAACAACCCTCCCCAAATCTAAGTTCTTTGAGGCCACTCAAGGCAGTCCTTACAAGAAGGCCTTTTCAAAGATAGCATAAATTTAGGTTTGTTATTTTGACTCTTGAATACCTAAAAGACCTTCATCTTTGAGGCTTCTTATAAGCCTCTGTTATCTATTCTGCAAGTTTTCATTCTGGTGTAATCTTGATCCTACCAGAAGAAATTAATGGAATAGTATCAGTGTAGCCTTAAAGGTCTTGGTTCATAGAGTTGCATACTATCACTCATGCCACCAGGAATAACAGACAAGTTGACATATGTATAGACCACCATATCCCTATATTTTAGAGATGTGGGTTAAAAAAAAAAAAAAAGGTAGTGAAAAACGGACTTTAAAAATAAAAGAAAAAACAAATTAATTTTTAAAATACTGTATGCTGTACTCAAGTGTTTAACCAGCTTCAAATTATGATGATTATTTGCTATTGACATGCTTTGCTTTGTGGAAATTGTGGTGGAAGAAAATGGTGTGGTTGGATAATAGTATCAATTTTCAGGGTCTATTTTGGACCATCTTTTGTCCAGAATGCAGAAGAAACAAATTGCCACATAGTGCTAAAAAGGACACTAGACATCTAACTTGGAAATTTTCAGCCTCATTCCCTTTTCCCTCCCTTCCTTCAAAACAATTTTGTGTATAGAAAAGTGAAGCTACTCTGATAGGTGCTTTAAGCTTTAAGTCATCTCCTTTAAAATTCTTTTGTCATCCTTTTCCTCATCAAGGGATGAAAAGTTTACATTATTAGAAGTGGACATGGAGAACAATTTGAAAACCACTTTTCTAGTCTTGATTCTGCCTTCTGTAAATGAGGAATCTGAGACCTATCAATTTAGGTTATAGTTCTGCTTCTTTGGTCTTAACTGAGAATTCTTCTCTGGATTTGGAAGAGAGAAGAGAAAATACTACTAAATTAACGGTGATTCTGGGACTTTTGAGCAGTCTGCAAGTCTAAACATCCTAACTATTTTTATTCAGATTGTCCCTGTTCTTGTTTTGGCCATTAGTTTTCTGTATTAGTTTCCTAGGGCTTTTGTGACAAACTACTATAAGCTTGTTGCCTTAAAACAAATATATTCTTTTACATTTCTTGAGTGAAGATCTCCAGAATGAAGATTTTGGCAGGGCCATCTATGTTCCTGCCAGAAATTATAGGGGAAATTTTGCTGTTTGTTTTTGTGGTTTCTGGTAGCTTTTACCTTGACTTGTGACTGCATAACTTCATTCGATCACTCTATCTTCATATTGCTTTCTCCTTTTTATGTCTCTTACAAAGATACTTGCCATTGGATTTAGGCTCATCTGGGTGATCCAGGGTGATATCCTGAAACTCTTAGCTTAATTATAACTGCAAAGACCCTTTTTCCAAATAAGATCACTTTCACAGGTTCTCATCTACCAATTTCTCTTTCTGCATTTGTGCTTTTTTTTTTTTTCCTCCCAGTAGGCTATGCATGTGAAATGCTAGATGAATTTTCCTAATATACTGCAAATTTTTTGACTTCCTGTAATTTCAGCCTGCACAATTTCCTATTTCCCTTTCTTCTCATTTATAGTTTCTCTGACTATACTTTGAGCTCTTGATGTATAAGGAGAATGCCTCCTCTCTCCTTATGGTCTCACACAGGTGAGCTGTTAAATCAGTGTTAGTGGAGGGGAAAACAGTGTTTCTTTCAAAACTCAATTTAAAAAATGCCTTTGTGACTTCATCTCCTGTTACTTTGTTACCTATACTTGATTTTTTTTCCTGACATCTACAAACTGCTTGCCTTTGTGTGGGCTTGCCATCCCCCCCCCACCCCTCGCCCCAGGGCTCTTTATTTGCTTTGGAAAAACAAAAAACAACTTACTATGATCTAGCTTAAACATCACAATTCTCCCACAGAAATTACACAGATAAAATTAGAATCACAACTTATGGCTTAGATAAGAACAACTTCATTTTCAAGATGTAGTTTTTCTTATTCTACACACCTCTCTCATTTCCTTTCCTGTTTCTTTTAAGTTTGTAGCGAGTGGCTCTTAGAAGGTGATATGTCGCAGTTTGCCTTGGAAAGTCTAGGACTACAGCTCTTATTCCTGCATAATTATTGATAATGTTCTTCCACTATTGATAATGTTTTTCTAGTCTACTTTCATTCAAAAAGAGTTTTGGCTTATATAACAAATCATACAGTTATTTTGCCTGCAGCATACATTGTCTGGTATGTGTATTTTCTCTTTTAGATTCTCAGCCTTAGAGGTGTCAGGCTATTACTCTATTTTCTACCTTACAGTACATAGTAGTTAATGTTCCATGAATTAAATTTGTTAATGTTCAATGAATGAAATTCCTTAAATATTTCAGCTCTTAATATGTGCTATGTATGCACCCTATATTTTGTCTATTAACTCAGTTCTTTTTTGACTTAGACTTGTCTTAGAATATCTAATCACTTGCCCTATGGGTTTTTCAGTTTTCCCAGCCTTGCAAAATCAACTTAAGATCCATGAGGCTCTACATATTCTTTCCACATATCTCCCAACTGCTTGTGATGCTGGAGGTGGGCTGTAAGGTTCATATAACCATACAGTTTGGTGGGACTACAGAATCAGGCTTTAGTTTCTGAACTTCGAACAATTCTAGTAATTCTTTCTGGTGCTTAGTGCCTGTACTATGTTTGAGTAGTCTCTTTGACTGTTTTACTAAAACTTTGTTGATTAGGTGATAATAGTCCCATTGTATAAGCAATAAAATAGGCTCCAGTGTCAGATTCACACCAGTAATAATTTAGAGATCTGTATTTCTAGAGTACAGGTTAGTCTAGGCTGGAAAGTTCATGCTTTTTTTTATTCCATCCTCTTCTTCATCCACAGTTTTAAGTCTTATTTATAAGTATGAAAAAAGGTGCTTCCTTTAAACAGTAAGTTTGAGATTTTTTTGGTTATTTATGCATGTTGGCATATATGTGGTTAAAAATTTTAACCTGGATTATTATAGAAGGTTAGTATTTATGAGAATTGATAGTTGATTGGTTCAAAGCACTAGTTCTTTACAGTGTCTGCTTCTGAGAAGGAAAGTTATCTCTTTACAGACTCTTGGTTTTTATGTTTCATTTGCAATAAGTTTACAGTAAACTAAAGGATCAGAAATGCATCCATTGAAAAAACAATTCCTTTGGTTGAAAATAGTTTGCTGTTTATTATAATGTAATTACTATAGTATTTTAGAATATAAATTTTATCATCATGATTAAAACACCTTTAAATTTATAAATACTGACTTTGTTAATATTTAAAAATGGAAACCATTACATAGGATGAAAGGGTATTCTAAAGAGATTTTTAGTAATTATTATGGAAACCTTTGCTCATGCATTTTGCCTGTGGTTGAAGAAACAATGATGACTTGATAACTATAGTACCTCCTGCATTTTTATTTTGAAAAACACTGAGCTTTTGAATGCCCTAATTAATAGCCTAGAAGATTTTCTTTATGTGGAAGATTCATATTTTTTTGTACTTAGCATGATGAAGTTGGAAAAATGACTTTTCAAATCCAGGAGGCTTCTTCTTGTTTGTTTTGCCACTAGCTAGCCATATGAAAAGGGCAAATTACTTTGCTGTTTCTGTAACACATAGTTAGATCAGATATTTTATAAATTCCCTTTTTGATCCAAAGTTTTGTGCTTCTATTCTGAAAACATGAAGAAATTGTGCTTTTTGGCATAATGTAAATTCCATTAAAGAGAACCTTTGTTTTTGTTGGTTAAATCAAGATACTGTCCTAATTTGAAATTACAAGGTAGTAATTAAGAATAGATGGTGAAAAACCACATTTTAGAAAAATAATTTTATAGAACCTGAAATTACAACTTAAAGTTCATTAAAAATATATGATTTTGTAATTTTGTCATTACTTTTATAATAAATACCTGAAACAGGCTAACCTTAAAGAAAAATTGTTGTATCTTGTAGTTTTCAAAGTTCCAGGGCAAGGCCCTGGCATTTGCTCAGCTCTCTTTACTGTGTCACGTTATGGTGGGAGTACATGTGTGAGGAAGAGATCACATCTTGAATCAGGAAGCCAGGGAGCAACTTGGAGCTCTGTAATTCCTAAGGACTTCTGCTAGGTTCTACCTATTAAAAATTTTTAACTATCTAACATTGTCACATTCAGGGCCAGGTTCATAGAACATGAACTTTTGGAGAACAAACAGTACCCAAACCAAAGCAGTAATAAAGCAGGATGAAATTTATATTTAATTTTGATATATAAAAGATATTTTAGGAGAATTCTGCTATTTCCTACACATGTAATTTACTATGTCGAGTACGTGTAAGTTATAATTATACAAAGTAAACTTTTTAAAACTTAGCTCTTTGAGGATGAATTTTTTTTTTTTTTTTATTTTTTTTAAGATTTATTTTTTTTAATTTTTTTATTATTTATTTACTTATTCATCATGCACAAGTATAGTATCTTTTTACATACAACTGCTTGTATACAAAGTATATAAGTACCATTCAGATCTTCAATCATGCATTTAGGATAATGATATCCATCTCATTCAACCACCAATTTTTTTCCAACCCCCCCCTTACTCCCTCCCTCCCCTCCCTTTCCGTTGACCATTCTAGTGTTCCTCTGATCCTATGTACCCCCTTCCAACAACTCTGTGAACCAGCCTCCTTATATAAGAGAAAACATTCGGTACTTGGATTTTTGAGATTGACTAATTTCACTTAGCATTATATTCTCCAACTTCATCCATTTACCTGCAAATGCCATTATTTTATTCTCTCTTATTGCTGAGTAAAATTCCATTTTGTATATATACCATATTTTCTTTATCCACTCATCTACTGAGGGGCATCTAGGTTGGTTCCATAACCTAGCTATTGTGAATTGTGCTGCTATAAACATTGAAGTGGCTGTGTCACTGTAATATGCTGTTTTTAAGTCTTTTGGGAATAGACCCAGGAGTGGGATGGCTGGGTCATAGGGTGGTTCCATTCCCATTTTCCCAAGAAAGCTCCATACTGCTTTCCATAGCGGTTGCACCATTTTACAGTCCCACCAGCAATGTATGAGTGTGCCTTTTTCCCCACATTTGAGGATGAATTTTTTAGCTTTGTAGAAAACTCTAGAGCTGTAGAAAGGAAGCTAATCTTTATTGAACTATTCTAGAATCATGCTATCTCAATTTTCAGCAGTGATGCAAATGTTATAACTATACTCTTCAGTACTATGGTATTAAATCTACTAGCCACATGTCAAACTTTAGTACTTAAAATTTGGCAGTGTACCTGAAACCTGAATGTTAAATTTAATTTAATTTCAATTAATTTAAATTTAAATAACCACATATGGCTAGTACCCTGGACAATGATTTCTAAGAATACTAAGCACTGTATCAGATGATAATTAGAAGACTTTAGTTCTGATTTTCTGTCATTTCTGATTATTGTCCTTCCTTTGATTTGAATTCAGCCTTTCTTTCCAGTCTTATTTGTACTACCCTATTTTGACCTCATGCTAGATCTTTGCTTAGCTTGGAGTGAAGTAGTCTTCTCAATCTATGAAAAGTTTAGCGTTCAAGGCGTAGCTTTAATGGTACTACTTGTAAAGCTTTTGGATTATGCCAAATAGCATTGTCTCTTAATATAGGATAAATCTTGATTTTTTTTCTGTTTTCATGAGAATTTTATTGACTTTATAAAATAATTATGGGATGTATCATTCACTTTTCTTGACCAGCAGTAGCAGTCTGGGTTATGGACAGGCCATTAAACTCACAAGGAATAATGTTCTTTACCCAGCACCAAGAAAGAATACAAAACAGTCAATTAAATGGTATTCATGACAAAAACATGAAGTCCGGTGACTCTCAGACCTCGTTTCTAAAACTCATCACAGCCAGGCATGTGTGACCTTAAAAGATAAAAATAAGTGAACAACAACAACAAAAAAAGAAGTTAGCAACTTAGTGAGACCCTCATCTCAGAGGGCTCGCAAGCTCTGTAGCCCTTTTGTACCATCTAGTCATGAAGTAGTAAAGCAACATTTCATTAACATTGTTTGACTCATCGGTTCTTTATAATCTTTGACAACAAAAATTAGGTGCTTGGTCTGGTACACAGCCATCTCTGCCATATTCAAATTTTCTTATGATTGTCAATGTCAAGAATCAATAAATGGGATAGATTCAAACTAGCTTCTCAGCAAAAGAAACAATTAGGTGAAGAGAGCCCATAGAATGGGAGCAAATTTTTACCACACGTACATCAGATAGAGCACTAATCCCCAGGATATATAAAGAACTAAAAAATCTTAAACACACACACACAAAAAAAAAAAAAAAAAAGAAAAGAAAAGAAAAAAGAAAAAATAATAGCCCAGTCAATAAGTGGGCCAAGGAACTGAACAGACACTTCTCAGAAGATGATTCACAATCAATCAACAAATATATGAAAAAATGTTCATCTCTAGCAATTAGAGAAATGTAAATCAAAACTACTCTAAGATTTCATCTCACTTGTCAGAATGGCAGCTGTAAAGAATACGAACAATGATGAATCTATTTATTTTTATGTGGCACTGAGGATCAAACCCAGGGCCTTGCATAGCTAGGCCAGTGCTCTACCACTGAGCCACAACCCCAGCCCTAATACAAACAACAACACAACAATAAATCTTGATTCTTAATCTGTCATGTGGAAAAGAAATTCTTAGCTGTGTACCTCCAAGGGTGATTTTTTTGGGTGGGTGGGGGATGGTGAGGATCAAATAAAGTGGTGTATGTAAGAGTCTTTTTTTTGGCAATTTTCAAGAATGTATAATTTTAAGCCAGGCGTGGTGGCGCATGCCTGTAATCCCAGCACTTAAAAGGCTGAGGCAGGAGGATTGCGAGTTCAGTGCCAGCCTCAGCAATGGTGAGGCACTTAGCAACTCAGTGAGAGCCTGTCTCTAATAAAATACAAAAAAAGGTCTGGGTATGTGGCCCAGTGGTCGAGTACCCCTGAGCTCAATTCCCGATACCAAAAAAAAAAAAAAAAAAACCAGAATGTATAATTTTAAAGTGATTAGACATTCTGTATATATAAAGATTGAGTCCAAGAGAAATTTTCCCACCATTCAGCCATCGTTTCTCACTATACACCTCACTTTACTCAACACTGAATTTCAATAATTCTTTAATATAGTCCTTTGATCATAGTTCCTTTTCTTTCCTTCTTGACCATCTTAAAATCCATGGTGTATCATTATTATTTATTTCATTTCTTTGCCTGTACAGTTCTCTTATAATTGTGCTTGCCTTGTGAAACTCCTAACAGTGTAAATCTTATTCTTTGCTTTCTTCATGCCTCCACCGGTAGCTGGAAGCTATTGAGATATAATTCAATATTAGTAATGTCATGTGATCATTGGTATTATCCTGAAACTCTTCGTTTTCCTGATCAGCAATTTTCAAGCTCTGTAGTCCCAGAACTTTTTTACACTCCGAAAATTATTGAGGAGGACTACAATGAATTTTTGTTAATGCAGATACTACCTATTTGCTTTGCTAAAAATCGAAGACTAAGAGATTTTAAAATGCTTATTAATTTAAAAAGTAGTAGTCAATTATGAGTTAATATTTTTAAAATGAAAATTAGTATTTTCTAAGAAAAACAGCATTATTTTATATTTTGCTAATCTTTTCAATGTCTGTTTTAGTAGTAAAGAACTGAATTTTCGTGGTTGGGGTGGTGACTCAGTGGTAGAGTGTTTGCCTAGCATGTGCGAGGCACTGGATTCAATTCTCATCACCACATATTAATAAATAAAATAAAGGTCCATTGACAACTAAAAAACTATTTAAAAAAAGAACTGAATTTTCATGTTTCTACATTTAATCTGTCATATTATTATGTAGCTTCTGGAAACTGCACTGTATAATCATTACAGAATTAGATTTAAAAAGATAAATAACATCTCAGTGTGAATGTCTGAATAGTTTTTTTTTTTTTTTTTTTTTTACTTTATTAAATGTCTTAAAAAGGTCTCAGAGACCCATACTTGGCAAACTTCAGGTGAGTGTCCCTAATCTGAAAATCTTATATTGGAAACTTTTTCAAGACCTATTCAAAAGATTTTAGATTTTCATATTAGGGATGTTCAACAGGTAAAATCTGTGCAAATATTGCAAAATCTGAAAAACACTGGAATCTGAAACACTTTTGGCCCCAAGCATTTCAGATAAGGAATTCTTAATCTATATTGTGTCATCAATCCATATATTTTTCCTCTACAACTGTTCCATACTTCATTTCCTTTCAAGCCTCTAGAACTTCTTATTCTCTGATGAAAATTTTGCTTACTTTTCCCAGAAGCAAATAGTGGTAAAAAGAGGATTTTTACTACCATTTATCTATTTGTCTGTACTTGTACAGTTGCTCTGCTATAATAGATACATAAGGCCAGCAGCATCCCTTCCATCCTAAATTTATCCCATACTGTTTCCTCAAGGACCTCTTTTTAGCAATTGGCCTTTCCTCCTTTTGTGTCATAAATTATCCTTTTGAGTCATTTCCATCACATACAAATGTATCTTGTCTTAAAAAGGAAACAAAATGTCTTCATAATAAAAATCTTCACAGAATACACAAAATATTCTTGAATTTCTCTTATTTACCAAAAACAGTTTTTTATTGGGGAATAAGTGAAATAATTAGCATGCATATTTGTGATGTATGTATAATTTGGAAAGTTTTAACAAAAGTACATACCTGTGAAACCATTACTATAGTCCCAGTGGTGGATGTTGTTCATCATCCCCTAAAGTTTTATTCAGCCCTCTAATTCATCCATCACACTTTGTTCAGTTCCCTCTTTTTAAGCAAGGACTGATCTGCTTTCTATCACTGTAGTTTGCCTTTTCTACAGTTTCATTAAATGGAATCGTATTATAAACACTTGTTCTGTCTATTTTCAGCATTATTTTTAAATTCAGTGTTATGGCATATATCCATTTATTTTATTGCTGCATAGTAATTTGTTGTATGAACATTCCATTTCTTTTTAAAATAGACTTATTTATTTAGAGAAGTTTTATTTAGAATTTTTATTTATCATGGCAAAGTTAAACAGAAGATGGGTGTTCCTATATTGCCTCCCCTTCCCTCCCCCAGCAGCACAACCTTCTCCAATATCAGCCTGTACCAGAGTGGAACATTTGCTCTAATTTGTGAATTTACATTGACACATCATTATTACCCAAAGTACGTCATTTAGATTAGGGTTGATTTTTGGTGTGGTATACATTTTGTGGGTTTTGACAAATGTGATGTGTACCCACCATTATAGTATCCATGTTTCACAGTCCTAAAAATATTTATATTCCTATTCCTCCCTATTCCCTACCCTCTGGTGATTGCTGATCTTTTCATTCTTTAATCAGTTTCATCTTTTTTCATAACCTCAATAGAGTACAACAGGTGGTCTTTTAGATTGGCTTCTTTAAGTTGGCAATATGAGTTTAAGGTTGCTTCTTGATTCTTTTTTTTTTTTTTTTTTGGCGATGCTGGGGATTGAACTTGGGGCCTTGTGCATGCAAGGCAAGCACTCTATCAACTGAGCTATATCCCCAGCCCACTGCTTTTTGATTCTTATTAATAACATTTCTTTTTAACACTGAATAAATATTTCATTGTCTGTATGTACCACAATTTATCTGTTCACCTATTGAAAGATGTATTGGTTGCTTCCTAGTTTTGATAATTATAAATAAAGTTGCTATTTGCATCCACGTACAGGTTACTCTGTGGACATAAATTTTCATCTCATTTGGGTAAATACCAAGAAGTATGATTGCAAGATTTTATGGTACAAACATGTATAGTTTTGTAAGAAAGTGCCAAACTGTGCCAAAGTAGACCAGCCCTTTTGTATTCCCACAATCAGTGAATGAGAGTGCTATTGCTCCACATCCTTGTCAGCATTTGTCAATGTTTCAATTTGGCCATTCTAATAGATGTGTGGAGCTATCTTGTTTTATTAATTTGCAATTCCCTAGTGATGTAGGATGTTGGGCATCTTTTCATATGCTTGTTTGTCATATGAATATCTTGTTTGGTGGTGTTTGTTCAGCACTTAAATTTTTTATGTTGTGTTGGTTGTTTGAATGGTGAGTTTTAACAGGTTTTCCTGTGTTTTGGAAAGTAGTCTTTATCACATTTATCCTTTGCAAACATTTTCTCCCAGTCTCTTATCTGGTCTTCTCATTTTCTTGATAGTGCCTTTTTTAGAACAAGAATTTTTAATGAAGGTTCAGCATATCACTTATTGCTTTCATGTATCATGCCTTTGGTTGTATCTAAAAACTCATTGCTATGTCCAAGGTCATTTAGACTTTTTCAGTGTTAGATTTCCTAAGACTTCTATAGTTTTGCTTTTATATCTAAGCTTCTGATCCATTTTAATTTTTGTGTAGAGTGTAAGAGAGCTGTGTCTAGATTTTTATCTTTGCATTTGAGTGTCTTGTTCCACCATCACTTGTTGAATACTTTGATCTGTTGTGTATTATTTTGGCTCCTTTGTCAGAGATTAGTTGATTGTATTTAGTAAATCTATTTCTAGACTTCATTCTAGTCCACTAGTTTGTCTGTTCTTAAGCCAGTACCTCTTACACTGTCTTGATTACTGTAGTTTACCAGATTATGCCAGTACTTTGTCCTTGCACCTTTCCTTCAGTATTGTGTTCATTGTTCAGGTTCTTCTGTCTCTCCATATAAACTTTAAAACCATTTTGTTGGCATCTGTAGTATAACTAGTTATGGTGTGGATATGAGGTGTTTCCCCAAAACTCCTATGTCGATGCAGACATGTTTAGAGGTGAAATGATTGGATAATGAGAGCTGTAACCTAATCAGGTCTATCCTAGTTTGAATGGAGTTACTGGGCAGTAACTGTAGGCAGGTGGGGCATGGCTGGAGGAGGTGGGTCATTGGGGGTATGCCCTGGAAGTGTTAATCTTCCCCCTCTTCCTCTGTTTGCTTCCTGACTCTCATGAGGGGACAGCTTCCCTCTATCATGCCTTTTCTCCCATGATATTCTGCTTCAGCTTGGGCCTAGAGGAGTCTGCTGATATTTTGATGAGATTGCATTGAATCTATCAATTCAGGAAGAACTGACATCTTGACAATATCATGTCTTCCTACCCATGGATATAAGATATCTCTACATTTATTTACTTCTTTGATTTCACATCAGAGTTTTATGATTTTCTGCATATGAGCCTTGTACATATTTTATTGGGTTTGTACCTGAGTATTTCATTTTAGAGGTGGTAATGTGTTACTCTGTTTTTAATTTCAAATTTTGTTTGCTTATGGCTTGTATATATGAAATTGATTGTCTTTTATATAATCTGTATTCTGAAACCTTGCTATAATTGTTTATTATTTTCATTTTTTTATCTTTTGTAAACAAAGATATTTTTATTTGTTCCTTGCTAATCAATATATGCCTTTTATTTATTTAATTTTTTGTTATTAAATTAGCTAGGACTTTCAGTATGATGTTAAAAAAGAAAGGGTGGGAGCAGACATCCTTCCCTTGTTCTTGATCTTCAGAGGAAAAATTTCTACTTTATTATCATTAAATATGATTTTAGCTGTGGTTTTTCTGCAGATGTTCTTTATCAAGTTGAGAAAGTTTCTCTCTTCTGGTTGGGTGTATTCTTTTTTATTGCTGAGTAATATCTCATTGTATGATTATAATTATTTTATTCATTCATTTGTTGATGAACTTTTGGATCATTTCCGATTTTGAGCTGTTATGAATGAAGTTTCTATGAACATTTGTGTCTTAGTATGTGGACACATACTTTAGTGGGTAAGACATAAGAGTGTTATGGTTGCTTCATAACAGTGCTTCTTTATTTAACTTTAAGAAACTACCAAGTGTCTTTCAAGGTTGCTTATCATTTTGCAATCCAACCAGTAACGCAGGAGAAGTTTAGTTCAACATACTCTCCAACATTTGGTATTGCCAGTCTTTTTAATTTTTATCCATTTTAATGTGTATGCAGTGGTATTTTACTGTGTTCTTAAATTTGCACTCCCTGATGTTGAGCATCTTTTCATGTGCTTATTCTTGTATCTTACTTGGTGACATTTTTTTTTTATCTCCTTTGCTCATTTTTTTATTAGTTAGTTTTTTTCTTAATAGGGCTTTGTGAGTTTTTTATGTATTTTGGTCCTTTTCAGATGTCTTTTTCAGATATGTGTTTTGCAGAGATTTTCTAGTCAATGGCTTGTTTAAGTGTCTTTTGAAGAGCAGAAAATTTTAATTTTTATGAGGTCTTTGATAATGTTTTAGTGACATATCAAATAAATAATTGCCTAAGGTCACAGAGATTTGTTATTTTGTATGAATTTTAGGAATGTCCATTTCTTTTAAAAGCCCAAAAGAATTTTGATTGCATTGAAGAGTTAATGTTTTAAGAATGTTGAGTCTTCTGACTCATGAATAGGGTATATCTCTCAATTTATTTAGATCTCTAATTTCTTTCAACCAATTTTGTAGTTTTGACTATGTATGTTTTTCATGTCCTTGTTCACATTTATCCCTATTTTATCTTGTTTTTGATACTATTATTCACAGCAATGTTGTTAATGTTTCATTTTCTAATGTTTCACTGTTAATACATGGAAATACAATTAATTTCTGTATTTTGCTTTTAGGACCTACATGAGGACTACAACTGCATTTGCTGATTAATCTCATTATAGTAACTTTTTTTATTTTTTGTAGATTCCATGAAATTTTCTACATAGATGTTTGTTTTCTCTGTAAATAAAGACATTTGTTCTTATTGATCTGGATACCTTTTCTTTCTTTTTCTTGATTGTAGTGTCTGGAACCTTAAGTACAATTTTGATTATAGCTCAGTGTTGTAGTTAGTGTTTTTGTCACTGTAACTAAAAGATCCAACAAGAATAATAAGGAGGAAAAGTATTTGGGGTCAGAGTTTCAGGGGTGTCAGTCCATGGATGATGACTCCATTGTTCTGGGCCCAAGATGAAGCAGAACATGATGGGGGGTGGGGAGAGGCCCAGCTGAGGAAAGCTCTTAGCTCATGGTAGGGTCAGGAATCAGAGAAAGTGGGAAGGAGCCACACAGAATATGCATCCTCTGGGCAAGCCTCTACTGACTCACCTCCAGCCATATCCTAGTTCCTTATAGTTACCATCTAGTCAGTCCATTCAGTAGGGATGGACTGTTTTAAGTTACAGCTATCATAATCCTGTCATTTCATTTCTCAATGTTCCTTCATTAACAGGAGCTTTTGGGGAATATCTGATCTCTAAACCATAATGCTTAGGAGGAGTGCCTGCCTCTATTTAGTTTCTTTGTTTCTATGCTGTGGTCTTGAAATTCTTTTGATGTAGTAAGCTAAGGCTAGTCCCAAGACTCACTTGGTCTATTTATTGTTTCTCAGGGGTCAGTACAGTCTCTTGGTTCCAGGACTACTCTTTCACCCCCCTCACAGATACCCAAATCCTTAGATGCTGAGGGCTCATATAAAAAATGGTAGAGTATTTGCATATAATCTATATGTCTTTTTGTACACTTTAAATTATCTTTAGATTATTCATCATACCTAATACTGTATAAATAGTTATATTGGTTGGGGAATGATGACAAGAAATATAATCTGTACATGTTTAGTATACATGGAACCATTATAAGACTAAATACATAGTACACAAATGAGAAGCAAGGTCAAAGATGACTAATCAGTTCTAGGGAGAGAATGAGGCATCTATGAAGTGGTAGGAGCTACTGCAGGTTATACCTACACATCACTTCACATGGTTTCAGTGTAGTGCTTGGTGTATGGTAGTCAAATTTTGCTTTCTGTAATCTTCTGGAATTTTTTTCCTGTGTGTATTTTCTGTCTACAAATTTAGGACCTATGGATACAGAAGGCACACTGTACTTTGTGCCTGTTGACCATTGTCTTAAATAGTTATTTCAGACAGGAGGATGAATCTTGTTACTTTTTTTTTCCCCCCTTTGTTTGGTCTGAAAGCAAAAGTCCTTATTCTATTTCAAATCTTTTTCAATCAGGCTTTTATCTTCACCACTTTACGAACACAATTTCTAAAATCATTGGTTACTTATCGGTCCTCTTTTTGAGCTGTTCACAGCATTTGTAATAATTTATCACTTCCTCTTTTTAGATTCTTTCTTCACTTAGTTCTCTTCCTTCTTCCCTTGCCAATCTTTTGCCATCTTTGATGAATTTTTTTCTACTTCCAAATCATTAAATGTGTGAGTGCATCTCAGATGCTTTTCTTAATACCTCATTTCTCTTTGCTATTAATACTCTACAGATGAGTTCATCCTGTCTCCTAACTTTATAAAATTTTTGTCTGTTGATAACTCTAAATTTATATTTCAAACCCATCACTTTCTCCAGAATATCATGCTTTCACATATTCCTCTTCTTATTTAGTATACTCTTTGAGTTCCTCTTCATCTCAACACTTAAAGTATTCCACTTGCTAGTTCTCATTTGGGTAAATGGAACTCCATCATTCCACTTGCTCAGACCAAATAAAAGAAAAATCTTGTCTGCTGAGCTTTTGTTACAGGTCAAAGGCCTGCCATGAAACTGAGGTAACATGAGTCCCCTCTTTACCCCAATTCCTGCAATCATGCCGGAAATATTTCAGACATATCGTTTAGAGTAATAGGTACAAGTTTATTAGAAGGGACAGTAGAAGGGAAAAGGGGACACTCTCAAGGGACAGAGTGTGTCCTTTCACAGAGGAGAAAGAAGGTCTGTTCCCCTCCCAGGGCCGCCCCAGGTAAGTCTTCCTCTTGACTTTTGAGTGATTGCAAGATGACATCAAACTTTTAAGTCCCTAATGCCATGACAACGCTGGATCATTTTGGCCCATGTAATTGGTACCTGTTCTTACAGATTTTATGGTTAGGGGGAATTATCCATATCTCCCTGAGTTCTGGGATCTGATCTGTGTTAAGTGTCACCAAAGTCTCCCCATTCAGGGCAACTTGTGTTCTTTTTATTGGCATTTGGGCCTGCATTTCTCTTGCAGATAACATGGCTTGCTAAGGAATGTAACACATCCTTTGGACTTGAGCTAGGCAGAGCTGCAGGAAAATTTCTTTTTTAAAAGAGAAAGCATGTGGGGGTCTGCACAGTGGGCCAGTTTATAAACTTATTCCCTTAACTCGTGTTCCTAACCACTCATATCTGTCTGTTCCATATAATTTTCAAAATACAATTGTCCTTAGTCTGACTTCTTAACATTATTGTCTTAATTGCCCTATTTCAAACCCCATCTTCTCCTCTGTTAATATAACAGATTCCTAACTGGTATCTGCGGTTTAGTCTTGGCTTTCCTCCTACTTTCCCAACATTGCTGCATGGTCATTTTAAAAGATAGGTTAGAATGTTATATTTCTGCTAAAAATTCTCTAGTGGTTTCCCATCTTATTCAGGATGAAAGCCAGTTCTTAAAATGACCTGCATGGTCCTTGCTATCTCTGTGCCCTCATCTCCTACCATTCTTCCTCTCACTTACTTCATTCCAGGGTCACTAAACGGTCTTTTCTTCTTCCTCACTTTTTTTTAAAAAACTATTTTCAGTCTTACAAAGGCCTTCTTTTATCACCTTTATATTGAAAAACTAACCTCTATCTCTCTGAAAGTAATCCCTCTGTTTTAATTAGCTTTTTAATTGTTGTGATAAAAGTACCCAAGAACAACATAGAAGAGGAAAAGCTTATTTTGACTCAGGGTATCAGAGGACTTAGTCTGTTGACAAATCTATTGCTCTGAACCCAAGGTAATGGAGGTCATCCTGGAAGAAGGGTGTGGAAGAGGGAAGCTGCTCCACTCTTGGCAGCAAGGAGGCGAGAAGCAGGTGGGGAGAAAGAGGAGTTGGAGAGGGATCCCAGAGAAGATGCACCCTTCCAGGGCAAGGCCCCAGTGACTCACCTCCATAGCCACACCCCATCTGCCTACAGTTATCACCTAGCCATTCTATTCAAACTAATATGGACTGTTTAGGTTACAATTCTTATCATCTAATCGTTTATCTCTCAGCATTCTTAATATTGTTTCATATGTGAGTTTTGGGGGGACACCACACAATCCAACCAAAACATCCTCTTATCTTGTTTTTTTTCTCCAGAGTTCTTACTATATTATACATTTTTACTTTCTTGCTAATTGTTTCCAGTGTTTAATGTAAACTTCTCAATGGCAGAAACATCTATACCATATTATTCTCAGCACCTGTAATAGTACCTGGCACGAAGTTAAGTGCCTCATACATACTGAATGAATGGTTGGTTTTATCAACCAAATTTAGCTAATGTGACCCAGGTTTCTCCTTAGAATATAGACTAGAACATCCTATAATCCCAGAATTATGTTTTGTAGTTAGGACATGAGAAGAGATTCTTCTATAGTCTAATAATATATGAGTTGGCAGTTTATAGTTTTTGTAATAAGTTATTTAATTCACTTGACTATTCCTTTATCCTTATTTCTATTTTCAGTATTGTTGGGATTTTTTTTGAAAAGCCTTTTTAAATTTTTGAAGTTAACGTGACTTAAACCATTTATAAGTCGAAAATAATTCAAGCTAATTATGCAGTATTCCAGTGATAAGTTTGATTAATCTAAAATATGTTTGTTGAAATATGCTGAAGTTGTTGAGGATACCTAGATGTTGGTTCATAACTAGTTTTCTTGAAAATGTGTGCTTAATTTAGTAGTTGCTTCAGAAAATTATTCTAAAGGAGTATGAAAGTATCCATACCTCAAAGTTTTTATTATATGTAGTTGGAAACAGACAAAAATAAATGTTTAATTTGTAGAATATCTACATATACATATTTTGTAGATCTTAATGATAGGTAACAGAAAGACATAGCTGTGGGAATTGAGGTTAAAGGAAAAATTTTGTAGACTGGGCCCACTCCACTGACGCTCATCTTTTTTTTTTTTTTAAAAAGGCAGCTTACTTTTGGCCCTGTCCTGTTGTAAATTGATAGGATATGCTACTTTTTTTTTTTCTCGCAAATAACCTGTTATCTGATGGAGAAATGCAGCCCAAAGAGTCATACCTGTCAATAAGAAGAACACAAGTTACCCTAAAGGGGGGAGTGTACTTTTATTACCTTTATACTGACCAACATTCAGGATTCAGGAAAACAGGATTTCACAGGTTCAGCTCCTTCCTAGTCCCTGAAGCCTTCCTTATCACAGCAAAAGGGAGGGAGACTTCCTGGTGCTAACACCAGAGCAGGGGGAGGATTTCCAAATTCAGCTACCTTCCATTCCCCTTACTCCCATCCTCTGAAAATACATTCACCCCTGGAGATCTCTGAGGTCTGTATTCCGCTATACTTATCTTTCCTACTTATTTTCCGAAATCAACTCATTCTTGTTATTGTGCAACCCATTTGAAATCTTTCCTTGTAAGTATCTGCAGTATTTAGAACAGATCACCTGCCTTGCTTTCCTGCAGCTGTTTTTCAGAGCCACAGCTTTGTGGGCCTGAAATGCTGATGCCTACCATTTCTGGTTCATAGCTGTGGAAATGGGACTGGAAAGGGAACTGCTGCCACCTTATTCATACTTTTTATTTCACGTACTTTATCATAATCTCCAATATAAATTTGGAGTTTTTACTTTTTAAAAATAATCCATAGTAGTTATAGAATATAAGATCTTATATTTTCTGTCACAAGTTTCTTAGATATATGTTTCCAGATGCTTTGTATTCTCTGGGCACCCTAAAAATACTAATTGACCATTCAAATATACATGAAGACTTCAGAGAGTTATGTTTTTGTTGTAGTGTTTTCATGGAATTAATGGTAGGGGAAGAAACACTCCCATTCTTCAGAAGAATAATAATTTTAGTTTAATTAATTAGCTAATGACATAAAACTAACTTGTAAATCAAGTAAACAGAGCAGAAATGGCATATTTTAACATGGTTTTCCTTGACTCCTAGAGTGAAAAGTAGCTTGGAACACCTTATGCCATGGTTAGATAGAGAATGATTCAGTTCATTGCACTTCCTTTGTCTCTTTGGATTCCAGATTTACATCACAAGTAATGATGAACTTCAGGTCTTTTGTAACAAACATGTCTCAAAGACCCTTTGCTCTTTAGCTAAACTTAGTTTCAGATTGGAAAGCAGAAGAAGGAAATAGCCTAAAGATTTTGGGAGTCCCTCAGAAGTGAGGTATTCTGATAGGGAGTTTTTTGGTGGTCAGATACTGGAGATTGAACCCAAGGGTACTTAACCACTGAGCCACATACAAATCCCCTTTTTATATTTTATTTTGAGACAGCATCTCGCTAAGTTACTGCAACTGGCTTTGAACTTGCAATCCTCCTACCTCAGCCTCCTGAGCTGCTGGGATTAGAGGCACGCACCACTGTACCCAGCAGGAGTTTGGTTTAAGAATTATAACAAAAAATCTTTTACTCTAATTTTAAAATTTCATGGAGAAAATTTATTTACAAGTTGTCTTTAGCTTTCTAGTTTAGACCTAGAATAGAAATATATTAGACTTTTTTATTTGCAAGCAACAGAACTCTTTCTAACTAACTAAAATGCAAAAATAATATCATTAGAAACTCACAGAATATAAGGGAGAACCAAACTATCAATTCTTGAAAGGTAGTACAAAGCCTTGCTCAAAGGCTCAAGGGTTGAAACAAAAAACATACACCAAAACTTACAAAAATTACTCAAAAATTTTTGTAGAAAAATCAGGTATTATCTCCTGTGAATTAAAATAAAAAATTTGATCATTACATTAGTAATTTTTTACTAGTAAAACCAAATACATTTTTATGGGTAAATTATATCTATACATAATAGTAAGATTTGATGTGACATATTCATACATGCAACATAGTTTGGCCAGTTTTGTTCCCCAGTACCCTCCTCTCCTTTGCACCCCTGCCTACCTCCATACTTTGATGGTCTCCTAGTTTCATGAAATTCCCCAGCTTCTCCCTTTTTTTTCTTTCTGAATTCCACATAAGAGAAAACAAATGACTTGACTTTCTGAGTCTGGCTTTATTTTGCTTAACTTAATGTTGTCGAGTTTCATCCACTTAATTCTGTCGAGTTTCATCCATTTTCCTGAAAATGACATAAGTTTATTTTTTCTTTATGTCTGAGTAGAACTCTGTGTGTACATACCACATTTTTGATCAGTTGACAGATATGGTGGCTGGTTTTAAAACAGCCATTGTGAATTGCACTGCCATAAACATGGGCATGTATGTATCATATTCTGACTTCAATTCTTTTAAAACCAAATGCTTTTTAATAAAATATCAATTTGTAATCTTTGAAAGACTCTTACATTTCATCATGGGATTACTTTTTTTGATCAACTCAGTGAGCCTTTTTCTTGGTGATTTTCCTTTTGAATATGGTAGACATACCTTACAGGCACAGACAGACACAGGTTGAAAGTGAAAGGATGGAAATTGATATGCTGCACAAATAGAGCCTGAAAACAAGCAGGAAGTACCTACTCTCATATATGACAAAGCAGATTTTACACCAAAATTAATCCGAAGAAACAAAGAAAGGTAGCTTAATATTGGTAAGTCCAAAAGAAGATACAACAACAGTAAATATTTTTGCCCCAAACATGGGTTCCTCTATCCACTGCTCCCGGATACTTCTTTATTACATTTTTTAATTTTAAAAAATTACAACAGTTAAAAATATCACTCCTAGCCGGGCGTGGTGGCGCACGCCTGTAATCCCAGCACTTTGGGAGGCTGAGGCAGGAGGATCGCGAGTTCAAAGCCAGCCTCAGCAATGGCGAGGCACTTAGCAACTCAGTGAGACCCTGTCTCTAATAAAATACAAAAAAAGGGCTGGGGATGTGACCCAGTGGTCGAGTGCCACTGAGTTCAACCCCCGGTACCAAAAAAAAAAAAAAAAAAAAAAAAAATCACTCCAGTTGTCATGGTTTATCAAACTTGTTTTGTTCTATTGAGAAAAGAATTAAAACTGGCGTTTTAAAATATGTCTCTCAAAGCTTAAAGCATGATTTTTAAATGTTATTTTTACTGTTATTTTGCTTTTGGTACTGCCAAATATTCAGCTTGTTTTTCATAGTTTCTGGTATTTTCTGAAAAATCAGAACTTTTTCCTTAAAAGAAAAGAAAAAGAGAGAAAACCCATATTAATAAAATTGGAAATGAAAAACTAGAAATCTCCACAGACATCTCAGAAATCCAGGGAATCATATTAGGGACTATTTTTGAAATTTATACTCCAATAAATTGGAAGACCTAGAAGAAATGGATATATTTCTAGACAAATTAGATGTTCCAAAATCGAATCAAGAGAACATAGAGAACCTAAACAGACCAATAACTTGTAATAAGATACAAGCAGTAATAAAAAGCCTTCCAACAGAGAAAAGCCCAGGACCAAATGGATTCTCAGCTGAATTCCACCAAACTTTTAAAGAAGAATTAATGCCAATGTTCCTCAAATTTCAGTGAACTAGAAAGGGATGGAACACTTCCAGATTCATTCTTTGAAGCCAGTGTCACATTCATGTAACACAAGATAAGGACACATCAAAGAAAGAAGACTACAGACCAATATTACTGATGAACTTAGATGCAACAATACTTTTAAGACATTAGCAAGTCATATTCAACAACATATTAAGATTGTACACCATGGCCAAGTTGGTTTTATTCTAGAGATGCAAGGATGGTTGAATTTATGCAAATCAATAAATGTAATTCATCATGCAGAATTAAGGACAGAAATCACTTACTAATTTCAAACTACAAAATTCAGCATCCACTCATGATAAAAACACTGAAGAACCTGGGATAGAAGGTACCCTACTTAAACATGATAAAGGCTGTATATTGACAAGCCCAAAACTAACCTTATAGTAAATGAAAAAGATATTTTTAAATTGATGGGTAAGTCTATTCTATTTTTTTCTTCCTGTGTTTAAATAATCCGTTAGTATTGGTAGCCCCGTAGGACTTGGTTTTTCTGGGATGTAAGGGGATATATGATTAGCACTATTCTTTCCAGGTTATTTTAATACTACATGTTGTAGTGCACTTGGGATGTAACAAAATACACACACACACACACACACACACACGCAAAGACAGTGCAGCTTAGAGTCCAACATTTATTTGTCACATTTTAAGAGGCTTGGAAGTCCCAAGATCCAAATACTGTACATTCATTTCCTGATAATATCTGTCTTCCTGGATTGCTTATAGTCTACATCTCAGAGTGTTCTCAGAGAGGAGTAAGCTCTGTTCTCTCTTTCTTTCTGTAGGCGGACACTAATCCTATGGCAGGGGAGATAACCTCATGATCTTATCTAAACCTAATTAGGCCTCACTTCTACATGAATTAGATAATAAGACTTCAATATATGAATTTGGTGATGGTAGTGAATAAAACATTTAGTCCATAAAATTAACTCTTTGAGTATCTCCACCTAAGAGGGATATTTTTATTTTTTATTTTTAGTTAGCTTTTTAGTATGGAAATTACTCCTTATCAATGATCCTGACATAAAAGAACTTAAAGAAGGCTGGGATTGTAGCTCAGTGGTAGAGCACTTGCCTACTAGCATGTGTGAGGCACTGGGTTTGATCCTCAGCACCACATAAAAGTAAAGGTACTGTGTCTATCTACAACAAAAAATAAATAATAGAAAAAGAACCTAGGGCTGGGGTTGTAGCTCAGTGGTAGAGTGCTTGCCTAGCATATGTGAGGCACTGGGTTTGATTCTCAGCATCACATGTAAATAAATAAAATAAAGGTCCATTGACAACTAAAAAATATTTTTAAAAAAGAACCTAAAGAAAAAAGGAAGTTCTTCTTTAATCTTTAGTAATTCTACTTCCTAGGGGTAATCATTAATGTTATTTGACAGAATATATAAAAAGTCTCTGTCTATATGCATAAGCAATATGTGGCTTTTTTTTCTTTTTTTTTTTTTTTTTTTACATTTAGGTTTTTAGTTGATCTCTGTGTGTTTTCAGATATTTAGCTCTTGTTCTTTTAGCATTTTATGACTAATTCACTATTTCCCCCGCTCAAACAAGTTAAAATATTAACCTTATTTTATATCTTATTCCATGAATGCAAATCAGTCTGTATGTATTTTTATTCATTTTTACAATATTGAACACCAAACTTATTTCTTAATTTCACTTTAATATTTCTGTTCACCTGTACTAGGTTTTTGTTTCTGAAAATATTTCTTGGCTATTACACCTTGCCCATATTTTCAGATTTTAGTTAGAATTTTCACTGGAATTGTGTAGAATATCTGGGAAGAATTGACATATTTTTAGTTTTTTTTTATCTGGCAGCAGGGCATAGCTTTCATTTATTCAAGTCAGTCAGGTTTATAGTTTCTTTACAAATTTATTAATGGGTTTTTAATATACTTAGGGTTATAAAGGTATTATCTATTAAGCTATTTTGGTTTTATGATTCATATATATTTTGTATGTGGCTTATAAGTAGCCAGATTACTGGTTTTCATAGCCTGTCACTTGACCTTGATTTTAGATTTTTCAGATAGTAATGCTTTCTGTTTCTTTATAATACTTATTCTTTCTTATTTCTTTTTAAAAAATTTTTTGCACTGCTTTGAATTTGTTTTCATTTGAACAGTGGCAATGATAGTGGCCTATCCTGTCATGATATTTCTTTTCAATGGCCTTGCCACTTTTTATAATTTTACTATGAGGATGGCCACTGTTTGAAAAGTCTGCTATATTATTAAGAATCCTCAGATGTTTTAGAAAACCAGATAGTGAATAATTATGTTTTATTAAATGCTTTTATTAATCTTTGCACAACTTGCTTTTTCATGAGTTTGCATATTTTCTGGTTTAATACAAGGCTTATGATAACTTGCTATAATTCCTGAGAATCCTACCACATTTTGTATATCTTGGATTAATCATTAATTATCTGCACTTAAAAGTTGATAGAGAATGATAGTAAAATCATGAGGACCTCAAATATTTTGGAGCAGTGGTTAAAAAACACAAAATCCTTTCTTCCATAGCTGTTAAGGACAGTCAGTGAAAATTGTCACTTCGTTTCTGTAATATAACTTAAATGGTAAAGAGTGTCCTCCAATTTACATTTTCCCTTCCACAATGGGTATATGGAAATAATAATGTGAAATGTTTTAGTAGTTTAGAACTATTTGAACATGTTTAAATATATTTTTTGATTATCTTGTGATACCTTCTGCATTATATATGCATATATTTTAAAATTCTAATTAGACATTATTTTAAAGGTATTGTTCATTGTTGACACAGTTTCCATTTTTTGAATATGTATCTTGGTTTACTTCTTAATTTTGGGTGTGGGTGGGTACCTGGGGATTGAACTCAGGGGCACTCGCCACTGAGTCACATGCTCAGTCCTGTTTTGTATTTTATTTAGAGACAGGGTCTCACTGAGTTGCTTAGCGCCTTGCTTTTGCTGAGGCTGGCTTTGAACTCTCAATCCTCCTGCCTCAGCTTCCAAGCTACTGGGATACTTCTTAATTTTTGTATTTTTTTTTTTTTTTTCTGCTAGGCAACACATGTGAGTGGTAAACTCTTCAAGGACCTACTATTTATGTTGTGATATACTTGTTAGTGAACTAATATCTTGATTCACCATAGTATTCATGAATGTTAGTCTTCCCTCAAAACAATATAAGTTTTGCTCCATTGCTTTGAGGAAGGAAATAAATATTATAGGGAAAAAATTTGATGTCATTTTATTTTAACTTTTGCTATGGAATTTTTTTCTTCATCCTGAAAAGAAAAAAAAATATATTTCACATTTATATATAAGCATTTCTTCATCAGTGTTTTCTGAAAATTGGTCTGTCTTGAAAGATCTTTTTTATATTAATGTTCATGTAGGAATCCTCTAAAAGAAGATACTTTGGTGTTATATTTGGTTTGAAAGCTCTTATATGAATAAGTCATTTATTTCTGTATAAAAAATTACCCTAAAACTTAGAACTTTAAAACAACAACTACTTATTATCTTTCAGTTTCTATGGGTTAGGAATCTGGGCATGAGAGAAGATACATTAGCTGGATCTTCTGCTTTATAGTCTCATGAGGATGTAAAGTGTCAGCCAGGTCTCGAATCTCACAGAAGAATGCTTGACTGGGGAAGGCTCTGCTTCCAAGCTTTGTCCCAATCTAGTGCTTTTTTTCACAGCAGTATATATTGGCAAGTGTTTAGCTTGATTGATATTCACTGTTTGAATCTTACATCCAGCCCAGAGAATATCTTATTCTTTTTAGTCCTTTGATGTTCAATCATAAGAATGGGGTGTGGGGTCGGGCAAAAGGGAGGGAGGGAGATAGAATATGAATCTGAGAAAAGGGGGAAAAGTAGGGAAAGATACCATATGTTTGTGTAACTTCTCCACTTTAACTGCTCCATTATGTGTTTTTCCCTTTCATAGGTGCCTTAGCTGGACCAATTATTGTGGAGCCACATGTCACAGCAGTATGGGGAAAGAATGTTTCATTGAAATGTTTAATTGAAGTAAATGAAACCATAACACAAATTTCATGGGAGAAGATACATGGCAAAAGTACACAGACTATTGCAGTTCATCATCCTCAATATGGATTCTCTGTTCAAGGAGAATATCAGGGAAGAGTCCTGTTTAAAAACTATTCACTTAATGATGCAACAATTACTCTACATAACATCGGATTCTCTGATTCTGGAAAATACATATGCAAAGCTGTTACATTCCCACTTGGAAATGCCCAGTCCTCTACAACTGTAACTGTGTTAGGTAGGTGTGCTTGAATTGTGTATTTTGATGATAGTGGTGAGGGTTATAATAGAAGTATTTTCAAATTTTAAAATGTTTTAAATTTTATTCAAATTTGGATTTAAAGTAAAATAATTCAAATGTGATTTCTCAAGTTTTGTCTTAAAACCTATTCTAGGATCTCTTATTTTTTAAATTATTATCAGTATCCATCTATCTATATAATTCTACATTGTTTCAGCTTTTTACTTCTTTCATGAAAGATAATGTTTTAAATTATACTAGAAGCTGTTTCTGTGACATTTGTTTCCATTACTATCCCTTACATCTTTTAACCTTGAAATAATTACCATCTTTATTTAGGTTTTTCTGTTTTTTATTATTAGTGATTAATTTTGACTTATTGGAGCCTTCTGACACTTTCAGTTTTTCACATCAAATTTTATTCACATCAAATTGGCTATCGTGGATTTGGATAGCTATTTGAATCTTGTGATATTGATCATAATAAATGATATTCCTCCATTTCCTATCTGATAACTGTTAAAATTTATGGTGAAATTTTGAATAACTTTATTACCATTAGGATAACCACCTGCAGAAGGATGTTAAACAATTTTGAAACACTGCTAGGTAGTTTTGGAATGATGCAATAAGGATCAAGGAGCAATAGCAGTTTGTCACTTACATGGAAATACACTGCTTAGATCTTTCCTCAAAAAGACTATAGTCAGCTTGGCCTGGGGCTGTAGCTCAGTGGTAGAGCAGCTTGCCTAGCATGTGTGAGGCGAGGCACTGGGTTTGATTCTCGGCACCACATATAAATAAAATAAAAGTCCATCAACAACTAAAAAAAAGAGAAAACTTAAAAAAATAAAATAAAAAGACTGCTCAGCTGCTAGGGGTTTGGTTAACTGATAGCTTTGCCTAAAGCTAATAAGAACTATTGACATATATTAGTCATACAGTAAATGTTATATGAGTAAGGTATAAGAATGAATTTGGTGAACATGGTAGTTAAGAAATGTTTTGTAGACTAGGTAGTTATGTTAGTCTTTAAGTGATGGACAGTTTTTGTGTATAGGTAAAAATGAAAGAATAGAGAAACATTATTCTAAGATTGAGAGTAGGTGAGCCAAGGCAGAGAAGTGGAAAACTGTACATTATGGCAAAATTTTTCTTATTTCCCACTGTTGAATTTTGGGGTCAGAATTCTTCATTATGGTGAGCTGTCCTATCCATTGTAGACTATTTAGAAGCATCCATGGCCCCTAACTTAGTAAATGCCAATAGCATTTCCTCAATTGGGACAACCAGTATTCTTTTGGAAGGGTGGAAGGGTTATGGAAATCATCCCCTTTGAAAACTCTGCATTAGTGGAACACTAAAAAAGTAATGTCTTGATTCTTCACAAAGTATTTGTAGAGAGAACAAAAAATTTCAAGTCTTGAAAGGTAGAGTAGGAGCAAATTAATTTGAATGTTAGCCTGACATATTACTAGAAATGTGACCTTAGTATGTAATGGTGTGCTTTATTCTCCCTTGCCTCTTCTATGCTCAGATCCTTCCTGGGTCCGTGAACTAGCAGCACTTTGGAGCCTATTAGGAATACAGAATTTCAGACCTCTCTCAGAATTACTGAACAATAATTTACATTTTAGCAAGATCCTCTAGTGGTTTGTGTCCACAGTAAAGGTTGAGGAACTCTACTGTGACATCCTTCTCACCTCACTTAGAGGGATGACTAACTTAAAGTAGACCTGACTTACAGAGTCGTGCAGTGAAAGTTGTGATTTAGGAAGATCAGTCTAGGATAGATTAAAATGATGAGATCCTAAAATCATACTGTTTTGGCCATGAGGCTGTGAAGACTTGAAATTAATTTTCTAATTTCTGTCATTTGAGTGAAGAAAAGCAATATTACTAAGGAATAATCAACAGGATTTTATAACTGATTGATAAATGTAATAAACAAGGGAAGTTTGAACAGTAACAGATTTTGAAACTTGCTGATGGAACAAAACAAATTGTTGCTATTAATTGAATGGGCTCATCTGAATTTCAAACAGGTGTTGAAAAGCTTGAATAATAGTTTAGCATTAGGTTTATTAAGTTTAAGGATATATAAATGAAAATACCTTTTGGGCTGGGGTTGTGGCTCAGCAGTAGAGCACTCGCACAGCAAGTGCGCGGCCCGGGTTCGATCCTCAGCACCATGTAAAAATAAACGCATTGTGTACAATTAAAGCAAATAAATATTAAAAAAAAAAAAAAAAAGAAAAGAAAATACCTTTTGGGTAGTTAGAAACTGAGGAGCCAGACTTGTAGTAAAATTGGAGAAAGTTTGGGGTCATATGGCAATATTACTTATTGAAGTTCTAAGATGGATACAGAACAGGCCTATGACTGATTATTAGAGCAAGAGGTTGGAAGAAATAATGGATGAAGAGTTCAGGGAAAACTATGAGACAAGGCAGAGTAATATAAGAGGAGAAGAAAAGTTTTTAAGAAAGCATTACTTTGGTAGCCTTTTTCTGCAATGAGAATTAAGCCCTACAGAAAACAATTTCTCTTTTCAGTTTTCATAAATGTGGAATATTAGCTAACTGATTGGGAAGGACTGTTCTGACCTATCACATTCCAAAATGTTACCCAAAAGAAATAGGCATGTATAATTCTGTAAATTAGGTGGTCTTTGGTAACATTTGAGTTTCAGTGGAGTGGTTGCAGCAGAAACCAATTTAAAGGAATGTGATATAACAAAAAGCTTTAGGAACATTAACAAATGCCCCACAGTAGAATGATTGTGATATTAATTGGTTACTTCCTCTTAAATGGAATATTATGTAGTTGCTAAAGTTATAATTTAAGAGAAGTACTTGAAAAGGAAATGAGACAAAACCTTATTTGTACAATGAATCCATCTATATAAAAACTAGAATAAGAAACAGAGATACTTTTTAGGATATCATAGTTATGGGTAATTCTCCCCTATTTTCAGTATTACTCATTTTGCAATTAAAAAACTGACTTCCATTGATGAATATGATGGCATAACAGGGCTTGAATTCATTTTCTTTTCTATGGAAATAGAAAATCAAGCAAATAATGAACAATTTTTAATCATTGGGTAATAAGCAATACAGGATTCTGATCTGTGAAAGAAGTAGGAAAATAAGGTGAGTCCCCACAATTGCTCTAGTTTCCTTGGTAGGCAGTTTTGAGGCCACAGCTCAGTAATGAGAAAAGAGGAAGGATGGGGGATGAGTAGGGATAGACAGAGAGATAATGAATTAATGGGAAAAAGGTAGAAAGTTCCCCCTCTTGGTAGCATTTTTACATGGTCAGAGGAAGCAACAACAAACCATTAGGGAAAATTCACTACACAGAGAAGTTAACATGTGATGAAACTAACTTTAGAAAACCAGTAAAAACAACTAGGAGATAGATGCCCCTAAGAAAAAAAAAATAATAACAAAATTTAAAGTTGACTTTAAATGTTTTAAGTTCCCCAAAGAGAAAAGAAGTCTTCTACTAATGATGACATAAGTTATCGGATCAACCTTCTCACTGAGAGTGAAAACAAAACAAAACAAAAAACACCTTAGAAACTTCAAAAAAATATTATAGTAAGAAATATAGCTAGGTCAAAATTTAGTAGAAGGTGATAATGTAGAAGTTAGTGCTGAAGACTGCATTCAACCTGAAGATATATGATAGTTCAGAAAAAACATCTGAGATGATAAGCTTTGAGAACATTGAGAAATGAAAGAGACAAATGTCTGAGTGTAATGTAGTATTCTGCTCAATATGGAGTGCCTAATTGTGCATCTGATATTCACTTCATACCTTAAACACTTATATTCTTAGAATAGTAGTAAACTAAAAGTAAGCCAACCTTCTTTGTAGACCTCTAGAACTGTATACTGAACTTAAGAAAATCGTGGCCAGGTTAGTGTTTTTAGAAGCTTGGCATAAGAAAACAACAGATCTTTTCTGAAGGAAAGATACCTTTATTCTAGGCTTCAAATCATTTTTACACTAAATATTCAAGCAGAAGTCTATCGTCTGCTTGAATAACAAGGTTTACAAAGTAAGGAAAACTCCAGAAGTAGCAGCCTGCACAAAATAAGACAACCTAAACAAAGCTGCCAAGACATAAGATGTTGGAATTATCAGACAAGACTTTTAAACCACAGTGTTTATTACATTTGGAGAAATAAAGTCAATTTATAAATTTCTGCAGAGAACAAGAAACAAAGTCATATAATAGTTGGCCTCAAAGTACAGAAGTAGGTATTTATTAGGACATTAAGTAGTTAATTTTCAAAAGTAAATAACAACTGATAAATTTTAGTATATTTGAGTTAAAAAACTTCATTAAAACACACAAGATTATATTGTACTCTAATTCTTGTGGATATACTGGCATGTAACTAAAAAGAACCACTTAAAAAAATAGAAACCTTCTTCTGTACTAATTCTGAAACTCTTATACCCAGAAAAGCTCAGGAACATATATCAAGAAGTGTTGAGAGTGTGTTTAAAGTATATCTTACAAACAAAAGTAGTTGAACAAATTTAGCAACCCTAATCAGTTCTTTTAGGTAACATGAGAAGTTAAAGATTGAATATTTAAAAGCCAGTGTGTTTTAAATGAAATTAATGAGTCACCCTCTGGGCCCAGAAAAGCATCTGTGAGTATACTTAAAGGACTTTATTTTACTTTTGCTTAGCATTTTAACTGTAGTCTCAGTATTAGTAACTCATTTTAAAAAGCAAAACTTTTGCTACAGAATGAAGCACTACATATTAAAACTGTTTGTTATCACTTCAAAAGTAAATACTTTTATCTTATAAAGGAAATTATGAACAAGTTCCCAGAAATTTTTTGTGCCTATTAATTTGGAGAGAACTCATCAGTCCTCATATAATAATGTACACCTGTGTCAGGGAAGGCTATCTTTGTAATGGTAATATAAAATCTTGGCCTCCTGTTTGTTCTAGCTACAGTCCTTTTCTTCTTCTTCCACAAGCTCAGTTAATGTTGGGATTACCTAAAAGCCATGTACGTAGATTAGTTGTTCCTAAGCTTGTACAATATGTCTGGATGTGTCTTGGAAGGATGTAAGTATTTGCTTAATTGAAATTTATTTTGTTTTTCATTTGAACAGTTGAACCCACTGTGAGCCTGATAAAAGGGCCAGATTCTTTAATCGATGGAGGAAATGAAACGGTAGCAGCCATTTGTATTGCCGCCACTGGAAAACCAGTTGCACATATTGACTGGGAAGGTGATCTTGGTGAAATGGAATCTATTACAACTACCTTTCCAAATGAAACAGCAACAATTGTCAGCAGGTACAAGCTGTTTCCAACCAGATTTGCTAGAGGAAGGCGGATTGGTTGTGTTGTAAAACATCCAACCTTGGAAAAGGATATCCGACACTCTCTCATATTGGATATACAATGTAAGTAAAAGCTAGTGTTAGCTTTTCAACTTGAGTCATGTATATTTTTTAAATCTGTATTATATTTTTCCTCAACAAATTATTGGAAATACTTAGTCTTTAAAATTTTTTTTTTAATTTGTTCTAATTAGTTATACATGACAGTAGAATACATTTTGATACATCATGTATAATGGAGTATAATTTCTCGTTCTTCTGGTTATACATGATGTAGAATCCTACTGGTCCTATAGTTATATATGTACATAGGGTAATAATGTCTGATTTATTCTACTATCCTTCCTACCCTCATGCCCCCCTCCTCTTTTCACTCCCCTCTACCTAATCTAAAGTAACTCTAGTCTTCCCTAGCCCCACTATTGTGAATTAGCATCTGCATATTGGAGAAAACATTTGTTCTTTCGTTTTTGGGGAGATTGGCTTATTTTGCTTAGCATGATATTCTCCAGCTCTATCCATGTATTTTATTTTTCTTCTTTTGACATGTTTCGTCAAGCTATTTTTAATTTGAGTATGTAGTATTCAGATAATCCTATAGCTTTTTCTTTGATGACATTTTTTTCTCTTTTTTTTAATTTATATTTACATAAAAATTTCATTTAATCAGAGCATTTCTTTTCTTTTCTTTCTTTTTTTTTTTTTTTTTTTGCATTTGGATTTGGGATTGAACTCAAGGGCACATTACCATTGAGTTATATTGCCAGTCCTTTTCATTTTTTTTTTTTTTTAGATTATTTATTTACTTATTACATAATGCACAAGTATATCATCTTTTTACATACAACTGCTTGTATACAAAGTATATACGTACCATTCAGATCTTTAATCATGCATTTAGGATAGTGATATCCATCTCATTCAACCACCATTCCTTTTCATTTTTTGAGTCAGGATCTTGTTAAGTTGCTGAGAGCCCTTGCTAAGTTACTGTGGCTATTCTTGAACTTGTAATCCTTCTGCCTCAGCCTACCAAATCATTGGGATGACAGGTGTGTGCCACTGTGCCTGGCTCCTAATCAGAGCATTTTTTATTATTTTGTGAAAAGAACTTTTTAAGACCTTAAAAGTAGACTGGATATAAGGGAGTTGGGAAATTTGTATCTCAAAATATACAACACTTAGGAACAGACAATTCCATTGTGTTTGAGTGATTATTCACTTTCATGGATCTTACCCATGCTTGCTGCTTTCAGCAAGAGTCTTTTATGCCCCTAGTACATTTTCAACTAGTTTGAAAATTGTTTTTCAATATTATTTCTAATCTGATCTTATTGGTAATGTTCTAAGATTCTTAGGTAAAACAATATTTTAAAAACATTGTGATAATAATAATTATAGATACGTTTCAAAGCTGGCTTACCCTGCATAAATTTTGTTGTTGTTGTTAAGGGTTACTTGTGTATATTTTCATGTATATCTACTTTTTTCTTTTCTATAGAGTTTCTCAGTTTGGGTTATATTGTGATTTATTTATTTGCATTTAAAAATTTTGAGCAAAAGAAAAGGTGATTGAGTGTTGCTTGTATCTTACAGCAAAGATAATGAAAATTAGGCAGGTTAGAGTGATAACATTAGTAAAAGTATTTAGATTCTGCTGTCATTTCCATTCATGCACAAATTATAAATCTAGATAGGTTTTTGAAGGAGTTGCTTCATCTTTTTGTTGTTGTTATTTTGTTTTTTGAAGTGCCATGCATAGAATTTTAAATTACACATTCATTAAACTTGTAATGGTTTTTAAAGTTAATTCAAAGTAGTTTTTCACTATTTATGGGGTTATACTTGAGAAGCTGTACTTATATGCATGTTATTACCATTACATTCTTGAGTGCTAATACCATCTTTTCTTAGTTTTTTGGATAATATTTTCTTTTTTAAATGTTCTCTTCCTTTCACAGATTCGTTTTCCTTTTCCTTATAAAATTCAGATCTCAAGTATAAATACTACCATTTCTTATATATACATTAATTTACCTGTGTCTAATAATGTGACATTTTCTTCAGTTTTTATTATTTAAAATCATTATTAATTTATTTTCTTGAATATAATACTAGATATATAAAATTATTTTTTCTAATGTAATTCTTCATAATAATGGTTTTTATTATTGACTTGCTTCTAAAATGTTCTTGGAATATGCATGACTTTTTCCTTTTTGAAATTGGAGAATAAAACATGAGCAAGTTTAAGGGGATAGTCTTACAGACCAACTTCATGCCTCAAAATTAGGAGGTATTTTTTTAGGAATACATGCATGCCCATCCTTTCTTCCTTTTAAAAAGAGATTAAACTCACAGATCTGGACGTGATTTAGTACAGTTTTAAGTATTGGCTAATTCTTGGTATTTATAAGAGGCAGGTGTTCTTTTGTTTTTTTTTTTTAATTACCAAGGTAGCTGTATCTTAATAAAAGTTTAATTTTTTTACAGCTTTTTATTAAACTGGTTTTCAATAGACCATGCTTTCTTAAAAGATTTAAAGACTGACCTGATGTCATTTTAACCTTTCATCTGATGTCTTTTGCTATTCATTTGTTTTCCATGTTGCTCACAGAATGGTCTCTGCACCATGCATAAGAAATGTTTTAAGGAATCCTTTTATGGCTTCTCTCACCTCTAATATAGTCTTGATTTAAATTAGGTCCTTGTTCTTATTCTTTGTTTTTTTTTTTTTTTTTTTTTTTTTTGTGGTACCGGGGATTGAACTCAGGGGCACTCGACCACTGGGTCACATCCCCAGCCCTTTTTTGTATTTTATTAGAGACAGGGTCTCACTGAGTTGCTAAGTGCCTCGCCATTGCTGAGGCTGGCTTTGAACTCGCGATCCTCCTGCCTCAGCCTCCCAAAGTGCTGGGATTACAGGCGTGCGCCACCGCACCCGGCCCTTGTTCTTATTCTTTTAACATCTTACCCTTTCCTTCTCGATCTTCATGGTAGGTTTTAGCTAAATATTATTAAATGTCATGCTCCTTATTAGTATTAGAATGTAAATTTTATGAATAAAGAATCTAAATAAGTATGTGCCACATGCCTAAAATGGAGTTTTTACCTCATTAGGAGTTAAACAAAATGATGGTTGAATGAATGATAGGTATTGGAGTTTATAATTTATAGGCAGACATTTATTTTTGGTAGATATGAATAATTGCTTCTTCAGTAGCCATACGTATGTTAAAATATCTTTGGGTTCATTGAATGAATAAAGTTTATTTTTTAGTACTATTTAGATAATTTACTTCACCTTTAAGTGTGTAGTCTCACAAAGTCTGTGCCATGCCTTTACATGTTCATAGACTATTAGTTAACTACAACATAGAGAATTTTATTCCTCTAATTGACTTGGTTTCTCTTAGGGGATATATTTCCTTTTGGATCAAACATCTTCGAAATGACAATTTTATGTGATGACTTGGGTTCTACATGACACTTAAATGTCATGTCTCATTATTTAATTAAGTACTACAATTTATTTGCTTTTTTCATGTCTACATCTTTCTCATAATAGGACGCTTATATTTTGCTTTTGATGATTATAGGTTTATTCAGCATCCCTAATAATTACAACTGTGTGTGCTTATAGTTGTCTAGTGTCCATCCATTGATTCATTCCTTAGGCAACTAATATTTGAGTACTATCTTCCAAATTTGTTAATATATGCTGAGAACAGAAAAAAAATAGTTTCTGTTCTTGTAAAGCTTAGTTTGTTGTGTTAATATTTTATCATTGTATATTGCATTTACCTATAACAAAAGATGACTTGTTCTGTCATGTGTTTATTTTATAGATGCTCCTGAAGTTTCAGTAACAGGATATGATGGAAATTGGTTTGTAGGGAGAAGAGGTGTTAATCTCAAGTGTAATGCTGATGCAAACCCACCACCATTCAAATCTGTGTGGAGCAGGTAATGTAACATTATTCTTTGGAAGCGAAATTATTTAAAAGTGAAGAACATTCTTTTTTTCCATACTGAGGATTGAACCCAATAACATTGTATCATTGAATTATTCCTAGCACTTTTTATTTTTTATTTTGAGATGCATCTCTTTAAATTGTCCAGGCTGGCTTCAAATTTGAGATCCTCTTGCCTCAGCCTCCTGAGTTATTGTGATTATAGGCATGGCCACCATGTCTGATTAAATGTGAAGAGTAATCTTAAATGCATATTTAAAACTTTTTTTATCAGTTCAATGCATGATTATGATAGCTGAATAACTTATTTAAAGGAATGATTTCTAAATGTTCTGCTGCCCCATTCCTCTGTATTTTCCTACCTTTTCAGTTGCTCACAGGCTGCATTAGCAAATTTAGTCATCCTTTTTTTGTAGTTGCCCTCATAGGTTTTAAGCTGTTACTTCTTGATTCACCAATTTTTAACACTGTTCACATCTTAGGTAGATGGATTAATTTTATATCCACCCCTTCACCCACAAATACACATTCTTATTCTTCATTGATTTATTGTCTGAATTAATTTAAGTTACTTTTAGTTAAACTCTGTAATTATTGCTTGCCCCCCTATGATAGGTAAATATATTTTTTACCAAGGGTTAAGTAGTATATCAGCATTCTGGGTTTTTGTTGTTGTTGTTGTTGTTGAAAGTTCTCCTTGTAGATAACAATTATCTCTTTTTACTTATGTAGTTTATTATCTATATTTCCTTCTTTTTTTCTCCAAAATTTGTAACTGTTATACTAGTTTTCAATTTTATTTCTCAGTATTTGGAACTTATTTTAATCTTTAGGCATATATCTTTGGATAATTGTCTTTCTTTTTTGTCATTTCACCTCTTTTTTTTTTCTACCCTGTTCACTTTTACTGGAACTAATATTTATCTTGTATAATAAGTATTCTTTCATGTTTGGCAAGTGGTTTTATTCTTTTTCCAGTGATATTTTCTTGATCAAAAAAATTTTTTTTTAATTATTTGTAATTGACATATTTACAATTTCTTACTAGCACATTCTCATTTCCTGTTCAGTTTTATAGCATTCTTTTCATATTTTATAGATATAGTATCTTCTAGTTTCTTTCCAGGGATACTAGAGTATTATTTCCTTCCCAGAGATTTTTTTTTTTTTTTTTTTTTTGCTTTCTGCGTATTCTCTCTTTTTCTCCCAGATTCTTTGGGTTTGACCTTTCTTTTTTGTAGATAATCTTTTTGGTTTTCCAATCATTTCAAAGTGAGGCATTAAAATAAAATGCATGGTGGAAACTTTCTCTATAGTGAGGATTATTCTTCAGTAGGTTCCACTTGGAATGACCTTGTAGAGATTATTTTCCTAGGGAAACTCCAGCTATCACCACTGGATGAGTGGAAATACTTTCTTTATAACTTATTGTTTATTTATGTAATTTATCTTCATATTTTAGCCTGAGGAGTAAATACAAAGTTGGAAGGAATCAGTTGATTTTTTGGTATCTGAAGGAGCCCTAATTAGGAAGGGCTGTTGTAGCTAGCTGGAAGCCATAAGTTCCACCTGATATGTATGTGACGCACCTCTAGGCACCCGCAAACCTGAAGGTATATAACCGGGTGAAAGAGGTCCGAGTTAGGAGAACGAATTCATTCGGTCAGTCGGGCAGCCACTCGGTCGGTTAGAAGAATCAGAGCGGCCAGAACGTAGGCAGAGCGGTTACAGAAGAGAAACCAGATAGAAGAAGTAATGACTGGTCAGAGTTAGGCCGAGACTCCTGAGGAAGACAGAAGACAGAAGAAAGAAGAAGGAAGAAAGAAGAGAGAAGAAAGAAGCTCTAATCTTTCTCTAAGCTAAGCTCTATCTTTCTTTACTCTAAGCTACTCTAAACTACTAAGAAAAATCTTTCTTTCCCTCTCTAAAGTAGAAGTAAAAGTAGCAAAAGCTATACTCTGCCTCCGAGATTTTTTCCCGGTTTACGGTACCAGGCAGCTTACAGGTATCTTTGGACTAATCTTATTTTCAGCCCTTTGCCTTATGCTGACCTTCTGCAGTAACAGTGAGTCAAACTTCAAACTTTCCTGTGTTCTGTGGACCAAACTAACTGCTTTCTGATTCATAGTTCTCCTGTAAGCAACTCTTCAGCCTCAGCAGATCTTTCTTAACCTTAACATTATTGACATATTAGCTGGATAATTCTTTTTTGTGATAGGCAATCCTGTGAATTTTAGTATTGTTAGCAACATCCCACACTATTATCCTCTAAAGCGAGTAGCACCCTTTACTCCCCCATTAGAATAACCCAGAATGTCTGCAGGGACAAAATCACTCTTCATTTAGAATCACTGGCTTAACGCATGTAACTATTTCCTCCATCTATTTTCTATTTTTCTCAAAGTTTGTCAAACTGTCTTGTCTCCTGTCTGTTGAATGGGGCCTCCTTTTCTCCTCCTCATGGGTTTTAAATAACTTTTTAATTTCTTAACTGTTTCTGGTGTGTTTTATGGAAATAAGAAAACAGTATATTGATTACCTTGTTTCCTTTAAGAAAGATGGTTTTAAATGGAGACAAGTTCTTTTTCATTTATTTTTTCTTAAATATAGGAAATGGTAATGAATTAAGATATCGATTTGTTAGGGTATTTATAAAAAAAACAAAAACAGGTAATTCTGGGTTCTTTCCAAGTGTCTGTACTTCTAGATACATTTTTTTGATTGAGTCATTTAATCCCTCTAATACTTAGTTTCCTTGTAGATAACAGTAGACTTTTTGGTTCAGGTGCAGATGAATCATGTAACATAGGTACAAAAGCATAGAAGATGCTTTGCATATGCCACTTGTTACATGTAGATTTTTCTTACTGTGCCTTTTCTGAATAAGCAACTTAAAACATTTTAAAAATTTCTCAGAGAATTAAAAGGACTGTAGTTTGGGGCCTGAGGACTCATGCTTGCTACACAATTGCTCTACCACTGAGCTACATCCTTAGCCCTTTTATTTTAAGACTATATAACTAAGTTCCCCAGTCTGCCCTCTGACTTGGGATCCATTTGCTTTCTCCTCCCTAGAAACCCTGGTTCCAGGCATGGTGCCACCCCATCTAGTTATATTTGTTTTCTAAACAATGTAAATATATTGTCTGTAGTCTTCAGTGCTAAATTAAAATTTTGTTCCAAAATTCCAAAATGTGATTTACTCCAAAATCTGAGACTTTCTGAATGCTGATGAATTTCAATTTCAGATATTTGGAATAGGGATGTTTAAATAGTCTATGCAAATATTCAGAAATCTTCAAAATCTGAAAACTTTGTGGTCCCAGCATTCAGATAGGGGATACTTAGTTTCTACTCAAAACTACAAAAGATTGTACCCATTGCTTTTTACCCACTGCCCTTAAGATTGCAAACAAAATTGTGCCACCTTTGGATAGAACAAAGTACCAATTTCTATTAGTATTCAGTGATACTCTACAAATATGTTTTTAAAATTTTTTCTCTTTTTTTTTATTTGTACTTTTCTGACATACATGGCAGTAGAATATATTTTGACATAAATACATGGGGTTTAACTTGTTCTATTTAGGATCCCATTCTTGCAGTTGTACATACTGGTGGTACATTCATATATGAATGTAGGAAACTTATGTGCATTTCATTCTATCGTCTTTCCTATTTCTATCCCCCTTCCCTTCTATACATTCCATTTTGTTTAATCCAGTGGACTTCTATCCACCTACCCCTTCCCACTTACTGTGGGTTAGCGTCCACATATCAGAGAGAATATTCAGCCATTGGTTTTTTGGGGATTGGCTTATTTCACTTAGCATGATAGTCTCCAATTCCATGTATTTATTGGCAAATGCCATAATTTCATTCTTCTTTATGGCTGAGTAAAATTCCATCGTGTATATATACCACATTTTCGTTATCCACTCATTGGTTGAAAGGTAACACTGGATGGCTCCATAGCTTAGCTATTGTAAATTGATGTGGCTACATCACTTCACTGTAGTATGCTGATTTAATTTAAGTCCTTTGGGTATATACCAAGGAGTAGGATAGCTGAGTCAAATAGTGATTCTATTCCAGGTTTTCTGAGGAATCTCCATACTGCTTTTCATGGTTGCACTAATTTGCAGTCCCACCAGCAATGTATGAGAATACCTTTTTCCCCACATCCTTACCAACATTTATTGTTACTTGTATTCTTTATAATTGCCATTATGACTGAAGTGAGATGGAATCTCAAGTGTAGTTTTTATTTTTTAATTTTTTTTAAAATTCTGAGTTGTTATATATGACAACAGAATACATTACATTTCATATTACACTTATAAAGCACATTTTTACATATCTCTGGTTGTATGCAAAGTATATTCACACCATTCGTGACTTCATACATGCACTTAGGGTAATGATATCCATCTCATTCTACAATCTTTTCTTTTTCTTCACCCTTTTGCCCCCTCCCATCCCCTCTTTCCTCATTGGCCATTCTAGTGTTCCTCTAATCCTCCTATGCTCCCCATCCAAACCCCACTGTGAATCGGCCTCCTTATATCAGAAAAAACATTTGGCATTTGGCTTTTTGGGATTGGCTAGCTTCACTTAGCATTATATTCTCCAATTTTATCCATTTACCTCTTAATGTCATGATTTTATTCTCTCTTATTGCTGAGCAATACTTCATTGTGTATATATACCACATTTTCCTTATCCATTCATCTACGAAGGGCATCTAGATTGGTTCCACAGTTTAGCTATTGTGAATTGTGCTGCTATAAACATTGATGTGGCTTAATTTCATTTTGTTGCATATGGATTTCCAGTTTTCCCAGCACCATTTGTTAAAGATGCTATCTTTTCTCCAATATACATTTTTGGCACCTTTGTAGTCCCTGTAGTATGCTGTGTTTAAGTCTTTGAGATATAGACCAAGGAGTGGGATAGCTGGGTCATAAGGTGGTTCCATCCCCAGTTTTCCAAGGAATCTCCATACTGCTTTCCAGATTGGCTGCACCATTTTGCAGTCCCACCAGCAATATATGAGTGTGTGTGCCTTTTTCCCCACATCCTCTCCAACATTTATTGTTGTTTGTGTTCTTAATAGCTGCCATTTGACTGGTGTGAGATAAAAACTTAGAGTGGTTTTCATTTGCATTTCTCTAATTGCCAGAGATGTTGAATTTTTTTTCATGTATTTGTTGATTGATTGTATATCTTCTTCTGAGAAGTGTCTTTTTAAAAAGTTCCTTGGCCCATTTATTGATTGAGTTATTTGGTTGTTTTTTGTCTTAAGATTTCTGAGTTCTTTATATATTCAGATGCTCTGATGTGCATGTGGTAAAAGTTTTGTTCCCAATTAGTAGGCTCTCTATTCACCTCACTGATTGTTTATTTTGCTGAGAAGAAGCTTTTTAGTTTGAATCTATCCCAATTATTGATTCTTGATATTAATTCTTGCACTACAGGAGTCTTATTAAGGAAGTTGGGGCCTAATCTGACATGTTAGAGCTTTGGGCTTATTTTTTCTTCTAATAGGCGTAGTGTCTCTGGTCTAATTCCTAGGTCCTTGATCCTTGTGCATGGTGAGAGATAAGGGTTTAATTTCATTTTGTTGCATATGGATTTCCAGTTTTCACAGCACCATTTGTTGAAGAGGCTATCTTTTCTCCAATATACATTTTTGGAACATTTGTCTAATATAAGATAACTGAAATTATATGCATTAGTCTCTGTGTCCTCTATTCTGTACCATTGGTCTACCAGTCTATCTTAGTGCCAATACCATGCTGTTTTTGTTACTATTGCTCTATAGTGCCTCCAAGAGATTCATCTCATAGGAAAAGACATCCAAAGGCTGAAGGTGAAAGGTTGGGAGAAATCCTATCACTCACATGGACTAAGGAAACAAGCAGGGGTTTCTATTCTCATATCAAATAAAGTAAACTTCAAGCTAAAGTCAATCAAAAGGGATAAAGAAGGACACTACATACTGCTCAAGGGAACCATGCACCAACAAGACTCAACAATTATACATATATATATACATATGCCCCAAACAATGGCGCATCCATGTTTATCAAACAAACTCTTCTCAAGTTCAAGAGTCAAATAGACCACAACACAATAATTTTGGGTGACTTTAACACACTTCTTTTACCACTGGATAGATCTTCCAAACAAAAGCTGAACAAAGAAACTACAGAAATCAAAAATACAATAAACAACATAGACTTAACTGACTTATGTAGAATTTTTCATCCTTCAATGAGTGAATACACTTTTTTCTCAGCAGCACATGGGTCCTTCTCTAAAATAGACCATATATTGTGTCACAAAACAAATCTTAGTAAATAAAAAAAAATAGGGAATACTACCCTGCATTCTGTCAGACCATAATGGAATGAAATTAGAAATCAATGATAAAATAAGAAATAAAAGCTACTCCAACACCTGGAGACTAAATAATATGCTAGTGAATGAACAATGGGTTGCAGAAGACACCGAGGAGGAGATTAAAAAATTCTTAGGGTGAATTTGATCAGACACAATATATCAAAATCTATGGGACACTAGGAAGGCAGTTCTAAGAGGAAAGTTCATTGCAGTGAGTTAATTCCTCAAAAGAAGAAAAAGTCAACAAATAAATGACTTAACATTACATCTTAAAGCCCTGGAAAAAGAAGAACAATCTAACACCAAAGCTGTAGAAGATAGGAAATAATTAATTCAGAGATGAAATCAATGAAATTGAAACAAAAGAAACAGTTGAAAAAACTGACAAAATGAAAAGTTGGTTCTTTGAAAATATAAATAAAATTGACAGACCCTTAGTCAGGCTAACATAGAGAAGGAGAGAGAAAACTCAAATTGCTAACATAGGCGATGAAAAAGGAAATATCACAACAGACACTACAAAAATACAGAAGATAATTTGAAATTATTTTGAAAACTTGTACTTCAATAAAATACAAAATATCGAAGGCATTGACAAATTTCTAGAGTTGTATGATTTGCCCAACTTGAATCAGGATGATATACACAATTTAAACAGACCAGTTTCAAGCGATGAAATAGAAGATGCCTCAGTGTAGTTTTGAATAGCATTTTTCAGTGTAGTTTTTTTCCTATATTTGTTAACCATTCATGTTTCTTTCTTTCCTTTCCTTTTTTTTTTTTTTTGGGGGGGGGGGTACCAGGAATTGAACCCAGGGACTCTTTACCACTAAGCCCCATCCCCATCCCTTTTTTGTATATTATTTACAGACTAGAGATAGGGTCTCATGAGTTGCTTGGGGCCTCACTAATTTGCAGAGATGGGCTTTAAACTTGTGATTCCCATATCAGCCTCCCCATTCATATTTCTTCTTATGTGAAGTGCCTATTCAGTTTATTTCCCATTTATTGATTGGGTTATTTGTTATTTTTGGTGTTAAGTTTTTTGAGCTCTTTGTATATCCTGGAGATTAATGCTCTATTTGAGGTGCAGGTGGCAAAGATTTTCTCCCATTTTGTAGGCTCTCTCTTCACGCACTCTATTGTTTCCTTTGCTGGGAAGAAGCTTTTTTACCTTGAATACCATTCCTTTTATAGATTCTTAATTTTACTTCTTGCACTTTAGGAGTCTTGTTGAGGAATTTGGTTCCTAAGACAACATATTGAAGAGTTGGGCCAAAGTTTCTACTAGTAGGCACAGGGTCTCTGGTCTAATGCCTATGTCCTTGATCCACTTTGAGTTGAGTTTTGTGCAGAGAGATAGGGGTTCACTTTCTTTCTGCTGCATATGGATTTCCAGTTTTCCCAGCACCATTTGTTGAAGAGGTTATCTTTTCTCCAATATGTGTTTATGGCATCTTTGTCTAGTATGAGATAATTATATGTGAGTTTGAGTTTGTGACTTCTGTTTTGTACCATTGGTCTACTTGTCTGTTTTTGTGCCAATACCATGCTAGTGTTTTTTTTTTTTTTTTTTTTTTTTTTTTTTAATTGTAGCTCTGTGCTATAACTTAAGGTCTGATATTATGATGCCTCCTACTTTGCTTTTCTTGCAGAAGATTGCTTTGTTTATTCTGGGCCTCTTATTTTTCCAAATGAATTTCATGACTGCTCTTTGAAATAGCCCTTTTGGTAGTATGGCCATTTTGATAATATTAATTCTGCCTATCCAAGAACATGAGTGATCTTTCCAACTTCTAAGGTCTTCTTCAATTTCTTTCTTTAGTGTTCTGTAGTTTTCATTGTAGAGGTCTTTCACCTATTTTGTTAGATAGATTTTGAAGATTTTTTTTTTTTTTTTTTTTTTTTTTTTTTTTTTTTTGAGGCTATTGTGAATGGGATAGTTTTCCTAATTTTTCTTACCGGATTCATTATCGGTGAATAGTAACACAATTGGTTTATGGATGTTAATTTTATATCCTGGTACTTCGCTGAATTTGTTTATGAGTTCTAGAAGTTTTAAAGGCTGAGTTTTTGAATCTTCTAAATATAGAATCATTTGTTTGGCAAATAGGGATAGTTTTGAGTTCTAATTTTCCTATTTATATCCCTTTAATTTCTTTCTTCTATTTGCTTTGGCTAGAGTTTCCAGGACTATTTTGAATAGAAGTGGTGAAGAGGGCATCCCTGTCTTATTCCAGTTTTTTGATTCTTATGTTTTGTTGATGTATAATCCCCTTAAGCAGTATAAAATGACCTTATTTGTTCCTTCTGATTAACTTTGGCTTGAAGTCCACATTATCTGATATGAGGTTAGAAACCCCTCCTTGTTTCCATGTGAATCATGTTTTTTTCCCCATCATTTTATCTTCAGTCTGTGAACATCTTTGCCAATGAGCTGAGTCTCTTGGAGACAGCATATTGTTGGTTCTTGTTTTTTAATCCAATGTGCCAGTCTATGTCTTTAAATTGATGAGTTTAGGCCATTTATATTCAATGTTAATTTTGAGCCATGGATTTTATTTCCTGTCAGTTTGATCAATTTCTGGTTTTTAATTTGAATTAGTTTCTCCTTTGGTGGACTATTCTTCTAGTGTGGTTCCTCCCTTTGATGGTTTACTTTTATTTTTCATTTCTCAATGAAATATTTATTGAGTATATATTTTTTATTGCCGGCTTTCTAGTTGTGAATTGTTTTAACTTTTGTTTATTATGGAAAGTTTTATTTTATCTTATCATCAGTACTGAAGCTTAAGTCTAGTTTGCAGGACATAGTATTTTTGGTTGGCATCCATTTTCTTTCAGAGCTTGCATATGTTATTTGAAGACCTCCTAGCTTTGAAGAGCCTGGGTTGAGAAATCAACTGAGATCCAGATTGGTTTCTTATAAATGTGACCTATCGTTTTTCTCTGGCAGCTTTTGTAAAAGTCTTATCTTAATTTTGAATGTTAGACATGTTCATAATAATGTGCCTTGGTATGGGTGTGTTGTAATTTTTATATTTGGGGTTCTGTAAGCCTCTCCTGTATTTGGTTTTCCATTTCATTCTTAAGGTTTGAGAAATTTTTCGGATATTATTTCATTGAAATGATTGTTTATTCCTTTCGTTTGTATCTTTGTATGCTCTCTATAACTATATTATATAAGATGCCAAAATGTGTAATATACTTAAATGAGATGGCATTTTACTAAGAAAATTAATATCATGTGCTTATTCACAATTCATGGAGAATTTTAATTGCTTTGAAATTATTGATAATACCATCAAATAATATTTTTTTAATTTGCAATTTTCTGAATAGATATTTTTAAAATCATTTTTTCTCTTCTTTCTTCCCTTTCTATTCTGTCTACCTTTCTAAAATTACATGGATTAATATTTGGAAAGAATGGGTATACTTAATGGACTTTTAGCTAATATTTCTTTATTAAAATGAAAATTTCTTAGGTGTTTTCATTTTGTAGTTAATTGTATCTGAAATATAATAGTTATTTTATTAGCATCTAAAATTTAAAAATTAAAATTAAAAAATAATTCTGTGTGAAGATACTTAAAAATAATTTTATGCTTTTTAAAATCTAGGTTGGATGGACAATGGCTTGATGGTTTGTTGGCTTCAGACAATACTCTTCATTTTGTCCATCCACTGACTTTCAATTACTCTGGTGTTTATGTTTGTAAAGTGACCAATTCCCTTGGTCAAAGAAGTGATCAAAAGATCATCTACATTTCAGGTAAGTTATTTTCTACTTATAAAATGCCTTACTTAAAATATTCCTTTGGTAACAATTATATAATAGTGTGATACAATAGTAAAGATATAGATTCATCAGTGTGAAGTTTTCCAGATAATATAAAAGGCATATGATGAAGTAATCCTGTCTCTGAAATACATATATAGGGTGGTATTCTTAAAAAAAATGACAGAATATCTATATAGCTTTATATATATATTTAATATGTATAGTTTTCAGTTAAGTAGTACTACTTATTTCTTTTATAGGTGTTTTGCCTTTCTAAATTCTTTTGTCTTTAAACAAAGAACAGTGATTTTCTTTTCCTCCTTTGGTGGCTACTCTGTATACGTTTGTCTGATAAATAAAATAGGATATTAACTTTGATAACCTGCCTTGTTAAATAATATTGCTTCCTACTCATGGGACTGGGCCATGTTGTGGGTTCCTGAGAGGTGAAGTAGGAATGCTCTTGAAAATATTTTAATGAAATAAAATGTACTTTTTTTCTTTTGGTCAGTTCTTAAGCTGCTAAGAACTTAGGGTTTTCACTTATTTGTCTCACTGAATGTTTGTTGATTTAGCTGAATATGAATTTGGCCATTCACAAAATTACATAGACTAAAAATATATTTTTTCCTGTGTGTAGCTATAAATTATTAATGGAATTCTCATTTAGAAAACAATATATAAATTATTTTGAGTAACTCTACTTAACTTCAAGAATATATCAAGCTTTATGTCTAACAAATGGAAAATTAAGGGGAAGGTATAATAGAATCTAGAAATGCAGATTTGTATAATAATTTATTAATGGATAGTAAAAAGTAAATAAATTAGAGATATAAATTTTTTATGATTGCTTAAAAGTTGTATTCTCAGACTTAAGTAATCATTCAAGCCGAGCCCATACTATTTTCTCTTAGTACTCACCACAATTTCTAGTTGTATGCATGTTTATTTACTTTTGATCCTCAAAATTAAGCACCTTTTATTTACTTATCCACTGCTGTGTACTCAGCAGTTAGCTTAGTGCCTAGCACAATGATAGAGACTCAAATATTTTTTCGTATGACACTAGCAAGAAGCTTAGCGCTGTATACGTACCTACCGCTTTCTGCTAGTGCTTTTGTGGAAATCTGAGGGAGAGTAACCATTAGTAAACGTCTTTCTTCCATTAGGGAATAAGCCATAGGAAATGCATATTTAAAATGTAATTACCTGAGGTCTGTTTATTTTTTGTTCCTATTGTGCAGTTTGGTGTGGGATGTTACTCATAAATTTTAGGCTTAATGTGTTATAGTTGTGTAATCCTATAAATATCAGGGCTCAATTTGGATGCTCTTAATATATGCTAATTCCATTTATGATATCCTAAATTAATATCTTGCCATTCTGCACCCACTTCCTAGTATCCCTGACTTGTATTTTCAACTGCTTATTAATGATCATTAACTATATGTAGCAGTTGAATAGGCATTTACAGCTTAACATGTTAAAAATGAAATTCTGATCTTACACCTGCCTCTTGACACCAAACCTGTTCCTCTACAAGTCTTCTTCCTCTCAGTTTTTTGTAGTTCTAGTCTTATATATTTCTTATATTTGCTCAGAGTATATCTATTGAAAGTATCATTGATTTCACTTTTTTTCTCAGACCCTGTGTTGTTCATAAAGAAATAAGTGTCAGCTTTCCCATTGCATTACATTGAATTCTACCAATTCTCCACCACTTCCCGGCTACCACTCTGGTCCAAGCCATCAGCAACTCTTACATCATTATTATTAAAATAATCATTTAATCTCCCATTTTGAATCTTATCCTTTAATCTGTCATCAGATGAGCAACCAGAGTGAGCCTTTTAAAGTCATGCCAGATCATGTCATGCCTCTTCTCAGAACCTCCTATGAACTTCCCATTTTATCTACAGTGAGAAGCAGAATTTTACAGTGACTTACAAGGCTCTGTATATGTTCTGGTACCAAATTACCTTTTTGACTTCATTTCTTATATATACCCCTTGCTCACTACCTCAGCCATACTGGCCTCTTTGTTCTTGTTTGAACACAACAGATATATTTCTACCCCTCAGTCTTTGCATTTTCTGTTTTCACTGCCTGGAGTACTCTTCCACAAGAGTACTTTTATACCTATTTACCCCACATCTTTTAGGTCTTTGCTAAAGTATTGCATTTTTGAGTGAGGTCTTTCTGTTTTCATAACTGTAAAATTGAAAATCTTCTTTTCTTACCCTTTTACCACTTTCTGTCCTGCTGTACCTTATTTTTCTCTTGAATACTTATTGCTATGTGACGTACTGCATATTTTGTTTATATGCTTGTCTATTTTTGAACTCACCAGAACTTAAGTCCTAAGAGGGCAGGAATTTTGTCCACTTTAATCACTGTTGTATTTCCATCATCTGCAGTAATGTTTTGAATGTAATAGGTATTCAGTATACTTTTGTTGTATGTCTGAATGAATAAGTTTGAGAATAGAATAAGCAGAAAAGAATTAAAAATCCAGAATTTGCTTTTATGTAACTTTATTTGCCTTAACTAAGGGACTGATAATTTTACACATTTTAAAAAAATCAACATCTACTAAGTCTTTGATGGAAACCAAATTTTAAGTGAATGTGAAAAATCAGTTAATTATTGCTAAATATTTCAGAAGAAAAAAGCAGCATGTGAGATGATTTTCTTCCAATGATCAAGAATTAGACTTTACCTTTCTACCCAAGTATACCCAAGTATACTATGCCAGGTTTAGTTAACTTTGCTAAGAGTTTCTTGGAGTTTGCCAAGAATCATGGATATAATATTGCTTTTAAAAAGTTAACTACTTAGCAAAACCTTTTAAATCGGAATAAAAGACCATAATTAAAACATAATAAACAGTTAATTTTTCATTGTAAATTTTACAGAATTTTACTTCAGTATTATTGAAATTCACACCTTAAACTTTTAGAAGTGGTTTTTTAAAATATAAGTAAAAGAAATGTATTTTAGGATAAGAGTCTCAAAGTTCTACTTAGAACAGAGTGGAGTTAGCAAATATGAGTGAAATTTGTTTAAATTTATTTTCCCATACTGGTAGGCATAAGATTTTGAAGAAGAGGCTCTTCATTCATAATTGCAATTTTCAACTGCAAATACTAGATTGTACTCTAATATATTTTCTCTGTCCTGGGGTGCAGTGGCTCTTTATCCAGTACTGAGTATTGGACATTATAATGTTTTTCTAGTTTGCTTTTTTCCTCCCTGATCTTTGCACTTTTCTTTAAAAATAGAAAAACAAATTTTTACATGTCAAATAAATTCCCCTATGCCTAAAACTTTATTTCTCTGAAAAAGTTTAATTCCAAATCATACTGATTTTAGGTTCCAGACACAATGTCAAAACTTAAGAATCAACATTTAGCATGTCTTAAACTTTAAAATGCATGAATGTGTTTATTTAAACAACCCATAAAAAGTCTATAAAGAAATAAAAGCAATCCATGTTGATTTTTTTCACAAGAGTTTTATTATTAGGCAAAAATCTACCTTATAACTACTATTACTAAACTATTTTTCTGATAGGGGACATTAGTGAGGAAAAGAAACTTAATATGGGTGAGGAGAACTCAAGATGTACTAGAGTCCATTATATATCTATTATATTCTCATTTATCACACATTCAACAAAAATTTTTTAAAAAAATGTCTGACTGAAAAATATGGAATGGTGTTGGAAAGAATTTATATATCATGATAAATAAGTACCTGTTGATGATTATAGAATAGTCTTGCCTCATATAAATTATGACTCATTCTAAATTTAAAAATAAGTAAAAGTCTTATATACACATTGTCATATGCTTAAAATACAAAGTAATGAAGTATTAACAATAATCTATGGAATGATATTAATAAGATGTCTGTTCTGTATTTAACATTGATTAAGGAGGAAGATGCTGGATTGAAACTTATAGGATCACTAACAAAACTCAATTAACAAAAAAATTAATTTTTTAGAAGATTTTTCTGAAATCTATATTTTGTTGAATCTGAATGAAATGAACATTAGACATCCATCAGTATTCATATAATGAACTTTGCAAGTAGAAATAAAAAAAAAGTGTCAATTATTGTTTTTAGGACTCGATGAGCTCAGGTATACGCACTTTTCTGAGAAACCCAGATTGCATATTAGGAGTTACCAAAAACTAAATTGGAGTATGCACAAATATATGTAAATCATAAAAAATTTATGTAGATGATCTGTACTTAAATGTATTGATGTCACTTTGTTGTAATAGTTTTCTTTGGGAACTACTAAAGATGGCATTCATACTTAAAACTTGACTTCTCTGTTACTCTTTCCCTTTCAAAAATACATGAATCATCTTACAAATGGTTTAAATTAAGTATATTTCTTTAGTATCTTAATTCTAAAGTTGGATTATATGAACTTTTACTCCTTTTATTCTAGAAATAATCCTTTATTTTCACATTTACTTGTTCAGCTAGTGACTATGTTCTTAAAAATTATAACTCTTCCTTGATTCACTTTCACATACTATTATAACTAGTACTCACTTTCAGAGTACTTGACAGGGTTACCTGTTATATCAGTTTAAACTCAGGAAATTAGTTATACTGTGTTTTTTAAGTTTTATACTGTACTTGCTAAATTTTTACCACATTCTATACATATGGCATTCCGTGATGAAACCTGTTTCAGTAAGTATTTTTCTTTAGCTTGTAATATTAGAATAACTTACCCATGTAGATTTAGTATTTTTCTAACAATCATATTTTAAAAACTCTGTCAGTACCACTCATTTAAAAATTAATTGTAGGATATTACCATTTGGATCATTTATTTTTATCTAAGAAAAAAATCAAGATTTTTAAGCTCATCTTTTCTTCAAACTTTAGAATTTTTGTGTAACATGACCTACAAATACTACTTAATTGATAATTAACCAGTCTTTAATTTTTACTATTCATGTTTAGTTGCTTTTTAAATATTAATGGCTATGTACTTGTGTAATCTAATGTCCGTATACAGGTTCATTTGCATCTAATATTTAAGTATTATTTGAATGTTCTCTCTAAAATATTAGCTCTTTTTGAGATGCCAGCCTGAAGCAGTTACATTAAATATCATAGATAAAGCTGAAATTCCTTAATTTTCTAAATGTTCATTTATGTTAATCATGGAGTATTAGATGGTTTTTACCACATTGTAGATTATAACATTTTACTTTGTTTTTGTTTATGAGTCTCATTTGATAATAGCCATTTGGCTAACACAATTTAAACACATGATTTATGTTTTTTAAATTACTCAATAATGGTCTTTACTGCATATTTCCTTTATAAAAATTTAGAATACTCTTTATTTAAGAAAAATATTTTTGAGAGAATTATTAAACCAACAGCTTATACTCTGCCACCTTAACAAGATTCTATAGTTTTTCATTCTTTGAAAAATAAAGTTCAGATCTTACCTTTTAGGTAAAGATAGACATTAAGAAAACTAACTTTAATTTTTTATTCTTTCATTTTATTTGTGCTACTCGCTAAGAAAATATATACATTTGAATTATTTAATTTAATGTTTTATACAATAATGTTTGAGCCGGATCTGTGTAAGACACTGAAGTAATAATCTATATTAAAACAAAACAAAACAACTTATTACTAGAGTACAGTATCACTTTTAAACTTGGAATAAAGTAATTTTAGTATTCACACCATAGGTTTTCATTCTTTTCATTGTATTAGTAACTGACTGTGTCAGTTTTGTTATTTAAAAGTATATAAAAGTACCATTACTGTATAATCTTAATCAAATTAAGAATGAAAAACTATTTTTACTATGAATATATATTCATTAACTGTGCTGTCTTTTCAACTTGCTGCTGAATTAGCCTGCATTGACATTCTTTGCCTTTCTGTGTCTTGTCTATCTTTACTGTTTCCATTAGATCCTCCTACTACTACCACCCTTCAGCCTACAATTCAGTGGCATCCCTCAACTGCTGAAACCGAGGATATAGCAACAGAACCTAAAAAATTGCCTTTCCCATTGTCAACTTTGGCAACAATTAAGGATGACACAATTGGCACAGTCATTGCTAGTGTAGTGGGGGGGGCTCTCTTCATAGTACTTGTAAGTGTTTTGGCTGGAATATTCTGCTATAGGAGAAGACGGACGTTTCGTGGAGACTATTTTGCCAAGAACTACATTCCACCATCAGATATGCAAAAAGAATCACAAATAGATGTTCTTCAACAAGATGAGCTTGATTCTTACCCAGACAGTGTAAAAAAAGAAAACAAAAATCCAGTGAACAATCTTATACGTAAAGACTATTTAGAAGAGTCTGAAAAAACTCAATGGAACAATGTAGAAAATCTCAATAGGTTTGAAAGACCAATGGATTATTACGAAGATCTAAAAATGGGAATGAAGTTTGTCACCGATGAACATTATGAGGAAAATGAAGATGACTTAGTTTCACATGTAGATGGTTCCGTAATTTCCAGGAGGGAGTGGTATGTTTAGCAACCACTAAATGTGACTTAACTATGTACAATGTTTCATTCATACTAGTTGATCATTTTCAGATTGTTCATACTTTTTCTTGAGGAAGAATAAGCTTTTTCAAGTTGATTTTCGAGCTTTTTATATTCTAATCTGACAAATGAAAATGTAAAATCTGGGTTCAATGTATCTGAGCTGCTTTACAATTTTTTTCAATGCTGTACTACTGTCTCAAGATTTAAATTTTAATGCAGAGTACTTTATTGGTCTGAGGCACACAGGTAAGAAGAAATGTCAACGTTAAATGTGTGACGTTTTTGGTACAAAAATTAAAAAAAAAAAAAAACAAACAAAAAGAAACTACCTTGGCATTGTGTATTAAATGTTTACCTAAGACTATAATCTCAAGTATAATGTTTATTAAACATATACCTCTTAAAATTTATCACCACTAAATGATACTACATCAAAATTGACTATAAAGGCAATTCAGAAAATGTTTATATATATATTTTAGTATGCTAAAAATATTCAGCCTGATGGAACATCTTTCCTTTTCAAACATTATTTTCTAAGTTTCTATACAAATGGAATCTTTACCTCTGCATTTTAATGAGCCTTGCCATAATTACTGTAGAATGGCTTTTCAAGGATATTTTGTTGCACTAAAACTGTGGTAGTAATCTCCATGAACATGATGTGTGAAAGAATATCATTAGCTGGCCAATATTTTTGTCTCAAATACATAGAAGAGTAATAAAATACATGCCTTCTAAACATGATAATTATTACAGTTTTGTCATCTCTGTAAGACAGTTTTTGTCTTTTGAACATGAATTTTGGTACATTAAGCAGTAGCCTTATTTTAATGCTTTATACAAATAGTTTAAATATACAAATAGTAATGAAAATATGGTACACAATTAAATACAGAACAGAGAGGGCATTTCATTATACCGGCATACCAGTTTTAGAGATGAGATATTTCAGCCAGGAATCTATACAAAGGATTTTCTACACCGTTGTGTTTAAGTTATTTAATGTTGATGTTGTTCAAACGGGTAAATGTACAGGAAAAAAAAAAATTAAACTTAAACTTGGAAACTTGGAATTTAACCAGAAAAATTTGAATTATAGAACCAATTGGTAATATTTGCTGATGAATATTGGCAGTCCATCCCCTTTTTTCTCTTAATTCCTAAATGTATGTATGTGTTTTATGATTTTTGTTTCTCCGATTAAAACTGGAAACATCATGAGAGTTTTTTATTCCTAAACAAATTCATTAAGTGTATTCTTTCCAGAATCATGTATCTTTTGAGAAAGAAATATTATCTAAATCTTGAAATGTGAATCATCTTTGGGAGGTAGTTAAATTACTTCTACAGTGGAATTCTATAAATTTGTAATTAAAAAGACAGCTGTTTTGAGGTCCAAAGAATGTGTTTTGATGATTCATTAGAAAAAAAGGACTGTGTAGAATAAATGTTCTGTCAGGGCAGGGAAGTAGAAGTAGAAATCATTAGGAGAATCACAAGTCAAATAAATTTTTTTTTTTAACAAAACGGTGAAGTAGGTACTTTATTAACCCAACCACCTATGCTTCCCAATCCTTATCAAATCAAAAAGTGATAAGAAGGCAAAATTCTAACATACAAGTAGTGAAAACATTATTCTAAATAATCATAAACTAGTTTTCTTTAGGAGTATTTTGCATAAATTAGAAATTCTTCCCTAATATTATAAGTCAGGTTAGGGAATAAAGTTAAGTTTACTGTTACCTTTTTAAAAACATCTTAGTTTTAATATAGTTTAACCACTTACATGCAGATACTAAACTTCTTAGTCTAATACGTCATTAAAAGGAAACTTTAATAATACAATGATTGAAATAACTTTATTTTTTATTTAAATATAACCAATGATATCAGCCACAAGAAAGATAGGTCTAAATTTTCTTATCATGAAAAATGTAAATTTGCAAATTTGTGGCTGTTCTAATCAAAATTACCTTTAGATATAAGGATTGGGAATGCTGTATGAACGTGAGCTGAATAGTCATGTTTAGGATTTATATATATCTCAAACTGAGTATGATCTGAAAGAAATAGCAATGTATTTCAAGATCTGTATTTCAAAAATATCTCCTTACTGATTATGACCTCTTTTTCACATTTTCACCATTATGTGGTTAGTTTTTTGTTTCATTTTTGTGGGAGAAGGCAACTTGAAAACGTAGAAGTGAGTATTTAATATGTTCTGTATCCTTAATCTGAATCACCACGTGGCATACTAAAAGGTTTCCAAGTTTTAGGAATCCCATACTGGTGCTTAAGATGTTTTGGAAGCATTGCACTGTTGCTCATTAGAGGTTTATGTATATATGATACTGTATATAGGGAATGGTTTGTAAACATGAATAGTTACATGAAATAAACATTTTTGTTAAATTAATTTTTGAATATCAGTTATGTGCCCAGCTAATTATTAGGTATATATGAAACTCTAGTACCTTCTTGGAAAAGATAAAGGAATGTTTTTACTATTCTGGGGCCATATTTACATTTCTTTCTTTCATATGCTTTCACCCATTTTTCCTTTTTTATGTTTACTTTAGGATTTTTTCCTACTAGTTAAAGTATTTCAATAATACAGTGAAAATAAATGCAACTCTTTTTCTATCATTTTGTTAAAATCCATTGAAACTTTAGTAGGCTAGGGGCTAACTTTAAAGATGATTGACTGTAGTTTTTATCATGTGCCTAACAGAGCTTTTTATTTTTGATAAATTTGATATTAAGAACCATTAAGGTTTTTCAGTAGTAAATATTGCTACTGATAGCCTTTTGTAGAAAGTTTAAGGTAATGATGGCTACATGTTTTGCATTAAGGAACCATAGAAAGTACAATATAGAAATGCAAAAACAGAAGTGTGGCCATTTTACATGCAAAAAAATGTGATTTGAGTTTCATTTTGATTTTGGTAAATACTGCTAAAATAAAATATATGAACATGTAAGAAGTTGTTAGTATGTGGAAGTAATCAATGTACAATATAAGAAAGGAAGAAATGGTACCCATATTGAATTTTGAATTCTAATAGGGGGATAGAGTATAAATTGAAGTGAGGTTTTTCTTTTTTTCTGTTCACTTATCAATTAGAAATGCACTGTCCATGAAAAAAGGCCCTTTCTCAAATTTTTTGACATGTTGGATTTGAGTTTAATTTAAGTTTTCATTAGTGTGTTTTCTTTTTAAAAAAAAAAAACAAGTTACATATTGGGTGTTAGCGCCAATAGTCATAAAACAAACCCTTAAAGTTTAAAAATACTCAAGGTACTTTTCCATATTGAGACTGACTCTGTATTACCTTCTTCATCCTCATTATACTTGCTAGTGGTGTATAGGTGTGTGTATGTGACATTTTCTTTAATTAACAATCAAAATGTAATTAATGATTTGTGGTAATTAGAATGTGGCTTATTTTTCTTCCCAATAATCAGGTTAAGGACATAGGTAAATAAAGTTTGAGGGAGCATGTAGGTTAACATGTTAGTCATTAAAATTTGACTTTAACCATTTGATTCCATACATATATATGTATATACACACACACATATATACACACACATATATGTAATTACATGTATATAATTACATGTATATCATGAATAACATTAAAAAATGTTTGAAGAAATTATAAATAACATGTACCATTTTTATTTTCCCTGTCATCATTCCCTAAACAAAACGATATAACAACTGTTTACATGTCATTAGGTAATAGTAATCTAGAGATTATTTAAATTATAAGGGAATATATATGCAGATTATATGCAGATACTAAATTACAAGGAATTGACCATCCCCAGATTTTGGTATCAGGGATCTTGGAACTAATTCTGTGGATACTGATGGACAACTGTATTGGCTTTCAGTTGAAATTAATATATTTTGAAAGGCATTTATGTTGGTATTTAGTGATGTTTACGTATTGCTTGTGAACAGTTTTGATTAAAGTCATTGTTTAGAATTCTTTGAAATTTCCCTTCTCCATATTTCTATTTCTGACATTTAAAAATTATGATATATATATTTTTCTAATCTTTACATTATATTAGAACAAGCAGCCATGTTTTGAATAACATACAAATTGGATTGTTGTGTTCAAACACTCACTAATCATATTTGTCATCTCATTACATTGGTATGGTTTTACTTTGCAATCTGAGTTTGTGTTAGGATAAGGTGTGTTTGCATTATTTTTTGTTAGGTGTACCTGCATATAGTGTGGTTGCTAGAAATGCCTTTTTAATGTGTTACTTCCCCTCCCTCCCTCTATTTTTCCCTTGCAGTTTATTTGTTGAAGAATCTGCTTCATTTTCCCTACACTTTCCCAATTCGGATTGTTCTAGTTGTACCCCCAAATATGCCTCTCTGCATTTTCCATAAATTAGTAGAAATATCTATAGTTTTGACTATATCAGATTTTATTTTTTTTGGCCAACATTACTGAAAAAGTGGTCTATATTCTTCCACTAGAAGACACTTAATGCCTGTTTTTCTTTTTTGATATTAGTAGCCATTTCATAGTCAATGCTTAGACATATTAACAGGGAACTTACTCAATATCTAGATCTGTTAACTCTGTTTGAACATACCATGTGCTTTGATATTATGTCCTACCAAATGTTTCTTTTACCTCTTTTTTGCACATTGGAAAACCAGTCCATATTCAAAGTCCAGTTCAAATGATAGATTTATGAAACTTTCTTCTTAGAATTAGTAACTACTGCCTGTATCCTTTGTATCAACTTCCATCCATCACAACTCACTTCACATTTTATCATTTTATTCTAGTTTTGGCTTATCTTTTCTAGATAAGTGGAAACTTTTTGACTCTCAGTTAAAAATTCACATATTCTCAAATTATATTTGTGATACTATAGCAACTTGACTATACATTATTAAATGGTAATTTTAACTGATAAAATAATGTTTTACAATTAATATTTTGTCATTAAACTGATAATAAAGAAAACCTTAATTATTTTGGTAAAATAACTGTCTTTCATCTTTGAAGTTAACCTTTTTTTTCTCACTAAAAACATTGGAAAAAGCATATGATTGTGCTTCATTTGTTTTTTATTCTTGGTCTTATACTTTGTCATTCAGTGATTCAGAAATAATATATGTTGATACTTGGTTAAGTGTGTTAGCTAAAATGCTACCCCTGAAACCCAACTAGATTTAAAAGGAAGCAGCAGTGTTATTGGGAGCTTCAACATTATTCATCCTAACCCTTCTTTTTAAACCCTTTTTTAGAGGTTGTTTTTATGTGCAAGTTGTTTGGATTTTTTAGTGCCTTGCTAATGACAATCATGTTACCTTGGGTATTAGGTCCTTTCAGCCCAGTATAAGTTTAGTGTGAGGTTTATTGTTAATGAGTAAATGTAAATCTGTATTTTAGTTGATTTTCTGATATATTCAATTTTTTAATTGATTTGTCATCTCATTAGATTGCCATGGTTTTATTTCACAATGTAACTGATAAAGTTTGTGTTAGGAGTAAGGTGTTTGCATTATTTTTTGTTAGGTGTACCTGCATTAGTATTATCTTCATTATACCAATTCTTTTCAAGAATGAATCCATGCTTACTAGTATATAGCAGATTAGTACTGATAACCCCATGCCGTACATGTGTCAGGTGTTCCTCTGTCATATGAAACACCTATGCAGTTCCTTCTTTACATTTTTAATTGTTTGTTAAATTTAAGCATAAGCTCATTCAGCTGAGTTCCCATGTCATAAGATGTTGATTATATAAGAAGGAAAAAACAAGTGAAGGAGTAACTACTAAAAAAAAAAAAAATTGTTTTTAACTATCGCATACCATTTACCCCATACAGTACTGCAGGTGTTTCCTGTGGCAGGTAAACATCTGCTCCATCCACCAAGTAAGTGCAGCTGTCAGAGCCAATTCTTGTATACTATTGAGCATTGAATTTATTGAATTATTTTTAAAGATAAGCAGTGAAATTTCTTTACTAGATTGGATCATGCATATTTCATGCATTCTGTGACCTATCTTTGGGATCCCAATTTTTCACTTTTTTGAAGACCTGAAGACTCATCCCTGCATTCTGAGCACAATGCCTGGCACATATTAAATTCTTGGTAGTTTGTTGGATGACAGACTGTGAAGTCTGACCTGACCCAAATAGAGCATTTTTATTAAACATTAGAGATAAACATGGATATCTTATTTCTAATGTGTGATATAAAGGCTTGGATGTCATATTAAGGTAAAACTAAAGGGATAGTTTAAAAATGAAGAATGGAGGACTGACTGATATGTGTAGCTCACTAGCAATACCCTTGCTTAGCATGCAGGAAGCTCCATATTGGATTCCCAGCATTTATACATTTAATTGGAGGGAAAAAATTTATGGGAAACATTGGTAATAGAGTGATATGTAGTATGGGAGCAAATAAAAGATAGGGAGTTAAGTTTGTAGGTTATTGTATTAACCTTTGAATCATATGATGTCATCACTGAAGTTTTTGCAAAAGAACCAAAGAAACAAGAATATCTTGTCTCACTTTCAAAGGTAGATTAGGTGTGCACATATGCTTGATTAATTTTCACTTTTTTTATTCATTTGTATTAAAGTGATAATAAAGAAAACCTTAATGTTTAGAATATTTGCCATGTGCATATTTTTTCCAAAAACTAATGTTCCTATCTGTAAAGTTTTTAGTATGATTTGTAACTGAGTTTGAACATTTTTCTTAGAGGGTATATGCATGATATCTTTTTTAGGTGGTATACCTTTATGGTATCAGGGAATGCTATTTTTCTTGTTTTTGGAGGCGAGTTTTCAATGAATATTGTGGCTATTATTATAGCAATAAGCTACTCTTTTTAGAGATTTGTGCATCAGTTTTCATGGTCAATGTAACACTTTGGTCCTTTTATTTTCTTTCACTGATAAACATTGACTTTAAGAACATCTTCCCTGGTGGTAATGTTGCTTCTTGTCAGCCTTCAGTAAACTAGCTTGGCATTTAAAAATGCCAAGTTATAAATTAGCATGCTAATTTTTTCCTTGTCATGGTTTTGTTGGAATTATATATGTGGTATGTGTGTGTTAATGTGGGATGTTGGTGTGGCAGTGTGGTGATTAAATTCTCAATTTTCATCAAAATCCTATGATTTGAATACAAAATATTTTACCTCTTTGCATTTCATACTGGTATTCATTGACTGCTATCCTTCAAATTTTAATATTCTTAAATATACTACATCTTTCCTTTTCTCAATTAGTGAAATAATCTTAAAAGGAAATATGTAACATAACTCATTTATGTATTTAACACAAATTTTACCCCCATTATCCATTTGGTGAATGGATTCATACCTTAATTTTCTTCCAATTGGTCATTTCAGCATCTAACCTCCTGTTATGATATTAAGAAGAGGTATGCAAAAGAGAAATATGAATAAAGAATAAATGGAACTAGGTGGAATAAAAATACCCAAATTAAGATAGAAAGAAATATAGTAGCATAGTATACATAGAGTCAACTCTTCTGTAGATGCCTAGAGTTAGAAATGATAAGACTAATGTGACAGAATTGGATAACTAGGTAATAAATAAAATGTTTAAAAATAGTATATATTTGATAATTCAGACTACTAAAGCATTATATATAGGGTTGGGAATTAGGACATTAAAAATATACGTGATTATGGTTTATTACTTGCAATGCACTGCCAAAGTTCAAATTATTGCTAAGATTAAGTGAAAGCCTTTATTGGATATATGAAGTTTGATGAAAAATTAATTGTGTTCTGTAGATTAAGAAACTTAATTTTAGCTATTAAAGATTAGGTAGAGTCATCTACTTCATAGTCAATGGTATAATTGACCAGTGGTCAAGGCTATAATTTATGTGATGGGGAAAATGAAAATGTAGAAATATATTTTTCATAAATCACCCCAAATCTTTAACATTTACAAGTGCTGAGTAAATTTGTACTGTTTCACATTCTTTTCTCATCCAGTACATAGTGAAATGGAGATACTAGGGATTAATGAGCAACAATAGATCTAGTCTAGAGTGAGGCTAAAATATGACTCATTAATAATTAAACGCAGGATAGTACATCAGATATTTATGAAGAAATATTTGTGATTGGAAGGAAAGTAAAATTTTCTTTTTGGCCATTTAAAACACCATGTGGACCACAATTTAATAAAATAGAAGATATTTCTAAATATGTACTTAAATGGAAAGACTATGACATGATGTTAAGTAGGTGAAATAGTTCAAACCTTACAGTACTTTAATATTTAAGTTTCCCATATCTGGATCCTAACAATAATTGAAGTTGTTTAAGAGTATATGTGAATAAATCAATTTTAAGTGAAAACTAAGACTTGACGAAAGTTTGCATTAGATGTTACAAAAGAAAACATTCTTCCCCACACAGGACATGAGGGTAAAGATTTCCCCAACTTTTTTTTCTCTGCTGCTCATTGACTCAATGATCATGGGTAGATCATTCAACTTTAGAACCACAATATTTTCATTTATAAAATGTTATTTTCAATATCTGATTGGTTAGAAGGATGAAACAAAATTATATAGTATGAAGAAATTATGAATCACCTCACACATTTAGTTATTGAATTTAATATGACTGTGAAATTGTCAAAATAATATACATGAGGATTGATGGTTTGGTCATGTCCTTTAATACTTCCTATATTTGAAAATATAGTTTATTATAGTAATCTTAGTAGACTCATTTTGTAGTTCAAAAATAGAGTGATTTAATTTTTTAAAACGTGAAATACTAACTGCTAAATACATTTATTAAATCCCTTTTTACAAAATTTTGATATAGTCTGGGAAGGAGAAATTGATATTTAGAAGTGATATATTATGTCAATAGCCTGATAGAAAAGAATTTCCTGTGTTGCCATGTTTAGTCCTGTTTTAAAATATTAATATTAAAAATTAAAAAAAATTAATATTGTGTCATTGTTTATACCATATTTATTTGATCTGTGATTTTTTTTTTGTTTGGATATTTTTCTCTTGAAGGTTTTTAGTTTCTTTAATAGTTTTATGACATTTTAATGGAATAAAAATGGTAAATGTATGTATTGTTGGTTGACTCTTAATACTGATTTTTTATCACCTTTTAGAATAAGAACGTAAAATTATTTTCATCTTTTATCTATCTTTTCTGGTCCAGACATTCTTTGACCATAAAGAATAAATTAACTTTGTTGATATCTATTGGGGATATTCTTTTCATAATTTGAAAAAAGCAAAACTGGGGTGCTTAACAATGAAGAAGAAAGGATGTTAGCATAATGCTACTCAAACTAATGAATTTTGGGTCCTATAAATTGACTGTTGGATACCATACTTCAATCAAATAGCATTTGCACAATTTAGAAATTAAGGTATGTAATTTCAAGAACTCTTTAAAATGTTTTGAATAGCCTAATTTTTATTACTTTACAGATGTTCCATTTAAGCAGACCTCTTCCATAGCTGTAGCTGGAGCTGTCATCGGAGCTGTCCTTGCCCTTTTCATCATTGCGGTCTTCGTGACTGTGCTGCTAACTCCTCGGAAAATGAGACCATCCTACCTTGACAAAGTGTAGGTAACTTTTTTTGCCTGTGTTCTACTATGACTATTCATTATGCATTAGTCTTTAGATCTGTCTTTACAGTTGTATGTTTTTAAAGTGTCCAAGGAAGAGAAGTAAAAATAATGTGAGACTTGTTAAATGACAGTAGTTTCAACAGGACATCTTAAACTACATTTTAGGAAGTGAACAACATCAAGGGGATCCCATAGAAATATAAATTAAACAACATTTCTACCCACAGTGTACTAGACATTTTCCCACACCACTACACATTGATACTTTTATGTTGCCTGCTGTCTGAATATAAATGCAGGCCATTGATGAAGTACTAGTTAAAAGTTTAAAAATACCTTAGAAACTTTAATTGCTTCTTCAGATTGTGTATGTCTGTATTAAGATATAACTTTCATTGAGTTGTTAAATACATCAAGTTTAAAAGTTTTTTCCCTAAGAGAAATGTTTAGTTTTAGTGAATGCATGTTTTTATTCAAAGAACAAGCAACATTTTGGGCCTAATCTTTGAGATAGATTTTTAAGATAGAAATTTCACCTTGATTTAAAATCAAATGACATATGTCTCCATTCTTAGTTCTATTAATAGTTTTGTTGCTTTTTCTGTGGACTATGAATAATACTTTTCCAATTTACTGTACGTGGTTGTGATCGGAATACAATAAGATGATGTTTTATGAACTGTGCAGTTCTATACAAATGGCATTCTCCCCAATCCCCCAGTGCTGGGGGTCAAACTCAGGACTTCATGTATGCTAAGCAAGCTCTCTGGGTAACTAGCTACACCCCTAGGCCCCACACCATTTTTCTTTTATTTTGAGATAGGATTTTACTAAGCTCCCTAGCCTGGCCTCCAATTTGCAATCCTCTTGCCTTAAGCTTGCAAGTAGCTGGCATTACACCTGTGCACCATCATGCCTGGCTGGAATTAGTTCCTCTGCAGTTTATTTATGTTTCTATTAAGGATATAAGACTGGCATTTAAAGGATATATTCATTTTATCTTTAAAAATGCTTTGTACATTATCTACTTCTCTAATCTGACACAACTATAGCTCTTTTCTTTTTGGATTGAAGATATCAGGGTATCAGTTTCAGCTCTGTCTTGATCAAATTGATGGTCTGACTGTGAATAAGTAACTTTACCTTCATAACTCTCAGTTTGGCCTTTGATACTTTGGAGCTAAAAATTTGCTGTCATTTTCATTAAGTGAAAAAAAAAATGACATAAATAATGGTAAAGTGCTCTTTCAGTATGATGCCTTTCATAAACTAGATTTCTTTAATAGAGAATGACTAGCATGTTGTTACCTCTGTTCTCAAATTTTCTCAGTCTTTTCTATAATTTTGAGAACATTTTATTAGTAGGCTAATGCATTTAATTAACCATTTTGTTTATTTTTTAAAATTGATTCATTAAAATATTATTTTATGCCCATGTGAGAAATTATTAAACAACAGAGAATTTATTACTTTAGTATCTATCTATAGTTTTCATTCCCTTCATCATTTAATAATAGGTAGTCTTTTGTTTTATTTACTAATCACAAGTACTGAAAATATCTGATCTTCAAAAGTATGAAGATATATATATATATATATAAAATTATGTTCTAAAATATAAAGAGCTACAAGATATATTTAAATCTCTTTCTTGTTCACAAGTGCATTTCCTAAGCATACATAGGCCCCTTTCTTTGTTTCAGTGGCAAGATTGATTATGGTCTGTAGACTGAAAATCTTAATTTGTGTGATGTATATTCTAAGAGTGAGGAGGTCTTTTGAAAGTCAGACTTTGAATTATTTCCAAAATGCAATATAAACTTTTTTTAGTATTAGTTTAAAATGAAGTATTTCGAATCACTTGTATGATACTCTAGAGGAAAGTGTAATGACACATCTGTTTGATTATCTTTAAAATGCAGGGGTAGTCAATGTGAAAACAATAGGTAAGTAAATTGGTCATGTACTAGATTACTTGGTTAACATTAATTTTCAGAAAACGCTTATTCTATTTGAACTACTTCTTAAATGTGAATAAATTAGATTGGCCCTAAATGTTAAAATTAATGTTTACTTTTATTTTCTGTTTGATACGTTAAAGGAAAATAAGAAGTGAGTTAAACACGTAAGATGGAATAATAATTATTTTATTGTATGAGGAAAGTATCCCCTAGATTTGTGAGAACTGTGATTTCTTTCTGCCTCCTGTCTTTTGCTAAATATGGGAGTCACATTTTTAACTTTTCTAATTCAGGATTGATCTTCCACCCACACATAAACCACCTCCTTTGTATGAAGAACGATCCCCACCTTTGCCTCAGAAAGACCTTGTGTATCAGGTATGTGTTCATGAATACTCGATCTAAAATACAATTAAAAATTTTTAAGTCATTTTTGTTTTTTTCCCAAATATTGTATAATCATTATACATGAAATTATGATTATGTATCAGTCATTATGTTCAGTCATTACTCTAAAATATCTGGAGAATCAAATTAATGTCCACTAATTAGTATGAAAAGTTATAGCCAATGACAGGCTAAGACAAGTCAACAATATATTAAGTGCTTTTTAGCTTGTGGTAGACTTACTGTTAAGTTTTATTGACATACAGATTCATTGTAAAATTAGCATTTTTATGTAGAATAAAAAGTAGAAAAATGAATTGTCTTTGGTAGAGTATGATGAAGAGCTGCTTCTCTTTGGAGTACTGTATTTTGCTTTTGTTTCCTTTCAGTATGCTCAAGGTCTAAATTTTAGCCTCTTTTATTTGGCAATGAAAGGTTTATATTCTAGTTTAAAATTCTAAATACAAATATTGATCCCCAAGCTACATTTGTGATAACTTTTAGCATTTGTTTTAGAATTAGTTCACAGTAATTCATATGAAAGTATAGATTCACAGATTTCATTCATATAATCTATGCCTGAATTAATCTTTTTTACTTAGCATTTGGCAAAATTTAAACCAAATATTTGAAATCTTTCATTTTCAGCTTTAAGTGTTTTTATTGTTATTGTTGTTGTTTGTTTCTTTTGTCTTTTTCTCATAGTATGTTGGGAAACTAACTCCTTATCAAGTATTTACTTCTGGGAATAGTCTATAATATTATCCTTTTAAAATATGACCTGTATGTTCAGCCTGAATAAAGCACATAATTTGCTCATCAGTTAATATAATTTGGTGGGAAAACTTCAAATAACATACCTGCCAGGATATTTTGAGCCTCTGTTCCTTTGTTGACCACACAGGCAGCCTACTGTCAATCACGGGACTGGAAGGAGCATTGCCTGGCATTAGCAACCATTGTCAATGGGTACATCTTACACTTAAGTGTATTGAGGGTAAAGATACACCATCTTTTCAGATTTCTTTTCTTACATGAAGACATCTCTGGACAAATACATGAATGTGACAAATAGTTTGAAATGTCAGTAAGATTCTTAGCTAGAGCTGTTAAATGCTCAATATTTATCTTCTTCCTACAACAAAGCTATTCAGTAAGTAAATGGAGGGTTTCTAGATTTTGTTTTAGGAATTTATTTTTTCTGAACATTATCAGGAATTTTTTAGGATAACCCTAATTGTATTTTAATAGTAAAACTAATTGTTTATAAATAACTTGGTATTATTTGTCTTCAAATTGAATATTTACAAAAGCTTCCAAATCGAGAAAAAGTAGTTTTAGTTCATGTATCTTTGGTTATAGTTGGAAAAAAAAAAATAGGTTTTCTATATAGACACTGCTTAAATAAGCACAAAAAGGAGCATATTTGTGAATGACTTCAGGTCAACTCAGTTGACAGTAGTACAGACTGCTGTTTTTTGTATTGCTGGAGTCAGATAAGACTTCCTAGATGGATCAGTTTTGGAGGAAATTCTGAAATGGGATAAATTACTCAGATTTGAGTAATTTGATTAGAGTTATATGATGAAAAGGTAATGAAAAAAATTTTTAGAAAGAAAATTGATGGGTGCGTACCTGCAGTAGACAAACACTGGACATAGGGAGTCAGAGTCCTAATTGAGTATCATTGTGATTTTTTTTTCCTCAACTAAAATTAAACCGTTGAAAACATGACTACACAATGTTTTTCTCTCTAGATGTAATATTGATTTTTATAAAATATTGCCTAACAGAGTGAGAACTTGAATTAGACATGAAATAATTCATTTTTTATTCTTAATTCTATAAAGCATGTAGGAATAAAATTCAGACTAGTTATCCATTAATAAGATAATTTATCATGACTCATGCATCATAATGTCATATAATTAATTGTATTTGTTTCTTATATGATTTATAATATCAAGATGCAAAATACACAATAATGTTTCTTGGCTACCAAGAAATCAGTAAGTATATAATTACTTTCCAATTCATTTTATGGAGTGATAGCATGTTGTAATAATAAAATTCCTTAGTAATGTTCCACTAGACTAGATAACTTGTCCATTTTAAACTCATGAAGTAATTTCTATTTAAAGTCGGCCTGTTGACCAAGGTCTCATGCTTCCCAAATGCTACCATGTCTTTGAGGAAGAGACTTTGATTTGTTTTTCTCATCAGTGGTTTCCCTTGGGAAATTATAGAAAGAAGCAATTCCTCCCTACCTACATTTGTCCTCTGATTTAACTGTTGCTTTTGTGGTGATAATGTCAGAATTCATCCCTGAGAAATTTTCCTCTAAATGTAAGTCAGGAGAATGAAGCCTTGTATTGTGAATAGGCAATTTTCTTGAGTTCAAACTGTTGACATACTTTAGAAGAGATGTGTGGAGTAGAGACATGCATATGCAAGGAAATAGAGGCCTTACCTGAAGGAACAGAGTGCTTAGAAATACCACCAGCTTGTCATTTTAATACTTGATGATCCTATAAAAGTGAACCATCATTTTGAAAACAAATATGAACTCATGACATTAAAATGTATTTTACATTTTTATGAGGTTTCATTTTTCTAAGATTATACAAGACATACATAAAAATATTCTTGGTACAAAAAACAAAACTGAAAATCATAACACTTTGTAAATCAGAATTTTCAACTGACACAAACAAATCAATATACTCCCCCCCCTATTGAGGTTTCATTTTTCTAAGTTTATACAATGCCCCCATCCCCCAAACAACTGTAAAAGTCCTTTTTCATGCCCCCATCCACCAAAGATCTCAAATCTTTCCCCCAAAATCACTATTGAGGACACAGAGACTAATACATATAATTTCAGCTATCTTATATTAGACAAAGGTGCCAAAAATGTACAGTGGAGAAAGGATAGCCTCTTCAATAAATGGTGCTGGGAAAACTGGAAATCCATATGCAACAAATGAAATTAAACCCTTGTCTCTCACCATGCACAAAATTCAATTCAAAGTGGATCAAGGACCTAGGAATTAGACCAGAGACAATACACCTAATAGAAGAAAAAGTAAGCTCCAATTTCCAACATGTCGGATTAGGCCCCAAGTTCCTTAATAAGAATCCTGTAGCACAAGAACTATTACCAAGAATTAATGAATGGGATAGATTTAAACTGAAAAGCTTCTTCTCAGCAAAAGAAACAATCAGTGAGGTGAATAGAGAGCCAACTAATTGGGAACAAATATTTAATACATGCACATCAGATAGAGCACTAATTTCTAGAATGTATATAGAACTAAAAAAACTTAACACCAAAAAAGCAGATAACCCAATCAATAAATGGGCTAAGGAATTGAAAAGACACTTCTCAGAAGAAGATACACGATTAATCAACAAATACATGAAAAAATGCTCAACATCACTGGCAATTAGAGAAATGCAAATCAAAACTACTCTAAGATTTCATTTCACTCCAGTCAGAATGGCAGCTATCAAGAACACAAACAACAATAAATGTTGGAGAGGATGTGGGGAAAAAGGCACACTCATACATTGCTGGTGGGACTGCAAAATGGTGCAACCGCTATGGAAAGCAGTATGGAGATTTCTTGGGAAAATGGGAATGGAACCACCCTATGACCCAGCCATCCCACTCCTGGGTCTATTCCCAAAAGACTTAAAAACAGCATATTACAGTGACACAGCCACTTCAATGTTTATAGCAGCACAATTCACAATAGCTAGGTTATGGAACCAACCTAGATGCCCCTCAGTAGATGAGTGGATAAAGAAAATATGGTATATATACAAAATGGAATTTTACTCAGCAATAAGAGAGAATAAAATAATGGTATTTGCAGGTAAATGGATGAAGTTGGAGAATATAATGCTAAGTGAAATTAGTCAATCTCAAAAATCCAAGTACCGAATGTTTTCTCTGATATAAGGAGGCTGGTTCACAGAGTTGTTGGAAGGGGGTACATAGGATCAGAGGAACACTAGAATGGTCAACGGAAAGGGAGGGGAGGGAGGGAGTAAGGGGGGGGTTGGAAAAAAATTGGTGATTGAATGAGATGGATATCATTATCCTAAATGCATGATTGAAGATCTGAATGGTACTTATATACTTTGTATACAAGCAGTTGTATGTAAAAAGATACTATACTTGTGCATGATGAATAAGTAAATAAATAATAAAAAAAAATTAAAAAAAAAAAAAAAAAAAAAAAAAAAAAAAAAAAAAAAAAAAATAAATTTTAATATCCTCCCAGACATTTTCCTGTGAATTTATTTTTATGTGTATATTATTCATATTTACAAGTACAAATAGTTTTTTTAAAAACATTAATGAGATCACAGAATACAAATTGTTGAAATTGCTTTTCCTACTTAATATGTCTTACATTGGAGATTCGTATTTTTCAGAGTGACTAATGTAGCCACCATTATCAAAATTCTCAAGGTTGTTAAAAATGAATCATAAACAGTTTCAGGTTTACTGAATCAGAATCTTTGAGACTGGTAACAATGGGCATTTTACTTACCTGACTAGGTGTATTTTAATGCACTTTCAAGTTTGAGAACGATTTCATTCTTAATGCCTGAAATAGTATTCTGTCACATTAACTACAAATAACCCGATGATTTGCCCATTTTTGGTTACAATTTTTGAAGTACTTTTATGTGCTCTATAGTATACATACATATATTTATAAAACATATGCAAGAAATAGGATTACAATTAAAATTATTTACATTTAAATAGGGGACATTGTCAACCAGTCTACCTGTATCAATTTACATATTCTCACAAATGGTTATTAACACCCATTTTCCTCTTCAATTCTGTTATTAGTTTTTCTTTTTGTGTTGTAAATTTGATTGTAAACTGAAAAAGTAGCTCATTTACAAGTTTTGTGGATTCCTGGATGAAGTTGACCACATCTTTTCATAATCACCTATTTATGGTTTGATAAACCACCTATTTGTGTCATTTTTTTTTTTTCATTTTCAAGTTATGTTTTGAATTTTGCTTTAATTTTTTAGGGATTCTGATGTAGATAGATCTTTTTTCTTCGTCTATCTCTTATTTTTTAATTTCATAGTGTCATGTATGGAGTCAAAATCTGATTGTCTCTTTTTCCTGGTATTTTTTGGCAATTGTATCTTGTCTAAAAAGGCTTCCTTTCAGTCTCCTCTCTCCTCGATCTAGGATACTTAAAATATCTTATAGTTGTGTGAGTTTTATTTTTTAAATAATCTGATATTTATTTTTTCTTGTGATGTGAAGACTCATTTTCCCCCCAGTGAGATAGACTTTTGTTTAAATACCATTGAATTCTTAGCCTTTTTCCATGATTTACATTTTTATCCTACAGTAAATTACTATCTATATTTTCCATCTTTCTGAACTCTTAATTCTATTATATTGCTGTTTTTATCTTGTTAAAGCAAGATAGCACTATTTTAATAAGTGTTGCTTTATGATACAATTTGATATTCAGTGAATCAAATTCATGTATCTGTTTCTCCTTTCCAAGATTTTTTTTTTGGGGGGGGTGTTTTCTTCTCTCTATTAATTTTAGAATTGCTTTCACAGATTTCCTAAGAATAATATTGAATTTATTCATTAATTTAATGAGAATCAACAACTATAATCTACTATATTCAAAGAATTAGTCATCTATTTTTAAGTTCCTTTATATATTGGAATGAAGTCTTGCTCTCTGTCTCTCTCCTTTTCTCTTTCTTAGGTTTATTTATAGGAATTTTAAGTATTTTGATTGTCAGTGGTATTCCTTCCCTTCTCTATGGATTTTTCTAATTATTAACATGTTAAAATGCTTTGGTTTCTACATATGAATCTTTTATTTAGCCTTTTTCTCAAATTTATTTTTCATTCTAATAGTAATAGTTTTTCAGGTTTTTTTTCTCGAATTTGTTAGGTATATAAACTATTTGTTACAAATGAAAGAACTTTTATTGCTTGTTTATTGTGAGTGCGATATATTGTTTTGCAGTGATTAGGGCCTTTGTAGACGGGGCTGTATACAGGGAGCTTCATTATATTGTTCAGTTTTAAATCCAGCATAAAATAATGAACACTGACACAGAATTTGTATTAACTTTTTTGTGTGTGTGTGGAACCGGGGATTGAACTCAGGGGCACTCGACCACTGGGCCACATCCCCAGCCCTTTTTTTGTATTTTATTAGAGACAGGGTCTCACTGAGTTACTAAGTGCCTCACCATTGCTGAGGCTGGCTTTGAACTCGTGATCCTCCTGCCTCAGCCTCCCAAAGTGCTGGGATTACAGGCGTGCGCCACCACGCCCGGCTTTGTATTAACATTTTTGACAAAACTGTATATTCTATGAATAATGCTATTTTGTAGCTTTGTATGGGAAGAGTTGTATACTCTGCTGTGAAAAATATTTCCCAAATGAACTAAAAGGATACATGGAATATTTGCAAATAAACATATTTAATGTTTTCAATAAAGTTTGATTTATGATATGGAAAAATTTGTGTGTAAATGTATGTATTTTTAAACATTCTGTATTTCAGCCTAAAATAGCATTTAACCTTGGAAAGTCAGGATTAGTAGATTCCTTGAAATGGAATTACTTAACTACAGTTAAGTAATGATAACAGGATTGAAGTCAAGCAACAATATTGTGGGGAAAATGTGAATTTTGAAGTTATTTTTACAGTACTGACGTATCAATAAATGCTTTTTAATCTTGAGCTATCATATTTTTTCCCCTGATGTTTGCAGAAGTAGTCATATTTTAGATTACTTTTGATTAAATTTAAAATTTCTAAGTCTTGGAAATGTTTTATCAAGTATTTATGTTGGGAGTATGCAGATCAGTTTTCATGATTTCAGACATTTGTTATACACAAATGTGTATAGGCACATCTGTATAAGTATTCTCTGTGATAAAATGGCATGTATACATAAAGTCCTTATATATCTGTAAAAATTGTGGAAAGTTTATTGATATGTTTTCAGATTCCTTATATCAATGAACTTTAAGAAACTACGATTTATAGACTTTTGATGTGATATGGAAGGAGAATTTTTCCTATTGTCTGAAAAAGCTATTGAAATAGTTCTCCCTTTTCTGACTGTATGTCTGTGAGACTGTTTTTGTCTTCATATACTTCTATTAAACAGCATATTGCAACAGAATGAATGCCATAGCAGATTTAAAAATCAAGTTTTTTTTATTTTGATCCAGATATATTTAAAACAACTTAAAAATGGAAGGAAAAAGTGGCAGTCTTTTCTCTAAAATAGCTTTTGTATAGTTATTAACCTGTATTAATGTATTAATATAATTGTATTCCTATACATATTAATAAACTACATTTATATTAATACATAATAGATTTACTACTCTATTTAAATGAGTATGATTTTTAATTAGTTTTTGTGTTTAATAAGATCATCTATTACTCATATAAATAAAAGTGCTTGGGATATTCAAAATAGAAAAGTATAAAGAGGTCTTAAAAAATAAGAACCTCTGCTGTAGTCTGTAAGCAGTTAAGGGGATCAGGTCACCATTTTTTAGTACCATGTTCTTACTGCAGAACACAGAGCTTGGCATATTATAGTTACCTGAAAAATTAAATTGGCACATAAAAATTATATATTTGTAGTCTACAACATAATGATTTGATATATGTATACATTATGGAATAATTAAATCAAGTTAGTTAGTAGATGCATTACCTCATATATTCAAATAAAAATTTTTGAATGAGTGAGTCAAGTCCTTCTTTATATTCTCAGTCTATGACCTGTGAAATTTTCTGCATTTTTCTGTGATATCTGTATTACAGGTATTATATTTCAGTATACTTAATATCAGTGTATCTAATATCTAATATAAGTATATCAGATACTAATTTCAATATATCATGAGAAAGAACAGACTGAACCAGTGGTAGAGGAGCCAACTCTTACTCTACTGTGTCACCTTGCTGATGTTTACTTTCTTGGCTTTACACCACTGAGCCCCCAGGAAAGTATCCTCTATTCTACCTTCTTGAAACCGCCTAGACCTTACATTTTAATGACAAATAGACAAATGCCTAGGATGACAACCTTCTTCCACATGTCAAAACAGCTTTATTCAGTTTTAACTGGCATAAGATAAAATATACATACAAAAAGTGAGAATTTGATTATGATTTAAATATACTACACACACATATGCATACATATGAAGGAAACACCACCATAATCAATATAGTATACATATTCATCATTTCTTAGAATTTTATGGGGCGCTTTTCTAATCTCCCTTTCATCACCAACTTCCCTTCCACATCCCTAGAGGACCAACTGCTCTACTTTCTATCTATGTAGTAATCCACAGTGGATACTTGAAGCTGCAGATGATACTAAACTCTATATGTACTATAATATACTTATGATAGAGTTTAATTTAAATTAGGCACATTAAGAGATAAAGAACAATATAATAAAATAGAACAATTCTAGCAATTTGTGTAGTAAAATTTATGTGAAAGTGGTCTTTCTTGAAAGAGTAAAGGCATTTGTTTGTATTTTTATATCATGCATGCATATTACTGAAACTTCAGGAAGGGAAACAGCAACTAAGGGGTAGTATTGTGTTTATTTATATGTTCTCCAATTTTATACAAGTAGATTCATACACCATGTTCTATCTCTTGGTTTTGATTCTTTGACTTGACATAATAAGCTTGAGATTCATGCATGTTGCTTTGATCAATAGTTATTCCTTTTGGGTAGTACCTTGTAGAGGTACTACATTTTGTTTATACATTTACCTGTTGATAGACAATTTTCTTAGTTTCTGGTTTGGGCCTACTACAGACAAAACTGCTGTGAACATTTTTGTACAAGCCTTTATATAAATATATGCTTTCATTTCTCTTTGACAGACATGTAGGAATGGAATGGCTGAGTCATATGGCAAGTGTATGTTTTAAGTTTTCAAGAAAATACCAACTGTCATCCTAATTTTTTTTTTCCTTTCAACAATGTATGAGTTACTTCATGCCCTTACCAGTACTTCTTATGGTTAGTCCTTAAAAATTTTAGATATTATAATAGGTATGTAATTATATTTCATTTTGATAATATTTTGCATTTTTCAAAGTACTAGATATTATAATAGGTATGTAATTATATTTCATTTTGATAATATTTTGCATTTTTCAAAGTACTAATCAGTGAAACATTTCTTCGTTTGATAATTTGTTTTTAATTGACCATTTTGGCGAAGTGCCTGTTCATTTGCACATTTTTTAAATTGAGTTATTTTCTTATTGTTGAGTTGTAAGAGTTCTTTATTTTGGATATAAGTCTTTTGTCAGATATATATGACTTGCAAATATTCCCTTGCTTATCTTTCACTTAACAGTAATTTTTTAAAACTATTTCCACTTTATTTTGTTTATTTATTATTACTATTTGGTACTGGGTATTAAACACAGGGATTCTTCTTTTGTTTTGTTTGTAAAGCTGGGGATAGAAACCAGGGGCTTCTGCATGTCAGGCAAGCACTCTTATGCTGAGCCATGTTCCCAGCCCCACTTAACAGTAATTTTAAAGAACAATAATTATTAAGTTTGATGAAGTTCTATTTATATAACAGTGCAGTGCCTTACTTTCCCTCTGGAATGCAGGTGTGTGGAACCTAGTTTTAATTCATTGTGTTTTTCTTAACCAAAACAATATGGCTAACACATTTCATGATGTACGTATCATTGTCCTCATTTTCCTTTTTTTCTGTGAACTTTATTGCCCGTTAGGGAATTTAACAAATTAGTACAAAGATGGTAGTTTTCCTTGGTCATGAGAGTTCCTTCAGTGTGTACTATCCTCAGGAGATATAACTATTATGGGTAGTTCTTATCTTGAGAAATATGGAAGTTATAAAGATTTAACCTAATAGTATTTTGTGGCTACCCAGAAGTTGTCACTATGTTTTTATATGTTCTGTTCATCTCCTTATCGAACAAAATAATTAGCAAAAATGGAAGCTTAATAAAGTTTTTTTTAATTTTTATTCTTTATTTGTTGGTCTCAGGGATTGAACTCAGGGGCACTTAACCACTGAGCTACATCCCCAGCCCTTTTTTTTTGTATTTTACTTAGAGATAGGATTTCAATGAGTTTCTTAAGACTTCACTAATTTACTGACATTGGCTTTGAACTCGCAATCCTCCTGCCTCAGTCTTCTGAGCCACTGGGGTTACAGGCATGCACCACCATGCCTAGCCTTAATAAAAAAAAAATTAATTAGACACTAGTGTGTGGTACTAGAAAAATATTTTAGAGTCATGTTGTTAATTCTTAGTAGAATCACATAGAATCCATCAGTCTAATTATAATTAAGAAAAGTGAGATCTAGTTGCTATAATTTGTAGAAGTATTCTAAGAAACTTTATTAACAGACTTACTATGTGTATAAAAGCCAGAGCTAATGTAGGGGACCTGGAGTGATCATTTCTAGGCAAAGATTCTGAGTTCATTGCATTTCAGTGTCTTTGCTGGCATGAAAATGTTTGCAAATATTGCCAGCATCATCACCACATTAAATATGTGACTTCTCAGGATTTTAAATGTTTAGCTTTGCTTTGGTTCTAGTGTTAAGAGATGTTACTCAGGGTCTTTCACATGCTAAGCCTGCACTCTACTACTGAGTTATTATCCTAAGCTAAGGAGTTGAAATCTTCTGATCTCCATTCTTGTTGCTATTTCTGATTTGTAACTGTGCTGACTCAGAGAGGGAGAATTAGTAATATTATAAGAAAAAAAGCAAAATAAGAAAAACATTAAGACATGCACTAATTCCTTCAGAGCTGTTTCTAATACTGATTAAATTTTTAAATGCAGATTAAATAATTGAAAAGAGTTGGCTTCACATCTAGCCACCAAAATTCTGTAACGAAAGAACATCATTAAATGTTAGCCTTTTAAAACTTTTCTAAATAATCCGGAGAATAGAACATCTATCTCATACCTTTTCCTAAGACTTTCTAGTATACATGGCCATATTGACATTATACACCTCTCATCTTCTTTCTTCCTTTTGCATCCATAGCACTGAATTATAACAACTGATTTATTATAAATATTACACATTCACTATTTGTACTCATATTTGTATTTTTGGTTTTCTTACAGTTCTATTTTCTTAATTACAAGCTCTTTACAAATAGAAACCATGGCTACTGTTTCCTTTCTAATTGTTCTTGGTGTCTTATAAAATGCCCTAGACAGAGGTTATTTAGTAATTGTTGAGTTGCGGTGATAGTGAAATTAACTGTTCATAAAAATCAGTTTCCTAAGCTGGCTGAGGGTAATGTCAGAAATTTGGGGGAAAGAAAGACATGAAAATGTGTGTATAGTGTCACTTCATTCTTATGTCTGTGTCACACCTAGAAAATTGATTTTGAACAACTTAGAAATTATGTAATTTATCACTTTTTTGGACAAGGTATCAGTTTGTATCATCAAAGTATTATCACTCTCAATTCATTATACTAGAAATGAACCTCTACTTTTTAATATTACCACCAAAAATATTTTATACTGCCTAATAAGCCATAGTAAAGGCTGAAATAATTGCTTAGAAGTAATGCTGAAACTTAAAAAAAAAAAAAAAAAAAAAAAAACTGTTTTAGGGGGTTAGTGCTAATTGGGAATTCATATAGAAAAATATTATCCTAACCACTAATTTACTTAAATTGTGTTTTTACCTCAATTTTTAAAGAATTAAATTTAGTCCGTTCTTGCTTGAGAAGCAATCAGAACATTAAATCTTGAGTGGTTTATTTTAGACTTGTGTTAAGTTCACACCACCATCAGGGAACTGTAGATCTTAATTAAGGGTGACTCTTAGATTGACTTATGAGTAAGTACAAGTAAAAGAATGATTGAAGTTAAATACAGTAAGCTAAGTAAAATGAAATTTCATCCTAAATTTCAGGGAACCTATTGGTTTTCCTTATTTAAAACCATTTTTTAAAAATTAGGAGCAACTTCTTTCTTTCTTTCTTTTTTTTTTTTTAGCAACTCCTTTTTAAATTCACAGAAGTCTGGACACAGAACTGAGCTATTTTAAAATGTTCAGAACAAAGCAACTAAATTGTTTTCAGAAAATGAACTTATTCTTTGTGAACTAAGTTTTACTTAGATATTACCAATCTAATTTTACTTTTAAGTTGTCAATTCAGTCTTGATTTGTACATTTTGTTTTTTGTTGGAGTTCTTTTGACATGTTAACAATCAAAAATTGGTAAATGTTATATAGGGACTTTTGAAAGAATAATGTAAATACAGGTTTAGTATACCTTATCAGAAATGTTTGGGACCAGAAGTGTTTCAGATTTTGGATTTTTCCCAATTTTGGAATACTATGTTTACCCAGATTTTACTGATAATCATCCTTAATCTGAGAACCTGAAATCCAAAATGCTTCATAATCATGACACTCAAAAAAAAAAGATTCTGATTTGGAGTATTTTGGATTTCAGATTTTTGGATTAGAAATGCTCATTCTCTAATTATTTAAGATAAATGTTTAGTACATGTCTGAACTTATCAGTGTTAGTTCACTCAATTAGGAAATTATAGTAAGTATTATGGAGTGTTTTTTTGTTTGTTTGTTTTTAAGATTCTTCTTTTAACATAGATTCAGTCATTTTGGAGTCCTTGGCTAAATTCACGCTGACCTAAATATAGAGGTAGTTGCTTTCAGCAACTACTTTCATTTTATGACACAAACAATACCAGTGCCAGTGAGACCTCCCTGCTAGCCATAGTACCTGACTTTCCACATCAGAAACTAAAAATATTTGTTACTACCTGTAATATGAAAATACCTGTGGGACATCCAGGCCATTGATTATTATTAAAATCTTCCATATATATTGGTACAACAATACTTTATGCCAGAATTTCCAGAATGTCCTGATTTTACATATTTATGTCCTAGTGTCAATATGTTTTTATGTTCATATACTCTGATTTTGAATTCTTAAGTAAAAATGGTGTCATAGTAACTCCATTTCATAGTAATTTCACAGAAAACTTGAACTTCGTACCTTTTAGACATTTTTCTCAGATCACCAGCCCTCACCAGTGCCTAAAGCTATGTAGGACACTTCCCTAGTGCTCTAGATCCCTCTGTTATTCACACTCCTTTTTCTCAGTTTCATAATATAATTTTTTTTTCCATCTCTGGTCATTCCAGTTCACAACACTCTCCTCTTTAGAATGACTTCTATATCTTAACCTCCTCTAAAAATTCTCAAGCTAGTAAAAAGAAAGTATAATTTAGAATAAAATATTCCAATATAGACTACAGTAAAAGTTCTTATTACTGATAGTCTCTTGCCAAGTGTAATTGTGACAATAATCATATCAACATGTATATAATAATATTGGTTCTAATTTTGTGAATTGATATGGATTATATAATTTACTAATTTAATATTTCAGTTTTATTCTCTGGTTCATAAAATAGTGGAATGACTAGTAAACAGTACAAGATATATTTAGGAGGAGCCCAAAATGACAAATATACTGAATAGTTAGCGCCCTTTGATTATTTTAAAAATATTTTTCAGATGTCTTAAATAAAATTGGAGTTAACATTTTCAGTAAAATAAAATCTTATCTAGAAACTTCTTAAATCTGAATAAATCATATCCCAATGAACTAGTTTGAATGTTTCTAAAGATTGTATTGGCTTTTAAAAAACAGAACTCAGTGATAAAACATAGGTCATAATACAGTTGTCGATCAGTATCTAAGGGGAATTGATTCCAAGACTCCCTCACAGATACAGAAATCCTTGGATGGTCAGATCTTTTCTGTGAATTTTTTTTGCATACAACCTACATATATACTCCTGTACGTTTTAAATCATCTTGAGATTACTTAAAATAATGCAATGTAAATACTATGTAAATAGTTGTTATATCGTATTGCTTAAAGAGTAATGAGAAAAAAATCTGTGTATGTTCAGACATATATAAACATTTTTTTGTTTTCTGCATATTTTTTCCTAGTGTTTTTCATCTGTGGTTGTTTCACTCTGTGGATAGGCAACTAGCAGATATACAAGGCTGACAAATAAATTTAATTCAGAAACCTTAAAAATGCTGATAATTAAGAAATTGTAAAAGGTAATTGAACAGTTGGACAAACATTAGTAACCTTTGTTCTTTGAGTTGACCATAGTCATTTGACTTACAGCCACTAAATTTTTCCATTTTCTTTATGAAATGGAGATTTTTCACTCATTCTGCTTTGGCAACCAAATCTGTCAAATGAGTTTCCATAGTTAACAAGCCACCATAATATGAATTTCCTATTACTCCTGGGCATGGTGATAGGCAACAGTTACCACTGGCTTTCCCCAAAGAAATGTTTTCACCATTGGTTAAATTTATTTATGGCATGTGGCCAATTTTATTTTGTTGATTCTTTGGCATTTATTCTTAAACCAGCCCACTCAGACTCACATCCAGTAACCTCTTTTTGTTGATATTTGCTTAATTGGGAATGTGTTCATGATAAGCAATTACCCCTTTGGTAAATCGGTGTTGTTTTGTCCCAAAGTGACATGTATTTACATGAGCATTAAAAAGTCAATCTTATAATTGAGATTACACAGCATTTTAATATTGAGGAGTTAAAACCCATTGTTGGGGGTGGCAATTATCTGGAGTGGAACTTTAGGTTGAATTATTGATGTTTCCTTACAAATACTTTTCAGAAACCATTAGGCCTGTGAAAATCATTTTCAGATTTGCCAATGAATCACAACTCACTATCTTTATTTTGTGTGTTGATTACTACCAAATGCATATGTAACACATTTACATTCAGGATTATTCCTTGTGATGTTTTCCATGACAACCAAATAAAAATACTTAGGACTTAAAATATATTAAATTCTTTTAGGCCTGCTTCTGGTTTTCCAAGTGATTCAGCTTGAGCTCATTTAGCATTTCTGTTTTTCTACACAACCAAGTTCTGTGATAATTTCTTAATGTTCCATTGATTTGGGGAGTAAAATTTTTCTTTAGTTTTAGAAAACAGTTAAGACCAGAAGGTAAAAGTCACTGGAGGATAGATTTGAATACTTAGTAAACAAAAGATCTTTCTAATAACTAGGTCTTTCTGATAATGGGACTGATACCTCAAGAAGTAATGTTAGTATTTAGAGGACTAAGCTGTTGTCCTTAGCTATACAGTATCAGAGGTATTGTGCATTGGGAACAGAGTTGAGCTTTAAGGTCCCTTCTTGTCTTACCTCTTGACCTTTTTTTTTTCCCTTGAGAAAATAATGTAGGTGATAAATTAAAAAGTAACTTCAATGATACTTGAGAACAAAGTTGTTCTTAAATATCATCATGTGATTCTTAGTGTAACATTTAACTATATGATTGATTAATGTGATAGCTTTCCATCACCGTAACAAAATACCTGAGATAATTGAATTACAAAAGAAAAAGATTTTGATAATTTTGAGGGTTTTAATCCATGATCAGTTGGTCCCAAATAACTTTAGTGCTATGTTGAGGCAGCACATTATGGTGGAAATGTGTGGCAGAGCAAAACTACTTACCTCATGGCCAGAAAATAAAAAAGAGAAGAAGAATTAAGGGGTTGACAAGACATCCCACAGTCCTCTGATGACATAACTGCAGTGATCCAACTTCATTCCAGTAGGCCCCTGTTTTCAAAAGTCCATAATCTCCTACTAGTGCCATTGACGGGACCAAGCTTTCTTAACACTGGGGATTTTAGGGGACATTCAAGATCCAAACTATAGCAATTAGCTAATATGTTATTAAAATCACACCTATTAAAGGTATCCAGCACTATCGTTTTCATTAAATTTCATTTGAAGAACTGTTGCCAATTCCAGATATCAATGGGTCTTTTTTAAAGCAAGTTAACATAAGCAAAAATTACTTCAATTTTTTTTCATTTTTCTCAACATTTTCATTTTCTTTTTAAAAATGCAAAAATTGCATTATTTTATAGTTGATTTACAATTATGAGTATTTGAGTGCTGACTAGGTACCAAAAATTCAGTTTGAATGATATTGTTACAGTAGCTTTAAACACACAAATAGTAGTTGAGAGATAAAACTATAAAACTTGCCTAGATCAGGATATTTCTTGTATGATAATTAACTTTGGAAGAATGAGAATTGCTAAAGGTTTTTAAAAGGAAATGCTTAGCTGTATAATGATTCCTATTTTAAATTTATTGGCACTTTACAGGTGGTAATAATCCTAATTTTAGATGTGTAACGGGCAGTAATTATTTAAGCTATCAATCTTGTTTATTAAAAGAAAGCATGTAAATGTATTTGAAACACTTTAAATGCCTTATTACTGATGTATGTGTTTCCATGGAAACCACAAATACCCCTTAGAAGAATGATATAAAATAGTAGCTTTACTTTTAAGTAGAGGCTAAGAAATTGCTGACTGAGTTCAAGCAAAGGGAGCCACAAAATTGAACATTTTACTATGGTTATTTCCCACTGAGATATGATTGTATGTAAAACTGCAACATTGTGTACACATGCATATACACATTGAACAAATTAATTAAACTAGGACATAAAACATGAAATATGAAAAAGTGATAAGTTGGACTCCAATAAAATAAAAAATGTGGTCTTTTAAAGGTACCATTAAGAAAATGAAGGCAAACCTCAGACTGGGAAGACATAACACATATTATCAGACAAAAGAATTATATCCAGAATATATAAAGAAATCTTACAACTAATTAGGAAGACAGTGACTCATTTGTTTTTTTTTTTTAATGGGCAGAAGATTTATGTAGTCTTTTTATCGAAGTAAATCTATTAATGGTAAATTAGTACCTAAACATATACTCAGCATCGTTAGTCACCAGAGAAATACAAATTAAATCACAGTGAAATACCACTACTTATCTATTAGATTGGCTAAGATTAAGATGACTAATTGAACTGTTGATGATGTAATTACTAACTCAATTTATATTTTATAATTTTATATTTATATAAAAGTGATTTATCCTTATTTTCCATTTTTGCTGTACTAAGTGTATTTATCATTAAGTTCTGCTCTTATTTCTCAGAGTACTTTATATATTAGAAATACCCACCCCAAAATTGTCCTTAGGGGAGTATTCCTCACCTCTGTTCCCATTATCACTCTTACATGCAAGGATTTATAATGAATTTGGTATTTTGCTTTATAAGAAGTAACTCAAGTTTATATTTTTAAGTCCTCAATACCTGAGTAAACCTGTTCTTGACGGTAGTTTTCCATAATGAACTGACTACCTATAATCTACTAAATTTTTTTGAAAATGAGGAATGTGATGATATGTGATACCCACTTGCTAAGGGAAGGGACTAAAAGGGCCACATATGGCAAGTCTGGATTGCTGCCCTGAAGTCAGATGCCATTTGAAGTCTTACAGCTCAGACTTCTGCTCAAGAGAATATTTCCTTCCGCACCACATGGAAAAGGTAGTGATGCGGCCTCAACCTAAGACACTTTCGTTAATAGTTCCAGTGCTGCTCAAAACATTTTCATTTTTTGACAAAGAAAATTGCTAGAAAATTTGAAATGTGGTCTTCTTTCAACTTATTTAATTAGACCTGATTGTGATTGCTAGTTCTTAAAATTCTCTTAATTATTTTAAGCTATCATGAACACATTTTTAACCCCAGTGATTTTCATGCATTACCTTAAATGCTTAAAACAATCCCATTAAGAACTGTTTGATAGCTTTTCAAATATTTAAAGTTTGCTAACCTACTCTAACCATAATTTAAAAACCAACTTGAATGCATCCAGTGTTTTTACCCACTTTTTGTATAATTTATCATCCTTCCATGTGCCTTCTCCTCTACCAAACTGAAGCTTAATATTCATGAATTATGTTGTCTTTAACAAAATAGAAAAACCTTAGGGTTAAAAGTACCAAGTGAATTTGAATTACAAACTTAGCTTTCCTAATCCCTATGCTTCTGCCAACATGTTGTGCTTCCACTTGTGTGCATATATGTGTGTTTACGACAACCTTATGTCGCATTCTTTCAAACACCTTTTATGTAATTGAATTTGTTAGCCTAATTGTGTTTATCTCCATTAAATTTAACCTTCATTTTAAATGAATATTCTCAACCTGTTTAACACAGTCAAGGTTCTGAACTTCTGATTCCTTGATCTGGTATGAGAATCAAGAAACTAAAGGGATACAACTCAAAACAAAAATGAAAGAAGATGGCAAGATCTTGCTGGGTTATCAAAATCAGTTAATATATCATTTTCTTTCTATTTAAGGACAGTCTGCTGCTATTTTAAACCCCCCCTTTTTACATGATTTTTTAAAATTTTACTTTATATACTTTTTCTATGTGTATCTTTTTCTCTTTCTGACCAGTAAAGATATTTATGTATTTCCTAATTTCAAAAATTATTTCAAATTAAAAACTAGAGCTAACAGCACGGAAAAATTGGAAAGTAATATAGGAAAGACCCATTTTTGAAAACAGTAATTAGAGAAAGAATGAACTCCTTTCTCTAATAATTTTTAAAGGTAAGAATAAGTGCACAGCTTGGGGGGCTGAGGCAGGAAGATCACAAGTTCAAAGCCAGCCTCAGCAATTTAGTGAGGCTCTCTAAGCAACTTAGAGAGAGCCTATCTCAAAATAAAAAAAATATAAAGGGCTAGGGATGGTTAAAAATTCCTGTGTTCAATCCCCAAAGCCAAAAAAAAAGAAAATTAAAAAAAAAAAAAAGTAGGAAGGTATAATGTTTAAAGTGGGATGAAAAGTAAAATATATATGGAATTTTTAAAAGTTTTTAAAATGCAATCTGATGACATAGAATATGTTATACTAATGAGGTAATTTAAAGAAAAATTGGTGTCCAGGGTGTTAGTCTGGTACCACACTAACCATATTTCTGGCGGTTTAAGTGCTGCCATTTGGCCTCTGTCACCCAGGATGTTATTTTCTACCATTAATTCAGCCCACTTACGTGTCAGCAGTACGCACTCACTGTCATTCTTGGGCAAAAGAGCATAGCCATTGATGAACAGAGTTCCCCTCATGAATGTACTTTGTACAGAAGTGGTAAAGGAAAGTTCTCAGGACCCTCTGAAGGACACAGACCTTACATTATCATGTAATCCACCTTAGCAGTTGATCACCTTAATTTTACCTTCATTTAACATAGACTACTGTTGGGCCTGGATTTTAGTCAGCCAATTGCTATCAGAACCATATCAGCCACACAAACTAATATTTTGAATCTAGAATCTCAACTTAGTATGTCTATATAACAGGTTTTAAACCACCATTATGTTCTTTCCACCCTGATTCCAGGCTATCAGTAGGCATTTTCATGTATGTTCTTAAGGTTTCTGTCTCTATAAATTGGCAGTATCTTACAGTGTATGTGGGTATCACACTTTTTGATTTATTTTGACTTACTCCCCTGGGGAAAATTGATTTAGAAAACTAAACAATTCCTTAAAAATAACATTAAAAATAAATCTCATCTCCATTACATGCAACTAAAACAAAACAAAACCAACAACAACAACAACAACAAAAAAAAAAACAGTTGGCAACCCTGTATACAAAAATCTGTTGGTTTTCTGTTGCTGTCTAACAAACCATCTCAACTTAGTGGCTTAAATGTATAGCCGTTTTATTACTATTTCTTGTGATTCTGGGATTGATTGGATATTACAAAGTGGTTCTTGTTCTGGGTTTCACACATTTGCAGTCAGATGGAGGCTGAGGCTGTAGTCATTAAGAAGGCTTACTCATCTGGAGCCTGTACTGGGAAGACTCAAATAGCTGGGGGCTGGAACAGTTGATGTTCCTACTCCCTGAGGATCTCATTCTCTATAGTCAAGTTAGAGAGCAGATGGAAGCTGAATTACCATAGCATCACTTCTACCATACCCTAAATGTTGAACCACCCAAAAAGACCCACTGAGATATAAGGCAAGGGGACAAAGACTCTAATAGGTGAGTGGCAGTACTCTGGAAGGGCCTATGTGTCTGAAAGTAGTATTGCAGCAATTTTTAGAAAAAATACAATGTTTCCTCAATTCTCTAGTGTCTAGATTCTCTGGAAGTATGAAAATATGAAATTAAAAGGCAGAGTAAATATTAGTATAGGTAAGTAAATCTTTGCAAGGTTTGTAATGTCACTTTACAGTCCTTTTACAGTACATTTGCATTGTATTGCCATACATCACTGGATTGCCACATTTGGTGACCAATGACACACTGAAGAAAAATATTTTAATGCTGATAGGAAGGAATTAAGTAAGGAAGACTGTCTGGGATTCACTTTTTAGGTGGTTATTTCATGTCATAATGATTTTTTTCTTCTCCATGCAGTATCATAATTGTAGTTATTTTGATAAATAATATTTTGATAAAAATGATTTCCTAGTTTCATACATGAATGGAGGGGATCTATAAAGGAAATTTCTATTCAGAATGAAGATTGACCAATGGAAGAGATGCAATGAGGAAGAGCCAGGAACAATATCAAAGTAATTTTAGAACAAAAAGTCAAATAAGATTAAGGAATTACTATGTGTGAAACAAAAAGAAAACCTTACATACAAAAAATAGTTATGTAAAAAAGTAGTATTTCAAAATTTTGATAGATATCAAATATTGGAAACTTTTAATTAGAGTTAAGATTTGAGAATTAGCAAAATACCATAGTTCCAAAAGCCAGGTTTTGTAAATTTGTACCTTGTATTTGTGCTTGCCAAGATATCTTCTTCTTATTTGTATAAAATTTAAATATTTAATTTCATCTAACATATTAGCTAAATATTTAGGTGTTGTGCCTTGAAGCCATCTCTTGTGTAAGTTCTTGGCTTTATTTCTCTCATCTGTACAATATTATGTCTACACTGAGTCTTGCATAGTTGGCCTTCAAAAGAAGTTTCTTTCTCTGTATTCCTATATCTACAAATAACTGTGGCTAAAATATGAGTACATGATCATGTGTTGGTTTCTTATGGCTGCCTCAGCAAAGTAGCACAAACTGGGCATGTTCTCTCACAGTTCTGAAGATGGAAGTCCCAAATCCAGATATAGGTAAGGTGTGTTCAGGCATTGAGGAAGGCATCCAGGAAGAATCTGGTCATTGCTGGGAATCCTTGGCATTTCTTGGCTTGTTGTCCTTACACACCATTCTTACTTTCTATCTGTATTCAGATAGAAATAGAACATCAGTTATTGAGTTAGGGCCCGCACTAATCTAGCATGACTTGATTTTAACATGATTATGTTGGCAAAGACCTTGTTTCCAAATAAGGTCACATTCTCAGGTCCTGGGGGTTAAGGCTTGGACATGCCTTTTGGGAAGCCATATTTAAATGATTGGACATGTCATGCCTGTTCATCTTTTATTGTCAAAATTTTTACTACTAAAACAGTTGTGCTTAACTCTAATCAGGAAGCAGATAATTCTTTCAAAGGATTATTTTTACAGCCAACATTGTGGTACCTTTGCCATTGAAGTTCTTCAGTCAAAAGGAGTTGTTCACATAGCATTTGATCTTTAATACCTAGTGAATATGATAACTTTCTTCAAAAATGGTTTTCCTAAAAGAATCAGACTAAGTACAAATGGACAGGGGTCTTTGAAGGAAATGTAAGAAGTTTGAAGCTGCCCACACTGCCATCTCTGGCTATTGGCAAAGAGCTGAGGAAGTCTAAAATTTTGGTTTTCCCAGAGGGCCACCTTGGATGCTTCATACCTGCTTGTAAACCTTTGTAAATAAGCAATTTTGGCTACTTTGCATGAGCATCACTCCTCTATAGCTTGTTAATTGCACAATAATTAATTAATGATGATTAATATGTTCTATTTCAAGAACCATATTTGGGAAATTGCCTACACTGAGTCTTGCATAGTTGGCCTTCAAAAGAAGTTCCTTTCTCTGTATTCCTATATCTACAAATAACTGTGGCTGAAATATGAGTACATGATCATCATGTGTTGGTTTCTTACAGCTGCCTCAGCAAAGTAGCACAAACTGGGCATGTTCTCTCATAGTTATGAAGTTATAGCCAAATGTATTGAATAAAATAATTTTAAAAGCTCTTCTGAGACTAACATTACATCATGTTCATTTGTAAAATTGAAAGTCAATTAGAAATGAATTTCTGTAATGAGTCAAAATATATTTAAAAAGATTACTCAACATCTGGGAAATATTTTAAGGTTTGAAACTATTGGACTAATTGGTGCTATTTTAAGGGTAGTTGAGTCAGAGTTTTCAACTGAAAGGGACCTCAGAAAGCATGATCTCTAACCCCCTTTTCTCTTTTAAGTACATAATTAGTATCTATAACAACATGTGATTTCCTCTAATACTGAAAATCAAGATAGTAGCTATTCTTTGAATAAAAGGTAGCCACAGACAGAAAGTTCATTTCTTTTAAAAACTGACATGCTTTTTCATATTTTTGTTATAATTAACAAAGAAAGGCTTGAATTTTTATATTGAATATAAAGGGTGGGTACAAAGTAGAGACAAATTAGAACTTTGATAAAGAAGTTAAAAATAAGTCTGTGAACTGTATGAAATAATGAGAGTTGCTAAGGATTGTGAAGTGGGGATTATAAACTTTGAGGGTGAGCAGACCCCTTTCCTTGTGGTGTTTGTGTGTCTCCCCTTGTGTGGACTATATTTGTAGTCCACTATGCAGGTGGACTATTCTGGGGTGACCAAGGGGAAGCCACACACATCAGTGTTTCTGATCATTAGGAATAATCCCCCTTTTCACAAACAACACAGGTCAGTATTCTAATTTTAAGCAACTCACTTTTATTTGTTATATATCATGTACAAGCCACTGTGTTAAGTACTTCATAGTAGCCTTCTATGTACAACCAAAGAAGGAAAAGAAAGGAAAAAACATGCTTAAATATAAGAACTGTCATAGTCCAGAGGGGAGTTATTAATACTACTTAGGAGTCCAAAAAGACATTACAGAGAGTCATTTGAAGTTGGTTTTTAAAATAGGAAGAATTCCAATAAGTAGAGAAGAACTAGAGGATGTTCTCAGAGCACATAGATGAGAAGAAGCAGGTAGGCAAGAAAGGACTAGACATGCTCACACCTAAGCAGTGGATCTGCACATGCATGTAAAGACTCCCCATTTCTTGCCCCTTTATTTCTATTTAATACACCAAATACATATATTACCTATTGTTATTCTGTCCTATTAGAATGAAAATTCTATTAGGGCAATGATTTTTGTCAGCCTTGCTTAATCTTTGACCCCTACAGAAGCCTCTGGTCCATGTTTGGACCTCAAACATTTATTGAATGAATGAATTAAAGTAAGGAGATACCTAAGAAGGACAGTGACTTGCACCTTTGGATAAGATAAATCACAAGATGTGCTCTATAATGGATAATTTCAAGAAACAGATTAGAAGCAAACAGCTTCACAGACTACCAAAAATATTTAGGTTTTGTAAGGTAATCACAACTGAGGACAGGAGAATGCCTTAGGCTGTGAGTCCACTCCTGCATGCTTCTAGCATATGATGGAGTGTCTGGTGCATGTTGAGCATTCAGTGAATTGGATCATGGACACATTGTGGATGGATGTATCCACAATTGTTAGAGTAAGATCTATGTTTATTAGCTCCTCATTCTATACAATTTCATTTATATGTTGCATAGGACTCTGTAAGTTTTCTAATTAGTAGAATAATGATTAGTGAAAAGAAAATGTATTTTTATTCCAAAAGAAAGACATGTAGATTTCTGAAGTTCATAGTGGTCTATGAGAACTATTAAAATTTTATAGAAATAACAATATAATTGGATATTCAAATCAAAATTTGGCTTTAATGTAGCATAACGTGACATTACAGTATTATCGATAAACTTGCCTGGCAAATGTGCTCAAGGATAAGTAAAATGCTCTATCATAGAAGACTTTCTCCAAAGTCATTAATAGATTATAAATACAGTTTCCAGTGTATATTTTTTAAAGTTGTTAATGATATTTCACTTAGTTCCAGGATCTAAGGTGATGCTGTCACTTCTCCATTAAAACACTCAGAGACAGGTACATTTTATTGTCTGTCCTGACTAGCTACTGGAAAGATATCTAAAATCTTGAACTAACAATTATGGCAGTAGTTGGTCTTTATTGTACATAAGGATGAAGAAAGGTAGAAGGTAGAGGAGATCATCAGTAAGGATAGGTGGAAGTTGGTTGGGGATAAAGAGTTAGAAATTTTTATTGAATTATTATATTGTGTATAATATCTATTATTTACTGAGTTGTACCTATACCAGGCACTGTTATGAGCACTTTACCTGAACTATCTCATTTAATCCATGCATTCACCCTCTTATGTAGGAATTACTGATTTCTCCTTTCTATTGATAAAGAAACTGAATCCTTTAGAGAGTTGTTAAAATTATTCAGTGATATTTGTCAAAATATAATTAGAAAGGCTTTATTCGGGACCATCAAAGTATACAACTGTATCTTGCGGTAGGGGAGAAAGATTGAGCTCAACACTGAATGCAGCACACACAAGTGGGCATTCTAGCAAAGGAGCAGAATGGTAGTCCAGGGAGGGAAGATTACCAAGAGGAAACAGGGAAGGAGGAGTCTGGTTGAACTGACCTAACAGGATTCTTGCTGAACTCAGGCTTGGAGATCAGACATTACTTGTGGGGTGGTGGGAAATGAGAAAGCTGATTATATATCTGAGTGATCAGATATTGGGGTGGGGATCTTGCCAAAATGACTGTCAGGGATTAATAAACTAGATTTTTATGAGGAAGTGCATAGATGGATTTAGAACAGGGCTCAGAAGGCTGACTAAAATTTGGTCAAGCTAGACTCTTTGTCAGGGGTAATTTCTCCAAGGTCATCTCTAATAGCTTCTAATTTGGGGTAATTCTGTTCCTTGCTGTCTACCAAATGAAAGAACATATGTTAGTCCTAATATAGCTTGTACTTATTTAGCATTTTTTAAAATCTAAGGCATTGTTTAAGGGCGTGGTGTGTATTAACTCATAATTGTCATAATCATCTTCTGAGGGAGGCACCAGCTATTACTATGCTTATTTTTGGATGAGCAAGCTGAAGCTCAAGCGTTAAGTCAGTCCACAATATCATCACCCCTAGAGGTGGGAGAAGAACCCTGGTGAGTGTAGTTCAAGAGCCCACTCTATTTTCAGTACAGGAAAGATCACTGGCCTGTGAGTCAAGGAGCATGGATTAGGATTTGTGTCCCAACTCCTCCATGAGTGAACACTTGGGGAATTGTTTTCACTTCCCTGGAACTCTTTGCTCATGGGAAGAGGGGGATTTGTTTCTGGGTAATTCCAAGGGCCTGTTTACACTGACATTTTAGAATATCTGAGATGAAAGGGATGAACAAGTTTGCTCCTTCTGATGCTTCAATTGTTGAGGACCATCTCGGGCTTCAAAGGCTCTGTGTCCCACAGTTGCTGGGATTGTACACAGAGGATGCTCAGCTGCTGCAATTTAATAAATACATCATCCTTTCCCAGCACATCAGGTGCTTTTGTATCTCTACAGGACAGAACTCTATGAGCCTGTGCATGTTGACATTTGAAAGCTATTTATACGGAAATATATTACCCTGGTGTTCATATGGGTAGAAGCTAGTAAGAAAACAAAAACAGGTGTGTGTGTGTGTGTGTGTGTGTGTGTGTGTGTGTGTGTGTATGAGTGAGTGAGGGGGGGGGGACCATCTGATAAGTCAAAAAAGATAACACTAAAATATAAGCACATGTGTTTTTTCAGAACAACTCACTTTGTCATCTGCTTTTCCCTGTTAAAGGTCTGTTGCACAGATTTACAGCCACGTGCTTGAGGTAGACGTTGTGTATTACAGCATTTCACAAAGTAAGGAAGCATTAAGTTGTTCTGCTGACATTCATCATCTAAATCTTCTTGATGTGAACTGAATGCATATTCAAGTAAAATGATATTTTAAAATAAGGAAAATGAGGACTTTGTTGTACTTTCTTTTTTCCCCACTTGCCATATTTTTATGAATTTTCTGATTTTTTACAGGTATATATATATATATATTTTTTAACCCCTGTGCTGGGAATTAAACCCAGGGCCTTACATACACTAAGCAAGTGTGCTACCACTGGGCTACACCCACAGCTCTTTTTATTCTTTATTTTGAGATAGGGTCTTGCTGAGTTGCTTAGGGCCTCACTAAGTTGCTGAGGCTGGCTTTGAACTTGCAATCTTCCTGCCTCAGCCTCCCAAGCCTCTGGGATTACAGGCGTGCACCACCATGCCTTGATGAAATGCCGTATTCTTTTAAAAAACCAAGCTATAATTGAAAGCAAACAATTATGCCTTTTTCTTTAATACATAGATGTTGTTCATTCTTTTGATGTGTTATCCATCCTGAGTCTGTTAGGAAAGCACAACTCCTTTTCCAAGTGCATGCCACTCTTCTTTAATATGAGATGTTTCATCTCCTTGAACAAGGAAGGGTGATTTCTGAACCTGCAGTTGCTCATCTTCACATGAGCGTTTGTCTTCTCCATGTGCTAACATTTAGGCCTTCCTGTGTTCTTACATCTTGTCACTTTTAGGTCATTAGCAACTTTCACTTCTGTATTTTTCACCTGTAATCATGCATGATATTTCCAATCAGGAGCTTCTATAGGAACCCCCACAATCCAGGTATAAGTGCCTAGAAATCTTATACCTTCTACTTCTCCCTGAACCTCACAGTTATTCCAACGTCTGTAACATGACCTGCTCCCTCCCAACCTGGGGATTTTACATCTTTGTCCTCTCTAAGAACAATGGTTTCCCCAGTAGCTGGCCCCTGTAATACACTCCCTCCTCCAATTGAACTGGCATTTCTTTCTCCTTCCATTGGGTCTTTGGAAAAATCTGTTTTGTTTTCCTGAATGGAATTTGATCCTTCTCACTTCTAAACTTGATCTATAGTAATCTCATCTGTTACACACACTGCTATTCTTTTCATAGACAAATAAAACCTTTTATCTCGTAATGAAGTATACAGCCCTCATTTATTCTTATTTCCTTTTGTTTTGCACATCATCAGCTTCTGCATGCTTGATTTAGGTCCATTGGTATTTTGTTTGTTTTCTTGTTCTTTGTCTTCTCTGCCACCTAATAAAATCCTGGATTCTTCTGGTCCCTGGGAACCCTGGTCATTCCTGTCACCAACATCATCATCAGCCAGACTAATGTTTTTCAGGTCCAGTTCTCACTATTACCCCAGCCTGAGACTGGAGGGATCTGGAAGCTTGAGCCTCTTAGTCTGGCCCTCCATGATTTGACCCCACCATACTCCCAGTGTGATCATGTGATTCCTCTCTTTCTACCACTAAGATCTGGGTCCCCACTTATACTGGTTGTCCCCCACCTTTTCATAGCTTATGTTGCTTGCTCTGACCTTTGAACACCTGTCAATCCTGTGGTCTGTATTATAGAGCTTCACTCTGTTATCAACCCTAAGTACTTTGTGTTTTTCCTAACATATTCTGCACCCATATTTAACCTGAACACATGATTTTCACAGAGATATAGTCATTTTTTCCTCACTTAATATATTTTTATTTCCCACTGAAGAACTATTTATGATTGATTATGGAAATATGTATCAGATACTGTTGGATGTAGTTTTTAAATATATAGCATATAACTTTTCTAAAATCTAAAAATAAATTAATTCTATCAACCATGATGGAAAAATAAATGTAATTATTAATTAAATATTATCATGGGAGAACTTAGATGACTTACAGTAGGATATTAACCATTAAGGAAATGAATTGAGCCTTTTCTGTATTTCATTTTCTACTTTTTTGTTACATTTTCATTGGAAAAGATCATTCATAAATGTCTCACCTTTCAAAAGGAAGAAATATAAGGGAAGTGTAGTATTCTGCTTATTGTTCCAGGCCCCTCAATATTGAAGATCTTATGAGGCCCTTTCTAGTTTTGTTTTAAGAATGGTGTGAGTTTTTAACCACATAGATGTTCTTAACTAAGTATCTTTTAACATATTAGGAGTTAAGGGTCTCAGTTTACTTTGAAATTGCAAAAGGTTATTTTGAAACATCATGAAAATTTCTAAGAAACAACTATATATGAAATATAGTTGCATTTTTAGCAAAGTACACATTTATCTACTATACCCTTGCCTTTTAAAACAAGCAGCTAATTTTTCTCTAATTGGTATTTATTATAAGTGTAGATCTGGAATACTTGAAACCAAGAAGGAATTCAGATGATAGATTAAATATGAAACTTGGGAAGGCCCATATTAATGATCTCTGGGGAGGAATTAAATATTTGTTCTTACTTCAGCAGATAAAATTTTACTGTTACATTTAAGCCATCAATGAAATTGTTTGGGGCCCATTATCTCTCAGAATGCATCTTTTTACAAGACAGTATATTGTAATGTGATAATTGATATTTCTGCATTTAGTGGCTTCAGGTACCATAACTGTGTCTGATGCAGAAAAGACACCATCTTCTTTGAGGATGTTTGGGTTTGAGGAAGAAAAACATTAACAGGTGGATCTCTGAACTGAAGTTTATCTTATAGGAAAATTTAGAGATAAGTGATATGAGTGGTATAATCAAGTATAATATTAGCACATGGAGTGGAAGAGCAAAGATAACCATTGTGACACCACCATATCATCCTGATGTTAAAATGTGCATTATTAATTAATTATGGAAAACAGTGCATAGGAATGTATAACCATTTGATTTGTGCCCTATAAATGACTAGAACTTATGATTGGGACATCTTAAAATTGTGTGTGTCTAGTTTGCCTATAAATAATTTTCCATCACTTTTATCATGTATTTTAATTAGATACTTTACATACACATTACAATGTAAATGCAGTATAATTTTATCATGTATTTTAATATAAGGATGAAGTTATACTACAAATCAAGATAAAAAATTTCATTAACATATGTCATATTGAAGTTCATATTGAAAAATTTAAATCTAGAATGTCATCTCAGTAGAAATAATGAATTTATTTACCAGTGATAAGAACACTGCCTTCTTTTGGGTGAAACATTTTCAACAGTAACTGAGCCATTACATTTATATGATGTCTTGAGAAAAATCCAGTGTTAACTTGTGGGATAATGTATCTACCATTCTTCTACCTAATGATTTAAGCCTACCTTTAAATAATTATCCATGAGATCATTTCTTCTTTGACTGCCACATTATAAACTTTCTTTCCTTTTCCTCTTACTTTAACACTAGACCCTAGTCTTAACAAGGTCTAGTGCCAAGGACATAGTGCTTTTATGGTATTCATTCATTTTCATAAACCATTTCAAACCTATCTTTGCCCTTGTTTTTGCGGGTAGTGATTCAGAACTCAAGGTTTCTCATCCAACTGGCACAGGTTTCCCAACTTCTAGCCCCTAAGTCATTGGTGAGGGACCCCTGAGTAAATTGGGAATTAGAACAAATTGTGTCAGTAGTACTTCAAGTGTTTTTTGAGCACCTGCTCTTGATAGCACCATGTGAGGTTTGGGAGAAGCTTCCTGTCACATAAAAATGAATCTTAGCCTCTCAGACATTGCAAATAAATCTCATGTCTTAGAGAATAATATCCAGAACAGACTACACATTTAACTGGTAGATGTGTGATGGCAACCTGCTTTGAATCCTGACTGATTGCAAACACTGGAGAACTAAGAATTAACTAAAAAAATAATAAGGAAAAAATTTAAACTTTAAAGAAAAAGGTTGATTAATAATATGGCAACTCCCTTGGCATTTATGGAAGATACTTCATATATTTCTCAGAAACCCTCCATTCCTAAATAAACCCTGTCTTGTATAAAAATCATATATAAGAGTAAAAATAAAAGATATACTGATAGATGGATATTGAGTAGGGTCTCAGTGCATTAACTAGCTAAATGACTAGCTTTATCACAAAAACCTCCCAGGTCTTGATTCCAATTTATGTCTCCACAAAATTACAAATTACTGCCTGTCATAAACCTTTTAAGCTCATTTGTGAATGCTTGAAATCAGCCATGTTAAGAAGTCTGTGAATGCTAAGGGTCTACTATAATAATAAGAGATATTCATGTGACTAGTTTACCCATACGTATAATTATCATGGATAACATAATAATTAGGTATCGCATTAAACAAGTGCCTAATTAACGTTGTTATAAATTTTGCTTGATTAGAATAGTCTTTATAGTTATTGCTCCTACAACATGGGCCTCTCTCCTAACAATTAAAATAAAAAGGGAAATCAACCTTTGATTAACAGTTCTGTTTTGTTTGGGGGTGGGGGATTGTTTCATATTTTGAAACAGGGCCTTGCTGTGGGGTCCAGGCTGACCTCATATTTCTCAACTCACAAGATTCTTCTGCCCCAGCCTCTCAGTAACTGGGACAGGCACATGCAATGGCATCCAGATAGATCTATAGTTTTAATAATGGTTTATGAATTCTTTCAGAGAGGTACTGCATAGATAGGTATATAATATCACATAAGCCTTGTAGAATCCACACTTTTTGAATTATGTATGATAGATAGACATATCTATGTATTTCTCCACTAGTGTGGAAAAATCTTTACAGATTATAACTCGGTTATAAGAACACAAATGAGCAATTGTCTACTGTAGCAGAAAAATTTCTGCATAGGGAAAAATCTGTTATAATGTATTGAAAATTTACTATGTAGTTTTTATCATAGTGGATTCTAAACTGTATCAATAACTTCTCCTTCTACCTCATCCCTTCATAAATGGAGTTGCTATAATAAGATAGAAACAGTTTTTTAAAAACTCAATTTTATTGGGGTACAATTCATATAGCACAATGCCATATTTTAAGTATACAGTTTTATTAATGAGAAGCATCCCACTTTATAGATATACCATATTTTTTTTACTCATTCAACTGTTGAATGCTATTTTAATGTAAAGTTTGGGGAAATTAATGAAAATCTTTAGTTTTATTTTCTTGTAATATCTTTCTAGTTTTGCTATACAGATGAAAACAATTTCACCAAAGCAGTTATGAAAGAATTCAAGGGTAGTATGAGTCCTTCTTTAAATGTGATAGAATATGCTAGGAGGTTCTTTGTGGAAAGGATTTTCCTTGTGTCTTTAAAGACTTTTGTCCATTTCATCTAGGTTGTTGAAATTAATTAGCATCAATTGTTCATAACACATTTCCCTTTTTCCTTCTAATTTATATGGGGTCAGCAGTAATGTCATCTTTTTCATTTTCATGTTGATCTTATTTTCTTGTTTTTCCTACTAGGGGTTTTCTAATATTCTGATCTTGTCAAAGTACCAGTTTGTGGTTTTACTCTCTCCAATGTTTTACATTATTATTGGTTTTTCACTCTTTATTTTTTCTTTTCCTTTTTCTTTCTTTGGGTTTATTTGCTCTTCTTATTTGACTTCTTAAAGAAAAAATTTATTTTATTAATTGGAGATTTTCTCTTTTCCAATTCATTTAAAGTACCAGTTTTCTAGTACAAGCATTTGAAGTGTATGCACTTGTCTTTGAATTCCCATGGAGTTTGTATTTTAGGATTTTTTTATTATCATTAAATTAAAAATATTTTCTGTCTTTTGTTATTTTTTTGGTTGAGTTATTTAGAAATGTATTTAATTTACAAATATTTTGAAAATTTTCAATTTCCTTTTTTACTAATTTCTCATTAAATTATTTTCTGACAATAATAACTGGAGAATATATCTGTGGAATTTCAGTCCTTTCAAATATATTGAGACTTTTTATATGACACAGCATCTGGTTTTTGAATGTTACATATGCACTGATACAAATGGTATTCTACTGTTATTAGCTGTAGTATTCTATAAATGCCAGTTAGGTCCAGTTGGTCAATAGTGATATTCAAGCCTTCTGAATAAACACACGTTTTCCTCTTACATGAAAAAGGAGTGTTAATTCCAACTATGTTTGTGAATGTTATTTATTTTGCCTTTTATTTATGTCAGTGTTTCTTTTATTTATGTCATGTACTTCTGTAGCTCTCTTGTTGGGTATGTATACCTTTACAAGTGTGGTGTTATGTCTTATTTATAAACTGATCATTTTATCATTTTATGAAAGTTCCTTCTGTATCTCTGATAATTTTTTTTGCTCTGAAGTCATTTTTTCTGATATTACTACAGCCACTCCAGTTTTTAGACCTTTTTATGTTTTTATTATGTTTTCCTATCCCTTTGTTTCTAACCTACCTATATCCATGTAAAATATTTCAAACAAATCACGATGTAGTTGGGTATTGATTTTTTTATGCTGTCTTAAAATCTGCCTGTAATTGCTATATTTACTTCATTTTTATTTATTGCTATGGCTGGACTTAAAGTCACCATTTTCTTATTTATTTTCTATTTCTGTCAATTATTTTTTGTTCATTTTTCCATCTTTTCCTGCCTTCTTTTAAATTGGGGAAATCGTGGTTTTTTTTTTTTTTTTTTTTTTTTTTTTTTTTTTTTTTTGTGGTACCAGGGGTTGAACTCAGGGGAACTCGACCACTGGGCCACATTCCCAGCCCTTTTTTGTATTTTTATTTAGAGACAGGGTCTCACTGAGTTGCTAAGTGCCTCGCCATTGCTGAGGCTGGCTTTGAACTCTCGATCCTCCTGCCTCAGCCTCCCAAAGTGCTTGGATTACTGGCGTGCGCCACCACGCCCGGCTATGGAAATCATGTTTTTTTTAAATTCACCTCTTGACTTATTACTTATACTTATTTGTGTAAACTATTTTAGTGATTTATCTGGAATTTAGCATATACATTTTTAACTTACCAACATCTTCTTTAATATAACATTGTACTGTTTTATATAAAATCTATAAACCTTAATATTTACTTCTGTTTTCTTATTCCTTTCTCTTTATTCTTACACATTTAATTTTTCCATATTCCAAAATTGACAACCCATAACTTAGTATTGTCTTAAATTGTAATGTATCTTCTTTAAAAAATGTCAGAATTGAAAAATTTATATTTTGAGTAAATTGTATTCCATGTGAAGAAGTTTTCCAGAAGATTGCTTGTAGTACATATCTACTGACCACAAATTCTCTTAGCTTTTGTTTGGACATTGCCTTAATTTGCCTTCATTTTTTAATATTTTATAAAACATAAAAACCTCTAGTTTGACCTTTGTTTTCATTGGGTACTTTGAGGTCCTAGTTGTGCTGTCTTCTGTTTTTCACCTTCCATCATCACTGGTGAGAAACCAGGGATAATTCTCAACTGTATTTCTCTACATATACTGTCTTGTTTTTTTCTTCTGGATAAACCTTTGTCTCCTTAAGGTTGGTTTTCAGCAATTCTGATTTGAAACATAGTTTAAAAAGTGTTTTTTTTTTTTTTTTTATGTTTGTCCTTTTTGGGGTATACCATACTTCTTATAATTGTAAGTCATCAAATTTGGAAAAAATTTGGCAGGTCTTCAAACATTATTTTCTGTTTCCTTTTCCTTCTGTAATTCCACAAAAATGGTAGAATCCCAGATCACTGAGGGCCTTTTCCCATCTGTTCTTTGTATTGATAGTTTCTGCCCTCAGGTATACTAATCTTTTCTTTGCCATTGTTTGGTCTGCTAATAAGATATCCAGAAACTTTTTAAATTTCAGGTACAGTAATTTTTTCAGCTTTAGAAGCTCCCTTTTTGCCTTTTTCATCATTGTTAACTCTCATGTTATTTCCATGTTCTCCTTTATAGCTTTAACTACCTTTATTCTAACATTCTTGCCTACTAATTCCATCATATCTATCACTTCTGGGTTCATTTCTGTTGACTTAATTTTTTTTTCCTGCTTTATTTCATGGTCAGAAAATTTTAAATGGATGCTGGACAATTCTAGTGTTACAATGTCAATTTTTTGAATTTTGCTGTTGTTCCTTAATATGAATTGAGTTATTTTCTGGATTTTCTGGCTGTCATCTCATTTCTTAAAGATCAGCTTGATCTTCTCGAACCTTGTTTTAATCTGTGGTCTACAATTGCCTATTCTCAAGAGTGACGTTAGCCTTACCTGAAGGCAGGACACTGAGTCTCTACTGAGAGTCTCTTCTATGCTTTAAATATGGTTTGAGTGTCCACCAAAGTTTTATGTGTTGAAGTTTAATCCCTGTTGTGAGGTAGTAAGAGGGAAGAAATGTATGCCAACTATGGTGTTTTGAGGTAGGCTTGTGGGAAGTGATTGAGATTACATAAGGTCATTAGAGTGGAGCCCTCATGGTGGAATCCTGAGGCCAGTCACACACATGTGCACTCCTTGTCTCTTGCCATGTTATGTATGCCCTGGGCTATCTCAACACTCTGCCAATAAAGAGGTCATCAACACATGCAGCCCTTCAACCTCGCAACCCCAGAACCTCAAGCCACAATGAACTAACTTTATTTATAAAATTGCCTGGCTCTGTTACTTTGTTATAGTAACAAACAATAAACCTATATATACAGACTCATATATTCAGAGAAGATTTTCTGCTTTGGCTGGTTTGAACTTAACCAAATTTTAATCAAGCTCTTACAGTTATTAATAAAACAGCTTTCTAGTAATTTTTCTTTCTCCACTTGTGGTTCTATACTTTGTTCATGCTTACTATACAGCCAAGGGGATTCCCGTGCAAGTTTCTGGAGCTTTTTCTTTGTGAGACTCCCTCTTTAGTACTATGTCCCACAGAGTCCATCCATCTCTACTTACCTGAATGCTTAATTCTGTGTCCTGAGCTCAGCATGACCCCATGATCTTCTGATGCCAGAGAAAAGTCAGGGCTATCAGAGGATCATGTGTGTGTGTGTTTTCTTTGACATCCCAACCCTGTGCAGCATGTTGTCCAGTGTCTGAAAATTATTTCATTTACTTTGCCCAGCTTTCTGCCCTAAGACAGCTTATGACACAGTGGCTACTCTGGTATTAATTCTCCATCACAACTGGAAGCAGAAGTAAAAAGTTATTATTATTGTCAGCCCAAGGAAGATATACTAGGACAGGTATGTTGATAGTCAGAAGTCCTACAGATGCCAGCAGACAGACAGCATCTTGGACAAAATGGAGCAGAAGAAGGTTTTCTCTAGCTCAGTAATTTCATAAACTTCTGTTTGGAGTCCTTTGGAAAGTCATTTGAATGAATCCTAGGTATTAACTTGAAATTGTGACCAGGTAGGGGGAAAAAAGAGAGACATGATTCACCTGGTCAGTAATGAAATGAGAAGGACAACAAAAGCACAAATAGAACTAAAAGGAAAAAGTAATATAAAGTGTTTAATTATCAAGGGTTCAGGATTTCTTTACAGGCATAAGAGGGCAGTGTATGGCAATTTGTTCCATTTTTCTAAGAGACTGAACAAGATTTCATACAGAATCAAAGTAATTAAGTAACATTCATTATTCATGCATTCTTCATATAATATGTACTCTTCCTATAAAAGGTAGTGTCAACATTAAAATATTTAGTTATGTCTGGTGTGCTATAAGTATCAATGGAAAATTACGAAGGGATGTGACAGGGAAGCTTAGCAAATGCTTGAAATGGAGGCAGCAACGGAGGGCCAACCAGTTACACACTAGGTACAAGACTATATCTTCACTTAGAGCCTTAGGAACTGAAGGGAGATGACATTCCTTGGGCAGGAGGTTGTGATTTTGTGGTATCTTGTCAAGCTGAGGTTTAGGAGGTGTGTTAAGGATTCTGGAATTCAAAGTTTTAAAATATACTGTCCTTTCATTTCTCTTTTAAGATGAGAGAAGCTTGGATAGGTCTGTAAACCAGGTAGAAGGAATTGGTGGCAAGACAAATGAGAGAGCAAGAGGCCTAAATTTTAAGAGTGTGACAGAAATTATTGGTGTGGGAGTGGTATGCTCAAGTAGAGACAAAGACCAAAGAAAATGAGATGGGATCATAAGGTGAGTCATCTCTGTGAACATCAAGGTTGCTGAAAATGATGGCATGAGCAGAGGGAGAAGACAATGATCTAGGTACCAGAGTCCACAATGGGAAAAGTGTGGTGGTCTGAACAGATGGGCGGGAACAGGAGTTCTGCCTGCTCTAGGGTTAAGAAACTCCTGTAAAAGGTGGATGTCTGTTAGGACTCACCACAAGAGGGTACGTATTAGGGAAAAGCTTAAGAAGACAGGAGAGTGTTTTTTAAAAAGAACAATGTTTAAGGTTTATAAATCACAGTGAGCTGGGACAAAAGGGAAGTATGGTGCTAATGGAGGAAATACAGAACTTTTAGGGGATGAAATTGTGAAAGAAAATTGAAGCCCAAAGAGACTTCAGCAATGAGGGCAACAGTCCTAAATTGACTCTGGTTTGAAGATTTTCCACTTTAAAAGCAAGCTGCATGTCCAGGGTTTTTGTAGGCCCCATAACAACAGCAGCTTGAGATTTTAGTTCTGTCATCACTAAAAATAAACCTTAACTTTGAAAGCTCTGCTTATGGGATTTAAAAACATTATCTACATAGAAGCAGAGTAAAATATAATACATACTAAAAATGGAGGTTCTGGTGTATTTGTTGGGTCAGGGAAAGTAAAATGTTTACTAAGACGACAAATCAAACACAAAAAGTCAGAGTTGCAACACTTTAGAAGCCAAGAATGAGAGTCCACATGACTTCAGTAAATCAAAGAGTGAATATGGATTGTCATTCAACAGAAATTGCTGCAGTCTAGTGCATTAAGTAGGGAAATCAAAATATGTATTACAGATTCAGAGTAGCCTAAGGCTTTCTAGGAAAAGATACAAGAATAACAGAATAATATGTAGTGTGTATCCAGCAGTTAAAACATTGGTTTTATTCATATATATTACATACCAAACATGGGTAAGGTATTATGTAAGACACTTTATATACTGTGATTATTCATATTTTAAAAGTACCAAATGCTGGAGAGAGTGTGGAGCACCAGAATTCTCATTCATTGTGGTGGGTGTGCACAATGGTATGCTACTTCGGAAAAAAAATTTAGCAGTTTCTTAACAAACTAAGGATACTTTTATTGCACAATCCCTCAACTATGCTCCCTTGATTTTTATCCAGATGAACTGAAAACCTGTGTCCACACAAAATCTACACATAGATATTTGTGGCAGCTTTATTCATCAGTGCCAAATCTTGGAAGCAACCAAGATGCTCTTTAATAGGTGAATGAATAAATGGGTACATCCAGACAATGGAATATAATTTAGCGCTAAAAAGAAATGAGCTATCAGGTCACGAAAAGACATGGAGAAACCTTAAGTATTACAAAGTGAAAGAGGCCAATTCCACAAGGCTACATATTGAATGATTACAACTACAGTACATTCTGGATAATGCAGACTATGGAGACAGCAAAGAATAGTGATTTCTGGGGATGGGGGGATGGGATGGGAAAGGATGCATAAGTGGAGCAAAAGTAACTTTAAGAGCAGTGAAACTATTCTACATGATACTAGAATGCTGGATCCATGCCATTATACATTTGTTAAAGCCTGTGTGAGGTACAACACTGAGAGTGAACTCTATACTGTGAACTGTAAGGGATAATGATGTGTATGAAAGTCGTCTTTAATAACGAATGTGCCACTGTGGTGCCAGATGTTGATGGGTTGGTATGTATGTATGTTGGAGGGACAGGAAAGTGAACCTAAACAACAATTAAGTTTATTAATTGAAAGGGAAAGTCAGTATGATTCAACATCTTATTTCAACATTGCAAAATTCATGGATTCCTGTGAGGTGTAGTGATTTAATGATGGAGATTTAGGATGTGAAATGGTGAGGGGACTGTGCACATTCACTTAGTGTTCAGTCAATATGCATGAAGATAGTTTGTAGTGTCCATGCACTGTTTCCTCTTGTTCAGAGCTAGAAACTCTCTCATGTTCTTCCTTGTTAAATGCACCACTTCTGGCTAATTTTATATCTCCTACCATGAAGAAAAAGGTAGCAGTCCTGTTATTACTCATAAGGTCCATGGCTCTTTGAAATCTGTTTGTATTAAAACAAAGTAAGTCTTTAGCCTCTGTAGTTCCCTAATACTATTATACTGGTTGCATTGTTACTCGTGATACTTTAGGTTGTTTTTGTGTTTCACTGCTGATGACCAAATGCAGGTGTTACACAGCATGTTCAGGAAGATGTGAATAATTTAGTTTCCAGTGGTGTTGATTTACCATTTGGAATTTTACACAGTAAAGAGGGATCAGCACATCTTTCAACCACATCATGTGTTCCTAATGTGCTTCTCTTCCACTGTTATCCATATCCCTGCTTTCTACACACTGCCACAAATAGGAGGAACAGGCAGGGGCCAGATCGGAAGGTACCACTTATTGCCATCAGAGGTGGTTGTGTGCAGGATTTATTTTCTAATTTCTTTTCACTTTCACATGATCAGACCATTAAATAAGGAACAGAAACAAGCACCAGAAGTCATTTGTTGCCTGCATTTGGTAACTACTCTTATTCCTTTTTGGAAGCAGGGGTTGCTTAGAACATCATCACCTTATTTGCTTTTCCCTTCTATGAAATTGTAAGACTTAGAAATTGAGTCACACTATTAGACACTTGGGCCTACTGAAGAAAACAGTGAGTAGACTGTGACATGACCTTATGAGAGGGTCCTTGATGCTGATAAAAGAGATAGCAAGTTAGATGGCTTTTACCAATTTGTTCTTCTAAAACTCAACACAAACATGTTTAGGTTTTACTATTGCAATACAGGGTATACTTGAAGTAGAAGAAGTCAGTTTATAAATAAGATCAATTTTTAAGACATCCAGCTTCCTCTTTAGAAAGAGTGGATTAACTCTAGTGGCTTAGAAATTCCACACCCATCCTCTCTGCAGAGGAGCTTCTAACTCCTCTGCCTCTTATCAAATTAGATTCAGCTATGAGTGATATAGAATCATTTCTTAATTATCCATATTAAAATGGAAGTGAAACAACTATAGGGATAATCCAAAAGAGTAAACAGAAGAAACAAAAAGAAAATGCTAATTTTATTTTAAGGTATTTTTTAACAAATCTGTTTTCCTTGGACCAGGACTGACCTCATAGTTTGTGAAGCCTAGTGTAAATGAAAATGCAAGATCCCTTATTCAAAGTCAAGGATGTCAGGAGGGCAGTATTAGGCACCTAGATTGGGATGAGTAAGAGATTTGTTTTCATGGGATGTGGCCTCCATATACCTATCAGGTGTGCACAATGCCGGAAGCCTGTGCACACCTGACCCTAAGCTTCCCTGAACTAGCGCTCTGACCTCTGCTAGGGTGGAGGGCAGCAGCAGTTGCTAGAAGAGGAATGACAGTGAGACCTGAGCACTAGGGTGGGAGAGTAGCAGCCAGGACTAGCATCAGGGGGCAAGATGCCTTTGAGCTAAGGCTACACGTCCCTGAAGTCTACTTTGTTGTATTAAATCACTTAAAAATATAAGTTCTTAATAACAGTCATTTAAAAACTCTAAGATGACAACTTCTGAGCATTAAATGCCAAGGATCCTGTGTGCCTGGTCACACATCCATGAAGCTGTTCCTGTCTAGTTACCATCAACTTGTCATGTGTAAAGCACCCTAGAATCATGCTGAATGTGACTGGGGCAACAAAATTGTCATAATGTGTCATGTGGATAACCTTGACATAGGGTATCAAGAATTGATGGTAGAGTCTACTTAATTCATTAACTATTCACTTCTTACTATTGCAGAAGCCTCTGCTGGAGTGTAGGGTTGGAGGTAGCTATCTAAGTCTATTTGAACTGCTGTAACAAAATACTACGAAATAGGTAGCATTTAGCAACAGAGATTTATTTCTTCTAGTTCTGTGGGCTGAGAGCTCCAAGGGACCAGCAGATTCAGTTCTGAGGACCCTCTTCCTGTTATGGCCATCTTCTCACTGTAACCCACATGGTAGAAAGGGAAAATTCTGATCTCTTCAGCCCCTCGTGACAGCACTGATCCCCTTTATGAAGGCCCTTCCCTCATGACCTAATCACCTCCCAGAATTCCTGCCTTCTGAACCATCACTTTGGAGATGAAATTTCCATATATGAATTTTGGGTGGGTGGTGGGCTGGGGGACACAAACATTCAGACTATAGCAGTGGTCAAGACAGGCTTACTATCTACTGGAGTTGAAAGATACATTGGAACTGTAAAGCAAGGCAGACAATGTGTGCTGTAACAGAGGTAAAGACAAGAACAGTCGGAAAATTCAGAGTAAAAAGAAAACAGGAAATGTGAAGATATTGTGGAAAAAGGAATTACTTTCATTGGGCCATGATGGATGGGTAGTATATCAATTGCCAGTGCTTCAGGGGCAAACCTTCCACACTAAAGGGACATCATAAGCAAAGACAGTGAAATACAGACCACGCTAATAGATGGGCCTACATACTGTCACAATCAGACATGCTTTTCATTCATGCATTTTCCAGGTACTGAGCTAGAAGCAGTGGATATGAGACTATGAGATTTGGAATCAGACAAAACCATGTTTGAATCACAATCTACCATTTCCCAGTATATGTAACCACTCTGAGCCTCAGATTTAGTCATCTGTAAAATAAAGATACTAGTTTTGTAGAATTATAGATAAGGATTAGGTGAGATAATGTTTGCAAGATACTCCAACCAGAATTCTGTCTAGTAAAGAAGACAAGCAAACAAATAAATTATTGTGATATTAGATACCTGAGAATGTTGTGCAATACTTCACAAAGATATGGTATATGCCAGATGCAGTGGCACAGGCTTGTAATCCCAGCAGCTTGGGAGACTGAGGCAGGAGGATCACAAGTTTAAAGCCAGCCTTAGCAAGTTAGTGAGGCCCTAAGCAACTTATCAAGATTCTGTCTCAAAAAAAAAAGGCTGGGGATGTGTCTTAGTGGTAAAGTGCTCCAGGGTTCAATCTCTGTTACAAAAAGAAAAAAAAAAATACTGTGGTATTTGAAGTAGGGTCTAACATGTCTGAAGTATGTATTGGGAAGGCAGATGGAAATTGAGAAAGACCCTCTGAGATTTGAAAGTGATGAACCCCTTCATAATCTGTGGGATCAGGTATGGGGAAATAATAAGGAAGATAAGGATGACCATATCCTAATGAAAAATTGTCAGACTCTTCTCCTGGGAAAGGGTAGAAAACTTATGCTGAGCTCTCAAGTAAGATATAAAGTTTGCACAGGAGTTTCAGCAGCAGATGTTATGTATGTTTTTCTTTCTAAAACAGATCTGGAGCCAGGAGGGGAGGCGGGGAGAAAGAATGAATGTGTAGTTGCTTTTTCCAACCTCCCATGGAACATCATTTTGCTTAATTGGTAGACACTTAAGACACGATTGGCTCTTTTAAAAATAGGAGTTTTCCTGGTATTGGTTGAAATGTTTCACCATGTGTTGGTGCTTTAAAGTGCATGTCTTTTTATGTCTTTTTCCAGACTGAACACTTGCCTTTGCAGACTCAGAAAAAAGAAAGGGAAATTTGCAGTCTCCCACCCTCTGTAAGTAGCATGGTCATGTTGTCAGGATCTGCCCAGCTAGAGCTGGTGGCTTACATGCTTATTAAAATATCATTGGATGTCTACAAAAGTTCATTTTATTCATCTCTTCTCTATTTGAGTGCCTGCACTGTGATTTGGTAAAGACCTTGAGTTTCCTTACTCTTAGAAGTAATCTATGAACCACTTCTAAATAATCTTAGAAGTAATCAAATGTTATGAAACCAGTCACCAGGCAGAGGGGTCTGTACCAGATACCCCACAAAGCATCATGTGGAATTAATTTTACGGTATGTGTCAACTATGGCTCAAGGTCAAGCCTAAAAAGAAAGGCCAAGACAGGAGGATATTTTTTGCAGCCTTTCTTATTCTCAGTCTTGTCAGGCATAAGGTCAAATGCCAGTTTATTTTGTTGTGTCCTTTCCCTAATTCCCCAGTGCTGAATTTTGAGGTTTCTTTTTGTTTTAATTCTCTTTATATCTCATGTGTCAATTCCAAGCTTGAGCCTTGCTTGAGAGACTCCTGAAGTTCACAACCTTGCTCTTCTCCAGTTTATCTTATCTGATACCAACTCTTAATTTCAAAACCTAAAACCAATCACAGTTCCCTTCAGTTGCAATTTTGTATTTAGGAGCCTGCCACCATTCTTATTCAGGTATTGTGAGCAATAAATGACTGGAAAATGATAAGTTGTTGAACTTTACCTTGCCATTCAATTCCTCATGGGGTGATGAATCAGGGACACAGACTTTAATGAATTCTATTTTTGCCTGTTTCCACCCCCCCCAAGTGATAGAAAAATGCAAACAGCTTCTCTGCTAATGTCAACAATGTTTGAATTTTTAGAATGGACTAAATAGCAGGAGTTTTGACTATGAAGATGAGAACCCAGCAGAAGATGGGATTCAGCAGATGTACCCCGTTTACAATCAGATGTGCTACCACGACCGGAGCCCTGGCAAACATCATCAAAACAACAACCCCAAAAGAGTCTACATCAACCCACGAGAACATTATGTGTGATTTTCCTCTTTTACCAATGGTTGTTCTAACAAATGTTTATTCTTAGATTGGGGAGAGAAACTGAGGCCAATTGTTATTTTATTCTCTCTATTATAAACCATCCCAATCTAACTGTATTGGACATCTTGATGAATGACTTCGAGCTAATAGCAGATTTCTTTCCTTCATTAGGGTTTCTTAACCGCCAGCTGTGTTTGCGAACTTGACTGTAGCTTTGTGTGTTTCGGTGATGATGGTGTTTAACTACTAACATTTGGCCTACAATGGAATGTTCATTTGGAAGTGCAGCATCTGCCTGTGATGACTGTAGTCATTCTCTAGAAAGAAAGGCCCCAGCTGGTAGTATTAACCTCCCCAAGTCTCAGGCATACCAGCCTGTTCATCTCTAATTCAAAGGGGTGGAAAAATAAGTTCAGAATCTGTTTCACTGATAGTTTAGCTGGGATTTAGATTTCCCTGACATGCTTAATGCAATTACAATACCTGTGTAAAAGGCCGGAGGAAAGAGGCAAGATTTGCTCTTTATCCAGAAACAACAATAACAAAAGGCAATTAATCCTTCAATCCTGTCGGTTGCTTTTAAATAGGCTTGTCACGGTGACGGTGATATATGTCCCTTCTTGGTCAAAAAGGTCCTGAGGCTCCACAGTTCCTGCTGTTACCTGCCTACTTGTGACTAGCTGTATGTAACAGAGGTTTGCCTATTACCCTGCTGAGTTCCCACAGTCCCTTTTTACCAGATTGGCCCGTTTTCCTCTGATTAACTTCTAAAATCCCCGCCTAAGTGGTGTTCAGCCTATCTCCTTGTCCCCATTTTTCTCTAGGATTATACATGAGGAGCTCAGCTTTCACTTCTGGAATTTCTTTCAAACTAATATCAATCCACACAGGCTTTAGCTCTCCTGCATACTTCACACTACTTACTTTCCATGTTTTATCTACCTCAGAAAAGCCTGCTAGAAAATCACCATGAAAGAACTCCTGCTCTTAAAAGCCAGGTGGAAAATTCAAAAACTATTTTTTTATATATAAAACCACTTCAATATGGTATGTGTGCTAAACCCACATGTCCTATATTGTTCCTCCCATACTTTACCTCATTAAAAAGAGTAAAAAGATGCTTAAAAAAAAAAAAAAGACCAACATAATGGCTTATCTACTAGGATATCCTTCAACACTTTGATGTCTTCAAATGTCTGCTGGGAGTTTCCTCCTCTCCTTTTGCCAACTTTCCATTGTGAGGATGGACAGTAATGATTACAGTGGGTGATCACAGACAGAAGGATCACAGGTGCATGTGCAAATAAATGCCCATCACTGTCTCTCATGTCTGAAGGAAAATGTAGATTTACTGTGTATTCTGGAAGATTCGAAGTGTGTCACAGGTATAAAAAACACTATATCTTAGGGAAGAGTGGCATGGGCACTGAAATAAAATAGTGTACATTTCCAACCTAACTTAGCAAGGGGAAAGGAGAACATTAACCTAGATTTCTAATGAGATACCAAAGATACTTTATGATTCATGTTGTACTGGCTTTAGTTTGTGTTTGTGTGTTTTCCTCTTTCAGTTCCATGCTTTGACAGACAAATGATCCACATTGCTCTACAGTAGTAATGTATTCTCCCTCCATTACCTAGGGACCAACAATTCTGGGGAAAAAAGATGCTTAAATTCCAACTCAAATCTTTGGCAATTTTAAAGGCAATAGATGTAGAGCATCAAAGGGTAAAACTCCATTGCAGAATCAATTGCAGAATCACTGTGCTACCTCTGAGTCAGAGTTTACTGCCTCTTGTCACAAAGAAGATAATCAACTTTATTGCTTGGAATGCCACCACTGAGTGGGTGTAGCTGAAGGTATAGGAATCCTTGCAGTTGTTTTCCAAAAATAAGATGACTGGTCAGAGCTCTCTGTGACAACAAAGTGTTTTATAAATACTGGAGGTTGTGGTGGTGCATCACCTCCTTTACAAAGCTTTAAAAAAATGGTTTCTAGGGTCCTACTGGGGAGAAGGTTGTTGAATTAACTTCAGAAAAGCACATTGTGGACCCAGGCAGAGTACAGATGTCTTCATTTGCACCACAGAAAGGGATTCAGAAGCACTGGGCTTCAGGAGTCCTTTGTCCTTTCTTCAGTACCTTCCCAAGGGGGACCACTGTCTGCTTTTCACATTATTCATGTTGTTATGGAAAAGAAATTTCAGGATGTAGATTCCTCTCTTGCAGCGAGCTAGCTGAGCATTCTCTTTGCCTTTCAGTCAGCTCTGATATTTCTTGAACAAACTGGTAGATTTTATAGCCATTGGCCCTTTGCATGGGTCATATAAGCTCTATAAGAGGTTATTCTGGTGCCTGTCATATTCTCTCTCTGAAAACAGCTAAATTGAGAGGAGTTTTAAAAAGGTTTGATCAACTAGACCCCTCAACTAAAATTGCTATCCAAAATTAGGCTGTTGGTCTCTAAATTTGGAGCCTAGATTGCCTGATGATGCCTTTTAATTTTGGAAGTTAGACTCTTAAATGTCCGTGTGTGAGGTTTAGGAATATAATCTACAGCTGATATTAGATACCATGGCTGGTTTCCTAAAATACACTGAGACAGAAATAAATCTCCATAGCACTTGGAGAGAGTATATACTCACCTTAACCACAGCCTTTATTGCCTAGTTTGTATGCAGCCATCCCTGGGAATTTGCATTGTTGCTGCAAGAGCAGAACACTGGGTTCTTTGCACTTCATGCTAACAGGAAGAAGCATCTGTATCAACCTAACATGACAGGACAAGAATTAAATGGCAGTGATTTATTATCTCTTCTGTAAGAGTTTTCCCTATGCCCGGAATTTTTATATGTTCTAAGTTTGAAGAAGTCCATGCTTTTTGGAGCACATAATACAAAATTCTTACCTGTGCTAGGCTTTGCTATAACATGCACATAGTAGAGTCTAAAGTGGTATGCAGCAAACTAAATGATCTGGCTCCCTTATTGTTTTCTGTGATCTTATTTACAAGACACAGGATAGTTTCTTCATCCTTCTGAGAAATTTTCCTATGTCCTTTTTCATAATAGTTTAAAATTCATTTTTTTCCATCATTGTTCAGTCTTTTCCTACCCTGATTTTCTGGTGCTATTCATTATGTACAGCTAAGACTGCCTTCAACTCTCTTATCCCTGAAGTGTAGAGGATAGGACATTGTTCCAAGGATGAAAAGAACAGGTTCTACTCCCAGCTTTACTCTTTACTATGGAAACTTAGGCAAGTCACTTAACCTGTCTTGGGTATCAGTTGTTTATTCCATAAAGCAGATTATAATAACTCCCTGAGTTAATTAACAAGGAGATCATGGACAGGAAATGGTTAAGTTCTCTCAAACCAACAAGTGCCTATCACTCTATTGTTGCATATTGAACTTCAGCTTCTGGTGCCCTTGCCAGCATTTAGAGAACTGTAGTGTCCCCAGAAAGAACCAAGTAGCAACATGAAAATTTCAGTTTGACCTAATTCAAGTATAGGTAACTGCAAGTAGCTGACATTACTTTGACTATAATAAGTATTTCTCATATGGAAATTATCATGTCTGAATTGTAGCCTTTTAAGCTTTAGCTAGAATGAAAAAATGCATGTTGCTGTAACTAGTGATGGTTCTTGTTTTACCAATTGCTAGTAACAACTAACATTTTTGAGTGCATAGTGTGGACTAGGGTCCAGAACAAGCACCTTACATGAATCACCTCATTGGATAGGACCAGACTCTTGTTTTGTCCTCTTTCCAAGAGCCCTCGGTTGGGGGGACAGACAGACTCACACCAGGAAATCATAGGTCATGCTGATCATCAGTCAGCTATTACTTTTTTCAAATCTACTTTTGGTGTTAGAAAATATAGTTGTCTTGATTTTTTTTTTTTTCCATTTTTAAGCAGAGGCATAGGAAGGTTCATGGAAGAAAACCATAAGAAATATTAAGGTGAAAACAAGTGGATATGCTTATTTTTTACTTAGGTTTTTACATTCTCTAAATATTCAGGAAGGCTCTCATATCCACAGCTACAAAATAACAACCCAAACTCAAACCCATTCCATCCTAGTTGGTTGGGTTCTAGAGGGCACAAACCTCTCTCACATCCCTTCCTCAAGGTAGTTCTTTGATGTACTTATTGCTCTGTTTCTTTTTCTCACCTTCATTGAACTCCCAGGGGTGGTAACACTGTATTGTGGACAGGTGAAAAGAGGTGCCTTCTGTAGAAAGCTAGGAGAAGAATAGAAAGGATGTGAAGTAGAAATGTCAGGGACTCACCTGTGGCAGAGCTCTGTGCATGTCTCCTTCTGACTTTTGACTGGCAAGGCCCTTCCTTCATTCTTCAGCAGATCTTATAGAACCAGGGATTTTCATTCCTGTTAACTAAAAACTAATATTTGCAAGCTTATTAAACTATCGGCTATAACTGGATTAATCTTGTTACCTCTGTTGAAATGCATGAGTTTCTCTCGTTAAACCAAGTGATTGATAAACTGGCCTCTGCCAATTTGGGCATTTACAACTATTGGGTGTTTTAGTAGCCTTTAATAGCTGGAAGTGTGAGGGCTATACCTCTCTTCCAGCCTCACCAGGTGATTCTTTACACTGAACTCAGGTCTTAGCCAAGCACTGTGTCATGTGTGTTTGTAAGCAAGTAGTCACCAGAACAGCCATCCAACCTGTCCTGTAAGCTTGAAAAGAGCCCAGCTCTGTCCTTTAAGACATTCCAACGACATCCTAACTTAGAGAGTTATTAGAAGTAAATCCAACCGTCCCAGCAGTTTCATCCAGGCAGCCAGTAGATCATTTGAATTTCGCACAGAATGAGTTAGGAATCCTAGGTTGGGCTTGTTCATGGAGAGCTGGAGTGAGTGCCCTATACTGCTTAGGCCAGTCCACATAGCCTTAATTCCATTAATTTGTTGAAAATATTCTCTGGTGTTGAACTACAGACAAATAGTCTCTGAAGTGAACATTTTTTCAAATGCTAATGCCCCTGGAGTATGTAGTCCTGATTGGGATACTTCAAATGTTAACCAACCAACCACCCCCAAGGTATACATAAAGACTGATTAACATATTTCCAAACAACTTCAAGACATTGTAACAATAAATGTAACATGATTTAATAAGGATTTTCAGGTTTTCATCTCTCTAAAGTCAACTACTTGCTGAATAGGATTTATTGGCATTTATTCTTAGTAACAGCCTGCCCCTTCTGTCCCCAGGGTGTGTATGTGTGAGAGAGAGAGAGAGAGGGAGAGACAGAGAGACAGAGAAATAGAAAAGGGGAGGGGTATATGTAAAATTCCCTTGCCAGCCTAAATTTGTAAAATAGTATGTTTGTTACTATTGTATGTGCATTTCTGGATTAATTATTCTCCTCTACTTAAGTTTCAACTCAATTTTATAAGTTTGAAACTGAGTAGAGAAAAGAATATAAAATAATTCAAAGAAACTAATCATCTTTTTTATTATAAATTATCAATTGGGACCATGATGTAGAAGTTCCCTCTGAATCTCAGGAGGAAGGGAAACTACTACTGACAAATAAAATTCTCCATTCTATTGTTTATGAATAAATCTATTCCATTGATCTCAATCAGTGTTTGGGGCCTAAGGCTATGATCAAGTGACTAGCTGTATTCCAGCTGTGAAGTTTAGGGTTGAATGCCTGAGTTTCAGAGAAACAGGTTTTCTGAATATCAGTGTCTTATAAACTTATGGAAAAGAACCAACATTTCCATGATTTAATACTCGGCTGGGCCCTGTCTTCTAGATGTTTCTGTTCTACAGGTATGTTGTTTACAGTTGCCAGGAGCGTAGGAGTTACACAGGAGACAGGTCAAGTGGAAATACCTTCTTGGACTTAAAGTTATTATTAGATTGTAGTTGACACACCAGATATTCTTTGATAAACCAAAAGCAGCCTTATAGTCAATCTTTTGCTTTCTAAAGGTGGATGAACAAACAGTTGCCCTCTTATGGTTTTTCCCAGCACTACCATTTGAAGTTTCTCTGACCAGTCCCCCATGGCCCAGCAGTACCTTTGGTATCATAACCTATACTGATTGTATTTATTTCCATGGCATGGGCTTTAACTGTGAAAGTCGATTAGAGGAGACCTTGAGGGAAAGCCTCCCTGGGAAACCAGAACATCAGATTCGCTACACTGACTTAGAACTGTGGCCTACCCTACTCCATATGTATCTGACAGCCATGAAGAGGTGTTTTATGTGTCTCCTCTAGAGGTTAATTTCCCTTCATAACTCACAGTGGAGCTATGAAGCCCAGAAGTTCATGTGGTTTTCCAAGTGAATGGGCACTATTGTTTTGGTTTTCAATACCTTCAATACCTTCCCAATAATGACCAGGTTTTTTTTTTTTTTTTAATAATTCACCCTAGCATATTGATCAGGCTGAATTAAATTCCTCATGTCTTACTGGTGGCTCACTGTTCTTTATATTTTTAACTAGAAGCAGCGGCAGTTTGTCCTAAATGTATTTGTTAGAACTTGCCTGCACTGTTTTATGTATGCCTCTGCTTTTTTCACATGGCCTTATAAGAATTTACTGCATGTATTTCCTTCAGCCGAGCATTTCAATACTCAGATGAGTATTTGTCATCTTAGATTTTTCATTATATACTTGAAATTCAAAGTCCTTTGTAAAAAAAATTGTTTTAAAGTTAAGTAGCTGGTATTGCTACTGGATCCCTGGATTATTCCACTTGTCTATCCATAAAAGTTTCTGTTTATCCTCTATCTTCTGTTTCTATTTCTAAGCCAATGCTTTAAGACATAATATCTGCTCCAGCCTATTCACTCTCCATGGGTCTTAACCTCTTCTTTACTTCTCAGTTTTATCCTGTATGTTAGTGCTCTCTAATTCACAGGGTTTTTAGGGGGCGGGGGAAGATAAGATGTTTAAGGGTTATCTTCAAGAGAGATCCTTCTCTGAAAGTGATTTTATAAAAGCCCCTTGGCTTAGAAACGAGAACTACAGTTCCTCAGCTATTTTATTTTCCTATTCTTGTTTTGCTGTTTTTATTTCTGAAAGGTGATCTCTGCCTGAAAGGACTTTTTATTCTCATTTTAACTTTCTCCCCATTAACCTTTTGCCTATTGAAGCCTCTGCCTTAATCATGCTCTGAGCTTTTTACTTATGGAGCCAAAATGAATTCTCCCACAACAAATTCCAGGATTTTTGCTCCTGTCATTAAACAATTTAATGTCCTCCATGCAAAGGAGCATCTAGCTTGCCGTTCACACAAGAAGCCAGAAGCAAATGAGGTCTTGCTCTGGCACTGGCAAGGTCTCCCCTGTGCCTTGGTTTTCCCTGTTCAAGCAGAAGTTGATTCAGCTATTTCACTGCAGCTAGGTATTGTGAGTCCTGAGTAACAAATGGGCGAAGGCTTTTTGCAAATGTCCTGTACTATATAAATTCATAGTGGATGATCTGGAGTGTCCTCAAGTAGGAATAAGTACTTGTTTGGCTCAAATCAGTATACTAATCTACCCATTGTTTTCAAAAGCAATGTTTTACTAACTTCTTTTTTATAGTGAAAATTAGTTTCTAGTCACTTGAACTTAATTTTAGTATATAGAAAGTGGTCAGTAGCATGTATTCTTTCTTATCCCAAGTTATATTTTTCAGTTTTAGAACTAAAACAGTTACTTAACATTGTACATGAGTAAAGAGGAAGATTCTAGCTCAGATGTTGTAAAATAGAGAAAGTCAAAGATTAGCCTTGAGTTTGAGATTGTTTTTTAAATAGTAGATGTTAATGTGGTTGTTTTTTTAGATATTCTTTATTTTTAAGTCGCCAGAAATTGTCTTTTATTTTTGCAGTTTTGAATATATCATTCTTTACATGTTTTGAATAAAGTGTTTTATCCATCAAGTTTTTTTTATTTTACATTATTATCAATAAATCAATCATTAAAACACAGAAAAATTAATAACCTAACTACATAACCATTAAAATTCAGGACCTAAATAATATCTTCTATATTAACTATTTCTATACTTGAGTCCTGTTTTAAAAAGATTTTTAAAAATGGTAACAGAAGTGCTTTTAAGCTTCAATATAAAACTGCTTTTGAAAACAAGGTAAGTTATATATTACCATAGTTTATTTATGAAAATTACATAATATTGTTTTAGTGAAGCTACTTTTATTCCAGTTAAAAATTGTTCTTCATTACCAATTAATTCTTAGGCATTAAATTTTCCTTTTTTTTTTAATAAATTTTATATTGATAGTAGATGGTCAATACATATTCTTATTTACGCAAAACAAATAAATTAGGTTTCTATGGTGGATTCCTGAACTTTGGGAATGCTTTACTGGTATGTGCAATCCCAAAGTCTAGGAACCCCTTTTTTAAAAATTAATATTTTATTGAGATATTATAAAATTCACTCTTTTAAAATGTTAAATTTAGTGTCCTGGTACATGCATCACCACAATAAATTCTAAAATATTTTTATCATGCTCAAAAGGAACCCATGTACATTCAAAGAGTCACTCCCTAATACATCCCTCCCTCATGTCCCTGGCAGCCAACGTTACACTTTCTGTCTCTGTGAACTTGCCTATTCTGGACATGTCATATAAAAGGAATCATACAATGTGAGATCCTTAATGACAGGCTTCTTTCACTTGGCATAGTATTTCTAAAGTTCATCCATGTTTCAGCACATATCATTTCTTCAAATGGTCAAATAATATTCCATTGTATGGATATATACCACATTTTATCTGTTCATCAGCCAGTGAACATCTGCTTTCATTTACACTTTGGAAAGATTATGAATAATATTGCTATGAACATTTGTGTCAAGTTTTTGTTCAAGCATGTTTTATTTCCCTTGCTGTAGCATATGGCAACTCTATGGCTAAACATTTTGAAGAACTGTACTATATACTGTGAAGGTTCCAATTTCTGTGTATCCTCATCAACACTTATTATTTTCTCTTTTTTACTGTCGCCATCCTACGAAGTGTGAAGTGGTATCTCATTGTGTTTGTTACTTTAATTTTTCTGGTAGCTAATGATGTTCACTCATTTTCTACAACCCTTTAAGAAAGTAAAATCATTCTTAGCTCATCGGCCATATAAAAACAAGCTGACAACCATATTCCACCACAGGTAAGCAATCTCTGACCTAGAAGATAAAATTAGACAATTATTTTAATACAGGTATTATAAATATACTCCATATTGAAGAACATAGGGGAAATCATGAGTGGATGTGGATGAGTAATAAGAATAAATGAAACAGAGTGCTGATAAACTAGCTTGCTAGATTGGAAAAAAAAAAAACATAGTACTTTATAATTTGCTGATTCCCATGGTGTATATGCTCCTGCAATGGCCCATTTTAAACTACCAAAATGACACTGCTGAACCTGAGGTTGAGAAAGGGGATATGCATCATCACCATTGGCCAGCTGGTGCCAGCTGATACTAGTGCATCCTAACATAAAACACCCTTCACTGTGGTGGTGTTTTTAAACTTTTTTTTAGTTGTTGATAGAACTTTATTTTTATTTATATGTATTGATTGGCATAGCAGTCAGTAATTATAGCTAATGTGTTGAAGACCATGGTTGGGCTTCTGTAAGCATCCAGGGGCAGGGTGAACATTTTCCCCTCCTATTGTTTTTTTTTTTTTTTTTCTTAGTCTTCATTATTCTGGAATCATAGCTACATGTCCACAAGGTGAAATAAGAAACATGCACACTCCCAAAATTTTTTTCTAAAAAAAGGTTGGAATAAAATCAAAACAACAAAGGGAATAATGTTTCTGATCCATCAGAAAATTTCCTGGAAAATGTGTTTTAGTTGAGCATGGCAAAGATGAGATATATGGCCATGTATCCACAGGAATGAATACATTCTATACAGGTAGATGGTTTGTGCAAGAGTTTAAAAGTGAGAGTCAAAATAATTGGAGAAAGATTTGTCTCCATGGTTAGATATGCAATGTGTGATCAGATATTTTGCCTCTGAGTTTCTTCTCCCCGGGGGTTCAAAAAATAAATAAGCCTCAACTTTAGATTTCTGTTTCTGCTAAAACGGCACAGTGCAAGGGAAAAAAAAAATCTGCAAGAATACTCTAGAGAAATTAGAAGGTGAATCATCCAGCAAATAAGCAGTTCATATCTGCTTTAAATATCCTTTGAAATTCTGGTCTAATACATTTCCAAGTTGGTATTAGCATAGGTACTGTATTTTAAAATAATCCAACTGTTTTAGTAGCTTTTTTACTTCTGTAACCAACCTGTCAAGAACAACCAGAGGAGGAAAAGTTTATTTGGAGGCTCATGGTTTCAGAGGTCTCAGTCCACAGATGGCCAACTCTATTTGTTGGTGCTCAAGGTGAGGCAGAGCATCATGGTGAAAGGGTGTTTTGAAGAAAAGCAGCTCAGACATGGCCACCAAGAAGCAGAGAGAAAGAGAGCTCTGCTCAAGGACAAAATATATACCCCACCAACACACCTCCAGGGACTCACCTCCTCCAGCAACACTCCACCCACCTACAGTTGTCACTCAGTTAATCCCTATGGGCGATTGATTCACTGATTGGGTTAAGGCTTTTATAACCCAATCTTTTCACCTCTAAACCTCCTTGCATTGTTTCACACGGGAGCATTTGGGGGACACCACATACATACATCATAACACCAACCTTCCTGTCTATAATCTCCCAGGGTTCCCCTGACCTTTTCTGAATACCAGTAGGAATACTGGTAAGGCCCAAAGTTAAGTGAGGGATTGATGTGTTTGACCTATGTGTCAATTCAAAGCAAAGAAAGCTGCAGATTTGCTGAGCAGAAGTGACCACAAGGTTTCATTCTTCAACATAGCAGGGGTAGTCCTATTAATTGCGGGGAGACATTTACACAGAGCTCAAAATTGCTGATTTTCCAAATTTGAGATTTTATGCAAAGGGACTTGAACAATCTAACGTCTCTGTGAACTTTCCTGTTCCTTTCTTAGCTATAGACAAAGTAAAGCCTTTTCTAAAATGCAAAGGACATTCTAGCACAGATGCCCCATGCTGTAATTCAGCCAGACTTCCTGTATTTCTTAGAATTGTCCTGCTTTTCAGAGTCAACCTTGTTAACCCCATGGTAACACCTGTGCATGTCAGAAAGGGTGTCAGTATGGTTATGCCCTGATCCAGTGCATCACTTGCTACTTCAGAAGTAGTGTAATGTGAATATGGGGCCTGAGGTAATGTGGCCTCAGTGTGCTTTGAGCCATTCTCATTTTATACTGAAGTTGGACTATAGAAGCATCTGCTACTGTTCCATTCTCCATTATGAATACAAAGAATCTGACTCTCCACAGCTGCTTGTTTCCAAGAAGGCAGTGTGGGATTGTAAAGAGAGCAAGGCAGGGCTGATTTGCTGGGTAGAAAATAGATTGCTGAATAATCTTTTAAAGGGTACAACCATCAACATTGGGCAACAGCTGGATTGCTGCTCACCAGGGTGGATGGTATCCAATGTGACTACTGTGTGTGAGGAAGAATAGCAGAGTCTGAAAGCCAACTCCAAAAGAATCTTTACACTCAGAATACACAGCTTGGGTTCTCTGACAGCAAAGAGCAAAAAAAGGAGTCTTGGGTGAAGGGTATGTATTAGTAATGCATGCCTGAGGAAAGGATGGGAAGGAAGCAGGAAGGGCAGAGGGAGAATCAAACAATGATGTGGACTCAACAAACTTCAGCCAACCCCATAGGAGAGTGCTACAAAATATATGGCTTATCAAGAGTTGTGTTAAGTAGTCCAGTCCTCCTAACTCTGCCTCAGTCAGTCACTGAATATGGGCCACAGGTCTGAATTTTCTGATTGGTGTGTGTGAAATGTCTAGTGAATCTCATGAGCATGGACATACATTCACCTCTTTTTGCTGTAAAATGTCTCCCCAAATCTCATCTGATGTTGGGACATGTGGGAGCATGCCAGTGAGTCTAAACATTCTGTAAGTCCTCCACCAGTGATTTTGGCTAAAATCTCACAGGATTGAAAGCCAAATCAATACATAGATGTGTCTATTCCTTTTAAAAGAAGTCTCTATTCAAAATAGAAGGAACTAAATGTAGTCTACTTGTCACCAACTAGTCAATAGACCTGTCAAGGAGCAGTGCCATACTGGAGTCTCAACATTAATCTCCAATGCCGGCAGGTTGAGTATTGGATGGCAGCAGTAGTTCAGAGGTAATCATGAAAGTGGAAATACATGCTATTGGGCTCTCCCCTTCCAGAGCCTTTCCACCCAGTTGCCCATTACATCAGTGCTAGGGTGGCTGGTGACTAGGGTTGCCCCATGCCAGCCTGCTGAGTCACTCAGTTGATTTGGTTGTATTGTGTCTCTTCCATTGGGCAAGTTCTTTCTGGCGGTTGTTAGTTGTGATGTAAATACCCTTGCCCTTTCTATTCATTAACATATGTCTGTTCATGTGCTTCTAGCCCAGATATCCTTGCCCCAAGTCTTCCAATATTTGTCCTTCCATATCTCTGGAAGGAGAAACCTCCTGGTTAACCATTCACCACTTCCCAAAAGTGTGTGTGTGTGTGTGTGTGTGTGTGTGTGCATGTGTGTGTGTACATACACTAATCATAGCCACTCTATACAGTATTTAACCATGTGCCCCTCTTGAGGCTCTTCCCATTGGGAAGATTTTTCCTTTTCAATGTGTTTCGTGACCATTCCTAAGTGGGTCTGCAATGTAGTTGCCATCCATTTTTGGCTTGTGTTCACCTCCTGTCTTAATCCATTTTGCACTGTTTTAACAATATATGAGAGTGAGTAATTTATTCGAAAACTGTTCTCAGACTGTTTGGAGACTAAGAAGTATGGGATGGGGGGCAAGCATCTGGCAAAGGACTTCTTACTGTTCATCCCATGGAAGAAGGCAGAAGGGCAAAGAAAGCAACAAGGAATCAAACTTTGCCTTTTATGATAGAAACAATCCAATCACTGTTAAAGGTCATGCCTCTTAATTCTATTACAATGGCAATTAAATTTCAACATGAGTTTTGGAGGGGACAAACATTCAAACCACATCTCCCTAAACCAAGTTTCTCAGATAGCTAGTTGCAAAGGAACTTATTATATAAGTATGATCTGAGGGAGGAGCACAGGTTCAACAAGCAATGTGGAGGTATGGACCAAGTACATAGGACACTTACCCATACCTTCTGGTCCTGCTCATGCTCAGTCCTGAAGTAACATCTCCATATAGAATGGATTGTTGCTGGGACTGCCCAGCCTTGTGAGTTGGTGGGTTCTGAGGGTACTTAGTTCATGATGGGAAGTTCTAGATGCATAATGTGCATGGTTAATTAGTTTCCCGTGATAGTTTTCTCTATCAGGGTCAGTTAACACACAGTCCCTTGGGGATCAAAAAGATTTACAAACATGTTTTTAAGAAGTGTATTTTTCCTGTAGAACATTGAAGAAAGAAATTGAAGAAGAAACAAGAAGATGAAAAGACCTCCCATGTTCATGGATAGGCAGAATTATATTGTTGAAATAGACATACTACCAAAAAGAATATACAGGTTCAATGCACTCCCCATCAAAATACCAATGACATTCTTCACAGAACTAGAGTTAATTTATTTGGAAGAATAAAATGCCTAGAATAGCCAAAGCAATTCTAAGTCAAAAGAGGCAATGTCAGAGTAATCACCATACCTGACTTCAAATTATACTAGAGCTATTGTAACAAAAATGGTATTGACATAAAAACATTCACATAGACAAATGGCACAGAATATAAGACACAGAGACAAACCCACTCAGATACACTCATTTGATCCTTGACAAAAGTGCCAAAAATGTACATTGGAGAAAAGAATCTTCTTAGCAAATGGTGCTAGGAAACTGGTTATCCCTATGAAGAAGAATCAGAAAAGATCCTCATCTCTCACCATGCACAAAAGTCAAAATAGTTCAAAGACACAGGAATTAGACCAGAAATGATGCAACTCCTAGAAGAAAACAGGCTTAACACTCTAACATATAGGCATAGACAATGACTTTCCCAATAGGACCCCTGAAGCTCAGGAAATAACGCCAAGAGTTAATAAATGAGATGACATCAAAAAGTTTCTTCACTGCAAAGGAAACCATTAAGAATGTGAAGAAAGAACATACAGAATGGGAGAAAAATCTTTGCTAGCTACTCTTCTAAGTAGTAATATTGAGAATGCATAAAGAACTGAAAAAACACCAAAAAAAATCTCAAGTTAATAAATAAGCAAATGAACTAAGAAGGTGCTTCTCAAAAGAAGAAATACAACAGAACAAATATATGAAAAGATTTTCGATATCATTAAGAATTAGGGAAACACAAATCTACACTGAGATTTCATCTTACTCTAGTTAGAATAGCAGTCATCAAGAACGCAAACAATAAGAGGCTGGGGTTGTGGCTTAGTGGTAGAGTGCTTGCCTGGCATGTGTGAAGCACTGGGTTCAATCCTCAGCATCACAGAAAAAATGACTAAATAACGGTCCACCAATAACTAATTTTTTAAAAAAAATTTAAAAATACAAACAGTAATAAATGCCTAAGAGGATGTGGAGAAAAAGGAACACTTTTACACTGTTGGGGATTGCAAATTAGTACAATTACTATGGAAATCAGGAGGTTGCTCAAGACTAAACCACCATATGACCCAGCTATACCTCTCCTCAGTATTTATCCTAATGAATTAAAGTCATCATACTGTAGCAAGACATGCATACCCATGTTCATAGCCGTACAATTCATAATTGCCAAAACATGGAACCAGCCTAGGTGTCCATTGATGTATGAATGGATTAAAAAAATGTAGAATTTTACTTAGCCATAAAGAAGAATGAAGTTATGCCATTTGTAGGAAAAATAGATGGGATTTTGAGAAAATTATGTTAAGCAAAATAAATCAAAGTCAAGGATCATATGTTTTCTTTGATATGTGGAAGCTAGAGATGAAAAAAGACAGGAAAGTTTGGGGTGAAGAAGTGTCTCATGAAAATTGGATACCAAGAGAGTATAGGAATAGGACTAAGGAGAGGGAAGAGAGGAGGAAAAGCAGAAGTACTAGGGAATAATATTGGCCAAGGTATATTGTTGCATTATAGGCATGTATAAATAAGTAATGATGAATTTCACTATTAAGTGCAATGCTAATATGTCAATACAAAATGAGGAAAAATCCTCCAATAGAAAGAATTTGGCCTGGCTCTAGAAACTTAGGGCCTATCTTATGATTTTCCCTTCAAAACTTGCAAAAGGTTCCTAAAGCATTTTTTCCCATCATGAACTCTGTCTGAACATGCTGCAGACCAATTTTGTGCTATAAGTCTCACTTAGACGAAGGTAATGAAAGACTTCTTGGTCGCCTAAAAGACAGGCCAGGGCAATATTCCCAGGTGTGAAATATGGTGTCTTTAGATCCTAAAGAGGTCTTCCAAGCCTTGTATTTCATTTCCATATGGAAGAAGAAACAATGTACAATGAATTATTTTTTACTTTTGAGGAAATATTTCAGCTACTTTCAGCAACTGGATTTTTAAACATTTTACTGACATGTTTAAAATAAACATGCACCAGGTGTGGTGGTGCACACCTGTAATTCCAGCAGCTCAGGAGGCTGAGACAGGAGAATCACAAGTTCAGAGCTATCCTCAGCAACTTAGTGAGGCCCTAAGCAACTTAGTGAAACCCTATCTCAAAATAAAAAAATAAAAGTGTTGGGGATGTGGCTCAGTGGTTAAGTACCCCTAAGTTCAATCCCTGGCGGGGAAAAAAAAAAAAAAAGAGAGAGAGAGAGAGAGAGAGAGAGAGAAATAAAATAAGTATGCAATGTCAGGACCTGGCATCTTTTATCTCCCACCCTCTGAAGTGCACAATACTGCCAAGGTCTCTGGCCTACTAGCCATTTCTTGTTTATCCAGCTCTATAAGCATAGGATTACTGATGGGCTGGATAAATGAGATGTTCAAAGGATACAGATCTCCTTGGACTACCTTATGACAGAGGGCAGGGGTGTTAATATAATCCTGAGTCAAAACTATATGTGTATATTGTCACCCATTCAACAAAAATGTAAACTCTTTCTGATATTTTCAGATCACAAAAGAGAATAGTACATTTACCAAATTAATGGCCATATATATCATAACTTAAGACCTTTTTATTCTGCTCTAGAGAAGATACCACTACTTGATTGAATTTGTGGGAGTTTACTATCATCTTCCAGGGTGTACCTTGTTATGTTAAGGACTAGATTGGTGAATTGGGTGGAAATATAAGGACTATCACCCCTTAAATCCTTAGGTATGACACAATTTCTGCCATATCTCTGGGAAGGAATATTCTATTATTATTCTGTTACTATTTGGCTGGGATGGAAAGGCAGTTTTAGGGACTTCTACTTGCTCTTCCCCACTGTGATAGCTGTTAACCACAAACTAAGGACCTAATGTGGAGCTTGTGCCAACTATCAAGTATTTCAACATCTCACACTGGCTAAGTGACCTTTAGGTAGGTCCATAAACTTGGCCAGAGCTCCATTAGTTGCCTAGTCCCCATGTGTGCCTGCTCTAATGAAAGGAAAGCATAACGATACTCAAAGATTCTGGGTATTAAAGCCAACTTGGACCCAAGGGGTCATGAAATGTATGATTTCTGTAGCTTACAATTGCCCAAATAAATGGCCATAGGTTTCTTCAGTCAAGAACTAGGGGACTTGTCATGAGTGCTTTACTTTCTGTGCTTCTTCAGGGTCCTTCATCATGGAGGCCTGTAGCCTTTCAGTCAACAGTGTGTCTGAAAACTCTCAAGTACAGAAATTGGGCAAAAGATCTTGACTTGCTATCAGCATCCTCATTACCATTCCTTATTTCTTCTGATAGTACAAAATAAGTACTTTTCTTGCCTGTATATCTTTTCTAATCCTTGAGAGGCTGTGATCTATTAACTTGGTGGTTCTCAAACTTTAGCTTGCACTGGCATCACTTGGAGAGTTTTTAAACCACAGATGACTGGGGCTCATTTCCAGAGTTTTTGATTTAGTAGGTCTGCACAGGGCCTGGAAATTTGCATTTCTAAGAAGTTCCTTGCTGCTGCTGCTGCTGCTGCTGCTGCTGTTGCTGCTGCTGCTATTGGTCTAGGAACCACTGTCATCATCTCCCCAGCTCTCTGCAGGTCAGGCCCCATGACTGCTCCTCCCACCCTACTGCTTATAAGATAATTGACATCACTGACTTACTTTGAGCAATTGCACATCCTTACCTGGCCTTTGTTATTATGTGTAAGATCACCACTCTTATCACCATTTGGGGATCTTTTCTCATTCCTGAACATTTTAGTGATACTGGAGCCCCAGTCTCCAGCACATTCCTGATGGTCTTGTTAAGTAGTGTTTCCTCTGGGACTTTCTGTGGAATATAATCCTTTGGTGGGTTTTCAGGCCTCACATAACATATAATATATTTAGTACATCCACTTCCCTGTGTTATTAAATCCCTTCTTCCTCTATCTGCCAGGGAAATTGGCATTCCAGTTTTGCACAGTATGGGTCGTTGCTTTTTCCATGCTTCTAGGAGCCATCCTAGTAACATGGTTACACTATCTCCTGGGGCATTGCCAAGCTGAAAATCCTGAACCTCTGGAAAATGCTCCCAAGTCAATAAACTCTCCCTTATCCAATCTTATGGTCCAACTCCTCTTGGTCAAGCAGCCTCACAATTCAGTCCCACTGGTACTTCCCTGCCATCTGCCAGTGCACATTGGCCTGGACTCACAACTTCTTTGGAGTAGAGTTCCTTTTCTCTCTTATCAGGCCCAGCACATCCCCAGCTGATTATGAGTTAATCCTACTTACAGGCCTACAAGCCAGGAAGAGATATGGGGATAGGTCTTAAAGGGGCATTCTGTCTTGAAAGGGAGAAATGCATTAATTTCAAGCAAGAGCAAAATGCTAGCTCGAGTAATCCCTTCTGCAGGTTCAGAGAAATAAGAGAACTTGTAGAGTGAATGGCAGCTCTTATTGTTACCTGGGTGTTAGCACTAAAAGTTCTACATCCTAGGAAACACTTTAATCATTGGTAAAATGAGATAGTGTTGCTGGGATTCTGGGAATTCAAAATTTTCAAGGGCATCTTCTCAGATGTTCTTATCCCAAGTGTCAGGGTCCCACTTTTTTCCCAACCTGGTTGATATAACCAGTATGCCTTGTTTAAGTATTTAGCTATCTTAGAAAATGAACACTAAATTTCGTCCTGTAGTTGGACCTCATCTCCACCTTCCTGTACAAGATATGAAAGTCTTTTTCTAAACTACCAGGCAAATTCTCTGGTTTTCCTATTTGGCTTTCAGTTGTCTATTAATTTCCCACAGCTACTCATTATCATTATGCAGATTTATTTAAGAAAAAATTAAGTTCACCTCATTCTTGTTTTTTATCCTCAGTTTTTCTCATTCTCACTTTCCTTCATATCACTTGCCTCATACCTTTTTTCTTCTTTATTTTCAATTTCCATATCTATGATATTCTGCAAGATTTTTAATAGCAAAACAATGGATTATAATTTATCAGAAAACTTTAAATGCCACTTTAAAAATGAGCTCTTGAAGGGAATAGAACATATTAATATTGATTTTGGAATTTGACCAGTATTATCATTACTCAGATAATGAGTAGCTGTGCATAATAATAGACAACTGACTGGATGGTAACTGTAGGCAGGTGGGATGTAGCTGGAGGAGATGAGTCACAGGGTGGGAGAGAGTCTAGGAAGGGTGCATTTTCCTGGGACCCCCTTCTCCCTTTTCTATATTTCCTCACTTCACCATGAGCTGAGCAGCTTTCTCCCCTGGGTCCCTCCCTGATGATGTGCAGCCTCACCTTGGGTCCAGAGCAATGGGGTCTGCAGTCTAGTCTGAGACCTAAAACTATGAGCTCCAAATAAACTTTTCCTCCTCTGGGTTGTTCTCATCAGGTATTTTACTCAGTGATGCAAAAGCTAAGTAAAACAGTCTCCCTTTATTTTTCCCATCCAAGGGGGTAGTAGTAGACTTTTATGTTTCTTCATCTCAAGGGAAAGTTGTTCTGTTCCTTTCTGGATTTTTCCTGGAGGTCTAAAATTATTGTTCCGAGAATAGAGTTTGAAGAGACAGTTCCTCTCAAATGAAAATAGATGTCAGGATGGAAGACCCTACAAGAAATATAGACAAACATGAATAGTAGGAATGTATTTCCCTATGTGTGCAGGAGCATCTCAGAGGGAGAGATTACTGAATAACCATGGAAGGATGGACTGTCCTGTGTCCTAGTCCTGGCCAAGGGCTGCACAGTGTGGACCTGGAGAGATGACACATGGCCGGGTCTGAGCAGTAATTTCTAATAGCTACCTTATCACCATCACCCTGGCGCTTTGTGGGGCCACAAGCCTCTAACACAACCCTGAACTAAAGAAGGTAAGCAGAACACTTGAAAGAACAGCAGTGGATTTCCAGCTTGCCTGCTGGGATGGAGGTATGGCTTTAGAAGAAGTTGAGGAGGAGAAATAGAGATACAGTATTTCTTATACACCTAAATATATGGACTGATGGAAACTGGGTTCACATATGGAAGTTCTATCCTTCCTCCTTTCTTAATCCCTCAAGTCTTGAAAGCCTCCCAGTTCCATCCACACATACCTTCTGTGTCTCTAACCTCATGTCTCCAGATGGATGCTCTGAGTATGTTAAGCCCTTTCTGCAGAGCCTCCTTCCAGCTCCTCTCTTGTCCATCTCAGGATGATCAGGCTCACACCCTCCCCCACCCCATCCCAATTTCTCTTTCTTTCTTTGATCTAAAGCAACTATAGTCCTGCACGTGTTTATTTATAACAGTACTTTAAGAATAAGTTAGGTCTACCTCATTCTTGGTTTTCTTTCCCTAAATTTTTTCACATGTTCCTTCATATCACTCAGCTCATACCTTTTTTCTTCTTTATTTTTAATTTCCATATCCATGAGATTCTTCAAGATTTCTAACAGCAAAACAATGAATTATAACATTTGTCATAAGGAATCTTGAACACTCTTTTTAAAAAAGAGTTCTTGAGCTGGGCACAGTGGTGTACGCCTGTAATCCCAGCGGCTTGGGAGGCTGAGGCAGGAGGATTGTGAGTTCAAAGCCAGCCTCAGCAAAAGCAAGGCACTAAGCAATCAGTGAGACCCTGTCTCTAAGAAATAGGGCTGGGGATGTGGCTCAGTGGTCGACCAACCCTAAGTTCAATCCCCTAGTATTAAAACAGATCCTTTTGCAGTAATATCAAGCAGAATTAAACATAGAAGTGGGGAAAGTACATGTTTCAAAACCTCTTAGAAATATCATGGAAATAGGGCTGGGGTTGTGGCTTAGCAGTAGAGAGCTCGCCTAGTACATGCAAGGCACTGGGTTTGATCCTCAGCATCACATAAAAGTAAATAAATAGAATAAAGTTATTGTATCCAACTACAACTAAAAAATTATTAAAAAAAAAAACATCATAGAAATAAAATGTTGGGATTTATTCATGTAGCAGGTTATTAAAGGAGTCTAATTCAGATATTTATTGTACTTCAAAGATTATTTCACTTCAAAAATCTCTGGCCTTATCAGTACCTGGATTCAGACTTGCTGAGTAACTGGTGTTTCTGCTCAGAGGACATTTCCTTAATTTTCCCTGCAGTCATCCAATGGCTCTGCCATCTCCATAGTGATCCACTTTCTTGATTCTTGCAGCTTGCATTTATTTTTCAACCTCAGCTCCTCTCACTTGTGATATTCATTCATTCATTTTTCTATCCATTCAATAAATATGATTGAGTGCCTATAACATTCTGCTATTGGTGCTGAGAACACAGCAATAAGCAAACAAAACAAAACAAAACCTCTGCCTCTGAGATACAGAGGTAAAGAGACAGAAAAAAAATCAAATAAATTGTATGTTACAGTGCAATAAGTGTGAATGAAAAACAAGTTTGGGAAGATGGTTAGAAAATGTTGGGGGTGGGTAGGTTGTAATTTTAGAACGGTTCCTAGATGGGGCCTCAGTGAGAAGGTAATATTTAAGTGGAGACCTGAAGGGGGAGGGACCGTGTACCTGGGGGGAAGAATTATCTAGGCAGAGAGTAGCAGGTGGAGAGATCCTGTAGTAGGACTGTCTCAACCATATTTGATGAACAGCAATAAATGAAGGGCAAAGAAGATGAGGTCTAAGGAGGAACATAAGGTGGGAGCTGGATCAGGCACTGCTTTGTGTGATGTTGCATGACCTTGGGCTTCTCCTTGAGTGAGAAAGGAGTCATTGAAAGGTTCTCAACCAAGCGGTGACCTGATCTGCTTACGCTTTAACAGAACCCCTCTGGCTGCACTGTCAAAATTGTCCAAAGGTGGTAAGGACAGCAGCAGGAAGTCCAGTTGAGAGGCTAATTCAGTCATCTAGCAGAGAGGTCGTGGAGCTTAGATCACAGTGGCAGTAGGAAAGTGACGAGCTGATTTTGAAGGCACATCCTCCTAACAATGCATTTCCTATCCCTTCTGTGTTCTCCGTGTTGAACCTGTCTTCCCAGAAAGTCCCTCTTCTCATGTCACTCCCTTACTCTTCAAAGCTCACCAGAGCTCTTTGCTGACCAAATTGGGCTCTGTTCCTTTTTTCTTGTGTTCTAAATGTTTGCAGCTCGGCATCTTTCCTACCTGCTTTATGCCTTCCCTCATCCCATTTTCCTTCTCCATGCCAGTCAGCCTATTTACCGTCTTCCCCACCCCCTGCACCCTAACTGCTATTCTAACTTCTGCAAGGAAAGCCAATACTCTTCTTTGCCTAGATCTTTCCATCCTTAAAGTCTATTCCAAGTGTCACCTTCCTGAGGTCTTTCTTCCTCATGTTCAAAGTCTATGTGAGCATTGTGTTCTCTGGCTTGGTCCTCAGAGCCTGTATCAACAATTTAGATTACACTATGACTTATTTTTTGGCTCCTTCCATAAGTTCATAAACACTACAAAGACAGGGGCTAGATAAATATCCTTTTGCAACTTGCATCTCCAACCCCAGCACAGATGAAATATGTCATGTGTTCCACAGGTGTTTGTCAGACTGAAAGAAACCTAAGACATTCTCTTCAATTCAGCTATCATGGTGAACTGGCACCCTGTCCTGACCATGTTAAAGACACGTGGGCACCGGCCCTCATGATGCAAGCCTATAATCCCAGCTACTTGGGAGGCTGAGGTAGGAGGATTACATGTTCTAGGTCAGCCTGGGAAACTCTGCAAGACTCTGGCTCAAAATCTGTGGATGTAGCTGAGTGGTAGAGCACTGCTGGGTTCAATCCCCAGCACCTCAAAAAAAACTTTTTTTTTTTTAATGTGGGAAAGCATGATGCTAACCACTACTCATAACTCCTTACCCGCTTTCCTAACAAACATATCCTAAGATGTATTTCCTAGAGTATGTGCTTCCCAGGGCTGTAATGAGGAAGGCTCACATATGTCATGTGTAAAGTCTGCTGTCCAGCACAGCAAATGACACGCAGTAGGTACTCAGTAAGTACTCAATAGCAGACAACATTCTCTCATTCCCTCCCTGCCCCCTCCTGCTGGCTCCTCACACTGCCTACCCCTTCCCTGCATTATGTGGATTATTTGTAGACATCATTTTTAAGGATGAATGTCATCAAGACCTGCTGAGCTGAATATTTATACAGGCTCCAGGTTTTTCTTACCAGCTGTGGACGCTTTTGCAAACTCTACATTACCACTTAATTGAAACGGCTGCTTGGTTCCATTTCTCTTATTAAAGACAGATTAAGGAAATCAGTTCAATACCTTAGCCATTTTAAAGTCATCATTAATCTCATGCTCTTGATTTACTAGCAGCCTTTGAGAAGAATATGTCCCTATGAACCTTTCTCCTGCTTTCTTGTCCCCCATGCTGCTATCAAAGCACACTTCACTTTGTCTGCTCATTTCATTTCCTATTTGCCTACTTTAATGGATGCAGTTTTTGTTCATTCCCTACTGGATCTTTTGTAATACTTATTTCTTTTCCTTACCCATAAATCTCTTGCAATTTATCATTTGAAGTTTCCACCACTTTGTGTGAGCTTTAATGGTGAGAATGAGATGTGGTACTCTGGGTTTCATTTAGAGTGTCCTTGAGAGCAGCTACCTTGTCTGCTTTCATGATGGTTGGCTCCTTGTCACATCAGTCTCCCCCTACCATAGCCAAGATCTCTCAGCCCTACCCAGAGGCAGGCTCCAGGCAATATCAAATGCCTTGCTAAAGGACTGGATGGTATCAGGGGTCATAGGTCTCCAGAATATCCTCATCCACCTGCAAGTCAACTCTAGTAACTGGCCTTACGTTTAGATGTCTATGTCCATGGACCTGACCTAATAAATTGACCAGATCCTCAAGGCATGCAAAGTTCTATTTCCCATTTCTGGTCCTTCCTCAGAAACACAGCTAAGAGCCCAGAATCTGTCTCCGCATTTTGAAACATCCTGACCTGGCCTTGTGCTTGGGTAGACAATGTATTTAGTTCTCTGTACTCAACAGGGAGTCAAGGACACCCACCAGGGATCACTCAAGGAACTCCTCAATACCAAGTGCCTTCTGCTTGTGTAAGAGTGGACACCTTGTCCCTCAGATGGCGTGCTCTACAATTCTTAGATGGCCATCCTTCCACCACCTGCTGCTTGACAGGAGCCTGAATCACCAGATGGTTTGTCTGAACTGTGTCATTTCTAGCAAGCGTCTCACTCTGGTATCTACTGTTTTAAGAGAGCATAATGATTTATTCCCACTTTAGCATCTCTCCAGGCTTTCTTCTCATTAAGAATGTCTCAGCAAAATGAGCTGTTAGACAGTGTTTGTCTCAGTCCCTTCCAAATCCTCTGAGACTCTTTTCTATCTTCCAACAACTTCTTTCCCAGCATTCCATGTCCTGACTGGGACCTGTCCTCCTGCGGTGATGCCCAGCTGAGAACCACCCCTTTCCCCCTCCAACTCCAGGCCCCTGCCCTGCATCTTTTTTTGAAGCCAGGATTCTTCAACATACTGATTTTGCAAAGTATACCCTCATGAACTGATGAGTTTCTCTTGAAGATTTGCACAAAAAAAAAACAAACAAACAAAAAAAAAAAAAAACAAACAAAAAAAAAACAGTTACCAAAAAATGGTTCTGTTTATGATAGTTCAGGGAAACCCTGTGGGTAGATTCAGAGATGGTTTAAATAAAATATGCTATACACTCAACTATGCTTCATATTTTTCTAGAAAAATGAAACCTTTTAAATACTATGAGACTTTAAACAACAATGAAATGACCATTTTCCAATTTTTATAGTAAGAAAGAATTTTTGAATTATATTCAGTATTAAAAATGAGACAATGAATTAATGTTCTCATTCACTGTTTCTAGGGAAGTAAATTAATACATCTTTCTAGAAAGAAAGCCCATATTCTCTGACTCAGTAATTTCCCATTTAAAATTCTACCTTGGTGATATAGAAAAATAATCAAAGATACATGTATCAATGTTTATTAAGTTATTACAGTTGTTCCTTGTACCCACTGGGGATGGGTTCTACCCCACAGATACTCAAATCTGCAGATTCTCAAGTCTTTTGGATTAAATGGCATGTATTTACATGTATGTAATGTATATGCATCCTCCCATATACCTCAGATCATCTTTAGATTATAACATGGAATATAGGGTAGATGCCAGGTAAATAGTTGTTACACTGTACAGTTTAGGGAATGATGACAAGGGAAAAAAATCTGTATGTGATCACTACAGACAGAATGTTTTTCTTAATGTCTTTTAAGTCTGAAAATTGGTTGAACCTGTACAAGTGGAACTCACGGATACCAGGGCTGACTGCATTGAAAACAACAAATATTGGAAAAAAAATGTCACCAATAGAAAAACATTTGTAAACCATGATATTTTTATGCTGTGAGGTGTTATGTAGCCACTGAAACATTTTTAGACTATTTTTAATACATGAAAAATATTAATAATATATTATTAGGTAAAAACAGTAAAATTCAAAATGCTATATTGTCATGCCACTTATATCAAACTGGTACAGGAGGTATATGGGTTTTTTTTATGTGTGTGTGTGTGTGTGTGTGTGTGTGTGTTGTATAAATATGGCTGAGATATATATATATATTACAATGTTAGCAGAACAGCTTCGTGGGGTTACAATAGATTTTTGTTTTATTTTTAAGTTTCTGTATTTTTTCAGATTTTTCTATAATCAACATGTGTTACTTTTATAGCCTTAGAAACACAGAAGTTGTTAGACTAGAATTCAATGTAAATGTTTTATAGCAACTGGATCCATTGAGGGATGGAGAGCCCCCAGGGGTTAACAGGAGGAGATTGAAATAGTGTCCATCTCTCAGTGAGTTTTCCTCTTACACTGCTTGAGAGGTTATACCACGTCAGCTTCTTAACTTATGTGTGTAACTCACATTTTCTCATGTTCAAGGGAAACAATCAAGGGGTTGAGCATGACAATCTTAATGGTATAAACTGTCTTTGTTGAGATGAACCTTATGCAACAAAATATGCTGGAACTGAACTGAGTAATTGACTTTGACCTTGGAGTTCTCAGAATTCTTGTCAGAATTCCAGAGTGTGCAGATGAGGCCCACTGCGCCAGGTCTTCCCCAGATTCGACCAGGTCCACAGGAATGTGGAGGCCCTCACTAAAGGAAGTGCAAACAAACACAGGGCAGGTCTAGGAAGACCAAAAGTCAATTTGAACTCTGAGAACGATTTGAACTCTGCTTTAAAATCATTTTATTTTCCTTGAAACTTTCTTTGGTAACTTCCTAGAGGAACTGCCCTGAAGTCTTTTGTGTGAGGATGAAGAGAATGATAGCTGGATGGAATAATCAGGCAGGCAAATAAGGAGGGAGGCAAACCTCAGGCGCCTTCTCGGGCCAGGCCCACATGTGGTTTTGATTTTTGAGCCACGGTGCAGCTGTAGTGTAAACCATTGCTTCAGGATCTTACCTTCCTCCCTGTTCCAGCTGACCTGCTGCAGTTGGAAGTCCACGTGGCAGGCTCTCCCCACTTCTTGCCTCTCTTTCCTGAGATTGCAGGTGGGCAAGGGATGCTCTGCCCCCAGGGCGCCTGCAGTGGTCTCGGCTCAGTAGCTCAGCAACGCGTCTCTTCCCAAAGAATCCAGCTTTGAGTTGCTCTGACTTATACATTCCTTACTGTAAAGGCTATATTTTCCTAACCTCAAACCAGAACATGTGGGATAAAGACACTTTTCCCTAATTTGTCTTGGAAAAGACTTTTCAATATAAAAATTAGATCATATTTAGTTATATTTAGTCAAAATGTTTCTTTTGAGGAAAAAATGCATGAAATTAAGCTGGCCCAGCACATCTGGCTCTTATGGTCACTGCATTTATGGCTGACTATCCTGAGGAAACCCTGGAGAACCCGTGAGGGCTTTCCCGGGATTCCTTCCCACCCAGGTCACGTTATTCTAACCTAAACTTGGCAGCACTTCTTTCCCTTCCCACTCCTTCTCCCATGGGCACTTGGTGCCTAATGACTTTGCCACCCATGAATCAAGCAGCAGCTTTCAGCTATCTCCAAGTTTACTCCCAAAGGAACTTATTTTCACTTCCAAGTTTTTACAACACTCTATGTATTTGATGAGCAGGAAAAGAATTGGATGTTCCCACTCCTGTTTTTCAGTGATCATTTCATTTGTTCAAAGGTCAACTAAAGACAAAAACAATTTATCTCAAGTTAAAAATTACTTGTGGCACAATAAAGTGGGGGAGGGGAAGAAGAGAAATTCAGTAGATTAGACAAAGGGGAATGAAGGGAAGGGAGGGAGGGGAGAGGGGTAGGAATAGGAAAGACATTGGAATAAATTTAACATAATTTTGTATGCACATATACAAAAATACCTAAGTGAAGCCCACCATCATAAGTACCCACAATAATGGGGTCCTAATTAGAATAAGATAGATTCCATATTTGTATAATTTTATCAAAATGATTTTATTGTCCTGTATAACTAAAAAGAACCAATGAAAAGTAAATATTCTGCAATATAATTTTAATGGCTACATACTGTGACTTTATATGAGTGAAACATAATTTCATGTTTTACTAAAACAGGGTTAATTTTATTAACTAGATTTGCTAGCAAAGAAATATATATATATGTTTATGTTATACCCACAAAATATTAACTAGCCCTTTTATTAACTAGGGATATTTTTTGAGGGGGAAGGTAACACTTTTTTAAAAATTTAAAATATATTGGTATCATTCTTATAACTTTTTCCTTATTAAAAGCATATGATGATTAAAAATTACTGTGGCAAATATCTAAATAATCAATTCTGATGAGGGTGTGGGCAATGGAAGGAATTCGGGGTTCCCCCATATCCTCTTTAGCCTCACTGGATGTGAGACCCTCTCTTCTGTCTTTGAGTGTAAACTATTTTTTTCATAAATTTCAGGAGGGTTCATGGATGTTATAATGTGAGTCAGAATCTGAAACAGCTTGAGAATTCAGGAATTTTTTTCTTAGGGAAAAAAGAAAAAGTCCCAGGATATTTTTCTAAAGATAGTTCCTTATCCTAGTTTCCTTGCTTTGGAAGAGAGTCTAAAGATATGTTCTTAGCCAAACTGAGTGGGATGAGCCCCTCCTTGACCCCTTTGCCTGATGCTGTTTTTGAGCTGGACAATAAAGCCCAGAACTGTCACCACCAGTTCCAGGTCTTGAAGGAGGGGACTGGAGGCTGTGCTTTGTGAGAAGGTGATGAAGCAGTTGAAGGGAGACTGAGTACAGTGTGTTGAGGAGGAGTGCAAGTCTATCCCCCAGTGTAAACTTCACCCGGGGGTCCTTGTTCTACTTTGGGAGAACAGCTCTCCACCTTTCTCTACTAAGAAAGTCATCTGTTTCTGTGCTTTTTCAGGTTTTCTGTAAAAATCTTCCTGGAGTTTAGAAATTTAAAAAAAATACCATTAAAGATACTGTTTCGTAAAATAGAAAGCCAAAAGGAAATTTCTTAAAAAAAAAAAAAAAAAAAAAAAAAACTATTGTGACAAAATCATCGGTTCCCAGTTAAAGAAGAGGAGGGAGACTATCTCAATACCTTTCTTGTCATTCTTTTGCTATGGAGATTTAGATAAACTAGTTTCTTTCCTTAATCATCTTCGAGAGTGGAAAAGGAGCCCCCCACCGAATTTTAATGCAGGAAGGAACTCTAGAGAATATGAAGCCCGAGGGTAGATTTACCAGGGAAAAGCAGCAACACGGTTTTCCTGACATTGATAGAACCCTTGGAGCCTGCTTGCCTGCCTTTCCTGAGAAGGTCTCATGAAGGTCATCAGTTCCCTCATTTGAAGCATAATCACCCGGGAAGGCTGATGAAGCAAGAAGGGAGAGAGCCAGGATCACCCAGGCATGCTTAATGTAAAACAGTCGAAAAAGAAATAGTTTCATTAGACAACTGATAGGAAATAAATTGAAATCAGGTATTTGAAAAAATAACTGACTAGTGACAGACATAGACTATGAAATATAAGGTTTCAAACAATGCACAGTAATACAGTAATAATAATTCTGAGAGCTAATACTTATTTAATGCCTGCTACATGTCAGGCATTGCCCAAAGAGCTTTTTTTTTTTTCCCCCTCTTTTTTTAAGATGAGGTCTCGCTATATTATCTAGGCTGGTCCCCTAAACTCAAGTGATCCTCCTCCCTTAGCTCCTGAGTGCTGGGATTACAGCCCTAAGAATTTTATGTTTATATTAATTCATTTAATTCTTTTTGTTTGTTTGTTTGTTTATTTTGCTGTGCTGGGGACTGAACCTAGGGCCTCTTCCAGCAAGTGCTGTACCACTAAGCCATACCCCCAGTCCAACTCATTTAATTCTTATGAAGTAAGTATAGTATTATTATCCATGTTTTATAAGTGAGGATACTGGTGAATTGAGAGATGCAATTACTTGTCCACAATCATATAAATAGAAAGTTGTAGAACTGCATTTGTGGCTATTAAGATCTCAAATTAGTTCCTCCCTCCCCGCCCCGCCACTATTCTACACTAAGACATGCAGGTGAATGATGTAATATCTGGATTGCATTTGCTTTCTAGATTTTTAGTTTAAAATTATATTTATTAAGTTAAGTCCATAAGATATTTACCAAACAGCATAGTAATGGTCAGTTAACCCTGACTATTCTCTTTTTTTATAGCATTTAAAAAATTTTTTTAGTTGTTGATGCACTTTTATTTATTTATTTATTTATTTGCGGTGCTGAGAATCAAACCCAGTGCCTCACACATGACAGATAAGTGGTCTACCACTAAGCTCTTCTCTTTTGAACTGAACACCTTGGCTTTGAAAGCAAGAACATGAAAACTAGCTGATGGTATAAACAAATTAATAAAGATCTCCACAAAATACTCAGTTGGCTCACAGTAGCATCAGAGACACATGTTCAGTGTGTGTCCAATCTAACTTGAAGGAATAGAGCCCAGGGCTGGCTGCTTGCAATCAGCCATTTGCCTCTCCCTCTGTCAGGCCTTCTTGCTTGACCAGTGATGAGCAGAAGCTGAATTACAGACTTGGCCTTCTCTGCAGGACCCTCGAATGCCAAAAAGCAGCTGATTTATCCTTCAGATCTGTGTACTAAATGAAATCATCCAGATAAACAGATGGCCTGGTCAGGGTGGTATTTCACAGCAACATGTGTTTGTTTGAATAACATGGCCATAAACCTTTCGCTCTGGGTCTAAAACTAAGTTGTGGCTTTTGACTGTTACCTGGAACTACAAAGGAGAGAGCATTCAGATGTCAAATTTTTGGTTTTGTTTCCATCAGTGAGTTCTACATAATTTTCTATATGAATTTATAGGAAAACTTAAAATAGGCACTCTTTGGATGTATGTGTGTGTGTTTTTTGAGGGGAGTCATTATACATAAAAATCCAATCTTCAAAATTCTTATTTACAACTTAACAGACAGAATAGCACATGGGTTTGTACTTTAGCAAATGCATAATATACTTCTCTGCCATTCTGAAACTAAAAATTTACCTTCCAACACAAAAGTTAGGCCAGAACTTTAGGATTCACTCTGCTGTAGAGTTAACCGATTATCATTGTAACTGAAAAAACGGAGAGGAGATAGAGAAAGATACATTCCACCCTAAGTGGCAGTCTGATGTCATAGCTATGAATCTTGAGGCTATTCTTCTCAGCAGAGCCGAGGATGATGTAGGTGGAATAGAGCACTCATCAAATGTGGAACAGAACACGGAAGAACAAAAATTGAGTCAGTAGTGTGCTTCTGGACAATTTTCTTTTCACATTTTGAGAAAATAAGATTGAAATTTTTGTCTTACTAGAAGCACATACTATCATTTGAGACATTCTAATAAACCTCATTCCATTCTCTGTGTTTATGCAACTACTTCTTATACCAGTAAAAGGAATGGCCTCACTGTAATGGCTGATGTAGGCATTATGGAAATCATTTTCTCTTTCCTGTTTACTATTATGTTCAGATTTTTGTAGACGTTTTATTTTGAGACCATTGTAGATTCATATGCAATTTGAATAAATGATATGGGATTCCCTACATTCCTTTCATCCAGTTTCCCCAATGGTAACATCTTGAAAAGCAGTGGTACAACGTTACAAACAAGAAATTGACAAATGAGTGCTTTACTTGCACTGATTTGTGTGTGGGTTTGTGTTTTTACCAATCTTATCACATTTATAGATTCGTGTGACTGCCACAGTCAAATGCAAAACCTCTTCTCATAAGGATCCAGGTGCTATCCTGCTACAGAGCCGCAGCCACGCCCCCCTCACCATCCCTACCCTGGGAACCACGCACTGTACTTCTGCTATTTCGAGAATGCTACAAAAATGGAGTCACTTTTATAGTATGTAATCTGTAAAATTACAGGATACAGTATGTAATTCTTTGAGTTTGCCTTTTCTACAACTCAGCCCAATTCCCTGAGATCTAACCATGCTATATGCATGGTATAGCAGTGCCGTTTAGCTCTTCACTCCAGGGAAGGGTAAGTGGCTAAGCCAACTGTGGCTTGTTTATCAGTAAGGCCACCATCAACAATTGTGTACAGGGTTTTGGCAAATGTGTATTTTTACTTCTCTGGAGTAAATTCCCAAGAGTACAATTGTTGGGTTTTATGGCAAGAGTGTATTTAATTTTGCAAGTAGCTTCCCTACTCTCTCCCCACCAGCAATGTGTTATACTGTTTTTATAATAATCATATTAAATGTACACATCATTGATAAACCAGCTCAATTCAACTCCTTAATGAGGCCTACCTTCCCTCAGCATTTTTATCTACATGGACTACATTTTTATTTACAATTTACGTCCCTCACAGCCTTTCAACATTTAAATATTTCTTATTCTAACATCTCATTCCAACTAAATTAAAAACAGCTGTAACTCTCATACATTGTCAGTAGGACTGCAAATTAGTGCAACCACTCTGGAAAGAAGTATGAGGGTTCCTCAAAAAACTAGGAACGGAACCACCATGTAACCCAGCTATCCCATTCCTTGATATTTCTCCAAAAGATCTAAAAATATCATACTATAGGGATGCAGCCACATCGATGTGTATAGCAGTACAACTCACAATAGCCAAACTATGGAACCAATCCAGGTGTTTGTCAACAGATGAATGCATAAATATAATGGAGTGTTACGCAGACATAAGAAGAGTAAAATTATGGCATTTGCTGGTAAATGGATAGAACTGGAGAATATTGGGTTAAGTGAAATAAGGCAAACCTAGAAAGTTGAAGGTTGAATGTTTTCTCTGATATGTGGAAGCAAGAGCAAGTAGCAAATAAGAAAAGAGAAGAAGAAGAAGAAGAAGAAGGAAGAAGAAGAAAAAGAAAGAAAGAAAGAAAGAAAGAAAGAAAGAAAGAAAGAAAGAAAGAAAGAAGAAAAAGTGGGGACTGGAAATTCCACGAAAAGAGAAGACAGATCAGTGGGATACAGGAAGAGGACTGATGGGGAGGGAGGAGGGATGGGGAAAGAGAATAGTGGATCTGACCTAAATTTTCTTTTTAGTATACATATATGAATATACCACAGTGAATCTCACCTCCATGTATATTGATAATGCAGAAAAAAGAAAAAAAAAGCTGAGGTGTAGGATTGCTGTTTTTCTGTGGTGTGTTCCTCACACAGCTTGGCACAATAATTATAATCTCTAATCAGCAAATAGTTTTGAATGATTAAAGTTGAATATTTAAAAAGAATAAGAATCAACGAAATGTACAGCTATTTTAAACAGTTGCCAACTTTTCCTTCGTGGGTAATATTATCCGTCTTAGGTAAATCTTAGGACCATTGTTATTAAGCCAATTATTATAGATACAACAAACTATGATTATTCTATTTCATTCCCAAAATAATCTTGATGCTTTCTCTAGGAAGATGTTAACCCATTAAATAAATTATATAAAATATTATATCAAATTTAAAGCAAAATTGCTTAATTCAGCTTCTAATTTTTATTGCTTTTTTTCTAGTTGTTTCTTGCATAACCCTCCTGGCATTAGTTGACGTTAAGAGCAGTGCTGTGCTGGTAAATGTTTAACAACCAGCTCTGTGGCCTTTGCTGATTTTCATAAAGAAAATACCCAAACTTTTCCCAACTTCTAAGTCACCATATTGAAAATGCTGAATGCACAGCTGGGAAGAGATGAGTCCGTAGGCTCTGGTGAGGCAGTATGAGCTGGCTCTAGCATATGAGTGCTAGGGGACATATTGAGCTTGACTAATGTCAGCTGGGGTTGTAGCTCAGTACAGAGTTTGTGCTGAGCATGCTCAATGCCTTGAGTTTCACCCTTGCACCAAAAAATCACAAAACATAACTATTGGAAAATGCTTCACAGGATACAGCAAAATTTAAATGAGTCACCTGCATGAGGACACTGGGAATTTTTTTAGTGATTCAGTCTCCAAAATCTCTTTTGTTGCTAGTAATGTCTAATGGTTCATTGCTTTCCTATAGTTATTATCTATTCATCATTTATATTTTTTTGGCAGGGGGTGGTTACTGGAGATTGAACTCAGAGGCACTTGACCACCGACCACCGAACCACATCCCCAGCCCTATTTTGTATTTTATTTAGAGACAGAGTCTCACTGAGTTGCTTAGCACCTTGCTTTTGCTGAGCTGAGACTGGCTTTGAATTCACAGTTCTCCTGCCTCAGCCTTTCTAGATGCTGGGATTACAGGCATGCACTACTGCACCCGGTTCTATTCATCTTTCTTGTGCACAAATGTATCTTGCACTATCTGCCTCCTGCCTTGCCACAATTAAAACTCAGGACCATGTCATAACTACTAATCAGTCTTTTCTTTTGAGGTTCTATACATGAATTATCGATATATATTTATTTTCATTTTTATTTAATGTTTACAACCCTTCCAGAATAGAAACTACATGAGGGCAGGAACCATGTGCATTTTATTTATCTCCAGTCCCAGTAAAATGAGTAAAAAATGGGTGAGTAAATTTCCTTGGCTGGGAATTCCTGCTCAGCCCCATCTCAGTGCTGCCACCTCCTGTCTGCAGTGGGGTGACCCTGACTCTGCTCACTTGCCCAGGAGTTTTTGGTGGGTGTGGAAGCTCTCACCTCCTGAGTCCCTATCACAGCAAGTCATGCCCACATCAGCACCATCTCCAGTGGGGTAGGGGACGTGGTGGGACACATCACTTTTTCCACTAATATCAACCAACATTTTTCCTCCTTTGTTTGTCATGCCCTTACCATAAAGTCACTTAGGTTCTGTCAGCCCTGCAAATTTTGCTTTTCTCTTCATGTAATCTTTATTTTACAATCAAATTATACTTGTTTTATCATTACCAAAGCAAAAGGACATGAAGTGGGTTTTGTTCATATCTTTGTTTTTGCATCATCCACACAAATTGCACAACAGGATTCTCTTGGCTCTTTTTATCTTTCTTCACTAGAATATAAATTTTGTGAAAGTGTGTGTGTGTGTGTGTGTGTGTGTGTGTGTGTGTGTGTGTGTAAATGTGAGATATTGAATTTTCTGTCATGTGGGATCTGGAACAGTACCCACCACATGGTAGGCATTCCACAGACATGTATCAAATGAGTGAATAAATGAATTTATGTTTGAGCCATTTTAAGAAGTAAGGAGAATTGTGCAATGTATTCCGGAAAGAAATCCCCAAGGTCAGAGCATTTACATAAGCACAACACTTAAATGTTTTAAAAAGAAAAATATAGTCTTTGAATAAAATTTTACAAATATTAGCAACCAAATAAATCTGAAACTAAAATAATTTAGCAGAAGTAAGTAAATAATGAGACTGATCTAGGTCTTTTTGTATACACTTTTCAGATGCTAAGTGTTCAAAGTACCAATTTTCTGAATTACCAGATAATAGAGTTTTTTTAAATCTTTGACACAATACTTTATATTCACGTGGCACTTTTTGGACTACAAAGCTGTTTCTCGTATTGTCATAATTATTATACAAACTAAAAGAGTGTTTTATGTGCCTGGAGACAGGTTATATCCTGTTGAATACAAAGGAGACAAAGGTCTGAGTATGCTACTTCCAAGATACAGTCCTTCTTCTTCCTTAGAAACAATAATACTAATTTTGAGGTGGACACAGACCACACAACTAAGAATCTATTTTCTCTAGCAACCTTGCAACTCAATGTGAGTATGTGATAAATTTTGGTCAATGCTTTTTAAGTGATAGTATAGACAGCTCCTCCCTTTAAGGTAGGAGACATTCACTTCTTTATGTCTCCCAACATCTTTCTGTCTGGAATGTATGTTATAGGTAGAACTCTAACAGTCATTTTAAACCATGAGTAATAGTGCTACTCAGATGCCTATTTTATCCCCCACTCTATTTACAATACACTTAGCACAAGACATGGCACATAGTATGTATATAATACATATTGATTAAATAAATGAATAAACATGATTTCCTTTATTATTTTCTCTTCTGCCTCTCTTTATTTTCTTGGAAGTCTTGGACAACTCTTCTAGGGAAATAATTATGATTATAGTGATTTAAGTGTCTGCATTTACCATACCACAAATCATCTCTAGCCATTTAAATAATTAACTCATTTTTTGAAGCTGTAAAATTATTATTTTCATGTCCCCATTAGTTGTTCTTGGGAGACGCAGTGAGTGTGAGTGTTCATGATAGTGAAAAGTACTCATTTAATGGATGTTTTAATTAGTAGAAGGACACCAGATAAGATGTACGTAAAGAATAGATTTGTACGAACTCTAGTAGTATCAGTAGGCTAAACTGGGGAAAGAAAGCAGAGGACCTAAGGAGATACCAAGTGGGACTGGTCCAGAAGGCAGTGGAAGGTAAATCTTAGGAGGGAGCCAAGGTCTGCATTAGGATGAGATGCTGGTCCCAGGAATCAGCTGGGGAGGGGGTACAGGGTGCACGGTCGGGGCTGCTGCATAGGTGGTAGCTTGTACCCTTGAGTTTTTATGAGAACCTATGGATGCCATTCCATTACTGGCAATGCCCATGATTTCATGCCTGATTTTACTTAAAATATCTTTTTTTGTGATCCATGCATTGCCTCAAGGTGTAAACTACACTAAAGCTTTTAAGAATATATATAAATGCATTCTATGGCTACACACCTTTTTTCTACAAGATCACTCAGAATATCTAAACTCACAAACTTCCAAAATTCCTTAACAAATTGCTCAGGAGAAATAATATTAGTGTAGTATCTAAAAGGTTTCGGGGGCACTTTAAACAAAGTAATAGCATATTGCTCCTATCTTATTGCTTTGAAATATAATGTTCATCCATGTCTAATAAAATATCTTGAAATATTATATGTGCTCAGTCTTACTGGATCCCAGATGGACTTGTTGGCTAATATTTATAAAAGATGTGTGTGTGTGTGTGTGTGTGTGTGTGTGTGTGTGTGTGTTTTATGGTGATGCTTTTTGCAATAGCTAATACTGAGATTTCAGGAGAGAAATTTGGTGCTAGAAATATTTACTATAGTGCTGGTACATAAGCCAAGAGCTATTAGACTTTAATGCTTTTGTCCCTAAACTTTTTATAGCCTTTCATTTTTAATCGCTGCCAATCTGCTGATTTTATTTTAAATAGACACTTCAAGTCTACGCTTTGTCAAAACAGACAGATGTATCATTAAATTCCCTCCCAAATTACATATTAGGCAATGTCATTGTTTCATGTGCTACTGAGGTAGTTGAATTTGTTATAATCTGGAGTTAAAAAAAAAAAAAAGAAAAGAAAAGAAAGAAAGAAAAAAGAGAGGCCAGAGAGCTGATTTTCAGAGTGAAAGGCACTATAATTTGGAATTGATTGTTCTGATTGCATATAGCTTTGTGAAATGCACTTTGGCCAAAGTGAAGGTGGCCACAGTTCTTTGTGCTCATTCTTGGGGGTCACTGTGGCATGGTTTTGTTACAGGTCCAGTGAAAGAGGCAGTGGGGTTTCTTTTCTCATCTATTAGTTATCTCTTCAAAGAAAGGGTTGAGTGATAAATTCATTGGATAACTATTAAATATTTATTTTTCAATTTGGGTTATTAGTAGCTTCCAATTAATGCTGTAACAAATTACCACAAACTTACTGGCTTAAAATAACACCGGTTTAGCATTTTTATAGTTGTCAAGGTTAGAAGTCTGAAATGGATCTTACTGGGCTCAACTTAAGGCATCAGCAGGCCTGCATGTCTTCTGGTGGCTCAGGGAAAATTCCACTTCCTAGCCTTTTCCAGCTTCCGAAGGCTTCCTGAGGACCTTGACTCAGTCTTCATCCCGAAGCCACCAGTGCAACATCTTCATACCTTCTCTTACTCTGACTTTGCTCCATCTTTCACTTATAAGAACACTTGTGATTACATTGAACTAACCCAGAAAATACAGGGTCATGTCACCTTTGGAAGAGCCTTAACTTAATCATATCTGCAAAATCCCTTTTGCCATGCAAGATTACATTTTCAAGGGCAACAGGAGTTAGGACATGGATATCTTTAAGGGAGGGAGCTACTATTCTGAATTGCACAGGTTATTTATCCAGTGAATGTATACTAAGCAATTGCTGTGTTTTAGTCAGCTTTTTTCATTGTTGTGACCGTAAACGTAACAAGAACAATATAGAGGAAGAAAAGTTAATTGGGGCTCACGATGTCAGAGCTCTCAGTCCATAGATGGCTGACTCCACTGCTCTGGGCCCAAGGTAAGGCAGCACATCATGGCAGAAGGGTGTGGGGGAGGAAAGCAGGTCAGCATGTGGCAACAAGCAGATACAGAGAAAAAGCTCTGCTTACTAGGGACAAAATATAAGCCCCAAAGGCGCAGCCCCAGTGACTTCCCTCCTCCAGCCACACCCTTCCTGCCAATAGTCACCACCTAGTTAATCCATATCAGTGGATTAATACACCAATTAAGTTACAACTCTCATAATCATTTGACCTCTAAACTTTCTTGCATTGTCTCACACAAGAGCTTTTGGAGGATACCTCCTATCTAAACCATAACAAGGACCATACTAGATTTTCTTTCAGCCCAGACAGGCGTCATCTGAAAAACCATCATTTAAAGGAACAAGTCTAGTAAGTGGTTTCAATAGGTAAAAAAAAAAAAAAAAAAAAAAAAAAAAAAAAAAAAAAAAAAAAATGGAGGCTATCTCGAGAAGAGGAGCTCACCTATCTCCCAGTAAAGGAAGCAACCAGTAACTGGAAGCCCTCGGAGAGCTGAGAGCTGCATGTATGTCATTGCCCATTGCATGACCCAAGAAGGTACTGGACAGTGATGTCAGCGTTCTTTTGCCTTTGCATCCCATAAAGAAAGCTAAAGCCCATTGTCTCAAAATTGAGAGAGAAAAAGTTAAAAAAACGGATTTAAAAGACAAATTGAGCCAGCCATGGTGGTGTATGCCTGTAATCCCAGCAGCTCTGGAGACTGAGGCAGGAGTTGCAAGGCTAGCCTCAGCAACTTAGCAAGGCCCTAAGCAACTTAGAGGGAACTGGTCTCAAAATAAAAAAAGGCTGATGTGGCTCAGTAGTTAAGCATTCTTGGGTCCAATCCCTGGTCCCCCACACCTAAAAAAAAAAGACAAATTGAAAACTTCAGAAAAGGCATCTCTGTATGGAAAAATCTGAAACTTGGTATCGGATCCCATTGGAACAGGGTAATGGAGAATCTTGGTCAACTCCAGCAGTTGCTTGTTATGATGTGCATGGCCATTAATTCAGGAAACCAGATGAAGGATGATGGGGGAATTATAAAAAACAAACTGACACACAAATAGAGAAAAAAGCTGGGATCTGGTGGGCGTGCAATGACCATGAGTCAGCTGGGCACATTTGTTATATAGGTTATAGTATTAAAAGGATTTATCATGAGAAAGTTTCTTCAAAGCACTCAAAGTGAAAGACAAACTTCTGTGCAGCCTAATTATAATTATAAGCTTGTGCCCATAACTCTCTACCCCCAGGCAGCTGATGTTTGAACTTGAGGTCAAGAACTGAACAGCTCCATGTCTGGCACAGAACCCGCTTTTGGACAAGGTGTCACCATAGCAACTGGGCAATCTTCAATTGGCGCCTTTGCACAAAGAAATTCCCAAAAGAGGTATTTCCTCTGTCTCTGAGCAGTTCAAGGATCATAATTCACTTGCCCACTCCTGACAGTTGTCCTGAACTGGGAGTGGTGAGAAGGGGGCTGCATGGAGGAGGAGCCAGTTAGTTTGAACCATAGACAAGAAGCAAGTCCTGCATTTCTGTAGAACCTGTCATTCAAGAAGCCTGTGCATCATTAATAGTAAATCTTAATAAATCCTGAAAGCATTTCTTTAGTTCTAAAACTGTCCCTACTTTTGAGTGCCTTAAAAATCTCCCTTTGCCATCTGAAGTTCGTCAAGTGTTGGCCACTTTGGTTTTTTGCTGAGTGCAGCAAGTCCTTTGTATTCTTGGGACTCCTTGACGGAGTCCTAGCAGGATGTCCCTTGTGGCCATAGAATATAGTTTTCTCTTCACTCACCAGGAAGAGAGAGACACTTTCACATTTCCCCCAAGTTCTTTGGACCCTTTAAACCAGTGGATGATCAGTGAAGGTCTCTCATGCACTTCTGTCTTCACAGGTGCCTTGCCTGCCTTTGGGGACAGGCTCTGGCACTGGCCACTGACATGTGCCCCACACAGTGGCAGACTTTCTACTTCAAAGGTAAATTTGTCTCTGCCTTTCCTTTTCTCTTATTAATAGAAGGAATTGACATTTATTTCCTGAGCTGCTTTTTCAATATGTAGTGATCATTGACATTCAGAACTTTTTAAGCTAATTTATCTGTGTATACATTATTCATTTACTAAGACTCTACTAAATACAAGGAAGTGAGCCTGGCATTCTTTTAGGGTTCTATTTCTGAGTCAGAAGAAAAAAAACAACATGAATAGGCAGGAAGGCGAGAGCACAGGTTCCAGCTGGGATTCTAGACCTGAGTTAGTTAGATGTCGATACCATGGTGTAGCCTTGAGCAAGGCTCGTCCTCTATCCTCTTTCTCTGTTCTCTCTGCTGTGAAAGAGGATGGTACTGGTTGGTCTCTAAGGTCCACTCCAGCTCTGGATTCAAATGCATGCAAGCACAGAGTTCACAGTTCCACACCTGCCTGGTTCAACCAGCAGTGGGGAATCATAGAGGAGGGTGGGTGGAAATGTTTCTTCTAAACAGAGGTGCACTTCAGGAGAGTGCTCCTTTACTTCTGCCAAATAAATACCTTCTCCATCTTTTGTGTATGATGCAGGAATAAGAGATGTAGCCTGTTTCACATAAACTCAATGCAAACAAACAAAACACTGAGGTATTATAAATATAGAGTGGTAGACATTTTAAAAAAATTAACAAAATTAATTTTTAAATTACAAAGATAACCCATCCTCATGATACAAAAATTTTAAAATAATGAGAAGAGGGGCAGGATAAACTTTAGCAATAATCCCATTATTCAGAAAGATCCACTGTAACATTTCAGTGTGCTTCCTGACAGGTTCTTTGTAGTTTCAACTAAAATTGAGAATGCTCTCTATATGTCTTTTTTTCTCTTATGTAACTCCATGTCATCCATAATTATAACACAGTATGTACTTGTGTTATAAGTCTAGAATCTACTTAAAAATGTAAAGAGAAAGATAAGAATCATACTTAATATTTACCTTAATCTGAGATCGAGGTGAGTTTTTGTCTCTTTCTCATTTTGTGTTTTTTTGCTTTATTTTTCTCAAAGATTCCATTTGAGACTCGGTGCTGTGTCTCAGACAGACTTGATTTTTTTGGAGACGCGTGACATTTTCCTCTTTAAGCACAGGTAAAGCAGCATGTGGCTCCTGCCCCGTGGACACTTCCCGGGCCGGCACAGCAATTGACCTGGCATCAATTACACTAAGTGCTATTTAAGGATGGGGGACGTGCAACTCAGAAATTAAACCATTAACACTAAATTAAGGCCATCACCAAGCAGTGAAGAGACCTTTCAGACATAATTCTCTGCTCTGTCTCTTTGTTTCACACTGAGATTTGGTGGCTTCCTCCAAGTTAAGCTGAGCTGGTCAGGTAGATACCTGAACAGGTGTGTTCCCCAGGTCATCTCCCTTTCAGGTCAAGTTTCTAATCCTTTGTGCAGAGGCAGTTAGTGACTTGATCTGTTTTTCAGTTCACAGAGAATTCCCTCCTCTAAAGGAAACATTTATGGTGCATGTTATTTGCACACTTTATTGGGGTCTACATATGTTCACACCTGTGTATGTGTGAAAATGCGCTCATGTATGTGAGGCATTTGCAGATGCCTGGGCATTACTTAATTATTTCAGCTCAATTTATAAGCATCCTAGAAGGAACCTGTAATGCGGCGCCACTGTGGCCCTGTTTACTTTCCTTATCAGTAGAATCATCTCGGCTATCTCTATTTTCAAACACCTTTTGGGCTATTTCCAATAATTCTGACCTGGTTTTTTCCTGCAAAACCATCTATCTTTTGAATTTTCTTTTTACGGATGTCTGGGGCTGACTGAGTCACAAAAAAGCCAGATTAATCGCCTTGAGGCTTGTTGGGTCCTCAGGGTCTATAGGAGTATATAGACGGTACGCCCTCCAGGAGGCGCTCGAGAAACGCTGAAGGCGACTCATCTGGCCCTTGTTTCACATCTGCCACCTTAGAAAGATTTGTGGGTTTTCGAGCTGCCCTCTTAAGTCCCTCTAACAGAGTCTGGTGGTACTCACCGAGTGCTCTCCTACCTTCAGTTGTCCCCATAGTCCCAGCTTGGTCTTCTCCTAGGTAAAGCTCGTTCAATCACTTCTGTTTTTTCGTCGCTTGTAAGAGCACTTATCCCAGGCAGCGCTTTAGCCGCTTCTGCCAGGATTCGCTCCCTTTCCTCCGTGGTGAAGAGAGTATGGAGAATCTGTTGACAGTCATCCCAGGTGGGGAGGTGATTAAAGAAAACGGAATCAACCAGAGAAATCAAGGAACTAGGATCCGTGCTAAAAGGGGATTCTGGTTTTTCCAGTTATAAAGGTCTGTTGTGAGGAAAATGGAACATACTCGTAGCGACCTTCTGGAATCTGGCGGAGAGGAAGAACAGGGGGCCGGAGTCGGTTCCACTTCAGGGATATTAATAGAAATGGAGCCGGCAGGTCGGCCAGGGGAAGCAATTGAGTCAGGCCTTCCATAAGGGTGCCCTGTCGGGTATGGGGAGGAGAAAGAACAGGGGCTGGCTCTCTTTGGGAAGACTAGAGTTGGAGGAGTGGATGAGTGGGGCAATTGAGGAAGCGGTTGAGGGAGAGGGAGAGGGAGATGGTGGAGTAGTTAGTGGAGCAGCTGCGACTGCACCCGCGGCAGGAGGATAAAAGAGGAGCCGAAGCATCTGGGGAAGGAGGAATCCTCCGGTAGTCCTGTAGGACAGGGCTCTTAGTGGATTTATGGTTTGTTTTTGAGGGACCCTGGGAGTTCTCCCAGCCATAACCAGGGCTTGCCCTCCCTGTCCGTTCCGGACCATCCAAACCTTCATCCAGGCGGCAGGGAATTAGTTGTTGCTTCCGCCCAGGGTAGAATATATCCTATTTGATCTGGGTGGCCAGGATTACCAAGAGTGATGTTAGATATAGCCCATGCCACTTGGGGGATCAAAGGTGCCCTCAGGGGGCCAGCCGACTCCGAAGGTGGGCCATTCTACCTCACAGAATGTTCGGAGGCGTTTCTTGGTGATGGGATAATCATAATCCTGCTTAACAAAATGGGGATAAAGTTTGTCAAAATTTCCTTAAAACACAGTTCAAAGGAGTATCAGGCTTACTTGTCTTATTACCCATGTTGTTTAATTTTTTACATTACAACAGAGAAGAACTCATGAGGGGATGAAAAGTCAGATACACTTTCTCTTTGTAGGTAATAGGTACATCAATATCTGCTTGAGAGAGACAATAAAGTAGGGAAGGGGGATCATGAGTTTGCACAGATGTGGGTAGGTGTTGGTACAGTGGGGTTGGAGGATGGCTACTTCAGTGTGGTCAGAAAAGGCCTGAATATACATGTGCATATAACATATGCTATGAACATGAGTGCTGCAGAGACCTGCAAGTGGAGGACCACAGGATATGAGGGATGGACTTGTGCAGCTGTCTGGAGGATGAGTGACTCAGGCAGAGGGGTCTGCACATTCAAAGGTCCAGGAGCAGGTATGTGCTTTGAGGAAAGGCGAGGGTGCCAGCATGACTAGATTAGATCAGGTCCACCAGGATTATCTTTCACCTGAATAAATAGCAGAGGGGCAAGGAGACCAGAAGAAGGAGGGTCCACAGAAGAACACTACATTTTAAGGGAGAAAGAACACAGAATTATGTGGACAATTATGAGTAGCCATATTCTAAGTAGCATGGACAATAGGTTTCCTTCTCATGGACAGTGGACTAGAGCAAATGAGGAAAGTGAGAATAACACCTAGGGAGAGGTACAGCTGGATGTCAACCCAGATCTTTCTACAGTCTCTGACAGGTCCAGTAAAGCCTTGTTACGCGAGGTGTAGAGCATTCATTGACAGTGTCAGTACTGCCCAGGAGCTTTTTAGACATAAGAATTGCAGGCCTCGCCTCAGACCTGCCTGCTGAATCAGCAGCGTAACAAGATCCCCAGGAGATTCATATGCGTGTTAATTGGGAAGCACTGCTACATGCGACTGCCCACAAGCATGAGACTGGGCTTCCCAGTGTTCTGGCAAAAGTTATGTATTCCAGGAACCCCCCGAGTCCTGAGCACACCAGGACAGTTGGTCATGTGTCTATCATCCAAGGTACAGTTTGTGACAATTTAAACACCTGCTAGACATCACCTGTTTGTCTGCATGCAATGCCCTCAGTGTCCCCACTGTCCACCCCAGGGGTGGTATCATTCCTAGTTGGAGCATTTACGACGTGAAAGGACTTTATATAAACATGCAACCAGAATTAGACCAGTGTCGTCATAACCCCACAGTGCACACACTGACGTGAGAACTTGTGAGCAGGATTCCTGGCTCAGGTCCATCAAGCAGACAAGCTCTCCTGCAGCAGCAGCACGCTACGAGGGAGGCTCTGTGGGTGCTGGCTGAACTGGAAGAAGTCATCAATCTCATGAGTTGCTTCTGTAACTCTTTGGAAATAATGAGTGTGTCTAGCAGGATGTCACTAAATGGCTGGGAGTTAAAAAGCCAAGTGCCAACTGAGGGCTCATCCCTACTAAACGAGTCTGCCAACAGCCTCACATGAAAACCCAAACCAGATGGATGGCCAGGCTGCTCTGGAACCAGAAAATCTCCTCCCTCTCACAAGACGGTGCATTAGGCATCTGCTGAGCTGAGATGATGGTAAAAAGCAGTCACAATCCAGAGGGCAGTCCTTAGCCAGGCCAGGGCCGAGTGCGGACTGCAACCTCTCCTAGAAGCCTCCAACAGTTCTGGAAGCACCTTGGTTCACGTTGGGAAAACTGGGGCTCAAAAGGAGGACAACTTAGGAAGGAATGGTACCAACTGGCTCTCTCCGAACCCATGTTCTTAACTTGACTTTAATCTGTATTTGCCTTCTTCCTCCTCTCTATACCTTTTGTAAAAGCAATATATCCAGGGATGGATTCTCCAGCAGAGGGGCTACCATCACATCTGACAGGGCAGCTAGCCATTCTGAGCTAGAAGAGGTAAGGAGCAAGAAATAAATCTAAAATTTTGAAATTCCTATAATTATCCATGTTCTTAGTACCCAATCAACAGTTATGTGAGGGTGTGCTAGGTTTCATAAATACAAGAATGACAATATCCAGTGCTTTATAACATGGTATATTTTACTTGTACCACAACATGTTTGTCTATCTTCACAACAATTTTGCAGTGTGCATAGAAGCCACACTATTTTTCTTTTTACAGATAAGGAAACTGAGGCTGCCCAGTGAAAGAGGACTTTCCCAGAGCCACACAGCTAGGATGTGGTCAAAAAGTCGACCCTGTGCATCTTGATTACACAGTTTGTGCTGTTTCCAGGAGACCACAACTGTAGCAGCAAAAATCAGGGCACACAGCAAGGTCCAGCTCCCTGCTCCCTGCCACGGAGGGAAAAATGTAGCTCATGTCAGCTGAGATAATATACAACAAACGAGTGCTCCTTGGAATTGTGACTACTATACATGTGACAGCATTTTAGTGCCTGTAATGTATGTCCACATGAATCCTCTCATTATACACAGCAGTACTGGACAAGATGGTAGCCACTGCCACAGATAGCGATTGAGCACCTGATATATGGCCAGCTGAAAATAAGATGTGCTGTTTTAGGCACAGGGCTTTCAGTGCTTCTCAAATCATGCCAATAGCTGAACTACTGAGGCAGAAGACAAGTCCCGAGGTTGAACAGCCCCATTCAACATGTGTCCAGCATTAGAACAGATGAGGAGTTGTGTATGTGGATGTGCAAATATGTGACACCTAACTTGAGTGGAAATAATAACTGAAGTATGGTGTGTGGTGGTCAGAGAGAGAGAGAGAGAGAGACAGACAGACAGAGAGACAGAGAGTCTCAACAACTGAGCTATCAGAGCCAGAAGTACCTTTTAAAACTTGGGTCATTATTATGTAAACAGCTCTCTGAATTCTGGCCCGGTAATTGATGTTTTAAATCACTCTCAAAGCCCACGGGGCTGGGTGATTTTTGTTGATAAAATGACTATGATATTTTCCCAAATGGGGCTTTGGATGAGAAGCTTATTGGGGAAAGGGCTTGACTTGAGCCAAAAAGCACAGAGATGCTTCTAATCACCTCTTTCATCTTTCAGTTGAGAATGTTTCTGAGTGGGTGCAGGAGACACACTTGTTGTCCCCAGATACTGGGGAGGCTCAGACTACAGGATTGCTTGAGCTGAGGAGTCTAAGGTTAACGCAGTGAGATCCGGTCTCAAAAATAATGTTTCTAAAGCAAACTAGAATTCTTTGTGTTGGTTCTAGTTAAGTTTAGTTAATGAAATGCAGCTATTTTCTTTTCTTTTGTCTCCAGTGTTTTGTTAAGGGCCCCTGAGTATTTCCTAGGATAACCTGAATTCTCTTCCACTATTTCTCTTCCTCTCCTCTTTCCCTCCCCATCTTCTCATCTCTCCTCCTCTCCATCATTTGTTTGCCTTCTCGATTGCTTTATAGGAGACTTATTCAGCATTTCTGAGTTTGGATAAGTCTTGGTGTGATATTTGTGTATACCTCTGGAGAACAGAAGGGAGCTCCTGGAGGAAAGAGTGCCTCTCTATCTTGTGTCTTCTTCAGCACAGAGGCATGTGGGGTGCAGCTAGAGGAACTTTCCCAGTGCTGTTGTGCAGGGTCTTCCTCAAGTAAGACACTGTAACATCAAGCGCCATTCTTCCCAGGGAGGTCATCTAAAACCACATGCATTTATCTCTTGCCATTAGATTATTATTGTCATGTTTAGCCTCTGGCCTTTCCATAAATCCAACATTATTTTGTAGCCATCCAGGGAACTCAGCCTTTATTATGCAATTTCCAGAAAAAATTATGGGAAGAATTTGATATGGAATTCCTTTACAATCATTTTATGAGCCAAATATTTGGGTGATAAAAACTGGGGTTTTCAAACAAAAACCAAGTGGATGATAGATTGTTGGAGGGACTATTGACCAGCAGGAAACAAGGTAATGTGAATTTTGAGAACAGAATGGTGGGTCTGTGTTTTTTCAAGCTGATTTTTTTCTCTATATATTTTCTTTCCTGTTAATACAAAAGCAACACATGCATGAAATCATTTGGTGATATAATTTCCCATCTCACTTAGAATATGAGCCATATTCTTTCCACAGTCTATAACACTGTTTGTAGCATGGAGCCCTGCCTCTTTTATGACCTAATCTCTCTCTCCTTTGTCATTACTCACTCTACTCCAGGAATATTGTTCCTTCACTCAGGCCAGGCACACCTTGACACTGGGAGAAGCTCTTCCAGATACCTCCACACCTATCCCTTTCAGATTTCTACTCAAATATCACCTTATCAATGAAGCCTTCCTGATTGTTATGTATTAAAGACCCTCCCCATCCCAAAGTACTGTCTCCTTTACCCTCTTCTTTTAGACCATAGCACTCAGCACCATCTGATACATTATTATTATTATTATTATTATTATTATTATTATGGTTGGTGACCTTTCTTCTCTTTCTACAATGAAAGTTCCTCATACTGCTAAACATTGGTGGTACTTGAAAATATTCAGTAAATATCTTTGCATGGATGAAGAAAGATTGTTCATGAATTCCTGGGCATGGACTGTGCTTCTTCAATCCAGATAAGGATGAATCTTGCTGCCATTTAGTTTGGGTCAAGAACCAGATGCCTTGATACTTGTAAACATTTAAAAATAAGGACCCTATAAATTGTCTGTCAGTAAGCATTTGGTTAGTAAACCAGAGCCCAGTCTAGGTATATGTAGTATAAAACTTTAAAAAGGAAATTGGAGTGTGGCACTACTGGAATTTTATGTTGTTGGGAAGCCAGGGGAGCAAAGGTAAGCTAGATTGCTTTCAGAAAACCTGGAAGGACATGCTTACAGGACACCATCACCATGATCTCAACTGACCTCTGCATGGAGAAGTAGGAGACTCTCAGGAAGATGTCTGAAAGCCTCCAGTAAAACCTCTACCTGTCATGTCTACCATCTGCTGATGCCCACATCCTGATTCACAGCTGCCACTTAGGGGGAAAACATCTCTTCTATCCAAAAATTATATATATAAAAAAAAAGCTTCCCATTAGCAGAATCTAGCTGAGCCTTACTAGCAAGAGAATCTGGGTGCAGTAGTTTCTGAGCTTCTTGACCCTGCTTTACCGAGGAGAGTTTAGAAGGGTGGAATGATTCTGATTTCAACAAAAAGTATCTGGCACAGATTATTCATTCATCAATCAGGGAACTACTCTAATTTTGTGCTTGGTATAGTCTATTCCTTCTAATTATCAACCACCTGACTGACTGCCATAGTGGATTTTAAAATTTCAAACTACGGAGTATAAGGATGTCCTAATTAACATTATTAGATCCATTAGATTTTTTTCTCCTTTCCCAAGTAATACTTCTAAATGTACCTTTGGAAATGATTGTGTAGGAGCGTGCCAGACTGATGAATTCTCATCTCCCCAAAGAGAGAGAGTGTATTTGTATTTCTTTCACTTGAAACCTAAGAGATGCTTCCTTCTAGTCCCATTCATTAAGTACGCTGTTCCCACCTGACAGGTGTTCTGGGAATAAACCTACCCTTTCATTGCCTGCAGGTGAGGCTGGAGCCAATGGGCTGGTAACATCCTGCGCCTGGGTCTCAACTTTCCAATGAAAATCTGCATATAGCTGGAGCAGGGGTGGGGGTGAGTAGGAAGAGGTAATGCACCATGAGGAAGTCTGCATAATACCTCACTGAGGTCAGAGCAGGTAAAGTAAACATTGTCCTAATTTTTCATTAGAGAGGAAATGAGGCAGAAGGACTTGGCGATGATGGCATGATCATTCTTAGGCTCACTGTGTCTCCTTGAGAGTCAGCATCAGCCCTGTTGAAAATAGATCTCATTCTATTTTGCTCAGACAGCCCTGAGACATTGGTCTCCTCTGGTTTGGGACATATCACTACAAACCAGTATTCAAAAAATAGAACCAACATTATCATGGATTGCTTGTAGGCATTTTCCATAGTCTTACTGTGTCATTTTAAAAGGCCTCCTGAGGTACCTTTTCATACATTGGGCTGGAGATTGTGAGACAGTCCAACTAGAGGCAAACTCAAGAGCTTCTGGGGAACAGAAAGTTAGCCTGGAGTGGCCCAGGAACAGCCAGGAGCATCAGTCCATCCTGCTTCTTTTCCAACACACCCACACAATAGACTTCTTTCTGTAGAAACCCTCTTGATTTTTATCCATTTGACATCCTGAATAGTCACTTAGAAATACCCTGACAGGAGGATCCAAGATGGTGGGCTAGAGGGAGGGTGCATTCCCTGTCACTCTGTGAACTGGGATTCAAGCAGTGGGAATACTATTAATCTGTGAGTTATTAGAGGACCCCCCACAGCTGCTCCCAGGCAGGAATCTCTGCCGCAGTGTCTGCACAGGTCCCTCAGCCTCAGCGTCTTCACAGGACCCACAGCCACCCATTCGCACAGGACCCTTGGCCACCGCTCCGTGTGGACCCCTATCTGCCAGCGTGGGGCTCCCCCAGTCACCACCATCTTGGGACACTTCTACTACTGCCATAGTTGCCTGTACCTGGGGACACCAGACCAAATCTGGAGACAGCTGCCAACTACCATACTGCACTTCACAGAGCTGCATGTCCGAACACGCCTGCCAATGTCACTGCCTTGCCTGACCAACACCCCATCTCTGAAAGCAGCTGCCTCCATCTTGGGACACCTTTGTCATCATCTTTAGTTGGGGAAACTCCCAGCTTAGGACCCCAGTTGAGGCCTAAAAGCAATATCAAGGTACCTATAGTCCCCTGACTCCCCCTCTCCCTGACAGCCACTAACCCGGCACAGCACTTGCAGCTACGTGGCTGGTCCGAAGCTCACAAAGCCTTGTCCTGATCTGCCCCATACGGAACAGCTCTCTGCAACAGGTGCACAGCCCACAAGAACTCCAGAGAGTTTACTGATTGGGAATCAGAAAGGGAGGGGGTGAGTGAGATACAGTTTAAAGACTAAATTAGAGACCAGGAACTGTAAGATTTACAGGCCATATGAGGAGATAACACCAGGCACCCACATCACAGGAGCGGGACCCAAAGGAGATCTTTGGACCAACCTTCCCACCCTAATAACCCTCCCCATCCTGAGGGTAGAGATGCCAGCAGACAACAGACAACCCCACCTGTTGGATGAGAAGGGAAGCAGAAAAGATACTGAACTCCAACAGAAACAATCCTTGAATTTTCCTTTGAGATTTTTTTTCTTTTCTCTTCTCTTTTTTTCTTTTCTGTCTTTCTCTACTCCCACCCTCACATCCCCACATTTGTGAAACCAAATATTTTTCATGGATTAGGCTACTGAGGACTGGTATGTCTGAATAGAATATTATAGTTGTTTTGTACTTTTTTATCTTCTATTTTTATATTTTTTATTTTTCTTAATTTTTATGTTTGTTTGTTTTTTGTACTCTCTCTATTGTCTTCCCATTTACTTGTCTCCCCAAAATTACTTTCTCTCTTTTCTCCTGCTAATAGCCAATGTCTTTTGAATCCTCTTTCACACTTCCTAAGATCTAATAACCTTATATCCTCACCACCTGCCTCCTGAACATCTCATCCTACACCCCATCCCCAGTTCTTTGTCCACCATCAGAAACTGTAGACCCTTTTGCAAACCTACTGTTTATATTATAGATAATAATTGAACTCACCATTTCTGTATATTGTGACAAAACTGTAAACATCTTAACAGGAGCTATTTGGTTTAAGACAGTATATTGTTTGTATTTGGACCTATTAATATTGATCTCCCCCTTAAAGGAAAGATATTGGAACCCTGCTGGGACACTGTAAGCTTATAGAGTAAAAACTGTAACACCTTAGATCCACAGTGCTAGAAGGCAAGACATACGAACAACATGAAGAAACAAGGGAAGAAAGTTTCCCAAACAAACCAAAATACTAAATTATTAGAATCCATGGCCAGCACATCAGAAGAAATGACAGAGAAGGAGTTCAAGATGTAGATAATTAAACTGTTCTGTGAATTAAAGGATGATATAAGAAAGAAAATACAGGCAGCAAAATATCATTTCAGTAAAGAGCTACATAAGCAAATACAGGAAGCAAAAGATTACTTCAATAAAGAGATAGAGATTCTGAAAAGAAACCAGCCTCCTTATATCAGAGAAAACATTCGGCATTTGGATTTTTGGGATCGAAGGAGGCTGATCCACAGTGGGGTTGGGACGGGAAACAAAGGATTATTAGGGGAACACTAGAAAGGCCAATGGGGAGGGAGGGGAAGGGAAGGGGCAAAAGGTTAAAAAAAATGGTAGAATGATATGGATATTATTACCCTAAGTGCATGTATGAAGACACAAGTGGTGTGAATATACTTTGTATACAACCAGAGATATGTAAAAATGTGCTCTATATGTGTAATACGAATTGTAATGCATTCTACTGTCATATATAATAACTTAGAATAAAAGAAAAAAAAAGAAACCAAACACAAATCCTTGAGACAAAGAAAACAATAAGCCAAATTAAAAATTCAATAGAAAGCATCACCAACAGATCAGATCACTTGGAAGACAGATCCTCAGAAAAGAAAGACAAAATATATAATCTCAAAAATAAAGTTGACCATACAGTGAAGATGGTAAAAAAAAAAAAAAAAAAAAAAAAAAAAAAAAAAAAAATCTCTGAGAAGAACATCCAAGAATTATGGTATAACATGAAAAGAAAAAATTTAAGAATTATTGGGATAGAGGAAGAGTTACAAACCAAAGGAATGAGCAATCCATTCAATAAAATAGTTATAGAAAATTTTCCAAACTGGAAGAATGAATCAGAAAATCAAATACAAGAGGCTTTCAGGACACCAAATGTACAAAATCACAAGAGATCTACAACAAGGCACATTATAATTAAAATACCCAGCATACAGAATAAGGAGAGAATTTTTAAAGCCACAAGAGAAAGGAATCAGATTACATATGGGGGAAACCGATTAGGATCTCTGCAGATTTTTCAACTCAGACCCTCAAAGCTAGAAGAGCCTGAAATAACACATACCAAGCTATAAAAGAAAATGGATGCCAACCAAGAATCTTATATCCAGCAAAATTAAGCTTTAGATTTGATGATAAAATAAAAACCTTCCATGATAAACAAAAGTTAAGCAATTCAAAACTAGAAAGCCTGCACTACAGAACATCCTTGGCAAAATATTCCATGAGGAGAAAATGAAAAACAACAATGAAAATCAGCAAAGGGAGGTATTATACTAAAGGAAAAATCAATCAACGGAGAAACCAAGTTAAAAAATAAAAATAAAAATGACTGGGAATACAAATCATGTCTCAATAATAACCCTGAATGTTAATGGCCTAAACTAAACAATCAAAAGACACAGACTGGCAGATTGGATTTTTAAAAGACCCAACAATATGCTGCCTCCAAAAGACTCAACTCATAGGAAAAAAAATCCGTAGTCTGAAGGTGAAAGTTTGGGAGAAATCATACCACTCACACGGACTACATAAGTAAGCAGGGTTTCCATCCTCATACCAAATAAAATAGACTTCAAGCCAAAGTTAATCAAAAAGGAATAAAGAAGGACATTTCATACTGCTCAAGGGAAACATACACTAACAAGACATAACAGTTATAAATATATATGTCCTGAAAAATGGAGCATATACATTCATCAAACAAACTCTTCTCAACTTCAAGAGTCAAATAAACCACAGCACAATAATTCTGGGTGACTTTAACAAACCTCTTTCACCAATGAATAGATCCTCCAAACACAAGCTAAACAAAGAAACTATGGAACTCAATAATACAATCACTAACTTACACTTTACAGAAATATATAGAATATTTCACCCTTCACTGAGCAAATACACTTTTTTCATGGCAGCACATGGATCCTTCTCTAAAATAGGCCATATATTATGCCACAATGCAACTCTTAGCAAATACAAAAAAGTGGAGATACCATCCAGCATTTTATCAGATCATAATGGAATGAAATTAGAAGTCAATGATAAAATAAAAAATAGAAGCTACTACAACACCTGGAGACTAAATAATATGCTATTGAATGAACAACGGGTTTCAGAAGATATTAAAGAGAATATTAAACAATTTTAGAGGTAAATGAGAACACTGATACAATATATCAAAATTTCTGGGACACCATGAAGGCAGTGCTAAGAGGAAAGTTCGTTGCATGGAGTTCATTCCTTAAAAGAAGAAAAAGTCAACAAATAAATGATCTAAAATACATTTCAAAGCCCTAGACAAAGAAGAACAAACCAATACCCAAAGCAGTAGAAGACAGGAAATGATTGAAATCAGAGCTGAAATCAATGAAATTGAAACAAAAGAAACAAAATGAAAAGTTGGTTCTTTGGAAAAATAAATAAAATTGATAAATCCTTAGCCATGCTAATGAAGAGGAGAGAGAAAATTCAAATTAGTAAAATCTGTGATGAAAAAGGAAATATCTTAGTGCACACTACAGAAATACAGAAGATAACTAGAAATTATTTTGAAAATTTGTACTCCAATAAAATAGAAAATATTGAAGACATCAACAAATGTCTATAGTCATATGATTCACCCAAACTGAATCGGGACAATATACACAAGTTAAACAGATGAATTTCGAGCAATGAAATAGAAGACACCATCAAAAGCTACCAACAGGGCTAGGGAGATAACTCAGTTGGTAGAGTGCTCCCACAAGGCCCTGGTTTCATTAGCCAGCACCACAAAAAAAAAAAAAAAAAAAAAAAAAAAAAAAAAAAGCCTACAAACCAAAAAAAGTCCAGGAATAGATGGATTCACAGCAGAGTTCTATCATACCAACTAAGAATAACTAGTACCAATACTCCCTAAATTATTCCATGAAATAGAAAAAAAAAAAAAAGGAACATTTTCAAACACATTCTATGAGGCCAATATCACCCTGATTCCAAAACCAGACAAAGGCAGATCAAAGAAAGAAAACTTCAGACCAATATCTCTAATGAACATAGATGAAAAAATTCTCAATAAAATTCTGGTAAATTGAATACAAAAACATGTAAAAAGATAGTGCACCACAATCAAGTGGGGTTTATTCCAGGGATGCAAGGTTGGTTCAACATTCAGAAATCAATAAATTTAATTCATCACATCAATAGACTTACAGATAACAATCATATGCTCATCTCAATAGATGCAGAAAAAAGTGTTCGACAACATACACCACCCTGTCATGTTCAAAACACTAGAAAAACTAGGAATAATAGGAACATATCACAACATTGTTGAAGCTATCTATACTAAACCCAAGGCCAACATCATTCTAAATGGAGAAAATTTGAAAGCATTCCCTCTAAAAACTGGAACAAGAGTGGGATGCCCTCTTTTACCATTTCTATTTAACAGTCCTTGAAACTCTAGTCAGAGCAATTAGGCAGACAAAAGAAATTAAAGGGATACAGATAGGAAAAGAAGAACTCAAACTATCACCATTTGCTGATGACATGATTCTATACTTAGAGGATCCAAAAAATTCCACTAGAAAATTTCTAGAACTAATAAATGAATTCAGCAAAGTAGCAGGATATAAAGTCAACACAGATAAATCAAAGACATTTCTGTACATTAGTGACAAATCCTCTGAAAGGGAAACTAAGAAAACTAACCCATTTACAATAGCCTAAGAAAAACCCAAAATATTTGGGAATCAACTTCATAAAAGAGGTGAAGGACCTCTACAATGAAAACTACAGAATGCTAAAGAAAGAAATTAAAGAAGTTGGAAAGATCTCCCTTGTTCTTGGATAAGCAGAATTAATATTGTCAAAATTACTACACTACCAAAAGCCCTGTACAGATTTAATGCAATCCCAATCAAAATCCCAATGACATTCCTCATAGAAATAGAAAAAGCAGACATGAAATTCATCTGGAAAAATAAGACAGCAAGAATAGCTAAAGAAATCCTTAGCAAGAAGAGTAAAGCAGGTGGCATCACTATACCAGACATTAAACTATACCAGACATTAAACTATACTACAGAGCAATAGTAACAAAAATGGCATGGTACTGGCACCAATATAGATTTGGAGACCAATGGTACAGAATAGAGGACATAGAGACAAACTCACATAAATACAGTTATCTCAGATTAGACAAAGGTGCCAAAAATGTATATTGGAGAAATGATAGCCTCTTCAACAAATGATGCTGAGAAAACTGGAAATCCATATGTGGCAAAATAAAATTAAGCCCATATCTCTCATCATGCACAAAACTCAGCTCAAAGTGTATCAAGGACCTAGGAATTAAACCAGAGACCCTGTGCGTAATAGAAGAAAAAGTAGGCCCAAATATTAATCATGTTGGATTAGGCCCTGACTTCCTTAATAAGACTCCTATAGCACAAGAAATAAAATCAAGAGTCAATAAACAGGATGGATTCAAACTAAAAAGCTTCTTCTCAGCAAAAGAAACAATCAGTGAGGTGAATAGAGGGCCTACATACTGGAAGCAAATTTTTACCACACACACAACAGAGACAGCACTAATCTCTAGGATATATAAAGAACTCAAAAATCTTAACACCAAAAAATCAAATAACCCAATCAATAAATGGGCCAAGGAACTGAACAGACACTTCTCAGAAGATAATGTACAATCAATCAACAAATATATGAAAAAATGTTCAACATCTTTAGCAATTAGAGAAATACAAATCAAAACTACTTTAAGATTTCATTTCACTCCCGTCAGAATGGTAGCTATTAAAAACACAAACAACAATTGTTGGAGAGGATGTGGGGAAAAAGGCACACACATACATTGCTGGTGGGACTGCAAATTGGTGAAGCCAATATGGAAAGCAGTATGGAGATTCCTTGAAAAACTGGGAATCGAATCACCATTTGACCCAGCTTTCCCACTCCTTGATTTATACCCAAAGGACTTAAAAATACAGGGACACAGCCATAACAATTTTTTAGCAGCACTATTCACAATAGCTAAACTGTGGACCCAACCTAGATGCCCTTCAGTAGATTAACAGATAAAGAAAATGTGGTATATATACACAATGGAATATTATTCAGCATTAAAAGAGAATAAAATCATGGCATTTGCAGGTAAATGGATGGAGTTGGAGAATATCATGCTAAGTGAAGTAAGCCAATCCCAAAAAATCAAAGGCTGAATGTTTTCTCTGATATGTGGATACTGACCCACAATGGGGGTGGGAGGGTAGCAGGGGAGGAATGGAGGAACTTTAGATAGAGCAAAGGGGAGGTGAAGAAGGGAGAGCAGACATGGGGGTAGGAAAGAAGGTGGAATGAGGTGGACATCATTACCCTAGGTACATGTATGAAGACATGAATGATGTGCTTTACTTAGTATACAACCAGAGAAATGAAAATTTTGCTTCATATGTGTACTATGAATTGAAATGCATTCTTCTGTCATGTATAGCAAATTATAATGAATAAATAAATTTAAAAAAACAAAATATCTTGACAGAGTCAAAGACATAGACCTGGATTTTATGTAGAATGTCAAATTATTTATCTCATCACAAAACTGTATCACAACTCTTTTGATACACCTCTTGATAATAAATTTGCCTTGTCAGAGTCCAATTCAACTCAAGGAGAACAGAAATTTCAGAGACAAGTATATACTATCATATGAATTTCCATATCAGTGATCTACAGGACTGAGGACTTCAGTAAAAAAAAAAAAAAAAAAAAAAAAAAAAAAAAACTTCCTTCATGAAATTTGTTCCCTCTTGACTCTGTATGCCTTCAATTCTTCCATTATGTTCCTTTGAGGATTGTAGAGATCAGTTTGTTATGCTCTGTGTTGTACTCTATTCTTAGCTGATTTCTGGAGACCCTTCCCTTTATACCACCAGCAACCTCCCTAAGCCCTCCACCCCACCCCACAGACTCTTTCTTAAACTTAACATGTGTGATACACTTCCTTTGGGATATGATGCTGACTATCGTCCTGTTTTAACCTCCAGGCTTCTCAATTATGTGATCTCTTGGATCCTTCTGCTATGCTTCGTTCCTTGAAATAGGATTTTTGCAGTTGCCACTTTCCTGAAGCATCATCATTGATACTCTCTCGACTACTCTATTTCCAAATGCAATAGGCTTTCCTCTATTTCCCTTCTGACATATTTCCAAAGTGTATATTGTTACTGAGTCCTTTGGTAGGTTGTTTGGAATTTGGTTTTATAAGATGGATTTGCTGGGTGGCTCTTGCATCAGGCTGGGGTGCTTTGTTTATGCTGAGGTTAGCCATAGAAGCTCTTTTTCACATTTCTTTCTTTTCCTATGATCAGGAAGCAAACTGGGGCATATTTTCCTCATGGAAATGACAGAGACACAAGAAACCAAATGGAAGTGTGTAAAACCTCCTGAGGGCTAGCCTTGGTGCTGAAACACTGCCATTTCTCATTTTTTCTTACATTTAATTGGCCAAAGCAAGATACATGGATATACGCCCCCCCAAAAAAAAATTTTTTTTCCTCCAAGATTTCTAGGAAAGAAGACTTACTTAAATTGTCAGAGCCAATGAATTGTGAAATAACTGACATTCTTATTGCATGTTTCTAGTGATATTTTTTTGAATGACATTTTTTTCCCTACCTTGTTCAGGAATCCAGTCACATTTTCCAATTCTCATGGAGTTTCTGATGCCAGTTATTTTTAACTCGGCGTGAATTTTAGCCTGGCATTTCTTTCTCCAGGTATCTCTCTAACAATTCATTAATTTAATCATCATTCCTTCATTTTATTAAAATTAATCAGTGGCTTTTCTTGGCTTGTAGAGATTATTATCACAACAAGTCACAACATCCATAGGTAAGTTGGATCCAAAGATGCCCCAGACCTTCATCCTGTTGAACCCGCTGAGATAGAGCAGGACTCCTCTCAATCCCAACTTAACAAAAATTTTCTTTTCCACATGAGTTAGATGAAAGCTTCTTGTATGGTTTGCAGCTGACACAATAGTAGGAGAAATAGAATTCACAGTGCTATTAGTAGGATAGAACTGACAGACAGTTAGAATCAAATGAATAAGGTTAAAACCACTAGAAAAAGGCCTATGTTTAGCACTAAATAAGTTTGATCTTACAATATTGCGTATTATGTATAGATATTACATACATATAAAGTGAAAAACTAGCAAAGGTACAGAGTTGTTCCTCGTTACTGGAGGAACATTTTACATTGCTACATCTGGAGCCCTGTGTTTATTCTCCATGACACATTCCAACACAAATTGGGAGCATTAGAGGAGGGTAGCCAGGGAAAGGAGCTTCATGATATACAAGCACAGGACAGAGAGAGGCTCTAGTTGCTCTTGGTCTGCCTTCCTGGGTGAAGAGTAGCCTTACTTTGTTCTGTCTTAGGGCACAGAACTGGCACTGTGCAATAATGCAAGGCCTATCTTGTAGGGGCACTGACTTTTCTGTCTGAAGTTTCAAGCCAGAACTCAATGGACAATTGGAAATGATAGCAATTACTTACATTTAGTTATTGCCATGCATGTTACATATACATATTTAATTCTCACAACATGATTAGCCAAATATTAAAGTTATTTCTAATTTAGAGACTGCAGCTCTAACAGTTTGTTGACCAAATTTATGCACCTAATTAGGGGCAGAGCTGGGATTTGAATCCAGAAATTCCAGTACAAATCTGTCTCTAAAATTCAGTCAAGTAAGTTTCCTATAGGTAAGTTCTTAGTTGTCTTTCATCTCTATGTCTTTTCATAAAGATAGTTGTTATTATACAAGTAATAGTTAAACATCTACCAATCCACTGTGTTTTGGCTAACTTTTATAGACTTATTTGAATCCTGTGCATTTTAAGTACTATCTAGTTGTAGAACACAAATAATATAAAATTAGGGTATACGACTGTTTCATCGTTCTTGGTAAGTTGGTTGCACATCCAAAGTATATTGTGACAATATACTTCTTTTCCCTCTAGAATCACACAATAAACCTTGCAATTCTTTCTAAATGTGAACTCCAGACTTGTTCTAAATAAATCAGATGGAAAAAAAAAAAAAACACAGCAGTATTTGCTGAACATTTTCTCAATGCCAGGAATATATTTGGAGACATATGTGTACTATCTAAATCAACTTAACAAGCTACTGGACTAGAGAGTATTACCATTTAAGAGATGAGTAAACCAACTACTCACTAATACTCCTAATGAGTAACTACTCACCTAATACTCCTAATAAGCAGCAGAAGCTACTTTTGAACCTTCAGTTAAAATGCAGTATTTCCAGAAAGGAGTAGTATATTAACAGGCCATCGGCTAGGTAACCAAGTAGCCATCACTGTGGAAAGCAGAAAAGATGGGCAAGTTGTGGGTGGAGGGGCACCAGAGGTGTGAGAAAAATTTTTCTGTAAAGCTTTAGAGAAGGGTTAGTGGAAAAGGATCTACTATTTAAAGTTGGATACATTAGGATAGTAGAAGGATAAAGACACTCCCCCAAAGCAGGGGTCCTAAGGGAAGGGCAGAGGGGTGGGGGGATGGAGAGCCACTCTATTCACTGTCTTTGCAAACGTCAGCTACCGAGACCTTGGTGCTCTGCCTACGTGGTGTCTGGGCAGAAATGGGAAAAAAGCAGGTGCTGTGTCTCACTGTTGGTTAATTAAATGTTGATTCCAAGGCAGCTGGTAGAATATGTGCACTATATATTATCCTCAGTTTGGTTTTCTCCTTTTTCCTAAATCACACATTTTAATTAACCTTCAAGCCCTTGCTGGAGCTTCGAAAGAACTTAATTGGCCTGCAGGGATTGGAACATACAACAGCCAGAAAAGGCTACATCTCAGTTGTTTTCACTCTGAAGACTTATAAAATTGGAATTATTGTTTTTTTTTTTTTTTTTCATTCTTTGAAGCCCAGAGCTACATGTGGATTCATATTTGTAACTGGCAGAAGTATCCTTGAATGCTTAAGTGAGGATTGCAAAAAAAGGTATTTAAGCAGCAGTGAATATTTAATATGTGAATCTTTCATTCATTTGGTACCTTAGAGTTTGCAACAGGAGTTGAATATTCCAATTATTTTTTTGGCCTTACTCATTGAATATGGGAAATACTGTGAACAGAATTTAACATGCATGCTTTCACAGTCAGGTGGAAAATCTCTTCATATCAGAACCTCTTAAGGGATTTTCAGATATTTTTGGTTTTGTCAAACAATGCTGAGAGTCACAGTCAATGTATACATTTCATTTTCCATCTGAAAATTAACTCACAAGTATTTACTGAAAACCAATGATATAAAGAGACTGGAGCTATAGATAAACACTTGTATGTCCTCTGCATCGAGATACAAATTCTTAGAAAAAAGTCATAAAAGTGGGTGAATTCACCAAAGGAGTGACGGGCAAGAGCAGAGGGGCAATAACTCGTATGCTGAAAATAAGCGAGGAAAATGTTAGCAAATGAGATTGAGAAGAGTGTAGGCAGAAATTCTGTTCCCAGTATTGCCCATATTCAATGAGGAAGGCCAAAAAAAAGAAATTCGAATGTTCAACTCCTGTTGCAAACTCAAAGGCACCAAGTGAATAAAAGATTAACATATTAAATACTAGGAAAGAGACATGAAGAAACCGGGGCGGGGGCAGATATTTCAAAAATAGAATGGTCAAAATGTTAAAATTTGCAGAAATATCAAGGCAAAAATGGATGGAGAAAAAGGCACCTCAGTATAATATACATATAACGTGTGGGTGACAAATTTTCTGCACTTCATTTTTATTTTGTATCAAAAGTTTACCAAGGTCTTTTCAGTCAGTGGGCAGTTACAAATTGCTGAGTAACAAACCAATCCAGAAATTAGTGGCTTAAAACTATAACTATATATTTGCTCACTATTTTGTGGATTAGAAATTTGGGCTGGACTCAACTGGGAAATTCTTTTGCTCCTCTAGTGTGGGGCTCCTGTGCATGTTCTCAAACAGTTGTTTGATCAGCTTGGGGCTGGCTGTCCTGGATGAGCTCACTTAGTGTTCGGGTTCAGTGGTTGGCATTTCTTTTCACAGGACCTCTCATCCTCCAGTACAGTAGACCAAGCCTCTTTACATGATGGCAAAGTTCTAAATGTCACAGCAGAAGCTGTAGGCATCTTCACACGGAGCCCTGTATGTCACCTGCAATTACTTCAGCACATTCTGTTAATCAAAACAAATCATAAGACCAGCCCAAATTCAAGTGATGAGAAAATAGACTTCACTTCTTAGTAGGAGGGATGACAAGTGACATTGCACAGTGGTGTGGACACAGGAAGATGTCATTCATTGGGAGACATTATTTTGAGAATCTACACTAGGATGGATAATCAGAAACTTATAAAAATATCTTCTAACTGCACTTTTTTTTTGTGCACGTTATCAAAATTTGGTAACATATCAGAACAGAAGTGATAACACTGCTTCTATTCGATTAGGAAAATTATAATACAAAAGTGAGGGCATAATGGATAAGTTATCCACAGAGTCTCAGACCTTGGCTTAAATCCAGATGCCCAATTCTTGACCTGTAGCTCCTAACTGCCTTCATTCAAGGAAATAACCACATTTCCACCATCAATATTCTGAATTTTGGGTGTTGGAAATGAGTAAAAGTAAACTTTCACTTCATTTGTCAGGGACCTTTGCTTAATGTTATATAAGACACCATTTACTTAAAAAAAAAAATTTGAGAAATGAAACCATTGATCTATGAAGGGCCTCCTGTCAGTGGATATATCCTCTTTTCTGACCTCCATTCTCTTTACATAGCTCTCTTTTTCTTCTTATTCCAAAGAATGAATATTTTCTGAGCATGGTGGCACATGTCTGAAATCCAAGTTACTTGGGAGGCTGAGCCAAGAGGATCACAAGATCAGCTTCTGCAAATGAGCAAGGTCCTCCTGTCTCAAAAACCAACAAATAAAGTGTTGGGGATGTAACTTGGTGAAAGAGTACCCCTGGATTCAATCCCCAGTACTGGAAAAAAAAAGAAAGAAAGAAAAAGGAAAAAGGAATAAACATCATGCAAGTTTGGTATGTATGGGTGGCACTTGATTCAAGATTTATTTGTCAATAATAATTGGAAACTGGAGATCCAGCTTGACAAGCATTAAATCTTTCTTAAGTGTTGCCATGAAAAGTCAGGGCTCAGTCCTTGAGCCTGCAAAATTTCACAATCAAAAACAGAAGGTAAATTGAGCAAAATAAAGAGCCACATGATAAGAGAAATAAAAGATATAAGGGCAGAAAAGGAAAGGATCTTAGTTCCAGCTGTGAGCTGAGCACTAAAGAAGTATGTAATCCATGTGATCTTTCTTGATGCCATGGCTACCAGCAAGACAACTATTTTAACCCCAATCCAACAGATGTAGAAATTGCAGGTCAAAGAGGTTAGAAACTTATCTAAAGTCATATGGCAGGAAGTAGAAAAATTTGTGTTTTGATTAAAGTTTGTCTGATTTTAATGTCCATATTCTTTCCATTTCACCAGGGTAGTAGATTCATCTTCACGAATGGCAAATTCTTATTAAGAATATCATATTCTTCATGTTATACAGGGCTTTTAAAAAATCGTTTTAGTTGTTAATGGACATAATACCCTTTTTTTATTTATTCATTTTTATGTGGTGCTGAGAATGAACCCAGTGCCTCACACATGCTAGGCAAGTGCTCTACCACTGAGCCACAACCCCAGCCCCCAGGGCTTTTTTTTTAATCTTGTAATTTATACTTTAATTCTTGTATCCCATAAATTCTTGAATCCATGATGATTTAGTACAGACTTTCAATATAGCTTAGACTCTAGCCATTTAAAGTTTTTTCTTCACCTGGAGGATTTTTTTTAACTCCCTTTTTATTAATCTGTGATCAGGGCAGTATAAAACACACAAAATATGATCAGTCGCTCTGGTGAATGGTTAGCAGCTTGGTAGGCAGGGAGATAAAAGCAATTGTTGAAACAAAAGGGACTTCAATTGTTTCTTTTCTGACCATCCACAACTGTTCTGAACAAGAGATGGTCTACATGCTCTTAATGCTAACTTTGAAAAGAATTCTCCTTAAATAAAGATAGCACAAAAACCCAGGGAATTCAATTCTTATAAACATTTCAGAAATTTCTTTCCAAGGAAGAAAAAAGTCATTTCAGGAAAACTTTAATTAATTTTGCTTATAATTGTTTGCAATTTAGGAAACAAGCAAGGAATTATCTTTATCACTTTTGTGCCTGTTTAATGCTCATTCAGGCTTCCACTCAGGCTGTTTAATTGGCTCTCTATTTCATTTAAAAAAGAAAAAGGTACATAAACCTGGGTAGTGATTTTTGTTTCTAGTTCATAAAATTGCTTAGTTTAATTAAAAAAGCATTGATGTCTCATTATAATGTATGCATCTGAGATAGTCTACCTAAATCTTTGCACAACTTTATTATAAAACCAATTGTTCCTATTTTTCATTCTTGTTATTTTATCCTGTTTCCCTATAATAATGCTCACTGACTATGGACGATACTGAGGAAGTACTGTGTAATCAGAATTAGGACACAAGACCGAGTCTTGAACAAGTCTTCATATACCCTAATTCTGATCTATTCTACTTCTTCAAAAGCCACTGGTATTCAATCATGGGCTCTCCATGCTCATGGCCATATCTAATCTAGTCCCCTCCTGAAGCTCTACTTTTAAAGCCATAGTCAAATTAAGTTTTCCACCTTCTTAATACTTCTCAGAGGAGGTTACATTTCAACACATGAGCCCTTGATTAACACATTTAACCCATATTCAAATTATAGCATAAGAAAGAGTATTTCCATAAAATTTTCAGTGGGTTTCTTAGAAGAAACCTTGCATACCACAAGATAATGGGATGATATAATCAAAGTACTTGAAGAGAAAAAAAAAAAATGCCAAATAAGATTATTATAACCAACAAAACTGTCCTTCCAAAATGATAGAGAGGTTAAGATTTTCCTAGATAATCAAAAGCTGAGGGAGATCATCAGGACTAGGCCTGCCTTTATAAGAAATAAAAAAGGAGTCTTTCAAATTGAGACAAAAGGCTGTTAGCAGCGTGATAACATATGAAAATGCAAAGTTGTGATATTATGATGTAGATATTTTGGCTTTTGTCAATGGTTCCTGGCTCATAACTTCCCAGGGCAGGCCAAAAACTGGAATTTCTCTTCCCTAAGTGGGGGTCATAGTAACCCTAACCCTAATCTTCTCCTACTTTTCTTTCTTGGAGCTGGCCCTGAAGAAATTCTTTGACCTATGGATGCATAAATCATGTTTAATTCTGGTATAGAATTTAAAATGCAAGCCCTCTATCTGTGACATCTAACACTATCTTTTGGTACATAGTGTAAGAATTGAATTGGATTAGAGAATGCCCAGCTGGTGTGTGCTGCCAATGAACTGAATGCTTGCTTGCTGGGAGGGAGAAATCTGTACATATCTTGGAGTCAGGTAGATTTTCTGTGTTGGATGTGGTATGAGAACAAAGGGAAAAATAAGCACTTTTTTTTTCTAAACATACAAACTCTCTGGCAAAGGTAAACATACAGACAATTATAAAATTATATAGTGTTGTAATGTGGATGCATAAATCTTTTAGTTCTTGTATAGGATTTAAAATGCAAAAACAAAAATAATATAAATGTATGTTAATGAATACACAATATAAAAAGATGTAATTTGTAATATCAGTAACATTAAGTCTGTCAGAGAGATGTAAGAAATTGTTTCTGCATGTGCTTGAAGTTGTTATTAGTTTAAAATAAATTGTTACAATTTTAAAATATTTTATGTAATTATGGGAAGCACAAAGAAAGAAAATATCACTACATGATATACAAAAGGAAACAAGGAGTCAAAAAAAAAAAAAAAAACAGTAAGACACAAATAAAATAGCATAAGAGGAAAAAAAAGGAAAACATAGCTACAATACATACAGAAAACAACAAATTGAAATTAGGAAATCCTTACCTATAAGTAATTACTTTAAATGCAACTGGATTAAACTATGATCAAAATGCATATATAGGCTGAATGGATGAAAAGATATTAATCTATATTCTGTCTACAAGCAACTCATTTTCAATCTAAAGATGCATGTAGGCTGAAAATGAAGAGATGGAAAAAGGTATTCATTCAAATTTTAGCCAAAAGAGCATGGGTAGCCATATATAAACTAGACAAACAGACTGTAAATAGAAAGTGATCAAAATTCACAAAGAAGAAATTATATAATGATAAAATATCATTTTATCAGGAAAATGTGACAATTCCAAATATATATGCACTTAACATTATAGTGCACAAATTGATGAAGTAAACACTGGTCGACTTGAAGGGAGAGAGAGACAACAGCATAATAGTAGGAGACATCAGTACTTCACTTTTAATAATGGATAGAACAACTAAACTGGAAATAAATAAGGAAATAGAATTTGAACAATACCACAGACCAAGTGGACTTGATAGACATGTATAGATCACTCCATCCAACAACAGAAAGATCATTCTTCTCAGATGTGCACAGAGTATTCTGGCAATAGGCCACATGTTAACCCACAAGAAATGTCTGAACAAATTTAAGGTTGGAAATGTGCCAAGTATTTTTTAACCACAAGGATACTATAAATCAGTAGCAGAAATAAAGCTAAAAAATTCACAAATATGTGGAAATTAAAAGCATATTCACATAGAACCAGTCAGATGAAGAAGAAACCATAGGAAAAATTAGAAAATGTGAGCCAAATGAAAATAAAAGCACAGCATACCAAAATTATGGGATAAGGTAAAATTCACACAAAGGGGTAAGTTTACATCCGTATATGTTTACATTAAGTAAGATCTAAAACAAACCTGTAGCTTAACTTTACATGTCGAAGATAGAATGAAGGAATATCAAGGTTATAGAATAAATAAATGAAATAGAAAATTGAAAGACAATAGGAAAAATCAATAAAGTTAAGATTTTTTAAAAGGATAAACAAAATTTAAAAACCATTATCTGACTAAGAAAAGAGAAGAATCCTAAATGAAAGAAAAAAAACATTACAACTGATAACACAGAAATGAAAAGAATTGGAAGAGATTACAATACACAATTATATGCAACAAAATGGAGAACGTAGAAGAAATGGACAAATTCTTAGAAGCATGCAGCTTACCAAGACTGAATTTTGGAGGAACAAAAAGCACTAAGAGACCTGTAACCACTAAGGTAATTGAACTGGTAACCATTCAACCATCCCAACAAAAAAATTTATTGGTGTTGTATGGCTTCACAGTAGATTTTTTTGAAGCATTTAAACAATCAACATTAATCCTCAAACTCTTCCAAAAAACTAAGGAGGTGAGAACACTTCCAAATTGATTTTATGACACCAACATTATCATAATCCTGATCCCAAAATCAGATTAAAGTTACTTTAGTAAAGAAAATAAAGGTATCATGATAAATATTCATGAAAAAATCCTTAACAAATATGAGGAGACCAAATTCCACAGAGGATTAAAACATTTACACACCATATAGCCAAGTGGGATTTATTCCTATATTTCAAGTTATATGAAAATCAATCAAAACACTTGCACATAGTGGTGCATTCCTGTAATCCCAGTGACTTCAGGAGGCTGGAGCAGGAAGATCACAAAGTTCAAAACCATCCTGGGCAACTTAGTGATACCCTGTCTCAAAATAGAAATAAGTAAGTAAATAGATAAATAAACAAATAAATAAAGGGTTGGGGATGTAGATTAGTGCTAGAGCACCTCTGGGTTCAATCCCCAGTGCAAGAGGGGGAAAAAAATGAAGCAAAAAAAAAAAAAAAAAAAAAAAAAAAAAAGAAAGAAAGAAAGTAAGAAGTTAAATTATATTTGCAGAGGACATAATATTCTATGTAGAAAACCAAGCAAAGAAAATGCTGTTAAAATTTATAATCAAATGTAGCAGCAGAGCTATGACATATAAAATCAATACACACATTTCAGTTGCATTTCTATAAATAATAATAAATAAACTGAAAGGAAATTAAGAAACCAATATCACTTATAATAATGTCAAAAAGAAAAATAATTAGCAATAAATTTAAGCAAGGAGGTGAGAGACTTCTGTACTTAAAAATAATGAAACATCACCGAAATAAATTGAAGAAGACACAAATAAATGAAAAGCTATCCCATGTTCCATGAATTGTAAGACTTAATATTGTGAAGACTTGTTGTGGTTTGGATATAAATCAAAGGCCATGTGATAAAGGCTTGGTTGCTGGCCTGTGGTGCTATTGGGAAGTGACAGAAACTTTGAGAGGTAGAGCCTGGTTGGAGGAGGTGGGCCACTGGGGGCATGTCCTTAAACAGTTTATCTTGTCCTTGGCCTGCCTCTCTCTCTCTCTCCCTCCCCCCAGCCCCAGCCACCTGAGGTGAGCAATTTTATTCCAACATGCCTTTCCATCATGATGTATCATCTCATCTCCAGCTCAAAGTAATAGGATCAGATGGCCATGGGTTGAAACCTCTGAAACTATGGGCCAAAATAAATCTTCCTCTTCTAAGTTGTTTTTCTCAGGTATTTTGTTGAAGCAACAAAAAGCTGACAAACTTTTTGATACAGAAAATTGATACTGAAAAGTGGGGTCATTACTGTGACTGTATCTAATGATGTGGCTCAGAAGCCTTTGGAACTGGATTGTGGAGGAGTTTTGAACAGTTGTAGATGTAGGATATAAAAACCCTAAGTGTTGTAAGCAGCATTTTAATGGATGATTCTAGTATGAGCTCAAAAGACCAGAAAGCTCATAGGAATGCAGACATTAAAGATTGTGTTCATGGTATTTCAAATGGGAATGAGGGCTGTACTGGAAAATGGAGTAGAGGCCATTCAGTTTACATTCTGGCAGGTAACTTGTCTATATTTTGCCCATACTCTGAGAATTTTGTGTGAAGCTGAATTTAAAGGATGGACTAATTAATTGGGCAGAGGAAATTCAAGATAGCACAACATTTAAGCAGTGGTGTAGGTATTATGACTTCTTTTAACCAGGTTTGCAGTGAGATTCAAGAGCAAGAAGCAGGGCATAATGATTTGAAAAACTTGCAGTTTGACCAGAAAAGGAGCACATTTAAAGTCACAGCATAGGAAGATGTGGTTGCTGATGAGATTACCACCATTAAAAAGAAGCTAAGTACTTTGCACTTAGGCATAGAAAAAATGACTTGAGAGCACCTCAGGAATTAGCCAGAACCAATTCATTGCATATTCAGGGGTATAAAAGTGTGCTATTTTGAAAGATGTCGATTTCACAAGAGAGCACTGATGTGTCCTGTTCCTAGAGGGAAGCCTAAGAAATTGTTTCCCTAGGATACTTTTCTCTGTGTTCAGTCATCCAGGCACTCAAAGATCCAAGAAGGCCAGGCTGCTGCCCAAGTTGGTGGTAAACCCTAGCATTGTCCACATGATTCTAATTTTGCAGGCATATGAAATTTAAGAGTTGTGGGCTTATGGTAGCTTCCACCCAGATTTCACAGAAATGCCTTGGAGATCAAACATTGTGTAGATTTAGGCCAAACAACATTTTTATTTACTGAGTCAACTGATAGCCTTAGAAATTTTAATATCATTTTGTTCAACATCAGGATATTTAGAAATCTACATAGAAATGAAAATTGGGTTTTGACAACTTTTTTCCTGTTCGCAAACTTTAACCCATTAAGCCAATTCCCCTCCCCCTAATTTGAATCAGACTATCCCAAATTTTCATGATTGTTAGCTTTATTGCTTCCCATTGACTCTTCAGTAACCTTTTGAGGAGCTACAACCTAGGCTAGTAGACAAATCCTTGTGATTGGGTGAAAAAAAATAAGTGGTTTTAAGAGTGACTTGCTGGAGAACACAAGCCTACTATTGGCATCTTACTCACAGAATTTCAGCAATGAGCGTCCAACTGGGATTAGGAGAGACAATGTGTTAAATCTTCTAGATTAAGCAGTGTTAGTCCGCCATGTTTACACACTTCTTCCTAGAAGAATTTGCCTTCTAGTGCTAAAGGAGGCTTTACCTGTGTCTTAATGAGATGGATGTAATCATGTTTGAAGAGAAAAATTAAGCTAAACACCTTTTTAGCATCTTTCCTAGGCATACAAATCCATGATAGTTTTACTTATTGAATAGAAATATGTTATGGTTTAAAAAATATTTTCCTGAAATGGCATTTAATATGTCTTAGCAGCTTAACAGTTACATCAAGCCCCTAATTACCAAGCAGTAATTATTAACTTCCTCTTCATAAACAGAAACCCTATACCCAGGGCCATTTGCTCTAAAGAACAAAATGTGAACCATCTTTTCCATTCTTCTCTCTTTTCCTTTGTTTTCTTTTCCCCTTCTTCCTTCCTTCCTTCCTTCCTTCCTTCCTTCCTCCCTTCCTCCCTCCCTCCCTCCCTCCCTCCCTTTCTTCTATCTTTCTTTCTTCTTTTTCTACCTCAACTTACATTGAGCAAGCACTAATACCAGAGTGGCAGAGAGGAATCCATGGGTGAAAATGTAGGGTACAAGACTTAATTATAATATCATTTTTGAAGATTCACATTCTATGATGAAAGACATTTATTCACAAATTAAAAAGATAAAACCCACAAAATCTCAGTGCCATAAATGTGATAGGCCTGTTTCCTAAGAATAGATCCACAGGACCATAATATGCTACTTAATCTTCTAGACAACTTGCCACATTATCTCTCTTATTCCCCATGATTACCCTATGAGGAAGTATTATTAGATCTATGTACAGCAAAGGAACATGAAGTAGCGTGGCTATAATCACATAAGTCATCCCTGAAAGAATTGGGATGTGAAACTAGGGCTGTCTGATTACAAAACTTGAGTCATTGCCAATACATTGTGCCACGTTGGTACTAAGTTCAAATATGGGACAATCAGAACCATTTATTGGGACAATCATGGAACCATGGAAGTATTCATGGGAGGGGCAATATATGCCCCAGTCCATGAAAGAAGGCTGGGATTATAGATAGGTAGAAGGAGCTAAGTAGAGAGAGTGGAAGCATAAATATGCATTTAAGAACAACAATAAAAAGGAAAGAATTCTGGACAAGGCAGGCAAATGTGTTTCAAGTTGATGCATGTGACTGCTTTTGCTAATTCAACATTTTTTGTAGAACCCAGTAGGATATCAAAAGGAAAGGTGATATGGGATATGATATATAGAATATACAAAGCTGTGACTGTCAGGAAGAGCAGTTTGTGCTTTATACTGAATCTCAAATACAAGTTTTGGTAGATTGCCATATTAATAACCTGAATGAATTATGACTCCTGATATCCTTACTCCTGTGTAGTTTTCTTCCCACATTGGTTCTGGCCACATGATTTGCTGTGCAACTTTGGCCAATGAAGTATTAGCAAACAAGACACAAGCGGAGGCTTACTGAGCACTTAATTATTGGAGTTTACCTTCCTGGATGTCTATTTACCTCAATAAAAGAAGCATGAAGAGGCCACGAGGCAGGGAATGCAGGTCCCTCAGTTACGATATCTAGATAAGTAAGCCCTCTTGGGTCATTGGCCCCTAGTCAAACTTCCCTGAGTGATTCCAGGAGAGATCAGCAGGAGGACTGCCCAGCTGAGCACACTTCAAACTGTAGAATCTTGAATCAGCAAGTTATTTTTTTAAGTCACTAGGATTTGGAGTATTTTGATAATCAGCAATAGATTCCTGAGTTGCAAGTATGAAAACTCATTAAGGATAGTACTTACTTTCTATGTACCCAGATAAATAACCTTGTGTCTTAATCAGAGCTACAGTTACCTGGAAAAGGTAAGAATACTTAGAGAGTCAGGGATTGTCTCTGAAGGATATACAGGACTCTCTTCGCAAGCCCTTGAATTATAATGATGGGTCACAGAGAGAAGGGCTTACATTGCCCCAAACTATAGATTGTTGGCTAATTCAAAATCTCTCAGCTCTACGATCATTCAGATGTTGATATTTCATCTTGCACATTACATCTTAATTTAAAAATACATTTTCATTGAGAGAATGTAGCATTCAAATGAGCAACTTTATGATCCATTTCATTTTGCTCCTTTGCAGTCTGGTTAACAATCCATTTTAATAAGCAAGTGACTGTGGAACTACTGTCCGCTCATGTAAATGAGGAGGTGCACTCATCTTTATTCTTCACTGTGATTACATTTTATTTATTTTTGAAAGCTTCCTGGATTTTAGCTCATTGTTCAATTGGGAATCATATCTGTTCTTTTCAGAGCAGTTATTTTAATTTCCAGATTCTGAACAGACTTTATTTCTGTGATTCATTTCACTCTGCTTTTTTGCTTTGGTTTGACTGAATGTAATTTTTGCCATTTTTTTCCTAGTGCCTACTAGAAATCACTTAAATTGTGAGATTCTTACTTTTCTTATCTCATTTCCTGCTCTCCACCCTAATTCCCAATAAAAAAATTTTAATATACATAAATTGTGAATTTTATGGGGTAACTTTTGCTTTCTAATGATTTTATTTTATACATAATTACCTTGAGGCTTCAGCAACAAGTACACTTTACACCCCCTGCCCCCGCAAAAAAAAGAAATGTTATAAACCAAACAAAATTACTAGTAGATTATGGGAATATGAAGTTCTGAAAGAGTATTTCATTCCATACTCTTTTTCAACATAACTATTATTCAAAATAATGCAATATATATCTATGCTGACTCACAGAATGTCTGTAAGAGAACAAAGTATGTAGGAGAACAGAAGAGCTAAATAATGAATAGGTGCTGCATGGTTTAAAATTGTATGCTATGAGGTCCTAACTCCGTTTTGGAAAATATTAGGAATCATGTTCCAGATCAGTAGTTCTCAAATGTTACTCACATCTTCCCTTCACAGCCATCCTGACTTATTCTGTCCTTCATTTCCCTTCTCCGTCTCAATCATGCAGTCTAACCCCCTAGAATTCTAGCAGACCCAAAGGTGAAAGTTGTGTGGGGAGTCTCCATGTAGATTTGCAAAACTTCCATAATCTGTGCTGCAGTGACGCTTCCTCAGGTCACTCTTGAGACCCTGATTATCAGGAGCATGAAACTGGGAGAAGTTAACATATTGGATCAGCATCTTACCATGAAACCTGGTCTAGTCCCTGGTGATGTGTGCACTAAATGCATTTAATGCTTTAAAAAATATGCACACACACACACACACACACACACACACACACACACACTGGCGATTGGACGTCGGACCACTGAGCTACATTTATTCAGCTGTTTAAAAAAATTGTTTTTTGAGATTAATGGTATTGGGTATTGATCCAGAGCCCTTTTGGTTTCATTTTGAGATAGGTTCTCACTAAATTGTTCATGCTGGTCTCAAACTTATGATCCTTCTGCCTCAGCCTTCAGAGTAACTGGGATTACAGGCATGCACAGTGGAGCCTGGAGCACTTGAGCCCTTAATTCTTTATATGTATATATTTGCACTCTGATCCACATAAGCTGCATGGAATCATGGTTAAACTCTTTTAACCAGATACTTTCCCTTTTTTGTATATATATGTGTGTATAAAGCAATGCATGTCATTGAAATTCATCAATATAAAATGGAGCTTAGCTGGGAGGATTTCAATTGCTAATGCAGTTTATGGCTAACAGTGTCTTTAAGACACTGAGAATGTCATTCTGTAGCTTAGAACCCCATCTGTAACTGGGAACATATATTCATTCCTCTTCAGGCAGAACTATCTTATTTTTAAGAAACAGAAATCTAATCAAATCAGATAGATAGGGATCCAAGGATTGGAACCACTTTTTTTTTTTTTTTTTTTTTTTTTTTACCCCATTTTCTCCTTGTAGAAACAGAATGTCATCAGAAATGAAAGTTACTATCTCCATTATTCAGAGCTTGATGCTTATTTCTCAGACCATCTATGTACATACTCTTTGTTCTTCTTTCTTTAAATATTTATTTTATTTCATCCGTCAACTGCATAGTGCCCTCCCCATCCCCAAATTGCTAAGACATTCTCCATTCTTTATTATTTTTCTAGTCTAACATTTGTACCAACAAACTATATATTTCATGCTTTATCTTGGAGTCTTAGGAGAGAGGATTTTATGGGGCCAACTCCTCTACTTACACCAGAGAACATAGGTCATGGATTGGCTGCCTTGGTCAGGATATCCATCTATATTCTGACCAGGCATAACCTGGGATGGGGTGAGGGCAGGTAGTGCATATCACTGAACTTTAGAAGCCAGAGCAATGGAAGACTCCTATAACAGATGAATTAGTTCCCCCACTGAGTAGAAGGAGAGAAGTATTAAGTCCATAGAGAAAAATAACATAATTGCACTATTGATACCTCAAAAAGCAATAGTGTTATGAGCTTTCTTGGTTGAAGCAATGTAGGTGCATTAGACTTTGCTATGGGCAAAGACAAAATTTTGACCAGTGGTGTAGTTAAAATTTCAAAATAGCAATGGCTTGAAATGGATGTTCTCTCTTTATTATGTATATTCTGCATGAGACAGCAAGCAAAAGGGATTGTAGCTAGAGGGTAGGCAGAAGTAATTGTTACAGAACTTTGTATAGAAGAGCATTCTTCTATTTAGAGTGCTTTAAAAGTTTGATAGGCTATCTCATTTAGATATCTGTCACTGGGATGTTCAAATCACATTTGAACATTACAGCATGGAAGGAGCATCTTCTAACTTTAAGACCGCGATTGTTCGACAGTATCTTGGAGCTCAATGGTCTTTGCAAATAAATGAGTTATTAATGATGACTTGATTCAGAACACATACATTGTTTTAAACTAAAATTGTGATTTTATTTCCTTCATAGTGTCTGGTGTAGTGAGTGAACTGAATTACTCTCTTGAATAGAACAACTCATTCTGATTATGGCACCAAATGAGCAGGAACGGTCAAAGTTCGCAACCCATAATAAACACTAGGGAATCTCACCTATATTTTCCTTAGCAAAGTCAACCTCATGTCCACATCAAAAAGTCAGGTCTATTATTAATCAACTACACAGAAAATAAAAATTTTCGACATGTTTAAAAGAGATTGGTCTTGAAGTGGTCCCTAAAATGTGTCTACTCAAAGTACGGCGGGCAAATCGTGGTTGAAAGAGACAAGCTGAGAGGCATCTTCATTTCTAAGTTCTTTAAACTCTGTCCTTATATGAAGTTAAGATCATCAGGATGCTACATTCCAGGACTGCTTTCTTAACCTTCCATGAAACTATTTTAATGTCAAATTTTAACTTTATGCTGTGGATTTTTATTAATTTTTGATATAAGGAAGGGCTATTTTAAGAATATTTCAGTGGCATCTAGAAAAAACTATTATTTTTAATTTTTCTTACTCTGTTGCTTACTGTTTCTTGTATAAAGAAAATGGAACAAACAGTTGTCCAGGAATTTTTACCACAAAAATGATTTCACAAGCAAAGTTGTAGATCTTTTTTATAAAAATTATAGAATATTATGTTTAATTTTGCCTTGGCCACAGGAAGCTGGGAGCTAAAATGATGTTTAATTGTAGTAATTGTCTCATCCTGGGTAGGGATAAAATTATTCTTTCTTCCCTAAATTCTTTTAAACCTCAATTTTAGGTGTAAGTATTAAAATCACATAAGATTCCTTTTAGTAACAGATAAAATTTAAATTAATAAAAGTGAAGGAATAAAGAACACAGCTTCTGGACCACGTACACTATCAAATCAGTTAATATAATAAGAAATTCAAGGGAGACCTTAATATTGGATATACGTGTTTCTGTGTGTGACCTAACCCCATCTTCCTTTGCTTTGGCAAATGTGCTTCAGTAAGTTACCAGCAATAAACTTCAAAAGGAAAGTAACTTGGAAGAAAAATCTCTAATAACCCTAGAGTTATTATTGATAAGGGACCAATGTATTTAGCTACCATCCAGACAAAAAAAAATCTATTGACAAAATGAAAACTTTAATAGGTATTCTATGGTGCAGTATTAAGAAGGCTGAAGTTGCCTACTAAAGTAAATACCTACTTTATTATAGTTTAAGGTTTGACTTCATATCTTATACTTTATTACATATAATTAGGGTAGCTAAGTGTTTAGTCTTTGCATATTTGGCACTTTAAGCTTTGAGCCCTCTGCCTAAGAGTGAGGAATGGGGAACTGCTTTTGGACAGTCACCAAAGCCTCTTACTGGCCTTGAGGCATAACCATCCCAGATGGATAAACAAAACAAAACAAAAAGCCTACACAACTTTCAATGATAGTAGTGACTTTATACAAAACATATACATTTTCGTCCATTCTTACAGTGAATTCAATCAGTTTTGATACTTTGGTCATTATTGCACCCTGGATGTCTAACACACATCTTGGATTCTGAATAAGTGTCGTAATAGGTGAGTCGACTGAAGTGCTGATGAAAAGCTAGACAACAGTTTACTGCAGTGGAAACAGATGAAGATGGAGCAATGATTTAGGACGCGTAGGGAGGGAGTTTGGTCATGGTGTGAAGAGGTGGGAAGATGTTCCAATGAGGCCTACACTCATTCTTGTGGAAAGCTGTTAGTTATCTAATTTTCATGGGCCATAGGAATGGAACATAAAAAATTACAACTTCTTTCTTCCCCATTTATCAAGAAAACTATGCAATGATATATTTCATTAGGGTGGGCACAAGTTAGAAAACATTAGTATATTGTCTATAGTTTTAAGAAGATATCATCCACTAAAATGTGTACCTAATTACCTTCATTTGTGAAGCTAGGGGATCTGTCCCAACTTCTTTCTCTTCCTCCACCAATTTACAAATGAGGATACCAAGTCTTTTTGAAAAAGCAGATAATTATTCTGTTGGTAGTAATCTGCAATCTCATTATCCTTTGAGTTTATAACCTAGACCAGGAGACTTACCCACAGCTACATTCCTTACTGAAGGATTCTTATTCTTATCCTTATCCATTGTGCAGTCCAAAATGCTGTTTTTCAGAGCAACTTCATGGGTCTAGTTCAGCCAAGGGCATAAAATGAGGAAACCCGGATTGCTGGGCCACTTCGCCTCTGTACTGAGCATGCAGTGTTGGGCAAGCCACTTATTATCTCTGAGTCTTTCTTCATTTAGAGAGAGCAAAAGGGTTAGAAGTTCAAATGAGTTAATGTATGTGCATGCACATTGAGAATTGAAAGGATCTATTAAAGAAAAATATGTAGTTACTGAGGTGTGCAAACAATGCACTTGCTCACCTTGGAGAGTCTAAGGAGGATGCAGAGAAGAGATCTTGTCCACTCAAGGGCTATGAGGGTGCAGTGTTGCTCCTTTCTTGGGTAAAGAGGTAGAATATGTTTGAGTTTGATGAGCCATTGTTTGAATTACTCAACAGCCTGTGAGAAGACAATTGTGTTATTGCTTCTTCCTTAGTCCTACGTCTGTGATTAAAATTTTGTTGCTGCTGACAAACTAGTATTGATCATCTGATTATTTTCTGCATCCATTGTGGGCTGACTATCACATTGGGACAAAAGTAAATTAAGAGGGAGATAGATTAATGTTTCTCAAAGGGAAAAGATGGCAGCAGCCTGTGAGAATGTTACTGGGATAGGTCTGGGCTGCCTGCCAATGGAGGCCAATATTGGGGAGAAGGAGTTGGTAGAAATGAATTAGGTTTATTCAAGATTTGGCAATCTTGAAAAGATAGAGAAGCTACTTCCTTAAATTAAATCCATTTTGGGAGGCTCAGGGCTGGAATCTAAAGATTTAGTAGTTTGCATCTAACCATTTAGGTGGTGCTTTTCTTTAGAATTTAGAACACAGGGCAAAGGGGAGAGGATGTAACCCTTGCAAAAGGACTAAGTAAGGGCAAAGGGAGGGGGAGGCAGAAAGAGGGGGAACTCCAAAGGAGAGCCCTGTTACAACTGAGCGGCCAGGAGTCATAGGCTACCATTTCTATTTTTCAGAGATTTTTATAGTTTATAAATACTTCTGAAAAGAAGCGAGTCTCGCAGAATGACAGTGGAGTTGTGATCACACCCACCACATTGTTATTCCATACCCCCTCCCTCCACTGAGGAGAAATTGCACCTTCCCACATTACTGTTTTCTGTGCACTTACTTTGCAACTTAAATAATGAATGAATACATGCTTGCATGATTTAAGATGACAATTATTCTTTGAGTGCAAATCTCAAGAATTAAGGGTGATAATTATCCATAAGAAGAGGTTTAGCAGAACATACCAGGAGAATGATGTTCTTTTCATGCCATTTTCTGTCTTGCTGCTCTGTGTGTATTTTGTATTTTTTTTCCAGATTTTTAACTTCTTTATGTAGAGGGTAACCTTTGAGAGCCACCAAAAGTCACAGGACCTCCAAATATCCATGATTCAGGAGAGTTTTGTTCTATGTGTATATGGGAGAGAAACAGATTAGGGGATTCAGTCTTAAGACAATTTCTAAGAAATAATAATAATTAAAAAATCCCTCAAACTAAAAAGAGCCCAGTCACTGACCTAACTCAATTTTGTCCCTCTCTGGCTTCATTTTGACTCCTTCACTTCTTTTCCTCCTGTCTGAATTATTGTGAGTCATTTATTTCTTTAGTTACCTGGAATTCCAAGAATAAACAGGTCTGATTGCAAAATATATTTATGACTTGGGAGCAGAACAACCTCCAGGCAACAGCAAGCCTTGCAGACAGATCCCCTGAGATGAGATAGCCCCTCTAGGAGAAGGCAATGACCCTAAGCAAGGAACCAGGGCTTTCCTCCAAGCAGAAGCAATCATCTCTAGATGAGAATCCCATCAGCCCCTCAAGCAATGATGGCTTTCCTGCAACTTCCTAGCACCACTTCTGAGATAATGGTCAACCAGACCATGGCATGACCAAGATTACCTGCTTGACCAACTATGTAAACTCCCCAGCTGTCCAACCCCCTGGACTCCTGCCTTTGTTCTCCTTTCTGTAAAACTTCAAAGTTCTTGTCAGGCCTTAAAAGACAGGTCTTAGTTCACTAGACCTTTCCTGTTCTTCCCAGAGTGGCTACACTGATTAAGTCTCCTTCATTGCCGGCTCCACTGCTTTCTGATTGGCCTAGTGGAACAGTGGCCAAATCTAGTCTGTTGGGATCCCCAGAGCTGGGTCTTTGCCCTAAAACTTTAGTAATATAATTATTGAATAAGAGTTAGTTTCAAGATTATGCCTTATTTTGATGATTTAAAAATTAAATTATGTGTTTTTATTGCACAAAGGATATATTTTATTTTATTTCAACTTAGTTTATTCAACAAGTACTTGTTGAATTCTATCATGTGCTAGGCTCTGTTCCTCTGCTCTTTGCAGCAGCCTTCTTACGTTCACAAATCTTTACATCAGGCAAGCGACTGTACACTCCTATAAGCTTATCAATCCGCTTGACATTCACCAGGGTCAGCACCAGAGCCAGTATTCCATGCTTTCTTATGGAGATTCATTGCAACAAGGTGGAGTCTCCTCCCAAGTAGGGGGAGCTGAGAAGTTTTTCGTGAAAAACATGGGGAAGTGGACTCTTTGTTGGAAGGGAATCTGCTGGGTGTCCTCACATTGCTTTTCTCCAAACAATGCAGACACAATATTCTTTAAAGTGATTTCACCTTATCACCCAATCTCCCCTTTCAGTTTTCATTGTATCTCTCTTATCATCTCCCTTACACACTCTCTCCCCTGCTTTCTCTTCCTCTTTCTCCCTCTCACCATCTGCTCCCTCTCTCCCTCCTTTATTCAACATAATATATTTCCTTTAATCAATATAGAGTATCCTGAAAACTAAGGTGAAACCAAACTCTGGCTTTGCGCCCAGACATCACTTTCTGAAGTGACAGGCTCTGGTAATAGGGGAGGGTTTGCAATTATACAGATCATTGCTTCGACCTGGTGCAAAGTCAACCAGCCCACAACGCAAGAACAGAAAGGTTTAATTTCTGTAGCTTCTAGAGGTCTCATAGTGGAGGCTCAGAAGACACTGACCTGCCTACTGTGCTGGCCAATCGTTTTGCTCATCTTCAATTGAAGCCCTGTGATAAACAGCTCAGCTCATTTGCTGTTCCCCTTGTGAACTTCTGTCTTGTAAAGTAAAAGTTAATGTCCTTATTACATGTGTTCCTTTTCCCCACAATCTATGTAAAAATGATTTGCGCAAACGACAAAAAGGAGCCTCCTAATGGTGCAAGGCTTTATATTCTAAATAGCGGATTAGCAGTACCTTCTGCAACTCAGCATCAGCTTTCAAGCTTTAGGAAAGGCAATTTTTAATCTTTTAATACAAAAGTTCTCCTTTAGGTTAGCTTAGCATGTGATCTACATGGAATACTCTGGGGAAGTTGCTTTTTTCAAGATATATTGAGGCCTTCTAATCACTTTCAAAGTAAAATGAGGGCAGGAACTCAAATTATATGAGTGTGTTTGTTACCCAGATAAGAAGAATGCATGGGCTGTAATGGAATCTCTTATTACTATTCACTTTGACTTTCTCAATTCAGCTTTTCTTGATATCTCTCTCTCTCTCTCTCTCTCTCTCTCTCTCTCTCTCTCACACACACACACACACACACACACACACACACACACTCACAGCTCTGGCAAATTAGAAATTTAAATGGAATGTGAGATCAGGGAAGGGAAGCTCTCCTGTGAGATTCTACACATTTTCAGACTCAGCAGTTATGGGGTTGGAGAAGGAGATGCATGAATTTTGGGAGAAGGGAATAGAAACACCCTTCAAGCCACAAAGGGGCAGACAGGTTTTGGCACAATACAAAGTCTTAAAAAGTCAAAATGGGAGACATTATCAGTTGCAGGACTTGTAGATTATTTATGACCTAGTTGCTTTCATTTCATTTCTTGTTTCTTCAGTTGCTAAAGCATTTTTTTAAAAGAAATATGCTTAATGCATTTGGCTTCATTTTTCTGTGTGGTCCTCTTTTTTACATGTCCCGAGAGCATAGGTAGTTGCACTTGACCTTGCAGTTGTGCCATGCTGGGTTTCTTTTCAAGGAGCAGGCTTTTATTGTGTACATGACTTTAGAATCTGTATTATAGCTTATCTGAGCCCTTTCACATACTGTACTTCTCCATCAACCTCACTTCTTGCTCATGCCCAAGACAAACAGCAACAAGTCATTTAAAAAGTGACGTGGGTGCACTAAGGTTTTAGATTTTAGCATACCATACCCTTTCTACCCTGTATCTCTGTTCTTTAATTTTAATTTCTTGTTGCTTTGCTCATGAGGTAACTCATTCTGTGGAGCAGGTGAGAAGTTAGATTTTTAACTTCAGTAATTGTATTTAGGGCCCTTCCTAAGTCTAGAATGACTAATAATTCCATTTGGAGGTTCCACATGGACATGGATTTTTGGGTGACACTACTCTATATATCATATACACTAGAATCATGGAATGGAAATCTGGAATGAAGGCACGTAGGGCTCATCAAGTCTAGTGCCTTTATTGCACAGATGAAATAACCAAACATGAGCTTCCCAGATTTACACAGGTAATAAATTACAGAGGTTTTGCTTTTGCTTTTGTTTTTTAACCTTAATGCTAGATACACCAGGCTATGTTGTGAAAGGAGTAACTTTTAGAGAAAAAGAGAGTGTACCACTTTTAAAAATGGGCCGGGTGTGGTGGCGCACGCCTGTAATCCCAGCACTTGGGAGGCTGAGGCAGGAGGATCACGAGTTCAAAGCCAGCCTCAGCAATGGCGAGGCAGTTAGCAACTCAGTGAGACCCTGTCTCTAATAAAAAAAAAAAAAAAGGGCTGGGGATGTGGCCCAGTGGTCGAGTGCCCCTGGGTTCAATCCCTGGTACCAAAAAAAAAAAAAAAAAAAAAAGAAAGAAAAGAAAAAATTGGTTATGAATTCTTTGACAATCCTCCCTCTGACAGCTGAGGTCTATACCCCCTTCCCTGTGGGTGGAAGGACTTTCAGTTGCTCTGACCATAAAGTGTAAGCATATCTGCTTCGGTCATTTAAACACTTTACTTTGGAGCTTTCAAATACCATATGAGAAGTCTGACTATTATGTTGCCACCATGGTGTAAGGAAGTCAGGTTACTAGGATAGATCCCACGCCAGTGCTCAGGTTGGCCCTCTAGGCACCAGACGTGTGAAGGAAGGTGCCTCCAGAAGATTCCATCCTCAACCATCCTCAAAGACCCCCAGTCTTTGAGTCTTTTCAGATGAGGTGCTAGACATCATGAAACAGAGAGTAACCATCCCTGCTCCAGTCTACTATTGCAATCATTAAGCATATAATAAAAATAGTTGTAATTTTAACCCATCAATATCAAGAGTAACTGGAATAAAGTGCCTATGTGATAGTTAGATGTCAAGTACACACTCTTCTTCCAGTCATAAAAGCAAGCAACAAGAGTTAGGCCAATTTAATTTCAACAATGCTAGGATATACACAGGTGTGTACTGATGAATTTGACCTTGTTGAGAAAAGGTGTTTACTATACTTACCATGGGAGAGACCAGAGGTCTCTTCACTGCCAGCTGGAAATTTAGCTGGGGCTCTTTCATGGTCCTGGGAATGTTCACATTTTTGTAGTTTATCCAAGCACCCAACCGAGGAAAGTGCATACTTAAAGGGTTGAATTCCCTCTTCTAGAGCAATTGAACCTAAATACTTTTAAAACTCTTCTCTATGAGTTTTCAGTGCTGAAAATAAATACATATGGAGTCTATGTGCCACAATCATCCCGAATTCTTAGATAGGGATGAAAATAAAACCACAGGTCATTGACTTACAGGAACAAAAATCAATCATTTCTAACTATCTTAAACAAAAGATGGGTTTCCCTACATTAATCTTTTCAAGCAAGATATTAATTATATATTAATTTCCCTGTGGGCCAGGCACTTATATAGGTCCTAGGGATGTGGACAATTTGTATAACATGCATGTGTGACAAACACAGTCTTCCTTCATTATGCATCCTACATTAGGGGGGTGGGATACAATGGCTGTATTCATAGGTATAAATTATACTTGGGTAGTGTAAATTGCCTTGATGACAATCAAATAGGATAGTGTGGAAGACAATGTGCATATATAGGGGTTCTTTAAAAAGAGTGTTCAGGATTCCTCTATCAGGCCGTGACATTGAAGCTGAATACAGAATGCTACGTGGAGATGTGGTGGAAGAGAATGAGCTGGAGCATCAGCTAGAAAGGCTTGGAGTTTGAAAGAAGCAGACTTATTTGAAAGTCAAGTGTATATCAGATCTCTCATTTCAACTGGGACTTGTTGAGCTCAAATTTGGAACTCGTCCTGGTTAGGAATCACTGCTGATTCTAATGCTTCCTGGTGGTCAGTACTCTGATAGACTAGATTTCCCAATTATATTACAGGCAATTGAATTCTGAGGAGGTGAAATGCCAGTGTTGGGATTGTGCCTAGGTGTTCAAGTGCTTCCAGGATCTATTTTAAACAAAGTTAGAAATTAAGTCCTAATATTATGCTCTACAAAAAGGATGACATTTATAATGCATATGGGAAAACCAAGTAACCTACCACCAATCACCCTCTATTGAGAAAACAGAACAAATAAAAAATAAAGAGATCATTGAACAAATGAATATATGCTTACTATAACTGCATAGGCTCTAAAGTGGATTTAGACAAATGTGATCAAACATATTTGCTGTATATTTTGTGTATAATTTGAGTCTTTGCACTCATTGTAGATCTGATTTTCAAGTTCAGCTGTTTCAGTCATCACCCACATTTCTTATTTCTTGAGTTTTTAGTGCCTCCTTTTATTGTTAGATTATATTTCTTAGAATATTATCTATGGGATTCCTGAAAGTTTGTGCTTAAATTTGCTCCCCAAGGAGCAAGCATGTTTTCTCCTACAAACTGGGGGCTATTTAAAACTATGGGGCAGTGATCTTGTACTGCAAAGGGCCAGATGGCAAATATTTTAGGTCATGCAATCTCTGCTGCAACTACTCGACCCTGTCATTGCAGTGTGACAGGATCCAGACACAGTATGCACACATGAGCAGATTATGTTCCCACAAATCTTGTTTTGTCACCAAAATTTGCATGAAATTTTTCTATGTTGCAAGTATTTCTTTTAAGTTTCTTTTCTTTCAACCATTTAAACATGTGAAGACCATTTGAGCACATGGGCAGCACAAAAGTAGACAGAAGATGGATTTGGCCTGTCGAGCACAGTTTGCCACTCCTACTTTAAACTAAGTTTTTTAGTGTGTGTTTTTTTGAGGTCTTAACAATTATTGAGAATTCCAGCCTCAAATTTGTGTGAAGGCAGTTGTAGTTAGGGTTTGAGAGAGATCATTTTTCTTTTTTCCCCTTGACACGGAGCCGAGGCTGAGACAGATAAATGTCCCACCACTTCCCTCTGTGAGGCAGTTCTCCCTACAGTTACCCACAAACTCTTCAGGTCCTGGTGCCTGAACTCCCTTCATGCCTAGGATTCACCATTCCTCCTGGTCTGATAAAGCCAAGTTATAGGCCGTCAGGTTTGGAAGAGAACAAATGGTGATTTTTCATTTCTGGATGATAAATTCTGATAGCCCATTTCTGGACTTGAGATTTTTTATTTTTAGTCTGATCTGTAAGAACATTTCTTTCTTTTCAGTTAATAAAGGCATTGCATTTAAGAAAAGTTTTCCACACATAACCCCCAAATTTTAGAGGTTCTGTATACTTAAAAATTCTGCCGAGGACAGAAAACTCTTTGGACTATATCCTATACCTTTTTCCACTGTTCCCCTCTGGTGTATATATTTCAGGCTACTTAAGGAGATTGGTTGTGTTCAGGAACAAAGTTTGGAGGAAAAGGAAAGTGAGAGAACGGTACATTCCATAAGGGAAGGATGGAGTTCTAAGGTACAGAGTGGAGAAAATGTAAGAAACTTTTAGGAAGAAAAGGTTCCTGGGAAGTTGCTGAAGAAAAGACAAAACAATGAATCCTGAAGGGACTAACGTTACTTTTGCAAGATGAAGCCTCCAGAAGTAAAGTGTCATATTACAATGAAACAAGATAGGTAATTTGGAATAAGGAAACAGAGTTACAAATAGCCTGCAAGTAAGAAAGAAGGTGGGAAATATAAGACCTGGCAAGATGAGTGTGCAGTGGAAACTGAGCTGTGTTTGTTCCAACACAGAAGAACATGAATACCTAAATAAAATAGGAACCATTGTGTTTGCACACAGGCTGGCAATACGGTGAAAGTTGTGACTTAGGGAAGATCAATCATGTAGCGCAAGGCCAGATGGTTTGGGTCATAAAGTAGTTGGTTACAAAGAACAACTAAGAGACAACTGAACTAATTGAGGTGTGAATGTTGAGGAAATTTGCAGTGGTGAGAATGAGAGGGACATTCTATGGAGTTCAGAAATATGGAAGCAGAATTTCAGCAAAACATGACAACCAAGCTATCTTCTAGTTATCTCCTCTTCAGGAGAAGTGAGAGAAGCCCAAGGTGGAAGAGGGCACACAGATTCTACACCTACAGCTTCTTTCAGTCCCAATCCATAAAACGAAAACTCCTACAAAGGGGGGAGTCAGGTAGATTCCAAGATACAGGGTCTCAGTGGTCCTATTTAAGCTCCATGCTATTGCGCCCCTGCCCCCCACTCCCAGAATTGACAGAGGTGGGAGTGGGGTTTTCTCAGAATGTTTCTGTCTTTGTGTCTCAGCACTGACAATGGCGATGCCAGTTTTCATTCTGTCTTTGTATCAGAGCAGGCTCCCTGGAGGTTTCCCACAATCAGGCAACCACTGGGTGTCCCTGACAGTCTTTGTCACAGCTGAACCAAGGGATGGTCTGTGAACTGTCTTCCCACCACCACGGTGATCAGTTTCTCAGAGGTGGCAGCACAGTCACTGTTACTCACAGCAATGCAGATCAAATGAGAAAAACTCATTTTGTATGAACCAGGGTTGAAAATTGAAAATGTTCCACCTTAACTGCTCTTCATGCTTGACACACTTCAGGAGCTATTCTTTCTGACAACATAATCAAGGTTAGTTGTGGGCTTAGTGTTTTGTTTGGCTTTCTCTATTATGAAGATGTTGTTGCATTTTCTAAATGAATGAACTCCAGAATAACCTTTTGGAAAGGCAATGTCAATTTTCAGAAGGGGGCAGAATGACCTTCCCACTTCATGCTGTATTGTACCTTTCTGCGCCCTAGGTGCCAGTTGCCTTTTCAGAGAACATAATTAACTTATGAAATAGATGCTTTAAGAGGTAGAGGTACAAACTGTGACCAACTGTGTAGTTAAGAAGAAAATAGGCAAGAAATTAGTGGGGGTAATATTTCACAACGCAGTACCATACTTCAATTTGCTTTTGCTGAGACATTTTTGAAGAACCACATTAAAGAAACAAGCATTTCTTTCTTTTTTTAAAAAAATTATTTATTTATTCTAATTTGTTATATATGACAGCAGAATGCAATTCAATTCATAGTACGCATATAGAGCACAATTTTTCAAGTCTCTGGTTGTACACAAAGTATAGTCACACCATTTGTGTCTTCATACATGTACTTAGGGTAATGATGTCCATCTCATTCCACCGTTTGTCCTACCCCCATCCTCCCTCCCTTCCCCTTCCTCACTTTCCCCTATCTAAAGTTCCTCCGTTCTTCCCATGCTCCCCTCACCCCCACCATCCCCATTATGAATAAGCATCCTCATATCAAAGAAAACATTTGGCCTTTGGTTTTTTGGGATTGGCTTACTTCACTTAGCATAATATTCTCCAACTCCATCCATTTACCTGAAAATGCCATGATTTTGTTCTCTTTTAATGATGAATAATATTCCATTGTGTATATATACCATTTCTTAAGCCACTTCTTCAGAGGAGTTTGGCACCCACTTTCAAACACTGGAGCAAGAAGGCCTAGTATTTTGGTGGCAGAGCTGTATAACTCAAGAGTGGTTCAATAGGACAAAAAAGAATGAGTCTTGGATTAGAAGTCAGTTTTATATCAGTCACCATTTATCAAGCTCTACTGGGTCAGACACTGGGCTAAGTACTTTTCATGTATTATCTCATTTGATCCCACTACATTTACAGGGAAGAGCACTATTCTTATAGCTGTTTTTTTTTTTTTTTTTTTTTTTTTTGGTATTGGGTATTGAACTCAGGGGCACTCAACCACTGAGACACATCCCCAACCCTAATTTGTATTTTATTTAGAGACAGCATCTCACTCAGTTGCTTAGCACTTTGCTTTTGCTGAAGTTGGCTTTGAACTGGTGATTCTCCTGCCTCAGCCTCCTGAGCCACTGGGATTACAAGTGAGCGCCACCATGATTGGCCTCATAGCTATTTTTACAGATGTAAAAGCTGAGGATCAGGAAGGTTAAGGAACTTGTCCATTGTTGAGAGCCCTCTGTGGGCTGTGTGTGGACTATATTGTGCATCACAGCCTAGTGAATAGGAGCATCTATTGTCTGGGAACTTCCAGTGGACACTTCCTCTGGTTGATTGCCCAGACACATTGTGAGCCCTATCCAAGCTCTGCCAAACATTACACATACCACTGGAGATGGGGTGACCTGCTGTAGCTGCACAGCCCCTCTGAGATGGGTGTGACCTGCCAAGATGCCAATCAACCTGCTGACTGCAAGACATCTGGAAGCAAGACTCCACTCTTGAAACCTTACCCCTTCCTTTGGTGTACCCCTTTAAATAAACCACATGAGCTCCTTTGTGGACTGGACCTATCAGGTTCCCAACTTTTTGAAACTATCTTTCCAACTTTGTCTTTTGTTCTTCACTAATTATTCTAGACTTTAATTTCATAGGAGGCTTATTCCTCCAAGCAGCCAAGAATTCCCTGGCAAGGTGCTGGCCATCCTGTGAGAGTCCATCCTTGATAGGCATTGGTCCTGGCATCTGACTAGCGTGTAGGACTCTAGAGCTGGAGTTCTTCATTGCTGCCTGCCCAAGAGAACTGAGTCTTGTAAGATTCAATCAACCACTTTGAACCTCAGTGGGTCTGTAAAATAAAGAAATTTGCTTTGAAGATTCATAAGATTACTTCATACTTCAAGATCCCATCCCATTCTATGTTCTGAAGAACAGAGTGTAAAGAGAAGAAACAATAGAAAAGATTAAGGAGAAGAGGTCAGCTGATAAAGGCCAGTTTTAGAGAATAGGTTAATTCCTTTGCAGGGCTGGATATACTTCAGCAGCAGCAACTAGGTAGGTAAGCCCTAGAAGAATCCTGAAAAGACCTGTGAAATATTAGATGTCAACATACCTTGAAAACAGAAAGGTAAATCTTAATTTTGAAGAAATAACTCCTGGGGGAGTGAAATACCTTACAGGATGAGGTTTCTTTTCCCTCCTTAATAATTGGATGCTCAGACAATAAAGCCCAAAGCTGTGCAAAAGTATAAGAGATTCCATTTTGAGAGATTTCCAGGTAATCTGCCTTAGTTCTGGGGTCTTCAGTTTCCTCAAATCCTTTCATCTCATTTTTGAAGTGGGTTATTAAACACTCCTGTCCATACTGAATCTGAGTTGAAAATGAACCAAAAAACTATTAAGGCTTGTAGAAAAGACAACTCAGAATTAAATTAAAGTCCATTCTAAACATTCATCGAGGTCTTGACATATGCGTGTTTAATCTTTATAGCACTTAAAATCACATCAGTCCTGATGAAGTGCTGTGGTGGGTATTCCATTTAAGTTATTTCCTTCTTCTTTCCCACCCTTCTACATCCCTTTTGATCACAGGCAATGTTAATATCCTTTGAACACAACAATAGATAAGGTCATATTAATAGCCAACTTGATCATAGGTATCTTCTCTACTTTCATCTTTTGAGAATGATATGAAGCTGGTTCTTCAATCTATAACATTTCCATTCAGATTTTATTATTTGCATGATTTAAAAAAAAAATCCCAAGCAACGAAGCTGTTCTAGTGAATCGATGGCTAATTGTATAAAGGTTAATTACAATTTAGCCAGTATGAAGGATTGTTTAGAAGGAGATGACCTGTGTGCTCTTGATAACTGCAGCTTAGGACCCAACCAGCTGCTGTGGTGCATAAAAAAATCTTAATTCATTAAGATCAAAGGATCTAGTCACTTGTTTGCAGTGCTCATTGCTGCAGCCAAAAAAGTATTTACAGCAATTAACAACTTTTTAAGGCCCTCTACTTGAATTGTTAACCTTCAAATAAGATATCTCTGGGGAAATCATTGATGATACAATCACTTGTCCCCAGATTCATCTGCCTGATCTTTATTGAACTTGATGTGCAAACATTTAAATGATAATTGAAACACTAATTAAATGCTGTGCCTGGGCACTGGAGTCAGGAATTCAGAGAGAAAGGCTGAGTTATTGTAAGGAGCCAAATGCCCATGGTGCTGCCAGTCTTCAGCCAAAGTGATTTGGATCGTGTTTGGTTGTCCTGATGTTTATTGATATGTGCAAAGCATTTCTAGTTGTGCTTTCAAATACAACATATAGGATACAACTGGTAACCCCAACCAATCAGCAAAAATATTTAGCATCCATTCCAATTATAAGGTATCAATAAATTTAATTTGGTGATGAGTGTTGATTCCGGAGTACAGAGGATAAATTGAAATCATATTTTTTTGATTAAGTCATTGTTTAGCCTTTTGTTTCTTTGTATCTAGTTTATATATTTTGTTAGCTGATTTGGAGAACTTTGGTTGTGTGCACTTGTTGACTACCTCCTCACTTGATGGTTTAAAGCAACGGTTCTCAATTCTGATTGCACATTAAAATAAATTAGGATATATAGATCTTAGCAGCTTTGAAGACAATTGTATCAGAATTTCCAACATTTTGAAGTAGTTCCGCAGGTGATTTTAATGAGCAGCCAGGCTAAGAACCAAATGGATATAAACTCCATTAGGGCAAGGACTATGTCTTTTTCATTTAACCTCATATTTCTAGAACCTAGAACAGGAATTGACACTTAATAGGCATTCCATAAATATTTTTGAATGACCTGTGCTTTGTAAGAATATGTGATAGATCCTAACTGGCTGCGATCTCCATGAGGCTTAGGGAGTCCACCAAGATAAATCAGAGAGGTAGGCAATATATTCCTCCCCTTATTCTATAGTTGCTTTCTAACACCAGAAAACCAACAATCCTGGCGCAAGCCCTGGGAACTTGAATGCCTTCCAAGCTGCAGTCTTTCTTCCAATCCCCACCAGATGTGCTCCCTGCCTGTGACTCCTGAGACTGGCTCCATTCTTCATTTTCTAATTGAGCTCCAATTTCCTACTGGCACTGGCACCCTGCCCTGATTCTAGCCCTATGTGGGACATGTTCCCCAGCTGCTGAAGTGCTGCTGGCAGACAGTCCTTAGTTATCAACCCCCTTCAGGGATTGCCTCAGCTGAAAAGAATCATCTCATCCAAGGTCACCGTCTTTTGGGGGCAGCCCTTAGCTAATGACTAATGTGGGGGTATAAAGGCTCACACTTTGCTCATTTTGGAATAACTCCAATGGGCTATCTCAATTGCAGAGCCCCTGTGGAATAAGTTGAAGTCTTGGTTAAGACAGTATCACACTCAACACCATTTCTTCCTTCTCCTTTCTCCACATGTGCTGGGAATAAGAACACTTCCTAGGGAGATTCTTCACTCTAGCCTCTATATCAGATTCTTCTCATTGAGCACACAAAGACAAGAGCATGCATGCATCACTGGACCAAGCTGTCCACAGTCACTCAGATTGAACCTGGGCTCCTCACACCCCTGTTCTAGACACCATGACGATAATAAGCAAGGCAGACATCATGCTTACAAAATGTTTGCCCTCACTAAGCTTACATTCTGGTGGGAGATAAAAGCAATAGACAAATAAATATATAATGCTGGGTGGTGATTAAAGCCATTGAGAAACAAACCAGGGAGAGAATAGAGAATGGTGGGGTGGTGGGTATACTGGAGCTGTCTCATGAAAACTGATAATTAAACCCAAAGAAAATTTGAAAGCCAGTTGTTAAACATAGACATCATTAAAAATGAAAGCACATAAACTTAAAATTAAAAAAAAAACTTATTAGGAACAAAATAATGAATATTCAAAATGTGTATTCTTTGTTTTACAACATATTGCTGCTATGTATGATTTTGTGGTTATTGACATTTATTACACCTGTTAGGTAGAAATACTGTGTGATGACAAGGGTGTGCTATGGCGCATATCTTCCCAATTCTACATTCAGTGACATCGATAAGTCTGAACTATACTTGTTTGATTGCAAGGACAAGTTGCCTATGGATACTAGAGTGTGGCAAAATAAATAAATAAATAAATAAATAAATAAATAAATAAATAAAGCATTCTGTGAGAATTAATTATCTATAAAGAATTCATTATGATGAATACTTCATGACATGGTCATTTGTAAATTTTGTGATAAGCCTCCTTTATGTCAGTAAAATTTATAACCAACATATGTATGTTTACACACATGTAATTCCCCCTTAGAGATTCAGTTATAAACATTTACCAGCACATCACTGGGGAAGGGGCATTTGTTTTAGGGTTGATGTTAGGGGAAAAAGGTATAATGTTTGAGCTGATACTGACTGAAACTAGGGAACCTGTGCTTATTGCTTTGAGACAAAATATGCTGTCCCAAATACTATGTGTTCTCATTTTTATTTTCAGATGATGCTCTTGAGACAATTTTGTTAGCGCTTCACCCACATGGATGATTTGTCTCCCTCAACCTTTATTGATTTATTTTAGGATTTTCAGAACTTCTATTGGGTCAAAACTCAAGGTCTTAGCTTTCCCAGTGAGGATAAACTTGGTTCATTATTATTTACATTCTGATAGCACTTTTTGTTTGTAATTACCTTGCTATAAATATGTTTAGCCATTCTTAGTTGTTGATATGGGAATTATGGTGTTTCTGTAAATAATTAATCTCTTAATTATCAATTTTATCTCTTTGGGGAATTTTAAAATATAGAAATAATTTTTGTCAGCCATAGCTACAACATTCTCTACTGTCAAAGTGCAGGTATTATAATAAGTAAAAAAAAAGGCATGGAATTGGTTTTCCTGCACTACTTGTTGTCTTTATGACCATGAATAAATCCCAAAGCCTTTGCTTCCTAATCTGCACAACAGAAATTTAACTTGTCAAATCTATTGATTGTTAAGACAAATAAGACAAGTTCCATGCTCTCAAGGAATTAACAATTTAGCCTTAAAGCTATTCATAATGTAGTGAATGAACTTGGATAATAGCTATAATGTGAATATAAAATAGTGTGAAAATCAAATGTGGTAATAAAAAGCCATATATTTTCTGAAAACAGCAAGTACCGTAAAAGATACAGCTGTTCATATAGCTCCTTGGTTCTGAGTGCTAGGTGCTTTCTGGCACTTGATAAACACCTACTTAAGGAAGAATTGAGTAGTGTGATAACTGGTTATTTGGCTGAAGACTATCACATCTTTATGTACGGTCCAGCTCTGCTACTGAATGGTTATGTATAAGCTTTGTAATCGATACATGGCCATATTGATTTGAAATTAATATGTGGTTGAACAATTTAGCTTAATTACAAGATGTTCAAATATACAAAATATTCCTTTACTAGAACCAAATCATACTATTTTATTATTCTGTGACTGTTCTGTTTTAATCGTAGGATCTGTGCTTACTGCATATTGGTCTTTTCCAAAATCTCAGAGTAACAGTAATTATCCAACCATGTCATGTTGCAGATGAAGTACCATGCAGCAAAGTGATCATAGTTTGAGGAAAATACAAGAAATTCTTACATTGATTATGGGAAAATAATTTTATATAATTGATATTTAAAAATAAAAGAATTATTTTCCATCATCCAGACTAGATAAGTTCATTATACAAATTTAGGAAATATTGAAAAATCACAATACAATCACCTAGTATTCTACCATCCAAAGGCTATTACTTTTAGCATTTTGGGTATCTATTTCTCCAATCTTTATGGATTTTTTGATGAAATTGTGATAATATTTGTATAATTTTGCATTTTTCTGTTTTCATTTAATATTATAGCAGAAGAATTTTCTAACGTATTGCAATTTTTTCAAATGACCATATATGACAGCATGTATTTCATCATGGATATCAATGTGTCATATTTTGTGACTGATATCTGAACCATAGTACCAAAACTTATATAAAGGAATGGATGTTGACTGTTTTTAAACCAGGAAAGATAGTATTTTTACTCCAATGACATTGTCCTTCCTTAGATTATTTTTGAAATGACATTTTTAAAAACATCCTCAAAATCACTTGGAAAATTAATGACATTATCTATGTACATTTTTAAATAAAAATACAATTTTACCTGTTTTGTTTCTCAACTAGCTCAGTGACTCTTGACTCCTTCCAATAATGAAATTAACCTTAAAGAAAAAAGCATCTTCTGACCTTCTGAACACCAACCACATTCACAAGAATGCTGCATAGGTTTTTATTGTCTTCCTCTTATTTTAATTTTAATTATCTCCTTGTTTTTCTAAGAAAGTCTTGCAGAAAATGAACTTAATTCTTAACTTATATACAGTGAAATTCAGTGATGTTGTCATTTTTTAATAGCAACTTCCAAAGAGAATTTGAATGTTTTGTGAAATGGCTGTATGTTAGGTAAACTATATTTTCTTACAGAATGTCTCCTTGAGGATGAAAAGAAAACTGATTTGTTTGAGCCAGTGTCATTGTGTCTGCTCTGCATCTGTTATTTCATGTGGCAGTCTTCCCCTGCTCTCTGAAAGCCCTGATAGCTGGCCATGCCCTGTGGGTTTACCAGCCTCTCTGGCTGCTCTGCCCCTCTGCTGTGTCCTTGAGTGTCAAGGTTCCATATTGGAGCACTGTTGTTATAGCACTTCTCCACAATAGATCTCTGCCCTGATGTTAGAGGCAGAAGAGAATCAGTTCTTGGTAAGGAAAATAAAACAGAAAGAAAACATTGTATTAGGCCTCTCTATTCAAGGAAACTTGTGCCATTTGGAGTGTCATTTATTTATTTGTACTGATTGGTAAGTACAAAGTCCTGTGCTGGGCATCCAATTTCTGCCTCTGTGGGAGAGAACTCTGGGGTGATCTTGAATAAGCTGAATAACAGTTTTCATGGAACAGTATTAAGAGCAGTGGCTTAGTAATCAGGGACCCTGAATGCTAACATTGTCTCCACTTCTAACTCAGACAATTCCCTTTTTGTCTCAGTTTCTCCTTTCCCAAAATAGTGGAAATGGGAGTAAGAGGGTTTTTTTTAGGCAGCGATTTCCAGTTTACTGTTCAGCTCTATGGCTCCTTGGCTCTGTAAATATAATCAGGGACACAGAGGGCAGAATAGGATGATTTTAGCCTTGGTGAGGTTTGATTTATGGAGCAACAAAGACTCGGGAGTGCTTTAAAAGGCACAAGCATAAAAAATGCGTTCCAGTTGTATGAACATGATAAAGACTCTTCTAAAAAAACTGCCATATTCTTGATTTGGCACCTCTGCATTATCATCTAGAATATTAACTATGTTGAAGTATTCTTCTTTCCCATGATAGAGAGTTTGATGAAATAGGAATTGCCTCTACCTAGCTCACCAAGTCAACGTGGGAGGCTTAGTCTGGGATGGGGTGAGTGGTAACAGGAGGGGCTTGTGATCTCTCTACAGGGTTCTGGAAGGTCTTTTATGTTTTGCCTCATAATGCTTCAAATGCTGACAGAGATGAGGTTAGAATGATTGGGAGGAGACAGTGAAAGAGGGACATTTTAGTAATTTTATGGAATAAATGAGAGGTCAAAGGCTCAGGGTGTTTAAGAAGCATTTAATGAGAATAAAGAATTTTGACAACTCTGGTTCCATCTCCAGTTTCCTGGAGATCTAAGGATGTAGGGAGTATATGAGGCAGGTATGAGGCATGGCTTTGAATGTGGACAGTAGAGACCTTGATTGCATTACATAGTTTAACAAGATGCTGAGATGGGGCATAAAAGCAGGAAAGAGCCTTCTAGAATATGGGTATAACAGGAATAATGATGGAAGGCAATCCCTTATATTTTTCTGCTGGGTACAAGAACTAATTCCCTCAGATAGCAGAAATTTTTGTTTCCTAGCAGCTTTGAAAAGGAGGATTGACTAGCTTCTGTATAGGAGGTTTCTTATGTGCTGTCAGAGTAGCAGAGGGTCAGGTTAACTGCCCACTTCCATCCCTGGAGCAATGACAGACCATCACTGTGTAATTCCATCAGCAGTGGGGTGGATACAACTGCCCAGCAGCCTGTAATGGTTCCAGGCAGGGCATGGCAGCCTGCAGAGTTTGCATCAAGGACTGAAACCACATTTTTCAATTTGACTTTTAGGAAGGTGGTAATAGAAGGGGGTGGATGAAGGGACATTGAAGGATTAGAAGCTGCATTCTCTTTTCACCCTCTTCTATTAAACATTTCAAATAGGGCAGATTTCCCTTCCTGTCTGTGTACAACTTAGAGATTCAGTTTCTGTGTGCTCATGATGAAAGCTGCAGGGTTTTTGCATTAATAAGCCCCTTTAAAAATGTCAGCAGAGAAGTGCTAAAGACCTTTTCACCAGCCACTTTTCAATCTTGTTATTTTAATACTTGCCTCTACCCTAGGCTTCACAGAAATGTAAAAGGTAATGAAGTGTTTCACATGCCGTTTTCTGTCTTTTTATTCTAATTTAAATCTATCATTTAGTGCATGCTATAAAAATGATATTTACTTGAATTGGAGCCCTATTCCATTTCTGTGTGAAACAGAAATGTTTATGTGGACTTCTACTTTAGACATATAGGTCTGTTATAGATGTCTCTTCTACTTATTTATTTATTTTGGTACCAGGGATTGAACTCAGGGGCACTTGACCACTAGGCCACATTCCCAGCCACTTTTTGTATTTTATTAGAGACAGGGTCTCACTGAGTTGCTAAGTGCCTCGCCATTGCTGAGGCTGGCTTTGAACTCGTGATCCTCCTGTCTCAGCCTTCCAAGTACTGGGATTATAGGCGTGTGCCACCGCACCCAGTTAGATGTCTCTTTTAGACATATGTTTTCATTGGACATAACCAGACAGGTGGGAGGAGAAATATATTGAAAATGTTTAGATCTCAGGGTTAGCTGGAAATCTGTGGGATTTTTGTAAAGTAGCTATGGGGTCTAGTTGGAGCTGTTATCACCTAGTAAAATAGGAAGCAGCATTATGTCCCCAAGCTCCTGTCACATACTCCTCAGTTTCAGACTTGAAGCTCTAACCTTTCTCTCCCTGGCTTTACATTTTTTAAGTATAACAATTTTATGGTTTCTGCAAACCATTTCTAAGAACTCACAAAATTCCTAGAAAAAGATAAAAAGATGGGTGAAAAGTAATATTTATTTCCACACTATGTTCTGGGTGAGTTGAGAAGTATTTTGTTAGTGTTTAAAAAGATATCTAAGTGATAATTCTAATTTATCAAGCCTATGCCACTTGCCTAACGATACTACAAGCAAAGGAGACTCAGTCCCTTTACTCAAACAGATCTCCATCCAGTGAGACAGAGAGATGTGCACATAGATAGATAAAGTACCTGTACAACTTGGCAAAGGAAAGTATGAAACTAAGAAATCTGAACCGTCAATTGCCAGAAGAGGAAGCAATGGATTCTACCTAGACTTATTGGGAAAAGAAGAGAGAGAGTAGGCACTCATTTGAAAGACCAACAAAGGGCAAGGCACTCAAGATGAAGGAAAGAATGTATGTGTGGAAATTATTAGAAGAAGCCCAGTGTTGGCCACGCATGGTGGTGCATGCCTTTAATCCCAGCAGCTCAGAAGGCTGAAGAAGGAGGATTGCAAGTTTAAGACCAGCCTCAGCAAATTAGCAAGGCCTTCAGCAATTTAGTGCGACCATGTCTCAAATAAAAAAACACAAAGTGTGCTGGGGGGTGGTAAGTCAGTGGTAAAGCACCCCTGGGTTCAATCATCAGTACCAAAAAAAAAAAAAAAAAAAAAAAAAAAAAAAAAGTAAAAGCATGCCTCCAGGGAGCTCCAAGTAACTGGGCATAGCTGGAGCATAACATGCAGGGTTGGGGCCTTGCCATTGCTGAGGTAAGACAGGTAAGACATAGCAAGGGCTCCAGCTGCTGTGAAAATCATGTGGGCTTACCTGCTTGCTGCGTGAGTTAGTGTAGGATCTAAACCAAGGAAGTACTATGAGAATATGTATGTTTTAAAGGAGCTCATTCTGCTGCCAGTGTAGCTAGATGACAGGTAAGGGAGGGCATGGAGGTGTTCACACAACCTTGGTGAAAGTGGTGGTGGACTGAATTAGAGTAATAATGATGGAACGGAGAAGAGAGGCTGAATTCAGGAATATTTCTGCAGTAGGATTAATAGTATTTGGTGACCTTCTTAGGTAGATAATAGCTACTTTAAAAAATAGTGAAAATGGGGGAAATTTGTTGTCAATACTCTGGAATCCAGTTTCTATAGAACATTTAGTCAGTCTGCTTAGACCCTTAACTCACAGGTGACTTTGGTGATTACTGACCATGGCTTGAAATATTACTTCTGAATTATGAGGTTTCACTTCTGCTTCTATATCTACTTTCATCATATATTTGGTATTACTCATATTTGTATAAATTATTGTATATGTATTATTTATAATTTATGTTTAATTATTGTCAAAAAAATTCATTATTTTTACATGGTGGAATTATTAGAAAAAATAGTAAATAAAATTAGTAAATAATTCATTGAATCATCCATAGATAATATCTGAAATAACCACTTAGAAATATCTAATAATACTTTTAACTTAGAAGCTTGTTAGAAATAATGTTAAAATAAAAAAGTTATAAATTTTCCATAATTTTCTAAAGATTAGAATAGACTTTATTAATAAAAACCCAAAAAAATGAGTTATTCATTAAAAATATCAATTGTTTCATTAATTTTAAAATTCTACCCTCACTTTTTTCAAAATTATAATCCGAGGTATTTTTACATTCTATTTCAAAACTATTTACTGTATGAATACATGATGGAGAAAAATTACTGGAATCTTCTGATGTTTTGAAGGTTGGCTTCAGAACTAAATTGAATACATACTAAAAAAAAAGATATGTACAGTTTGCCATATATATATATATATATATATATACATACATATATATATATATATATGTGGATTGCTCTCACCTGCAGTTTCTATTTTTTCTGCAAAAATATTTAGAAAAAAATTTGTGTCTGTACTGAAGAAATACACACCTTTTTAACTTGTCATTATTTCCTAACAATCCAGTGTAACAGCTGTTTACATAAAATTCACATTGTATTTGGTATTATGAGTAATGGAGAAATGATTTAAAGTGCATGAGCATCTGCAGATTCTGGTAACTGCAGGGGTCCTAGAAATAATCCTCCTCAGATATCAAGGGACACCTGTTTTATTTAAATATGTTCCTAAGCAAAGGAAAAAGACTGAGCAAATATTCCCCCAAATACTGTCAGTGTTTGGCTTTTAGTAAAGCAACTCAAATACTATTGTGTTTGGGAAGCAAGATTATGAGTGACTTTGTTCTCTTCAACATGTGATCATATAGGCTCCAAAGTTGCTATAATGAGGATATTAGGATGTTAAATTGGAAGTTTCCATGGAAGCAACAAGAGATAATGAGTCTATCAATCCAAAGTGAGTTTCTGAACCAAGTTGCAAAATTTCAAAGGTAACTTCAAAAGCACAGTTCTGCAACTTTAAACCCCTCCTCCACACGGAGTATGCAAGTTTCAGGTCACTGATGATCAACGTGGAAGGGCTGGTAAAGGGGAGGTCCCTGGGAATTTTCCTGTGATTCCTGATGTGCCAAGGAAGAGAGGGGAAAGGATGCTTCTCTTTCTTCTCTAGCCAAGAAGAAAGGGCTCAAGAGGAGGACTGGAAGATGTTGACCTATATCTCCTGTGGTTGAAGAACATCTGGACTCCTCTCTGACTCCAGCCTGAAAAGCTCAGAGAGAGAGGGAGAGAGAGGGAGACGGTGAGAGTGAGAGAGAGAAAGAGAGAGGAGCAGGGAGGGGGAGAGATGAACAGATAGATCCCAACAGACATGGTGAAATGAAGGTGGCAGCTTTAGGATCCACCTACACTCCCAAAGCATGTGGAGCCAAAAGGTAGACAATATTTTTCCTGTGGTCCTCAGTGGGTCACCCTTGGAAGATAGGCAGTGTGGGCTTCTACAAGGCCCTCTTCAAGAGAGAGGTGAAAAGGCTATACAGAAAAAATGAACATATTTCTGGATTCCTAAGGACTGCAGGAAGAGTAAGTAATATGATCAGGAATAATGTATGAATTACCACTTTATGGGAGCTACAAGTTAGAAATTCCCAAGAGTGGTAATGAGATGGTGGCTGAGGAAGCCTAGTAAATTGCCATGAGAGATTATGTACCTGTTCAGGTTCAGAAATCATGAAGGAAGCTTATAGCAGTACCAGTCCAAACGGAACATCATTTGTTTGTCCTACCAAACCCAGATTTGCCCCGGAGGGATCAGAAACCACAGATTTTAATAAGAAGGAGAGATAGAAGCCATAGGAAAGAAGAAAGGGGGTGGGGAGAGAGAAAGAGAAAGAACTGTGCTCTACTTTCTCTAGCTTCTTGCAGGGGCAATGACATAAAGTCTTGTAATTTTGATGCTATAGAATTAAACCTTTCTTTTTTTTTAACCTGGGGATAGCACTTAGGGCTTAATCATGTGCTCTAAGCAAGCATGTGCTCTATCACTGAGCTGCATCTCCAGCCCCTGACTAGACATTGTTATTGTTGCTTTGGTGATACTGGGGATTGAATCTAGGGCCTCATGAGTCATGAGAGCTGGGCATCCCAAATTCTTCTTTTTCACTTTATTTTGAGACAGGGTCTTGCTAAGTTGCTCAGGCTGGCCTTGAATTTGGCATCCTTCTGCCTCAGCCTCCAGAGTAACTGAGATTATAGGCATGTATTTTTTTTTTTTTGTTTTAGGCATGTATCATTGAGCCTAGCTAAATAGACGTTACAAAAACAGCATCAGGACTAAGTTTGGGGGTTAGAGTGAACATAGGATTATTACCTAGTAGTGACTAGAAAACTCATAGTACTATTTGAGTTTTCATCCATCATCATGGTACAGAGCATTCTCTCCTACTTTATGTAAGAAAATATTTTAAGGAGACAATGAGAGAAACAGAGCTACTTTGTATCAACTAAGTTTTTTTTCTTTTTTTAGTGTCTGGCTTAAAGTACATGTTATTTGCTAACTCTTAGATCAGATATTTCCTTTTAAAGTGTGTCCTACTGATTACCACTCTAGTATCTTATTGTCCTCTCAACAGAGGCAAAAATAAATCATAGCAAGTGTCATGAGTGGCTTTACTAAAAGCCACACAGTATTTTTCAAGGTACCTTTCTGTGCTGAGGGTCACTGATGTTGATTCCACATACAAACAGGATGACCTCCCCACCGTCTAGTTAGCGTGTTCCTTCCATCTCCCTTTAAACAACATGGAACAGAGCCAGGCATGGTGGCTCCCAGCTGCTTAGGAACTTAGGAGCCTGAGGCAAGTGAACTCAAGTTCCAGGGAAACCTGAGCAACTTAGTAAGACCCTGTCTCAAAATTAAAAATAAACATAAAATGGCTAGGGATGTAGCTCAGTGGTAGTGTGCTCCTGGGTTCAATTCCCAGTACCACCACCAGAAAAAGAAAAAGAAAAAAAAAAGAAAGAAAGAAAAGAAAAGAAAAAGGCAGATTTCCTTCAGAAAGTTAACTTGTAATTCTCCAGGATTTGACAGAATGCACTGCTGCTTTTATTCACTTCTAGGAGCATGGTGAACAGTGCAAATTAAGCACTCATCCACAAAATGCTCAAATCCAAATAAATCCTACAATTACTATATGTCACAACTGCTTTTGAAAAACTTAAATAAGAATTTTCTTAAGGCAAACGTAGAGGGATACTTAAAATAATTTGAAATTTTTAATTGAATCAGTTATACGGTGAGAATTATCCTAAGGTACAGAATGGATGTGAGATGTGTGTGTGTGTGTGTGAGTGGTGAATATACATGTGTGTGTGTGTGTGTGTGTGTGTGTGTAGAGGAGTGTGTTCCATAACCTATCCTGAATATTGATTATGAGTTTAATTGGATCTATGACATTCACCCAAGCTTTGCCTTTGACACTACTGACTTTTGTGCTTAAAAAATATATATATATATATGTGTGTGTGTGTGTGTGTGTGTGTGTGTGTGTGTGTGTGTGTTTAGCTAAAAGATGATTTTGGATTAGGAAAGGGTAAGAAAACTGAAAAAAGAAAATAAAATGCCAAAAAGTCAAGACCTAATAAGTCTTTCCTTTGTATTTACCACAGTACCACAGTAAGATTACCCCTACTGACCTGTGGGCTCTGTGCCCTTTACTTTGAGAGGCTGTGTCCCTGAATGCTCAGAGCAAACCTGCAGCTTGTGAATGATTCTTTTACTGTGGGTCCCCTCACTCCAGAAGGTGCCCTTCACTTTACAATTTTCCAAAGGGTGATGTTATGGTTTGCATTTGAGACATCCTCCCAGACCTTCTGTTAATGATGAAATATTCAGAGATAAAATGATTAGATTATGAGAACTGTAACAAAATCAGTACACCCTAGTTTGAATGGACTGGTTGGGCAGTAACTGTAGGCAGATGGGGCATGGCTAGAGGAGGTGGGCCACCAGAATATGCCCTGGAAGGGTTCTTCCTGAAGTCCCTTCCCCACCCTGCTGCTTCCTGACCTGGCTCTGAGCCCAGAGCAATGGAGTCAGCTGTCTGTGAACTGAGACCTCTGAAACCCTGAGTTCCAAATACACTTTCCTCCTCTAAGTTGTTCTTGTGTATATTTTGGTCACAGCAAAACAAAACCTGAGTAAAACAGAAAACCAGTGATGAGGATTTTAAGTCTCAATGTTCAATGTTGGGTAAATAGTATATGTTTGGATTTCTGAACCACTGGTCCCAGGTCACTCAAAAGGAGGCATGAAAATCATCACTATTCCCCTAGTATGTGTCTGTTGAGTGGGACAGGGAGGCTCTTTCAGCAAATGTCACAGAGGAGAAAACAGAGACCTCAGTAACCTGCTTCTGTTTAACTTTCCTTTCAATACACACATGAGGCAAGACCAATCAGCTACACTTGCTCTTTTAAGTAATTCTAGAAAACAGGAACTCTGCATAAGAAGGGGAGAGGTAGAAGAAAATAAGGGCAAAACTCAAGTGGATCAGAGGATGAAATGTAGGAGATATGCTGTCAGAATCCTTGATATGAGACCTTTATGTGTGAGAGGAATGCTTTCTCCATGTTTCCAGGCCAAGTTACCACAAAATACACTGTAGAGCAGGCAACGGAAAGGTGCCTTCAGGAGTCACCCTCCTATATTTAAATCCAATTACTGATGATGGGCTCTAAGGAAACCCAAAGTCTTCCTGTGCCTTATATCCATCATAGGTAAAATTTGGACAATAGTAGTACCAACACCAAAGGGTTGCTTTGAGATCATATATATAAACAAATCATTTAGCCTAGTATATAGTGGGGGCTCAATAACTATTACTTTATTAGAGAAGTAGAAAGAAAAAGAAGCTCATGCTTATTGAATACCCAGGGCTCTCCTTTAATTATACTTGCTCTGAGTGTGAATGGCTGGAACTCAGTCTACTTGTATTAGTAAGGGCAGGCTTATTGCTGGAAAATGAAAATCACTAGGGCTTGAAGTCTTTACATAATATGCAATCAGTGGTGGTGGCTGGGGTGGGGGTGGAGCTGCTGTATTTAGGGGCTGCGTTAGACAGCTTTTTGTTACTATGACCAATATATCTGTCAAGAAAAACTAAAAGGAGGAAAGATTTATTTTAGCTCATGATTTAAGGGAATTCAGTCCATGGTCAGCCAGCTCCATGGCTCTGGGCCTGAGTTAAAGCAGAACATCATGGTGGAAGGACACAGAGGAGAAAAGTTGCTCGGTTCATTGCAGTGGGGAAGAGACAGGGAGAAGATTAAGCCCTTCCATGACAGGTCCCAAGGGACCTACTTCATCCAACTAGGTTCCTATCTCTCAGTGGTTCATTCAGCTACCAGTGGATTAATCCATTTAATTCAATGATTAATCCATTGATGAGATCAGAGCCACCATGATCCAATCATGGCCCAAAAGTCTCACCTCGGAATCTTGCTGCACTGGAGACCATAACAGGGGCCCCGGGTCTTTCTTTCTTTCTAACCCTGGAGTCTTCTGTTGAATCATCAGCCTATAGCTGCAAACAAATAAGGGATAGAAGAAAAGAGGGTGAGTTTGGTACATTTGTATTATTTTGGGGTTAGGTCTAGATGTGGACATATCAATTCTACTCATAATCCTAATCACTAGAACTTGGTCACATGCAAAAGAGGCTGTACAGAAGGGAAATTGGTTTATGATATAGTATATGCCATAGTTTACCCATCTGGGCACTAAATATTAATTTTATTCACCTGCTATGTACACAGAACCCATCTTTACTCTCCCAAAGGAAGGCAACTTTAAGTCTCACCCAGTTTTTGCATCCATTTCAAAATCCAGGATCTATGGACAATGCAACATTTTGACAAGATTTGGATGTGGAGCCTCTGGTGACTTAAAAAGTAGAAAAAAAACAAAAACAAACAAAATAAAAACAGTTCTCACCCTTCACTCCCCAACCCCCTTCCTGGAAGACTCTGTCAACTGTTGGACAAGGTGAACACAAAGAATGAGACACAAAGTACTCATGGGTCTGCTGACTTCCGAAATCCTACTGGCCAAGGCTTTCAAAGGTCTGTGTCATGGCCATGGAGAAGACAGAGAGTCAGACATAGAGTCGGTGATTGCAAGGTACTCTTTGCCCTTCCTTCTCTGTGACCCTGCTCTACCTGCTAGGAGTTTCCAGGCACACATTCTCCTTGGGAGTTTTACAGCTTCATAAACTGCTTTTGGCTCATGCAAGTTTGTGGGCCCAATAACAGTTTTAAATCTTAAACAAACAACTTTTTAGAGAAAGCCTTTTAGAGAGGGCTTGTGATTAGCTTGGCAATGGAATTTCTTCAAAGACTCTGTAGACTTATGATCTATTTGCTTCTAATCAGTACCATGTATCAGTAGTCACTCTCAAGTTCTTTCTTTTTCATCTCCATGCATCCCTTCTCTCCACTTCCTGGAAGCTAACTTGAGGCTCACTGAAACAATAGACTTGGCCACCCTACCCTGATCTTTGCTGCAAAGCCAAGTCACTGTGTGTAGGCAAGAAGTCTGAGTGGAGCTTTGTAGCCCAAGAACTTTTCCATTCTTATCTCTTAATATTTTGGGTCCAGAAGCAGTTGGCCATTCCAAAACTGTAAGACACTTGATTTTTGGACTTTCTCCATTCTTTTCAATCTGTACATGAAAAACACTCAATTTTTGTCTTAGCTCCTGTATTAAAAGAATTTAAGAGGAACAAACACACCTTCACTTGACCTCTTTCCAACCACTTTTCTCATGCTTCAGCCTCAGAGACGTGTGTTCCTTTTCATGTTATTTCAGATGATACTTACATGAAATGGTTGGCCAGAGAATAGCAATACTCTCTAATCCTCTAGTTTGCTCTATTTATTGCCTCACTGTCTGCTGTCTGATCACTGAAACAACAGCACACATCTCGGGCTGTAAGTCAGCAGGCTACTTTCTATTCTGCTTTCTGTCTTAGAAACTAATAACATAAACTATCAGTAGCTAACACATTATAAATTTGTTTCTTCTTGATGGAAAGTGTAATTAACAGGGGCTAGGCTCCCATCACACAGGCACTCAGGCATGTTTTCCTTCTTGTGACTCTGCCATCTCCTGGGACTCAAGTCCACTGATGTATTTTCTCTATCAGGTCTTAGCCTGCCTGTAAGTGAATCACATCACCTAAGTTCCATTGGCCAGGACTCATCAAAGGCTACATTAATTGCAAGGCAAGGTGAAATAGGTAGACTAGCAGTGTGGCCAGGAGTCACAGGTAATGTTTGTTGAAGAGCCAGTCCACCTTCACCACACCTGCTCTGCCCTGAGGTGCTGTGAGGCCATCAGCTGTAGCATTTGATTGAGTACATAGCATAGTACAAGGAATTCCTTTTCTGATGGTGGACTCAAGTCAGTTCCCCTGAGATAACAGGTTGACCCCACCACTACCAGATTTTTTTTTTTTTTTTTTTTTTTTTTTTTTTTGTGGTACCGGGATTGAACTCAGGGGCACTCGACCACTGGGCCACATCCCCAGCCCTTTTTTGTATTTTAAATAGAGACAGGGTCTCACTGAGTTGCTAAGTGCCTTGCCATTGGTGAGGCTGGCTTTGAACTCGTGATCCTCCTGTCTCAGCCTCCCAAAGTGCTGGGATTACAGGCTTGCGCCACCGCACCCGGCTACCACCACCAGATTTTGCACTGATTAAAATCCATGAATTTTGAAAGGTCACTAAAAGCAATATATTCTAGTACATTTTCAGTATTTAATAATGATTTAATTATTATTCTACAGAAATAGGTTCAATTGCCTTGGCTTTTCATAGGAGGACTGACTCTTTGATGATAGCTCCTTCTAACATTCCTTCTATCACCCTCCAACCATACAGACCCCTCCCTGTTTTCTCCATGTCGGAATGTTTTGCATAAAATATTTCATCACCTTTATGTTTATATAGATACTTGTATTTCAAGAGATGTAAGATTCTAAATAAAATATAATCAGAAAACAGTACAGCCCATAATCTCTAGAAGACTTCCAGTTGACTACATAGGAATCAAGTTATGCGCTTTGTTAACATACACACATTGGAATCCACTTCCAAAGATTGAACTTGATTAAAAAAAAACACCCAAGAAGGAGGATTCAAGATGGCAGACTGGAGAGAGGTAGCACTCTGTGTCATTCAGTAAACTAGGACTCAGTAGTGAGAATACTGCTTAGTTGCGAGAGATACTCCTGCTCCCCCAAAGGAGTCACGGTCATTGTGCCAGTCTCAAGCTTGGGGCTACAGACTACAGCGTCAGGGTGAGTCTCCCAGCTACTCACTCATGCAGGACCAGCGCCAGGGGAGACCAACAACGAATGAGAATACCTGCATCAGAGCCGGTGGGGAACAGTATGGAATGTTCGGCTATCCAACGGAGCCGAGAATTGCTCTTGCTCTCACATAAGATACCTGGCAACTTCCTGCGCACAGGAACTCCTGATGCCCATCCCACCGATCCTGTGTGGACCCCCTTGGAATGCTGCACCAGCAGAGAAAATCAACTATGCGCAGTAGCCTGCTTGTACCCGAGGTATTTACAGACTTTGAAGTCAGCTGACAACCACACATGCCACATACCCACAGCCATGAAGTTTGTATCCAAACCCAGAGTCTGGCGCCATCACCTGGCTCCATCGCCTGGTTCCCTCCATCTGACTCAGCACTGTGAAGACGAAAGTGGGCGCCCACATCTTGGGTCACTTTTCAGCACCATTTACCAGGGGGACAACTCCCAGCTTGGAACTCTGGCTGACCAGGTAGGCAGTTTGTAACTCCACCACATCTCCCCAGCAGCTGCTACGCTGGTACAGTGACTCCTTGGTTACCTTCACCATCTGGAGGGTGGAGATACCAGGTGACAACAGATGACCCCACCTATTGGATGTGAAGGGAAGCAAGAAATCTTCCTTCAAGATACTTTGTTTTTAATTTGTTTGTGTGTTTGTCTTTTTTTTTTTCTGTTTTCCTTTTCTTTTTTCTTTTACTTTTTTTCTTCTCCCTCTCTATTTCCCCGCACTCACACCACCAACATATGTGAAACTAAGTATTATATTCCCAAATTGGATCAGGATTAAATACATAATTTAATGAATGAATTAGGATTTTGAAAACTGGGCCATCTGAACAGTATATCAAAGTTTGTGTTATATATTGTTTTTCTTTTCTTTTTTAGACTTTATTTTTCTTTCTTTCCACCAATTTCTACTACTTTGACTTTTAAGTTTCTATTAATATATACATGTGCTTGTTTTATGTACACCTCTGTTTCCCACTAATTTGTATACCCCAAATCACTTCCTCTCTCTTCTACTGCTATTAAACTACCTCCCTAGATTTCCCTTTCACACTTCCTAAGAAATAATAACTCATTATACTCATCTCCTACCTCTTCAGCATATCATATCTTTGTCCAATCAGAAACTATAAACCACTTTACAAACCTATGGAGTATATTGGGGATAATTAAGTTCACTAATTCTGTACATTGTGACTGAACTGTGAACATCTTAATAGCAAATGTCCTGTTTTAGTGTGTAAATTGTTCATATGGGGATCTGTTAACGTTGTCCTACAGGGGCTCTATAATGCTAGGGTAAAAATGAAAAAGTCAAGTTTCCACAGTGTTATAACAGAAGTCACACAAGCAATATGAAAAGACAAGGGAAGAAAGCGCTTCAAACAAATCAACATACCTCCTGATTAGAATCCATGGCAAGCACAGCAGAAGAAATTATAGAGAAGGAGTTCAGGATGTACATAATAAAAATATTCTGTGAATTAAAGGATGATATAAGAGAGCAAATACAGGCAGTAAAAGATCATTTCGACAAAGAACTACATAAACAAATACAAGAAGCAAAAGATTACTTCAATAAGGAGATAGAGGCTCTAAAAAGAAACCAAATAGAAACCTGGAAATGAAAGAAACAATAAAACAAATTAAAAGTTTAATTGAAAGCATCACCCACAGATTAGACCACTTGGAAGACAGGACCTCAGACAATGAAGACAAAATATATAATCTTGAAAAAATATTTCGACCACACAGTGAAATGGTTAAGAAATCATGATCAGAATATTCAAGAAATATGGGATAGGATAAAAAGGCCAAATTTAAGAGTTATTGGGATATAGGAAGGCATAGAGTTCCAAATCAAAGGAATGAGTAATTTATGCAATGAAATAAAAGCAGAAAATTTTCCAAACATGAAGAATGAATGGGAAAACCAAATTTAAGAGGCTTACCAGACACCAAGTATACAAAAATCACAACAGATCCACACCAAGGCACATTATAATGAAAATGCCTAACATACAGAATAAGGAGAGAATATTAAAACCCATGAGAGAAAGGAATCAGATTCCATATAGGGGGAAACCAATTAGATTATGTGCAAATTTTCAACCCAGACCTTAAAAGCTAGAAGATACTGGAACAACATATATCAAGCTCTACGGGCTGGGGTTGTGGCTCAGTGGTAGAGCACTCATCTAGCATGTGTGCGGCCCGGGGTTCAATCCTCAGCACCATGTAAAAATAAAGGCACTGTGCACAACTAAAACAAATAAATAAATGTTTTATATATATATATATATATATATATATATATATATATATATATATCTCAAGTTCTGAAAGAAAATGAATGCCTACCAAGAATCTTATATCTAGCTCTAGATTTGATGATGAAATAAAAACCTTCCATGATAAACAAAAGTTAAAAGAATTTACAACTCGAAAGCCTGCACTACAGAACATCCTTGGCAAAATATTACATGAAGAAGAAATGAAAAACAACAATGAAAATCAGAAAAGGGAGATATTAAACTAAAGGAAATACTAACCAAAAGAGAAACCAATCAAGTTAAATACCAAAAATAAACAAAAATGACTGGGAATATAAATCATGTCTCAATAATAACCCTGAATGTTAATGGCCTAAACTCACCATTAAAAGACACAGACTGACAGACCCAACAATATGCTGTCTCCAAGAAACTCACCTCAATTAGAGGAACACTAGAAAGGTCAATGGGGAGGGAGGAGAAGGGAGGGGGCAAGGGGTATAAAGGAAAAAGAAAAAAAGAAAAAGAAAAGATGGTAGAATGAGATGGATATCATTACCCTAAGTGCATGTATGAAGATACGAATGATATGAATATACTTTGTATACAACCATATATGTAAAAATGTGCTGTATATGTGTATTATGAATTGTAATGCATTCTACTGTCATATACAACAACTTCAAATAAAAAAAAAAAAAAAGACATCCACAGACTGAAGGTGAAGGGTTAGGAAAAATCATACCACTCACATGGACTGTGGAAGCAAGCAGGGGTTTCCATTCTCATATGAAATAAGTTAGACTTCAAGCCAAAGTTATTCAAAAGGGACAAAGAAGGATATTTCATACTGCTTAAGGGAAACATTCCTCAACAATAATAAATTTATATGCCCCAAATAATACACACTGACATTCATCAAACAAACTCTTTTCAAGTTCAAGAGTCAAATAGACCACAACACAATAATTCTGGGAGACTTCAACACACCTCTTTTACCACTGACTAGATCATCCAAACAAAATCTAAATAAAGAAACTTTAGTCCTCATTAATACAATTAATAACAGACTTAACGGATATAGATAGCATATTTCATCCTTCAGTGAATGAATACACTTTCTTATCAGCAGAATATGGTTCCTTCCCTAAAATAGACCATATATTATACCACAACCACAAAGCAACTCTTAGCAAATATAAAAAAGTAGAGATACTACCCTGCATTCTATCAGACCATAATGGAATGAAATCAGAAATCAATGATAAAATAAAAAATAAAAATGCTACTCCAACACCTGGAGACTAAATAACATGCTACTGAATGAACAAGGGGTTGCAAAAGGCATCAAAGAGGAGATTAAAAAATTCTTAGAGGTAAATGAGAACACAGATACAATGTATTGAAATCTCTGGGACACCACGAAGGCAGTACTAAGAGGAAAGTTCATTGCGTGGAGTTCATGCCTCAAAAGAAGAAACAGTCAACAAATAAATGATTTAACATTACACTCCAAAGCCCTAGAAAAATAACAAATCAACACCAAAGGCAGTAGAAGACAGGAAATAATTAAAACCAGAGCTGAAATCAATGAAATTGAGACTAAAGAAATAAATGAAAAAAAATGACAAATCAAAAAGTTGGTTCTTTGAAAAATAAATAAAATTGACAGACTCTTATCCATGCTAATGAAAAGAAGGAGAGATAAAACTCAAATTACTAACATCCATGATGAAAAAGGAAATATCACAACAGACACTTCAGAAATACAGAAGATAATTAGAAATTATTTTGAAAATTTGTACTCTAATAAAATAGAAAATATTGAAGCCCTCAACAAATTTCTAGAGTCATATGAATTTCCCAAACTGGATCAGAATGATTATACATAATTTAAAGAGATCAATTTCAAGTGATGAAATAGAAGGTGCCATCAGAAGCCTACCAATGAAGAAAAGCCCAGGACCGGATGGATATACAGCAGAGTTCTACAAGACCTTTAAAGAAGAACTAATACAAATACTCTTCAGTTTACTTCAGGAAATAGAAAAAGAGGGAGCACTTCCAAACTCATTCTATGAGGCCAATATCACCCTTATCCCCAAACCTGGCAAAGACACATCAAAGAAAGAAAACTTCAGAACAATATCTCTAATGAACATAAATGTAAAAACTCTCAATAAAATTCTGACAAATCAAATACAAAATTATATCAAAAAGATAGTGCACTATGATCAAGTGGGGTTTACCCTAGGGATGCAAGGTTGGCTCTACATGTGGAAATCAATAAATGTAATCCATCACATCAATACACTTAAAGAGAAGAACCATATGATCATCTCAATAGATGCAGAAAAAGCATTCAACAAAATACAGCACCCCTTCATGTTCAAAACACTATAAAAACTAAGGATAACAGGAACATATCTCAATATTATAAAAGCTATCTATGCTAAGCCCTAGCTAACATCGTTTTAAATGGAGAAAAATTGAAAGCATTCCCTCTAAAAACTGGAACAAGACAGGAATGCCCCTTTCACCACTTTTCTTTGACATAGTACTTGAAACACTGGCCAGAGCAATTAGACAGACGAAAGAAATTAAATGGATACAGATAGGAAAACAAGAACTCAAATTAGCACTATTTGCTGATGATATGATTCTATACCTAGAAGACCCAAAAAATTCCACCAGAAAACTTCTAGTAAATGAATTCCACAAAGTAGCAGGATACAAAATCAATACCCAGAGACCTGCCAACTCTGCCTGAGCCCAGGCCGGCCCAGGGTAGTCCTGCGGACCTTCACCCAAGCACGGCCAGCCCCAGGTCAGTCCTGCCAATGCCCACTGGTGTGCTACCAGCCTCCAGCCAGCCCCTCTGACCCCGCCCCAGAGGAGGAGACAGCAAGGAGAGACCCGCCAACTTTGCTTAGAGTGCAGGCGGGCCCTGGGCAGTCCCGGGGTCCTACATCAGAGTGCTGCCAGGCCCAGGCTCCATCCAGTCCTGCCAACCTCTGCCCCAGAGCAGGAGACAGCAAGGACAGACCTGCCAACTCTGCCTGAGCCCAGGCGGGCCCAGGGAAGTCCCACTGACCTTCATCCCAGTGTGGTTAGCCCCAGACCACCACAGGAGCTCAGACTCAACCAGTTCAGCCCACACCAACCAGTGTGAACCCAGCTTCAGGTAGCATACTTTGAGGGTCAGTGGCAGGTTCTGATAGTCCAGCGCTAAGGGGAGGAACAGACAACCTGCAAGGGTATTAAAAAATATAGGGAAGAATCTGTAATAACTCAGATCTACACTGCAAAAAGTAAAGCAAATAGACATCATGAAAAAACAGGGGAGGGAAAATACCCCAAACAAACCAGGATTCTACAATAACAGAACCCATGCTCAGCGAAGTTGAAGAAATGTCAGAGAAGGAGTTCAGAGGGTTCATAACTAAAATGATCTGTGAATCAAAGAATGACCTAAATGAGCAAATACAGGCAAAAATTGACCACTACAACAAAGATATAAGAGAGCAAATACAGGTAGCAAAAGATTACTTCAAAAAAGAGATCAAAACTCTGAAAAAAAAAAAAAAAAAACAGTCAGAAATCCTTGAAATGAAGGAAACAATTAACCAAATAAAAAACACAATTGAAGACATCACCAACAGACTAGATCAACTGGAAGAAAGAACCTCAGAAAATGAAGACAAAAGTATATAATCTTGAAAATAAAGTTGACCACACAATGAAGATAGTAAGAAACCATGAACAGAACATCCAAGAAGTATGGGGCAGCATCAAAAGACCAATCTAAAAATAATTGGGATAGAGGAAGGCACAGAGTTTCAAACCAAAGGAATGCACAACCTCTTTAATGAGATAATATCAGAAAATTTCCCAAGCATGAAGAATGAATTGGAAAACCAAATATAAGACGCTTATAGGACACCAAATGTACAAAATTACAACAGATCTACACCAAGACACATTATAATGAAAATGCCTAGCATACAGAACAAGGATAGAATTTTTTTTTTTTTTTTTTTTTTTTTTTTTTTTTTTGGTACCAGGGATTGAACTCAGGGGCACTCGACCACTGGAACACATCCCCAGCCCTTTTTCGTATTTTATTAGAGACAGGGTCTCACTGAGTTGCTAAGTGCCTCACCATTGCTGAGGCTGGCTTTGAACTCGCGATCCTCCTGCCTCAGCCTCCCGATAGAATTTTAAAGGCCACAAAAGAGAGGAATCAGATCACATATAAGGGGAGACCAATTCGTATCACAGCAAATTTTTCAATTCAGACACTCAAAGCTAGGAGATCGTGGAACAACATATTCCAATCTCTGAAGGAAAAAGGATGCCAACCCAGAATCTTATACCCAGCAAAATTAAGCTTTAGATTTGAGGATGAAATAAAAACCTTCCATGATAAACAAAAGTTAAAAGAATTTACAAGTAGAAAGCCAGCACTACAGAACATCCTCGGCAAAATATTCCATGAAGAGGAAAAGAAAAACAATGATGAAAATCAACAGAGGGAGGTATTATACTAAAGGAAAAAAATAATCAGAAGAGAAAACATGTCAAGGTAAATACCAGAAATAAAAATGGGTGGGAATAGAAAACACATCTCAATAATAACTCTGAATGTTAATGGCCTAAATGCACCAATCAAAAAACATAGATTAGCAGATTGGATAAAAAAAAAAAAAAAAAAAAAAAAAAAAAAAAAAAAAAAAAAACAGACCCAACAATATGCTGCCTCCAAGAGACTCATCTCATAGGAAAAGACATCCATAGGTTGAGGGTAAAAGGTTGGGAAAAATCCTACCACTCAAATGGACAGAGGAAACAAGCAGGGGTTTCCATCCTCATATCAAATAAAGTAGACTTCAAGCTAAAGTCAATCAAAAGGGATAAAGAAGGACACTATGTACTGCTCAAGGGAACCATACACCAACAAGACTTAACAATCATAAATATATATGCCCCAAACAATGGAGCATCCATGCTCATCAGACAAACTCTCCTGAAGTTTAAGAGTCAAATTGACCACAACACAATAATTCTGGGTGACTTTAACACACCCCTTTCACCACTGGATAGATCTTCCAAACAAAAGCTGAACAAAGAAACTATAGAACTCAAAAATACAATAAACAACTTAGACTTAACTGACTTATATAGAATATTTCATCCTTCAACAAGTGAATACACTTTCTTCTCAGCAGCACATGGAACCTTCTCTAAAATAGACCATATACTAGGCCACAAAACAACTCTGAGCAAATACAAAAAAGTTGAGATTCTACCCTGCATTCTATCCAACCATAATGGAATGAAATTAGAAATCAATGATAAAATAAGAAATAAAAGCTACTCCAACACCTGGAGACTAAATAATATGCTACTGAATGAACAATGGGTTGCAGATGACATCAAAGAGGAGATTAAAAAATTCTTAGAGCCCAGTCCGTGCTGGAACTATGTTTCGCAACCAGTATGACAATGATGTCACTGTTTGGAGCCCTCAGGGGAGGATTCATCAAATTGAATATGCAATGGAAGCTGTTAAACAGGGTTCAGCCACAGTTGGTCTGAAATCAAAAACCCATGCAGTGTTGGTTGCACTGAAGAGGGCACAGTCAGAGCTTGCAGCTCATCAGAAAAAAATTCTCCATGTTGACAACCATATTGGTATCTCAATTGCTGGGCTTACTGCTGATGCTAGACTGTTATGTAATTTTATGCGCCAGGAGTGTCTGGATTCTAGATTTGTATTTGACAAACCACTTCCTGTGTCTCGGCTTGTATCTCTAATTGGAAGCAAGACCCAGATACCAACACAGCGGTATGGCCAAAGACCCTACGGTGTTGGGCTACTTATTGCTGGTTATGATGATATGGGCCCTCACATTTTCCAAACCTGTCCATCTGCTAATTATTTTGACTGCAGAGCTATGTCCATTGGAGCCCGTTCTCAATCAGCTCGTACTTACTTGGAGAGACATATGTCTGAGTTTATGGAGTGCAACTTAAATGAGCTGGTTAAACATGGTCTTCGTGCCTTAAGAGAGACACTTCCTGCAGAGCAGGACTTAACTACAAAGAATGTTTCCATTGGAATTGTTGGTAAAGACTTGTAATTTACAATCTATGATGATGATGATGTATCTCCATTCCTGGAAGGTCTGGAAGAAAGACCTCAGAGAAAGGCACAGCCTGCACAACCTGCTGATGAACCTGCAGAAAAGGCTGATGAACCAATGGAACATTAAGTGATAAACTTACTTATATGTGTTATACTGAATATTTGAGACTGCAAAAACACATACTGATGGCAGTAATCTATACTTTGAACCAAAAAGATGCAGTGCTAGAATGGTATCAGTTCAAAAACTGATTTTAGGAATCAGTCCAAATGTGTTTTTTTTCCAAATAACTTCCCCAAACCATATAATGGGGTACATTTTTCTTTGAGAGGGTCTATGTAATCATTTTCAAGAAAGCATAGGTATACCAGTGTTTTTATATAAAGAAAATAGTGTCTTTGGGGTTTTAAAGACAACTGTGAAATAAACTTGTTTCACCTTCTGGAAAAAAAAAATTCTTAAAGGTGAATGAGAACACAGACACAACATATTGAAATCTCTGGGACACTATGAAGGCAGTTCTAAGAGGAAAGTTCATTGCATTGAGTTCATTCCTCAAAAGAAGAAAAAGTCAACAAATAAATGACTTAAAATTACATCTCAAAGCTCTAGAAAAAGAAGAACAATCCAACACCAAAAGTGGTAGAAGACAGGAAATAATTAAAATCAGAGCTGAAATTAATGAAATTGAAACCAAAGAAACAATTGAAAAAATTGACAAAACAAAAAGTTGGTTCTTTGAAAAAATAAATAAAATTGACAGACCCTTATCCAGGCTAACAAAGAGAAGGAGAGAGAGAACTCAAATTACTAATATATGTGATGAAAAAGGAAATATCACAACAAACACTATGGAAATACAGGAAATAATTTGAAATTATTTTGAAAACTTGTACTCCAACAAAATACAAAACACTGAAGGCATCGACAAATTTCTAGAGTTGTATGATGTGCCCAAACTTAAGCAGGATGATATACATAATTTGAACAGACCAATTTCAAGCGATGAAATAGAAGATGCCATCAGAAGCCTACCAACCAAGAAAAGCCCAGGACCAGATGGATACACAGCTGAGTTCTACAAGACCTTCAAAGAAGAACTGATACCAATACTCTTCAATTTATTTCAGGAAATAGAAAAAGAGGGAGTACTTCCAAACTCATTCTATGAGGCCAACATCACCCTGATCCCCAAACCAGGCAAAGACACATCCAAAAAAGAAAACTTTAGACCCATATCTTTAATGAACATAGATGCAAAAATTCTCAATAAAATTCTAGCAAAATGGATACAGAAACATATCCAAAATATAATACACCAGGATCAAGTGGGGTTCATTCCAGGGATGCAAGGATGGTTCAACATATGGAAAACAATAAATGTAATTCACCACGTCAATAGACTCAAAGATGAGAACCATATGATTATCTCAATAGATGCAGAAAAAGCATTTGACAAAATACAGCACCCCTTCATGCTCAAAACACTAGAAAAACTAGGGATAACTGGAACATATCTCAACATCATAAAAGCTATATATGCTAATCCCCAGGCCAACATTATTCTAAGTGGAGAAAAATTGAAAGCATTCCCTCTAAAAACTGGAACAAGACAGGGATGCCCTCTTTCACCACTTCTATTCAACATAGTAACTGAAATGCTGGCCAGAGCAATAAGACAGATGAAAGAAATTAAAGGGATAGAGACAAGTAAAGTAGAACTCAAATTATCATTATTTGCTGATGATAGATTTTATACCTAGAAGACCCAAAAAATTCCACCAGAAAACTTCTAGAACTCATAAATGAATTCATCAAAGTAGAAGGATAAAAAATCAACACCCATAAATCTAAGGCATTTCCATAAATCTAAGGCATTTCTATATATCAGTGACAAATCCTCTGAAAGGGAAATGAGGAAAACTACTCCATTTACAATAGCATCAAAAAAATAAAATAAAATACTTGGGAATCAACTTAACCAAAGACGTGAAAGACCTCTATAATGAAAACTACAGAACACTAAAGAAAGAAATTATGGAAGACCTTAGAAGATGAAAAGATCTACCCTGTTCTTGGATAGGCAGAACTAATATTGTCAAAATGACCATACACCAAAAGCACTATACAGATTTAATGCAATGCCAATCAAAATCCCCAATGACATTCCTCATAGAAATAGAAAAAGCAGTCATGACATTCATCTGGAAAAATAAGAGACCCAGAATAGCTAAAGCAATCCTTAGTAAGAGGAGTGAAGCAGGTCGCATCACTATACCAGACCTTAAATTATACTACAGAGCAATAGTAACAAAAACAGCATGGTATTGGCACCAAAATAGGCCAGTAGACCAATGGTACAGAATAGAGGACACAGAAACTAACACATATAATTTCAGTTATCTTATATTAGACAAAGGGGCCAAAAATGTACATTGGAGAAAAGATAGCCTCTTCAACAAATGGTGCTGGGAAAACTGGAAATCCATATGCAAGAAAATGAAGTTAAACCTCTATCTCTCACCATGCACAAAATTCAACTCAAAGTGGATCAAGGATCTAGGAATTAGACCAGAGACACTACACCTAATAGAAGAAAAAGTAAGCTCTAATCTCCGACATGTTGGACTAGGCCCCAAATTCCTTAATAAGAATCCTGTAGCACAAGAATTAATACCAAAAATCAATAAATGGGATAGACTCAAATTACAAAGCTTCTTCTCAGCAAAAGAAACAATCAGTGAGGTGAACAGAGAGCCTACTAATTGGGAACAAATTTTTACCACATGCACGTCAGATAGAGCACTAATCTCTAGAAATATATAAAGATCTCAAAAATCTTAACACCAAAAAAAACAAATAACCCAATCAATAAGTGGGCCAAGGAACTGAACAGACACTTCTCAGAAGAAGATATACAATCAATCAACAAGTACATGAAAAAATGCTTAACCTCTCTGGCAATTAGAGAAATGCAAATCAAAACCACTCTAAGATTTCATCTCATACCTGTCAGAATGGCAGCTATTAAGAACACAAACAACAATAAATGTTGGAGTGGATGTGGGAGAAAAGGCACACTTATACATTGTTGGTGGGACTGCAAAATGGTGCAGCCAATATGGAAAGCAGTATGGAGATAACCTTGGAAAACTTGGAATGGAACCACCTTATGACCCAGCTATCCCGCTCCTTGGTCTTTACCCCAAAGACCTGAAAACAGCATACTACAGGGACACAGTCACATCAATGTTTTATAGCAGCACAATTCACAATAGCTAAACTGTGGAACCAACCTAGATGCCCTTCAGTAGATGAATGGATAAAGAAAATGTGGTATATACACACAATGGAATATTACTCAGCAATAAGAGAGAATAAAATCATGGCATTTGCAGGAAAATGGATGGAGTTAGAGAATATAATGCTAAGTGAAGTTATCCAATCCCAAAAAGCCAAATGCCAAATGTTTACTCTGATATAAGGAGGCCAATTCACAGATGGGTTGGGATGGGAAGCATAGGAGGATTAGAGGAACACTAGAATGGCCAATGGGGAGGGGGGGGAGGGAGGGGGCAAAGGGTGAAGGAAAAAAAATATTGTAGAATGAGATGGATATCATTACCCTAAGTGCATGTACGAAGTCATGAATGGTGTCAATATACTTTGCATACAACCAGAGATTTGTAAAAAAGTGCTCTATATATGTAATATGAAATGTAATGCATTCTGCTGTCATTTATAACATCTTAGAATAAAAAATAATAAATAAAAAAATCAATACCCTAAATCAAAGGCATTTATGTATATCATGACAAATCCTCTGAAAGGGAAATGAGGAAAACTACTCCATTTACAATAGCCTCAAAAAATAATAATACCTGGGACTCAACCTAACAAAAAGGTGAAAGTCCTCTACAATGAAAACTACAGAACACTAAGGAAAGAAATTAAGGAAGATCTTAGAAGATGGAAAGATCTAACTTGTTCTTGGATGGGCATAAGTAATATTGTCAAAATGACTATACTACCAAAAGTATTATACAGATTCAATGCAATTCCAATCAAAATCCCAATGGCATTCCTCGTAGAAATACAAAAGGTAGACATGAACTTCATCTGGAAAAATAAGAGACCCAGAATAGCTAAAGCAATCCTTAGTAAGAAGAGTGAAACATCACTATACCAGACCTTAAATTATACTACAGAACAATAGTAAGAAAAGCAGTGTTATATATTGGCACCAAAATAGACTTGTAGACCAATGGTACAGAATAGAGGACACAGAGACTAACCCACACAACTACAGCTATCTTATATTAGATAAAGGGGTCAAAAATATACATTGGAGAAAAGTTAACCTCTTCAACAAATGGTGCTGGGAAAACTGGAAATCCGTATGCAATAAAATAAAAGTTAAACCCCTATCTCTCACTATGCACAAAACTCAACTCAAAGTCGATCAAGGACCTGGAATTAACCATAGACCATGTGTCTAATAGAAGAAAAAGTAAGCACTAATCTCCATCATATCATATTAGGCCCCAAATTCCTTAATAAGATCCTGTAGCACAAGAATTAAAATCTAGAATCAATAAACAGGGGGTTCAAATTACAAAGCTTCTTCTCAGCAAAAGAAACAATCAGTGAGGTGAACAGAGAGCCTACTAATTGGGAACAAATTTTTACTACCACATGCACGTCAGATAGAGCACTAATCTCTAGAATATATAAAGATCTTAAAAATCTTAACACCAAAAAACAAATAACCCAATCAATAAAAGTGGGCCAAGGAACTGAACAGACACTTCTCAGAAAGAAGATATACAATCAATCAACAAGTACATGAAAAAATGCTTCATCATCTCTGGCAATTAGAGAAATGCAAATCAAAACCACTCTAAGATTTCATTTCATACCTGTCAGAATGGCAGCTATTAAGAACACAAACAACAATAAATATTGGAGAGGATGTGGGAAAAAGGCACACACATACATTGCTGGTGGGACTGCAAAATGGTGCAGCCAATATGGAAAGCAGTATGGAGATAACCTTGGAAAACTTGGACATGGAACCACCTTATGACCCAGCTATCCCACTCCTTGGTCTTTACCCAAAGAACCTTAAAAATGGCATACTACAGGGACACAGCCACATCAATGTTTATAGCAGCACAATTCACAATAGCTAAATTGTGGAACCAACCTAGATGCCCTTCAGTAGATGAATGGATAAAGAAAATGTGGTATATACACACAATGGAATATTACTCAGCAATAAGAGAGAATAAAATCATGGCATTTGCAGGAAAATGGATGGAGTTAGAGAATATAATGCTAAGTGAAGTTATCCAATCCCCAAAAGCCAAATGCCAAATGTTTACTCTGATATAAGGAGGCCAATTCACAGATGGGTTGGGATGGGAAGCATAGGAGGATTAGAGGAACACTAGAATGGCCAATGGGGAGGGGGGGGAGGGAGGGGGCAAAGGGTGAAGCAAAAAAAAAAAAAAATATTGTAGAATGAGATGGATATCATTACCCTAAGTGCATGTACGAAGTCATGAATGGTGTCAATATACTTTGCATACAACCAGAGATTTGTAAAAAAGTGCTCTATATATGTAATATGAAATGTAATGCATTCTGCTGTCATTTATAACATCTTAGAATGAAAAAAATAATAAATTTTAAAAAAATCAATACCCATAAATCAAAGGCATTTATGTATATCAGTGACAAATCCTCTGAAAGGGAAATGAGGAAAACTACTCCATTTACAATAGCCTCAAAAAATAATAATACCTGGGACTCAACCTAACAAAAAGGTGAAAGTCCTCTACAATGAAAACTACAGAACACTAAGGAAAGAAATTAAGGAAGATCTTAGAAGATGGAAAGATCTAACTTGTTCTTGGATGGGCATAAGTAATATTGTCAAAATTGACTATACTACCAAAAGTATTATACAGATTCAATGCAATTCCAATCAAAATCCCAATGGCATTCCTCGTAGAAATACAAAAGGTAGACAGGAACTTCATCTGGAAAAATAAGAGACCCAGAATAGCTAAAGCAATACTTACAAGAAGAGTGAAACATCACTATACCAGACCTTAAACTATACTACAGAACAATAGTAAGAAAAGCAGTGTTATATAGTCACCAAAATAGACTTGGAGACCAATGGTACAGAATAGAGGACACAGAGACTAACCCACACAACTACAGCTATCTTATATTAGATAAAGTTGTCAAAAATATACATTGGAGAAAAGTTAACCTCTTCAACAAATGGTGCTGGGAAAACTGGAAATCCGTATGCAATAAAATAAAATTAAACCCCTATCTCTCACTATGCACAAAACTCAACTCAAAGTCGATCAAGGACCTGGAATTAAACCATAGACCATGTGTCTAATAGAAGAAAAAGTAGGCACAAATCTCCATCATATCATATTAGGCCCCTACTTCCTTAATAAGACTCCTGTAGCACAAGAATTAAAATCTAGAATTAATAAACAGGATGGGTTCAAACTAAAAAGCTTCTTCTCAGCAAAAGATACAATCAGTGAGGTGAATAGAGAGCCTACTAACTGGGAACAAATTTTTACTACACACACACACGTCAGATAGAGCACTGATCTCTAGAATATATAAAGAACTTATAAATCTTAACACCAAAACCACAAATAACCCAATCAATAAAAGGGGGCTAAGGAACTGAACAGACACTTCTCAGAAAGTGATTTACAATCAATCAACAAATACATGAAAAAATATTCATCATCTCTGGCAATTAGAGAAATGCAAATCACAACTACTCTAAGATTTCATTTCACTCCAGTCAGAATGGCAGCTATTAAGAACACAAACAACAATAAATATTGGAGAGGATGTGGGGAAAAAGGCACACACATACATTGCTGGTGGGACTGCAAAATGGTGCAGCCAATATGGAAAACAGTATGGAGATTCTTTGGAAAACTGGGAACAGAAGCACCTTAAGACCTAGCTATGCCACTCCTCGGTCTATACCCAAAGGAATTAAAAATGGCATACTACAGGGACAAAGCCACAACAATGTTTATAGCAGCACAATTCCCAATAGCTAAATTGTGGAACCAACCTAGATGCCCTTCAGTAGATGAATGGATAAAGAAAATGTGGTATATACACACAATGGAATATTACTCAGCAATAAGAGAGAATAAAATCATGGCATTTGCAGGAAAATGGATGGAGTTAGAGAATATAATGCTAAGTGAAGTTATCCAATCCCCAAAAGCCAAATGCCAAATGTTTACTCTGATATAAGGAGGCCAATTCACAGTTGGGTTGGGATGGGAAGCATAGGAGGATTAGAGGAACACTAGAATGGCCAATGGGGAGGGGGGGGAGGGAGGGGGGCAAAGGGTGAAGGAAAAAAAATATTGTAGAATGAGATGGATATCATTACCCTAAGTGCATGTACGAAGTCATGAATGGTGTCAATATACTTTGCATACAACCAGAGATTTGTAAAAAAGTGCTCTATATATGTAATATGAAATGTAATGCATTCTGCTGTCATTTATAACATCTTAGAATAAAAAATAATAAATTTTAAAAAAATCAATACCCATAAATCAAAGGCATTTATGTATATCAGTGACAAATCCTCTGAAAGGGAAATGAGGAAAACTACTCCATTTACAATAGCCTCAAAAAATAATAATACCTGGGACTCAACCTAACAAAAAGGTGAAAGTCCTCTACAATGAAAACTACAGAACACTAAGGAAAGAAATTAAGGAAGATCTTAGAAGATGGAAAGATCTAACTTGTTCTTGGATGGGCATAAGTAATATTGTCAAAATTGACTATACTACCAAAAGTATTATACAGATTCAATGCAATTCCAATCAAAATCCCAATGGCATTCCTCGTAGAAATACAAAAGGTAGACAGGAACTTCATCTGGAAAAATAAGAGACCCAGAATAGCTAAAGCAATACTTACAAGAAGAGTGAAACATCACTATACCAGACCTTAAACTATACTACAGAACAATAGTAAGAAAAGCAGTGTTATATAGTCACCAAAATAGACTTGGAGACCAATGGTACAGAATAGAGGACACAGAGACTAACCCACACAACTACAGCTATCTTATATTAGATAAAGTTGTCAAAAATATACATTGGAGAAAAGTTAACCTCTTCAACAAATGGTGCTGGGAAAACTGGAAATCCGTATGCAATAAAATAAAATTAAACCCCTATCTCTCACTATGCACAAAACTCAACTCAAAGTCGATCAAGGACCTGGAATTAAACCATAGACCATGTGTCTAATAGAAGAAAAAGTAGGCACAAATCTCCATCATATCATATTAGGCCCCTACTTCCTTAATAAGACTCCTGTAGCACAAGAATTAAAATCTAGAATTAATAAACAGGATGGGTTCAAACTAAAAAGCTTCTTCTCAGCAAAAGATACAATCAGTGAGGTGAATAGAGAGCCTACTAACTGGGAACAAATTTTTACTACACACACACACGTCAGATAGAGCACTGATCTCTAGAATATATAAAGAACTTATAAATCTTAACACCAAAACCACAAATAACCCAATCAATAAAAGGGGGCTAAGGAACTGAACAGACACTTCTCAGAAAGTGATTTACAATCAATCAACAAATACATGAAAAAATATTCATCATCTCTGGCAATTAGAGAAATGCAAATCACAACTACTCTAAGATTTCATTTCACTCCAGTCAGAATGGCAGCTATTAAGAACACAAACAACAATAAATATTGGAGAGGATGTGGGGAAAAAGGCACACACATACATTGCTGGTGGGACTGCAAAATGGTGCAGCCAATATGGAAAACAGTATGGAGATTCTTTGGAAAACTGGGAACAGAAGCACCTTAAGACCTAGCTATGCCACTCCTCGGTCTATACCCAAAGGAATTAAAAATGGCATACTACAGGGACAAAGCCACAACAATGTTTATAGCAGCACAATTCCCAATAGCTAAATTGTGGAACCAACCTAGATGCCCTTCAGTAGATGAATGGATAAAGAAAATGTGGTATATACACACAATGGAATATTACTCAGCAATAAGAGAGAATAAAATCATGGCATTTGCAGGAAAATGGATGGAGTTAGAGAATATAATGCTAAGTGAAGTTATCCAATCCCAAAAGCCAAATGCCAAATGTTTACTCTGATATAAGGAGGCCAATTCACAGTTGGGTTGGGATGGGAAGCATAGGAGGATTAGAGGAACACTAGAATGGCCAATGGGGAGGGGGGGGGAGGGAGGGGGCAAAGGGTGAAGGAAAAAAATATTGTAGAATGAGATGGATATCATTACCCTAAGTGCATGTACGAAGTCATGAATGGTGTCAATATACTTTGCATACAACCAGAGATTTGTAAAAAAGTGCTCTATATATGTAATATGAAATGTAATGCATTCTGCTGTCATTTATAACATCTTAGAATAAAAAATAATAAATTTTAAAAAAATCAATACCCATAAATCAAAGGCATTTATGTATATCAGTGACAAATCCTCTGAAAGGGAAATGAGGAAAACTACTCCATTTACAATAGCCTCAAAAAATAATAATACCTGGGACTCAACCTAACAAAAAGGTGAAAGTCCTCTACAATGAAAACTACAGAACACTAAGGAAAGAAATTAAGGAAGATCTTAGAAGATGGAAAGATCTAACTTGTTCTTGGATGGGCATAAGTAATATTGTCAAAATTGACTATACTACCAAAAGTATTATACAGATTCAATGCAATTCCAATCAAAATCCCAATGGCATTCCTCGTAGAAATACAAAAGGTAGACAGGAACTTCATCTGGAAAAATAAGAGACCCAGAATAGCTAAAGCAATACTTACAAGAAGAGTGAAACATCACTATACCAGACCTTAAACTATACTACAGAACAATAGTAAGAAAAGCAGTGTTATATAGTCACCAAAATAGACTTGGAGACCAATGGTACAGAATAGAGGACACAGAGACTAACCCACACAACTACAGCTATCTTATATTAGATAAAGTTGTCAAAAATATACATTGGAGAAAAGTTAACCTCTTCAACAAATGGTGCTGGGAAAACTGGAAATCCGTATGCAATAAAATAAAATTAAACCCCTATCTCTCACTATGCACAAAACTCAACTCAAAGTCGATCAAGGACCTGGAATTAAACCATAGACCATGTGTCTAATAGAAGAAAAAGTAGGCACAAATCTCCATCATATCATATTAGGCCCCTACTTCCTTAATAAGACTCCTGTAGCACAAGAATTAAAATCTAGAATTAATAAACAGGATGGGTTCAAACTAAAAAGCTTCTTCTCAGCAAAAGATACAATCAGTGAGGTGAATAGAGAGCCTACTAACTGGGAACAAATTTTTACTACACACACACACGTCAGATAGAGCACTGATCTCTAGAATATATAAAGAACTTATAAATCTTAACACCAAAACCACAAATAACCCAATCAATAAAAGGGGGCTAAGGAACTGAACAGACACTTCTCAGAAAGTGATTTACAATCAATCAACAAATACATGAAAAAATATTCATCATCTCTGGCAATTAGAGAAATGCAAATCACAACTACTCTAAGATTTCATTTCACTCCAGTCAGAATGGCAGCTATTAAGAACACAAACAACAATAAATATTGGAGAGGATGTGGGGAAAAAGGCACACACATACATTGCTGGTGGGACTGCAAAATGGTGCAGCCAATATGGAAAACAGTATGGAGATTCTTTGGAAAACTGGGAACAGAAGCACCTTAAGACCTAGCTATGCCACTCCTCGGTCTATACCCAAAGGAATTAAAAATGGCATACTACAGGGACAAAGCCACAACAATGTTTATAGCAGCACAATTCCCAATAGCTAAATTGTGGAACCAACCTAGATGCCCTTCAGTAGATGAATGGATAAAGAAAATGTAGTATATTTCCACAATGGAATATTACTCAGCAATAAAAGAGAATAAAATCATGGCATTTGCAGGTAAATGGATGCAGTTGGAGAATGTAATGTTAAGTGAAGTTAGCCAATCCCAAGAATCCAAATGCTGAATGTTTTCTCTGATATAGGAGGCTGATTCATAGTGGAGTTGGGACGGGGAGCATAGGAAGATTAGAGGAACACTAGAAAGGTCAATGGGGAGGGAGGGGAAGGTATGGGGAAAGGGAGCAAAAAAAAAAAAAAAACATAGCAGAATGAGATGGATATCATTACCCTTAGTGCACGTATGAAGACATGAATGTGTGAATATACTTTGTATAAAACCAGAGATATGCAAAAATGTGCTCTATACATGTAATATGAAATGTAATGCATTCTGCTGTCATATATAACAACTTAGAATGAACAAAATACCAGAAACACAAGTGACAAAAGAAAAAGTAAATAAATTGGACTTAATAAAAATTTAAGACTTCTGTGCTTTAAAATATGCCATTAAAAAAAAAAGATACCGCCGGGCGCGCGGTGGCACACGCCTGTAATCCCAGCACTTTGGGAGGCTGAGGCAGGAGGATTGCCAGTTCAAAGCCAGCCTCAGCAATGGCGAGGCAATTAGCAACTCAGTGAGACCCTGTCTCTAAATAAAATACAAAAAAGGGCTGGGGATGTGACCCAGTGGTCGAGTGCCCCTGAGTTCAATCCCCGGTAACCACACACACACACACAAAAAAAGATACCATTAAGAAAGTGAGATGACTACGAACCATACCCATCAGAATGAGAAAATAATTTCAAATATTTACAAATCATATGTCTGTAAAGAAACTCAGGCAATAAGTTCAACAATAAAAAGTCAAATACCCCAATTTAAAAATAGTTGTGTCTCTTAAGAAGATACACAAATGTCCAAAAAGTCCACGAAAAGGTATTCAACATCACTGTCTTCAGGGAAATGCAAATCAAAATCACATTGAGAAACCACCCAGAAAGATGCTATAATAAACATGACTCACAATAATAAGTGTTGACAAGGAAAACTTGAAATGTTCATTCATTGAAAATTTTGGAAACTAGTTTGGCAGTTCTCCAAAATGTTCAACATAGAGTTATCATATGATCCAGGAATTCTACTTCTATTTGTAAATCCAAGAGATATGAATATATATCCATATCCCCCTAAACACACACAAATATCTAGAGGAGCATTATTTGATCATAGCCTCCAAAGTGAAAATAACCCAAATGTCCATAACTGATGAAAGGATAAAATGTCATATATCCAGACAATGACACAGTACTCAGTAATAAAAAGAAAAAACAATGCTAGCCCATATCACAGTAGGAATAAACCTTGAAAAGAATATACTGAGGGAAAGAGGACAGAAGTGACAGAAGGTCATCTGTGATTCTATTCATGTGAAGTGTACTTAGTTAAATCAATAGAGACCGAAAGCAGATTCATGATTTTGGGGGGATTAGAGGAGGAAAGAATGGGAGTGACCACCAATAGGTACAAAGTTCCTTTCTGGAGTGATGAAAATGTCCTAAAATAAGTAGTAATAAAAGTTGCAGAATTCTAAAAACAAAACAACACCCAAGATGACCTTGCTGGGTCTGATTTGAGGATCACAGTCCAAGAAGATCATCTTGGCCTTGTCTACCCAAATTTTAAATTAGTATTTTGGGAGTTACCATAATGCATGAGACTTTGAGGACCCTCATACTGTCAAGGGAGAAGAGATATCTTCAAAGAAAGATCCAAGGAGCTCCCACAGAGAAGGGGAACTTGACTCAGCACAGTAGGATCCTTGGCTTACTTGAAGGAGAAGAATTCAGCACATGACAGCCAGAGGCATAGACAGAGGGTTGCTTAGGAAAGTAGGTGCCTGTTTAAGGGAGAATGCTGGTCATCTTGAGACTGAGAGGTGTGGTTTAGGTTTCCTGGATATTCTTTTAAAGGACACTCAGTGAGGGGTGGGAAAGGTAAGTAGGAATACTCTTAGTCTGGTTATCTCAAGGAGGGATCTGATGGTCTGGTCAGTCTCAGGATCCTCAGGCTGATGTAGTATTTATTATCTGATCTGTAGATTATAGTGTAAATTCCCCTAAATTATGGGTTCCTCAAAATGTTATCGGTCTCTTTATTTAATCAACTTATTGGAGGGTTAATTAATAGTTCACAGGCAGTCTTACAGATTTCCCAGGAATCTGGGAGTAGCCTGAGAAAGAAACTAGCCTGGGGAATAGCAGGCCTGGAAAATTATGCAGAGTTTCGAACTAAACTTTTGTTTCCTTTCTATGTATTTCTTATTCCTTCTCTTCTACCTCAATGTTATGAGAGACTGGGGAAATAAGTTGTTTCCCCCCCCCTCCCTCCCTGGTGTTTCTCCCTGGAATTAGGCAAGGGGACCCTCTCCCAATTCATATTTAATTCCTTGTTATGTTAACTAAGCCTGTGAGTTCTCAATAACTAAGTAATAAAACTGTATTTTCTGTTTCTTAAAAGAAATAAAAACTAAAAGACTCTTTGCGGTGCTGACCTGCTTTGTATAAATAAAGCAAACTTCTGAGGTTTGGGATTCTCTTTATGGGCAAGTACAAAGTAGAGTGGTGTTAGCAGTAACATGCTGGAATCAAGCTACAAACCAGGACTTATTGCAGTGGCACAGTAAGAGTAAGAGAGAGAAACAGCTGTGTTTGTAGGAAACCTGCTCCTTTCTCATCAGTGGTATGCAGGGCTCACTGTGAGCAGATGGGAAGCAGATGCCTAGGTAACAGTGATCCAGGAAAGATGGGACAGAGATGCAGACAGCCCTTCTCTGGGTCAGTTCTAGGGGAGGAACAGGTTTATCTCTGACCTTGCATAAAAGAGTGTCAGAGATGACCTCCCATTCTCTGTTTCTCAAGTGATGTCCTATCAGCTGTGGTTTGCGAGGTTTCTTATGTTGTCAGAGGATACTCCTGCTTCTTCCTTTCTCTCAAACCACCTCTTCCTCTTTGAAAAGTAGGAAGGACATTGAGTTCTGAGTCAAAAGACCTGAATTCTCACTCTGGTGCTATGGTTAGTTAGCTTTGTGACCTTCAGCAGCTCGCTCAATGTCTCTGGGAATTTTCTCAGCTGTAAAACGAAGAGGAAGGAGACAGGGAGTTTCTGGGATCTCTTGCAACTGCTGGCAATCTCCCCTATCTCCCAGAAGTCTTGATTGGGTCTGGAAAATGGACCACCCTGTGGGGGAGCGGTTACTTGTAGGGTATGTTGAAAGATGGTAAGTTTGATGGAAGAAATCCTGAAATTGTCTGTGGGCCTTTTGTGGAAGCAAAGGAGTGAGTGTCTTGACTTCTATAACCAAGTTAAAGGGTTATGTAAACCATCAGTCAACATTGGGGGATAACTGGAAAATTTCCTGATGATCTGTAGAATATTGTGCCTTTTAACCAGTGTTCCAGGCAGGGAAGGAGGGAAAGACGATCAGGGGCAATTCCTGTGATGTGAAGTGCGAGATTGCGTTCAGAGCAGTAGCCCTTGATGGGCCTCTTCACCCTCCTACCTCTCAAACAGTGTTAAAACTCTAGGCTATCTTTTCTTCCAATGAGTAAGTAATGCTTCGAAGAAAACTGCAGCATGTCTATTAGCCCTCAGGTTTCTGAGGTTGACTTAAAGGTAAAAGGCACCCAGAGCCCAAAGGCAGGAATGGGACGTGGTACAGAATGAGTGAGTTCTGGTAGAAACCTGAAGCAGCACCTACCTAGGTGTGCGTTCACAGCACAGAGCACATTCAGCTGCCTGGCTCTCATCCAAAAGGCCAAATTATTGTAGATCATTTTAATACTGAAAAAATATGTATTTAATGTCCTTTTTAGGCTGTTGAATAGAGACCGAGTTGATGAGTTACTCAACCTACTGTGGATGGTTGAGAATGGAGAGGGTCTGGGTTTGAGCCAGGTGCTTGGCAAGGTCTTCTGTGAGGCAAGATGCAGTGCTGTGGGCCAGTGAGGGTAGAGACAGGTAATTTAGAAACTGGTTGGATGAGACTAAAATGCTTAATTAATGGATCAGTGTTAATCTAGACTCTGCCACAGGGTTTTATCTTTGACCTGGTCTGTTTATAATTTTTATTAATGACTTGGGTGAGAACACCAAATGGCAAATGAAAAATATGGGTCAAATCCAGTGAGATAAAATTTCACAGAGGTAAATGCAAAGCCTGACCCTTGGCATGAGGATATTATCTGCCGAAGAACAGTGCAAAGGAGGCATCATTTAACAGCGGGATAGTAAACATTTTAACACTCTGTTACAGTGGGTCGTGAGCTCAGCTTGGATCAACAGTGTGAGATGACCATCAAGGAGGCTAATGTGGATCAGGATGGCACTACCAGAGCCTCTACTCTTAGCTAGACAGAGTATAGTTGAGGAAGAGTGAGCTGTTTAGAGCTTCAGGTTGAGTTGCAAAAGCAGGGCAACTGGGATCACATGTGGACATGCTGAAGGACAGATCTGGAGGTGAATAATTTTCTCATCAAAATCTGCACTGCATACTGTAGAAGGGCATTTTTAGAATTATTCTGGGTGGCTCCATCGTGAAGGACTAAAGCTTTATAAGGAAGAAAAAAAAATACAGTGTGGCAGTGTGTGGTTTATCAAGAGGGAGGATTGCCTAATGAGCTACCTGAAAATTAAATGCAGTAGCCAAGGTGGTAGCGAATTTCTCATCCCTGGTTGACCGAGCAGAAATTTGATGAATGCTCTATGAGTAAACAGTAGAAATAAATTTGAACAACATATGGATAGATGATGTCTTAAGTCCAAACTGGGCTTTCAGTGTTGAATGGATAGCGCATAAGAGCTGCATAAGAACTTACTGGTAATATAGTCAGAGACTAGTTTTGGACAAAGTCAGCTTTCACTTGACTTCAGCTTATTGGGTAATCCTTGCATGATATTATATTGGTCCATAAGCTAAAGCTGATAAAACCCTTCAAAAGTGGATTAAGTATTTTAGAAAACTATAGCTAGGACTTAGGAAGAGTTCTAGAATGAAGATTAGGAAGCAGGAGTGTGAATTTTGGTGTCAGAATTAATCTTAAGGAGTCACTAGGCTGGTTGCTGTGACTCAGTGTCCTTAGCTATAGAACAAGATTCAATTTTTATTTATTCTTAGAGATTCTGAATTGCATGTTGTGCCACAACAGCCCCAGGGCAGAGAGATTTTAAATTTAAAAAAAAAAAAAAAAAAAAAAACATTTTGTGGGGCTGTAGCATGTATTACCAAGAAGAGGGAGTTCCTTGTGAGCTGAGTGCCTTTGTTGAATGGATCTCTGTCTGAATACAAATAATCATTAGGGAGACAGCTGGCTGCTGCTGTGCATCACCGATAAAACACTCTCCGCACATCCCTGTCTTTTCTTCCTGGGAATTTTGCCAGAAGGGCTGAAAGAAAGTGTTTGGGTAAGCAAGTGGGGTCTGCTATCTGCTTCAGTAAGGCCCCGTGGGATGTATCGATTCTCTAACATCTGTAACATCAGGGATAAACATGAGTCTAACAGACCGGGATAAATAGACTGTACAGGGCCATCTCTCCCGAGCTGTCTCCGTTGATAGGAGGCCAATAAGATTAAAGAGGCAAAGGCATTTGCACTGTCAAGATGGAAAGTTTTCAGGATTCCTGCCCTTGGAGGCTATTGGGAGGAGCAGAAATCCGCGGAAGAGAAGCTGAAGTACGCCCTTTTCTATTCTTATGCTATGTGTACAGGAATCTTAGCCACTCCTAGGATTTCAACTATTATCTATAAACAAATGACTATATATATATATATCCCCTTGTTACATTTCAAACTTAGGTGACCAAATTTCTATTTGACATCTTTATCTGAATATCACACAGGAAACTCAAACTTAATATGTTCAAAGATGAGTGACATATCATTCCTCCGAAATTATTCCTGCCTTTGCATTTTCTTTACCAGTGAATGGTAGCACAATCCACCCGGTCACCCAAGAAAGAATCTTTTATTCATTTGCTCATTGATCTGAAAAATATTTATTTTACTGCATCCTCTGTACCAGGCAATGTTTACTTGTTATTGCAGCAGCTAAAAAGAAAATCTTTGTCCCCAGGATGGCGCATTTTAGTAAGGAAAGAATGACTTCAAGTGTGGTAAGACTAACAGTCTGACAAATGGGCAAATAAGAGAATTCCAAGTATTAGTAAGACCTATAAGAATAAGGAATAAAACAGAAGGTAGGGGTGTAGATCAATAGGCAGAAGCTACTATATCCAGGGTGGTCAGGGAACAGTCATTTGAGTAAATAATGACAGTCTGAAATGTTAATTGCAAAGACCCTGTATTTTTGTTTGTATAAGTACCATATATGTGTATATACACATTAATTATGCATATATCTTTTATGCATGGACCATATACATGTGCATATGTGTCTAAAAAGTACACACACATACACATATATAAATATATAATTATATACATACATGTATATATTCTATACGTCTATATATATATTATACATATACAACTATATGTATGTGTGTGTGTATATATATGAAATTCTTGTCCAAAACTAGAGATCAAAGTACTATCTGAAGGATTAAATAAAAAATATTTTAAAATCTTTATATAATATTGAGAAAAATATCTATTTAAATGTGAAAAGATGAAGATTAACTAACAGTGATTTTCAAAGGTAAAAATAGCAGCAACTTAAAATTGTGGCCTGTCAGGCAAGGTGGTGGGCACGTGTGGTCTCAGCACTTTAGGAGTCTAAAGCATAAGCCTCAATTGAACCCAAGGGTTCAAAGCAACCCTGTCTCAAAAAAACAAAATCACAGCCAATTCAAAATTACATTGGTACTATAGGTATTGATAAATTGTCCTTTTGAAAAAGGCTACAAATCTGTTAGCATCTGCACCTGAAGAGGAAGAGTTTTGTGGTGTTGATAAGCATGTTGTAGCTACTAGGTCTCTTAATCAATCACTGAGAATCAAAAAACATGCTAATTTTAAGTTGAACATGATTGAAAATATAATTATTAGTAACATAACTAATGAGTTACAAGCAAATCTCTTAGTATTATGCAGAAATAAAAGTTTACGGCTAGGAACTAGGCCTTTTTTCATTTAAGCATCATTTATTGTGAGCCTAATCTGTCAGGTGCTGGACTAAGCCCTGTGAAGTATAAGAACACAAGTAAGATATACAGCCTTAAAGAAAGTCATGATCCAAGAGAAAAAGAGGAAAAATGTACCCAGGTGACTATAAATCAAGATAGAAAAAGATTATTCTTCAGATTTTAGGTTAGCTCAGGAGGGTGAGATCAATTCCATATAGAGGAGATAAGAAAAGACCTCAAGGGGAACACAACTTTTGACATAGCTTTTGAAGGTGTGGAGGAATCTGAACACAGAACAGCAGGAGAAGTGTTTTCCATTTGGATGGAACAGTGAGAAATGGCAAGAAAACACAGGGTGTGGTAGCCACTGGCCCTTCACATATTCTGATTCTCACCTGGGCACAGGGTGAGATTGTATACCCCCTCCTACTGAAAGCTCATCATGGCCACACGACTTGTTTTGGGCCACAAAATATAAGCAGAAGGGATAAGCATTACATTCAGGCAGCATGAGCACAAACATCACCTGAGTGCCTGACCTGCCAGAGTGTTTGCAGAAGCATGAATCAAGATGGAACATCTGTCAACCTGGGTCACTGAGCATTTAAAATGAGTAGAATCTTCCCATCCCTGACAAAGTTTGAAATAAACATTTCCTTCACATGTTTGTTGAGCCACTGAGATATTATATTGGCCTGTTGTTACCATATAATTCTTCAGCTCATCTGAATACAAAGAATGAGTATTATTCAATATGGCCAAAGCTTTAAATATGGGAAAGACAGTGGTGAGAAAGTAAAGGCACATACATAATTACAGCAAGATGCGAGGAATTCTCTAATCAAGGTTAATATTCTTAATATATAAAGATCAAGTATAGATCACCAATAAAAATCCTTGAACCACAATGGATTCATGGGAAAAAAATAGGCACACAGGTTGACAAAATACACCTGGTTAGAAAGCATATAAAAATGTTTAACATTATTGATAGTTAAAGAAATTCAAACATAATGAGAGGATGTTATTATCTGCCTTCAAATGTGAAAAAAAATTTTAAATAATAATAGGTTCCTCCCATGTGTTTACTGATGGTAGTACAAAATACAAAAATTTCTGTGGGACAGTGCGGCTGAAAACATAAATGGTCTTAAATTTACTTTAGCCAAGTCATACCTCTCCAAGAAACATTATCACATCTTTTTTTGCCAATTAAAAATTTTAATTTTGAAAGTTGTTGAAGCCAACTAGACCTGGTGTATCTAAACATGGGTATTCATTGAAGGATACAGGTAAATCTGGGGAACATAATTGATAGTTGAAAAGCCAGGCTTTGGGAAAAATGGGGACCAGGAAGTCTTTAGCTAACAGAAGAAGGTCCTTCCTCTAGAATGTTACCAATGGTGCATCTAGGCAAGAAATAACACTGTCTCTATGTCTTTCAGGTTAAAATTCCAAATCACCAAAACAGACTTTTTGCGGTCTAGTGTACAATATTATACCAATTAGTTGTTATCAGACAAAATTCCGTGGTTTATATGTAAGAGACATTTGTGGATATAGCAGGCCATTCCCACAGAAGAGGCTGGGTAGGCAACTCTATATATCACCTAAGGAAATGATCAGAAATAGGAACAAAGATTCATGCATAAGATGCTCATCCCAACATTACAACAACAGAAAAGGAGGTACCTCAATATGTGTGTTAGGAAGGGAATGTTTACATAAATTCATTGCATAAATTATGAAAAACTATTATTTGGCCAGTTAAAATTGTATTTCTGAAGAATTCAGTAATACAAGAATAGAGTGCAAATAACATATGTCAAGTGAAATAATTTTTAAATAAATTTGAAAAATACCACCAAAAACATTAAAATATTCATTGAGGTCCAATATGAGTGACATTGAAGATTATGGAGACTTGTACTTCAATTTTTTTCTTGATTTCTGAAAATTCCCTACCATGGTCATATGACCTATATAATCAGAATTTTGGATTATTTTAAAGAAAATGTACTTGATGGAGGCAGTGTTTTGTGGTGATTGAAATACCAGAGTTAATCATTCTGTGTCTGTCTTTTGGTTCTGCCACTTTTTGACAGAGCAGTCTTGATCATATGGATTGACCTCTTTCGGCCTGAGTTTTGTATCTGAAAAATGGAAAAATGATCATTCTCACAGTCTGGGGCTTAGTGAGTTTTAAGTGCATACAAAACACTTAGCCCACTGCCGTGCCTAACCTCCCATGAAAGGCAGCTTCTGTAACAACCAAGGAGCACAGATAAGAAACAGCTAATCCTGACTGGGACAGCAAGATGATATGATATTTCAACTGACTCTTCTTTTATCCAACTTTATTTCTTAAAAAAGAGGGTGCTACTATGAATGGGATTTAAAAAAAAAATAAAGTTGGAGGTAAGTCAAATCCATTAATATTAACATACTAATAATGTATGGATTTCCTTTACCTTAAATATGTCTTAGGCAGCTCTAAGCTGTGCTTACATGAAGAAAGCTATGCCCATGTGGGGGTTAAGCAGTTCACTGAGCAGGATAATTCTCCAGAGCCCTCTGGCCTTGGGGCTGCAAGGCCATGACTGACTGGCTACTGCCATTTGTAGGAAGCAGTGATATAATGGGACAGAGGCCCATAGGTCTGTTCCAACTTCAGCCCTATTTCAGCCTTCCTCTCCGATCACCTGCATCTAGAAATACAAATTTAGGGTTTATAATTTGAAGCTTTTCATAACTAACTTTTCTTTTAAATAAGCATATAGTTCTCATCTTTTTCCCACATAAACCTTGCTAAATTTCTCTCATCTTCATGATGCTTCAAGTTATTTGTGGATAATAGGAAAGCAGAATCATATTTACAATTTAGAGGCACAAACTATGGAAAAAATAATAGTATCCATCTTCCAACATTTATTTTTTTAAAGATCCTAACATGAAATTTACATGTATGCTGAAATTAAAAGAGTTTTTCTGCTCTACTTTTCTAATTTTCCTTTTTTTTTTTTTTTTTAATTGGTACTGGGGATTGAACTCAGGGGCACTCAACCACTGGGACACATCCCCAGCCTTTTTTTTTTTTTTTTTTTTTTTTTTTTGGTATTTTATTAGAGACAGGATCTCACTGAGTTACTAAGTGCCTCGCAATTTCTGAGGCTGGCTTTGAACTCTTGATCCTCCTGCCTCACCCTCCCAAGTGCTGGGATTACAGGCTACTTTTCTAACTTTCAATCCTTACCTCATCTTTATTGCTTTTCCTCAGAAGATGTGCCCCAGTGTACCTGCATTTCACAGAATCAGGCCTAGGACAGAGCCAATTTGACTGGCCTCACTACCCTCTCCTATACCCTCTCCTGTTCTAAGAATTTTCAATTCACAGCTGTGGTAGTAAACTTACAAACCACCTTACCTAAATTTTATTTTGCAGATGTAAAAATACATTCAGAGATGTGAAGTGATTTGCTTAGACCATACAGTTGGAGTTAAAATGAGGTCTTTAGGCATTTGATTCCTAAGCTTCTATTCATTTCATCACTCTCTTTGTCTTAAAAGTAAAAACCAGCCAAGCTATGCCTGGTTAGATAGCTAATTTGCATTTCCAAGATTTCTCAAAGCCTATAGCCCAAGCTGACTATACAGTGGGACAAATATAATAACTTACCTGGTTACACCTGCCTCTCCACCATGCCTCAATACCTGTAAGACAGCAGTTCTCTATCTGAGACGCACATTAGAATCACCTGGGAGTTTTGTTTTTTAAATACAAATACAGGTCTCATTCTAGGCCTATTAGTTGAGAACCCCTGGGGGTTGAGCCCTGGCTTCAATATTTTAAAACTACCTCCTGGTAATTCAGTGTGCAGCCAGGCTTTAGAACCACAAAGCTGTTTTGTTTTGTTTTGCTTTGTTTTGCACCTATTCTCCCACCCCCAGCCCCATATCTGCTTATCTTTTATTCTTTTTCTTCCTTATTCTCAGTCCCTTTTCTGCTTCCCTTTCAACTGGCTATAATATGGAATTGAAGTTTATTGTTAAACATTTACATGTTTGTTATATTTATTAACTTTTATTTGCTGCTTGGTCTTAATTTTCAAATCAGGTAATTTGATCATTTTTTTTTCTTTCCTTCAAACTATCTTTTTTCACCCTTCACTAAATTTAATTAGGTTGTTGTTCCATGTAGTCTTCAATCAACTTATTTTCCTGTGTGAAATAGACCTGTAAAAAGAAAAAAAGAAAGGTAACATACCTCATTTAGAGTTTTGGAAGAGGCATTGTTTAATGCTTACAAAAATCTCTTTGACAGTACTGATCACATCACCTTTTCTTTTCAAAATCCTTGCTATTGCTTTGTAATGGTCCCTGACAATTCCTGATTGATCTTTTGTGGCCCCTATTTCTCTTCCAGCTCTATGAACCCCTTTGTCTTCTCACTGCACACACACTTTTTGTGGAGCTCACCTACTTCAAAGCTCAGCCAAAGCTCAGCCGCCTGCTTCTCTTCCATTCTTAGTCTTCTCTCTCTGTCTCCATCTGGACAAGTATTGATAAGCTAATCTGCATCCTTACCTTCCTCAGTTCTTCAGAATCAATATAAATGTGTCTTTCTTCCCTTTCTTTAAAATTTCCACTAAAATTTATTTCACCATTTAGTAATACATAGAACTGCCAATTTGTGAATTCATTTGTTCAATGATAAATAAGTGTTTATTGACCCAGCACAGTGATGGGCCTGTGAAAGCAATTGTAGGATATTGTGTTATTATTAACAATCATTCATGACTTCCCTTTCCTTGAGAAGTCTCCACTCCGCCCCCTCCCACTCCCATTGCTACAAGATTTACATGTCTTCTATACTGCCCAACTTCATTGATGAACTTGGAGCTTGGCTGGTTATCTGACATATTTTGGCCAGGACTATGAGATGTGATGTAAATAACTAGTGAGCAAAAGCAGTGCAAGTTTGGTCAGTGCTCTGGCCCCTACCTTCTTCCCTGAAAGCAGTATTCCTGGGGAGGGTCTGGCTCTGCTGCTTGGGCTCTGGTGTAAGAGGACATGTGCAAGAGAGCTGCAGCCTGAGCAGAGCTGCAGCTGACTCACCATCCACTTGTGATGTGAGGGAGAGACATGTGACTGTGAAAAGCAATCCATGCTTTGGGATTGTTACAACTAATTGGCTAATGTCATGATGTTGACTAAAACACTGTCCTTGCCATCCATGGCTTAGCATTCAGTAAAGGGTCTCCAACTCATGAAGGTTAGTCTCTTCAGATATGTTCAAATTTCCCTTTTCCATCGTATCCTATGTTTGGTCAGAATTCAGTTCTTTTTGTAGATTCAGCATCCACATGGACAATTCCTCTCACTGCTTGTTGTCCTCTTAACCAAGAACTGCAATACTTCCCTGCCCTCAAAATGCTTTCTTCATGCAAATTTTTCCTGATAAGCCATAGCTGCATTGTATTGGTTACAAATCGACAGTGCCAATGACCAAAACCTGAACTGATTAAACAATGGGAGAGATTTTTTTCTAGATCATGTAACTGTTTGTGTTGACAAGAGGGTTCAGGTGAGGCAGTAGTTTAAACAATGCCCAAGACTTAGTCTCTCCTTCTTTTCTTTCTTACTTAAAAAAAAAAAAAAAAACCTCACTTTATTGATAAATACGTGTTATGTACCATAAAATTCACCCATCGAAAGAATATAATTCAATGGTTTTTGGTATGTTCAGAGTCAAGCAACCATCACCATAATGAATTTTAGAAACCATGAACTTTTAAGCTGTTACCCTCTATAATCTTCACATCCCCATGGCCCTAAACCACCACTAATCTATTTCCTGTTTCTCTAAATTTGACTCTTCTGGACATTTCATGCAAATAGAATCATATATATGTTTTTTATGGCTGACTTCTTTCCCATAGTCTAATATTTTTAAGGGTCGTGTTATAGCATGTATCGATACTTCATTGCTTTTTAAGCTAATTAACTGTACGCTATATGCATATACAACAATTTGTTTATCCATTTATTAGTTGAATGACATATGAATTAGTAAATATTTGGTATTATGAATAATGATGCTAAACATTGTGTATAAGTTATTGTGTGAATTCAATTGTCTTGGAATGGACATTGCTAAGCAATGGGATAACTGTTTGCTTTTTGAGGAAATGCCAGCTTGTTTTCCATAGTGGTTGCAAATATTGTACATTTGGACCAACAGAGGATTTCAATTTGTCCACATCCTTATCAAAAATTGGTTTTGGCTATTATTTTGATTATAGCCATCCTGGTGGTTGTATATCTTTTTTTAAAGATATGCCTATTCAGATCATTTGCACATTTTTTAAATTGAGTTGTCATTTTATTATTGAGCTGTAAAAGTTATTTTTAATTTTGAGATACAAATCCCTTATCAGATATATAATTTGCTAGTGTTTTCTTTCATTCTGTGGGTTGTCTTTATTTTTGTGATAGTGTCTTTTGAATCACAAACTTTTAAATTTTTATAAAGTCCAATTTATCTCTTTTTGTTACTCATGCTTTGGGTGTTGAATCTAATAATCTATTTATGTCACGATCTACCATTATGTTTTCTCTTCAGGGTTTTATAATTTCAGTTCTTTCATGAAGGTCTGTTATGATTTGGATCTGGAATGTCTCCCAAAGGCTCCTGTGTTGAAAGCTTGGTTCCCAGTGCAGCAATGTTCAGAGATGGGTTTTGGGGAAGTAATTGGATCATGAGGACTTTGATCTCATCAGTAGATTAACCCATTGATAGGTTCCTAATTGAGCGGACCTTTGGGATGTGGTGGAAACTATAGGAGGTGGAGACTAATTGGAGAATGTAGGTCACTGGGAGTTTGTCTTGCAAGGGTCTGTTTTGCCTCTGGCTCCTTCCTCACATGTGCTCTCTATCTCTCTGCTTCCTAGCTGCTATGATATGAGCAGCCCTGTTCTACAATGCCCTCTACCTCACCACAGATCTAAAAGCAATAGAGCCAGACAACCATGGACTAAAGCTTCTGAAACTGTGGTCCAATTAAACCTCCCCTCCTTTATGTAATTTTCTCAAGTATTTTGTCACGGCAATGGAAAGCTGACTCATACAAGGTCTTTGATCCTTTTCAGTTGATTTTTGTAAATTGTATGGAGTAAGAGTCCAACTTCATTCTTTTGCGTGTAGCTATACAATTCTTCTAATATCATTTCTTGAAAAGACAATTCTTTATGTATTGGATGATCTTGGCATTGCTCTGAAAACAGATAAATTTGGAAGTCTAAATGTCTGGAATTAGATATTGGTGATGATTACACAACTTTGAGAATATGCTAAAGATTCTTTTTACCTTTAGGTTTCATGGTATGTGAACTATGTTCAATAAAAAATTCTACCTATTTTATTTTAATTTCATTGATTTTCCTAAGTATCCATCACAATCTGATTTGTTAGTTCTTCCTTTAAATATTTAACTTTTAGGAAGGTCAGCCACACTTATAACCTTGTCATACAATTATTTGTGTGGCTTTCAAATGTTTTAAGAAGGTAGACATTGAGATATATATTACCTATAGAGATTGAATTAACCACAGGAGAACAGAACAGACAGCATTAGGGTAGAGAATTTACTGTGATCAACCAAAGATTCCAGACTCACTCTCCAGAAATTCGATTTTCTCAGTGTTCCAGCATCAATAAAACCATCCTTACAGTTCCTATACTCAAGAGTAGGGACATAAGCCCAGAATTCCATTAAGTTCATGCAGACCGGGATCAGTTTTCTAGTGGACTGGTCAAACCTGTGCACTATTACATTCTGGAAACATACCAACTGGAATAGCAAAAAAACTAAAATTTGCTTGGTGGGAACAAATTTGCTTGGTCAGAGCAATGCTGTGATTCAAATACAAAAGATATTCTAGTCAAATGTGGCTGCACAGCAGGGCTAAACCAGAGGGCAGAACTCAGTAGTGTTTGTTTCTGTAGCTTTCTTTTATCCAGGAATTGCTTTGTGTTTGCCTATCTTGCTTCAAGTCCTAGAAACATTTATTTTTATGCTGCCTTTTTATAGACTTCTGATCAGACTTCTAATCATTTCTTATGTGCTGATTTTGTAGTTTTAATCCTAGAAAGCAGCCTGTCAGTACTCCCAACTGAAGCTTAATATTTTTCTCATGAGACTGTCAATTCTATAAGACAAAGATTGAATAACTGATCTTTGTATCTCTTATAGCACCTAGTTAGACTTTCATGTTATGATAAAATGAACTGAATCTTGACATCATTTATTATGTTCAAAATACATTTATTGGTAATTTTATTTGCCTTCATGTTATTGTGTATAACAACAGAAGAAATTTAAAAGTCTGTCAATGTCAATTTCCGAAATTATATAGCTGCTGTACCTCTATATTGAGAAAACTGGTTCTGAGGAGTGCATACATTATTTTATGTGAAATCATTCAAATAGTGACAACCCAAAAACAGTTATTATGAGTGCACTATCTTCTATCTCAAACTTACGGGTGGATCAAAGTCACTGATGGGACTTGATAAAACATGGTTAGGTCTCATTGATGCAGCAGGTCTAGGATGAGGACTCAGAATTTGCAATTCTAACAGCCTTGTTCTCAGGGGATGGGGATGTTCTTGGATGTAAACTTCACTTAGGGAACCATTGATCTCCTTCATTCTTCTTCATTATCAGTGTATGAATTGGAGACCCAAAGTGTTGTCCATGGGCCCTCAGGACTGTCAGAACCTGACAACTTATTAGAAGTCAAGGAGTTCAGGCCCTGTGTATGACCTACATTTAACAAAAGGTGATTTGTAGCAGTCTTTAGAATTAGAGAAGCACTGAATTAGAGCATTGAGAGAGGTCATTTGAAGAACAGGCTAGAGAGATGTAAAGTATCTAATTAAAATCACAGGTACCTGATAGATTATGCATCTTTGGGCTAAACTGAGAAAGCTGAGAATATAAGGTGACTAAATCAGTCAAGGTCCCAGGAAGGACACAGAAAGAAGTTTACAAAGAAGAAATCAAAGTGATTTTAATGAGTAAATTATTTGCAAAGGCACTGGCAAGAACAAGAGGATCTGTAATGGTGACACACTTAAGTATTAATAACTGCAATGATCTGTTGCCACCCTTAGGCCTAAAAGGGCAAGGGAAGGAGCTATAGGGGAGTGGAGAGTGAAAAATACACAGACTTCTTGTTCTTCTCATTCTTTAGTGTCCTCATGTGCTTCAACTTGCAAAACCACCTAGAAGTCAAAGGAAGGAAGCGTAGCTGATAGAGTTTCTGGTTGTCAGCCTTGTTGGAATGCAGAGGAACATGTAGAAAGGTAGAGAACTCCCCCTTTAAAAAGTCATTTATTATTCATGCACTGGCTAATATATGTCAGGCTTAAAGTTATACCTCATGTTTTCTCTTCAAATAAAAATATATGAGGAAAATATCAATAACACCTATGTAGTAAATCCAAGTATTTCTTTTCTATTCACAACCTTGAAACACTCTAATAATTGCCATCAAAAGAAAAAAACACACAGGGCAGTAATAATAAATTAGATAATAAGTTGTGGGTGATTTGGCCACTTTTGCTGGCCAAATTTATCTGCAAAGCTTACTTGGTAAATAAGGGGATTAGCCAGTTGATCATTTCAGTGACTATAGGAACTATGCCAAGGCAGGTGGAGCTTTGATGGGAAGGGCATTATTACAGATGTTCAAATCAGAACTCATGTAGGAACAAGTGTGTGGAGCACTTATTCTCACTCTGTTTCCTTTTTATTCTTTTTTTTTTCTTTGTGGTGCTGGGGATTGAACCCAGGGCTTTGTGCATTTGAGACAGGCACTCTACCAACTGGGGCTATATCCCCAGTCAGAATTCCCCAGATTTTAATGAGTGCACATGAATTGCCTGGGGGTCTTCTTAAAATGCAAATTCTCTTTCAGTAAGTCCTGTGTTTGTCCTGGGATTTTGCACCAAGCTCTTGGGTGGTACTAATGTGACTGACCTTAGGAACACACATTGACTAGCAAGGTCTTAACATTCAGAAAATCAAGAGCAATCCTGATTCCACTGAAATTGGAATTTTTCTCTTTGGTCTTTGGAAAATAGTAAAAATTTGGGCAGATTCATGAGAGTGGAAGGGGATGATTCATGGATAATATAAAATATGAATTTTTCGGAGCTCATAATGCTTTCTTTCCCACACTAGGACAAAGTTAGAGAATTTTTTCTTTTTCTTTTCAACTTCTCCTATCTCAGCCCCTAACACTCCACTGACACAGTTATTATCTGACCTGGTTGTGAGTTATCTCCCTAATCCCAACCTTGAATTTACCCTATCAACAATCTTTTCAATCTTCAAATAAACCTAATTTCATTCTATTATAGACATTGAAACAGGAATTACACCGATGCAGTTCTATTCATTTGTGTCCCGTATTTCCTTGGAATTGGCTTCTTATGTACTAAGTCTAATATGAGGTGGATAAAGAGGTCAGTTTGATTCCACTATCTTTGACGACAAGGCATATTTGATCAGAAGACATAATAACAGTCTATGAAATGGCATGACCCAGCATTCTCAAGGAAATAAAATCCTCGGAAGTCAGCCACCTTTGATGTAGAAAGTAAAATCTATGCCTAAAAGGCAAGTCAAAAACCTATACTTTCAAATCAAAGAAGTTGCAGATCCACTGACAGTGAAGCCTTCAACTTCATGGGACCCATTGATACTTGCATTTTAGTAGATATTGTGAGAATATAGAAAATACATGGTCTCTGAAACTAGAAAGTGACAACTCAGAGGAAAAAAAAATATATCAACATGAGAAACAGTGGCAAATTACCATCAGTCATAAGAGACTTTGCCCTCTCAATTTGGCCTCACACCATACACCACATACAAAAAGGATAGTCCAACACTGAATTACAATATCAGTAATGATCCATTCACCATTCAAATCTCATCCTATGTGCTCTCAGCTACTGATCTTATAATTAATTCTATTCTTTTGCTATTTGACCTGGTTGCAAGTTACCTCCCCAGTTCCAATCTTTACTTAATCTTGTAACCATTTTGATTTTCCACCCACATCTCCTGTCTCAGGCTACCTTGACTAATGCCCATCTATGAAGGCTGGCCTATCATTGAGTAAAGGCTCTCATAGGGTAGATCCAGGGGCTATGGGTACACTAAATAGGAATAATATTTAAGTTATGCCCTAGGGCAAGAGAGTTGGCCAAGTGGGTGAGAAACATTTATGGTGGTGGTATGTATGCTTTTCAAGCAGTGATACCAATAAGGAATATGTTACAAAGGCATGTTGCAATATTAGATATATTCCAGGCAATTTTGGAATAAGAACAGCCATTTGAAAAGAGCTGTTGTGTGCATCCTTTTTCAGTGCAATGATACCATTGCTCTTCCATGTGTTTTAAAGCCATCACTATACTTAAGCTTGGTGTGCAGCCCATGCAGATGGACCCTGGATATTAATGGTACCAGATTCTTCTTAGAGGCATATGTGACCCTTACTTTATGCCCTGAGGATTGTTAAGAATGAGAAGGTCTCGACTAATTCCAAGCCTTGAGCATTCAACTAGATGAATCAGTCTAAGCAATATAATGAGAACCTGTCACAAAACAAAACATAAAAAGAACAGGGGACGTGGCTCAGAGGTTAAGTATCCCTGAGTTCAATCCCTGGTACAAAACTTAAAAAGTTAGCTTAAACAGGTTGGTAAATATTTTGCAAAAATCACTCTGATTACAGAACCTCATGTGCTTTTTGACCTTTCTTTGTTATCTCAAAACACCACTCAGACCACCACCATCCTTAGGGAAAGTCATTGATAGCCTAGAAAGATTCAAATTTAGAATGACATATCACTAAAATGTCATGTTGCCCAATACACCAGGGCAAAATAAACCCAGAATGTTTGGTTCATGTGGGAACCAAAGGCCAGAGAGAAAGCCATGTGATGACATGTGAAGAGCTGGCCCACGTGCTGATGCTCTGCATCCATCAAAATGATGGAGGAGAACTCCCAGGTGGATCCCATACGTAGTTCTCCAGAAGCCACATCTGTTCTTTTTCACCAAGATGTGACCATACTCCAGCTTGATCAGCTGTCTCAAGATTTTAAGGCCCTTTTGTCCTTTCCCAATATAAATAGCAAGGCAAGGCCTTTTGACTTCATGGAACACTATCAAAACTCAACAGGTGTTGGCCTCTGTTGATCTCTGGGGCCTTTCTCCTCTCAGGGAGGGGACAGTCTGCTCTTCCCAAAGGGATAACCCAAAACCTGACACCACAGAACAACAGCTGTCCTCCTCCCATGACATGTGCCAGCAAGAGGGAAGGCTCTGGACCAACAGCCAAGAGTGCAGGGCACCAGCAGTTCCCCCTCATGAGCCATCCATTATGAGAAAGAAGGAGGGGGGAAAAAAGCTGGAACATGGGTAAATAAAATGTAAATCAAAGTTATTCAAATTACTTTCATAGGGAAGGCTTGCGTGGCCTTTTGCCTTCTTTAGTTGTGAGGTATTGGCCCTCAAAGTAGAGTTGCCAGATTGTTATGCAGATAAAAATAGAGGATACTCACTATAATAACCACTTTTTTTGTATGTCTTATGCAATAGTGGGGATATATTTATATTAAAACTATCTGAAATACAAATTTAACTAGATCTTTGTTTTTCTGATAATATGCTTCCAAATCCAATGGTTTGTTTTGCATTCTGATTCCTGATAATTTTCCTCTTGAGACAAATAGTGGCACTTTTATGCCAAACAAAACTTTATTTCAAGCTTTTGAAGTAAATGGAAAATCTGAGCCACAGGATCTCAATTACATAACTGAGTTTCACTCCTTGTATAGTGCTGTTCATTTTCTCTTGTTCATTCCAATTTTAATATAAGTTTAAGAGCTTTTCTTTGTTTTAAACTATTTTATAATTAACTGGTTTGTCACAAGGACTATGACAAGTATATTAAATGCTATTTAATTTGATGAGTGTCTGTTCCAGGCTTAGCCAGGCATAATCTGGAAGGAGAAAGGCTAATGAGGTGGTCTGTCAATAATGTCTTGCTTATTCTGCTTCTGATGGAGTATCATTACACAAAGAAGTACAAAAAAATTATGGAAGTGGCTTGCTATTCATCACAGTTATACAAATACTTACACAATGCTTATCATGTACCATCTTCTGAACTAGTCACTGAAGATGTAGAAATGGATATATAACTGCCCCAAAGTGCTAACTCCAAGAGGAGACAGAGGAAAAATTGGCAGCATAAAGGAAGGCTTTGCCAAAGAGATGATGGAGACGGAAAATCTCCCTTTTGGAGAAAGTGAACCAGAGACCATAATTTTGGGGGACATATGAAAGGATGTCTGTTATCACAATATTTTCCTAGAATTTCTGGCTATTTCATTATGCATTTGGGGAATTGCTTGCTTCCTTCTCTAGGAAATGCTATTGCATATTAATAGTATTTATTGATAATTTTTTGAAAGTTAACATAAAATATATGGAACAAGGAATCCATACATGGCATTGTAAGTCTGTAAGACTTCTGCAATTATATGTAAGAAATTTATGGGTTTGAATAATGTAAATTTTTATAGGAAGACAGATTTATAGTTTTTTTTTTTTTTTTATTCCCAAAGTGTTCTATAACCTCCCCAAAGTTAAAAACTTCTGTCAGAGAAATCAGAGAGAATGTTTATCCAAAATGACATTATACATTATAATCAATAAATATATATTGAGAATCAACTTCCTATAGAGCAGTTAATATAAGTGTTAGTGAACAAAATTTTTTGAAAAAGAAAATTTCCTAGGCTCATGTTAAAATGATGTCAAACTTTGGAGAGAAAAAGTGGGAATATGTGGTCAAATTAATATATTTATTTTAGAATCATGGTTTTGAAGAGATGCAGAGATTTTCTATTGCATTAAACTGATTTTCCAAAACTCATTCTTCCAATGAGAATCTACTTATGTTCATAGATTCCTTGGAAGATTTTAACAACTGTTTCAAATTTTCTTCTATTTTAATGTTCATATTATAAACATTGATTCATGAAAGCAACAGTTAATAAATTCAAGGAAGAACTCCCAGAGATACCCAAGTCTACCCTTTTTCTTTCTTTTGTTTCTTTTAAAATTTTTCCATAATCTGCTTCTGAGAGGAAAATATTTTAGTAATTGTTCTGTCATTACAATGGCCCAATAAGGCATAGTTGTTTAAATTCCCATTTATGCAAGAAGATTGTGAAACGTAATAAAGTGAAGTTACCTAACTAAGGCTAGAAAATAGAAGATACTCTGAGTGTTGGTTGACATAAAAGGATGAAAGCAGATGTGCATGCCATGAAATGAAGGGGTCCAGGCAGAACAGAGGTTTTGAGAAGAATTATGTTAGAGCTCATGATTCCATTTACCCGCTCTCTGGATTTGCACAGCCTTCTAATAGTCTGACCATGATTGCCTTGATACACATACTGGGAATATGCTGGTTTTGTTTTTTAGTATTTTTTATTTTGTATAAAGATGTTACTGATTGCAATGTCATAATTCAACATAATATAATTTTACATATAATTCAATAATGAATTATAGCATCATGGCATTTCTTGAGCTTCAGATATTTGACAAGATAATCACTCTGTGGAGCCAAATGAATCACAGAGAGAACAATTTTATTCTGGTTCAATAGTGTAGGTTAGATTAAAACAAAATTAGCAAATAAAGATAAAGCCAAGCATCTGTTTCAATAGATTTTAAATTTTGTTAACTATTCAGGTCCAGCTGTGGAAGAGACTGCTAACCCCAAATTTCCATGTGATTCTTACATTTCCCAGTCCTCTTACAGTGAACTTGGGGGCCATCTGCCCAGTGCTGGCAAATGTCATGTGTTGCTTCTAAATCAAGGAATTTAAGAACCACAATACCCCCACTATCTCTTTCATCCTGCTCTTGGTAACTGTGGAGGCCAAGACTTCCAAATGATGAATCTATGAGATACAGAAGGACCATCCACACCGGGCTTTCCATGAACGAGAAGCAAACGTTTAGTGTGTTCAGCAACTGAGACTGACTACTGCAGTGCCCTTTAAAGTAGAATGATTTCAGAAGTTCTGTAACAAACTATATGGTATTTGAAATTCTAGTAATGTGGAGTCCTAGTAGTACTATTCAGAGAATTTCAAACTTGATTTAGTATGAAAGTCAATACAGTTAGATTTCAAAATCTCCAATATCTGAGACCTATTGGATATGAATCTCTGGATGTAAGCCTAGATATCTCTATTTAAACTTCCCAGAGCTGGGGGCGGTGGTGCACGCCTGTAAATCCAGTGGCTCAGGAGGCTAAGGCAGGAGAATCCCAAGTCCAAAGCCAGCTTCAGCAACTTATGGAGGCCCTAAGCAACTAGTGAGAACCTGTCTGTAAATAAAATAGAAAAAAGGGCTGAGGATATGGCTCAGTGATTATGTGCCCATGGGTTCAATCCCCAGTCAAAACAAAAACAACTTCCCAGAGATTTTGATAATCAGCTAAGTTCAAAACTGTCAGTTCTCATTGGGAATACAGACCATCACCTTAGATTTTGCTATTTTAGAATAGTTATAAATTATATAAATATTTAAAGTTTAGTGAACAGATATTCTGTGAAAACTCCCTAGTTCTTTACAGAGAATTGATGTAAGTAATAATTTTTGTCACTTGTTATCTGATCTCAGGGTGCAGAGAGACTTTCCATTTTTCTTAGCCACAGAAACTTGTGGAACAGAGTAGCTAAGCAGGGAGAGTATGCGGAACGAGCTTCCTGGATTTGCACTACCTTTCCCAACTGTTTAGTTTGATTCAACGCTTTCCAGGCAAAATGTATGTCTGCATTTAGAAAGATTCAATAGCTGCCTTAATTTAGCAGCTTTCTTATCAGAAAAGAGGCAGCTTCATTTCCCTTTGTGGACAAACATCAAAATACTGGCTTCTTCCTCCTATATTTCTGTTTTTCTTCCTTGAGTGTCAAAACCACACTAAGAAAGAAGCATTATAATTATAATCCAGTAAGCTCACTACCAAAGAACAGGAGAAAGCCTGGCTGCTTTATGAAATAGAGAGTTAGAATCCCTTTCGTAAAGTTTCTCACTGGGATATTTTTTTATTTTGCATATAATCTGCTAAACATTCCTCTCTGTACTCTTAAACTTGATCAGTGGCTTTCAGATCCTTTGAACCCCCTGTTGGTTCCCAGCCTTTTGTCTGAGCATACTCTTTAAGCATGTAACACAACAGGGGCATCTTTAAACATGGGTTCACATAGTTGTTTTCTCATAACAGCATCAATTTTAAGTAACAAAAAAAATCTAATTTAAAAAAAAAAATAATATGGCAAGTCAAAGACGGCTCACACAGATGAGCAGGCATTTTTCTTATATTATGGAAACTCCAAGCTGAGATGCAGGAGCTACTGAAGAAATGTCCCTTACTATGAGTACTTAGGAACAGGTAATATGAATGAAGACAGGATAAGAATAGACATCACCAGGGGCTGCGAGAGCTCGGTACTCATAAAAGAAGAAAGGGGTACTAAGGCAAGAGGTAGGGATGGCAGGGAACAGATGCTGGAAAGGAAGAAATGAGGAAGGCATGTTAAAAGGAAGGCTATGCTGTTGTTTTTTTATGTTTTAAGCAGCAACTCCTTTACAAGAAAAAGAAAACAAAACTCCAAACCCTCATGATTTGATTTTCAGTACTCATAAGAGTAGATAGACCAAACATAAATTGGATTGAAGATAAATATAAGTGTATTTTCATTAAAACAACTGGTCAATAATTGGTTAGTATCTGCATGGGATGATAGTATTGCTAATAGGTTCACACGTAAATAGCTTAAATAATCATTTATAGCAGGGTGCAGTGGCACATGCCTGTAATCTCAGTGCTTCAGGAGACTGAGGCAGGAGGATCTCAGGTTTGAGGCCAGCCTCGGCAAATTATTGAGAACCTGTCTCAAAAATTTAAAAAATGATAATAATTAAAAGGACTGGGATGTGGTTCAGCAGTAAAGTGCCTCTAGGTTCAATTCTGAGTATCAACAACAACAACAAAAAACACCAAAAAAAAAAAAAATCATTTATTCCTCTTACACAGGATAATCAAACGACTAGTTGAATATGTAAACTATTTAATGAAGACGGGGTTGTGAAGTAATGTTTAATTTTGTAAATATCTCCACAAAGCGTAATTCTCCATAAAGAGCCAGTGTCTCTCCCTCCCTCTCTTCTCCTCTCCCTCCCTCTCTTACACACACACACACACACACATACACACACACACACACATTTTGGGGTTTATCACCATTTCAACTTAGAATTTGCTCTGACCCAGGGTCATCCTAACCTGAGGCTGTCTCTGGGCTCTCTTTGCTTCCTTCTTTAAACTCCCTTCTCTTGTTCTTCCCTGCCCTCCAGTCTGTACTTTCCCTTCACATCATCTGCTCCTCCCTGGAGGCAACATTTCTTGTCTTTGAACATTGCTTAAAAGACTAATCCAGAGCTGCCACCTAGTGCTTCTACTTAAGGCCTTAGTCTTAAGAGGCTGATAGTTTTGCAAGAGAAAATTTATCCTCCCTCCATGAGCAGCATGGAACTCCTGGGAGTTGCTGTGAAGAGGACAGAGAGTCCGCTGCATCAGCACAGGTAGTTGCTAAACGGTTCTTCCCACTTAGAGAGACATCTAGGTTAGAAGTTCTAAAATAGGATCCGACAAAGCCTAGAAACTATGGTTATGAGAGAAACCATAAGGCTGAGAGCACAGAGAGCTTGATGCTTAGAAAGAATCATGTATTAATTTGTTGTCACTGTGACCAAAATTCCTGACAAAAAACTTAAAGGAGGAAAAATTTATTGGGGCACACAATTTCAGAACTTTCAGTCCATGGTTGGCTGGCTTCATTGCTTTCAGTCTAAAGCAAGGTAGAACATCATGGCAGAAGGGAGTGGTGGACGAAAACTGTTCAACTCAAGGCAGTTCAATCAGAGAGGGAGAAATGGGTCAGAGAAAAGAAATATCCTTCCAGGTTATGCTCCCAGTGACTTACTTCCTCCAACCACTCCCACCACCTATATTGTCCACCACCGTCCAGCAATCTGTTCAGACATCACTGAATTAACCCAGGGATGATATCAGAGCTCTCTGATCCAATCAGAAATTCCACTCCTGAACATTGCTCCGTTGGGGATCAGGCCATCAACACATGAGACACTGGGGGACACTGTAGAGACAAACCATAAGGAAACGTGACCAGATCTCTCTAAGAAAGGTAGCAAATTAATGAAAGGATTCCAGGAGGAAATGTATGACTGACAAAACTTACGACATCAGCTAAAATGGTCTACAAGACTCTTGGTATCCAGTTTTTTAAAAAAGAGAGAGAGAACAAAGAAGGAAGGAAGGATGAACAGGAAATAAATTGAAAAGATGTGACAAACTTCACCTGTACAGAAAAATGTTAGCACAGCATGCTGTCCACATGGAAAGGCCTGCTTACAGGGTCAACCTTTGGCTGGAGTCTGGGAACTTAAATTTTTGAAATATTCTCACCATTTTCTGATAAGAAAGCTTTATTGTACCTACTGTTTGTGCAAATAATATGGTCTAGGTTGAATGCTGGGTGCCTTCTGGGAGTCTGTAGTTTTTGTATCTGTTCAGTAGAGACAGGCTGAGTGGCCAGCCCCCAACAAAACCTGGGGTACTGAGTCTCTCATGAGGTTACCCAAGTAGGCAACATCTCACATGGGTTGTCAGAAGTTGTTGCTGGAGGAATTAAGTGTGCCCAGTGTTGCTCCCCTGGCAAGGGACCCTTTGAAGCTTGCCTCTGGTTTCCTCTGGACTCTGCTCCATGCCCCTTTTTCCCTTTGCTGAATGTTTCTATTCTTTCCCTGTAATGTGTCACAGCCATGAGTATGACTATGCTGAATCCTGTGACTCCTAGTAAATTAGGGAACCTGGCTGTGCTCTTGCAGCAACAATGACACATCACCTTTCTGCATCATGTAATAACTACATAGTTTAAAAATACATGTTGACTTTACAAAGTACCTGACGCTAATTTTGAGTCAGCTTGGAAAATGAGATAAAAATGAATGTTCTTAGAATAGATGGAAGGTGAGACTGGTGAGAAATGTTAAAATTCTTACATTACATATGACTAATTAACCAATTTATAACCAAAATTTGGGGAGTGAAGTACCAAGTGAGAAGCAGGTAGCCACAGTCCAAAACTTGGATGTGATGCTTAGCTCTGTAACTTTGTACTAGTTACCTCCTCTAAGTTTTTAAAAGTCCTGTTAAAATGGAGTGATAGTATTCAGTGGTGGGTGTCATTTTTAGAATTAACTTGGGATAACGTATGTAATACACTTCAGAGAGAACCTGGCACATTCTCAGTGCTCAACCAATGGCATAAATAGCTGTTGTCAATGAGCACTACAGCAGAAACAAAGAGACTGTCAGGATAACTTTTTGGGCAATCTGAGAAGAGGCCTGTCTCAGACTGGGCATTTGAGGTTCTGGTCACATCCAAAGTACCCAAGAGGTATCGTTTTAAGACTGTTTTACCCCGAGGTGAACCTACACCTCAGAGACCTGCACTAAACCCTCTCCATGGTCCTCCCTCATGACCTCAATCTCTTGTAGCTACCTGCAGAGGGAAGGGGGCTTTGGGATTTCAGTAGATTCTTTCCTCTGAATTTTACTAGTTCTGTCATTCAGGTAGCATGGAGTGACTAAAGTGAAAAGATGGTGGTCTTATCTGTCTCACCACCCACCTGACCTTGGAAAAAATCACTTCTGTGAACCTTTAATATGCCTCTCTGTAAAACAGATTAATTAAAAAAAAAAAACATTCATTGTCTTCCACTTCACTTGGCATTTGCCAAGAAAAACCTCACATAATGTTGGCACTAGGGCTTTGGAAACCATAAAGCACAATACAGAAAACTTCTAAAGGACTGCTAGAGTGGCCAGATAGACCATTATATGGCATTGGTTTTAAAAATATGCATTCAGTCATGGGTATTTACTGGGATTCCATGCAACCTAATCAAAATTAGATTCCCCTCCAGTTTAAGCTAGTATAATAGACAATGAAGCCATTGCTTTGATATTTAATTGCAGTAACTAATATTATCCCACATTTTTAATACAATGATACAGGACAATTATTTGGAATTGATTGATTGCTTTGTTGTGAAAATTTGTTTTTCATTGACTTTTTCCTCCTCAGCACTCTTCTTCACTAATTGATTGATTTGATTGTTAGAGCTTTGACTCCATCTCTGAAGATGGATTGGAATCATTATTGCAGCCTGCTGTTTAATCATTCTGCCACACAATTACAGCTGCTATTGTGCTCGGCATGAGCACTTTATTAGCTGTAGTAATTGTAGTTGAGTTTAATAATTTAATAAGACACTTGGAGGTGATAACTTGGCCATTATTCAGGGCACTTTTATGGAATCTACAGGCTCTTGAGCAAGTGAGAGGATCAGTACTCATTTTTCCTGTTAGGTGACCTTATAAGAAGTACTTGAGCATTCTACCTACCAGTCTACTAGAGTCATAAATACCCAACCTGAAGAGGTAGAATGAAGTTTCCATAGCTCAGGGTGTGCCAACTGTTTAGAAGTCTGTGCCTGCAATAGGGTAACACTTATCTACTTTGGGTGCCAATATCAAGCTGTGGGATATGTAGAAAAGGAACAATACAGGATTTTTTTTTTTTTGTTATTGTTGTTAATTGTGTCTCTTGATGCTTCTTTTTTTTCGGGGTGGGGGCAGGTTACTGGGGATTGAACACTGAGCCACATCTCTAGCCCTATTTTGTATTTTATTTAGAAGCAGGGTCTCACTGAGTCCTCAGCACCTCACTTTTTGCTGAGGCTGGCTTTGAACTTGAGATCCTCCTGCCTCAGCCTCCTGAGGCACAGTTGATAATCCTGTAAAACTCCTTCCCCAAGTTTCCTTTTCCTCTGAAATTAGCACAACCAGAGTGGGGTAATTTTCAGAAATAAAATACAAAATTTCACAGTGTGAGGTGGAACACCCTTTTTCTGCCCACTTCTTGTTATATGAGTTGGATGAATTGTCCTACCACCTCTGGTGCCTGCAACAAACTTCCCTCCTCTACCTCTTTGGGAAAGAGCATGGCACATGAGACCAGGACAAATGCCAGGTCTGACTGAATTGATCTAAAATTTTTTCAAAACTCAATACAGGAACCACATGCTAAATTATTCACTCAGTGTTTTGCTTCCCACATAATGAAGACAGCCGCACTTATTTGTGAAGATGTTTGAGAATCTCAGAAAAGAGCAGTGTTTTAGTGTTAAGTTGTATTAATAGTCTGCTATATCAATGTTGTCTAGATTAGAAGCAAAACACTTTGGAACTAATGCTGATTTCCTCCTTTGTGCTCTAATGTAATCACAATTATAGTATTCATTGAATCATTTGAGAAGAAAACAGTTTTTAAAAAGCATTTCCTATTTAATAAGCTGTAATTCTTCTATCACCCTTTTTTTTCTTTTCCCTTTTCTCTCTCCCTCTCACACTCTCACAGTCAGACAGACAGACAGACAGACACACACACACACACACACACACACACACACACACGCATGCATACCATTGACTTCATGACTTATTCCAATTATCTCACATGTCAATACCATTGATTTTGGAGTTTTTAATTTGGACAAAAGATATTCTACACACCACAAGGAAGTAAACATCTAGACTTGCTTTGAGATTCAGAACTATAATGTTTCTCCCTCCTTTTGTTGATTTTTTTTTGACATTGAGCCTATAAGAAAAAAGTTGGAATATAAGAATCTTTTTGTAAAGTTCTTTTTATTTACTTAGGTTTACAGGAAATATACTTGGCAGATTTTTTTGCAATTATAATCTCTTATTCATTCTTATTATGCTTACCAATTATTTCCCTATCCAAGTACACCTCTGTCAAGGAAGGCATGTTGGCTCCAGAACAAATTGTAAAATTTGCAAGCAAGTGCCAAACATAGACACTTGGCATCAATCCCTAACACAACAGGAACCTTTCTGTTTCATTTAGTAGAGCATATTGATAAGAGTAAGGACAGACACCTATGTTTGAAAGAAAACTAATGCTTCCCATCTTCCCTTCATTGATAACTTTGAACACAGATACAGCTTGCTGCAATTTTGCAAGATTAAAGAGAGGAAAGATGCAAACTTATCTGACCATATCAGATAATGAAACATAAAAGAATCAGTAAGCAATAACTCCTGTAGGGTGAGCTACCCTCTCTTGCCCTCCCTGGGCACTTACAACAATCTTTAGAAAATATATTTGACTCAATTTGTTTCCAGGAAAGCACAAAAAATATTTTCATTTGCAGTCAAACATGAGGATTCCTATAGTTCGTTTTTCATTAAGTGTATAAATTCAATATAAGCTTGTTATAAGGAGTTCTTGCTCTGTTGTTATAGATCATAAGCACTATATGTTTTCCAGATATGCCATATAATTTAGGTATTCCTTTTGTGTTTAATCACCAATTATGCATAGCACTCCACAGCTCCAGAGTGTGAAAACTACCAATGCTTTGATTTTAGATCAGTAAAACTATTTGGACTTCTGGCCTTCCAAACTAGAAGAAAATAAGATTGTGTTGTTTTTAGCCACATTTGTGGTCTTTTGTTATGGCAGCCTTAGGAAACTAATACAACCAGCACCAATAATAACTAACATGTAGTAGTCATTTGTTCTTTTATTTAAAACTGCTAAGTATTTCACATGGATTTTCCTAATTTTACATTCATAAAGCAATGTAAGGAGACTGAGCCTTAGAGAAGTGCTTAGGTTAAACCCATTTCTGACTCAAAAAACGCTTCTCTAAAGCCAAAGCTGTACTGGTAAGATGTCTACAAGGAGGAACCACTGCTGCTCCCAGCGGAATCTGTATCATTAGAACTCAAGTCATGCTGCGTTTGAAGCTGCTAAGACTGTAGCTAGAAGTGATTTCTCATTCATTCTTCAAACATTAACTAAGTAAATAAGTATGAAATAGAGTCCCTACTCTCTCATAACTTGCACTTGTGGGGGGGGGGGACCGTCAGGCAGGCAGATTCTAAGTTGAGTCCTTCATAAGGATAATCATAGGGATTTTATGCATGGAGAGATACAGAAGAGGAATATGTGGTGGCGAGGCTGACAGTTTGAGGCTGGAGGTGGGGATAAGGAGAGGCCTCCTGAGTCAGCAACACGTGAGCTGAGTCTTGAAGGGGAAATAAGAACTGTCCAGAGAAAGCTGAAGGGCCTTCTGGCCCAGAGAATAGCAAACGCAGAGCCCTAGGGCAAAGGAGACTGTGGAACTTTGAGAAGGTCGGTGGCAGATCACTTTTGACAATAAGAACTGCATTTGAGAGGAATGTAGGGTACATTAGCTAGAGAGGTTAATATGAGAAGAAGCCAGAGAGGAGGCCAGGAGCCAGGTCACAGCGATCTCTGAGAACTTTAGTTCTGTTAGCTCCTTTTCTTCAGATTGGACCATCTTTTTAACTTGCTCCAATCTGTGCTCTCCTTCCATGCATTTCCCTAATCACCTCTTTCTGTCATTGATGACCTTTGCTTTAGTGAAGGGATCAACACCTTATCTTACTTTATGAAGAATTTGACACACAGGACTACTGTCCTTCTTGAACTGCTCCCTTCCTTCAACCTCTGTGAGGCCCTGGATGCCACTGTGACTTCCTCATGAGACCATCTTCTTCTACCAACCACTAAATGTTGGCCTTCCTCCAGTCTCTGTCCTGGTTCTAATACTCACTTCATCCTCTCATTCCCCTGATTAGGCTAGCTCTCCTGCTATCAGCTTTTATAATATTGAATCTTTCTCAGATTCTAGCTTATAATTTTGCACAAAACAATGATTATTAATATCTCCACCCTCTATATCCACCCCTTTAAGAGACTGTATGCCCATGAGGGCAGACTGTATTTGTTTTCACTCACCAATTCCTAGGACAATGTCTGGCTTAGGGCACACACCCACTAGATATTGGTTGAATGAATGAATGAATGAATTACACCCTATAGGAAAAGAAGAATTAAAACTTCTCAGTTTTGTCAGATTTTCATGGCTGTCCTTTGCAAACTAGTGCAAAGAGAGGAAGAGAGAAGACTGGAGGCAATTAGGAAGCTATTGTGAAAAACTCAAGTAAGAAATTTGAGGGTTGGAACTAAGGAAACAGCTATAGATGGGGAGAAAGGCCACACATTTGAGAAATATTTATGGTATAGAATTCATCAAATTCACCGATCCAGTGAAAATGAGGGTCAATTAAAAAAAGAGAGAGAGAAGACAAGAATGGCATCTAGGTTTTAATGTTTAGGTGGCTGGCTATGTGGTTGTGGAACCGAGATAGAAAACTATATGGGAAAAGGAGCTTATTGCAGATTAAAAATAATAAATTTAGATTTAGATGTATTAAGTTTCACATGCCTACAGTGGACATATGCCCAGATTTTGGGTTATGTGGGTCTGGAACCCAGGAGAAGAGACTGTAAGTATAAGTTAATAAGGAAAAATGTGGATTTATATTCACTTCTCCCTCCCATTTAATTTTTCCTTTGTTGTCCCAAAGCAAACATTGCGTGGCTGAAAGATTAATTGATTGACTTCCTGGCTTCTGTTCAAAGGGGGATTAAGGCAATAGTACAGGTGTTAGTTAAATGTGCTCTGATAGGAGAGAACTATTCATATTAACTGCTATGATTTGAATGTTTTCCCCTCAAAAACTCATGTTGAAGTTTAGTAGCCATTGTGACAGTATTAGGAGATGTGGCCTTTAAGAGGTGATTATGGACTAATGGCCATTATCAGGGAGTGGGTCTATAATTGTGAAAGTGGGTTTGCCCCTCTTGCTCTTACTCTTTGCCCATGTGATGCCTTCCACTATGATAACATAGCAAAAAAGCCCTTGCCAGATGCCAGCCTTGACCTTGAACTTCTCAGCCTTTAGGACTGTGAGACATAAATTTCTGTCATTTACAAATTACCCAGCCTATAGTATTCTCTTATAACAGTACAAAATAGACTGAGACTCTAGCCTAGTTAGAGAAGAAAGCCAATATAGACATTTTCTTCACCACAAATATATACAGGGTCTCATATTAGAAAAATTTAAGAATTTCAGCACAAGAAACTTTGTTGAAACCTGACTGAGAGAAGTTTATTCATTCCTCACATCTGAGTATTTTTTAATATAACATCAAAAGATATTATTTATAATTTGAGTTTTGTTGTTTCAGTGTTTGGCTGTTCTGGGGTGTCAATAATGCACTCTGATCTGGACTGTGAGAGAATGAGCTAAGTGAAGAAGAGAAATTGATATTCTTCTGCTACTGAGCTCTCTCCACATTCTGGTGGGATTCACAAATAAGGCTCACTTGGACTAAGTACATTTGTTTGAAGCTATGCTTACTGTTTAGTCTTAATAAGTAAAATTGAAAATGAATTTAAGTAGAAAACTTCAAATCTTCTACTCATCCAGCTATCTCTACTAAATTCTTCAAGGCAAGATGTTACTGAATGATCATGTATCTATAAATGACTTTCTTTTCCCCTCATGTCCAGCACTTGGGAATATTCAAGCCTTCTAGTAGCTGTTTCCTTAGTGTCATGGATTGTGTCAAATACCCCCAGTGAGATGTTTGCTTGTGTGTGTGCTCTTATTTGGAAGTAGAGTCTTTTATATGTTATCAAGCTAAGAAGGGTCAATTATAGTAGACCCTAATCCAACATGAGTGGTGACCTTTTAAGAGGAAGACAATGCCAAGTCAGAAACATACAGAGCAGAGACTATGATAATACAGTGGAAAGCCACAGGTAACAGGGACCAGAAACAAAGAAGGTCCTACAGGGAGCATGACCCCACTAATGCCTCAACTGTGGACTTCTACCTTCCCGCACTGTTATAAACCTCTGTACTTGTAAGCCACTGGTTTGGATATGAGTTATCCCCCTAAACCTCATGTGTGAGATGATATAGGAATGTTCAGAAGTAAAATCATCAGATTATAAGAGCTATAACCTAATCAGTGGATTAATCTACATGATGTATTTATAATTTGAATGGATTAATGGGTGGTAACTCTAGGTGGGTAGGGAGTGTCTAGGGGAAGTATGTCACCAGGGGCATGCCCTTGGGCATTAAATGATCCCTGGCTCCCTGCACTCAAGCTCATTCTGCTTTCTCTCTGTCATGAGCAGCTTTCCCAGACCACACTCTTCAGCCATGATGTTCTGCCTCACTTTTGGCCCAGACCTATAGTGTAGGCAGACCATGAACTGAACCTCTGAAACTTTGCCCAAATAAACTTTCCTCTTCTAAATTATTCTTGTCAGGTCTTTTGGTCATAGTGGAGAAAAGCTAACACAGCCACCTAGCTTGTGTAATAGTTTTGCTTGGACAGTCCTAGGAAACGAATACACCCTGTGAAGGAAAGATTGTCATTGTGTTGTACCTGGAGAAATTCAAATTAAAACTCCAAGCCATGTCACACTCGAGCCAAAAAAAAGCCTTTATTAAGCTGATCAGCAGCCACCATCCTTACACATCACACTGTGTGACAAGATGGTACGCTGGCAGTTATTTTCAAGGGTTTATATTTGGTTGTTCAGCCAATGCAAGCAAGCCATGGTACAGAAGCTGAATTTGGGCAGTTAGCAAGACTATGCGATGGGTATAATGGTATTTCCCATGGGACTTTCCAGGTTGGCATAGCATCAAGCAAGTGGAAGGGAAGGGGGAGTTAAAATAATCCTAGTTGAGTACATGTCAGAGGATGGTTGCTAACGTCCATACAATCAATCTCTGACAAGGTATGTTGCCCAAGAAAAATGGAAACTAAAGAGAACAATTTTACATTGTATAAGAATTACTCTTTTTTGTGTTGCCAAGTATGTTATGCTAGGTACCGATTAATGGGTACAGAGACAGGACTTTCCGTGTTCTGTTATTCCTGAGAAAGAGAAGTATTTTCTTGGAACTCCTAAGATGTCTGCTGAAGAACCAGATGGAGTCCCTTTAGTTCTCTTATCACAATTGGACAAATAGTCAGAAGGCCAAAATGTGAGATATTTCAGGATCTCCTAAAACATTTCCCCCTTCATTCTTCCTAATTGTAGGGGGGGGTGGTGGGCTGGATATAATATTCCTTAAGACACCATAAAACCTTGTATTAAACCATTACCCAAGACAACACCATGAAAGGATGTGGTGAAAAAAGGACACCTCAGCACAATGGCTCACTTGCTCTTGAGGGAACTTGGCTGGGCGAGAGTGTAACACCCTGATTGGCTCGCCAGTCCCACGAACATGATCGGCTTGTGTCCCCTCCCATGGCTTGCTGATCTTAAAGCTGATTGGTGTATCACCCTATATATGCTGTGTGACTTCCTCAATAAACGAGTTCCTGCTTGACTGGTCTCCCTGGTGTCTCTGATTGTCCTCCACGGTGAGGGCTGAGTGTGGGCCACCAGCCGACTCCTGCCTCTTCCTGACTCAGCCTCACAGCTGGGGCATGCTCCCCCAGCCTTCTCCGCTGGCCAGTGAGACCTAATCCCGGGTCTGGGGGAACTAAAAACCCCAGAAAAGGAGGAGGCTAGCATTTACCTGACCTAGAAATGACCTTGGATTGATAAAATGATAATAGTCAGTGTAACATAGACTAGTGCCCATAACTTCTAGGAAGGGGTGTTTTTATTCTCAGAACTTGGAGTCTATCAAAGGTTTAATGATTTTCTAATTTATATAATTAGACCTTTGTTATTGGATTTGCTCAATTTCTGAAGCTAAAGGCTTTTCATTTTATATTCATTTTTTATGTAGGGTCAGATAACATTGCTCCTTTTTTAATATATCAAAGTAAAGAGTCCAAATTCATCTCAGCTTATTGAATTTAAAGATGATAATCCTGTTCTCCATGAATTTTAATTCAAATACCAAAAATCTCACAGCAGTATTAACAGTCATGTTAGTTGACTTAAGTTAAACTGACACTTGTAATTTATCAATGACTGTTAGATTTGTTTAGGCTTTTTTTTCCCCCAAGTGTCAGAGGACATTTTTGAGAACTTATAACAAATGGACTGTAAGGGTTAAAATAGAAAAGTAAAGGATCACCATAGTGTAATGGCAGCTAGAAATGGGACAGTTATAAACGCAATATAATTTCTTCTAGAACAGACGTGAAATAACACATCTAACATTGTATTAAATAACTGTCAATCTCAATTCTTTACACAATTTTGGAATCTGTAAATAAAATTATGTAGTTGTGTGCTTAATTATAATCTATTATTGCCTCTCTAGTAACAATTATTCCTGTATGAACTTGAAAATTGTATATCATAACTCATTAACATGAGTTCCACTTTCTTAAGCCTGTGGAAAAAAATTAACATTCCTTCAGTAATTTCTATTCAATCCTGTCCTTCAGGTTTCTGAGCAGTGGCAGCTCAGGGGATGCCCTGTTTCCTAGTGTCTTATTGTTGTGCACTGCATGCCCCAGTCTCAGAATGTCATTTAATCTTAGGCAGTCTCAGAGCACTTTGGTGTAACTACTCAAAGTCATTTAGATTTAAGCAGAAACCTAAAGTAATCTATCTTTTCACTTTATGATCTTCACTGCTCTTCTGCTAACGTGTCAAAAGCCTATGCTCCAATCATGGAGTCCTCCAATTATATTAGATTCTTTGCTCTGTACTTGAAGAATGAACAAGAGTTTCTTTGAGACCTCCATCACTCAAGGTACCAGTGAACTAAGACTACTCAGTTACTACAGAAAAAGTTATCTTACATTTTAGTTTTGGTGAAGATGCTCCTTTACACTTGGTTTATGCGACAGCTCATATACAAGTGGACATGTTATGTCTATACAATGCAATCTTCTAGGCCAGTATATGGAAGGAACACAACAGCTATTATTAGCATTAGTTTCAATGTATTTATGGCCTTCTCTGCTGTAGTTAGATTATTTGATCTCTTCTATAGTTGAATAAAATCTCATCAAGTCTAGTCTCTTTAAATAGATACCATTCAAGTTCATATTTTTGTAATTTTATAAGTCAGAGCCCAATGTATTCTCATCTACCTGCGCACTGTTCCATGACAAGGTTAGTATTTGTCTTAGGGATTTTAGATCAAATTCCCCTGGGTAGAATGGCTAACCCCCTAAATACCATAAAGTTAACTGTTTTTCTAATTTTTTCATGGAGTAAAATAACTACATGTAACTTAAATTCCACCAAGATTTCTGCACACCTTTCTCAAAAATATGTATTTCAGAGCATTTTAGCAAATAGAATATGTAATACTATATTTGTGAAGATTCTATGACAATTTTTTATCCAAAATATGTGAAAAGTTGCATTTTAGTGTTAGTAAAATGAGAACATAGAGGGAGAGTCTAGAGTATTTCTCCTATCTATAATGAGATGATGTATTTAGTGTTATAATATAATAATTTCATCATTACTAATCATACTTAGTCTTGGAGAAGTCATGTCATGGGCCAACTCCAAGACAAAGTACAGTCTCCCTCTGAGGCAAGTTTGGTTTTGAGAAAATCTTGCAACTACTTTTAATGAGGGCTGGAGGTCAATACCTGCTCTAATATATAAAAGAGGAAAAATGATGCTGGAACCAAAGTGGGGTTTCAAAACTCAAAGGAAATCAAGTATTATTAGACCAGTCTCTAGTTTTCTTGGCAATCTAAAATGTCTGCCTCATAGCTTATTTAAAGTGAAACATTACCAAATCAAAAAAAGGTTTGACTCAGGTAGGGGAGCCATCTCTAAACCTGTGAGCATGTGCACACATACACAGCTAGCTCTCCTGGTGTGTGTTTCCTCTTCCTATCAGGACTAGTGGTATCCATATTATTCCACGAGGCTCACTCCTACAAGATTCCAGTCAAACATAATCGTCATCATGAGGCATTTTCCAAAGTTAAGATGTCTTCCCATTGGAGTTCTCACCACATTCTGCATGCTTCTTTCCAATAACCCCAACTGCACCATTTTCATTACGTGCTTGACCTGGCACTCACTGTCTCTGTGGTAAGGGAACGAGGGAAACTTCTGGAGTACACTCTGAAGGCCAGGTAATTGGACAAGTGTTATGGGGGTGTGTATGTGAGGGAGCACCTACCTCAAGAATGTCTTAGCATTCTCACTTGCTAAATCCAATTATGGAATATTTCTGAGTTTAGAATTTAAATGGATGCCATCACTTCTAGCAAAACTGTGAATCAATAGGACTAAATCCATCAATGACTATAGGAGCAGAAGGGGATATAAACCCTTTCTCCACAAGCATGAAGAATATTAGTTGTGGGATGACTCTGATTACTTTTTCCATTCATTTACATAACATGGTGTCTTGGCTACTTGCTTTCCAATGGGCCTTGACGCTGGCTTATCCATGTCTCCTCTCTGTGTAATGCAGTCTCCCCCCAGGTCAAATAATCTGCTGCAGGGAGGCTCTCATGCTCTTTATGGCAGCATTTGCATATTTTTTTCATTTCCATAGAAACATCTTCACTGATTCAGAACCGCCTCTGTCCTTTTAAGACAGAAATATTTATCTTTGTAACAGTGGGACATGTATGACATAAGACAGACGGGAGCTCTTTCCCTGAAGTCCTCAACTTAGAAGACTCCTCTCTTTAAGGAATTTATGATGGTCTGCCTTAAGGTTATTTATTTATATTTTGCACCATGACTGCTTTTTCAGTAATGAGTTTAAATACAAGCAACATAAACCCATCTGGAAATAAAATTATGCACTAGCTTCACGACAAAAGATAATTACATTATAATCAAGCTGTCATTTCTGGAGATAGTAGGAGATGAAGCATGCTATAAACTGACATGGAAAGTGTATGGATTGTTCTTTTGACTATCTTACACAGTGGCTGGAGTACAAAGATTCCCAGTGCATAATATCAGAATTGTAACTGGAAAATTTCCGGGAGTTACCAAACATCTAGTTTTTGAGAGTAATTGGGCTAGCACTCTGAGGACTAATGGCTTAGAACTTAGATTGGCTACAATAAAAACCACTTGGAGTGTGCCCAGTTTTAGAGCATGAGTCTTATTTTTTTTCACTTTTAAACTTGTCTTTTCCTTAGGATATTATTTTACTTTTTAGTTTGGTAGGCACTTGGAATTGGGATTTTTCTGACATGTTTGGCAGATTGTGGACAGCTGGATGACATGACAGAAGAAACCAATCATTTGGGTGGGGGGGAAGACTGTCACCGAACTTATTACCCACCACTCCAAGTTCACTTGTCTTCTGCAACTATGAAATATGCCACAGTCTTTTCATGGCTGGGGTGGGAATGGAGTTTTTTTCTCTTGAGCTTGATATAGATACTATGATAAATGAACATGGTTTCTCTCCAACTTCCAACATAGCTAACCATCAGTAAAGTGGGAAATGCAAAAGAGACAGGAGAGAGACTGACAGAAAAGACACTGTGAATAATTGTCCTCTGTCATTGCTTCTACCACAATGGAGAACCCACCACTTCAGAGCAAATCAGCTGACAAAGGAGTACCAGGGTAATATACTTCTGTTGTCCCCTTTTCTTGGCACCATCACTGTGCAAATGGGTCAGAGAATACTTGTATGAGACACCATGAACCCACAGTCCCAAGTCTCATGGGGCTCTGTAAGGCCCTGGCTGCCACTGACTGCAGAGTTACTACCTGTGAGTCACTCCTTTCCATTCCCCAGACTTTCTGAATTCTAGGCACTGTTTTTTTTGTTGTTGTTGTTGTTGTTTTTTTTTTTTTTTTTTTTTTTTTTTTTTTTTTTTTTTTTTTTAGTCTGCTGTTTGTCTCTCTACTCCCAACTCTCATCTTTATTCCTTGGTGAATTAACAAGCAGGAAGTACCTTGCTACTCAAATGGTGGTGGTCCTCAACTCATCAGTATCATCATCACCTAAGAGTTTGTCACAATCGTAGAACATAAACCTAGTGCCACATTTCCCCACTGTCAGAAATTGCATTTTCACAAGATAACCAGGCAATTTATATGCACATTAAACATTCAGATGTATTGTAATTAATAGGTTTAAACTACCAACTGGTGTGATTTAGCTTTGGTTTTGCTGTACCCATTTTCAACAGGTCAAGATTCAGGTACACATGAGGTGTGCTGCTGGTTTTTGGTCTACTCTTGGTACCTTGGCTTGTGCCCTGGATTTCTCCTGCATCTGGGAGCTTTAACCAGAAGCCCAGGCTCTTTGCTATGGTCTGACGTGCTTATTTCCTACCACCATCTCTAGTGGTATAAATGTTGTTAAAAAGCTGGGCCTTGTCTCTAGTCCCTGCTTGGTTCTTCTGTTGAGAACCAGGTGACTGGAAACAGATGACCACAACTAACCTGAATTCCATCAGGTACTGAAATCTGTCCTTCTATTCCATGACCTTCTCTATATAGGACTGTCTTCTATATTGTTGGTGGCAGTTCAAGTTAAGACTGACTCTGATATTTGTAACACAGTGGAAGTACAAATAAGATAAGCACCTCTGGTCATCCTTGTTAATGGCCATGTCAGTATGTTCCCTATATAATTGTATCATCCTTGATTTTTAAAATTTTTCTCCAGACACTTAAAGCATGTAAGGTTCTAATAGGCTTCCAACTATTTTCAGTTTAATTTAAACTTCTAACCACTAAAGGCAATTCACTTCAAGTGAGAGGTGAGAATTCCTGGAATCTATAGCAAACTAACACATATTTACTCCCTTCTGTTTGGGAAAGATGAGCTTCCAATCATCTTTAGTACAAAATGTTTGACTAAGTGAACTCTGCAAATGCAATCTATGGCTAAGAATTGAAAGATCCTATGAGAATTAATGTTATAATGGTATGTAAATCCTTAACTGAAAATGAGAATGAATTATTATGAAGAGTATAATTGCCTTGTGGTTTCTTTTTCTAAGATACAGAAAAAGATCCATTAAAATCAGGATGATTACAAAAGAAAACTTCTTTAAAAAAAAAGTCATAATGATAAGTCATGTATGGGACAACGGACTCTTCTGTGTTTGCTAGATAGGAGAGATGGATCTGACTTATGCCCTGACAAAGGGAATGACCTAACATATTAATGTGTTATTCAAGCCTTCCTTGGGTGGCTTCATATATTAACCCTGACCATGATGTTTCAAAGAGTCAGATTAATCAGGGAGAACAGAACCATATGTATTTGCTCTAGTCCAGAGAAGTTATTGGAATCAGAATGTTTTATACATTGGCACAAGTAACATTGCCAAGAAATAGCATTTTTATTACAAGGAATTGATTTTCATCAATGTCCCTTCCTTCCTTAGTAACTTATTATATTTGGTCTGGTTGATAATTAAAAAGAAACTGGAAAAAGTAAAAAGTGGAAAAGGAGGCTCTGTTAGGTGAAGCAAGGAGGTGAGATTTGAGAGCAAAGTCATTTATACAGACTGAAAGATGCCCAAAGGAAGGCCCAATGACTAACCACACACACACACACACACACACACACACACACACACACACACATACACCTACCTATAGAAGGTGATTGTTCTTTAACCCTACATGGAACACACCATTGAGTTATGAACAGGGTCCTGGTAGCAGCATCACTGCACCTGTTCAGATCTACGCTCTCTTTAACATCTCTTCACCTTGGGAACACTGTAGAATAATAACCATGTTTAATATTTATTGGATACTCACTGTATTTCAGGCCTTGTATTAACTATTGATTTGTAGGATTAGTCTAGATGTGCTACTTTAGAATATATTGAGATTTGGTTGGGATCATAGTTATTTTCAGGTAAATACATAGATCTTTGCTATATTACTTACTATGTGAATGTTTAAGTCAGCTTTATGTCACTGAGACAAAATCCATGAGAAAAACAACATACAGGAGGAAACTCATTTTGGTTCACAGTTTCAGAGGATTCAGTCCATGGTCAGTTAACCCCATGGCTTTGGGCCCAAGACAAGGCAGAATATTATGGAAGAAGTACATGTTGAAGGTAAGATTCTCACCTCATGGCAGCCAGGTAGCAGAGAGAGAGAAAGAGAGACAGGGAGAGAAAGAGAGAGAGGAAGGAAGAATCCTGGGACAGGATAGATCCTTCCAGGGTATGCCACTAGTGATCCATTTCCCCTAAATAGGCTCCACCTCCTATCATTTCTACAACCTCCAGTAATGTCATCAAAATATGAATATTTCAATGGAGTAATCTGTTGATGAGGTCATACCTCACCATCCAATCACTTCTCCATATCCCCACCTCTGAACAGTGCTACTTGGGGGACCAAACATTCAACATAGGAGCCTTTGAGGCACATTTCACTATAACAGTGAACAAGTTACTTAGCAATGCCCTGTGGACTTTAGCTTTCTCATCTTTAGAAGAGTGATAATAATAATACCTATCCCATAAGGTTATTGTAAAAATAAAATGAGATGATATATATATATATATGTATATATATATATATATATATATATATATATATATATATATATATACAAATTACCTGGAATATAGTGGGCACTAAATTATTGTAAAAGAACAAAGCATGCAACAAAAGCTAATATTCTTCATATGTCGGCTCCAGATACTCAGCTAATTAGACAAGACACTTATCAAGATAATTGAATAAATTTTATTTTTGGACCTCATTAAACTAAAAGTTCCTTCTATCTTAAAAATTGAACTTGTAGAAGATGATCCATTTGAATTGCAATTAAATTGCAGTCGTCTAAATAATTAAACAATAGGGTATCTATGTATAGCAACTATTAGACAGTTTTTCTCTGTCTATTTTAAAGACTTCTGGGTACATGCTATGCAAATGAATTTTCAGGGATTTTTTTTTATTAGCATAAGTAGTCTGTGAAATTTTAAGCAACTTAAGCAGTACAGACAGTGTGAGTCACAGTATTTTCATTTTTTTTTCTTGTATGCCTTGAGTTCTATGACAGCTCTGTTTCAGTAACCCTGTAATAATGGGGCCTCTGAAAGATCCAGGAGAATTGAAAACACATCTTGCACAGTCTTCATTGGCACCTCAGATGCTCAGATGCACACGGGGCACATCCTCTCTGCCCTCAGAGCTTAATGGAGCTGAAGGCATCTTTCTCTATTCTGCACTATGCAAGGAGCAGCAGGGTTGTCAGGCAGGCTGGTGACTGTTCTTTCCAGGCAAAAATTCTCTTGATTTAACTGACCGATATTTCATAGTCAGTGTTTATTTCTCAGTGCACAGTTAAAAATCACAACTGCAGACAGGCTCAGAGGTCAGAATTAAAGCAAATGACTCTTACTTGTTAAATCAAAAAGCAAATGGACTGGGAAATGCACCTTTGTGACATTTAGCTCTTTCTTTTCACACAGACTGCAATGAAACATGACTTGTATGTTACAAATTGATTTAAAAGAAGGACTTTTCAAAAGCTAACGTCACTACTTTTAAGACTTTGTCTATCCTAAAATCAGATGGGGAGGAAGAACATAGAATCAGGTTATGGATCATTTTGTATAGTTCAAGGCAGCAGCTCTGAGGAATAAATCTTCTTCAATCTCCCTTTCAATCTCCCTTCTCTCTCTCTCTCTCTCTCTCTCTCTCTCTCTCTGTTGCTCTCTCTCCTAGTCCTCTGCTCCCAGTCCTCTGCTCTGATCTCAGATCTCCATGAGGTGGCTTTCACTTCTCTGGGCTCCAGATCTTCATCGTGTCTCATCCAGTTAGCTCACCTCCACTCTGCTCTGCCTGAGCAGTCACATCTCGAAACTCACCTTCAGGTCTAAGTGCAGGGACTTCAGTATTGTCGAGTTCAATGTTCCTCTCTTTAATTAACCTCATGCCTCTCCTCCCTTCTACATTCCTCTTGCTGTTTAACTTGACAATCAATTGGGAATAGGGGAAAGGGAATGGATTATATTATTAGACCCAAGTTTGAGTGCAGGTCCATACCTCTTATACAATTGTGCATTAGATGCCTAACCTCTCAACCCACTTGCCCTCTTGTAAGTAGTAAGGGTGTTATCTACCTCAGAAGAAACATGCCATAAATGTTAGCTTTCCTCTGCTTTTCTCGTCCCTTCTTCCCATCCCTTACCTGTATCTTCCCCACAAAAATTCTAATTTTCTGACACTTCCTGTTTATGTCCTAGTAATTTATAACCCAACGTCCACCTCAATCTGTCCTAGACTCTGTGGTTTACTTTCCAATCCTGCACAAACTACTGAGGTTCTGTTCCTCAACTCTCTGACCTATTAACTTTGACAATCTGTATCCCTGGATAATCCAAACCTCAATTTATTCTGGGTTATTGAGTGTTGGTGGCTCAAGTCACATGACAAATTCTTCACACTGATTTTTTTCTTTTCTTTTTCTTTTTTTAATACTGATTTTTAGTGTTGATTTCAAAGAATTTTTCTACCATCACATTCCCCATTTATTACAGATGAACTCCGACATACTTTGACTGATCTAAATTAACATTCCCTTTTTGACTCATTTGTTGGTATGAGGCAATTGGCATCCAGCTGGACTAGAAAAGGATGTGAGATGCACAGGGGGAAAATGAGTGTTTTACAGTTTTTCAAGCATTTTGTAGTAGAACTTCATTTTAACAAAAAATGCAGGACCATACTGATGACTCCCAAATTATCCTTTGTTCATCTCAGTAGAGCCCTAAAAGCTGCCTAACAATCTTTTTCTCCTTTGTTTGCTGGCTGAGTCCTGATTTCATGCTTTAGCCCATCAGCTCTTCAAATATCTTCGTGCTCTTCATTAGTCCCTAAACCACGTTGCCCATATGAGTTTGCTAGGGCTCTCTTAACAATATGCCAAAAGACCAGGTAACCTGAACAAATGAAATTAATTTGTCATAGTTTCAGAGACTGGGAGTCCAAGATCAAGTTGTTGGCAAGTTTGGTTTCTTCCGAGGCCCTTCTTCTTGGTTTGCAGGTGGCTGCCTCCTCTCTGCCTCCTCCCATGGCTGTCCTCTGTCCACTCACACCCCCTGCTTGCTGTCTGTATCCCTTAATCTCCTCTTCTTAAGACCTACCTTAATGGCCTCCTTTTAACTTATATCTTTATAGGTCCTTCCTCCAAAAACAGTTGCATTCTGTGGTATGTGACTAAGGTCTGGGATGGATGTAATTGAGGCTTTGACATAGGAATATTGGGGGACATACTTCAGCCCACAAATAGTACCTCAATTCTGCTTTGTTTTGTAGAGATGATTCTTCATGGATCCCTCATCTTTTTAATTGACACATAAAAATTGTATATACTTATGGGGTACTATCTGATGTTTTTTTCACACGTATACATTGTGTAAAGTTCAAGTCGGGGTAAGCCTATCTATCTCAAGAATTTATTACTCCTTTGTGGAAAAACAGACATTCAAAATCTTTTATTCCAGCTGTTTTGAAAAGTACAGTGCATTATTATTATCTGAAGTCACCCTGTTGTGCAACCGAATACCAGAACTTACTTCTCAGGAGAGCTTAGTACCTATTGACCCATCTTTCACCATCCTTTATCTCCACTGCTTTCCCAGTCTCAGGTAACCGTTTTTCTACTCTAACCTTCTATAGGATCTACTTTTTAAATTCCAAAAAGGAGTGAGATCATGCAATATTTGATTTTCTGTGTCTGGCTGATGTCACTTAACATGATGACCTCTAGTTCCATCCATGTTGTTGAAAATAACAGGATATAATCCTTTTTATGGTTGAATACTATTCCACAGTATAGATGTACCTTTCTTCCTTCCTTTCTTTCTTTCCTTCCTTCCTTTCTTACACTCTGTTATGTTTATGGGAATTGAAAGAGTCTCACTAAGTTGCTCAGGATGGCCTTGAACTTATAATCCTCCTGCCTCAATATCCCAAGATGCTGGGGTTATAGGTGTGCATGCTGCACCCAGCATACCAATTCTTTATCAACTCACCAGTTGATGAAGGCATAGGTTGTTTCCATGTCTTGGCCATTGTGAATAATGCTGCTGTAAATATGAGAGTGTGCAGATGCCTCCTGGACATATTCCATTTCCTTTGGATAGATACCCAGAGGTAGGATTGACGAATCATATAGTAATTTTATTTTTAATTTTTTAAGGAAATTCCATACTCCTTTCCATGATGGCTATACTAACTTTCATTTCACCAGCACTGCGTAAAAGGTTCTCTTTTTTCCACATCCTCTCCATCATTTCTTCTCTTTTTGTCCCTATACAAAAACCAACTCAAAATGGATTGAAGACGTAAGTGTAATAGCCACTCAAACTGGACTGTGGATAACAGCTCTATGTAGTTTTGATTTACATTTCCTGGACGACTAGTAATGTTGAGCATGTTTTCATGTACCTTTTGGCCATTTTTTTTTTTTTTTTTTTTGGAAATTTATGTATCATACTGCTCATTTTAAAACCAGATTATTATTATTTGGCTATTGAATTGCTTGAGTTTCCTACACATTCTGGCTATCAATCCCTTGTCAGATGTACAGTGTGGAGACACCTTCCCCATTCTGTGGGTTATCTCTTCCCTCTGTTGGTTGTTTCTTTTGCTATGACAAGTTTTTTAGTTTGATGTAATCCCACTTGTCTATTTTTTGCTTTTCCTGTGCTTTTTGTATTTTATCCAAAATCCCTACTGTTTTAGTCAGCCTTTTCATTACTGTGACCAAAAGACTGACACGAACGATGTACAGGAGAAAAATTTTACTTTGGCTCATAGTTTTAAAGGTTTAGCCAACAGGCAAACCACTCCACAGCTCTTGGCCTGAAGTGCGGTAGGACATCATGATGAAAGGGTGTGGTGGAGCGAAGTAGCTCAGGACATGACACTGGGATAACACATAAACCCCAAAGGCAGGCCTTTAGTGACCTACTTTTTACAGCCACACCTTACTTGCCTATTGTTGTCACCCAGTTAATCCACACTAGTGGATTAATCCACTGATTAGGTTAGACCTCTAATCATTTCACCTCTGAAAATTCTTGTACTCTCTCACTTATGGGCTTTTGGGAGATACCTTATATCTGAACCATAACACCGGCCCATTCCAATGTCCTGAAGCACTTACCTATACTTTCTTTTAGTGGTTTCATAGTTTCAGTTCTCACATTTAAGCCTTCGATCCATTTTTAGTTGAATTTTGCATATGGAGAGTAGTGGAGGTCTAATTTCATTCTTCTGTTGTGGATATCCAATTTTTCCTGCATCATTTATTGAAGAGACCATGATGTTCCCATTGCATGTTGGCACTGTTGTTGAAGATTAGTTGGCTATAGATCCATGAGTTTTATTCTAGGCCCTCTATTCTATTTGATTGGTATGTCTGTATGTTTTTATGCCAATACCATGCTGTTTTGATTACTGCAGTGCTACAGTTTGGATATAAAGCATCCCCCAAAGGTCCATATGTGAAAGATTTTCTCCTCAGTCACTGTGCTATTGGGAGTGGTGGAGTCTTTAAGAGGTAGGCCTTGTGGAAGGTCTTCAGGTCACTGGGGACAAGCCCTTGAAGTGAAGAAAAAGTCATATTGATACAAAAGATGGCGTAAGGTGAAAACTGAACAAAAGTAACATTGGTAATTATCTCTGATATTGTCATGTTATAGTTACTACCTATGACTGAGTAGGCTTACCAGATGCTGACACTTTAGTGTTCTAGTCATAAAACAAAAGTAATTGCACATGCCTTGTTCTTCAGGGTTTAGTCAGCAGTTCCTATAGCCTATGGGTCAAAGGCTAGGAAGTGATTTATATTTCACAAGTTAATTTCTGGTTGATTCTCTGAAATTTAAATGAATGTTTTCTTTAAAAAAAATATATAGTTTATTTGAACAAGATTTTCCCTTGGCCTTTCACTCAAACACTTTAAAATAAAAACTGTGTTGAAATTCATGGTGTGATTTTTCCGTAGCAGAGACATGACTCCATGACTGTGTTCACTGAAACAATATGATTTGCAACAATTAGAGGCACAATTGCTAACACATCTCAATGAGAAACAAATTGACAATTGCTTAAAGAGCTAAGAGTGTGTGATTCTGAGAATGAAATGCCTCAAGAAATGTTGAAACTACAATTAATTTTAGGTTTAGACTAGGACAGGCACTCCAGATAGGCAAGAGGCAATTTCACAGAAGGAAAAAACAAATCTGAAACAATAGGGATATATTTGAGGAAATTTGGGCAATTTCCCTGTGGCAGAAAGTCTGACTTTCAATTTATTCTGAACAAACATGATTTTCTCTGTGTGGAAAGATGAGTTCATAGCAATGGATAAAATAATGTCCTTTGTGAATCACCTTGGCCAGTTATGATCTCAGCCAATAACACCCTCCTTCAGATGACCCGGAAGATTGCCTGGGAAGGTGGGATGATGCAGAAAAGTCTTGGTCCTGAGCCTACAATGAAGACAAGGTGTCTAGCTCTCCCTAGAATCTCCTTGGGAGTTGGAGTTGCTCTCTGTTTTATTACAGACACAGCTTGCTCTTTGAAAGACAACTTGGATATTAGCAGAGCTGAGCAGGCATCTGTTGACACATCTGAGGCTCACGCACTCTTCTCTTCCCTTCTGTTCCTCAACAACACATCACGTGCCTCAGTCATGCTGAACTAAACTACCCAGATACTCAACAGGATGCATGCACACCTTCAAACTTCCAAAACTGTACCATCTGTGTTCTCTGCTACTGTTCCCTTCTCTTTTCTGTTCCCATCACTAGACAGATTAACTTTAATTTGTCTTTGAGACATCTTGAATGCCACCTTCTTTATGAGAACCTTCCTCATTGAAGCCTCAGCTACACACATGGCCCCCCACATCAGTTAAGGAACAATTGAGATTCTTAAGAGTTCAAACCAAACAATTATGCAGCCTTTCTTATGTATAATCCAAAATAAAATATTATCAAATTCTAAAATAAATACAAGAAAATCCAAATAAGCTCTGTGTTTTCCAAGACAACTTCAATTCTCTCTAAAAATATATTATATTCCTCTGTGCAGACATGAAGATTATTTCTTATCTGTCCTTCAGTCTTGTTTGTCCAACTGGCACATAGTAGGTGCTCAACAAAGGCCTCTTAAGTTAAAGTATAAATCATTATATATTATTACTTGTACTTTAATAGGCTTTCATTTTCTTCTGAAAGAGAGTCTCTTTCCAGCCCTCTCACCATTTGCTATTTGTATAATACTATTTAATGAAGGCAAAGATTTTTTTCTTTGCAGTATAAATCTTAAAATGAAAGGCAGAACACCTGAAAATAAAGTTGGATAGAAATTTACCTTTAACATCTGGGATTCAAAATTTTCTTCAGATCCCATAGTCTTGAAAGTAATTCCTGAATGCAGCTCTTGGAGGAGGACTACTTAATTTCAGACTACTCCTACTCATCAGCTTACTATGTCTGAATGCTACCATCATTATTATAATCATTATTAAGACAACCTAAGTAGAAAGTTCCAGAATAATGAATTATGTTAGGGGGGGAGAACAGATGCTGATGGCAGATATAAAAGTGAAGTTTGTGCATATGGGGTGAGTTGAGGTCACTGGGAAGCTTAAAAATGGAGAGGAGGGTGAGGAGGCAAATGGTGGTCAGCTTTGAGCACAGAATTTCTCTCAGCTACCTAGTGGAACATGATCCCACATATTTTTAGACAGTACCCTGGATAGCAGCAATTCTGCTCCTACCTCCATGCTGTATGCGCAAAGTCCTGCTACTTCTTTGTAGATAAGAAACAAGGCAATAATAAAGGCTGATGTCCGTTGAGGCCTTCCTATGTGCCAGCAGTGTTCGGAGTATTTTACATGCACTGGCTTGTTTAATTTTCACTAGAAATTCTGTGGGATAGGAACTATTATATTTCCCATTATACAGATAGAAAAACAAATATCATGAATGCCAAATTAGGTGGGTGGATCTTAGAACTTTTGCCTATTTCACCTCCACTCTATTTCTCAGTATGTCTTAAGTTGTGTTTAAAAACAACACCAAAAAAAAAAAAAAAAGCCTTAGACTACATAATTCAGTGCCTTAATTGTGCAGGCAAGGAGTGACGACTAAAAAGGCTAAGCGACTTGTGTGAGGTCATCTAGTTAGTAGGAAGTGGATTTGGGTCTGAACCCAAGTAGCCCGTGATGATACCCTTGCCCATACCTCTCAGGGCCTGAGAATGCATGCTTGACCATTGGCATTGTATATACAATAAGAAGCAAAAACAGGCCAATAAAATTAATGCAAGAATTAAAAAATAACATTATTAAATAAACATTTAAAGCATATTAAATAGACCTAGATGGCTCACTGCAGTTTTCCCTTGATTTGTAGTCAAGGAAGTGAAACCTGGTTCCCCAAAGTCTGAAACCAGAATATTGAATTGGTTTGCCACAATCGAGAAAGGAAATTTTTCCATGATAGCTGGGCTGCCGACAGACTGCACTTTGTATCACTCAGAAATGGTGGGTAGGCTACCTGAACAAGAGCTCTACGTGAGGATGGGTTTTGTCTGATGAAGAAGGCTCAGAAATACCACTTACCACAACAGCTCAATGCGTGGGAGTCAGACGAAGCAAAGCTGAGCACAAACCACGTCTTCGTGTTTATCAATTCTGTACAGGAAATAAACAGCTACTTTTGTTCTTTGGCCAGAGTTATCAAAGTAGCTGAGGTCTCCTGTGTGGTTCAGAAATATTTCCTGTCATCTGCTTCATACTGACAAAATATCCAGGAGTTTTAGGTCTCTTTTTCTCCTGTCTTCTCTGTCAACACTGTAAGATCCATCTGGAAATGTAAAATACATCTGGAATGTAAAAATCTCTTCAATACAAAATTACTCAGAAAATATAAAAATATATGTAACTTTCATAACACAGCAATGTACATGTATTCAAGTGCTTTTTATAGTTAATTAAGGAATGGTGACTTAATTGGTGACTCTGAAGTTTGGAGATTCCATGTGGGATCTTCAGAATTTGCAGAAAATGCACTTGAAACAGATATCTATATGGTCAGCTTTACTGAGACAACCATGTTTCCTGAGCCTTTCTGTTCTCCAGGCTCTGGGTTAGATTCTGTGCTGAGATGACCAGAATGCTTTCCCAGCTTTAAGGAGGGAATGGTCTAACTGGGATGGAACATGTGAGCTGACTATATCTCCAAGTCATGATGTAAATTTTATCTCGATCTAGGAGATGACTTAATATTATTAAGTATTAATGAAGTTAGTTCTCCAGAGGAAAAAAAACAAGCCCAAATGGGCTTACATTAATATTTGAACTAGGTCTAGAAGGAGGAGCAGAATTTTAAGACAAGACAGGGCAATGACAGTTCAGAAATAGGAAGTAATCTTAAGATTTTTCTATATAGACAATTATGTCATCAGTAATTAAAGAGAGTTTTCGCTCACTTTTTTTTTCCCAATCTGGATGCCATTTATTTCTTATTCTTGAAATTTGTACCAAATAGAGCCTCCAATACAGTGTTGGGTGTGTGTGGTGAGAGTGGACATCTGTCATTCTGATATTAAAGGAAAAGCATTTGGTCTTGAACCCTTAAAGTACGATGATCACTGTGGGGTTTTCAAAGATGCCTTTTTTCAGGTTGAGAAAGTTCCCTTCTATTCCTGATTCCTTGAGAGAGTTGATCAGGAACTTCTTACCTTATCAAATACTTTTCCTGTGCCTATTACATGAGGGTAAATTCTTTAAAAAAAAAAAAAAAAAAAAGGATCATATGGATTTTGAATTGATTTTTGCAGTCTCAGAATAAATCCCCTTAGTTTATGGTGTTTTATACTTAATGTGTTGATGGATTAAATCAGTAAAAATTACATTAAGAATTTTGGAATCTACACAGACTAGGAATGTAGTTTTCTTTTCCTGTGATATCTTTTGTTTTGATGTGAGGATAATACTGTCCTCATAAAATACACTTGGGTATTATTCCCTCATCTATCATATTCTGAAAAAATATATGTAGAATTGGAGTTATTCCTTAACCACATGACAAATTTCATTAATAACATCATTTGAGCTTGGAACTGTTTCCTTTGTAATAGGAATTTTACTATTTTAATTGCAAATTCCATTGTTTTAGTAAATCTGAGCTGTTTAGTTTATTTATTTTTTTTCTTCTTAGATGAGCTTTGGCAGTTTGTCTCTTTTTTATTTTATTTTTATAATTTTTAATATATACAATTCATAGTGTATGTATATAGCATCTTTTTACATACAACTGTTTGTATACAAAGTATATTCTTACAATTCAAGTCTTCAATCATGCATTTAGGAAAATGATATCCGTCTCATTCAAACACCTTTTTTTTTCTTTTCTCCCCCTCCCTCCCCCCTTGCTCCCTCCCTTACCCTCCCTTCCCTTTGACCATTCTAGTGTTCCTCTAATCCTCCTATGTACCCCCATCCAACAATACTATGAACTAGCCTCCTTATATCAGAGAAAACATTTGGTACTTGGATTTTTGAGACTGACTAACTTCACTTACCATTATGTCTTCCAACGTCATCCGTTTGCCTGCAAATGCCATTATTTTATTTTCTTTTATTGCTGAGTAAAATTCCATTGTGCGTATATACCACATTTTCTTAATCCACTCATTTACTGAGGGACATCTAGGTTGGTTCCACAACCTAGCTATTGTGAATTGTGCAGCTACAAATATTGAGATAGCTGTGTCACTGTAATATGCTGTTTTAAAATCCTTTGGGAATAGACCCAGGAGTGGGAGGGCTGGGTCATAGGGTGGTTACATTCCTGGTTTTCCAAGAAATCTCCATACTGCTTTCCATAACGGTTGCACCATTTTGTAGTCCCACCAGCAATGTATGAGTGTGCCTTTTCCTCCACATCCTCTCCAACATTTATTGTTGTTTGTGTTCTTGATAGCTGCCATTCTGAGTGGAGTGAAATGAAATCTTAGAGTAGTTTTGATTTGCATTTCTCTAATTGCCAGCGATGTTGGGCATTATTTCATGTATTTGTTGATTAATTCTGTATCTTCTTCTGAGAGGTGTCTTCTCAATTCCTTAGCCCATTTATTGATTGGGTTATTTGTTTTTTTGGTGTAAAGTTTTTTGAGTTATTTATATATTCTAGAAATTAGTGCTCTATCTGATGTGCATGTATTAAATATTTGTTCCCAATTAGTTGGCTCTCTATTCACCTCACTGATTGTTTCTTTTGCTGAGAAGAAGCTTTTTAGTTTAAATCTATCCCATTCATTAATTCTTGGTAGTAATTATTGCGCTACAGGATTCTTATTAAGGAACTTGGGGCCTAATCCGACATGTTGGAAATTGGAGCTTACTTTTTCTTCTATTAGGTGTATTGTCTCTGGTCTAATTCCTAGGTCCTTGATCCACTTTCAATTGAGTTTTGTGCATGGTGAGAATAAGGGTTTAATTTCAATTTGTTGCATATAGATTTCCAGTTTTCCCAGCACCATTTGTTGAAGAGGCTATCCTTTCTCCACTGTACATTTTTGGTGCCTTTGTCTAATATAAGATAGCTGAAATTATATGTATTAGTCTCTGTGTCCTCAATTCTGTACCATTGGTCCACCAGTCTGTTTTGGTGCCAATACCATGCTGTTTTTGTTACTATTGCTCTATAGTATAATTTAAAGTCTGGTATGGTGATGCCCCCTGCTTCACTTTTCTTGCTCAGGATTGCTTTGGCTATTCTGGGTCTCTTATTTTTCCAGATGAATTTCATGACTGCTATTTCTATTTCTTTGAAGAATGACACTGGGATTTTGATTGGAATTGCATTAAATCTGTATAATGCCTTTGGTAGTATGGACATTTTGACAATATTAATTCTACCTATCCAAGAGCAAGGTAGGTCTTTCCATCTTCTGAGTTCTTCTATAATTTCTTTCTTTAGTGTTCTATAATTTTTGTTATAGAGGTCTTTCACCTCTTTCGTTAAGTTGATTCTCAGGTATTTTTTTTTTATGCTATTGTAAATGGGGTAGTTTTCATCATTTCCCTTTCAGAGTCTTTGTCACTGATGTACAAAAATGCCTTTGACTTATGTGTATTGATTTGTATCCTGCAACTTTGCCAAATTAATTTACTAGTTGTAAAAGTTTTCTGGTAAGTTTTTTGGGTCTTCTAGGTAGATTATCATGTCATCAGCAAATAGTGCTAGTTTGAGCTCTTCTTTTCCTATCTGGATCCCTTTAATTTCTTTTGTCTGTCTAATTGCTCTGGCCAGAGTTTCCAGTACTATGTGAAATAGCAGTGGTGGAAGGGGGCATTCCTGACTTGTTCCAGTTTATAGAGGGAATGCTTTCAATTTTTCTCCATTTAAGATAATGTTAGCTCAGGGCCTTGCATAAATAGCTTTTATAATTTTGAGGTATGTCCCTGATATTCCTAGTTTTTCCAGTGTTTTGAACATAAAGGGGTGTTGTATTTTGTCAAATGCTTTTTCTGCGTCTATTGAGATGATCATATGATTTTTATCTTTAAGTCTATTGATGTGATGTATTGTGTTTATTGATTTCCGAATGTTGAACCAGCCTTGCATCTCTGGGATAAACCCCACTTGATCGTGGTGCACTATCTTTTTGATATGTTTTTGTATTCGATTTGCCAGGATTTTGTTGAGGATTTTTGCATCTATGTTCATTAAAGATATTGGCCTGAAGTTTTCTTTTTTGGATGTGTCTTTGCCTGGCTTTGGAATTAATGTGATATTGGCCTCACAGAAAGAGTCTGGAAGAGCTCTCTTTTTCTATTTCTTGAAATAGTTCGAAGAGAATTGGTATTAGTTCTTCTTTGAAAGTCTTATAGAACTCGGCTGTAAACCCATCAGGTCCTGGACTTTCCTTGTTGGTAGCTTTTTGATGATGTCTTCTATTTTTTTGCTTGTAATCAATCTGTTTAAGTTGTGTATAGCCTCCAGTTCCAGTTTAGGCAAATCATACGACTCTAGAAATCTGTCAATGTTTTCAATATTTTCTGTTTTATTAGAGTACAAGTTTTCAAAGTAATTTCTAATTATCTTCTGTATATCTGAGGTGTTTGTTGTGATATTCCCTTTTTCATCACGAATGTTAGTAATTTGTGTTTTTTCTCTTCTTCTTTTTGTTAGCTTCGCTAAGGGTCTGTCAATTTTATTTATTTTTTCAAAGAACCAACTTTTAGTTTTGTCAATTCTTTGAATGGTTTCCTTAGTCTCAATTTTATTAATTTCTGCTCTGATTTTAATTATTTCCTGTCTTCTGCTGCTCTTGGTGTTGGTCTGTTCTTCTTTTCCTAGTGCTTTGAGGTGTGATGTTAAGTCATTTATTTGTTGTTTTTTTTTCCTCTTAAATGAATGAATGAAAGTGCAATGAAGTTTACTACTGCCTTCATAGTGTCCCAGAGATTTCTATACAATGTATCTGTGTTCTCATTTAACTCTAGGAATTTTTTAATCTCCTCTTTGATGTCTTCTTCAACCCCTTGTTCATTCAGTAGCATGTTGTTTAGCTTCCAGTTGTTGGAGTAGTTTTTCTTAATCCTTGTTTTGTCGTTGATTTCCAATTTCATCCCTTTATGGTCTGATAGAATGCAGGGTAGTATCTCTATTTTTTTATATTTGCTGAGAGTTTCCTTATGACATAATATAGGTCTATTTTGGAGAAGGAGCCATGTGCTGCTAAGCAAAAAGTGTATTCATTTACTGAGGGATGAAATATTCTATATATGTCCGTTAGGTCTAAATTATTAATTTTTTTTTTTTTTGTGGTACTGGGGATTGAACTCAGGGGCACTCGACCACTGGGTCATATCCTCAGCCCTTTTTTGCATTTTATTTGGAGACAGGGTCTCACTGAGTTGCTAAGTGCCTTACCATTGCTGAGGCTGGCTTTGAACTCGCGATCCTCCTGCCTCAGCCTCCCAAAGTGCTGGGATTACAGGCATGCGCCACCGCGCCTGGCTTATTAATTGTTTTAAGGAGGCTTAAAGTTTCTTTGTTTAGCTTTTGTTTGGATGATCTATCCATTGGTGAGAGAGGTGTGTTGAAGTCCCCTAGAATAACTGTGTTGTGGTCTATTTTACTCTTGAACTTGAGAAGAGTTTGTTTGATGAATGTAGGTGCTCCATTATTTGGGGCATATAGATTTATGATTGTTATATCCTGTTGATGAATGGTTCCCTTAAGTAGTAAGAAATATTCATCTTTGTCCCTCTTGATTAGTTTTGGTTTGAAGTCTACCTTATTTGATATGAGAATGGAAACCCCTGCTTGTTTCCGCTGGCCATGTGAGTGATAAGACTTTTCCCAGCCTTTCACTTTCAGTCTGTTGATGTCTTTTTCTATGAGGTGTGTTTCTTAGAGACAGCAAATTATTGGGTCGTTTCTTTTAATCCATTCTGATAATCTGTGTCTTTTGATTGGCGAGTTTAGGCCATTAACATTCAGGGTTATTATTGAGATGTGATTTTTATTCCCATCTATTTTTATTTGTATTATGGTCTTTAGCTTGATTTGGTTTCTCTTCTGGTTGGTATTTCCCTTAGTTTAATATCTCCCTTTGTTGATTTTCGTTGTTATCTTTCTCTTCTTCTTCATGAAAAATGTTGCCCAGGATGTTCAGAAGTGCTGGCTTTTGAGTTGTGAAATCTTTTAACTTTTGCTTGTCATGGAAGTTTTTTATTTCATCTTCGAATCTAAAGCTCAATTTTGCTGGATATAAGATTCTTGGTTGACATCCCTTTTCTTTCAGAGCTTGAAATATGCTATTCCAGGATCTTCTTGCTTTTAAGGTCTGGGTTGAAAAATCTGAACATAGTCTGATTGGTTTCCCCCTATATGTAATCTGCTTCCTTTCTCTTGTGGCTTTTAGTAATCTTTCCTTGCTCAGTATATTAGGCATTTTCATTATAATTTGTCTTGGTGTGGATCTGTTGTGATTTTGTTTCTTTGGTGTTCGGTAAGCCTCTTGAACTTGGTTTTCCCATTCATTCCTCAAGTTTGGAAAATTTTCTGTAATTATTTCATTAAATAAATTACTCATTCTTTTGGCTTGAAACTCTGCCCCTTCCTCTATGCCAATCACTCTTAAGTTTGGTCTTTTTATTCTGTCCCATAATTCTTGGATGTTATGTTCTTGATTTCCAACAAGTTTTGCTGTATAGTCTAAATTCTTCTCTAGAATATATATTTTGTCTTCATTGTCTGAGGTTCTTTCTTCCAAGTGGACTACTCTGTTGGAGATGTTTTCAATTGAACTTTTATTTTGGTTTATTGCTTCTTTCATTTCTGGAATTTCTGTTTGGTTTCTCTTTAGAGCCTCTATTTCCCTATTGAAGTAATCTTTTACTTCCTGTATTTGTTTTTTGGAGTTCTTTGTCAAAATGATCCTTTGCCACCTGTACTTGCTCCCTCATCTCATTTTTGAGTTCATTCTTAAGTTCCATAAACATTTGGCATATGTAATTTCTAAATTCCATCTCTGGCATTTGACCAACTGTATTTGCCATGGAATCTACTGATGAGGTATCTTGATTTGTTTGTGTCACTTTTTTCCCTTGTTTTTTCATGTTGCTTGTGTGTCTATTCTTCCTGCACTGTGGGACCTTGACTATTTCGATTTTACCTTAAAGCCTTTTGTTGTTCCTGTAGTACAATGCTATCAGATCCCCTTATATTTTCTTTACACTTTAAAATCTAACACTTTCTATTCAGAAAATCCAAGTTTGATCACAATGTACAGATTTGGTTAACCCAGATATTGTTTCCAATTTACTCTGTATGCTTCTGATGGGGTTTTATAGCTTCAAGTATTGGACACAGAGGTGTTATGTTTAGGAAGAAGGAAGTGTCTTGAATTGTTCTTTCTTGGAAAGTATGAAAAGAGAGTTCTATGGAAGTGGTTTAGTGGAAGTGGTTTAGTATCAGTAGATGAGAGAGGAAAGAGAATGGAGTAGACAATTAGGTGGAAAGACCAATTTATATATAAAGTAAGATGGAAAAGAAAAAAATGATAAAGAGTAGGAATTGGTGTAAGAGAGAGAAGAGAGAGAGTCAAGAAAATAGAGAGTGAACTATATATAACACCGCTTTACTATCCATTTCAATTGTGCCCGTTCTAGAAATCCCAAGTTCTGCATATAACTTGATTTTTCCTCTGTTTAGTATGCACTGGCAGGGTGTAAATAGGAAAGATGAAGGAAGAAGAAAAGATGCAAAAGTGAGAAGGAAGAAAAGAAGGAAAGAAAAGAGGAGCAGAAGCAAACAAACAAACACACTGACAATCAATGCAAAAAAAAAAAAAAAAAAAGCAAAATAAAACAAAGCAAAAAAAAAAAAAAAAAAAAAAAAAAAAAAAAAAACCAGAAAACCAACAAAACAAGCAAACCAATAAAAAAAAGTTGAACCCCAAGTCTCAAACAAAATGGGCCCTGGGAAGCCCCGCTCTTTTTTCCTTTCCAGTTTAAGCCAATCGCATCAGATCGCATCTAGACAGCAATCCTGCCAGTGGAATCAAGGCTGCACCTTTGGCCAGTGGCAGAATGGCCCACCGGAAGAGGGCTCAGGGGGGTTGTGTGTCAGCAGATGGATGGCACCAGGAAAGGGACCCTCCAGAAGGCACCCTTTCCCCACGCCCACCCACAGTTGTAGCTTCTTGTGGCTGCTGCGCTGGCCTCAGACACGCCCTCCCTTGCTGGTTACCTGAGCCTCACCCAGGTGTGCGCTGTTTTCAGAGCATTGGTGGCTCCCTGGATGTCTGCAGGTGTCCTTCCTTCCTGTCTTTTCCCCTTTGTCTGGGTCAGCCACTGTAGTCCTCAAAGATGGCGGTGCTCTCCTCCCGCTCAACAGCAGCTCCGCAGACCCTTGTGTCAGTTCAGAGCGTGGGGGATCGGCTTGGCAAGCTGTGCAAAAGAGCTCTACGTGGACACCACCCGCGCCTCTAGGCTTCTTTCTATCCCTCCTCACCGATGGGTTTCAAAGCCACTGTGTGGATCGTCCCCTTGCTGAGATGATATCGGGCAGCTGCGCCTGCAGCGCAGACAGCGCTGCTTCGGACTGTGGACCGCTCCGACTCTGCCCCTGCTCGTAGTGGTCCGGAGAACATTTTATTTCACTGTCCAGAGGTGCACGAATCTCTCGGCTCCCTTTCAGTTGCAAGAGAATTGCTAGTAACGCGCTCAAACTTCCCACTAAGCGTCTTTTAGCAACTGTGTCCAGAGAGCACCTCACTCCTGTCGGCCATCTTCCTAGGATCAGCAGTTTGTCTCTTAAGACTTTGTTCATTCCATTTACCTTTCAAATGTACTGACAGAGCTTCTTCACTCAATCATCTTTTTGCGGAATGTTATTGATGTCATGTTTTTTTTTTTTATTTTTGATATCGATAATTTCTACTTTCTTCTTTTCTCTGTATCAGTCTGATTAGAGGTTTGTGAATTTTGTTGATTTGCTCAGATAACCCACTTTTGGATTCACTGACTTTTCTCTGCTGGTTCTATTTTCTATTTCATTGATTTCTGCTCTAATTTCAGTATTTCCTTTCTTTTACTTACTTAAGTTTTAAATTTGCTCTTCTTTATCTATTCTTAGGTAGACACTGAAATCATTGATTGGATAACTTTTTCTTTCCTAACACAAGTTTCTAAAATTTCCTTTTAAGTACTACTTTCCCTGTATACTGCAGGGAATGCTTGATATGCTGTGTTTTCATTTTTACCAAAAATATTTTCTAATTTCTTTCTTGATTTCTTTGTTGATCCAATGGTTATTTAGAAATGTATTAATCAGTTTCCAAATACTTGCAATTTTCCAAATATATATATTTGTTGATTTCAATTGTGGCAATAATTGCACTCAATTTTAAATTTATTGAGTCTTGACAATTTTTTAAATATTAATGTTTGTAGTGCTGGGGATTGAGCCCAGAGCTTTGCACAAGCCAGGGAAACTCTCTACCACTGAACTACATTTTCAGCACAAGTCTTTTTCATAGCTCAGACTGTAATCTATCTTTTATGAATTTTTTTATGTGCACTTAAAAGAATTTGTATTGTGCTGTCATCAGATGGAGTATTCTGTGTTTTTCAGTTAGGCATAGCTGGTTGAGAACATTCTTGAGTCTTCTGCAACCTTAGTGATTTTCTATTACTTGCTCTATTGTTGACAGAACATTGTTAGCTATTATTTTAGATTTGTGTATTTCTTTTTGCCATTCTATCAATTTTGAAATTTGATGCTATGTAATTAGGTACATAAACATTTAGGATTGTTAATTCCTCTTTATCCTTTTATGATGATGAAATAACCTGGCAATGTTCTTTATTCAGAAATTTCCTGTGTCTGCTATTAAGATTAACCATTCCAGCATTCTTTGGAATAACATTCATATGGTGTATTTTTCTTCTGAACCTATTGTGTCTTCATATAAAGGTGGGTATTTTTGTAGTCAGGACACAGTTAGGTATTGTTTTTTTGTTTTGTTTTGTTTTGTTCTTGCTACCAGGGATTGAACTCAGGGCACTCAACCACTAAGCCACATTCCCAGCCCTATTTTGTATTTTATTTAGAGACAGGGTTTCACTAATCTGACCAATTATACCTTTTATTGGAGGTACTTACATGATTTACATTTAATGTGATTATTGATATAATCAGGACTAAATTTACTGTCTTGCTGCTTATTTTCTATTTGTACAGTCAGTTATTGGTTTCCACTGCTGTATTTTTATGCCTTCTTTTAGATTCAGGCATTCATTTTATTGTTCTTTTATCTCTTTTGTTGAATTGTTACATATAATTTTTAGTTGTGTCACTATAGTGTTTGCTTTAGGGTGTATAGTGCTTATGTAACGTAGCACAGTCTGCCTACAAGTAATATGATCCTACTTCATGTATAGTTCAAAAAACTTAACACAGAAACTTTCTATTTCCAATCTTGGTGTTTTTTGTTACACATTTTAAATTTGTATACCTTGCAAACTTTACAATATATGGTTATAATATTTGTTTTAAACAGTCAATTCTCTTTTTAAAAGATTTAAAATAATAGAGTTCATTTATATATAACACATGTAGTTACCATTTCTGGTAATCTTCACTTTTTTGTACATGTTTGTATTTATACCTGTTAATATTCTTCTTCTGCTTGAGGAAAGATTTCTTTTAAATTTTTTTGTAGTAAAGATTTATTGAGCAGGGTGTGATGACGCATGCCTGTAATCCCAGCACTTTGGGAGGCTGAGGCAGGAGGATCGCAAGTTCAAAGCCAGCCTCAGCAATGGCGAGGCAATGAGACCCTGTCTCTAAATAAAATATAAAAAAGGTCTAAGGATGTGACCCAGTGGTCAAGTGCCCCTGAGTTCAATCCCCGGTACCAAAAAAAAAAAAAAAAAAAAAAAAAAAAATTTACTGAAGCATTTCAAACAGTATGTCTGAAAAGATATTTATCTTACCTTTTTTTAAAAAAATATTTTTGTTGGTTATAAAGCTCTAGATTGGTAGTGAATTTTTTTTAGTTCTTTGAAGTTGTTGCTCCTTTTTATTTTTTTCCTAGCTTGCAGACTTTCTGATGAAGAGTCTGCTGTCATTCTCATTCTCATTCATCTGTATCCAGTAGGTCTTAAATTTCACTATCTTTTTAAATTACCAGTGCCTTATCTGCTCTTCAACACATCAAGTGTATTTTTCATTTCTAGATATTCAATTTTTGTTTTGTATTCCTCTTGCTCTAATGTACTCAATCTTTACCATATTGAACATACAGAATATTACATTAATACCTATTTTAATATCCTTGTTTTCTAATCCTATCATCTGTGTCCTTTCTTGGTCTATTTCTATTGGTTGATTTTTCCCCCCAGTGTGGATTTTATGTTCCTGATTCTTCACAATCCTGGCTGATCTTTTTATGAGATATCAGACATTATGAACTTGGAGTGCTGAATATTTTTGTGTTCTTAAAGTAGTCTTGAGCTTCTAGAATTTCATCAAGTTTTTTGGAGACAGGTTGATTTTTGAGGTTTCCTTTTAAATATTTGTTAAATGAGAACTGGACAGCTTTTAGTCTAGGGTTAATTTTGTCCTATTACTAAGAAAATACCCTCTGAGTACTTTCCCAGTGTCCCATGAATCAGGTAGCTTTCTGCTTTGGCTGATGGAAATATAAATTTTCCCCAGTCTTACGTGAGTTCCAGATATTTTTCATGTTCATCCTTGCAGGCAGTTATTTTCTCACCCTTAGGAAATTTCCTCACACACATGTTACTCAGTACTCAGGACCCTGAGTATAACTCCAGAGCTCTTTCTCCATGCAAATCTTCTGTCTGGTACTGTGTTTGGTTAGCTCCAGCCATCTCGGACCTCTCAGACTCCCACTTTCATCTTCTCCATCAGGGAGCTTGCTGAGATCTACTTAGCTTCACCCTCCTTGAAGTTAAGTTGAAAAATTTTCTCCAGGAAGTAAATTAGGACTATTATATGGCTCCCTGAATTCTCCTTTCTCTCTCAGTGCTCACTGTTTTGTGACACCTGATGTTTAATATCTGACTGACCACCAGTGCTTTATGTATTTTGTCTAGATTTTTAGTTGTTTTGGGTGAGAGGATAAACTCAGTTACCATTACTCCATCTTGCCTAGAAATAGAAGTGTCAGGGTTCATTCCACTCCCAGATATCACTTTTCAGACATTTTAACATATTTTAATAGGCATCTGACTATGGTATAATTCTGAGACTAATATCAACTATACAACTAAATTACCTAATATTCCTAGTCTAAAAGGGCTTGTTTCCTTGTAATTGATGGGGTTGTATCAGATCAGTGATGTTCAACTTTCTATCTTATCCAATGTTTCTGAGTAAAATTATAGAGATTATATCTGAGAGTGATTCTCAATAGTTTGTTGGGGGAGGGGATGTTGCTTACTTTCTTTAAGGGATGGATAAAGGGAGTAGAATACCTGAGAAAGTAGGGGCCCACCCATTCTCTCACCTGACACTGTTGTTATGGTTTAGATATGAGATCCCCCCCCCAAAAAAAAAAAAAAAAAAAACTCATGTGTGAGACAATGCAAGAAAGTTTAGAGGTGAAATGATTGAATTATGTGAACCTAAACCTAACAGAGCAATAATCTTATAGGGATTAACTAGATTGTAACTATAGGCTGGTAGGTTGTGGTTAGAGGAGGTGGGTAATTGGGAGTGTGTCTTTGGGGTGTATATTCCATGCATGGTAAGGAGAACTCTATCTCCCTTCCCCCCTTCCTGGTGTGATGTCTTGAGCTGCTTTCCTCTGCCACACCCTTCCACCATGATGTTTTTCCTTACATCTAGCCCAAAGGAACAAAGCTGGCTTACTATGGACTGAGATCTCTGAAACTGTGAGCACCAAGTAATCTTTTCTTCCTCTAAAATTGTTCTTGTCAGGTCTTTTGGTCACAGCAGTGAAAAAGATGACTAAAACAATTGTCTTGAGTAGATGACTCAATTCTTAAATATCTATTGTGTAACTGCAATATGTATTCAACCATGTCTCTGACAGAGAAAAATATTAGTAAGACCAGTTTCATATGCCTAAATAGTACATAGTACATAGTGATATTGTCTCTTACAGTTTGGGTATGATGTGTCCCTCCCTGCATTAATGCAGGAGCATTCAGAGATGGAATAATTGGATAGTGAAAACTGTAATCTAATCAGTCCATCCTATTTTGAATGAACTATCTGGGTGGTAACTGTAGGCAGGTAGAGTGTGGTTGGAGGAGCTCAGCAGGGGTCACACCTTAGAAGGGTTCTTCTTCCCTGTAGCCCCTTCCCCTTCTCTCTCTCTCTCTCTCTCTCTCTCTCTCTCTCTCTCTCTCTCTCTTTTTCTTTCTGGCCACCATGAGGTGAGTAGCTGCCCTCCTCTGAATCTTTAGTCCATGATGTTCTGTCTCACTTAGGCCCAGAGGAATGGAGTCATGCATCCACAGACTAAGTTTCTGAAACTGTGAGCCAAATAAATAAACTTTCCTTCTTCTAAGTTATTCTTGTTGGGTATTTTGGTCACAGTGACACAAAGCTTATTAATACTATGCTTAAGTTTCCATTGCTAAAAACTGGAAGTGTTATAGCAATTAGGATAATGTGTAATTGGTGTCAGAGTACTAGAACATAATGTATTAATATTTTTTTCTAGGATGCCAGATTTTTAAAAGTGCAGAAATATAGGGGTACAAAATGTAGTATTTTGCCTTGCCAATTAATGTCTGAAAGAGTTTCCTAGATTTCTGGTAACTAGTAACTGACAGACAATTCAATCCATAGAAGATGATCATAGGTCTTTTGTATATTTATATTTTGTAAATTTATTTTTAAGATAATTCTAAAATTAAAACTATTCTAAATTTATCCAAAAGATCTATATGACTGTTTTGTGAAAATTCACTGTCAACAGTATTTGTACATAATTCATTGATTAAAACATAAGAGCTAATCTGTCTGTGTTATGCTTTAGAGACAAACACTGACACCATTTTTTTGCAGTGAACTAGAATAGCTCAGTAATTTTCCCACTTAGTAGACTTTTTATTTTTTACCTACACAGTCTAATACAATTAATGCATTTATGGATTAACTGCCTCAAACTGTGAAACAGTTGGCTCAGAAAACCTACTAATTACTAATTACTGTAGATTCTTTTTGGAAAATCATTTTCAATGTGTACACCCAGGGGTTTCTAATCTAGTTAAAGGATTTCCAAGTGGGATGTTCAGCACTTCAGCCAATCTATATAAATTGATGACTGTGTAGCTAACTGGCACTAAAATGTAATCAAAATCATATGTGCATAGCCAGAGACTTGCAGATTTATACACATTTTCTGGATATGAATAAAAAGAATTGTTCAAGTGTGAGATAGAAAAAGACCAGCTTTGCAGTCTAATCCAAATTCCTAATGCCATATCCTTGTTTTCTCTTGTTTTTACTATGCAAGACTGTGGTTCACTCTAGGTCCTGACTGATGTTTTATATTTTCCAATTGTTCTTTATAAAGAAGACTTGTTATTTGATATAACAGAAACATAGCTTTCCCTTGTTTCAGGAGAAACAAGCCCAATTTTGTGTTTTGACCATGTGTCAAGTAGAGTTGTGTACCTGGTACACGCAGTCCTGTGACCAAAAGACGATGTTCTCTTTTCAGTGTGCATTTGAATTACTGAAAGAAGTTGTTAACATGCAGACTCTCCATCTCTGCCTCAAGAGATTCTGACTTAATAATTGTAGGGCAAAGTCCGAACTTGAATTTTTAAATAGATTTTTTAAAAGTTTAATTCTAATAAAAGTGGACTGTCAAGTATTTTTTAAGAGTAGAATAAACCTTAGGTTTCCAAATCTTTGTCACTGCTCTTGCTTAAAATTCAGATTTTCTCTTTTTTTAAAGAAGGTTCTCAGAATTTGATATTTTAATTAATAAAATGCTTCTTTCTCTTTCCCTCACATTACATACATTTACCACTGATCTATTGAGTATCAAACATTTCTGACTGAATTATATTTCCCAAAATGAAAGGAATATACCAGTAGATGCTTAACAAAAATAAGTCCAATATTTCTGACTTAATATATGACAGAATGTATTTCCTACACTCTTCTGAATTTCACATAGTGACCCAACCCTCCCTACCAGGAAATACTTCTGGCCCTTTCCTCTATTACTAAGTCATTCTTCCCAATGGAGGTAGAGAAGTTCCTGGTTAGCAGATGACATACAGTAATGTATCTCAGTTGGGCGATGATAATTTATTAAAGTCCATATATAATGGGAGTCTGTATCTCCTCTTTGCCAATTCCTAATGTGAAGCAGAAATTTGGGGTGTAACAGGTCTATAGATTCACTTTCCCTTGGGCTTCAGGAAAGGACTAGAAGTGGAGGAAGACAAAGAACTTGTAATTCCAGGTGGTCTTCATACTAAGAAATATCCTCCCAGTAAGTTTACAAGCAAATGTGTTAATCACTGTGACCAAAATGTCTGATAAGAACAATGTAGAGAAGGAGAGTGCATTTTGGTTTATTGTTCCAGAGGGCTAGTCCATGGTCAGCTGAGTCCATTGCTCTGGACCCAAGGTGAGGCCGCACATCATGCTGAAAAAGCATGGCAGAAGAAACCTGCTTCCCTTTTGGTAGTCAGGAAGTTGTAAAGGGATAGGAAAGAGCCACAGGGAAGCTGAAAGCTTCTGGGCCATATTTTCAGTGACCCATCTCCTTCAACCAGACCCCACTTGCCTATGCTTACCACTTAGTCCATTCAAACTGGGATAGAATGATTTTGTTACATCTCTCACAATCTAATTATTTCATCTTCCTACATTAATGCAGGAACTTTGGTGAGACACCTTATATTCAAACCATAACATTTCATCTCTGGCCCCCAAAAGCTTATGTCCATTTCACAAAGCCAAATGTATTTAGTCCATTTCTAAGAGTCTCCATAATCTTAACAGTGCTAGCATGGCCTAAAAGTTCAAGTCTAAAGTCTCCTCTGAGAACAAAGGCAAACTCTTTGGCTGTGAGCCCCTGTAAAAATCAAAAGCAAATTAGGTATATTCAATATACCATATCACAGAGTAAATATTCCCCTTCCCAAAAGGAGAAATAAGGCATAGAAGGAAAGGATAGGACCAAAAGAAGACTAAAAACCAGCTGAACAAACATGGCCCATACTTTGCATATATCATCTAAGACAGAGGGTGGCAACATGTGCTGTCCAAAGGGCTTGGAGAGCCCCATCCCTTTGACCTTCCTGGTTGCAGTGCATGTGGACTTTCTTTTAGTCTTGCTTTCCTGGCAGTCAGCAGGTTTTCTCTGCTGGAAGTCCATTACTGGTATCTCCTCATTCCTGGGCTTTCCATTCCAGCTTCAATTTTACCTTCACAGTTTCACCCATCACCCTCTCAGGAATAGTCTGAAAGAATTTCAACCCTGCTACGTTTTGTCTGACCTCCCAGGTCTTCTTTGAAATCTTGGTGGAAGCCTCCATGTTCTTTTAACTCCAGGATCTTGCATACCTGCATAATCAGCACCACATATATGATATCAAGGTCTGCCCTCAGCTTATGCAGTAGGTGAACTTCCTGAATTCATGGCTATAGCAACTTCAGTACCTCCATAGCTTGAGCATGGTGACAAAACTTTCTAAGCATCCCTGTGTGTGCCAGGCACCTTCATGATCTCTTCTTAAAGGAATTTTCCCTTCTATGTTCTTGACTAATGTGTGTGTTATCTTGCAAATTCATAAGATGATCTCAAGCCATAGTTCATATTGTTTTCATGCAAAGTACTTAGCATCACTTTAGTGGCTATAATCTCTTTAACAATCACAATTGCCTTGGCCCCAGTTTTACAACCACTTCTCTGGTCAAATTATAAGTTTTCAAAACCCTTCATCTCTGCTTTCTACTCCTGATTCTCACATTACATCTGGCTAAAAGCTGCCAACAATATCCACGTGACTGACTGAATGTTATGTGTCTTGAAATTCCCTACACCAGATTAATTAGTTTATCACCTTTAATTTCTACCTCACAAAGTCTTAGGATATGTGGAAAATGTAGTAAAGTTCTTTGCCAGAATATGACACAAATAGCCTCTAGAACAATTCCCAATACAATCCTGACTTCCCTGTGAAACCTCATAAGCACAGTCTGCATATATAACAGCATGGTGGTCTTCTGAGCTTTCACCAGAACTGACCATTAATCTCTGCTTACAATATTCTAAGTCTTACAATATACAATATTCTAAGTCTTACAATATTCTAAGCCCACCATGCCTTTTCAAAAATTTCCAAACTCCTCCTATAAATCATTTCCAAAGGCTTCTGAACCATGTGATCAGGTTAGTCACAGCAACAACCCTACTTCTGGTCCCAATTTCTGTGTTAATCAGCTTAGAATATCAGTGGCCAAAATACCTAACAAGAATAACTATGAGAAGGGAAAGTTTATTTTGGTCCACAGTTCCAGATGGTTAGTCCATGGTCAGACCAGTACATTGTTCTGGGCCCAAAGTGAAGCAGCACATCATGATGGACAGCATGGCGGAGGAATGCTGCTCCCCTCATGGCAGCCAGGGGGTGGAAGGGAGGGTTGTAAAGGGCCACAGGGAAGATGAACTATTCTAGGCCATGTTTGAAGTTACCCACCTTCTCCAGCCATGCCTCCTTTGCATGTAGTTACCACTTAGCAAGTCCCTTCAAACTATGATGAACTGATTAGATTACATCTCCCACAATCCAATCATTTCACCTCTGAATATTCCTTCATTAACGGGAACTTTGGGAGGACATCTTATATTCAGACATAACAACAATAAAGGTCATGTTTTACATTCTATATACCTGCCTCCTGTTATATCCCTCAGTGTTTCTGAAGTTGAGTGGAAAAATAACAGTGTATAATTTATGCATCCACAATCTTTAGATCCCAATACTCAGCAAACAAGCACAATAACATTTGTCATATCTCTGTGTGCATAAATCTTTTTACTAGTCAGTTTCTATTTACATAGCCTTGTAAATTTCTTTTCCTACCAAATTTTTCCAGTAGTGAACAACAACATAGATTTCTTCAAGCTTTTTTATTATTTTATAATTTTTAATATGTACAATTCATAGTGCATGTATATAGCATCTTTTTACATACAACTGTTTGTATACAAAGTATATTCGTACAATTCAGGTCTTCAATCATTCATCTAGGGAAACTAATATCCGTCTCATTCAAACACCTTTTTTTTTCTTTTCTCCCCCTCCCTCCCCCCTTGCTCCCTCCCTTACCCTCCCTTCCCTTGACCATTCTAGTGTTCCTCTAATCCTCCTATGTACCCCAATCCAACAATATTATGAACTAGCCTCCTTATATCAGAGAAAACATTTAGTACTTGGATTTTTGAGACTGACTAACTTCACTTAGCATTATGTCTTCCAACGTCATCCATTTACCTGCAAATTCCATTATTTTATTTTCTTTTATTGCTGAGTAAAATTCCATTGTGCATATATACCACATTTTCTTAATCCACTCATTTACTGAGGGACATCTAGGTTGGTTCCACAACCTAGCTATTGTGAATTGTGCAGCTACAAACATTGAGATAGCTGTGTCACTGTAATATGCTGTTTTTAAATCCTTTGGGAATAGACCCAGGAGTGGGATGGCTGGGTCATAGGGTGGTTCCATTCCCAGTTTTCCAAGAAATCTCCATACTGCTTTCCATAATGGTTGCACCATTTTGCAATCCCACCAGCAATGTATGAGTGTGCATTTTTCCCCACATCCTCTCCAACATTTATTGTTGTTTGTGTTCTTGATAGCTGCCATTCTGACTGGAGTGAAATGAAATCTTAGAGTAGTTTTGATTTGCATTTCTCTAATTGCCAGCGATGTTGAACATTTTTTCATGTATTTGTTGATTAATTCTTCAAGTTTTAATGAAATAAAACATTCTAACATATAAAAGGCTCTAAACTATTGGGTAAATATGCTTCACTTAGAACTTGCACTAAGCAATCTAAAACAAGGCACCAAACTTCCCTTAACAAATTTCTGGTAACCTCAGAGAAAGAGAAGCTTTTGCATAAGCATTCCATTTTATCTTTGCGTTGTGCATCTAAAAACAATTGCAACATGAACAAACCAGAGCTGTGTTACTTTTAAAGAAGCACAACAGTCTCCACAGAAATACCAATCTTTATTTGTTGCATCTGAAAATAATTTTACAGGGGTTGCATATACAATTCTCCTAACTCATCTTGTCTCTTCTAGTCCAGAACTTTCTCTTTGATAGCATGTCAACCAAGTGATCTTATCTCATGAACTCCCTCTTATCACAGTATCCTTTCAGGAAGTGCCGCTGGCACATTATATATCCCTGCTATTTGGTGTCCTTCCTTGTGTGCTTCATCTTTGCGGAATGATGGCGCATTTTGTTCTTCTCCATTTGGAGTGCGGGGAAGGGATGGATTCTAGGTAGGCACCACCATGTGATTTTTCTTGGGAAATGTGTATGGGAAAATGGCAGGAGCTGTGTATGGGTGGCAAGGGAGGTCAAGGGAAAATTATGACACTCAAACTTTAATAATTTTGTTTGTTTTTACCACCTTTGCACCATGGAAAATCACCAGGAAACTGTCTACCTGTGCCATAAGCAAAGCTCTCTATCTTTCCTGAAAAGCTTTGTGAGTTGACATTTTTATGTTTTGTGTTCACTTAGATAAAGTACACAACATTCTACCCAGCTCTTAAATAATTATCTAGTCCTATTGTTTTAGACACTGTGGGAGGAGCAGGCAGAGAGAGGATTTGTCCACTGGATCTGGTGGATATAGTGCTAATGCTGCTGTGTCTTGGAGCACAAAAAAGATGTGTGGATGAACCCTTTTCAGACTACCTACAGATAGTTTTGCAAAATCTACAGATTGTTTTGCAGAACCCAGAGGCTGACCCATGACACATTCCACTCTGCAAGTGGAATGTGCAGATCTCCTATTTACTTATGTTTTCTTCCTCACATATTGAAAAAAAAAAAAAAAAAAGCCACTAATTGCCCTTCTTCATAACTCCTCTCTCTGGCTCCAATAGGAACTAAATTGCCAAAAAAGATTTTTCCAGGGTTTTAAGAACATCAGTCGGTTTCACAGTTGGAGTACACATTTCCCTTGAGGAACATTTCTAGACATACAGAATGTTTGGTTAGCCTCTGGCTGCATTAAAAGGAGGGATAACTTCTCGACTCCTGTTCAGTTGTATTTTTCTTCACTAGTTATTTCCTTCCTTTTCCTCTGGGCTGTTAAGCAATAACTGCCATAATAGTAAGGAAACAGCCACTTCCCACTTTGCCCAGAGACCCTGGAGCTCTAGTTATGGCTTAAATGCTGGTTTATCCTTCTCTTGGGTCAAAAAGTGTTAAATCTCTTCTGAAATCCAAAAGGGGAAAAATGTCATAAACAAAACCTTCTTTTTAAACTTTATCCTACCCAACTTCTTATTTCAAGTTCAGACTTATTGAAATGTATTTTATTTGAAATTGGATAGATATAGATACTTACTATTTGAAGTTCAAACCCAGTCATGAATTTAGGCATTTCATCTGCAGAACTTTCTTTGGGGTGAGCCAAAATTAACAGCAAAATTGGGTCCAGGTGGTCCCATAATCTATATTTTATTAATTTTAAGGTGAAAATATGCATAAGGGAAAAAATACAAAGAGACATATGTGTAGAATGTCAGTATGAATAATCTGAAGGACTGTTGGAATAATAAGATGAATTTTTAAATTTAGACAAAAGATGCAATGATTATCATTAAAGCCATGGATGGTACTTGTGCAAACTCTTGTTTTGAAGCAGGTTAATAATGAAAATATTTTAAAATACTTAATGTAATCGAGAGGTCATATTAAAAGATTATCTCTTGCTGAGGTTATTTTGTTTTAATAAATGAAAATAAGGCTTAATAACTCTAATCTGTGTATGCTTTACCGCAATAATATTTGTCTTAAGAATCTGAACCATGAAGCTATTCAACCTCTCTAATAGAAAGAGTTCCAGTGATTTTCTGTCCCTGGTACATTTGGTGGTCCTTTCTGGGATCTCTGATGCTCCAGCAGCAGAAACTTTCTGTCTTAAATTGTGTCTTTCCAAAAATACTCTGTCTAGACAGAATGATCATTATTGGTATCACTTAATTTCTAGTCCTTCCATATTTCAATTTAAATTTTACCTGAATTTAACAAGTACTGTTACTTACAACCCATTGTGCCTTATAAGGCAAATATGTTTACCAAGGATATAACTTTATTTTGATAAACAAGGCAATACTTAATAATATGATTGGAAGAAACCAAAAAGCAGTTATTTCTCAACTTGGGTGGAAATGCAGTGTTGGTGGTAGTAGTGGTGAAGTGAGGGAATCTCTATGAGTGAAGTAAATTGGAATGATGTGGGCCTGACCATGGTGTGGAGGGCTAGAAGAGAGAGTTAAAAAAAAAAAAAAAAAAGTTGAGAAAGAGAAGTTGGAGAGCAGAGAACCTAACTGGTTAAAGGGAATTGGTGTGACATTTTTCTGTGGTATGCATGTAGCTAATACTTCCCACTACTTCCTATCATGATACTGTTAAAGTCTGCTTTTGGCTTTGAGCTCACAGAATTGGATTTGTAGATTGTTGAGGAAAGATATTTGGGAGTGTGATTGTATCAAAATCCTGCAAGTCACCATGGCCTAGGAGCAGAGCTGAAGCACATGCTACTTGAGAAAACCCTAATGCAGGCACCACCCTGACATGTCTATATGCATCTTTAGGTCTGTCATGTATCTATGAGGAAGAATAAGTGAAAATATGAAGACTGAACTAGAATAACATTTCCCTGCTATTTCCATAGTATTTCAAAAAAGAATCTTAGAGCTGTGTATATAAGCACATCAACCCATGATTTATTTGTATGGAAAGAATGAGTTCAATTTCTGATTTGATTTATGGAACGGGTCTCTAGCACCATGAGAGATCTATATCATTCCACCAAATACATTTACTGCTTTTGTGAGGTTTTTCTTATTATTTGCTACACGCCCCCCCCCCCCCCTACATTTCATTGGTAGGACTCTGCAGCTTCCCCTGCCTAAATGTTTTGCCTCTTTCATCAACACAATATGGTTAAGGATGTAGTTTTCCAGAGGAATGACAAAGATTCAGTTAGAGCTACAGGCACTGCACAGACTTAAATTTCAAAAGTTTGTGTGTAAATCAATTATTTTGAACTGTGGTTGCATTTTCCCTACTGAAACTATGTTATAAATTGTGTAGGAAACTTCATAAATCTTTGACCTAAACACCCTTTAAAATATGTTCTGTGCATGGGAGGATGGATTTTTTCCTTCCCCTAAGCCTGGCACATATTTAGCTAGGTCAACTGAAATAGTCTTTTGATAATTCAACTCAAGTCAGAAAAGGAGATCCTATTAAATGAAAGAATTTGGATTAGCACAAAGAAAAGTAGGCACATCTTGGCAGTGGGACAGGTCACATTTCAGGTAATTCACCCTGCGCTTAGGTTAGACAATAGTAAGGCCTTTATCCATCACTCCCCACTGCCCTGGTGCAGGTGAATTCAAGGGCAAGCAAAATGCTGAAGGAGAGCAGGGAAGCAATAAGGTCAAACAAATAACAGGTTGTAGAGAAGAGGAAGAACTACAAAGAGGATGTAGGTGGTTACATGAGGTCTCCCAACTGGAGAAGTTACACCCTGAGCCCATTAGCTCAGACACAGGCACTGAATAACAAACAGAAAAGAAAGAAAAGTGTGGATATAGATATCGGGAATAAAAAGTTCACACTGGATTATGTCAATTATAGAAAAATTAACTTCAGGAAACATTTTTATTGGGGCACAATGTGTAAAACCCTTAAACTATTCCTTAAGAAAATATACAGCAAATGCCTCGTTATTCTCCAGTACATCTGACGTCACCTTTGACTGACCTCAAGAAGGTGAAGAACCAAGATTGTTTTAGGGTTATAAAGACAGAGATTGCCCAGACCTATCATAATTTACACTTTCTAGCTCTACAGAAACAAAATTGAACAAATTTCATCACAAATTAACCTTGTAAATAGAGCTTAGAGCATGCTTCTATAATCATTCATTGAATTATTGATATTGGTACTTCATTTCAATTTTTTAAAGCTCCAAGAGATGGATAATAGCAGACAGAATTCAAGGTAAAGCAATTTACAATTTCTACAAAAGGGGAGGAAGCTGATGAGAAAGATATTTAGACCTGGGACTTCTTTGGAGCTAAGTTTCCAAATATTTTTAATCTAGAAGCACCTTGTGGTGAAAGAAAAGGCTGAAGGAGAAAAAAAATATATCCAATTTGGAAGGTTTTATTTCAGTGAATCTGAATGTTGGGAAGATTATTTTTTTATTTATTCTGTGGCTTAGAAGTAAGAAAAATGGTTATTGGATTCTGATAATGGAACCCCAGTTCTAGGTGTTGCTACCACGGACGACCCCCGTACAATGCCCTGGGTTATGTTGTTGAGTATGGTGGAAATAAATCCTAACTTATGTGAAAGGCTGAAAATTAACTTAGTATAAACTCATCTGTTGGCTCAATAATGTTACCTTCTTTAGCAAAGTATATCACCTCTTACTCCCTAAGGAAAACATTTTCCTCAATATCTACACACACAATTCATTCCTTCCTCTCAGCTAATTTTGGGAATATCTAGTAATCTCCCTCAGGTGGACAATATGGGTTAGTGCATATGTTCTACCAGTCATTAGTGGTCTGCAACCCTTTTCTCTGAACTCCTCCTAGTCCAATCAGGTCACTACTGGGGTATCAATGGTTACATCCCTTTACCCCAAGACACTGGGTTCTTTCGTTAAGGAGGACATATTAATAGATGTTTGGGTTATTAAAGGCAAGACACAATATTCAGCCGAGGTATGAGACTGTCACAAAGATCCTGTGTAAAATGCTTTTTATTTTGAAGAATTGAGAAGAATGAATTAAAGTTATAGCACAGAAAAAAAAAAAACACTTAAAATCAAATATTGATATCACTGTTCTTTCTTTACTCCTCCCCATCATAGGAAGGTGTTCCAGATAGAGCTCCTGGAAAGTAGTGGGCAGCATGGGAGGAATGCTCTTGGGATTAAAACCTATGGAAGAGAAGGCAATGAAGCAGAATTAAGCAGAGGAGATGTCGGTATGTGAGGCAATCTCAACAGAGGCCTTAGATGACTTCATGGAGAATTCTAGACTTGGAATAGCCCTTCAAAAGCTGTCTGAAATTGGAGCCAGAAGGATAGGTCTTCATACTGGCATGACATTGGAAGTGAACTGCTGCAGAAACTGGACAAGCCATTTGTTGTGGCGGTGCTCCTTAGCCTAGACTATTTTCAAAGAGAGTTGACAGCTGAATGTTTTTTGTCAAGAATTCTCCCAGCAGCTGGGTGAATAAGTCTCTGATTCTTAAAAGGGAACCTAGAAGAGACATCACAGTATCCACTGTGGGAGGTTTAACCTGGCCATCTCTTTCCATTCCCATTGCTGCAGCCATATGGTCAGATTCCACTCTCCCCCTACTTAACCCCTTTTTACATACTATATCTTTTCTCTGAGTCCAGGGAAACGTCCTAAGCCCCAAATTCAGGACATCAAAGGAAAAGTAAAAACTGCCTCTTATTTATGGCTTTATTTTAGAGTCTTTTCACTAGGCTGAGTATTGTGTCTTGCCTTTAATAATCAGAACATCTATTAATATGTCCTCCTTAACAAAATAGCTCATGTTTGGGGTCACAGCTCATAATGAAAAGCTTAAAAATCATAGATTTTACTTAATAAATCAATAAATTCCACATTAAATTCCTAGATGGTGACCCATATCAAATCATCTTGATGAATGTCCACAAGATGGAATACTAGGAAATCCCAACTTTCATCTTTTGCAGAAAAAACATAACAAAACAAAAGGCCCGAACAATAAATAAAATGAATAAACATTCATCCACACATCAATAAAAATAGCTCTGGGAAATCTCCCAGAGCAGCAAAAATCCTGTGAAACACAAAATCCAAAATGACTGAATTAATAAAAACATAGGAAATGTTTTTCCAATGTTTCTCCATCCTGCCATACAGAGAACCTTGGTGCAGAGAGGGATCTGTTCTGAGAAATTTTCCTTCTGAGGAATTTTCCTTATTACCACTATAGACACCCAAAGCCTTGATCACTGAGGACCCCTTCAGTCTTAAATTCAGATGAGCTAAGTGGATGGAGTCCATGATGCTGCATACCTCCCAGAAAAGGAGGTTTGACTGCATTATACCCCTAGGGCTTGAGCTGCTATAGTCCTGCCATCCCAGGGGCTGAAACCACTGCTGAAGTGAATCCTATCTCACCAGGACTGGATTTGTGGTTATGCCCAGCCATTGATAGATGTTGCCATTATGTTGCCATTGTGCCCTAGAGTCCAAGTTACCCTAGCACTGCTTTATCCCAGGAACTGTAGCCACCATTGCTTTGCATCCTGCATCTAAGTGCCTGAGTTTGACTGTATCTCACCATCTTTAGGAAGTTAATCAACACTGCCCCATACCTACAACCCGATTTAATGTTTTGATCTACCATACCAAAGAGTGGGAACTGCTGCTGGGTTATCTGCAACTCTCCAGGGCCCAGCAGCAACAGTGTGCTGAGACCTGAGTTGCCTCTGTGTCCGCCTCCAAAAGACCAAGCCACTGGGTAGCCTGCCACCTGTAAGCAGCTATAATACATGTGAGAAACCCCAAATCTGGATCCTTGTGTGAACTGCACCTGTCTATACTTCAGATACTAGTTTCATGACTATAATAAGTACACCTATGCCCCAAGGATCCCAGCAGCACAGTACTTATGTTGTTTCTAGTCTAAGTCTCCAGGTATCTTTCTGTTCTGAATCCTTGCTTCCCAAACACTGGTGCCACTGCAGGTACTGCATGATTGTGCACCATATCAGATGCTGATAGGCATTTTCTTGGCTAAGCCATTGGCCATTGTGGAGATGAGAATAGAAGGAACACAGAAGTCTTTTAGATTGAAGTCTCCCAAAATTCTTATCCAATAGTCTAGGCCACTGAGGACCTGAGCTATATTCACTGAGGCTTACCTCAGTCAATGGAGCTGCATTGAGATTGTGCTTCTGTGCACTCTCCAGAAGTGGAACAACCACATTCCACCCAGTGGCACTCTCACACTCACTAAAGTCAGTCTATAAATTCTAAAGACCTAACTTCTCCCTCAAATGGGCAGATGTCAACACATAGCCATGAGAAACACAATAAAAGCAAGGAAGCATAACACTACCAGAGGAACACAATACACTTCCAGCATCTGGTCCAAAAGAATTGGCTAAAAAGCAATTTAACATTATTATTTTAAAGAACCTCATTGAAATATAAGAAAACACAAAAATATAACTCAACAAAACCAGGGAAAATAGATGAGCAAAATGAGAAGTTCAAGGAAGACATATAAAATTATAAACAACAACAACTGAGCAGAAATCCTGGAGATGAAGAACACAATGAATGAAATTGAAAAATGTAGTAGTGATTTAGCCGTGTCGCCAACATAGTGTTATTAGGAGAGGGCGGAACCTTTAAGAGATGGACCTAGTGGAAGGTCTTTAGGTCACTGGAGATATGCTTTCAAAGGGGGATGTGGGACTCTGGTCCTTTCCTCTTCCTCTCCTTTGCTTCCTGACCATGAGGTGAGTGGTTTTGCTCTGCCACACCTTCCTGCCATCATGTGTGTGCTCCCCCACAGCCCCAAAGCAGTGAGGGCAACTTATCATGGACTGGACCTTCCAAAACTGTGAGCAGAAATGCAATTCTCAATTCAGAAGTTGATGATCTCAGGTGGGGTTTTTGTTGTTGTTGTTGTTGTTGTTTGTTGTTTTGTTTTGTGATGGAAAGCAAATGGAAGAATCTGTGCCATGAAAGATACACAATTTAAAGTTCTCCAGTCTGAAGAGAAAAAAGGAAAAATATGCAAAGGAATAAAGGAAGCCTGTGAGATCTATGGGACACAGTTAAACAAGCCAATAAATTCATCATGGGAATTTCAGAAGAAAAAGAGGAAAGAAAGAGAGAGAGAAAGACAGAGAATACAGACTGAGAAAAAAACAGAGAGACAAGCAGAAACCTGATTCAAGAAGTAATGGCTTAAAACTTACCAAACCTTGAGAGACATATGGATATACTGCTCTGTGATGCTCAAAGATCCACAAATAGGTTCAACCCAAAGAGGATTCCACTAAGACACATATCAAATTGTCAAAAGCAACAAATGAAGAGTTAAAAGTCGGATGAGAAAAGCAACATAATGAAAACTTCATAAGTCTATTAGCAGAAATCTTACAGACCAAGAGACAATGGATGATATATTCAAAATGCCAAAGGGGGGAAAAAACTTCCAATCAAGAATAATTTATCCTGAAAATCCTTCTTCAGAAATAAAGGAGAAGTAAGGAATTTCTTAGACAAACAAAAGCTGAGGGAGTTCATCCCAAAACGACTGTCTTGCAAAAAAAAAAAAAAAAAAAAAAAAAAAAAAAAACTAGATAAGAGTTTTTCAAGCCCAGATTGAAGGATGCTAATTAGTAACATGAAAACATAAGCACATGAAAATGTAAAATTTATTGGTAGGGTAAGTATATAGTTAAATTCAGAATACTTCAGCACTGTAATGGTGGCGGATAAATCACTTTTAATTCTTATAAAGGTTAAGAGACAAAATTATTAAAAATAATTAGAGTGACAGTATTTTGTTAAGGGATACAAAACATAAAAATGTAAATTGTGATATCAAAAACAGTGTGTGGAGAGAAGTAAAAGTGTGGCATTTATATATGGTGAAGTTAACTTGTCATCTTAAAATAGACTATTATGAGATGCTTTCTCTAAGCTCATGATAACTAGAAAGCAAAAACACATAATAGACACATATGAGATAAAGAGAAAGTCATCAAAACAACATTACAATAAATCAGAAAACATATGAGATAACATATGAGAATAACAAATGAGAAGATAACAAATGAGAATTGGAGAAACAAAATACTCAAGATGGCAACAGTAAGTCCTTGCTTATCAATAATTCCTTTTAAAATAAATGAATTTAATGCTCCAAACAAAAGACTTAAAGTGGATGATGGATTTAAAATAAATAAATAAATATATACTGCATACAAAAAACTCACTTTAGCTTTAAGGAAATGCATAAGCTAAAAGTGAAGGAAAACAAAACAGAACAAAAAAATTACCCATGCAAATGAAAACCAAAAGAAGTCAGGAGTAGATATATCAGACAAAATAGACGTTAAGTCAAAAATATACTAAGTGACATAAGGCCATCATATAATGATAAAAGAACCAACTCAACAAGAGGATATACAATTGTAAATACATATGCAGCAAACATCTCAACACCTAGATATTTAGAGTAAAATTAACAGAACTGAAAGGAGAAATAGCAATATGATAAGAATAGGGAACTTCAGTGCCCTAATTCTAACACCAGATAGATCATCCAGACAGAAAATCAATAAGAAAACGTTAGAATCGAACTATACTTTAGATGAGAAGGATCTAACAGATATGTACAGAACATTCCATTTGACAACAGGATACACATTCTCCTCAAGTGCACATTGAACAATCTCAAGGACAGATGATAGGTTATTCCACAAAGCAATCTTAATTAATTTAAAAAGATTGAAATCATATCAAGGATCTTTTCCTCCCTCAGCAGTATGAAACTGGAAATCAATAAAAAGAGGAAAACTGGAAAATTCCCAAATGTGGAGATTAAACAACACACTCCCGAACAACAATTAGGTCAAAGAAAAAATCGAAAGGAAAGCAAAGATATTTGGAGATTCTAAAAATGCAGAAAAAACATTTATAGAGATAACCATTCACATTAACAAAAGAAGACAGATATTGAATTAACACCTAATTTACCCATGAAGTATCCAGAAAAGGAAGAGCAAAGGGTCTAAATTAGCATACGGAAGGAAATAATGAAGACCAGGGCAGAAATACATGAACTGAAGTCTAGAAAGGCAATAGAAAAGATCAACAGGACTAAGAGTTGGTTTTTTGAAAAGATAAACAAAACTGACAAACCTTTAGCTAGACTAAGAAAAAAATATTCAAATAAAATCAAAAATGAAAGAAGAGACATTGAAATGATTCCTCAGAATTACAAAGGGTCATGTGAGACTACTGTGAACAATTTTGACAACAAATTGGGTAGCCTAGAAGAAACAGACAAATTCTTCCAAATGTGTAACCTACCAAGACTGATGGACGAAGAAATACAAAACTGGAACAGACTGATAATGAGATTGAATCATTAATTAAAAAAATAAAACAAAACAAAACCTCTCAACAAAGAAAATTCCTGGACCAAAAGGCTTGATCAGTGAATTCTAACAAACTTCTTTAAAAAATTAAAAATTAAAAAAAAATATTTAATTAAAGTGGAAGAACATTTCTAAAGTCCCAACTCATTTTAAGAGGCCAGCATTACCCTGATACTGAATGCCAAAGATAATACAAGAAAATAAAGCTACAGAACAATATCCCTAATGAATAAAGGAGCAAAAATGCTCAACAGAATACTAACAAACCTAATTCAACAGCACCTTTAAAGGATAAGACACCACAAATTAGTAGGATTTATACCTGAGATGCAAAAAAATACTTGAACATATGAAAATCAATAAATGTGATACATTGCCTTGACACATTGAAGGTCAAAAAACATACAATCAGTTTAATAGATGAGGTAAAAGCATTTGACAAGATTCAGCATCCTTAGCAGGGCGCGGTGGCACACTCCTGTAATGCCAGCACTTGGGAGGCTGAGGCAGGAGGATCGCGAGTGCAAAGCCAGCCTCAGCAATGGCGAGACACTTAACAACTCAGTGAGACCCTGTTTCTAATAAAATACAAAAAAGGGCTGGGGATGTGGCCCAGTGGTCAAGTTCAATCCCCAGTACAAAAAAAAAAAAAAAAAAAAAAAAAAAAAAGATTCACCATCCTTTTAATGTAAAATTTTAAAATAAATTGAATATAAAAGAAATACACCTCCTCAGCATAGTTAAGTCTATCTATATATGACAATTCCACTGTGAGCCATCATACTCAGTGATACAAGCTGAAAGCTCTTCCTCTACAATCTGGAACACATCTAAGCCAGAACAATTACATGTGAAAATGAAAAGTCATCCAAAGTGGAAACAAAGAAGTAAAATGGTCTGCTCTTAATAGCATGATCTCGTGTAAAAAAGTCCTTAAAAAATTCCAACAAAACAACTATTAGAACTAACATAATGAATTTAATAAACTTCCAGAATATAAAATCAACATATAAAAGTTAGTAGCATTTCTATGCACTAACGATAGATTATCTGAACAAGAAATCAAGGAAACAATTTCACTAATAATAGCATCCAAAAATTAGATAAATGAAACAAAATACTTTGAAAAAAATTAACCAAGGTGGTAAAGACTTGCATACTGAAAACTATAAAATATTTACAGAAAAAAAAATTGAAGAGGACTCAAATAAATAGAAAGATATTCCATGTCCATGGATTGGGAGAATTCATATTGTTAAGATATCCATACTATGCAAAGCAATCTGCAGATTCAATGCAATCCCTATTAAAATTTCAATATCACTTTCACAAAAATAGAAATAAAAATAATTTAAATTCATATGATACAATAAAAGACACTAAACAGCTAAAGAAATCTTGAGCAAGAAGATCAAAGTTGAAGACATCACATTTCCTGGTTTCAAATTATCTTACAAAATTATAGTATTGAAAACAGTATGGTACTGGCTTAAAAAGAAAGATACACAAACCAAGGAAATTGAGCAGAAGGCCTAGAAATAAACCCACACATTTACTATCAACTAATCTACAATAAAGGTATGAAGAATACACAAAAAAGGCTTAGTTCAAAAATAAAGTACTGCTTGAGCTGAGTGAAGTGGCACACATATGCAATCCCAATGACTCAGGAGGTTGAAGCAGGAGGATCACAAGTCCAAGGCCAGCCTCAGCAACTTAGCAATTTTTGTCTTAAAATAAAAACTAACGGGCAATGGAGCTCAGTGATAAAGCATCCCTGAATTCCATCCCTGGTAACTCCCTGCCCCTTCCAAATCCAAATGGTGCTGGAAACACTGAATATTCACATGGGGAAAAAAAGAAGAAGGTAAAAATCCTTATCATATGCTAATCTCAAAAATCAGCTCAAAATAAGTTTAAGTGTAAAACTTGAAACTATAAAACTCCTAGAAAAACACAGAGGGGAAAGACTTCATAACATTTGTTTTGGTAATTAATTTTATTATGACAGCAAAAGACAGGCAACAAAAGCAAAAGTAAAGAAGTAATATTATAGCAACTTAAAATGTTCATGCAAAGTGAAGGAAACATTCAACAATATGAAAAGGCATCCCACAAAGTGGGAAAATATTAGGAAATCATATACCCAACAAAAGTCTGATGTCCAGAATATCTAAGGACCTTAAACAATTCAATAGCAAATAATATCAAGAAGTAAAAGTATAAGTAGTGTTCCTCTAATCCTCCTATGTTCCCCAACCCAACCTCACTGTGAATCAGCCTACTTATATCAGAGAAAACATTCGGCATTTCACCCTTCTTATTATAAACAAATAATAGTAGATGAAATAAATTTTTATGTACTGGTAATGGGATATAAGGGCTTCATATGTGTGTGATATCTGTGCATATGTTTTCATATATAGTATATGTGTGTTTGTTCAAAAACATATGTAGTCTTTTAAGATTTTCATTCCATCAAGTCTATTTTCTATTTATAGAGATTTGCTAAAAAAGATTTTAACCTAGTGTATTGTAGATACAATATCTGGATTCAGGGGTAATTTCAGGGGGAATGAAAATGATCAAAAATACTAAACTTTATGAATAGATTGAAGAATATGAATATAAAGCATGGCAACCATCTTTGAGGTCATACTCTCTTTCAGGAACTTTGTGTTTAATATGTCATCAAATCTTCATAATGCTGTTTTAGTCAGCTATTTTGCTGCTCTGACTAAAAGACCCAACCAGAAAAACTGTAGAGGAGAAAAGGTTTATTTAGGGGCTCACAGTTTCAGAGGTCTCAACCTGTAGACAGCAGGCTCCATTCCTCAGGACTCAAGACAAGGTTGAACATCACTGCAGAAGAATGTGGCAGAGGGAAGCAGTTCACATGATGATCAGAAAGCAGAGAGAGGGGTCTTCACTTGCCAGATACAAACATATATCCCAAAACCATCCTCCAATTTCCACCTCCTCCAGCCATACCCCACCACTTCAGTTACCACTCAGTTAATCCCTAAGAGGGGATTAATCCACTGATTCTGTTAAGACTCTTACAACCCAATCATTTCTCCTCTGAAATCTTCTTTCATTGTCTCACACATGAACTTTTGGGGGACACCTCACATCCAAACCATAACAAACACCTTGAGGTAAGTATCATCATCCTCTTCTTACTGATGAATGATTTGAAACTCAAAGGTATTAGCTGATGTGTTAGCTTTTGTGTCACTGTCACCAAAATACCTGACAGAACACCTTAGAGGAGAAAAGTTTATTTAGGGATCATGGTTTCAGAGGTCTCAGTCCACAGGTGACCGACTCCATTGCTCTGAGTGCAAAATGAGGCAGCATATCATGGGGGAAGGGTGCGGTGGAAATAAGTTGCTCCCCTCATGGCAGCCAGGAAGCAGGATGTGGGTGGGAAGGGGCCCCAGAACAGGCCCCTAATGATCAGCCTGTTCCAGACATGTCTCTCCTTGCTACAGTCACCACCCATTCAGTCCATTCAAACTAGGACGGACTGATTAGTTTACAGCTCTCACAATCCAATCATTTGACCTCTGAACACCCCTGCATTAACACAGGAAATCTGGGGGTACATCTTATATCCAAACCACAACTCATTTCCTCAAAATAATAGAGAATGTATATTAATCCAAATTTCACTAGTCCCCAACAACATTGTTTCAAATGCACCTCAAGAATCTATCTTTAAATTACTGAATAATCCTGGACCTTGAAATGCTCAGTTTGCTCTTGTCAGCCTTTATTAGCTCACCTCTTAATTCAATTAACATTTACTTGTACCTTTAGATACTAGAAAATGCGATAGGATCCAGTGTGGCTCTGCCAGTTGATTTTGTAGGTATGCTTAGGTACTTAATCTTGAGGAGAGAAAACTTTATCATGAGTAATTTTTCATGTTATCCAGTCCTGGCTTTAGGTGTGAGCACACTTAGACACATGGGATAAAGTCCTGGTAACATCTTAAAATGTCTGTTTCCTTTTTTTTTTTTCTGTGAAAACAAAGTGAAGTTTTTCAAGGTCCATAAAAAATTTTATGTTGGTATGGTAAATTGAAGAAAAAATGTAGATTCATTAATTTCTTACTCTAATTGAAAGAACACCTGCAGTTTTTATTGATTAGGCATCTTAGCAATAACTCTGCTTCCTTAATTAGTTCTTTTACAATTATATGGAGATTAATTTTCACTCCAAGTATCAAATCATAGGACTCCAATAAAAATCTTTATTGACTATCTACTGAGTGTGAGTCATTGTGAAATGAGAATTGGAAAAACCTAATGAGGTTATCACATTTGTCCTCCATTTAAGAACAATGTTATTTGACTTTTTACATATTTCTTCTAGGACCTTGTCTGATATAATTCTGACTGTCTTATTGTGAGTAACAATTTTTTCCAGAGAACTTTTACTCAGATGAGTAGCGTGCTTCTTTTTCACTTGTATGGAAAACCCTCTTATCCTTATCTATTAAACCATCCATTCTATCGTAAGCCCTTAACAATAGCACATAATAAAGGCATATGTTGTTTTTGTTTATCCTGATCAAATTAGTATTCTGTTAATAGCTCTCCGGTTTTCATTTTGGGTATCTCTTCACATCACTCAGCCATAGTATACAGTCTGTCTGGCATCAATCCCAAGCTCCAGCAGAAACCACAGAACCTAAGCAAACTGGCTCCAGCCTTTACCAAAGTTATTGGTTTAGGGATGGGTATATGACCAACTGGACCAATCAGATTTTATGGAATTATTAAGGGGGAGAATCTGTCTTTACCCCACCCTTAGTATATCTAAGTCTGGATCTTCTGAAAGTCACCATGTAGATAAATTCTTTCTTTGGAACTTCTTGAGAAAGGAGAATGGATCAAGTCACTAAGTCTATCTACACTGTGGGGCATTTCTACAGCTGGGCTATGGCACCAACAGGAAATGTTGAGGGAGTGTGAGGAAAAGTGTGGAAACACAAAGGGAGCTCCAAGTTCTATTTTGAATCAGCAGCAGCAGCAATGCCTCAAAACACAGAAGTCTGAACAATCATTGTCTCCATCAAGGGCATTAAATTTACATGCTGCAAAGCATGACTTGGTGGCTTCAACACTGGCATTCTGGGAAGCTCTGTGGAGGAGTTCCTGTTGTGACTTCCTGGTTCCACAAGATGGCTGTGAAAATGAGCTCAGTGCCGCACAGACACCTTTTCCCCATCCCTCCATGAAAGGACTTGTGTAGCAGCAAGGGAGCAGATACTTTTATTACCTGACAGACCCTAAACAGAAATAGCACGTCTCCAAGGGAACAAAGTGGTGTGAAGGCTGGTGGACAGCACTGCAGTGTTACAAACACCATGAGCAACATGGTGAGCAACTGAAGTCCTTCTTAGTCAGTAGAGTCAAAATTCCATAGGGAATGTATAGCTGGGGTGGGCCACCTTCCTTTTTAATCCTAAGGGATGCTGAAGGGCTGCAAAGACCAGAGTTATTCAGAGGGTCTGTCTCATGGTTATAAACATAAGCAGTAAAGGCAATTCTACTGTCAGCTTCTCCTGTGACTTAACCTGAGCAGGAGCACAGATTGCACCCAGAAAGCAGATACTAATAAATGCTACTGTAGCTCATCAAACAGCAGCTGTCCTTGTGGGGACTATGAAACAGGACATAGCCAAACTCTAGCTAATTAGGGACACTTCACCACAGTGGCAACATTAGACTCACCCCCCCCCCCCCCACACACACACACATTCAAAACAGAATCTAGGAGCATGATTGGCAGGCAAATGGGTGAGGAATAGTGTCCAGGCCTATGGATGTGGAAATGGGTGGGACCTGGAGGGTCTGGACCATGGCTTCCTTCTACGGCCTGGAATATACAATGAAAAAATCATTTGTTAATTAATGTTAAAATTCTTGCTCAGACAGGAGTGAAATATAGTCTTGAGAGTGATAAAAGGGATGAGGTATAGCCCCTTCTTTTTGCTCTCATGCTTTCTTGTCCTTCTGTCTTCTGCCACAGGTTGACACAGCACAAAGAACTTGACAGATAACTGGTGCATATATATATATATATATATATATATATATATATATATATATATATATATATACTTCCATATGAGCCAAATAAACTTTTACCATTTAGAAACTTAAAATGTTTTGCTCAAATAGCCAAGGAAGAATTGTTCTACACCACCCCCCTACCAGATCGTGAGGGGACAAGAGAGCAGGTAAGCAACAAGTCACCAGAGAGGCTCCTTATTTGTGGAAAGGCAGCTTGTGCTGAAGAGCTGTACTTGAGGCTGATCATACCAGGCATTCTATAGAGAGCATGCTTCCAGGTTCCCCTCATCTCCATCTTCTAACTCCTGATGGAAGGCTCTGCCTTGCATCTTCTAGACCAGTATTTCTGGAAAGTTAATAGGCTGATAAACTGCCTGGAAACCTAGTTAAAAAAAAAAAACAAAACCCTGACTCAGCAGGTCTGGGGTGGTGTCTGAGATTTCACATGTCCAAGAAGCACCCAGGAGATGTCTGCACTACTGCTCTGAAGGCTGTACTATAAGCAGATGAGTCAGACTGCAGATCTCAAGTTTTGGAGTGCTCAAGAATTACCTGGTGAGCTAGGAAAAATGTAGATCCCTGAATACCACCTGCAGTGTGTTTTATACACCATTCCTGGGAGAATCTTGAAGTGCAAAACTGGAGATTTTTATTTCTGTGAAATATTCCATGAAAGCTACAATTAGGGGACAAATCAAATGCATGTTGAATTTTTAAAAATCATTTGACCCTAATCCATACTGTGACAAATTTTTCATGCTTATAATTTTTATCATTGTTTTAGATACTGCCACTTATATAAGGAAAAGTTGTCACCAGAAGGCATCATTGTCAATCATGTAGGGTCAAGAGGAGGAAACAATTCCCCTCAGCAGGGAGAGGTTGTTACCAAATCATGGACTTTATTGAAAAAAAAAAAAAAAAAAAAAAACCTTCTAAGGGATGCAGCTCTTTGAGTCCTGAATCTTTCAAGCTATACTTTTATTTGAAAAGAAAGAAGGAAGAAAAGAAGGAAGGATAAAAGAAAAGAACAAAAGCAAATCTGAGTTTCTTGGACCATGGCAAGATCTTTGGCTAAGAATTCCCCCAAATAGCAGGTCTGGGTTGGGGAATGGGACTCTTTATTGTAGAGATGGTATATTTGATCCTTGTGCACCCTTTGATAAACAATGATTAATACACAATGAAGTGAATTTCAAATTACTCCTGAGGAACTTTTGGATCCACAGATGTGTCATTGGAGTCACCCATCAGAAGACAGCGAATAGCTTAGAGACCCTAATTCAATAATCCTTAATTCATCGGCCCTAATTTCTTGATCACACACCAGCATATCCGAGCTTTTATTTTTGTATTTACTTCTTGAGTGGTAGTACATAATTGTGCATTTGAAAAATAGGTGTTAACAGCAAAAGAAAACAAAATATTCTATGACCAGTAATACCATTTGAAAGCTTCTGGACCAAACAGGTTATTAAACCTTTCAGGCTTTACCTGTCTCTGGGCCTTTGTCTTTCCAGCTGGCTGAGGTTAGTTCCCTATGAACCTTCCCGTAAACCAGGCCAGCTGGTGCCACTGCCCATCCTGTCTGGACGGGAAACCCTCAGCAGTGGTGCCTGGATCCTGTTGTGGCCAGCACTGTGGTTCCTGCTGAGGGACTTGGGTAGGTGCCTAGTTTCCTGAAGAGAAGCAGTGAGGCTTAAGGAAGAGAGGGCAGGCCTTGAAGTCAGACAGGGTTAGAATCTAGCCCCAACTCTGTCATTTCTTAATTCTTTGATCTTAAGCAAACTGTCTCAAATCTCAAAGCCTGCTTCCAAATATAAGCATAGAAGTATTCCCCTTTCCAGGTTGTTAACAATAATTCAATTAAGTATGTGAAGAGTCTACCATAGTGCCTGGTATGTAGAAGGTGCTCAATGAGTGGTGACTTCTCTTTAACTACAGCTTAAGGTTTGTGCTGCCCAAAGTTTGTGCTTATTGCTGGATGTAAAATCACTAGACATTCCTGACTTTCCACAGGTTTTAAATTTAGTTACTGGAATTTGAAGTTATTTGGAGATGAATGATATTTTATGTGATGACACTTAGTTAGGTGTAAAATATTTGACAAATGTCCCATCATAAAATTAGGGGTTTGAAGAAAATAATGGAGAATTATGGAGAAATCAGACAGCAAATAGAAGCCTATTGCTGGTTATGAATTTGTAAGACTCTTTATCCAAATTAGCATCATTTTATCTGAGTTATGAAATATGTATGCCAATAATGCTTCATTTCAGTTTGAATTCACTGTTTTAAGTCCTTATAAGGAATTCTTCAGTGACATTAGATTTTTAGATTCAAGTGCAAGATGATCTACTTATTGTTATCATTATGATCTAATTTTATCGAATGCTTAGACCTGCCAGGCATCGTGTTAAACATTTTGCACAATAATTTCATTTAAACACTCACGGACTCTCTGTATTAGATGATATTGCCATTCTCATTTTGCAGGGGTGGACACTGAGGCTCAGGGGAGTAAAGAACTTGCCCAAGATACAAAGCATGGTAAATGACAGAACCCTGGTTGTCCAACTCCATGCCCACTCTCAAAGTAAGCGAACAGCGAGCCACCCAGTTACTTTCAGACAAGACTTAATCAGAAAAAGAAAAACAAACCCTGTCTTCTCCCAGCAATGGCCCCTCTATGTCTCTTTTTATTCTGGTTCATCTACTTTCCCAAATAGCAACAATTCAACACTCAGTTGTCAGGCAATTGAAAGGCAAAGGCAAAATTAACACCAACTGATTTCAAAGAAGAAGAAGAGTAGTTCTATTTCCAAGACAGAGATCAGCTCCCTCAACCTAAAAATGACAGTTATCATTATCGATTGCTTGCTCCAAGTGGACAATATGTGTTGCTGCTGTTAGTGCTGAAGTCACCCTAGGAGATAGCACCACCCCACGGGAACTGAGGCATAGGTCACTTTGTAAAGTGGTGGAACCATGAGTCTAGCCCAGTGCATGGCCATCTGAACTTGGTGCATTTAATCTTTATACTCCACTCTCTTTAGTTTTGTATAGGTGTGCTTTTTTGTTGTTGTTCATTCACATTTGTCTTCATTATATAAGTACTTCGAAGTCTTGTTTCTTTTTTCCTTTTGCTATTTCCTTTCTTTCTTACAAGGTCTGCGAAACAAGGCACACAGCAAACATTCGGAGTGACTTCTAAGATCTCCTACCCAAAAGGAAAAGGGGGAGAAGCACTTCTGAGCTAAATAATACCACTAACCACATTTCTTCTCTCCTGCTGCCTCTTGTTGACCAATGCTCTCCTATGGAGAAATCTCATAAATCTTCAAGATGTGTGATTAGCTCTTTGCTGGCTATGTAGTTTCTCAGTCTGCTATTGTGTCTGTTTTGGTAAGTGGTGTACTGATTAACATGACTATCCTTGAGAGCATGAGGTTACTAAGAAACACAGGAGATGACTTGGAGGATTTTCTTTGAGCTATGTGCACTGGGCTGTGATCTTGCTTATTCTTCATCATAAACACTCTTCAGCTGGATAGCAGTGCTTCTATTTTTTACTATACAGATGTTAGGGTCTCTGCATTCCTTAAATTCCTGTGGTCCTGGTGGGTAAAAAGACATGAGGCGATGAAACAGGATGTGTAAGTATGAGGGTTACTCAGTTTACTTCTAAACTTTCATTCTAGAAACTCTGTGTTCTATTCAACTTCTATTAATAGTAATTGGTAGTAATTGGTCCATCTATTCCTTCACTCCTTTTTGCATTCAGTAAATATACTTACATTAAAGCAAAGGTACTGGATTAGACCCCGTGTCAAAAAGGCAGACATTATTTCCACGTTAATAAAACTCACAGCTTGGTCAATCCATTGGACAAGCTTGTGCCTTTTTATGACATTGAAAAGCACACCCAAGCAAATATTTTATAGTGTTTATATTATTGACATAGTATAAGTAAAGTTAACTAAGATTTTTCTATATAAATTATCCTTTTTAATCTTCAAAACAACCCTGGACAATGTAGAGATGAAAAAAAAAAATGAGGTTTCAGGAGATAAAAAATTCACCAAAATAACACAGGTAGTAAGTGACAGTGTTGGAATTTTAATTCAGGTCTTCAGCAGAAGAGGCTGACTATTACTGTGACATCATCTTAGTTTTGCTTAGAGACTTTTAAAATCTTTTCATTTCATTTATCCATATTATATGTTTATAGAGCTCTTATGAGTAATTATTGACATAGCACTAGAGAGTCCTAGCTAAACCTTTTAGCTGGTTGGTTTGCCCTCTATTTTTTGTTCCAAAAATACCCTCATCATAGCTCATCACAGCGCTCCTTTGCAATCCTTCAAATTCTTCTGGAACTTCTTGGAGGATAGCTATGAATATGACTATCTGAAGAAAATATTTGAACCTATGTTGAAAGTTATTTATATTTTTAGGGTAATCATAATATGACAAAATTATCAGGTGAATTTAATAGTGTGAGGAAGACTGTGGTCTTCAGTTTGCATTAGACTCATTTAAAAATATTGGACTAGGCTTGTAGAAGAAGCTCTTTGTCTATATGCAAGAGAGAGGCAGAAGAAGAAAATAGATTAGCAGATGGTATTGTAAACATTGTGAAAATTTTCTTGACTCCTTCTACTTGGTTGTGTCTAGACAGTAAACATTGTACACAGTGTTAACATTAAAGAGTTTGGCTAACATACTAATACATGTGTGTCTGAAAACACTAAAGATTATTACATACTTAGAAGTATATTACATAATAAAATATGTTATATAAATCTTTTCATTTGCCTTTCCAATGGTATCTGATAACATTTACCATAATTAGAATAAAAATATAGATTTTTTTTTTTGCTCCTTGTGTTTTTGTAAAGGACTATGGGTAAATTATGATTTTATAAATTATTTTTTCCTGAAGTCAAGCTACCTAACAAGCCTGATTCAGAATATCTTTCTTTCTTTCTTTCTTTCTTTCTTTTTCTTGTAGGTGATATGGGACTTGGTTCTTAAATTGGTTGGTGAAAAACAACTATTTCATAACTCCTTAAATCAAGAACTCTTAAGTGATCTAAAGTATTTATTCAAAGTATTTTTACTGTGCATCTACTATAGGCATAGGTATGACATTTCACTGAAGCCACCACACTCACCTTCCAACTGATTTAAGAATTGTTTTCTTTAATCTTTCTGTGGGATTAGTTCTTCGAACATGAGCCAAGCTGATCTATCAGCTCCCTGGATGCATTCATCTTCTTAAGCACAATGTTCTTTTAAAGTCATGTGGGGAATTTCCATGGTTACACCTAGTTCTTGGTCTCTGGAGTACCCAGAGTTGGCTTCACTCTGCCCCAGCAATTATGCTCTAAAGCAACCCCAACCTTCTGTTTATGTATTCTCCTGACTCTCAGACCTTGGCCTCATTGTACCTCTGGTTCTGACTCATCTGTAGCACTTAGTGGCAGCTGCTGTATGTTTTCTGCTTCCTCCCATGTTTTCCTCCCCATGATTAGAAGCATCATTCATTTTCTACAACTGTGAACACTGACAAATTATGTGTAAGAATTACAGTGATGACAATTTATTGAGTGCTATTCTAATGTACCAACTTGTATACCAGGGATTTATAAATTTCTAATTATTTCAATACATTGTTTTTATAATTATCAAATATTATTTAGCAGATATTAAGTAACTAATTATTAGTCATGGATTATTCATTTATTCTACATAGTAATCTGGTGCTATGTAATATCTTAAAATTACTATTTTGAGGATGAGAAAGCAGAGGCTAAAAAGATTAAGGTAGTCAAAGTTATGTCATAAACACTATATAAATAGCATAGTCTGTTTTTGAGAATCTTGAGTTTAAAGAGATATGCAATTAGGAATCAGTTGACCATTGTCCACAATAAAAAAAGAAAAAGAAAGTAAGAAAGAAATTCAGATAAGAAAGAATATTTTCATGTTGGTTTTAGAACATTTTGGGAGGATGGTAGAATTGAGTATTGAATGGTGGATATGACATATATCCTTCATTAAAATTTTGCAGGTTCTTTTATATAAGTCATGCACATTTCTCATTAAATTTATTCTAGATTATATATTAATGCAAGATTTCTATATTTGTTATTGTGACCAGCATCATTTTTCACTGTATTTTTTTGAACTGGTCATTGAAGGTGTAGAGCAAATATATTGATTTTTATTTGTGTTTTATAATCAGCAAGCTTGAAGAACTCTTTTATTAGCTTTACTACTTTTTCCATTTGATTCTTTTGAATTGTCTGAGTAGGCAACAATCATATAATATGCAAATTAAGATCTTTTTTGCATCTTCCTTTCCAAAATACATATCTCTCAATATAGAGATATCAATCATAGCATGAAGCTAACATCCTCATCTTTTTCTGATTTTTAATAAAATCACTTGTGAATTTTACTATTACGTAGAATATTGACTTTGTTTAAGATAAAACATTTCATCAGTAAAGGAAGTATCTATCTAGTCCTAGGTAATTCAGAGTTTAAAGCTGTAATGGGTATTAATTTTTTTTTTTTTTTGGAAAAAGAGTTTTTTTAATGTCATATGGGTAAGATTTAGACAGAATAGGGCTGCATCGTTGATTTAAAAGTAGAAAGAATGGCAACATCAAAAGTGCTGAGTGAAAACCCACATGGCAAGTCTACATAGAGGATTAAAGAAGTAGATTTATGTTGATGAGAGAAATGAAGAGATTAGAGAACTGGGCTTTAGTGGAGAATATTGGAGACAGTGACAATGTAAACAAGAAATGTGCTTTTGGAAGACCAAGCTCCTATTTTTGTTCAGAATCCACAGGCTTGGGATCTGGAGTAAAGGCCAAATTAATCACTGGGATGGGAGATAATGAAGGCCTGGCCAGGCAGGCACAAGCTGCTTGGGAAGAGCCTGAGCAGGAAACAAGTCTGTTAATCCCCTGGGCGTGGGAGGTTATATATTGACAGGTAGTGCCAAAGCAGAAGTAGAAGAATAGTATCTGTTATATGGAAATGCCAGCTTGAACTGTAGCAGTACTTGACTGAAGCAAGGAGACCTGAGAATTCCAGGAGTAGTTGTAAATGCAAACGGAGGTCAGAGAATCAAGGAAAATGAAATCAAGACATAACAAGTGCAAAAATAGAAAAATGAAAGGTGGTAATAAAAGTAAAATCAAATTTTCTTTGAGAGAGTGAGCTAAACTGGATAGGTCTTCAACAGAATTGAATAGAATCTAGCTGTGGCTCAGGAGAAAGGTACAGGCTGCAAAGGTTGTAATAGCAATAACTTCAGTACTGAGAACTAACATCTTTTCCAAGATCCAGAGTCAAATAAATGAACAGCAAGCCCAAGGCATTGGAGATCCAAACACTTAAAGATAGAAGAGAGGGCTAGGGTTGTAGCTCAGTGGCAGAGTGTTTGTTTAGCACGTATGAGGCACTGGGTTCAATCCTCAGTACCACATGAAAATAAATAAATAAAATAAAGGTATTGTATCCTTCTACAACTAAGAATATATAAAAATAGATAAATAAAGATAGAAGAGAGAGTCACTGCATATATTTTTTAATAAACCAGATATAAAGTATTATTCAAAGAAAAAAATCATCTGAAGTTTAGAGAGAATGGGAAGGTTGAAAATAGAGAGGGGAAAACAGAACCAGAACACAGATGTAATAACTATTCCAGGAAAGAAGATGAATATGTAGGCATATATAGAAACATACCTAAAGTATGTACATAGATGTTTTGTGGAAGAGAAAAAGGAATATAGCCTAAACTTCTCCATGAAATAATACATTGGGGTTATTGGCTCAGAAGATGGAACTAGGCATGAAGATAGAGGATAAAAAAAAATAAAAAAATAAAGTTGACAGCAACTTTAATGTGGAATTTTCCAGAGGATTAATTAGGAGAAAAAAAAATTCTGAGCATTAATTGGGAGCAACTGTCCGAATCTATCAAGGGTTGGTGGTTAGAAAATGAAGTGTACCCAGTGTGTGATCATCTCCCGCTGCTCTCTGGGTTTGTAACTGTCAAGGGGGAATGACATAGAAGTCCAAGGCAGCTAAGAGGTCGAGGGTCAGAGTGATTCCACCATCAAAGGCTGGCCCAAGAGCCAAGCCTGCATAGAAATTCAACAACAGTCCAGTTGATTATTACAGATTATATTTTCTCAGTACTTATTATGTGCAAATTAACAGAAGGGAAATAGATGGAATTACTTCCAACTCAGACACACACTAAAAAGTCTGGCTCTTGAGCCTCCCACTCTCAGCAGTAAGGGCTTAGTTGACCCTGATCTATGTTTGAGTATATTTCATTGTGTGGCATTGTTATATTTTATTGTCCCTGCTCATTGAAGTAAAAGGGAAATTTAGCTAGAAATCAAGAGGTCAAGCTTTTTAGCCTTAGCTCTGCCCCAAGTTTGTATAATTTGGGACAAATGGTATTACTTGTTTCCATTTCAATCCTTTCATCTGTTAAAGGGAAAGGGTAAAGAGGGGCAAAAGATTAGGGATCTGTACATTAAATATGCCTTCCCAGTTCCAGTTTAAACAGTCCATAATCATAAACCAATGATCATTTTCTATGATCTTCAAATGCCTCTAATATCCTTTTTGAACAAGATTCCTTTCTTCATAGTGTACTTTTTTCCAAGAAAATTGTTCAGCTTTTCTTCAACCATTTGTTTTCTTTTTCTAAAAATCTTCTCTTCTCCCCCTCCTCTTTCTCCTTGTTCTCTCTCTTGAAGTTCTTTAACAACACAGAATTAAAAGGAATAAGACCATGATTTCACCAATAGAAATTAACCCATCTATTTCTTCCTTTTCCTTTGTTCCTTTTTCTTATTATGGTTATCTCTTCATTATTGTTCGAAGATACAGACATATTTTTATTGCTAGTTTTGTAAGACAGCACTGATAATGAAATAATACCTTATATATGAAAAGTATTATTACTTTTGATATCTAGTAAGAGTTCTGCTTATGTTAGTTAGCTTTCTGTCACTGTGACAAAATACCTGGAATAATAAACTTAAAAAGAGGAAAATTTTGTTTTGTATCATTGTTTTGGAGGCTTTAGTCCATGGTCAGTTGGCCAAGTTACTTTGGGCCTATAGAGGCATCACATGATAATTGAGGCATATGGTGGAGGAAGCTCTCACCTCATGGCATCTGGGAAGCAAAAAGACAGGATGGAGCCAGGGTTCCAATATCCCCTTAAAGGAAAAACCACAATTACCTAACTCTCTCCTACAAAGCCCCATCTCTTAAAGTATTCACCATTGCCCAACAGCATCATGGGCTAGGGACCTTTGTGGGATATTCTAGATCCAAAGCACTGCTAAAGATACTAAAACTCTACAAAGACTCTAGGAGTTAATCCTTTATTTAAAGTGTCACCCATGCATTAAAATAAATGATAAGTATATGAGGTAATGTATATGTAATTAGTTCAACTGAGCCATACCACAATGTGTATGTATTTCAAAATTTTATATATAATCATTATGTACAAGTTCACCAATTAGAAAATTAAACAGTCACCCAATGAATGTTGCCATCCATCAATTAAGAGGAAAAAAAATGAGGGTGGTTCCAAGTTCTAATTAAGAACTACAAAAATACTCTACATCTTTTATTTTTTAGATATAAACAAAAACCATTTAATTTTTTATTACTTTTGAAGTGATTTATATAGCTAGTGGTCATGCTACAATTTATATCACTTAGTAGAGACACTATAAGTACTTTAATTCTAAACCAAAGATGTGTCTTCACTTATTTGAATCTAATTCTGATAAATATTAAACTTTATGATTAGCTGGATATATTCCTTGAAGGTTTGAAATGTTAATTTTTTTTTTTTTTTGCTTTTTCCATGTATTTTGTTGGAGTATGAATAAGGGTTAAGGAGAAGCAGAGTTTAGCCTTTACTAAACATCACTGACTTTATTTAAAAAAAAAAAAAAAAAACTTGTACTATAGTATTGTATGTCATTATAGCAATTAGATTGCCTTTCTGTTTTCAAGTATTATTTTATTAATTGGAGAGACTGCTGACTTATTTGTAAATGGCCAAGTGGTGAGATACAATAGATCTGAAATTAAAATTTCAGAATTTCAATCTGAGTTTTGGGCTTGTTTTATGATTTTGGTGAGTCACTTAACTGTTGCATTGTAGTTTCCTCTAACATTGAACACCAATATTTCCTGATGGTATCAAAGGATTAGTTGAGAATTAGTGATTATGAGGAATCTTTTTACTTTGGCCTTAGTTAATGATGCTCTTAGGACAAGATATTGAACCTGGAAGTACATCAAGGCCAGAGCTGTGCTTAAAATTCTGGGCTTATGAGTTTCCATTGGTTTATCTGTTTGCTCTAACATCAATCAGTGGCATCATATCCTTGTTTTACCAAGTACATAAATGATGGAATATATTGTAGAAATGTAAAATGAAACCAACAACCACACACACAAGCACACAGCCTCCAAACCAACCAACTAATCAGAAAATGCATTTAAATCAAATTTATTTACTTATTTTTGCACTACTGGGTATAGAACCCAGGTCCTTGCATATGCTAAGCAAGTATTCTACCATTGAGCTATACTCTACATCTTAAGGAGATTAAGGGGACCTGCATCAGACAAAATATGTTCTATATCTTCAGTGTTATTTAAAGATAAATTAATGACCATAAGTATATTTCTAAACATTAAGATTCTAAATGAATATATGAAGACATAGACATATAATTCAGTCCATCTACAAAATAATGATATCTATCACAGCCAAAACAGGACTTAGAACTTAAATGTGTTTCTTTAATTTTAATTCTGTGTACTTACTTATACCTTATGTTGTATCCTTTTCCTCCCCCAAATAAAGGACTAAAAATAGGCAGTGAAATACAGCATTACAAATAAGTCTAGGTGATCTTATAGTTATAGTGCAATATGTTAACTTTTACCTGAGTGATAGGATAACCTTTAATTTTCTCAAAAAAATATTGTTTACGCATTTTTTCTAAACTTCTTAACAATGAACACATCCCAACTATATGATATAAATTATGCACATAAAAAGGTTCAAAGAGAGGAGCAATAACTTAAAATGAAGTCAAAGTGAAATTAGTGTTTGTAATACATGCTCTGAAGATACACATACTTGTTAGATGAGCACCATAACTTTATGAGCTTTCTATTGTCCAAAAAGAAAAATGCCTCAAATCAATAATTCAAAAGATGTGTAAGTTTAAATACTCTTCTTTTTCTCAAGAGAGACACATTTGATCTGATTATTGATATTTGATAAATATTCTACACAATTTCATTATGAAATCTGAAAAAATAATAACTCCAGTAGCATTCTTCCGGTTAGCACAGTGATGAATTTCTGAGAGTGGGTTATGTATCTCTTAATTTACACTAGTGGCATTTTGTTAAAGAAAATGCACTATAATGCAATTGTCTAGGAGGATAGTCCAATGTCCATAATACATTGGATAAGTGTGATGACCTGGATCAATCTAGACCTGAATTTTGGAATGTCTGGAGGAATGTACACACTGGGTGTCTTTCAAGCAATTATCCATAAATATTGTTTCTTTCATTTAAATTTTTAACGAATCAGCAATAATGAATTTGTTATTATTCTTCCTGGCAGAATGTAACAATCTGATGACTTTAGTTAATACATAGACATGTTTTCTTTAATCAATTAAGTAGTGAAATATTAAAAAAAATTTATAAACACTTAAAAATCTTAACAAGGACAGATGCATGAATAAAATGCCATTGCACCTCTCAAAGGGCATCAGAAGGAACACCTATGGAAAAATCCAATTCTCTCCTTACAAAGTGAGCTTAGATTTATTTTAACACTGTCACATTGATGGTTGGCTTTATTTTGAACGGGCAGACTAAAAAACTGTATTAAAACATGTTTTTTTCTTAAATACAATACCTTCAACTCAATACAATACCTTCACCTATTTTCTCCTAATATTAACATTTTATATAACCTTGATACATTTGTCAAAACTAAGAAATTGCCCTTGTTACAATACTATAATTAAACTGCAGACTTTATTTGCATTTCACCAGTTTTCCTGTTATGTCCTTTTTCTATTAAAGGAAGTAATAGAAGATACACATTGCTTTCACTCATCATGTCATCTTTGTCTCCTTCACTCTGAGAGTTTCTTGGTCTTTCCTTATTTTTTATGTCTTGAAAGTTTGCAGAATACCGGAAGAGATATTTTGTAGAATGTTGCTGAATTTGGGCTCATCTGATGTTCTATGGTTAGACGAAGTTATTGGTTGTGGGGAAACCACAGGCAGGAGAATGCCTTTTTCATTGTATCAGATCATCTGGGTACATGTTATCAACATGATTTACTACTTGATGATGTTAAGTCTGATCACTTGATTCAGGAGGCATCAGTATCGTCTCTTCACTGTTAAGTTACTATTTGTCCTTTTCATACATTACTCTCAGGGAGGGACTGTTGAACTCCAATGCACCCTCAAGGGGAGGGGAATTAAACTTGACTTCCTCGAGAGCAGTCCATCTACATATAATACTTTGAATTCTTAGGTATAAAAAATTTTCTCTTGATTTATATTAGTTTGGACTCAGGTTTGATTTTGGGTTTTTTTTTTTTTTTTTTGGTTGTGTTTGATTCATAGAATTTTAATCTACTGTTGTTATTTACATTGCTGCTCAATCTTTTCCAACCTTGACCATTGGGAGCTCATTTTGATGTCATTTGAAAGGATTTTTCTCTCATTCTGGTATGACAAGATGTGCCAGGATCATCTTACATTTTCCCTACTCCAGCTCAAAATCAGCCATATTTCCAAGGAGCTCTTTTAACTCACTAATTTTAAATTCATGAACTCTGAATCTTAAGATGAGATTTATTTTCACATAAGTGTCTGAAGGCTAGTGCAAATTTGCAGATGGTCCATTTTATGTATAAAGATCTCTCTTATTCTTTAAAGTTTTAAAGTGTCAGAAATGTCTGACAAGCAACTGAAGAATTTTTCAGTTATTGGAAAGATTATTGTTTTCATCTTAACAAGATGGATCCCATCTATATAATATCTGAAATGGTGAATATTATTCCTGCTTATTCAGAATTTTGGTGACCAAGAATTATTTAATTCAGCCCTTCCCTAAGAAATGGCACAATAGCAATTTATTGTCTTTAAATCTAGTGGATATTAGTATAAATTTCTTAGCTTGTGCTTTCTAAATATATTTCTTAGTTTATCTGCACTGAAATATGTTGCCAACATTGTTGAGCTTTGGACAGCTGGCCAGAGCTAAATGCAAGCTATTTTTCCCTGAGCGCCATATGCTCTGGGAATCACTCTGCTGATAGATTTATAACCCTTTGCTGTGATCAGGAGGAAAGTAGGTGTGTCTCTAAAATATACTACAGATAATCCAGGCATAACTAGGGAAAGCAATAATTTATTGCCACTTCTTTGGTCTTATGAATACCAAATGGACAGAAAGTAGTTTGTCAAGTTGGAAAAAGGCAAACTTGAGTGGTGTTTTAAAAGACCACATTTTCCCTAAAATGATCCTTTGTTGAATCCATTTCTTTCTTTAAAATATTATTATGACCTTCCTCAATGACTTATGTGAATTGGCTTCTCTAACATCCACACCAAAATGTTACACAGTAAAACATTCTAATATTGAAAAATTAGGAAAAATACGTTTCTTAATAACCTTGTTGTCTCTGTGATGCAATATGTATCTGATTTAGTGCTGCAATGTGTTCTCTTTAATGATAAGTTACTTTGGAAATGGTCAAAAATCAGTAATTTCCTTGTCTTGTTTCTTGATCTTAATGGACTGTGTACTACTAGGAGACATAAACTGGACACATATATAACCGTAAAAATGTGCTGGGGAAGGAGCAAATTCATGCTTATGTTTGAGCATGGAGAACCAGTCTGGCCTTAAAAATGTAATTCATCAAAACTTTTGTTTCAACATTTCTACTTTTGCATTATTTAAAGAAATTTCTGATAACCTCATTTCCTGTAACCATACAGACTACTGAATGGGCCACACGGGTCAAGTTTCCATCATACCTTATCAATCACAATGTCATTAGTTCCATGGAAATGAGCAAAAGAGCAAAAGGGATAAAGGAGGGTCCCAGGAATAATTGTAATAATGTCACCAGTAGCTACACTACTGCTAAATGCCTTATTATGCTCCAACTTTTTTTTTTACAATTTTTAATTTGTTAATCTGTTCTTATTAGTTATACATGACAGTAAGAATGCACTTTGACACATTGTACACAAATGGAGCACTTCTCCTCCCTCTGGCTAAACTTGGTGCGAGTCATACCAGTAGTATAATCATACATGTGTATAGGGCAATAATGTTCATCTCACTCCACTGTCCTTCCCAATTCCATACCTCCTCCCCTCCCCTCTGCACAATCCAGAGTCACTTCATTCTACCCCCGACCCCATTATGGATCAACATCTGCTTCTCAGAGAAAACATTCAGCCTTTGGTTTTTTGGGTTTGGCTTATTTCACTTAGAATGATATTCTCCAGCTCCATCCGTTTACCTGCAAATGTCACAATTTCATTCTTCTTTAAGGCTGAGTAATATTCCATTGTGTATATGTACAACACTTTCTTTATCCACATCTATTGAAGGGTATCTAGTTTGGTTCTATGGTTTAGGTATTGTGAATTGAGCTGTTATAAACATTGATGGAGCTGTGTCGCTATAGTATACTGATTTTAAGTCCTTTGGGTATAGACCAAGGAGTGGGATAACTGGGTCAAATGGTGGTTATATTCCAAGTTTTCTGAAGAATCTCCATACTGCTTTCCATTAGTGGTTGCACCAATTTGCAGTCTCACCAGCAATGTATGAGTATACCGTTTTCCCCACATCCTCACCAACACTTATTGCACTTCTTTTCATATTCCTATCAAATTCTTCCAGACACTGAGTTAGGAAGAACTTGGTTGTCATTTAAGACACTTAAGTTCTCTCACTAACAATAGCACAAGAGTAGCAAGTAAGAGTGGCTCTTCGGTCTTGCTTAAACATCTCAGCCATCTGAGGTTTGAGGGAAGATAGCTTTCCCTTGATCTCCATAAAGTGCATTTAGTCAGAAGTACTGGAAAATTAAAGGTACACAAATATAAAGAGGAGATTTGTGGGATGGCAGCAACTACATTGAAGAACTGAGAATTAAGAGTGCCCTAAATATAAGTATTTTAAAAATCATAAATCTAGTATTGTTTCCAGTTTTATTAATTAACTGCAGATCCCAAGGAGAGATATTTTAGATAGAGTTGTCAAGTTCACCTAAATTCCCACATTCCAACAACACCAACTTTGGTCATACTTAGTATGTCATTTTTAGAATGACAGAAATATCAGTTTTCCAACTTAGTAGTTCAGAGATTTCCCCACCTTATAAATCATGAAACAAGGTTGGGTGTGATTAACTTGACCCAGCTCATTCAGACAGCCCTTTCTCCTTTTAGGACCTCCACAAAAAGATAACTGACTCTTTCCTCTGTCACCCTTTGCATAATTTCTCATCATTATGATAAGTCACCTGTGTCCAGCTTGAATCACTCATATTGCAGTTTATGCTCTTCCCTTGAGAAATAGTACCTACGTACGTACGTACGTACACACACACACACACACACACACACACACACACACATGCTTATAGGTAGATAGAGATTAAGATTAAGTATATTCTATATTCTTATTTGTATATCCTTTTATGTCAAGGGAATATTCTTGAACTCAACAAAATGTGATATGGGAAAACGTGGTTTTAGAATTGAAAAAAAAATCTTATTCATATCCCATTAACTCTTGTGTTGGAAGGAGGTCTTTTTTTCCATTCCTTCACTGCAGTTGAAGATCAGCTTTTTACAAATAAACTGTTCTCCTACAACAATATCTTTGTCTTTAAGTGTTAAACATGAATTACTCTTTGTTTATGCACACTTTTTATAGTCATTTCTATACTGATGCATCAAAAAAGACATTTAAAAATTTTTTACATATTCACTGATTATTGCTATGAAATTGTCAACATTAATGTCAAAAAGCAATGAAAATTTAGATTCTATGAGGAAAGAGCATCTTTGGAAAGTTCTCCTTCAAACCACATCAGCACAGAGAATGCTTGGCAAAACATTTATCTGTGGATAAAAATGTAATAGAATTGTTATACAAAATCAGAGTTGTGTGAGTTAAATTTATCAGGAAAGTATAAACTAATGAATCCAGATATTAGTTTGCAATTTGGCCATCTGTTATTTATAATGGAAATAAGGTTATTTTCATTCCAAATGCTGCAAAGTTGTAAAATATGTTTTGTAGAAATTAGATATTTGCTAAGCATGACATACAGTTCAGGGAGAACCTGCCTAGTGCACCTATATGCAGTAGGTACCCAATGAAGTGTGTTCCTCTAGTTGACATGGAATTAGAGGAATCACATAGCTCATAGTTACCAAATTATTACATTATCCAAAGTGGCCAGTTACCTTCTGTGATGCCTTTTTATTTTTTTTTTAATCCCAATTTATGGCTATTGAGACAACTTTTTTTTTTTTTGGCAAAAAGTATGTCTTTGGGCATTCTGAGTATTATTTTCCTCTTTGTTATTTCCCTTCAGATAAAAGTTTAGTATCTGGAATTATGTATCTGATGCTAATTTAGTGCCCAAGATGATATATTGAGCCTTTTTTGGCAACTTTGATAATGAGGTTGCCTTCTGTAGGTGCTGCTATGGTTTCATTCCACTGGAGTTACAGAAATCCTTGCATATTATTCTGATTCACCAACCTTTTTCTCAGATTAAAAAAAAAAAAAAAAAAAAAACTCAGTAGAGATGGATTGAGTTGCTGGCTCAGAACACCCAATTTGCTAATGGTGGAGTGTCAAAGAAAACCCAGGTCTTCTGACTCTTATTCTTGGGATGACTCTAAACAGGAGGTGGGGGAACTTCTAGTTCAAAGTCATAGTTGCATCATGTAAAACTCAATGTGCTGCACCCATGACGCTGAAGGGGTGGAGTAGGGCCTGGGTCATATAACGAACGAGTGCAAAAGCACCAGGAGCACTAGCTGGAAGATCCCACAGAGACAAGGGCAGGAGAACAGAACGAGCCCCAGTCTTGAAGAATTTGTGTACTTCTTCTTTTTAAATAAAAAAAAATCTGGTTCCTTTACAGTAGAAATTAATAAGTCCTCAAGAAAGGGCATCAGTCTTTAAATTTCATTGCCTTAAACAACAATAAAACTCTATGATTGAGTGTTTATATGTCAGAAACTACATTAAACTCTTTAATCGCCTGTTGGATCTAACAATCACAAAATTTCCATTTGGAATGTGTCATCTTTTCTGTTAGACCCAGGCTGTACCTCCAGTCTTCATTCTGGAGTAGGCCTTCCCAGAGTCTCTGATCTAGTTTTTGCCTCTTGGTCCAGCAGCTGCACCATGTTTGGCTCTTCATTCAGACTGCACAGTGGAAAACTGGACTAAAGACAAATATGCTCCAATTCTGTATGGCCCCCCAACTCGGGAAACTCTTCTCTAGTCTGGCCTCCAGACTAAACTGAAGGTTGGAGGTACATCCTGGAAATAACAGCTGCTGCTGAACTTGGAACCAGAGGCGCTACAGTGAAGCTCCTTCTTCCTAAGAGCTAGAAAACACATTTACCCCACTGGCACCATTGTGTGGTGCAATGTCAATTCTTAAACTATGAAATTCTCTGGCTATTCAAAATTAGTGGCATGATGTGATTTCACTACAAATTTCGCTAGCCTAGGAGCTGTCATTCTGGGGTTATTTCCATTGAATCAAAACAGCTATTTTACTAAAGTTCTCCAAATAGTCCATGCTACTGTGACTTTGCATCTCCTATTTTCTCTCTTTAGAATACCTTTCCCCCACTTTATTTTTCTGGAAACATTCATTATACTCATCCTGCAAGCCTTACTTTGAATTTTTGCTTTGTTGAGACTTCTTCAATCACTGGGTTTTTTTCCCCCACTGCTGCAAAGTTTTATTTGTAAAGGAAGAAAAGAATTGTGAAAATATAGAGTTCTACAGCTATCAGGAACATTAGAGATCAATTAGTCAAAAATTCTAATTTTGCAGGTTAAGGGATTCAAGAAATAAGGAGCAGTAAGATGACCAATGAATAAAGACTTTTGGATGCAGAATATAAATTAGGATCAATTTCCTTGCTTCAGACCTAATGTTGTCTTCATCAACCTGATTGTGGCTATATTAAGTTATGAATTTAACAACCTGTGCAGAAAAGATGCACTTGCTTGGCTTTCTCAACAACCACTTGTGATTACAGTGCATACAGAAATAACTGCTTTTGAAAATGAGGTTGAAATGAACATTTCATTCTGTGTTTCTGAACTGAGGTATATTACAGAGTAGATTGAATGTTGGATTAGTAATATCAGAAAGGACCAGTATAACCTGCTTGCCTAAGAAAATATGCAGCTTTAAGGAACAAGGGAAAAGAAGAAAGGGCCAATGAGGACCAAGATCATTGCATAAGAAAACAATGACAATATGATCTTTTGAATTAAGACAGAAAGGAAGGATCTTTAGCACACAAATTCCACAATTTCTGGCAATTGAGACCTGTTGATAGAAAACTATACACTGAACAGTAAAGTGACCAGTAGTATTTGAGAAAATGAAAAGCTATTAAAAAGGAATAATAGCATCAAACAGGCAGTAAGAAGTTCAGAGAACTCATCAACAAAAGGAAAGCTAGCAACTTGCTGAAGACAGCCCATTCTAAATGTAGCTTTGTATCCAGAGGGCAAAAAATTGAGAAAAAAATTCTCCAACAATAGAGTTTATGGTAATGGAATGTAAGCACACCAGCATACCAGGACAAAGCGCTCAACAGGAAAAAAAAGTAATGTGCCCTTCAGACATACATTTTTTTTAACTTAAGGTAGCAGAAGTTGAGAGATTTCTTGATGAAAAATGCCTGAAGTCCTGCTATTACATTAGCCTTTATGGTTGGGAATTGGAGGATTCACTAAAAGCACCCAGAGATCAAAGCAGAAGGTGAATGCCCTGAGTTTGATAGAATGTCAGACACATAAGGAGAAGCAAAGGCAAGTTTTCTGTGAATGCCAAGTGCATGTTCCACTGCGTAAGGGGAGGACAGCTGTTGGGTCATTCCCTGATGGGGTTATCTTGACAAAGGTTTTTTTCTTTTTTCTTTTTTTTTTTTTTTGCAGTTGTTTCATCTCATCTTTACTGCACCATAAGATAAAAATAGTAATATCTGTTAGGGCTTTACAGTGTTTTAAATGCTTCAAATTACATATCTTTTAATAGCCTACACTCACCATCACCCTATATGAGTTAATGCATTTTTATCGCCTGAGCTGATCTGCAGCAAGTCACAATCACTACCACTTTGTCCCCAGCAATTCCTTGCTTCCATGTGATCCTGACCCTGTACTCTCCCAAGAGCTAAGGTTTGAGCTGGTGTCTGACCCTTTCCTCTGACTTCCATTTTTTGATCGGACTCTGCTCTTTGAATTTCTTAAAATGCTCGTGGGTACACAGACACGCTCCTTCCTCCAAGGACTTGAAGTCAGCTATCTAGTTCTTTATACTTTTCACACTCTCCTTATCCTGGAAAATTCTCTTTAATCCCTCTATTGGCTTAGAAATAAACCTTGCTATTTCCCTAATCAGCCAATTTTCTATCTGGGCTCATATTTTAGATAAGGAAACTGAAGGTGAGACAAGTTTCATTGGGCAAGATCTGATACATCATAAATGGTTAAATTACAATACAAATTTAAGCTACTGCCAATCTTAAATGGGCTATCAATTAACCACTTTTTTAACCCACCCATTACTTAGCACTCAATGACAAATGTAATTTCACCATAAACTTACTATCTATCATCTAAGGTTTCCAAGACTAGAGCTGCCATACACTTGGTTATTCCGTAGATTCTGAGAGATAGGGCCATGGTCTGGGTTATTTTAGTTTGGTATAAGTAATGCAAAAGTCCAGATAAGAATACATAGTAAAATCATAAACATAGTGTAAATATACTCTGTATTTGGACACATTCTCCAAAATGATTTCCATTGGTTGAAAGGAGACATGCACTACCATCACTACTTCCAGAGAATCAACTACAACCCTGGCATTTAGTGTTTTCCACACATACTTAGGAGAACATACTGCACTGAGATTTCATCAATGACACTTAGATGTAATGCTTAGAATAGATACACTCACTATAGTTTAAATTAGGCATGACTGACACTCTGAAAATCTTGAGCGTTGTTGAAAACCTGGGTTTATGCTGCGGTCTATAAGATACACTGAATTTATCTTTTCATATTTTGTCTTATTAACATACATTAATATTACATGTTAATGGAGTCCAGTGTGATATTTCAATATGTGCATTCAGTGTACACATATTCCATACTGTTCTTCATAAAGGCTATACTGTTTTACATTCCCACCAATAGTGCTTAAGAGTTCCTTTTTCTCCACATCCTTTCCAGCATTTGTTATTTTAAATTTCTTTATAGTAACCATTTTAACTGGAGTGAGATGAAATCTCAGTACAGTTTTGATTTGCATTTCCATGATGGCTAATGATATTGAGCATTTTTCATATATTTGTTGGTCATTTGTATTTCTTCTTTTGTGAAGTGTCTATTCAGATCATGTGTCCATTTTTAAATTGGATTACTTTTTTGTTAAGTTTTTTGAGTTCCTTATATGTTACATAGATTAATCCTTTGTCCAATGAAGAGTCAGCAAGTATTTTCTCCCATTCTGTAAGTTGTTGCTTCACTCTGCTCATTATTTCCTTTGCTGTACAGAAGTATTTTACTTTGATATAATTCCACTCATCTATTTCTATTTTTGCTTTTGTTTCCTGTGCTTTTATGCTCATATAAAAATGGCTATATCAATTTCTTGAAGTTTTATCCCTATATTTTCTTCTGGTAGTTTCATAGTTTCAGGTCCTACACTTGGGTCTTTGATCCATCCTAGCATAAGAAGACATAAAGACCAAAGGAACAGAATAGATATCCCAGAAATAAACCTGCATTTATATAGCCAACTGATTTTTTTTTTTTTTTTTTTTTTTTTTTTGGTACTGGGGATTGAACCCATGGGCATTTAGCCAAATGAGTCACATCCCTAGCCCTTTTTATTTTTTATTTTGAGAGATGGTCTTACTAAATTATTTAGGGTCTCACTAAATTTCTGAGTATTGGCTTTGAACTCTCAATCCTCTGCCTCAGCCTCCTGAGCTGCTGGGATTACAGGAGTGTACCACCATGTCCAGCTACAACTAACTGATTCTTGACGAATATACTAAAACATGCACTGAATAAAGAACTGCCTTTTCAATAAATGATACTCAGAAAGGTGGATATCCATATGCAGAAGACTGAAAATTGACCCCACATCTCTCAGCCTGCACAAAAATCAACTTAAAATGGATCACAGACTTAAATGGATTCAATTTTTATTTCACTTTTTTATTAGGTACTTGTAAAAGCTACTTTTTCTATTAAGTACTTTTCAGTACTGACAAAATTCTAAATGTATTTGATTTTAGAATCAGTTTCCTGCTCTCATTTGCCTTTGTCCAAGTTCCCTAGGTGGTCATCTTCCTCATGCTGTCAAATCTGCAATGGGCCTTCCTGATGATGTTCACTTACCTTGGGCAGTATCCCAAATGCTGGGCTTATCACTCCTCACCTACAAATCAGAAAGAAATTTTTCATTTTCCTATTTCTTTCGGCTGTCTACTAGATAATGTTAAACTGATTCATTTAAGGGTCTAAAGTTGTGATATCTTTTCTAGGGAACAAGCACTTCAAGGGAAATTTATAAAGTACGAGATCTTAAATAAAATAGCTTAATCTCTAGTGACTAAAATTTCAAACATTAAGGCATATGGTTAGAGCAATGGAACATTCTCTTGCCCCAAATGTGAACACTCTGCCTAACATGAGACTGGACATGATTTTGATCAACACATCTGTTACTGGTGCTGCACGTAATGTGGGGATTTTCAATAATGGTGTCTGTACTGATTTAAATTTTAATCCTATAAAAATAATAATCCTTTTCATCATCCCTAGAATTAAGTGAAATTCAATTTTTTCTTCTTCACTATGTGTGTGTTTATGTGTGTATGATTGTGTATGTAAAACTGTACTTTGTAGAATAACAAATATGGGGGGGAGAAATTACTGTCAATTTAATTGCAATCCTGGAGTTATGTTCTCTAAACATAATGGAAATGGTCACCAAGGTATGTTACCTCTCCACATTAATGGTAATCTGTCTACTGACTTTGTTAACCAAAATCAATCTAACCATTGAAATGCTGTCTGTATCAGTCCTTGAACTTTACCCTCAGTCCATTACCAGCTCTGAATTTGCTTCTCTGTAACTGCAAAGAGTGATAAACTTCTGGGACAGGGAAAAGATTGATGCTCTTCTTTATTAGAAAGTATGCTCTCTGGAAATTCAGAAATAACTGCAGAGCTATTGAAAGAAAGGCAATGGTTTTCTGAACTTAAAGCTCCTTACCTATAATTGCTACAGGTTCTGATTTTTGTATTTTTTCTATTCTCACTCCATCCTATGGATCAGAGGATGTTTGAGGACTAGTTACTGACTTTACTTAGTCCCTCTTCGTTGATTAATTAGTTGACTGATTCATTCATTTACTCATCAGACAGATACTGAATGCTTCCCACAGACCAGATACTGTGTTAGATTTCATGATACACGAAGAAAGTTAAATGCCTCTACCGCAATAAGGACCTCCATTTTGGTGGAGGATGTGGATGAGTAAATCAATAACTATAAGCAGGATGATGAGTGTTATCATGGAGATAACAGAATAATAAGGTAGCACAGGGGAGGGCCAAACTTTGCAAGTGGCACTGGAACAGATTGCTATGTCTTGAAAAAGAAGTAAATTGGCCATGTGAATAAAGGGGAAAAGGCTATTTTGGACAGAGGAAATGGCAGGGCAAAGGTACAGAACAAGACAAAATAAAATCTTCTTGAGGAACTGCAATTCACTTGTGCTTGTGCAAACACAGGTATCTTGGAGGGGCGTGTGTGAAGGGATGGTCAATGGTTAAAATTTAAGAAGTGAAGAATTCTTCTGGTCATGATGGGTGTGTATAGCATATTAAGGGATTTGGATATCTTAAAGACTAGAATGGGCTTCAGAATGACTTCACGGAAGAGAGTGGTGGAATTGCATTTAGCTTACATGGTGGTTATGACTTCACCCTTCCACTTTCTCCCTTATGCTCTCAACAGCCTTTAAAACATGGACAAATAGAGGTCAAGGTCTTGAGGAGCTTATCAAACCAGAAGCCATGCCAAAAGGATCATCTTTCATTAAACAAATGAAAACCAGCATCTATGTTTTAATCTTCATGAAAATTTATAAATTTTATACAAGACCAAGATTAAATTAAATTATATGCAGAAAAAATATTTCAAATCAGATATCAGCTCCAGGGTTATTGAACCATTTTCCATCTCATTTTAGAATATAATTGAAGAAAGTGTATTCTGTATGGTACACCATTTAATTTCTATTAATAATTGTAGCCTTTCATAGTTGTCCTTGGCTGACTTAGCATTGTCTCCTGAAAGCAGAAAGATAAATAACAAGTATACTGTTCATCAAGTGACATTGCTTTTGTCTGGAAACATATCCCATTGCTGTTGGAGGTTTTAAAAAAGTTAAAAGTCCTAAATTGCCTGAGTTGCAGTTTTCTCAGATGAATATATAATAAATCATCCTCAAAGCCTGACTGTATAAACAAATAGTTTCTGCTCTAAAAAGGCCTTGCTCTGAGTCCCAGAGAATCAAAACAACTTTCAGAGAATCTAAAATAATATTGTCAGGTTTTATAAATTATCTCTTGGATTGTAAAAAAGCAATACTTAATACCCAAGCTGTGGCATCTACTGTGGTTTATTCTTCCTATCTACAGGTGCTGTAGTGACACCAAAGGCAAAATAGCAAAATAATCAGCATTCTATGTAACTAAAGAGAGATGGGTAATTCCTAGGTACTGCCCAGATCCACAAACATAGACCACTGACCCTAGCACCTAAGGGCTATGAAAAACTGCCTTCATATATAATTGAGCAGGAAGCCACTCACAGGTATTTCAAGAGCTGCATCTTGGGCTGGGGTTGTGACTCAGTGCTTGCCTAGCATGTGTGAGGCACTGGTGTTCTATTCTCAGCACCATATATAAATAAATAGAATAAAAGTCCATTGATAACTATATGTGTGTGTGTGTGTGTGTGTGTGTGTGTGTGTATTTTAAAAAAGAGCTGCATCTTCATATGAAACATGAATAACAGAGTTTGATCTGTATGTTAGAACCTGAACCATGAAGATCTCAGTTAGAATATGTAATACTGGCCAGGCGTTGGGGGTGTTAGAGAACCCAGCACTGAAAACACATGGCTCTCATTTACTGCAACATCACTGTGTGGATGAATATCATAATGATTACCATGTCACACCCTGTGCTCGTCCCAGACAGGCTTCTGATGTAATAACTCTTAAAACCTGTGTTCTCTGAACCATGGTTCAGCATTTATTTATATGCATGACTCAAGTGCATGAAGGAGGGAGAGGAAAAGAAGGCCTGTTGGTAGCTCTGGATTCTGTACTCAGCAAAACAAAGCTGAAGTTAGTTTCTTTAACTTTCTTAGGTACCACCTGTTGATACTTGAGCATGTACTTTGATGGTCTATCTCTCCATTCTAAGAAGCTTATCAAAATTCTGCTTCCAAACATAACAGATCCCTTTCCCATCTCTACCTATAGAGAAAAAATTAACTTTCTACATTCTGTATGACATTTTAGTGCTCTGGTCAACTGCCCAGTTGATCTAGTTCTGATCATAGATGGATATTATCTATCTGAAGAGTAGCTATACACAGTCAGTGGGGCTTAATGCTTTACACTATATTTATGTTTACCAAATTTATTCAAAAAGTCTATTCATTTTACACCCTTCTGAGCATAAGAGAGAGGGTAATTGCATGCAAAGTCATACAGCTCATAAAAGTCAGGGGTAAGAACTCAAGTTAAGGTCCTCTGAATCTAAAGTCCATAATATATCCATTAAAGCATGCTTCTAGACTGAGATTTACAGTGATCCTCTGTGCCCAATAGTCACTGTGAAAGGAGATAAGCAAAAAAGAAAAAAAAAAGACAGTTTTTACCTTAAGATAGTTCTGGAGGAGTATTTACATCTGGCATAGTCATGACATCTTGATGAGATTACAGAATGTCTATGACAGTCTACTGTAGACCCTATAATATTAATTGCCATTTAACAATAGATAGGTGTGATACTGGTAAGTAAATATTAAGAGTAAAATATCAAAGACTGATGAATAAAGTAAATAATTCCTGGAATAAATTATACAAGTTGGGGGTTCTATTAACCCCTGCTCTTGGTATTGTTGGGCACTTTAAAATTAGTTGGCTATTTAGTAATATGACCAAGATGAATATTTCACCCATATGTTGTGAACAATGGGTTATGTTGAAATAAATGGAAACAATCTGTAGTGAACAGGGTTACAAATCCCATGAGTTTCAACTAGGGTAATATTTGTATAAGTGAAAAAATATCTGAAGTATAAAAGAAGTATCATGTACGTGCTAATTTTATCACTTTCATGTACTCATTGTAAGAAAAACTAAGCTAATATAAAGTTCATAAGTAGCATATTAAAGTAAAAATTTAAGAAAGTTTAACTTTTATTTTGTCTCATTGTGAACAACAACAAAAATGCTTATTAAAAACTTAGTAGAGCCCTGGAGCTAACATATGAGTCCTTACTTTTAAGGCTTAAGGTGTGACTTTATTGGGTGAATAAGGAAGTTAATACGGTGGCAGGTTTGACATGTTATCTCCCAACTTCTTATGAAAATATTCTTAAAAAAAATTTTTTTAAAGTCCCTTTAAAAAAATCTGGCAATAACATTGTAAACTCAAGACCAGAAAGAACCATATGCCAAACGTGGGTGGAATTTCAACTAATTTCATTAGCTGTAAGGACAAATTCAGGAAGTACATTCTTGAACTTCGAAAGACATGCTCTAATCTCTGAACCAGAACAAGATAGGTGAACCCAGTAAAGTTGAAAAAAGACTTTAATTCACCTTATCTATGAGTGGTTAACTCTAAAACAGCAAAAATGAACTAGAAAAATAGATAGCTATTCTCCAACTCACGAAGAATTAATTTTATAGCCAAAGAGATCCAAAGTCTTTCTCCAAGTTGCCCTTATTAAACTTATTTTATTGCTATCATTTAAAAATGGTAATTCACAGAACATGGCACAAAGCAAAGTACATAAGCATCTGAACAGCCTCATTAATATATAGGATATCCTGCTCCCTAAACTTATGCAGAGATGAGAATGTTAGAAATGAAGGTTGGTAACTGTAGTTTTTCATGTAATTCCATTTTAAAAAACATTTTAATTTGAATGATACTCCCTTGTTTAGTGAGAGAATTTGACAAGCAAGAAAAATCAAACACTGCCTCCTTACAATAATCAATTATGATAAGGACTAAACATGCATATGTACAAAAATAATTTTCCAGATTTTGAGGGGATGGTGGTGGAGATCTAGAACATACCAGTAGTCTTTTCTGAAGGCAAATTCTAAAATTCAATTAATCTCTCCCATGTCAGTAGGCAGACAAAAAGACCAACATCAAGCCCATAGAAATGTGGGAATAAAGAGTATTGTGAATATTCACAAGGAAGAAGCTCTTGATATGATTTTCTATAATAAACCAATGAAGAATCAAGAAGCCTCTGCTTTCAACCTTCAAAATTCTTCTTTCCATTTTCCAATATTATTCAAAACTCAAATAAAATGAGTAACAAGAATACTATCTTCATTTTCAAAAAAAGAACTACAGAATAAAGGTCTAACAGCTTTACAGAAGAAATACAGAACATATGCTTATGTCTATAAATGTCAGACAAACCTATCAGAGCATAGATCTGCAAAGTAGATCTAACTAATGAGCTCTGGTTTGGATTAATGAGAATGAGAGTATTGTCTGGTAGCAGTTACTTCTCTGGACTCATTTTGCCACAATATCTTGAGCAACAAAAAAATCAAGGGTATGTAAGAAATAGCAGAGAAACCACACTTGCTGAAGATACTTTTCAATAATGCAAAGAATCAAAGACTGCACATTGGGAGCCACACTGCCAAGTTGCTCAGTTGTTCGGGAAAATAACAAAAAAAAATTTTTTTGTTGTTATTTTGTTAGGACAAAGATAACACAACACACACACACACACACACACACACACAATTCTGGGTCATAAGGAGAATTTTCATAAGCTTGAAACATAGTTTTTGTTTTTAATCCATAGAAAGCTTCAAAGTAAATCAAAGGTCCAGGAAATCCTAACATTACTCAAATATGAATAGTAATAAATAAAAAGTATTAACCCAGGATTATTACAAAGGTACTACACATTATCAAAAGAAAGAAACATGAACAGAACTGACAGACAAAATATACTCATTCTAAAAACTTTTGAAGAAGCAAGTAGAAATTGTGGGTAAACATACTCCCAAAACTTTAATTGGCATCAGATAATTGCTCTCCAAAATAAGAGAGAAGACATGATAAGGCAAAACAAGAAGATAGTAACTGAATTTTTGCTCAGGCAATAAGTAAATCAAAACTAATTAAAATAGTAAAGAATATATTAGAAGCAAAAATTAAAATTATGACAAAGGATATAAGTTATAGGCTTGAGGAAAAGGAAAAAAAATGAAATAAACACAAATAAAATGAAAAATATTAGGAAGAAAGTTATCTGTATGAAAAACAAAGAAAATCCAACATAAGTATAATTGATGTTCACCTGTGTCACTTTTCTCTCCCCCAAAAATATATAAAATAAAAAGAGAGAAAATAAATATATGTGTGACTTTGCCAATTTTTAAAAAAAATTTTCTGATCTATGGAGTATAAGGGGATGACACTGCCATAGAAAAAATATTTACACACTCAAATATATTCGGGTAAAATTATCAACTTCAAAGATAAGAGAAAACTTTAACATTTAAAGTCAGTCATCTGTTAGAAAAGAAAGTTATTTCACGCTTTCATCAAGCAACTATTAACTCCAACAGTTTCTATAAGATCCTTACAGTAAGAAAATTTGAGCCAAGGATTTTATACATAGCTAACCTGTCATTGAAATATAAGGGCAACAAATACTTTTGAACTTGCAAGATCGGAGATCTCTTGAGCCTTTTTTGAAAACTCTTGAAGACACAAAGAAACCTCTGGCCAACCAAGATATAAATGCAGATTCTATAGCAGGAGATCTGGCAATGAGTATTTAATTCATTTGTTCTATAAAGTTATTTATACTCAGGAAAAAGTTTACTGTAAAACAGCCTCCTGTGTTATGCCCGCAGTTGCCTCATACATGTTATGATGTTTACTGTGTCTTTTGATTGCAACAGAAGCCACCATGAATGATCGACTTACATACCATCTGGGTTTGTGTAAATATATAGTCCAAGAGGTTCACACAGTGATGAAATTGTCCACTGACACGATACTTAGAATACAGTTCCCCATCACTTAGTGGACATGATTGTGTTAGGAAATCTATTAATATCACTCACTAATATCTTAGGGGAAATGATATATTTCTGGAGATCTAAAAAAGGCCTGTAACAAAATTTAACAAACATTGTTATTCAAAAATATACGCTCAAAAAGATTTGTTAACAGTGAATATTTATAACTCACTTGTAGAACCATATTTTTTTATTAGTGAAACTAGAGATGGTCCAATTGAAGTTGAAAATAAATTAAAGATCCAGGTGTGGTGGTACATGCCTGTAATCCCAGCAGCTTGGGAGGCTGAGGCAGGAGGATTGCAAGTTCCAAGCCAGCCTCAGCAACTTAGCAAGGCCATAAGCAACTTAGTGAGACCCTGTCTCAAAATAAAATATTAAAAAATAGGCTGGGGATTAGCTCCGTGGTTAAGTTCCCCTGAGTTCAATCCCCAGTACCAAAAAGAAAAAAAAAGTTAAAGATATAAAGATACCCACTATCCCTTCTCTGATTTAACAACATGTTTATAGATATTAGTACAATTAAGTAAGAAAAATGATGAGACACGAAAAATTTGAAAAACAAGTAAAACAAAATCTTTTCAGCTATAAAATAACTATATAGCTCAAAGGAATCAATGATAAAATTAAAATAAATAAAATAATAAGGAAAATGTAGTTAATGTGCAAATAAAGATCCTTCAGATATAGAAGTAATAACCAATTAGGAAATACAAACATAATGAGAGAGAAACTTATTTCATATTAACAATTTAAACATGAAAATATAATAAAATTTTAAAAATATATGTATATCATTTCCTACACTGGCATATAGACATAAATCTCCTAGAGCTTATCTCTCTAATTGTTTACAAAGAAAACTGGAGACAAAGTACAAAACAATAATATCTATGGACCTGAAATAAACAAAAGCAAGAAGATGATGAACAGAAATTAGATCTTTAAGAAGGAACCACAAAAATGAGTTTCCAGTTTGGTTTTTTGTTGTTGTTGTTGTTGTTGTTTTTGTCCCTCTTGCTGAACTTATCTGGTACACAACCCTAGTTGCCTGAGCTGGGAGATGAAAAGTGCAAACCACTGAAACTCGAATAGCAACCTTACCTTTCTGCTCAGAGAAATCAGTAAAAGGAGATTATGGGGTCTGGAGCATAAGGAAGAAAATCCCCAATTAGAAAGAGTTACAGAAGGAATGCCTTAATTATGCTTGTAAATTTGAAGATCTCTGGCTTGGGCCTGAGTAATGGATGCATAGAAAAGATTCAAAATAGCAGAGCAAAACCTTAGAAAATGCAAAAGAAGTGGTGCACTACAACCAAGATATGAGACAGTATTTGTAGTCTAAACTGAATGAGTTGATTACCTGCTTAAACAAATCAATAATATTCACCAGAGGATTATACAGATCCCAGAGGTTATGCAACATAGCGTTTCACAATAATAGAATATAGTAAGAAACGTCTCAGAAAAGTATGACTAATTCTCAAGTGACAAAATAATATACCAATATAATTTGCAAAACAAATTGGGGTTTAAAATATGACATTAAGACTTTTAAGCAGCTATTATAACTGTATTCCATGAGATAAAAGAAAATACACTTGAAAATAATGGATAAATAGAATTGCCCAGCAGAGAAATCAAACCTGCAAAAGTGAACTAAATAGAAATGCTAGACTTGAAATATATAATTTCTAAAATTTAAAAAAATCATCAGAACACTTCAATGAAATAAATGAAATATGAGTCAGTGGACTTAAAAATAGTTGGACATAAATGAACCAATATGAAGAAAAGAAAGAACAAAGATTTAAAGTAAATAGAGCCAAATTGATTAGTAAGAAATATTAAAAGCCTAACCACATGTTCCTGAAGTGCTAGAGAAGATAAAAAATGGTGGCAGAAGAAATAATTGGTGAATATTCCCAGATAAAATGAAACCCATAAATGTATATATTCAAGAAAGCCATTAAACCTCCAATAGATTATAACACAATATAATAAAATAAAAATCAAGCCTAGACAAATAATCAAACTTCTGAAAAAAATAAAGATGTGTAAAAATGTTCCAAAATGATACCAATGATTACAAATTTTTCATCAGCAACTATGGGGGTGCTGGAAGACAGTAGCACATTTTCAGAGTGGTGAAAGGAAAGATTTATTAACCCAATCCAGTGAAAACAACTTCCAAAACAGTGATAATCTAAGATGCAGGAAAACTAAGAGAGTTCATCATTATAATGGCCAAGTTCCTTCATAAAAAATATTGAAAGAACTAATTTAGGTGGAAGGAAAGTGATAGCAGAGATAAATTTAGAGCTTCAGCAAGAAAGGAAGAGCAAAACAAATGGCAAATATCTGGATAAATATAAAATATCACTTCTTCCTACATATTCTTTAAAATGTAATTGGGTTGAAAGCAATAGTTACACAATTTGTTTTTAAAGAATGAAGATGTAAATATATAAGATGGTGGTAACATAAAAGTCAATGGCAGGAGGAAACTACATGGCTATAAGATTTCTACAGTTTATTTGAACTGGTAAAATATTAACTTGGCGCATGAAAGATTAAGTAATATTGTAATCCCTAGAGCAACAGTAAAAATGTCATTCAAAGAGAAAAAAACAATAGTGAAAGATGTCGAATACTCTTTGTCTGCAATTGATAGAATGGTAGGAAAAATTTGTATTTGGGTGGTGGATGGGTGGTATGAAACCTGCCATGCACCATACACCAAGAATGGTTTGTCATCCCACCTTATGAGTAGAATTCTGGGAAGCTAGAAATCCAGACACCCAGCCAAGATCAACAACTACTCCACCCTAGGGGTACTAGGATTTAAACACCCTGGAATACATACCCCAAATAAAGGTCCAATGTTCTGTTTAGAACTTGTTCTCAGCAGCCTGAATTTCCCAAACAGATCTCTGCACCATTTCCACCCAGGAAGAACAGCAATCTCAGATGTCTGGACAAAATTCTAGTCGAAGGTACTTTTAGTTCCATCCACCCTGTAATAGTGAACAGAGAAGCTGAGAGCCATTTCAACCAGCAACACTTAAAATTTACTCCAGCAGGCAGAATGATGAAAATCACCAAAGGAAGTTTGGTTTAATATCACCCAGCCCTGGCTCTCTCTAGGAAGTGCATAGCCCAAGAAGTAAGGGATGGAAGGACATTCTGGATTAGGCTGCAAATACTCAACTTAAGCTACCCCCATGAAAAATTTTAAGCATTTTTAATTAAGAAATTTTTTCTTTCATTTTTATTATTAATTTTTTAGTTATTGTTCTGGATGTATTTGCTAATCATGTGTATATATATACACTATGTCTCTAGGGGTTTTCCCCCTATTTCATCATCTTTTCCTTTTGATACTTTTTACTATTTCCTCTTGTTTTTCTAAGAGTTAACAACTTTATTGTCAGTTATTTTGTTGTTGTTCATTTGGATTTTTTTTTTTTTTTTTTTTTTTTGCTTATTTGATACTGGTGGTGGTATTCTGCTTTATTTGCTTGCTTGTTTTATTACTCTTACTTCTCCTCACCTTTCCCTCTAATAGCAAAAACTCTTATTATTTTTTTTCCTACTTCACTCCTCCCTCTTCAGGTCTTTCATGCATAACCTTGCTTCCACTTTCTCTCCTCTCATCTTTAAAATATTTCAATCTTACTTTTGCCTTCCTACCCCAACTCATTTATACTTAGTGAACTATATTCTTAACATAGTTTTAATCCATCCTTTGGGGGATGGAGTTAAGAAGTTCAGAAGAAGCCTGATTATCATCACAACTTCCCAACAGTAAACCCAACAGCAATTGGACACTGGAAAACTTAATTTAAAAAGTTGAGAAGAGGAAAGAATCCTTTCACTTGAAACAGGTTATGTGAACTTGAATTGGGGGCCTGGCTGATTTTTTGTGTGGGTGGGAAACTGAGGCCCATTAAATTCAGACCAAGTCTTGTAAGCCCTGAATCCTCTCTTCCAAGCCTAGAAATAGGTGGAGGGTAACCTGACACTCTGCACTGAAGCACATGGACTGACATTCCCAGAAATGTGGCAGGGCATCAGAGCTGTTCAGCCAAGAAGGGAGTGAATTGCAGTGAAATTCTGCATACACACTCTTCTAAGAAGTTTGACCAGTTTGGCTCAGAGCAGAGAATAAACAAACTGGACAATAACCAAAATCCCATAAAGAAAACACCATACTTCAAACATCTGACCAAGAACAGTAGATCAGTGGGCTTCTGAAGCCATTGTTCACAATATTTTTTTTTAAGTTTTTTGCTTTTTTTAGTAAAAGGGATTGTTTTGAAGTCTGTAATTACTGGGGACTAGTTTCTCCTTTCAATATGATGTTAGAGTCCAGACATAGTGAGCTCAAATTGAGTAGAAATATTGACACCAAAACATTTGCCCAACCCAGGGCACATAATAAAGAGAAACCAACTCACTAAAAAGTACCCAGTATAAAAGTAGAAGAAGGAATCACTCCAGAAGATGGGTGGAAATACTAACAATATGACAATTCAAGGGAATGAGCCACCCCAAATAACTCACAATACAACTGACCTCATGGACACCACAGTATAGGAGAAAACAGAAAAAAATTTAGAAAGTTGATAATTAAAATGTTCAAAGTCCAGACTTGGAATATATCTCAGTTGGTAGAATGTTTGCCTAGCATGCACAAGGCACAAAGACCTAAAAATTATCTAAAGAATGAACTAAAAGAGACTATACAAAAGTGAAAGAACATTTCAATAAAGAGAGATATCAAATAGAAATCCTGGAAATGACTCAATAAATCAAATTAAAAGTTCAGTTGAACACTGTTGCTCCTGCAGCTATTGCCACCTGCAGCAATGATACCGCAGGAAAGAATTTGGAGGCAGACTGAAAATGAATAGGTTCTTTATTCTTCCTTCTTCTAACTTCTCTCTCCGGCTCCAACAACCTCTCCAGCTCCAACCACAACCTCTAGCCAACCTCACCCGGTTAAATACTTTTTGCCTTAACAAGTATACACGTGTAACAGCTCAAACTTACAGGTGCGTCACATAGTGTTCACGGGCATAGAAAAATTCTTAGATAAATGCATGAATATCAGGTGAAAATACTTAAACACCTCTTATGGCTCTCAGCTAGCCGCCATCTTAGCTATCTCCTTATTAGGGCTCTTACAGAACACAACACCAATAGATTCAACCACTTTGAAGAAAATTTGCAGGTCTTCAAGACAAAGTGTATAATCTTGAAAATAAAATAAAAGATATTAAGAGACCATGACCAGAATATTAAAAAAATCTGGGATAATATTAAGAAATAAAATATAACTATCATTAGCATAAATGAAGGAACAGGAATACAAACTAAAGGAATGCACAATTTTTTCAATAAAATAATATCAGAAAAATTTCCTAAACCTTAAGAATGAGATGGAAATATAAATACAAGGGACAGGTAGAACCCCAAATAGATAAGATCAGAAAAGATCCTCTTCAAAACACATTATAATTAAAATGTTTAACACAGAGAACAAGGATAGAATTCAAAAAGGTGCAAGATAAAAATGGCAAGTCACACTTCAAGGTATGACAATTAGAATTTGTATTGATTTCTCAGCCCAGATCCTAAAAGCCAGGAGATCTTGGAATAATATATACTAAATCCTGAAAGATAACATATTCCAACCAAAATTGCTATATTTAGTAAAATTATCTTACAGAATTGAAGATAAAGATTTTTTATGATAAACAGAAAATGAAAGGATTCATAACCACTAAGCCAACCCTAAAAAAACATGAGATATTTCACATGAAAAAAATGAAAAATAAACATCAGAACCAGCCCACTACATGGAAGAATCTTACTAGATGAATAGTCAATTAAAGGAGAACCAAGTACGGATTAAGAATCAGAAATACATTAAAATGGCAGGAAATAAAATTCAACTCTCTCCAATAAATGTAAATAGTCTAAATTTTCAATCAAAAGATATAGATTGGCAGAATACATCAAAAATCAAGACCTAACCATAAATTTACTACAAGGCACTCAATTTGCAGGCAAAGACATCCACAGATTGAAGGTGAAAGGATGGAAAAAGATATACCATGCACCTAGAGACTGAAACCAACCTGGAATAGCTATCCTCATATCTGACAAAGTAGACTTCAAGCCAAAATTAATGAGAAGTAACTTCATACTTGTTAAGGGAATTATCCAACAAGAAGATATAACTATTGTAAATACTTACTACTCTAATGTTGGTGCACCTACATATATAAAATAAACCCTATTCAATATAAAGAATCAAATAGACCATAATACAATAATACACATTTCTCTCAACAATATGTTACCCAGACATAAACTAAATGAAGACTTTTCAGACCTAAAAAAAGTACATATTTTTTTTATTATTTAATATGAACCTAACACATATAGAACATTCCATCCATCAACAAATTCACATTCTTCTCAGCTACACTTGGAACATTCTCTAAAATAGACCATATTTTAGGATTCAAAGCAAGTGTTAGCAAATGCAAAAAGAAAAAAAAAAGATAACTTCTTGAATCCTATCAAATCACAATGAAATTAAATTAGGAATCAATAACAAAAATAAAAAAACAGACCTCTCTTAATATATATAATACAGTTTTGAATGAGGAATGGGTCATGGAAGAAATCAGGTAAGAAATAAAAAAATTTCCTAGAAACAAATGAAAAATGGATACAACATATCAAAATCTCTGGGACATTATGAAAGCAGGTTTAAGAGAAAAGTTTATAGCATCAAATATCAACATTTCAAAAAACAAAAAGAAAGATTCCAGATAAGTAATCAAATGTTTGACCTCAAGGCCCTTGAAATAGAACAACACTAATTTGAAAATCAGTAAAAGGGCTAGAGCTATAGCTCTGTGGTAGAGTGCTTGCCTCCCAAGTGTCAAGCACTGAGTTCGATTCTCAACACTACATAAAAATAAATAAAGCTACTGTGTCTAAGTACAACTTAAAACATATTAAAAAAAAAGAAAATCAGTAAAACACAAGAAATAATTAAGATCAGAACCAAAATTAAATAAAATCTAGAGGAAAAAATACTATAAATGATCAATGTAACAAAGAGTTGATTCCTTTAAAGGTTAAGCAAGATTGATAAAACGTTAGTCACACTAACTAAAGATAAAGAAAGAAAATCCAAATCAACAAAATTAGAGATGAAAAAGGAGATATCACCACAGATACTACTGAAATCCAAAAGATTGTTAGAAACTATTTTGAAAATTTATATGCCAATAAGCAGGAAAACCTAGATGATACTGACCAATTTCTAGACTCAAAAGAACTTCCCGAATTAAAACATAAGGATATTGAAAACCTAAGCAGACGAATATCGAGCAATGAGATTGAAGCAGCAATTAAAACCTTTCAACAAAGGAAAACCCAGGACCAGATGGATTCTCAGCAGAGTTCTGGCAGAATTTTAAAGAAGAACTAATGTTAATCACTCTCAAATTGTCCCATGAAGTAGAAGGGAAGAGAATGTATTCGATGAAGCCAATATCACTCTAATACTAAAACCTGACAAAGACACATCAAGGAAAGAAAACTACAGACCAACATTCCTGATGAACATATATACAAAAATCCTCAATAAAATATTAGAAAACTACATTCTAAAACACATTAAGTTAGTACACCCTAATCAAGTGTATTTTATCCCAGGTACAAGGTTGGTTCAGCACATGTAAACCAATAAAAGCAATTCACCACATAAATAGAATTAAGAACATAAAACATATGATCATTAAAATAGATGCACAAAAGGCTTTGGCAAAACCCAACACATGTTCATGTTAAAAATGCTGGAGAGCAGAGCACGGTGACGCATGCCTGTAATCCCAGCACTTGGCAGGCTGAGGCCTCAGGAGGATTGCTCGTTCAAAGCCAGCTTCAGCAATGGCGAGGCACTTAGCAACTCAGTGATACCCTATCTCTAATAAAATACAAAAAATGGCTGGGGATGTGGCCCGGTGGTGGAGTGCCCCTGAGTTCAACCCCTGGTACAAAAAAAAAAAAAAAAAAAAAAAAAAAAAGCTGGAGAAACTAGGGATTGAAGGAAATTATCTCAACATTATAATGAGTATAGATGACAAACCAAAAGCCAACATCATACTGAATGGAGAAAAACTGAATGCATTTTGCTGTAAAAGAAGAAACAAAAGAAAAATGTTCACTCTTACCACACTTATTCTTGAAACTCTAGCCACAGTGATCAGGTAAAGGAAAGGAATAAAGGGGACACAGATGTAAAAAGAAGTCAAATGATCTCTGTTGATGACATGATTCAGTACCCAGAAGATCCCAAAAACTTCACCAGAAAATCTCTGTAACAAATAAATAAATTCAGCAAAGTATCAGGATTCAAAATTGACATATAAAAATTAATAGCTTCCTTTAGTTTAATAATGCACCCACTAAAATATCAGGAAAACTATTCCATTTACCATAATCTCAAAAAATAAAAAAAAAAAACTTTGGAATAATTCTAGCCAACAAGGTTTAAAAAAAAAAAGTCCATAATGAAAATTATAGAACACTGAAGAAAGAAATTGAAGCCCTTAAAATATGAAAAATCCTCCCATGTTGTATAAGCAGAAATAATAATGTCAATATGTCCATGCTAACAACAGCATTATATAGATTTAATGGAATCCCTATCAAAATACCAATGACATTCTTACAGAACTAGAAAAAAAAAGTCTCAAAATTCATTTGGAAGAATAAAAGGCCCAGAATAGCCAAAGCATTCCTGAGCATCATAATACCTGATTTCAAATTGTACTATAGAGCTAGCATAACAAAAACAGTATGGTATGGCATCAAAACAGACATGAAGAATAATGAATAGAATAGAAATCACAGAGAAAAACCCACATAAATACATTCATCTGATTTTCAACAAAGATACCATGGAAATAGTATGAAGATTTATGTTTGTTTCTGTAGAAGTTAGACTGTGTTGTTTGTTATAATCATAGGTGTCAGTAAATACAATATTCTCTACTGTATTCATTTTTGTCTTTTTTTGAACTTTTCTAGCCTCTTTATCAAATAAGTTGTGAGGTTTGCAGTTCTTTGAGCTGTAATTTAGTAGGAGCCCTAGTGATATGTAATGTATTATACAAGGAAGATGAAGCATTCTATAATCTCATGATTAGGTTTAAACTTTGGTGAGTTTTGCCCATGGTCTATGGCCTTCACGTGGGCTTCTCAGAATTTCACTTTCTCTCCCTAAGATGAGACCAGAAGGGGAGAGGAAACTTGTTATGCTTTAGATCTAAAAATGTCCTGTAACAGTACATGTATAAAACAATGTAACAATGTTCAGAGGTGAAAAGATTAAATTATGAGAATCCTAACCTCATCAGTGGATTAATCCATATGATGGATTAATAATTTGAATGGACTACTGGATGGTAACTATAAGTAGATGAAGCATGGCTGGAGAAAGTAGATCACTGTGGGTGTGGTCTTGGACTATATCTTGTCCTTTGCTCTTTTTTCTCTTATTTTGATTCCCAGCTGCCATACCTTTCAGCCACAATGTGTTGCCTCACCTTGGGCGGGCCCAGAGCAATTGAGTCAATTGATTATGGAGTGAGATCTTTAAAACCATGAGCCTAAAGTAAACTTTCTTCCTCTAAGTTGTTCTTATTAGGTATTTTTGTCACAGCAACTGAGAAGCTAACTAACACAGGCAGGAATTGTGTATTTCTTGTCCCCCAGATCATTTGAGCTTGGAGAGAAACCCAATTAGGTTAGGCTCTGATAAAATAGTTGTCCTTGAGAGCAGACTTTTGTCAAAAAGAAAGAACCCTTTGATTTATTTGATAATGATAACTTATCTTCTTCCCTTGCTAGTAGCATGAGGGAACTTTTCTCCAAACTCTGTGTTGAGGACCTAATGTTTTGTACCCTCTGAAGTTTTTACTTTTTATGTTACTTCCATGCAGTCTCCAGAAATAAGCAATTATCATTTAATTGATTCTAAAGGGTCAAGCAATAACCTCAGATTCCAGTAAATTGTGATTATCTATCTTATCTATTCTTCTATCTGTCCTTCCACTTTTTAGGGACCTAGTTCATTCTGTGACTTTAAATCTATTAGGAATCTATGAAAAATTATTTATTTTTAGTTTGTTTGATTCTTCCTCATACTGAGAATTAAATAATGACTTCCAGACTCTTAACATGTTAGATCAGAAACCAAAAGTTTCAAAATTTTCAATTTTTTAATTTATCTATCAATTTTTATCTGAGGCATATATTGATTCTTAATTATTTATCATTTACATTTTTGCTTTATTTTGAGGCTTTAACAATAATTTTATGTAATTAAATTTATAGATTTGAATCTTATTGTATCTCATATTTAGTTTTCAATCATATTGAGAAAGTTTTAATCACACCCAAATTAAAAGGTAACATATTAATCTTCTATGTTAGAAATGTAAATAGTTTATTTCAGAGATGTAAACCATTTGAGTCTTATCATGGTGTGTGATTTGAGGTATGCAGTCAATTTTCATCTTTTTTCAAAAGGGCTATTCAGTTGTTCTAACACAGTTTATTAAGTAGTTCATCTGTGAGTAAATTGAGATGCCACCTTTTCCTACACTAAGTTTTCAGATGTATTTGAATCTATTTCTGGATTCCATGTTCTGTTCCAATAGTCTGGTTGTCTAGCCATATGTCAGGACCACCTGTTTTAATTACAGAGTATTTGTGGGTATGTTTTAATTTCTGATAGGGGTAGTAATGCCTTATTGCTTTGTTTAGTGTTCTATTATTTCTAATATATTTTCACACATAAAGTTAGAAGTTCTGCAAAACTTGTATGAGATTGATGTTATTTCTTTCTTGAAATTTTGAAAAGGCTCATTAATAAAACTGCCTGGGTCTGAAATTTTCAATCTGTAAATGTTTTGTTAATAAACTTAATTTTAAAAATTACATATAAGGCTTTTCAAGCTTTCTTATTGTATCAACTTTGGGAAGTTCATATTTAAGGATATTTGTCAATTTCATGTTATGATCTTTTCAATGCTTATTTGATAAACTCCTTTTCACTCCTTACAATGATGATTCATGTATCTTCTTTCTTTTGTTCTTCATTGGTCTAGCTAGAAGTTTGTCGATTTTTTTCTTCTATTCCAGGAATCAGCAAACTTTCTGCAGAAGGCCAAATGTTAAATATTAAACTCTGTGTGGACAATGTGTTCTTTATTATAAGTACTCACGTATGCCATTGTAGAATGAAAGCAACCATGGACAAAACTTAAACAAATTAGCCTTGTTGTGTTCCAATAAAACTTTGTTTACAGAATCAAGTACTGGATTACAATGAGGTAATATTTCATAAACACAGCATGACTCTAATTAAAAAGGCAGAAATAAACAAATGTTGGCATTTTGTGGAATAATGGAAACCCTCATACATTGCTGGTAATCTAAAGTGTTAAAGAATCTTTGGGAATAGTTAAGTAATTTCTTAAAAATTTAAACACAAATTTACCATATACCCCAGAAGTTCCACTGCTAAATGTCAAGCAAATGGAAATAGAAACATATCTACCACAGATTTGCTTATGAATATTCATAATAGCCTTAAAGAGAAAACAACCTACATGTCTACCAACTGATTAATGAATAAGCAAATATGGTATATGCATATATTAGAATATTATTTGGCAGTTAAAATTAATGAAAAATAGACATAATCTACAACAAGGATGAACATTGGAAATATTATGCTAAATTTAAAAAGTCAGTCACAAAAGACCAAATATTATTTGATTCCATTTATATAAAAATCAAGAATAGGCAAATATATAGAGACAAAAACTGTACTAGTGATTTGCCTGAAGATAGGAATACAAATGAGTTCAACTTCAAATGATCATGGAGGGTCCTTATGAGGAATTAAAAATGTTCTGAAACAACTGTGTTGTAGATTATACAACTCAATGAATTACTCAAACATAATTTAATTGTACACTTAAAATGGATGAGTTTTACAGCATGCAAATTGTACCTCAATAAAACTGTTGTTGTTGATGATGTTTTGTGAAACAATTCATTATCTAAAGGAAAACAAAACAAGAAAAAAAAATAGGCATAAGGACAGATATTTCTCATGCAAAGTATGAAACTGTTTTCTTCATTTATTTCTCATAAAATTTGTCATTGGATTATAGGAAAGGTTTTAATTTTTATATGTTGACGTTATATCTTGCAACTTTGCTAAATTTCTTTATCAGATCTATAAATTCCCAAGTGGAATATTTGGGACTTTAAGTAGAGGATCATTTCATCAAAAAAAAAAAAAAAAAAAAAAAAAAAAAAACAGATATAGTTGACTTCTTTTCCTATTTGTATTCCTTTAATTTTCTTTCTCTTGCCTAATGGTTCTGGCTAGAGTCTCAAGAACTATTTTGAATAAGAGTAATAAGAGTGTTAATTTTTTGAGTTTTTTATATGCACTGAAGATTAGTACTCTATCTGACATGTGTGGGGCAAAAATTTGCTCCCAAAATATAGGCTTTCTGTTCACCTCATTGATTGTTTTGTTTGTTGAGAAGAAACTTTTTAGTTTGAGCCCATCTCGTTTATTAATTCTTGATTTTATTTCCTGTACTTTAGGAGTCCATTCTGCTGTGTGTGTGTGTGTGTATATATATATATATATATATATATATATATATATATATATAATTAAAATAATAATAATAATAATTTTGTATGGTTCTAAAAACAAAAGAGTAATAAGAGTGGACATTCTTTACTTCCTTCTGATTATTGAGGAAGTGCTTTCACTTTTTCTTCATTCAGTATGATGTTGTCTTTGGGTTTGTCATCTATATAGCCTTTACAATGTCAAGGTAAATTTCTTTAATCCCTAGTTTCTCCAGCATTTTTAACATGAACAGGTGTTGTATTTTGTCAAAAGCATTTTTGCTCATCTATTTAAATGATCATATGTTTTGTGTTCTGAATTCTATTTATATAAATTACATTTATTGATTTGCATATGTTGAAACAATCTTGCATCTCCATGATGAAACACATTTAAACATGGTACACCATCTTCTTAATATTTTTTTTGAATGTGGCTTTCTACTATTTTATAAAATATTATTTGTGTCTGTGTTCATCAGGGATATTGGTCTGTAATTTTCTTGATGTGTCTTTTTCAGATTTGGCTTCTTAGAATAAATTCAAGATTGTTGCTTCCCTTTCTAATTCATAGAATAATTTGAGGAAAAACTGACATTAGTTCTTTAAAATTTTGGTAGAACTTGGCTGAAAATTCATCTGGTCCTGGGCTTTTTTTTTTGGTTTTTTTTTTTTTTTTTTTTTTGTAAGATTGCTTTGTGACCTAAAACATGGTCTATTTTGGAGAAGTTTACATGAACTGCTGGGGGGAAAAAAGTGAACTCACTTTATTTTTATCTGGTAAAATATTCTACAGATAATTTTTAGGTTCATTTGATTTATAGTTGTACTTAGCTCAATCACCCAGTATTGTTATATTGGGTTCTATCTGGGACTTAGTGTCAAGAAATTTTTATTCTATGTAATAAGGTGCACCAACATTCTGGGCATAAGTATTTACTATTCTTATATTTTCTTTATTTTCTTATTGGATTGTTCTCTTTACCAGTATATAATGACCTTTCTTGTGTCTTCGAATTAATTTTTGTTTGAACTCTGGTTTGTCAGACATGAGAGTAACTACTCCTGTTTGTTTTTGGACTCTATTTGCATGGAATATGCTTTTCTATTCCATTATTTTCAGCCTGTGGATGTCTTTGCCCATGAGATGAGTCTTTTATAAACAGAATGTAGTGGGTCTTGTTTTTTTTTTTAATTTTTTAATATTCTAATTTGTTATACACATTTGCAGAGTACATTTCATTTCATATTACATATAAAGAGCACAATTTTTCGAGTTGCTGGTTTAATATAAAGTATTTTTACAACAATTGTGTCTTCATACATGTATTTAGGGTACTCATGGATAACTCAGTCTGCCATTATTCCTATCCCCTTGTCCCCTCTCCTCCCTCCCCCCTCTTTGTTCTATTTAAAGCTCTTTCATTACTTTCATTCCCTCTCTCTTGCCTTTATAAGTTAGTATCTTCATATCAAAGAGATCATTCGATCTCTTTGGTTTTTGGGGATTGGCTAACTTCACTTAGCATTATTTTCTCCAACTCCATCCATTAACCTGCAAATGCCATGTTTTTATTCTCTTTTAGTGCTGAGTAGTGTTCCATTGTGTATATATACCAAAGTTTCCCTATCCATTCATCTGCTGATGGGCATCGGGGTTGGTTCCACAATCTAGCTATTGTGAATTGTGCTGCTATAAACATTGATGTGGCTGTGTCCCTGTAGTAAGCTGTTTTTAAGTCCTTTGGAAATAGGCCAAGGAGTGGGATAGCTGGGTCAAATGGTGGCTCCATTCCCAGTTTTCCGAGGAATCTCCATACTAGTTTCCAGATTGGCTTCACCAATTTGCAGTTCCACCAGCAATGTAATATTGTGCCTTTTTCCCCACATCCTTGCCAGCATTTATTGTTGTTTGGGGTCTTGTTTTTTTCTTAGTCTATTTTGCCAGGCTATGTCTTTTAATTGGAGAGTTGAGATCATTTTCATTCAGCATTATTACAGAAATATGTTTATTATTTGCCATTGTTGTTTTTTAAAATTGTATTTGGTCTTAATTTTCATTTGGCTAACTTCTCCTGTAGTGACTTTCATTCATTTGAGAGCTCTTGAATTTGTTTTTGAGTAATTTACTTCTGCATGTAGTATTTCTTGAAGTATTTTCTGTAGTATCAGCTTAGTGGGCATGACTCATTTTATCCTTATTGTGAAGAGTTTTTATTTCTCCTTCAATTCTGAATTATAGTGTTGCTGGATGTAATAAACTTTGTTGGAAATTGTTTTCCTTCATAGCATGGAGTGTCTCATTCCAAGCCCTCCTGAGTTTTAGAGTCTGAGCTGAGAAGTCAGAAGTAAGCCTTATTGGTTTATGACAATTTTCTCTTGTCATTCTTTTATATTCTATCCTCATTTTATATGTTAGGCATTTTGATTATGATGTGTCTTAAAGAAGTTCTTTTTTATCTTGTCTATTTAGGGTTTTATATGAATCTTATATGTGGATGTACATCTCATTCCTAAGATTTGAAAATTTTTTCTGATATTATTTCACTGAAAATTTCCTTAATCAGTTTTCTTCTATTCCAACAATTCTTTAGTTTGGACTATTAATGTTGTTCCCAAATTCTAGTGTATTCTGATCAGGTATTTTTTTTCTTCCTTGTATATTGAATTTTCAATTCCTTATACCCTGTCTGTGAAGCCTGAAGTTCTGTTTTCTATGTACTCTAATTTTTTGGTTATATTTTTGTGAAGTCAATTTTTTTTTTTTTTTTTTTTTTTTTGCCACTGTGATCAAAAGACCTGAAAAGAACAATTTTAGAGAAGGAAATTTGGGACACATGGTTTCAGTCCATATATGGCCAACTCCATTGCTCTGAGCCAGAGATGAGGAATAACATCATGGTGTAAGGGCATGATAGAGGAAAGCAGCTCGGGACATTGTACTAAGAAGCAGAGAGAGACTATTCCAATCCACAAGGACAACAAATGAACTCCAAAGACACAGCCTCCAGTGACCCAACTCCTCCAGCCATACCCTACCTGCCTATAGTTACCACCCAATTAATCATTGCCACTGGATAAATGTACTGATTAGGTTAAGACTCTCATAACCCAATCATTTCAACTCTAAACTTTCTTGCATTATCTTGCACATAGCTTTTGGGGGACACTTCATATCTAAACCATAAAACTTACTAGATAGTTTTTTTTAATTTGATTTATTGTGTGTTTTAATTCCTGAAGTGCTACTTGGTTTCTTTTCAGAGTCTCTATTTCTTTATTAAAATGGTCATTCACATCTTGCATCCTCTCTGTTAACATTCCTTAGATTATTTAGGCTCATTAATCATTTTAATAATCAATATTTTGTAGTCTTTCTCTGGAATCTCATCCCCTTTTATATATGTGGGTTCCTTTATTGTGGAACTGTTAGTTTTGTGTGAATACTTATGTGCTTGTTTCCTCATGTTTTCAGAGGTCTTGGATTTGAGCATATCTTGAGAGGGATTACTTTTTTTCTCTTTTATGAAGATGTCCTTTGGTGTGTAGTTATCTTTTGTAGTAACTTCTCTGTTGTTGGTACATCAGCTTCAATGTTTAGCCTCTGTGTAGTTCAAACATTGAGTTCAACCACCCCTACCTCTCAATTTACTGCTGAAGAAGGGCTGAATTAATTCACTCTTGGAGAATTGCTGCAACACTGTGGGTTCCTTCTAGCCATCATCTTGGAACCTCTGTCTCTTTTTTGCTGTAAGAACAGATGCCCAAATGTGACAGTTTAGTTCCACCCTCTTAGACATTCCTACCTGGAGCTTGGTCATTGGTTTGGAAATGTTGTCTCTCCTATGTATTGAAATATTGTTGAAGTTTGAGCAGGATTAGTTTGTGTATGAAACAAGGTACACTGTCATTTGGCTGAGTTGTGGGTGTAGCTCAGTAGCAGAGTCTCTATCCTGTGAACTCATATTGTCCCAGCGGCTTCCAAGTTCCTCTCAGAAAAAGGAGAAACAAACAACAGCAATAACAGTGGTGAGCAGTACACAGCATTAAAACAAATGTCACTGCCTATTATGACATCTACAACACTAATAGACACAAAAAGAGGACTCCCAGTCAGAAATTAACAACCCCAACAACAATAAACTGCTTCAGACTAGATCTGGCATCAAAGTAAAGAACAGGTGTCAATTACGCCATTCACGGTACTAATAACCACCACAAAAAACAAGAATGGAGTGGGAAGAAATTTATAACTAAATAATTACAAAAGGTAATTCACTTACAGTTCATTAAGGAAAAAGAAAACAGGACGGGATGGTAAAAGAAAATTAAAGAATATTCAAAAAGTGGACAGGCAGAAAGCAGAAGAAAGGCAGCAAGTGAGAAGGAGTTAAAAGTAACTGAAAAAGGCAAACTAAATGAAGAGACAGCAAGAGAATTTGACTATTATAGAGGGAAGAAAGGGAAAAAAGAGAAACAGAATTAAAAGCAAAAACAGACAAACAAAATATCCAACCCAAACAGATAACCCTAACTCTTTAAGGACAAAACAAGGCAAAATAACAAACAGGTGAAAAAAAAATGTGTCTATGTAGATAGATACATAGACATTCATGAATGAATCAGCTCAACAGGAACACAACCACCATACACACACACACACACACACACACACACACACACACATGGCAAAAGAGAAAAAGGTGAAAAAATTCTTAATGAAAAATTAAGGAATTGTCTCCTTTGAGACAAAGTTATTAACAAATTTGAGTTGGGAAGGACTAACAACCGGAGTTTTGTCCAGCTGAACCAGGTCAATGGACAGACCACATCAGGGTGGGTCTGATGCAGAATTCTAAATAGAAAGTTCCAGTGAATGGTTGCTGGTATTTAGTTCTAACAGGAACTTCAGAACTTGTTGATGGTATCTGCTCTGGAGACACTAGATTAATATAATACTCTGCTAGAGCCCAGCAGATGCTGATCTCTACTTAGACACCTGGATCTCAGGGAGCTCCCAAGAACTTCACTCATAAATCAGAGTAACTCTTCACAAGACTTATATACTCCACCACCCACAAATGCTGTCTGCCTAGGATCAGACCCTGAGTGCAGTAGTACCTGGCCAACCAATTTCTGAACCCTCCCCAACTGGTCCCGAGAGCGCCCCTCCTCTACTGGCACCCCATGCTCCCCTCTGTATCCCTAAGCTGAATTCCCCTGGGAACAATCTTCTTCACTATTACCGTGGTGCCCCACCAGGGACACTCTAGGCCCCAGGGCAAGTGTTTTCAGGGGCAGTCTGGCACCACTTTCAAGATACCACAGTCTCCTGCATCCGAAAGCTGCAATGTGGCCATTTCAAAATACTTCCTGCCTCAGCTCTCTATTCACCAGCCAGGAAACATGCAGGATTCAAACACCAGCTCACAGCAGCCTCTGGCTCAGTTATGATCAGACCACCTTTCTGTTCCACAGGTTCTCCTGTGCCTTATGTGTTTACTGTGTTCCTTTTTCTGTCTGTGTCACCCACCTCTCTCAGGTAAAATGAAGCTGCCAGTGCCACCAGCTAGGCTCCAAAGTCCCCTTTCTTGTCCAGTGTTCAAATGCCTCAATTTCTTTGCTCTATGATTATTTTATTGCCCAATAATGAACTTCAGTGAATTCCCTCTGTTACTCCCCATGACTGGAAAGCTATACTCTTATCTCAACAGGGTGGCTGCAAAAGGCACCCTTCCTCTTTTCTGCCATCTTTCCTCCTAATTCCCATTTTACATAATTTGTTTTCTTTTCAAATTTCAGGTTTAGATCATATATAACTTTAGGTCAAGAGAAAAAAGACTGGTGAGCTGTTTCTATTCAAATTGCTATTTGTGTCTGCTATTACTATTACAAGAGAAACTCTGTTCTGCTACAATAGCGTTTTGTCTCCTATTCAGATGAGCTAGGAGTGAATGAGGGAGCAGGAAGATAAGTATCTGAGCTATAATAAGAAACTAAGAATTAGCTGATTTTTTTTCTGCCTGTATTCCTGCTTATAAGTCCCTAACTAAAAGTCTCGATTTTACTTTTAGTTTCCTGTTAAGAACAAGTTGATTTAGAAACTTCTCTATCTATACCCATGCTGTGATTTTAATGTCATACTTGGTTTTTCTCTCTCTAGCATTTAACAGTGCTTAGGATATAGGAAGCTCATAAATTCTTAATAAATCCGAAGAATTCATTTGGGATGAATAAACAAAAATGTTATGCACAGAAACCTTTAAGTTTTTATTTTTCACTAAGGAGAAATTTTTATTTGAAATACAAATTAATACAGCCTTGTAGTGTTGAATATCAGATGGGATAAACTAAAGATAGTTAAGGAATAAATGGATGGTAACTCATGTGCAGGAAATGAAATCACCCTAGATACGTGTAGCTTTCTAAATGTTCTTTGTCTTTTGCTTTCAATGTCTGTTTCAACAAGTTTCCCTGAGCAGTCCTTGATAAAACAGCCTTGAGCTGTGCTAAATAGAAGAATAATTATAAATTTCATGGTGAAGGTCTCTCTGACATACCTCTTGTGGGGAGGTATGTGGAGAGGAAGGTGGGAGAACTATCATGATTACTTTTTCTCATTGCCTCCTTTTTCCTTGTGTCCATTGTGTCTTTTGCTACCATCCATCAGAGTTAGGTCAAGAACAGGTTTTACCCAAAATAGCTGAAAAGCGATATGGTCTATCACTTACCCCCGCCGGGCAGTCAATTTGAAACTCACTGTCTTCTACTAGGTCAAAAGGAATTGTTAACATTTTTAGAGGACAGGACGGATTGCAGTTTGGATTCTAACAAAAGGTGACCAAAATAAAACATCATCATTTCAATGTCTGAAATGAATGGAAGAAGAGTGGGAAAAACATAGAAGACACTTCTCACTCAACCTTATTTGCCACTTATTTTGAAAGGGAGGGAAAAGGGCACGAGGGATAAACTCCAAGCCATCACTTAAAAACGTGGCCACAGGCACTTGTTATTGATGTGACATTGCATCACGCGACTTGATATGATTTAAAATGCAGTTTTGTTTCCCTGAGTCTGATTTAAGGTGTGTCCTCCGGGGATGCTCTGCCTGGAGTCCTCATTTTTTAAGGAGTGTGAAGTTGCCATAAATGTTTTACACAATTTGTTCCTGAAATCATAGAGAAGATCAGATTGGTGTTTTGTGGATTTGGTCCTCTCCTCTCTTCTCTTGGGTACTTCTCTGAAACTGATGTTCTTCTGAGCCAACTCCTACCTAACCAGACTCACTGGCACCCCAGTCTCAGGCTGCATTCAAGTTTTGCCATTTACTGCATCACTTCAAACGCACCTATTTAGTTTCTCATATTTCAGTGCCCACTTCCCTAGAATAATGGTTTTTAACATGATGTCCAAGGAAGATTCACAGGGCCAGAAATGTTCAGGAGAGTACTGAGGAATTATAAAATCCACCCGCCACCCAAATTTCATCAACAGAATTTCTGACTTTATATGCTTTATATGTTAGGGTTAGTCCATATGTTAGAAATTAGGAATACTACAGCCTTAAGAAGTTGGAAACCCATTGCTCTACCCTATTTAGAGCAACAGAATAAAAGTGGAAACACTAAAATTTAGAGCTAAAATAGATTAAAGGGACAATATAATCCAATTCTCTGGTTATATGGATGAGAAAGTTGAGCTGGGGAGAAATGAAGAGACACATCTGAGGGCACATGGTGAATTGCAAATAAAGACCTAGTGATTTATGTTCTAATATTCTTCCTTTTTGTTCTACAATGTCAGCAATACTCAAAGAATGAAGACTGAGAATATATCTTTCCAAGGGCTAAGTCCAGGTTATTAGGTAATTTATGGATGTTATAGAGTATTAGAACATATAAGTGTCCATTCATTCTTCCATATGTTCATCCATCTTTAACCAAAGAAACATAGGTTAATAGTAGATACCTATTTGTGATTATATAGTTTATTTATTTAATTAATTAAATTTTATTTTTTACACAAATGGAGCACAACTTTTCATTTCTCTGGTTGTACATGATGTAGAATCACACCATTCATGCAATCATACCCATTCATAGGGTAATAATGTTCATCTCATTCTACCATCTTCCTCCCCACACATACACCCTCCCTTCCCCCACCTGCTCAATCCAAATCTCCTCCATTCTTCCCTCCCCCACCCCCAATTATGGATCAGCATCCATTTATCAGAGGAAACATTTGGCCTTTGATTTTTTGGGGGATTGGCTTACTTTGCTTTAGCATGATATTCTCCAACTCTGTCCATTTACCTATAAATGCCATAATTTTTATTCTTCTTTAAGGCTAAGTGATATCCCATTGTGTATATATACCACAGTTTCTTTATCCATTCATCTATTGAAGGGCATCTAGGCTGTTTCCACAGTTTAGCTATTGTGAATTGAGCTGCTATAAACATTGATGTGGCTGTGTCACTATAGTATGATGATTTTAAGTCCTTTTGGTATAGACTGAGGAGTGGAATAGCTGGGTCAAATCGTGGTTCCATTCCAAGTTTTCCGGGGAATTTCCATACTGCTTTCCAGAGTGGTTGCACCAATTTGCAATGCCAACAGCAATGTATGAGTGTGCCTTTTCCCCCCCACATCCTTACCAACACTTATTGTTGCTTGTATTCTTGATAATTGTCATTCTGACTAGAGTGAGATGGAATCTTAGAGTAGTTTTGATTTGCGTTTCTCCAATTACTAGTGAAGTTGAACATTTTTTCATAGATTTATTGATCGATTGAATATCTTCTTCTGAGAAGTGTCTGTTCATTTCCTTAGCTCATTTATTGACTGGGTTACACACAGTGACTTTTAATAAAATGTTTTACATGGGCTCTTCCTGTGATTCACTTTAGAGTATCACCAGCTCCCACGCTGATCACCTAGCTCTTAAGGGTATCTCAATCTCATATACTTCAAGTCACTCTTTTATTGACCACAGAGAGCAAGCCATTTTCTTGTACTTCTGTTCCACATCCATTCATGCATGTCTAGTTCCCAGCCCTCCAGCGCATGTGGACCTTATGAAGGAGTCCTGCTTCAGCAGGCAGAGCCCAGGAGATTCTGTCTGTCTCATTGTCATGAATATCACCATGACCTTCCCAAGGCACTGACGCTGCCACTCAGCATGACCTCTGCCTCTCCTTGGCACTGCTTCTTTCTGAGACCACTGTCAGGTGCCTCTGCTACAATATGCCACTCTCATCTCAATGTTCTCCTGCCACTTACTTTGGCTATCATCCCTTGCATATGGGGCTGTTTTAGTACAGGAACCCTTTCCAAAGTTGTATGAAGCTCTGTGAAAACTGTAAAGATCCCTTCTCTCTGTCTTGTGTTCTTCTCTTTACTGAGATATCTAAAATGGATATTTGGGTCCCATGCTCTACAGAGTTCTTATTGAAACAGCTGTGATAAGATAAAATTATTAACATGCAGTGTTCATAGTTTTGTTCCTTTGTCCCCCCCTTCCCCATTTAGCTTCTTTGTCACCCTCTCATCCAAAGAGATAATGGACAAAGTTTAAGTGGATGGATTCATTTGAGTAAAGCAATTAAGGAAAAAGAACCACTTTTCTGAATAAAGGAGAAGGAGGAGCTGGGCGTGGTGGCGCATGCCTGTAATCCCAGCACTTGGGAGGCTGAGGCAGGAGGATCACGAGTTCAAAGCCAGCCTCAGCAATGGTGAGGCACTTAGCAACTCAGTGAGACCCTGTCTCTAATAAAATAAAAAAAGGGCTGGGGATGTGGCCCAGTGGTTGAGTGCCCCTGAGTTCAATCCCCGGTACCAAAAAAAAAAAAAAAAAAAAAAAAGGAGAAGGAGGTATGAGGTCTTCCAGGGTAACACAGACTATGCATACATAATGTATATTATGATGTATATTCTGAGTGGAGTATAGGGGACCTGAAAGACCAGAATGGTGAAGACAAAACTACATAGATGGTGTTATGGTTTGGATGTGAGATATTCCCCCACCTTGTGAGACAATACAAGAAGGTTCAGAGAAGAAATGATTGGGTTGTGAAAGCCTTAACCCAATCAGTGAATTAATCACCTGATAGGGATTAACTGAGATTAACTGAGTGGTAACTGAAGGCTGGGGTGTGGCTGGAGGAAGTGGTTCACTGGGGCCGTGGATTTGGGGTATACATTTGCATCTGGCAAGTGGAGTCTCTCTCTCTCTCTGTTGACTAATCATCATGTGAGCTGCTTCCCTCTGCCACACTCTTCTGCCATGATGGCCTGCCTCACCTTGAGCCTGGAGGAATGGAGCTATCCTCTATGGATAGCTCTGAAACCTGAGCCCCTAAATAAACCTTTCCTCCTCTACATTTGTTCTGGTCCTGTCTTTCTGTCAAAGCAGTGAGAAAGCTGACTGAAGCAGATGGGATAATTCTGTTATTATGAAGGAATGAAGGATTTATGAGAATATGAGAATGTTAAAAATTTGGAGAGAACAGAAGGTTTTCATTAGAGTAGCTATGAACTAAGTCTCTCTACTTGCATAATGCCTGAGAGATAAAAGAAGCCAAGTCTTACATTTTGGTCTGGACTAACTACAACTTCATATACACTACTTACATATTTCAGGAGTTATATTCTGAACAGCACCCTGTCCCTACCTTATTCATCTCCCCCCTCCCATAGACCAAGGTGGGAGTTTGTAAGGACTAGGTCAGGTGACAAATATGAAGGAGAGACAACAAGATGTACACAGAGAATCTCCACAGCCTCCTAAAGCTGAGGCTTCACTACAAATTCAAGCCTGATTTATCTCTTCTCCCCCAGAATGAATTTCCCCCAAGACTACCTCTTAGCCCCATAATCTCCCAGTAGACCCACTCCTACAGTTGTGCAGTCTTGTTGAGCCACAACTAAGAGAGAACAGAGTTTATCCTTGATTGGGACCCTCTCTTTCCTCATTTTCAATCAAAATTGGAACTTTCTCCTGTATCATGGTCTGTAACTTCTACTCATTCTCTTGAGTTCTTTGGGTGCCAGACTAAGGTGACACATTCGTTGCTCCCACATTCTGTCACCCCAGTGTTATAAGTCCCCAAATTAATTCAGAGAAGTTGAAGATGAATCTGCTTCAAAAGATTACATGCTTCCCAAAGTATCCCAGTTGATTTAGGGGCTGATTTATTGAAGACTTATGGGCTCACAGCCTTTACCCTCATTTTGCTTCCCAGATTAGCATCTGTGTTTGTTTAATAGCCACTGGCTGAATCACTCTGAGAATCACTGAAGCCATGTGGAAGGCCCAGGGGCCACATGGCTCATCTCCTGAAGTGACACTGTGGGTGTTTATATTGCTCCTCAGGTTAGGATTTTTATCTCATGGAAATTGAGTTCAAGGATTGAATTTAGCAGTTCTCTCAAAAAACAAAACAAAACAAAACAAATCTGAGTTCTCTGTGACATGAGCTTCTTTCTCTCCAGGCACATCAACACCCTCTTCTCTTAAAGCCAAAGCAGAGATGGTGCCATTTTGACAACAAGGAAACTATGTTTGTTTTTTCAGTGTTCATTGTATTCCTACTATGGCAGGCACGGTAGTAGGTAAGGGGTCACTGAACAATATGCACAGTCTCTTGTTCTTGACTCAAGACGCCCAATCCTGGTAAAGGGGACAGACAGGTGCCCACACCAGGCAGAGTGAAGTGCTATGGAGAGGTGTATTCAAGGTGCATGCTTGGATTCTGATGGAAGGGCAATTCAGTTTGACTGTGGAGGGAGGATTAGTTTGTGGAAGAGTAAAAAGAGGTGAGGACAGTTAACAACCCTCTTCCACACCCCAACGTCCATGCCATATGGAGAGCTGGCACCTGCCACGTGTACCAGTCCTTTCCTATCCTTTCCTGACCCTTCCTCCTTGAGTTAGTGTGTTGGTTGGGAATCACAGTATTTGAGACATTTCAAAAACATAGAGATGCTTAAACCTCACCACAGGCTGACTGAAAGAGGATCTCCAGAGCCCATCAGGGAGTCTCTAAAGCACTCTCTTAAAACACAGAGAACTTCCTAGATGTACAATGAGCCAACACAGGAAGACCTTTCAGACTGGCCTCTGGGAATCATTGGTCCACATGACCTCAAACAAAATCCCATAGAGTCCATCAATGGGTCTAGGCAAGTATCCCCTGAGTGCACTACATGACATTATCTATTTTAAAGATTTGGGCTGTGAGCCCACTCTGAAGAAGAAATGCCTGCAACAAAGGTGGGGTATGTGATACTTGGAAGTCTCCCAAGTCTATTTTGATCCCATCCGTTATGTCTAGACTCTCATTTGCCACCATCCAGGAGAGCTATTTAGGATACAGTCAGTCCGACCACTGTGGGCCATGTGGGTAAGCTAAGCTTTCTATTCCTCCATACATTCCTGGAAGCATTTATCTGTCACTCACATTGAGTATTCTTTTCTTTGTTGTGATTTCGAGTACATGCCAGGTTCAGCCACTTGCCCGAACCAATGGGCTCACTGTAAATTCATAAACATCCCCAGACTTTCAGACTTTCCAGGTGCCCTTAATAGACACAGCAGCAATGGTACCAGCATGGTAAGGGAGGGGATCTCTGGACTTAAGGCAAGAGCCCTAGTTTCAAGTCCTGACAGGGCCACAATGTATCCATGTGACCTTGGGTATTTCATTTAACCTCTGTAATTCAATTTCCTTGTCTACAAAATGAAGGAAATGAATAAGGAAATTCTCAGAGTCAGATCCCTTTTCATTGGGATACTGTATGGCAATGATGCTTTGGAAATTGTTATAAAATGATTTATACAGGTGTCTCTGCCTATGTCTTGAGTGGTTAGAAATGTGACTTCCAGAACGCTTTTACAAGTCATCTTTCATAAATTAAAATGGGAAAAAAGAAAATAGTCAAATATTTATTTGATGCCCACCGCACCAAGCATTATGTTGAGTGTGTCTCCTTTTTTGAATCAATCTAATTCCTCTAAAACCCAGGCAAGCTGGGCAAGGTGGCACATGCCTGTAATCCCAGCAGTCTAGGAGGCTGAGGCAGGAGGGTTGCAAGTTCAAAGCCAGCCTCAACACCTTAATGAGGCCCCGAATAACTTAACAAAACCCTGTCTCAAAATGAAAAAATAAAAAGACTGGGAATGTGGCTTAGTAGTTAAGTGCCCCTGGGTACCAAAAATAAAATAAATAAAACCCAGGAAAGTTCTTGTTACAGTTAAAAAAGACCCTGGAAATTTGATAAGACAGTAGACTTGAAGAGAAAAACAACTTGCCAGAAGATTACAGAACTAGTAACTGGTAGAGTTAGGGCTCAAGTTAGGTTTTGTGACTCTCAAACTAGAACTCTTGACAGCTCAAATTCAGTTATATCTTGTGGGGTGGGGGCTTCTCTGAAAATTACTGGGTCGGTTGGTCCACCTCAGTGGAGAATGACTGTGGTAAACACAGAAGAACTTGTTTTGTTCTTTGTTCTTCATTTCATACTTTCCTTCAGGAACTGTAAGGCTTACATCAACAACTCAGTCTCTTGTGAGTTACCAAATGAATGTCCCTGTCCCCTTTCTTCTCTCACTAACTCCTGTTTCTTAAATAGGAGAAACAAAAATAAAGCACAGCTAACTAGTAAGGCAAAATTTATGCCATGTTTTTAATCACATAAATGCCAGGAAAAATCCCAAGTTTAAAATCCCAAGGCAAACATAGCAAAACCCACTGTACCAGCAGAGAAGGAATTAATACTACACATGCTAATGAAGAAATTTAAATATTTTCTAGGACATTAGATTGTCATAGCACAGGGAGTCATGACTTTACATTTTCTTCTTTTCAGTGTGATTAAAATACCAATTTTGACACTACATGAATTTCAACCATTTCACTCCTATTTTAGGAAGCCTCAATATGAACACTTAAAATGTTACAAAGAATTTCATCACGTTTTTATTGGCTTAATTAACATTCATAAGAGATGTGAAAAGACCTGGAAATGACAGTGAGGTCACATAGTAGGGACTTTTATTTGTCAAGTTTTGTTTGTCTAGCTCACACTTGGCATCTGGCCAATACTTAAACAGCACATCTGTGAACCACTTAGCCATCCTTTTGGATAATAGAAATGCCTCCTGAAATAGCCCATGCAGAGAAGGCAGTCAGGTAGTGTGCAAAGATCAAGTCCAAGGCCAAGGCCAAGCCTTTTCTTGTGGTATGGAGGCACCAGCAGTGTTTTCCAGCCTTGGCCATTTCCTTAACATTGAGTTCCCTTTCACCTTTCACCATCATCATTGTTTCATTTCTTCTCATTCAGAATGTGTGGATCTAATATTAATATCTAGATCCATTCTCTTAATTTCTCTGGTTTGGTTTTTGGTGCAGGTCAATAAAGTATGTATCATATCACTGGCTCGTGAGAGTAATTGTTTTAATGAAGGGTCTGACAGGCTCTGTTGGTCCCCAGGAAGCATGACAGGAAAGATTGTGTTTATAATCAACTCTAATCCATTCTAATCTTCTACCTTAACCTCACCAAGAATTAAGTGATTGATTTTTGGTCTCTTGAAAGAAAATAAAGACCTCCTGAGGTGAAGCTTGACAGCTGTCTTGAGGGCTGGCACCATTTTTACTTGGGTGAGGAGGATTGTCTTAGTCTAAGTAGTTGATTTCCCTCCCACAGGTTCTTAGTTCCTAACTGAACTCTGGCATGATCCTGGGTCAGGGGTTAGACAGAATTTTCTGATCATTTCTTTACCTGAAATGTCAGATAACTTTGTAAAACACAACATGGCAAAAATGGCTCAGCTTAAGTTATTCTTTGGTGTTCTGCTTCCTCTAAGGAGCATCCCTCACTCTCTGGATGCTGAGTATAAGAACTGGGGTTCCTAGTTTACTGTTTTAGGCTTTCAATACTGCTCTTTTCCCTGTTCGCTCCACTCAGGAAGACTATGGCATATACAGTTCCCCTTTAATAAGTCCATTTCTCATATATGTTGGTGTTAGTTGGGACAGTGATATCCGGTTGGGATGAGGAGTAGCTGAATTTTAAATTGAATGCTACTCACATATATTTAACCTACAAGTGAAGTTGAAGCTGAAATTATTAATTAAGGGTATGGAGAACAACCCACAAGCATCAGTGGAGAACTACTACCCACCTCCTTGCTTATCTCTTTCGCCTGCTCTCATCTTCCTATTCTTCCCAGTCTTTAGCCACCTTTTCAGTTTTCATTCTGCCTGTATACCCCACAGTCAGTAAATCTGTTTCCCTCCATCCCTTTGAACATGGGTCCCTCCACCTACAGATTCACTCGCCCCCTCCAGGAAGCATTGTCTTCTCCTGCATCCTGACACCAAGAACTGTTGATCCCTCTCTGGAGCCAGCCTGCCACTGTACCCACATTCTCACTGCTGCTCAGGAACCTTCTTGTTTATTTATTTGGACCTGTCAGTTACTTATCCAAAGCTCCCTCTTACACTTTCCTCTGGGCTCCTCCCTCACCGATGTTCATAAATAATCCATCTTCGTTTCTATTCACAGAGCAGATTGGGGGCTCCTGTCAGACTTTTCTTTTCTAAAATTTCTTACTCTCCACATTCCAATTTTACCATAATTTGTCTTATAACCTCCCTGTCATTGAGGAAACACTTGTTTTGTCTCTAGTCGGATCATTCCATCTGTGCTCTGGCTCTCAGCACTCTGAATCTTCCAGATAATTTCCTGTGAACTTTTCTTTCTTTCTGGAACAATGTGCCTCTTCCTCTTCATGAAATGGTTAAGTGGTGTGTTGTCCCGTTACCTTTCCCCACCCAACCTTCTAGTCCCAGGAACTTCAGTTTTAACAAATCTTGCCTGATTTCAAGCTTTTGTTGTTTTTTGAGATTCTCTACACTTCTCTCAGCACCTGTGTCAGATATTGCATTTTTATTTTAACTAACAGAAAATATTCTTAGTCTTCACTGCATCAGCAAACTTCAAGACCTCTCACTAAACTTACAGTTATAAGAAGAAAAGCTAGACTAAGTCTCAAGGATAATTCAAATGAGAGAAAGTTGCTTTATTGTTTTACACTGAAGACTTGAGACAGAGCAAGTTTATGACAGAAAATATTAAAAGACCACTCTACAACATTAAAAGACCATTCTGCAACATTTTGACTTCTTGGGATGGGGGTGTATATGCCAAATTGGCTGTGGGAAAGAGGAATATCCCACAATTGAGAGTAAGGGAAAAGTAAGAGACAAATATACTCAGTAACAATCTAAGAGGAAATGAGAGATGAAATCACTGCAGAATGCATCCTTGAGCCTTTGTCTCAGCCAAAAGGAAACCGTTCTTCACTCAGAAAGACAATACTGTCCCCGAGTAAATATCATCCATAAGAATATTCATCTTTGTGTTCCCACTTTCTTTTATGATATCATCATTCTAGGTAAGGACCATTCCTGTCTGGTCTCCCTCAAGCCCTCAAGCATCACTGACACATAAACACTAACTTGCTTAGGGAACTCCATGGGCAGCTAAGCCCAGGGAAATTGTGTCATCCATTTACGATGTCTCATGCCACAGACACAGTTATCCCAGGCCACTGCTGGCTCCCCTGGAAAGCAATAAGCAGACAATACAGGAAGCTGGCAGGAAATCCAATATCTAAACCTAATATGAGATTGTGGGCCCAATCTAATAAGAATAGATTCATTTTGCTTTATTCCCCTTTTGTCACCTGCTTTGTGAGGAAAGTGAAACATGATCAATCAGAACATTATGGCAACCTCTGGGTACATACTGACTCATCACTTCACGAACGTTTATGCCAAACATTCTAAAGCACATAAATTAGTAGAGATTCTGTTCTTAGCTCTACCTGCCTTTCTATCACAGTGGAAGCTTGAAAGACTTTTCTTGAGTTTAGCTTAAAAGAATGGTGGTTGAATGATCTGGGGCTAATTTAAAGTCACAAGTGAAGGAAGTGAAGTTGATGGAAATGTAGACATTTTTTGATTCACATTAGAATCCAAAACCAATCCCACTCCAGGCAGCCATTGGAACGGGTATATTGGCTAACTTGCCTATAACTTCTAAGGAATCTACAGTTTTGATAAGACAAATCTGATTGAGTAAAACTGCTAAGAAAACAAAACAAAAAATTAGAGAACCTGGTATCTCAGTTTCTTTCATTTAAAACAGTTCTTTCAAAGCAGATGGATTTATTAATTCAATTTTAAATGTCTTTATAGTGTCCCTGTGATCAAACCAGTAGCTCTGTATATTGGGTGACTGTTTACTTTAGGTTTTTATGTAAGCCTTAGCAAAATCTTTCCTAATCCAATCACTACAGCAGGCTATGATTAATGTACTGTAGCATTGATTTTTAAGGATCAGAGAAAAGGTCTTCATTCAGGGAAAAAAAAAAAAAAAAAAAAAAGAAAAGAAAAAGAAAAAAAAATACTAAGGGATTGCAGGCTGCATCTGCCAGAACTAAGATACTCACCCATATAATTTATTGTAATTTCCTATGATTTACATAGCCTATCATCTTCTATACATTTCATGGAAATCTTGTATTTTATATCTTCATGGCAGGCCAAGTTATTTAGTGATGACCATTAAACCTGTCTTGAGTCAATGAACTAGAAAGCTATTTTCATTTGTGTAGTCTTTAGCAGTTTACTATTTTATTAATGAGGAAATTGCAAGCCCAGAAAAGTTAAATGACCTCTCTGTCTGACAGCACTGATCTGGGGAAGAGGCATGTCTAGAAGCCATCTTCCTTCTCTTTGCTCCTGCTCTTTGCTTCTTACTTTTATGAGCATCATTGTGGTGTCATTATCTATACTACAGGACAGGCTCTGTACTAACTTCTTTCCACATGTGATCTCATTGAATATTCCCAGCAACCTTGAAGGATAAATATTGTCCTAATCCTCATTTTATATGTAATAAAACTAAAGTTCAAACAAGTTACTGGACCAAGGTCATTCAACTAATAGCTGGGTGAGTCCCAGATTTTAAACTAGCATGTTCACTTCAAACTCTGAGCTCCACACCATGCCTTAGGCAAAACATTGCTTAGAAAGATGAGTTTGGAAAGTTCTCCCCCACTTTACCCATTTCCTCAATGTCTTTCTTAGGGAAAATGGTGATTTCCTAATTGTTCATGCCCCAAACTCAAACCCTTTTCTGAAAATCAGTCTCTTTGACCCCTTTTTGCTCTATATGTTACTGTCTGTGTTAGGGATCCAAAACAGAGCTAAGAACTTTAGTTAATAATGGATGGCACCAACCATCTCTTCTTTTTTTTTTATCTATACAGTTGACACAGGAGACAATAAAGATACTAATTTGTTTTCATTGAAGAAAGAATCAAGCATTAAGTATGAACTAACATTTTAAGCAAAAAAAAAAATTACATGTATATACATTTATATGTGTAAGCTACCTGGTACCGAAAACCGGGATGAAAACTCTCGGAGGCAGAGTAAAGCTTTTACTACTTTTACTTCTACTTTCTTAGAGAGAGCTTAGAGAGGGAAAGAAAGATTTTTAGAGAGAAAGATTAAAGCGAGCTTTTCTTCTTGTCTTCTTAGCTTAGAGTCTTAGAGAGAAAGAAAGATAGAGCTTCTTCTTAGCTTAGAGTCTTCTTAGCTTAGAGTCTTAGAGAGAAAGAAAGATAGAGCTTAGCTTAGAGAACGATTAGAGCTTCTTTCTTCTCTCTTCTTTCTTCCTTCTTCTTTCTTCTGTCTTCTGTCTTCCTTGGGAGCCTCGGCCTAACTCTGACCAGTCATTACTTCTTCTATCTGGTTTCTCTTCTGTCTTCTATCTGGTTTCTCTTCTGTAACCGCTCTGCCTACGTTCTGGCCGCTCTGATTCTTCTGACCGACCGAGTGACTGCCCGACTGACTGAATTCTCCGTTCTCCTAACTCGGACCGCTTTCACCCGGTTATATACCTTTAGCTTTTCGGGTGCCTACAGGTGCGTCACATACATATCAGGTGGAACTTATGGCTTCCAGCTAGCTGCAACAGCCCTTCCTAATTAGGGCTCCTTCATATATGTATATAGTCATTAGGAAAGCAACAAAAAGAGTCTCATGTTGGGGCAGCTGGGGTTGTGGCTCAGCGGTAGAGTGCTCACCTAGCACGTGCGCAGCCCGGGTTTGATCCCCAGCACCACGTATTGTGTACAACTAAAACAAATAAAAATAAATATTTTTTAAAAAGAGTCTCATGTATTTCATGTTGGTAGTAGTGGGTTTTGAACTGACTTAGGTTAGCACCTGGTACTTTCTGTGTTTTCAATCTTCTCATGTGCCTCAATGTACAGATGGAAGAGCACAGTGGCTCAGAGGTTAAGCATCTTGTTTAAGGTTAAATCTATACAACAGCAGAGCCAAGAATGGACTGAAGCAGCTCTGATTCAGCTCAGAGCCTGTGTTCTACACCACATTGTTTCACTCTATATTAACAGCCAAATGAATACAGTACAGATCTTTTTCTTGATATCTGGGCACAGGAGTAGATGTACTTTCATAAATAGCTTTAAGAGTCTAACATGGTAAATAAAATGATCTCCGGTTGAAAATTTTCTGATGAAATTTTGACAAATACTTCTCCTGGAAGTATAGACAGGAGGTATCTGGAGACTAGGTGGGATGTAGCTAAGCCTTCCCTCCTCAGTGGTCAACACTGGGAAACCAGCCATTGTGAAGGGCTGGCTGTGGAGGGTGTAGACAGAGAGGAGCAGGACCCCACCTGGAGGTCTCCACTGTCACAACACAGGACTGGGAAATGCAGTCCATCTCAAGGTTGTTATGACCTCATTATGTCTTTGCTTTTAGCCCTTTTTCCTTTTTCTTTATCCGCATTTACTTTTGTTGCTCTTGCTTACTTGTTTTTGTTATGTTCTGCCTTCAATATCCAGGCCTTTTACTTTCATTTTCTGTTTAAAAATATATTCTTGAAGTGGGTAGAGAGAGGATGGTTAATAGGAACAGGGGTGAATTTGGATTAAGGAAAATAACTGCTTGTGTTCTATAGCACATTAGGACAAGTATGGATGAGAGTAATTAATTGAATATTTCAAAAGAGCTCACAGAGGAGATTTTGAATGTTCCCAACACATAGAAATGATACATGCCTAAGGTGATAGCTATGCCAATTACCCTAACCTGATCACTATACATTCTATACATATATGTAAATGTCACACTGAACATCATAAATATGTATGGATACTATATGTAAATTACAACTATATTTAAAAACATATTTGTAAATATTTTATAAGATTTGGGTTTAAAACTCTGGCTAAAAGCATCTTCTTATCATCTATTTAACTTCTGTCCAACTTTTGAAAAATATTAACTCTATTTTTGAAAGTTTTTTATCCTTCTCATTTTTCTGTTTAACTTTTCATCTCATGTTCCTAATAACAAGGGCAATAATAGGACAGAGGACCCCTACAATAAAGAATAAAGACTTCTTTCACTTTTCTCCCAGTCTATTGGGAGAGTAGTTTTCCTAAAAGCCTCCCTTTGAGTTACTCAGAATGTCTCCATTTGTCTCAGGCCAAGGCATGTCTTGGGGTCCCTGGTGAGACTAGAGTACAGGAGGCATATTAGAGGCTGTTCTTGGGAATCATTCTTTCAAGGGAATGTGGGAAAAAGGATGGCACAGAAGGAAAAATTTAGTTGTCATGAGATTGTAAAAAAGACCTAGTCCCATCCCACAAGGTAACTCAGGAGCTAAGAAGACCCTTCAAAATTATCCAAAATTGAGGCAAAGAGTCAGGCCCTGTTCTTCTGTCCTCATCCACCTACTACGTGCAGGCTGCTTGCAGGGAGGAATCACAAATTTTGGAAGGCAGCTCTCTTCAGATGAAGGAAATTCTTGGAGAATGACTCAGCTATGGGACATCAATGGGCAACTTGCCCACTGCAGCTGCAGAAGAGCCGCAGCAATGAACGCTTCCGGCCTGACGCGGGGAGCTGGGCAGCACCCCCACAGAATCCACTACAAGGTGTCAGTTTTCTCAGGCTGACGGCATGCTTGGTTTATTAAAATGATTTTTCTTCATATTTTTAGTGGGTTGAATGGTGGTCCTTCAAAGGTATTTGCAAGTCCCAATACCTGGAAATCTAATCTAATTTGGAAAAAGGATATTTGAAGGTATAATAAGTGAAGAATCTCCAGATGGGATCATCCTAGGAAAACAAGGAGGGCCTTGAATCCAATAACTAATGTCCTTATTAGAGACAGAAGAGAGGACACAGGGAGAGGAGGAGGCCATTGAAGGCTGAAGCAGAGGCTGGAGTCATACTGACTGTACCCAGAAACTCAAAGAGCCTAGGAACAGATTGTCTTCTGGAGTTAGAGAGAGAGAGAGAGAGAGAGAGTGCGAGCGCACATGGTCCTGCCAACAAATTGATTTGGGACTTAACGTCCATAATTGTGACAAAGTAAATTTCCATTGTGTAAAATCACCGAGTTTGGTGGTAAGTTATGACAGAAACCTAGAAAGCTCATACAACCATTTAATCTGTACATAAGAAATTTTAAAACCTTAGTAAAAAGGAGAGTGACATTAAGATATTTATGACCCCAGCTGCCTCTCTGAGGGTTTTCAGGGCTTGGCAGTTATTTCCACACCTCCTGTCAGGGGCTCTTTCCTTACAGCTATTGTCCCTAAGTCCTAGGAGAGGAGACAGCTTCACAGGGTGGATAACGACTAAGAACTATGCCATCCCTGGTTGTTTCTCCTAAACCCAACATCTTTATCAATAAACCCCACATTAAACTCAACACAATTATCACTTTTGAGTATGCCTTCTGTTTCCTTCTCAGACAGATTGGTATGTCAATCCTGGAATAATTTGGGTTCTGGGAAGCGATAACTTTAGTAAATTCTAAGCCACTAATGATTGTGAAAGTCGGGTTGTGTTTATTCTTATGTTAATATCATGTGCCTAGATGTAAGAGACCTAGATTTTATAATGTGCATTTTCCTATAGTATATCATTAGGCCCACAAACTCTGTTTTCAGAGAAAAGTATCTTGTTATTGGTAGAGATAGGTTTCTTGTCCTTATTTCTATTTTAAGTGGTATTGAATTCCATGGCTCAAGCAACAAGGATTCTTATTTTATGCAGTTGACTTGAGTATTTGGAAAACCAGCTATAAAATACCTTAAAATTTATATTCACTGTGTCAAGGTACATTATCTGCTCTTCCCATAAGCTGCTAATTTTCTTGGTCTTATATATCTACAGGAGAACTGAAGGTCATAATTAGTAGCAAATCCAAGGAGGGTCCTTAAACTGCTCATACTTACCATGGGCAGCTCTCTTCTTGATAATGCTAGAATAATATCAGGAGAAGAGAGATTCTTTATCTTTTTCTCTCCTCTAGGCAATCCTAGAGACTGACATGTAGGAGGCTACCTGTATTCGTTCATAAGATCAGTGGAATTAAGGATTTATCTTATTTTTAGGACTCTTTCTGACTATTTTATTTCAATTTTGCAAACCTTGTACAATCAGTATGATTCAATTAATGGGAAACAATGTTAGAGTTTTACCACAGATTATTCACATAGTACCTATCATATGCCTAATACCATTCTGGGAATTGGAGAAAAGCATCAAGAAAACAGCTTTAGCATGCATTCCCTACAACAGCACAGCCAAGATCAGGGATTTCCTACAGTTCCTTTGAGATACAGTCCCTAGAAACAGGTGTAAGGGACTGAAAAGAGCAAAAAAGGGAAGGAGGGGAAGCAAAACAGCTTATACTAGGGCACATCAAGCAGCTTATGCTAGGGCCAACTGTGTCTTGGTCCCTCTGAGCTCTTCCTTAAGGAGCCATGTAAAATGCACCCTAGAATCTCCATCTGGGCCACAGAAATGGAAAATCCTGCTCCCCATTGGTCAAAGATGGTGCAACAGGATATTAGCTCGAGTGCATGTGTAGACCTGGAGGAGTGAAATAAAACCAATGATTCAACCAATTGTACATATTTAATAAAGTCTCCATTAAAACGCCAAAGGGCCAAGTTCATGGAGATTCTGAATTGCTAATCTCCAGGTTCCTAGAGGGTGACATTTCTGGAGAAGGTATGAAATCTTTGGGCTCCTTCCCAGATATGTTGCCCTATGCATCTCTTCCATCTGGCTGTTCATCTGTATCCACGTTATTATCCTTTATAATAAATGAGTAAACACAAGTAAACTATTTACCTGAATTCTATGAGCCACTCTTGTATGAAGAGGGGTTTCATGGGAACTCCAATTTAAAGCCAGTTGTTCAGAAGCACAGGTTACAACCTGGGGCTTGTGAATGGCTTCTGAATGGGAGGTGCAGTCTCGTGGGATCTGATGCTGCATTAAATTACAAGACACAGTAGTTCACTGGGGAACTCAAGAATTGCTTGGTATGTGGGGAAATGTGTGAAATGTTGAGTGACTATGTAAGAAGAGTAAAATGTCAGGTTTTTTCCCTGTCTTTGTGGGTTGAGAGTAAGAATGAAAAGGCAAAAGAGGTGATTTTTACACAAAGCCTCCGTTCTTTACATGCTTACATCCTAAAGGAGAGTGATACTGTATCAATGAGAACATAAGCAAGTTACCTTCTTTTAGTGATAAGCAGCTCTGGGAAGAAAATGGAGTTGTTGGTATGACCAAGACTCATGACAGGTTTCCTTTAGACAGTCAGGAATCAGGAGGTAAGGGTATTTGAAAGACCCTGGAACACATAAGAAGTCAGTATATGAGCATTCCAAGTAGAGCAAAAGCAAAGGTGCTGGGGTTGGATGAACAGGGACAACTGACAGAGAGCAAAGAGGGTGCAGGTCCATGAGGAGGAAGGAGAGGTAGCCAGGGTCCATAAGGCAACCAGGGCGTCCTCAACTGGATATGCTGTAAAGATGTGGCAAAGGGAGCACATCTTGAAAATTTGCAGAGTTGACATTGGAGGTTTCCACATCCAACATGTGACTGTCAGGGTCCTGATACATGTTCTTTGACATTTTATTTCACCAAGTTACGCATTTAAATTGTGAATACCAGTGAATGGCTCCACTGGGGAGGGAGATTGGTTAACAGCCAGATACTTCCGGTTCTTTTTCTTTATTATTATTATTGTTATGGTATAAATAACTGACCTCAGGATCATTTACCTTCACTGAGCAACAGATTTCTCATTGATAAAATAGGGGAATTGATTCTCCTAAAGTTCCCTGGTTCCATAATTTGGTTGAAGTGTGAAACTGATACAGGTACTCCTAATGCCAAGTAGATTCCACCTGCTCAGAAGCAACAGGCATGATTTTGTTTTAGGAAAAAAAAAAAAAAAAAAAAAAAAGACTTTGAGAATCTTCAGCTTATTTAAGAGGCCTCTCTACCCAGTGTTTCCCATTGTTCATTTGTTTCCATCATTGTCTAGCACCCCCCAAATCCCAATGAGGTCTTGAGTAAGTAGAGCAACTTCCCATTAAGCCACCAGTGGCAGTAGTGGGGAGAGAGAAGAGGCAAGAAGAGAAGAGAAAAATAAATTGGATTCCTTCAGTGTCTTTTCTGAATGAAACCGAAGGAAATACTACATAACAAAGAATAAAGAAAATAAAATAAAATTGGTGCCAAGTTATATAACACGGGATAGGAATAATTCAATACTTTTAATTGAAAAATAGCATGCCTGGTTCCACTAAAATTTGGTCAGAATTCCTCCAGGCAACTAAATTTAAAAGCAAGCAAGAGATCGGACAAATAGACAAACAGAAACTTCCCAAATACATATAGCATGTTTATTGTATATATGTTTATATGTATAATAAACATATATAGTGTATATATTAATATATCTGAATGTACATATGTTACTAATGTTTCCTCAGTGACGTAGAGGTGCAGACTAGTTGAGATAAATGTCATAGAAATACAAAGCACATATGCTTTCTAGATTGTTTCTTACTTGTCAAGATACTAGAGGCAGGCTGGGGTTGTGGCTCAGAGGTGGAGAGCTCGCCTAGTACATGTGAGGCACTGGGTTCGATCCTCAGCATCACATAAAAATAAGTAAATAAAATAAAGGCATATATTAAAAAAGATACTAGAGGCAATTTGCATTTTAATTTGGAGAACAGTTGGTTTTGATTGTTGAATGTTATGTAGCTCAATAAATTGCTTCATCATGTAAGATGAGATACAGCAATAGTACAGAATTCTTCATAAGGAACCCTGCCATTGTGAGCAAGATGCTTTTACCTGTGTGGGTCTCAGTTTCTTCATCTGCAAAATGACAGGCTCTGTCTATTCTCAATGATAGACACAGTTTCCTCTCTCTTCAGCATGCTGTAGATCATGGCAGGAAATAGACATTCTCTCTGCAAACACACTCATGCCTCTGTTTTTGACTCTTTCACAAAAGAGGCAAATCTTGAAAAGGTTACATTTCTTTTCTGGAGGAGAGGAGTTTGCTTTTATACATAACTGTCTTCTATATTCTTTACTCCAGCGAGAGATTTGGAACACTTTCAGGTCTCTAAAATATCCTCAATCATAAATAAAATAATGTTTGTTATAGGGTTTGGTTGAGTCATGCATGTGAAATGATACATTTCAAAAGATATTCGATCACAAGGATTAATTTTTCTATCCTACTCATTTCTCCTTCCCACAGTAACTCCTCTCCTTTCAAGAAAACAATTTGGTTTAGCTCTGTTACCCCAAAATTGCTAGTATCCACAACTCCTATCCCTAATAATACTACTTAACTGAATTTGTATTCAGCATCTCCATTACTAAAAGCCACAAAGACTAAAGTGCATGTTTTCTCTCTCACTCACTCGCCCACTCTTGCAAATTCTGTTACTTTGAGTCTCCTTTTCAAACTCAGAACTTCATTTAAAAGGAAATTATTGGGGGACAAAAGTGTCGGGGGTAGAGATTACTGGCAGAGGGCAGGTTCAATCTTTGGTTGTCTTCACCTATTGTTTTCGCCAAGTATAGAGTCATAGTCTCTCAAGTGGATTAAAGTTGTAAATATGTAATGTAGTTGAGAATATTGTTGTAGCAGTCTACAAAAGGACCACACTGTGTGATTTTTGCTTCGTACTATATAAGTTCTAAAATAAACTGCAACATGTATCAGTTTTTCAAAGTGTTCTTTCTCCATCAAATATGAAGAGACATTCTAAATAAATATCAGTGCTTGGAAACCAGGTAGAATATACAACTTTTAATGTTTCCTTTAATTCTGGCTATGTTATCTTAATTCTGGAAATATTAATGTTTTCTTAAGTATATTTCTGAAAAATTCAACATTATTAAGTTAGTGTTAAGTAAACATTGGATTACCAGGATTTTGACTAAATCAAAATCTCTTTCTCTCCCTGCTCCTTGCTCTCTCTGGAGCTCTCTAGCTCTATCTATAGCTCTTTTACCTCAAGAAACATTCAAAGATTACTTACTATAATTGTTCAACTGAATTTTACAATTCTATTTCTCAAAGTAAAATAGGATGAAATTTTATATTTATCTTACTTAAAAATAGTTTTTTTATATATCTATACAATAAAATATTATGTAATTATTTTTAAAGGAAGAAGTAAATCTTTGTTTTATAACATGTAAAGTGTCTATAATATGCTATGAAGGAACAAAATTCAGGTTAGTGTGCATGTGGTAAAAATCAGTTTTCTACAAATATACATGTTGACATAAAAGTCTAGAAAAATATACAATATATAAGTTGTGATAGTCTTTGAGTAGTTAGAATTCTGACTGATTTTCATTTTCTTTGTTATCCCTTTAAAATGTTTTCTTGTAATGAGCAGATATTGATGTAACTGAAAACATGCATTAAACTAAAATTAGTCTTTTGTGGATGGAATTAAGCCTGGCAGAAATAGTAGTAATAAAACAGATTGCTCTGCTAAGTCTCACAAAATTATTATTTTTCATTACATGGCAATTCATAGAACTCATAAAAATTGAGTGAACATCAAAAGGAAAATCAAAAGTCTAGGTTGACTATAATAGATTATCTTTAACTTCCACCCAAAGTCAATTGACAGTTGCTACCTAAGAATGATGTCTCTTCCAGCAGGAGTCCAACTCATTGGGTTTTCCTTTCTTCTAATTCTGAGGTGTGAACTGGAAAGGAGATTTCCATTCCATGTGAAGGTGTACACCATACCTGTTATGATTTACATATGAAGTGTCCCACAAAGGCTCATGTGGGTCACAATGCAAGAAAGTTTATGAAAGGAATAATTGGGTTATGAGAATCTCAGCCTAATCGGTGCATTGATCCCCTGATAAGGATTAACTGGGTGGTAACCTCAGGCAGCTAGCGTGTGGCCAGAGGAGATGGGTTATTAGGTGGTGAAACTTTGGGGTACATATTTTGTCTGCAATCTCTCTCTCTCTCTCTCTCTCTCTCTCTCTCTCTCTCTCTCTCTCTCTCTCTCCTGGTTTCTTGTCATGAGCTGCTTTCCTCTTCCACACCCTTCCACCATGATATTCTGCTCCATCTTAGGCACAGAGCAAAGGAGCTAGCTGTCTATGGCATGAAACTTTTAAGCACCAAATAAACTTTTCCTCCTCTAAAATTGTTCTTGTTAGGTCTTTTGGTCATAGTGAAGAAGCTAACTAAAACAATGCCTTACCTCCTCTTTCCCATCTGCCATGACACTTTACCAATAATGACTGCCAATCAGCAGGCTCTCTTTCTCAACTGCATAGGGAAACGTAAAACTAACAGGCCTTTCACCTTTCTGTATTCTTTTCTTTCATTCAACTTACACATGTTTAGCCAATTCACGCTTTTAATATGTTTCTTTGCAATAAAGCAATGTTACATTAGTTACTCTGATGCTGAAAACTCATAGTAACTCTCCAACATGAAACAAAAAAAACCTCCATAATCTAAGCTCACATCTTGGACTTTTTACATACAGCTTCCACTCCACCAGAACAGCCTACACACTGAATCAGCCTTGAACTTTAACACTTCTGAGTGTTGGCTCTTCCAGTTTCCTCTGCCTGTAATGACTTAGCTTGTGGTTTCTACCAGGCTGACTTATAACAATGCCAAGTTCAGATTTGACACTTCAGATGTTCTTGGCCCACTCCATCTTCATGACATCTCTTCTAAAGTCCTGTGCCACCTACACACTTGGGTGGTGCTTTGTGCTGCTTGACTTCAGCACATGGACACTCTTCCCCCCAGCTGAATGGCAAGTGCCTTAAGAGCAAGGGCCAGCCATCTTTTATCATTTGTATGCTAGAATTGCCTAGAGCTCTGCCTTTTCAATAATCCCTTAAAAGTTGACACTCAAAAAATGTTTTCAAAATATCTGAAACCTTAAGCATTGTGCTTTCTAAGCATTCTGGAAAACATGAATAGAAGTATAACATTCCATATTTTCATTTTTTTTAATGTAAGCAGTTAAAGAATAAAATCCAAGACAAATCAGTAATATATGAGTTAACCACTATGGAAACCACAGAAATAAGTTTAGCTATTATTCAACTTCTTATTTCTGAAAATGTCCTTTTCTCATTGAGTGTGTTTAGATAGAGCATTTAAAAAGTTTGTCCAAAACACACAATCATGTCTTGCCTCTAGCAGAAATAATGTGTGTTCCTGCTTCCCTTTGTAAATAATTGAATTTGCCTCTGAAGTTCAAGAAGTTCAAGATTTCTTTTTGTGTATGAAACTGGCTGCTCTGTTTTCTTTTTATATACAGCAGACTATAATGTAAGGCAGAAGAAATGCTGTGCAATTGGGATTTGGTGAGCAGGGAGGATAATAGAAAAGATTGACATGACTTCCATATAAGAGTTATTTTTAAGTATAGAGAATGCTTGTCCCATGCTGAAAGGGCCCTTAGGAAGTATTGCCAGGATTAAAAAGAAGTGGGGGCACTTCCCTTCACCTGGGGTAGTGGGGCTGGTCTGCAGGGCGTTGCTGCCACCTGCTGCATGTGAACAGCCATGGAGGGGCTGCCACATGGGTCTTGCAGCTGTAAAATGCCACAGTCAATTAATTAATATTCTGTGAGCATCTGAAATAGTTCTTCTCTCAGAGCCTAGGTGGATCCCAAAGGAAAATTAGCCAAATCTGATGTCTTCAGGCTAGAGAAATTTCTAGGCATAACAACCAGAATCAGGAGACTGAAAAACAGTTAGGGAGAACAGATTTTCTCAGTAGCTTCTGAAAGAGTACCTCCAGTAACCCTACCCTAATGAGAGGCGAGGATTCTATTAAAAGTGAGTCTGTAGCTATGGAAAATAAATGACAATTTCCCTTTTATGAGTACTTTAAATTTTGTCCTTTTTCTTTTGAAGAGGTGCTTCACTTGAATGCAATGGAAGATAGAAAACTTTTAAATACTGCAAAGAAGTTGTCCTGAGAGAATTCATTAAGCTTGGATTTTTATTGGGTTTCTAGTTAGGTAAATTCCGCTTACTATTGCAAATTGAGTGAGCTAACAGAATCCCTTCTCCAGGCCTATCATGTGTTCTAATCTAATAGAGAAACCAATTTAAAGATTAGGATCTTCTTAGTGCACCTCCTGGCCTGTTTTTGCTTCTGTGTTCCACCATTTTGATTGATTCCCTGGAATTTCCAGGAAAAAGAAAGGAAGAGATGATGGCACCCAGAGGAGTTTTTTTTGTTTGTTTGTTTTGTTTATTTTTTTTCTTGCTCTTCATTCAAATACTTTGAACTCCCTAACCCTCCTTGGAAAAATCACTGTGAGCACTGCCTAACCCAACATCCCCAGTGATCAGAAACTTGTAGGAAGATGGGAGGTATTGAGAACAAAGGTTAGAGAAGCCCTGAAAATAGGAAAATAAATAAATCAGGAAATAAATAATTATTATCAAGAAAAATAATTATGTCTCCTGGCTTTTGCAGGTAACATTAGCTGAGTGGTAATTAGTAGGACAATTGTGGCAAGTATTCACAGTGGCAGCATTGATAGCAGGACATCCAGGAAGACCATAGCCATTGATTTTTGACATGCAAATTCTATACTCCTACCTAAGGTCTAATGCTGAATGATCGGGGTGACTCCTCATGTCAGCATCATCCATATTCCTTACAAGCCTTTGTGTTAGAAAGATCATATATATATGGTGACAACCTGGCTAAAACTATCTCCATTTGACCTCAAAAGAATTTGAGGAACACAATAAGCCATCTAATTGTGTTCAGTCTTACTAGGTGGTGCTTATATTCCAGTAATGAGATTGGGGTCACCAAATATTTCACCAATCATAGGGCTATGCAGAGATGCATAATTTGTTTACTAATTTTCTCTGTTCATTAAACTTGTACTGTACACATCAGCCCACTCCAAGTTTTCTTAATGTTGGAGAGTGAAGATAACCAATTTGATCCCAAGATATTAAACAAATACAACCTTATCTAGCAAAGACTAGGCCTTCATGTTCTTTCATGTATAAGCAAACAGTTTTACCAAGGGGTCACTTCCCTGCAACCCCACTGGGCTTCTCTGTAAATGGAAATAATTGGGGGGATGGAACAGGCCTGGTAACTGGTTGAAACCATAGATTCTCTGCCTGTGAATTCTGATTGTAACAGCCTTGCTCTGTGTGGCTTTTGGTTTAGGCACAGATAAGCTCTTCTGCCATCAACAATAAAGGCTTCCAGCCATATTGGTCAGCCTCCCTATGGGACCTGCAGTGTATCCCAGACAAAGGGTGGAAAAGGAGGCCTCACTTCTCCCCTCCCAGGAAATGTGGATTTTCCTGCAAAAGGCAGAAAATAAAATTTTCATAGCTGACACAAAACCCTGTTCCTTTTCAGATTTTATTAAAATAAAACATGTTAATTCTTCGCACTTTCACCCTGGAGCAATTATAGAAGGAAAATATACCTTAAGATGAAGCAGAAAACCTATCATGAAAGACACCAAGCACACATTTTTTTAAATGGCTTTGTGTTCTTGAAAAGAAATGTATAAAAAGCACATTGGGAACTGTGCTGCATGGTTTCCTTTGTTTGGATTTTTAGAAGCTGCTTGACTGACAGGGATCCTAAAGGAGACAATCTTTGGATATGAAAAGTCTTCTAAAGAAGGTGATTTCAGAGACCAATTTCAGCATTGTTCTGTTGAAGGTTAAATTTGGCCCTGAACCACACTACTTTCCTGTCTACGTTTCATTTCCTGGGGGCTGGCCAAGTGATAAACAGACTCAGGCCTGTGGTAGATTTGGGGTTTGTGAGCACGAACAGGGTGGCTGGAGTGTGCTTAGTTAAAGACATCAATTGATTCTGTGATCGTTAAGGAAATGCTGGTATAAGCTCTTCAGGAGACAATGGAGAAAAAATGGACATACTGTGCTGTCTACTCCATCATCCAGATACAGTTTGTCAGGGGTAAGACTTCTGCTTGTCCTTTCTTGTCAGATCGGCTGCTCTAGGGGCTTCTGTTCATTTAAAATGCCTTGTGACTGTTGCTGAAATTGATCCTCAAAGGGAAAATCGTTACTAAAGTTTTCAGTTATGTATTTAAGTGGCAGTTATCAGGGAGATGCCAGAGTCTAGAAAGGATTCCTTGTGAACACTGAAAACATGAAGGAATGGGTGGTTTGTGCCACTGCTGTGTCGCAATTTTTCCAAATTCTCTCTTAAGAGGATTGTTAGAGTAATTGGAAAATTGTGTTTCTTGGAAATAAAATGCTCTATAAGTGATAGAACAATGCCAGAAAGCTAAAAAAAAAGAAAAGAAAAAAAAAGATAAAAATCACAAACCAATCCTTTCTCAGCGACCTTTGCACAATTACCTCTTTTCTTTGGGGTGTAAGACTAAGGTCTTTGGAGTTGGACATGGACATATGTTGAATTATACTGAAGCATATATAGAAATGGCCCTGGAAGACAAAGTGGAGTCCTTAGGACAGTGAAAATCAGAACCTAACAGGCCAATTCAAAAGTGGAGGAAAGAAAGATTGATTCTGCATTCCACAGAATGAGGGTATTATAGTTAGCCTGAGTGTCTTATGAACTAGCTGTGCTTTTTAGGTATATCCGTGAATAGTTTAAGAGTTTCTAAATCAAAGGATGCTTTGGAATATAATGCTGCAGATTGGATCATAGGCATACTATTATGAAATGCTACTCATAAGAAGTTACATTGAACAGTACTAACCTCTGTCTACCCAAATTTTTGTATCCACAAAAGTGTAGTAATTCCTATTTGTCAAGTATCTTTGAGAGTCTTGTTTCTTCTCAGCTGCTTCTCATCATTTTATCATTTCCCTTTGTGAGCTTCAGTGGGACTTGTCATAATAATATATTACTTCTGTAACAATATTCCAAGCTAATTTTAAAACTCAGGTGAACATTTCTGAAGACAAGTCAAATCAAATACCCAATATTAACATATTTTAAGTACCCTATACCATTTGGTCAGGTTTCTGATGGGAGAGAAGATCTTCTTTCATGACTAGCATTTCAGGGAATTGATTGAGATTATGCTGTGTGGAGTCTGAGGCATCTTCCCCCACCTCTCTTCAGGAGACCTAACTACATGAAGATGAAGGTCTTTTCCATCCTCATATATGGAATGTCAAATTGCTTACCCTCCCCAGTCAGACTGAATTTGGGAGGCAGTTTGAAGGTTATGAAGGTTATAGGAAAACCAACTGAATGAATTCATGTTCTCTTTCTAATGGTGTGGCTTTGAGGAAACCACTTAATCTCCTGGTGCTTCTGTTTCCTCTTCGAAAAAGAGGGTTAATAATACCACTCTTGTAATGTGAAAGTATTAAACAAATATAGTCCATAAATGTCTTCTGTAGATGCATATTTTTAAATACTATACATATATTAGTTATTTTTGCAGTTTCATAGAGTTTCACTTCTGTGTTATATGTGGCTGTTAACTTATAACTACAAAAGGTCAATTTTATTAAATGTAAGAATACTTGTATACTAAATTTGCTAAGGAACTTTAGTATTTATATAGGCTTAATTTTATTGGCAAGTCATCAGAGAACTTAAATTCATTTTTGGACAGACCAATAGACAAAGAAATATTCATAAATCAATAGTTTCCTAAGTAAATGACTCCTAATTCGCATTGAGTCCCATGCTTCTCTCTCTGTAGCTGTTTTCTGTCTCTAAGATAGTATTATGGTTTAGATATGAGATGTCCCCTAAAAAGCTGGCAGTGCAGAAATGTTAAAGGGGAAATGATTAGATTATGAGAGCTGTAAGATAATCAGTGGATTCATCCATTTGATGAATTAATAATTTGAATGTTATTACTGAGTGGTTACATGGCATGGCTTGAGGGGATAAGTCTCTGGGGGTGTGCCCTTGGGAATTATATTTTGTCCTTGGCTTCTCTCTCCCTCTCTGCTTTCTGGCTGCGATGAACTTTCCTCCACCATGTGCACCTAGAGCCCAGAGCAATGGAGTCAGTTGACCATGGACTGATGCTCTGAAACCATGAGCCAAAATAAACTTTAATTCCTCTAGGTTATTCCTATCCAGAATTTTGATCACACTCATGAAAAACTAACCAACACAGTTAGCCAGGGAGAAAATTCCTGAATTATTGCCTCACCTTACTAAAGTTGCCAGGGTTTTTAATTAAGAGTCACTCCATGTGAATTGTGCAAACTGATGGCTCATGTTTTCTTTTCAGGAGTATGGGAAGAAGGATTTAATGCAGGAGAAGACATTTATGCTGTTCCTGGCTCTGACGTCAACATGACTTGCCAAACACGGCCAAAAGGCTTGCTGGTACAGATGCAGTGGTCAAAGATCTCCAATAATGTGGGCCTGATTGCCCTTTATCATCCCCAATATGGCCACCACTGTGCCCAGGGGCATTCCTGCAAGTCACTAGTGGATTTCAGACAAATTCATGAGAACATAATAATATGGACTCTGCTCTTAAGGAATGTATCTTCCTCACTCAGTGGAAAGTATGAGTGTAGCTTTACTCTGTATCCAGCAGGCATTTGGACTAAAACCTACAACCTTCTCATTCAGACACCTGGTAAGTGTAACTGGCCGAGGGAAGGAAGCTCATGCTTTTATTCAGCTCCTGTTCATTCAACAGATATGCATGTGTACCCAACCACATGCTAGGAATGGTGCTGAGTGTGCAAAAGTCAAGCAGAAGGAGGTACTGTCTGGCAAGGAAGATAGAAATGGATCAAATAATTCCATAAATGAAGGTAAATTTGCAACAGTGATGTTAATAATAAGAGCAGCAACAGTTCTATGGAAGAGTATATGATAGAGGCTAGGGAAGTTGCCCCTGAGCTGAAGTCTGAAGAAGGAGTAGGCATTAGCAGTTTAAGAAGGGCATGAGTTATGAGTGATCCTGAGAAAGGAAACAGCTGTGTGAAGGGCTTTGTATTGTTTGAGGACATGGTAAAATGCCAGAGAGACTACAGTGCAGAGATTAATGGATGAGGCTGGAGATATTGTAAAGACCAGATCATGACAAACTTTGTCAGCCATGTTCAAGGTTTTGTTCATGGGAGTACTTTGAAGTATTAATGAAAGGGTGGTTTGATTGTGTTTGTTATCAAAAGATATGAGAGTGATATAAAAGTGGACAAAAGGGAAAAAATGGGAACAAGTTAGGAGACTACCCTAATCTCAGAAGAGAGAGAGTGGTGGTTGCGTAGATATAGAAAGAAAATTACACATTTTATGCATTGGGCATAGAACAGATATGACTAAGTCATAGAGTGGATAAAAGACAAAGGCAAGCAAGATGAGTAGCATGCACACCTACATGGTGGGGCCAGTCACTGGGATGGAAGACAAAGGAAGTACACTCAGTTTAGAAGAGAATGTGTAAAAATGACTTTGGATCTATTTAGTATAGGGCAGGCATAGGGGCTAAAGGTGCTAGACCTAAAGCATTCACACCATACATGCTTCAGGGCCTGCATTTGGAAATGGAAATCTTAGGCTTAAGTTCTACCTCCTTTCTGGCTAGAAATGAATTTGACTTAGGGTCTGTCATATAGATTCTCAGAGCCTATTTGGAAAATTATGATAACACCTGCCCTAAATTACCTAGTCCTAAAGTAAATGATTTCCATTTCTACTAATGGAAAAGGATGAAAATAAAAGCCAACAAATGGAAAATGTACTGGAAATGTAAGGCTTTAAACTCAGGAATAAAATAACCTGGTGATATAAGAAAAAAACTACCAAATTAACTCATGAAGGCCATGCTGAAGAGGCATAGGGCTTTCCAGGACAAGTAACTGTTAAGGGTTTATCATCTCCTCTCCATTCCTTGTCTCTTAGCTGCTCCAAGACCATGATATTGAAAGAGTCCACCAATAGGACAGGATCCCATCAACTACTGCCTTACAATGCCCTGTTCACTTGCTGTTTTCTAAAAGATAAAACAAAGCAAAACTTCAGTTTAGTTAGGATGGGGGTGGGTGGGTGGGGTTGAAATAAAGAAAAACAGAAGATCTGTACAGAGCAACATTTATCTACACACACATTAAAGTCAGGAGATTATATTTGAACATTGGCTGTGTCACTTACTATTCAGCTCATCATTGCCAAGTTATTTCATATCTCTAAGCTTTGTTTTCTTACATAACAAATATAGGTAATTAAAGTTCCTCATTCATGGATACCATTGTTTTAAGATAAGTAAGATAATCTATGAAAAGCGCTTATCATAGTTGCTGCCTAAAAGTAAGAGTTTGGTAAATGGCAGATTTTATTAAGAGAAATAATAATTCTGAGTGAAAATTGTTTCTTAATTCTTATTAGAATGAACCTTTCTCCTTCTCTTTTTATACTGGTCTACTTGCATTCCAATAGGACACTTATCACACATTAGCAAGAGTACACATTGACATTGGCTTCAGACTTGGACTGTGCACCTTTTGCCTACCCCAGCAGTCTATACTATTGCATATCTGAGTTCCTGATCTGTACTCCTTTGAGATATGGCAAAATAGATAGGTGTACTCCATAGAAAATAGGATATGGGATGACCTAAATGAAGACAGTAATGGGGGAAAGGTAGCATCCAGAAAGGAGGGGGTGGTGTTGCCTTTAAGGAAAGCATATTTTTTAAAATAAAGGGCAACATAGGGAGTTAAACTTGTAGCTACCAAAACTGCAAGTCACTGGAGAGTTAGAGCTGTATCTACATGCTCTGTGATTGGAAAATTTCCAATCTTATTATAGCTTTGCTGATGATCAGCAAGATTAAATGAAAAACAGTGGCCTCAGTGTTACAGAAATGGTTCTGGTATTGTGTATTTGGGTACCAAAAGTTCAAAATAGAAAAAAAAATCAAACTATAAGGGGGGGGGGGGGGGGGGTGACTGTCACCATAGAGTGACAAGCTTCATATGGAGCTATCCTTAAAGAGGCAACTAACACAGGAGGCAGCTGCCACATGAGAGCCCCACTGAGTCGCCACCCAATAGCCATCATCTTCCCCCCTTTATTCTTTTATGTTCTTTATTCTTTTATGTTCTCCTCTCACTTGTACCATTTTCTTCCGGTGCTTCTCTGAGATATGCATGTCTATAAGCTATTGGGAAAGCAAAGTGCTCATGAAGTGTGAACTCTTTTGAAGTACATAAACAAATGCAAATTGAAGTGGTGTAGAAGAATCTAAATATGAAAATGTTGAAGCACCAGAGGTGATTGGGTTAATTGCCTCTTCCTGTTTCCTTCCTCTCCTCATCTGAGTCATTCTTCCCTCTCTGCTCACAAAGCAGTGTGCACCTAAATCCAGTTCTCATGTTCCCTGAGGGGATAGCTGAGAAGAGATTCCCTTCTCTTTTCACAATATTTTGTCCCCAAGTGTGTCTCAGTTGGCTGAGACTACAAATGGGAATGGAAATAAAATAAAAAGGGTGGCCTTTGGTTCTTTTTCATGTTTACTTGACAGGGTTTCTTCCTAGGTTAGAAGTTTTTTCTTCCAAGAAACACAGTACTCCAAGTTAAGCCTTGGGTTGTTGAAATCCCCATTTCCTGAATGTGAACGCTTTTGGATCCTAGAGTACTGCAGCATGCAAGATTCTGATGCTTTTGTGGTTTGGATGTAGAATGTATCACAGAAGTTCATGTGTTGAAATCATGGTGCCCAATGCAGCAAAGTCCAGACGTGGGGCTTTTAGGCAATGATGGACCACAAGGACTCTGACCTCACCAGTGGATTAATCCAGTTGATGGATTCAGCAATTGATAACTGGATGGACTACTAGGTGGTTGGATCTAGTTGGAGGAAATAGATCACTGGGGGTGAGCCCTTGAAGGGCTTTTCTTCACCCAGCACCTTCCCCTTTCCCTCCCTCCCTGGTTTTCTCTCTCTCTCTCCCTCTCTCTCCTTCCCTCCCTGCAACTCTCCCCTTCCAGGATGCCATGAGTTGAGCAGCCTTCTTCTGCCATGATATTTCTGCCTCAGAGCCAGCCCACCATGGTTAAATCCTCTGAAACTATGAGCCAACATAAATCTTTCCCCCTCAAAGTTGTTCCTGTATTTTCATCACAGTTACAGAAAGCTAACAGAAATATTTGAAAATTTGTAGTGATCAGGATGAATTATAAGAACACAAAGCAACTTCAATTTACATAATTACAATGAAATCTTTTAGGGTTTGTTAATGTTGTTACTGGAAGCAGATAGTATTAGCAAAAGAACTAGGATAACCCTGTCTTTAAGAATCACAAAGCCCAATAGGAAAAGAAAGACATCAATAAAATAAGTGAACAAATGTCAAATTGCAACAAGTGAGGAGTATTCTCATAGTGAGGACGTAGGCAGTGTATGAGAGGGTATAACAGGAGATCAGGAGCTTTCCTGGGGAAGTGCTCCGGGAGCAGGAGGTAACCAGGTGAAAGTGGAGAACACAGAAGAACAGGCTGTGCAAAGATTGTGGTGGTAAGGAATTATGTCAGCTGTGGGGGATTTTTTAAAGAATTATAGTTGGAGTAAGGAGAATGATGGAGGACGCAACTGAACATGAAGCTAGAGAGCCTGGTTAGTCCAGGTGAGGAGATTTGTCTTTATGCTAAGAAAAGTGGGAACTGATTGAAAGGCTGCTGTTTTGTTTAATTTCTTTTCTTTTCCTTGCAATTTGACAATGGATATTTGTAGTCAAATACACAAAAGTGTCTATTTATGACCAACTGAAAAGACAATAGCAGAAATGTCAAGGAGGAATGCTGGTAACATTGAGTACAGTGGCAATGAGATAGATAGGAATGTCCTTATTAGAAAATTGTTTAGAAGATCCACCCTACAGGATTTGGTGGTGGATTGCATGTGTAGAACGAGGAATAAAGAGAAGAGCCAAGGATTCACAATGAGCAAATTGTCATTGCATTAGGGAATATTGGTATATACTGTGCCAAGATTAATTTTGAGTTTAAATTTGTACATGTTGAACCAGGTGTGAAGTTGAGACATACAGGTAATGGGAGGTAAGCAGCTGGATACACAGCTTGTAATCTGGCAGAGAGGCTTAGGTTGAAGGCACAAGTGGTGAGTCATCTGAGTATAGGTGTTAACTAAAGTTCTGACAGAGAAGGAAATCATCTGGGGGAGAGAAAAATCAAGTGAAAAAAGCAATGTGGCATTTCAACAGTTCATGGTGATGAGTGGAGAAAGTTGGGTCTTCAAATGCTGGAGAAGAGGAACTAAAGAAGAAAGAATAAAATCAGAGAATTGGGTCATAGAAACCTAGGAAGGTAAATTCATAAAAGCAGTAGCTATCATCTCTGGTGTTTCTGAGAAGATAAATGAACATTACTAAGATCATGAAAGGTATTTATCATCTAATAGGAACTGTTATGGGTGACATTATGGAATAGAAATAAGTCAGACTGGAGGGAGAAGAGGAGTGAGTAAGAGACAAGAAAATATGGAAAGTAAATATTGACATAACTTGTAAGAAATTGGTCAGCAGTGAAAGAAGGAGTATGCATGTTCAAACGAAGGACTTTGTTGGTGTTGTGATGGTGTTGGTTTGAATTAATGCAAGACGCTTGAGTATACTTCAAAGCCAGTGGGCAGGATCCAATTGGAAAGTTTACACCATAGAGAAGGTAAAGTAAAAAACCTGAGGTGTCTGAGAAGAGAGAGGCAATGAGACTTACAGCATAGGTAGTAGGACTATCCTGAAATAGGAGAAAAATAGTCTTTAAAAATTATAACAAGAGAGAAGGAAAATAAGATTTGTGCATATGATGAGGGAGGTGTTGTCTTATTTTCTTTAATATAGGAAACAAAAGAATCTGTAGCTAGAGAGAGCAAGGAAATTTCACAAAAAGAAATTGGAGAGAGTTTGAGATAGTTAATATGGATAGAGGGAAAATGAGTTCACTTGGTAACTGTATTTGCATTTTTGGTCAATATTGAATATTCATTGGTGTTGTGGTTTGGATGTGAGGTATCCCCCAAAAGCTCATGTGTGAGACAATACATGAAGGTTTAGAGGAGAAATGATTTGGTTATGGCCTTAGCCTAATTAGTGAATAAATCCCTAATGGGATTAACTGGTGTTTGGAGGCAGGTTGGGTGTGGCTGGAGGAAGTGGTTCCTTAGGGGTGGGGCTATGGGTATATATTTTGTATCTGGAGAGTGGAGTCTTTCTCTCTGCTTGCTGATTCACATGAGCTGCTTCCCTCTGCCACACTCCTCTGCCGTAATGTTCTGCCTCATTTCAAGCCCTGAGGAATGGACCCAGCCTTCTACGGACTAAGACCTCTGAAACTGTGAGACCTCAATCTGTTCCTCCTCTACAATTGCTCTGGTCAGATCTTTCAGTCACAGTGGTGAAAAAGCTGACTAAAACAATTTCCATATTTTCTTGTCTCTTACTCACTCCTCTTCTCCCTCCAGTCTGACTTATTTCTATTCCAATTGTTTTAGTGAAACAATTTGCACTATGGCTTTCTCCAGCAGTACCTGGCTTCTTGGAACTGGGCATTAAAAAGTGCATAGTTGGTCAGGCAATGGGGGCTCAGGCCTGTAGTCCCAGAAATTTGGGAGGCCAAGGATCAAGAATTCAAAGCCAGCCTTAGCAACTTAGTGATACCCTGTCTCAAAATAAAAATACAAAAAGGGCTGGGGGCCGGGCGCAGTGACGCATGCCTGTAATCCCAGCACTTGGGAGGCTGAGGCAGGAGGATCTCGAGTTCAAAGCCAGCCTCAGGAACGGCGAGGCACTTAGCAACTCAGTGAGACCCTGTCTCTAAATAAAATACAAAAAAGGGCTGGGGATGCGGCCCAGTGGTCTAGTGCCCCTGGGTTCAATCCCTGGTACCACAAAAAAAAAAAAAGGGGGGGGGGCTGGGGATGTGGTTCAGTGATGAAGCATCCTGGGGTTCAATCCCCAGTAAAAACAACAAAAAGATGCAAAGATGGGGGCTAGGCATGTAGCTAATTGGTATATTGATTCAGCACTTACCCAGTGTGTTTGAGGTCCTGAGTTCAATCCTCAGCACAAAAAACATGCATATTTGTGGTCAGCCTTTTTAGATTGCTGACAAAAAGAGGCATGGGATTTGGGATGTTAACAAGAATATTGCTGAAGTGATGAACTATGAAATCTTAGCTGGATAGTGAGGAAAGCAAAGAAAAAATATAGTTGATGATTGGGAGACAGCAGAGAGATCAACTTATTAAAAGACCCCAGGAGGTCAGAGAACAGTGGAGATATCCCTAGATGCACAAAATGGGGGTAAAATGTAGGTTCGGATGAGTGATTTTGTAGGAAGAGCAATTATGTGTGGTGACATAATCCAAGATGTGATTATAAGAATAGGTGGCTGAAATGGGGTGGAAACTATTAATGGAAATTATGATGAGACAACTGAGAAGTCAGGTATGGGTAGGTCATCTAGATGACACTGAAATCATCCAGAATTATATTAGGGCTTAGGCTGAAAAAAATATTGCAGTTGAGTTGACAACAGTTTCAAAGAATAATGGAGGATGATTGGGAGATTTTTTTTTTTTTAATTTTTTTATTATTTATTTACTTATTCATCATGCACAAGTATAGTATCTTTTTACATACAACTGCTTGTATACAAACAAAGCTAGAGTCAATCATCTTTTTCTCTGAAAACCCCATATTAAGTGTTTTAGGCTTTGAGTCTATATAGTCTCTGCCACAGCTTCTCAGGTCTGCCATTATCTTATGAAAGTGTCTCTAGACAATATGGAAATGAATGGGCCTGATGGTTGCAATAAATCTTTATTTACAAAATCAGGCAAAAAGTCAGATTTAGCCCACAGGCCATAGTTTTACAACTTCTGGATTAGAGGATAAATTGGGAGAGAAAGGAATTATTTAATTTTTTCAAAGCATATTACATATAACATGTATCAATAAACTGCACTTACATACTGTAATATGTACAGTATTCCTAATAGTAGAGTGCTACAAACAGAATTTCATGTACTTTAAATAAATTAAGAAAAAAGAAAATGTATTTGTGAATAGTCTTTTATATTTACACACATTATTCCTCATTTCCTGTTCTCTCCATTTTATCTCATAAACTGGAGTCACTATTCAGTGTCATTTCCTTTCAGCCTGAAGAACTTAGTTGAGTATTTGTAGTCTTAGTCTGTATTCTATTGCTATAACTGGATACCTCAGACTGGATAATTTGTTTTAAAAAAAGGTTTATTTGGTTCATGGTTCTAGAGGTGAAGAAGTTTAAGATTGTGGCACCAGTATCTGACTGGGATCTGGTGAAGGCCTTCTTGCTGCATCATAACATGGCAGAGGGTAACACATGGTGAGACAGAGCAAGCACATATCAGTTCAGATTTCTCTTCCTTTTTATAAAGCCACCAAGTCCTATCATTAGGATCACACTCTGATGATCTCATCTAATTTCAATTGCCTCTAAAAGGCCCCTCATCCACATACCATCAACATATGAATTTTGGGATTAAGTTTCAACGTGAGTTTCAGAAGGGACATTCAAACCATGGTATTCATGTAGAGCAAATCTGCTTAAAATGAATTATCCCAGCTTTTTTTTAATTTGATGAATAATTTCTCTCCATGTAGAATTCTTGGTGGGCTGTGTTTTCTTTTAGTATTTTGAATGTCTTCTGCTCGCCATTGTTTCTGATTAGATGTAGGATGTTAATTATATTATTGGTCTCCTACATGGGATGAGTTGTTATTTTCTGTTTATTTTTGTTTCACTTTATTTTACTTGCTTAATTGCTGCTTTCATAATTTTTTTTTATGTTTGGCTTTCAGCAGTATGATTATGATGTGTCTAGGTGGGCGTCTCTTTGTGTTTCTCCTATTCAGGTTTGATAAGATTTTGATTGTGAAGATTAACTGTGGGGAAGTTTTCTTTAAGTAATAAAATGTATGAAACTTTTGGTCCTTGTTTCCTCAAATATTAGTTTTGTTCCCTCACTCTTGACCTCTTTTTCTATGACTCCTGTTATATATAAGTTAGTATACTTGACAATGTCCTATATTACTTTGAAACTGTTCATTTTCCTTCAATCATTTTTTTCTCCCTATTCTCCATATTAGATCATTTATATCAGTCAATTTTCACATACACTGATTCTTCTTCAGATTTTCTGTTGAGCACCTCTAGGGAACTTCTCATTTTTGTTATTGACTTTTCCAACACTAGAATATTTGGTTCATTTTATAGCTTTCTATTTCTTCACTAAGATGACCTATTTATTGAGTCATAGTCATTATATTTTTCTTCAGTCCTTCTTTAATCCTTTGAACTTAGAATAACTGTTTTGAAGTCTGTTAAATACAATGTCTGGGAACACTGATTAAGTTGCAATCAGCTGCTTTTTTCCTGAGTATGGGTCATACTTTCCTATTTATTTCATGTCTCATAAATTTTTGGTTGAAAACTGGAAATTTTAAACATACACACACACAACACACACACCTATATAATAACACACATATATAAATATATAAATAAAATTATATGTAATGCCTATAATGCATATAATATATAATTACACATAAAATAACATGCATATATACTATATATGCACAATACATAAAATATATGTATTATGTAATATATATTGAGTTTGCATACAATATATTTATAATATTAGAGAGAGATTAGGTTTTTATGTTTGTTTGTTTAAATTTAAGTCACTTACATATATCTGTCTCCTTTTCAGTGTGTGGCCACTGACATCTCTGCTTGGCATTTTATACTAATTCTTATTTTTTACTTTGGGTTCTGAGGAGTTGCCCCTTCATTGCCAAAGTACCTTTGTTATCCACTAATAATTTTAGCAAAATTTGTTCTCAAACATTTTAAGCCTATTAGGCTTCTACCCTCTGCACATAGATGTGTGTGTGTGGGGGGGGGGGTGTTTAGGGGTACTTTCAAACTTGCACCCATATATCCCTTTGCCTCTGGCTTCTCCGTTTTGCTAGGCTCTCTCAAGTCTTCCCTACTCAGGTATGTATTTTTCCAGTCATTCAGAATGTCTGAAGAACTCATTTCAGCCACGCTATGACTATTTAATTTCCAGGATCTTCCTGCTAAATATCTACCTGGTTTGCCACTGCATAGTTCATTTGTGCAGGGACTGGGTAGTTTATAAAGAACAGAAATTGATCCTCTCACAATTCTGGAGGCTGTGAAGTCCAGAACGAGTCACTGACATCTGGCAAGGGCTCTTTTGTTGTACCCTCCAGAGAGGAGTCTGCCTCTTTTGGAAGAAGACCCAGTTTTGTACACAGTCCCGTGCTGGTCAAACTGTATTTTCTCAATGACCAATCTGGGCAAATAAATAAAGGACCCATTGATAAGAAGACTGAAGAGTCCCACAGTTTTTAACAAATCCCTGGAAGTTTTTTAAGAAGAAATGCATCTTAATTTGATGTAGCCTTTGGTCAATTTCAGAACTGTGAAATAGTTGTTTTAACACATTTGCCCAGTTTTGTTCTTATTCTCACTAACCTCTTTATTTCCCAGCTGCCAAAGTTACCCTCTTCATTTTTGATACTTATATCTTTATTTTAAAACATGTTATTTTCCCCTCCTTGTAGCATTGTTAATATGTTCTTTTTAGATGTACATGAAAGTAGAATATATTTTGGCATGTTTAACATAAATGAAATATAACTTAGTCTAATTAGGATCCTATTCGTATAGTTGTACATGATGCAGAGTTACCCTGGTCGTGTATCCAAATACAAAGATATGAAAATTATGTCCAATTAACTCTACTGTTTTTATATTCCCATTTCCCTCCCTTCATTCTCCTTTGTCTAATCCAATGGAATTCTGTTCTTCCCTCCCCAGCCCCTTGTTGTGGATTAGTATCCACATACCAGAGAACATTTGCCCTTTGTTTTTTTGGGATTAGCTTATTTCACTTACCATGTTATTCTTTATTTCCATCCATTTACCAGCAAATGCCATAATTTCATTATATATACCACGTTTTCTTTATCCATTCCTCTGTTTAAGGACACATAGTTTGGTTCCATAGTTTGGCTATTGTGAATTGAACTAGTGTAAACATTGATGTGGCTGCATCACTGTAGTATGCTAATTTTAAGTCCTTTGGGTATAGACTGAGGAGTGGGATAGCTGGGTCAAGTGGTGGTTCCATTCCAAGTTTTCTGAGGAATCTCTATACTGATTTCCACAGTGGTTGCACCAATTTGTAGTCCCACTAGCAATATATGAGTGTACCTTTTCCCCCACATCCTCACCAATATTTATTGTTGCTTGTATTCTTGATAATTGCCATTCTGACTGGAGTAAGATGGAATCTCAGTAGAGTTTTAATTTGTGTTTCTGTAATGGCTAGAGATGTTGAACATTTTTTCATATATTTACTGACTATTCATATTTTTTCTTCTGTGAAGTGCCTGTTCAGTTTGCCCATTTATTAATTGGGTTATTTGGTTTTTTGGTGTTAAGTTTTTTGAGTTCCTTGAATATGCTGGAGATTAATGATTTATCTGAGGTGCAGGTGGTAAAGATTTTCTCTCATTCTGTATGCTCTCTGTTCATGTTCTTAATTGTTTTCTTTGCTGTGAAGAAGCACTTTAGTTTGATACCATCCCATTTATTGATTCTTGATTTTATTTCTTATGCTTTAGGAGTCTTATTGAGGAAGTCAGTTCCTAAGCCAACATGATGGAGAGTTGGGCCTACATTTTCTTCTAGTAGGCACGGGGTCTCTATTCTAATATCTGGATCCTTGATCCATTTTGAGTTGAGTTTTGTGCAGTGTGAGATATAGGAGTTCAATTTCATTTTGATACCTATAGATTTCCAATTTTCCCAGCATCATTTGTTGAAGAGGATATCTTTCCTCCAATGTATGTTTATGGCACCTTTGTCTAGTATGATATGACTGTTTTTATGTGGGTATGTCTCTGTGTCTTTTATTCTGTTCCATTGATCTGCATGATTGTTTTTGTGCCAATACCATGCAGCTTTTGTTGCTATAGTTCTATAGTATAATTTAAGGTACTCCCATAAATCAATTGCATTCCTACATGAATGACATATTAGCTGAAAGAGAAATCAGGAAAACTATTCCATTTTAAATAGCCTCAAAAAAAAATAAAATACTTGGTAATCTTGGTAATCAACCTAGCAGAAGAGACGAAAGACCTCTGCAATGAAAACTACAGAACACTAAAGAAAGAAATTGAAGAAGACCTCAGAAAATGGAAAGATCGCCCATGTTCTTGGATAGGCAGAATTAGTATTGTTAAAATGGCCCTACTACCAAAAGTGCTATACAGATTTAATGCAATTCCGATTAAAATTACAATAATGTTCTTCATAGACATAGAAAAAGCAGTCATGAAATTCATTTGAAAAAATAAGAGGCCTAGAATAGCCAAAGCAACCTTCATCATAATATTTTTTCTTAGTGTTAAACAGAATACATAATCGACATTTACCACCAACCTTTATGTAAAGCCCCTTCAGTGGAAAGTGTATTCTATTAAAGAATCCTAAGGAAGTACCCACAGAAGCAATATTTCCCTGAGTCTTGTATAATCCTCACATTTTTCTGTAGTCAATACATTAAGAGGTTAATTTTGCCAAATTTAAAATTTTTGACTCATATTTTCTTTCCTTGGGTATATTAAATGTTACTCTATTATTTTCTGACATAGAATTGTTATTCAAAAACTAACAACTATCTAATTTTTCCCCATAGTTGACTTCATTTGATTCTTTCAAAAGAATATGGTTAATGTTTTCTATTCTGTTTCTTACTTTAAAAATAAAATATTTTAATATGTATTTTCTAAGCCTTTCTTATTTAAATTTTTTTCTGAAATCATTTGTTGTTCTGTGCTTTAATTTTTTCCTTCAGTGCCTTCTATATACATACATTTTATCTTTACATAAAATTTTCTTCAAATCTTTTTTCTTTTATTTTAAAATTAGTTATCATGAATTAATTTAGACGTTTTCCTTATTCTATGTTTTCATTTATACTAATGCATTAACTTTTGTATTTATGGGTTTTTATTTTGCTCTGCTTTTATCTTCCTTTCTGGAGTGATTTTTAAAAATCATCAATTCCAATCCTTTCCTGAGTGGTTTCATCTATTGTTATGGTTTAGATCTGGAATGTCCCACAGAGACTCTTATTTTGAAGGATTGATTTCCCCAATGCAATGCTCAGAGGTGGGACTTTGGGAAAGTGATGGATAATGAGAGCTCAGATCTCATCAAAGGGTTAATTCATTGATAGTTTCATAACTCAATTGACTATTAGGAGGTGGTTAAATCTCTAGGAGGTGGGCCTAGTTGGAAGAAGTAAGTCATTGGAGGTGTGCCATGGAAGAATATATCTGATCCCTGGACTCTTTCTTGCTCATTTTCTCTGGTCCTGGCTGCCATGAGATGAGCAACTTTGCTCTATCACACCTTCCATGACGTTCTGCCTCACCATAAGCCAACAAAGATTGGGTAAAGGGACTATGAACAGAAACAGTGATTGAAAATAAATCTTCCCTCCTCTATGTTGTTTTTCTCAGGCACTTTGTCACAGCAACGGAAAGCTGACTAACACACCTGTCTGTTGCAAATATTCTTTTTCCAGTGGTCTCACTGATTGACCTTTCCAAAGATTTTGTATAGTACATATCAGTTTTTTCTAATTTATTTTTTATTCTAAGTTGTTATAAATGACAGCAGAATGCATTACATTTCATATTACACATATAGAGCACATTTTTACATATCTCTGGTTGTATGCAAAGTATATTCACACCATTCATGACTTCATACATGCACTTAGGGTAATGATATCCATCTCATTCTACCATCTTTCTTTATTTTCTTCACCCTTTTGCCCTCTCCCTTCCCTTCTCTCCCCATTGGCCATTTCAGTGTTCCTCTAATCCTCCTATGCTCCCCATCCCAACCTGACTGTGAATTGGCCTCCTTATATCAGAGAAAACATTTGGCATTTGGCTTTTTGGGATTTGCTAACTTCACTTAGCATTATATTCTCTAACTCCATCCATTTACCTGCAAATGCCATGATTTTATTCTCTCTTTTTGCTGAGTAATACTCCATTGTGTGTATATACCGCATTTTCTTTATCCATTCATCTACTGAAGGGCATCTAGGTTGGTTCCACAGTTTAGCTATTGTGAATTGTGCTGCTATAAACATTGATGTGGCTGTGTCCCTGTAGTATGCTGTTTTCAAGTCTTTTGGGTAAAGACCAAGGAGTGGGATAGCTGGGTCATAAGGTGGTTCCATTCCAAGTTTTCCAAGGTATCTCCATACTGCTTTCCATATTGGCTGCACCATTTTGCAGTTCCACCAACAATGTATGAGTGTGCCTTTTTCTCCACATCCTCTCCAACATTTATTGTTGTTTGTGTTCTTAATAGCTGCCATTCTGACAGGTGTGAGATGAAATCTTAGAGTGGTTTTGATTTGCATTTCTCTAATTGCCAGAGAGGTTGAGCATTTTTTCATGTATTTGTTGATTGATTGTATATCTTCTTCTGAGAAGTGTCTGTTCAGTTCCTTGGCCCATTTATTGATTGGGTTATTTGTTTTTTTGGTGTTAAGATTTTTGAGTTCTTTATATATTCTAGAGATTAGTGCTCTATCTGACGTGCATGTGGTAAAAATTTGTTCCCAATTAGTAGGCTCTCTGTTCACCTCACTGATTGTTTCTTTTACTGAGAAGAAGCTTTGTAATTTGAGTCTATCCCATTTATTGATTCTTGGTATTAATTCTTGTGCTACAGGATTCTTATTAAGGAACTTGGGGCCTAATTCTACATGTTGGAGATTAGAGCTTACTTTTTCTTCTATTAGAAGTGGATCAAGGATCTAGGAATTAGACCAGAGACACTACATATCAGTTTTTAAATTTCTTTTTGTTCATTTTGAATGACAAGGGTATAACTTTTTATATATTTTGTGATCTTGTCTGCTAATATATTCTCATTGTTTTAAGAATTTTGTTCTCTAAACTCTTTTTTTTTTTTTCTTATAGCAGATTGATTAATTGATTGATTTTGGTACTCTACCACTGAGCTACTTTACCAGCCCATTTTATTTTGGGGTCTACCTCAATTACTAGGCCAGTTACAAATTTGCAATCCTCCTGCCTCAGCCTCCCACGTAGCTGAGATTACAGATGTAAACCACTGCTTCTGGCATTTTTCTGGCTGTATAGATGATTTTACTTCATTCCTTTCTATTGCTCATGTTTAGGTTAAGTGCATTTTCATTTTTTATCATGGACATGTAGACCAAGCTAGATTTTCTAGGAACTTCTATGTGTCTAGAGCCTCCTCTTCTTCTATTTTCAAGACAAATATTGTGCCACTGGACTTTCTGACTGTACTTCCTTTGCTTATACCCCCCACTCTTTAATCTAATGGCCCCTTGATCTCTTCTATTGGATCTGACCAAGTTACCCATCAAGTAACATCCTGAAAAGCACCATCTGCTCCAGCGCTGAGAACACTTTTCCTGTTTTGCTTGAAGACAGTGATGATTTGAACCCTCCACATTCCCTTCTCCATTTCTACTATGAATTTCAGATCAATCTGACTCTCCTTACAGGATTATCTGTTACTTGGACATTGGGGACATGGTTATCTAGTTCCAAAGTCCTTCAGAGCCACAGTTGCTTTTTCTGTTTCTTTCTGAAAAGTGGCCAATACCATAGTGGTCTAGTGCTTTGTCCCCACCCATTAATGGGGATATGTTGTTATTTATTTTTTTGTAGATATTTTCTGTGTGGTTTAAGTTTAGTTTTTCTGTTTTTGTGGGAGTTTTCAATTATATTTAAAAGGTTATGCTGCATGTACTGCACAATTTCCAGAAACCAAAGTTCCAAAAGTTAATACTTATGTATTTGAATAATGTGAATTAAAAGTAATTATGATATTGAGTATGTCTCATGGACTTCACAGATATTAGTGTCTAGATTGATACCTGTTTAAAATAAGTTTAGGAAAAACAATTACAATTTCAAGAATAAAATTAAATAGTAATAATGGTGGTATGAAATATGTCAAAAATAATGATGTAGTATGCTAATAATTCCATCTGGAAAGACTGATATAGCTAAATGCTTTTAACAATAAAGGAGAGGGCTCTTTTTTTAAATTACGAGGGTAGAGCCCATGGGTTTTGCACCTTTAGGTTCAACCAACCACTGGTCAAAAAATATTCAGAAAAATAATTTGCCTCCATATCATTTATAAATATCTTTCCTCTTGTCATTATTCTCTAAAAAAATATCCTATACCAACTATTTACACATTACCTATGTTGTATTAGGTATAGTATTTAGAGATGATTTAAAGTGTATGGTAGGATGCACAAAAGTTATTTGCAAAAACCACACATTTTATATAAGGGACTTGAGCATCCACAAGTTTTGGTGTCCACTGAGGGCTCCTGAATCCAATTCCCAGTGAATGCCAAGGAAGGATTACATTTTGAATTAGCCATGGAGAACAGGAAAGCACTGATCCCATCTCCTGACCTTCAGGAATTAAAATTAAAAAAAAAAAACTCACTATTTGAAAATGTTGTAGGGAAGATATGCCCTATTACAAAGACCTAGTTTCAATTAACATATAGAGAACAGAAATATTGGTAAAGAGAATAGCTGGCTTTTTGGTGAAAGATTGAAATATAGCAAAGATCTAAAGGCTAGATATAATATTCTCTTTTTAGGACATAGATTCTTTTATTTGTTCTAATTAGTTATACATGATAGTAGAATACATTTTGACACATCATACATAAATGGAGTATAATTTCTCATTCTTCTGGTTGTACATGATGTAGAATGACACCGATCATGAAATCATATATATACATAGGGTATTAATGTCTGATTCATTCTACTATCCTTCCTACCCCATATTCCCTCTCTTCCCTTCACTCCCCTCTGCCTAATACAAAGTACCTCTATTTTTTCCTAGCCCCCCACCTTATTCTGAATTAGTATCTGCATATCAGACAGAACATTCAGCCTTTGGGTTTTGGGGATTGGCTTATTTTGCTTAGCATGATATTCTCCAGCGCTATCCATTTACAAGCAAATACCATAATTTCATTCTTCTTTAAGGCTGAATAATATTCCATTGTGTACATATACCACTTTTTTTTTTTTATCCATTCATCTGTTGAGGGACACCTAGTTTTGTTCCATAGCTTGGCTATTGTGAATTGAGCTGCTATAAACATTGATGTGACTGTATCACTGTAATATGCTGATATTAAGTCCTTTGGTGTCCACTGAGGGCTCCTGAATCCAATCCCTAGTGAATGCCAAGGAAGAATTACATTTTGAATTAGCCATGAAGAACAGGAAAGCACTCTGTATGATACCAAAATGGTAGATATGTCATCATATGTTTGTCAAAACCCATATAGTAGGCAGAGCACAAAGGATTCTTAAGATAGTGAAACCACTCTGTATGATACTAAAATGGTAGATTATGTCATTATATGTTTGTCAAAATCCATATAATGTACAACACCAAGAGTGAACCCTAATGTAAACCAAGGAGTGGGATAACTGGGTCAAATGATGGTTCCATTTCAAGTTTTCTAAGGACTCTCCATACTGCTTTCCATAATGGTTGCACCAGTTTGCAGTTCCATCAGCAATGTATGAGTGTACCTTTTGCCCCACATCCTTGCCAACATTTGTTGTTACCTGTATTCTTGATAATTATTGTTCTGAGTGGAGTGGGATGAACTTCCAAGAATTATGGGATTATATAATGTTCTTAAATTGAGAAATATTCACTTTTTAAAATATACTGCTGGTGACCTTGAGTATGCTAATGCTCATTTACTTATCAGTTATACTTCTGAAAGTTTATCTTAGGCAGCTAAGTAGTCAAAAGAAATCTATTAGCATAAGGATGATTCTTGCTATATAGCATGTAATAGTGTCAAATAAAATGAAAACCCAAACTGAAAGAGCATAATGACTTCAATAATTGGAAATGACAAAACAAATGATGATGGGCGTATATGATTAAGTTATAGAAAGCCTTTAAAAATTCAAGCACAAATGGTTCAAGGGTCATGCAAAGCTTTAAAAATAATAATAAATAACATTTGTCAGTAAGTAGGATTGCAATCTGAGAAAACATACATGCACGCAAATAAGGCTTATATAGATATAAAAGTGTAAGACTTTTAGGTTATTAGAATGATATAGTTGTTCTCATTTATAAATTATCCTTTGATATTATTCTATATTAATCATAAGTGTTCATGCTTGTGTATATAACTTTCCTGAAAGGAGAGACTATAGAATAAATGTGTCTCATAACACCTTTTAAAATAATTCATGACAAGTCCTCTCAGAGTTTTCTTATATACTTTTCTGTATCATTCCATTGTTGAAGGAATATTTATAGACTCTAAAAAGACAATTGGACATAAAAACAGTAAAAATATCAGTGGTTTCCAGGGATTAGGGAACAGAGAGGGATGAATAGGCAGGGCACAAAGGATTCTTAAGATAGTGAAACCACTCTGTATGATACTAAAATGGTAGATATATGTCATTATGTTTGTCAAGATCCATATAATGTACAACACCAAGAGTGAACCCTAATGTAAACGCTGGACTTTGAGTGATAACAACGTATGCTTGTATGTTCATTAATAACACATGCACCACTGTGGTACCATGCTGATAGAGGGAGAGGCTGCAGGTGTGTAGCAGCAAGGTAAAGAAGGTACATGGGAACGCTCTGTACTTTCTGCTCAAGTTTGCTCTGAACCTGAAACTGCTCTAAAAATAATATCTATTAACATTTTCAAAAAGACAATTTGAAGCTAGGTTATAAAGTTTTATATTCTATCTAATTAAGGAAATGTAACCTGAAAACTAATGCACCAATTTGGATTTAAAGCAGAAGAGCACATCAAATTAGGAGTTTCTCGGTGAAACTGCCCTAACAGAATCCATGGTAATTTGGGGAGATAAGCAACTCTCTGCTTCTCATCACTCAGTCTTGCCACTTATGCAGTGAAGATCATGTTGGCTGCCTTTTCACTGCACAGGAGCACCCAGAGGTAGATGAATCTCAATACTAAGACTCTTCTTGCCTCTTCAGTAAACATCACTTTGTATGCCAAAGACCCATGTGTTTTCCACCTTGTGTTTTGTTACAGTTACCCAGGATGAATGGAGCGCCAACCACACAATAGAAATTGAGATAAATCAGACTCTGGAAATACCATGCTTTCAAAATAGCTCCTCAGAAATTTCATCTGAGTTCACCTTTACCTGGTTGGTGGTAAGTGTTGCCCTTTTCAGTGAATAACTGCAGTGATGTTTAAATATTAATGAAGTCAAATGAACAACAAGTAATAATAGAGAAATACTGGATGGAAGACAGTCATTATGCTGGTGGTTGAGGAGGGCTGGCAAAGGGAGGGAAGGATGCTAAGACTTCTTGTAACTAGGCAAGCTTCCCATCTACGAATGCAGTGGATTTAGAAATTTGCTCCTAAAGGTTAATTTCTATTTCAAACTATATACTAGACAGTGATTACAGAGAGAACAGAGTGTTATGGTGCCCTGGAGAGGAGCCACAACCAGCAGAAGCTGCTACTCACAAATATTTATTTTACAAATAACATATGTAGAGATATAGACTCTGTTTCCCCAGAACCTGTAATACTATATCCTGGAAAATATACAGCATTACTTCAGATCTGGAAACACAAAATCTAATGCTTATAAAATGTAAGTAGAACATGTACCTAAGAAAAACAGGCCACATATACAAAATTGTTATTGCTCAGCTCTGTAAATGTCATAGGGTCCTACAGGCCCATAGTTACCAAGTCTTCTAATTTTTTTAAAAAAAATATTTTTATGAGAATTTTTCCAATTTAAAAAAATAGTGTGTAGAGTGAAAATAAGTACCAGTCTGTGATTTTGATGAAGAAATTTACTAATATTTTTTAAATTATCAATTAAAAAATTCACTGACTTATCACATTGGTAGTCATGGTTAGTTGTTTGTTAAGGTGCTTATTATATCCCGTGTGATGACTAAATTCTCCCATTATTTTTCTGTACTTAAAATATTGTTAAAATTCCTGTTTACAGATCTTTATCCTTAAAGATCCAAAATTCAATTTGTCCTGACCCATTCCCATGATTGTGTCATTTATACATTTTGTCTGCTTTTGTGATTTTATCACTAGTTTGCAACATTATTCTGCCATTCTGTGACATTTTGTTTTAAAAAATCAAAATGCAAGTTTGAAACTAAAATTCTAGTTTAAAATGTAAATTTAATAGTTTTGTTTCAAAACAGGCAAACAAAATCAGGATGATGATAATAATAAATATGAAAGAATCATCCATTTTGACTTTAATGTAAGCTAACCAAATTATTACAACCAATACTTGGTTAGTAGCCAACAGTATGCAACTGTTAAATAACAGGGGAATAACACACTTATAAAAATGACATAACCATGATATCAAGAATCATATAATGCTGGGTGAGGTGGCACACAGCTATGATCCCTGCATCTTTGGAGGCTGAGGCAAGAAGACTGTGAATTAAAAGCCAGCCTCAGCAACTTAGTGAGGCTGTAAGCAATCTAGTGAGATCCTGTCTCCAAATAAAAAATAAAAAAGGGGTGGGGATGTGACTTAGTGGTTAAGCACCCTTGGATTCAATCTCTGGTACCAAAAAAAAAAAAAAAAAAAAAAAAAAAGAATCATATAATGAGGTATTCATGTAGATGATACATAATGTTAAGTTTTATTAAAATTTACTAACTTAACATTAATTTTTTAGATTGTGATCAAAATGTAAACAACATTTAAAAATTCTTATAAAACTCATAGATTTCCATGAAGGTAGAAGCTGGTGTAGTTTTGAAAAATACTATGAGTCACATGATTGATTATTGACAGTACAAATTACCTACATTTTTGTGAACTTTCTTGGAAACAAAGCCCTATATATAAAATGATTCCTCTAAGGACCTACTAAATCCAAATAAATGAACTTTTTCAGCACAAAGACCTCAAAGTATAAGCTACCAATAATTTGCCCTATCCAAATAGTTTGGGTAGTCAGTAATCTGACAATAAAATTATATTCTAAAATAATTTTCCTATACTTTTCTAAAATCTATAATGTCTTTGTCATCTGTCAAAAAAACAAGTTTTCTATTTACAGGATTTGATTTCCAAAATGTGAGGCTTCCTGGGCTTTGTGCCTTATCATTAGTAGAAGTGAATTGTTCTTAATAAACATGTCACCATGCAGTTGTTAGGAAAAGATTAAAAGTGGAGATGATCTCATGAGGACAGACACCTGCTATACCAAACATGACAGTAATGGAAATGCACTGTCTGTACCTTGTTTACATTATTAATATTTTCCACCAATAGAGCAAAAACATTCCTCACCTAGTTATCACAAATTTGCTCTCAGTGGGGTCTGTTTAAAGTTTTACTATAGAGATTTTTGCTGGCCAGTAAGTTGACCTGTAGGGTTCTGGACTTATCTCATGAATGTATAGCCTATTTTCCTAAAGCAAACACAATGGCTTCTATCAGCTTGTCACTTTCCTGTGACTCAGTTTCTTCAGGGTGAAATCTGCATGGCTCACTTCAAAAATCCCTGACATTTTGTGCCCAGAACAAAGGTGCCTAACAAATAACTATCAGTCCTCTTTCCCCACAGCTTTATTCATTGTCCTCATATTAAATGGATGGAATTCATGCTATGTGGTTGGTTAATCAGTGGCAGGTCATTCGCTATCAAAAACTAGATCATTGATAAGGCATCCTTTATCTAGTAGTTTCCTTCAAAGAAACTAAGAAGGCTATATAGACATTATCTTTGAATCCTGTCAGGACATTTAGAATAAATGAGGGCCAGAGAAAGTGCACAGAAGGTCACACAGTGAGAAGGTGAATCCTAAACATGCTTTCACTTTAAATACTGCATAGACAACTTGAAGAGGCTTTTTGAAAGAAACTTTTTTTTCCAAAGAAAACACTGGGCTGGCTAATATGCTGATTAAATTCCTACTGTGCATTCCCTTTTTAAATGTCAAAATCTATTTGCTCCTCTGATTTACATCAGTGCCCCAACTGTTGATGACTGTGGGATTTAGCAAGTCTGATATGAAAACACCCAATTTCCTTATATTAGGGAAAACCTACAGCTCTTTGTTGTCATAACTGTTGTATGTCTTCTGAGAGCACAAATATTCCCTGTAATTTATACTTTAGATCTTTGATCCCTTGCTAAACTAAAAATAATAATCATATTGATAAGACAATGGTTCTTATAAACAAAATAATATGGCTGTGAATGAAAGGTCAAAAAGTAGAAATGATGAAAATGAGGACAGGAGGGCAGAAATCTGCTGCTCTGAACTCAGTAACTCTGGGAAGCTATCTGCGCATGCTTGGTTAAATCCTGGAAACAATTCTACAAACTCAAATTATGTAGGTCACTAGAAGATAAGAGTTGTGTCTTCTTGTACATGGAATTTTATAAAATCTAATTAACTTGATTATGACCCTCATGGGACAAGTTATTATTGGGATTCTCAACATCATTAAGAAAACCTTTTTGCTATGTGTACCTGATCCCCTGCTAGGGCTCTGCTAAATGGAGCAACTTCTTTGCATTTTGGAAAGCTAAAATTTCAGGATGATGACTACACTGAAATAAACATACAGCAGGTGAAATAGTGTATCTAACATTGAACTATTATGGGATGCTTTAGTTACTTGATTAAACCCCAAAATGTGAGGCTTCAGTGGAAACTGGGGACCTATGTGAATGGTGGGGTGATCTATAAGAAAGCATAGAATGTGTATGTTTAGATGGGATGCAGTTGGTAGATATCTTTCCCATTTTCTGTACTTGGCACAAGCATAGAGTCATCAGGGAAATTCTTCAGGCTGGTTCTCAGAGTTTCTTAATACTCTATAATATTCCATTTTCATTCCAAACTGTCATCCTGATTTCCCACAGTATAAATTTTAATTTAACCCAGTAAACGTATGTGAACCTATTTTGAGTGTTAGATCCTGCAGGGATACAAAATTATATTGGACATATTCTCTATCATGACACACACCTTTAATAAAATGTAAAATATATCTGAATCAGGGGAAGAGAGTTTGATTCTGCCTGGAAGGACCTGTAAAAGCTTGTTAGAAAAGGTCATGTTTGAGCTGGATAATTAAAGAATGGTTGACTGGCAAAAGATAGGCATATACTGACCCAAAATCCTGGGACCTTTTAGTACAAGTTGGTACTGCACATGGGGAAGGTGTTGATGATGTATTTGTTCCCAAAGTCAGTGTATAAAAAGAGATCCACAATTTTTCTCTTTGAAATCATGAAAAGAAGGACAGGATGTTTGAAATTTAATTCAATATTAGCGATAAAGGCACCTAGCTAAATCCTAGATACTTACATATATTTATGTTTTTTTATCTGCAAATCTACTTTTCATTATGCTCCTCTTTAATATTTGTGTTATTTTTAATTAAACAAAAATCAAAATGGAATTATAAACAATGGATTTTCATGCTATGGGAAGCCTTGCTATTCAGAAACAAAGCAAAATAAAACAAACTTGCTACCTGACAATAAGATGATTAAAAAATATCTTTCTGGTGCTCTAGAAAATGGATGGTGGGGAATTTTGCAGGCAGCCTTCTTTGTCAGCACTGATAGGATGGGGAATAAATGGAGGAAATGTGAAGACAGGAAAGAGATTGGAGATAAATAAGCAGCAGTCAATGGAGTCTTAACAGCACTTATTGGAGTGAGCTCTGAGCACCCAGAGCCTGCCATATGCTATGGTCAACACAGCTGGCTCTGGGCAGCTCAGGCCACCCTGAGACCAGATAGCATCACCAAATCAAATAGTCCAACATCCCCTTCTGAAATAAAAATTCTGATCCTAGTACAAAAATTGAAAAGCCTCAATGAATTATTTTAGGATTTGTCAGACCTTTAAGAAACATGTAACAGCAGTTTTCCATAACTCAAAATGACCCTAATCAGTCCTTGTCGCATTAATTATTTTTTCAAATTCCTGTACGTAATTTAGTTATGCATTGTTTTAGTCAGCTTTTTTGTTGCTGTGACTAAAAAAAAAAATCTCTGACAAGAATAATTAGAGGAGAAAATGTTTATTTGTGGGTCTCATGGTTTCAGAGGTCTCAGTCCATAGATAGCCAGCTCCATTCTTTGGGCCTTGCAGTGAGGCAGAACATCATGGCAGAAGGGTGTGGAGGAGGAAAGTAGCTGGGGATATGGCACCAGGAAGCCAAGAGAGAGACTAAGCTCAGCTCATAAATATCTACCCCAAAGTAACACCCCCAGTGAACCATCTCCTCCAGCCGCACTCTACCTGCCTATAGCCACCACCCAGTTAATTCCCATCAAGAGATTAATGAACAGATTGGGTTAAGGCTGTCATAACTTAATCATTTCACCTCTAAACCTATTTTTTGTCTCACACACAAGCTTTTGGGGGACCCCTAATGTCTAAATCATAACATTTATTCACTCTCCTTCTTCAGGTCATGATTTTTTTATCTGTTTCTTGTGAATTTGTTCATCTCCTCACTATAAGCAGAAAAGGCAAAGACTTCCTTCTGTCACTTTTGTGAGGCATTATATATCAAAGTCATTAAAAGCATGACTTTTGGAGAGGAATACTTATCTTCAAGTCCTGGCTCTTAGGTTACTTTGCATAACCTAAGGACTAGATTTAGGGTAAGATGAGTAAGGCTCTCAACTTTGATAGCAAAATTTAAGAGAGCACTAAAAGTATATTTTAAAAATAAATAAATAGGAATTTTTAACCCAGTTATCAAGATAAATATTTTAATATAATGTTTTTAAATGAAAATTAGGGAAAATTCATGGTGAATAAAATATCAAAAATTTTTAAAGTCACATTTAATTGTTTTTTGTTTTTTGTTTTTGTTTTTTTGAGATCTTGCTGTATTTGCACTGATCAAGGAATAGTATTTTCCCATCTCTGTATGGTATCTGGGTCTTCATGGCCATCATGTCCCTCAATGACAGGTATATAAAGGTTGGCAGTGGTAAGAGGACAGATTGAGCAATGCATGACTTTATGATTGTCTTAGTCCTTTGTAAGAGCCCTATTTGAGGAGATAGCTAGATGGCGGTTAGCTGAGAGCCATAAAGGTGTTCAAGTATTTTCACCTGATATTCATGCATTTATCTAAGAATCTTTTTATGCCCATGAACACTGTGTGACGCACCTGTAAGCTCGAGCTGTTAGCACTTGTCCTTGTTAAGGCAAAATATATTTAACCTGGTGAGGTTAGTTAGAGGTGTGGTTGGAGTTGGAGAGGTTGTTGGAGCCGGAGAGAGAAGTTAGAAGAAAGAAGAATAAAAGAACTTTTTCATTTCCAGTCTGCCTCCGAGTTTTCTCCTGCGGTATTGTTGCTGCAAGTGGTAATTGCTGCAGGCAGCAACAGTCCTTTTTCTGCAGCTATAACAGAAAATCTGAAATAGGTTAATTTATAAAGAACAGGAATTTATCCTCTCAGAGTTATGAAGACTGGGATGTCCAAAAGTGCCACAGGTTAGGAACTGGTCTCTCTGCTTCCAAGATGGCACCTTGAATGGCCACATTCTCCTGGGAGGAGGAACATTGCATCCTCACATGGCAGAGAGTGGAAGACAGAGAACCTGCTCCCTCAAGCCCTTCTCTTTTTCCTCCTCCCTGTCCTGTAGTGTTGGTAGTCAAACCCAAACTCTTTTGCCTGATAGGTAAGCTTTCTACTACTGAGCTATACTCACAGCCCACTATAAGCCCTTTTTGTATTAATTATAACTCATTTGTGAGGACAGAGACCTCCTGACCTATAGTGCCTCCCATTAGGAATCACCTCTTAATACTGGTGCATTGGGGATTAAGTTTTGATATGAGTTTGGGAAGGAACAAAAGCATTCAAACCACAGCACTGACTCTCCAAAATTCCTCCATAGAGCCAGACTTGGGCTGCATGTTCATGAAATCATAAATTGATCACAGGCTGGGGAACTAGAGAGCAGGGAGCTTGTATTATTTACAATCTATTAAGTGGCAAGACCAGAGTAGGTGTATTCTGTGCCTTAACGAGTTAAATCTGTATTGCCAACTAAGATGTAAAGGTCTGCCAAGGGATAAACCCATACATTTTTAGAAATATTTATTAATATTTTTTAAAGTGGGCAATATTTTCCTTGAAGAATGGGAAAGGGAAAGAAAAAGCAGGTAGATATAAAGACTCTATACTAGGACCCCTACCAGTTTGTTTCCTGCAGACCAAGTTACCTAAGAACATTATCAGGAAGAGGTTGAGGAATGCTCTGTGATGCCTAACACCAAAGGTGATTAAAGAAAGCCTCTTTCAATCAGCAAACCACCCTACTACTCCTGTAATCTACAACTTATATAAAGGAGTCTGGCTTTCTAGAATTTTTTAAAAAATGTCTCCTTCTAATTAGAAAGGGTTGTTTTTGGATTATTTTTATGGTTTAGAATTTACTAATACATGTTTCTTTGAAACGTATTTGTTCTAAGCATCCCTGCTTCAAAATGCTATGACTTAAACACCTTTGTACCCTATGTGTTATTTGATTAAGTTGTATAACCTCAATTTCTTCCAGATTATTTTAAAAAGTACAAATAAAATTAGGTAAAAGCTTTGCATGGTGCCTAGAACATAGTAGGTACTAAATAAATTCAAGCTCTACTTAATGAGAATATAAAATTTTAGCAGTGCTCATAGCACAGTAGTATTATTTCTTAGTCTCCTGGCTCTAAGCATTTCATATTTTGCCTCAGGTAATTTTTTTCCACTCCTCCTCCTCTTTGCTCTGTGAAGGTAGCCATGGTCCCTTCATATCTAGTAATTTTAGAATCTCTTAGGATCTCCTTATGTTATAGGTTACAGAATGTTCTTTGCAACTGAACTCCATCTTTCCCAGTAAAGAAACAAATTCTCTCTCTGCAACAGTCGGCTTCCCAGGAAAAACAAAACAATTGGAAACAAAACCTGTGGATACGTTGGGTTTTATTTACATGTTTATTTACTTTTCATATGTTCTCTGTAAATTAAACCACTGGGACATAATAAATACCCTGCTACATAATAAAGGCAAAGGCAGTTTCTCTCACCAGTCTCCAACCTCAACCTGTTGCAGCCCTTCTTCCTACAACAGAGTGACAGAAATGTTTCAAATGACAAGTCATATACTAAATAACCAAGAACATTTTAAACTCCAAAATCCTTACAAAAATTGTCCCATGCATAGAGAGGTTGTAAAACGTGTCTGGAGCTGAAGGTCCTGCAGGGGGAGCCAGCTTCCTTAACTATTGGCTCCAGATCAGTCGGGCTGAGGGAAATACTTCCTTCTCCTTTGTTGGCACCCACCCAGTACTTAGGGCTACACTCTTGCTCCCTTTGATCTTCTGGTGGCTTTCTTCACTAAAAAGACAGCAGCACAGTCTTGTAGGACCTTCTTTATGAAGATCCAAAGGTATGAGCCTTGCTTTAGGGGTGGACTTTAGCAGGGTGTGATTCTTTGCAGGCAATGCAAAGTTGATAAAAATCCTAGCCAAATTCAGCTAAAGAATTGTGTCTTCAGAAAACAATTTTTTAAAATGGCATTCACCATATTGGATTTTGACCTGTAAGTCACTAATGTTTTGTTTCTTTACATGAGTTACTCTTCAGTTACCACATGATAATAAAAGGCAGCACATGTTAACTTCAATAGAAAATAGCATTTGAATAACATGTTATGTCAAAGTGACATTTCCTATGAAATTCCTTACACTTATGTTAATATAATAAAAATAATATAAATTTAAAAAAAAAAACGAATTGTGTCTTACATAAGAGGTTCTACTAAGTATATTCTGGACCCACATAAGAACTAAGACGTCTGCCCATTCTTTAATTCACTTACTCATCTGGCTTACATTATTTCTACTCTGAATCTCTCTCTCTCCTTTTCTTAAAATCTGAAACAGGGTCTCTGTTGCCCAGGCTGGCCTGGAGCTCCTGGGCTCAGGTGACCCTCCTGCCTCAGCCTTACAAGTAGCTGGAACTACAGTCATCAACCACCATGCCCAGTTTCTATATCATTTTAAACTAGAGGTTCCAAGTCAGAGATCTTTGCTTTCACTACTTTGTAGCTTTTCCCCATCAAATGCATTCCTGTTCACCTTTCTCCATTTTTCCTCCTTCATCTCCCCTGCTAACTAGGATTCTTGTGTTGTTTAGAGTTAATCCGGTGGTTCTCAGCCCTGACTCCCCTGAGCATCTTAAAAATATGCCCCAGCCTGAGACTATGCAGATTGAATTAGAATCTCTAGAGGAGGAGCTTGTGCTTCAGAGGTTTCAAAGCAGCTTGAGGAGGCTGAGTTACACTAATGAGGGCTGAGCATGTAACCCTTCCTCTCTCCTCGTTCCACTTAAGAGACTTCTCATCACTGGGAAGTTAGTAGGCCCATTTACTGACATTGACCAAAGCTGTGATACCCTTGGAAGCTTGTCCAAAGAAATTCTGGGTAGGGAAACCATAATGGGAGTTTTTCTTCATAGATCCAAGACAGGATATGGAATGGAGGAATCAAGTACTCCAAAATATCTCTGACCTCTCCTATCTATATAGCCGCTCTTCCTGTGTCCTCTTCAAAGCTAGCATAAGTAGAGGAATAAGGGTAGCAGGGCTAGGACCATGGTTAGGAGGAGGAAAATCAGTGAAGACTGCCTAGGTAATGAATTTAAGGAGGTACCCCTCACTAGTCCTGATCTTAGGATCTTGCAAGTGAGTGCCTCCTTAATTTTGTGCCCTGTTTGTCTCTTTACCTGGTCCTAGTTCTGGTTCTAAGTTAAATAATGCCTTTCCTAAAGGAACTAATTCACATCTAATTCATGTGAAGACTTAATAAGCAAAACTGATACAGTCTTCTCAGCACATCTTCATATTTTCCAAACTTCCTAAATGAGAATTAGAATCTGCTATTAGCTCCCTCTTTTTACCTCCCCAAATCTTACCCCAGATATGCAGTTTATGGAAGGTTGTAAATGGGAAGGTCTAGTTAGAAAAACAGTGAGTCTCTATTCGTGTTAGGAGACAGCAACGGTAGTTTGAACTGAAAGTTAAGTGTAATAGTATTTTCCCCTGTAACATAATAAATATCTGACATTTTCAATTCTTCATTTTTCCTACCTATTTTATAGTAAATAAATTAATTAATGCTTGTGAAACCCCTAGTTTGGAGCCAGTACAATAACTGGTAACTATTTTCCTCACCAGGGAGATAATGGAACTCAGGAAACTCTCATCCAAGATCACCTCATCAGCAGTTCCACGTCCTTTAAAGACAGAGTGAAGCTCTGTGCTGACCACAAACTCTGCCTCTCCCCAGTCCAAATCCATGATGATGGTCAGAAGTTCTCTTGCCAAGTTAGATTCCAGCCTGGCAAAATCTTGAGGAGTTCCACCACAGTCAAGGTTTTTGGTAAGGGTTTATGTCTGGACCACTCCCTGCCATCCTGCATTGCCTTGATCTTTACCATTCTTGCGGGGGTTGGGGGGAACTAGGGTAGAAGCCTAAAACATAATTATTCAGTTAATAGAATAAAATATATAAAACCATATGTGGGTCAGTTTTCTGGTGATTACTGCCTGATTTAACATCGTAATGTTTCCTAAGGATACTGGCCATCTCTAATTGCTTAGTTGTCTAATTATCTCAGTTGCTTGCTGGAGATAAGGCCACCATGAGAAAAAGAAGGTGATAAACAAAGCTCTGGAGAATCTCTGCAGGAGCATTCCCCACTCAACCCTGCCAGGGTCAGTCCTTCCAGCAAATGATCCTGCAGGCTTGGCCTTCTGACCCTGCGGCTCTCAGGAGAAAAGAGTTGAGCTATGAAATCTACTGTGGTCTCACTCAAAATGCAGAGACTCTGCAGGGTGCAGTTTAAAAAAAAATATATGAACATTCTATTTTGTCCTGTGGTGCAAGGAAATATTAAAAAACAGAGGCCCTTGGCTTTGCACATTTTTTTTTTTTTCATTTTTGTGAACAAGACCTGTGTTGTTGTTGTTTTTTTTAAGTCATCCTTAATGAAAGACAGCAAGAAAAACAGTGATGTGGATGGACAATTAATTGTTTTCCAACCTGAAGTAAACAAAGAGAAAATAAGTTTATAAAACCTAAGGGCATTGACTGCTAGACTATTGCTCAGTTCTCTGAATAACTTGTTTTTATTTAGAATCTTACCATATTATTATGGGATACCAAAAAAAGAAAAAGAAGAAAACATAGCATTTTGAAGAAAACACAAAACAGTTTGCAAAGATGGGAGTAGCAGCAGCCAAGATCTATTTAGTTTGATTAAAGTTCCAAGCTTGCAGAATTTCCCTCTTTCCTCCTGCCCCTCCCTTCCCTCTCTCTCCAGGTTTTCTCAGGGGTGGGCTAGGCAGCCATCACCTCATGATCAGCCTCCTTAAGAAGCCTAAGCAGTGCCCTGGGAAGAGTTGGAAACAGACTGCTCATCTCTTATCTATTATTCTCACTATTTGTTCACATACTGGGGTGTGACTACTCTAGCACAAACACAAAACAGCCTCATCTGGCCTGACTGTTGGCAAGACAATGAAGGCAGCCATCCAGGATGTGACAAGAACACCAATTTTAAGTTAGGCAAGCTGTGTCCCAATTTGACAAAGTTTTTTTTTTTTTTTTTTTACATATTCTAATTGCCTTGTCAACATTTAAACCATGTACTGTATCTCTTTGCTGCATTAAAACACTTTCATGTTAGTCTTGAATGGTTTTTATTCCATAACTTCTCACTCTATCACCCTATCTGGCTGCACTTCTCTGTCTCTACTTTTCTCTTGTTTCTTCTCTGAACTGCTGTTGGGAAATACTTAGAAATATGAGCATCTTTCCTGCTTAATGGCTTTCCATTTAGTAAGTGGGCTGGCTAGGCTATGTATAGACAGTATTATCCAGCCTTTGATCTATTTATTTGTGGGTATCACTTGCATATGCCCAGAGTTATATCACACATCTTATGAAAACCCACTCCGCATCCATTGGTGATTCCCCATATTGAATAAGCTGAACACAAAACATGAAAACCTTGAAATAAGTACTAAATGTATCACCACCCATTCACCATGCCCTAAACCACTCATTTCTTCTTCCCAAATGGTGCCTCATCTCCCAGCTTTTCATTTGCAATAGACCAGGGTCCAGAGGCTGGCCAGCTCTTTCCCTCCCCCTGTGCTTGACGACCCTTGGAAAGGAGTCACTTTCCATCATCACAAGTTGGCTTTTCCCCGCTTCTCAGCTGAAAACTTGATTGTCCTGCACCTCAGGGAGAATCCCCTGCACCTTTTAGTGATTGTTCTTTTTCAGGCCATTCATTCTACAGGTTTTTCTCTGCTGGGAGGAAGTCAGAAATATCTTCCCTTCCAAGAGAGTTTAAGGGTTGTGTCTTGGTGTGGGTTCCCCTGAAAGAAAACATGACGACAAGGATTTGAAGTAAATTAATTTATTTTAGAGGTCATGTTGGGAAATATGAGGCATAGGGAAGTGAATCTAGGAAGGAAAGTAAAATAATAAAATGTGTATGATTCAGCCAGTTACCACTGTGGGCTTAGAGGCCAGTCTCACTGAGAACTTTGGGCAACAGCATGAACACAATGGTTATCTCAAATGAGGGTAAGAAAGTTGAGTACTTATCTACCAACTTCTCATCTACTATCACCATTAACTCCTTCCTTCCAGTTTTCCCTTTTGTTGTACTGAGTATGCTCTCACATCCCAATGAATCCTTAGGCAGAGAGTTGTAGGTATGACCAGCAAGAACCAAGTGTGTGCAGATAAGAGCCAAGCCCACAGCATCTGGGATGGGGGTGGGGTGGGGGGGTGTCTTAGGATCTTTCCACTGGTTCATAGAAGGCTCTGTCTGCTAGACTGAAGAACTTACTTGAAGTCACTTCAGTTTAACCTGATGTTAAACCAGTGTCTACTCTGTGCTGGGCATGAAGTACTGGAGATGAAGAGATAGATAAAATACTCTGGCTTCAAGGCACTTACAACCTAGCAGGACAGAAGAATCACTAATTATTGTCAGATATTTTCTAGTGGCAAACAATAAAACAAGTATGAAGTGCTTTCCTGGCTGCTTCTTGGTCCTGAAAATGATACTTTATTCTTTGGCCTTTGGACATGTAGAATTCTTCTCTCCTCTCTCCCCCACTGGCTACCCTTCCACTCCTGCTCATGCCCAGTCTCACTTGATCCAACATTGATCATCACTCAAGTATCAGTTACATGTTGCATCTTCCAAAAACCTCTTATCCTCCAAGGCTGAGTTAGAAGCTTTTCTTAAAAGTTTTCTTCAAATCTTACATGTTCTCAATCATTATGCTTATCTTGGTGTATTATAATTTCTAGTTTATTTTTCTGTATTTTTCATGAAAATGTAAATGATGTGTCTATTTCCTAGATACTAGTATCTTGCCAGGAACACAGTAGGTGTTTAATAATTGGTTAATGGATGACAAATCTTTCTCATAACACACACACACACACACACACACACACACACACACACACACACACTGGTGGCCAGGTAGGATTGCATTCAGTGCTACTAACTGTGTTTTATTTGCTTTTAAGCTAAGCCAGAAATCCCCACGATTGTGGAAAACAGCACCATGAATGTCCTGGGAGAGGTGAGTCACATTAAAGCCTTTGAAAATCTATAGCATTACATGCCAAGGTGTGTTGTGTTGCAGAGCTGCCAGGAACGTTCCCTCAGAGGACTATACTCCTGGGCCCTCAGCCAAGTAACTGCTGCTGGGCACAAAGGGAAGCTGAGCTGATTCTGGAAACTGAATGGGGATCCTTACTTTGACTTAGGGCTCTCAGATGGTGTGACTTCTATCCTTAGTCCTTAAATTTCCTGGAAAATTGTCCCAATTGTTTAGCTTCTCCTTAATAAAAAATTGAGGGAGGACTGGGGATATAGCTCAGTTGGTAGAGTGTTTGCCTCACATGCACAAGCCCTGGGTTCAATCACCAGTACCACAAAAAAAAAAAAAAAAAAAAAAAAAAAAGAGGGAAAAGCAGTGTGAACCCTGGTTTAAGAGTGAGAACTTTACTCAGCTGACATTTAATTTGTTGCAATCCATTTTTCTGTACCAGCTTTCCCACTGCTTTCATTTCAGTCACAAGAGGAAATGTGCCTCCTGTACCTCCTCCAAAACATAGCTACTTCTTTGGAAGTAAGAAGAAGGGCAGGAGAAAAAGGAAAGCAGAAATCTGCCTCTTCTGGGTAGCTCCCAGACTCCAGTCACTGGGATCTGGACCCACTTCCCAGCTCCTTCTCCTGTTGGTTTTGTCCTTGAGCAAATTAATTCACATCTTTTAGTCAGTTTCACCATTCATATGAAGTAACTCATAATGGTATCTGCTCACTAATTATTTTTTGAGAACATCATAAAATTAAAATATAAAATTAATATGTGATAAATTCTTGGTATAGTTTGTATCATGTGTTAAATGTTCAGTAAACATTGTTGTTTTTATTGTTATTACTAATATCTGTCTTAAGTAACTGTCTTGTGACCTTATGACTTCAACCATGCTTTTCAAATCCCCAGGTAAAATAAGTGCTCTTATTAAATCTCAAACATTTGCTGTTACATGGTGTGAGAGAAAATTATACTGATACTCTAATTTCTTCTCACCCCAAGAACATTAAATAACATGATTTGTGGTCCTGCTGAATATCAGTCATTTAATTTGACAGCTACATACAAATCATAACTGACTCTGTAGGATGTTTTTGGATGACCATACATATGCATTACCTAAGCATCTATGTCTCTAGCCAATTACATGTATTAATCTCTGAAATAACTTCTTCTGTAATCCTGAGTATATTGAAAAGGGTTTAATCATTTTCTGCTTCAATTAATTCCCTAGTTTATTAGTGGACTTCATTTCAATAGTTTAAATACAGCAAATAATCTAATGATTACAGATTTTGGTAGGTATCTTTGTTTCTTACAAGGATCTGTTATAGATTCTTGGTGCCAATGTTTATAGGTAATATAAGCTCAAGATATAAAACCATAAATTGGATCCAAGAATCCATTATAAAGAAATGACTATGGCTTACAGGCCACATGTTATAAAATTTCCTCTTCTGTACCATTGCTCACTTAAGTGCTGACTAGTAAAACCAGAGAAATTTCTTTCCTGGGGAATTAGTGAATAATCTCTCTCCAACTCCATATAACCAGCTGCAGGACGTGGCTTGTCTGTGGCTCTTTTAAGGTTTTGCCAAACATTAGTAATTCCTCACTCTAATATTCTTATAATCACTGCTGTATCCTTAATAACTTATTAATTCTTCAAAGTCCCTTACGGACTTTTATTTTGTGGTGCTTTCAATGAGCTCTGAAATAGGTAGAGCATCTGTCAATTTACAGATGAGAAATTAGGGCCTGGAAAGCCTAACATCTGGCTAACTCATTAATAAGGGACAGAGCTGCCCACATCCAGAGAGATGGACTGATGAGAGGAGATCATGCTCCAGGGTCAGAGAGCACTAAGGTCAAGTCCTAATTCAGTCACCCACTAGTTAACTTCCATGAGCCTCAGCTTACTGATCTCTAAAATTGGAATAATAAGAAATACTTCATGAGGTTCTTAGTATAATTAAACTCATGCACAGTTTGGAGTACATGGGACATATATGTATCAGGAATATGTTTTTGCCTATTATCATTCACCCACTCTTTCACCAATTCCTTCCTCTGCATTTATATATATTGATTCATAAATCTATTATGTGACCGAATGTAGGAGATGGTGTGGGATAATAATAATAATAATAATAATAATAATAAAAACAGAACATAGATTGTGGGATCTGTAGAACTAAGCCTAAATTCTCCTTTATCACATATTAACTTGGGTCCCTGGGACCTCAGTTCCTTAACTTCCTCATCAGTGAATGGGGCAATGATTCCCAACCTCACAAGGGTGATGGAAGGATCAAAGGAGAGAACTATGCAAGCATCTACATCTGGAGAGTACAAGTATTCAGTATTGGTAATCTCCTAACCCTTACATTCTCTGGAATTTAATCACATCAACACGCATGTATTGATGTGTAATCTGTCCTACATTTTCATTGGTCTAGCAACATTCAGTTTCAGAATATGCTGGGGACTTGATCAGTTGTGACCTGAGTTCCAATGGTTTTAGTTAAACTTATAAAGTTTACAAGTAATTTAATTTTTCTTTAAAATAGATAAGACACAAAATTAGTCTAACAAAGATACTTTCTCAGACTGGGACATGCCAGCAACATCCAAGGAAAGTGTCACACCTGAGGACAGCTTGTCCTTGTGCATTCCTGAGGCCACTCTTTCATCAGGGCTCCTACAACTCACAGCTATGCTTCTGCAGCTGTGATAAGAAGGGAGTCTCTTATCCAAACCTCAGCACCCCCAACCCCATTTAGCAGATTTTTGCATTAGAGCAAAAGATGCTGGGCCAAAGAGCCCCACAGCCCGCAGCTGCTGATGTAGCATAAGAAGGCACAAGAGAGACACATAAAATCTCAGTTTATTCAACAGTGCAGGCTTTCCAAAACCACAAATGCATCTCTTTATAATTGTGCTTTATGCTCTAATCCAATCCTCTCCCTAGGTCCTGTCCTTGTCACTCCCTACATTTAATATGTTTGACAAAATTTAGAGAAAACCATCTAAAGAAAGCTATCTAACATGAAACATAGGAAACAAAAACAGTCTGAAGTTATGTTGCCTAAAGAGGAAAATAATCTACAGTAATAAGAACCATTATAAAAACTGACACTGGGGGCTGGGGTTGTGGCTCAGTGGTAGAGCGCTCACCTAGCACGTGCGCAGCCCGGGTTCGAACCTCAGCACCATGTAAAAACACATTGTGTACAAATAAAAGCAAAAAATAAGTGTTTAAAAAAAAACTGACACTGTTGCAGGGCTGGGCCTGCCACAAAGCTGAGGCAGCCACAGAGATCTTTCTCACTGGTCCTTGTGATCACACCAGAAAGATTTCAGACATGTCATTCAGAGTAGCAGATAAGAGTTAATTAGAAGAGATAAGAAAAGGGAAAAGAGGACTCTCTCAAAGGAGAGAGTGGGTCTTCTCAGAAGAAAGGCACACTCATCCTGCCCTCCAGTCTTATTGGGGTCCTAAGGAAGTTTCCCAGATTCACCTCTTGACTTTTGACTGACAGCAGGATGACAGCACACTTTTAAGTCTCCACTGTGCACAGTTAAGGTCCAAGGCAACTCAAGGTCACTTTGGACCATGCTGGTCAGTTCTAATTATCGTGTCTGGTCTGTGTAAGGGTCATAAAAGCCCCCCCCCCCCCACACACACACACACCTACACACACAAGGTAACTTTTGTTCTTATCTGCATTTTATGCCTGCATACCTCCTACAGATAACAAGTTGTTTGCTGAAGAATATAACAGAGCCTATTGACCTAAGCCAGGTAGGGCTTCAGGTAAATTGCTTTTGTGGGGTCAACACAATGCACCCAGTTTATAGTATCCCCTTAACCTCATGTCACTTACCCATCAACACCACAACTTAAAAAAAAAAAAAAAAAGTGTGATTAGAAAAAGACATTTACAGACCAGCTATAGTAGCTTTTTGTGTTTATTTGGTTTCGCAAAACGTGAACCCCTGTGGATTCCTTGATTTTCTTAAGTCTCATTCCAAATATACGGTTTTAGATTTTGTTCTTAAGAGATTAAGTATGACAGCCTCTTTTTGTTGGGCATATTTTATCACACTGAAAATGCTCTGACTCCAAATGTCCAGGGTCATGACTCCCAGAAGCCATTTGCCTTGGTAAGCACCTAAACTTTCAGCACAGAAGAGTAGGGTCTTTAAAAAGTACACTGTACCCTCATGGGGAAAGCCCATGGGAAGTGAAGTCCTTAATCACAGCAGTTTTCTAGAAAAAGAGAGACAGACAGACAATTGTAGGACTGCAGTGTAGCCTGGGTTTTTCTCAAGGCTAGTGTTTGGACTTCTGCCTATTCCACAAATAGCTCACAGGGGAGACAGGTCTGACTGCCAGCCTCCCAACAAGTCTAGAAAGCAGGAAGAGTGAGCCATGTAGGTGAGGACTAAGGAGGCAAGAGCCCATTTTTATACCAGCGTCTCATTTGCTTTCAAGGAGGTTGGTGCCCATAAGTTACTTGGCCTATCAGTGAGACAATGGGATGCTGTCTTTATCTTGTCTGGTCTTCCCTGGCTGGCTCAGTCTCCACTCCCATACATTGGAAAGAAAAAGAAGAAGAAGTGCTAGAGGAATTTTCCAAAACAAAAGTCAACACCAGCAGAAAGCCTGGAGTGGTCTCCAGTTTGATTTTATTCAATTAACATTTAATATCCTTAAGATTGCAGGAGATATTTCTCTCCCTATGGACTGTCAGGCTCCCTTTAAAAAAAATATATATAGCTCTGAACATTTAAAGATGGATAGTCATTTTAAAACTCAGAGAACAATAGATTGCCCTGTAGTTAGTATTTCAGAGATACAAATAAAATCTAAAATCTACTTATTGAATAAATGACTGGTCTGTGGGCACAGAATAAAATCAACTCACTAAAATTGACCTTAGGATCTAAGAAAATATTCTCTGTCCTTCACTGGATGGGACAATTGTGATCTCTTTTCTCTTTATATGGTGAGTTCTATCTTTCCCATTTTCACAGTTCTTCCCCGTCCCTTTTCCTTTCTTATCTCTGTTCTTTATGTCTCCTTACTTACTCCATCTATCTTCTTTTTGAATTTCTTTTATCTCTTCCTCAGTAACCCCTCCTCCCTTAACAGGTCTTAATATGACATTAGATTATTTTTTTTTAAATATTTGAGAGTAAATTTTTATATTCTTTATTGTGCTTAAACCAATTGAATCAAAAAGTGTTTGCTTTTCTCTGTGCTAATTACAGATTAATTAGTTGAAGTGTCAAATTGTTGGGAAAAAACTCACAGGAAACTGATAGGTAATACTAATGAAGCGGCTTTAATCTAAGCAGATGGCAAAACGTATAACCATTGGGGAAAGAGATACACTACAAGTGTCCGGAGAGCTTGGGCTGAAGCCTCCACCAGAGATCACATAGAACAAGCTTTATAGCTATGTCTGAGATCACCAACAGGATGTGTGCAAATACCACCCTCCCAGGGAGTCTGGCTCTGCTCTGCTGGAGTCTCTGAGGTGAGCTGCTCAGGTGGACACATTCCAGCTCCCTGCCCAGCCTCAACTGTCCCGACTTTGCTCCACTGAAACCAAGTGCTAGGCATAAATCCAGCTATGTTTACTAAACAATACTGACCATCGACTATATCCTTCCCTGAAACAACTCACAAGTACATGATAGCAAAACGACTTTTATCTTTAGTTAATGTATTTTGAGGATTTTGCCAAGGGTCAGCAAACACTAGGAGCCCTGTAGATAGGCATTTGCTCCACTCAGACCTGTTGAGATGAATCACACTATGTAGGTCCTTCTCAGCATGCTGGCATGCCTCCTTCTCAGCCTTCACCTTGCACTTTGTTATAGGGAGACACTCAGAAACCACTCAAAGTCCGAATTCAAACAAAAGAGAGCTTTATTTTTACCTGGCCAGGGACTGTTTCTTGTAGAGACTCAAGCTCTGTGAGAGAACAGCACCCAGCTGGCCTGTGGCTTGAATACTTAAGGGGGAAGATTATATCTCATGGAAGCTGACAAAAGCAGTTAGCAGAGCAGAGTCAGACAACCACATCTTGGGTTTGAGCAGGTGTTTAGTGGGGGGTGAGAATCTACCTCAAAGCCATATAGGTCACCGAGACCACTATACCTTGGGGGGGAGCACATTTTGTGGGGTACACAGTACAGAAAAATAACTTTTTCAAGAAGATAGATTTCCTTTCGATTTCTCAGAAACAGTCCTTGTAACAGTTTTTATACAGAAGCAGTAAAATGGAGTCACTTTGGTTATGCTTTACTTATGCTTGCCTATAACAGTTCTTACCTTATAATTGTCTTATACAGTTATCTCTATCCTGTAACTTAACCTATATTATCATATTGCCTATTTACAATCATAGCTAACACATACTTATTATCTTGCTACTAACATCTTTAAATTTTTTGTCTGTGTTTTATGTTGATTAGTTCACACCACAACAGCTTCATCTCCAGCAGGGCCCTTTCCACCTCCTCCAGGGCATGCTCCCGCCTCTCCACAGCCCTCTCCCGCCACTCCACTGCCCTCTCCCTCCTAAGCACCTCCTTTTCCCTCTGGCTGGCCCACAAAGCCAGGGTGCCGGCCTGTTCCAGGAGCCTGCCCCAGTCTCCCTCCATGCGCACCGGGAGCTGGGGCCCTGGTGGCCGTGGGTCCTGGCGCTGTCCCGCCTGGCTGTGGCCGCTCTTCTCCAGCTCCTCCCTGTGCATGCTTTTCAGATGTTTCCACAGAGCGGTGGTGCCCACGTTAACCCCGGGACCTCGGCTCACCTGTCTGCCACACAGGCGGCAGGTGGCGTACTGGTTGGGATGGTGACCAGCGCGAGCAGGGGCCAGGTGGAAATACTCCCATGCCTCAGAAAACCGGACCCCCTTGTTGTGGGGTATCGGGGTGGGCACAGCACTCACAAACGGACCAAGCTCTCCGGCCTCACAGATCTCCTCCTCCTCCTTCATCTCCAAGTCTCCTTTTGCCTGAATCCTGGTTCCCTCCTCTTCTTCCTCTTCCCGCCTCATCGTGTCCCCTACGACTGTCTTCAGATGTGCCTAGACATGTACAAAACGTCTTTAGTCAAGCCACAAGCTGATTGTGTATTTGGAAAGGGACTAGGGTAACTCTTGGGGACTCACAATAATGGTCAAAGGCTAGGCACACCTGGGGACGTGATGTTTCCTCCTTTCTGCTTCACTGGAGAGTTGCAGTGAGTCAGATTCAGGCAAAAGGGTCTATGAGTGCATTTCTTCCATGCCCCAAATACTTGCTGATCCCTCCTTGAATAGGCCAGGAAGACAAAACATATTATTTCCTGTAGCAAAGTTGTTCACTGCCCAACAATTACAATTACAAGTGCTTTTAAGTGAACTCGGTGTTCACCACATCACCCATTAAAGCAGGCATTTTTGCATATTGAAAACTTTAGGTCTTTTTCTTTATTCTTCTTGCTGTTTCTATGCTCCTCATTAGTTTCAAAATGTGTTTTGGAGGGAGGAGAAACAGCCTCAGGATTCAGGCTCTTCAGGACTTACAGGGCTGGGGCCTCATTGGATCTTCCTTGATAGGGCAAAGCAAACACAGATGCTCATGGAAGAGAGAGACTCCCTTTCTAAACTGTTTCAGTAAGCAGTCCAGAGGCTGCAAGGCCTGCCAGGATCTGCATTCAAGTTCCCAGTGTGAGGTCAGTTATCCCTACAGAGGTTCCTCTGAGGCTGGGATTCTAAAAAATCTTACCAGCAGGCCTCCCTGTTTTAGCAGGAGGAGCTGGCACACACAGAAGGAGTGGAGCACATCCTCACAAACCTGGTGTTGCCTGGTTTTCCTCAGCAGGCAGCTCACCATACTCCCCCTTCCCTACATGATCACCTTCCAAGTCAACAGCTAATAAAACCTTCCTGAAGCAACTTCCACCAGTTGCTTGGCTTATTTACCCGTTTTAAGATAAATAAATAAATGCAAAATTACCTTGCATTTTAAAAACAATTATATTGAATTTTAAAAACAGTTTGATGTTTCTCTCCTTTCATGTGTTATTTCTTAAATTAATGAGAGTTTTGTTTTGTTTTGTTTTTATCAAGCTTTGCAACCCTGAACAGTTAGGAAATCCCGCCCCCCCACCCCCAACAAGACATGATGGGTACTTACAGGCCAGGAAAGCTCTGAACTTGCCCCTGATCTCTCTGGTGCCCAGTGAATGTGCTCCTGCATGCACACCTGGGTGGTTGTTAGCTAGCTCTTACCCTCAGGAGGAAGACGCCTCCAATTCTGGTTTCCTCCCACTTCAAGGAGAGTTTTGTGTTCCAAGTGGGTGTGTCTCTGCTCATAAGGTTTCTCTGCAACAATTAGACACAAAGGCAAACCTTTTCTCCTCCCCTCCACCACTTCAAAAGATGTATCCAGCAAATGCCATGCAGCAAAACAGTTTGTCAAGCACCTACAAGTTTTAGTTCTGTTTCCCAATGAGGAGATTATCTGACCTCTTAAGCAAAGAAAGAGATTTAAGGCAAAAGAGTGGGGGTGAAATTTGGGCCAAAACTCACTTGCCTCAAGAACCTATGATTCCAAGCATTTTGCCCAATTTTCAGATCGTGAGTTTTGACTTTGGGTTTGACATCTGTGGCTGTTATAAATGCAGTCAGTAGAAAAGTTAAAGAACTTGCTGAACAGGGAAGATTAAGTGAAATAAAAGACCTAAAATTCAAAGAAGTATGGCAAGTTAGGAAATGGATTTTGGAATTTTTTTAATTGTATTATGTAACTAGACTTGGAAAAACTAAAATGCTTCTGGCTTCTACTCTCAGAAACAAAGGAATAGTCACCACTTAAGCAAAAATACACATTTAAGCCTATACATAAACATTTATTTAAATTTGGGAAGGAAGGCCTACCAAGAGGAGATAGGAACATGTTGATGGTGTCCATAAAAAATAAAATGAAATTTGCATTGTAGAAGAAAAGAGAGAAAAGGCATGGCCCAAAACATGTAAAGACTACAAGTTAAATTTACAGTGTGGAAAAGGGGTAGAGGAAAGATTCTAAATTGAGATGAAGAATTAGTAAACAAATAGGAAAACTTGAAGAGAAAAAGAAAATAATCCGATGTGCATGTATTAAATATTTGTTCCCAATTAGTTGGCTCTCTATTCACCTCACTGATTGTTTCTTTTGCTGAGAAGAAGCTTTTCAGTTTAAATCTATCCCATTCATTAATTCTTGGTAATAGTTCTTGTGCTACAGGATTCTTATTAAGGAACTTGGGGCCTAATCCGACATGTTGGAAATTGGAGCTTACTTTTTCTTCTATTAGGCGTATTGTCTCTGGTCTAATTCCTAGGTCCTTGATCCACTTTGAATTGAATTTTGTGCATGGTGAGAGACAAGGGTTTAATTTCATTTTGTTGCATATGGATTTCCAGTTTTCCCAGCACCATTTGTTGAAGAGGCTATCCTTTCTCCACTGTACATTTTTGGCACCTTTGTCTAATATAAGATAGCTGAAATTATATGTATTAGTCTCTGTGTCCTCAATTCTGTACCATTGGTCCACCAGTCTGTTTTGGTGCCAATACCATGCTGTTTTTGTTACTATTGCTCTATAGTATAATTTAAAGTCCGGTATGGTGATGCCCCCTGCTTCACTTTTCTTGCTCAGGATTGCTTTGGCTATTCTGGGTCTCTTATTTCTCCAGATGAATTTCATGACTGCTTTTTCTATTTCTTTGAAGAATGACATTGGGATTTTGATTGGAATTGCATTAAATCTGTATAATGTTTTTGGTAGTATGGACATTTTGACAATATTGATTCTACCTATCCAAGAGCAAGGTAGGTCTTTCCATCTTCTGAGTTCTTCTATGATTTCTTTCTTTAGTGTTCTATAATTTTCCTTATAGAGCTCTTTCACCTCTTTCGTTAAGTTGATTCCCAGGTATTTTTTTTTTTTTTTTGATGCTATTGTAAATGGCGTAATACATGCACATCAGATAGAGCACTAATTTCTAGAATGTATATAGAACTAAAAAAACTTAACACCAAAAAAGCAAATAACCCAATCAATAAATGGGCTAAGGAATTGAAAAGACACTTCTCAGAAGAAGATACACGATTAATCAACAAATACATGAAAAAATGCTCAACATCACTGGCAATTAGAGAAATGCAAATCAAAACTACTCTAAGATTTCATTTCACTCCAGTCAGAATGGCAGCTATCAAGAACACAAACAACAATAAATGTTGGAGAGGATGTGGGGAAAAAGGCACACTCATACATTGCTGGTGGGACTGCAAAATTGTGCAACCGCTATGGAAAGCAGTATGAAGATTTCTTGGGAAAATGGGAATGGAACCACCCTATGACCCAGCCATCCCACTCCTGGGTCTATTCCCAAAAGACTTAAAAACAGCATATTACAGTGACACAGCCACTTCAATGTTTATAGCAGCACAATTCACAATAGCTAGGTTATGGAACCAACCTAGATGCCCCTCAGTAGATGAGTGGATAAAGAAAATATGGTATATATACAAAATGGAATTTTACTCAGCAATAAGAGAGAATAAAATAATGGCATTTGCAGGTAAATGGATGAAGTTGGAGAATATAATGCTAAGTGAAATTAGTCAATCTCAAATATCCAAGTACCGAATGTTTTCTCTGATATAAGGAGGCTGGTTCACAGAGTTGTTGGAAGGGGGTACATAGGATCAGAGGAACACTAGAATGGTCAACGGAAAGGGAGGGGAGGGAGGGAGTAAGGGGGGGTTGGAAAAAAATTGGTGGTTGAATGAGATGGATATCATTATCCTAAATGCATGATTGAAGATCTGAATGGTACTTATATACTTTGTATACAAGCAGTTGTATGTAAAAAGATACTATACTTGTGCATGATGAATAAGTAAATAAATAATAAAAAAATTTAAAAAAAAAGAAAATAATCCCTTTGTATATTAAAAAGCTAAATGTTTTCAAAATGATCTGATGAAAAGATCTTCTGGAAAGGTGCTCTCCAAATTTAGGCAAGGTGAATGGGGTTAATTTAAATAGTCATAGTATTTAATCTGTGCAAATGAGGAAATGTTAAAAATCCAAGTCCTTTTACTCACTGCTTGAAAAATGCTTAGTGAATCAAGGACCAGTTGTTGGAGCAAGGAAAAAGATTGATTCCATAAACCAGCCAATCCAAGAAGATGGTAGACTAGTGTACTGAAGGACCAGCCTAACTCAGCTTGCATTTCAGGCTTCTTTCATCTTTAGGCAATGCGGGGAGAAGGGGAATTTAGGTAGGAAGCTATTGATGGCTGCAGATGTCTAGGACTTTATCTTGTAGCCTAGAAGGGGAAGTTGTAGTTGGCGATCTGTTGATTTTACAAAGTAGTCACAGGTTCATGATGACCCTGCAAATCATGAAGACATCTGAGTTATTCCTGTCTTGGCATGATCAGTCTTGAGGGAGGATGGTAGAGAATTTAGGGAAGTTTCAGTTAAATCAAACTTATATTATTAGTTTTAGACAAATATTCCTTTAATAATTAACAAGGGCTACACACAAAAGGAACTGAAGGTGTTTTCTAGTCAAAGACCGTGGAGGTGTGGTTATATACAACATGGAGGAGGTGGAGCTAATTTAATTTTCCTTTGAACTACAAGCATGGCTAAGGAAATGATCAGTCTTAAGTCAGATGTGGATTCAATTCTTTTAGGCATATCAATCTCATCATTCTCTAATCATACACTAGCTCCTCCTGGCTTCTGGGCCAACATCCCCAACTCATACATGAGTCTCAAGGTGCTCTGCTAGGGGGGAATCCCCCACCACTTTCCAACAAAGACCACCAATAGAATCCAGGCCAATACTTTCCCTGTCCACAAAATGTGACTCTATTTTCTAAGTTATTTTCAGATTTTACTCTTTTCTGTACTCCTGTGCAACTGTCCAAATACTTTTGGGGAGTTTGCTATATAATTATTTGTGCTAGTGCTTACTTATTCCATATGTAGTTAGAATAATGCATTGAAAAAATTATATGACTCATCTCTCAATGCAACAGGCACACAATAAGTTAGTGAAGGGTTTTTTACTTCTCAGCCACAGAACATGTGTGTATGAGTATGTGTATGTGTATGCATGTACATTCCTATGCATATTTACTTCATATATTTTCATATTTAGCATATTCTTACTCGTTTAAGCCAAGTGGAAGTTCCCTTGCTCTAGCAGAACTTAAGCTACTCTACAAACACATATGTTTGAAATTTCCTAGGGCATTTGGCCTCTGGTTGAACCACTTTGGTCTGTGACTTTTCAGTTTTAGAGATGAGGAAGAGTTTTAGAACAAGAACCTAAACCAAATCTTGGAACATGGAGTCTGGAGGTCATATAGAATATTTGAAATCTCAGTAATTTCAGAAACATGAAAATAAGCAACCTGTAAAAGTCTGATTTTTAAAAAAATATTTTTTAGTTATAGATGTACACAATATCTTTACTACATTTATTTATTTTTATGTGGTGCTGAGGATCAAATCCAGCGCCTCACATGTGTGAGGCCTGTGCTCTACCACTGAGCCACAACCCTAGCCCCTGTAAGAGATTTTTTCAACTGTTTTTGGAAGTTGATAAGAGATCTGCTCAGTGAGCTCACTGCCTTTGTAAAATAATGAAACCCCCACTTGTTCCTGATATTATTGTATCATCATCTTTGGGTAGGTTAACTGAAGGTGGAGGAAATGAGTCATGAGAATGGTTAACACATTGAACGTGATATAAACCTTTACAACATTTTTTTTTTTTTTAGCATTTCATTTCCTGTGTCTCTCTACTCCTTTATGGACTAACTGGAAATAAAAATCCATTTTTTAGCATTTTTTTGGATGAAATGAACTGAATTCTCTCTACTTAATAAGAGTGTATTTTCAGAGATCTGGTTTTACTTTTTATTTTTTAGAAGATAAAATGACATGATTTCATATTTCCTACATCACTGCCACATGCATGTGTCCCTATTGGCTTGAAAAAACAAGTGTTGAATGAGTGAAGATACTGGAAGCCACAGTATTTGCCAGCCACTGTTGTGAAGGTGATATGTAACCCCCTTTGAAAGTTTGCTTGTTTCCTTGGGATTCAATAAGTGATGTACTGAGGGATGGTAAACTGCACCTCAGTGGAATCCCATGAGGAAAATATTACCTAGCACCCTTCAGTTCAGTTTCTCAGCTCTGTAGTTTCAAATTCTTTGACCATCACCAGTTTACAGAATGGCACAGCAAACATCACCCACAGTTCAGTTAATTGTTCTTTATTGGTTAACTGTTATATTTTTCAATTGTGGAAAATATTTGGACACTTAAGAACTAGGGCCAAGCATATGTAAAATACACATATCTCTTGATTAGAAAACAGGTTTGAAAGCAAAAATAACCGAAATGGGGACAGACCTTTATGGATCAGCAAGTCTTTCTATATTAAGCAGCAGAATGGCTCCATTTCAGAGGAGAAAATGGCAACTGGTTACAATAAGGGTCTGATTTCTATAGAGTTTAGTGAGAGTTAATCATAGCAGAATGTTCAGTGTGATTTAATCATTAGAGACTTAATCATAGCAGAATGTGTCAGTTTGGCAGTCAGGAAAATAGTTGTAGAATGGGAAATTGTGAAAGTTCAGAGTCCATCATTTTCCTGCTCTCCCTGGGACCCACGGTCCTCTTTTTCTCCCTGGGGGTTGTTGTTTTCCATATCCTTCAAGATTAATTGTAAATGGAATTATAATTTTGAGGGGAATCAGATAAAATAACACCAGGCTGTAGAAAAAAGTATTATCCACAAAGAATAGTGCCAAAAATAAAATACAACTAACCTGGCATCTAAGTTCCATGCTTTTGTGGCATAGCTACCTGTTCTTCCCTTTTTTCTTGTTTGGATATGACATGTTTTACCAGGAAACACCTTGGACTGATATTGAGGTCACATAGTTCCTTATGCCATTAACCATTTTCCACTTCCTTTAGCTTATTGGTGACTTGATGTTTCCCATGTGTCAAATGGCAATAATGGGCATAGAATCAAGACAAAAATTTTTAAAATAACAAATAATTAGAAAATTTTTTTACAAGTCAAAAGTGGCATAATTATATTAATGGTTTCTGTAGTTGTTGCTGCCAATAGTCTTTTACATTGTTTGGAACACAGAACATGTGCCTCTCTCCTCCCTTTTAATCTAACAATAGTCTTTTCTGGCCTCTGCCTGATACACCTCTATTCCTTCTATTCTGTAGTTTTCATTTAGTACTAGATTACTCTGCCTACACAAAGTTATGATTTCCCTTACTCATAAACCCATAAACCAGACAGGCAACATTAACATAGTCCTAGATTCTTAAATTGACCTAGAGTTTTAGCCACAAATGTATAACATCTCTCTAGGCAATAAAGTACAGAAATATGTATAGTAAACATTTTAATACAATCTATCTTGGAAGTAGGTTGCCCAGCTAAAGAGAGAGAAAATTGTGTTTTTACCAATTTGTCTTGTGTGAACGTTGGTGAATGTGTAAGGAGCACCAATTTCTTCTGAATTTGAAAATAATCTTCTTTATGTCTGTCCTAGAGAACATTTACCTGCTCACTAAAGAATGTGTTTCCCAAAGCAAGCCTCACATGGTTTATAGATGGAAGGTTTCTTCAAGGTGAAGAAGAAGGTAAGGAAAGAAATCAAAGGAAATGGGTTTGAAAAAGAAAGAAGAAAACATTAGAAATTTTCATTGCCCAAGTTATCTTGGCATTTAAAAATAATTTTCACTCAAGGAAAAACCTTGTCTTACCCATCAGATGCCATTTTCTGATGCTTCATCTAACTCCTCCCATGGGGTGGAAGGTAACATTTCCCAGAATGAAAGAAACACAAGTTGCCTCCATCAAACCACATAAAAGCACTGTTTTATTTAAGTGTTAGTGAAAGCAAATGTCTTACATGAGGGCATAAACACTTAATTCAACATATAGTTACTAATAAGTTCTTGGCTTTTGTAACATTGCTACCTTTCCATTTCTTTCTTATTTCAATACAAGGTGTTTAATTTATTTAGCACTACCGCTAAATCAATCAAATAATTTCTACTTTTCTTGTGAGGATCAGACTTTGGGGCTATGGCTCTGGAGGAAGTATATATAAAGGAGCTGGATCCTTAACAAAACATGTTCACCAGGAGGATTAAAAGTTCCTGCGGCAGAAACACAAACTGAGACAAGCTCAGCATAAAACTGTATTTCTCATAGGTAGTAACCATGATAGCCTGTCAAAACAATCTCAGAAATCCCCTGCCTGGACAACAGGCCTTCCTCTGGGTCATTTTCCCTTTTATTTTTAACAATAACTCAATCACAAAACTTGCTGCATGATTATTTTTAACTTTTAAAATTAAAAGCTTATGTTGATGGATTATTATATCGATCCCTTAATGCATAGTTTATTGGTTGTGTTAATTAGTTTGTTGTAGGCAGTTCATCCACAACAATAATACAATGCAATCTTGAAAATATCTGTTAAAAATATTGTAAATATATTCTATTAAATAAACCCTGCATAGGTAAAGCACCCAGATTTGATGTGCCCATTACTTTCAACCAGGAGGCTCAATGGTGTGGTCAGAATTCTATCAGCACACAATGGCATTTAATTAAAGCTTTGTTAAGAAATAACTGCAAAACTAGCATTAAGAAGCTTTAATGTAAAGAAGCTGTGAAAGCTGGGTGCTGTGGTGCAGGCCTGTAATCCCAGCAGCTCTGGAGCCTGAGGGAGGAAGATCATGAGTTCAAAGCCAGCCTCAGCCAAATCGAGGCACTAAGCAACTCAGTGAGACCCTGTCTCTAATAAAATACAAAAAAGGGCTTGAGATGTGGATCAGTGATTGAATGCCACTGAGTTCAATCCCTGATACCCCAAAAAATTAAAAAAAAAAAATCTGTGAGAGTCTAGAAAGATCTGGCCTATGGTGATAGATGATTTTACATTAATTCCCTGTGGCCATATGTGCAGTGTGGAAGTTGTACTGACAGAGGCAAACAGCATCCAATTTCTAAAGACTTGCGAGATGCAAAATGCAAATATTTATAAACCTACAGCTTATTTCAGGGAAAGGATACACATAGAAACTCAATTAGAATATGCATTATCTGCTACACTTACAGCAAAGAGTCCCTGGAAGTCAGATGTGAGCTACTCTGTTCTCTCTCTGAAAGGGCCACAGCCAGAAGCACTTTCTCAGATCAGGGACCAACAAAGCATGGTGCAGAACAGTGCTAAAGTGAGAAGCTCAAAGTAGAGTCTTGGCTGAGGGGTTTTTTTTTTACATATCATATAGGTATATTCTTGCTACATAACCATACTCCACAACAGAACCCTCCCAGAGTCTAACCCAGTCCAGGTGAAAATCATCAGTCTCATCATTACAGTAAACAGGGCTGCTGAGGTAGGACAATTTGTCCCTAAACCCTGGACCCATCGTCACAAACAAAGCAATACTACTAATCAATGCATTTCATACCTTGAACACAGATCAACACTATGTGGAAGCTCAAGCAAACACTTTAGGTTAATTCCAGGGTTGCTGAAATTGAGCATCACTTCATAGAAGCTGCAGTTTGACTACATTAAGCCCTGCATTACCATAAATTAGCTGGGTGTCATGGCACAAGCATGTGATCCTAGCTACTTGGGACGCCTAACTGGGAGAACTGCTTAAGCCCAAGAGTTCAATGTCAGCCTGGGCAACATAGTGAGATCCCATCTCAAAAAAATACTGCAAACAAAAAACAACATCAAATGTTAAGGCCATGTCTTGCTATCATTATATGGTTAACGCAGAAAATGTTAGTGATAACCATATTCTAATCTGTTTTGTAGGAATAAACATTACTAATGAAGAGAGAAAAGGCAAAAATGGATTTCTGGAACTCAAGTCTATTTTAACAAGGACACATGGTAGTGAACCAACCCAATCAAATAATCTGACCATTTGGTGTATGGCTCTCTCTCCAGTCCCTGGAAATAAAATGTGGAATACTTCATCAGAAAAGATCACTTTTTCCTTAGGTGAGTAATTTATTTAATAAAGTCAGTAAGGGCTGGCCATGGCTGCCAAAAATTCAGAGCATGTCTAATCAGAGCAAATAAAGTACTCATTATTTTCATAAGAATTAGTTCTCAGAAAACCCTCTTCCTAATGCTTTACTTTACAAGTTATCAAGCATTTTCACAAATAAAATTTTGAAAATAATATGACAAGAATTTCTCCAAATGAAAGGAGATGATTCCTGTTTCCATAAAGAATTTCTGTTAATACAGTACTTTTTGTTCAAATTCTATCAATCATAACACTTAATTAGCACTTTTTTAAATTTACCACTTAACAAAGACTAATATAAATACTGATGATCAATAAAGATTAAATGATCCTAAAATTTCTTCTAACTCATAAAAAATATCCAATTGTTTACAGCATATATAATTTGAATACTTAGAAATAGGTAAACCATATTTGCAATATAAATACCATCAGGAAAAGGACTGTATCCTATGATTTTAGTGCCCTAGTTTGAAGCACAGTATCTGGGATGTAGAAGACTTTTATGACCTGAAAATTGATATATACAGTCACTCTAGTTATTACAAAACTTAACTAACCAGAATATTTACTACCCTGAGCCAGATCAAATAATGAATATTTTACTACATAAAAGATGAGAACAAATGTCTCAACAAATGCAGTGACAATAGATGTGCATATAAAAAGGCTACAATGGCAACTGTAAGATATGCATATTTAATAATAATCTTATAAAACTAAACAGATTTGCAAATCATTATTACAACTCTGTAGGACAATTAAACTCTTTAATCATTGTCCTATTTTCAGAAATATTGCAGTCTCTGACATATTCATAAAAACACAGTATAACTTATGAGGGAAAGAGTTTTTCTTTGTCCCAAGGATACATTCTGTATCTTGGTTCCTGCTAAGTTCCTTTGCAAATATAATGGTTGGTTTCTGGGATCTTGGGATGAAGAATAACGTATGTGTCCACACAAATCCATCCTCACTACTCAGAAACAGGTGTTCTTCTGATTCTGGGAAGGTGACACCATCCCCAGAACCCTGCCTGTGTGTATAGGTAGGTATATGTGTGAACAGAGTGGTCAATGAACTTTTAGTCAATTATTCAGAAGTTGTGATGGATTTACATGAACACAGCCTTACTCAGCTCTTCCTAACTCCCTTGGGAATAAGGACACCTCTTTCCTATATGGCTGGGCATGGCTGCAGCTTTGGAACAGTATGAAGTTAACTGTTTCTCACATTTGCCAGTAGCTTTGGCAGCATCTAAGGACATGAACTAAAAGACTGTAAAACCTCAAATTCCTAAAGAGAAACCTATTCCTGTGCTTGAAAAAAAAAAAAAAAAAAACCACACACAATATTTTGTAATGTGAAAACTGTACTTGATTTCAAGATCAAAAATTATGAACACTTTTAAGATAATAAGGAGGAACACTAATTCTGATAACTCAAAACACACCATAATTCTAATTTTATAGGGGAACCATTGATCTAGTATAATTCTAGACTCTAAGCAGGGGGGTAATTTTACATTGTCAAATGGATGTTCAGCCTCCATGATCAAATATTAAAGACAATAAATCTTGAAGAATTCAGTTTCCCAAAATTATAGCTCCCATTCTGGTCCCATGGTAAAACACAGTCATTGTGAATGTGTTAGAAGATGCACTTGAGGCTCTGCAGAACAGTGCTGTCACTGTGTTATGTTCCCCCGTGTGTGACATGTTCGTAACCACTTACTTCCAGACATGCTCTCTGGATGCTTTATGAACTCTGCAATAGACTTCTGCAAGAGTCATTGTTTTACCAAGCTATTTTTGTTGACAAGATACTGAGATGAAAACACAGAAGAAAAATCTATCATCTCAGTGCTGGAAAGAAATTCTGAGACTACTAGAGGAGGAAAGGGAATTAGAGAGAGAAGGGAAGGGGCTTTTCTCCCTTTTGATTTCAGAGAGGGGTCATAATGTTGGAAGCAGAGGTGCTCCCTTCCCCCCACACACCCAGGATCCCAGGAAGTCCAAATGCTCAATGGTGCTTACCCTAGAGAATCCATAAAGGAGAACGGGTCCAGGTGAAGTGATCAGTGGCTCTTCAGGCAGCTATTTGTGCACCAAGACTTGCAGAATTCCCATGATTCAACAGTAACTACAAACAAAACAGAAAAGTCTTTTCCAAAGATATCCTGCCCTGACACCTGTCAGAATATCTAAAATTGTAGCACTGTAGTCTATTTTATTTTATTTTTTATATTAATACAATTGGGCCAGGTACAGTGGCACACACCTGTAATTCCTGGTACTTCGGAGGCTGAAACAAAAGGATCACAAGTTTGAGGCCAGCTTCAGCAATTAGTGAGACCCTGTCTCAAAATAAAATTATAAAAGCCTGGGATTATGCCTTAATGGTAGAGCACTTGCCTAGCATGCAGAAGATCCTGGTTTCAATACCTAGTATCACACGCACAAAAAAGAGAGAATTGGGTGGTCTTTTTTGGGGGGAGGAGGGGGCAGGGGAAGGGATTGCAGGGGAGGGTGGCAAGGTGGAGGGGAAAGATTTTGTTTTGTTTTAATCCAAAAATGAAGCACAAATTCTCCCTGGGGTTATCAATATCCTGGCTGTCATCAACTTTGATAGAGATTTGCCTATTAAGTAGATTTCCACCTGTGACTATTGAAATCAAGACCTTTGAAATAGAGAGTTGTGGGTGAACAACTGTGTGTGTGTGTGTGTGTGTGTGTGTGTGTGTGTGTAAGTGCGTGTGTATTTTGGGGTGTGGCGTATTGGTGTATTTGGAGTGAAAAGGAAAAGCTCCATAGTGGGGTAAGAGGAACACTGATATCGAGATGGAAGTTGCCAGATATTCTTGTTTTCTGACTCCCCGATGTACAGCCAGCCTTATACCCATGACTGATCCTGGGGTCCTGATAGTATCAACAGAGAATTACAGTATGTGTATAAATCACCAGGGATCTTGTTAAAATTGAGGTTCTGATTCAGTAGGTCTGGCAGGCAGATGAAATTCTACTTTTCCAACAAGAGCCTAAGAGAAGCCCATTCGACCAGTCTAATAGACCACATTTTGAGCAAAAGGATCTAGCAAGCCCTGGGGTTTAGTTCATTTCTAGTTGAACCAGATAAGGCCACCTAGAATTGCCCCAGAATCAGCCCATCTGCCCTTGTGGGACCTACCCATGCTGGCTGCCATCCATGAAATGAATCTGAGAGCCCCACCCAACCTTCTCCAGGGTGGACCACTCAGGAAAGGGGGAGGTTGCTTTAGGCCAGTGGCTCATCACCGGTACTGTGGTGAATGGGGTGATCTGAACACTGGGTGAGGTGTTTCTGCTAAATTCTGCACTTGAATTTTGGAAAATCACTTCTGCTGGTAGGTTGTAATTACTCCTTTTCCACACCTTGAGTTTTGTTTTGACCATAGCAGAGCTTCTACTTCACAATCCAATATGAAACCAGAGAGAAGTGTTTGGCCTCAGGTTTCACGTTGAAAGCTATGCATCATCATCTTTGTCCCAGGGCAAAGAGTTCTTCTCAAAATGCTAATCTTGTACTAATATCTTCCTAATATACTACAAGCCTGAACCACTCAGCTTCCAAAGACTTAGTAATCATATATAACAGAATAGTGTCCTAAAACAGAAATATTCCAGCAATGAAATATAAATGCTTCCCATTGTAGAAGTCTGGAATTAGGCATAATCTATCAACATTTTCCATTCAGGGAGTTGCCAACATTCTGTCAGATAGTAAATACATTAGGTTTGTGGTCTCTATCATGACTACTGAACTCTGTCACCATAGCACAGAAGCAGATGTAGACAATATGTAAACAAAAGGACATCACTGTGTTCCAGTAAAATGTTGTTTACAAACAAAGTCAGTGCCAGAATTTGACTGTGGGCCATCGTTTACCAACCTCTGCTCTAACCAATCTACAGTGAAAAACATTGAGGTATTTATTTTCCAGGCCCATGCTCCATCGTATTAACATATTATTTTGGAAGATAATGCTTATGGCCTATCAGTGGTCACATACAACTTAAAACTGGTATTTTGTCTTCCAGTGTTAATAATGAATTTGTATGCATTATCACCTCCATTTGCCAAGATCCATGAACACAGTGAGGAACAAAACAATTACTTCTCTTGAGGGGCATACCAATGAAACAGAGTGATAAGGCCTTTGCTTGTGTAACCACTAAGGGATAAGCACATCACAGAGATCACAGGCTTCCCAGAATTTGAGATGGTACATTCAGGGAAGTTTGGAAGTAAAAAAAAAAAAAAAAAAAAAAAAAATTGTCGGGAAACATCATGAACAAAGACCAGGAAGTCAAAGAAAGGGTCTTGTGTTGGAGAAATTGGGTTGAAATATTTACCTGTTGGAAACCATTTGTGATTTAAGAGAGAAAAGGTAAAAGTTGATGTCAGGAAATAATGTTGGAAGTGTAAAGAGGGGCCAAATTATGATAATGGCATGCTAAAGAGTTCCAACTTATTTTGGATGGCTTAGAGAAAGAGTATGCTCATTTTGTTAACCTAATACAGTCTACATGTAACCCCGCCTCCTCAGATTAATAGCATAAACTTACTTATAACAGCCAGAGCCAACTGTGAGAACTGCCCATAGCCTACAGCAATAAAAACATTAAGAATCATAAGAACAGCCGGGCGTGGTGGCGCATGCCTGTAATCCCATCACTTGGGAGGCTGAGACAGGAGGATCATGAGTTCAAAGCCAGCCTCAGCAACTTAGCAACTCAGTGAGACCCTGTCTCTAAATAAAATGCAAAAAAGGGCTGGGGATGTGGCTCAGTGGTTGAGTGCCCCTGAGTTCAATCCCCAGTACCAAAAAAAAAAAAAAAAAAAAAAAAAAAAATCATAAGAACAAAACATAGATGCATCTAAATCACAAAACAAATAATATACACTTGACCCTTAAAGCAAAGTGCAGGATAGAACCAATTGTATAATATGTAATTAAAAATCCAGAAAATTGGCATAGCTCCTCAAGTATGACATTATATCTAATGATATTGCATCTAGAAAACTAACAAAAATCCTCCAGCCTCAAAAATTATCTAGCTACTTTTAAGCTATATGTTCCTGAAGTCAACAGATCCTCCCAGCATTTGCAAATTGTTTCATACTTCTAGTAGGATTATTTTAAAATACAATGGAAGTTGAAGGAATTTAAATGAAGGTAAAATATAAGTGAAATACTAGCCTGTATTTACACACACACACACACACACACACACACACACACACACACACAAGTTGTAGCCAAAAATGTTATGACAAAAGTTACAATTTTAGAAAGAGCATTATAATGCCATACATCTTAAATTCACTGATGTTATATCCAATTAAGTATCATTATTTGTACTTGTTGTTAAAAAAAATTTGTGAGGGCTGAAGACATAGCTCAGTTGGTAGAGTGCTTGCCTCATATGCAGAATGCTCTGGGTTCAATCCCCAGCACCACAAAAAAGAAAAAAATAATATGAGTCTATGGATTTTGTAAACTCGGGTTTATAAAATATTAAAATATTTCAAAATATTGTTTTCCCATGTCTTGGTTGAATGTCACTTTCTCTAGGAAGCTTTCCCAGACCTCTCTTTCTTGATGGGTGCCCTGCACTGCATTCCATGGCACGCTGTCCTTGCATTGTGGTGGCACTCAACGCGGAGTTGGCCACCTCTTCTCTCAGCTGCACTCTCTCTAAGGACAGTCCCGTGCCTTTTTTATTCCCTGTTACATCTCACTGCCTTGCACATAACTGGCTCTCCAGATTGACTTGTTAGGTAATGAACAAATAAAGGAAAATATTCTTAGCAACTATTACAATATTTTGTTCATTTTGAATGTCTGATCCTTTCAGGTTCTGTGAATGCCCCAACGGAGCCTCCACCTAGTGTCACAGACTCTCTCAGGAGCACCCAGCCTTCTCCAGCCAACAGTGTATCTCCTACCAGTAAGAACATGTTCATGCTTTTCTTCCCATGAACTATTAAACAGTTAATCAAGGAGATAGTTAAAGAAAAAATAATTCAGTTAAAATGCACGATTCATGCCCTTTTCTGCTATGGCATTTTAGATAAACATATTAAGTACTGTCCTCATGGCTTCAAAGAGTTAATAGTTTCCAAAGTCCTTCACTTGGAGTTTTTGAAAAATCAGGACCAATAAATATTCAGTGAAGAATTTAAATTCTGTGTTTATTGCTGAACAGGTTAATAAATCGACAGTCCTTCTCCACAACTGTGTTCTCATTGGGGAGTTTAAAAAAATTGATCACAAATGGTGGCCCCATTTTAAATTTAAATTTGTTTGAGTTCAAATTAATTTCCCAAGCCGACTGGTAAAGACCATGGATTCAGCTGTCCCATCTGTGGTATCATTAATGATATAGGCCACTGGGTCAGTGTTGCTATGGCAAAGGAATGGCAGTGACTCCCAGAGGTTGGCATTGATGCAAACAAATCATAAATTCCCATGTCCAAGGCCTTTGTGCTTAACAAAGAACCATGGTGACTTTCTCCAATACAAAAAGAAGAAGAAGTTGTATTCTATATAGAGGGGATATATGGTTTTCATTTCTCATTTAATTAAAACTATCAATTTTAGCTGAAAATGAGAACTGAAAATGGGACAAAATAAAAGCAGACTGTAGGAATGAACAATTACTTTAGCCAGTAGCCTTTTGCATATAGCCTGCAGTCACTGTCAGAGGGAGAAACCACTCAGAAAATGAAGTAGAAAGCAGGCAAGGAATGCCTGCTTTAGGTCTAGATGATTTTTTTCTTGTTCTTACTGTTTTATAATTTTAATTTTTTCTTCCTCCTCCTTCCTTTTCATTTTTGAATCTTCTCTTTTCTACTTTCAGCTCATCATTTAGTAATAAGTTGTAGTAGATTATGGCATTCTTCATTCAGCACATATTAGCATATTTGGTAATACCTTAAATCTCTACACTATCCTATATAGTTATCCATTGCTTCATGAAAAATTGTCTCAACACTTACTAAATCATAAAACATGTTTCACATGGTTTCTGGAGTTCAAGAACCCAGAGGTAGCTGGGTGAAGTGGCGCATGCCTGTAATCCCAGCGGCTTGGGAGGCTGAGGCAGGAGGATTGTGAGTTCGAAGCCAGCCTTAGCAACTTACCGAGGCCCTAACCAACTCAGCAAGTCCCTGTCTCTAAATAAAATATTTTTTTAATATTTTTTAAATATTTTTATTTATTTGCTTTAGTTGTACACAATGCGTTTTATTTGTACGTGGTGCTGAGGATCGAACCCGGGTCGCCCACGCGCTAGGCGAGTGCTCTACCGCTGAGCCACAATCCCAGCCCCACTAAATAAAATATTTTAAAAAGGGCTGAGGATGTGGCTCAGTGGTTAAGTGCCTCTGGGTTCAATCCCCAGTACCAAAAGAACCCAGGAGTAGCTTAGCTGGATAAAACTAAATCAGGTTCCTTCTTGAGGTGCCTGTTTGCTGGGGCATCAGTCATCTTAGGAACTCGCTGGAGCTAAAGCTCTGCTTTAGCATGTTGTCTTCACTACAGGGGCCTCTCCCTAGGACTATATCCAGTATGGCAGTTGGCTTCCCTAACATCAAGTAATTCAAGAAACTGAGTGACTAAGACAAAAGCTATGGTGCCTGTCTATGACTTAGCCTCCCATCATTTTTGTCTTATTTTGTTCATTATAAGAAAGCCACAAAGTCCAGCTTATACTCAGGAGAGGAGATTTGGGTTCCCCTTCTTGAAGGAGTATTACAGAATTTGAGGACAAATTAAATGGTGATTTGTTGTCATTTGAAATGTTTTCACATTAAATGCAATGTTGCTTGATTTTTCACTCTTATGTACAATGGACAGGGCAAACGTTCTTTCCCAATTTTCAGATATGAACACTGAGACTTACATGTTCAACACCTACTCAACAGAGTTAATATTCACCAAAGTCTTCTGACTCTAAGATAGTCCTTATCACATTAAATACCAACTTTTTTCCTCTGCCATCAGCCTAACACTTCATAATGACAGGGACTCTGTTTATATTGCATATTTGTTTGTAGTACAGTGAAAGGTGGCATACCTTATAAAATTAAAACATCCACGGAGAGGTGCAGATCAGAAAGTGTCAGATTTTACATTAGGAAAGGTCCTTCTGGGTTTGTGTCAGAAAATGTTCCCTAAAAGAAATGAAGTAAATTGACCTTTGCAGTGTGTATTGTATTTACTTGACTTGATGAAGAGTTTGAAAGAACATTTAAACAGAGAAAATGAAGTTAGCTCTTGTGCATTGACAAAAACATTCATGGTCATTTGAGTAAATAGCAGTAGATGAGTTTGGGTCAAAGAGGTGGGATTGTGTATCAAGAAAGCAAGGATGAAGATTGGAAAATGCAGAATAAAGAGAACTTTGAACCCCAGCTAAGGATTCTAAATATTATCCTTTAGGAATTGGGATAGAAACTCATTAAACATTATTTTTAGAAAGCGATCTGTTTTATCATTACTGTGACCAAAATACTTGACATAAACAACTGAAAGAAGGAAAAGCTTATCCTGGCTCACAGTGTCCAGAGGTCTCAGTCCATGATCATCTGCCCCCATTGCTTTGGATGTGAGGTGAGGCAGAGCCTCATGGCAGAAGGGCATAGCAAAGGAAGCAGCTCAGACCATGGTAGCCAGTGTGAGAAACACACTCACCTGCCCAACGCCAAAGAATGGGCTCAGAAACACAAGTTACAATAAAAAGCAAGACCTTGGGATGATAGTCTTGCAAGCTTGGGTGTCTGGGGGAGCAGGCCCAATCCAGAGCAGTTATAATTAGCATTTCATCCTCTAGAGCACAAGGTCCCTCCCTGGATCTTCATTGGCTGAGTATGGGAAGCACAATCTTCCCAAGTGTCATCTAGGGTTTGCTCTCTCTTATTGGATTTCTTAAAGAAATAAACCTTAGTTGTCCATGCCAAACCTTCAACACATGAGCCTTTGTGGGACACTCCAGATCCATAACATGATCTAATTCATTTACCAAATACTCATTGAGCACCTCCTATATATCAGGTAGTCTTCTAGGTGCTGGGGATACAGCAGTGAATAAAATATGCATACACATACAAAAAAAATAAAACATGCCTAATGGCATTTACATTCTGCTAGTTAAATGCAGGCATGAATTTCTTCTAGTCTAATTTTCTATGGGGTTTGTCAGTACATGTTAAGTACTTAGAGCAGACAAAATACCATTCTTACTTCTGTGAAGAAATTCAAAGCAAGAAAAAGCACAGCTGTGCTTAAGGAGCCCACAATTTAATATAGGTTCATTATTAGAAAGGGAACAAAGCACAAAATATAAATACATTGGTTGAAAAGAAAAGGGGGGGGGGTGCTACCAAATCTACTATAACCCTAATATGATGCAATTGGAAAGTTTCTGGAGAGTCAAAAACCTTTCAAAAGTAAGGTACTACCCCCATGGACCTGACAATGTTTAGGATCAGGAGTTTTCAACCAGGGCAATTTTGCCCCTCCTCAGAGGAATTTTGGCAATGTCAAGAGACGTTTTTTGGTTCCCACAATGAGGGCGGAAGGTATTACTAGCATCTAGTGGGTAGAGGCCAAGGATTTGTTAGACATCATACAGGACAGGACAGCCCTTATAACAAAGTTATCTGGACCAAAATGTCAGTAATGCCAAGGTTGTGAAACTCTATTCTACATCCAGGCTCAAGTGTAATTAGATCAGCTATCTTTCACTTTACAAGATCAAAGCTAAACCTTTGTCAAGGCAGTGGCAACAAATTATGTTTGGAATGATTCTGCCTGATTTTTATATGTCAAAGAAAAAAAAAAACAACATGTTACATTAGTAGCTGATTATATCTAAATAAAACTTATCTTCTTTGAATAATCACTGAATTACTTTTGGAAAATCTGTATTTAATCTTGGCAACCTGGAGGGTAACGTGAAATCACACGACAGCTTGATGACTTGATGCCTGTGAAGCTGCTAGGAGTCATCTTTGCATGTTCTTTTAGGAAAGGAAGCAAGATGGAGCATGTCGTGGAAAATCAACTTCAAAAGGCGACAGATTGACTCTAAATTCTAATAAGATGCGATGAGCTATAATATAATTCAGTCATAATTACTAAGCTTATGTATCTGGCTGCAAGCATAGAATTCTTATTCTTTTTCACTCAATGGATTTTTTTGAACAAATATAGGAGGTCATGGAAGCAATATTTTTTAACTATAGGAGGATAACTTTATAACTCATTACAAACTGTAAGAATCACCCAGGGAAACCTAGCTCAATTCAACCAGAGCTAATTAGTGTTTGTTGAGTCCCAGATGCATTCTCGGCTCTGTCCTAGGAAAAGATAAGAGGCTGACAAGCTCAGTGGTGAGTGAGACAAGCCCACAAGGAGCAATCTAAGATACCAGGTAAATGCAGGGTGGGGCAATAGTACTTTCCTTGGCCCGAGGAGATATCCTTGTGCCTTTCGATATACTGGCTATTAATTGGCTACTAGTCATCTTACCTAAGACCACAGGACACACAAATGCCAACCCTGACGTGGCAATCATTCAAGACATTTATTCATCCAATAAATAAATATTGAGTGCCTACAACACACCAGGGATTCTTGAGGTGCTGAGTTACAGCTGTAAACAAGACAGGCAGGTCCCTTACTGCACAGAGCTTACAATCCCATGTGATTGTCGCCTTGCTTTTCATTTCTCTGCCCACCAAGTCTCAGATCCTTTGGCTCTGTATTCTAATTTTATGTCTGCACATGACCCTTGGACCTGATGATATTGCTCTGGATACTAAGGCCTTTATTCAATAACTTGTCTGGTCCTCACAGTCCCCTGGATCCCCAGCATGAGGGTTGGGGTTGTGGGGGCATCAGAGTGCCGGGCAGGGGAGTGCAATCAGGGAAGTCTGCATCAGGGGTCTGGAAGGAAATATGGACTCTGATGGAATACAGATAGCAAATGTGTCTTCAAATTATCATTTTAAGCAAAGACATAAAATTAAATGAATGTAGAACATGAGAAGACAAGCAGGAGGGGTGCTGATGGTGCTTGGGGAGAGGGCTGTAAGGTGGACTAGGTGAGGTGGAGCCAGGTGAAGGTGAGCTTAATGGACTGTGGATTTGGGCTGTGATCAGAACATCACATGACTTTTTTTTAGTATGAAGGGAAAAAGGAAAACAGACAGTGTGTATATGAGAAGTAGTAGTGTAAGAGCAAGGAGCAAGAAGGCCAAATGATCTTGACCATGTTGTGGTGTGAACTAATCAAAAAAGTCAATAAGAGTATGAGTTATAGTTTTATAGATCAGTAAAGGATACAGATTACAGATATAAGATTTTGATAAGTAAAATAAGGTAAGACAATAAGACACAGGATTTAAACCATAGGAAATAAGATATAGATTAATAAGATAAAAAATAACAAGATTAAGAAATACAGATTAATAATAGTGAAATTAAGAATAAGTGTTATAGGATTAATGATGTTAAAATACCTTAGCCTGCTCCAGTTGTAGTTGTAAGAAAAAAGAAATAATAATATAGTGGTATAATCACATAGCTTTGCATAGGATATAGACATAAGATTAAGATTTAAAGATATTAGTAGTAAGATGATAAGTGTGTGTGTGTGTGTGTTTGTGTGTGTATAAGGGCCCATGGGTTGACTATAGTCATAGGTAAATGTTAATATAGGTTAATTTACAAGATAAATAGCTGCATAAGACAATTATAAAAAAAGAATAGGCAGACCTAAGAAAAAATATAGCCATAGTGACTCCATTTTGCTGCTTCTATTAACAAACAAAACAAAACAAAAAACTGTTACAAGATCTGTTTCTGAGAAATCAAAACAAAAGCTGTCTTCTTGAAAAAGTTGTTTTTCTGTACTTTGCACACCATGAAATGTTCCCACCCCAAGACACATTGGTCTTGGTGGTCTATATGACTTTAAAGTAGATTCTCACCCCTACTAAACACCTGCTAAAACCCAAGATTCAGTTGTCTAACACCTGCTCAAACCTAAGATGCGGTTGTCTGGGTTGCTCTGATAACTGCCTTTTTCAGCTTCTGTAATCTGCTTGCTTGCTACTTTGAAAATTCCATAGGATGTAGTTTTCTTCCTTAAATAGCCAAGACACAGGCCAGTCGAGGCTGTTCTCCCACAAAACTTAAGTCTCTCCGAAAAACAGTCCCTGGCCAGGTAATAAAGCTCTCTAATTTATTTTAAATTCAAAGTTTAAATATTTTCTAAATATCTCCCTATAACAATCAAAATCAACTTAAATTAATGATAGTCTCAGCTAGAATGGGCACATATAGAAATGGAGAATACTTCTACAGAAGACTTACCAGGATTGTCTGGCTAAAAATGGCAACAAATAAAAAGGGTTTTAGAATACTATCACAAAAGTGCCTTCCAGTTTTTTCCTAGAAATTATCTTAAAAATTTTACCCACTGCCATGACTGTGTTACAGTGCTAAGCAAGAACATTAATATTTGCTGAAGCCTGGGGCTGGGGATTGTGGCTCAGCGGTAGAGCGCTCGCCTAGTACCTGCGCGGCCCGGGTTCGATCCTCAGCACCACGTACAAATAAATGCATTGTGTACAACTAAAGCAAATAAATAAATATTTTAAAAAAAAATTTGCTGAAGCCCCTCATTGTGCCTGGAATTGTTCTAAACTAATAAATATATTATCTCATTTAACCCTCTCAACAACACATCTATTATCCCTACCTTACAAATGAGGTCAAATAAACTACCCAAAGTCATGTAAACAGTGGAAGAGTCAGCATGGAACCTAGACAGTCAGACTTCAGACTTCAAAGTCTCTGCCTCTAGAAGTACACGGAGGGTACCCAATAAAGGTCTTTAGACAGTGAGTAAATCCCCTCTTATTTGAAGCTGTCCTAGCTCCTGTGAATTGATCAAACTTGACAGATATGCCTATACTGATCTTAGCCTTCTGTAGAACAATGTTTGCTGAGAAATGCAGCCTCTGAGGGTGGAGCTAACATTTCTTCAGCTGGAAATAAATGAGAGGAAAGAAGCCCTCCTCCCCTCACTCCCCCTTCCCCTATCAACGCTCCTGTGAATTTTAATGTAGATGCAGATCCACAGAATTTGTACACAACTCCGGGACTCTCTTCAATCCTGGGAGATTTTGTTCATTATGTCTTTCTCACCATGCTTCACCAGAGTGCACATCACAGTTTGTTACAGAGCTTCTCATATTTTTCTATACCAGTCACTCTTAAATCAAGGGGAAACTTCTTGATGACTGGTTTACTTTGGGTATTTGTTTATACTGTCTTCCCCATTGGGAATGAGGTACCTCTGGGAAAAGCTATCAGGTGATCACTTTTTCAATTTATTCAATAATTACTGAGTATCTGCAAATGCACCACATCCTGCTTACTGTCATCTCTATCAGGGGAGTCTTGAAACCCCACGTAGACCGGTAATCCATCAATATGTATTCCTCTTACCTATTTGGTCAGCATGTATCCCACCTGATCAGCTTCCCAACATCTTGTGCTGAGATTAGAACTTCATATCACGGGTCTCCTTCACCCTGGTCTATGGTTAGCATCCACCTCGCCCTGACCACCACAATTGAAGGGGCTGATTTGCATCTGCTTAGATGTAGTTAATGGCCTGTATCTCTAAGTGCAACTCTCTAGTTAATGCCACCACTGTGTGTAAAGGCCCTTTGAGCAGCAGGAGAAGCACTGGAGAGTGATTCACATGTGTCCTGGAGACTAGGTAGGAGGTCTAAGGCTATGTGATGCTGATCAGTGCTGCAGTGATCAAGTGGAAAGCCAAGCAAAGACACTATTTGAAAAAAAAAAAAAAATTTCCAGGTTCAATTTTACATAGGAATCCAACAAAACCATAGATAATTGAGACTAATTCATCAGGTCACGCAAACTGAACTTATAAATCACTTTTATCTTTGTACTTAGTTGATTACATAAGCTAGACTAGAGAGCAAAACTAATTTTATTTTTCTCCATCATTCCCTGTCCAAATGAGCTCTCTTGAATAATTTCTTTTTGGCCTCTGAAGGAAATTTCAGACACATTACTTAGCTTTTGGGTGATTTTTATATAATAAATGTCGTCTGGTCCATTTCAGCCCCAAGAACAGACTTATGTCAATAATTAAAAAGTCTCGTCAACTGCAATGTCAAAACTTGCAAAAGTTAATTCAGACCAGAACTTCCTCCTCTCCCCACTCCCAAGTGTGGGTGTGCCTGAGCTTCAGAAGGCTGGCATGTGCCAGGTTGTATGTTTTCTGTCTAGGCAAGGTGGGGGCAGGGGAGACATCTTGGTGATGTCCTGGCCTGGCTCCAACCTCTCCTCCACCCTTGGTTATTGGCTTGGGCCACTTTGGGGGTGAGCACCAGATGGGACAGGGAGAAGAGCAGTGAGGTGAGAATAGACCTCCCTTGACGGGCTGGCCATAATCAGGTATAGGTGATTCTGAAGGAAAGTGCCATCTTCACAGTAACAAACACTTTGGCAGATTTCTCAGAAATTCTTGACTGTCACTGTGGTGATGGCTCTTGTCTTTTTGATGCAGGCCACACCTCTCTTAGTCTTCTGCTTCTTTCCTGCAGCCTCTGAACTCTCTACTGCCCCCTGTGGTTTTTCTTGGGAACTTCTTTGTTCCTGTAGGTGTTCTTCCTGCAGGAGATTCTTTTCATGGCCTTCTATATTGTCTGGGAAAATATGTGTCTTTCCTCCTGTTTGGGAGAAGTGTTACTCCCCAGGATGGCCCTTTCTCTTCTCTTTGTCCATCAGAGCTGCTAGCCATGGACTCCTAACATAACCTCTGCACCAATCCCCTCTGTCCAAAAAACCCAGGACACACAGGCCAAGATCTCTGAGTGTTTATTTTGAAATTGCATTCTACTTGGTCTTGAGTTAGGCAGCAGATTCTTCTTCCCTCTTTAGTGGTGGAAGCCAGATGCACAGGACCCTGATAACATGCTCCAAAAAAATCTTCACCCAGCCTGCTTCCACCCCTTATGCAGCTTTAAGGTTGATGGTGGACCAGAGCTGAGAGAAGGCACTGTACCCTGTCTCACCCGTCCTTGTAGGTGGCTAGAACTCTGCTTTCAACATGGAGCTGAATTTGCCCTGTTCTGTGGTTCTGAACTTTTGAGACCACATCTGAAATGAAGATGCAGGAAATTGCACTTGAAAATTCTGTTCAGCATTACCCATTAAAATGCAGGATTAAAAGAAATTCAGTGACAAGAAGCAAACATGATTTGGTGGTAGTTCCCCTTGGACTCACTTTGCTGCAGCCAAATCAGCCTCCTTGCTGTTATCCTTCCAACATGCCAAGTTGCTCCGACCTTTGTGTCTTTTCACTTGCTCCCTAAACCTAGAAAATTCTTCCCCCAAATTTTTGTTCAAATATCTTCTCAGTGAGGCTCTCCATAGTCACTTTATTTAAAATTGCATCCATTCCCATTCTCACTTTCCCTGTTTCTGTCTGTATTTCTCTCCATAGCACCTTTTAACATTCTTTGTAATTTACTTCTTAAATAACTTTATAATTACTTGTTTTGTTCCTCCCATGAGAAGGTAAATCCAATGAAAGCAAGATTTTGTTTTTGTTTGTTTGTTTGTTTTCCTAATTTGTCTACTGATGCACCTCAGTGACCTGGAACAGTGATAACACTTGGTTATCCATAAGTATTGATAACTCAATAAATGTGTTTTGAATGAAGGATCTCATTAAGTAAAAAAAGGAGGAAGATATTTACAAAGGAAGGACATGGGAAGAGTGGAGGAAGGCCCCCTAAGAAAACTGCATGTGGTCCAGGCTTGAAGGCTGGTGTGATAACGAGGTGGAAAAGGCAGGCACAGAGGCATCAGAAACCCTCTGTTGTAGATGTTGTGCCCAGGAATCATGAGTGAGCCTTCTCTGGCTAAGCTGTGCTTCTGATGATGCCTGCTGAGGCAAGGCTGACTCTGCTTTACGAGGCTACCACAGTGGAATGAACAGAGTCTTTAGCTTCAGTGCTGTCTCTGCCTCCTACTAGCTCTGTTACCTGGGGCCATTTCACCTCTCTAATGCTGCTTCTTAATTTTAAAAAATGGAAACAATATCATCTAGTTCACATAGTTGTTATGTTAAATGTGAAAATGCAGAATGAGCAACCACGAGGCTCAGACCACGGGGTTTAGTCTGAGAAGGAATGCCACAATCTAAAGAAGAGTCTGGCAAACACAATTAATCTCAAAGTAAATTGAGACATTTGTTTGTATGTCTTAATAACTTGGGGAGGGGGGCAATGACCAAAGCAAATGTTGTTTAAAATTTATCCCTGTCTTCCAATCATCCCTTATAATAACTGCTCACCTATCACTTATTCGGCACAGAATAGTTTCATATTAAATTATCCTTGTAATCCAAGTTGCTTGGGGAACATTTCAGAATTTCTAAAGAGTTAGTCAACCATGAAATTTTCAGCATTTCCTTACTTTTTCCTAGTCCAGTATTAGGTGGTTGGTTACTAGGACGATGTGCAGGGTGGTGGGGGTGTTAAAGAGTCAAGAAGCTTGACTCTGCTGGAGACATAGTAGGGCACCACCCAGAATTAGCTCTTGGAGAACATGCTCCCATCTTCTCCATTTAACTCAGACTGAGTGGAGCTGTCTTCTGACTTAAATGAATCTATGGAGAAATAGTTTTTAATTTTAGTGAGAAATGTTTTAAAGGGTTAAAATAGAAACAGACTAGGAAAGTCTCAAACCTCACATATCCTCATGGCAGTTTCTGAACTCATATAAACAAGACATTTTATATGAAGCAGTGTTTATTTCCAAACCCCTTCTTTCCTAGAAACAAGGGTCATTATGGTGTATGTCTGGTTACTTGCAAGATTTAATGACAATAAACATTCACATTGAAGAAGAAATAAACAACCAGAAAACAAAGCAAGCAACTTTCTATCACTGGGTTTGGTATATTTTTTGCCCACACAGTACATCATAATGTAGAATCTACTGAATATTGAAGAGGCTTCCCTTTATTCTGAAGTATTAACTTAGCCTTGAATTAGAACAGACACAAAGCAAGCTGTCTCATTCGCATGCTGAGAAATACAACCAATATGAAACTTGCAAAAATTTAGCTAAGAGGAATACAAATAAAATTCTTTTAAAATGTTCTACTTAATAGCAAGACAGATAATCTCCTAGAGCTGCAGTTTTACAATGTTTCTTTTTTTTTTTTTTTTTCTTTTTTTTTTTTTACAAAATAAATCAAACAAAAAACCATAAGAAATAAGTAGTGTTGTTGTCACCAGTGTGCCAGAGTGATCCTTATTCTCCTGTTGCTGCAGATGTTGTAGAGGGGCAGAATGACAGATATCACCCTATAGTCACACCCAGTTAAGCTCAATACACAGAGAAAAACACTCCTTGGGGCTTGTGGAGGTCCAGTCATAGAAGGGACAGGTCCCATATGGTACTAACCTACAGCGTTTGAGAAATTTAGGGTCTTGAGCTTGCTGTACCCTCTGCCTGAGTGCTTCCACCGCCCCTCCCTGGCCCTTTTCTGCCACTACATTCCTTAGGGTCTCATGTGTTCTCATATTTGAATTTGTTTATTTGATTCTCTAATTGATGTCTGTCTCTTCCATGAACTTAAACTGCAGGGTAGCAATATTCACAGTGCCAAGCCCAATGCCTGGAAAATACTAGCTCCCAAGTGTTGGTTGAACAAATGGATGAATGTATGCAGAGAGTAGCAAGAGATGACCATGTGTAGATGGATAGAGGTCTGGTCAGAGATTGTGCAGGGACCTTAACCTTGAACCATGGTAGGAAAAGTGGCAGGAGGGGAATGGACTTATTCTATCAGGAAACCAGATAGATTTTCCTAAATGGTTTCAGCTCTGATTTCTACATGATGAATGGGGACTCCTAGGAAAGAGATCATTCTTTCAATAACCTATGCAAGTTAACACAGATCCTCAGGCCAAGGCTTGAAAATATTCACCAGAAAACCAATAAGACTGAAATAACCGTGTGCTCCCTGGGAATAGAGATTAGTATCATTGATCCTTTTGTTCTCCGCAGCTGACATGTTCTCAGCCCTCAACAAACTCCATAGCCCTACCTGTTAGAGGAAAGGTCAGGACACAAATGTTAGAGTCTGGCAGACACAGGAACACAGGCAGTGCACGTGCCTGAGCTATGGTGTCCCCAGGGTCCTCCCCAGCGTGGTGCCTAAAGAACCCATTAGATGAAATAATCAAGCTAATGAACCCCCCCCCACCCTGCATAGTAAACCTCTCAGAGGATTTAGGTCACATTGTTTTCTAACCTCCAGAAGAGAACATTGAGTCATTTTAACACAAAATAGGAGCAACAAAAAAATAGAAAAGTTTACCTTCATTGAACTCTTTTGTAGAGACTCTTTTGCTGATAGTCCTAAAATCAATTATGGTGAAGATTTCTGCAGATGCTTAGTTAAGACGTTCTGTGGAGGAAGGGTTGCCACTACATTTCCTCTGCTTATTTTCTCAGCTAATGATACTATGATCTGAAATGCTATCCAAGCCAGGAAACTGAGATTCATTTTGATGTAGCTCACCCTTATTTCCTATACCCAATCATCCACCAAGCCTCATTGAGTCTACATTTTATTTTATTTATTTATTTAGATTTTTGGTATCAGGGATTGAACCCAGGGATGCTTAACAACTAAGCCATATCCCAGCCCTTTTTTATTTTTTATTTAGAGACAGGGTCTTGCTACATTGCTTAGACCTCGCTAAGTTGCTAACACAGATTTCGAACTTGTGATCTTCCTGCCTCAGCTTCCAGAGCCACTAGGATTACAGGCATGTGCCACCACACCCAGCGAGTCTACATTTTAAATGCCCCTTAAACCTATCCACTTTCTTCATCCCTATTCCCTTCAGTGAGGTCCAGGCCACCTTTGACTTACCCTCAGGTTAGAGCAACTGGTAAGGACCAGCTGAATATCATTTGCTCTATCAGAGTGAGGAATAGAGCTGCTTCTTCCTCCTCATCCACACTCATCCTTTTACTTCATAGACAGTACCTCCAATGTTTTTTACAACTTCAGTATTCTGTTACCTCTCTTGTTCCCACTGCTTCTTGCTTCTTGCATTCTCTCCTTGCCCACCTTCTCCCTTCCCCTCACTCCCAGCTTGTCTAATTTCTATCATCCATCAGGCCTGGGTGATACCTCACCTCCTCCAGAAAGCCCTCCCTGAGCTCCACATCGTGGTTATGTTCTGCTTCTCTGTATTCCCACAATGCACTGAATTTCTCTACCATACCACTTATTACCTTGTACTGCAATTGTTTTTACAATTAGTAAGAAAAGGGAAACCGACTGTAGTACCATTTCACTTTGTTCATTTATTCTTAATATGAGTTCATTTATCCTTGAGGCAATAGCTAATGAGGGGCCAAGCCAGCAGCTTGGTGCTCTGTTCCATAGTCATTCAAGAACCCAGGCTACTGACAGCTCTGTCATCCTTAACTTGAAACTTCTCAGTCACCCTTATAATATCTGCATAATACACAAGAAAGAGCAAGAAGGATCATTTGCAGATTTCGTAGACCAGGTCTTGAAATGACAGCCATTACTCCCGGCCCATTCCATTGATAAGGACTCTGCGCAAGGCAACATCTAACCACATGGTAGGCAAGGAAACAGTTTCTGTGTCAGCAGGAGGAGGAATAGGTTTGATGTTCAGCCAGTGGTCTACCACATTCAACTTTATTCTCACTAAACTATAAACTCCATGAGGGCAGGTGAAGTGTCTCTTGCTCTTCAATTTATTCCCAGTGCTGGTACACAATAGGCATTCAGTAAGTATTTGCTGGATAAATGAAGTTATGCATATCACTATGCATATCTTGCCTTAATTTTTTTTCTTCCCATCCTTAATGTTGACTTGCCCATTTCAATTGCCCATGCGGCATCTTCTGAGGCAATCCCTAACACGTCTCCTCATGTTTGACTGTCTTCCTAAAGCCGTGGTGCAGTACGTTTCTCTTTGAAGTCCATTGGCAGGCTGCATTGCAGAAGTGATTATTGTGATCACCTCTGGATATGAATTACTTTTAGATGCAAAGACTGCAATGTCAATTTATTTATTTATCACATATTGTTTCCAGAGGTTTCATTGCCCATGTTCTCATAAAGCATATACTTACCCAAATTGAGGAACTTGAAAAGCTGGAATGCTAATCACACTGTAAAGGTATTATTACAGATATCATACACATTATGCAGCATTTTTATAAGGACATGGAGAAAATTATTAATTACAATAGAAAGAATGACTATTTCTCCTGAAAAATTTACTTAACTCTATGATGTCCATCAATTACGTAACACATACTTTTATTTCTTAACATTTTCTACTATATAGTTCAGACCAAATGTAGGGCTATATCAACCAAAAGTAAGGACATCAAAAATTGCAATTTGGACATTATAACCCTAGATACACGTGTGACTGCATATATGGTGCGACGCTGCATCGTGTACAATCAGAGAAATGAAAAGTTGTGCTGCACTTGAGTACAATGAACCAAAATGCATTCTGCTGTCATATATACCTAATTTAAATAAATGTATTTTTTAAAAAAAGAATTGCAATTTGGCTAGGTGTAGTGGTGCACACCTTTATTCCCAGCAACTCAAGAGGCTGAAGTGGGAGGATTACAAGTTTGAGGCCCATCTCTGAAACTTAGTGAGATCCTCAGCAAATTAGCAAGATCCTGTCTCAAAATAAAAAATGAAAAGGGCTGAAGGTGTAGCTCAGTGGTAGAGTGGCCTTGAATTCAATCCCCAGTAATCACCCCCTGCTCCCTCCAAAGAAAAGAATCACATTTTGTGTACCATTCACACTCAGGTTTCAACAGGGATCTACATATTTTTCTAATGATAGTCCTATTGTCTTTCCTTTTTGTTCACTGTTTTTATCTCTTTATAATGCATTTTTTTTTTGGGTACCGGGGATTGAACTCAGGGGCACTCAACCACTGGGCCACATCCCCAGCCCTTTTTTGTATGTTAGTAGAGACAGGGTCTCACTGAGTTGCTAAGTGCCTCGCCACGGACTGAGGCTGGCTTTGAACTCGTGATCCTCCTGCCTCAGCCTCCCAAGTGCTGGGATTACAGGCGTGCGCCACCGCGCCTGGCTTATAATGCATATTTATGTAAACCACCTTAATATGTTTTGGAACAAAAGAGAAATACATATAAAAATCTTATTTAAAATTTTGTGTTTTAAGCAGACATAAACATGAGTTCAACAGCCTGTGGTTGGGTATTTTTCTTTCTCTTTAATCTACCTTGCTTCTTTATCTCCAGAGATATTTTAAAGTAAATATCAACCATTCTCATTTCTCAGGGGAGATAAGAAGGAAGAGAATGAAAAATGATGGATTTTAAAGATGGAGCTGAATTTGCAAATCAAAAATTGAAGTAAATATGAGAGCATATTTAGTATGTGAAAATATTATGTATTATTATGAAAATTCACTGTATAGAAAGTTTCATGAGGACAGGAATCTTAGCTTCACTTTTATTGCGAGATCCCCACCATATCAAATAGAGTCTGCACAGAGTGTCTGCTAAAGCAATATATTTTTAAAGTATGAACATAATACATTTGGATTCTTAGGATAACTGGGTAAATAGCAAAGAAATGATGTTAAATATTGAATACATAACCATAAGCACACACTTTTTTGGATTCAGTTTCATCATTTATAAAATGAGGTAATTAGACTATGTATCTAGTGAGATTCTTTCCAATTCCAATTCTTCATGCTTCTGTTAAATCTACTGGCATAGTTAAACATGTGGATGCAAATACCTATAACAATTTGGGGATTTTGTTTTAAAAACAGGATATCCAGCTACATTTTCTGTGACCCTTGTGGATGGAAGTACATCGATACCACGTGCCACCCCTCAAAGTGAGTACAGCAAGGCTGTCGTCTATGCTTCCCAGACAATACACACGATTCATTAAAGCTTCTATAGTCTGTCTAATTGCATTGGCTAGGGTTTCAAGAACTATGTTAAATAATAGTGGCAAAAGAGGACATCCCTATCTTGTTCCAGTTTTTAGAGGGAATGCTTTCAGCTTTAGGACAATGTTGGCCTGGGGCTTAGCATAGATGGCCTTTACAATGTTGAAGTATATTCCTGTTATCCCTATTTTTTCTAGCATTTTGAACATGAAGGAGTGCTGTATCTTGTCAAATTGAGTCAATTGAGATGATCATATGATTTTTATCTTTGAGTCTATTGATGTGGTGAAGTACATTGATGTGGTGATGTATATTGATTTCCTATGGTAAACCAACCTTGCATTCCTGGAATGAACCCCACTTGATCGTGATGTACTATTTTTTTGATGTGTTTTTTGTATTCGATTTGCCAGAATTTTATTGAGGATTTTTGCATCTATATTCATTAGTGATATTGGTCTGAAATTTTCTTTCTTTGATTTGTCTCTGCCTGGTTTGGGAATCAGGGTGATATTGGCCTATAGAATGAGTCTGGAAGGGTTCCTTCTTTTTCTATTTCATGGAATAGTTTGAGAAGTATTGGTGTTAGTTCTTCTTTAAAGGTTTTGTAGAACTCCGTTGTGTATCCATCTGGACCTGGGCTTTTCTTTGGTGGTAGGTTTTTGATGGCATCCTCTATTTCCTTGATTGAAATTGATCTATTTAAATTGGGTATGTCATCCTGATTTAGTTTGGGCATATCATATATTTCTAGAAATTTGTCGATGTCTTCATTATTTTCTATTTTGTTGGAGTATAGATTTTCAAAATAGTTTCTAATTATCTTCTATTTCTGTAGTGTCCACCATGATGTTTCCTTTCTCATCACATATATTGGTAATCTGATTTTTTTTTCTCTCCTTTTCTTAGTGAGCATAGCTAATGGTTTATCAATTTTATTTATTTTTTCAAAGAACCAACTTTTGGTTTTGTCAATATTTTCAATTCTGCTTTTTGTTTCAATTTCATTGATTTTGGCTCTGATTTTAATTATTTCCTGTCTTCTACTGCTTTTGGGGTTAATTTGTTCTTCTTTTTCTAGGGATTTGAGGTATAATGTTAATTCATTTATTTGTTGACCTTTTCTTCTTTGAAGGAATGAACTCCATGTCATGAATTTTCCTCTAAGTACTGCCTTCATAGTGTCCCAGAGATTTTGATATGTTGTATCGGTGTTCTCATTTACCTATAATAATTTTTTAATCTCCTTTTTGATGTTTTTTCTGCAACCCATTGTTCATTCAATAGCATATTATTTAGTCTCCAGGTGTTGGAGTAGGTTTTGTTTCTTCTTTTATCATTGATTTCTAGTTTCATTCCATTATGATCTGATAGTATGCAGGGTAGTATCTCTACTTTTTTATATTTGCTTAGAGTTGCTTTATGGCATAATATATGATCTATTTTAGAGAATGATCCATGTGCTGCTGAGAAGAAAGTGTACTGACTCATTGATGGATAATATACTCTATATATATCAGTTAAATCTAAGCTATTGATTGTATTATTGAGTTCTACAGTTTCTTTGTTTAGCTTTTGTTTGGAAGATCTATCCAGTGGTGAAAGTGGTGAGTTAGAGTCACCTAGAATTATCGTGCTGTGGTCTATTTGGTTCCTGAACTTGAGAAGGGTTTGTTTGATGAACGTGGATGCTTCATTATTTGGGGCATATATATTTATGACAGTTATTTCTTGTTGATGTATGATTCCCTTAAGTAGTATTAAATTCCCTTCCTTATCTCTTTTGATTACCTTTGGCTTGAAGTCTACTTTGTTTGATATGAGGATGGAAACCCCTGCTTGCTTACGTAGTCCCTGTGAGTGGTATATTTTATCCCATCCTTTCACCTTCAGTCTGTGGGCGTCTTTTCCTATGAGATGTGTCTCTTGAAGGCAGCATATTGTTGGGTCTTTTTTTTTTTTTTAATCCAATCTATCAGCCTATGTCTTTTAATTGGTGAGTTTAGGCTGTTAACATTCAGGGATATTATTGAGATATGATTTGTATTACCAGTCATTTTAAATTTTATTTAATTCTATTTTATTTTTGGTATTTAGCTTGACTTAATTTCTCTTATGGTTAGTTTTCCTTTATTGTTGTTCTTCCCTTTGAAGGTTTTCATTGTTATTTTCACTTCCTCCTCATGGAATATTTTTCCATGGATGTTCTGTAGTGCCAGCTTTCTTGTTATAAATTCTTTTAGCTTTTGTTTATCGTGGAAGGTTTTTTATTTCATCATCAAATCTAAAGCTTAATTTTTCTGGAAATAAGATTCTTGTTGGCATCCCTTATCTTTTAGAGCCTGGTATATGTTGTTCCAGGATCTCCTTGCTTTGAGTGTCTGGGTTGAAAAATCTGCTGTGATGTGAATTGGTTTTCCTCTATAGGTTATCTGATTTTTCTCTTTTAAGGCCTTTAAAATTCTATCCTTATTTTGTATGCTAGGCATTTTCTTTATAATGTGCCTTGGTGTAGATCTGTTGCAATTTTGTACATTTGGCATCCTATATGCTTTTTGTATTTGGTTTTCAAGTTCATTCTTCCTGTTTGGAAAATTTTCTGATATTATTTCATTAAAGAGATTTTGCATTCCTTTGGATTGATTCTCTGCACCTTCCTCAATTTCAATAAATCTTATATTTGGTCTTTTGATGATATCCCATAATTCTTAGATATTTTGTTCATGGTTTCTTACCGTCTTCACTGTGTGGTCAACTTTACTTTCAATATTATATATTTTGTCCTCATTGTCTGAGGTCCTATCTTCCAAGTGATCCAATCTATTGGTGATACTATCTATTGAGTTTTTTTTAATGGCCTATTGTTTCTTTCATTTCAAGTATTTCTGTTTGTTTTTTTCTCAGACTCTCTATCTCTTTCTTGAAGTAATCTTTTGCTACCTGTATTTGTTCTTTTATCTCTTTGTTGTTCCCCTGCCATCCCAAGCCAGGATTGTGTCTCCAAGGTGGGCGGGCCCACATATTTTTTTCTTAATTAAATTATTTATTCTAATTTGTTATACATGATGGCAGAATGCAATTCATTTCATATTACACATATATAGAGAGCACAATTTTTCAAGTTACTGGTTATACACAAAGTATTTTCACAACATTCATATCTTCATACATGTACTTAGGGTAAAAATATCTAACTCATTCCACTGTCATTCCTCCTTTTTGACCCCTCCCTCACCATTGGCCTTTCTGGTTTTTCTCTAATCCTATTATGTTCCCCTTCCCAACCCCACTGTGAATCAGACTCTTTATATCAGAGAAAACATTCAGCATTTGGATTTGTGGGATTGGCTAACTTCACTTAGCATTATATTCTCCAACTTCATCCATTTACCTGCAAATGCCATGATTTTATTCTCTTTTATTGCTGAGTAATATTCCATTGTGTATATATACCACATTTTCTTTATCCATTCATCTGCTGAAGGGCATCTAGGTTGCTTCCACAGTCTAGCTATTGTGAATTGTGCTGCTATAAACATTGATGTGGCTGTGTCCCTGTAGTATGCTGTTTTTAAGTACTTTGGGTATAGACAGAGGAGTGGGATAGCTGGGTCAAGTGGTAGTTCCATTCCCAGTTTTCCAAGGAATGTCCATATTGCTTTCCAGATTGGCTACACCAATTTGCAGTCTCACCAACAATGTATGAGAGTGCCTTTTCCCCACATCCTCACCAACAATTATTGTTGTTTGTACTCTTGAGCTGCCATTCTGACTGGAGTGAGATGAAATCTTAGAGTAGTTTTGATTTGCATGTCTCTAATTGCCAGAGATGTTGAACATTTTTTCATATATTTGTTGATTGATATTATATCCTCTTATGAGAAGTGTCTGTTCAGTTCCTTGGCCCATTTATTGATTGGATTATTTGGTTTTTGATGTTAAGGTTTTTTGAGTACTTGATATATTTTAGAGATTTGTGCTGTATCTAATGTACTTCTGGTAAATATTTTCTCCCATTCTGTAGGTTGTCTATTCACCTCACTGATTGTTTCTTTTGCTGAGAAAAAGCTTTTTAGTTTGAGTCCATCCCATTTATTGATTCTTGGTTTTAATTCTTGCGCTATAGGAGTCTTATTAAGGAAGTTGGGGCCTAAACCGACATGATGGAGATTTGGGCCTACTTTTCCTTCCATTTGGTGCAAGGTCTCTGGTTTAATTCCTAGGTACTTGATCCACTTTGGGTTAAGTTTTGTGCATGGTGATAGATAGAGGTTTAATTTCATTTTGTTTCATATGGATTTCCAGTTTTCCCAACACCGTTTGTTGAAGAGGCTATCTTTTCTCCAATTTATGTTTTTGGTGCCTTTGTCTAATATAAGATAACTGTAATTATGTAGTTTAGTCTCTGTGTCATCTATTCTGTGCAATTGGTCTACAGGTCTATTTTGGTGCCAATACCATGCTGTTTTTGTTACTCTTGCTCTGTAGTATAGTTTAAGGTCTGGAATAGTTATGCCACCAGATTCACTCTTCTTGCTAAGGATTGTTTTGATTATTCTAGGTCTCTTATTTTTCCAGATGTATTTCATGATTGCTTTTTTCATTTCTATGAGGAATGTCATTGGGATTTGGATTGGGATTGCATTGAATCTGTATAGTGCTTTTGGTAGTATGGTCATTTTGACAATATAAGTTCTGCCTATCCAAGAACAAGGTAGATTTTTCCATCTTCTAAGGTGTTTTTTAATTTCTTTCTTTAGTGTGCTGTAGTTTTCATTGTAGAGGTCTTTCACCTCTTTCGTTAAGGGTATTCCCAAGATTTTTTTTTTTTTTGTTTTTTGTTTTTTGTTTTTTGTTTTTTTTTTTTTTGAGGCTATTTTAAATGGGGTGGTTTTCCTGGTTTCTCTTTCTGAGGATTTTTCACTGATGTACATAAATGCCTTTGATTTGTGTGTGTTGATTTTATATACAGCAACTTTGCTGAATTCATTTATTAGTTCTAGAAGATTTATGGTGGAATGTTTTACATCTTCTAGGTATAGAGTCATATCGTCTGCAAATAGTGATAATTTGAGTTCTTCTTTTCCTATCTGTGTCCCTTTCATTTCTTTTGTCTGTCTGATTGGTCTGGCTAGAGTTTCAAGAACTGTGTTAAATAGGAATGGTGAAAGAGGGCATCCCTGTCTTGTTCCTGTTTTTAGAGGGAATGTTTTCAATTTTTCTCCATTTAGAATGATGTTGGCCTGGGGCTTAGCATAGATAGCCCTACAATATTGAGGTATGTTCCTGATATCCCTAGTTTTTCTAGCCTTTTGAACATGAAGGGTACTGTATTTTGTCAAATGCTTTTTATGTATGTGTCGAGGTGATCATATGATGTTTATCTTTGAGTCTATTGATGTGATGAATTACATTTATTTATTTCCATATGTTGAACCAACCTTGCATTTCTAGGATGAACCCTACTTCATCATGGTGCACTATCTTTTGGTATGTTTTTGTATTTGATTTGCCAGAATTTTATCGAGAATTTTTGCATCTATATTCATTAGAGATATTGGTCTGAAATTTTCTTTCTTTGATTTGTCTCTGCCAGGTATTGGAATCTGGGTGATATTGGCCTCATAGAATGTGTTTGGAAGTGTTTCCTCTTTTTTTATTGCATGAAAAAGTGTCAGAAGTATTGGTGTTAGTTCTTCTTTAAAGGTCTTATAGAACTCAGCTGTGTATCCATCCAGTCCTAGCCTTTTCTTGGTTGGTAGGCTTCTGATGGCATCCTCTATTTCCTTGATTGAAATTGATCGATTAAATTGTGTATGGTGAGGTTAAGTAGAGGAACACCTATGAGGCCAACTGGGCAGAGCTCATGAAGCAGTGTAACATTACTCATATGAACTGCTATGGGAATGTCCTTTATAATATATAGAAGAATGGCAATATAAATAAGTTAGTTAAGAAGAGAGGTGACATTGTGTGAAGCAGTGTCACCTGTTACTTTTTTGGGAAAACAAGTTTTTAACCATCAACACATAATCAAAACTTGCAGTCTCCCAAATACATTAGGAATATACATTTAATCACAGCAAAATTTACTATTAAATTTCACTCTAGTTGGAGCCAGACCTCTTTACATATTTAGACTAGTCTTGTTTTCACCTATTTTGTTTGTTATACAAATGTTTCTATTTCTAAGGCATACCTACATTTACAAAATCTACAGGAAAAAGCTCTTCAATGTACAACTCCAAAGTATAAATATGAACATCCTCATACAATTAAGCTTCAAGTCAGGATTTTTTATCATGGGCTCATAAAAAATTAAAGAAATACTCTTATTCTTAAGTTCTAAACAGCTGGTGCTGATTGGAGGGAGTGATTTCACTGATCCTTTGGAAACAAGTATGTCTTGTGGCTGTGGTGGTGGTGGTGACGTCATCCTACATGCATGATGAAATCACAGAGAACCACATCACAGAGTTGTCAATCTCTGAATTTCTTATGTAATGTAAAAGTGCTTGGGATAACTCTTTCATCCTTATAGGAAGATGGCTAAATAAGTCAGAGAACAGATAAATGCTTTAATTTAATTATAATAATAGCTAAAAATGCTTTTATTTAATAAAAGATTTTTCACTTTTATGTTAGTTCAAAAGTAGTACATGTCCAGTAGAATTCGTACTTTAGGCTTTGAATTTTCATTTGTTCCTGGACTAGCAATATGCAATACAACACCTTCTTGGCAGTGAGTGGCAGCTCCCATCAGCCACAGGATTACCAGGGCATGCAGCAGACTCCAGAGCACTGTGCTGCTAGGCACGAGGTATGGTACATGCATTTTGAATGTAAGATGTTTTCAATTTATGCTGAGATTAAGTAGAGGAGCATCTATGTTGCCAACTGGACAGAGCACTGGAGACAATTTAACATTTCTCATATGAACTGGTATGGGAATGTCCTTTCCAATGTATGGAAGAATCTCAATATAAATAGGTTAAGAAGAGAGGAAATCATGGCATTCTCAGGTAAATGGATGAAGTTGGAGAATATAATGCTAAGTGAGGTTAGCCAATCCCAAAAAGCCAAATGCCAAATGTTTTCTCTGATATAAGGAGGCCAATTCACAGTGGGGTTGGGATGGGGAGCACAGGAGGATTAGAGGAACACTAGAATGGCCAATGGGGAGGGAGGGTAAGGGAGGGGGCAAAAGGGTGAAGAAAAAAAAAAAAGATGACAGAATGAGATGGATATCATTACCCTAAGTGCATGTATGAAGTCATGAATGGTGTGAATATACTTTGTATACAACCAGAGATAAGTAAAAATGTGCTCTGTAAGTATAATATGAAATGTAATACATTCTGCTGTCATTTCTAACAACTTACAATAAAAAATAAATAAATTTGAAAAAAAAAAAAGAGAGGTGACACTGTGTGAAGCAGTGTCACCTGTTAATTTTTTGGACAAAACAAGTTTTAACACTGACACATAATCAAAACTTGCAGTCTCCCAAATACATTAGGAATGTACATTTAATCACAGCAAAAATTTACTACTAGATTTCACTCTAGTTGGAGCCAGACCTCTTTACATATTGTACTAGTCCTATTTTCACCTATTTTTTTTGTTATACAAATGTTTCTATTTCTAAGGCATACCTACATTTACAAAATCTGCAGAAAAAGCTCTTAAACATACAACTTCAAAGGATAAATATGAACATCCTCAAACAATTAAGCTTCATTCAAATTTTTTATAATGGGGCTTATAAAAAATTAAAGAAGTACTCTTATTGTTAAGTTCTAAACAGCTGGTGCTGATTGCCAGGAAGTGATTTCACTGATCCTTCAGATGCAAACTATGTCTTGAGGCTGTGGTGGTGGTAGTCACATCAATCTATATGCATGATGAAATCACAGAGAACCACATCACAGAGTTGTCAGTCTCTGAATTTCTTATGTAATTAAAAGTGCTTGGGATAACTCTTTCATCCTTATAGGAAGATGGCTAAATAAGTCAGAGAACAGATAAATGCTTTAATTTAATTATAATAATAGCTAAAAATGCTTTTATTTAATAAAAGATTTTTCACTTTTATGTTAGTTCAAAAGTAGTACATGTCCAGTAGAATTCGTACTTTAGGCTTTGAATTTTCATTTGTTCCTGGACTAGCAATATGCAATACAACACCTTCTTGGCAGTGAGTGGCAGCTCCCATCAGCCACAGGATTACCAGGGCATGCAGCAGACTCCAGAGCACTGTGCTGCTAGGCACGAGGTATGGTACATGCATTTTGAATGTAAGATGTTTTCAATTTATGCTGAGATTAAGTAGAGGAGCATCTATGTTGCCAACTGGACAGAGCACTGGAGACAATTTAACATTTCTCATATGAACTGGTATGGGAATGTCCTTTCCAATGTATGGAAGAATCTCAATATAAATAGGTTAAGAAGAGAGGAAATCATGGCATTCTCAGGTAAATGGATGAAGTTGGAGAATATAATGCTAAGTGAGGTTAGCCAATCCCAAAAAGCCAAATGCCAAATGTTTTCTCTGATATAAGGAGGCCAATTCACAGTGGGGTTGGGATGGGGAGCACAGGAGGATTAGAGGAACACTAGAATGGCCAATGGGGAGGGAGGGTAAGGGAGGGGGCAAAAGGGTGAAGAAAAAAAAAAAAAAAGATGACAGAATGAGATGGATATCATTACCCTAAGTGCATGTATGAAGTCATGAATGGTGTGAATATACTTTGTATACAACCAGAGATAAGTAAAAATGTGCTCTGTAAGTATAATATGAAATGTAATACATTCTGCTGTCATTTCTAACAACTTACAATAAAAAATAAATAAATTTGAAAAAAAAAAAAGAGAGGTGAAACTGAGTGAAGCAGTGTCACCTGTTAATTTTTTGGACAAAACAAGTTTTAACCACTGACACATAATCAAAACTTGCAGTCTCCCAAATACATTAGGAATGTACATTTAATCACAGCAAAATTTACTACTAGATTTCACTCTAGTTGGAGCCAGACCTCTTTACATATCTGTACTAGTCCTATTTTCACCTTTTTTGTTATACAAATGTTTCTATTTCTAAGGCATACCTACATTAACAAAATCTGCAAGAAAAAGCTCTTAAACATACAACTTCAAAGGATAAATATGAACATCCTCAAACAATTAAGCTTCATTCAAAATTTTTAATAATCGGCTTATAAAAATTAAAGAAGTACTCTTATTGTTAAGTTCTAAACAGCTGGTGCTGGTGCCAGGAAGTGATCTCACTGATCCTTCAGATGCAACTGTGTCTTGAGGCTGTGGTGGTGGTAGTCACATCAATCTATATGCATGATGAAGTCACAGAGGCAGAGTTGTAAGGGACTGGTGACCTCCCAGAGAAAATCTTGGTCTCAGCCTTTTTATATAAATTCTTCTAAAGATGATGAATATTTTCTGCAGGTCCTTTTTCTGCACTATTTAAAGAAGCCATAGCTAGTTTTTTTTTTTTTTCTTTGTTATAAATTGCTTGAGGTTGAAATGATAAACCACATGTCCCTATCCTAAAAGAGCTTGAAAATCAAATAAAGAAATAAAAAGCTGAAACTGAAACTGAGAGAAAATTTAAAAAAGAAAGAAAAAGCTGATATATATAGCTACTACGTATTTTGTCTTCCCTTTTTTATTTTTGTAAATTAAGATACAAGATAAATCAAAAGTTTCCAGCTCAAGTCAGGTGAAATCAGAGAAGAGAAAAAAGTAGATTATATAGTAAGTACTTCTCTAACACCTGCAATTTCTCTAAAACCATTAAGAAAATTTTATCAAAATTTATTTAATTTTATTAAAATGTATATTAAATTATATAATCAATATTAAATAATCTGATTTATATTAAATTTTATTTAAATTAATAAAATTCAAATATAAATTATATTATAATTTAATATAAATTAATTCTATTAAATAAACAAAATTAATCAATAAAATAAATGCAAATAAATTAAATTAGTAAAATTAATAAATATTTAATTGTAATAATTTATTTTGAATAATTTAATTTATATTAAATTTTATTTAAATTAGCTGTAGTAAAGATTTTGTTCATGTTCAGCCCTCCCACTGTAATTTTCTTTTAGTAGTTGTACAATATTTTCTTTTATAAACTAAAAATTTACAACTTTTTGCTACATTATATTTTGCTTCATATACTCCATATTCTGAGAGAGATACCTTTTTCCATGGGCCGGATTTTTCTTCTTTTCTGTTATTTAAATGTATCATTTTTATCTTAATTAAATTTAACAAATATCATAAAAAAAGAGGTTGCAGCAACAGTTCATTAATGCTGTTCTGTACAGTTGCTCACAAAGCATATAATAATTGATTATTGATGATGATTACCTGATAACATCAGAACAAAATTTTATAAGCAAAAAATGTGCAACAGCAAACAAACAAATTTTTTTAAGTGCTACAGCAAACACACACACACACACACACACACACACACACACACAAAGGGGGAAGACAAAATACCTAGTAGCTATATATATAAGCTTTTTTCTTTTTCTTTTGTCCTACAAATTGATTATTTGTTTCCCAAAAGGCCACTTTTTCAAAAAGTACAAAGTGTTTATGGCTTCTTTAAATGCTAAATCATCTCTGCCTTGAGAATCACCTATTGCTTTAAAAAAAGTCCTTTATTTTACCCCGGTGCTAATCCAGGGACACTGGCAAGAGTGTAAAGGTGGGCATGAAACCTGTGATGGGGTTCAAAATAACCTGCCCAGATCCACCAGGTGCAAGTCCAGCTAGGTTAATAAGTGACACAGCCTCAGAATCAGGAGCCAAAAATGGATTCACGTCCGCTGTTCTACCAGCTATGAATTCTGCTGCATCTTTGAAACTTCCTGGTACATTTGCACCTTGCTTTCTCCTTCCTGTTGAGTCTAGAGGCTTCCTGGCAGGAGCAGAAAGTTTTAGTGGTGGAACAGATTGATGATTTTCCGTTTCCATAAATGTAACAAAATGTTCTGAAAAAGAACCATTCAGCACAGATTGCTGATTTGGCCTCAAAGGTGTGTTGGGGACACTTTTGGATCCTCCTCCAAGCCAGCCCATCACCCACTTAGTAACACCACCAGAATCTTCCTTCAACAACTGCTCTATTTCCTCCTTTTTAACATCCAGAAGTGTTCCCATTAACTGTAACACTTCATGTCGCTTATTCTTTGCTGTATGGAAGTAATGTACGAAGAGGTTTCTCATGAAGACTTTGTCCACTTTTCCTTTCATGCTGTTTACCAAGTTCAACAATTTCTTTTGTGCATCATCCAACATTTCTTGTTGGAGCTGATTTTGTTTTTTAAGTTCTTCAATCAGTTCTTCCTTTACATCTAACTGCTCTGTAGGTGTGGACACTGACTCCAACATAGCATTTGCTGCATCCAAACGTTCCTGTAATAATACTATTTCTCCTTGTAGAGTGTCTGCCTTGTCCTTCCATTCAGCTGTATGTCCTTTTTCTTTTTCTAATTTAGCAGAATGCATAGCTTTTGCTTCTTTTTGGAAATGCTCTAGAACCATTTGCAGGTTAGTGAAGGACCTGGCATACTGCTTTACTTGTTCCTGGAGAGCGAAAACTGCAGTGCGTTCTCATCCCTCTGCTTGCAGACCACACTCAACTGTTCCTGCAGCGACTCTACCTGCACACTGGCTTGATGACTTGCATTCGAAGATGAAACTAGCTTTTCCTCCAATAGTGTGACTTTCTTCCTCAGTTTGATATTTCTGCTTTCCACAGATACAATTTCCTGGGTGTGAGCATCTTCTGATTGTAGAAGATGGCTGCTCAGTCTCTCTAACTCCTGGTGTAAGCTTAATTCTTTGTCATGGAAGTGTTGAACCTCATGCTGGAGGGTACTGTTTTTCATCTGTTTCTGTTTTAGAGCCAGGATGACTTGGTCTCTCTCCTGCTGAAATATAACTGTCTTCTGCTGCATTGATTGAACTGCATTTAAAAGCTGATTTAACTTCCCAGCCTTGCCCTCTTCCTTTTCTAGTAAGAGTTGCTCAAAGGCAAGAGCTTTCTCCTCCATCCAATGGCACTCACACTCTTTTTTTCTCGCAGCATCACAGAGAACTTCATGTTTGTCTCTTGTAATGCTTGAGACTCCATTTCTTTTTCTTTGGATGTTTCTATTATCTTTTCATTTTCCCCTTTTAGTTTAGAAATGTCTATTTCTAAAATTAATATTTCTCCTTTAGGTTTATTACAGCTTGCCTTAGCAATTGGTTTTCATTCACTTTGTTAGTGAAATTTTCACTGGAAGAAAGTAACTGATCACTTTTGGCTTTGATTAAAAGGTCTTTTTCTTTAAGTAAATTTTGTAACACATCTTGTTTTTCCTTTAGCTGTTTAATTTATGAGTCCATTTGTTCCTGCTCTTTCTTTTCTCTCTCTGAGGCCATAGCAATTGACTCAGACAACCTGTGGTTATTTTCCTTGAGTGTCCTAATCGTGGCATCTTTTTCTTCTAGTGATTTTCTCAGCTCTTTGACCTCTGCTGACTGGGAGGTAAGTGATGAGGCAGACAAGAGCTGGGGTGTAGCAATGTCAGGTTTTCCTAAAAGAAGATCCTTGGTATTGCAAGGCTGCCCTATGCAATGCTGAACCTGGGCTAATACCTGGCTCAAATTTTTGAGTTTGGTTTCATTCACCTCATAACATTGGCTGGGGCCAGTGGAGTCTACTTCTAATTTAGAACTGTTATCACTGTCAACCAAAACTTGGGCTTGAAGCTGAAGCAGATCTTCCTGTAGTTGGGCTGATTCATTATATATATTTTGGACTGAAGTCATGGCCTGGAGTTTCCATTCCTCCATTTTTGTAACTTGCTGTTTTAATGTATCGCGTTCCTGTAGGAGCTCCTCCAACTGATTACTAGTAACACTTCCAACCTATTACCAGTGCCGAAAGTTTGTAAAACTTCCAACAAAATCTGACATTTCTGACTTAGTGCATCAATCTCAATCTCTTTTTCTCTAATGATATGAGATAAATTCTGCAGAGTTTCTCTAAACATATCTTGACCACTACTTTCAAGTTTTGTGGACAATTTTTATTATCTTCTTGAAGCTGGATGAGGGCTGCTTCTTTGGCAGCAACTATAGCCATCATTTTGAGATGTTCTGTTTTTAAGTGGTTATTTTCCTTGGTCTTCTCACTCAAAACAGCTAATGCCTGTTCTCTTTCTATACTGAAGGTCTGCAGTTGCTGCTGAAGGTCACCGACATCCTGGGGGTGTATGCAAAATTCTAGCCTGCAGAGCTTGTATCTCCACATCTTTCTGCTGGGTCATTGGAGTGAGTTCACCAACTTCATCTTGGGACAGCTGACCCATCTGTGTGGCTAAAGATACATTTTTTTCACTTAGAAGTTTAAACTCAAGTTCTCCTTCTTTGATTCCCTTCACTAAGTTTTCACTTTCAGATGTAGACAGGTCATGTTTTTCTCTTCCATTTTCTATATTAAGGCTTTTAACTTTTGTTTCTTGAAAAATATCCAAATTCTCTGTTTGAGTGTTGTGTCTTTTTCCATGTGATTGGGCTTTTATTTGTTCAATGGTGTTCTGCAAATTCTTAATTTCCTCTTCTTTCTGTAAAAATAATTGGGTATGGGCAGCATTCATTTGCTCGCATTGGTATTTAAATTCATCCATTTCCTTCTTCTGCTCCTGTAAAGACTGAAATAGTTGCATTTTACTCTGGTTTTGATCTTCAATTACCTTCTGATGATGCTTCACTTCCTCTTCCAGATGATTCTTGATGATATTCAGTTGAGATACCTCAGATGCTAGTTCTGTGATAGCCTCCAGGGTTTTAGGCTCAGCCACAGGTACAAGTTGATTGTGCTCTTTCCTAAGTCTTTCTAATTCTTCTTGCAGATGCTTGTTTTCTTCTTTCATTGATGCAAGACTTCTGTCCCGTTCCTCTATGGTTTGCCTAAATGATTCATTTTTTTCTTAAGGCCTCAGAACACTTATCTAAATCCTTTTGTAGTTCTGAACTGGTTCCTTTGAGTTTTTCAAAAGAAACTTCTTTCTCATTTATAAGTTGTATCAATTGCTTTTATTCTTCTAAATGAGGTGCCAACATTTCCTTAGTTTCTTCTTGATCAGCAGTCATTTGCTCAAGATTCTTTTTGAGTTCTGCTATTTCAAAGTCCTTCTCTTGACTGAGTTGAAGTACATGTTCCTGCTCCAACTCTAAGGCAGAGGTGTTCATTTGAGAGTTCCTGTGTAGTCTGCCTGTAATTGTTGGCTTCTTCCAACAGTCTCTCTTCTCCCTGATGTAGTTCTGCTTTTATCTGTTCTTTCTTTCTAGAGTCTCCACCATAGTGTCTTTTACTAGAGGCATTTGATTGTTACCAGCAATAGATTTTTCACTCCTGAAATATTTTTTTCACTCCTGAAAGGTTTCTAACTGTGGTTTCCCATTTTTTAAGCAAGTCATCATTAAAATGACTCTTAAAGTCTTCACTCACAGAAACTTAATTCCTTCTTAACTCTAGACAGCTGGTCTTCATTTTGTCTAGTGTGTTCTTTAAGTTCCAGGTTTTCCTGCTGGATGTTTAAAGTACTTTTTTGTGAGTTACTTAGCTGATCTACTAAATCTTGGACTTTATCATCAAGCTTCTGCTTGGCTAACTGCAAATCAGCACAATGCTCTTTAAGTTTTTCATTCTCTGATCGTAACATGCATTCGATAGCCTCCATTTCCTTTATCCAACAACTAGGTAAACCTGCTTCTACATCCTTTATAGCCTCCTTATCCAGAAGGTCGTCCTTGGTGAAGTTGGAGATATGGCAGGTGAGGGAAGCCAAGCTGCCCCTCACCTGACCCAAGGAGTGGCCCAAGCCTGAGAAAACCACTCCTATCTCCATCCAGCTCCTTGTGGAATGTCCTCAAGCCTTGCGGGAGGGCTGGGGGAGGGGGTCCATTATGACCCAAGCACTCATAATTCCACGCAGTGTAGGGCTCCTGCCAACTGCTGCCTTCTTGCTGGAAACACAGAGGCCTGGCCTGGGCTTTGACCAGGGACTCTTCACCAGTGGCACAGTCACCCTACGGGCCTCTGCTCCTTCCCTCCACTTTCCACGGTCCAGCTGTCTGGCTTGGGTGACTTCTCCCTCAGCTTCAGTGACTCGCCCCAGATCAGGGGGCTGCTCCTGCCACCTGGACCTGGCTGTCATTAACACCCCTACATCATTCTTAATGATAATAAACTTGAAACTTTCCCACTAAAATCAGGAACAATCAAGGGTACCCTCTCCTTTTTTAACATATTACTGAGTTACTAGGTAATGTAATAAGTCAAGAAAATGAAATTAAAGATCTAGAGGATCGGGAAGAAAAACTTCTGGGTATGCTGTCTTCTACTTAGGGATCATCTGATAAGTTTTACTTGATTCTATGTTGGTGATTAATATCTTTACAGAAAAAGTCAGGTTACATCCAACTTCTTCAGTGTCAAATCATTCTTGACACCTTCCTAACATGTTGAGCTCACATAACTTGATATGGTAGGAAGGTGTCAAAACTGATTTTATATATATATAATATATATGTATGTATATAGATATATGATATATTTATATATATTTTACATATATATTAGTTGTAGATGGACACCCTAACTTTATTTTTATGTAGTGGTGAGGATCGAACCCAGTGCTTCATGCATGCCAGGTGAGCACTCTACCACTGAGCCCCAGCCCCAACCCCCAAACTGATTTTTTTAATGGATTGGAAGTGTATCTCAGTGGTAGATCACTTGCCTAACAGGTATGTCGTCCTGGGTCTATCCCCAACACCCAACAAGATGATTTTTTTTTAGAAAGAATGATTTCATATAGATAGTATCAATCATTATGTATAGATTATAAATAAATTATGAAACATATTGGATACTATTAATCTAAATCACACTGAAGGCAAGAATGTGAATGCAGGTCCCCAAATCAAGCTATCAACAATTACCAGGGAAAGGGCTCATTACTACTGGTCTGTAGAGACTGATATTGAATATCAGAGACTCCTTTTCCACATGTATGCCTGGAAAACCTTATGTACTTTTGTGATTTGTATAATGAGGTGTTCTTGCTATAAGATTAGACTTGACTTAAAAATAGACTAGGACTTATATGACCTAGACTTATTTATGAGACTAGGACTTCTATTTTTTTTTGTTATAAATAAGTCCTAATCTTATTTATTCACTTACTCACTTGAAGCATAGCTTTTAAGCTATAATTTTAAAAGCAGATATATACAGGACATGTTGCTCTCCTCCTATGTTTCCTGCAATATCAGGCTGTTTGCTTTACCTGCTGACTTGGGAATGCATGTGGAGCACTGATGCTCTCTGCTCTGTCCTGTGCATCCTGTAGGCAGCTTATAGTGTGTTCTCTGGCGTGCAGTGGCATGGCACTGCCCTGACATATAGAGCTCTTCCATCCAGAGGTTAAACCTAGGGGCAGGAAGTAATTATTTTTCCCCAAACTAACCCTTCCTTTCTGGGGCTAGGACCTTTCCTGGGCCCCCTGGGGGAGAACCTGAAGCTTGGGCAGGGGAGCCTGGATCCTACTCAACTGCTCTAGTGAGTCAGGCCAAGGATTTCTTCATACTGCAGCTTCACGACAGCTTCTATTGGAATAACATTCTGCTCTGGGTTTGGGGTTTGAAATATAAGATATGATTATTAATAAGAAAGGAATGAAAGGAACAAGATGGGAAGTAAAGAACCTGTTAGCCAGAGGACAGCATACCAATGGTAGTTCCTTTCAGTGACCTCATTGCCCACAGCCATCAGGAGGAATGGCCACTGTTTGTTCTCTCTGTGGGGCTGGAGGGAAGCAAGCTCTCCACGGGACATAGTGTGTCTGGCTCTGGTGCTCAACCCTGAGCTCCTGATCTCTGCTTCCCTCAGGAGCCCCATCTTTCTCTGTTTCTTATTGCTACAATGGAAGACCACAGACAGGGTAAAGAATAGAGGTGCTTTTTAAAATTTATCTCTTATTACTTCTAATCAGTTATACATGACAGCAGAAAGCTTTTTGATTCATTGTACACAAATGGAGCAAAACTTTTGTTTCTGCAATTGTACATCATGTAGAGTCACACCACACGTGTAGTCATACATGTACCTAGGGTAATGACGACCATCTCATTCCACCACTGTTCCTACCCCCATCTCCCCTCCCCTTCTCTCCCTCCCCTTGGCCCAATCAAAGTTCCTCCTTTCACCCCCGCTCCCCCCCCCCCCCCCCCCGCCAATTATGGATCAGCATCTACTTATCAGAGAGAACATTGGGTCTTTGTTTTTTTGAGATTGGAGTACTTTTGCTTAGCATGATATTCTCCAACTCCATCCATTTCCCTTCAAATGCCATGATTTTATTCCCTTTTACTACTGAGCAATATTCCATTCTGTATATATACTACAGTTTCTTTATCCATTCATCTATTGAAGTATATCTAGGTTGATTCCACAGTTTAACTACCGTGAATTGAGCTGCTATAAACATAGATGTGGCTGTGTCCCTGTAGAATGCTCTTTTTAAGTCTCTTGGGTATAAACTGAGGAATGGGATAGCTGGTGGTTCCATTCCAATTCTTCCAAGGAATCTCCATACTATTTTCCAGATTGGCTGCACCATTTGCAGTCCCACTAGTAACGTATGAGCGTGCCTTTTCTCCTACATCCTCACCAACACTTATTGTTGTTTTTATTCTTGATAACTGCCATTCTGACTGGCATGAGATGAAATCTTAGAGTAATTTTGATTTGCATTTTTCTAATTGATAGAGATGTTCAACATTTTTTTCATATATTTGTTAATCATATGTATATCTTCTTCTGAGAAGTGTCTGATCAGCTCCTGAGCCCATTTTTTGATTGGGTTGTTTGTGGTGTTTTTCTGTGTTAATTTTTTTGAGTTCTTTATATATCCTGGCATTTATGCTCTATCTGATGTGCATGTGGCAAAAAAATATTTGTTCTCCAAATGTAGGCTCTCTGTTCACTCATTGATTGTTTCTATTGCTGGGAAGAAGCCTTTTAGTTTGAATCCATCCCATTTATTGATTCTTGATTTTATTTATTGCACCTTAGGAGTCTTGTTAAGGAAGTCTGGGCCTAATCCAATGTGATGAAGTTTTTGGCCTACTTTTTCAAGAACAGAGGTGTTTTTCACTCATGATTTTGGAAGCTGGGAGGTCCAATGACATGGTATTGGCATCTGTTCAATGTGTGCATGGGGCTCCTTGCTGCGTTATAAATGGCAGAGGGCATCATGAGGTAAGCCAGAGCAAGTATGCTAGCTCAGGTCTCTGCTCCTCTTCTGATAAAGCCACCAATGCCACCATGAGGACCTCACTCTCACCTCATCTAACCCTAATGACCTCTCAAATTCCTAACCCCAAATCCATTATCATAAGATTTGGGATTAATTTCCCAATACATGGACTTTTGAGGGACATATTCAAATCATAGTACGCCCAGTGGGAATCTTGGGCGCTCTCTGCCTGTTTGCTCCCATTTTAAGGCTCTTGGCTGGGTGTGGACACATGGCCTTTCCCTTCCCTTGCCACGGAACAGCTTGGAGAAAGCTGGACTAATCACACAGGACTTGCAGAAGGCCCAACTATGACAAAGAAAACCCTAGCAAGTGACCAGAGGCTCTGCCAGCTTGCTAATTAGTCCCTGTGTACTCTCTTAACTGATCCTGGTCATCCTCAGTGGCCCCTCTGGATGAGTCCCCTGTGCACTGCAGTCAGTATAGGCCGCACAGAGAATGTGAGCCACTTTCTCTGTGCGGCCTACACTGACTGCTCATGCAGCCTGATCACCCTGTTGGGGAAAGGCAAACTGTGGATGTCAATGTCAGATGGTGGGGGATTGACTGAGTAGAAGAAGGGGCATGAAGAGGGACAGAGACCCAATCCTAGGTGTCTGATGACAGAAACAAACCCCACCTAGGATCTGGGGCCAGAAGGCAGCACTGTGTGGCCTACAGTGATGGGATTATTGGATTTTCTGTATGGTAAAGGGGACATTTGAGAAAATGTGCCAGGTACTGAAATGAGGCCTTGTGCTTTGTACTGGAGTTGGTGGTCTGAGCATACAACCCACCTAGTGGAGTGACACCCAGGGATGCATCTCTTGCACCCCTCCACCTGAGATACCTTTTGAACCTCTTTATTTCCCTCTCCTCTCTCTCCTCTCTTCTCCTCTTCTCTCTTCTCCTCTCCTCTCCTTCCTTCCCTCTCCTTCCCTCCACTCTTCTTCTCCCCTCTCCCCTGTCCTCTACTCTCTGACCCCACTTGCAGGACAGAAGAAGTTTGTGGGGGCTGTGCAGTGCTGGGGCCAGCAGCTTGCACCTGTCAGAGTACAGCTAATACTTTTAGCCTATGGCTTTTATGGCTAATGTAATGCTGCATTTTCAATTATTCTGGGGTGAGTGTGAGTGATGCAGGGGCCAGGAACAGATGTGTACACCTGGGTGTAGGTTCCGCTCAAGCTGGAACCCTGTGGAACAGGTGTGGGTGGCTTAGAGCTCTGGAGGGCAAGACAAGCTGAAAGCGTAGGTCAGTGTGGGGGGGATTCTCTTTCCAACCTGGAAAGTCACCAGATCCTTCCCTTCAAAGACCTCTGCAAGGAAAGCAAATTCTGAGAGAAACTGAGGGGACATAAATGCAGGTGAAGGAGCACCTCTTAGATGTCAGCTAATGAATTCTATGCAAAAGTGCTACATTCAATTTAATTCTTTTTGATAATGGCAAGATGATATAACAATGACAGTGTAACTAACAATTACCATTGACTAGTACCTAGGGAGAAGAGCAATTTGGTTGAGCACATGAGGGTGGGATTTCCCTGGTTGAATGTGGAGTCCACACTCCAGCATCATGCCATGCACCAAATTCCAAAAATGACTTTGTATGAGGTCAATGAGAAACCTGCCTTCCAAAATGAATGACTTTCTGTGTTGATTCTGATGTGATTTAAGGAATGTTTATTTTAGTAGCACTAAATTCCTCTGTCCTTACATCCACAATGGAATTATTCTCTGGGCTGAAAATGGGAACATTTGGTATGAAGGATAACCTTTGTGCTGCTTCTGAGTGCCAGATGTAACCTAGGAGGCATAATTTAGTAATCCAAACTCAGAAAGTCATATGTGGGAGCTAAAGAGAAAGAGAAGAAAGGTGATAGGGGAATCTCATGAAAATCAAAGTTAGATCAGTAGAGTAGAGGAAGGGGAGGAGGAGAGGGAAACAGGAAATCCTGGGGCATGATATTGGCCAAGTGAGATTGTTAGATTATGTGCATGTGTGAATATGCAACACTGAATCCTGCCATTATGTATAAGTATAGAGCACCAATAAAGAATATGGGAACAAATGTTCTTCCCAACATAACAAAAATTATATAATTTAGACATAAGATCCTGAAAGAGACACCTCACTGCTGAAGGCAAAAATTGGTAGATTTCCCAGTAGAAGTGAAAAGTGCTCCCAGTAAGCGTTATGGTTGCAGCCAAGGTTTTTAATGCTAAAAAGCATTAAAATGCACACTACACAAAAATAAACTGCACGGAGTTAAAGCTATTTATGTCCAAAGAAAAACATTAAAATATGTAATAAAATAAAGACCAACTTCTTCCTGGTTCTAGAGTACAGAAGGGCTTAATGAAGAGACACAAAGCACTAACCACATAAAAGGCTGAAAAGTTAGAATAGCATTAAGAAACCCAGGTTTGTCAAAATGTGTCTTTTTTTAGCACTAGGGATTGAAACCAGCGCCTTGCTTGTGCTGGCAAGTGCTCTGCCACTGAGCTACATACCCAGACCTTTTTTTAAAACTTTTTATTTTGAGACAGAGTCTTATTAGTTGCCCAGGCTGACCTCAAACTGGCCTTTAACTTGGCAATCCTCATGCCTCTGTCTCCCAGGTAGCTAAGATTATAAGTGTGCACCACTATGCCCAGCTTCATCAAAAGTTATCTTAAAGTTTAAAAGCAAAAGCAAGCTCTAGCCAGGTGGGGTGATGCATGCCTATAATCCCAGCAGTTCAGGAGCTTGAGGCAGGAGGATCATGAGTTCAAAGCCAGCCTCAGCAACTTAGTAAGGCCCTAAGCAACTCAGTGAGACCATCTCTAAATAAAATATTAAAAAGGGCTAGGGATGTGGCTCAGTGGTTACGCACCCTCTTGGTTCAATCCCTAGTACCTAAGGGGGGTGGGGGTGGGGCGGGGAACAAGCTTTAATCTGGGAGAAAATATTTGCCACAAAATTTTATGTCAAGAGTATGGAAAGAATGTTTAGAAAACAATAACAAAAGGACAAAAGTCAATATAAAATAAACAAAAAGTTTTATCACAAAACATAAAACACAAGTGGCTAGAACATCTACCTAGATGCTCAACCTCTCTAGAAATTAAGAAACATAAATAAAAATCAGGACAACAACAGAAAGCCTTTTACACATAATCCATTGGCAAAATGGAGTCTGGATTGTCAAGAGCTGTTTTATCAATACAATTTTTCATCCATTGCTGGTGGGAGTAAAAATCTGTGCCATCACTTTCCAGCACTTTGGCATAAGCTATAAATAATCTAAATAGCCATAGAACAGATAAATGAATTATAACATACTCATATAATAAAATATTATGAAGCAATAAAAAATGAGTGAATGACAGCGTATATAACAACATGAGTGAATCTTTCATTTTTTCTTTTTCCCCCTTTCCACATATGTTATTGGTGTGTTATAGTTGTAGGTAATGATAGTATTCATTGTTACATATTCGTACATGCACACAATTTATCAATATAATTTGACCAATATCATTCCCCAGCACTTCCCTCTCCCTTCCCTCTTCTCACCCCCTGGCCTCTACTGAACTCTCTTTGATTTTCATGAGATCCCTGCACACCCCCCCCCCATTTCTTTTCCTTTTTTCAGCATGAGTGGGTCTTAATAATAGTGTGTTGAGTCAAAAAAGTAAAAACCAGGCAATAATATATGGTTTGGTTTTTAAAAAATAAAATGTAAAAATAAGTATAACCAAGGACTATATGGCTTAGGCATAACATATGATAAAAATTTTAAACTGTATAAATGAATAGTAAGCACAACATTCAGGACAGCATTTTGTTTTGATGGAGATATAAGGAATGGGACAGGGAGAAGACATTCATGGTATTATTTATAATAGACCCAAATCTGTGTGTATGAATAGCACTGAGGGAATATTAAGGGAAAATATAACCAATAATAGGAAAATATCGAAGAGAATGAAATCTTAACTAGATGAAATATTATAAAGCCAGATAAAACAATAGCTATAATGTGCTCAGCTAGCCCAAGTATCTTATATAGACAAAGGTATGAGCTAGAAAGTGTTTAACCAATCCGGTATAAATTGACAATGAAACACTTGATAGATTTGCAAATGTGCTACATGGTGCTAATAAAATCTTGAGTTGTGTGTGATAAACTATACTAAAAATCTAACTTTACCTATGGTAGTTGTTTTTTATCCTTTATTTTTGAGATTATAGTAAAAGAAATACCCATATCTTTTTTGTTTACCTATAGACTCAGTTTCTAAAGTAATGCCTGGCACACTAACTATAGATGATCAATAAATAAATGAATTAAAACTTATTGAAAATATGGTAGAAATTATGGAGAGAGGGAATAAAATTTTATCAGATAATGTTGTAGGAAAAAGATGAAGTCCAAGTTAAATTTATGCTATAATCATGCATAAATTATCCCATCTTTCAATTACCAGTGTGTTATTTGTCAATGTCTAATGTTTTCCTTTATTTTGTGCATTTGATTTTTATTGCAATTATGCTAGAATGTAGGGTACACAAGAACAAAGACCTAAGCCTTTTTATCTCCTGTTCACTGCAGTATCCTAATGTCTGTCACAATGACAGGCATTCCATCAGTGCTCAACAGACATTTGTTGAATGATTGAAAGAATGAATAGAGATGGGCAAATACAAAGAAAACAGACATATGCACAGTGAAAATAAATGATGTGCTTAATTGGAAATTTTGTACATTTTGTTTCTTTCAATTGTTATTGTAATATGTATGGTAGAAGAAAGAAAGAGAGAGAACTGCACTATTCCCTACATCAGTATGAAGCATAGGGTCATCCAAGGTACTTTCTGCCCCAGAAACTAGAAAACTGGAAAAAAAATGTTGCTTCCAAGTCTTATTTTATAATTTTTACAGTATATTCTTAGTCTTTTTAATAGATTTCATAATGAAATGAATTACCACGCTCCTTCACATTTTCTGCCCTTTCCCATTTGGACACTTCATTTATCCTCAGACATCTCTTTATCATTCTTATCATTAAAATGACCTTAGCAATGATGAAATTCAGGAAGGAACTCCAAAGTCCATCAAAGGATTTGTCTCTGAAGGTGTGGACTCACATTGTCACTTGGGCAAGAAGATGAGCTTCTTAACTAGTAACCATTTTTTATCCCTAAAGTTAGAGAAAAAAAATCCCCTGCAATAAGTTGCTCTATTTATGATAATTCAAAAAACACATTAGGATCCAACAAGTTAAAATTGATTGCTCACTCCAAAACTTGTTTTTGAAACATGTTTCTACTCGTTAGATTGGACTGTAATGTGACATCCAATATTGGATGATGCATTTGGCAAGATTCATGACAGGCATTGGTAATGGGATTTTTTCCCCTCCTGGTATGTTTATTTCAATAGATTTATGAAATGTTTAGAGGCAAAAAAAGAATGATAATGGATAAATTTCTGGTGAAATAAACCCACTATTAGTCCTTCTAGGGACTTTGCTGTTTGTGAACATGCTCTCTGAGATATTTGGATCCTGCATGGATTTTGTGGAGCTCATACATATTTGAATGACGCTACACTGTTCTGAACACATTGCATTTATCTATATTTATAAGAATGTATTATAATGTATTTTTTGCTGTCATTCTGTTTATCAACCTGAAGAGGGCTATGTTGGGATTCAAGAATACTGGAATCTAATCCTAGTTCAACTTCCAAGTTTCCTACAAGCTGAAACAAAAGTGCATATTTTACTTTAACCACCTATAAAATGGATATACTCCATCTGACCATCTTAATACCTGACATGTACAAGGTTAATGACATCTTAGAACACATATTCATCTTAGAACACATTCAGGTGATCAAGCCATGGAATAGAAAATTGAATCCTAATTACTTTTTTCTTCCAACTTCCCTTGCCACTCATCTGGTCCAGGGGGCTCAAAGTTACACTGAAACCAGTCAGATTATCTAAATTAGACAAACAGAAAAAATGATGTAAGCCTCCATGGCCCCTTAAGCCTCCAACCCTCCAACTCATCTCGTTACCAAAAGAAAGAAGCTCAAGCTCACCATCAACACACACACACACACACACACACACACACACACACACACACACATATACACCTGGACCTCAAGATTGCTTCTTCCTGACCTCAAAAGGAGACTTTATTCTGTTCTTCACCCATGCATTCCTTATTCCTCAAAATTTATATACCCTTCATTTTAAATCTTACAAATGTAGTTCTTATTCTGTATCTGGCCTGTCTGGTTCTTTTTCAGCTCTTGGTAGCTGAACCTCATGATTTCATAGCACTTCTTGTATTTTCCTTAGGCAGAAGGAGGTTGAAAGGCCAAAGTTGAGTGATTGAGAATCAGTGGCAGGAGCATACTGGTTCCAGGACCAATAGCAAAGCTGGGCCTAGCTTCTGTTTTTAGGCTGCATGATAATTCCTATGGTTCTTATGTTCCCTGTTGGCTGGATACCAATTCTTTAAACTCGTCACTTTTGTTCTCAAATTCTAAAATCTCATGTGCCTTGACTTACATTCTATTTTCCTCATTTCCAAGACACTGTTCTCCAATTTTTTTTATCTAATTCCTCTTATGTCAGTCTCAAAGATTTATTTCTCTGATTTAAAATTCTATCATCTGTTAAAATATCATGGGGGATCATAGATTTTTCCATTGGTGAGGCATAGCCCCACACTTCAAAGCCTGTGAGTGTCATCTTCTGTTTGTGGTTGGGAAGAGTGTGAGGGCCTTGTCTGTGGACTGGGTGGTCATGACCAGAGTGGGCACAGTGGCTAGCACCAGCATATGCATCCTGGTGGCAGGGGTGCTGCTCTCTCAGTGCATATGCCTTGAAGAGGAAGGTGGGACAAAAGACCAGCATCCACCAAACCCAGTACTCAGGTCCTGCATCTCTGGATATCATTTGCCACCTCTGCCATTGTTCTAGAACAAAGTCAATGACATAAGATAAAAATTGCCTTAAGGAAGATTGGAAAGCCAAGAAATGTCTCATCAATAGTCCACTGTATATGTAAAAAGGATGCCAGAATTACACAAATGTTCAGTTCACATCCAGAACCCTAGGAGGCTAACAGAAATTATCTGTAGTTTTATCAAAAGAACTGCCAAGCTTCAGCTAGGATTGGGCTTTGATAGGACTCTAAGTAGATTCTCCTACAAAGGGGAAGGATTACTAATGTGTTATAGTGTTATTAACAATTGTGAACTGGTCATAAGTGGAAGTCAAGAGTTATTGCAATTAAAGGAAAAATACTATACTATTGAAGTTGATATGACTCTTACCATAGATAAGAAGCACCATCCTCACTGAACAAACTTTACTGAGTGCTAAATATAAAGAAATTGAAGAGTCTAACATTACAGTCAAGGAAGGCTACATGAATTTACTTGAGAAGCTCTAACAACATAGTAACTCTGTGTTCACATTTTTGGGTCATATTGATGATATACAAGAGAAGTTATTGATCAAGCTGGTATTTACCATCCAAATGTCAAAGTGATATTCAGTCATTGACTTGGAAGAAAATGGATGCTCAAAAGACTTAAAGGGTAATTAACTCATGTAATTAACAAATATGATGGTGCCTTAAGGAACATGGAATATTTCAAACAATGAAAAGACAATTGCTAACCTAAAAGATATTTCTGCTGAGATGTATGAATGGCAGATGGAGTAACCAATGTTTAATGCATTCTGAGAATTAGGTATCTAAAGGATGGGTGTGAATGAATTTTCAGAACGGTATTGTTTTAGTGAGAGATGAATCACTGAAGGTAGCCAACTCTATCTTACAGAGGATTCTATAAACAACCATTTTTTAGGAAGACCTCTTTCCTGTGGGAACAACTGATGCAAGAACTGCTCATTTCTTCATCTTGCTGGAAGACTGTTATTTATAATATGTTTTTGGTCTTGAAGTTTCCCTTTTACATTACTTAAATATTTTCAGACATGTTGAATCCATCAAATGGAATCTCTTTTTTCTTCACCTCCCTCACCCCACCCCGAGTCTCCACTAAATATTTTTAAATCAGATATAAAATAACAGCTCTTAAAGCCAAAAGTAGAAAAATAGCTCTTTACTTTTCCAAAGGGATTTTGTAGTTCAATGTTATTATGTATCATATTGAGGAGTCTTTTATGCTGGGAAAGTTTATATAAGTCTAAAAAGAAGCTTTATGAAATGGTCAAATACTTTGTACAGTTTTAAGTATGGCTATCTTTATAATTGGGTTACTTTGTGCTGATAATATCAGCATCTCCTAAAATTGCATTACATTAGATTATTTTGTTCAGGGAAAATCAAGGTTGACTGAAAAGACTGATCAGAAAAAAAACGGACTCTCTGTATTTGGTGAAAAACCTATTGGTGTCTACTTGTTAGTAATTATTTCAAAATGTTCTATATTGATCCACAGATAACAAACATGAAGGGGAAGATCCTTTTTTTGTTTCTTTGTTTTAAATGGCTATTTCCCTCAAAAGGATAGCACTTATTTCACTTTTTTTACTATAGCATAAATTAATCACATTCTTTGTTACAAACATGCTTTGAAGAGGTACTAAATAAAAACCTCAAGCTCTGAAAGTAAGTTAAAGAGACACCACGTTTAGTCAAAAGTTATCTGTAAAGTTATCCAGAATTAACTGCCTTCTTCCCTGTTTTGTCTAAATCCAGGTCTGGGAACAATTGTATTTGAATTAGTTCTTGCTCTTTGTCAGTCAATTTCCTGGCTAATGACTTCATTGTTAAAAATGAACATTGTAAAATGCTCAGTTCACCATCATCTATAGATCTTGGAACTCTACCTAGAACAACAAAATAGTCAAGGGCACTTGGAGCAAGGTCAGAGAATTATATTGAAGAAAGGAATAGTCCTTGACCTACTCAGACGCAATACAATCATGTATGACAGATGTCTTGTGAGCAATTCCTGAAAACATTGAGTTGCATCTCTCTGAAGGACCTGATCACATACTTTGGTCAGTAGCTGTAGCTATTATTTGACATAGAGAGAAAAACCAAGAAGTGGGTGTGGGGCAAAGTTTTTCAAATGTTTTATTTTTGTTTGTTCATTTATTTTGGTCTAGACATAGACGAAAATACTTAATTGGGAACACATATATGTTAGTGTTTTAAATAAATGAGTATGTTACTACTGAGTGCAACTATATACTACTGTAATTATTTTACTTTACATTATATTGGAGGCCTGTTATCAAATCCAGTTGTGTGCCAAGAAGTAGATCTTTCTTTCACAAAATAGAGTAATAAACAAAATAGTTGACAGATCTATTTCAAAAGCCCTCTGTGCTGAGTTTGCTGCCGTCCACTCCAGGGAAGGGTTTGCCTCTGAGGGCCTCAAAGGTACTAACCCACAGCTAAGAATCAAGGCCTGTGACCACAGGGGTCTGATCATTCACTGCTGACACAGTCAGTTTGCAGAGTTGAGCAAGCATGTTAGCCAACTCGTAAGTCCAAACTACTGCCTTCCCTCATGCATGTTCTACCAGCGCCTGCAAGTCCTACTGGCATTTTGTTTGACTCAAGGCCACCATAACACTCCTGGGCTTTTATTATCTCCTATTCTTTGGTCTCATCTATGAGGTGAGCATGAGAACTTGAGAATATATCCTCTGCAGCTGGAGAAACTTCTGCTCGTGTTTGCCTTGCATTCCTCCTGTTTTAAATGACTACTTTTGTCCATTTGTGTGGCTATAACAGAGTACCACAGGCTGATTTGTAAAGAAGAGTAATGTATTTTCTCACAGTTCTGGAGACCAGGAAGTTCAAGATCAAGGCATCAGCATCTGGTGAGGATGTTCTTGCTGTGTCCTCATATGGCAGAAGGTGGAAGGGCAAGGCTGAATGCTGCATAAAAATTCTTTTATAAGGGCCTTAATCCCATCTGTGAAGGGAGGAACCCTCCTGGCTTAATCACCTCTTAAAGTCCCCACTTCTTAATGCTGTCACATTGGCAACATCTGGATTTTGGAGATTTCAAAGCATAGAAGAGGCTATGATCAAAACCTTTCCAGTTAGAGACATCTGAACCACAAGCAATCCCTCAACTCACTTTATTTTGGGCCAATCTAACATATGCTGCAGGACTGTCCAGTGATATTGCTTTAAGTAGTTTTAATATGCTTTTTCATAATTATTATTTTCAATTAATAGTTAAGAAAAGAGAATGGACTGATTACTCATATATGGATTGACTCTGCCAATATCTTCTTCCTTTAGCATTTTCATGGATACCCAGTGAAACATACAGTTCATCCCCCTCAGGGGCAGGCTCAACTCTTCATGGTGAGTACATGAGAAAGATTTAGGAGCATGGAAGGTAGTGGTTAGATTTATCTGAGCATAGGAGGCAAAACAAGAAGTGGTAAGAAGCCAATCTTGGGTATTTAAAAGTGCATCTTGGTAATGACAATGACAATGAATGGAACCAAAATTCTTCCCACTCAAAGAAGACAAAAGAGTCTTAGATGTTTATCTGTTTTGTTTCCAAATGAAATCTATGCAATACCATTTTTGGCCACTTATGTTTAAAAAAATGCTTTTCATTTTTTGACATTCTTGGACAATGGAATGATTAGATAATATAGATTTGTCTAATATAATGTTTCAAAGGAATCTTTATTGACCTTATCAAACACATTGGGGCAGGGAGAATTAATATTTTGATCAGCTGAATCTGTAACACTGGGAAAATTGGGATAGGACTTCATCTTTCCTTGATGCCGCTTAATGCTCTTTTGCCACTCTTCTTAATTTTTTATTTGGAGTGTGAGTTTTCTCTCTCTTTTTTTTAAACCAGTAGGAAATTTTACTCATTTGGTATCTGTTAGATAAACCCCAGGATCCCAGCCTCGCTATAAATTGGTCCTTTAAAAACTTTACGTGAGCCGGGCGTGGTGGCGCATGCCTGTAATCCCAGCACTTTGGGAGGCTGAGGCAGGAGGATCGCGAGTTCAAAGCCAGCCTCAGCAATGGAGAGGCACTTAGTAACTCGGTGAGACCCCTGTCTCTAATAAAAATACAAAAAAGGGCTGGGGATGTGGCCCAGTGGTCGAGTGCCCCTGAGTTCAATCCCCGGTACAAAAAGAAAAAAAAAACTTTATGTGTAATATTTTAGGGATATTCAGGCCACCCAAATTGAGATCTTTCCCAATAATACATGAAACCCAATCATGATTTTATACCACTTGATCAGGTTGAGGTGACTCTTAGGATCAACTCAGATATTTTCTTTATATCCCTAGATGATGTCTTCACCAGCACAACCGGAGAATTTTCAGAAGCCCCCACATCAGTCAATGGATCTACTAACAATAATCATATCCATATCACCAGTGAGTTATTTGCCATGTATATTTTTAAATTTTATATTTTGTTAATTTAGCAAATATGTATTAAGTACCTTGCAGGCACTATGCCAGGTGTTGGGTGTACAGTGATGACATTGTCCTCCTAAAGCTTATAATCTATTAGAGATGATACATAGTAAATAAATAGCCACATAATTAAACTTATTTGTGACAAATCATGCTACTGAAGCAGTTTGCACCATGATGTCTCTAGCCACCGGTATAGTGTGCCATTAAGCATTATAGGATTACATGAGCTACAAGGGAACTCTCAGTGCCTCCTTTGACAGGGCTGAGGTAGGTGAGCATCAGGAGGACCTTGAATCCCTGCATGTGTGTTATATGGAGGGGGAAAAAATCTTCAACACTAATAACAGGTGCTAACATGATAATGTCCTATGATTGCAGTTCAAACTATATAAAACAGAGGAAAGACTTGGTAACTAACATCTTAAATCCAGGTCTTTGGACTGTTTTTTGAGACTTTTCTATATGAAAAGCAGTAATAAAAGCTAGGAAATAACAGAAATTTAAAACCTTGTCTCCACCTGCAAGAAGTTTACCGTCTAGTTGAAATAATAAGAAAAACTAATTCAGATAACGTTTTGCCAAAATGACCTATGTAAGTCAAGTATCTAAAGATCTTATCTATAATATATAAGAAATTTCATTCCTTGTACATTTTTGTTGTTAGAAATAAAAAAGCATGAAAATAATTTAACCATCTAACATTAAGAGGCCTAAATAAACTAATTAATAATGTATAAATTTAAAAGTAAATTCATATCATATTTGTTAATGTTATTAAATTATACTATATTTATGAATAATAAATTGATTAAATTTATAAATAGTGAGTAAATAATAAAAATGAAATCAAGCTATTGGGAAATTAACCTATCATATAATAGAATCAGTGCATTGCTCTAAAAAGGATTCCAAGAATGTTTTTAAGAAAAAGATCTAGGACAGAATAGTGTGTAAATATGCCCCCATCTATAATAAAAGGGACATGTGCTCATGACACATAATATATGCTTATGTAGTCATAGAAATTGCTGGCAAGATTCATAGTTAACTATTCACTCATCGTCTCTCTGTGACATGGCACAGGCATGCCGCCAGAACATAATCACAGTCAGTGAATACCCCTGTGGCCCTTAGAGGGAAACATTCTCCAGATAGAAGAAGTAGTGTAATCCTTTTTTCCCCTGAATGCCCAAGTTTGGCATCACAGTTTATCTCTCTTGACACTCTTTTCAGGCGTTGTAGTTAATAAGCCTACCGGTGGAATGTCCTGGCCTGTGATTGTAGCAGCTCTGCTCTTTTTCTGCATGGCATTGTTTGGTCTTGGAGTAAGAAAATGGTGTCAATACCAAAAAGAAATGTGAGTATGATGCTAAAATATGTACGAATTGGTAAATTTTTATTACAAAATATTTATACAGTACAAGATGTTTTTACTATGTGGCATTCTGCTCATATCATAATGAGCAAATAGGCTCACAGAAGCTCAGAGAGGCCAAATAGCTTTGCCAGCACCGCACAGTAGGGACTAAGCACACAGTCCTGGCTGGGTACACTTCTCTGTATTGGCCTGGTCAGACTGTCACACTCATCACATGGAACAAGTTAGTGGGCATGAAATGAAAACTGAGCTTCACCTCACCTCAAAACTAAAACTGATTTTTCTATTAATCTTCATTATTTTTTCATTTTCATGCATCTTTGAATTGCCTTGGCCCAGCTGGGCCCAGATGCTCAAGTGTGAAATTGAGTGAGAAAGGTAATTTTAAGAGATTTCCAGCTGCTTTTCATCAGAGTGGGCTTTTACTGCCCTTTTTCTTTTTCCCTAAGGAGAAAAGAAAGATGTTGGGGTTTCCCCTCTTCGTCTTATTGAAACATTTTCCAAAATTATTCTCCACACCGCACTCAGAAGTGGCATGTAAGGTTAAGCCTACTTTTCTGACTTTGGTCTTCTGGGTAAGTCTGGGTTAGTCCACGGTACAGGAGAGCCCCTGATACACAGCTGCTCTTCTACATGCTTGTATGTGTATCTGATAGAACATTCACCATTGTGCAATACACTCTTCTACTTTTCTCAGAGCAACCTTGAAGACTATAACCAGTGTGGGGAGTGTTTCACAGCAAATAAAACATAACACCAGTGGTTAGAATTTCTGGGTTCTCACCTAAAGACTACATCTTGGTCACTACCTGACCTTCAGGAATCCATCATTCCTCTTCCTCTGAAAAAAAGCAAAAGTACAAGTTTTTTAGAATTGGATCCACTTTTAATATATTTTAAGTCTCTGTTAAAGCATCCAAAAGGATTAGAAGATCTTTATATTAAAATGATCAAATGGAAATCTGAAAATCTAAATTAATTTTTAATTGTTCTCTATTCAAATGCCCGTGTTATCTAAAGATAAGAAGCTCATTCTCTGTCTTTCTGTTTCTGTGTGTGTATCTCTCTCTCTCTCCCCCCAAATTTAGATACTATAGGTTTCCAGGGTTGGGAAGTTGTTTGAGTCATGAACATAAAATTCTCACACATGTATTTCCTTTTCCTGCCATCAATATAGCTGGGGCATTCATATAGCTAAGTCCCACATTAACCTGGATGCTTGATATATTTCAGACAGAGATGAATTGAAGTACAAAATAGTGTTTTGTACAAAGACAACATTCATTAAGAATGTTCACTGATTCAAGCAAAAGGGACTTGAGCATTATCCAGCCAGCACCAACAACTCAGGGATTCAGAAGAGCTTTACTTCCCACCTCTAAGGAATCTGCACAGTTCACACCTGTGTGTATACAGGATGGGGGTGCGGTCAACAAAAGGGCTATTTGACAACTTCAGCCTCAAGTTCCTGAATTTTAAAATTTTGTTTCTGGAGGAATGTTTAATGCATATAAAAGAAAAAATTTTCCGGTACTAAGAAGCAGTTTTGTGAGGAAAATAGGTTCTGTTTCCAAACCTCAATTGAGCAAATTTATGAAAACTGTTAAGCCTCAGATTTATCTGTAGAGTGGCAACAATAAAGCTTAATTCCTAATACAAAATAAATGATGTTAAGATAAAAATGCTTTGCAAACTATAAAATGCCATATAAATATTTATTAATGGTATGAACATGGTTTTCAAGTGCCTGATAGAACTCATAAGCACAGGATTAAGCCAACAAAAATTCTGAGAGGACTAAGATGATCTCTTTTTTATCAGTTGGTCTTCTGATTAAAAAAAAAAAAAAAAAAAAAAAAAAACCACCTTACATTCTTAGCATTGAAAGAACAATGTTTTGTTCCTAGCATGGAAAGACCCCCACCTTTCAAGCCACCACCACCTCCCATCAAGTACACGTGCATTCAAGAGTCCATTGGAAGTGATCTGCCTTGTCATGAGATGGAGACACTTTATTCCTTTGAGACTTTGCCATACAGCAGAACTCTGCCTGGATCCTATTGAAAAGGTAGACACTGTTCTTCATTAATATAATCGCCCTCCAGCCAAACCTCTGCTGCAGCTGAAATGGATGTCAGAAGCAAATGATCTGTTTTCCCAGCAACTTGCCCTGGGCGTATGCCTGAAATTTAGACAAGAGTGAAAGGATAAGGCCACACTCACACCCGGTGCAAGTTGTAGGGATTTTCTTGCTTATATAAGAGATGTACATAAGGCTGCTGTCATTAAAAAGTAAGCATAGTATTTTCATTTTTAATTTTAATTCTGAGAGGACAACATTGCTTTCCAGCGGATGCCCATAGCAGATCCTTTTCTCCTGGATATCTTCCAACATCCTGAACTGTCTGCCAAAAGCCTGGTGACCTCTGACTTTTGTTGTATTGCCTAAGAAAATTTCAAGAAGAAAATGTGAAAGTTCTAGCAAGTGCTCCAAAGGATGAAGAGGTGCAACTAGTCTTCAGACTGAAATTCCATTGTTTATTTTCAGTGAAGGAAAAAAAAAAAATAGCCTGCTCAAGAATCAGGATTCCAATCCTTTGTCTCCTCCTTCTTCTCAGCACATTTAGCCCAGACTCCTGCCACATGGATCAGGATGAGGGGGTCAAAGAGACAACAGGGAACAACCAAGTAGTCTGCTAGATAGAAGACTTCGTAGGCCGCTAATATTTAATGAGCTGAGAGTGGTTTTATTCTCAGTTTGCCTGTGTGTGTGTGTGTGGTGTTTGTATTAAACTGCTGCCAAACTGTTGCATAAGTAAACAGGCAATCAAGCCCCAATCTAACTCATCTAATTCCCATTATTCTCTTTTTCATCTGGGGACTTTCCTGTTCATCCAACCTGCCTATTTTGATCTGTCTTGAAATAGATAACAGCCCCAAGTCAGACTAGCACTTATCAATTAAGCCCACTTCTACCAATCTTTTACAAAATAATTCAAGCAGAAGGTAGAGGTGGTGGAGAAGAAATCTAATTAGCCAGATGTGCTCTGTGTTCAGCAACAGTTTGTGAGTGAATAAATTCCTGATCCCTCTTGTCCCTCTAAGCCCTCCCCCACTCCCTGCCCCAGGAGGGAGGAGCAGATGTTGTTGACAGTTTCAGTGATAGGCAAATTCTAGGTGGACTTTCGTCCCAAAAGGAACCTTTCTTGTTCGTTTGCAGTATTCTTATCCCTGACTGCACAGAAAAATAACTTAAGACTTGGCTTTTTTTTTTTTTTTTAAGAGTTTGTATTTTTTAATGCCATGGCTGTCCCACTCCTAATCAATTAATTAGTGTCTCTGAAGAGCAGGATACAGGCATCAACACTTTTAGATGATAAACATGTTCAGCCAAAGTTGAGGACTGCTGAACCCAGGGACATCCCTGCTCACTGATTAGAATACTTGGCCAACCACCAAAATGACCTCCAATGGTTATTGCTTCCTGCTATCCATACCCTGTACAATCCCCTGATCGCTGGATAACAACTGACTTGTGTAAAGCAGGACCAGGATTAAAGTAAAGCAAGTGGGCACCAAGGGTGCACAATTGAAGGAGATATTCATGCTGAAGGTCATGCACTTGCATAATCTTGAAAGTAATTGCCCAGCCTGGCCCTGGTATACCCAATAAAGTACTGCAGGAAAGGCCAGAGTGAGACTTCCAAGGTTAGGTCATAAAGTGTATAGAAGTTCCCACCTTGATCTTACTTTTGATCATTGGCTCTGGAGGAAGCCTTTTCCCATGCTGTAATGTCATGCAAGCAGCCCTATTGAGGTCCATCTGTTGAGGAACAGGGACCTCCTACAAACAACAAGCATGGACCTGCCAGCCATGGAAATGAGCCACCATGGAAGCTAACCCCCCTCTCACGTTTTCAGATAACTGCAATCTCAGATGATACTTTGTGTACTCATGAGACAAGAACATCCAAGTTTGCTTGTTTGTTTATTTGTTTGTTCCTTAAATTTCTGACCCACAAAAACCATGAGATAAAATAAATGCTTATTGTTCAACATAACCAAGTCTGGGTATAATCTGTTCCTTAGCAATGGATAACTAATACATCTCAATAAATGGAAAAATAAACTGATGTTTGCCTGCTTTAGTTATCCTTAATTCCCCATTTGTTCTCAAGTAACAAACATTTGCTTCATAAATATAGCCATTGCTTCATGTGTATAGTTATTTTTATTTAGTACAATTTAGTCATCAGTAATTTGAGTAAATGTTAATGTGATTTTATTTTATTGTTCCATTAGGGAACAAGTAGAATGAATACAAGTAGAAGTATCAGGATAAAAAGTGGCAGAGCTGGGGATATATGAATTGCTTTACTAAAGGGAGAGATAGTTTTATACTACAACATAGGTCCATGCAATTTTTTCAATCATATAACAAGTGTCTCAGAGTGTTTGTTTGTTTGTTTTGAGGGGGTACCAGGGATTGAACTCAGGAGCACTCAACCACTGAACCACATCCCCTATTGTGTATTTTATTTAGAGACAGGGTCTCACTGAATTGCTTAGCTCCTTGCTTTTGCTGAGGCTGGCTTTGAACTCATTATCCTCCTGTCTCAGTCTCCCAAGCCACTCAGATTGTAGGAGTGTGCCACCATGCTCCAGGTTTCATAGTGTTTTTTTTTTTTTTTTAATTCTAATTTGTGACATATGACAGAAGAATGCATTATAATTCATATTATACCTATAGAACACAATTTTTCATATCTCTGGTTGTATACAAAGTATATTCACACCATTCGTGTCTTTATATATGTACTTAGGGTAATGATATCTATCTCATTCCATCTGTCTTTTTTACCCCCAAGCCTCCTCCCTTCTACATAGTGTTTTTATATTAGTTTTTTGTTTTTGTTTTGTTTTGTTTTGTTTGCACTGGAGATTGAATCCAAGGACATTCTACCATGGAGCTACATCTGCAGTCTTTTCTTTTGACTTTTTTTTTTTTTTTTTAATTTTGAGATAGCATCTCACTATGTTGCTGAGGCTAACCAGGAACTTGTGATCCTCCTGCCTCAGCCTCCTGAGTCACTAGAATTGCGGAAATGTGCCCCTACTCCTGGCCTAGATCTTCTTCAAAGTACCGTATTTGGTCTCACTAGTCTTGTAAATAAGATCTGATCAGCACTTGTAAATTCATCTGCCATTCATATAGAGTGAGAAATTGCTTATCCATGGAAGGCATCTATTCAGTTCATGGTTCAGAGGAACTTTCATAAACCTGCAAAATAGAGAGGCTCCTGGTGCTGTTTGGGTAGCACTGTGAACTTGACATCTTTCATTTGACCAAAATGACCAAATCAAGTGTTCTTTAAATTGTGTGCAAATAAGTTTATATAGCCTGCCTTAAACCAGCAGTTCCTCTCTCTAGAAGTAGATTTAGTGATGTGCCACAGGAGAAGCAACCACACTAGATTCTAATCCCTAAAAGATCTGTATTTCCTTATTGCCACCTTTGTTTTCACCGAGAAGCCATATGTAAGCTTTTCATCACTCATTTCCAAAACACTGTGCTAGACCACATTGTTATTCAGAAATAACAATTTTATCTCCCCCCTTGCTCTAAGAGGCTACCTTGACTTTGGGTTTGGCTATGAAACTTGTTTTGAGCAATGGAATACCATGGGCATGACTAAATCAAGGCTGAAAAAGTGCTTTATGAGTGGACCTACTCTCTAGTTCTCTGCCATTGACATGAGAAGATTTTCAGGCTAGCACACTAGTACCCAAGAAAAGAAGAGAGAGAGACTCATGGAGAAGGGCAGAACCATCCAAAAGCCAAAAACAGTCTAGATCAGCCAGCCTCTACCTACCTCAATTGGTGCATACATTAAATATAGTATACTATGGATATTCTGCAATAGCCATGCAGCATATTGAAGCAATGGTTAGCCTGTACACATAGATCCAGAGGAAGGCATATTTTACTCATGTGTAAACATCTATGTTGAAGGATAAAGGTGTGCTTTAGTCAAAAAAAGGGGGGGGCACTTTTCTTCAATACAGCCTGTTTTAACTGAAGAAAATATAGTTGGCTTTACCAAATTAATTTTGCATTGTAGGTCTTTAAAATTATAGAACATTTGGTCAAGATAAGTAATAGAGGTAATTTTACAAATATGGAGTGAAAAGCTCTATGTAATTGACTTACCTAAGGTCACAATTGGAAGTAGTAAAACTATGATGATGACCTAGCCTCTGCTTCCCATCTAGGGTGGGATTAATCTGTAATTGCTTTGGTTATCTTCTTTTACTTAAAGACAAGAACTGTTTTGTGTGCATTAAAGTAAATATTGATTTTTTTTTAACCCAGGTAATATCATCCAAAAATTGTGAAAGAAAACAAAACAAAAAGTAGAAATAATTGATCCCTGGGGGTGGATGGCCTAGAAAGTATGAAAAAAAAAAATAACTAGTAAATGAAAAGAGAAAGAAAGCAATCAAAATCAGAAGTTGAAAAGAAAGTTTAGAGAAACTTTCTAACACGAGATGTTTCCCAGAAGTCCCCAGTAAAGAAAGAGGTTCAATAGAGAAACTGTGTTCTCTCTGAGAGCTGAAATGTGTAGTGTAACTGAGTTCTTAACAATAGCAGTCTTGGCTATGCCAAGCTAAGGATGAGAGTCTAGTACAGACAATGAAAGCTACCACCATGGGAGAAAAAAAATACATTACCTGGCAGAAAAGGACCATTGTTCTAGCCAAAAGTACATGGTGAGATGCTGGAAGCAGTGAGGTTTACTGCCCGGCTCCTTCAAAGAGCCTTTCTTCTTGGATTCTATGATTACTAACAAGGGTCCCAGCTGCTTCCAGGAAGAAAAGACCAGAATCCAGAAGAATGTGACCTTCAGCAAGGTTGGAGTCAGGGGGAACTTTTGGAATTAATCTTAAACCCCATCTAGTACAACTTTGATGGGTCTTGACATTAGTTGGGTACAAATTAACTTAAGAAAAAGAACAACAGACTCTAAATCCAGCACCCCCACCCACAGCATCTCTGAACCCTTCAATCTCTAGTACATTCTTCACCTGTTCTCACTCAGATTCTTCGTGTTTGTTCAAAGGCTCTGTGAGATTGTGATTATGGGGAAGAACACTGAGGATAATAAAGAGGAAGTGCAACAAACCCAATACCAAAACATAAAGGACAGAACAGGCATGGAGCCATAACCAGCCAGCCTTGCTAAATGCCGGGAGCCTGGCATATTTATACTGAGTTATGTCAGACTGCTCCTCATTTATTATCCAAAGAAGGCATACCACCAAATAAAACTGACTACAGCATAATACCACTCAGATTTTACCAGAAAATATATAAAAATGCCAGGAAGGCAAGGTGAAGGGGATGGAACAATAGTAAATTCTGAAGAGCAATTTGATAGTAGACCTGATAGACCTGAGGACAATGGACAAGAGTTCACCTCTCTATTCTTTTCTCTCCCTCTCCCTCCCCCTCACTTTGATTGGTTCTTCTTAGTTATAAATGACAGTAGAATCCATTTTGATAAAAATTATATAAGCATGGGATGTATGTTATTCTAATTAGAACCCCATTCTTGTGGTGGGCACAATGGTGGAATTCACCTAGGTATTTCTATATGTGTTCATAGGGAAATTATGTTGAGTTTATTCTACTGTCTTTCCTATTCTTATCCCGCCTCCCTTCCTTTCATTCCCCTTTATCTAATCTACTGAACTTCTCTTCTTCCCCTTTCTCCCTTTATTGTGGTTTAGCTTCCACATATCAGCAAAAACATTCAACCTTTGGTTTTTTGGGATTGGTTTATTTCACTTAACATGGTAGTCTTCAGATGCATCCATTTACCTGCTAAAGTCATAAAGTCATTCTTATTTATGGATGGGTAATATTCCATTGTGTATATATATACCACAATTTCTTTATCCATTCATTTATTGAAGGGCATCTAGTTTGGTTCCATAGCTTAACTATTGTGAATTGTGCTGCTATAACCATTGGTGTGGCTGTACCACTGTAATATGCTGATTTTAAATCCTTTGGATATATGCTGAGGACTGGCATAACTGATTTAAATAGTGGTTCCTTTCCTAGTTTTTTGAGGAATCTCCATACTGCTTTCCAGAAGGGTTGCACCAATTTACAAGACTCTTAAACCACAAGAAATAAAATTTAAAAATAAATAAATGAGATTGCATCAAACTAAAAATCTTCACAGCAAAGGAAACAATCAAGAGCATGAAGATAAGGGTATTTAAACTATAAGGATATTTAAACTATAAAATTATGCATGATGAAGAGAAATTTTAAAAAGAGTATTATTTCAGGGACTGAGTATGACAAATATGTTTTAGAAGACTTCAGAGAGAAAACTACCCATAGGGGCAATGACACTATAGTAGAAACCCTATTTGAAATAGTGATATGAATTCAAAACCTTACCTAAGGATTATACCAGTCATGCAAGAAGAATTTGATGATAGAAAATCACTTATATAATTCATCATATAAATAGGGCAGAGAGAGAAAGGGACTGGGACAAGACATAGAGTCCTCAAGAACAAACTCCCTCTAACTAGATTCCACCTCCTGCATTTTCCACCAAGTCCCAGTAATCCATTCAGCTACGAAATCTTCAATGGATAAATCCACTGATGAGATTAGGCCACATGATCTAATGACTCTGGAGGCCCTATCTCTGAACACTACTGCATCTGGGACCAAGTCTTTAACACATGAGGCTTTGGGGAATGCTTCACTTCCAAACCATAACAATGCAAAAGAATACGACTACTAGAGAGAGGTTTTTGATAATATCTAGAAAAAATGGATACTAATTTATCCTTTGACCTAATAACTCCTCTTTAAGAATTTATCCTATAGATCTACTTCCAAAACTATCAAATTATATATGCACAAGCTTGTACTTGGCGTTGCGATTTGTAAATGCAATTATTGTAAACTATCTAAATGTCCATGCATAGTGGGTTGGTTGAATAAACCATGGTAAATACATAAAATTGAATAATGTTGTCTTTCTCAGTATCTTGTTACCACAGCAAATAACTAAGATAATCAACTTACAAAGGAAAAAAGTTTTCTTTTAGCTCACAGTTTTAGAGGTTTCAGTCTATGATTGCTTAGCTCTGCCACTTTGGGATCTGTGGGGGCTTAGCACATCATGGTGGGAGCTTGTGGTGAGTAAAACTGCTCACCTCATGGCCAGGGAACAAAAGACAGAAAAAGGAAGGGGGCCGGGTGGCATAATCCATGTCAAGGGCACTTCTCCAATGACCTAAAGACCCCCTCTATGCCCTATCTCTTAAAGTTTCCTCCACCTCCCAATAGCACACCTTTAATACATGGGCTTCTGGGGGCTATTCAAGATCCAAACCAGATCAGATGGGTAACTATAAAAACAACCAAGGATAAAATCTCTATCAACTGATGTGTGATTTCCACAAGATATTACGAGGAAAAGGCAAAGTGCAAAGAACATTTTACATATTTTCTGTGTGTATGAAAGAAGAAAAATAAGAAAAAAATTTACATACAAATGGTTCTCTACTTACAATGGTTTAGCTTAGATTTTTTCAACTTCATGGTGACACGGAAGCAATATGTATTCAGTAGAAACCATCCCTTAAATTTTGAGTTTTGATCTTTTCCTGAGCTAGTGGTATAAAGCATGATACTTTCTCCCAATGCTGGTACTAACGCTGAGACAAAGCACTCAGTCAGCTCTGTGATCTCTGCAGGGTAAACAACAGATACTGCAGGGGCCAGTGTTGCCAAGCTGAATGTTGTAGGTTAGAGGCTGTGAGTGCACTTTTGTTTGCAATATTTTCTACTTATGATGGGTTTATCAGGAGGTAGCCCCATCCTAAGTTGAGAAGCATCTGCATACACGTGCCTATTTTTACAAAAAGAAATGGGAACGACAAACCAAGAAACAGTGGAATTGGTTATCTGTAACAGGTAGGGATGGGGTGGAAGGGATGTGGGAAGGAGTGACTTGCCCTGTATACACCCCTGTGCATAGTTCTGTCTGACACAAGGGTGTAATGTTCTACCTATTCAAATAATAAAATTAAATAAAGAACATAGAACAACTCTAAAATTGAAACCAAACTGAAACATATGATCCCACTTGCATTTCAAATAAATACCATAATCACAGTGGAAGAGAAAAGAGAGAAAAAACTAATCCAGGTAGCTGTGAACACAAAATTTGTATATCCTCAGTCTGATGTAAGGTGGAGGTGGGGAGCAGGTGGGAGAACTATAAACAAACATGGAAAGCTTTATAATCTGGATTTTGGGGTTTTATTTTGTTTTGTTTTGTTTTTTAGTGATATGAGCAAAGCAATCTTGAAAGCATTTTGCATATATTACAGTGTTAACTAAGTGTGTTGTGGTTGGGAGCCCATGTTCTCATTGTAGGAGAAAGTGCTTATAATTATGGAATAAGGGAAGATAAGAAAGAACCCTGGGTGCAGGGATAGATTCCAACTAGAGGTATCCATGTGAACTCATGACTTCCTCAGTGTGTGTCTGCATGTGTGTGTGTGTGTGTGTGTGTGTGTGTGTGTGTACACTCATGTATGCATGGATGAAAATGTTCTTCCCAGGTATCACATCTGGAAGCCCACGATGTCCATTTCTCCCTCATTGGCGATGTTTTGATCACAATTCTGTGTGTGTGTGTGCCTGCATGTGTATGTGTGTTGTATTGTAAGTATGCATATATGCCTGTTATTTGCAGATGTGTCTTTTTAAAGAACCAAGAAGCAAGGAGAAATGAACACATCACAAATCTTGGTCTCTACTATAATTCCCTCCTGAAATGACCTAGAATTTCTCAGGAAAATATTAAGGGCCAAGTACATAGAAATGAGCTTGGACTATCTTATCAGGAAATAAGAACATAGTCCCAAAATGCCAGGGTTATGTCAGAAAGATGCAGGAAAACTTGAAGGAACTCCCACTGGATAGCTCTAGAATAATTTGAGCACCAATATAATTAAATATGATAAGGAATTTAAAACCACTGTGAAAGACTAGGAATTCTTGAGTTCTTACCAGTATGTATGTATGTGTGTATGTACACACACATGCATGCTCACATATATGTATGTAGGTATATAGATAGATAAAGAGAGAAAAACAGACCCTCACCTACCCCAGCCTACTGAGAGAAGACTGGAAACAAAGAAGGGAGTGCTAGATTTAAAAAGTTATCACTTTGTAATCATTATAATAAATATTATATCTTTCTAGGATCATTGATAGACACTAAATTTCAATGAAGAACAGGATATTTTCATGGTTTCTAATTATCCCCTGCAGAATGGCTTGTTAGTTATGGCAGGGGAGAAACAGTATTATATAGTAAACAAATTAGACAACACCTTGACCAATTGGTTAATACTAACATCACTAGTGAGGGACAAAGGGACATCATGTTTCTCCATATGCAATATTTTGGACAGAACACATCAGTTATGTAGTATTGGGACAGAGAATTAATAAACTAAACCCAATGATGAGTTAACATATAATAAACACAAAATAAAAATACCCTTCTAAGAAGGAGGAGGGGACTGTATTTTTAAAAAATGTCAATGTCTAAAAGATAAATACTAAAAATATTTCAGATTGAAAGATGCTAGTACATGACAATTAACTGCAATCCCTGATTTTAAACTTGGTCTTGTGCTAGAAGGAGGGAAAATGCTGTAAGGACATTGGTAGATTTGATGACAAAATTGGAATCCAGGCTGAACACTAGACAAAAGTATTGCTAACTCTGATACAGTAGGTAAGAAAATATTCCTTGGGAAATACACATTGATCTATTTAGTGTGAAAGGCCAATTACCCAATGTGATCACCCAATGTATATATGTGCACTTGTGTAATATGTATTTACATGAACATGTGCATGCATTCATGCATGGAGAGAAAAGGAACCAAATGATAAAATAAGGAGGGTAAATTATTAAGAGAGACGAATCTCAGTAAAGAAAATGTATGGGGTTTGTGTTTGTGTGTATGAGTGTTTACTGTTTTTACTTTTGCAATCTTTTTTTTTAAGTCTGAAATTATTTCCAAATAGAAAGTTTAAATAAAATGTACCTAAGCGAGAAACTAACAAAACATGCTGAATTTGATTCAAAACCAGCCTATTTTTTCAACCCTTATATAATTACGACAAAATGCAAAGGTCTGTTTCTTTGGGGAAAGTTTTCCTTCTCTTTTTTTTCTGAGCATTGCATAATCTGAAAGTTCAGAAGAAAATAAATGAGGTTTTATCATGCAAGTTCACTGTTTTTATTTCATTTCTGGATCTTGTTCTGCCCTAGGTACTGGCTGGGATCCACCAAAACTTCAATCGATTTTTCTTTCTTAAGGAAATGAATAGAGTCCTTTGATTTTTGCAGAACTCCAGGGCAAACATATCCTCTCACCATTAAACCATTTTTTAATCAAAGGAGTCTAAGCGGTGTCTGCCCAGACTTTACCCTTGGGAGACTTTAGTCCTCCCCCAAACTCCTGGGCAGTGTTTTTTGTTGCCCCCCTTAGTAGCAACCATGGAACAGTTCACAGTTCACATCAGCCCTGCAGGAAGATCCTCACTCACAGCAGGAGTGGGTGCAGGTGCCAGGTCAGCATTCCTGCTGGGAGTCCCCAAACAGGAGCTGGGGCAGCAGACTCAAGGATCACTTTCCAGTCTACTTCTAGAAACTGTATCCATCACTCCAAATTTTCAGCTAACAGATCAATATTTATCTGGTCAACAAATAATTTGCAAATACTCCATATCCTACGGAGATGACAATTTTTAGTTTGCTGCTATTGCTTCCCTGTAACATTTAAATAAAAAATTTCCAAGTCACTCCAACCTGAAGAAATGCAGTCTTGAACTCCTCTCTTGGGCTCAAATATTCTCTAAAGTAGGAAGCTGCCTTGTATACCTCTGCATCCCCAGACTGAGGGTAAGCCTTGGACAAGTTAGTGAGTTAGTGCTTAACCAAGTACTATGTGAATGACTGACAAGTGATAGAGAATGATCAAACCGGAGAAACCAAATGCTTTGTGAAACAGAATTAGCTAAAAGTGGGTGACTGTCTTTCACTCAAGTATGGTGGGCTGAAGGGTTTTTTTTTTTTTTTTTTCTCTTTTTACTCAATTCATGTCACAGACCAATACATCCACTATAAATCTATATTTTTCTTCTAGATGTTGCTATTATGGCAGGACAGTCAGACAAAGAGGGATCATGACCTAAATCTGGGTGGTTTGGTAGATGTCTTAGTTTGAAAAGGTTACTAGATGAGGTTTCCATTAGCTCAGATTGGTAGAATCAAGTAGGCATCCACAGGTGCAGAGAAAAAATTAGACCCAAGGAATCAGCCAAGACTGAAATAAGTAGACAAAAACCATTCCAGTCAAGTGAGAAACCATGACTTAAACCTCTAGGAGCAAAATCAGATCTCATCAGACCACAGATGACTTGGGATTATAAACCTAGGCCAGACACCTTTTTTCTTCTACCTTGGTTGAGTGAATTGACCTGGCTTTGCTTACTCTACATCTGGTGCTAAAAGGACAAGCTGAGCCCTACAGATGACACTTCCTCCTAATCAAGTCAAGGGCAGAGAGTTAAGCCCTGCACAGATAGTCTCTAGTTATCTACTCTCTTCTAAGATGTGGTCATGCCTAGGATGGCAAGAGAGATTGGTCCATGTTCCTAATTCTCTACCTTCTGTTGACCCATGTTGTCTAAGGCTTGTACAAATGGACATTAGTTCAAGCTTTGGTCTCAAATCCACCTTCTACCTTGCTGGACAGGGTTGGATAATGAGTGAACCACTGGGCCTAATAGACTTCTTGGCGTCTTTCTCCCAGCACTTGCATTTTTCTTATTAGAGGCATAATAAATACAGGTATGTTGTGTTTCACAAGAGACTAAAAGCTACAGGACAAACATAGCACATGTGGAACATCAATTGTATTCAAGTGATATACATGTGTGTGTGTGCAACAAAATTTGAATGTATTTGCAAAAACAAAACAAAAACTTATGCAACTTGAAATAAATGCCATGATCAGTGCTCACGGTCCAAACACTCTGCATTTACTCTTCTTCAGGGCTAGGGCAGCTGTAGTGGGAGAGATGAGCAGCTCTGCCTAGGGCTGCATGCATCAGTCCTCCCACTGTGAAGAAGCTGGAAGCACCAGTCAGGCTCCTAGAGTTTCACTAAGTGCTTTCTGACACTGGTTTCCTAAAGTCTGAGCATCTCATCTTTTGCACCAAATACAGGAGGAGATGGAGAAAATTGTAAACTGTCACCAGAGGTTAGATTCTGTGACCAACACGAAGACTTTATTGGAAAGATACCCCTAAAACCACAATCTCAAGATTTGGTTGCTAGCAGCATGATTTTAGAATCTCAGGTCCACATTTATGTCTAAGAAGTTTTAAATAGTACCAGTTGTAACAAAAGAGGTAAAGATTTGTGTGAGGAAAGGTAATAAATAGGAGTCGAAGAAAAGGCTTAATTAACTGTGTAAAGGCAAAAGGTATCTATAGCTAGCAGAAGGAAAAACCGAATATGGTTGGAGAGGCCAGAAAGCTCACCCCACTCAGGCTTTCATCAAGTGCTTCTACCCTCTATCACATTACTGGTTTGTTCTTGCCAAACCTGCCTAGTATCCTTTCAAACTTAGGGACTCACCTCCTCCTCTGCCTAATTAGTACCATAAAGTCTCCTAATAATTGATATAATTATCATATTCCAAGAACCTTGTGGTGGGGTGTCCTGGGGGTGGGATAACATTAGAAAGGTAAGGGAGGCAGAGCAGTTGGCCTTCCTGCCTGTGAAGTTGAGATCAACTATGTCTGCCAAACATATTCTTCTCAAATGGCATACATCCATATACTACACGGATAAGAATCGCTTACTCTGTCATTCTAACTATTTTAATTTTTTTTTTTCTTTTTAAGTGGGAAATTGTTTGACATTTCCAAGCCTTGATCTCAAGTATTTGGGACATAATAATCCCCTTGGGAGCCTATTTAAAAGACAGGGGGAAAGGATGTCACGCTCAGAGGCTCTGATTCAGAATTTGGCACTTGACCCTGGAATCCCTACTTTACATAAGCTCCCCATTGTTGCTGGTGTTGGTGATTTTGACATCTTCAGGGTAATTGAAACTGAAGGGAAATCTTCAGTGTCTGAAGTGTGCCCCTAGTACCAGCAGGTGGCTCCATAACATCTTAAATCAGGGACTTTGCTGCTCAATGATCTTTTCTAGGGGTGGGAGGTAGGGTGGGAAGAGCTGCAGCAATGTGCGGTGGGAGAAGGAACACATGGACATTAAAACAAACTCTATAATCATCACTTGTTAGTAGCTTCTCTCAAAAATGTTATACCAATGTGGTGTTGTTGCTAAAGGAATTTTCTTTAAAGAATAACAGAAAAACTTCATGTACAATTCATTTAAAAGACACAAAGGTTTTTAGGGTCTTCCAGAGCACTGAGCTTTCAAATATGGTAGAAACAATTTTTCTGACCAGCCTCTGCAGCATTCATCTTGTCTCATTACGCAATCCCAGTTATGATCCATAAACACCAGGTGGGCATGAGGTAATATCACATCACTACTTCCTGTTAAGCTTCTATTGCTCTCTTACCCAGATTCTCAGGGACACACCACTTGGATAAATGACAAAACAGTGGTCTTTGGCTCTAGCCCTGAGCAACAAAATAACTGGATCTCAACGCCCTGACTGCCTCCTGGATGGGACTGTGTGCAGTGTCTCCAGTGTATTATGAGTTCAGAAGACAGTATGCTCAGTATGCTGTAGTACCTTTTTTTTTCCTTGGAGGTTCCTGAAGATCCCTTGGTGATGCAATGATGTCATTCTTCCTGGGGTTAATTACTACTGTTGTCAGTCCCCAAGCACCACCCATGTTGGAACCATTTCTTTTTTTTTTTTTTTTTTTTTTTTTGGTACCGGGGATTGAACTCAGGGGCACTCGACCACAGCCCCCCCCCCTTTTTTTTTTTTTTTGTATTTTATTAGAGACAGGGTCTCACTGAGTTGCTAAGTGCCTCGCCATTGCTGAGGCTGGCTTTGAACTCTCTATCCTCCTGCCTCAGCTTCCCAAGTGCTGGGGTTACAGGCGTGCGCCACCGCGCCCAGCTTGGAGCCATTTCTTCATTCTACCCCATTACTGTTTATTAATTTGAATGAGAAGGAAACTGGGGTTAACTAAGAATAGACTCTGATGAGATGAAGCTACAAAACAAATCAGTTAAAATTCCATCTCATCTTTCATAACCTGGTACCTTCTTTCAATCCCTTACCCTCACCCCACCACATAGCCAGGAATAAAATAGTGTGGATGAGACATCACTGTGGAATTGAAAGCATTATAAAGCCTCACTCAGTTCCAGCCAATGTCCCTGGACCAAATGTGCCTGGGTCTTTATTCTGTTTGGGTTCTGTTCCTGTCCCATCTAGAACACAACCAGGAGATAAGACTGCATAGGGTCTTAGCTCTAGGGTCAAAGACAGCCCCAACCTCAACATCACTGACTTAATATACTTCCTTTGAGGACTTTTGGGACCATCAATCAAGAAAAATCCAGGCCACCTTATCCTGGCCTGAATGGTAAGCTGTTTGAGTACTTTCTCTAGGACCCTCATTATTCATTTATGGCATGAATTCAAACAAGCAAGCCATTTTTAAAATATAGACTCTTCAATGAATAATGTAGCCCCTAAGGAGTTGGTAAATGCTGCGATCAACTCTTTAGGAATCCAGTAAGTCATCAAACAACAGAGGCAACAAATCAGAAAACAATATTTGTGGATGCATTCATAGAAATGAATTTGATTGTAGGTAATAAAAGTGGATGAGTGGATGGACTGTTTGATGAGGGTTTCAAATGATGAAACCTAATTTCACAGGTAGACAGGCTGCACTCAGGTCCTAGAATTGTAGGTCCTTGGAAGTGATGAGAGAGGGAAGCACCAGCGTGAAGGAAGACCACTCAGCGAGTGCCAGGCCCATCACATGCTTTCTCACATTTCTTTCACAGATAATTAATTTCAAAGATTTACCTGGAAGACTCTTGTTTCTTTGACCATTTCCCATTCTATAGTACAATCCACCTAAAGTGAAATGTGAATCATTTGACTCCCCTTTACAATGGTCCCTTTTGTTCACAGAAAAGGAAAAAGGCCAAACCCTTTAATCAATTTGGTCATAAACACCTTCTGCGTGGTTTATAGTAATAACAGGTAACATACACTCGCAAGTTCTTGGCACAGCAGTGGAGACACTTGGAGTCACGGCTCTGCCACTAACTATCTGTGAGATCTTGGGCAGGGTTATGTGGCCTGTAAGCCCTGGAATAGCACTAGGACTAACTTTCAGGGCTCTTATGAAGGGGAAATGAGCATAAAAGTGTTATCCCATGTGCTGCTCTAGCATGCTTTCTGTTTTTTTTTTTTTTTTTTTTTTTTTTTTGCGTCTGCTGCTCATTGTCATAGATTTGCCTCAGTTTTCTCAGCTGCACGTCCCTTTCCCACAGCATAGTGTGCCACCCATTTTTCCATGAGCAGAAGCTTTTCTCAGAATTCAAGACCTGGCTTGAATGCCTTCTCCTCTAGCAACACATCCCTTGGCTCTTCCCCCATCAAAATGTATTCCTCTGCATTGTCTTCGTATGCCTCTGCTCTCCCTTTATTCTGTTGTACATTGCAATGGGAAATTCACATATTTCACTCATTTCTATTGCCTTATATATCTGAGGGTAATTTAACTTTCCTTCCACTCCTAGCACCAACCAGAATAACATGTACATGGCAAACACTCCATTTTGTTGCAATTATTCCTTAGCATCCAATTGCTTTAAAATTTCGTTCCTCTTATTAATATATTTCCTCTCTCATTGATAACTTTCATGGTATAGTATATAGAAATATTAACTCTTCAAATTCTAAATTTTAATTTTTGTTTTAAAATATTTTCCCTAGGGCTGGGGTTGTGGCTCAGCGGCAGAGCACTTGCCTCGCACGTGCGCGGCCCGGGTTCGATCCTCAGCACCACGTAAACATAAATGCATTGCATTGTGTACAACTAAAGTAAATAAATAAATATTTTAAAAAATATTTTCCCTAAACATCTGTGGTAAAATCCCATCAATACACTGGTTTTCATTACGTAATGTGATAGAGAAATTATTCTCTTAGAGATTGTTATTCTGGATTTTTAAAAATTTATATTATTTTAGTTGTTGGTAGACCTTTATTAATTATTTATATGCGGTGCTCAGAATTGAACCCAGTGCCTCACACATGCCAGGCAAGTGCACTACCACTGAGCCACACACCCCAGGCCATTAGTCTAGATTTTAATGCAAATTTATTTTTAATTACAAAAGTAATATATATATGTGTGTGTGTGTGTGTGTATACATATATATATATGTATATATATACATATATATATATATATATATATATAGTGAAACCTTGGAAAAGTGAGAAAAAGCTGTGCATATCCCTATCAAATGTGAGCTAATTCTCAAAGTATAGTCTGATCCAACTGCATCAGCATCAGCTGGAATCTTGTTAGAAATGCAGACTATCCAGTGCATTTCGGGCTTATTTAAGCAAATGTAATTAATTTGCACCTTTGATTTTGAAAAACATTATTTTAAGGTAGTACCTAAAACCCAGCAGAGCATGGTTTAAGAGCATCTCTCTCCTCCCAATAAATATTTTTTGAGCACCTGCTATATGCCAAGTATTACACTAGATGCTCTTTTCATCTTCAAGATTTTTTTCCAGGACTCAGGAAAGAGTGTTGCCCTCCTTTTGAACTGTTTTCTTGTTCAAATCAAGTAGGTTAGCTACTAATTTCAGAGAGGTGCAAACCAACTCATTCTGAGGTAGTTCCACTTCTCTTCATTTCTAGTTTTTACTCAATAATGTCTTAAGTCTCTAAAGTTTGATGCTATCTCATATGCTCCCTCCTTCCATTAACAGCTGAAAAATGCAAGGGAAAAAAGGCTTTAAGATGAGCATTTCACAGTTAAGGTGAACATATTTTGTTTGCCTTATGCGGCTTCCATCAAATTTTGTGTTTGGGGATTTTGTATCTATATAAAAATACAAATTTATATAATAGTTATATAATATATCAGTTGATCTATAGATCTGTACAAGAGCCTCAGTCTTCCCTTTGGATGAGTTCAAGCCATTGTTTTCTCTTCCCTCAAGGTCCTCCTGAGTCACTGAGAATCTGCCTGACCAAGACCCTCCAAAGCCCTACTGTCAAGGCCAGGGTGCTTTTCTTAAGATTGCCAAGATGTCCCTGTGACTTTCGGTATGCAAACTTCCCACCATAAATAAGTTTGAAGGAATAGGGACGCTGCAGAAAGCAGGAGAACGCATTTGTATGTCTAGAGACCTCCTGGCTACAGGGCCTCATTCCAAAACGAGATTTGCAAGACCTGCTCCCAGAATCTCCTGGACTATTTCATCTGCTAAGGAAAGTATACCAGCTATCCTCCTTGCCTTGGGGTACTATGCGGAGGAAATGGGACACATAATTTAAAAGAAGGTTCAAACAACAGGGCAATACAAATGTGAAATATTATTTATTTCCTCATCTGTAAAATGGGAATCATGGTGCTGATCTGCTGCTAAGCAGTGTGTAGGCGAATCTTAATTATGTAATGCTTGAAACACATCTTTCACGGCTTCTTGGGCCTCTGAGCCTCTCCTATTTCTGTTGCTACTGTGATTTACGGAAATGTAATACTTTGTGGGTAATTGTCACCGAGCGTGAGCGTGTGCGGGGAGGGGGATACGATGTAGAGAAACATTTGTGGTCTCGCTGAACACCTGAGTGCTGACTGTGGGAAAGGCTGAAGGAAAGAAGACCTGAGGACCCACTAGCCAAAGCCTGCACATCTCCACGTCCGCAGTAGCTGCGGAGGCAGCTGTCTACACACAGAAAAGCTGGAGTAGCGGAGGGAGGAGACGGGGAGCAAGGGAGGTGTGGAAGCCGGATGGAGGGGCAGCCCAGAGGGCGCCGGCCAATCGGAGCGCGCTGCGCCAGCGGCCAATCACGGGCCGCGTAGCCTGGCAAATCTGCCCGGCAGTGCGGGCGGGGCTGCCGGGAGTCGGGGTGCCGCCGGTTACACTTGTGAGTGCCTTTCAGGAAGCCAGAGGGCAGGCGGCGTCCGTGCTGAGGACCCGGGAGCGAGTAGCCGGCAGGCCCCGTTTATGCACAGCCCAGTGACATACACAGAAGCATAAATCGGGCTAGAGATGGAGCGCCCGGGCGCGCACACGTGTGCAGACCCCCAGGCGCGTCTGAATGCCGTGTGGGCACCTGTCGTGTGAGTAGCTCCGGGCGTGGCTGCTCCTGGGACCTTCCGTTTCTGTAAGATTTATCTCTAGGGGCCTACCGCCCCCGTCTCCAGAGGGGAACGTAAGAAGTTTAACGGAGCTGGGACTGAGAAGATTAAAGGAGTGGAAGAGAAGAAGGGCCGAAAGGGTGGGGACTGCGGGTGCTGGGGGTAGAGAACCGGTTCTTTGACCCCTCTCCCAGCCAGAAAGGCATTTTGGAAAGACTGGTATGACAAAAGTGGCCCCGAAATGTCTAGAGAGATGGAATAGTGATGATTATTGAGTAAGTGTCACTGGGCTGAGCCTGGCCAATTTGTGAAGGAGAGGGATGCTAGCAGTTAGAAAGGCAAGGAGGAAACTCAGGATGGGGACCATCTGTTCCCCCAACCCCAGCGGGACAAAGACGGCTTCAGACGTCTGCAATGCCGACTGGATGGCCTCGCTCCCCCCTCACCTCCACAACGTCCCCCTTTCCAATCTGGCAATCCCAGGTATTCTTCTATTCCTACTTGTTCACACTGTTGAATTCTGCCATTTTAGTGTTAATGGGTTGGGTTGCTTTTCCATTGTGCTGAGAAAATAATTGTCAGTGACCCCTTTTATTCCAAACCCAAAACTTAACACTGAAGCAGCTGCTGTAAAGAGATTTAAGAACACTGCATCATTGGCAGAGAGGACTCATGAGAATGGAGGCACTGCACTGTTGTTTTTTGTTGTTTTTTGTTTTGTTTATACTTGATAGCCTCATTCTAAGAATATTATTAACCTTAATGTTGGTGCTAGGGGATGTGTGGGGTGCATGTACTTGAATCACTAAAAGAAAAAAGGAGAAGTCAAGGGTAATGATTAAAAAGTCATTAATGATTTTAAATCTGGGTCAAAATTAAAACTGAAAAATATTTCCTTTCTCATTTATCTCTCCATGTATATTAGAGAAACAACAAAACAGATAAACATTAGAGAATAGGTTCAGAATCCAGGCTGAGTATAAAGACACATATTTTTGTTTTTGGAAAGTCCAGAAATAGGGACTGCAAGCTATCATCACAGGCAGTCATTAGGTGTGATGAGGTGGTGGTGTTTGAAGCTTTGTCTATATATACACAGGTGTCTGCCTGACTGATCTAGAACTGCAGCCTTGAAAAGCACTTCTGCTCCAGCCACTGTTTCTCTGCTGGGGGTTTTATACCTTGACATCATTCTCATTAGGTTCGTTAAATGTGTTCTTTTCCTTCCACTGAAGAGATATTGAACATGGTTTCCAGGGACAGATGTTTACACCACAGTGAACTTGGCCTAGTGTGCTGAGCAAAGTCCTAGAATGCTTATACTTGGAAAACAGTCGAGGAGCAAAGGATGGACTACTGCCAATCTTTTATCCCACTTGAAGCCATAACAATTAAAGCTCACCTCTAGACTACTAGGCAGACTCCAAAGCATTCTCTGGAGCAGTCTGCCTTTTTGGTGGCTGGAAAGATGACCTCATGCAACCCTCAGTCTGTGCTTTCTATGCATGAGGAAGAACAGTGCTGACTTCAAATCCAGGCTCTTCTTTACACACCTCTTCTTCTGGAGGTCTTCCGGGTTCCATGTCCTCCTGGGCCTTGCCTGCTTTTGAGCAAGGAGAGGGCTAGTGTCTTTCTTTATACTTAGAATCACTTCTCTTTTACTAACATTTGACGACATACAGAAAATGTCAGATGATCATGTCTCAGAACACATCTTTCCCATGTTTAATTGATGCCTGTGGAGTCATCACTGAAATGATGCATGGGCCACTTTTAACATTAGTCATTTGCCTTCAGGCTTTCCAATGCAATTATTTTGTCAAGTGATATGGCAGGTAATGTGTTTTGCAAGCAGAATGGCATCTTAGGCAGGTCGTAAATGGCCCTGTCATTCCGGGCATGTCCGGGTTAGATAGAGGCTTCCTCCTTCCCTGTTGTACTTTGGATAGCTCAAGCTGTAGCAGCAGCTCTGTTAGTAAATTAGCTGTGAATTCTGACTCCAGAACTCCAGAAAGGAGTTGGGCATCTTTTTTTCTCTGATCTATAGGGTATCTAGCAGTTACTAGAATTGCCAGGGAAGCAAACAGCTGGGGCCTGTGGCGGTAACTGGAAATTCTATGATTAGCTGCTATGTGGGGCCCAGGAATTTTTTCACCCTGTTTTGTGAAGTCCAGTCCTGCTAAGCAAAAAAAAAAAAAAAAAAAAAAAAAAAAAAGTGGGGGGGGGCTGATTTTGCAAAGATGCTGAATTCGCTACTGTGAAATGTCTTTTTCCCCCCAAGAATGCATGGGATGTAAGTGTATGTATATATAAGCTCAGATAGAGGGTGACACTCAAGTTCTGCCAAGGCTCACTAAGAAATTCTGAAATATGGAAGGCTTTCGGGAAGTGGGGTCATCATCATCTTTCTTTTCCTTCCTCTCTTCCTCTTCCCCCTGTTGTCACCTTCTTCACAATAACTATTCCTTACTGAACTCTGTCATGCAGCAACTTTAGGCAAACATAACCTCAAGTCTTTATACCTCCATGAAGTAGGATTAACATCATCAGTTTGGAAATGATTGTCCAGAAATGTTAAGTAATTTTTTCAAGATCACACAACTGCTGAATGGCAGAGCTAGTATTTAAGCCTGTGTGCAGCTGCAAAACCCACACACTATCCCTTTACCCTTGAGGGGGCTTTGGGAAGTACAGAGCAGTGTAGCTAGTCTCTAACTGAAAACCAGCATTCACAGACCATACTCTGCAGGGAGTGAAAGACTTTTTAAAACCAGGTGGTCTTTATCTGAGTGCTTATGCATCATGGTAAAGATTAGCCAGATTGGTAGAGTTAACTAGATAGATATATTCATATTATACATCTGATGACAGATAGACAGATCTTTATTTAGAACTGGAGCCCAGTCAATTTCAAATTCAAATTTAGTGCTTCGACCTGTTTGTGTGTGTGTGTGTGTGTGTGTGTGTGTGTGTGTGTGCGCGCGCGCCTGATCTGGGACATCTATAAGACTGGGTCAGCTCTGTCAGGAGGGGAAAAGGCAGCAGTGACATAGGAAAGGTCAGGGATAAGGCAGGGGTTCTGGCAATAATAGCAGATCTGGAATGGAGTAAACTGTGTCAGATCTGAGTGCACCTGCTGTGTTCTCCTAAGTCATGATGGGAGAGAACATGTGTGAATGTGCACCTCTCAACAGAGCCTCATGTATTATTTTACTTCTGCAACTGTTAGGAACACCTGTTAATCACCAGTGTCACCCAAACATATTTAAATATCTTAAAGAAGAACCTCAGAATACTTCTCATGGCTAACTTCATAGAATCGTTTGATGTCTGAAGGGTTGAAGGATCTGGAAATTGCAAAAGTTGGGTTTTAAAATTAAAGCTCTAAACTCTATAAGTATATTCATAACTCTATAAGTATATTCATATTGATATTATTGAAAGCATGATATTTTCTTTGGGTAGGTGGACTGAGAGGGAAAATATTTTTCTATAATGTGTACTACCTTTTAATGAATTATTTTTCTCTGTGCATTTTGCTGCTATTTATTTTTCTTTTCTTTTTAACCATGCTCTTTCTCTTTTATTAAAGGTAAACTATTTGATCTGTTGGGAAACCTTTTGTTGATTCTGATTGTGTGATACTGAAGAAGTATCTGAATTTCTCAGGACTTAGTTTCTTCATTCATAGTTAAGATATTATATCAAATGAAATGCAGAGTCCTTTCCAGATTAAAAATTACTTGATTAATTTAAGGGTTTTGTTTTGTTACCTGTCCAAATTTAGAAAGAGATGGAAAGAATGGTTGGGTCTTTTTAGGTCTGAAGGATATTTCTTTTGTGCCTCCTTAAAACATTTTTTTTTTTTATATTTGCAAATAAAGATTCACAACTTCCCAAAATGAAGCAGGATCCAGTCTGTTCGGCATTCTAAACAGGGCTGTAGGTTAATTGACTGAAATGAACTTTCATCTGAGTATATATTTTTTTCTTTTTCTTTTTTTTTTTTTTTTTTGGTACCGGGGATTGAACTCAGGGGCACTCAACCACTGGGCCACATCCCCAGCCCTTTTTAGTATTTTATTTAGAGACAGGGTCTCACTGAGTTGCTAAGTGCCTCGCCATTGCTGAGGCTGGCTTTGAACTCACGATCCTCCTATCTCAGCCTCCCAAAGTGCTGGGATTACAGGCGTGTCATCTGAGTATATTTTATGAAACTTCTACACTCAGGCCTGTGGGAGACCAAAAGATGAACCAAATCCTATAGTCAAAAACACCTTACAATCTAATGAAATCAGTCAATCTGTCAATCCATCCATCTATCCACTACCCCCACCAAATGTAGTTTTTAAAAAGAAACAAATTGGGATAAATGTCAGAACAGATACAAATAATGTGTTACAGAAGAACACAGAATAGAAAGACTAATTACAGCTTTTAAGATGACAAACTACTTTGTTGAGAAAATGGCAATTGACCTAGATTTGAAGAATGTCTGGGATTTCAAAAGATGTGGCTTAGGGGGATCAGGGTTAGAAAGGAGACTTTCCAGGTAAAATAAACTAATTAGCTAAATATTGAGGATCAATCAGGAACTGGCTGGAAGACACCCTTTCCTGCCCCTTCATATCCCTCGCTGGTGCCTTTATCATAACACTTCCTGACACGGTGTTATTTTTAGGTGTCTGTCTTTTCCATGGTCTGTGAAAAACTTGCAAATAAAGAATATGGCTTACTTCTGTTTTTAACTCTAAATTCTTGTAGAAGGCAGCAGCTCAGTCACTGGTGACTGTTATGTGAATAATTCAGTGCATAGACCTGCTGAGTAAAGAATGCTGCAGAAGTGTCTTATAGCCACCCTCATTTTCCACTGGGATCAGAGCTAAATGGGCAGATTAGTTAGGTTCACCTTTCATAAATAGCCACCTGAAGCTACAGGAAGGTTTACCAATCCATTCCTTGCTGTGTCTCATTCTGAAACCCTGCTATAGAAAGCCCCCCTTAAAAATAAAAAATCTGAGACAGAAAATATGGCCAGAAGAGTCAGAGGCAGAACTTGGTATAACTTCTGTTCTAGAAACAATTCTTTCACCTAGCAGGCTTTCTGCCTTCTTTCTTTCCTTGCAGCATCTCATTTTCCTGCCCAGCTACTACCTCTCCCTACTCCTATTTCTTCTTCCCTGCTTCACCCTCCCTTTCCATGCCTGCCCCTCCTCAGGTGCTCCTCAGGTTCTCCAGTTCCCAGATGGCTCTGTCTTCTCGAGTTGCTGGTATTCATCTCCTTCTCTTCTTTCCTACTTTTCTGGAATCCTACCTTTCTGGGATGCAGTCATGCCAGCGACCACTTGGTAATTTCTATTGTTCTTCTCCCTGTGGCTCCCACTCTCTTCCCACGTGCGTAACTTGGAGACACTATTATCACCAAGGGACAAGGATGATGGGGCCATAACTCAAGTCCCACTGCTAGAAGTCAGGCCAGGTCTAGTTCAGCTAAAAGAAAGTTGGGAGCTATCCCCAAAGACTGCAGAATAACTTGTCTTAACAAAAAGATTTGGTTGGTTCTACTTGAAGGATAGCATAAGCTGTGATTTGGGCCTAGAACAAATCCATTCTTTCATAGGATGTGAGATTGGAAAACCAAGGATCAAGCTGAAGCTACCATTTACGACTCAGTCAAGGGAAAAAAAATTAAATGAGACCAAAATGATTTCTTAAATGGAAAATGGAAATTTTTGTTTGTTTGTTTTGTTTCTCATTTTTTCCTTTGGGTGGTCATTGTGAAAAATAAAAAGAGGTTATAACTTTGGTGTTCCCATTAGTAGGTTCTTCTTCTAAGACAGTTCATCACTCCCCTAACACCTTCCCTGCAAATCACACAAAAGCCACCAAGAATTCAGAAACCACACATGTCTATAAGAAGCAAGATCATGGATTGGTTAAGAGTATGAATGCTAGAGCCAGACTGCTTATATTTATGCCACACACCCCCCCCAGCTGTGTGATCTTGAGCAGATTACTTAACTTCTCTGTACCTCAGTGTCTTCTCTTTGAAACAGATGACCATGGTACTACCTCATTTCTGAGTGTGAGAACTTAATTCAGACAGTGTGCTTTCCTGATACAACATAAGCACCATATAACAATAATTACTATTGTTATCACATCACAATATTCATTTGTTGAAAGCCTGTGCCTAGACTAGACAACAAAAAAGAGGTATAAGATGCAGTCCATACCCTCAGGTAATTCACAATCTCATTAAGGAGGTGAATATCCAATTAAGCTATGCCACTCTATTTGATCAGATTATAGCAACTTGACAGGCCACCCCTCCAGGGGGCTTTAGAGTTAAAGGAAGGATACTCAGAGGGCTGCACAAGGAGTCTTAAATGCAATGTGAAGGTGACTGATGAAGAGAGCCAAAAACTGTCAGACTTTGTCATCTGCGTACTTGGGAAGCCTTTGGGGAAAATTCAGTTCTCTATGATGTGACAGGACCATATTGTTCATTCTGCTTCTCTTCCCATCTCCTCATCACTTACCCAAGTCCTAGCCCAGTCTCATGTCTCCTGCTCTAGAGTGAGAGTACTGCAGAATGCTTTCCTATAGATGAACCTGCATACATGTTCTGGTACTGATCTCTCAGTACAGGCGTCATCCCCTATACAATCACGCAAGCGTCATCCCTCGTCGTCACACATACACACACACATACACACACTTAGCTGTGAGCTTGACTTTGCCTTCAGAGGGCCTGGGTTCCAATGCCTCTTATTTTCACCCTTCATAAATGTCCTGGACCACACCTGCTGTTGGTTCATATTCTGCAAGTGTGCTGCTCTGACCTGCACTCTCTTCTCCCGTGTATACTTTGAAAGCAAGGACTTGGTCCTTAACCCGTGGTCTGACTTGACCTCCTCTAGATGTGACAGGTTGCAACATCTGGCATCTTTCCTTAGTGATACCGGGAGCTTATGAACACAGGCACACTAAAAGTAATGTCAGCGAAATGTTTCAGCATCCTGTAACTGCCTTTGGGAAAATCGCAAACCGCTTTGCAAATGCTGACTAACCCCAATTAGAATTTTGAAGCAGGCCTTCGGAGGAAGGATTATTTATAGATATTATAATAGGTGGGTGTGTTTGTGTGTGTGAAAAGAATTTCAACACACATCAAGAAACTAATTTAGGTGCGGGAGACCTGTGATCAAATTTCTGTACTTTATGCATGTGGTTAAACAAGAATCTTGCTACCTTCTCACTTGTTTAGTTAAATATTGGTAGGACTTTGGATTGTATTGCCAGACACCCATTAGAATCAAACACTATGCAGGAGGATGGCATTTCCAAGAGAAAGTGGGTTGGGCTGTGGAGGCCTGTGTTGCTGTTAAGGGAAACATCTAGGTTGTGTCTTCTGTGAGATACAGGTAGTCTTTTCATGAATCCATTGTCTACTAGGCAGACTAAGAGAATAACAGGTTTTTTTTTTTTTTTTTAGTTACTCTATAACTATATCTCAAAGGATATTTTATCAGTTTTTTTTTTTTCTGTACAGATCTAACAATATCAAAATAAGGGAGAAATCAGTACTCATTTGTGCCCAGTAATTGAAATGTTTTGGAATGCAGCAGTAGTGTATAGTAATGATAGAACTGAAAAATTCCTAGGCTCTGTCAGACTGGGAAGAATATTTTATGAACATGTGTGATTTGAAGGCTATGTACTGCAAGCAATATTCTTAAAGTGCAATTGGAACTAGATTAAAAAAAAAGCCAAATAGCAAAAGGTGAAAATAGGGTTTGTATCCATCCTCCATTGAGTTAAGATTTGGGGAAGTGCCCGTAGGGATTCTCATGAAAATTTTGTGAGTACATTGTATTAATTTGACTAAAAATGTGTGTGTGTGTGTGTGTGTGTGTGTGTGTGTGTGTGTGTGTGTGTGCCTGGTTACTCCTTTTGCTTTTTCTGGTCCTCATTGCCCATGTAGAAAACTGCATTTGTTTAAAAGAAAATAATTAAGTCACAAAATATTTATTAAGTGTCCTTTTGTGCCAGGTATTGTGTTAGATAAGATGATTATAGAGATGAATAAGGTTCTTCTCAATGCTTTTCATGAAATTATGATCCTAGAATAAAGTTAAAATTCAAACATGAAAGAGAAGAATGCATAATATACTATAACATTCAGAAAACCAATGCCCAATTTCATTACCGGTAGTAAGAGGAACGCTTGTTAGACTGGGCTTCGAAGAACAGGGGACCTTTGCATTGAGCCTGGAAGAGTGACAGGAACTAGATCCTAATGCACCTCATATGCTAAGCTAAGATTGAACGTCATCCTGAAAGCAAAAAGAAGCCACTGAAAGCCTTGGTCAGGTGGAAGCCTGTAAGATAACTGTATAAGAGTGAAATGAAACAAAATGACTCTTCAGTTATTAGAGTGAGGGTTAAGGTGAGAAAGTCCTTGTTTCTTTCATACTATCCAACATGAATGTATTAATTTCCTTCCATATGTTAGGTTCTCTCCCAGGTACTGGTAATTCAATGATGATCAGTACAGACATAGTCTTTACCTTCAAAGAACTTACAGTTTAATTGGATAAATGGATATTCTATCAATCAGTTATAACATGCCATGTAGGAGAACTATGGAGATATTGTTACAACTGGAAGAAGCACACAGGCACCTTAATGAGTCTTTGGAGTCTAGGGAGGACTCCAAAGAGGAAGTGATGAGAAGGCAAACTCTGGAGGATACACAGTAACTAGCCCTCCAAATAACAGTGTTCTGGGTTGGGCAGGAGAGTGCAATATGGGTGATGACCTTCAAGAGAGACAGTGGCCATTAATGAACTAATAGCTTATCATAGTTGTGCCAAAGTGTACAAGGAGGAGAGTGGCTGGAAATAAAGGTACTTAGAGGTAAAAAAAAAAAAAAACATGTTAAAGGGATTTTGTTTTATCTTAACAGGATTTAAGCAGGTGAATAACAAGGTCAACTTTGTGTTTTAGAAAGATCTCTCTGGCTGCAACACAGAATGTGTGGAACCAGGAAGAACTGTGACCAAGGGGACAAGTTGGGCTGCTGATGAGGTCATTCAAGAGGGAGGTGACCTGAAAAGGAGAGTAAAACCATAGATTAAGAAAAGGGACAGACTCTGGAGACATTTAGAAGGAAGTATCAACAGGCTATGGTGATTAATTAGAGGGTTAACGCTTGGATAAGTGATAAGTGGGAGGAGGTGGAATTCCCAAGGACTCTGGCACAGGAGAAGCAGCAGCTTTGGGGTGGTGGAAGGAGCAGATACACTTAGTCTGGGCCATGCTGAGTTTGAGGTACCTGTGGGACATTTCAGAATTGAGAGGACACAGGTAGAGCCCAGGGGGTTGATTCAGAACTGAATCCTACATTTCACAATTTGCATGCTCCCTGCCCTCACCTATCACTACTATTACATCTAAGATCAGATGGGTTGGGTTTAAAGCTTGTATCCTTATTATTTTATTTATTTTATTTTATTAGATTTCAACTAAAATTTTACTTCTTTCAGAAAATCCATCCTAAACTTCAAGTCCCAGAGAAGAGAACTTCCTGTCTGTCTCTTCTGCATGAGTTCTGTTGTTTCTTGTTTATTATTTCCCCAGTCATATTGGAAGCTTCAGGGTGGGCATGGGAGTTAGCTATGTATGCCAGTCAGCTCTGAAATGGAAAACTTTGGTTACTTTTACCTCAGTCGTCCATACTGTTGATTTCACATATTGATGTACAGGATTATACCAAAAGACTCATTAAAAGCAAGAGAATTTTGTAGTAGAATATTTCATTTTTTCTCCACCCTAAATATCAGCATCATTCTTATAGGTTAAAAAATGAAATGTTGTTAAATATATGTTGTCATCTAGAGCTGAGAAGTTCCTAGGGGAATGCTCTAGTGTTCCTCCTGAGGGGCTACTTGACGAAAGACAATGCCATCTGTTTGGAGATGGCAGAATGAACGTTAGCAGAATAGAGGAAGAATTTCTTATTAATGGATCATCTTCACAATATCTTTTGGGGTGTGGGGATTGGGCTCTATAGAACACTTGAAGAGGAGATGAATCTTTTGAAAAGAGAATAGACATCACCCATGTGTGGAGGGATTTCAAGTGCCTCCCATACTGGCATTGAAAATCCTTTGACTCGAATGAATCATAGGCTGTGGGGGCTGATTTGGGGACTATGTAAGGTGACTGAATAACCATGTGCCCTACAGAACCCTGTAGAGGTTTGATGCCCTCTCTGTGCTTCCCAGGACACCCTTGGGGCAGGAGTGAGGGCTTCAGAGAGAGGCCTTGAACCAGAGAAGCTCTGCTTGCATCTGTTTCACACATAAATATTTCATTTGAAGATATCATCGGTCTGAAAAGCACCCTAGAAACTTCCCATGCACTCCACTTAACCTGTCCAGCAAGGTGGGGGTAAAAGCAGGACCCAGGCTGATATCTGTCCTCAGACAGTGCATTGCTCACTAGCTTTTCCACACATAAAAGTGAATAAGTTGATCAACATCCTCTGCCTCCAGGAGTTCTGCCTTCGACATGGCTTTGTTGCATTGTGGATCATTACAAATTCAATGGGCAACTGATTAAAAATTAAATTGGCCACATGGCTCTCTCAGATTTTGTTGGCAGTTTGGTGGTTATTATTAATACTCCCCCACATGCCTCATAGAAAAGAAGGCTGAGAGGTGAAGTTTTTCCCTTTGGGTTGGCAAGAAGGTTTAAAGATGTTATTCTTCACATGGGAGACTACTAAATAGCCCCCCAATATGATTTCTGGGACTCCAGGTTGGCTCATTTTGAATATGCTAAATAGGCCTCAGCCTTTCTGCGCTTGTTAACAGGGAGTCAAAATCCCTACAAATGCTGCATTTTTTCCAAGGACCTAATTCAAATGTGTGAGAATGAGAGGTCCCAGGGAGATGTTATTAGAAAATAAATTACGCAGGTATAAATTTCAGGGAATCTACTCTCTGAGAGTTTTTAAATTGTTCAGTGCAATATTTTATTATAGCCCTCTTTTTAGTCATCCTTCTGATTTATTTTTGTACTCTGTGTTTTCTGACACTTTTCCTCTTCATTGACCCAGATAACTCAAGCTAGAAGGACAAATGGAGATAAATGGATCTAGGGGTAAACAGGTGCTGGGGGTTCAAAGGTAGGGAGAGTAAGCTCTACCTGTGTAAAGAAGATGAATGGAACAGAGAAGTTTGGAAAAGGATCAGGAGACCTAGCCTTACCAGCTTTTAGGCAGCTCCCTCTGTGCATCTGTTCATTCAGATATCCATGACTTCATTTATTCGATATTTATATATTCAATATCTACTATATGCCAGAAACTTACCAAACCTAGAGATATGGGCATGAATTAGACATTATCCTGCCCTTGAAGCCTTACAGTCAGGTGGTCTAAAGTTCATCAAGTGTGAACTAAATGCCCTGGAAGCACAAAGCAAAGAGCAGTTAAATTGTTATGGTAGAGTCAGGTGACTCAAACTAATGATTGTGAGCTGGTCACATATAGGTAATTAAAATGTGAAGGCTAGGGACAATAGCATAGTTCCTAAGAATGGTAAGGCTTCTTTGTTCTTTAAACAAATCTGACAAGAAAAACGTAGAGGAGAAAAAATGTATTTGGGGATCATGGTTTTTAGAGGTTTCAGTCCAAAAATGGCCAACTTCATTGCTCTGGGCCTGAGGTGAAGCAGCAAATCATGGCAGAAGGGCTTGGCAGAGGAAAACAGGGCAATCCAGAGGCAGAGAGAGAGAGAGAGAGAGAGAGAGAGAGAGAGAGAGAGAGAGAGCTGTGTTCACCATGGACAAAGTATATGCCCCAAAGGAACCCCCAGAAACCTAACTCCTCCAGTGACACCCTACCTGCCTACAGTTACCACCCAGTTAAACCACTGCACTGGGAGAACCCCTTATATTGAAACCATAACAGCCCCCATGGCTAACTGTAGAAATGACAGGTGAAAGAAATGGAAAAGATCTGGCAAAACACACCTATACCAGATTGCTTTCAACATTGCACTGAGCACTTGATCTTTGTTTTGTAACCTCTAGGGAGCCAGATGCAATATAGGACCCAAAGAAAACCCTAAAAGGAAATATAATGTCCTTTTTATGACTTCAGTCTTTGAACTTCTCTTTTCTCTGCCATAATGCCCTGTCTTGTAATACCCACCCTCACTGCACTTGGCCAGTTATAATTCATCCTGTAAGAAACAGCTCAGAATGAACTTCTGTGCATATCTCCTTTACAGATGGGACAGTGTCACCCACTGGGATTGTTTCTCTATCTCTCTGCTAGTCACCGTGGTGTTTTCTTTTCTCTGTACAATTGGTGTCTAGCTCAGAGTGAGTACCTTATGGAAAGAGTGGAGGTAGGCTGAGAGGGAAGGAAGAGAGAGACATGGAATCTTGAAATGTCTACAAAGGACTTATGCATACAGAACAGGTATTACCGGCTAAGTTAAGGGAAAAAAAAAAAAAAAAAAAAAACTGGGACATGTAGAAAGTAAGTAATAATGCCTAGGGTGAGACACAATCTCATAACAGCATTGCAAAGTCTTCTTAAGGTGCCCTAAGGCTTTTAAAATAAGAACAAGTACAATAACAGTAATAACAGAAGCAAAAGAATAGTCTTCTTAATCACACTTGTATAGGTGTCCAGTATTGCTTTACTTGATGTATATAAACCCTGTTAATTCTATAACAACCCAGTGATATAAGTACTCTTATTATCCCCATTTTCCAGATGAAGAAATTCAGGCACAGAGAAGTTAAACAGATTGCAGAAGTCCTGATAATAATAGTAGAATTGTGAGAATTCATCCTTACCAAATTTATTTAATTGCATTTAAGTAAAGGACATTTTAAGAGTTGGCGATTGACCCAGTATTCGGCTATAGCTTCAGTTCTTTAGTTGGTTGTAATAAAGGGCAGTATTCTTTTCATCTGAGGGCTTTGTTTCCATGCCAGGGCTCTTCTGCTGGAGCACCCATGAGGATGGTTATGTTTGAAGCACTTCCTGCTGACCTGGTCTGGCTGAACAAGTTGCCCTTTTTTTTTTTTTTTTTTTTTTTTTTTTAAGACCAGACATCTAGGAGGCTTTTTATTGACTTGCAACAAAAGCAGCCTAGTGGTTTAAGTGGTCTGTGTAGTAATCACCCAGCAAGGCTCCAGCAGAGGAAAAAATCTTTCTGCCTCTGTACAAAAAGATCAGCATGAGGCATTAGCAAGTGGGCAAGCTCCTCAGAACACTGATCTTTGAGAGTGGGTGTGTTTCTACTCACTGGCCCTGCTGAGTGTAATGTACAAATTTCCTTTAAACCCATCATTCCATGTAATTTAGACTGTGACTTATTGTATTCTCCCTCCTCCCTTTTCCCTTTCCTCTGTCAGAGCACCTGGCTTAGCCCTTCATTTATAGGAAGGAAGAAAGACCCTTCTTGTCCTTGAGGGGATCTGCTGAGAAGCATCTCTCTATCTTGGTTATTCTTCAGTTTGTCAAATGAATCTTAAAATAACTCTGCACTGTGAAATATTTCTGCCAAGCTACATGGGAAGGAAGGTGGATTATCTTCTCAAAGCCCCCATAATAAATCTGATTAAAAATGCCCACAAAGTAGTGAGCCCCAGCCTTTGGAATGAAGCAAATTGTGACATAAATGCTAAACAAGCAGCGAGCTTCCAGCCAATACATTTGGTCAATGTAGGGTAGACCCAGCATCAGTTGTCAGGAAGATGTCACTGTGAATCTGGAGAAGAAGAAAGAATTTCTCCAGCAATTTGATGAAAGTCTCAGATGAGCAAGAAAGAAATAACAACCTGTTTTAGAAATGATTTGAGGGTTTTTTTGTATACATGATGAGTTAAATCTAAAGCACATTTTCGGTTTAAGTGTAATAAGTATGAAAGAAACATTATTTCTTTGCTGTTGTTAATAGTCCTTGTTAAATAGGGTCATAAATCCCTTTAATGAGTAGTTAATAAGTGGAAGCATCCAATTCAGGATAGAAGAAACCCTAAGGCTCATTTTATCTCCCTTCCTAAGTTTTAGAAATGGAGAAACTGAGCTCTGAGTATGAATTTGTAAGCCCAAGTTTAAATAAGTACCAAAGCAGAACCAGCACTGGGACCAAGGTTCTGAGCAGTGGAATTACAAAGGAAATGTTTACTCAACTGAGAGAAGGTTAGAGTGCCCTCGTGTGTCCCTACATAGAAATTCTTTCAGTCTTTACAAAATTTAAATAGCTTTAGTCAATTTTCTCTGTACTGGGGTGAGGGCCAGGCATTTAGCTCTAAAAGGAAAACCATGGGATGTTATCAAAAGTAAATGAGCATGTATTTGACTTAATCAGTAAGGATACAGAAGTAATTATATTATCTCTAGAGTGTCTTTATATGGATTTGAATCTGACAGACCTAGATATCTTGTCCTAGATGGCCACTTGGAATCTTTGCAACCCTGAACTAGTCCCAGACTCTGTTTCCTCATCTATAAAATGCAGGCACATGACCACTGCCTTGCAGGATTGTGGGAGAGATCAGATGAGATGATGTAAAAAATGCCCAGTCTGGCATGTGATAAAAACATTCAATAAATTGAAGTCATTTTAGTTATTTTCAGACAAGAGCCCCTGCCAGAGGTTACCAGCAAGTTAACATAGAAATTGGGGAGGGAAACCAAGTGTCTTTTAGTTCTTAGGTGGAAAAGCTTCCTTGAGCACTGGAGACAAGGAAGAGCAGAGAACAATTTTGAAGAAATGCATGCTGAATATGTGGTTCCTCCAAAATAATTTCTTTTTCAAACAAGGAAGTTTCAGTGGTACTTGGCCATATGGTCTTTCCACAGATAGAAACTCTTTCACAGGTAACACCTGATCTCTAGCACAAAAGGTCCAGCAGTCAAAAAAAGAAATACTGTATGTGAAGGAAAATTTTTGAAAACTACTCCTATTTACGTCACTGTTCCAGTTCTTTTGGGAATCTTAATTTATCATGAAGCAAACCATATTATAATCGATAAAAATAGAGGTGCAAAACAATAGCTGGATGGATTCATCCTTTAATTTTCTTCAACTCTTTATAACATAAGCTATCACAGGTAAAGCATTCAGCACAATTGCAGTAAATCAAATATTTTTAGCCCCATGAACTTTCAAAGGTTTCCTCCCCCTACTCCCCACCCCAATAGCTCTCACAGCTATCCCTTTTGTACATGTGAGAGGAAAACATCATTATTTATGATACAAGGAGACTTGACCTTTAAATGTCAGTGCAAGTGTAGAGTCTGGCCATTCCATCTGTATCTTCCACCCCCTTATTGGAGAATTGCAGGAAATAGTTCGATAGTGTGTAAATGGTGAGGAGGGAGAGGTGAGAGAAACACAACAAGGGGGCCACCATCGTTTTGTTATACGACCAGGAAAAGTAAAGGAAGAAATGGGCTGGCTTCTGTTATCTAAATACATTTCAGGTTCAGCAGTCCCAGGGAGGTTTGTGTAGATCATTGTCCTTCCAGAGCAGATTTTAAAAGACTGCTCAGAGTTTGCAGGCCCTGCTTCTGAGTCCCAGAATCTGTTACCTCAAAATAAGGCAAATGTGGTATATGAAATGGGGCATGCATTATTTATAAAAAGGTCCTCATCAGAGTCATCTTTAGCTGTGGAGCCTCAGAGCTGGAGCCCCTGGCTTCGGTGGTGCAGACCTGCTGCATTCTAAGCCACCGTGGTACTCCTCCGGGCAAGGGAAAGCTTGAGTTGGGCTCCTTTTGTGGTCGTGAATCTTGACTCAACTAATGAAAAGACATTCCTGCCTCATATTTGAAGATCTCCTATTTGTGCGGATTAACTGAACGATGCATTTTCTGGCTGCGGCTGTAGTATTCGTGAAAGGCTCTTCCCGCTGTTCATCTCATTTTCTACTGTGCTCTTTTGATCCTATATTTTGTACATCCGTTTTTTCCTCAGAATGCCTCCAACTCTGAACATCTTGTTGACCCGTGTTTATACTTCTAGACCCTGTGAGAGGGTTATAATACCAGTACTCCCAAATAAATAAATCAATCAATAAAAGCTTCCCCTTATACTTCTCTACCTTCTTCTCCCCTTTGAGTAGCACAACCCTCTTCCCCAGCTAGATCGGCCTCTGCCTGTGGACTTTTGTTCAGGTACCAGGTGAGACAATGCCAGGAGGGAAGATCCAGCAAAGCAGAGCTCCTGGTGGGATGGGGCCTCAAAACAGAGTTGGATTGAGGCACATGTGTTCTTCAGACAGCTTAATAACAGGGCACCCTTTTAAATTGTCACTTTAAAAATATTCATTCATCCTTTAATGAGAAACACAGAAGCAAAATTGCACTGCATCTATGAGAAATCGCCTTTCGGTTTGTCTCCTCTTGGGACTCTGCTTCCTCAGCCCTGCATCCCCCTACGAAACCCCAATCTTTGCCCCACTTCCAGTCTCAGTCTCCTCAGCCTTCACTCCTAGTGGCTGGGCTTCTCTTCCCAGAGCTGTTGAGGTGTTTCCAAGCTTCTGTCTGCAAACTTGTGTGCACTACCCAGTTATTAATATGGGTTCAAGTGTGTCGAAAGCCCTAAATGCCAGAGATGAATATTTTGCTTGTGCTTAGCAAACAGAAGATACTGCGGTTACCAGGATTCACTCTGCTTAGAGGAGAATGGGGATTAGAAATGGCTGGTTTTCTCTTATCACATGTTCTTGCTCCAGATAAGGCGTTTACTGTGCACATTCAAGAGCATTTTTGTGTTTCAACATCTTGCCCATTTTGTAAGAAGTCATGGGTGAAAATCTGCATTAACTGGCCCCAGATATGCAGTTTGTTCCAACAGTTTTTTTCACATCCCTGCTAGACTGATTCCCTCTGTCCCTGCTCTACTGGTGTGTCTTCCACATGGCCATAATTGAAAGCCCCCAGTCCCAATGGAGCTGGCCCTTGTCCTGAGTCAGGAAAACACTGGAAGGAGGGCCTCCACTGGAAGTCAGGGCCTGACAGCAGGCAGCCTGGAGCCCGGCTGGACTGGTGCTCTCTGAAGGGCCTCAGATGTGGCCCCACATAGTTTTTGTTACCACCTAGTCTGAGTGCACACTCATGCAGAGAGAGTGAGCTGTGCCCAGATGAGTGAGAAATGCTTAAATTGCACTTCTTCCAGAAACCTTGCCTTGCTAGCTAATGCATATTGAGACACTTGGAGTTATTAGTAAATTTAGTCATTTGTCAACAGTGATCCCTCCAAACTTTGGGAAAATAGCCGGATTTTTTAATTAAATGATTTTGAGTGGGAAGGTTTGACTGTCTCCATTTTAGTACATTTGATTTTTTTTTTCAACTTAGAAAATCACAGGTCACTAAAATGCAAGCACTTTTAGTGAAATAATGTTGAAGACTAAATCTCATTTTTCAGTCCATTTTCTAAAAAGTATTGTTGAGAGATTATTTTAATGGAAAGTCTATGAAGACAAAGTCTTCTGTTCTCTATGTAAATCAAAGCAATAAAGTCCTTTTATTCTCTCAGGGGGAAAAAAAAAAAAAACCAACCCTTTAAAATTGCTTAACAAGCAACCAGGCCATCATCTCTGAAACTCAAAGTTGGACTGACAGTATGAAGAGGCACCATTGTCCAGCTGAGCCTCTCAGTTTCTGATCCCAATTCCATTTGGGGTGTTCTCCTTTCTTTACCTCCTTAACAGGAGCAAACTACTCTCTTTCTTGGACTTACACACTTAACATCTTTTCTTTCTATGGCACAATATAGCATTCTCTTCCGCTGTCTGCACTGATCATCTTCCAGGCCACTTGAGCCTTTACTACTGACACCTCCTGGAAGCCAGATCATATGAATGACCTAGCTTTACTTAAGTGTGAGCAAGGTTTTGGTCTTTTGTATATACTGTTGTTGTTGTTGTTTTTGCACCAGACAGGGTCTTGTAACTAAAATCTTAATTTGCCCACAATATAGAATTTGTACTTATTGTGTGTATTTTATATTAATTTGAAAGAAATAAATTTAACATTCAGTGCAGTTTTGTGCAGCGTCAGCTTTAGTGGGTAACTGATAAGTCCACTGCACCAGGTGATTTTTTTTCCCCCCAAACTGCCTGCATTACTCTGGCTTCACATAACACGTATGGTATAGGCTGACAGCCAGGGAAAGAATATGCAAATTCCAAATTAGGAAACCTAAAATTCAGACTGATAAAATAGAGAAGCCCTAATTGAATACTCTATTTCTAATAGAAAATACATGCATATCCAGTACATGTTTTCAGCCCAAGTTTGTAATGGACCAGGCCATCTTAATTTCTACAAAAATAATATGATTAAGTTCTGATAAAAATATGGAGTTTAGGGCTGGGGTTGTGGCTCAGCGGCAGAGCGCTCGCCTTGCACATGCGCGGCCCAGGTTCGATCCTCAGCACCACGTAAACATAAATGCATTGCATTGTGTACAACTAAAGTAAATAAATAAATATTTTAAAAAATGTGCTGTTTAAAAAAAAAAATATATGGAGTTTATATGATGTTTAGGCAACCCTTTCCAAAATGGTCCTAGAATAATATTTGCCTCTAAAACAGTTTTTTTAGAGAAAAATTAATAATATCTGTTAGAAGCTCTATCAAATATTTTAGAGAAATAGATTTTTTCACTTCTCTTAAAATACTTTTCCAAATAAATGAAAAGTGGTACTTTTTTCCCTTGAAATCTCATTTTTGAATTTCATTTCGATGGACCAGTTTTAGTGTCAACATTTATATACAGACATGCACACAAGTACTTTAACTGAGAGAACATTAGTTCTAAACAGCTCTGTAGATATCCCTCACTATCCAAACTCTAGCTATCTAAACATTGGCTATAACACTTCTGTTTTACTGGGAATTCACTGTCATAATTTTTTTTTAAAAAATCTCATTGCAGTCGGTTCACATGCATGAGCTAGCTAAGACATTTAAGTTGCAGGTGCATCCAGGCGAGAAGGTGGAGAATGCATTGCATCCTTATTCAGCTGTTCTCCCAGTAGGCTGGAGTTCTGCACTGGTGCTCTCAACTTGCCACATTATTAAGTGAAAACGTCTTCCAACAAAAAGCAAAAAGACTGAATAAAATGGGCAAAGTCAAGAAGCCTCAAAGCCCATACATGCAAAGAAAAACAGGAAGTGACGAAGCATGTTGAGAAAATACAGAAAAGCTTCATGAAAGTATTTTAGGTCCTAGTGTTGCTGTTCAAAATAAATCTGGGAGAGATGTTTGAGTGTTTTAATGATATTTGTGAAAACTGTTAGGGTGCTTTTTTCCTCCCATAAACTGGAAAGGCATTACTGGTTTTTTGTTTTGTTTTGTTTTCCATTTTAAATAATGGATTATGTAGACTTTTACTCTCCAAAAATCTTCTATCCAAAATGTTTTTAGCAATAGGTTAGATTTGTTTTTCTATATGTTCTTTTCTATTTAAATTCCTTGCAAATGTCTGATTCTATCATATTGAAAATAAAAGGTTCAAGAACATCCTTGGAACTTTTTTTTGCACTCTCTAATCATGATTATTTCCAATTATGGACTTAGGAACTGACTGAAGATCATTTATAAGTTTTGTTTTAGTGCTAACTGAAACTTCAATTGTATAATACTGTGATCTGAAGTTGCTTCCTTTGATATTGATTTTAAACTAAAATAAATCACTTAAACTCAGACTTCTTTTTTCCCAGCTCTAAATGTTAATTGTCATGGCTGTACCTAAATATAAATATTTACTGAGCTTTCAATTATTTATTTCTCAGATAGTATTATCCAAGTAGAAGATGACAAATTCTTTAATAATAAGTTATGTTTGAGCCCATTCTGTTGGCCAGGGAATCTTCCAAGTGCTTATCTGACTTGATTCATTTAGTCTTCACAATAAACCAATGAAGTTAGTACTAATGTATCCCCATTTTGCAGATGAGGAAATGGAGACACAGTATTTCAGTCTTGTAGCTAGTCGGTAGGTCCAAGGTTATGAATTCAGGCAGCCTGGTACCAGATCCTATGCCCTTAACCACTATGAGAACTCTCCACTTAGCTTGTTCAGAGCTGAGGTAGTTCACTAAATTAGTCTCAGGGCTCATCATTTGTAAATTTCTGCTTCCTAAACTGATATATATAGAGAGAGAGACTGCTAGTCTGGGTCCTTTGGGGCTGAGAAATGACTTCCTAGTCCCAGAGATGACAACTGGGAATACATTAGAGATAACTGGAAAAGAGAAGAACTGAAAGTTTCCAAACCTACTAGTGTTCTGGGGCAGGGAATGAGAATAGAACTTCTTGGTAATTGGTCACCTCTGGATGGAGGCCCAGTGGGAAACAATTGCTGGAGGGATCTGAGAAACATGCCAATAAGGACAAAAAGAGGCACAGTCTCAGAGGTGCAGACCAGACAAGCCAGGGGCTCAGTCTAGGGCACTGTTTCTCAGACTTTTGTTCATTATCACTCTGCACAGCCGTCTTTTTAAACATCCTTATACTGATGGCATCCCCCTGTGAAATTTTAATACTGCAGATGTACTATGTATCTATTTATGTACTGCATGTATATCTGTGCATAAGAGTAAGATATTTTTTTCTCCCCATAAGAACTAATTTTGGGGATGTCAGTGCTGATAGTCCAGATACCCTGAATGGTGAGAGGCACCCCCGTCAAGGAAGGGGTCAGTGAGCCAGCCTGGAGGAGTGAATGGTCTTCCAAGTAGGATCAGCAAAGCAGAACGGTACTGGAGGGAGGTAGGGACAGAGAGATTCTTTTTTTTTTTTTTTTTTTTTTTTTTTTTTTTGGTACCGGGGATTGAACTCAGGGGCACTCAATCACTGGGCCACATCCCCAGCTCTTTTTTGTATTTCATTAGAGACAGGGTCTCTTTGAGTTGCTAAGTGCCTCACCATTGCTGAGGCTGGCTTTGAACTCGCGATCCTCCTGCCTCAGCTTCCCAAATGCTGGGATTACAGGCATGCGCCACCATGCCAGGCTCAGAGAGATTCTTAAACATGTGACATGATGAGTTCTTTGACATGGGATCACCATCCCCACCTCCCCGGATGCCACCCAGAGATGTGGTAAAGAAGTTTCCCTCAGTTTCACTAAACTCTCATCCCAGTCCTCCCTTCCTGTCATTAAAGTATGTTTACCACATGTTCTGATGGGCCACTGTGTTGAAATGCAATGTGTCATTTTAGATACAGAGTGTGTGCTTTGAATTCTTTTCATTTTATTTAGAAACCAGGTTCCCAAGAAACTCACCTTAAATTCTAATTGCATTCAGAAAATGGCTACTACTCCAATTTGCGAGAAATGGGTAATGAAGGTGCTTTAACTAAAAACTGCTGTGTGCTCACTTGAGATTTCTAATCCCCAAATAACAAGCCTCAGAAGGAATTAAGCAGCAATGTGTGCTCCACATAAAGAGCAAACTGATTGTCCCTGCAACTCACAGGGCCACCTTCTTTCTTGCTGCTGGCCTCTTAGATTTTCTTGTGCCCCAGTGCTGTCCAGGAAGAAGTTAACTGTAGCTCTAAAAAAAAGACCCTGGAGGCCTCTTTCCACCATAACTCTCTTCCCTCCTGGCTTTGCTGCCCTGGTGACTTTTTTCTGAACTCTCCAACCAAACACACATCCCAAGGGCCCCGATTAATCTCAAGCAACCTCTTCTAATCACTTCCTAGAAGATACAATAAGGAAAGCCTGGTCTCCCGATATCTTTTTCTCCATTAAAAAGCTATGATTGTTCATCTGGTCATATGGGGCATTCCTGGACAAAGGAATGGCAAAGAGAGGCATCCATCTCAACATGGGAAAAGCAATCCATCTGATCGTTATCTGGATAATTGAAATCACTAGATGAGCAACCCAAGAAGGCCATACCCAGAAGCCAAAGACCTGGTTAGGAAAGATGAGCTTGTATTACGGCCATGGATGTCAAGCCTGGGAATGCAAGAGAATCCTCTGGGGAGCTTTCCACTCCCACTCCAGAGAGGTCCCAGATGGGATTGTGGTGGGATTTGTGTTTTTTGAAAGCTCCCTCCAAATGATTCTAATGTGCATCCAAGGTTATGGATCACTGCTTTAGATTACAAAGTGCCTTCACATACATTATCCAGAGGTTGGTATGCATAGAGAAGAAAAAGAAATGTCGTTAACGGCTGTTGATGGTCCAAGAACATAGGAAGATAAAAAAAGAATAATAATTGTGTAGATAAAAAGGCAGAAAACTAAATTTCCAGAAAGTGTGTGTGGGCGTGTGTGTGGGGAGGGTTACTTTTACTTTTGTAAAGCTAAAAGTGGTACTAGGAGTATAGAGTATTAAGGAAGGACCTATATCCATATATCTTACTACTTATACATTTAGTCTTCAGATGACAGCAAAAATCCCTGATGAGAAAAGTCTGAAAATGGTGATCTACTAATATTTGATGCATATTGTTTCCTAAAACTTTCTTGGGTTTATGCTCTAAACAGGAAATATTAGAGGAGAAAAACATTCACTGTTAGTCAAAAAAAAAAAATGTTAGAAAATGTCATGTTAATATTTCCATGTGCATCTTGGGGCTGTGCACGCAATTTATGTATAGACAATGATGTGATTTAGCAGTGATCCTAACAGCTTTCAGATAGTTATAATTACTAATCCTGCAGGTGACAATGGCAACGGAATGGCCTCAGAGAGAGCTGAAGGATGAAAAAAAGCCAACTGCGCTCTTGGGTTGGTGGGAAATGTAAAAATGCAGTTGCAATGAGGCAGAGGAAATATAATTTGTGATCAGACAGTAGAAAAATAAAATGAAAAGATTTTAGAAGTGGGTGGTGACAGCTTAGTCTGTGACTAGAGAATGGTGGCTGTGTTCAATAAAGTGCAGACTAATCTGTCCTCTGTATATCAACCGATAAGACAGTGAGGAGCAATGAGACAGGTGCAGAAAAAAGGACATCTTTCAGACCCTCAGTATTGAGGATAAGAAGCTTCAGCTAATAAGTCCTTTGCCCTCTGGTTTCTAACAAATAAAGAATGTCTGATAATATACATCATGATAGTCCAGCACTTCCTATGTGTCATTGTGCTCCTGAGTACTTGGCATGTATTTGAATATTCACAATTTTATAACAGCAGGTACTGTTGTGCCCATTTTGCAGATAAGAAAAGAGATATGGAGTAAGCAATTTCATATGGGTTGTAAATGCTAGGGAGAAAATATGGACAGATTTGGGATGAGAGAATATTTTACAAAGGGTAGCAGCAAACGAAAGTGAACAGAATCCAGAAAGAGATCTGCCTATCTAAGTATACTGCACTCCAAGGATGCCAGGCTACACAGAGGTGTTTTGGGAGAGATGAGACTAGATGAGGCATTGGAACCACACTGGAGAAAGTCCTAACTCCCAGGTTCAGAGTTTGGACCTGATTTGGGAGACAGGAGGAAAGTGTCATAATCATAGCTGTGCCTTAAAATCACTACCTTATGATATGAACAAATTAGAGAGTGGCTGGAGTAAAAAGATTAAGGTCCTTTTAGTCCTGATTATCTGACAGGGAATGAGTCTATAAATGAGGAGTGGCAGTCAAAGGTCAAGGGAAAAGACACATCTGATATTTGTTACAAAGGTCAAGAGTAAAATCTCAGTAACTAGCTGGAAGAAGGGAGCTGGGGTGTGGGATGAATTCAAACAGAATCCAAGATCTCGAGTCTGAGTGACTGGGTGAGTTATTGGCCAGAATTCAGGAAAGGCACTTTGCAGGGGTGACAGGGACAGTGTGAATTGCTGACTTAGGAAATATGTAATTTGTCTTGTGTGCAAGCTGCCAGGTGGAGGACCACAATAGGAACTTAGAGCCTAGAGGAGTCTGAGCTAGAAAGGAAGCTTCTGGTGTCACCTGCTTACGGGTGCTGTGGTTAACTGGGAGGTGTGTAATCTCTGAAGTGGGAAAAGGGGAGAAAATAGAGAATGGATCCTTGGAAAATATTTAAATTTGGGAATAAGAAGGAGGAGGAGGAGCAAGCAAAAGAGATAGAAGACAGAGATGAAGGAAGAATAAGAAGCCCCAAAATATTCAGCCCTATCACTGAGTTCAAGGCAAAGGAAGGCTCCAGAAAATTGCTAGCTTGGCAAGCCCTCAAAGAAGCCAAGAAGAATAAAACCATTTGGATTGGTTGATTAGAAGTTCTCAGGATCGACAATAAAAGGGTGGAAGGCAGACTCAGATGAGGAGTGAATAGGTTGCAGGCAAAGGCAGCAAGACTGGTTGACAGGGTTAATAAGATTTTGACCATAAGAGGGAAAGAGAAGACAGCAGTATTGAGGGGCAAGCCAGAAGAGGGAAAGTGCTTTGTTTTAATTATGCACCACTGAAGTCTATTTTAGACAGAGATAAGCAGATGTAGAGGGTTAAGTAAAGATGACAGTCAGTGCTGGGTAGTAGCTGTGAAAAAGCTTTCATCAGCAGGAATTCACAGAGGATGAGCCCCTAAACTGTTTTCTGACCTTGTCATTAAACAAACCAGAATGCATGGAACTGCTATCCTTAGTAGTGCCCATGAAGCCATTCTCTTAAAAAAGAAGTCAAGGACTAATGAGCAGAGTCATATTTCTCCTCTTCTGGGGAGTGCATGAACTTAATTCATGTATCCCAATGCAAGTAGGGGAATCACTCTTGTTGTAGAGTAAAATAACTTCCTTGGAAAGAGAAGAAGGGAGGAAATTTTGATAATGAATTTGGAATGTAATGAATTTACATTGTAAAATGTAAGGATTTTTATAAGTACTATTTGCAGATTGCTTTACATTGTAAATATTATTTGCTCAACAGGGGGAGGTCAGTTTTGGCCTGTTTTTTCACAAAGTAGTTAAGTGCATGACATTGCTTGGATCTTATGTAACTCACTCTATAATAGGCAAAAGCTGTCTAGAAAAAAAAATAAGTAGAAAGACAAAAATATTGATAGTAGTTATTGAGTGGTGGTTACTTTTGACTGCTGTCAGCCTAGGCAGGACAGCCACTATAAAAACATTCAGCAAACAACCTGTCCATCATCTTATCCTGGAAGGGTGGGGAGTAGGTACCAAGCACAGGATGTCAGAGGAATGATAAAGGAGCAGAGTTAAGAGAGATTCAGTGTTCATGGGGAATATGCCTGTTCTCTCTTCTATGGGATGAGCTGGGTACCCTGCATGTTCAGAAATGGCCCCTAGGGTCCCTTCGTTGTCACATTTCTGCACAGTCCTCAGACATGGATAACAGTGTTGTACGTTGTTAGCACATCTCCCTCTGGAGTTGAACTGGGCTTGGCATCAACAAATGAACCCAGCAGGGATTTCTCTCTCCTCTGTGCTTGGATAATGGCTATTCCCAGATGCCCAGGGAAGAATTAAGTTCAATATGTGCCTTGTGCTGTATTATGCACTGCATCCTGAACAGCTGGGCTGTTAATACAATTTAGAAAGAAGGGAACTGGCTGTTCACTACCCATATATAAGGTATTTGTAATAAATCTCTCAATGAAGAGATATAAAATTTCTTGTTTCTGTATAGCCAAAGGAAGCAGAGCATTAGGCAAGTATCCAGTGAGTCTTATTAACAGTGATAACCAATGTGGAAGATCCAGGGAGACTTGCTCCACATTTCTATTAGTAATGGCAATTATTTTTTAATCTGAAATATGCTGGTCATTTTCTCACTTGAAGAATTCAATTTGCTTAAAAATTAATAAATATACTTTTTCTTAATGCTTATTGGATCTCTTCCATGTTCTAGATGCTGCATAAAAATAAAGTATCTGGTAGAATGAGTTAGCCATCATTACCCTAAGTACATGTATGAAGACACAATTGTTGTAAAAATAGTTTATATAAAACCAGCAACTTGAAAAATTGTGCTCTTTATATGTAATATGAAATGAATTTCACTCTGCAAACATGTATAACAAATTTGAATAAAAAATAAATTAAAAAAAGAGTACAAAAAAATAGAGCATCATCTGTCACCTGATTTTCTTTTGTTCACTTTATTTCCAGGATGATAAAATAGTAAAGCCAATGCAAAATTATTTCTTTTCAAGATAATGCAAATAATATAAAACAGTGGAGTTTCATTAAAAAAATTTTCACATTATATATGAAGTTCCTACTCTAAAATTTAGTAAAATGGAAAAAGCTTATGACAATGAACTAGTATTAATACAGGAATTTTGGTTCTCATATGAGTGGTTTTGGTAAGGACATGGTTAGTAGCATCAGAACAAGGATGTTTTCCTCCTAGATTTGCGAAAAGCTACTTCTGTGTTGTCCCCAGCCTCAAAACCAGGCACAGCCCTAAACAAATTAGCCTGCCACATGAGTTAATAGATAATAAACAGATAAAGACTTACACTGGATAGAAAGTAATGGCAACTAAAAGATACTTGTTAAAGATAATTTTCACCTAAAATATTTACTAGTAAAACAATTTTTCACTATAGTCAGAAATACACAGATCACAGTCACTCATACTTTATACCAAAATAATTTCAGTGTTTAAGAGCATACCTACCCTCTTGTTCTTAAGGCAGAGGAATAGAACGTGTAGTGGAACCATTTAATAGCAATTTCAACCTATCAAGATGTCAGTTTTAAAAAAAAAAAAAGAGGACAATATCACTAATCTGTGTTCAGTGCATCAAAATATTTATTTGATTTGTCAAGAAATCATAGCTACTAACTCAGATTTTTACAATAGTAAAATAGCATATGCGCATAGTATTTAAATTTTATTTATTTTTATATTATAAAAGCATAAAAAGGGGACCAATTATTTTTTAATTCTACATTTCCTAAAATTAAAATGCCTGTACCAGCATTACTTAGACACAGTGTTTTCCTACTCTTTCTTTCAGTGACAGCATCAATAATGTCTATGTGCCACCCTGAAGCATTCTTCTCTGAGGGGCACTTAAGCACCCTCCAGTTTCTGTGTTTGTATATTTTTCAACAACTGTCTTTGTATTTCAAAATATTTGAGTTCCTTCCCTCCAAACAGCTTTCCTGAAATGAAATTACTGGATTAGGGAAATGAATATTTTAAAGCTACTGTTTCTCAGCATATTTCTAAATGGCTTTCCAATAGAGTATTTATTAATTTACTTCACACTAGCAATATATAAGAATTATAGTGTTATCCTGGGCTTAACAAGCTGTTGCTTTTATTTGTGTTTATTTCATTCTCAGCAGACTTGGAAAATCTTGCAAGTGTTCGTTTACAATGTTTTTGTATATTGGGTTCTTCATTTTTGGTGCCTTTGTTTTCTTGTCGGTCAGCTCTGTGCTCCCAGCTCCCACCTCTTATCTTCTTCCCTTTACTGCCTTGTCCAGGTTCCCATGATTCATTCAGCTACTGGGTGGATGAAAAGTCCCCAGTGGGGCCTGACCAAACCCCGGCTATCAAACGCCTTGCCAGGATCTCCTTGGTGAAGAAGCTCATGAAGAAATGGTCTGTGACTCAGAACCTGACCTTCCGCGAACAGCTGGAAGCTGGGATCCGCTACTTTGACCTGCGTGTGTCTTCCAAGCCAGGGGACACTGACCAGGAGATCTACTTCATCCATGGGCTTTTTGGCATCAAGGTCTGGGATGGGCTGATGGAGATTGACTCCTTCCTTACACAACACCCCCAAGAGATTGTCTTCCTGGATTTTAACCACTTCTACGCCATGGATGAGGCTCATCACAAATGCCTGATTCTCCGGATCCAGGAGGCCTTTGAAAACAAGTTGTGTCCAGCCTGCAGTGTGGAAAGCATGATGCTGCAAACCCTGTGGGAGAAGAAGTGCCAGGTAGGAGGGAAGGAGGGACAAACAGTCAAGGGCACAAAGGCAGCTCTGTCTGCTTCTCCTGTGTTGTCATCTGTAAAACAGCTCAACCCTGGGCTCAAAGGTTAGAAAGTGTGGGATTGTTTGACACACTGATTCCTGAGGTCTAGGATAGTCTTAAGGCTTCCCTGAGCCCTATGGTACTGGGGTAACACCTGTCAAATATTTAAAGTTTGTCTGGCAATCTGCTTAGCATGTAAATTGACAGAAAGGCCTGCCCAGAACCAACCCAAGGCAAAGTTGTAAAATGGGCAAGTTGGTCATTACCATTCTATCTCCCCAGAGGCCTGTTTTAAACCCCCACCTGCAGGTCTCTGCAGATAACCCTTGCCAAGGTATTGAGTGAAAAGGAACAGCATTAGCTGACAAAGGCATATAAAGTCACTCATCACAGGAGTGCGAATATTTTACAGGCCCTCCTCATAGAATTTGGGTCATAGATGGAGAGAGTTAAGGAAGGAAGGACCTGATGAAAGGGGTCCAGGCTGTGAGTGTGTTTCCAGAAGAGCCTCCAAACTAGGCCATGGGGGACACAATCACACAAAGGAATGTGGGCCTCAGATACATTCCACTCTGATTTCAGGGAATGGTAGCAGCAAGGAAGAGCTTCAGGTAAAGGACCATGTTTAATCATCTTTTTTTATCATTCTGACCAAGGCCTGACAATTTAAAGAGAAGGAAAAGTTTGTTTGGGACTCACAGTTTCAGAGGTTCAGTCCATGGTCGGTGGACTCTATACCTCTGGGCCCAAGATGAAACAGAGCATCACAGGAAAAAGGAGTGGCAGGGGGAAATCAGCTCAGAATATGGCAATGGGAAGAGAGAGCTCCTTTCACCAGGGACAAAAATTCCAAAGGCACATACATCCCCAGAAACCTGCCTCCTGCCACGCCCTCCCTGCCTACAGTTACCACCCAGTTAATCCCTATGTATGTTTTTATACATTGATTAGGTTACAACTCTCACCATCCAACCATTCCACCTTTGAACAACTCTCAAATGGTCTCACACATGAACTTCTGGGGGAGCACCTCATATCTAAACCACATCAGGCAGCCTCCAAATTAGTCTCTTAAAAAAAAAAAAAGTGCCTTAAAGCAAAGTTGCTTATTTGCCCAATAGATGCAAAAAAGCAAAACATCCTTAAGAGGCAGAAGATTTTGAACTCAGGGAGGGACTTTTAATTAAAAATAACTTAAAGATTATTTATTTGTAAATATTTATTGAACACCAGTATGTACCAGGCACCATCTATGGATTTGGAATCAGTCAGTAAATGAAGCAATGATCCTTGCCCCAGGGGAGCTTTCCTTCAAGTGCACAGAGATAGGTCACAGAATAAAGGTAATGAATATGTGTTGGTAGGAAGTGGTAAGAACTAGGGAAAAGGAGAAGGCATGGTATCTGGGAACCAGGGCTCTGTGGGTGGGTTGGCTGAGTTTTGCACAGCATGAGCAGGGCAGTCTATGCAAGGATTCATGGGAAAGGTAGCATTCGAAGGCGTAAATCCTGTGGGTATTTGGAGGCACAGGAAGCAGCCAACACAAGAAGCCTCGAAGCAGGAGTATCCCTGATGTCTTTGAGGAAAAACAGGGACAGAAGCTGATGAGCAGGTGATGACGAGCAGGAGGAGGTCAGAGAGATAGTCAGTGGTCACGCAGGAGAGAGTTCTGAGCACAGCTTGTGCCCTGACGCAGGTCTTAATGGGATCCCTCGGATTCGTGTGCTAGGACTATGTCAGGGGCAGGGGGAGAGGACAGACATGGGGAAACCAATGAGAAGACTTGATGACAAGTGCTAAATGTTTTGACCCCACAGAGGCTGAATGAGGTAAATCTTAGTATTTGTTAAAATATGTCTAAATCATTTTTTTCCTCAATAAAACTTTTGTGATATTTTGCCAAATATTTATCACATCTCTCCCCCAAACCCAAGTTTATATATGTCCAAAGTCACAGGTCCAACCAACCTGGAGAGATTTTGATCCCAGTAGATTTTCTCTCTCATATCACTAGATAATAGTGATAACAGCAGTAACACCTACCATGTGTTAAGCCATTATGATGTGCAAGGCACGTGGAATAACTCACGTGATCCTCCCAACAACACTATGAGATAGGTGCTTTATTAGTATCCCATTTTGCAGATGAGGAAACTGAGGCATAGGGATATTGAGCAACTTGCTGGAGGGAGCGTTGCAGGTGAGTGAAGAGCCAGGATTCCATCACAGACTCTTTCTGCTCCAGACTTCCCATGGCTTCAGCTGCTCTCTGAGGGCTGTTCATGCACCCTGATCATTTCACAACTGCTCTCATCTGTTTTGCTAATAAAACACTTTCTCTTTATCAATAAGCCCCTATTTTCAGAGGGTCCCAGACTAAAGTGGGAAAAAGGGAAGGTTTTGATATGGGGTTTCAGGTAAGGTTAAGTTTGAGTTCAGATAATATTTCATGATTTTGTATCCAGATCTGAATGGCTGATATATTGCATACCAAACTGACTACAAATCTGCAGGAGTTAGAAGTATCTGCAGGAATAATGAATAGTGTGAACAGTGAATTTCTAGCAGCAGAAGGAAAGTCCATCATGGTTTTTAAGAATGAGATAAATTAACTGCCATCCAACCTCAAATACTCCTAAAGTTATGAAGAGTCTGTGATGACATATCAGAAAAAGGGAGAGTGTCACCAATTTAAATCCCAGGATCCCCTTAAGCTCCTTCCTTCCCCATGTGACCTGTGCTGAGTCTTTAACATTTAAAACAAGAGGTCTCAAGGAGGGTTACCAGTCTTTTCCCCGTGCTGAGTCAGGCTCCCACTTTAAATGTGGTTAGACTCTAAATATTCATTATGTAACGACCTGCCTTGGGTTTAACCCCCTGATTATTTTATTGTGCAATTTAATATCAAAAAGTGTACAACCATCTAGTCAAATTTTATACAGTCAACATGCAGATATGTCACAGCTCACAGGCATGCATGTACACTAGTGGATATGGGGTCTGAGGGTACAATGAATTAGAAGATTTAATGTACGTCTCCAAAGTATTTATGATCCCACGGAGAAGGTAAGAATAGATAACTCTAGTAAATACAAAACAGTTAACATGCAAACACAAGATGAGATTACCTTAAACGCTCTGTAGCATAGGAAGGGATTTTTTAAATAAATCAGATGAAAAGTAGAACATAGCATAAATCTGCCTCCCAAAGGCCCCTCCATAAAGAAATGATCAGAGTAAGAGGCAGTCAATCAAGGAATAGTTCTTAAAGGAAATGAGATTTTTCAATCTGTCTCAAGAGGAAAACTGATGTGAGCTGCTGAGCTGCAGGGTAAAGTATTTCAGAGAAAAATGCAGCAGAGTGAGGTGGGGAAGAGGATGCAAAACACAGGCCCTGGGCAAGAGTCTCCACAGCTGAAATCTTGTAGAATAAGAGCTGATTTGCTAGGCTGGCCTCCACTCTGGGCAGAAATTCCCCCTGAAACCTTCAGGGTCAGGTTGTTCAAGAGGGCGCTTGAGGAAAAGCATGAAGTCCCCTTGCAGAATTTGTACTGTTTGCACCTTTTCAAGGCAGAACAAAGGATAGCACTGTCCTCTTGGGATGCTAGGCCAGGGGCCAGGTGTCAAGGGAGACCCTGTGGCAGGCCTGTCACAGGCCTGCACAGCCTCCTCCCCTTCCCACAGCCCACTGCCCAGGGCAGCTCTCCTCAGAGTCCCCAACCTTCCAAACTCGCCAATTATACCACTGCCAGAAAGAAATCCTCCAGGATCTCCCAGCAATCTGCTTACCGTGAGCCTGTGATTAACCTCATTAATGCGTGTTTACCACAGACATCATTTGCAGCCAGTCAGCATTATTCAAAACCATTAAAAACAGCAAGCCATGACCCTGCTTAGTGCATGCAGCCTGGCACTCGCTGGCTCTGGGCCTTTGGGAGCAATCAGTCAACACCTTAGTCACCAGCTAAATGCACACTGGAAATATGACCGGACTGCAGAGCCCTTGTTCTTGGGTGCCTGGAGGATTGAGCCCCAGGCCAGCTATCTGAGGACTGCAGTCCAAGCATCACACGTTAGCAGGAGATCATGGGTGCTCAAGATGGGAAGAAGTATATTACTTCTAGAAACCTACACAGAGATCCAAATTGGGACAATCAAAATAGCAATTCCCTGTCCCACAGCTGCCTCCCAGAAACTAATTAATGCTGTGGATGTGGCTGGCTAATTATTTTCAAAATTACCACCATCGTGAGCGGGTCCCACTGGAGTGCCCATCGCCTCTGTGAAGTCATCCCTGAATCGAGTGGCACATTGCCTTCCTCCCCTGGGAGACATGATTTCATTCAGAGTCAGTGCACACAGTTGAAAAATCTATGGACTCACAAATCAGTTCAATGTGTTTATTGAAACTCCAAGAGCTCAGTGTCAATTTCATGAACACAGGAAACGTAACTTCTAGACCACATGAGCTAACCCAACCTGAGAGTTTTTAAGCTTCAAGTCCATAGATTTCCCAAGGGTGTGTGTGTGTGGATAGAATTTAACAAGACTGAATTTGGATGGTAAAATATTACACATTTGTTTTTACTGAACTTTAACTGGAAATCCACTTACCTATGACTTATAAGTACAGGCGGTGCCCCACGACAGTGTTGGCCTTGTTACTTTATCCCCTAGATGTCCATATCACATTTCATTTATTGCAGCTATCCTAAAATATCACTTGTGCTCATCACTAACTCAAATTGTGAGACTTATTAGACTCACAATAAACTAATTTTATTTTATTTAATGCATTTATCATTATTTTATTTAATGCATTTATTACAAATGTATTTAATGTATTAATAGGTCTGTTTCCTTATCATTGGTTTCCTTTGTCATCTTGTCTATTCTATTTTCCCTTATGATCTTGTTTATTTCGTTTTATATTCATTTATAATTCTGAGAAGGTGGTCGGTGATTTTTACCATACTTCCAAAGTTGCTCATGACAAAAAATAGAAGAATCTTTGAGTCAGCCATGTAGAAGTGCTCAGTAAATCTTTGTTCACTGGTTTTTTAGAATGGGTACATGACAGTTCTTTCACTCCCACATATATTTGCCTTTCCTCCCAGTGATCTTTGTAAATCCCAGGGATTAGTTAGCATTGGGCTTTTTCATGAGTTGCCTTTCTTGGTTTTGAACATTTCAGGTTCTTATCTTCTACCACTGTCCCTTCTACAAGCAATACCCCTTCTTGTGGCCAGGAAAGAAGATTCCAGCACCTTGGGCAAATACCACAAGTGTGAGGAAACTAATCCTCTTCTTGGACACCACCCTGAGTGAGCGAGCCCCCCACGGCTCCTTCCATGTCTCTCAGGCAATTCTCACCCCCAGAGTGAAGACCATCGCCCGAGGCCTGGTAGGGGGCCTCAAGAACACCCTCGTTCATAGGTAAGAGTTTGCTTCTACCTCATCAGTTAGGTTTTTAAAGGATATTTATCTTGGTTCTCTTCTGAATACATTGAAGTAAAACACTAGAGTTTTCAGATTTAAAAATTAAAAGAATTTTTAAAAACACCTAGTGTTTGAAAAAAGATGTGTATTTGAAGGGGATTGCATTAATAGTGCCCAAAAGAACCCTAACCATTTCATTAAAGTACACATTATTCCACAAATACTATCTACATTTTGATACTACGGCAACCCACTTTGAGTCAACGTCACTGTCTGATCATTTCTGACATCTGGCCTCATCATGTTCCTGCCCCTGCCCTGGCAGCCCAGGTACTCACTCATTTAAGCAGTATGAATCACAAACTACTCTGCTGGGTGCTAGGGATTTAGATGTGGCCCATCAAGGATTTGTTCCTCTCCCTTCCATGAGGACCATGAGTCCTAAGTTCCATGGCATAGGTTCAAATACTTCCTCAGGGAAGAATTAAGCCTGACTGTACAACTAGGCAGGAGGCACTCAGTCATTTCATAGGAGATGATGTTCTTTATCCTGGACCCCAGTGAACACAATGAATGGTAGACATTGCCAAGAAAAGGATGGTTTAGATGGTGTGTGCGTGCATGTGTGTGTGTGTGTGTGTGTGTGTGTACACATGTGTATGTGTATATATGTATAAAGGGAATGCTATAATATATTTGGACAACAGGGTATCTCTTATAATTCCAGCTAATATGTTTGAGTAATGAAAGATATTTACAAGAATCAGTTTGTTTCCTGAGTTCCAAGTGGTGAGTTCAGATTTCAAATAATGAAAGATTCATTCAAACACTTGTCCTTATTTGTTTGTGTCTGAGCTTGGAGAGCATGAGTTCAGATAACAGTAAATCGGGAATTTAGATAGTAAGAAGCACCTGCATTTTTCTTTCTTGGTGAGAGCTCCTGATTTTATGGACTATGGACAGAACCAGAAACCCCTTTCTGTGTGGCTCTAATTCTTAACTTAGAATTTGTGTACTTGGCTTGAACAAAACAATCTTAGAATCCAGTGGGATATCTCTTTGAAGGATCCAGAATTATAAATTTTAAAAAATATTATATATTCATGAATTTGCACCATTTTCCTCTTGTCTTTGGAAAACTTGTAGATAAACATTATTTACTTATTCATACAATAAACTGAGTGCCTAAGAGGACATAGGAGTGAATATTTAAGATGAATAATAGTCTCTGTCTTGTGGAACTAACTCTCAGTCACAGAAAACACTAGTATGAACATTTCTACTTAGAAATGTGAAAAATCACTATCATAAAAGTCTGTACAGAGAGCTGTACTAGTAAGAGATGAGGGACTATTTAAAAATCAGTGTTAAGTTAGATCTTTTTACTGTATTCTGAGTATGAAATGCCTTTTTGCATGTGATTTCATTTGGTCCTTAAACCCAAGCCAGTCTCCAGAGGACACATTCTCTAAAGCACTTCATCATCCCCATTTAAGGTGGAATCCAGTGGCTCTAGGTGACCCACACATCTAGTGAGCTAATAATACACCTCGTACACTGGTCACTAAACCACCGCCCTCTCCAGTGTGCCACATTGGCATGGATATAGCACATTTTATTGCCCTGTTCCTTTCTGCTCCACAGCCTTGTTGTCTTCTTAGTACCTGAATCTGGTCAGATCTCCTGGTTCACAATGGTTAACCCTCAATTTCACCATGATGTTTATATTTGTTAATCCTTAGCACTTTAATCTGCCTGCAAAAGAATCCCAGGCTCCTTGTTTGGTGGTAATGATAGTGGCATGTGCCCAAGGCCAAGATCTTTCAGTGTGCCAGAGTTCTTGTCCAACTGGTAGCAGGCTGAGGTCCCTGATCTTGGAAAGATACTTTGGTATCTTAATCCCTGTTCATCACAAGATTATTATGGGTGTGATCATGCATTCCTGTGCCTGCTCATCAACCAAAGGAAGAAATGCAGGTCTGGTCAGGAATGTGTTCCCAGATGCCAGCACAGCATGTGGTTGTCATCTCCTCTGAATTACTGAGCAAACTTCTCTCCCTCCCCTGAGTACCAGCACCCACAGTGTCTGTCCTAAGGGATAAGCAAAACAGGGGTGCTTCCAGCTGACCCTAGGCATTTTTCTACACATGCAGAGGTAGTCTCAGCAGGGAGATAACACCCCCCACCCACCCACCCTACCCCCACAACAAAGCCTTCGGCAAGCTTTGGACCTGAGATCTTATTCACCTTGGTTCATCACCCTAGAAGGAATCCACAAAAACCATTTCATTCTGACTGAATTTTTATAGTAGTTTTCCCCAGACTCATAGAAACCTAAAATTCAGATTCCTAGCACTCCCCTGGAATCAAATAAAATTGAGTTTTGCCTGAGCTTGAAGACAGAGCAACCATGGAACTCAAGAAGGTGACATGGACTGAAATCAGAGGGCCTGAGATTGGAGCCTACATAGGTCCCTGTTGTGGGATGAATTATTCCCCTACTCCCAAATTTATATATTGAAGCTGTAACACGCCCCACTCCCTGCTTAGAGAAAGGGCCTTTTATAGAGATAATTAGGGTGGGCCCTAATCCAATCTCACTGTTGTCCTTAAAGGAAGAGAAAATATAGACACAAAGAGACACCAGAGATGTGTGCAGGCATAGGAAATATGAGAAGGTGGTCATCTGCAAACTAAGGAGAGAGGCCTCAGAAGAGACCAGACCTGCTGGCTCCTTGATCTTGGACTTCCAGCTTCTGGAACAGAAGAAAATAAGCTTTAGTTGTTGAAGCCACCCAACATAGATTTTGTTAGGGAAACCTTAGCAAACTTATGCAATCCTTGGCAATAGTGTGGCCTTGGACAAGTTCTCTGAGGTCTCTGAGCTATGGTTTTTCTCACCATTTAAAAGGGATTAATAGAACCCTGCAAGATTATCATCCTAACCTGGAAATGCCTACCACAGTACCTGGCATAGAATAGGTATGCCATCCCTGGTTGTAAAGAAACCCAGGAATGCTGTGTGGACCAGCCTTGTCCTTGAGTGGTCCTCAAAGCCAAGGGGAAGTTTTTAGCTTACTGTTTTGCACCCTGTGGGGATTGTAGCCTGAGGGGCTATCAGCAACATCTGTCAGCCTTTTTCATGGCCCTCGCATCCTGGGCAGTGCCAGGAGTTAATAAAGTGGCTCCTCTTTCCAGTGGGTTCTACTTGTTGTTTTCTCTACACATAATCCAAGTTATTTTATCCATGCCTTAGGGAAGAGTGACCCTAAATGGATTCAGAGCTCTTTTTTCCTGGAGACTACAGATTCTTACCCTTCCCACATTTCTCTGCTCAGGCTAACAGGGATCCCCCCAGGTTTGGCTCTGGCTGCTACTGGCTGGGGTTGCATCCAGGCCTTCAATTCTGTTCATTCCTGTGATGGCCAGCAGATGGCGCTTGCACCTCATACTTTAACAGACTAGCGATTTTTGTTGTTGTTGTTGTTGTTGTTGTTTTGTTTTGTTCTTTTGTTTTGAAAAGAAGTCTGAATGCCTCAGGCTAAGTAATAGTAGGTCTTTTATGTGGGCCACTAGATATTTGTGAACTCTGTCTCTAAAAGAAGTCAGTATTTGCAGCCCCTAACTCAGAGCACAACATTTTGTTGCTAAGTGGCAAAAGATGACTTTTTGGAGGGTTTTTTTTTTTTTTTTTAATCCCCATCCCCCAAATATCTCTACATTATACTCTTTCATTTATGATTATTTTTATTTTTCCAAATACTTACATGGTACTTAATGTATATCAGGGACTGCTCTAAACACTTTATATGTATTATTTTACTTAATCCTCCCTGTTCCCAAATCTGTCTGAGATAGCATTATTACCCCTGCTTCACATGGAAGAGGCTGAGGGACAGCAAAATGCAACAAGTTAAGGTCAGATTGAGATTATTAAGTCCTCAAGAGTCCCAGCTAAATGTGGGAGGACTTTTGTGAGGGTGGTCTATTAAGTCATAATCTGCTACAAATATAAAATGTAAATTGATTTGAGTTGATAGTAGAGTCCACTGAATTAAGAGAAGAGATCCAGGACTGATTATAGGCATCATGGTAAGAGGAAAAACAAGAAGGGAAGAAAAAAAAATCTACCAAGGCCTTAATAGCATTGTCTTTCTAGAAGACTGATAAGCTAGATGTATTCTGAAGGGAGGGAGAGTGGCTTTAGATGTATTCTGAAAGAAATGGAAGGGAAAAATTGAAAACCAAAGAGAATGACCAAAAGAAGAGAAAGTGATGAGTTAATATGCTACTTCATTTATTCTCAATTTTTGACTTAATGCAAATTCTTCCTAAAAAATTCCTGGTCCCTTAACCAAATGTATGCACCAGTTTCTGTCTCCTTCTAGTCATTTTCAACCCATTGAGGATTTAGTGAACTGTTTTCATCATGATGCAAAATTACGAGTGCACTTTACAGCTTTCTCCTCTATAGTGCCCACGGTAGTTCACATTTACTAATGTAGAAATCATCGCATTGAATTTTGTTTTTAATGTCACTAAGCTGAGCTCTGGGCAAAACTTCAGGGTGTCATATAGGAAGGGTGTCAGTCTAGAAAATGGCACTGGCAGACTGTGTTCATGAGGCAACTGATTAAATATCAGTCTATCAGGAAGCCACATGTAGTGAGTGATAGGATAACTGTCTGTATGGAAAAAGTGAACTTGACTCCTACTTTATGCTATACACAAAAATTAATTTGAGATGGACCTTAGAGCTGAGCTCATAAAGCTTTTAGAAGAAAATATAGAAGGATATATTTTTGAATGAGGGGTTAGCAAAGATTTCTTAGAACTCAGAAATTATAAAAGAAAAAAATTGGTAAGTTTGATTTTATCAAAATTAAGGAATTCAGCCCATCTGAATGTGTCACTGAGACAAAAGTGATCTACAGGATGGGAGAAAATTTTCACAAAAATCTTCACAGACTTGTACCTAGGATATATAAATAATTTTGACTGCTGAACATTTTCAAAAAATGAAAAACTGTTCATAAAAGAATTGAATAGCTACTTCATGAATGGTCAATAAGCACATGACAAACTGCTCAACATCATTATTCATCAGAAAAATGCAAATTAAAACACTGTGAGATATCACTACATATCCACTAGAATGACTAAAATTAAAAAGATAGTACCAAATTTGAGGAAGGATATGAGACAGCATCCATATGCAATGGAACAATCTCTTAGGAACAGGTCTTACAAAGTTTCTTATAACACTAAATGTTAACCAGCCTTATAACACAGCGATGCCATGCTTTGCTATTTAGCTGAGAGAAATGAAAACAAATGTCCATAAAAAGACTTGTAGAAGAATTCCCATAACAGTTTTATTCATAGCAACCAAAAATTGGAAACAGCTCATGTATTCATCAATAGGAAAATGGACAAGCTGTTTTATGTTCATACTATGAGATAGTATGCAGAATTTAAGAAATAAAAAATACCTATCCAGCCAGGCACAGTGGCACATGCCTGTAATCCCAGCAGCTTGGGAGGCTGAGGCAGGAGGATCTCGAATTCAAAGCCAGCCTCAGCAACTGTGAGGCACTAAGCAGTTCAGTGAGACCCTGTCTCTAAATAAAATACAAAATAGGGCTGGGGATTTGGCTCAATGGTTGAGTGCCCTGAGTTCAATCCCTGGTACCAAAGGGGAAGAAAAAAAAAGCCCACAAAACAAAAAGGTACAGATCCATGTAGTACCGTGGATGAATTTCAATACATTATGCTGAATAAAAGAAGGCTCACACACGAGAATACATAGCGCATGGTCAATGTGAAGTTGAGAATAGGTAAATGTCATCTGTCATGGAAAAAATCAACACACATTGTTGCCTCTGAGAGGATGGAACAGGAATTGACTGGGAAAAGGCATGTGAGAACTTTCTGGAGTGTTGGTAATGCTCTATACAGCTATGAGTTTGGGTCATTTATATATATTTGTCAAAACTCAGCAAGTACATACTTAAGATGTGCACATTTTATTGAATGTAATCTTTAGTTCAAGAAAACTGGAAACACATGTAGACTTCTATTTAATCATATTTTTTGCTGAAGTATTTAGGGGATGTGTGTAAAATTTTGCAATTCAACTGTGAAAAATAGCTGGATGGATGGGAGGATGGTGTGTTGGTTGATGAATAGATAGGTGGTAGGCAAGTATAGAAAAATTTTAGTGGTAAAATCTGGATGGTAGATATATTTACTTACTGTAAAACTCTTTCAATGTTGCATATGTTTGAAGTTTTTCAAAGAACATAGCAATAATTAGACTCTTGAGCTCAGTGTTTCAAGGTCCTGTTGATGTGGCTATCCCTTTGATGCTTGGGACAAATAATATCCTCTTCTATCAAAGAACTCCTGGAAAATTTAATTTTCTAATGGATTAGAGACAACTTCATCCTTGCTGGAGATATAAGCTTAAGTGGACTTAGCCCTGGGGGTTGTGCTTTCTTGACATACTTTTGTTATATTGATGGAAATGTTGTGTTTCCTTTTCTGGAGAAGTCCTTCTAAACTCTTGGGTCTTTCCTCTCTTCTCCCAACACTTTCCTCCATGTAGGAATCTTCCTGCCATCCTGGACTGGGTGAAAACTCAGAAGCCTGGTGCCATGGGTGTTAACATCATCACGTCTGACTTCGTGGACCTGGTGGACTTTGCCACGACCGTCATTGAGTTGAATGACCTTCTGCAAGAGGACAGAGCTTTGGCTAAATGCTGATTTAATTGTTTATTTAACTTAGAGTTGAAGTTGTTGATCCAGGGTAGAATTCTTTGAAGGATTTCCAGTTGGGATGGCCCCTGGGCAGTGGTAGTGAAGAGAGTAAGAGGAGGGCTTCTGTTTTTCTTTTCCTTCCTCACAGGGCCATTTGGATAACATTACAGGGCCTTATATTGCATTTTTCCCAAATGAGACTTTTAAAAAGCTTAAGTCCAAGGGAAGAAAGCATGTTCCATGTGCTCAAGGTCAGAATCTCCCCAGTGACTTGTGGTAGCGAATGGAATATGGAAAGAGGGTCTCCAGTCCATTGAAATATGGACTATCCCTCAATTTTTGATCCAGTTCCCTACTGGTTTCCAGGGTCTTATGTTTGAGCCAGTAAGAAGGCTGAGCCAGAAAGGCATTCCTGGTCCAAAGGATGACTCATTACAGGTGTGGACTGTCCTGTGGCTGGCTCTAACTTCAACCTGAGGTTCTGGGAGGGCAGGAAGCCAAGTATCAGTTCTCTCCAGGGTTGTCGAATGTCCCTACTATTTCCCTGAGGGAATGAGACCTGTTTGTCACCAAGGTGTCTCATCTACAAGCTGTTCATACATACCTTGTGTTGGTAACTGGTCACCTGAATTCTCCAGTTAAACAGTGCATACTGCCCTTGGTATCACACATATGTTTCCTACTTTTAAAGCATTGATTCCTTTCTATTTCTTTCGGGCCCTTCTTAAAAGGGAAAGGAACAATGATAGGAAATCTTTTCAGTACGGGGCCCACCAAGAGGTAGACATGCATGTTTGCTGCATGCCATCTTTCTTTGATTTAATTCTCTAGTAGTTTTCTAAAATGACTGACGGGTAGACACCTGCATCATTTTGGCGAAGTCCTCTTTGGATTGGGGTCTTCAAGCCAGACCTTGGCATTGTATTTCATTTTTGTCTGCCTATGACTGAGACCTGCACGGTGGCGCACAGTGCCAAGCAGAAGGCACCTTGTCCGTGGCACCATGGAGGCTGACACAGGATGCATGGGAGAGTGCAATGGCATTAAGGAGGAAGCTCCAAGTGGATTTGGAGCCATTCTAAAACTCCTTGTAAACAAGACTACCTCGGGGACCTTTAGGATGACTTGTGTGTCATCAAGTGAGAAATACCCAGTGTTGGGACTTTTCCAGTGCTTGGATTGCTCTACTTTCTGCAGTTTGTTCTGAGCCTACTTATCACTACTGCATGAGGGCTTTGAAACTCAAGAGGGGATTTTCTTTTAAACTGATAAGAGGTGCTTATCTATAAAGAGCCCTCTTGTGTTTTGGTTTGTTTATTTATTTATTTATTCATTCATTATTTATTTATACAGTAAGTATCTGCAGTGCTTCTGACCTCAAGAGCACTCACACAGGAGGCTAACTGACCTTTCCTTGCCCAGAACAGACGCTGCCACAGCCTTTCTTCTCTAACCAGGACTGTCCATCTCAGGTCTGTGAGTGACCTTGGAATCTTCAGCAGGTGTCCTGGATCCCCCAACCCTGCTGAGGACAGTGTGGATGTGTGGATGTGATCCAGATGCAAGAACCACTGTCGAGCCACACACAGTGACAGAAGATTTGAAATGGGTCACGGAGAACTCTCAGTCCTTGAGATAGACCCTGCAGCAGAAAGCTGGAAAGAAAGAAGCTAGAAATAAAACTGGGCTGCTCAGCCCTGTAACATTGATGGAATCCCCAAGGAAGTGTCAGTTTCTGGATTTTTAAAAAGAAAATATAAACCGGGAATCCCGAGTAGATGTGGGCATTTATAAAGATTGCTGGACTCTTTTTTCCAGTAGTTTCCCATTTCTGTCCTTTGATTTCACAGGCAGATTTTGCACGTTGCCTGCATTGGGGGATATCTTAGGTGAGCTACCGAAAGCACCTGCGTTCCTCCAACTATTGGTCTTCCAGCCTTCACTTTCTGTAAAACAGCTTAAGCCCCGATCTTTCGCATCCTCCGCTCGAGAAGATCACAACAGGAATGCCTATGGGAAAATCTGGTTTAAACTTTCTCTGTTCTTGCATTTGAACCCTTCCCTGAAGAGGTTCCTGGGATAGTTTTGTCACATTCTGTAGGGCCTTCTCTAGACAGGAGTAAGAAGGTGGGTGTCCTCACTTTCTTAATTTTTCCTCAGTTCTGCTGTTGAACTCTAATGACTGGCTCTGAAATCCCTGGCTTAACCTCAGGGTTTTATTTTTGTTCTTATTGCTCCATTTTGGTTTGGTTTTTAATTCTTGCTCATTTGCTAAGGACTAGATCATTTTCCCTCTCCTAACCCTGTGGTGCTTGACAAAGAGATAAGGAGGCAAGAGGAGAATTATTCTGCTCTATTTTATTTGAGCCTCAGCTTTGTCCAGGTGCTTGGTGCTATGAGGCCAGGTGTGTTGACAGGTATCTGCACAGGAGGTCGGTGACACCCAATGGCTGCTGACTGTCCAGTGAAATGTTTACTTGATGTTCTTTCTTCATTTTTAAATATATAGTTGCACTTCTCTTGAATTGTGACATTTAAATGCATCTTGGTGTTCGCATGCTAAGAGAAAAATTATGGAGCATGACACAGAAGAACAGAAAATTCCCAAGGTTGCACGTACAGAGCGCTGCTCCACAAGAGGAGTGCAGGCATTTGCTCCCCGTGCTGCTATGGGTTGGCAGCCTTGCTTGAATTTTGCAAGTCTGCACTAGAGTTCTGGGAGGTAGGAGGATGATTATTTACCATTTTTCCTAGGAAATGCTCAAGTCTCTGCCCCCAGAAAAAGGCACACTTTATTGCAAAAAAAAAAAAAAAAAAATGTGTGCATTCTGTTCCTTGATCATGAGGTTATGGAGGAGAACTCCAACACATGGCACAGAGAGAAAGTACCCATTAGGTCAGTGACTCATTCTGCAACTGTAAGAATGGTGAGCCACCCCCATCACTTGTTCTCACAAGTTTTGGGGCCCTTTCAGATCAAAACAAGACTCTCATACTTGCTCAGACTTAACTTCAAGATCAGCTACTTGATTAAGGCAATGAGGAATTAATCTCATAGAATTTGGGGTCCTGTTTACTCTAAAATATAACTCTATTTTTCATGAGTTCTATGGACCATTCCAACACCGTCACATTTCCATGATTTTGTGGCAAAGGCCATCACAGGTTTCAACTAGGTGAAAGTGGTGTTTTAAAGGCTTGGACTTTGAGCTTATTAGAGGTGCCATGTGGTGTCTTGGAAAGAGAAGATATTCTGAGGACTGGAGAGAGAGGTCAAGATGGGATTGATGGAAGAAATGATAAGTTATTGAGGATTAAAGTTTTTATTATTGGCAGATGTAAACAGGTCATACAAGAAAAGGGTTTTTTTTTTTTTTTTTTTTATATCTGCTGCATTGACTCAATAGTAACTGTTTAGTCATTTTACTTAGTGCTGAGTCCAGAGCCCTGAATTTTTGAGGTTAAGCCACAGCTCAAATCCAAGTTTTATATAAATGCAAAGAAAAGCACAAGACCTGAGCCCAGGTGATGATATATCTTAACTATTTTATAGTTTCTTCTTGCATGACCTCATATTCACATAAAAAATCATGTTTCTGTCCAAGAGGACAATGTAGTAGAGCACCTTTCTTAGGAAGAAAAAGGGCTTACACAAAATCAGGCCATTGCAGATTGCATTCCTGCCAGAGGGGAAGTTTGTGTGGTGTTCTTTATTGTCTGTTAGGTTCTAGGAAACAGAATTGGCTAATGACTGGGACACTGCCATGAGACTCCCCTCCCTTAGCTGAGCAAGCAACCCTGTGCAAAATTGTCCTTAGTTCTTTCTTCTGTAATAAGATGCTGTCTGCTACCTAGTGATGAGTGTTTGGAAAACCTTGGTGACTGGTTCCTGAAAATATAAGATCCCTATGTTTCGATTAAATGCCTTACACTCAGGGGATGTACAGATGTGGTAATTCTTCCTTCTATGCATGTGTATAGAGAATCCCATGTGGGCTCACTTCCTAAAAGTGTGGCGTAGGTTGACAGAACTTGACCAGGAATGGCATCTTCTATGTGCTGTGGAATGAAATACGTAGGGCTCAAAGAAACCTGCCAACATGCTTATGGGCTTCTGAGAGGTGGGCTTTCTCAATACATGCTAAATAGTCTTGTTAGGTCAAGAGGAAACAAATAGAAATTGATAGCATCAAGCATCCAAACTGACAGGAAGTTTGGTATGGCACAGAAGAATATGGTTGCCCATTGACATTCCACTCACTTTCCAGTACATCTTGATCCTCTGTTGCATGCTGGCTCCTGGTATTTGCCACCATAGCTTTGTCACTCAAAAGTGTTGCCCTGGAAAACACAGGAGTGAAGTGATTAAATGACAAGAGGTTTATCTGGAAACTTTACCCTTAATTCCAGAGGATTCTGATCAGCTTTTTACTGCCCCCAAGAGATACCTTACCTCCTTAGCCTTTGGATTCCCAGCTTCCTTCTAGAAACAGCAGACTAATGGCACTGTATTTTTGAACCAGCCCTAACTGGGAAGTACACACTACAAAATGCTATCAATTTTCTTAAAATAGCATAGTCTTAGATATTGTGAAAATATTCTGAGATAATGCTGTCCTGCTTTAGATATAGTGTTTTAGCATCTTCAACAAAACTTGTTCTACTTAGGACTTTTCAAACTCATTTCTAAACCAAATGATTTAAATAAAATATTTCCCTTCCCTTTTCTGGTAGTTCAGGTCCACAGTCTGTTGGGGCAATCCCATCAGTAGTCTGGAGGCACTTTTCCATGTGCTGCCTTCCTCACTCCTTCATAGAATACCACTTCGTCCTCTTGTCTTCTGGCCATCCTCCATCATCTTCTGATCACTCTTTATTACAGGATGCTGGCAAAAGGCACATACACACAGTGATGTTCAGCACGCTCTATCGCAGTGGGTTTTTCTCCTTAATTATTTTCAGTGCATATTTCTGTCCCCCACCCCACCCAGTCATTAGAATGATAATTGATTTCAGTCCAGACCTTGGGACCAACACTTAGTTCAAATAGCACAGGCTTGCTCACAAGCTTTGAGCTTAATAAGAAGCACAGCACTTTGAAAAGGCAAATATAGATCTTTGCTAGTTCTGTACATTTGAAATTTTACACTGTTATTAGTTTGTAGCACTAATAACACTTCAGTTATGAATCTATAGTATCAACATGACAAATCTTAGAACCTATTCTAGAAATGATATTACCTTGCTGCTATTATACTTACTAATTTACACCCCAATGTTAGTAAGTATTAAACACAGATTGTGTATGCATTATTTGTATTGTGTCTATGCCAACTATAATACCTAACCTCACTGATCAGCAGTTAAAAAATACAGAAATTGTCATAGTGAAAATAAGCTTTGGTCAATTCAGATAATTTATGGATCTGAAAAATGCTCTAATAGACATTATGTTTTCTCCTCTATTACTTGTCTTACACTACAGTGCATGTTTGCTAAGCTAAAAATAATAATAAATTGTACCAATTTTAAGGCTTTAGGATTAAAATTTTGCATATATGCTTCTTAATACTCTGACGTGTTTTATGGCTTAATTATCTTATTCACACATTCACTTGGCTTTTTCCCCTCTAGGAAATAATTGTTCAAATATATCTCTTTCCTTCTTGTAATCTTGATTAAACTGTGTAATTCAACCTAGAACATTTTAAAGCCAGAATACCTCATTTTAACTGTGAAAAAAAGATGTCAAGGGGTATGATGACATGATGTGTTTCCTTGTACTTGATTTGAATGACATAAATAGGCTTATACCTAATAATAAATATTAAACATTGAAACTTTGACAGGCACGTTTTCTTTGAATGAACATTTTTATTGTTGGATCCACTACTAATTTTGTTTTAAAGAGCTAAAGACTCAGTGTCAGTAAAATACCTCATTATGCAAATATTAGATGAACATCCTCTTAGCTCTGCCTAGAATGTATTGGGATTAACTAAATATGCCTGCAGTTCCCAAGATGAGCAGTGTGTGAAACAGGTACACAACCACATCATCCATGCTTTTCCAAGCTTTGTACTTAGAGCACTTCAGTTACTTCCAATGGTCTTAGACCAGTCCTTTTTGACATCCATATTCTCACTCTACCACCTTCCCCAATGCACATTAATCTGAGTGATTGCTGGATGCTCAGAAGTAAAGCAATTCAGAGATTATTTGTACATACAATGAATAAATAAGGGTGGACCTTCATTTTCTGTTGCAATGTCCCACATCTTTCTCATTTCTAATTCTTTTTTACAGAATATCTAAAATCACTAAATTTCAGTGAATTTTTTTTGCCTTATCTGCTACCAAAAAAAGGGTTGTTGTGAAAGTCCTTTCTATGAATTTAACAGAGATTCAATTAATTCTAAGTAATCATTTATTTCACATAGTTGAATGTTGGAACAGGTAATTAGGAATAATGATACATCTGTTCAAGTTACCATAGCGATTTAAGAACATAGTCACAGAATTTTCTGCCTGTATTTATTGTTTAGTAACTCTACTACAATATCCTCTGTTTGGTTTTAATAAACACCACATTCAGTTATTCCCATGTAGTTTTTTTAGTAGTAAAAACTAAGTACATCATATGATGTAGATAGGGTTGGGTCCAAACGTAAGCAAATTAGGTATAACCTATATGGTGTAATAGCAGAGATATTACGGTCCTGCCTTAATTTCTGAACATACACTGTGGTTGACACATCATTACTATGACAATGGAGCTCTTGCATTATGTAGGAAGTCCTCAATATCTAATCACAGATTAATTTATCATATTACTACAAGGTTATAAACACAGTAGATGCACAGACCCAGGTTCCTCTTCCAACTGCATCACATTCTGGCCATGTGACCTTAGGCAAATTATATCTGTATCTCTATGTATATAGAGCATAGGGTTATTAAATGCCTACTATGAAGCTGTTAAACCAAATAATAGAGGTAGGAAATTAAATAAGGAAATACATGGAAAGCATTTTAGCCCAGATCATGGTGCATAGTAAATTCTCAAGAGTAGCTATTAGTATTAGGGGCTGGGATTTTGTATCTGCCTTCTCCAAATAGTACCAAACAAAATCTTTTTAATATGATTGGCTGCTAACGTTTGTGTTCATTGAATGATTTAGCAGGAACTAATCAATGAGAGATAAAATAGATAAATTTGGATAGTGGAAGAGAAATGTATTGAAAGTTCTTTGTGTGGCATACTCATAGGAGCTCTGTGGCAGAAAGTCAAGGCAGTTGGAGGATGCTGGGTGCTTAGATTGGGTCATCCTCTTTTTCTCTCTCAATAGGTGAGGAAGGGTGGTAGTCGGGAGCAAAGAGATGGACCTTATATAAGGAAGTTACTGGAGACAATGTCTTATGATTTGTCTTCCTAATCTGAAGTGCTCATAATAGACAAGTCTAGACCTGATCCTTGGAGTTCTAACTTCTTATGATATATCTCAGGAGGGGTCAATGAAAATATATATTTTGGTTTCCAGTCAGGCAGGACATTTCTAGACTAAGTATGCATTGCTCAGAAAGTGGGATTAATGCCACTGGTGATATTTATGATGATATGGGCTAGAAAATGGCCACATCCTTAACATTAGGCATTAAGATCATCAATTATTTAATCAATCCTGATTAGTTAGGAAGGAAGTCTCAATTAGTGATGAAACTTGTCTATCCTATATATCATCCCAAAAGAGAAAAGTAATAGTATCTCACTAACATTTAGAATCATTTGTTTATATTATATTTATTTTTTGGTTATCTTCTCTTTGTAGCAAGTGGTCCTGGGTTTTCAGTAGTGGTATAAAAATTCCTTTTCAAAAACCAAAATGAATTTAAGGTTTTTAAAGAGTGCACTGTGAAGAAGCTGTAGGAATGTCCTAAATTTGTGATCCTTCTCATTTGGGGGGCAGGAGTACATTTTGTTTGGCCACACACTTTTGCCTACAACTGGGTTTGGTTGTGCTCTTCCTAAACATCTGTACTCACTAAATATATAAATAGGCTACTACTTGAGATAGCAAGTCATCTCTCTCTTTCATAAGGGAACTTTCTTCATGTTTTTGGTAGAAGTCCATGCTCAAATAATCCCCATGTTGTCCTATGGAGTAATTTAAACTAGAGAAATCAGGTTCTTGGAGACCATCCCACATGGTAAACATGGAATACCAGAGAGCAAACTCCAGTTTTTCAGCTTAGAAAGTGATTCCTTTTCTGTGAATCCCTGATGTTAGGATGCCTGAACGTCCTAGATTTTTTTATGTTTTCCCCTCCCTAAAGGAATTCTTCCTGATCAGCAGTATGTTTTTGTTTACCCCTCTGCAAATCTGCTCACTATGACCAAAAGAGTGTTATTATTTTTAAGACATGAAACCTCTCATTTTCAGAGAGGGTGGGAGGTTGCAAGGGAAGGACAGTGGACGAAGCTCATGTGCCTCAAACCTCACCCAGGATGGCCTGGACAAGTGCCAATAAAACAAAAGCACTAGTCAGACCAGGGTGTTTTCACAGCTGGGCAGTGTTTTGGGATAGCATGGGGTGGTGGGGAGGACACAGAAATGTCAGCCTCTGTCCAGTAGCATCATGTGATTGAGAGAAGTCTTAGGCAGTCAGATGGCTTTAATCTAAGGGGCCAAGCATCTAAAGAACAGGATTTATCCTGCAGAGAAAGGCCCTAAGAAGCAAAGCTCTTACTGCAGAAAGAAGCCACTGAAAGCTGTTCTTTGTTTAACCTAAGAACTTAGCTGCTTTTTGGCCTAAAGACTTTCCTGCCCTGATTCTTACTGGGAGTTCATTCAATCCAGGCCCAGTGGGTCTCATTTCTAGGACCTCCATGAAGTGTAAGAAGAAGGTGTTAGACTGATTTTTTTAAAAACTTCCCCCTAAGCAACAACCTTGTGAGAGTAGAATGGAGAGGGTAGTACTTCAGGACAGCTGACATGCCTTGAAATGATACAGAAAATCTTATATACATACGCACTTTTTTTTCCTGGTGAAGGATCCATAGCTTTCACTGAATTCTTAGAGAAAGTTGTGATCTTAAAATGTTATAAACCGCTACCTTTCATGTGTCTATGAATTATCATTTAAGTGTTAAGCAAGAAAGAATTGTTAATTTAAGCTAGTGCTGGATAGTCTTGGTCCTTCCTACTTAAAAGAAGAAATTAAGACATACGGATTTGTTCACTATAGGTGCTCTTTTTCAAGAGGAAAGATCAGGCAAGACAAGATAAGAAGAAAAGACTAAGCCAAATCCAAATGCTCCTAAGGAATAGCTAGATGGGATATAGCAAGAGAGTGTGATCAAGGAGCAGGGGAAGCAGGAATGGCTCAGGAATTATATCAAAAGCAGATCTGAGCACCAAATTTTGAAGGGAAATAAGTGAAATGGAGTTTTCCCAGAGAAGGGCAACTAAGAGAAGGAAGGGTCCAGAGATCATGTTATGTGAGAAATGGGGAGTGTTGGAACAGGAGAATGTAGGAGAAAATTGACAAAAAATATCTTCAAATATATTCAAATTGTTACATGACTAAGATTTTAAAGTCTTATGACCTTAGATGTAGAAAGGATCAAAGACCATTTGTGCCAGGCATACTATTACAGGAGAAAAATCTGAAAGTTCAGAAAGAACTGACTGGATAAGGCAGAGCTAAAACTAGAATCTAGAATCCAGACTCTTGAGTTCCTTTTCAGTGTTATTTCCCACTATTTCAAACAGCCTCCCTAAGTGCATTATGTACAGAGAAGTAGGGCAACAAGTTGCCATTTCAGGAATGTAGAGCTTGGCTTAATAGAAACATCTTTATGTGGAATGAATGCTAAGTGAGATAATGTGTTCACCACCATGAAGAGTATTTCGAGGAAGTGTGTATTAGTAACCTATTGCTGCTGTAACAAACCACTACAAACTTGATAACTTGCAACAACACAAATCAATTACCTTGCAGTCTGGAGTCAGAAGTCTCAAATGAGCCATCAGGGCTGTGTTCCTTCTGAAAGTCCTAGAGAAGAATCCATTTCCTTGCCTTTTCAGCATCTAGAATCGGTCAGCATTCCTTGTCTTGTGGTCTTGTGGTCCCTTCTTCCATCTTTCAAGCTAGCACTGAAGCATTTTCAATCTCTGACTCAGTTTTTGTCACCGTATCATCTCTGATTCATACCTCTTATAAGGACAAAACTGAATAATCCAGGATAATCTCCCATATCAAGATCCTTAACTTAATCATATCTACAGAGTCGCTTCTACCATGTAAAGTAACATATTCACAGGTTCTGGGGGTTACGCATGGTCATCTTTGGGTAGCTATTATCCAATCTATCACAGAATATGCTTGGAAAGTTCACTGTGGCAGGCACTGGTGTTAGAGCCCCTGAGTTCTATCCCAGTTTCAATATCTAGTAGTTGGATGACCATCACCCCTTTGAGTCTCTGTTCCCACAATCAAAAACTAAGAATAAAACCCCAAGGTTGTCATGGGGATTAGTGGTAATATATATGAAATGTGTAATATATGTCCACTCTCAATAAATGCAACCATATTTATTCAAAGAACTGTTAGGTGGTTCTCATCAGACATGAATTAAGCTGAAGAAACTTCATTATTAAATAGGAGATTTGAAAAAGTGATCTCCAAATTCCTTTCTGAGACTGCTAAAACATAAGGGAATAAAATTTTCCTCTCTAATGTACATTATTGTCAGAGCTTCTTGTCCAGTTCACAGATCTAGTTTCAAGGCAACCACTTTGCTGGATAGTCAGTAGCTATCAGTCTCTGCTTCCTGCCCCATATAACCCTGCTGTCTGATTGTGACACTCAGCTTTCTGGTCAGATTTGAGCAGGACTTGGAGCTTGGCTGGTGTGTAATGATTGGCTGGACCGGCAGCTGAAACCAGCTCAGACTCCCTCCTTCACATCTGTCAACATACCTGGCTGCAAGCAAGTTGCTGCCTGTGGCCACTGCCTACAGGAGCCAGAGAGAGCAGAGAAGTAAGTGGAGGTGAACGCCTTGCTTTCATGTTAGGGAAGAGTCCGAAGCTGTGCTGATATTTCTTCTCAAGATCCCATACTCTCCAGGTTGGAATAACTGTGGGTCACCACTGCTGAGTTGGGAAGAAAGCTAGAGAAAAATCTGGATTGAAAAGCAGCAACCAAGGTAGGTGATTTGTCTGGTCGTTTACAAAAGAAGTACCTTGTTTAGCCTTGTAACTGGAGGGTCTCTGACGATGGTCTGCTGAAGGAGATATGCTGGCTGAGGGTGTGCATCAGGAGAATTCAATCATTTGTCCATCAGCAGATTCTGGAAAGCAGGCTCTATTTCTTTTCATATTCTCTCTCCCCTGAAAGTGGTTGGTGTTCTGCAAATTTCAAAAAGTTGGAAGGTTTCTTTTTATCTTTCAATACACAAAATCATATTTGTGATGTATTAAAGTTCTTCCGTGGATGGTGGTTCCACAAAAATGGCTCTCTTCCAGAATTTTGCTTGCATGAATTCTTTCTACTTTCAAGATATCCGGTGAGGATATTCCAGTGTGCATGTATTTCTGAGGAATACACTGTCCATTCAGAGGTCTGTCAGCCCCAAATGATAGAATCTCCCAGGAAGCCATGTGCATTTTTCTGCTTTGGAACCTACAGAGTTAAAAGTCCTTAAATTACTGGAGCAGAATCAAGCCTGTTTACCTAAGCTTAACACACGCAGGCAACCAGGTCAATGATTTACTGACACAAAGCTATTTCCTACCTTTAATGGAGGACCACTGAGGTCCTTGCCTAACTGAGTCCCTGTACAGACTAGCCATATGTAGCAGAAGGCAGCTTTGTTCAAACATATGATCCAGATTCTCTTCTGACCAGGTAAGTTTTTATCCTACCTAGAGTAGTAAGCACCATAAGGACCCTCCCAGCTCAATGATTAATAAACATGAGCAAGGTTCATGCACAAATCTGATACCTGATACCACCTCAGGCACAAGAGCTTATAGCTTTGGAGAGAACATCCCCCCATCACTGGAGGGCTGTACTCTGTGGAACAAGGTAGTAAGTGATTCTTGAGGGAGAATAAGGTTATGAGGTAATCATAAAAAATGAAAATTTCCCTTTCAACCCTGTACATTCTGGAAATACTGTTTTTAATGAACATGAAAATAATATTCTTCAGGTCTGAATATAACTCCTCTAATTGCAAAAATGTGGTCATATTGTCACCACATTGACTTGTCAGGTTCATGGAATGGTTCTCTGGTTCTTATTAATTAGGAGCCCAGTGATAGGAGGCCCTATTTTTCTAAATTCTTTTTAGGAAATGAGGTGGGCCATGAATGAGACAAGGTAACATTTGACAGCAGTTTGGTCAATCATTTATGGAACTGTAGTGAATCCCCTTGGAAGAGATTCCTGGCTGGAAATTTTAGTGGCTGTAGCAGTTACATTAGATGCAAGATTTGAAACCATTGCAGACACAAACCTCACATGTGATTTGGGGTACATCCAGTCTATCTCGCAGGAATGTTGTGGAGAATTTTGGAAAACAATGAATTCCATGAAAATATTAAGTCGTGTAAAATGTTAAATGTGTGTCTGGGCATTACCTAGCATGTGTTTGTTTGTAGATAACACAATTGATGGAGGCAGATTTAAAGAAGGTAAAGGGTCTCAGAACTTTTTGAATGCTTTGGGCAGATTTTCTCCTGGTGCTGTAGGTTGCTGCAGGGACAGACACACAGTACTGACCTCTCCTTTCTATGCAGCATATGGCCCATAGCCAAAAATACCTTGGAACACCCTGACAGTATATCCAACTTTTCTTTCCATTTCATGTATGTTGGATATTAGAAAGAGGGAGATTATTCTTGAGATTGACTGGATCAGATAGACATTGTTATTCCTTATATATGTTGGGAAGTTAGAACACAGAAGTCAATTAATTTGCTCAAGATTGTACATGGTGGTGCACACCTGTAATCCAAGCAGCTTGGGAGGCTGAGGCAGGCTGATCAAATGTTTGACATCAGCCTCAGCTACTCAGCCAGGCTATAAAGCAATCCAGTGAGACCCTGTCTGCAAATAAAAAATAAAATGGTCTGGGGAGGTGGCTCAGTGGCTAAGCACCCTTAAGTTCAATCACTGGATAGAGAGGAAAAGAGAGAGAGAGAGAAGAAAAAGAGAGAGAAAGGAAATGAAAAATTGTGCAGCTGGAGGCTTAACCACAATTCTACTCAGGTCTGCCTTGTTTCTGATCCATTGCCTGTCCTATAGGGTCATAGAGTTTAACTCGTGGAGGAGCAAAAATGGAAGGGTCACTAAGGTAAACAAAGCTGACTAACAGGTTCTGTCCTGGTCCTTGCCTGAAGATACCATGCCTGAGGCCAGTTTGCTGCCACTATAATCAAAAGGCCAGGGTTAAACTAGACTGGACCTTCTGTGAGGGAGGTACCAGGAGGTACAGGTGGAGAGAAAAAAGAAGTGTTTCTAACAGTTGCAGCCACTGTAGTCTTCACGATCCTGGATATTTCCTAAATAAACCCAGCTAATACTCAGGCTAGACCTCTGCTCCTTTCTATTACAGACTGAAACCCATAAGCCCCAGCTGAAGTACAACACCAGAAACATTTCCAGATAAATAAATGAAACCCACACCAATCCTTCTCTGGTAACTTAGGAATTTACTATCTCATGCTCCTCAACTGAGATCCACTGATCTAAATACAATAGATTTGACTTAAAGCAAGAGGAACTATCAATAGTCCATCATATCAAGGCTTTCCGTATCTGCAACACAAACAGACCCATATTGTGCGGGAGTTCAGTGTGTTGGTTTCATTTAAGCTGTGAATGGGTAATCTGCAGCAACAGGCCTTCCCTACCCCTATCCTCAGGCTCACTGTGTTCAGATATAGCCTAAAAATTTCAATAGCCACCTGGTAGAAATTCCAAAGTAGCCACAATCCCTAGGCGTTTACAAGAGCAAGATAAAGAAATGCCATAGTGAGATGTGGTTGGCTGAACATCTTTGAACAGAGGTTTGTTTTTTTTTTTTTTTTGTTTTTTGTTGTTTGTTTTTTAACTGACCTGCTTCATACATACCTCAGCAATGTGATAGCAAAGGCCTTACAAATGGGAATTGCATCACCGCATCCACCAGTACCCTTCCTAATCAACTGACCCCACATGAACTATTCTCATGTGTTATCCATCTACAGCTAAACCCCCAGGAGGTGAGAAGGTGCTGGAGCTGGAACTTAAGGACCCACATCAACATTCCACCTTGATCACAGGCTTATTATGGCCTTGAACTGATCTGCTGCCTGTGTATCTACACATTTTTATTTGATTCACATTAAAAAGAAAAAAAAAAAACCTATACAATTTATCCAGGTCACAGAGTTAGTAAGGTAATTTGAGTTGGGATCTGGCTGATGAGAAAGCCCACGTTCTTCAGTGTTCCACTCTGGGAAATGTGCTCAATCCAGGGTCTACACTGTCTGCATTCTAAGCATAAAACATAAGGAGTCCTTCCTAAAGTATTTGCTTAGATACTCAGAGTATACATTTTCCTCTCCTTTCCACCCCCACCAGTTGTTCTTGACCCTGTACAGTTATAAAACTTAGTGCGATCATGTTTTCCTCTCCTCTAGGAAAGCAACCACAAAACACCCACACGTGAGCGCACCCACACACACCCCCTAACAATTGCCCGTGGGTCCACGTTTTCATCCCTTTCTGAAGTTCTGAGAGATAATTGTTCTTATCTCCTCGTCCACAAACATAGTTTAATTGATTGTAATGTAAAGGAAACAATTTTCTTTTTCATTTATTATGCTAAGATTTTTAAAAGTTGATTTCAGTAGTGAAATTTGCCCTGGAGAAAGCCAAATCTTTCAGAACTTTCTAGTATGTTGATTGTGTTATTTAATTTTCTTGACAGCCCTGTGAGATGAGTGCATTTCTAAGTGAAATCCTTTCAGTTAAGAAACCTGAGACATGGGCTGGGGTTGTGGCTCAGCAGTAGAGCGCTGGCCTAGCACGTGCGCGGCCCGGGTTCGATCCTCAGCACCACGTATAAATAAATAAACGCATTGTGTTACAACTAACGCAAATAAATAAATATAAAAAAAAAAAAAAAAAAAAAAAACCTAGCCGGGCGCGGTGGCGCATGCCTGTAATCCCAGCACTTGGGAGGCTGAGGCAGGAGGATTGCAAGTTCAAAGTCAGCCTTAGCAATGGCGAGGCACTTTAGCAACTCAGTGAGACCCTGTCTCTAATAAAATACAAAAAGGGGCTGGGGATGTGGCCCAGTAGTCAAGTGCCCCTGAGTTCAATCCCCAGTACCAAAAAAAAAAAAAAAAAAAAAAAAAAAAAAAAAACCTGAGACAATAGCTCTGAGAGCCTCTCTGTATCACTCAGTTTACAAGTTCTGTAGGTCTAGGGCACTCGTAATTCTTTGCTCTTTTTTTTCTAATACACAAGAAGTTCTCTGGATTCTTAAGGCCTACGAATAGCAAGAATGGAGCCCACAAGCTATTTTCAGAAATTAAAAATGCCAAACGACTACACAGCCTGTTCTCAGGCTTTAGAGACTCACTCAAACAGCAATTTCTTGGCTTTTGGCTAGAATTCTATCAGGTCAGGGTGGTAATGCTGTTATTCTTAATTAGATTTTCTCAGAGTAATAAAAATGAAGATGTTAAAATCTGCCCTAAAGGCAAAAATCCTTTAAGCCCATGTGCCCATGAGCAAAATATCAAAGGAGTTCATGTTAGGAGAAAGGTAAGAAGCCACTTTCCTCTGATCTGTTGTGTGCATATAGGACAGTATTCATGGGAAGGGGTCAGAGGCCCCCCAGTGTACACACATGCTCTCTTGATTAACACAATAATCAGATGAATGTCTCATGAGTCAAACAGTTGGGAACCTAAGAAAGTCTTGCACAAAGTGGGAATCTGTTATGAGCTCTAGAACCAGCTATAGTTAAGGAGGGGTTCCGGTGCCCTATAAATTCTATTTAGGTCCTAAGATGTTTTGAGGGGCCTGGGAGTCTTGTGTCACCTGTGCATCTGGAGATCAAGTGTTTCCTTATTCCTAATACTTCATGAGGAATTGTTCCTGACTGTTTGCCTCAGTCTCCATCCCATGGTTTATTGTCCATGCCCTTGCTTGGGTTTAATGTGTATCTTTATTATACATTTTGTCCCCATTTCTGGGACCTTGGAGGTTCTATAGGTTGTGGTACAGGAGAACCCAGACTTTTGGGGAATGAACAAACAGAGAACGAAACTTCTGCCCCACACCCACTTGAACAGTGTTTCCTCCTCTCTACAATCCCAAGGTCAATTTTCCTATGGGAGCAGTAAAGGGACTGGAGGTCACAGAAAGCTGGCAATTCACCATGCTTTGGAGGGGTTCCCAGAAAGGAAAATGAAAATAAGATTGTTTTCACATAAGACCTCTGTATTTGGAGAATAGCACTCAAATCTATTCATTTTCACTATGCACTGAGGTAACCCCCACATAGTCCATTTTTTCCTCTTGTAAAGCCAAAACATTATCAAATATATTTCCCGCAGAGAACTCTAACGAGGCAGAATTATTTTTGTCATCACTGGGCTGATGTTTTCAAGGATGCATTTCTCTAAGATAAACCTTGTAGCTTGCATTTGGCCAGGGCTCATGTGTACTTCTGCGGGTGACAGCTTTCATCCACGGGGCCCATTTTGTGGTAATCTCATTAGGTTTCCCAAGGTAAGCTGCTGAAAACTTGTGATCAGTACATAAGCAGGCTGCAAGAGGAGAGAAAACCCAGAGGCCAACAAGAAAAATTTTGCAGTAAGTAAGTATATGGCAGGTTTCTTTACAGCCCAAGGACAACCAGCACCCAATCTGATTATACCAATTCCAAGGAGGTGGACCCTCAATTTCAAACATGTATTTTACAAAATTTAATTCTGCTTCCTAGCTAGGAATTCTGAACATAGGCAGACCAATCCCCAGACTTTCTAGAATCTAACTCTTCTCTACCAAAATTCATCTCATCTTGCTTCTCTTGCTTCTCCATGAGAGTCTATTATTACAGAATATGCTTGTGTTGGTACCGTGAAGTCCAACAAAAAGAATATAAGGCAGCTCAACAGAGGCATCTTCATGCCAAATCTACAATTGTCTTTCTCTGTGGGTTTGTGCCAACGATTAGGCCTTATGCCAATGGCTGAGCTTCAGTTGTGTACTCATCTGCATCCTCAAAGTGAATAACCACACTTTATTGAAGGGTCATTCTCAGCTTGGCAACAATCTCCTACTCTCTCCCAGATGTGTGTGAGATGCTGTGAAAACAGTACTAACTAATATTTCCACTCATCAGAAATAATATTTTTAACTTACAAAGTGGGCCAAGCCCCAATTTTTATAAATCTTGTGTGTGTGTGTGTGTGTGTGTGTGTGTGTGCGCAAGAGGGTATGTGTGTGAGCTTCTAACCATGAATATAGTACCCTGGATATTATGGAGTCCCAGTAAATATTTACAGGTAGTAATAGATTGATAATCAACTATAAATTTATCAGAGAAAATTATTTTTATAAAAAAACTTTGCACTGCATATATTAGCCAGAGGTGTGGAGGGAGTAGAATAGCTCCATAGGTAAGAGACCTTTGGGTTTTTTTTATTCTGCCACTACAACAGGTTAACCCACAACACCTAGCAAGCAAATTCAGTTCTATCAGCCTCTATTTTTCTCACTTTCAATGCTGAGGCAGGGAGTTGGGAGTACACCATCTATAAGGTTTCCTCCAGTTTTAATATTTGGTATTTCATGAAAAACTAGGGAAATGGAAGTCAAAAAGTGCTTTCTAATATGCTTAGACAATCAACCCTATCTTCTAGGTAAATGAACTAGGGCAGAGGGAAGTGAAAAATAACTCAAGAAATCCCAGGTATTTAACCTTGAGATGTCCTACCTTGGAGAAGCTAGGAAGGAAACATCTATCTTTGTAGAGAAGGAGCCCACTTAGCTGGGAGATTGCAGGGCCACATCTGGGTTCCTTTGTCCAGCTGCCACCTGGCATCCGTGCTCAGCTTGGCCACATGTGTGTGCCACTAACAAGAGCTTCAGCAAGCAGGCAGTCATGAGTGTTATCCTGCTTTTATAAATAAACAGAAGCCCTTAGAGGTGATGTGGCTTGCCCAAGGTTACAGAAACATGGCAGTGAGTCAGATGGAACTGTGTGTGTTTGGGGAAGGGAGAGCAGATGACATTATAAGCAGAAGGCAGAAGAGAGAGAGACAGATCCATGCTTTCCCTGAAGTACAAAACAGCAAACAAGGACTGTGGAAGAGCTTTAAGTTGGCTCTGGATCCTGAGACCATCCCTGCCCACCTGCCCCTCCCTGAGCCCGCTGCCCTGCCCAGGGTTACTCACTGGGCTGTTGCTAACTGGGTGCCTATACTCTTGCCTTTTCTTGTAAGCTTCATGAAAGACTATTTATAATGACGCAAAGGCACATCAAGGAAGTGAGACAGCATCAAAGATCTCCCCTGAGGCCCTGAACTGAAAGGGCAGTTTTCTTTGAAGAGACTGAATTCTCTCTTATAATCTGCTAAAATCAATGGTCATCAGAATGACTGATAGAAGTATAACATTCCATTCCAAGCACTGATACTTTTTTATTTTTATTTTTGTTTTTTACCTCTGGGGCTATTTCACTCCTCTCTGCTCTACTTCCCCGCATTAAAAAAAAAGGAAGAATAATGCTTGCTCACTGTGACATTGTGTAGAAGAAAGCAGCCCAGGGCAGCACTGTTCAAAGAAATCTGCTAATTGCACTGAACACCAAGGCAGGCTAGAAACTTTGGTGAAGACAATGAATTAGCATCCAGGCCCACACTGGTTCACTTTTTCACCTCAGACCTATGACCAGGGAGCTGTAAGATGCTGAAGATCCACACTCCCAAGTGATGGCAGAGGACCTCCATTCAAGAAAGCACTGAAAGAGGGGCTGGGGCTATGGCTCAGTGGTAGAGTGCTCATCTTGCATGTGTGAGGCCCTGGGTTCAATCCTAAGCACCACATAAATAAAATAAAGCTATTGTGTCCACCTACAACTAAAAAAAATAAATAAATAAATAATTAAAAAAAAAAAAAAAGAAAGCACTGAAAGAAACCAGGCATGAGTGGTCTTATGTCTCAGAGGTTTATTCTCCTCACTGTTTATTTTTGTCCCTTTTTGAAGAAGAGAACAAGAAGAACATTAACTGTTGGCATTGGGAGATATCTGATAATTTTCTGGGGGAAGGGACATAACGTGAATTCAGTAAGAATAGACTGGTTGCCTTCAAGTGAGTTTCTGTGGTGCTCACCAACAGTCTTACTAAATCTTTCCACTCTTCAGCTTTCATTCTACTCCTAATATCTAATTGACTTCTTCTTGGGCCTCTCTTAGGGGGAGGGGAAGGGAATGCAGTAAACAATGCTCAGTTGACAAAGTCCACAACCATGTTGACTACAGTCACATTTTAGAAACCAAAAAAAAAAAAAAAAATCAACAAGTGATCGCCAAAAGTTACCCATATACATTCAATTAAAGCTAGATAGGAGGAGGATAGGCTCAAGATTCAACCATGTACTATCTCTTCATGAGGCCAGAGAATCAGAATGGCTCATAATTCCAACAATAATCATCAGTGTCAAATGAGCTCAAATATAGACCTCAGGACTTTCATGCATTACCATCGTGTTAGTCAGGTCTGCATCACTGTGACCCAAATACCTGGACAAGAACAACTTAGAGGATGGAAAGTTTATTTTGACACACAGCTTCAGAGATTCAGTCCATGAAGGGGTGACTCCATTCCTCTGGGCCCAAGGTGAGGCAGCACATCATAGAAGAACACAGCAGAGGGAAGCTGCTCATAGCAGCCAGGAAGCAGAGAGAACGGAGAAGGATGGAAAGGGGGCCACATGAAAGATGAGTTCTTCCAGGGCACACCCCTAGTGACCCACTTCCTCCAGCCAAGCCCCACCAGCCCACAGCACCCATTAGTCCATTCAAATTAGGGTGGACTGAATAGGCTACAGATCTCAGAATCCAATATTTCACCTCCAAACAATCCTGCATTAACACAGAAACTTTGGGGGGACACCCACATCCAAAACATATATCCATCAAGCTAAAGAACAAAAGCAACAACAAAAAGTAAGCAAGATGCTGAAAGATGGGACAATTCCATTCATTCTCTTGGCTAGTGACTAAATATCAGTTGGTCTCCTTGAAAGTTCTTCTACAGTATCAGTGAGCACCATTGCTTCTTTTTTTTAAAATACCTTTGTTTATTTATTTATTTTTATGTGGTGCTGGGGATTGAACCCAGTGCCTCACAGGTGCTAGGCAGCACTCTACTACTGAGCCACAACCCCAGCCCACCATTGCTTCTTAAGTTGAATTCTTAATTGAATTGTTGTTAGAGATAGCCTGGCCAGTTTTCTAACAGGAGGGAAAGGCTTTCTGAGCATGAAGTAAAATGGAATTCTATTTTCCTATTATCTGACTGCTTTTACGGTTACTTATAACCCTCCCTCAGCCCCTTGATGGTCAAAGAAGTCATACTCCCTGGATCTCCCATCTGAGCCTTTGTCTGCCTGAAAGTTAAGGAAAGGGCAGCTTATCCAAGAGAGGCTTTCCAGAAGATGCAGGACTATTCCCAATAGTCCAGTTTTTCATAGCCCACTGGGCCAAAGTGGATGGAGGCAGCATTTTAACCAGAGGAGGGTTTCATGTTATAAATCTTCAAGTACTTGGGGACTCCAAGTGTCTGGCTGTGATTGAGGTGGAACTAAAATAATTTACAAGTAGTGTGTGTGTATTCCATGGAAAGAATCCTAGTGTGACAAGGGCATTAGATGAATTTTGCAATAAGTCTTGTCTGGACTATTCCTGGATGTGGGTTACACAAACTCTAAATACTTCTATAATTTCTGGAATTAATTAGCAAGTGTTTGTTTAAAAGACTAGCCTTAAAGATTTCTATTGATAGCCTACCCTACAACATATTTTGATCATTTTTAGAAAAGGCACACTACAAGAACCTTCGGCATGTAAAAAATTCTTTTGTAATGTCCAAATAAATCTCAGGATTGGTTAATTATATGAACTTGAGATGTCTTCAAGTAACTCTTGGCATGATGGGTTTTATATCTAAATACTATCCATCTTGTTTTAGGTGGTATTATAAGAAAGATTAATTAATGGAATTCAGACAAACTGGCCAATGGATACAGTGATCTGAGCATCACTTGTTAAAATTGTGTGCATAGCCTGCCCTCCAAACATGTTTTTTCTTCTGTTCTGCAGACACACATACTAACCATGTCTGGTTTTGCTTAATCTTTGGCTGTTATCCTAAAGAGATTATCTGAGGGTCACCATATTTCCTCTTTTAACCACTATCTGATAAACCTCCAGCTGTGATACTATTCTTCACATGCATTTATATCAAAAGCTATTAACTCCCACTTCCCCCAAGCCAAGGTCATAACAGCATGTTGGAATCAAATATGTTCCTTTGTTCTAACACAGATTCAATAAGAAGTGCTATAGATTTAGAGATGAGTGATTTACAGTTAGACCCAAAAGGGAGATTACTATCTCACCAAGCAGATGAACCAAATAAAGAGGCAGCACAGCATCATGGGAGGCTGTAGGGGCAGCAGTAATTGAACATGGTAAAGTTCCAGATAGAAGCTCAGGAAGACTACCAGGACAGCTGAAGTCCAAGGAGTATTCTAAAGAAGAAAGAGATTAGGATTTGCATTCTTACTTTTTGATAATTCAGACTTTGAAGAAAAAGCTGCTTTCTTTTAGGGATTTGCCAAGTATCCTAAGAAAGAGAAATTACAAGAGTAGAGGCAGTTGTAGTAGTCATGGGTAAGGAAGTTTTGATCCCTGGAGAAGGAAGGTAAGAGGAGAATTTAGAAAGATCATTCTAATCAAAATGTAGGCAAAAGACAAACTTTGCCCTGAATATGCCTAATTCCCATCCCTTGAACCTGGATACTTAATTTAAAAACATGTTCTGTGGGCCAGGCCTCACGTGCTACCCCTGCCATCCCCATACTCTAGGGACCTTTGTCTGGTGGACAGTACTATTAAAAAGTCAGAAGGGTAGCTTGTAGCTTTCAGTCTATCCTGCCTAGAAATTCTTCTTAGGTTGACTTAGGTAAGCATTTAGAATGTAAGTGGAATGTTCATCATCTTAAACAATTTTGATGTTTCCTAAGGTAGGGGCCAAACAGATTGCTGGATTGTATGATTCCTTTAGAGACTCAAATCATAAATCAGACTCCTAATGGATCAACTTTTATGTTGGTTTCATTCTTCTATCCACTGAAAGAAAGAATATATGCAAATTAATAGACTAGATTTGACTTTGTAAATATTTAAAACTCCTTTTACAAATTCTATAAACAGATAAAAATAGAAAGTGACCTGGGAAACTATATTTGCCACATAAATAACTGGTAAAAGGTTACTGTCCCTAAAGTCTTTATGATCTATACCAGCTAAAGCAAAAACCCCAGTAGAAAGTTGGGCAGAAAATGAAATGACAATTCACAAAGAAGAAAGGTACATGACCTACAACATATGAACAGATGTTCAGCCACATTAGCAATGAGATAAAGGCAGATTTAAACAATAAGGCAATATTTCCCTTTTATGAGACTGGCAAAAATCGGGGACTAGAGACTATTGATGAGATGTGGGCGACAGGCGTTTTAACACATTGCCACTGGTGAAGTGCCACTTGCCAAGGCTTTATTATTATGGGCAATTCATCAAAATATATTAAAATGTTTTACTGTAGGTAACTTTTGATTTAGCAAACTCACACCTAGAACTTATTTTTAGAAAATATTGAGTGCACTGCATAAAAAATTTTCCATAGTACACAGATATTTAAGTGAGGTCTATTTATAATAAAAATTTTGACAAACCTAAGAATTCATCAGAGAGGGAGGACATGAACACACACACACACACACACACACACACACACACACACACACTATGCAGCTACATAAAATTATGAGATCCATGCAGCAGTGGTAGTTCAGAGCTTGAACTCCGGAGTATACAGATCTGTGTTTACATTTCAGCTCTGCCATTGACCAACTGTAAGTCATCTGACCTCCGGAAGACTCAGTAGTCTCATTTTGAAGAATTGGTGATAATACTGATACCTATGTCCTTGGACTGAGGTGAATTTATAAAGCCCTTAGCATGCTACCTGTAAGGCAGAGAAACTGTGAACTATTGTTAGTAAGTGTTTATTGATTCAGTACTACTAAATGAAGAAAATTAGGATAAAAATAGTTCTGTTGGCTTCATCACAGGGTAGCAAACTAATCAATGGCTTCACCACGTGATCCTCCTAAGACCTTATTGACATAAAAGTTTTAAGGGAAAAAATATTCTTAGAAAAGAAAAAGGAAAACAGATATCAACAAGTTGCTGGAAGATAAAGAAAAAAAAAGACACTGAGCAAGAAGAATTGCATTCGTAAAGCAATGAATGAAACCACTAAATAAAAAGAAAAATCTTATAAAATTACCTAAATGATTAAAATTATAGGTTATAAGAAATCAATATGCAGACAAGAAAAGCATGTTCAATAAATTTTTCAAAATTTAAAGCAATACAACATAGGTGAAAATATGAAAAAAGATAATTTAATAGTAGTAATAAAATTATAATAGCCAATATATACTAAAAGCACTTACATATGCACTAGACACTGATTTACAAGCCCTGCATGCATTGCATTGTTTCACTCAGTCTTCCCAGCAACACACAAGGTAGCTAACAATATTATTCCTTCTTTACAGCAAGAGAAATTGAAGCATTAAGAAATTAAGAAATTTAGCTGGGTATGGTGGTGCAAGCCTATAATCCCAGCACTTGGGAGGCTGAGGCAGGAGGATCGTATGTTCAAAGCCAGCCTTAGCAATGGCGAGTCACTTAGAAACTCAGTGAGACCCTGTCTCTAATAAAATACAAAAAAGGGCTGGGGATGTGGCCCAGTGGTCAAGTGCCCCTGAGTTCAATCCCCGGTACAAAAAAAAAAAAAAAAAAAAAAAAAGAAAAGAAATTAAGAAATTCACCCCGGGTCACAAGTTTAGTATGGGAAAGTTTGGTGCACAGAGACAATGTGGCTTGTCTCTGTCACTTGGCATCTCCAAACCCCTTCTAAGGCTCCACATTGCTGAAAAGCAGGAACTTCATTTCCAGCCCTCTCCACATAGTTCCACCCATGTTAGAGCCTGGAGTTAGGATCAATGACTAGGAAGGAAGAAGAAAAGAGGCCACCATCTCCAGAGATATGGGCAGATGCATGGGCAAAGATCAGATGTGAGGTTTGAAGCAGCTTCAAGTTGAACATCTAGAAAATCATGCACATTAGGGTTGGTGGACTGAGCCAGGCAGTAACAGTTCAAGAAACTTCACTCTTCCAGACCTTCAGTGCTGGAACACAGGGAAAGGCTTTTGTCTTACTCACTGGCACAGGCTCCAAGCACTGAGATCCAGCCTTGGATGACTAATATTTAACTAATAGGTGTTTCAGACATAGCATATGAATTTGAAGGGAAAAAGTTATCAAAAAATGGAATCAGGGGCTGGGGTTGTGGCTCAGTGGCAGAGCACTTGCCTTGCACGTACGCAGCCCGGGTTTGATCCTCAGTACCACATAAACATAAATGCATTGCATTGTGTACAACTAAAGTAAATAAATAAATATTTTTTAAAAAAATGGAATCAGTGCTCAAAAGACACAAAACGTAGATGGACGCATTAGAATCCAGCACAACAAATTTGAAAGAAGAAAACAAGTAGTCAGCCTTGTGAGATTTTAGAATGTTAAAGATTAAAAGAAAATAAGATCTTTCAGGGAAGAAAAAAAGTAAATTGCAAGGAATACAAATTTACTACCTCTGACTTCTCATCAACAACATTATGTGGCTCTAGGGATACTGGGAAAGTTCCCTCAAAGTTTTGCGGGGACATGACTTCACTAGAGAACCCCAGACCCAGCTAAACTCTAAATCAAAGCTTAAAGTAGGATGTACACTTTTATTTTTCTTTTTATCAGTAAAGACTCCAAAAATTTATGCACAATGTTTTAAATAAGAACAAAATCCCAGCTCACTTAAACTTGCTGTGGAATGCAAGATGATGATATATAATCATTTTTAATACTATGTACTTATTTCCATGAGTATTAAAAAATATGTAGCATAGCAAACTTCCTCATTTAGGTCTATTATTTAGAACAAAGGTATTAGAGGTATTGAGGTATAAAAAAGAACTTTAGTAGAATAGGCAGAAGGGGAATATGGAAAAATTGTGAAGACTACACAAATGACTGAAATTTGGGGAAAACGTTGCCAAAGTAAATTAATTTATCAAGTTTGTTTACTTACATAATTAATGTATGGTATTTTCCAAATATATTTATATTTTAAAAGAAGAAACTTAAAGGATTCTGCAGAACCAAATTTAGGAACTCAGCTCCTACAGGCCGACAGAGGGACTGTTACTTGCTGACCCTACCCCTCCAAAGTTGACCCCATTTCCTTTGCTTTGACGGCATTCATCATTCACTCCCCAGAAGCCTATGACTATGTTTTGGCTTCCTAGGAAGCCCCTCCCGCAGAGAAGAGAATGTGAGGACCAGTAGAGCTGCGTGTTCTCATTTGCCTGCAAGTTCCATTGCTTATTACAAAATAATAGATTTAACAATCTGACTCGTGCTTCAATGTCTTTATTTTACTTCCTCCTCTTTCCCTCTCTTATTGTTTATTTATTTATCTTTCTGGGTTGTGTTTTTCTGTGTAAGTGATTCCAAATCTTATTTGGAACAAAGAAGAGTTTAAATGAGTAACATTAGTGCTGGGAGTGGTGGCGCATGTCTATAATCCCAGCGACTGGGGAGGCTGAGACAGGAGAATCCTGAGTTCAAAACTAACCTCAGCAACTTAGTAAGGACCTAAGCAACCGAGCAAGACCCTTGTCTCTAAAATACAAATAAGGGCTGGGGATGTGGCTCAGTGGTTAAGTGCCGCTGGATTCAATTCCTGGTACCAAATAAATAAATACTTAACAAAAATATAGATGAGTAACATAAGTGATATTAACCTCACTGTCTTGTGAAGTGCAGCAGTCCCCCAAACCTAACTACAACCTGATTACCTGGGGTCACATGGGCACACTGTACTTTCTGTTCCTAAAGAGCTGGATTAAACCCCAATATTGCAGTTAGGGTTCTTGGTTCCATGAACACACTAACTCTGGTAATTCTGGAGCTGTAAGGGGAACCAAATTAATGAAAAGGAGGACTGGGAAGTGGCGATGGTTCATAGAAAGACTGGGAAGACTGGAGTTGGAGGCTGGTGCATGGAAGGAAACAAAGGAAGCAAAATGGAACTAAGATGGTGCACCAGAAAGAATGTGTCCAAGATGCTGTTGTGGGCATTATCACCATGAATACCAGCTGCAGTTCCACCAGCCACACCTGCCTTCTCTCTGTCAGAGTCACCAAGCATCATCTCTAAACATCCCCTGATAGTCACATTCCTCCAGAAAGACTCAGTATCTTGGACAGATGCACCTGGTGGCCTGAGCTGCCAAGAACTGAAAGAAGCATCTAACCCTTTGGCTTGAGCTTCCTTCTGGGTATTCCCCAAAACAGAAAAACAGGGAAAGCAAACATGACAAAATCTTTCCCACTTGGTGTACCTGTGAAGCCCTACCAGATCAGCCAACTAATGTCCCAATGTCCCTTTGTATCATCACCTATTTTATTTTGGTTAAATTCAGCAGTTTGCAAATGAAGATATTTGGTTAAATTAATTACATTTCCTCAATACTGTGTAATGGTTTTCTCCTCCTTTCAAAGTCATACTTTGAACATGAGTTTCTCATTTACGTTTTCATAGTCTTTTGATTTGTACTTCTAAACAAACATGCACAAGGTTGAGAAGACTTTTCTGCTAAATTCTGTTGGGACATGAGTTTCAGATTATCTGTAAACCTTTTTAGTTAAAAATAAAGATCCATTTTGAAGATTAAACTCAAGGAAACTGAATGCTCTAACACAATTAACCAACAAAAATATATGAGTTTTTTTTTTTTTTAATGAATTCTTTATAGTGATCTTAAACTGTGCTAATGTAAACACCAGTGAACTGCCTAACTGAAGAACCAAATAGATGCCTCTAGTAAATTCTTACTCCAAACAACATCTGTGCAGAAACAAAGACATCCATTTTAGTAGTGTATAAAAGACAATGTAGATATATGTTTTAAAAATAATCGACACCAACAGTTGGTAGATATTCTTTGTACTAAATCATACTCATAAACAAGATATTCATTTTTTAATAGAACCCGACTTCACACTGCCCCATTAGAATAACATTTCCCACGTTTGTTTTTGTCTCCTTTACATTTACAATGTCCTGGAGGGTGGTGGTGTTAAATTTAATTTGTCAAACTATGTTTAATTTTACAGGAATCCAGACCAAACTGCTGAATAAACAAGGATTGCCTTGTACAGGCTTCTTAGTGATTAGGTTGGAGAAGTCACAGCTGAACAAAAAAATAAAGCTATAAAGAGAATTTTTTTTTTCATTTTCCTCCCTATAATTTTAATGGCTCAAATGAACTGCTTTTTTTCTTTAACAATAGTATCCTTGTTCAAAGTCCTTTAAGAAACTGTTCAGGTACACTGAAACAGTCTAATTAGACCATTAATATAACAAAGATGCCAACATTCTTAAATTCAAAGAATATCTTCCATCCCATGGTAGGTATTAAATGTGATATATTTTTTTTCAGCATGTAGCTTCATTTCCAGTTTGGTAACTCCTGTCCATTAGCCATTTCCTTGCAGAGAAACATCATTAATCTGTGAGACTTACTACAATAGCATATTATTTCCCTCAACAGAAGTTGTCATTGAAACTCATATTATCAAGGCAGCTGTCCGATTAAGTTTTTACAAAGGATTAGGGGGTTATATGAGTACCTAACAGCTGCAGCACAAGGATAAAACAAGGGTTCCCAAATCTCATGCCTCTTGGCATATGGAATGAAATGATATATTCTTTACCCTCCCATCAAGATATCGATATTTAAAGAGAAAATTAAATTAGAAACAAAACCTCATTCAACCAAGAGCAAAGCATTGCATGAACCAAATGAAGAATTTTAAAAAGTATAAAATATTACTTCTCAAGGTGTCTGCCAGAGCCTCAGTAGCACTCCAAAAAAATTAAAATATCAAACAAAATTGAAGAAATAAATAAATATTTGAAGCATAGGAAAATATTACAAGTTAGTTTATGAATAACTGCTGAATAATGGAGATGGCTGCTATGGAGCCGGGCGTGGTGGCGCACGCCTGTAATCCCAGCACTTAGAAGGCTGAGGCAAGAAGATTGTGAGTTCAAAGCCAGTCTCAGCAATGGCGAGACACTTAGCAACTCAGTGAGACCCTGTCTCTAATAAAATACAAAAAAGGGCTGGGGATGTGGCCCAGTGGTCGAATGCCCTTGAGTTCAATCCCTGGTACCAAAAAAAAAAAAAAAAAAAAAAAAAAAAAAAAATGGCTGCTATGGAAATTCAGGGAACAAGAACACTTCAGGGCCAGGGGTCAAGGAAGGTTGATTTAATTTATCAATTAAGACCTTAAAAATATTCACCAACAGTGTCTGAGAGCTGGGCATGGTGGTACATGCTGTAATCCCAGTGGCTCTGGAGACTGAGGCAGGAGGATTGCGAGTTCAAAGCCAGCCTCAGCAACTTAGTGAGTCCCTAAGCAACTCAGTAAAACCCTGGGCTGGGGATGTGGCTCAGTGGCTGAGTGCTCCTGAGTTCAATCCTCCTCGGTACCAAAAAGAAAACGAAAAGAAGAATGTCTGAGGTACGCTAGTGAAAGTTGTAAGTGACCTGAGAGATCATCTTCTATTTCAGTGCTTTCAACTTATCTGTTGAAAAGACTCAGGAGAACTCTTCTAAAAATAAAATTCTCTGGTTTTCATCAGTTCCATTAAATCATATATGCCAGGGATGGATTCCCCCAAAGCTATTTTTTTTTTTTTTAATGCCACTGGTGACTTTTTTCATCTGGAAATTTGGGAAAACTATTCTAATTTGACCTGTGATCTCAGCGAATAAGACATTAAACAAGTACCAAATATTTAAAATACAATTTGAAAAGGCCATAGTGTGTGTGTGTGTGGGTGTGGTGTGTGTGGGGGGTGGTGGTGGGTGTTTGTAGATGGGTAGTCACGTAGTGATCACACAGGGTAGACCAGAAAGGAAAACTTGTGCAGGGTCCAAAACCCAGGAACTATGGCCCAGTGCTTTTCACGTGGTGAACACTCAAGATACCTTGTATGGTGTGAATCAAAGATGAAGGAAAGAACAAAACAAGCTGTAACTCCAAGGTATTTGATGAGCTATGCACTACTTATTACCACCTCATGTTCCATTCACTTTGTAAAACCTCAAGCTGGAGACAGAAACCAGAGTCTTAAAGAGTCTCTTGTGGATTATGTAGCAAGACCCAAGTCAAAACACTCAGTGTCTGGGAAAAACTTAAGTCCCAAGGAGGTAAAAAGGTTTTGCTGCAATGAGGTAGAGAGTTGAAATTCAAGAGAAGGAAACTCTAAGCTGCATCTCAGAGCGCATATCCATATGCTTATTAGGTTGTGGTAGATTTCACCAAAGCATGTGATAGAATTAATAGTTCACAAAATAATTGTAAACTGGCTTGGAGAACCTTGAAGAAAATTACTGAAAACTAGCCCAAGCCCAGAACAAACCACAGAACCATAAACTACCATATGGGGGATAATCTCACTGTGACAGGGTGGAGCCGATGACCTCATGCATTTCTCCACCATCCCCCACCATCAAAGCTCCAGTTCTTAATGCCTCTCTCTTGGCATTCCTCTGGTCTGTGGGAGTTTCTAAATTTTAGTGTGTGTGTGTGTGTGTGTGTGTGTGTGTGTGTGCATTTTTAAAGAAAGCAATGCCTGCACTCATATCCTAATAAGTACTAAAATTCTGCCATCTTTTTTTCTCTCTGATTCTCCACTTTTTAAATATTGAAATGTATAAAGCACAGTAATGGAGTTTATTTATTAAACTTAAGAAGAAAAAATGCTTGGACATTGATAGTCTCTTTCCTGAATTATTAAGCACATGTATTTTAAAGATAAGAATCAAGGTTTATTAGAAATATCAAGTTTTCATTAGATGATTTCCAAATAAAACATTCAAGTGCTTTTCTTTGTTTATCTGAGGTTGGTATAGCTTGAAGTATTCATACTTAACATGTTCCATAGGATCAAATTCATTAAAGCGTGAGTCAACAACCATAATAAAATATTTTATTTTATATATATATATATATATATATATATATATATACCCATAATATATGTGCTTCTCAATAATCAATTGTCTTAATCTGTTCAGGCCACTATAAAAAAGCACCATGAACTTGGTAGCTTATAAACAATAGAATTTCTTTTACATTTTTTTATTGTTTCTTTTTTGCTTATACATAATAATAGGATTCATTTTGACATCATTAAAAAACCATGGGATGTAGTTTGCTCAAATTCAGTCCCCAGTACTTCCCCTTTTCCTCCCCTCCTCCCTCTCCCTGTTCCCTTCCCTCTACTCTACTGATCTTTTTGTTTACTGTTAGATTTTTTTCTTTTTGGTTAGTATCATATGGATATATATGATGGTGAGATTCACTGTGGTATATTCATGTATGTACACAGGAAAGTTAGGTTAGATTCATTCCTTTGTTTTTCCCTTATCCTGTCTCATCTCCCTCGCCCTCAGTCTTCTTCATCTAGCCTATGGGTCTCCTTTTTTTTTTTTTTTTTTAGTGTGTGTGTGTGTGTGTGTGTGTGTGTGTGTGTGTGTGGTGCTGGGGACTGAACCCAGGACTTTGTGCATGCAAGGCAAGCACTCTACCAGCTGAGCTATATCCCCAGCCCTCTCCCTTCTTTTTTGATGGAATCCCCCACCCCATTTTCCCTTTCTCTCTTCCTTTTTTTTTTTTTTCCTCCTTATTTTGAACTAGCTTCCACATATCAGAGAAAACATTCGACCTTTGGCTTTCTGAGTCTGGCTTATTTCACTTAGCACGATAGTCTCAGGTTTCATCCATTTGCCAGCAAATTCTGTAATTTCATTCTTCTTTATGGCTGATTAATTCTCCATTGTTTATATATACCTCATTTTCTTTATCCATTCATCTGTTGAAAGGCACCTAGGTTGGCTCCATAGCTTGGCTATTGTGAATTGTGCTTCTATAAACATCGATGTGGCTATAAACAACAGAATTGTGTGTGTGTGTGTGTGTGTGTGTGTGTGGTACTGGGGATTGAACTCAGGGGCACTCGACCACTGGGCCAAGTCCCCAGCCCATTTTTGTATTTTATTAGAGACAGGGTCTCACTGAGTTGCTAAGTGCCTCACCATTGCTGAGGCTGGCTTTGAACTCGTGATCCTCCTGCCTCAGTCTCCCAAAGTGCTGGGATTAGAGGCGTGCGCCACCGCGCCCGACTTAAACAACAGAATTTTATCTCTCACAGTTCTAGAAATCGAAAAGCCTATAACTAAGACATAGACAGATTTTGTATCTGGGAGGGCTCACTTTCTGGTTTATAGATGGTACCTCTCACTTGCCCTTATATGGTAGAAGGGCAAGCTTACTATCTGAGCTCTGTTTATAAAGACGCTAATCCCATTCATGAGGGCTCCACCCTCATGACCAAATAACCTACCAAAGCCCCCCTTCCAAATACTGTTACATTGGGGATTAGGTTCCAACATATGAGTACTAGGGTGGGAAATATTTAGACTCTAGCTCCAAGATTATATGTGCAGTACAGATATCAACATTGTGTGTGTGTGTGTGCACACACACACTTGTGCATGACAGAGAATATATGTGTAATGTGAATTTATTCTTTGCACTAACGTAGTTTAAGATTACAAAACATAATATTGTCTACTAAATGTACTGAATCATATTCAAATCTATCTTCATGCAAATCTGTGAGGTGAGGATTTTTATCCCAAATTTATAGGTGAGGAAATAAGCCTGAGACTTTAAATAACTCTTCCAATGACACACAACTCATAAAAGATAAAGTCAGATTTGGGGATTTGAGTTTATCTGTCCCCAGAATTTTTATTTTGAACCAGAAGACTTTAATTAAGTGGCTATCAAGAGTTTTTCTGGGAAATTGTTGGCTTATGATAACAAGAACATCAATTTATAGGACAAGGGTGTTTAGCAGCAGAGAACTTAGTGCATCTGTCAAATATGGAAGGGCAAGTGAAATCTGTTTCTTCATTCTTCCTCATTGGATGTGGGCTGCTGACACTTCCACAGAATCATCACAGGGCAGGCATTGCCAGCAGTCTCCACTTCCATTAGGCCAGATTTTATTGCACACAATACATCTTGCCTTCATTTGCATGTCGCTAACCCAGGCTCATGACTTACATTCTTTGGTGTGTCTGCAGTGAATTAAAATAAGACCAGATAGCAACAGGGAATGCTGTAGAAAGCTCTTTCGAAACTCAAAAACTTTCTGTCAGCAGAAACTGCTTTTATGTTTCAAACACTTTTATTTTACCTTATTTGGAGATGTGAGATGGAATCCAGTGGCCTCTCAAAATAAAACTTAATATTAGTGAATCTTCACTGAGATAAAAAGAAAAATGTCCTTCTACTCCAAAGTAGCTAAATGCAGATCAAATCAATAACCATAATTTCTACTTTCTGGCAAAGATAAGTAAAGTTTTTCTCCTATTTTTCAATTAGGAAAAGCAGCATCTCAGATAACAAGCCAGGCTTTGATCACAAACTAGCAAAGTTGGATTGATTTTTATTCAGTTATGTTTGCACGCTTACTAAAAGGCAGACTTGTGCTGAGCTGTGGGACCAATCTCACACCAGCCCCTGGAAAATGAATTAGAAGGCAGGAAACTTTCCTGATCTTGCTTCTCAGTGTGCACACAGTTTTGGTTTTCCTATGGGGAGCACATGGGACTGGTGAGGCTGAGAATCAGACAAGCTTGAGCCATAGCTCGCATTTAAAAATGGAGTCAGTTACTTTCCCCATTTTAAATATAGTTGATTTACCCCTTATGATAAATTATAGGTAGGAAGTTGGGGGGAAGGGACAGGGATACTGCTTGACTCATTCATAGCACTGCTTGGAACTTTTAAAATCAAGAATACTTAGATATGAATGCCACTTTTGCAAGTGTCCCATTTGACCTAGAAGTACAGTTTTATTCAAACTTTTTTTTTTCCTATTATGTATGAAGGGTAAAATGAAGCTAATCATGCACACTGGGAAATTAACAAGTGGTTCCCAAAAGAGAAGTGAGTAATGGATACACATAGTGATGGATAAAACTCAGTCTCCTCATGCACAGCATTGATTCAGAAAAGAACGGACACTGTTGATGAAATTTATCACACAAGACAGGACACGAGCAAATCCTTCATCCTAAAAAGGACAGAAACTCAGAAGGGAATGACTGGGGAGAATGAGTCACTAGCAGCTGTTAAGAATCATAGTTGGACCTCTATTCCTGATTTAACTCTCCCCTTTATCCCGGAGGCCAGTAGTTGTCAAACTTTAGCTGCATCAGAATCACTTTGGGGACTTACTCAGATACAGATTGCTGGGCCCCATGCCCAGAGTTGCTGATTCAGTAGATCTAGTTGGGGCTAGAAAAATTTGTATCTCTAACAAGTTTCCAGGTGATGTTGGCCAAGGATTCCACACTGTAGGAACCACTGCATTGGCAGTACTAGCTTCAGATTTGAGCCAAAAAGGCCAATACCAATTTGTTTATTGGGAAAAATAACCCATTTCTTAAAAATAGGTGGTTCCACGTTAACATGAAAGGAGTACTTCTAAAAGATAGGATGAAATGTTAGAGGAACACATTTGAAGCAACAAAAGATGGTTCCCCTGTCTTATCCACCAGATTCAGCCCAGATCCTATCCTTAGGGTACCAGTTCATTGTGTGAGTTTTGGTGTCAGAACTCCCGATCTATACCTGAGGTAATGAACTTGTTTAAGTCAGTCACTTTCTTTTCTAAATTACCATTTCCTCCTTATAAAATGGAATTAACAGTATGTCTGATCTCATCAGGTTGTTGTGAAGAGAAAATGAGATAATGTTTAGAAAACTTTAACACATTGGTTTATGCATAGTAAGGCCTCCATACATGTGAGCTATAAGTATTGCTTAATAATTATTTAGCTAATATTATCATATCATTATTATATAATCAATGTGTATGTTTTTAGCACTCTCAAAGAACTTTAAGCTTTTATCCCATTTTTAGATATTAGAAACTGAGGCACCAAGGGTAGTACCTTCCCCAAGGGCATCCTAGATTATGCCCTGTGATATCTATCATCATCCTACACTCAGGCACCTAAGTGTGATCGAATCCAGATCTTGTGGACAACCCTCTCAAGAACCTGGCCACACTCCCTAGGATTAAAGGCAGAGGTATTATTTCTTCAGGCCCTCCTGGAGTCTCTCTCAGCCTTTTTTGGCCCATGTACTACTGTATATTTTGTGTCTGAAATGGAAAATTTCTGTAACACAATACCCAGCTCTGATCCCCACAGATTCTCAAATAATCTTTTTTCTTGTTTTCTTTTTTGGTTTGGGTCAAAATATGACTTCATGTGCAAAAAAGAAGCCTAATTTACTGGCACTCACACAGCAAATTCATAAACATTACAAATTCAAAACCCTCTGGTTCCTAAGAATTCCAAAGAATTTCACTTTCTGAAAAACAAAGCAATGACTAACAAATGGGAAGAGAAATGGAAAGATGAAAGCTACTTCCCTGTTTTAATGCAGGAGCCCTAGCTCAAGCTCTGAGGGCCATCTGTTTCAGCACCTTGGCCCAGCAGTGTGTGACACCAGTACTCACACAGGTAGCTCCAAGGAAAGGCAGGGAGCAGGCTGCCCTTAGCTTTGGGACCTTGCCCAGAATTCGGCCTGTCAGACAATTGTTCAAGGATTTTAGAAGTTCAGTTCATTGAATCCCTAGAACTCTCCTACAGAATCATCTCTTCAAACACTTTGTCCTGGACCAGTCTGAACAGTACAGAGGGTCTCCTCTGAGTGACTTGTTTCTACGACAAGCTGCTCTAGCATAGTAGTGAACCACATGGCATGAGGAGCACCCCTCTCTGGCATTGATTCTCAGCTCTGCCACTTAGAAGCTGGGTGACCTTGGGCAAGTTTCTAAATCTAAGTCCTTGTTTCCTCGTTTGTGAACAGGGATTGTCATTGGCTACATATTGTGAGATTTTAAAAGGAATAAGTTACTTAATATCTTATAAAATATTAGGGTGGCTGATGCCACAGAGTTGGTCCATGAGCATTGCAATTATTATTACTGTACTACTGCCCTTCAGAAAGTAAAGGAGTAGTGATATGACACAAAAGTTTGCATCCCCCCGAATTCCTGTGTTGAAATTCTAAGCCCCACGGTGATGGTATTAGGAGGAGTGAATATCTTCCCTTAGGATTGAGATTAATGCCCTCAAAAAAGAGACCTCAGAGATCTAGCTTGCTCCTTTCACCTTGTGAGGACACAGCGAGAAATTACCATCTATGAACCAGCAAACTGGCTCTTACCAGATACCAAATTTTCCAGTGCACCAGTCTTAGACTTTCCAACCCCCAGAACTGAGAAATAACTGATTTCTAACCTACCAATTTATAATATGCCATTATGGGCAGCCCCAACAGATGAACACAGTATCTATGGTTGTATTTGTTCAAGAAGATAAAATGCCAATGTAGAAAGGAAACATTTTGGTGTTCTGGTAATGGTACAATTTTGAAGCCAGACAGACCTGAGCTTGACCCCTGACCCCGCTACTTAAGTTCTGTGACCTTGGGCAAGTTACAAACCTCTTTGAAATCCAGCTTTCTGTTTATACAATCGAGATAACAGCACCTAGCTTATAGGGCTACAGGCAGGATGTAATGGAGCAATGTTTGAGAAGCACTTGACTGTTGGTGGGCAGCCCAGGAATGGTAGTTATTATGTGGCAAATTGGCTACATGAACAGAGACCCATTAACTCCTGAAAGCACTTATAACCACCCTACTTGATACAAATGACTAAAATAATTCCAATATCTGAGATTCTTACCAAAAAATATTTTTTTCAAAGGCAGAGTGCAAGGTGAAATAGCACAGTCCTTCGTGCATTCTTATGTCTCTTGCATTAAACTTGGTTCATTGTCTGATTCATAAATTGCCCATTACCCCATCCCCAACCTGGCCTTCATTAGCAATCAATTTTTGTTTCACTGTATATGCATTGACATAGAGTTTTGCCAGATTTCATAAAATAAGAGAAAGTACCCCACAGACTTTCACATTTGAATTTCCAGATCAAATGAAATTTTGTGTGATGAAAGGAAAGTACTTGAGGCAGCATTGTCCCATTCCAGGGGTATCTGTTTCTTCCATATCGTCTTGAAACTGGCCTCCAAGGGCTGAGGACACACAGGACAGGTGCCTTCTGGCATCGTACCACAAAACTGCTCTGATCTCGGTGTGCAGGAAGCAAGGTTCACTTACTCAGACTTGAGTACTGACCTCCCTACTCTTGATTACTCAAACTGTCTTTCAAGCCTCAAGTTACACGTGCTGAGTGAGAACATGCTAGTCCCCCAATGATGTCACCAGGAGGAGGAATTGCAGAATCATGGTTTCTGAAAGATGAAAGACCTCCATGGGTCATCAAGTCCACCCTCTCCAGAGCCCCAGGGGTATATGTCAGCAAAGCTCTGATTTGCTTTTTGTCAATAGGGACACAAGTGAGGTTTGGCTTACAATGATAATGAAATTCAACAAATTCTCAACAGAATTGAAATACCCATAATCCTTTAGTCATTTCACCACACCTGTGTTTGAAGCTTCTTAGTTCTGACTAATGCATCTCCTGAAGAGGTGAGAGAAAGTAATAAAGACAGTATTCAAGGTGTGTGTGTGTGTGTGTGTGTGTGTCTGTGTGTGCGCACACACACACACGTGGGGGGGTGGCGGGTGGGGGAGTGACCAGACACCAGTGGGAAGTAATGACTCTGGAACTCTAACCATGTGGCCATTTTTTATGTTTTAGATATGATATGTCCCCCCCAAAATCTTCTGGGTTAATGAAGGAATGTTCAAAGGTAAAATTATTGAATTGTAAAAACTGTAACCTAATCAGTCCATCATAGTTTGAATGAACTGTGTGGTAACTACAGGCAAGTGGGGTGTGGTTAGAGGAGATAGGTCACTAGGTGTGTGCTCCTGGAGAGTCAAACTTCAGTGTGGCCCCTTCTCCCACCTCCTTCCTAGCCACCTTGAATGGAGTAGTACTCCTCCACCATGTCCTTCTGCCACAACATCCTGCCTCACCTTAGGCCCAGTGCAATAGACTTGGCCAACCATGGTTTGAACCTCTGAAACCATGAACCAATATAAATTTTTCCTCCTCTCCATTATTCTTCTCAGGCATTTGGTCACAGCAATGAAAAGCTGGCAATGCGCTGTTCTCTTTGCTTTTATACTTTCCCTTTCCCATGCTCCACTAGCTTCTTTCACAACAGTATCATAGAAAGAGTACTTTAGAGTTAAAAGGCATCCATAAAATTGTTCTGTTCTAAAAGTACTCAGTTTTCAGATGAGAAAATGACTCTCAGCTGTCAAGTAGAAGAAAACATCCAGAAAAGATGATGGATCTCGAAATCAGTTGTTTTAGTTGCCTTTAAAAAGACAGAAAAATATGTTTTAAGACAGAGTAAATAGTATTTTTAACCCCATTACATAGATGCTAAGGCTCAAAAACAAATGGGGATGTATCTTCTTTTCTAGGTAGACAGTCTATGGAGGTATCAGGACTTAAAGTGAAGGAAGAATTAGCCTACATTCAGCAGCTCCCGGAGCACTGAAGCTGAGTGGGTAGGAAACAATTGTCCCATTTTCTAAACTTCAGGAGGGGAATAAAAGAAAATCAACCCAGAATCAATTATGTAGAATCCATCCTCTACACAAACACACACATACACATAGGCCCACTCACACATGTGCTTGTGTGCACACACACAGTGCAAATATAGGAAGAACAGAAGTCTGGAGTCAGAACACTGCCTGTGTCATCCTTCTCAGTCATATTGTCATCTTCTGTAAACTAAGGGTCATTATAATATCTTTCTCAGCATTTGGTGTAAGGTCAAACAAAATAATTAAGGGCAACGTCTTTGTAAATCATAAAGCAGTGATTCTTAAATAACCTGGTTCAAGAAATTTCTTAAGAATCTGATGAAAGCTAAGGACCTCACCAAAATTCCCACATGTACACAGAATCATTTGTGTGTGGTTTCAGAGGATTTGCAGAATTTTAAAACCCCAGTTTAACACTTGGTTTAAAAGTGCTTACCAAATGTGGAATATTTCAGCTTAAATAAGTTTGGCATAAATTAGGATAAGACTTTTATTTATTTGATAAACTTTACTGAATCCTTACAAGTTCCTGGAAGCTAAGGGGAATAGATATCCTTATCTGTTAGGAGTTACCAAACTCAGAAGGAGCACTGGGGCAAAGGAATCTCTTGCATTGTATCAATTAAGAAGATCACCTTACTAGGTTCACCTCACTATGACACCTGGCCTCAGAGCCCTGTGTCTGGTCAGATAGAGGGCAGTGGGGTTGCTTCTGATTTTGGCTATTAAGTGTGTATGCAGAGAAATCCAAGGGCTTTCCCTAGGTCTCCAAAGGGGTTCTTTTCTCCAGGACTCGATACACAGGAGGACGTGTTTATAAGAAGCAGAGGGAGGCTGAGGTCAGCATTGTGTACTCACAGTTTCCTGCCCTGGACCCCTCATGTCAATGAAAAGACACCCACAAACATCTGCAGTTCTTCCATGTTCCCCTAAGTACACCTCTTGTAGATTGTTGCCACCAAACTAGCAAATTCGATATCTGGTAACATGGCACAGAATTGGAAAGAAGCATTTTCGTTATGAACAGAAGTTTTAAAAACTTCCTGAAACCCAGGGTTCAAATAAGACTACCACTTCCCAGCTCTGAAAGGACAAACATGTTACTGTTATCTGAAAATTATAATTATACATTTAGTTGTTGTGAAATTAAATGAAAAAAAATCATATAAAGTACTTAAAACTGTGCTTGGTGAAATCTCAACAAATTATGATTGTCATTGACCCCATCTCAACAGCTCAATCCTTAGCCATTGTTGGAGGCCATTGGTTTTACTGACAATGGGAAATGTTTTGTTATAGCTTCTATTTCCTAAAGTATCATATTTTTGGTGGGGGGCGGGGAGGGCGGGGATTGAACTCAGGGGCACTCAACCACTGAGCCACATCCCCAATCCTTTTTTGTATTTTATTTAGAAACAGGGTCTTACTGAGTTGCTTAGCACCTCACATTACTGAGGCTGACTGAACTCACAATCCTCCTGCCTCTGCCTCCTGAGCTGCTGGGATTACAGGCCACCACACCCGGCCTCATTATTTTTTATATGCCTACTACATATTTTATGAAGATGTTAATTGCTGTAATGACTTAGGCTTGATTTTTCAAGTTCCTGATTGGGTCACATATGAATTGGGTTGTATAGGGGAAATGGGTAGAAATTGGGGAAAGTTAGTGGGATGTGATAAAAAATTAAAATTTAGAAGCTAAATTGAGAGAAGGAGAATGATGGAAAGATCCTGATTGGGATTGTCCAGAAGAAAATGAAGAAAAGGTAAAAGTAGATATAGTAAATGGGGGCACTTTCCTTTTTAGAGAGAGACTAAAGAAGCCATTTATATTACTAGCCCAAGTAATATCCAGGAAAACTACCTGATTTGGTTTTGGTGATTTTGACAAAAATTGGATTGCAGGAAGAAAATAGAATTTCTGCATGAACATGAATTAGGAAGTGATGATACACACAGAGAGGAGCTAAGGGATTAAACACGGAATCCTGTTGCATCAACCTGGATTCAGTGGCTGGGTTGCCTAACTACAGTTGCAACAAATGTTTTTACATCAAAGTAAAGAGATTATTTTCTGTAAACAGAACAGTAATGTTTTCATAGGACTGTAGGGGAGAAAAAATTTAACACAGCCACTGGTCAGAGCTGTGGTGCTAAACCAGGGCCTAGAGGACACCTTTCGTCCACACAGAACCAGCCTCAACCCACTAATGGTAACATCAGACATGATCAGCAGTAAGAGTCGTGGAGATCTGGAGAGCTGTATGCCCAACCATCAGCCAGCCCGTCAGTTCCTCACCATCTGAATCTGCCACAAGTATTGGAGTGACTTCATGGCAGCATTAATGCACCCATGCTGAATAAAAGTCCATGTGACTGCCTGAGACTTAAATGTTTTCCTGCACAATCTCATCACCCAGAGCCACTCACATTCTTAGAGCTTCCTCTGCCTTGCCAGCTTCTTTAGCATGGCCTCGCTGGACCTACGCACAGTCCCCAGAAACAATGTCAGGATTCATGCCTGGAATGCTTCAACATACCACTGAACCCACTCCCACTTCTGTCTGTGCCTGAAGAAGACGTTCACAAGTGCTCTTGGGGCCCTCTGGCCATCAATGGGCAGCTTCTTGAGCCTTTCATTATGGGCCAATGAAAACAATGCCTTTAGTGAACTGCTGACTCCCTTCCACCTCCGACCCGTGGTAGGACACGTGGCTGTGAGTGTTGCCAGATGGAAATTGGTCCTGAAGATCCACACTCAGCAGGACTTTATTTACAACCTGAGGCAGCTCTCGTCAATTATCCTCCAGGCTTCAGTTGTGTTGAATATGTAAGTGACCTCCGTCCTGTACAAGAAATTTTTATATTTGCATGAGGCTTAGTATACAAAAGAGAGAATTTGTCCCCTCCATGTTCCCGTGCTAAGCACTAGAACTGTGAGGAGGACAGGGGAAGTCTGTCCAAATTATTATGTAATAATGGCCTGGGAGAAAGCCCAAAACCCAAATAAACATTTTCATTTGGGTCCAAACCCTTGCTCAGAAGCTCTGACAGACACCATCCTCTCCCCATTTTCCACCATTGCAGAGATTATAAAGACAAACTCTTTGTATCTCACAGGGCACTGCCAAACAAATATTCAACATCTGTTTCCCCAATCTGAACAACTTGTAGCTCCAAATCAAGCATTTGTTGGAGTCTTGTCAATCAATTCCTAAGTAACAGAGCATAGGGCTGAAGTTATGATCACATGTTAAGAATTTTCAACCTCAGGGAAGAGGAATGTTAAAGAATTGGAATTTCTCCTCTCCAAAGTTTCCCAGGATGAAAGGTACACTTCTAAAGAAATTTGCACTTGAAAAAATTCTTAGCTCTCTGGATGGTGCAATATTGTCTAGAACCCGCAGCTTTAGAAACTTTTTCTTTGAACTCACTGTGTTTGCTTCCATCTCTAAACTGTATGCTTTTGAGCTGTCATGTTCAGTAAGTGTTTGGGCAGATGACTGAAAATTGATGAAACACATATGGTTTAGATAGAGATTAAGAACCCTGCTGGGTAGGACATACCTGTATGGTGATTGCCATAAGTATTTTGGCTGTTCAGGAAATATAAATATATTAACCTGCAGAATCAATTGTTAAACTATAATTACTTTACTTTTATTTAGCTTCTCATATAATTCTAGCAAAATTGGCTTCATTTCCAAGTGTTCTTATAATGGATTTTAGAGAAAGTGCAGGATCTTCAAATCATAAGTGGAAAACTTAGGTAATGAGAAAGACTAGCCAGAGCCACACAGCTGGAAGTCATTGGCTGCATCCAGAGGCCCACGTTTCCCCTCGGTGGAAGGTGCTTCCTCTGGGAAGGGTTCTCATTACATCATCAATGGATTTTTCCAGATATCAGCTTCCCTTGGGATGTAGGAATTCTTCCTGGGGAAACATTTGTCATCCCTAAGATCTGTGTAAAAGGGCTTATCATATTTTATCTGTGTGTGTGTGTGTGTGTGTGTGTGTGTGTGTGTGTGTGTGTGTGTGTGTGTCCCTTTCCTTAGGATCACCAATTAGTAAGACTTTGCAAATTTGATTGGACAATTTATTTGCTACTATTTTTAACACTAATGTCAAGTGGCTATTCTTTAAGAATTTGTGATTTTCATGCTATTTTCCCCCTAAAAAGATTATCTTGTCTAAGTTAATGCACATACACAAACACATACATGCAATATACCAGATTATAAAACTATATAAACACACTTGGGAAAATGCTATGTGGTGTACAAAGCACTTTATAGTGTTATTGCAGGAAACTGTGATACCACTGGACTCATTTCAATAATGGGTATTGAGAGAAAATGACTTCTCCAATATCACAATGTTACGTCAAAGAGGGAACCAGAAACCAAAGGTGGAAATCTCACTTATCCACCCAGGATATTGCCAGAATATGCTTAGAAGATGAGCAAAGGGAGGCAAGAGTCAAAATCTTAGTCCAAGAGAGCTGGTCAAGGATCTGACCATCTACAGAGAAGAGTGCCCCAGAACAGAACAGTGTTTGGTACAAAACCAGGGAACCCAGCAAAGTAGCCAGGTTGATGACACAGCTTCAGAGGGGTGAAAAAATACAGGCAGTCCAACAACTGCACGGCACCTGGGCTTCCTCTCCAAGAGTCTTCACTTACCAGGGCACAGTGGTCCCTTCTAGCCAACGACCCACGCAGACAAGATGAAGGGTTCAAAAGAGTAGGATGCAATACTAAGCTAAGAAAACGGTGAAAAAGCACAGGACACAGAAGTAATTTTCATATTGAGGGTGGGACTGCTCTGCGACCTTAAAGGTCAGCTTCCACGGTGGAAAAAAGAATGTGTACCCGGAATCTCTTTATTTTTATAGGGGGACACACAAAGAAGTTTCCATAGAATGTTCTTCACCAAATAAAGCAGGGGATAAGGTTTCAAGAGTGGAGTCTTGCTTCCTGATGTCTTGTGGTCAGCAGATTGATTGACATCTTGGCAAATCACACCTATCTCAGGTGCTGTGTGGGATCACAGGCAGAGCGAGAGGAGAGGCAAACTTGCATCATGCAGCCCAATCAGCGTGCAATGCCAGACCTGTCCCCTCACATAGCTACTATGCGCATAGTTCACACACACAGCCCATGGATGGCTGGTGAGAGTCCCTTTCATTGTTGGCAGTTCTGGTGAAACCAGGGGCATCTCAGGAATCAGAGGTTTTGAGAAAAAAGATGCTGTGCCTAGGTAAGTGTATTAGTTTCCTAGGGTTGCTATAGTCAAGATTCATAAACTGGGTGGCATACACAATAGAAATTTATCATCGTATGCTCTGGAGGCTAGAAGTTTAAGATTGAAGAGTCCGCAGTGTTGGTTTGAGAGAGAATCAGTTCCATGCCTCACTCTTTGGCTTCTGGGGTTTGCTGGTGAATTTCAGCATCCCTTGGTTTGTAAGTGCATCATCCCATTACCACCACCATCTCAACTTCACGTGCGGTTCTTCTTATGTTCATAGTGCCTTGTGCCCAAATTCCCCCTTTTTATAAGGACACCAGTTGCATTGGATTAGGGACCACCCTCCTGTCCTCATTTTAACTTGATCATATACAATGATCCTATTCCCAAATAAGGTCACAGCCACAGGTACTGGAGTTAGAACTTCAACATCCTTTGGGAGAACACAGTTCAACCAGTAACAGAAAAGAAAATCTTTCTTCCTTAAAAGCATCTCCAAATCTCAAAAAAGTCACTTTGACATGGCTATTTTGGCGCCACATATTTCAAATATAGTTTATTTTTCTTTTTCAAGTTGCTGGTTTAATATGAAGTATTTTTACAACAATTGTGTCTTCATACATGTATTTAGGATAATCATGGATAACTCAGTCTGCCATTATTCCTATCCCCTTGTCCCCTCCCCTCCCTCCCCCCCTATTCGTTCTATTTGAAGCTCTTTCATTCCTCTCATTCCCTCTCTCTTGCCTTTATAAGTTAGTATCTTCATATCAAAGAGATCATTCGACCTTTGGTTTTTTGGGATTGGCTAACTTCACTTAGCATTATTTTCTCCAACTCCATCCATTTACCTGCAAATGCCATTGCAGGAGCCCTGTTTGGGGAGATAGCTAAGATTGTGGTTGACTACGGACCATAAACATTTTTGGGCATTTCCGCTTTCCGTAGTCTCGCGGGACTTGGCCTGGGATCTCGCGGGACTTGGCCCAGGATCTCGAGAGATTTGAGCGGTGACTCAGCAGATCAAGCTAGCGCCATTTCCTGCTCGGGCGCATGGGAAGAGACCTGAGAGAAAACGGACAGGGTTATCGCTATTGTATAGATATATTGTAGTTTCTTGTAAGAGTAGGTGCCTTGGTTTCTTGTGAGAGTGTGTATGTGGTGTTAGAAATTACAAGAGACAGAGAGAGAAAGATTAAAGAATTTTTTCGTCTCCATCCTGTCTCTGGACTCCTTCCCGCAGGGCTGCCATTCCAGGCTGCAATCCCTTTCTGGTGACAATATGCCATGATTTTATTCTCTTTTAGTGCTGAGTAGTCTTCCATTGTGTATATATACCAAAGTTTCCCTATCCATTCATCAGCTGATGGGCATCGGGGTTGGTTCCACAATCTAGCTATTGTGAATTGTGCTGCTATGAACATTGAAGTGGCTGAGTCACTGTAATATGCTGTTTTTAAGTCCTTTGGGAATAGGCCAAGGAGTGGGATAGCTGGGTCAAATGGTGGTTCCATTCCCAGTTTTCTGAGGAATCTCCATACTACTTTCCAGATTGGCTTCACCAATTTGCAGTTCCACCAGCAATATAAGAGTGTGCTTTTTCCCCACATCCTCGCCAGCATTTATTGTTGTTTTTTTTTTTTTTTTTTTTTTTTTGATAGCAGCCATTTTGACTGGAGTAAGATGAAATCTTAGAGTAGTTTTGATTTGCATTTCTCTAATTGCTAGAGATGTTGAACATTTTTTCATTTATTTGTTGATTATTTGTATATCATCTTCTGAGAAGTGTCTGCTTAGTTCTTTGGCCCATTTATTGATTGTTTTTGTTTTGTTTTGTTTTGGTTTTTTGGTTTTTTTTTTTTTTTTTTTTTTTTTTTTTTTTTTTTTTTTTGGTGTTAAGGTTTTTAAGAGCTTTATAAATCCTTGAGGTTAGTGTTCTATCTGATGTGCTTGTGCTAAAGATTTGCTCCCATTCTGTAGGTCCTCTGTTCACCTCATTGATTGTTTCTTTTGCTGAGAAAAAGCTTTTTAGTTTGAATCAATCCCATTTATTGATTCTTGTTTTGAGTTCTTGTGCTATAGGGGTCTTATTGAGGAAGTTGGAGCCTAAACCAACATGATGGAGATTTGGGCCTACTTTTTCTTCTATTAGGTGCAAGGTCTCTGGTTTAATTCCTAGGAACTTGATCCATGTTAAGTTTTGTGCATGGTGAGAGAAAGAGATTTAATTTCATTTTATTACATGAGGATTTCCAGTTTTCCCAACACCATTTGTTGAAGAGGCTGTCTTTTCTCCATTGAACATTTTTGGCACCTTTGTCTAATATAAGATAACTGAAGGTGTGTGGGTTCGTCTCCGAGTCTTCTATTCTGTACCATTGGTCAACTGGTCTATTTTGATGCCAATACCATGCTGTTTTTGTTACTATTGCTTTGTAGTACAATTTAAGGTCTGGAATAATAATGCCACCAGCTTCATTCTTCTTGCTAAGAATCACTTTGGCTATTCTGGGTCTCTTGAATCATGAATTTCATGATTGCTTTTTCTATTTCTATGAGGAATGATATTGGGATTTTGATTGGAATTGCATTTCATCTGTATAGTGCTTTTGGGAGAATGGTCATTTTGACAATATTAGTTCTACCTATCCATGAACAAGGTAGATCTTTCCATCCTCTAAGACCTTCATTAATTTCTTTCTTTAGTGTGGTGTAGTTTTCATTGTAGGAGGTCTTTCACTTCTTTTGTTAAGTTGATTCCCAAATTTTTTTTTTTTTTTTTTTGAGGCTATAGTAAATGGGGTGGATTTCCTAGTTTCTCTTTCTGAGGATTTGTCACTGATGTACAGAAATGCCTTTGATTTATGGGTATTGATTTTATATCCAGCTATGTTGCTGAATTCCATTTATTAGATTTAGAAGTTTTCTGGTGGAATTTTTTGGATCTTCTATGTATAGAATCATATCATCTGCAAATAGTGATAATTTGAGTTCTTTTTTTCCTATCCGTATCCCTTTAATTTCTTTCGTCTGTCTAATTGCTCTGGCTAGGGCTTCAAGAACTATGTTAAATAGTAGTGGTGAGAGAGGGCATCCCTGTCTTGTTCCAGTTTTTAGAGGGAATGCTTTCAAATTTTCTCCATTTAGGATAATGTTGGCCTGGGGCTCAGCATAGATGGCCTTTATGATGTTGAGGTATGTTCCTGTTATCCCTATTTTTTCTAACATTTTGAACATAAAGGGATGTTGTATTTTGTCAAATGCTTTCTCTGCATCTATTGAGATGATCATATGACTTTTATCTTTGAGCCTGCAGATGTGATGAATTACATTTATTGATTTCCTTATATTGAACCAACCTTGCATCCCTGGAATGAAGCCCACTTGATTGTGATGCACTCTTTTCTTGATGTGCTTTTGTATTTGATTTGCCAGAATTTTATTGAGAATTTTTGCATCTATATTCATTAGAGACATTGGTCTGAAGTTTTCTTTCTTTGATTTGTCTCTGTCTGGTTTTGGAATCAGGGTGATATTGGCCTCATAAAGTGAGTCTGGGAGTGTTCCATATTTTTCTATTTCATGAAATAGTGTGAGAAGTATTGGTGTTAGTTCTTCTTTAAAGGTTTTGTAGAACTCAGCTGTGTATCCATCTGGTCCTGGGCTTTTCTTGGTTGGTAAGTTTTTTATGGCATCCTCTATTTTTTTGCTTGTAATTAGCCTATTTGTATTGTGTATATCATCTTGATTTAGTTTAGGCATATCATATGCCTCGAGAAATTTGTTGATGCCTTCATTATTTTCTATTTTATTGGAGTATAAATTTTCAAAATAATTTCTAATTATCATCTGTATTTCTGTAGTGTCCATTGTGGTATTTCCTTTTTCATCATAGATATTGGTAATTTGTATTTTCTCTTTTCTTTTCTTTGTTAGCATAGCTAAAGGTCTATCAATTTATTTATTTTTTCAAAGAACCAACTTTTTGTTCTGTCAATTTTTTCAATTTTTTTTTGTTTCAATTTCATTAATTTCAGCTCTGATTTTAATTATTTCCTGTCTTCTACTTCTTTTGGGGTTGATTTGTTTTTCTTTTTCTAGGGCTTTGAGATTTAATGTTAGTTCATTTACTTGTTGACTTTTTCTTTTTTGAAGGAATGAGCTCCATGCAATGAACTTTCCTCTTAGCACTGCCTTCAGGGTGTCCCAGAGATTTCGGTATGTTGTATCGTTGTTCTCATTTACCTCTAAGAATTTCTTAATCTCCTTCTTGATGTCTTCTGTAACCTGTTGATCATTCAATAGCATATTATTTAGTCTCCAGGTGTTAGTGTAGCTTTTCTTTTTTTTAAAATCATTGATTTCTAATTTCATTCCATTATGATCTGATAGAATGCAGAGTAGTATCCCTACTTTTTAATATTTGCTTAGAGTTGCTTTATGGCATGATATATGGTCTATTTTTGAGAAGGATCCATGTGCTGCTGAGAAGAAAGTGTATTGGCTCATTGATGTGTGATATACTCTATATATGTCAGTTAAGTCTAAGTTATTAATTGTATTATTGAGTTCTATAGTTTCTTTGTTTAACTTTTGTTTGGAAGATCTATCCAGTGGTGAAAGAGGCATGTTAAAATCACCTAGAATTATTGTGTTGTGGTCTATTTGATTCTTGAACTTGAGAAGAGTTTGATTGATGAACATAGAGGCTCCATTATTTGGGGCATATATATTTATAACAGTTATATCTTGTTGATCTATGATTCCCTTAAGCGATATGAAATGTCCATCTTTATCTCTTTTGACTAACTTTGGCTTGAAGTCTACTTTATGGGATATGAGGATGCAGACCCCTGCTTGCTTATGTAGACCATGTGAGTGATATATTTTATCCCATCCTTTCACCTTTAGTCTATGGGCATCTTTTCCTATGAGATGTGTCTCTTTAAGACAACATATTGTTGGATCTATTATCTATTAGCCTATGTCTTTTAATTGGTGAGTTTAGGCCATTAACATTCAGGGTTATTATTGAGACATAATTTGTATTACCACTCATTTTTAATTTTTTATTATTTTTGGTATTTAGTTTGACTTGGTTTTTCCTTTGGTTGGTTTTTCCCTTTATTGTAGTTCTTCCCTTTGCAGATTTTCATTATTATTTTTCATTTCCTCCTCATGGAATATTTTACCTAGAATGTTCTGTAGAGCAGATTTTCTTTTTGTAAATTCTTTTAGCTTTTGTTTATCATGGAAGGTTTTTATTTCATCCTCAAATCTAAAGCTTAATTTTGCTAGATATAAAATTCTTGGTTGGCATCCCTTATCCTTTAGAGCCTGGTATATGTTGTTCCAGGCTCTCCTGGCTTTGAGGGTCTGAATGAAAAATCTGCTGAGATGCAAATTGGTTTTCTCTTATAGGTAATCTGACTTTCTCTCTTGTAGCCTTTAAAATTCTATCTTTATTTTGTATGCTAGGCATTTTCATTACAATGTGCCTTGGTGTGGACCTGTTGTAATTTTGTACATTTGGTGTCCTATAGGCCTCTTGTATTTGATTTTCAAATTTATTCTTCCTGCTTGGGAAATTTTCTGATATTATTTCATTGAAGAGATTGTTCATTCCTTTGGTTTGAATCTCTGCACCTTCCTCTATTCCAATGAATTGCATATTTGGTCTTTTGATGGTATCCCATAATTCTTGGATATTCTGTTCATGGTTTCTTACCATCTTCACTGTGAGGTCAACTTGATTTTCTTTTTTTTGTCTTTTTAAATTTTTATTTATAGTAGTATGTATTACAGTTCATACTATACATATAGAGCATCTTTTTACATAAAACAGTTTGTATTCAAAGTATATTCACAGCATTCAAGTCTTCAATCGTGGTAGCCTCAGGCCAATGAGTATATTGGTTTTGGGTTGAGTAGCTATGGGATCCCAGTTCGGTGTGTCTCTCCAGGCAGACGGGGTTGCCTCTCAGATTTGCAGGCGTGGAGCGGGCCTCTCTCTCAGGATCCCCTCCTGGCCACAGTGGGTGGAGCAGGCAGTCTGGCTTTCTTCTCCCCACTCTCCTCCTCCTGGATCTCCTCCCAGTCTAGTTGTTTAGGTGGGGTTGGGCAGGTGGGCAGCAGGGCCCTTCCACAGGGTGGAGCCTGCAGTTCCTGGTCCTGGTGAGGGAGTGGGCTGGTGGTTGGGCCACTCCTTCCGGCTGGTGTCTACCACTTGTTCTGGTCGCAGCTGGGCAGGTCGCAGTTCCTCAGGGAATGGAAGGGGCCCTTCCTCTGGTCAGGCCCTGTCTGTGGGGAGCTGCTATTCCCAGCCCTGGGAGGCGATGGCAACGGCTGCAGGAGCTGGCAGCCAGGCCAGAGCAGGGGGCCAGGTGAACTGGTGGCTGGGTCGCTCCTTCCAGCGGGTACCTACCTCTTGTTCTGGTCGCAGCTGGGCAGGTCGCAGTTCCCCCAGGAGTGGATGGGGCTTTTCCTCTGGTCGGGCCCTGCCTGCAGCGGGGAGCAGCTGTTCCCAGCCCTGGAGGCGATGGCTGCGTGAGCTGGCAGCCAGGCCAGAGCTGGCGGCCAGGCGAACTGGTGTCTGGTCCCATATATAATTATTAACTGTCATTTTATAATAAAGTTCAAATTATTTTCTTGTTAGGTTTTATTTAATTTTTTTTTTTTTTTTACTTTTTGTATTTTGACAAATGACCTTTTGAATTTGGTATAGAATGCCCTACATCACTGCCAAAAAAAGATAAATGCTGTACTAAAATGGAAAACTGTAATCATTATGAAAATTTATTATCTCTCTCTTACATGAACTATGAACTTCCATCCATTCACATTACTGAACACAAGTAATTTGCTTAAAATGGCTCAGAACCTATGATCTCTTTTTTTTATTATTGTTATTATTATTCAAAAGGAAACCCTGTTCAGAGGAAAGTCTTTCAATTTGGTGTGGGGAAAGTTCTCCAAGTTGTAGTGTCAAAAGGACTTGTTTTCATATTTTTGGTTTCTCTTAAAACAAATTCATTTTTCTACTTTCAACAAGAAAAGGAAAAAAATTTCAACAACCGAAGGCTGAGTGAGGGAAAGAGCAAGAAGGAAAAGAGAAGGAATGTAGCCAAGCTATGCGAGGGAGCAGCCATAGACAGGGCTAGGGCTATAAGTATCTTCTTGAGTTAATCCCAAACCTGGAGGGCTCTTTAAAGCTCTGTCCACTGTCTGGTTTCTTGGCTCAGAAATGCCTAGATTAGGGGGCTGGGATTGTGGCTCAGTGGTAGAGTGCTTGCCTAGCACGAGCACGGCCCGGGTTCGATCCTCAGCACCACGTACAAATAAACGCGTTGTGTACAACTAAAGCAAATAAATAAATATTAAAAAAAAAAAAAAAAGAAATGCCTAGATTAGCCCTGCCTAGCGAAACAGTTTGTGCCAGGGACAAAACTCTGTGAAGTCTAAACTCTGGAGTTCACTAGCATTTTCCACAGCTCCAACTCCCTGGTAAAAGTTCCCACAAGAGAATAGCCAGGGTTGCTTTCTTCCTCAAAAGGCTTGCCCGCCCTGTGTGTCTACGGGTCTCAGGAAAGACAGGATTTCAAAAGGTTAACACCTGGCAGGGCCTGCACCCCTGGAGCGGGATGGAGTGTATGAGGAATGCAGTTTGGATTTTCTCCACAGAGAGGTGAGGATTCTTAGTTGAAGCCAAAGGCTCCTCCCCTGTCCACTCCCACTCATGTGTAAATCAGACACTTCTAATTCCCAGCATATATTTCCTGAGTTTAAGCACAGAAAGCAAACAACCTCTGTAAACATATAGGTAACTTTATTTATTTTTATTTATTTATTTATTATTTATTTTTGCTACAAGGTTGAACTTGTAAAAGTCAGAGACCAGTTCTTAAGTGAAAGATGCAAGCAGGAATTTCAGTGTTCTGACTACATTATTCAAAAGGTAGTCTGAGAACCACTTTTAGCAGAATCACCTGGAAATCTTATTCATTAAATATTAATGAGGTTTCCCAGGCTGTGCTCCAAACCAACATCCTCAGAAGTTCTTAGGGTGGGGTTCATGAATCTCATTTTTAAGTTTTTCAGTTGCCTCCAATGCATATTAAAGTATGAGAGACACCACATGGCCCAGATGTATGTGAGGACATCCACATGGACCTTCACATGGACTTTGGGGTCCCTTGAGGACCTACAAAATCAAGCAGCTTTAGAGATAACTGGATTTCCCTCTACTCCTGACAACTCTGGCAAGGTGTGCTCCTACAACCCCAATACACACAAGCTCCCTCCCACACTTCACATCTCATCCCTGCCATTGAATCACTAGGATCTGTTTACCTGAATTTTCTTTGGGACAAACAGTGGCTTAGCATATTTATGTCTTTATAAATACCTTGCTTGGGAGAGTGGCAGTACTGAGTAGGTACTTGATAAATTTTTGTTGGTTAAGTAAGTAAACATAGCTGCTTTACCCATCAGCAATCTGGAAAGCCAAGGGCTTGTGTTCATTCTTAGGCAACTGTTGAGATTTACTATGGTTCAATACAAGATTGGATCTGGTTGGATCTTTAGGTTTATTGCTAATATCTCCCAACAGTAGTATCCACCCAAATGCTGCCATATCACCTCTTGTGTTGAAAACTTGTTTATGCATTCTCTTCCCTCCCCTCATCAGAGAAGCTACACTGATAGAAGGTACTAGGAAGCAGCCAAACTAATGTATTAGAAAGAAATTTATAAATAGCATTTAGTTTATACACACACACACACACACACACACACACACACATATATATATATATATTTTCAGCACCAATGTGTCCTCTCCATTTAGCCAAGGTCTAAGATCACATATTAGCAATATTATGAGATATAGCCTTTCTCATATTGCTGGTCTGTGTATACAAAGACTCCAGGGAAGAGAAGCTGAGGGAGCACCTTCTTTGTTGACACCTTCCCTTCCCTTTCTTTCCTGCTGAGTGATGGGGGGGGGAGGTCTCTCAGAGAAGTCTCCCTCATAAGGCTGTGAAAAGGGTCTGGATGGGGGAATCTGCTGCAGGAATGCAAGTGTTTCTTCAAAACTGCTTTTAGGCTGCAGAATTTCCCTTCCACTGAAATGACCTTTTGGGAAGAGCTTAATAGTTGAGGAAACTAATAAAGTCAGAAAGAAGAAAAAAAAACAAATTTGATCCTAAGTTCTGGTTCTAATGAATACCCTATCTCCTGGAAATGGATGGAGATCAGACAGCAAAATGCTGAAGACGCACACACCAACTGTCTTGGCACATCTGGTTTTCGATGTACTGACTAAAGAAGTGCCAGGAAGAAAAATGTGAGAAGAAATGCAGGGTCCTGGGAAAAGATGCCACTGTGGGGCTCAGTGTGGTTTTCATGGCGTTTTTCTGTTTTTATCTTTAGGGGAAAAAAAAAAAAAAACTGCTGAAATAAAGCTGACTTGAAATAATTTCAGTCACATGTGTACCCTAACTGGGCACATTCTTTGTCATGTTAAGTTCTTCTGATTTCAAAGAACACTGTCAATTTACTAGGCCCTAAATTCATGGTGTTTTTAATTTAAACAGAGGGTTTGCCAAACCTAGCCCTAAAAGAAATATTTTCATGATCCAGCTCTTTTATCTACTCCACAGCTCGGGTGTGGTTTCATTCCCTGGTTCAGCATCCCTCTGTGCTGCTGAGAAACCAAACACAATGACTGGGAAACCTGAAAATATCCTCAATGGATCAGATATCACCTCAAGGAATGAGCTGGAGAAACAGAGGGACCAAATAGAGATTTATATTTCATAGTGTTATGTGTGACATCAAAAAAGAGTACTTTGTTAAAGAATTCCTAATAATGATGATAAAATCATAGCTACGAATTATTGATCACTGACTATTGCAGAGTACTGTTCTGGAGACTTAGTAGGTATCTCATGTCATCCTCCCAACAACCTGAGGTGTAGATACCATCACCACTGCCGCCACCATCTTCATCACTTAAAGGTGAAACCAAGGAGCAGAAAGATGAAAGGGAAATGACTTGGCCTATCATTTTGCTAGATGTGTAGTTGGTCCACACCCTTAAAAACATGCCATAAGAACCAAGCCTAATCTATTCAGTTGAGATGTGTTTGCCATAGATTAAAAAGACGAGTAACCGTGGAAGAAAAATCATATGGAAGGGAATGTAAATGATAGTTTAGAGCATCTAGTGAGTCAGGAACTAACAATAGGAAGATGCAACAGGTGGGTGCTTCGGGTTCGATGCTGAATTTAACATGGCCCAGAGTTCTCTGCTGGCAGAAAGGATGTTTACAAAGGGACTTGGAAATAATTGGATGATAGTGAATTCAATTTCCATAGCCCCTCCCAGATCTTGTTCTAATTGTACATCTTTCTAATGTCATCCAATTCATGTGCATGGAATCTGGTTTATTCTGGAAGTTAAGTAATAAGGAGAGTAATCAAGAAGTATAATTATAAAACTGGAGATAATGAAATGTTTAAAAACTACGGGACTAAATAACTTGCCAGGGTTTTTTTTTTTTTTTTTCAACATTACAGTTGCACATTTGAGTACCCATTTTTATCCTATTGCTAAATGAGTGAGAGTCCAGAGTTTACACTGAGTTTATAGAAATGGGCTCTCGTTTCTCAAATAAGTTTTAAGTATGCTTCATTGCTTTGCTATAAAATTAGCCTTAAAGTATTCTCAGATATGCTGGTGCAAGCTTTGGAACATTTTTAACTCTTTTTCAGAGATATTGAGTTCCCCACATCAATGCCAAAGGCAAGAGATTCTTAGGCATAGTGTGACCACACTGAGCAAGTTTCTTAGCCATTGTTTATGAATAACTGGAATGGGAGCCTCTGGCAACTGCTACAAAAAGGTACTCTGGAAGAAAAGGTCTCATGCACATTTGGAAGTGTAGGGGAATTGCCTTTAGATTTGAAGTGGAAATGGATCTGGAAAAATTTCTCCTTTAATATAGAAATTCTCTTTGTGTCCCTTTATCAATTAAGTGGAACTAGGGAGAAAGAAAGGGAATAGGAAAAGCAGAAATATACAAAATCAAAATCTCTCTCTTTATAGATGTTCAAGATGTGACATTTTAATATAAGAAATGTCCTTTCTATTCTTGTAACCTATTTCCTATTTATAGTTTGTGGGCTTTGATATCTATTTTATAAATCAAATATTAATTTACTATCTGAAAGTATGTTTCTACAATGATGCCTCACACTCCTCTGAGTTGCTCCAATTGGAATCTCCCTTCAAATCCCAGAAAATCCAGCTTACTGAGAGCAAATCTTTTTCTGTGAAAACACTGAATGAACTGCACCCTATCCTAGAAAACTACAAAGTCTGAAAGAAGGGATTTGCAATGTTTTGTACGCCCAGAAATAGAACTCAGAGAATCTAGGCCTGTGTAAGAATATGAGGAAGTTAGTCACCAGGTAGTTTAATAATATATATTTTATTTAGATTTGGCAATAGGTTCTAAAGCCAATGGTAATTATTATGCTTATTCTTTGCTTATTTTTCTTAGGTAGAGGAGATAGAAATACATTCTGCTCAAGGATGTTTAGGCTGAAGATATTAAAGTACGTTACTAAGAAAATTTGGAAAGCAAATTTGGAAAGGGTAGGTTAAGGAGTCGAACGTTAAGGAACCAAACAGAATTTAAAAAAAAAAAAAAAAAAAAAAAGATAGCCAAAAAGCCAGGCTGAAAGCCTGTCACATGGAATGACATAAGAGGCCTCGAGGGCTATGGAGAGCTGGAAGCATCTTTTTTTTTTTTTTTTTTTTTTTTTTTTTTTTTTTGTGGTACCAGGGATTGAACTCAGGGGCACTCGACCACTGGGTCACATCCCCAGCCCTTTTTTGTATTTTATTAGAGACAGGGTCTCACTGAGTTGCTAAGTGCCTCGCCATTGCTGAGGCTGGCTTTGAACTCGCGATCCTCCTGCCTCAGCCTCCCAAAGTGCTGGGATTACAGGCATGCGCCACCGCGCCTGGCTGGAAGCATCTTTGCTATAGGAAGTTCTATAAGAATGAGTTCTCTATGAAAAAAGTAGTAAAGTAGTTCTTGCTAAAAAAAAGATAACTGGGAACCATAGCATCTTCTCAAGGGCCAGGAAAAAAATCTTTTTTTTTTTTTTTTCCTTTCAAAATGTCAAAAGGGTGTTTATCTTACATACAACAGCAATAGAAACTAGCTTTTAAAATTAAAAATGATTTCCTAAATAAGGATCATATTTTCTTTCTTTCTTTTTCTTCTTTGTTTTTATCTTATGCAATGACCAAAAATATGCAGAACACAATTTGAAGTTAATTTGCAGCTTTAAAATTGAGACTCAGAAGTTATGGTATTTGTCTTGTTTGTTTTCTAACAAAGGAGCATTTAGTACAGTATTGTAAATGAGATCGGTTTTCTCTCAAATGTGAATATTTTGAAGAACAAAAAGGCTGAAGATACTTTGGTTCCAAATTACTAGAAGCAGCTCTTTCATTCTCTGTTCATCTTTTTGTGATTTCCTTCAATTATGTGCCACATTTTTTCTTCCAAAAGATGTTAGCTTGTGGTGACTCCGTATGCATCATATTCTCAGCTTGTTGTTTGATGCCATCTGTGGAACACAATGGAAAAGAATTAGCAGTCCTATCATGTGAACTGAATTTCATCTGATCCCACTTCAAAGCAATATGTGGCACCATTCTAATGGGCAAAGACTGTGGGTGCTAAATCTTTCAACTAGCTGTAGATGTGAAACATGTGTTTTACCCCACTATAGAAGTTATATGTTCTTCTCCATCACCGCCCTCCCTTCCTCCTGCTAAATTTGGACTGGCTTCTAGCAAGTCCACTTAACAAACCCCAGCAGATACAGGCTATAAGCACAGGAGTCCACAGAATCTCACACAGAGCTCTGGATTTGTGTCCCACCATGTAATCAATCTACTGCTTGAGGCAGTCAAATAACCCCTGTGATTGAATTTTGAAAATAGGTATATTGTTACAGGTTGAAATGGGTCCCTCAATTTTTCTTTTAAAGTTCTAACCCCCATAACATCAGAATGGGAACTTATTTGGGAAGGAACATCTTCACAAAGGTCATCAAGTTAAAATGAGGTCATTTGGGTGAGCCTAATCCACTATGATTGATGTCCTTATAAAATGAGGAAATTTGGACACAGGCACAGATACCGTGAACATGCAGATGACCAGCTATAAGATGAGGAGAAAAGTACAGAATAGATCTTCCCTACAGTTCACAGAAGAAGCCAACTTAGCCAATACCTACTTCAGATTCCAGCCTCCGAAGCAGTGAGAAATTAAACTTCTGTTATTAGAGCCAACCAGTTTATAGTATTTTGTTACAAGAACAATAGGAAACCAATATAGATGCCATTATAGATCCACCTCATTTAGCTGTATTAAGGTTATAGAAAATTTACAATGGGCATTATGGATTTCAGCTTTGGGGCTGTAACTGCCTTTCCTAGAACACTGAACTTGACCTTAGTTTCAGTGAATATGATAGGCAACTTATGCTTTCATGGGAAATGTGTTTCAGCTTCCATTATGGGTCCCACAGTCTTGGAGTACCCTGCACAGAACAACCCCTCTTACTACCCAGGGCCCACATCAGAACAATTCAGTCCCAAGAAACCAAGATCAGTTCTGAATCCCTAAAGAAAACAAGACAGTTTCCATATCGACATACCTGAACAAAAACTCAAGCTGAGGAATCTATGTGGATCACTGGGGAGAACTGGGATTTTCTCCAGTTCTCTTCTGTAGTCTAACTTATTATCCACTACCTACAATTTTAATGACCAACTTTAGCTCCTATGTGGTCCATTAGGCCATTCACACAACCTCTTTTGGCTACATTTACATTAGTAGATCTAAAAATTTTAGTACCTGTGTGGCATAGAAAATTCAGACTGCTGGGCCCTACCTTCAGAGTTTCTGATTCAGTCGGTCAGGGTAAACATTAACAAGTTTCTAGGTGATGCTGATGCTGCAGGCCCACAGACCACACTTTGAGAACCACTGTTCTATTCTATGATGTTTCAGCTTCAGTTTTCAATGGTTACTTATCTACGACAAATACTATATTGTGGATATGCACAAAAAGATCAGGCTCATGTACAGGTTTCCAAAATGTATATTCCTAAGATCCTCATTATTGCTTTAACTACACAGGCCTCTGGCCATGCTGAATATAGGAATACTTAGGGTAAGTATTAGCTGTAGCCAACAAGAGACTGAGCTATGAAACTCGACATCTGGCTATTTATCACCCCACCCCTTCTTCAGACTTTATAGGAGGAACAGAGTCAGAGGCTCAGATATGAATCTAGTTCACAAAATGTGGGCCAAAATGTTTATTTATAAGTCAGATATTTGTCACAATGAATTCTCAGGTATTGGCTTCATACTGCACATTAATAGAAAGGCTGATGTATATCATCTCAGGATTGTGTTGAAGAGTGTCATACTAATGGGGAAGCACTTTCAGAGCTCTAGCATGTGTAATCTGGAGATTCTTCCAGTGAAATCGTGATGGGCTAAGACACACTTACAGGTTTGAAGACCAGGCACATGGACCCAAATCCATCTATAGCATCAGAATCAGAAGAGACCGAGTCTTGTACTTGATAGGTGTTTTAACGCATGGGTAAGTTAACTGGGTGTTAATTAAGGGTTTTCTACATGTCTTCACAAGTTGACCCTCTCCAGCACAAAACCTTGGTTTCCTCCTTGGGTCAAGTACAGAGTTACACATATGGTAGATGCTTAGTAAGTATTCAATCACTGAATGAGTGGTTATTATCCTTTATATTTAGTTACATAGAATCTTTTCATTAGTATTATCTCAGGCAACATCAGAATGTTTGGAATTTGCTTAGAAGTCATTTTCCAGCTTTTCTGATTCAAGCTGACATCTTTATAGCCCAGTGGCAGAGTGATATCACAAGTAAAAAAAAAAAAATCTAACTTCTAACTGCCAAAGATATTTCAAAGATACTATAATTTCAAAGATATTATAATTTCTTTACTTATTTCTGAAGAACTGTGAAGGTGATCTATTGACCACAGTAATCACTTCTTTAAAATTTCCTTACCTTACCTTTCTCTACCAGCTTTCCTTAAATCCTAAAGCTGCTCCCAAACCTATTTGTCCATTCCTAAGAAAATCTTTTCCCATAGTACTAATCCACATACCTCTTACTCTCTGCCCCTTTTTCTTTTCCTCAAATTCTCTATTGAATTCTGTATCAAGAGCCTTCTTGAGGCAAGATTGCCAGGAAATTTTGCCTCAGTACCAAACTGAATTTGGGGAGTTTTATCCACATCTCTGCAATAATAAAAACTGCATCAAAGAGCCTTTTTCCTCTAGAATCCTGTGCTTCTGCTTTCCAAACATTTGCATCAAGTCACAGCTAAATCTCTCCTTTGTGGATATGCACAAAAAGATCAGGCTCATGTACATGCTAGAAGTGATCATCAGTTTTCTAAGTATGATTCAATTTAAAAACTCCCCCTTCTGCTATGCAGATGCATTCCTTTCTCCCCACACGGTCAACTCTCAAATTCTTAAGCACTGTAAGTATAGTTTGGGAGGGGAAGTGTTTTTAGTCTAGAAAAGAATCCAGAGAACTTTGCAGGCTTTTCTCAAGCCTCCCAACCCTCCTTTCAGTGCAGATGAAATCAGCCCCCTTTGATGATGGCGCTACAGGCAATGGCAGTATTGCTTCTAGCAATACTGAACTACCTCAACAAAGAGCCAGCATACAAACTGTCTATTTTAAATTTTATCAAGCAAAGAAAGAATGAGTTAGTTCTATCTCCCTCAGCCAAAAACTGTGTTTATTCATTTAGTCTCTCAGGAATAGGACGGGATCCAAGGCCAGAGTCAAGATATGGAGACAGGATATGAAAGTGAAAGACCAACTGCAAAGCTAAACTTCATTATTTGCATCCAAATGACAAAAATAATTATAGCACAAGGAAATGGGCAATGACTGCCTTTACAGTTGGTAGCAAATGTTCAGGTTTTTATGAAAATGACCTTAGTTATGTAAGAAACCTCTCATTCTGAGTTAAATGGTCAGGCTTGGAAATGACACTAGGTTCCTGGCAAATATGCCAAACCATGAGCTTGTCTCATGGCTGTCTTTCCTCAGTTGCAAAATGTAAAGTGAGGATTAGAAAAATGAGAGAGGCTGTGTGCCTGACCTAAACCTCCCCAAATATTGATGACTCTGAGTTCAAGAGCTCAAGCTTGTGCGTTTATAGCTAAATGACTTCTTAAGTTTTTATTCTTACTCTCCCCCAGTCTGGAACACTCTTCATCTTCCTCTCCAGCCTGGCATCTTCTTGCCCATCTTTCCTGTTACAGATGAAACACCACTTATGCCCTTTCTGGCCCTCCCTGCTCTCCTTGAAACTAGATAAGACTCCTCCTGGAGCTTATTACTGTAGCACCAAGAACTGATCCCAGCAGGGGACTAAACACAGTTCTCCTCCTGCTTAGGAATTGTCTTTCTGCTCAGTTGTAAATTCCATGAGGGCAACAACCCTCTCTACATTCCTACCATTTTGAACATGTGCTTAGCATATATGAAGTGATAAATAGAGCTTTGGTTTTGTTCTCAGGCTATTTAGAGGACAAAAGTTTTGAAATGTTGCTATACATATTCTTTTGTTAGGAGTTTCTATATATGTATTTGCATGCTATTGCATAGTTTGAACTAGTCTTTAAATACTAATCTTATTTCATATATAATGTTGTCATTCTTCCAGTCTTTTGGTTTTTGTTTTCTTCTTTGTTCCCGCCTTCTTTCTTCTCCTCTGTTCCAAGTTGCTATTCTAGGACAGCACTTTATAAAATTCCAAAACTCCCTATGCTTCACATTTTAAAAAATTCTTGGTTTACATGTTTATTTCTAGAAACTGTACTTGCAGGAGTTCTGAGATCTGTGGCTTCAGCAACAAGGTCATGAGAAAATCTTGTTCTAAAAGAGGTTCCTGGAGCCCTTCAACGAATATATACAAGTTCTCTATTGGGTAATGGTGGAAGAGCCAACTCCTGATTATCTTTGCTTATCATTCTTCTGAAATGCATAGCCTTAATTGACAATCTAAAATACCCAGTTGGGTCTGGAATTTACTCGTATTTTTTTGGTTTTTAGTAGTGACAAGTTCTTTAAATGAATTATACAAACAGTGCTAGGAAGAAACAGAAACACAAATAAGGTAAAGAGATAGAAAAAAAAAAACTTTAAATGTATTTAAGTCTCCAGATGCAGATTATTTAGAACAAATTTGCAGATGGATCAGAGAACACCCAGGGAGAGAAACATGAATAAATATAAATGTACTCCAGAGCCCTTCTGACTTAGACATTGATAAATTTGCCATCAATCACTTGCAAAAGTGTAAAATTGAATATTAATAGCTAATTCATAAACATTTGGGTCAGAGAAGCTTGTCTTGATCCCAAAGGAGATCAAGTGATATCAAACTTAATATACTGCATCTAATGAATACCAAAGAAATTCAGTTTCAGCAAGGGTCTTGACAAGCTTGTTATCATTAAGATCCAAATGAGAAACTGAAGACTGTATGAAAATACAGTTGGATGAATTCAGAGTCAACCTGATGAGCATATTAAATGTAATTGTTGAGTGAATCCATGTCCTTTGGAAGGAAGAGTCTCCCTGGCATGTTGGAATGTTCACCCTGCCTGGCATCATGTTGATGATGATTTAAATACATTTTAAAAAACTGCCCAAAGCACCAAACTGGGAGGGAAAATGTGTTGGTTAATAGAATCAAGATCAGGATTGAGAAATATTTTAACAGTCAATAAAAATATAATCACCAGCATCCACAAACTCATGATTAAGGACATCTGTCTGAACAGTAATTTTTCTTAATCAAATTTTATACATGTTGATTTAGAAAGATCAGAAAATACAAACAAACAAATAGAAGAAAACAACTGTGAGTATGGTAATCATTAGGGCTGTGCAAAAAATGCAGTCCTTCTGAGCTCATGGAAGATCACACTTCTTGCTCCCTTTGAAGTGAGACATGATCTTTTGATTTTCTTTGAACAGCAAAATACCAGAAGTGTCATGCATTGTGTGCAAGTTGCCCCACCCTTTACTTCAGTGATCATGGCAGCTTCTGGAGCTTCCATATGTCTGTGTCTCTGGGAATGATGGAAAAAGACCATCGTTCACAACCCATGTTGATAAATAATATGAGCAATAATAATCTTTTACTGTATCAAAGCATCAACCTTTGGGGATTATTTATTACTGCAGCATAATCTAAACTACTTTGAGTGATAAAACTAGCATTTCCAAGATTTTTAGTACATATGTATTATATATACATCTTTTATAAATATTGTGAATTTTTTAGCATATTGGTTCATTTCATTATTTTGTGAAGTAAATGTATTTCTACAACATCAATTTTATAACTGAAAAATAATAATGGTCCATATTTTAGACTTGCTGCACATTACTCAACCAATACACTATTGTTAGAATTTTTTTTTTTCCTTTTTTTTTTTTTTTTTGTGGTACCGGGGATTGAATTCAGGGGCACTTGACCACTGGGCCACATCCCCAGCCCTTTTTTGTATTTTATTTAGAGACAGGGTCTCATTGAGTTGCTAAGTGCCTCGCCATTGCTGAGGCTGGCTTTGAATTCGCGATCCTCCTGCCTCAGCCTCCCAGAGTGCTGGGATTACAGGCGTGCGCCACCGCACCCGGCTTTTCCTTTTTTTTTAATGTTATAATTGTGCTGCAATAACACTGTGCACATCTTTAGTATTTCCCTTAGGAGAAGTTAGAAAAAGTGATATTTGGGGAACTAAATTTATTGCTTTCTTAAGCTTTTATCATACATATCAAAACAAGCAAAACAAATAAATGTATAGTACCACCAGCTACTGTGAGAAAGCTTGGTTTTCAGATACTTGTATATATAAGATATTGGTTATTATTTTCATTTTTACCCAGTCTAATTTGGAGGCACCTTTAGGGGATAGTTTGTTGGGATTTTTCATCATATATTTGTAGACCATCTTATTTATTCATTTGTGACTTACCTGTTCATGCTCTTTGTCCAGTTCTCTACTGATATTACTTTATTTTAGTCTATTTTCTAGGGCTCTTAAGATGTTAAATCTGTTAATCTCTATCATATATTTTGCAAATATTTCTCTGTTTTCTTCTTACCTTTCAATATTCTCTATTTTTTTTCCATATTGAAGCTTTAAATATTAATTAGCAAAATTTAGCAGTCTGTCCTATTTGATATATGTCTTGGGGTCATGCTCAGTATAGCTTCTTAAATCTCTATATAAAACTGGTATTTTTTTCTAGTATTTTTAAATTTTCTTTTCACATGTTTTTTAATTCATCTGAAATTAAATATTAAGTAACAGAAATATTTTCTTTCCCTGCCCCCAAAATAAAGACCTAGTGATCTTTTGTTTTTTGGTGCTGGGAATTGGAACCAAGGCCTGGCACATATGAGGCAAATGCATTATCCCTGAGCTACATTTCCAGTCCGAAGACCTACAATTTTTAAGACATCTAAAACACAATCAGAAACACTGATTTTAAAACTGCAAGCAAACAAATTGATGTAATTTTAAGCTTCCTTAACAAAACCCGCATAATATTGCTGTATTCTGTCTCTGTTAGACCACACATAAGATGAAGTTGGATAATTGGTAAATTGCAAGATTGTCAGAGAAAGGCAACCAGGATAGTGGTAGTTCTAGAAAGCATGTCTTTTGATAACCAATTCAAGGAATATTTTGCTTGGAAAAGAGATCTATGTTGACAATGAAAATTGTATTCAGACTTAGGAAGAATTGCCATAAAGGAGTGCCGTATTCATTTTGTAATTCTAGGTTCCCATGGTTGATTAAAAATATATATATAGCAACGATTATTTTATTTTTTTAAAAGATAACTTTTATGTTAATGGAATCTATTAAAAAATAACATATTGACATTTCCACTAGTGGCAATTTGATCTGTCTGGAGTAATTAACTAATAAATAACCCTTATTTCTTTCAAAGATTTAGGTCTGAATTCTTTAAAAATCTTAAGGTGAGAGCATCAGTACAGGGGAAGAAACACTAGCCAGGAGATTATTGTTCTCTCCCAGTCCCTATCCCCCAGCAGAAAGCAGAACCTTAGGCAAACCACGTATCTTTCCTGGGCTACAGTTCATCATTCTAAAATGAGAGAGTTGAACTACAATATTATTAGTAGATAAATAAAGGGTCCCATCAAAACCAAAGACACTATAATTCTGTTTAATAAATAGGTGGGATAATCTACATCAGGCTTCCCAAAAGAAACTCATATGCTACTTTCATAAACCTGGTCATTTTAATGTCTTCTCTTATTGAAAGTCTCTGAAATCAATAACCAGAGGTTAAATCCAAGGTTATTACAGTGAACATTCATTTTTAAAAAATGTAAAAACGTGTTCTGCATCATGTACTATGCAGGGTACCAGAGATTAAAATGAAGTCTGAACTTTCAAAGATCTCACAGTTTAAAAGTGATGACAGCACAGCACAGTAGACCAACAATAAGGCTACTACGTGATAACTGTGATGGATGCCTCTAACTGCCATAGTGTCAGAGATAGATGCATTCTGTGCAAGTCTCCAGACCAAGGATCTAGATGATACCTAAGGATCCTTCCAGCTCTACACAATGCACATGCTTCTAAATCAGAAGGAAGACTAGGCTAACCAGTAGCTGTAACGACAACTGCTTAGCAATATCCCCTAGATTTAAGGTATAGGCTCGCTTACAATTGCCTGTATAAAATTAGAGAAGCCTCTGGAACCCCCAACCAAATAAATCATGAACAATACCCCCAAATCCTTATCCCTTTTTATTTATTTTTATTTTTTAATTCTAATTTGTTATATATGACAGAAGAATGCATTACTATTCATATTATACATATAAAGCACAATTTTTCATATATTTGGTTGTACACAAAATAGTCACACCATGAATGAAATATATGAAATTTATCACACCACCAAATATATGAAAAATTGTGCTTTATATGTATAATATGAATAGTAATGCATTCTTCTGTCATATATAACAAATTAGAATTAAAAAATAAAAATAAATAAAAAGGGATAAGGGTTTAGTTCAGTGATAGAGCTTTTGCCTAGCATGTTCAATTTACAGTAGTGAAAGAAAAAAATTCTCCTTGGGTCTAGAGAAAAGATGCCAACAGAATAATGACCTTTGATTTATAGTATTAAAAAAACTGGATTCACAATAAATAGTAACCAGATTATGTACAATTTTATTGTACATTTAAAGTGTACAACATGATATTTTGATATACACATACATAGTTAAATGATTACAACAGTCAAGTTCATTGTCTTACATTGTTATGTAACGGGGGGAAGGGGAGCACCTAAAATCTACCCTCCCTTCTAATTTCCAGTGTACGATACTACATTATTAACCATAGTCTCCACACTGTGCCTGAGATCACTGGACTTATTCATTGCACTGCATACAATTTTTAAAAATGTAAAGCTAATACCATCTTTTCACAGATCTGCAGCAAATGCTGCAGATACTGCCTCAAAGCAAAAATAAATGAACCTTTCAAAGGACTATTTGGGTATGGAAAAGGTTAAACCATGGTTTTGTCATGGCAGACTGAGTCTTGCAAGGGCCAACAAGTCTCTTTCAGAACCATAGCCACTTTTTTCAATTCTGGAGAATCCTTCGTGAGTGAAGTATTTAAGGAATTGATGGACAGATGTGAATCAGCCTGAGAAAAACAAGGACATGATCTATCAAGGTATCATGCTTTGGAACAAAGGTACTTCTCTCCTTCCTCAGGAATATCCTGCTTCTCCTGTCTTCTTGTTTTGTATGATGTGTACTGGAGTTGAGTGTAAATAGTCCACTTAGCCTGTAGATACACCACAGATAATTTAAGAAATTCCAGCTTACAGTTTTGATCTTCATGACTTCAGGAAACCAAAGGTGAATGCGTTCCCTGTTTAAAAAGCTTAATTCGCCATTTGTGAGATTTATTATGTGCTCTGTAGCATGCTATGTGATCAGAATTTCTTTACAGAGCAGATGGTTTAAAAAAATCATGTTGTTTTATACATAAGAGATTCCTTTTTCTCTTTGTATACTTTCCTTCACTTGGGTTTCAAATGCTGAAAATGAGGACTCCTTCCACTCTGTCATCTGTAGACTATTTTCCTGGCCTTTCAGGGTGTATGACAGTGGCCCCACGCCTGCCTCAGATAAGAACACTTTTAGCGTAATGATATCCATCTCATACCCTAAAAGTGTTCATTACCCTAAGTGCATGTATGAAGTCACGAATGGTGTGAATATGCTTTGTATACAACCAGAGATATATAAAAATGTGCTCTATAAGTATAATATGAAGTGTAATGCATTCTGCTGTCATTTATAACAACTTAGAATAAAAAAATAAATATATTCTAAAAAAGAACACTTATACATTGGAATCTGAGTGCTCAGTTTACTTATACTCATTTCCAGTGCCATGGCTGGTGGCACTAGATAACTCTAGTCTTTCTCTCCTCTCTTCTCTGGGCTTTTCTTCCAGCCTTACATGTTTCCTTCTGGTCCACATCACTTCAAGGAAGACACTGGCCCCTGACATTCCATAGCCACATACAAGAAGAAAGGACCACCCCAACATTCAGTTGCTAGCAGCCCAGCCAGGCTATTCTAGGGCGGATCCAACCTAATTATATATTTCTCTAAAATAGAATCCAAAAGTGAAGCTGTACCAAATAATTCTCTTCTACAGTTTTCAAATATAGACTTTTTTAAGCCCCCCAAATAAACTTTTGAGAATAAATCAGTACTTTTTTTCAGTAAACATATTAGGAATAGATGGTAAAAAAAAAAAAAAAAAAAATCCTCTGATCTGGCAAAGACTGGAAAGGGGCATGAGTGGAAAATGGATCAAGGCTTCTGATCACCAGCAGGCTCTTCACTGTAACCAAGATGATCACCTCATGCATCCTAACCCAGGAGGGTCACGAGTTTCCAAAAGGGACTTAGTAGGACTTTTCAAACTAAATGTGCTTTAAAAATAAGAGAAAGAAACCCAGGCACAGGAACTAACAAGCATAGAGAACTATTATACTACTTTCTTGTCAATGTCATTTCAATGTGTTATTTTGGACAGAGGTTATTCTATCTTTTAGGAATGCCATAGTGGTAGATCTGCCAGTTATCTTCCTGTGACAGCCAACTAAAATTGGCATAGTGATAGATTCAATCCAGGTCAGAATTAGAGTCTGGAACTCGTGAATGTAGTCCTGCTCTTTAATGTTAAAAACCTTCATCCTCCAAAGGCAGAGAAAGCCAGGGTGAGAAAGACCAAGCCAATATTATTTTAAATGGCTTTAATTGAATGCTCCCTAAAAGAAAAGAAAAACTCTTCTAAGGATCCTCTGTCTTTTCTCTTCTCTTTTCTTCTTTACTTCTACCATCTATCTTTATTCTTTCTCTGTGAAGAGTCTGAAGTGAGGCAGTAAACTTGGGATGGCTAAACCTACACACAAGGATACTCTAAAGAGTAAAAAGGTAACTTAAGGGAAGCACTCAGCAGGAACATAACAGCTTCCTCTTCTTCCCTGACAGCAGAGGGGAAGCATTGCAGAGCTGTGGGCCAGAAGTGCTATGGCTGGTTCTCCTTGCTGGGGTCAAACTGGTAAGACAGGGACACGAAGGTCACATATCAAATCTTTTGGAGACTGAGTTTTATCACTGCAGGTTGATAAAAACAAAACAACACTCCTCACTCTTGGTCAATTGAAGAGGGTTCTGTTAAATAACACATTATGCCTGTGGTTCAAGGTTCTGTCAGATTCCTGGCATCAGATTAGGAGTTCCTTTGAAGAAAAGACTGTAGGCTTCAATAGGACTCCTTATTAGCCCATGTTCTTAGGTGTAATAATGTGCTCTAAGTGTAATAATATACTGTTTGGGGGAGCCAAGTAGTCATTTGTTCAACCAACTATTAAGGAGGCACCACACTTATTTGGTTACATAATTGACTGGTATCTTCCTGTCTGGATAGTTTTAGAGGTTCTTAGAACAAAATGGTTTTGCTATAGATACGTTTTCCAGTTAAGAAAAGAAGAAGAGTCAAATGGCTTACCACACATGGTAAGCCATGTACTGTAGTGAATGAGAGTCCAGGGTTTGGATTTAGATGTTCTTTAGTTCAAATTTCCTTACTAACTTTATGGATTTAGGAAAGCTATCTAATTTCCTGAGATGCATTTTATCATCTGTAAAATGGTAATGGTAACATCTTACCTTAGAGAGTTAATAATTACATGAAATAATATATATTATGCGCTTAATTCATATAGGGTCTAACCTGTAGGGAATGAATGATAAATAGTGGCTAGCCTTGGGCAGGTATGGCCAAGCTACCATCACTGGAGCTATATGCCTGAGCATTTTTGTTTTACCCTTGTCTTTAGCCACTGAAGAGTGTAAAACTGAATTCCTGAAAAGTTTTGGGAACCATGACTTCTTTGATTCTTACCACCACAATAATGGGAAGTCCGTGATTTTCTCATGTTGGCAGCCAAAGCACTCTCAGAACTCTGGAATAGAGTTCCATCACCACAGGAGGTTCTGTCATGTCTCCATGGGCTTGAGGGTCCTGTCTGGGTGCAGAGGCTTCAAATTGCTGTTGAATCATATCATCATTTCAAAGGCATTATATAGTCAGTCAGCTACAGAAGGTGAAAGTCTGATCTTCTGATGTTTGTTCCAGCTCAGAAATAGGCCATAACTTAGGTTTTATAACTGCAAAGACCACATAGAAAACCCCTGATATTCAGCTTCTCCTAAACAAAGGTCCTTCTCCATTTACGGAATGGCCAACAAAGAGACTCCTCATAGAGTCTGTTGTCCTTTGGCCACAGACAGGCTCCATATGCCTCATTTTTGATCACTAAAGCATATTTAGTCAAACTGCTCAGGTAAATGTCTCTCCTCTGATAAGGAATTAACTTTCATAGTCCTGGACAAGTTTGATACTTATCTCCCAGAGGCCATGCATTTACAGCGACTCTGATAATTGATATTATCAGACTTGCTTATTGTTAATCTATGAAATGATTATAAAATGTTATTGAAGAACAAACATAATTTACTCTTTTCTATCTCTGTTGTTACCAAATATCATTTGATATTTTATTAGTTTTCTACATTTTCTCTCCTATATAAAAGGGAAAGCATGCGGTGAGGAATATAAGGAAACCTCAGATACGAGGGAAGCAGAGGGATGAAATGTATGTAGAAAGCTTATGGACAGATGTCAGTTATCGAGATCTGAGCACTTGTTTGGGGTGGTAAATTCTAATGATTTATTAAAAAACGAATAAGCATGCAAATTCACATGCGGACCATGTGCACGTGATAAGCCAAGATTGTGATTAATTCATTTTGGTGCACCAGAAATCCAATGGGGAGAGGGGACAACATGAACATTTGGAGGTTATTTACAGACATCACTAGATCTGCCCTCAAGCAAGGTTAAATAGTTCATATTCTCACTAAAATGTATAAGTGTGAAAAGTTCACTGTGTCCCAAATTGTTCTATAAATCTGAAGTGACTGGATAGGAGTCCCCTGGTCCATGGACCCTCTACTTCTGATATACAGGTGGCAAGGTATTTGGTTGACCCTCCCCATGCTCATCTTTGCCCAAGACCTGTCCACTTTGATCTGGTGTTGGGAGATGGGATAGGAAGCAAGGGTGGAACCATCTGGAATGCCTCTGCCCTCATTGCCTTTGATGGCTCCTGGAAGGGAGAGGACCACGTGTTCTCCAGCTGTTCTCACATTCACTCTGGCCACAGCCCTCCTTTCAGTTACATTTTCTCAAAATCCATTTCCACTGCTATTCTGAAAACAACCAGTTCGCTACCACTATCACCATGAAAAATAGCCAATAATGTCTGGATTCTGTTTATTATGCCGTAAGCTTCATAAACAAGTAAGAGTAGCTCCTCATCCCTTCAGACATGGTTAGATTTCTTTATTTTAAAAAATCAGATAAGCATGCCTAATTAGGCCTCCAACCTCCAGTCATGGGAAATTACATCTCACTAATGTTTAAGAGCCTACTCTTCCTCTCAAAGACATTGTGAGTATGGAGACGGCTGAGAGGAGGATGTACCCTAACTAGAAAAGGCAGTTTGTCTCTGAAATGCATATTTTCCAAGCCCTGTGGTCTATCTGAATACAGTTGTCTCTATTCTCACCATGGTAAGCTGGAACTGGAGGTCTTTCATTGGGACTCTCCACATGGGTCTCCACAGTGATGCCTCCATCAACACGGCCATCTCTAGCAAGCCACTTGGGAGCAAGAATAGTTTCCAACCATATGTGTTTGAAAGCAAACATCTTTGATAAGGCCACACATCTCCACACACCTATAAGTCTTAGGAAACCCCACACCCTTTCCCACCTCTGCCTTGTCCAACACCTGGGGCCCCTTCCCTTTTATACAATCCTTCAGTGTTCCAAGACTGCCTGGTTTTCATAAGCAAAGGCCTGTTTTCTTGAGGGGGAAGGAGCAATAGAAAATGCCTATCCAGGTTTACAGAGTCTTCTAGACCTGTGAGGATGAGGTAAATGAAATGTAAAAACTAACAAGCAGAGACCGAGGCAGGAGGATTGTGGGTTTAAAAGCCAGCCTCAGCAACAGTGAGGAGCTAAGCAACTCAGTAAGACCCTGTCTTTAAATAAAATACAAAATAAGATTGGGGATGTGGCTCAGTGGTTGACTTCCCCTGAGTGCAATCCCTAATACCCCAAAAAACAAAACCAAAAACAAAAACCTAACAAGCAAACAAAATTCCAGAGGTACTCAGAAACTGTCCTGTTAGTTTTACCCTCAAAATATGTCAAAATCAGCCCATTCTTTCCAGTTCCTGGGCTGTCATCTGCTTCAAACCACCATCATACTTAGGTGGACAGTTATAATATCCCCTTAAACAAATCTCCCTAGACCCACCATTGTTCACTTCTTAGGAATTTTCCACAGACGAAACAATTGGAGATTTTAAAAACACAAATGATTGTGTTACTTTCCTAAATAGTAAAAAATAAAATCTATGTCAAGGTCTATAAAGTATACAAATTCCCTGTTACTCTTGGTTTTAAAGTCCCTCTAACTCTTCTCTACCTTAGGCTTAATCTCTTTCAGCCTGCAATATTTTGCTAACCACTTCCTGTTCACACATCATGTCTTACCCAAATATTACTTCCTCAGAGAAAGCTTCCATCAACTCCATAATCTAAACAAATAACCCTGTCCTTCTTAGCCAGGTTACAATTTATCACTATCTTTTGGTGTGATTACTTTTCAGTATATGTTTTGCCCACTGACCACCTCCAGTGCCTGATAAACAGTAGACATTGGAAAATTAACGAATAAAGAAATATAAAGAACTTTGCATAGTTTAATTTCTACTTAGGCACACGCGTGCATTCATCCTAATGAATTTTTGAGCAGCCCCATCCTTTTTCCCAATTCTCATAAGACACTGGGTAACTAGAGACCTAGCCATTGCCATAACATTTCTGTTTTATGTTATTGTTGACTGCCATACTTGAAAGCAATTCAATCCCTGTGTAAGGATGAGACAAAGGCATCGATATCTTTGCTACCCTCTGTGGGTTTTTTTTTTTTTTTTTTTTAACAATCCAGCCTCTATGTGGCATTTTTTGATGCTTAGGATACCTCTCTAAATTTAATAAATATGTTTATAAGCAACCTCCACAACATCTCTCCACTATCACCCATACCTTGGCTTCATACCGTTATAGCATCAGAATGAACATTCAAGGTCCTCGAAACATTACAGGCGACAAGACTAATCCTTATCAAGATGAAATGATTTGCCCAAAGTCACTCAGCTATGATCATTCAATTGTAGAGAAATAGAAAGCAAAGTGAGAATGTGAAAGCTTTTTCCTGATAACTGGCCAAATTCTCTCTTTAAAAAAAGAAGCAGAAAATATTCTAAATCTGAGAGTATTCTAATTTTTCAAAACTAAAAATTTAAAGTTTAACTGTTTCTATCAAGGTAAGAAAAGCAAGCAAAAAAGAAAGCTTAAAATAAAATCATTATGTATAAGAAGGTTTTGTATATTCTAGGCTTGTTTGCATTTATTTTTCCTACTTCTTTCTGTAATCAAGTCAAATTAAGTAAAAATTATCTGAACTGCAACTCTACAGTAAAATTGTTAAGGAATTTATTTAAAATGGTATCTTCTATTTAATATGAACTCCCTCCTCTTGCTTATATCTGTTAGAGTTAACTAGAGGCAGAATCTAAACAAGAACTGAAGTCTCATCCCTATGCTATTCAAATTTAGAAAAAAAAATCAACACTGATTGTCAATATCTGTACTATGTATACAAGTTAACATTCCTGAATTTTTTCTACAAACAATTGTCTAATTGTGTTTAAAAACATGCAGAATTGCAATGAGCCAGTTGTTCAAAGAGCTAAGTTACCCAGGATTTTAAGTAATGGGGTAGGTCATGAATTCTGCTTTTCTCTTTTTACATTGTGCATATTTTAAAATCAGATCAGTTTGTAATGTGATTTCAATATGAAAAAGTCTTATAAAAAGCAGGCTTCTAAGAAAGTTACTGGTATAATCAGCTTACATGGACTCTTACATGACACTTACAAAAGGACAAAGACCTCTCAAAAATAAAAAACTAAAACATAAGTAATCCATTCACCTAAATTTAATTTTTAATTGAGGGGATATGAACAGCTCATATTTATTCATACATAGTTGTTAAAAATTTGTGCCTTTATTCATGTAATAAGTATTAGTCAGTGTGTCCCAAGATTCTGGGACAAGGCTGGTTTACAGCAGGTGTTTATTGAATAGTGGGTGAGTAATAAATTATAGGATAAAAAATGACAAAATAATAAATCATAATGAAGTATTATTTAGCCATAAAATGCATGAAATAGTGATATACGTTTTACAGTGTAGATGGACCTTGAACATGCCAAGTTAAATAAACTAGGCACAAAAGACCATGTATTGTATGACTCCATTTACATAAAATGACCAGAATAAACAAGTCCAAAGAGGCAAAAGCAGATTAGTGGTTGTCAGGAGTTGGGCAGAGAGAGGGATGGGAAGTGACTGCCGTTGGATAGGGGTTTGTTTGTGTGTTTTCAGAGTGATGAGAATGTTCCGGAATGTTCTGAAATAAGAAGGGATGATAGTTACATAATTTTGTGAAGATACTAAAAATCATTGAGTTATACGTTTTAAAAGGGTTGAAAGTAAATGGATTTTAAACAATAAACTGAGGTTGAGAGATTCAAGTAATTGCTGAAAACCACATTGCCAGTTAAATGTGAATTTGAAACTCACATCAAAAGTTTTGGCTTCCAGCTATGGTTTTTTCAGTCTATCAAGTTATGGCTCCCAATTTTTAGAGTGACATCAGCTCTAAAGCTCAATACAGCATTGTACTTATATACAAGAAACCACTTGGACCAGAATGGACAACCAGTGGTATCTCCTGAGACTCTGCGTGCCAAGAGCGTAGTATACAGCAGAGGAGAGAAATTGCAGGGGCAAGAACCTTCTGCTTGTAGATTTTAAGCAGTGGGCAGGTCATGGCTTAAAAGCATTTTCTCTGTCATCCTAGATACCACCCAAGTAGCCCTTGTTCCTCAGATACTGCTTTAAGATCAAAATAACTAGCAACCCCCCCTCGATTTGCCTTTGTAATACTCCCTGAGATCTTAGAATATTTATTTCCTGTTTTCTCAAGTCTAATGGATTTCCAGACTAGCACAGAGCAAGATGACTTGTAACCTCTTGTGAACTGCTTAGTATTTGTCCTTCAGGAAAAACATTACGTCTATTAACTTGATTAATTGTAAAGTAACAGTCACAGCTTGTCCTTCCTTGTGGATAATATGTGAAAGTTCACATGTGTTCACATGTATTCCTTTGTGAGAGTGAGGCAAGCATCATCTTTCTCTCTCTTTGACAGACAAGGAAATGACCATAGCACCTGTATCTTCTAATTTCTGATTTGATATCCTCCTTTCTTCCCTTTTAAGGTCTTTCTTGCACTTAAATGTTTTGCCCAGTGGTTGGAGTGGAGTATTAGCAAAGCAGGGTGATGGAAACACAGTGATGGAAACGCGTGTATTTTTTGTCCTTACAGGGAAAGCCAAAGTTCAGGCCCTGCTCCCAAAGTGTAGATAATTAATCAGAGTTAAAATGGCAATCTGACTCTGTTAAAAGGAAAGGAAAAGTAGAAGTAAAAAAAACAAAACAACAAAAAAAAAAAAAAAAAAAAAAAAAAAGAGAGAAAGAAAAAGATAAAAGGCAGATATATGATACCAGCTAGCCCCAAGAATTGGCAAGCACTGTCACTAAGGTGCCCATAGAAAGAAAGTGAACATGGTACTGCAATGAAAGACAATTCCCCAAAGCCCCATTGAGAATGAAATATGAAAGTACCTCTGTAACTTGCGTACCACTACTGTTTCTGTCTACAAAAAGCAGTTTACAACCTGCACATGTGCTTCAAAACTGAGAACAGCCCCAATGAGCTGAAGTGAAGAATTAACGTGAACTCTAAAAATGTGCGGGGGTGGCTTGTCAAATCTCTTAGCACAAGATACTAAAAAAAAAAAAGAAAGAAAGAAAGAAAAGAAAAAGAGAAATGCAACCTTTGTGTTCATAGTTTTAATGGTCAATGCTCTAATTTTGAAATCAGCAACCATTCTTTTATTGCATACACTATTTAGGAGTGAAGTATGGAGAACAAAAGATCTCCTCCCATGCTGTGAAGCAAAGAGAACAGACAAGTAGCTGAAACTTATGTGGTTCTTCAAACTTTTGGTTAGGATCAAAGTGCTTCCCCTTTACTGACCAATAAGGAATGGAATGTACGGTTGTGACTAATGGTTCTCTGCAATCCTGAGATTGGGTCTCTTCTGGCCAGACCTCTTGGATTCCTGTAAACTCCAGTCTGGTTGAGCCCTGTAGGGACTGCCCCTTCCCAGCCCCATGCAGAACTCCTGGGATATCTCAGAGACACCCCACCATACCCGCTTGTCATCCCTGGAATTTGAACTGTGGAAACACATCAAATCCTGACAAAAACATCTGAACCAATTTTCAATGAACTCAAGATAAATGACTGGGACACCACTTCACCAACCAGCAATCAGTTGCTAGGGTATGGGAGGGTGGGTGGGAAATCATGGACTTAAAGATCAAACTCAGGTTCTTGTAGTCATTTATTACACTCAGAAGCTGCCATGTATTCTTTGTAGAATCTGAAACTGTTAACTTATTGGGCCTTAGTTCCCTCATCTGTTTTTTAAAAAAGAAAGAAATGACAATGTCTTTTTCACAAACTTTTTAAAAAGAATTTTTTTTCTTGGCTTTGTTAGGAATCAAACCCAGGGGTTCAGGTGTGCTAGGCAAGCACTCTACCACTGACACACATCCCCACCCCCAACAATGTTTTTTTTAAAAGAAAGTGAGATAATAAAAATCTTCAATTTACAAATATTTCTTAATGAATCTTAGGTTTCTTCATTCCTTTTCCAAAGCCAATGACTTTAGGCCAAGTAGTATCTTCAGAGTAGGGAGATTCAGAGGGGGAAAAAAAAAATCCTAGACTAAATTCCTATAATCAGTTGAGGCCATTTGAGTTGATTAGCTCCCTGAAATTACTTGTCTTCTTGTCTATTCCATTTTCTAAACTTTTTTTCATTATCATACTCCTGAAGAGTCTTTCTTCACTTTTTTCTGATTGTCTTCCTCTCCATAAAATTTAATACAAGAATTAAGTTATTATTATTACATCTGTTTCAGTACTGTATATATAACTGTGACTTATACATTAAAAAGGCTAGTTCTATATCAATCAACAAATTGATTTCTACTCTATCCTATGTGGATGTCAAGATTTTTCCCAATTAAACTTCTAGTTCTCTCTTAAAATTACAACTAATGGACTCTGTGGTACAGCACTTACCTAGCATGTGAAAATCCCTAGGATTTTTGATCCCTGAAAGTGCAAAAAAAGCTTTAAATTAGTGCCAGATTCATCTTATTGCATATAATTGAGATATGTATAGGAGAATATCACTAAACTGTTGTTATTTATTTTAGTTTTTTTCCAACCCAAACTATATCCAACATTATTAAAGATACTCTTCATAAACAATCATAGTATTTCAGGAAGACGATAGTTAACAGCATAAAACAACCTTCAAACTCCCTTCTTCGATGAACTACCAATGTCAGAAAGCCACTATAAAATCAAATGAAGTCTTCATTTGATACTCTGAATAGGGGAAAGTTAGCACAAGGGTTGACATTCCATGTTTAGCATGATGTTGAACAACTTTTCTCAAGCCAACACTGACTTCAGGAAATAAGATGAAAATGGCAGAAGAATTAATCTGAAGATCTACAGTCTAGAAAAGGAACTGCTGCTTTTTTGAAGGACACTATCTCAATGATGTCATTGGACGGTCTAGATTGTTGACATGCTGGTAGAACCAATTATTGTGAGCTAGGTTGCAACAGGTCTCTGGGTTTAGGGGAGTTAAGTCTATGCTGATGGCAGAGAGGAAAGAGAGAACATAAAGATGAGTTTGAGATTTTCCACACTACAAGGCATTTGTGCCAAGGTGGCCATGTGTGCCAACATCAGGGAATCCCTCCTCTTGGGAGCCAAGAAGTCTCTCCGCACTAGCAGAGAGTGTTTACCCCCACAGCAATCCAGCTTTGGAGACATTCTTCTAGTGTAAGCTCCTTCCCAAAAAACAAAAATGAAGTGTTCTGTGTGCTAACAACATGCTTTAAAAAAAAAAAAAAAGTAAAACAAAATTCTGCATTTTTATAAAACTTGATGAAAATAGTATTTCAAATTGCTCAGTCACCAGAAGTACACAATTACCAAAAATGCACACCCTTCACTTTGGCATCAGAAGCACCTTCAACTTTCTGTGCTTGGTCAGTTTGGGCCTGTCCATTCTCTGCAGGGTTACTGGCATCCTTCTGGTGCCAGCTTTTCCATTTTCCCCTATCGGTACCTTCTCTCCCTTCTTTAGTTGCCTTTTTATGCTTGGGCTCTGGCTTTGGAGGAGCAGGTTTTGCAGACGACCTTGAAGATCTTCTCTCTGGCTGGTCCTTCACCTTGGCTTTAACTCCTTTAGTGGCCCATTAAGCTTTTCTCTTGGACGTGGTGGTGACCTTAGCGGGATGCAGGAGCTGGACATGGGGACGTAGCGGTGTACAATATTGGTCAGTCGAGGGCTTGTTCACACGTCTTCTTCACACTGCTCGGCTCCAGGGAGTTTATAAAATTTTTCACTTATTTGAATCTTTAAACAACAATGATGACAAATAATTCAAATCATTTTGCACATGGCACTTCAAAAAGTAGATCAGGTTTCTTGTTGTTACTTTGAAAGAAATCACAAACTTACATAATAAATTTCATTGAGAAATGAAACATCAATATACACTGGTGAGATAAACATTACCAACATAAAATTACAATAAGAGAACAAAAGCAAGTAAGCAGTAACAAGAAGGTGGATCAACTGAAACTTTTATAAACTGCTGGTAAAAATTGTAAATGATATATAACCACTTTGGAAAACAGTTTAGCATTTTCTTAACTAGTTAAATATGCACAGTACCATACTACCCAGAAAATCCACTCCTAAGAATTGGTATTTATTCAAGAGAAAGGAAGCAGAAGTCCACAAAATCTTGTATACAAATGTTCATTATCAGTTTTATTTGTAATAGCCAAGAACAAATTGTGAGATAACTATCCAATGTAATGCTGCTCAACAATAAAAAGAAGAAATTAATGATAAATGCAGCAACATGGACACATCTCAAAAACAATGTACTTAGTGAAGGAAGCCAGACACAAAGAAGTACACACTGTCTGTTTCCTCTTTTATGGAACTCTGGTAAAGATAGATCTCATCCACAGTGACAGAAAGCAGAGCAGTGGTGAGTGAGGGGTTGATGGGAAAGACACTGAGACTTTGGGGGGTAATGGAAGTGTTTTATAACTTGACTGTAGTGTTGGTCAAACACATATACATTTTTCATGAGTTATCAATTGTATACTTAAAATGAATACATAAAAAAATAGATCAAAATGTTATTAAAGGTGTAGCAATGAAAGTGACAGTATTGTGAAAATGTATCTAATAATTATAGGGTCATTGTAGTAGTCATCTCACAGTGCAAGCTCCCAGGACCATTTCTTTTTTCAAGAGTGAAAGGAGTAGGATTTATTCAAGAGTGAAAAATAGAAACAGAACTCTTGCAGAGGCAGGAGGAGATCTGATAGCAGATTACTCTCTTGAGTACCATTTTTAACAGCAAGAAGCAGAATTTATATAGATGCTTCTTGACTTACAACAGGATTGCATCCTAATAAACCCATCATAAATTGAAAATGTCCTAAATTGAAAAGGCATTTAATATACCTAACTTACTCAAAATCGTATCTTAGACTAGCCAACCCTAGCCATGCTCAGAACACTTATATTAGCCAAAAGTTGAAAAAAATTATTTAACACAAATTATATTTCATAATAAAGCATTATATCTCAGGTAATTTATTAAATGCAGTTCTGCAAGTGAAAAATGAGATGGTTGTATGTGTACACTTCTATGCAAAATTGAAAAAATATTAAATTGAACCATCAAAATTTGGGGTTGCTTGTTTATAATAAAATTCTCTCACTGTTAAGTGCAGTTATATGATTTTGCCTGAACATATATGCAACCATCACTGAAATCCAGTGCAGAATACACTCATCACTCCAGAAAGTTCCTCTTTGGCAGTCTGTCCCCTATTCCACTCCATCATCTCTAGCAATGTATTCTAGGCAACTAACTCAACTTCTCTGAAGCTCGATTGTCCTCACATGAAATGAGGATAATAATATCTAATGCATAACTCTGTTGTGAGGAATAAATTAAGTTCACAATGTGCATGACACAGGGCTACATGAAGGTGAAGAACTTTATAAATGATCATTTCTGTTAGCTGGAAACTCACTTAAATCCTATTTCATAAAGACAAAGGACTTAGGAGGGAATGTAGTAAGTTACCAAATTTAAGATTAGGGTTTAAACACTGATTCAGTGATGGATGGATGAAAGGAAGGAAGGAAGGAAAGAAAGAAGGGAGGGAGGGAGGGAGGGAGGGAGGGGGAGAGAGGGGGGATGAAAGGAGGAAGGGAGGGAGGGAGGGGAAAGGAAGGAAAGGAAAGGAAAGGAAGGAGGAAAGAAGCCCACAGATAAAAGACAGTGCCAGCCGCATGGGGAATGATTTGCTTAGTTAACTGAATATTGCTTTATTTTCTTGGTTGGGAGAACTCTACATTTTACTTTTTTTTTTTCCTAATTTTATGCCTAAGAGTTCTCAGTCCCAAAGGCACATTAAAGTCACCCAGGGAATGTTAAAAATCACCAGTGCCTCAGCCCCAGCCCAGACATTCTGATTTCATTGGCCTGAGAAGTTGCCTGGGCAAGGGAGATTTTTAAGTTTCCCTTGGCAATATTAATGTATAACCATTGTAAAGAATCCATGGCTGAATTAAAATTTTATATTTTCCCTGTGTTTTAGGGAATGGGCTCACAATTCTGTTCTAAAACGTCTTTAGAGTACACCACTTATGATATCTTAGAAAAAGCAAACCACAGAGCCTGCCTGTCTCCATTCAGATATTTTATTCACTGATAATCTTTTCTCATTTTTCTAACAACATTTGCTGTTTGGGCGCTGAAGGAAGCATGAGAGCTTCATATGAATGACATTAGCTATTTCTGCTTGGAATGGGGTTGTCCTCTACCTCCATATCCTATGCTGCCTCTTTTCAATCCTCAATCAGAGCTGGATGTTTAAATATTAAGCAATAAGTGCGTTTCTCATGAATAACAACTTTAAGAAGACAAATCATATCTGCACGGACTCTTGCTCTAACTTAAAATCCCTAACAACTCATGAAGTCTGGACAAGTCTTCTACCCTCTTTGGTTTTTAATTAATTGTAAAATAAATGGCATTTATTTTAAGAATGCTAAGGTATTTTCCAATCACTATAATGTTGTTATTCTCATAACCAACACAATAATGAACACATTTGTTATTTAGGGACCTTCTACTAGCACTAAAAATCTTCTAAAAAGAGGGTTTAGATCTCTGTTTAAGTCACTGGAATAACACATAAATGATATATTTATTCTCTGAGCAGGGCATTTAAATTACATTACCCAATAAATGCAATGCCTCGATACTTCCCAGAAGGAACTGACAGCTATAAAAAAGGAATAATTATATTAATAAATTATTATTTTACTGATAAGGTACAGACAGAGCTATAGTTAATTGATTTATTAATTCACCAAGTATAGTACTGCAAAACTGTAACATGACTTTAATCATTACCTGGTGAAATGATTAGGACCCTTCATGTGATGCTGCAGCTTCCTGGGAAAATAACTAATAAATACATATTAGTGTGCCTATAGACTAGAAGTGCCAGAAGAAAGCTTTTGCTATGGAATTAAAGGAGAGTTTGTTTAAAGAAAGGAAAACAACTCTAAATAGTAAAATAAATATTTTCCTCTGCCTTTGGGTGACCTTGTGCTCAACCTTCTCCCTTATGAGAATGCTGTCTCCAAGCCTGTGGTTTTGTGGTATGTCAGTAATTCTAGAGAGTCCACCCCCAGCAGCAATGGGCCACTTCCCCGCCACACAAACCTCATTTCCCCCTCTTTTCTCCCACACATGCCCACATGCCCACTAGATTCCACATTTCTTAAGATGGGTTCTCTTTCTTTAATGCCAACTTACAACTACATATCAGATCTTCATCCCTGAAATATCTTTAAAAAGTAGTTTCCTTTCCTCATTTTTAATACATGGACTTGCAGATCTACCAGTCATACAGAACTTCTACTTTCTGGTGGCACAAAAGAAATATGGGTCAATGAAGTGACTTATTTAAAATAAGAGCCACGTTGAGTTTATTGGCCCAGTCACTTGCTGAGGTTTGGGAATGATAGTCAAAATGTGATCAAAGAGAGAATATACACCCAAGCGGTTAGATACTGCCTCAAAAATATAATATAGTATGAAGATACAGTTAAGTAAGATGAGTAAGTTCTGGAGTTCTGTGCCTATAATTAGCAATACAATATTGCATACTTACAATTTTGTTAAGAGGGCATATATATATGTGTGTGTGTGTGTGTGTATATATATATATATATATATATATATATATATATGGCAGGTTTCAATGAATCATGTCATTGATGATGCCAAAGGAAGCCCCAGAAGCTAGAGGCTAAAAGGCCACATGGGAGTTTTCTCATATGCAGGCCATACACACTAACAGAAAACTGAGAGTAGCAAATGAGAAATATGAGTTCCAGGAAGGAACTTATCTGGGCCTTACTGCAATGCATTTTCATATGTACTTTTGAAACCAGAAAATTTTTTTTGGTGGTGGTAGGGGTATGGATACCAGGAATTGAACTCAGGGCCACTTGACCACTGAGCCACATCCCCAGCTCTATTTTTTATTTATTTTTAATTTTTTTTTATTTAGAGACAGGGTCTCACAGAGTTGCTTAGAGCCTCACTTTTGCTGAGGCTGGCTTTAACTTTCCATCCTCCTGCCTCAGCCTCCTGATCCACTGGGATTACAAGCATGTGCCATCACGCCCAGCTTAAAAGCAGGACTATTCTTAATCAACTCAGACTATCCTGACAAAATACTGTAGACTGGGTGACTTAAAGAACAGAATTTATTCCTCATAGCTCTGGAAACCAAAATCCATGATCAAACTGCCAGTCCGCTTTCTTCCTGGCGATGCCCTCTTCCTGGCTTTGAGACAGACCCCATTTCACCGTATGCTCACATAGCCCTTCCTTGGTGCAGGTACATGAAGACAGCTCCCTTCCCTCTTCTACTAAGACCAACTATCCTATTAGTTAGGATCCCCACCCTTATGACCTCATTTAACCTAAATGACCTCCTAAAAGTCTTATCTTAAACTATATTCCCACTGGAAGTAGAACTTCAGCATATGAATTTTGAGGCACATTCGGTCCACAGCGATGATGTAGCAACTCGCACAGAATATCCCAAAATGCAGAAATCCATTTTAATTTTCAAAGTAATAGATATTTTTCAAATGTATTATTTTTGACTGCAGACCATTTTGTCCAAAATTAATTTTACGAAGATATCCAGCATGTAATATAAAAATAAGTGAAACTACTGGGTGGTACCAATGGGCAATGTGTTTGGTCTTTGTCGGTAAGTACAGCTGCATTTGCACCAAAGCAGCTCAGGGAGTAGAGACAGAGGGGATTTCAAGAAGCTGCCATCTTGGCTGAATGGTTCAAAAGCACAGCCTATGAAACCCTTAGTGGAAACATCTTTGCTATAAAAAGGAGGTATCTGTAAGAGCAGCTGTACCTCATGGTTACCATGGAATAGAATGGAGTCAAACATGACTGAATACAAGAAGAGACTCAATCAGAAGGTGTCTCATTCTGAGTCATCAGGGTATTTCCCAGGGGGATAAGCAACTGGTCCTTCCAGTTAAAGCCTCTTTAAGAATGTACTACCTTTAGCATTCTGCTGATAAAATCACAGTGCTTGCAAAACTGGAAACTTCACTTCATTTGGTAGCTTTTTAAGACTTAACGTTTGTACAAAACAGGATCTCATGATTCCTATAGGAAAGTCTAAGTCTCTTCATCAAATCATAAGGAAAAATGTATAGGACTGGGGTTAGAAGAACTATGGTCTCATCCATGTTTTGATACTAATTAGCCTTGCTAGAGAAGTGATCCAGTCTCCTCTTCCGTAAAGAAAAGGAGGATTAGGCCAGTGTGTCTCAAACTTTGGTGTCTATAGAAATAAGTTGGGCAGTATATTTAAAATGTAGGTTTTCTGATCTGTAGCTTCCCCTGCAAAATACTCTAATTCAATTGTTCTCTGGCAAGACCCAGGAATTTTCATTATTTACTCATACACTGTTGATTGTGATACTGGTGTCAACAGATTTTCAAGCACACACACACACACACACACACACACACACACAGAGAGAGAGAGAGAGAGAGAAAGAAACAGGGAACTAAAAACCCTTCTGCTTTTCAGATCCTATAATTGTATGTTTTTAAGATTCATAACAGCAAAGTGTGGTATTAGGTCTACATTCCTAACTTATCTGCAGTAGAAATTTTTAAAAACAAACATCTTTGCTCCTGCTAAGTACACGGGCCCATGCATGCCAATGTGATAAAGTCCAGGAGAAAGGAAGGAATGACGCCTGAGCAGGGTTCAGTTTTCAACCTTCATCCTGCATAGGCTGGTCATTTTCTACCTCTTATGTATAAGTCCAAATGGTGCCCCAAGGGGAGAGAAAAATTGCTTGGAAATTCTATCAGGACTTTCTGCCTCTTTCTTCTGATCCTGCTACCAACCCTGTCTTTAGGATGTCTCAGAACCTTAATTCTAAAATTCAGATTTTTAAAAAATCCCTAGAGCTTCTATGATGTCCCTTATCTCCAGTTCTATTTCCAAAGTTGTTAATGCATTTCAGGCAAGACATTTGTTTAAAACATTATATTCTCCCCCTTGCATATCCCCAATTGTCTCAAACATCTTCTGTATGTCCAGGGCACCCTCCTGTGATCACTGTTTTCAGTTGATATGAGTGGAGTTTAAGACAGTTTCCTTGCAGGTGGGGGTGCTGTACATGGAGTATGTTTTTTGTGAAAAGTTCCAGGGAATATGGAACTTAGTGCCTTATAAGAATCGTACTTGGTACTCCAGAAGAGGTCCTCCTGGAACGGTCCCTTTTGCCCAGTGTTACCCTACTGTTCAAAGCACCTTCATAAAGACTGGTCCTTGAGAGAAGGACACTGCTTGGGGCACCATCAAACACCGCTTGTTTTTGGTTTTCTGCTGAGAAAGTTAATGAATAAAGATTGGAGTCAGACAAATTAATTTTTTACATTTTCCATTTATTTTTAACTCTTATGCCAAGAGTTAGGAGAGAGTAAAAACAAGTGGGAAGGATTGACAGCCATGAAGCAGGGGTGAGGTATGGGAAGAAAGGAGCTGTAAGGAGGACACTACAAAAGCCTGCAGAATGCTTTCCTTTTGATGCCCACTTTCTGTCTATGCCCCAGTAGACGACAGTCTTCTCTACAGGGAAGACCAAGCCTTCATCCATTTTCTAAATCTAGCAGAGTGCTTTAGCATATAATGAAAGTTTAAGTGAAAGGACTCTAGCTGAATGGAAATTTTGTATTTAAGTTTTTTTTTTTTTTTTGGTTTTACACAAAATATTTTCATACCATTTGAGTTTTTATACATGCACTTAGTATATTGATGTCAAACTCCTTCTGCCATTATTTCTACCCCTTGCCCCTTTCCCTCCCCTCCCCCACTTTTTTCTATTTAACATTCATTCATTCCTCTCATCCCCCCTCCCTTGCCACTATAATTCAGTATCATCTTAGCAAAGGAATTAATCAACCTTTGGTGTTCTGGGATTGGCTGACTTCACTTAGCATTATTTTCTCCAACTCCATCCATTTACCTGCAAATGCCATAATTTTATTCTCTTTTAGTGCTGAGTAATGTTCCATTGTGTATATATACCAAAGTTTCCATATCCATTCATCTATTGATGGGCATCAGGGTTGTTTCCACAATCTAGCTATTGTGAATTGTGCTACTATGAACATTGATATGGCTGTGTCCCTGTAGTATGCTATTTTTAAGTCCTTTAGGTATAGACTGAGGAGTGGGATAGCTGGGTCAAATGGTGGTTCCATTCCAAGTTATTTAAGTATTTTTAAAATGTGTCCTGGAGTTGGGGAAGTGTTGGTCAAAAGATACAGAATTTCAGTTAGACAGGAGGAGTAAGTTCAAGAGAATTTATGGTGCTCATAGGTAATAACAACGCTATATTCTTGAAAATAACTGATATTTTAAGTGTTCTTACCACACACACATAAAAAAATGATAAGTAGGTGATAAAATACATGTTAATTAGCTCAGTTCAGACATTCCACAATTGTACATATTTCAAAAAATTATGTTGTACATAGTAAATATATAAAAGTTTTATTTTCAATTGAAATTAACTAAGAAGTGTACAATAATTCATTTGGCATTCTAGAAGCTCAGAATTCTTGGACAAGAGGAATATATTTGGGTTTTCTTCCTTTGGGGCTGTTAGTTAATCTTTTAACAAAGTCAAAATAATTAAGTGCGAGGGGAGAAACTTCATGACTTGAAGCTCAAACAAACCTATCAGTCCAGTGTTTTATGACAAGTTTTTCCTTTTATCAAAATGTAAATGTTATGATTAAAAGTCCAAAACAGCATGATATATAAAATTGAAAATTTACAATGATAAGGAAGAACTAAAAGGAATGAAGAGTGGAAGAGTGCCAAGCATTGCTAATAACTATAAAACAATTGGAAAAAATATAAAGCATAGTTGAGGTCCCAATATAGCTCATCTTTCATATTCTTCACCACCAGCTCTTGAACTAAATAAAGAATAAATATACTCTGATGCCTATGATCTGTTGTGTGGCTTTTAAGCCACTTAGGGTGAACATACAATTTTATTGACAAGAGTGAAACACTTTTATGAGTGAACAGAGACCCTAATCCAAGACCTATGACTGCTCTACTCTTCATCCTCTTAAGAACTTCTTTTTATTCTATGTTTTGTTCAAAATGTTCCACACATACTGAAAGGGAGTTCTAAATTGGTCTCCCACAGTGCAACCATCTGAAGTGAACATAAGTCTGCTTCAGACACACTCACTTGCAGCCCAGCCCAGAAAATGGACCAAACCAAGATTTTCCAAAAGGTGAATATACAACCAAGTGAGAATCTGATTTGAGGTCTCAAAGGACAAAAGACACTGCACAAAATAACCCTTAATCACAGAAAATGAAAGCAAGTTTTCTTATTACAACAAAAAGAAAGATGAATTTCAAAGTTAAATGTCTTCATCACCATTTTAGCAGATCATAGTCATTTTTTTTACTGTAGCTAGGATTAAAAAGCATTGCTTTGGTTTCGTTGTATTTATTCTTACATGATCTATTTATTGCACATTATTGGTTTTCATTTATAATGGTATTTTTCTTAAATATAATATAAGTCTAACAAAAAAACAATTAAACGATGTTGTAAGTGATATGTGGATATGAAAAAAAAATCTTATGAACTTTTTCAAAATAGAACCACTAGGAAAAATTATAAAAATCTAGGAGTTTTGACCCAACATATGTTCATTTATGAGCCAAGGAACTGTAGAAGGCAAAGCTAGTACAAGACCCCATCTAGGTCCAGGTCTATCCCTGAAAGCCAAGAACATAGTTAGGAAGAGCTAACCTCATGATTCGTATTGGTAAAGGGGAAAGTCTGAGAACTTACTAAAGTAGAAAAGGGTCTCTGGACGCACCAAAACAAGGAGATGAGATGAAACTGAGCCAAGTTACTCTTGGCAGATGTTAAAAACCAAAGGAGACTGACCACTGGGTGTAACCACATATGGTTAAATTAGAAAGCAAATGGAGAGGGAAGAATACAATCAGAAGTACAATAACCTCTATATTCTTTTTTTTTTTTTTTTTTTTTTTGTACTGGGGATTGAACTCAGGGGCACTTGACGACTGGGCCACATCCCCAGCCCTTTTTTGTATTTCATTAGAGACAGGGTCTCACTGAGTTGCTAAGTGCCTCGCCATTGCTGAGGCTGGCTTTGAATTCGTTATCCTCCTGCCTTGGCCTCCCAAGTGCTAGGATTACAGGCGTGCGCCACCGCGCCCGGCACCTCTATATTCTTTATGACTCTGAAATGAATAATATGACAGAAGGAGATACTTTTGGACTGAGATTTGGTGGCTTAGGAAAATGAAACCTACCAAGGTACACCTACTATGAAGTTGCATTCAGCAAGGATGGCCACCTACCTTTCCACATGAATGCTCCCACCCAGCCCCCAACTTACAAACACCTAGTGTGCTAGTCCTGCTCCTGTTCTGGGGAAACTCTAATGTATAAGCAAAACTTCCTATGGAAAATTTCAAGATTCAAATGGGATGAGAGACACGAACTGGAAATGATTTTTGGAACATGCCAGCATACAGGGGGTAGGTGAAATTCTGCCAGTGGATGCACTTGCACTTTATGTATCCATCACAGGCTCTTGCACACTACTGTCTGCAAGAATCAGCCCTCCTACAAACCTTTCCCTGGCACACCCACTGTCCCAGCTTCAATCACCACCAACACGCTGGCAAAGAAGAATCTGAGCCATGTTAAGGCCCAGATATCTTAGGTTGTCAGAGTCAGACCTGAGTAACTTTTACTGTTCATTACTCAGATCTTAAACTCATCACCCATTTCCATCTGTGCCTGCGGTGAAGTTTTTCATAACCTACCTTTTCATAGTTCCTATAACACCATTTTTATCACTTATTTAATAGCCCCTATTAGACTCCAAACTCCCTAAGAGCAGGATGGGGTACACTAATGACACCACCACCATCTGATCTAATCTGGTCCACAGTCAGCAGTCAATAAAAGAATGAACAAGCCTGGCACGGTGGTACATGCCTGTGATCCCAGTGGTTTGGGAGGCTGAGGCAGGAGGATTTTGAGTTCAAAGCCAGCCTTAGCAAAAGTGAGGCTCTAAGCAACTCAGTGAGACCCTGTCTCTAAATAAAATACAAAATAGGGCTGGGGATGTAGTTCAGTGGTCACGTGGCCCTGAGTTCAATCCTTAGTATGCCCCCCACCCAACAAAAAGAATGAACAAAGGAATGAGTGAATGACAAGCAGTACATTGCTAGAACTTAGGAAAGTTCACCTAGAAAACAAACTGACCTGGCCTTTCTTGACATAGACTGGTGAAGAGAGGGAAAACATAGAACCATATGTAGAAGAGGGAGGTGAAGATCACCTTACTATCCAAAGGGTCTCCTGGTAGTTGTTGGTCATAACTGGCTTAGGAAGTGGGAAGACTGATCTAAACCTTGGAGGTGACTGTTACACAGGATATCACAGCACTCAGATGCCTGCTCATTTTTTTCATAAGAATAACCTTATCAACATATGTGCTTTCAAAAATCCCCTTTTGGATAAGCAACTACACCATGGATGGGATTATCGAGCCACATTCCTTGGTTTTAAAGGTTTGTGGCTTACATAACTGAGATGGGAAGAAGCAGAGACTGCTTTTCTTGTTCAGGTATACTTCTTCTATTAAAAGTAGATATATTTGGGGCTGGGGTTGTGGCTCAAGGTTAGAACACTTGCCTAGCATGTGTAAGGCACTGGGTTTGATTCTCAGAACCACATATGAATAAGTAAATGTCCATTAATAACTAAAAAAAATTTTTAAAAAATAGAAATATTTATTTAGCAGCCACCTAAATACAAACTAGGAAAACATTTTCTAAAATAATCATAAAGAGAGGCAGCTAGGTGACATTGTACAAATTACTACCCCTGTCTGACTCTTAGTTTCCTTATCTGAAAGGCTAGAATTGTGGACCTTATTTTTCAGGGAGGATGTGAGCATTATGGTTTATATCTGGAATATCTGCCAAAGTCTCATGGGTATAGAGGTGGGACTTTTAGACAATGAGTGTACCATGGGATTTCTGACATTATCAGTGGATTAATTCACTTAATGGATTAATCCATTGATAGTGAATGCACCAGCATGAGGTAGAACCTAATGGAAGGAAGTAGATCACTGGAGACATTCCTAGAATGTCTTCTCCCCAGCCTCTCCTTCTCTTTCCATATCTGTCCCTCTCTGTCTCTTTCTCACTTTTTCTCTCTCCCAGTTGCCTTATGCTGAGCAGCCTTCCTCTGCCACACCCTTTCACCATGAAGTTCTGCTTCATCTCAGGCCCAAAGAAATGGAGCTGACTATGAACTGAATCTTCTCAAACCATGAACCAAACAAAGCTTTCTCCTCTAAGTTGTTATTGTCAGGTATTTTGGTCACAGCGACTAATAAATGATTAACACAATGAGGTTCAAATACATAAAGTACCAAACATAAAGGTTGTCATTATTTATAACAATTTGCAAAAAAAAAAAAAAAAAAAAAAAAACTTTAGAGAAGTACAAATACTTTATCTTAAGGTAATAATTCTCTCACTAAGTATCCACTCTTCTATTCCAAATGTCAATTTAAGATATATTTTCTCTTTAACTCCTAAAGCTACTACTATGTCCTGAACATTTTCTGATCTCTGGAAGAATTACAAATTGGCACACATTGATTCACAAGTCCTTGGAGACACTTCCCTTTAACCTAATTTCCTACTGTAGTGAATGAAAGTTTTTGGAGCCCACCCAAAGGGCAAGGCCACATTTGTCCAGTATTTCACCTCTCAGTTCCTGTCTTTTCCTGAGGCAACCTCTGGACTACACTCAGACACGAGCTCCATCTGTGCCATCTGACCTCTCCTGCTACCAGCTCCCAAGTTGGAATCTACGTTCCCCTTCTTTTTCTTCATCAGGGTGCAATGTTATACTTCATCAGAATCACCAGGCACCTCACCCCAGACCTTCTAAATTAGATTCTGTGGGAGAGAAGTTGGGAATGCACATCTAAACCAGGTCCCTAGGCAATTCTTAGGCATACAACACTTGAAAATCCAGGCCTTAAATAAGAGAACAGCATTTCTGTAGATAGAGAATGGTTCCTGGGCCTTTTAGGCTTGGACACTGCTTTCACCACCTTTTGTATACTCCTATTTTATCATTAACCGAAAAGCACCCCAGAGAGTCACATTTAAATTTGTTTGGCACTTTGAAAAGCCTAGGGCAGAAATTGGTCCCTAGCTACATCTCACTAATGTAATTTGTGGTGAGTTCACAGATTATCCAGTATTCTAAGTCAACTACTAGGCTCACACCAATGATTGTCAAAGGAATCACTGTTATCCACAGTGAGAAAGATGATTTTTAAATGATAAATTCATAAGACATTACATAACAATGTTTCACATATGATGATCACAGATATTGTCGCTTTTTCCTTCCAGTGTACCTTGCAATGTTTATGTCCTTCTGTCTTAATCAGATCAGACTGCCATTAACAAAATACCATGGTTTAAACAACACGAACCTGTAAGCTGCCTGGTACCGAAAACCGGGAGGAAAAACTCTCGGAGGCAGAGTTAAGCTTTTACTACTTTTACTTCTACTTTCTTAGAGCTTAGAGAGGGAAAGAAAGATTTTTAGAGAGAAAGATAGAGAAAGATTAGAGCTTCTTTCTTCTCTCTTCTTTCTTCCTTCTTCTTTCTTCTGTCTTCTGTCTTCCTCAGGAGTCTCGGCCTAACTCTGACCAGTCATTACTTCTTCTATCTGGTTTCTCTTCTGTAACCGCTCTGCCTACGTTCTGGCCGCTCTGATTCTTCTGACCGACCGAGTGACTGCCCGGCTGACTGAATTCTCCGTTCTCCTAACTCGGACCGCTTTCACCCGGTTATATACCTTCAGGTTTGCGGGTGCCTACAGGTGCGTCACATACATATCAGGTGGAACCCATGGCTTCCAGCTAGCTACAACAGCCCTTCCTAATTAGGGCTCCTTCACGAACCTATTTTCCCAAAGTTCTGGAAGCTGGAATTCCAATATTAGAGTATCGCTGAAAGGCCCTACCTCCAATTGGAGCTTAGTGTTTCAACATACAAATTGGGAGGCAGTGAGAGGACAAAATTTAGCCCATAAACACCATTCTAGCTCACAATGATAAATTCCCTAACTTTAACGATGATCATTTTTTTTCTTCTTAACAATACTGGGTATTGAACCCAGGGTCGCTCTGTGAAGATCTGTTCTAGCACTCTAGTGACACACTATATTCTCAGGACTTTATATTTTATTTTTTTATTTGAAATGGGGTCTTACTACGTCTCCAAGGCTGGCATGAGACATAAATCCTCTTGCAATTTCCAGCTCTGGAGTTGCTAGAATTGCAGGAGTGCACCATCATACCCGGCTTAAAGATGAAAATTTTAAACAGTTGCTTTGTGGGAGAATCCATAAAAAGTCAGGGTACATAGCCCATCTGAATTCAATACCACTTCACTTTTTCATCTAAAGTAAAAGACCTACATAAATCTATAGTGCATGGTAGAACCAGAGATATCCTACTACACTGATCATTTTCCATCTAGGCAACACTGGGTAGGAGAATTTCATTTCAACTTTTAGGTATTATATTTTCTTTCCCTATTCTTTTTTAGAATTTATGCAACAAGGAATTTTGAGAAGCTGGCTAAAATACAAAAACAAAAAACTCTATACCATATTTCTTCTCAGGAAATAAACCCATTATTTTTCTTTACCCCAATGCTGTTTATCCTTCAGAAGATACCCTACTCTCATACCATGGCTCATTTTGATTTTCTTTTATCAGTTTACTCCTAAAATAAGCAAATGTCAATGGAGACTGATATTTTGATTCTCAGGATGAATCCATGTTTATCAAATAAATTATTGAGTTGAAAACCAAGCAAAGCTGGCAAGACCTAATTGAGCAACCACATCTGGCATGGTATGAAATATCTTGCAGGCTTTAGTAATCATAAAGCTTTGAAGAAGAGTAGTGTTCAAGTTCAAAGTCTAACCAAAAGGAAACTTGGACTAAGGTCAAACCATCCTTGCCCTGGTGACTTGAGGTTCTTTCTCTTTGTTTTTCTTGAGTTCTCTAAAAAGGGGTCTAACCATATTCTTCTGCCTCTGGCTACCACATGTAGAATCATAGACTTGGCAAGAAATTTAGTGGTCAGCTAGTTTAAAACTTGATTCTACAAAAAAATTCCTTCACTGTTGTAATGATTGACACAGATGGTCTAAAGTATAAATGAAACCCATACTCTTATCTTTAAAAGTCAGTTTTTAAAATTATCAAGGAAATATGTCCTATCTTTCAACCTTCATAAGTACCTAAAAACAGCATTCAAATTTAGACTTCTCAGACTTCTTGGAATTATGTAGGACATAGTGAAACACTCTGAAACTCTCTTCAATTCCAGATCCCTTTTATACTGTGTTTCATCTCTTATGTGTTGTACCTCACACTAGTCCACAGCTATAAGTTAAATACATATTAACTGCAAAAAATGGCCCAATGGCCACCCCTCAGACATAGACATATACCTTAGGGACAACAGCTCTTCACAGGCACTGATCAGAAAACTTGCGTGTGGAATTTCCACTTCTAGAGTCCTCCTCACTTTGTGGAAAAGATGAAGGGGGGAAAAGAAGAGAAAATCCAGGAAAGTAACACAAGAGGGACACAATTAGGACCCCATGTCAGGTGTCCTTTTGCTCAAGTAGAGTTGGCCCTTTTAATCTGTAGGTTACAGATCCATGGATTCAATAAACAATGGATAAAAATTATTGAAAGAAATTTCATCCATACTAAACATGTACTGTTTTTCTTGTCATTATTTCCTAAACAACATAGTCTAACAACTACTTACATAACATTTTCATTATATTAGGTACTATAAATAATCTAGAGATTATTTAAAGTATACAGGTAGTGTGCATAGATTATATACCAATATGATTTTATTTTATTATATAAGGAACATGAGCATTTGCATACTTGGGGTGTTGACCATTTTCTTCCTCCTCTAGATATCACATGTACAATCATAGATTTGGCAGAGGACTCAGTGGCTAGCTAGTCATGGATTCTTTCACTGGCCTTTTCTGAGACAAGGGAGAGTCTGGAACTAATCCCCCACAGATAACAAAGAACAACTGTATAAGAGTGGTACTGTAGTTTATCAACACCAAGAGTTGTCAGGATACTAACACACTTTACAATTAAAATAGCAGCATATCACCAGAACAAATTCCATAGTCAGGCTAGATTCTGCCTTTAGACCTCAGCAGCCAAAATATGCTAGTTGGGAGAATGCAATTCCAGAACAGAGTTTAAATCCAAGAGCTCTGAAATTCTCCTTCCCTTGAGACCTCAGGGAAAGTATGCTTTTAGGTCTTATGCAGAAAAGATTCTGAGCTTCCAGTGTTAGGTCTGTCTTCAGTAATTCTCTCAAGACAAGACAGAAAGAAACACATGACCCACCACCTTGGTGGATTTTACGTAACTTTTATGACCAACCCAGACTCATGGTTCTTCTAAGAGTCTAAGAAACTTGTCCAAGGATCCCAAAAGATCAGCTCTTCCATGGTTTCAAGTCCACATGGTGGAGAATGTGCAATGACTCTGTATTACTCAGGGTCCTTGGGCATGGAAGCAGTAGGATGAATGACAGAATAGAGAGAGGGTAGGGGAGGAAACAGAGACAGAGGCAGAGGCAGATAGAAAAGAAAGAGATTCATTTTAAGGAATTGGCTCATACAATGATGAAGGCTAGCAGATGCAGGGTAGGCCAGCAGCTGGAGACCCAGAGAAGAACTCAAGCCCAAAGTCTGGCAAAATTCCCTCCTTTTCAGGGGAAATCAATATATTTTCTCTTAAAGCCTCCAACTAATTTAGTGAGGACCACTGACATTATGGAGGAACTTGCTTTATTCAAAGTCTACTTGTTTAAATGTTAATTTCATTAAAAAAATTTCACAGCAACATATGGGCTAATGTTTGACCAAATAGTATGTGGGCACACTGGCTAGTCTAGGGGACACATAAAATTAACCATCATAGAGTCCATGACAGCTAATATTTTTTGTGTGTACAATAGCAGGTAATGCTTCTAAAAAAAATCAGACCTTGCTTGCCAAGGGCTATTACATTAAAGTTGTATTTGAACATATCCATCTTACCATTCTACCTTGGAAAATCTCAGTAACCTCGGAGAGGCTCAACAAGCTGTCTAATGACTAGAAACTCCAGGTTTCGTTTCCATTCCAGGCTGCTGGCAGGCAAAAATGTTCTGTACTGAAAAGATATATAACCTCCTTGGGGTAGCAGCTTTACTAGGCATGACCACGTTTCCACAGGAAGAGTTTGAATTTCACTTGTCAGGAAATCCAGTATTTGGCAAATTGGGGTGATATGTCAAGCTCCATAAATAAAAGCAAGCCAGGTTACTTTTAATTATGCTGATTACCTTCCCAGTCTACTTGTCAAGGCCAGGCCCTTAGGGAGAAAAGTTAGGTATTAGTTTTTCATATGGAGCTTTTCTCTCCTTCTTCTGTACTTTGCATCAGGAAAAAAAAAAAAAAAAAAAAAGGAGTGTCCAGACATATGTAAAAAGCATCTCTCTCTCTCTCTCTCTCTCTCTCTCTCTCTCTCTCTCTCTGTGTGTGTGTGTGTGTGTGTGTGTGTGTGTGTGTAAAAATTTGGGTTCACTAAGGATTCTAAGAATCCAAATAAAATTTGCTGTGCTTTTATATACACTCAAATTAGAAATCACAGGAATTATGTCATCTGATTGATATAAATTAATCAAAGAAGAGAGATATATAAGATATGAAGTGCAACTATCAAATATAATGATAGTAGCATGTGTTAAACACCAACTATATATGCCACTGTCAGGTATATTGTGTACACATCACTCCTAGTTCTAAACATAAGACAGTAAGTGCCATTTACCCTGATTTAAAGGTAAAATTAAAACTCAAGAAGTTTGAACTACCTGCTAAAGATACACTGAAAATAAACAGATCTGCCAAAATTCAAGCAGCTATTCTTCTTGTAAAGACTGAAAGGCAGGTTTGGAAGAGGTATGTCTTAGACTCCTCTCAATTTCTGGCTGGCAAGGAAACTCAGGAACTTTCAGTGGACATACAAAGTAGCCTGTACTCCTGGAATTGAAAATCCTCTTGAGCAGTCTCCAAACCACCTCAGGTTTGTGGAATTTGCCCACTATATTTTAAAGGATGGGAATTTATCCAATTGCTATGAAAATCCAAAGTGAAAGTCCATAGTCAAGGTACAGAATCTTTTCTGTGAGCTCCAGGAAACACTTGTGAGTTGCAGAAGGAAGCCTGACTTCAGAGGGATTAATCTGATCTTGCACTCTTCTCTCACTCTTGTTTCTCTTACCTGGTTGAAATCCCTCCTTGGGACCAATGTCAAAAGTCACCAGAACTTTCAGTTCCTTCATTTATTCTTTGCTTAATTTACTGATCACACACTACATGCCAGACAGCACTATAAATAAGGACATGGCAGACACAGTCCTTGCCCTTGAAGAACCATCTTTTTAGCCCTGGAGAAAAACAAATATAAATAGTTGTCCCTAGGCATCTTTTATGGTTTTGGTCCAAAATGTCCCCCAATGGCTCCTGTGTTGAAGGCTTGATCCCCAGTGCAGCAATGTTCAGAGGTAGGGCTTTGGGAAGTGATTGATCATGACAGCTCGGGCCTCATCAGTGAATTAATCCATTGATGGCTGAATGGAGTACTGGGAGGTGGTGGAAACTATAGGTGGTGGGGCATGGTTAGTGGATGAGTGCCCTGGAAGGGTATTTCCTGTCATTGACAGCTTCCTCTTTCTCTTTCTCCTGGTTTCCTAACTGCCTTGAGCGGGAACCGCCTCCTCCACCATGCCCTTCCTCTGTTATGTTCTGCCTTGCCTCAGACCCAGAGCAGTGGAGCTAGGTGAACCATGCAATGCAACCTCTGACACCCTGACCCAAATTAAATCTTTCCTCCTTTAAGTTGTTTTTCTCAGGTATTTGTCACAGTGATGAAAAGCTGACTAGCACAATAACCATGGGGGATCAGGTCCAGGGTCCCACTGGGAATACCAAAACCCTCAGGGGCTCAAGTCCTTTATTTAAAATGACATAGTATTTGCATATAACCTATGCAAATTCTCTTGTGTACATTCAACCACTTTTACATTACTTATAATAACCTAAAATAATGCAAATGCTATGTGAATAGTTGTACAGTATCATTTAGGAAATAATAAGAAAACTCTGTACATGTTCAGTACAGATGCAATTTGTTTTTCTGAATTTTCAAACTGTAGTTGGTTGAACCCACAGATGGAGAATCTGAAGATAGGGAAGGCCAACTACACATAATTATATCTGCTTAAGTAAAATATCAGCTTTATGGAATGATAGTATAAGGACAAAGAAAGGGCCTCTAAAGTGGTAAGCAACTTATTTTCTTGGCCTGAGCCTCTGATATGTTGTGCCAAATGGTCAAAGGAGCAGCATTAGTAGTATTAGAGACCATGGGATCACCAAGTGATGGTGGGGTGCTCAGTCAAGGCAATTTCTACAGCATCTTCGAGTCAGACATCCTCAGGGACAGGGAGAAGAATGGGAACTGTGAATTATCCTGATCAGCCCTTTTATTCAGGCCTGCAGTGTTTATTTAAAAGAGCCACATAGGCTGGGTTTGTGGCCTAGTGGTAGAGCACTTGCCTAGCATGTGTGAGGCACTGGGTTCAATTCTCAGCACCTCATATGAATAAATGAATAAAATAAAGGTCCATCAACAATTAAAACTATTTTTAAAAGGAGCTACATACTCATTTGATTATTACACAGTGTACATATGTATCAAAGTATCACAATGTACTCCATAATATGTACAATACTATCTCTCAGTAAAATAAATAAATAAATAAAAATAAACAATGTTAGTAAAAAAATAAATAAATAAATAAATAAAAGAGCTACAGTTACATTTCTCATCCATGAGAACTTGGAAGTAGAAACGGTATTCCAAAATTTGCACACCCTTTGTATCTTGGACTGGTGTGTTTGAGAAAATGTCCATTCTGTCATTTTTTAAAACTTCTGGATAATATTATGTTTCAATTCACTCAAAGATTTCAAGTGAACTTGCACCATATCAATAGCTCTTGCAAAAAAGGAGTTTGTCACTGAACTGTAAAAGCCTGAGTCTGTAGATGATAAGGATTTAAGCCAAGTGATGCCCCTACTCACTGATCTCAAGAGGCCTCTGAGAGTGTCTAGTCACCATGGAGTGGAGTCTGCAGGATGTTCCTCTCTTACATTTCCACACTCACCAAATGCTTTGCTGGACTTTCATAAACCTATCAAAGTCCTATCTATTTATATCTTCACACAAAGAGATAAATTCACTGCAAATATAAACTAGAGACAAACATAAAAAATATGATCCATTTGCATTAACATCTTTTGAATCCTTAGAAAGACCTGGTTATTGAATAACGGAGACTCGTATGCTGGATTTATATACCACTGAGAGGTGTAAAGAAATATATATTCTTGATTTCCCTGGGTCTGCCCTAATGATTCTTACCAGTCCCCATTCCAGCACAGTGTGTGAGGGAGACAGGAGAGGGTTGCTGAGGAGTTACAGATTCAGTCCAATCCTGAACCTTTATCTGTCTGTAGACCAATTGGTTTCATTTTGGCTTACTCACAAAAATACTCTGTCTTTCAGAACCCAATTCCCTCTCCCCATTAATCTCCAGGATGATGTCTAACTATAGAAGAAGTGCACCTGCAAATAGCTGAGGGAAGGCACGTTTAGGAGATCTATGCTCTGCTGGCCAGATCTTTGCTGTTCTCTTCTGTGGAGCAACTGATTTGGGCTGTTCCCTGGATAGATGATTTTGTTGGCATCTGCTGCTAAAGGAAGGCTGCAGCTGGTGAAATTCATAATTTGTAGTCTGTTTTCTCTTAGCTCATTTGGGCCCAGGAATTTCCCTTGATGACTCAATCCTTCCTCTGTTCTCACTGGAGCTGCAGAGCCCACCTGAGGTCTGACTGTCCTTCCCACACGGGTCAAGGTGTTTGGTTCTGCAACTCCTAGCTCTAGAGCTGCTTTTCCCTGACTTGATGAGTTTCTGACAACTTTCTTCACTCCCCCTGGACCGAGTAGGAATTTCTAAATCTATCTATGCCACTCAGAAACACTGAATTCCTCATCTGTCTCCATCTAATCCCCAATGCCTTTACTTCCATGTGATCTTCTGTTATGGGTTGACTAGTATCACCCAAAAGACATGTCAGAGTACCTCAGACTGTGATTGCATTTGGAAATAGTGTGATTGCAGATATAATCAATTAAGCAGAGATCACATAAGAATAAAGTGGGACCTTAGTGCAATATGACTGGTGTCCTTATAAAAAGAGAAGAGACACAAGACACACACACCAAATGGAAAACATCATCTGATGATGAAGGCAGAGACTGAAGGGCTGCCGCTGCAAACCAAAGAATACCTAGAATTGCTATAAGCTACCAGAAGCTGAGAAAGCAAGGAACGATTCTACCATGCAGGCTTCACAGGGGGTGCAGTCTGCCAGGACCTTGATTTGGAATGCCTAGCCTCTGGAACTGTGAGATAATAAATTTATGTTGTTTCAAATCACCCAGTTTGTGTTAGTTAGCTTTGTGTCGCTGTGACCAAAATGCCTTAAAAGAGCAACTTAGAGAAGGAAATGTTTATTTTGACTCACAGTTTTAGAGGTTCAGTCCACGATCAGCTGACTCCATTGCTCTGGGCTGAGGTGAGGCAGAACATCATGGCAGAAAGGCACATGGTGAGTCTATGGTATAACTGTGCTCCTTCCAGAAACTCTGTAGTGGATATTGAGCATCCATTGCACTTTCTTCCATTGTTCCTTCAACGTTTTGGCCAGGTATCCACCTCTTTTCTTTTCTTTTTTAAAATTGAGTATTGGTCCCAGGGGCTCTGTACACTGAGCTACATCCCTACTCATTTTTATTTTTTATTTTAAGACAAGGTCTTGCCAAGTTGCTTTAGGGCCTAAGTTGCTGAGACTGGCCTTGAATTTGCAATCCCCCTGCCTCAAATACTCGCTCTGATTACAGGTATTGCCACCAGGCCCAGCAAGTATCCATTTTTTTCTAACTCAGCCCACACCCCTCAGTGTCCTGATTATTAAAGGATTATCTTGTAACATTTTCCCCCATGGTTTGTTCTGGAGTGGGCATGTGACCTAAATCCACAAGGAGTTTCTAGGGGGAAAGCTTCCTTGTTCTTAAGAACTCTTTAGAAACAAGCCTCCCTTACATTGGAAGTAGAAGTATGAGCATGTAGCCTGATCGCAGTTGTCAACTGTCATGCAATTGTGAGGAGAACTGTCCTTACTATGAAGCCTGAGTTCAGCAGAGAACACAGATGGAAAGCATCTGGGTCCATGAACCTGTAGCCCAGTGAATTCACGAGGTCCAGTACACAAGACAATAACTTTCTGTATGGTGTAAGCTAATTTGATGGACTTGTGATGAGAGTATCCTAACAAATTCAAAGTTTGCTGGACATTTAAAAATATGTCCTATGTGGGGCAGGGGCTGTGGCTCAGCGGCAGAGCACTTGCCTCGCACGTGCGCGGCCCAGGTTCAATCCTCAGCACCACGTAAACATAAATGCATTGTGTACAACTAAAGTAAATAAATATTTAAAAATATAGATATATATGTCCTATGTGGAAAAGCCTCTGGTAAATTTAGCTTTTTTTAGCTATAAATGCATAAGTACTTATGTTTTAGTCAGTTTTTTTCCCCCCTCCTGTGACTAAAGGGCCTGACCAGCACAAGTGTAGAGGAGAAAAGGTTTATTTGAGGGCTCACAGTTTCAGAGGTCTTAGACCAAAGAAGATCGGCTCCATTCCTCGGGGCTCAAGGTGAGTCTAAACATCATAGCAGGAGAGTGTGGCAAAGGAAACCAGCTCATATAATGGTGATCAGGAGACAGAAAGAGAAAAGACTCCACTCTCCAGATACAAAAATATATGCCAAAGCCATGCCCCAATTTCCACCTCCTCCAGACACACCCTACCACTTCAGTTACCACTCAGTTAATAATCCCTGTGAGGGGATTAAATTACTGATTGGGTTAAGGCCCTTACAACCCAATCATTTCTCCCCTGAACCTTCTTGCATTGTCTCACACGTGAGCATTTGGGCAACACCTCACATCCAAACCATAACAATTTAATTACCTGAAAGTGTTCTTACAGCTGTGGAAGAACTGTTCCTTGTATTTCTTTTTGTAGACTCTCTACCTTCCTGTACCATCCTGTGATGACGCCATCTGCTTACTAAGAATTTAGTACTTAATCTAAATGCAAATGATGACTATTCTAAGAAAAAAGTTTTGTTTTGTTTTTGTTTGTTTGCTTTTAGATTCTAACATCACCAGTATTGCATAAGTATGAAAATAGACATGCTGATAAAGATTTAAATGAGCCCGTAAATTTCTATAATCAAGGCAATTACCATAACCCCAAATCATTATAGAACAATTAGGCAAACATGCAGAAAACTGTGATTTTCCCTAACAGCTGTATCCAGGGTTCCCCCCTTCCCCATTTTTAAATTTTATTTATTTATTGCAGTGCTGGGCACCCAACCCAGGGCTTCACACATTCCAGGAGAGCTCTAAGAGAAAACACGGTTCCAACAGATTCTCACCTTTTAAAACTCTTCATGAAGGCACATACAGTAAGAAAATCACATTGACCAGGCATGAAGAAGAGAATGAAAGGCCTTCTCCACTGAAAGAACACACAAATCACTCCTCTTTTAAGTAGCCCCTTAAGTGCTACATTATTTTAAAGATTTTTTTCCACTGGAATCTTCTCAAGTTTTGGCTCAATTAAATCACTAGTCTTTAAGAAAGTAAAAAAGGAAAGGAAGATTGAAATATAATCAGGTGCTCTGTGGATAAGAAACTAAATTTAAGAAAGTTTTTCAAAATGAAATTGGTGTTACATTTAATTTCATTCATCTTTGTCATTTCTCCTTAATATGCTTATTATGACTTACATGAATACACTATAAATATTTGATTGTGTTGTTAAATCATCTTTTAAATAAAGCCTCAAAAATACATCAGCCACATAAAACTTCTTCAACATGATATTTTCTGGAATTATCCAATTATTCAAGGGTCATGTTGGGGACAAGTGCACCCAAGCACTCTTCATTTGAATCTAGAACACACATTGTTTTCTGAGGCATAAGGGTGCCATTTTTCCTTCTGTTACCTAAGCACTTAGGTATCTTGGCCACTGAACCAAGAATTGGACCCTGCATTTCCCCTCAGATATGGATAGCTCTGGGCAGAAGAGGGCATAATAATATTAGAGAAAAGGGGAAATCCTTAAAGCCCAATGCTTACTGTCATAATGTCATAATTTTGCTCCAGGCCAGGATAGAAAGGCAGGAATTTTGCCATCTCACATTCCCTTGGCAATTTTGCCAAAGGAGGTATGGTTATCTAGTGATGAGGTAGAGTGGGGGCAGGTGTGATCTACTTGGCTGAATTAGAACCTCTGTCAGAGGGTTCTTTCTTGACCTCTGAGAACAAGATAGGACTACATATCTGACTTGCTGGATGGTTTGGAATCACCCTTTATCATTAATTCCTTCATCTGCAACAAGCACAGGTCCATTCATTGGGAAAGACGACTTATTTATCATGGCACTTTGGAGTTTCTATTCAAAACTGGAAGGTTTGGAATGAGCAATACCAACCCAAATGTGGAATCACTCACAATTCTAGATACACAACTATCCTGTCTATGCTAAATGAATTTAAAGCAATGTGATCAACTTTATCTTATTAACATAGATGGGGGGGGGAAAAAACCCACAATCCGAACATTTCCAAAAAGTAAAAGTAGTCAATTTAAAATTCAGTGCTTCATTTGTATAGTGTACAGTCTTTTGCCTTTCTTCACTGGGGCTATTTGTTCTGAAAGTGGATATTAAGGACCCTCAATATAATGGTATGGAGATAGACTCTGCAGTATACAGTGAACTTAAGTTGCATGCTATTATTGTCCATGCTTTTCAAAGAAATAGTGCTGCCACAGTTTAGATATGAAGTGTCCTCCCAAAGCCCTTTATGTTAAAGACTTAAAGTGTCACCAGCTTGTGGCACTATTGGGAGGGGGTGAAACCAATAGGAAGTGAAGCTCAATGAAATTAAGTCCTTGGGGGCATTCCTTCAAAGGGGACATGGGGACCCTGGGCCTTTCCTGTCCCTCTCTTTGCTTCCTGGTTTCCATGAGGTGAATGATTCCTCGACCACATGCTCCCACTGTGATGTTCTGCCTCACCACAAGCCCAAAAGCAATGGGCCAAGTAACCATGGAATGAAGCCTCCAAAACTTGAGCCAAAGTAAGCCACTCCTCCTTCTAAGTTGATTAGAAGATATCTCAGATATTTTGTTACAACAATAGAAAGATAACATAAATGCATAGTACATAATAGGTGTTTATTATTTGTTGAATGTTGAATGAAAAATTCATAGCAAAAGATATATCAGAAATAACTTTTCCATTTTATTTTAATTATATTTTGCAGGATACTTATTTATTTAAAGTTAGCATTAACATTTACTCTATATGAATGTATCTGTATGATGGTAATGTAAAAATATTTGACTTAAAATTTGGCCAAGGAGATACTAAATTGATTTCTTACATAAAAACAATGAACAATTTATGTTGTGATTTCCAGATGCATTATGAACTATTTTCATGAATATATGATTCTATTAAAAGAAAGTAAGCAACTCTGTTTGGAATGAATTTGAGGTTGACTTAAGGATCCTATTCAGTCTAAACTCTGATTTCACCCAGTTCTTCCTAGCCAACCTACTTGTTTATAACTCAGTTAATAAAAGACCAAAAAACTGAGCACTGGGCTCAATCTCTCTTTCCTCTGGGAAGCCGGGTCCAGCTGCTTTATAAGCACTTTATACTGTGAACTTACAAGTGAGGTCCCAGGGCTTGCCATAGTGTTGAGCAAATTGTAGTGTCTCAGTATTTCTGAGTTGATGGGACCTAGTACCCTTAATAGGGATTGAGGAGGTAAAAAAAAAATAGCTTTCTTTTCCTAAACAAATTTGAAAACAATGAAGAAATAGACATAAAATATGGCATATGGAGTTAAAAATGTCATCTCTATTACTATAAAGCTGATGAAGGAGGGTTTGGCTTAGACATATGATGACAGAGGACTTCCTAAACATACACTCCAGTATGGGGTGGGCTTACCCACCTGTCACAGCACACCCCCTCACAGGGGCTACCTCTATTAAACAGCACAGATAAGCTGAGTAACTAACTTCTGAGGTCAGCTAGCTGCCAGTTAGAAGACCCAGTGTATTTCCCAATACACCACTGAGAGAACAGCCCCCTCTCCTCAGGGACAGAGTGAGTCAAGTGGGGGCTAGAGGCCAAGAGGGTTGCAGAGACTGATTTCCACAGAATTGTAAACATGGAGCCAAAGGAAGTTGCCCTGCCCCACCCTCAGCATCCTTACCCTCTGACTGACTTAGAGGTCTGTGATATTTCCCACAAGTAACAGGAAAACTGGATCATAAAGATACCCCTAAATCACAGATCTGTCCAGGGCTCTTCTGATTTCCCCTAATTCCCATCCAGTTGATCCTTGAATGCAGATTGAGCAAGAAACTTAGCTACTAACTTCTTACAAAGATTTAAAAATCATTTTAGCTTGCAAAGGACTCTACTTCCTCTCTCTTTTCTCCATCCAGTTAAACCTAGCAAATAACACATTGAATTCCTGCTAGGTGCCAAATGCAGTAGAGTATGAAGGTGAAGACATCACAGTGGTTCTCTGGAGCTGCCAATTAAGGCAGCATCTGCATCTTCTTCTCTCAAAGAAAAGGGAACATGATTGTTTGAGAGAGCAAAGGAGCATAGACAAATATTTACAATGTTTTTTTTTTTCTAACTTTCAAGTGTTTTTCTGAGTTGTTAAGTGCCTATTCATCCAGAGTTTAAGAAACTTCCCTTCTCTTGTCATCAGCATTAATTAGAGCCAAGATACCAATGACAAAAGGTCACAGAAACCCAGGAGAGAGGGCCATTTCTCTTCCCTCATTTCTCCCATATTGCACCATCGCACAAAGGCCTGTAATTGGTAAAGAGAGGAACTGGATGAAAGGGTTTGGATGGATCCTTCAAATCTCACACTGAAAAGCAACTCAGACCAGAGGGTGGATTGTTTCACTTTTCTGAATGAAGGCATCATAGCAGCTCCTCTCCTATTCTGGACTCCTGCACCTTCCTTTTTTTGTTTTTCCCTTTAAAAAAAAAAAAAAAGATAAAATAAGAAAATTAAATCTTGGCATCTTATATTTCTAAATATTTCAAATATTTCTACTTGTCTTTTGCTTAACTGAATTCTGGAAGACTATTCATTCTGTTTCACTAGATCCTAAATGCATGATACTTTTTTGTTTTCTTGTTTTTTTTTTTTTTTTTCTTATTTCATATCATCCTACATTTTCATCACCAAAGTGACAGAACTATTAAAAAAAAGATTAAATATGATCCTAATTACTAAAAGATTCAGTATCAAGGTCAAATCTGAACTTTGACTTTTTAGCTAAACTGTTATGGAGAATTATTAATTTTCTTTCCCTCCATCCCCAACTATAATAATGATGTACATAAAGCTACTAAAATTGGTAGCAGGCCTCTACATTCTCTCTATTCTTAATTGCCAGAACCAGAAATTGCTTCTCTTCCTCATTTCCATGCCTCTATTAGACTAATAACAGGAGCATGAAGTAATTTCTAAAGGAACTTGCCACTTTCACTTTGCAATTTCATGGCAGAATATAATGCAGAACAAGCAGGGAAACTGTGGCAGGCATTTCTGGTTGGAAAAGAACAACAAAGTTAAAAGAATCTAAAATTCTTCATCTTATATTCAAATGTTTCTATTAAATTATGAGATATCATAAGGATTGATTAACAGTGACTTTAAACAAAGAATATATATAGCTTCATTGGTGTGTATAATCCTTTGTTTATAAAGGTTATGGATAAGAAAAGTGGCAAAAGAAGCAACTCAGCCCGAACTCTTAAGTATGTTGTTGTCAGCATGAAAGGCATGGGATCTCGGGGCCAACCAGTTAAAACAAAAGGAGGCACTTGTTCTGTTAGCTATCACTGTGGAACAGACACCCCAAAACTCAGCAGCTTACAATAATGACAATAAATTTGCAGTTTAGGTAAGGCTGTTAAGAAACATCTTGTTTTGGTTCCCTAGGCATCAGCCAGGGGCATTCAAAGGCCAGGAGAGGGAATCAGCTGGACTCTTGCTCACTTACTCCTCTGGAGATTAGTGTTGGATGTCATCTGGGACCTCAGTGGGTCATCATGAACACCTTTATGTAGCTACTCCATGTAGTCTTTCCCCTCCTGAGGGCAGGAGACCTGGGTTCCTAGAGCAAGTATCCCTAAAGAACCAGGGAGAAGTTATTTTGCACTTTGACTTGAAAAATATGTAGCATTTTGTCCACCGTACTTACAGGCTCTCCCAGATCCAAAGGGAGAAACATGACCCCACCTTATGGAGGTCTACCAATAAGACATGGCAAGAAGCATGTAGAGTCATTTTAAGAATGCAATCTTCCATGGCACCTGTGGACATGACAATGACTTGTCACAGAAAGGTAATCTGGCACAGTCAAGCTCCCTTTCAAATGGATATGGAGAATAAAAACACCGCTGAAGATGAACCCAGAAGGACATCATGGAGAAAGAGGACATGCTGAAGCATGTGTTCACTGGAGTCCTGAGATGAACAGAAGTTATAAGTAAAAACAAAAGCTCTGTTCACCTTTGTATGTCCATCAGAGCTGAGTGCCAAGCACAAGGCAGATGCTCATTATTTGTTATATGAAAAATAAACGAACAAATGAAAATAAGATAGTCAGAGGAAGGGGTTCTTTTGAGGAGGCAGATGAGATTCTATTGAAAACATGTTGGGTTTTAGATTTCAGGTACCACTGAGATGTCTAACAAGCAGTTAGTGCTGTCTATCTGTAGCTCAAAAGGGAGAACAAGAGTCAAGGACAGAGCCTAGAAATTCGTGGACAAGGGAATCCTTGGCTGTGGGTAAGATGGACAAAGAATCTACATTATTCATGTGGAATAATGAAGTGGTTAATGGGCTCTGCATGTGAACAGCTGGATTTAATGTCTGTAATATCAGTTTTACCACTTACTATGTGCTTTCTTAGGTTTAGAAATTGAATTTCTCTGGGCCTCATTATCCTTTAGTAATAAGATCTACCTCACAGGACTGTATATTGAATGGTATAATACCTACAAAGCATTTAGAACAGATCTGGCACATGGTGAGCAATCGATGCATACTAATTACCAAACCAATTATGAGTTGTCTGTGTTTTAACATCTGAATGTAGGAATGAACAGAGGAAAAGCCATAGAATAACGCTGTGCATGAGGGCCATAAGAAACCTTGTAAGACAGTTTTATAAACAACTTCAGTTACATTCATTACTGAATTGCCTAACATCAAATCATTGCTGATCTGTTAAAAAAGAGGGGTAACATGGAAAGTATCATTTTCTGTATCAATCTTTTAAAAAGTGTGTGCTTTGGAGGGTTCTACAGTAGTCTTATGTTAAAAATAAAGTGAGTGCTGCACTCAAATTTGGGAGATGCTAGGTTAAGCAAAATTAAATAATATGTCTTTAGCATCTATACATATTAAATGTATGTGTTAAATATGTCATGGTTTGCTAAGAAGGGAATATAATTTTTCAAACCCTTTAAATTTTTTAGGACTCATTCTGCTAAACTGATATTCTATGGAACATAACTTCTCAGTACTTATCAAAGTCAGCCCTAAATTGTTTATAGCAGACTCTCTTGGAAAACGTCTTTAAAATGAAACTTACTGGAACCACAATGCAATTTCTGGTTCAAAAAGTCTAAAGTAGATTTAAGGAAAGTGTATTTTAAAAAATCTCCCTGGAAACCCGGACAGGAGCTTGACTCTTCCCATAAACTCCCCCCTTTTTTCAATCTGTTCTAAAAACAAAACAACAACAACAACAACAAATCTGGCTTCCACAAAGAAGGTATGTTTGGGGGATGGGGAATTCTGCCACCAAGCAGGTAACCTGAAGGTAGAATGCTACCATTTATAAGTCCTTACACTAACTGAGCTTTGAAAACATGGATCCTGGGCACTTAAAAAAAAAAAAAAATCTAGAATTTTTTTATAAAAAAATGAACTCTGGATGTGATACTTTACATTGACTCAAGGAAGCTGTCTGAACTTAAATTTAAAAAAAAAAGGAATAGCAGCTTATGTATCTGCGTGGGTTATTCAGAAAATGTAATGAGAACAAAATTTCATTAGAGAACAGCATGAGAGGAATCTGTGTGATAATTATGCTTTAAATATTTTTCAGTCAATGTAGATGAAAACTTATATAGTTATGGAAAAACAGTTGTCAGCTTTACATATAAAGAGATTTTAACTATCACCCCATGGAATATCTGACAAAATTCTAAGAATTTCCAACTGAATTTTGAGGCAGAGTCAGTTTAGAACTTTTGAACTCATGTTAATACAAGTTGGACTCTCTGCATGCCTGTTTAAAATTTACTGTAAGAACAGGCTCCTTAACCAAGATTGACTTGGAAACCAGCCAGACCTGAAAATACACTGGCCTAAGAGATATACTGCTAAATTCAACCTAAGAGATTTTCTTAGAACTGTTTTGGAAATCCAAGATTTTTTATTTCTTTAAAGCATTCTACCTAGGAAGAATTCAGCAAAGGATGAATAGTTTAACATATTCCCATTTTTTACAGACTGCTTCAAAGACAGCTTTTATGGTAAAATTAGATAAAAGCATGACATCACTTCCTCGTCTCTCTACACACTCAAGCAATTATTAATTTTATGTGTCTGGCAGGATTGGTTTTGTTTGTGGTCAGTCTTGGCCTTTTTCATCAGTCTGGTTCTACTCTGGGTGGAAACAAGAATAAATAAGTGTATGAGAGGCCCCACGGTGCACTCTTACAGATGGAAAAAAAAAAAAAAAAAAAAAAAAAAGACTAAGGAGAAATGACAACTACATATAACACATGTTCTTAGATAGAATACCATAAAGAATATTATTGTAATAATAAGTTAAACTTGACTGTAGTTCATGAATTCAATGTTAGTGTCAGTAATAATTTCCTCAATTTGATCATTGTATTGTAGTTATCTGGAGAAAGTCTTTCTCTGAAGGTTTGTATGTTAAAGTACTCAGGGGTTATGAACACTATGTTCACAACTCATTTCCAGAAAAAAAAAATGTCCTTTGTGTTACTCTTGCAGTTTTTTTCTGGTTTATCATTGATTTTTCTCAGGTTCTCTAGGTGAACTAGCCTGTCCTCTGAAAATGGTTTTATTTCTTGGTTAATACCTCAAGAACATTGTTCAATAATAGCGAAGATAATGAGCATGCTTGCCTTTTTCCTAATCTTACTGGAAATATCTCAGGATTTGAAAGGAACGAGGTGGGAGGCTGAGGTAGGAGGATTCCAAGTTCCAGGCTAGCCTCTGCAACTTGGCAAGACCCTGTCTCAAAATAAAAAAATAAAAAGGACTAGGGTTGTAGTTCAATGGCACAGCACCCTTAGGTATTCAATCCCTAGTACCAAGAACAGCAACAAAAGAAGAATCAATGTATTTCAGAAACTCAAGTCGATTCCTATATATTATTATGTTTTTGTCAGAAACAGCCATTGAATTTTGTCAAAAGTTTTTTTTTTTTTGCTTTGTTTGCATCTGGGCATAATCATGTGATTACTCTTCTTAAATCTACTAATATGGTATTTGTATTAATAGATTTACTCATATGAATTATACTTGCGTTCCAGAAATAAATCTCACTTGTCATGGCATATTTTCTTAATGTCCTGTTTGATTTTGTTTTCTAATGTTTAATTTAGCACTTTTAAATTGATATAGGATGGTTGCTTATAAACATATTTACATGGAGAATCATTTTCCTCCATATTATTTTTAGGAGAACAGCCTCCTGGAAGGGGGGCTTGGTGATAACAGAAAGTAGAAGGGAGACAGTGTAATGTAGGGATGGAGAGATACTAGAGTTACATCGATCTTGGGGAGGTTGCTCATCCCCTCTCTTACTCCATGACCTTAGAGAGGTTATTCCTCCTCTTATACCTTCAATTTTCTTACCTTTTAGATATGAAAACCTATCACAAATGTTTGCATGAGAATTAAATGATAAAATATATGTAAAGACCTCAGTACAGTGTCTGATACAGTGTAAACTCACATAAACATTGGGATATTTTATTACAAAGCACTATTTTTCTTTTCCTTTTTAAAAATTTTTTATTTTTTTAAGTTTTGGTGATGAAGATCAAACCCAGGACTGCATGCATGCTAAGCGGGTATTATACCACTGAGCTACACTCAGGACTCTCTGCTACTTCTCACATAATAACAAAGTAGTGTATGTGTGTGTGGGGGGGGCGTGCTATGGTTTCTTCAGGAGACACTCAGTGTCTCAGTTTAAACAGCCTCCAGCATTTAGCTCTGACTACCAAGCCACAGAGCAGAAGCTCAGAGAGCCAGGTTTATGTTTAGTCTCTTCTTTTATTGTTACCTCATTCTATAGATTTGAATTTAAGCAATAATCTCTTGATGGGTGTCAACTAGACACAAAAGGAGGAATTGTGAAAAGAATGGAAAATGAAATGTCTTGAACACATACCAGGAACTATTGGGATGTATCTGCAAGGATTAGATGAGGAAAGATGGAAGGTTGGGTTGAAATCACAAACTCTGCGAATCATCTTGGGAGGAAGGTGAGTGTGAACAGCATTTCTATATAAACGTTGAGATCAGTTTTTGTTATTTTCTTCACACATAATGTCCTTAAACAGGGTGTTGAAGAGATGCAATTTTCCTTCCTTGAGTATCACTTAGAGTTCTGAGCACCAGGCAGTCACTTCATGCAGGGCAGGAGCCATACTTCTAGAAACCCCCAGTGTCAAGGAGGTAAGGAGAGTGCCCATGCAGAGAAGCATTCATTCCACAACTCCTTACTAGGACTGCGGAGATGAAAGCCCTCTCACTAAGAATATTGTGGAAGTGCTTGGGGAAAGAGATGGGCTGGAAGATGCTGTTATTTGTGCTGAAGCTAGGAAGTTGGAGTTAGTAGGAAAAGCACAGCTCGTAGGAGACTGCACAGTGCAGGCATCAAGAAGCAGACTGAACCAGACCTAGTCGCATTTTTGTCTCTGTTTCTTCTTGTTGATATTGGACAGATCTTTGTGTTTTCTTTGAGCTTTAATTGTATTGTCTGTAAAATGAGGAGAAAGTGCCTAATAGTTATGGATCTGTGGTGAAGATGAAAGGAGACACGTAGGTAAAACACTTTGCACAGTGCCCGGCATCTAAGTCCTGAATACAAGGGCGGTTGTTATTATCTGGCCTTTCACAGTGTTCTGCTTTTACCTCTGTCAATATTCCTTTCCTCAGACCTCAATCTTTTTTTAAAAAAGACTAAACTTTAGAGCAGTTTTCAGTTCATTGTAAAGCTGAGCAGTTACAGATGTTTTTCATGCACCCCCATCCCCACGTGCATAGTCTTCCTCTCCATTGACTTCCCCATCAGAGTAGTGCATTGGTTACGACTGCTGAATCTACGTTGTTCCATCAAAATCACCCAAAGTCTATAGTTTGCTTATGAGTTCACTCTTGGTTTGTACATCCTGTGGCTTTTGTTAAATGGATAATGACATGGACTCACCATTATAGTGTCATACAGAATATTTTCACTGTCCTAAAAGTCTTCTGTGAAGCTCCTTATTAAAAACAGTTTTATTGACACGTAATTTATAAACCATACAATGCACTCATTTAAAGTGTAAATTTCAATGGTTTTTCACATATGGACCCCCTTACCCTGAATCTAGTTTTTCAACATTTTCATTACCTCCCAAAAAACTATATCCACTATCCTTCCTCTACTTCTCCCCCACCCCAAGCAATGGGTAACTACTAATCCACCTTCCATGTCTATAGATTTGCCTATTCTAGACATTTCATATAAATGATAAAACCATACACTCAAGAGCTCCCTAAGGAGTTCCTGGCTTTCAGTTTAGCATCCCACAGCTTTCCGGTACCCCATATTCTCTTCAGATTCAGGAATTCCCAGGAGATGACATGGTCCTATCATCATATGGGCTCCTAGTAGTGTTGCACATACTAGGCCAGGTATTTTCTCATTTGCTTATCACAATGACTTTAAGGTGAAGTATTTTCGTTTCCGTTTTGCAAATGGGCTAGATGCTAAGGAAGACCGGGTTACCAAAAGTCACAAAACCAGTAATGTACATTACCCCATAATGTCACCATCTCCAGTTCAAGTGCTGAAACCATATCAGGATTTGTTTAAACAGTTCCTGATGTATTAAGGAGGATGGTAGCAGAACTGGATGTAGAAAGACCAGTTAGAGTTGTATACAGTATTTCAGAGGAGAGATGTCAATAAGTACTTAAACTAGGGCATTGTGTTAAGAGATCAAGGCACACACTGTGATACATGTGAAAGGCAAAACTCATTAGGCCAATATGATTTATTAGAACAGGCAGGTGGGCACAGGGGAAAGTCTGATGTAATTTGGGTGAGTGGTGGACGATGGGATCATTACCTACGAATAGAAATACAGGAAATGGAACCAATGTGGAATGAAAAAAGAAAACTCAAATTTGAACATATCAAGTTGGAATATATCTGTAGAGTATACAAGTGCAGAGTATCCAAATATCCAAGTATAGAGATATATACTTAAAGAATATAGATTATGAGAAATTTAGTTTTTCTCAAAATGGGAGAGAGTGAGCTATGCTACCACATTCCTTCTCAGCTACACTCAGCTACATCCCTAGCATTTTTTATTTTGAGACATGGTCTTGCTAAGTGTTCAGGTTTTCCTCAAATTTTCAATCCTCCTGCCTTAGCCTCCCAAGTCACTGGGATTACAGTTGTGTGCATCACATCCAGGAGAATATCAAGAATTCTTAAACTCAAAACTTAAACTCAAAATGATCAAATGAACTAGTTATTTCTCTCAGTAAAATATACAAATAGGTAATAAGCACATGAAAAAAATGCTGAACATCATTATCTGTTGGGGAAACGCCTATCAATTTAACAATATGATACCACTCCACACCTACTAGGATGGCTATAATGAAAAGCACAGATAAAATCAAGTATTGAAACCAATATCCTTCTCCACTATGTAAAAGAACATAAAAAGTGATAGCATTAAGTCAAAATACTAATAAATCATTAATAATAAGAATATTATTAATATATCTAATATATTGATATTAATAAACATTAATAATAAGAAAAAAAAAGAAACAAAAATGACAAAAGACCTAAGAGGGTGGCTGGTAAATAATAAACATAGGATGAAAAACAGAAAACAAGCAACAAAAACCCCAAGCAAATTCAGCCAAGCCAAGAAACTGGTCCCTCTTTCAGTCTATATGTTGTCTATCACAGTAGTACAGCAGTTCCTTGTATAAATTTTCAGTTTCCATGGTTTCAGTGTCCCACAGTCAACCTATTCTGAAAACATTAAATGGAAAGTTCCAGAAATAAAAAATTTATAAGTTTTAAACTGCATGCCCTCTGAGTAGCATGAAGAAATCTCATGCCATCCTGCTTCATCCTGCTTGGGACATAAATCATCCTTTGTCCAGTATATACATAGGGTATGTGCTACCCACTTGTTAATCACTTAGCAGCTATCTCAGATATCAAATTGACTGTCACTGTATTGCAGTGCATGTGTTCAAGTAACCTTATTTTACTTAGTAAAGGCCCCATAAAGCAAAAGTATTGATGCTGGCAATTTGGATATGCCAGTATATCTGCTGGAGTTATACATATATATTTGGTGATATGCCAAAGATAGGGCACAAAATGCTCCTTTTAAGTGGAAAGTGGATTTCTTGACCAAATAAGAAAGCAAAAAAAATCATATGCTGAAGTTTCTGAAAGATCTATAATATATTATTTCTACATAGAGAAAAATACACACAATCACATAACTTTTATTACATGCTTCCATTTTATTAGCTATTATTAATAATTTGCTCTGCCTAATTTATAAATTAAACTTTATCACAGATACAGGAAAAAACATAGTGTATATAGGGTTCAATACTATCTGCAGTTTCAGGCATCCATTGGATTGATAAAAAGGAACTTCTACCCTTATTTGCTGGAGTTTGTTTTTTAAAAAAATCTGTAAACATTGCATCCAAAAATGTGCTTTTGTTGGTGGTGATGGTGGTGGTGTTTAAGTTTTGTCATTCTAAAGGAGAGTTAGCAGTGAGATAACAGGGTGACCCAGGATGTCTGTTTTTCAACTTCAAAAGGAGTACGCGTTTCCCAGATATTCAACATCTGTGTTCAACAGAGGAAGCTCTGTTGACCTTCAGTATTTAGAAGCCAGTTCAGCTTTCAGCTTCCCAATCATGATGCCTCTCTTTTCTTGCCTAATACAGACTGGTATCAGCCCCAGTGTCTCCTTTGAGAATCAGCACAACACCCTGATGGAGGAGGAAGATACCCAGGTAGAGGAGCCCAAGGAAGATGGAGTTGGTGATGCACAACATTTTGGTGAGAATTCTCTCGGTATGTACTTCATTCCCAGAGGTTTTTAAGCACATATTTACAAGTATGTACCTCACAATACCTACTAAGAATGAGCTGGCATTTTCTAGTACAAATTCAGGAGTCCAGCAAGCACCAGGAAGAGAGCCTGAGGCTGGCAATCCCTGCCCAGAGCTCTGGTCACCAGCTTCCCTACAGGCACTGCTCCATATCTCAGTGAAGTCATGCTGAGGGTTTGTTTAAACCAGATACTAGATAGCAGGGAGATGAAAGCAGCTGGTGTGAAGAAAGTCTTTTCCAGTGGCTCATCAGTCATTTAGAAAGCAAAGCCCGCATAAAATGGGATGGCATGCACAAAGACAGGCCCCAAGTTTTTAGGCTGTAACAGAGCAACTGATCCTTACTGTCTCCTCCCAGGAGGGACAAGGCTCTAAGTCAACTTCTTCCAATTCAGAGGTGCATGGTGCTGGTTGAAATTTTTGTAAAATGTTTGCTGACACTCAAACAGAATAAATGGATTCATAAATTTTGTATTTTCTTAATTATTTTTTATTATATATAAGATGAACACGTAACCAGGAGGCTCAGAGATATGCTAGGGATCTGATTTCAGCCAAATTCATTAGTCTTTCCCTATGATCAGCTAACTCTGCCCTGCAGAATCCTCTTCTAATGAGGAGGGTAATTTTGAAGTAAGTTTAATTTTTCACTTACTCGTTATGCTAAGTTCTAGATACAAAGAGTAAACGTAGAAAGCTCCTATGTAAGGGTTCTCCAGAAAACCAGAAACATATATTCTATATTCACACACACACACACACACACACACACACACACACACACATTGATTTTTGAGGAATTGTCTTACTCTATTGTGGGCAGTCTGTAGAGCCTGTGTATCTCCAGCACACATGAAAAGTAAAAGAGAAAAACTGAAATGACAATGAAAATACTTTGGCATCTAACTGAAACTGGACATGGAGCTGGGCAAAGCTTTCTGGAGAGGGTGGTTCCTGTATTAACTTTTGCTGGGTAAACTGTGATTATGAAGGAGGATGTGAACCAGTGTGACACATGAACAACTGGGAGTAGTTTGTTGTGATTGGAATGTTTTTTCCTTGTAGAAAGAGGAGGGAGAAAAAGGTTAACTATTCAGAAGTAACCTGGCCTAACCGATGACTTATTTTGTGTTGCTTGTTTTCTTTGCTAACCCAAAGATTCCTGATTTATTTTATCCTGAAGTCTTTGAGGAGTCACTGAAGAATTCCAAGGATTGAAGTGATGAGATTAGATTTTTAGTATTCAAGACCAATTTATGTAATTATTCAACAAATATTTTATAGTGCCTGTCATGTATAACTTATTGCACTAGGCATATAAGTGTGTGTGTGGGGGGGGGAATCCCTGCCCTCACAAAACTTAGAATTTTCTAGGAAAACGGAGGGCTAATAAAATAATTGAAAATTTAATTAGTGCTGTTGAGACCAGAAACTTGATTTAGGAGCTTATTATAATCCCAATGTCTGGCCACTCCTGTTCCCCAGCCATCACATTTAACCATAAAACACAAGCTTCAAGTGCTGAGCCATTAATGAGCAACCGCTATTCCCCATCACTTCTCATGTTCAAATGCACAGAGTCTTGGGTTTGATGCTTCCAGACCCTTTCTCTAAGATATGGCTCTTCCTTTGCCTTGGGCAAGTCTTGCTTACTACACAACCAGCATCCCTCCAGCCCCAGGCTTAAAAAGGATCCATCTCCCCCTGATTCCTGGGCTTATTCTTGGTCATCTCTTGCAGTGGGAGTTGAAAATATTACATAATCAATGAAGGTCTAGAAGATAGGGAAAAGAGTATTATTGACAAATATTTAAGAGGTACAAAGGTGTAGGAATGTAGCTCAGTATAAGGGCACTTACCTAGCATGTACAGAACCCTGGGCTGAATCCCCAGTACTTAAAATAAAAAGAGGTAAAAATATGTGATTATATGATTTAGTGATGAATTGTTGATAGGGATTAAGGAAGCATAAGGAACTAAATACATTTTTTAGATTTGGGGAGTTGGATATGGGGGGGAACTTTATGGAATCATATAATACAACAAAGAAGGAGGCTGAGGGGTGCATGGGGGAAGGTGACAATGATTTGGACATGTTGGGTCTGCTTTGTTGAGAGATTTCCCTTTGGAGGTGTGCAATATGTGATCCCCACCCTCCTCCTTGTGTTCCCCTTGGTCGTCCTTCTTTCTTGTACTGAGGATTGTGGCAATTGAAATGGAAAATAAGGGACTGCTATTTCCAATAGTACCAAAGCAATCAACTCTTTACAAAGTCATTGAAGATTTAACCAGAAATACTCTTAACAGCCCATGAGAGCTAAAACTCTTTTGAGAAGTAATTGCCAGTGAATTATTCATCAAGGGTAATGTTGCCCTCCACTGATATGGATCCTTCCAAATTGCCTGTGTAAAGAATTTTCCACCCGGATAGCCACTTTGATAACTTCTGCATGTGGGACAAAACTAGCTTTTGCAAGAGGAAAACAACAAACCACACTGAGGCTTGTGTTGACATTGTTCATCAATGCTCAACAAATGTGAGGAGTGAGACGCTCCTAGGAGGATTCCCTCCACCAGCACTTCAGTTGCATATGTGAGGTGGGGTGGCATGAGGAGGTCCCCAGCCCTGACCTGGGCACTTTGTTTTTTTTTTAGAGGAATTAGAAAAAAAAGCCCCAGAAAGCTTGGCCAATAGTGCTAGTGTAGACTTTAAACATACCTATATTTGCTTTTCAACTGCCAAATTCACTTCAATATATGTAACATTCCTCCTGTGTATTATTAGGTTGTTAAGTTTTATATAAGGCTAACTCTAATATTAACACTAAAGGTGTAGTATATCCATATGCCCATGTTAAAGTTCTGAAGAGTCTTATATCACTCTTGGTAACACAATGCTGATACCTTAAGAACTGAAATCTGGAAATAAAAAATAAGAGAATGACATTTTAAGTAGAGTTCTCTGGATTCTCATTTGGACAATATAGCAAGTGAATTTTGAACATCTTTGGGGCATATTTATAACTTACAGAAATTCCTGGTTCTTGAGGATAGCCAGAAATTTAAATGAGTCTACAAGAATTGTACTAGTCATAAATATCACTACCTCTATCAGAAATAAATTCCTCCAACATTCAATTTGAACTCATTGGGGACTAACAATAAATCTCTACTTTCTTTTTTATTTTATTTTATTTTTTGTTTGGTGTTTATTTTTATTTATTTATTTTTTGACACTGGGGATCAAATCCAGGGGTGCTTTACCACTGAGTTATATTCTCAGCCCATTTGTTTATTTATTTATTGGTACTGGGGATTGGACCTGGGCACTTCATCACTGAGCCACAGTCCCAGCTCTTTTTATTTTTTATTTTGAGACAATGGTCTCACTAAGTTGCTATGGCCTCACTAATTTGCTAAGACTGGCCTCAAACTTGTGATCCTCCTGCCTCAGTCTCCCAGATTACTGGGATTACAGATGTGTGCCACCATGCCCAGCATAACAATGTTTTTATTAGTTGTAATTATAAATCCCTGACAGAACCAATGAAATTATCCCCTTAATATGGAAGATTAAAAAAAAAAAAAAAAAAAAAAAAGGTCACATGCTGGACATAGTAACACATGCCTATGATCCTAGACTCTGGAAGCTGAAGCAGAAAGATGGAGGCCAGACTTAGTAATTTAGCAAGGCTCTAAACAACTTAACAAGACCTGCTCAAAATAAAAAAATTAAAAGGGCTGGGAATGCAGCTCATTGGTTAAGTGACCCTGGATTCAATCCCCAGTAACCAAAATAAATAAATAAATGAGATTAAAAACTTCACACGAGTAGGTCTGAAACTCTGGGAGCAATCATTTAATTGTATTGTCACTAAATTTCCAGTCCAACACTTGACCCAACCATCTAAAATTACCTGTTCCATATTTATTTCTGTGAGAATTGCAGGATCTTTAACTATGGAGTCACCATAATGTGAAAGAAAGAATGGCAGCCAGGAGTGGGAAGAGATTCAGTGTCTTACCTGGGGCTTTTGTGAACACGGTTGTTGGAGTGATTCCTTGTTTACCGTAGGAAACACCAATGGTACAACTTTATTGGAGTCTTTAAATTTTGTGGCTAAAGTTTATCTTTCCCTTTCTCTTTATTTTTATTTGTTCTAATTAGTTATACATGACAGTAGAATGCATTTTGACACATCATACATAAATGGAGAATAACTTCTCATTTTTCTGGTTGTATATGATGTAGAATCACACAGGTGGTATAATCATGTATGCACACAGGGTAATAATGTACAGTTCATTCTACTGTCCTTCCTACTCATCTTTTCCTTTCTTCCTAGCCTTATAGAATCGGGTTTTGCTTCTTGTGCAGCCACTGGTTCTTCCGGTGTTTGTCAGGCAAGGAAGAGCCAGTGCAAGTTTAGAGCAAGGAAATGACATAATTAAAATGGTATTAGACATGAAATCTAAAATTCAAACCCCTGTCTCTCTGGTTCCCCCACTCTGGCCCCAGCTAGTTAGGTCTTATCTCCTACCCCTCCCTCCTGTCTGCTCAGACATTTCCCAGCCTTCCTTGGCTTACTGTCCTCCAGCTTTGCTCACGTCATTTCCTCCACCTAGAAAGCCCTTTTCTTTCAACATGACAGTCATACATATTGTCTTCGTTGGTGGACTCACAAGGGCACAGATACCCTTTTATCCAAAGTCATTTGTATCTTTTCTTTATAGTACATGTTATATTGCTTTATCACATTCCTGATATATATATTAGGCAGTAAATTCCTCAAAGACAGACACATCATAAAGTGCTTTCTTTTATTGCCATTTTCCCTACATCTCACACATTGTACAGAAATGAGTAGGTACTTATTAAATTGGCCTTTGCTTTAACTTTCGTCCTGTTCTAAATTCTAATCCTGCTCTGAATTGTCATATAAGCCTCTCAAGCAATGAGGTCCTCCTATACCTGACACATCAAATTGGCACCTCTATTCCTACCCCAGGTGGCTCAAAAAACACACACTCATGCACATGTGTGTGCAAGCACATACATTAAAAGATGAATTTGAAATCAAGGTATGAGATAAGTGGAAAGTTGGTAAAAGTCAGATAAAAAAGAAAAATAAAGAGTAACAGAAGAGAAGCTGAGTTCCCTGCAATATTGAGGAGCACTGCTGCAGAAGTGATTTTCCCCCTCTATTTAAGCAGATAACTTACAAACAGAACTCCTTGTTTTAAGCTCTTTATGCAGATAAAGAAGACCAATTCAAGGTCCTCAAGTAATTAGAAAAGTGAGCCAGATAAAGACAGTGGGGGTAGGTAAACCTGAAGGACACACAAATGCACAAGTGCACATACACGCATACATACTCACAAAGCCACACTTAGCATGCTTTCCCTGGCTGACTGCAAAATAAACTCACAGAAGAGATTGAGAACAAGGCACAAAGAGAATGTTTTGATGCAAAAATTAATCAGCTGTATAATTAGAGAGCCAGTCTTGTAATAGTTTAAACTTAAAGCAGCATGTGGGGATAATCATTAAACTTGTTAAGGAGAAAAAGTTGAGGTATTTGCCTTTTTGTGTCCCTGGAAGGTTAAAGTGATTTCCATTGTAATTGTGGTTAATTTTCTCATGTTCATTTGAATAGCTAAAGTGTTATTTATACTTCATCTGTTTAAATGTATATTTGAGAACACAGAGTAAAATCCAAATATCCAATAAGGTTTGGGGAATAAAAATACATCTAAGACATTAAAAAGGAGGAGAAAGCAACATCTTTATTACCATTGCACAATAATTTAATAGCAAGTTTGACTGAGCCTCCTGAACATAAGCTACAAAGGGAAGCATTGGTTTACAGAGTTCTCCTTAACAATGGCTGCAAATCCGATGTGAAAATGGATGAAGATACCTTTCCTAAGAAATGAAAGAACATATCTTTCTTTTAAATTTTTTTTTGTTTTAGTTGTAGATGGACACAATACCTTTATTTCATTTATTTTTGTACTGAGGATCGAACCCAGTGCCTCACACATGCCAGGCGAGAGCTCTACCACTGAGCCACAACCCCAACTAGGAAGAATGTATCTTTTTAAGAGAGAAAAAATTCATCCCACTATTAAATTCTAAAATGAGTGCACAATGTGGAACTCAACTATGTAGGATAAAATACACTATCGTGGTCAGTGTCACCAATAACAAACACTTCCGCAGAAGAATGACTGTGGTTGAAGACCATTCTTTTGATGGCTCAGTTAGTGTGCAAAGAATGGTACTGACATTATCACATAATCTATAAATGAGTTTTGAGAATAGCAATTTGTTTCTCAATGAGGGTAAGTAATCCACTCAAATGACTTGACTGAGTTAGGTCCTTTGCCCAGCTCTGGTGATGGATTGGCAAGAAGAGAAGTCAAGGACAATACCAAAATTTTAGACCTGATATGGGGATGATTTCTGTGACTGAAGGACTGAGGGAGGAATTTCAGTGGAAATGTTAAATGGTGTGAGAAGTTTAATAGGCATCCAAGTGGGCAGTTGCCAGGAGCCTGGAATTCAGGCTAGAGGTAAAATTTGGGAGTATTCAACATATAGATAGTATTTAATGCCATGAAATAAGATGAGATTCCCCAAGGGAGTGAGAATAGAGAAGAGGTCCCAAGTTTCACTCAGAGGTTGGATGAAAGGAAAGAACTAGCGAAGGAAATTTATAAGGAACACTCACTGGGTAGGATGAAAACATATCATGGAAGTCAAGTAAAAGTGATTCCACAAAGAGAAAGTGATCAACTGCTAATTGCTGATAATAGTCTTAAGTAAGATGAAGACCAAGAAACAATCTTTTTTATATCTTTTATAGTTCGATTTCAACAAGAACAATTGTAGGGACATAGTAGAAACAAAGTCTAACTGATATAAATTGTAAGAGAGAAGTTAAAGACAGCTTTTCTAAACAATTTGTTAATGGAGTTTTGCTGTAACTGAACAGGAAAAAAGTGTGGGGGGTGGGCGGAGGGAAATGGCTGGCTGGAGGGTGAAGGGGACACAATACATTTTGTTTTTTAAGATGAGAAAAATAACACATTTATTGTTGATGAGGATGATCCAATAAAAAGGGGAAATTTATATGTGTAAGAGAATTACTGGAGTCTTTAACCACGGAATTGATCCATGTATGTTTCTGTAGGGCAAAAACTCAGAAAAGTTTTTTAAAAGTGTCTTATAAAATATTAAGCATTCTTGTAGGTGAGGTACTCCATGAAATTACAAGCTGGACTTTTACTTGCTTAAATGAAAAGCATATGAAATAAGCTATTTGTTAAGTGACTACTGAGTCTATTCACGGTGACAGGTACTTTGCATATAGAATACAGAAGCTTATTAACTGGCCATTACTACCATGCTAGAAATTAAGAAATTGTTTTCTGGGAGGTAAACGACCTAAAAGCCACACTATCCCAAGTTAAAGAGTTTGTTGTGTTTTCTTGCGGTTGTAAGTTCCTCCAGGGCTGTTGTCTTTCATCCCTGTAACCCCAGAGACTGACCCAGAATTTGGCAGCGATTTGCATTCTCGCCTGCGGAGGTGGACTGTGGGCAGTTCTGGGTCCATTTCGTTGTCTTCCGAGGAAGCACCGCTGGAAGACGTTCACATAAGCATTGTTTTTCATTGGTTACTGTAGCTCAGAAATGTTAGAAAATACAGAAACTTTAAAGAGAAACGACTGCAAAGCAATCCGTATGAATGAATTTTAAACCCTCCTGACTCCAGCCCTTGCCTGAGGTCGTTTGCCAACTATTTTGCACTGCTGCTTTTCTGACGCGTCAGGTAAACCTGCCCGGGGGCAAAATGTCTGGAGGAGGTGTGGTCACCTGGAGTTTCCCCAGCAGAAACTTCATCACCGGGTGAGGAAATCATCACTCGGGGACGTGTACTCTCCCGCCCTTCTTCCAGCTCATAAAGAAAGTCTGCCTCAAAAGTCTGTACGACCTTGCGGTGAATGCGGCTTTGAGAGGGTGGTGCCCGGTGATGGGGCGAACATCCAGGCCCCTCCTGGAGCAGTAAAAATCCCCGACAGCAAATTGCCCTGGAGCCGGGCGGGTGCCCCACTGCTGGAATACTGCTGGAATTCCTCGGTGCCTGCCGCTGTGCTTACGAAGGGGGCCCGGGGCGCGGGACCCAGAGGCGCGGAGCCCACCAACGCGGCCCGAGGGGGGTGCCATCAAGGCGAGGCGTGGCGCACCAACTCTACCTTCCAGTCTCCTGTCTCGAGAACCTGGCTGCGCCTCCGCGCCAGGTGAGGAGAAGGCTGCGGTCCGCCTAGAGCAAGGGGCTGCTGGTTCCGCTGGCCCGAGCGGCTCTTTGGGAACAATGCCACCCCCGCCGCAGAGTTGGTCGCTGCCGTTTGCGCAGCAGAGGGTTGGGGGCGGAGAGGAGGCAGTGGCCGCCTGGACCGAGGAGGGGCGCGCTGACTGCGCAGCGCGAGTCCGGAGTGGCTGGCTTGCGCACAGTGGTGACTGGAGCTGCGTCCGGGCCGGGGCCAGGGCCGAGGCAAGGGCCTGAGGGAGGGAGAAAGGGAGGGCGGGGGGTAAGGGCCAGGCCACAGGGAGAGCGGTAGCTCCGAAGAAAGATGATACGGTGAGTGGGCGCCCAGCGCGCAGACTTTCTTTGCTTCTCTTGCAGTCAGTAGGGACAAAAGCCTGGCCCAGGGTCGCCGGAGCCAGAGCTGTGCAGCGCTTTAGGGTACTTGGAACCCCATTGTGTATGACTCCGAGGACCTGGGTGGACCTTCAGTTGAGGGGGTCCTGAAGAAGAGGTGAAGGAGATGATTCCAGATTTATTGTAGGGAACAGGCGGGATTTAGGGGTGTCAGGGGCAACTTTTGCCGACAATTCCGGAATGCTGAAAAAGAGAGGGATCGGGTTCTTTTGGATAGATCCTTGCGAGAGAAGGTCCGCGGCTGAATAGTGTGGGGCGTGGGATCCAGAAAAGATCCCTCTGCCGTCTCCGAAGGTCTGGCTAGTTAAGCTTGAGCCTCAGTCTTGAGGCTTTCCAACCGAGACCCTCTGATACCAATTCGACTTTGGATCCCCGAAAAAAGTTTTATGATGCAGCGGTCTCTGCTCCCCTAGATACTCCCCTAGTGACTGGAAACCTTAAGGACCCTTACAACCCTCTTTCTCCAGCACCCTCTACGGCGGGGGAATAGTGAAATGTTTGTTGGTACATTTGGTAACTTCGCACTAGCAATCATCACTTATTAAAGCGCTGTGGACCTGGCTAACTCCCGCCACCGCCAGGAAATTAAAAGGCTGACAAGCTGTCCCTCCCAGGGTTGGGGTTTCCTGTTTGAAAGAGCTTTGGAAGGCGAACCTGCTTCCAGAGGTTCCTCATTTACCTTTCTTATGTAAAAAAGAAGGACTGGCACTGTAGCTTTTTATGTAGATAATCTTGCCCGGGACTGGAAATCCTCTGGGCTCACCTGGTCCTCTTGCCTAAAGTCTTCCTTCTGCAGCTCTTAAGAATTGTAGGATGCTCTTCTAGTCACAGCCCGATGCAGTTGGGAGGGGATGAGAAGAGGCATTAAAATGTGGAGGCTTCTTAGTGTAAATATTTGACAGCCACATTGCCTTCATTATATGGATGTATAGGTTCCAGATGGAGATTTTCGAGTATTGGACTTGTAACTTTAAGCTTCCTAGTTTGGTTTAACCTGGATGATTAAGATTTGTCTTCTGTCTGAATTCAGCTGGGAGACATCTGCCCGAGGTCCACAGTTTCAGAGGGTTAAACTTTTGCCCTTGGAGCACTTGAATTCTTGGATCCTGGTAGGATAGCAACAGAGTAGTTGGGTTTAGGATAAATAAACCTTTGGAGTTACCCACTATTTAAAAGAATCGCTATATGCCTGGTGCCATTGCCCTCAATTGTGTAAATATTTGTTTGAATAAAGAGCTGAGGTTCTTTGAGAAGTAATGGTGGTATCCATACATGGCTCCCTTTTCACATCCTCAATTTAGTGATTTAAAGGGCTTTTTTCTGTATACATTTAATGTGGAAATTTAAACACTGTATGTACATAAGAAACTGCAAAATCTCCAAAACATCAATAACTGGTGTTAACTTTAACAGCACAGAGGAGTTGAGCTTTTGCTCTCAGCTAATGTAGACTTCACCTTCTGAGACCCAAAGGTTTGCAAATCCCAGCCATTCTCACAGATGGAAAAATGAGATGTTTGGCTTAGGGTAGTCATCATTTCAGTCAATTTGCAGGCTTTAGTCTGTTTCATGCAGCTGGCAGCTGCTGTTCTTTTGGGGCTAGATTGGCTGCAGGGGGTGTCTGTGTGAAGTGGGGGAAGGAAAGATACTTAGAAAAATTGGGCTAAAAGCTTGCTAAAATCCTCTTTTCAAGAACTTTGGCCAAAGCTGACTGCTTCAGAAACATTATATTTGTGTGTGTGTGTGTGTGTGTGTGTGTGTGTGAGAGAGAGAGAGAGAGAGAGAGAGAGAGAGAGAGAGTAAAGAAAAAGCCAAAATGATTATACAAAACTCTGGCTTTTCACTATTTTCTATTTTGAAGTCTGTAGGCAAGGTTAGTTTTGGAATGCATTGGAGAAGTTACTGAGGAAGATGTGATTACTTTTGAATACTTTTAAAGAGTAGTTTATGTTATGGTTAGCTTAGAGTAATCCAGCTTAGGGTATGCTAATTTTCAACTCTTAGGAAGGAGGCAGTCCTATGGATGACTTGGAAAGAGAGTGACTTTGTATATTTTACAAGTGGAGTGCATGTGGTTTATAATGTGTTAGTTCTTGGTGTACTTTGTTAATTGTGTAAATATTTGTTTGAATAAAGAGCTGAGGTTCTTTGAGAAGTAATGGTGGTATCCATACATGGCTCCCTTTTCACATCCTCAATTTAGTGATTTAAAGGGCTTTTTTCTGTATACATTTAATGTGGAAATTTAAACACTGTATGTACATAAGAAACTGCAAAATCTCCAAAACATCAATAACTGGTGTTAACTTTAATAGCACAGAGGAGTTGAGCTTTTGCTCTCAGCTAATGTAGACTTCACCTTCTGAGACCCAAAGGTTTGCAAATCCCAGCCATTCTCACAGATGGAAAAATGAGATGTTTGGCTTAGGGTAGTCATCATTTCAGTCAATTTGCAGGCTTTAGTCTGTTTCATGCAGCTGGCAGCTGCTGTTCTTTTGGGGCTAGATTGGCTGCAGGGGGTGTCTGTGTGAAGTGGGGGAAGGAAAGATACTTAGAAAATTGGGCTAAAAGCTTGCTAAATCCTCTTTTCAAGAACTTTGGCCAAAGCTGACTGCTTCAGAAACATTATATTTGTGTGTGTGTGTGTGTGTGTGTGTGTGTGTGAGAGAGAGAGAGAGAGAGAGAGAGAGAGAGTAAAGAAAAAGCCAAAATGATTATACAAAACTCTGGCTTTTCACTATTTTCTATTTTGAAGTCTGTAGGCAAGGTTAGTTTTGGAATGCATTGGAGAAGTTACTGAGGAAGATGTGATTACTTTTGAATACTTTTAAAGAGTAGTTTATGTTATGGTTAGCTTAGAGTAATCCAGCTTAGGGTGTGCTAATTTTCAACTCTTAGGAAGGAGGCAGTCCTATGGATGACTTGGAAAGAGAGTGACTTTGTATATTTTACAAGTGGAGTGCATGTGGTTTATAATGTGTTAGTTCTTGGTGTACTTTGTTAATTGTGTAAATATTATCCATTTTGGGGGAAAAAAAAACACCTTCTAATGGATGTGTTTTTTCTTAAAGATGCTGCTATGTGTTACAGCAGGGGTTCTCCTTGGTGAAAAGGGTTTGTCCCCCAGAGGATGCTGGAACAATGAATTTTTAGTTGTCACAGCTGGGAGTAGAGTAGTATTACTAGCATCTAGTGAATAGAGACCTTGGATGCTGCTAAACATCCTGCATAGAACACACAAAGAATCATCCAGCTCCAAACAGTATTGCCTCAGGGGCAGATGTTAACAAGATTAGGGTTCTTAATTTAATTTAGACCCACAAGAAACTTATTTAAAAATAAGTATAAGAGTTCAACACAAAGAGATCATGTCAGAGAAGCCTTTTCTTTGCAGTAGATTCTTTGCCCTTGGCATTAAGTGTCTCAATATACCAAAAACATGGGAAAACTTGAGCACATTGATGACTCTAAGTTGGCTTTAAATCACAGGAATTTGGAGTGTTGGAGCACAGTGGAGCCTTGGATATCACCAAGTTCAGCCTTTTCATTTGATAGACGAGGTGTCCAGAGATGAGTGATTGGCAAGGCTCCGGTGGTTGGGGCATATTTCTAGGTACAACCCAGAATTACAAAATTCAAAATTCTTTCTTTGGGAGGATGGGAATTTAGAAAACAAACAAATGATCAAAAACTAGGCCCGACCCAGTTTGAGAGAATAAACTCAGATGTGAGAAAATAAATTCTTAGATGGGGGAGGGGTTGCATTAGCCTCAATGACTGTGAAGCATATGTTTGGGTGCATCAGCCCCAAGAAGGGGATAATTCCATTGTGTGGCCTGTGACACTCCTGAAGCCTGCACCATCCTTTCCATGGCAAAGTGGGCAACAGATGGTTCCACAGACACAGCAGATGCTGCTTTTGAATCCAGGTACAAAACAGAACATTTGAGATTTTCCACCCCTGCCTTCCTTATCCATTAGGAGCAGAGCACATGAATGGTTAGAGTTGTCTTAGAAAAAAAAAAAGTGAGAGAGGCCTCCTGAGTATGTAGGAAAAAATGATACCTGGCATTTAAGGATGAATATGCTTTGGGGCAATTGTAGGAAAAATTCATAAACTATGAGTGGGTATCTAAGGTGAATTCAATTGAATAGAGCTTGGGTTAGAAATCTAAAGACAATTCAAGTTTGACCTTTTTTATTTTATTTTATTTTATTTATTTATTTTTTTTGGACAAGTAGAACATAATAATCCTGGGGGTAAGAGGAATCTTACAAATTCTTTCTATCTTACACCTTTGTCCCCAACCCACTAAGTTGGCTAGATAGTAGCAGAACAAGCCAAATAGCCTAACTCCTGGGCAACTGTACTGACCCTTACACCCTACCATGTCTACTATTCCATCTGTGTACCTAATGGGGAAGAAAATGATAGAAATCCAAAATTATTGTTAATTTCCTGCAAGAGTCTGATAAGTATGATATTCATGAATAGCTCTGCGTATGGAAAGGATTTACTTCAATAAGTTTTTCATTATCAGAAAGTTGTGCACATATGGTCTGATCAATTGCAAACATGTGTACTCTCACATTCGTGTTACTATGGTTAGACATTAGGACTTTGATTAGGAGTTCTAGTCCTGTGTGCTAAGTAGTTCTGCTATGGCAGTTATTTCATCTGTGAGGTTCTGACAATTTAGGAGGGCTTTTAGTAAGCTTTTCCTGGGAGAGATCAGAGCTCTGAATAGTGCTGGGGGAACTATCATTGTGACAACTGGTCAATGGGTACCCTGCAAAGCAAAGTACGTGCAGTGTATTTAAAAATAACTCCAAAGTGATGACTTCTTTAAGGGACCTGCCCCCTGCAGGTGTTGCACTAAAGAGGTTAGCAGCCTTTTTATTACCACCTTTTAACTGGCTATTCTATTACTTTTTTTTTTTTTTTTAAGATGATGAGAGAAGAAAGAACATTTTATCAAAAAATCATTGAAAATATTTTTGGAGATTTGATTAATATGACTCTTGTCTTTTGAAAATAAATGAAATAAAAAATAATAGTTTAGATTTTCAAATGTCTTCAACATAAACATTTAGTAATCATCTCTGAGTCACCCAAAAGTTTGACCTTCTAGAGGTTAAATTTGCACACAGTTGTTTTCATGATATTTAGGGATGTTTTTAGACATTGTTGAAAAGAAGCTTTGTGTTATAATTGCTTTAAAGGCAAGATTTTTAAAGCAGTGTGGCAGCTAGTGATAAATAAGAGAAATCCAAGCATAAAGATTATTTTATTTAGGCAAGGGAACACCAGGGGTTGCAGAAGCTTGCTATATAAAGAAATGAATAACTAGCAAATAGGCTAAGTGGTTAAATTATGTGGAGAAGTCTTTAGAGGTTTTTTATAGAACTGTTTGTTTAGTGCCTATAGCTTGATTCTATTAGATGCACTGCTTTTCTTTACAAAGTAAAAGGAAGAAAAGTTTCTGCATGCCAGTATTTGATACTATTACTTAAGTAGGGTCAGTCTTTTCTAAGACTTACTGTTAAATGTAGAGCTAGTGGAAACTAGTGTTGATGATCTTAGAGTGTTTTGTTTACACATTGCATGTGACTTCTCCAGATGGCAGTGTGCCTTTGGAATTAATCTATGAAAAAAAAGTTAAAGTTTATGAGAGTTTTCCAAGATTTATTCCTTGACCACTTTACTGCTAACACCAATGTAGGTAAAAGCAAAGGAAGGCTAACTTGTGCATTCTTTTGACCAGTTCAGACACAGTCTGAATACTGCTTTATAGCCAATCGATGCTCAGAGGGACCGGGAAGAGATATCTGGCTGCCACACTGCTTATGTCATTGCAGAAGTAGGTTTTCAGGAACAGCTTAAGGTTTGTTAAGGAAACTGCAAGCCATGGGAATGCAGACAAAATACGTCTTATGTATCATGCTGAATCTAATATCCACACTCTATTACATGAACATAATTCTGACCAGGCCTTTTCCCACTATGTTATGCTGAAACAATTTACCATGCCCTTGGAATGTCATGGTCAACAGTGCCGGTGAAATCTTTTCCCAATTAAATAGCTGCCACCTTATCACTGAAACATGCTTATGTTCTGTGGTCATTTCCATTTCCTGCATTATATAAAGGGCACTTTTGTGTTATTTAACCTGTATCCATGGGAGTCCAGAAAGTTAGAGCAAAAAGCACATCTGGTTTACTCTCATCTTAAATACGGGAAAACCCTTTCTAAAACAAGAAGAAGACAGGTGAAGTGGAGTGACTTCCTCCAGATCTCATTACTTTTAGTTAATTGGCAGAACCAGGGCTAGGATGGTTGTCCTGACTCATGTCCTTGGCAGCCTGTCTACTGTTCTTTGTACTGGATTAACCATTACAATAAAAATAACATCCAATGTAACCACTTCCTTTATTAGGTCTGGTGGCCAGAGTTATGAAAAACAGCATAGATTAAAATTAAATTTAGCCAATTGTTTTTTGATCTCTACTGGTTTGGATGATGGAAAAGTCAGCAGATTTTTGCTCCCATGGACAAAAATCTTCAAGTCCATAATGGTAGTTTCAGGGTCAAGCTAGAGGATCTTTACCTCCAATGATCCTGGAATTTCTTATCTTATTTTTTGATTGAATTCAAAGAAGCAGAAGGGTTTGTTTTTTTTCCCATCTGATTCAAAAGAGGTATCTGAAATGTGGAGCATGAAGATATTTAAGACCTCCAAGTCTCTAGCACATGTCTGTCTTGATTTTCATGGGTATCATTGTACAATGAAAGACTTTTCTGGATTCATGGGGGACTTGGCAGAGTCACCTAAACCTGCACGTGAATTGTACCAATGATCAAGGGTAAGAAATATCTGGAAATATTTATTTGAGAAAATTTAGAAACCCTCATCTAAATACTAAAACTGTTTAGAACCCTGAAAACCTGGATTTATAATTTCCTGCTTAAAGAGCTGCTCCACTTTCAGACAAGCAGTAACAGAATTAAAAACTTTTCAAGTTTATCAGTTCCTTACTTATCATAAATATGTAAGTGGTGCATGGGTGTTGGTATATTTTAGCATTATTATTTTTTCTTTTTGAGGGTGATATTCCTTATAATCTGCAACATTTGGCCGTTTTTTGAATACTTTTACATTTCATTTTTCTGAAGAAATACCACCATCTTGCAAGTGTGCTTAAAAAAATGGCCTATTTACTTGTAACCTTGATAGCACATTTGCTTTCAAATTTCTCCCAGGTATTTGAAAATATATTCCTTTTTAGGAACTTAGTTTGGGATGATAGAGGATTAGAATTATACTTTTAAAAAAGTCATCTAGGAGTCACAAATAAGACCCCATCTTTCTTTGTAAAGTGAGCCACTGTATTTTTTAAGTCCGTGTATAGATTTCTCTTTATTTATATTGACTAGCAGAAGGCATGTATTTTTTAAAAAGTGTGTTATTGTGGAAACTTTTAAATATACATGAAATTTAAAACTTACACTAAAAAATAAGTTAATAAAAGCCCAGTTACCCATTGACCCACTTGAATAATTATTCACATATGCTAATCTTGCTTCTTCTGTTAGACCTCACTTTCCCCCAAAATGTGGATTGTTATAAAGCACATTGCAAATACCTTAGTATTTCATCCATAATTTACAATGGAATTATAAGAGATTGGCATTTTTTTAAAAAAATCTTTCATAATCACACCTTTCAAGAAAAAAAAGGGGCAGTGATTGCAGTAGCATCTACTTTCCAGTCATGTTCAAATTCTTTGATACTGTTATACTTTTTTTTTTAATTTTTTTTTTTTTTTTTTTTTTTTTTTTTTTTTTTTTTTAGTTGTAGGTAGACACAATACCTCTATTTTATTTTATGTGATGCTGAGGATCGAACCCAGGGTGCTGAGCCACAGTCCCAGCCCCCTGTCATGTTTTTTAACAGATTATTCAAAACAGGATCCAAACCATGTCCATACATTGTATTTAACTGGTGTGTCTCCTGAGTCTCTTTAATCTAAACAGTTTCCTTTCCCTCCTGGATTTCTTTCCCTTTGCCATTTGCTGACTGAATTCACTGGTCATTCCCCCCCCCCACCCCCCTGTATAGTGTCCCATATTCTTTTTGTTGTTGTTGTTGTTTGTTGGACTGAGGATTGAACCCAGGGTATGTTACCCTAGCCTTTTTTCTTTTTTCTTTTGAGATAGCATCTTGCTAAATTGCCCAGGCTTGCCTCAAACTTGGGATCCTCCTGTCTCAGCCTCATGAGTCTCTGGGATTACAGTAATGGGCCCCCTTGCCCATCGAGTTTTCCACATTCTAGAGTTGGGTGTGTTTAAAAATATATTCTTCTGTCCTTTGTATTTTCTGAAAGAAATGCAAATACAACATACTTTTAATTTGAACTATCTTGAACTTACTGAATTAATATTATATCTTCTTCTAAAACTACTTTAATAACTGTTTAAACACAAATTTGAATATAATTGAAAAATGTCACATCTTGATTATTTAGGCAAATTCAGGGATTTTGCAAGTTGGAGGAAAGTTTAATGACCTAAAATTCCCTGAGATTGCTGCTGCTTTCTGTCTTCCTTCCCTGCCTTCCTCACTGGCTACAGAGAATTATCACAGGAAACAAGCAGTCAAATTCTTTGAACAGTCTAAAGAATATTTTAAAGTTCCTACAGACAAGCATTATTTAAGGGACTAACTCAAAAACGTCTATAAAAATTCCTATAATGGATGTTTTAACCTCTTCACTGAGTCTTGGAAGATTCTTAAGAATCCTTAATATAAAACAATCCTAGACATTTAAAAATAGCCTCTGATCACAGGAGAAAATGATCCTCATTGGATGTGTGGGTTTTGCTGTTGATTGTGATTACTTTTAGGAACCTTTGGGTACCATCTGGAGTTGCTTTTTTTGACAGACCTTAGACTTCAATACAGCTAGGGCTAACAGAAGGGAAGGGTAGCCTGGGGTTAGTCGGATTCCCTTATTGTGACAGGAAGGAGCTGGAACTTCTTTTTATTTTCTGTCCCACTTCTTCCATCTGTGTTCAATGTTCTCATTATCTCCTGTCACTCATTATCTCCTGTCACTCTCTGCTCCCATCTGGGCTCCTTTCTCTTTCTTGTAGCCTCATCTGAATCTTTTTTTTTTTTTTTCCTTTTCTTAATGGTCTTCCTTACTTTTCCTTTTAGACTTCTTCAGAATGTAATAAAATTAAAATTCAAAATACGGAAAAATAAAAATGAAAACCAAGAAAGAAATCTTGTTTACTGTCCTGAGACATGACATCAACATTTAGTATATGGTGACCTTCACCTTTCTCCCCAGCCTGCTTTGCATCACTTTCAACATCTGGTGAATCCTGAGGTTGCTTCTTCTTGTCTGGGTGCAGAAGAGTCACCTCTGTCACAAAAAGCCTTTGTGCATTTTAAGCTATTGTGGCATGTGGACAGCATGTGTCTGTCTCTGTGACCGTCTGTGTATGCCTGTGTGTGTCTATACATTAAGATTTATGGCTGCCTATTGTAATAGTCTCAATCTGCAAAAATAAAACAGGCTCTTTACTCTGCCATTAAAATACATTTCTCACCATGGAACTGTTGTTTCTGGATCTTTTTGGGAACGGAAAACATCTTCCTTAGAAAATATCAACCAATCTACATGTATCTAGTAGATAATAATGATTCTGTTTAAACAGTTATATCTTTGAGAAATAAAGAACATGGTGCAAAAGGAGCTAGAACCCATTTGTTGCTTTGTTTATTTCAAAAAGAGCAACAACAACAATGATAATGCTACTATGTCTGTTAACAAAATTGTCTTCCTCTCTGTCCTAGGATATAAAATCCTGAGTGCTTAAGTGCAGAGGAAGAGTTTAAAGCAACAGAGGTTAGGAAGCCTGGGTGAGTGGGTAGGAGGAGTGCAAGTCCTATGGAGATGGAATTGAGACAGTGGGAAGGCACAGGGTTAGGGACCTTTGCAGAATCTGTGTGTGGGCCTTGATATTGGAAGGAGAGAGGGTCTGGGAATATTTGCTGAGGGTGGGGAGGTGGGTATTTGCAGAATGCACATGGGGATATGTGGACTAGCCAGGTTTGTTTGCAGAGATGGAAGAGGCTGAGGATGAGGGAAAATATTTGTAAAGTAGGAGGGCTTATTTGGAGAGGGGGTGTTGAAAGGGGCCGAATAGCTTGACAAAACATAGTGTTTAAAGAACAGGGGATGGGGGAAAATGGGCTGCTTTTGGATTTCTGAAATGAGAATATTGGATGGAAGGAAGTGGTTATTCCTGAATCTTCTCATTAGCCCCCTCGTCCTAATGTTTGGATGCTGTGATTAGTGTGTGGGGGGGGAGCGGTCGGGGAGATTTTGTGTCCATTGTTCTCCAAAAGCTTAGAGTTTGGGTTTTAAATAGGTTTCTGAGTTTTCCCCTTTCAGTCCTCCAAAAGCTTCCCCAGGCCCCATCTGCTGCCATTGGTGGCCACAGAAGTACTCCATAGAATTCACGTGAAGAATGGCACTGCTTCTGAGAGACTAAGCTGGGTCTGAATTCAATTACACGTCATCAGCACATGCTTTATTCATAACAGTGCCATATCGTAAACATCATTGCTGAAAGAGACCAGCCTGTGGACCACCAGTGTGCTGGGAGAGCTTTGAGCACCAGGCATCCACCACTGTCTGCCACAGAATATTCATTTGAAGCAGGCTCTCCGCTCTCTGAGCCCCTGACAGGATGTGGGTATAGAATCAAACTTTATTATAATGTGAACATTTTGATACATGCCAGATTTTTTAAAAAAAATTATCTTTCCTAAAATTGCTTCTATAGTATACATCCATCCCCCTAAAGTTGCTTCTATAATATACATCCCCTCCAACAACATGAAACTTTCCTGTCAATTGCCTCTTTAGTATCCCTATGATCCTAAGCAGGGCTCAGCATTGGCAATGTAAAAAGATAAGTAAATGCTATATCTTAGAAATCCTCCCAAATCACCTGGATTAGTCCCCTATATGGATAAATGCAATTTTCATAGGACAGACTTTAAGTCCTTCTTCTCATACAACACAACACAAATTTCGTTTTAATTTGTTTATTTTTCAAAACTTTACTCCTTGAGTGTGTTTTCATTATCTTGAAGCCAAAATCCCTACAGTTCTGGTAGTCACAGAGCTGTAAACTCACCCTTGATCATTTGTACTCTGAATTGATGAGCAGCATTATGTTGTTATCTGCCATAAAGGTAGAATTATATTAAAACAAATGCCAGAGTTCAACCAAATCAAAGAGAATCTCCAAAGAAATTTTTTAAAAATGATCTCTGAGGTTGGGTTTTCAAGTAATTTCTCCTCCTGGGAAGAAAGTGCTGTGACTTTCCTTAGTACTTCCAGAGACTTCTTCATGGCTTTTAACACTTTCTGATTGACAATGAGATGATGTACATTTCAGGTGATAAAATAACATAAGTACTGGAGGGATTCAATTTATGGATTGGAAAGTAAATGCAAACCTTTCAACACACATTAACTTCTTTCCTGTTTAGACTTCCAGCGTTGTCTTTTCTCTCAGATGGGCACCAGATGCATTCTTCCCTTTTCTCTCACCATTCTTTGGCTGTGCATGTGGTCATGAAATCCCTTGGAACTGTTTTGCTTCTACAATAACATAATGCAGGGATCAGAGTTTCACTGAGACCTCCTCTTCGTTTACATAAAATGTACAGGAAACCCAAAGTAAACACAGCAGTGTAGATCAAGAAGACAAACTCTAAAGCATACCCATGTTAAAGCAGACCTCTTTTCTCAAATGCCCTCCCCCTGTTCTGTTAGTCACCTCAGTAAGGCCTCTTTGCAGCCTTCTCCTTTACCTCCCACCATCCTTTCCCTTCTTTCTTCTAAATCAGCTGGAGTCTCTGATGCATTCTGCTTATAGCCTGTAATCACATCCCTTCCTCCCTCCTTGTCTAGGGAATTTAAACCCAAACTTCTCCATGGTGTTCTCCACCCTCCTGCCTCTACTCCCCTTGCCAGCACCCTAGTCCTCATTCAAAGTACATTTCTGGTTACTGGTTTACACTTCCTACATGGTCCCAATTTCTAGGTCTTCACTCATGAAGCCACACCTCAAATGAAAAGAATATTCTGAAAGTAAAAAAGGGGAGACATATCAGTACCACTGATGTACTCATTAGGTCAGAAAGACATCTATCTGGCTGATTCTCTTAACTTTTGGGTTGAACTGATTTGCAGGATCAAGAGGTATGAAGTTCAGATAAATATGCATATGCTTTCAGCAATGGCAGGGAAATAAAGCTTAGGGAGAATGAATAAATTCCATATCTGTACCTAGTGATCAATCTTTAAATGTACAACCTTTTGCATGTACTTAACAGGCCCAGTGAGATTGAAATGAAAAACTGGAGGATCAAAGATGAGTATCCCTTTAAATTTTCTCTGGCATGGCCTTTTATGTAAGTCATCAGTAACTTTTCTCAACAAACATGCATGGCTGAAAAATGTCTCATGGCTTTCTCTCAGATGTGGCTTATGATTTGTAAATGTTCTGCTTGTTTCTTTCCTAGAGTGTAGAATTGATCTTCTTTCAGCCTGTCCTACTTTGTAATATTTTGGTATTATGTTTTGCTTGGCCAATGAGACTGCCCCAGTAATTATATATTTTATTATGAAAAAAAACCCAGACATGTGTGAGCAGAGGAGGAAGACAAATGTTAGGAAATCTAGTAGTTTACTATTCTATAGCTTTATTAGTCCAAATAAAGAGGGGACAGAGCTTGGTAATTTTTCACTCAGTTGATGAAGTAACATTTGCAACTGCAAACAAGTTCAAGTATATTAATACATCTTATCATCTAACATGGTATTCAAATCATATACTGCTGGATCAAAGTTTTACATATTCATTTTCATATGAGGGGTTAAACCCCTTGAGTTTTCTACTGTTGTAGTAAATGTTTAAAAGTTTGAGTTTGGGCTGAGTGCTTGGATTTTGACTTCTGTCTCATGACATCTGCTCTGCCTGCTCTCTGGCCTCCTACCTTTGGCCCATGGGAATGCCTTTTCTATTTAACTTAGTTCTATTCCCATGAGGACCCAGGTGGTGAAGATGGAAAAAGATTTAATATGAGAAACACATGATAATTAAATACAGTTCGTTTTAGGAGAGATACATCCCTAGGTGTTTAAGAACCATGATACAGAAAATAGCTTGTTTCCTACACAATTTTTGTTTTTATTATATCATAGTCAGGAGACTTCTTGAATTACCAACACCAAGGTGAGACCACCCAAAGTGGGCATGGAATTTTGCTTATTTTCTTAGATTCACAAATTTTAGATGTGAAAGTAACTTTGTGCTATGATTGGATAAAACCTGCCAATCCTCTTTGGTTCACTGGGACTTGCCTTCATTGTCATTTTTTCTACGGTTACCTCCCTGAGACTGCCATTCTTACTAGATTAGCCCTACTCCATGTTCTTTACCAGTTTGTTGATCAATCCTTTATTCATGTGTGAATGGTTATCATTTACACGTATGTGCATCTTTCTCTTTGGACTGTAAACACTGTAAGGACAAGAAATTGTATCTTGTATCATCTTTCTCCCAATGCCTAGCTCAAAGTCTGGTAAGCAAGACTTAGTGAAGATAGCATCTTTATAGTAACAAAAAACAAACAAACAAAGAATCTCAGTAGCTGAAGATAATCTTCAGAGTTGGCAAGGGTGCATGTCCTCCTCATTTGGGGTATAGGCTAAAAAAGCCTCCACAAACTTGGTTGGAAGCTAGTCATCTATAGGGGGATTGGAAATGGTGAACCATGTTCCAGCTCCCGATGCTTCAGCTAGAAACTGACAGGTTACCTCTCTCAAGTTTGATTGATTGAAAAAGTAATGTCACATATATCCTCATGGGGATGTGGAAGAGCCACCCCTCCATGTTCCTGAAGGAAGGCTAACTGGAAGATCAGTGACTAACACTAATGAATGCCCACTGAATAAATGTCTGATATGTTATATATCATTTAATACATATTTAATGAATAAACTACCCAGATCTATTTGTTGAGAATTTTGTTTCTTTTTCCTGTGCAATAAACAGGACCACTTCAAATAAGAAAATATCCTAGTAACTAAATTTTTAAAAATGAAGATACTAATATTATTGTCTAAGCTATATTCAGCAAGCATCTGGAGATTTTTTTTTTTTTTTTTTTTTTTTGGTAACCATTCTGCTAGTTTTATTCACATTAAGGAAGGTATTATATTTGATATTTTAGGTTTTCAGATGCATAAAGTATGAAATGGATAAATCTGTGTAATTAACATTTTTAAAAAAATATTTATTTATTTACTTTAGTTGTACACAATGCAATGCATTTACGTTTACGTGGTGCTGAGGATTGAACCCGGGCCGCGCACGTGTGAGGCGAGCGCTCTGCCGCTGAGCCACAACCCCAGCCCTGTAATTAACATTTTATCAGAATGATTTAGCAGAGTTAGAAAAATGTTGCAGTCTTCAAATGTTACATATTGTTAGTTTGATCAAGAAGTTCTTTAAAATAGCATTTTCTGGAAGGATTAATATCTGGCTCAAAAATTGGGCAAGAACTAAGGAAAAAATGAAAATTTAATCAAATTAAAAATGAAGTGTTGCTACAGATTATATCCTAGTATTTTATGTGAAGTATTTTTTTCTGATCTTCAAAATAACTCATGTATTATATAAACTACAGGAAATATAAACAAGTAGGAGACAAATAAATTAAAAACCGCTGGTAAGACCACCACCCAGACAATACTACTAATTTTTGGTGTGACTTCTTCTAGTCCATTGTTACTGCTGCTGTAGAACAGGCACAGGAGGAAGAGAAGAAACTGGCTTGTACCAGGAAGACAACAGTGGGAATGGCAAAGTGGTCAGATTGAGAATATGTCTGGAGGAGATGCTGACAGGGTTTGTTAGTGGACGCTATGAAGAAGGAGGTGCTAGTATGGTGGAGATCAATAATGACTCCCAGGAATTTGGCCTGAGCACCTGTGTGTGGGTCAATGTGTTAGCTGTTCCTCGCTGTGACCAAAATACCTGACAAAAACAGTTTAGAGGAGGAAAATTTTATTTTGGGCTCACCATTTCTGAAATTTCAGAGGCTCGGTCCATAAACATTATGGCAGAAGGATGTGGTAGAGGAAAACTGCTTAATTCATTTGTAGTTGGGAAACAGAGAGAGAGGGGGAGAGGAAGAGAAAGGGAAGGGTGACAGATATACTCCAAGGCCACACCCCCAATGACCCTACCTCCTCCAGCCATGCCCACTTGCCTATAGTTAGCACCCAAATTATTACTCCATCAAATGGATTAATTCACTGATGAGGTTATAGCCCTCATCACTGCCTAAATCCCCACCTCTGAACCTTAAAAACATATGTTATATGAGTGTATTTTGTACTATAAAATATTCTTCAAAATATAATTTTAAATGGTTGCATTCTGTTCACTCATGATATACTGTTGGTTATTCAACTGGTAAGCATTTAGGGGTATTTTTTGCCATTAAAATAATTAACACTAGAAAGTCCCAGGAATCCATTAATTTCCTTGTTTCCTCAATATTGAAATATTTAACTTGGGAAAACTGATCAAGGCGTGCAGAAATTTCAGTTCAGCAAACCAACTGGAGATAAATTAGTTCAGAAAAGAAGGAACTAAATCTAGGGGTCCCCTTAATTTCAGTCCTCCAAGGGAGTTTGATGAGATATATCTCAAACCAGTGTGGTATTGCTGTCAAGGTTAAAATTGGTAGTCATAGACAAATACTGAAAGGGACATTTGTCTTTGGGAACAGAGAGGGTACTGGCCTTGAGGAATGAAAGACTTGGCAAGGGCCAGATGGCAAGGTCAGATGCCAGCTGGGAGACAAATCTAAAGAAGAACCTCAAAATTTTTTTACATACACTTAAAAAAGTTATGCTTATATGATTCCAAGCATGGCTTTGAAATGGAGGGTAAGAGACCCAAGACAGAATCTTTTGGGGGAAGCTGCAGCTTTATGGGTAGTTGGATCATCACCAGGATGTAAGCAGCCATATTATTTCTTGGCTCTACCCTGTGGGTAAGAAGTTATTCCACACTAGGCTGCCTGAAAATTGCCCAGGAGGTCTGTGAGACTGAGCAAGCAGGGTAAAGTCCTTGATTTGCAGCTGGGAGGGAGTGAGCTGGGATCGAATTTAAAAAATTGTTTTCATTGACTTTCTGGCCTATGGCATAATGGGAGGCATTGGATGGAAATAAGATAGCAATACTAGACATACTCCCTTTAACTTTTACAGAGACAGTCACATGAAACTTATCACTAACCATAAGTGACACTGTGCACTTACAGACCACAGATGCAATAATTTGTGTCTTAGATCCCAGAGGGCTGGGTGACAGTCTTAACAGTGTACCTGTTAAATAAAAATGCTTAAATTGTGGTTTTCCTTTGCTGATAATTGAACACAAATATTTTTATCAGTTAGAAATATAAACTTTCATTTTCAGCAATAGTTTGTAATTCAGAGGTATTTTCATACCTAAAACTTTGGTTTCTTAATGTTGTTTAAACTAGGATCCAAAACATATCCTTATGGAAATTTTTGAAAAAGATTTTAATTGTGGAAGACAGAGCCCTGATCTGTACTTTGAGGAACAGATAGGTTCTGAAAGGTCCACAAGAGGGAGAAAGATGTTCCTGGGGAAGGAGAGGGTTTGATACCAAAGATGAGCATGGTGGTATGTTTGGGATTCCAGCAAATTTGAAGAAGACAGCAGTTTCAGGTTTTTAAATATGTCTCCCTGACCATGTAGCAGCAATTTGGGGAACACCCTTTTCCTTTGTTATCACCTGCCTCTTTCTGATGAGCACTGTAAGTCTTCTTGTTAAGAAGGAAACTCCCACAGCCCTCTTTCAAAGAGCTATCTTCTAACCTTCATGTTTTTGATCAGTGTCTAACACAAAATTTTCTTTCTCTGCCAAATGTGAATTGTTTCCTCAGCACTACTTCTGAGCAGTTAATGATTCTAGCAGAGACATCTAAAAGAAAGACCACTGCAGAGTCCTTCTAGGCATTTGCTAGGTGCTCAGGAGCAGGTGGTTCTCCAAGGATTTGAACACCAAATGGAAACTCTCCTACACCATTACTTGGTTAGAAATTTGCTTTTCTCAAATATCATTATTGTCCTCTTGAGATATTTTTCTTTTTGTTCAAAAAACATCTCTGATCAGTGATCCTTATTCTTCATTTTCCAGTGCAGTCTTATTAGGTTATTAGAAAAACAGAGTTTGTGTTCTTTAGTTGGGTTGGGTCATATTGCAAGACTATTTGTTCAGTTGTAGACTCACAGGGGTTGGATTTTGTTGTTTTGTTTTGTTACATAAAGCTTTCTCTATTTTTATTCCCTTACAGAGTCCAGCAAGATTATGGAAGAGTGTAGCCACATGCAAAAGCAGTTGGATTTACAAAATGGTAGCACAGAGGAAGAATTTGTAGTGCAATCCTTGGACAAAGATTCCCCAAAATATGATGGAGAGCCTAAGCCCGAAAAAATATTCTTCCAGCCTGAAATTTAAAGCCAATGGAGACTATTCTGGTTCATATTTAACCCTCTCACAACCTGTGCCTGCTAAGAGGAGCCCTTCTCCTTTGGGCACCAGTCTCAGGAGCAGCCCCTCCTTGACCAAAATCCAGGGAAGCAAGCAGTTCTCTGATGAAACCGATAAGAGTATGTCCATGAAGCCTCCCACTCCTCTCCTCGGCACTACACCCTCCCTCAGTGGATATCCACTTGGAAGGGCAGATTTTGGTCATTATACTGGCAGGGACACTGAAAGGTCCTCCAGACTTTCAGAGAAACCTCCCTATTCTAAATACAGCTCTAGGAATAAATCCCATGATAATGTCTATTTTTTCGGAGGACTGGAAGGACGAAAGGCATCTGGCTCACTCCTGGCCATGTGGAATGGAGGTTCCCTGAATGACAGTGGCCCCCCTCCCATCAGCAGATCTGGGGCAGCTAGCATGCCTTCGAGCCCAAAGCAAGCCAGGAAAATGAACATTCAGGACAACCTCGCTCTTCAGCCCAAGTTAACCCGACACAGGGAACCTGCATCTGAAAACGTCAGTTTAAGAACTAGGAAGTATTCAGGCAGCAGCCTAAGCCACATGGGAGCCTACAGCAGATCTCTTCCCAGGTTGTACAAAGCCACAGAGAACCAGCTGACTCCTCTCAGCTTGCCTCCAAGAAATTCTCTAGGCAGCTCCAAACGAACCAGACTGGGGGAAAAGGATCTACCTCATAGCATAATAGACAATGACAATTACCTTAATTTTTCCTCTCTAAGCTCAGGGGCTTTACCCTATAAAACCTCTGCATCTGAGGGCATTCCTTATGTAAGTTCCACCCTCAGTGTCCCTGCCAGTCCTCGGGTGGCTCGGAAGATGCTTCTGGCCTCCACCTCCTCCTGTGCCTCTGATGACTTTGATAGGGCTCTGTACTTGGGGACCAGCCCAAGCCATTCATTGCCTTCTGGGGAAATGGACAGAGTGTTCGTGGCCAGGAGAAACTTCTCTTGTGGCTCTGTGGACTTCGATGAGGCTGACTTGGACAGCCTCAGACAAGCCTCAGGGACCCCCCAGCCTGTCCTTCGGGAAAGGAAAAGCAGCATCAGCTCCATTTCAGGACGTGATGACCTGATGGATTATCACCGGCGACAGAGGGAGGAAAGACTGAGGGAGCAGGAGATGGAGCGATTGGTAATCTTTCTGTTCACCTCACTGTTTTGTTGACCAGAATCTACAGAGCAGCCTTGGAGACAGACTCCAAGGGTGTATGTGGGATGTAGAATTTCACACATGCCAGCCACTGCTGTCACTTCTTAGACTCTCCTGCTATCCCTACTCCTCCCAGGTCACTATTGTTAAGCATGCATGGGTATTTTGTAGGCCTATAGGAGCCTGATATCAATTCAGTTGCTCTTCAGAGTCCTTGTAACTATACAGCTGGTAAAGGATAAAAATGGTAGTTGTGAATTTTGCTGAATTTCTTGCATCTTATAAAATTTTAAGACCGAGGGAATGCGGATTTGAATTATTTATGTCATTAGAGCTGCAGGTATATGTTTATGATAGATGTAGAAGGTGGAGTCATGAGTCATCAGGAATTAGGCAGTGAATTTGTCTTCATGGCAAGTTGTCCAGAAAGTTGAAGGGTGTGTCGTGGTGCTCAGTATTTCCCCCACTTGCTTCCCATGCACCCCGTATTCTCCAGCCATGTTTCTGAGCACACACAGTGACTCTCCATAACACATACTCACAAAGTCTATTGAGTTATCCTTTTCCATTTAAAATGAATTTATACTTAAAGTGGTTAATATTGAAAATGAGAAGACTAGAGGAAACGTCCCTTGAGCATCCCACTAATCAATGAGAACAAACAATGGTTTTTTCCACTCTTTGTTAAGCATGTTTTCCTCTTAAAATGAATCCATGTCAGAGATTAGTTTGCTTCATTAATGATTAATGATTTTCTTAATGAGAGAAACTATGGGATGGTAAATCTGTTTTACAAAAGTATAGGATTGTTAAAAGTATTTAGTTACTTAAAGTAACTAAATGTTTGGATGTTTGAATCACATCCAAAACTAGTTAATGCCCTGCAGTGCAATAGAATTGTAATCCTTGGATTATAATGGGCAGAAATGATTTACATGTATAATGGGCAAAATTTGTTGGACATTTTAGAATGAGAATCATATATATAACTTGAAGTTCTTGATAAGCTAAGGTCTATCTTTAAGGAACTTTCAAATATTTCAGTAGTTGTGAATAAAACAAACATACATACCCCTAGAGAATTAGATATTCCTTTGGTGGATCAGTCATATAGTGCTCCAGTATGATAGCCCCCTTTGTAATAATAAATAATCTCCAGAGACTATCCATAGTCATTGTTTTGTGGCTTTGATTCCTTAATGTAAATTTAAAAGTTTTAATTAGCATATAAATACCATCTTACAAATTGACAGCAAACGAGATGCTATACTGTGCTAATCAATTATTATTAAAGCCAGAAAAATAACTCCATCTGATAATTTATCAAGAAATGCAGGAGAGCGTATTCAATGGATTCTACCATTCCAGAAATCTTCCTTATGTCTTCTTCTATTCCAAGGACAGAAAGCCAAACTCAACAAATTTGTCTACACTGGGTTTCATATTTAGCATATAAATGTTAGGGAATCTCTCTTCCCTCTAGATTTTCCAAATATGCTAAAATATGTTCTTGGCAACCCAGAGTGACCATTCTTATTTACTATAAGGTTGGGACCCTTTAAGTCATAAACAGATTTAACTTTTTGGGAGAGTTTTGTGGATGTTGTTCCAAATACCAAGTTTTAATATCTTTTCCTTAGTATTGGGCTTGTCATACTTGATGAAATGAGGCTTTTTTTTTAAAGGTGACACTCCATGTTTATATAGTTATTTGTATGAGAAAAAGAGGACTGTTTATTATTGAGTCTGTGAAAATGATTTGGCCATTGAAAAGTAAAGTGCCTTGAAAATATTTCTTCCTGAGTTCTAAGGGGTCAGTGAGAACAAACTACCCACTATAAAGAATATTTCATTTAGTTTGCAAGAGTCACCTAAATTAAAGGATGGAGATGGATCAAGATGAATGCTAGAGGGTCTTCCCATGAAAACAAAAGATTCAAAATATGCCAATAATACTCCAAAACACATACCCACATTAGAAATTTGATTTCCATCAACAGTTCAAGCAATTCTATGTAATTAATTCTTATTTATCTGTAATTTGGGCCACTGTGTTGATTTCATGAAATCATCTATTTCTGAACTAAAAAGAGTTCCAAAAATCTGATTTAGCTGCCTAGAACTCATTCTAGTCAAGGCCAGGTCAGCTGAGAACCTTCTCCCCACAAGTGTGTTCTCTGAAATGTCAGGAGGACTTGATAAGATCCTATCTGTGAGGCTCTGAAACTGTCTTTGCTAAAGGCACATTCTAGCCCATAATTTAGGTACAGTCTTCAAGCAAACTCCAGAGGACGCTGAGACCACTTAGTGAATGTAACAACAAATGGCAGTGGTGAATTTATGACTATTTAACAAATAGTGTCAGCATGGAGAGCTCAGATTCTTTATTAGGATGTAAGACTAATGTCTTATTTAATCAGTGTTTCCCCTGAGTGTAAGGGCATATTACAATGAGAACATTAATGTCCATTCAAAGCATTTCTGTAACACATGTACATAATTTTGAACATTTTTAATAATAATAATAACAACAACAATAATGGTATTTTACCTGTATGGAATTATCTTAGAGAAGGCTGAATGTCTCATTTTATTTAATATATGTCCCTATGTAATTCTTGAGAATGGTAGGCAGTTTAAAACTAAGGAACATTGCAAACAAACCTAATTATTTCTAGCATCTTTCTTTTTGTAAGGTTAAAGAACAAAACTTATACAGATGATTATACAGAGTATTTAATAAAACTTAAAGATAATTTAGATAAAAGATATTTTATAAAAAGATATCTGGGGGTAGGGATATAGCTCATTTGGCAGAGTGCTTGCCTCACATGCACAAGGTCCTGGGTTCAATCCCTAGCACTGCCAAAAAAAAAAAAAAAAAAAAGATATCTGTCTGATCATTTTTGGGAAGGCAAAAATCAAATATTAATTAGAGGAGATTTCTTCACTTAAATAATGTATAAGATTTTGGATGCTTGAGAGCTTATAATTTAGTAAACTAAGATAAGGCATTTTGAAGTTCAGATAAACTAGTCTTTTCATATTAAAACAAGTTCCAAACCTTATTTTTAAAATGAGATTACACGTGTATTTATTATACACAGATAAAACAAAGAAAAGATATATATAGTGTATAGTTTTTTTTTTTGTTTGTTTTTGGTACCAGGGATTGAACTCGGGCATTCGATCATTGGGCCACATCCCCAGCCCTTTTTTGTATTTTATTAGAGACAGGGTCTCACTGAGTTGCTAAGTGCCTCGCCATTGCTGAGGCTGGCTTTGAACTCACGATCCTCCTGCCTCAGCCTCCCAAGTGCTGGGATTACAGGCGTGCGCCACGGCGCCCGGCTTATAGTTCTTTTTTTGAACCAAGCTATCAAGTCAGTCTGATTTGTGTAAGGATTCATTTTGTGCACAACTTATTTTCTAATGGAAAAAAGAAAGAAAGGTTGTCAATCAGTTTTAATAAGAAAGGTCTTTTCCTTAAAAACATTTAAAGAATGAGAATTTTCCTTTATTTTCTTGGAATTTTGGGCATGTTGGAATTATTTAAATCTCTGTAAATTTCTATAAACCAGTCAGAACAGCAGAGCTATTCTATTTTAATTTATTATTATCCTCAGGAGGAAGGAAAATATTTACACACACGCAGTGATTTTTTTTTTTTTTCCCTCAAAGACTGTAGCATAAGTTCTACAGCTTCAACCATAGCTCGAAAGTAAACACTGAAACAAATGTCAGTCCTCCAAATCTCAAAAGGTTGGTTGCCTTTCCATTGGGAACAAATTATTTTTTCTCATCTGAGACACAAAGAGAAACCAAACAAGTTCCAAACAACAAAAGCAACAAACAAATGCTTTGTCATCTCTTACTTTACAAGGATAGATTCCATTTCTACCTGACAGGTCACCAAGTGGTCAAACCATTTAAAAAAAAAAAAAAATTACAAGTCATTGCAAGCCACCAATGGGGATAACTATCAGTGGTGTGCAAACCAGAATTCCTATCAAATTTGACCAAAATTCCCAAGCAAAAACAATGGCACAGAGTCATGAAAACAAAAGCTGCAGAGAATGCAAGTCAGTGAAAGTAAAGCTCTATCACCATTTGAGATTTACTCTAGGAGCCCAGAAAAAATGTGCTGGGCTCCCAGCCTGTGAGATGTACTCCGTGGACAGTGCAATTTAATTGGCTCTACAGTCTGTCCATTTGGACATTTCAATTTTCAAAAAGTAACACTACTCTTATATAAATATAGAATGAATAGTTGCTGAAGACTGATTTAACTCCCTAATGAGGAAACCAAGCAGGGTAAAGTTGATTCACTAAGCATGATGCAGTATTTTTAGCTTGACGGTGATTATACCAGTGTTTCATTTCGATTCTTTTTTTAAAAAACATGTTCAATCTTTGTTGAAAACTCAAGGTAATTGCAGTTAGTATTAAAGGTTGAGCCATAATTATGAAGCTCCAAGGTTCATAATTAATGAACAAAGTCCATTAATGAGTTGTAATGATCCATTTTGAGTTGATATTAAATAGCCTCTAACTGCTGTGCTATTTTAGATGTTTTTTTTCTTCATTTCCTTCTTTCTTCCCCTCAACTGCCAATTCATAGTTTTGTCATTATGCCAGCCATTTTCTGTTTTGTGACTTTAGAAACCAGATACCAAGCCTTGATTTAAAAATGTCCTGAAGTAAGGGTTACTAAGTGCAAGTGAGATCTTGGCAGAGTGCTGCATGCATGAAGTGCATGCGCTTGAGTCCACGGACCTTGCTGCACCCATCTGGGCATCAGTGGTCATTTTCACTCCCTCCTTATGACTTCTGTTCTAAGTAGGGCTGGGATGCAGACTCTGGCAAACAATATATTTTATAGGCTAGAAAAATCATGATTAAGTAGATAAAATATTCTTTTATTCACCTCATTTAATACCTGCATACTTCCCAGTATCAGAGGTAGTGATGGCCATCTTGTGCATTTTATGGTCCAGGCAGCAAAAATCATTTTAAACAGAAAAGAAGAAAATGAAAAAAAGCAACCCCTGCTGCTGTTGAGAGTATTCATTTGACGCCATTGCCAAAAGCATCTGGGTTCTATTATGGAGAACCAATGGATTCCCACAAATTGCATTGTAGCAATCTAGTATTTTCCTTCTGGCTGATGACAGTCATCTGCAGTGCCCTGGCAAACAGCAACTTCGCCATTTAGAACTATGTAGGGTCACACTTGATACTTATTTCTCAAACATGTAATATGATGCCAGCTCTCATGAGGCACTATGGAATAGGGTTTTCTGGTTTTTTGCATACCCTATCACTACACATTCCCTGAAGATAAGCTTGGCTTTCTTTCAAGACACAAATTAATATTTCCATGGTAGTTGTATGAATAGGTAAAATGTGTGGGTCAGCAATTCTTTGCTGTTTAGAAAGTGTTTTGCTCTTACAGTCCCTGTGTGAAAGCACTTTACAACTAAAGAATTTTAATTTACAAGGGACTGGAATCATGTCTGTTTTGCTCAGTGCCGTACACTCACTTCCTATTGAGATGAGTAGAGTATAAGAAGCATTGTATACGTGGTTTTTGAAGAGTAATTAAATATTTTCAATGCCTAATCATGACATTCATTTTGGTTTTCCTTAATTTGTGACTGTAGTTGAATCCCTAGATCCCAGACAATATGCATTTGGTTCCAAGCAACAGTGAAGCTCAATACAAAAGAATGCAATATCTCAACAAAATTGCATCCTTCTAACGTCCTGAAAGGGAAATTCCCGTCCAAGCTTCAGTTAAAAATGAGAAGATGAAAATGAGTAATTTTTCTTTACTTGGAAAACTTTGTAACATTCTTTGTAAAAATTGGTGCTCTACAGGATTTTATGAAAACCAAGGCTGCAGGTCCCAGAATCTTGCTTGTGTACTGTTGAGCAGATCATAAAGTTAATGTTTCTAAAGTTAAGTTAAAGTGTAATTGAGCATGTTTATTTAAGAAATTTTGGTGTTTTATGAAATAAATGTATATGTTCTCTCATCCCTTAGTGGTCAGATGCAGATGCTATTTTAAAGACCAAAGAATCAACAGATTGGTATCAGTCAGTTTTGGAATTAGGAAACTACACTTACTAGTGACTCCAGAGCCTGCAACACAACTTAGGCATTCAGACCCTTTTTGGCTGAGCTGGGCTGAATTGTTAAGATCCACAGCATTTCCTCATTGGTCAACATTCAAAGAACGAATTTTGTTGCTCAGCCAGAGTACTGATCTCTCCTATTTTAAGAACGACATCTTTGAAATGTGAAGGCAAGCTTAAGTATGGAAAAGTATTTTGTCTTCCAGTCTGACTTGAAAGGGATCTCTTTCCTGATGTGGCCCTTCCGTTTGCTACATCCTGACGACAGTTTTAATTTTTTTTTTTTTTAAATTGTTGCACCAGTGGGAATTGAGTCAATTAAACTGCAAATAGGGTGAGAGGTTGGTTGATGAATCAAACAGACTCGATGGTCCAGACTTTTTAAAATAATGAATGTCTTTAAAATCTGGGTTTGTATGGCCTTTGTTGCATTGATTGATTTATTTTCAGATTCAGTCTAATCCTTAAATTGAATTGTTTCTGTGGAGCCTTTTCTTACCTCTCATGTTTTAAACAATTTTCCAACATTTCCATTCATGCCCTGCTGTGATGGTTTATAGGATCTAGCTCAGAAATATAATGCAAGCCAGAAATGTGAACCATGTATATATTTTGTTTTTGTTTCTTTACATCAGGAGAAGCAACAGGTTAAATTATAATATGCTGGACATCACAGGATTAGATAGAGGATACCAACTACTGCCTAAATAAGCTGTCCATTTTTGAAGGCTAAATAAACAACCTTCCTTTGTTTATAAATAAAGTGAATCTATAACCACTGGGTAATATAAAGAAGAATATTATCTATCATCGAATCACCTTTGGTCATTATAAAGTAAAGCAAAGACTTTCTCCGTGTATCTTTTGAACAACAAATTGTCTGCATATATGTAGTTGTTCATTAAATATTAAGAAATTAATCTTTAGCAAATTAGGTCTGCCAGTCATCCTCAGTGAACTGAGATTAGAAACATCTTCACCTTTTTTCCCTTCCTCTTCCATTGGAGTGATAAAAGGGCAGAAAAGGAGTGAGAAGAGAAAAATAGCATTTAACAATAATTTAATTATTTCACATTGGAGAAACAGAATTAAAGTCTTAGCGTTAAGTCTATGTTGCTGTAGTCTACAGCAATGGCTATTAAAAGCAGGCTCCTCTACACTTGAAAGCAAATCCTGGGTTCTTGTTACAGTGGCAGTACAAGCTGTTGCCTCTTGATGGTGCCACACATTTAAAAATGGCTGCTCTGAGTTAGGGATGTGTCCAAAATCACCAGTTTAACATTCTTAGGCTAAAAGCTGAAATAGAGAAGGCATTGCCACCATGTGAGCTATGGAAGAAATTTCATTCTTTCGTTAAATCAAAATACAAACACTTGTTTTTAAATAAGAAGTAAAGCTTATGAATAAGGTTCGTGGGGAAAATATGTACAAATGAGATGAAAATTGAAAATGTAGTGTATTGATATTGATTCTTCATAGTAAAATTATCCCTATGTTTGTTGTCAAATTACCCAGTATATCTAAATTAGAAGTGATTTATTAATCTTACATTTAAAAAAAATCTTATCATCTAATAGGTTTTAGTGACTCTTCTGGTTGATTCAGTAATGGGAAATTTTCTTACCCAGTTCTAGAAAAGTTTATGGGAATATTTGCCATGGACAATATTTTTAAAGGTTCAGGATTGATTTTTCAGAAAAATAAAAAGAATCCAAAATACATACTACAATAGAAACATATTTTTCACTTTCTAATGGTAGTGTCCTGTTAGCTAAGGTACCACATCACAGCCAGGATATGACTTTGATACAGTCAAAACATCACAAGGTCCCCAGTTGGTTTTTTTTTATAGCCACACCCACTTTCTTCTCCCTTAACCTCTAGTAATCCCTGATCAGCTCTCCATTTGCATAACTTTGTCATTTCAAGAATGTCATGCAAACATACTCTGGGCAGCCTGTAGCCTTTGGGTTTGACTTTGGTCACCCAGACTTTTGTTATGTGGAAACTGAGTCCATTGTTTTATGTTTCACTCCTTCATCTCTGAGAGTGGAGATCTGAGCAAAAGGAAATCCCAGGGTCCATACTTGAGGCCCTGTGGTCCTAGGCTAATCTGCTTTCTTCTTTCCTCTTTTCAGAGTCAAATGTCTTACATATAACGTACACAGAGTGGCTGAACTTAATGGGAGGAATAGGAAAAATATGCCTAATAAGCTTCATCTTCCCAGAAGTCGAAGTCAGTGAAATTTGGATTACAACAGCCAAGAACTTTGCTCTGATGAAGTCTAATTCACTGCAGGGGGGACTCTTTCTGTGAGGCATGTTCTGTCAAAAATTTTGGGGTTGGGTAAATTGCTGTTTTTCATTCAGAATTACTAAAATCACATCCCAGCTCTGGGATCTTAATTGAATTTTGAGAAAAGACAGAAGTTTAAGAAATGCTGAGTAGACATTAAAAAAAAAAAGTTTCTTATATATTTAAAATATTCTTTTTTCTTTTCTTTTCTTTTTTTTTTCTGGTTGTAAAATAGCAGAGCTAGCACTTGGAAAGGTCATCCTGTTCATCAGATCGCAAAGACTGGGCCTAAATCAAGTTAGGCAAGAGACAGCCTTTACAATTTGTTCTGGAAGAAAGAGAAATATGGTTTGTTTCCTAACATTATTCTTAGGTCTGGAAAGGAGACATACCATCTTTTATTTTGCATTCTCTACATAAAACTTTGTAACATGCTTTTAAAATTTTAACACATCACATTTTCCATGTGATATATCTCTCATAAATAACCATATTACAGTACTGTTTCAACTGATATGTTGTTCAGTAGTAGTTATTAATGAGCAGTGAAATACGAAGGTTTGGGCTTCATCTTGCCACTCTCCTTTGATAATATAATAGTCCATCCTCCTTTGTTACATGCAGACTTTCCTATATCCTTACTAAGTATGCATTTTAAAAATTCTCATTTTTTAAATGAGAATAAAATAGATTTAGAATAGGATAAATTTTCAAATGTGAAAAAGATCATGATACCTCTCATGCACTGATCATGATTGAACAAAATAAATATTAAATGCAATTCTAAAAACATTTTAATCTATTATGTTTTATAGATTGTGGTCCTTCAGAAGAAACAAACAAGAAAATTTCTGAAACTTGGTTAAAGCCAAAGTGAAAATGTAAACAGATGACAGTGCTATTAGATTTTTATCATGTTTTCTTAAATGGAGCAATAGCATAATTTCTTTAACAGAGGAAGCTCAGATACCTTTTGGATTTTCTTGTGAAACAGAGTCCACATAAGAGTAAAATCACCTGACACTTTTTAAAAATTTTTAGATGTTATGTGGAACGAATGGTTATGTTGATCATGTGAATTTCCTTTCTTTACAGCCAGTGCTTTGATAGGGAGATGTGCATTTACCCCCTTAAACTGTTCCAAGTCATTCATAATGGGCATTTTCTTCCCATTGCTATCTCTTTTTAATTTTTTTTAATGTTGATGGACCTTTATTTTATTCATATATTTATATGCAGTGCTGAGAATCTAACCCAGTGCCTCATACATGCCAGGCATGCGCTCTACTACTGAGCCACATCTTTTAATATTTTAAAAATAGTTCACTTTTGACCTTAATTTTCTTAAAAAAAATTAAAACATCACATAACCCAAAGGTTATGATTTTAAATGGCAAAATGATGCAGAAAGGCATTACAAAAAGGACTAAAATACAAAAAAGAATCCTAGCTAAATGGTACTTAGGACCAGAGATTAACTTGTACTTGTGTAATGGAATGCAAGTGATAACTAGGTAGAAAAAATATGCTTAGAAAACACTACTGGATAAAAACTAACAGGATCAATTAATCCAAGTTATATTACTTCAGGACATGTTTGGCATAAATGAAAATAAAAACAAACATGTATTCTATATGATTTATGTAATTCATAACATTATTAAATATATTTATTAAATATTTTCATAATTAAAGATATTATTTCATAGGCATATCTATTTTTTCAAGTACAAGTGTCTCCTAAAATAGGAACACGCTAGAAATAGTAGTGGATAAAAGCAAGTGGGTTTGAGGAAGATGTCGCCACACAGGTGAGTAATAGTGAAACAATTAGGTGTGTGAGGAACTGATTTATGATAGGAGGTTAAAAGAACTGAATGTCTTTCTGTGGGAATGAGTAAAGGTAGGAAGTGACAGGCTCCTCAGGTATTTGGATGATGCATGGCCTCATTAGGGTAAGACACTCATGACCTTGGAGGCTTAATGTGGAGCTGGGGGCAATGTGAATAGAAACCAGAGTTTTATGTCAAGGATGAAGTCTGTGCGCTGGTAGGAGAATGGATTTATTTTGGAGGGTAGTACTTTCTAGAAGCTACTCCAGTGGACTTCCTGTGCTGTAGGGAATGTATGTGGTTCTGTATTGGTGGGGATAGAGGGACCAAACGACAGTGAGAGATGGAAAAGGTTCCTTCTCCTCAGGTTACTATGGCAACTGGACAGAAATCTCCACATCTCTATCATATCATTACTCTAGTTATTCCCTCTTTTACATCCCTTGTTTCTGGAACCCAGAAAAGCTGAATGCCTTGCGTAGGGCCACACAGATAGTTACAGAACAGGATCCAAACTCAAGCAGTCTGGCTCCAGGGCTCATGTGGCAGTCCCTGTGATACATTGAAGAAAGGAGGATCAGACAGATACAGAGGGAAGTCAGGGAGTTTAAGCAAGGTGGCCTTGACCTCCTTAGAGTGTTTGTTTGTTTCAGTGTATTTAGTGTATTTGAAACTTAAATATACCGAAAATCACTGAGTGGCAACCATTGCCCTAGTTATTTGCATATGTCATACTCCCTTGATACATAGTTATTTATTACTACAGAGGAGAACAGGTGTATATGATCCAAAATCTTAATCTGCACGTAATGAAAGAGGGATGAGAAGTTAGTATTTGTCACATTATTAGTGACTTACCAATAAGCTGCAGTTTCCTCCAGAGCAGACAGTGCGTGCCAAAAAGCCTTCACACTCTTTTTTAGAGATTCCCGGTTTCCAGAGCAACCCCACTGATGGGAACATACTCATATGCGGTACAAACTGAGGGTGCAGAATGCAGTGCTTTCTTGAGCAAAAGCTTGAAGGCTGACATGTCAATCCATAAGATAAAATATTCTTAGCAAGACATTAAGCTGACCTTTTGGAAGATAATTTGTAAAACCAAATAATAAAAAAACCCCTTATTTTCATGTACAGATTCTTAGTCAGATTATCTGTTCTAAACTGATGAAAAACAATTCTGTAATAATGTTTGGTAAATGTGAAGGCCAATTACAAGGTTAAAAAGCACTGTCTCCCCACAGTGTTTTCCTCGCTTCTGACACCTGCATTCAGGAGTTTCCAAGACCACCCTCAGGTTCCATCATTCACTGGAAGGACTCACAGAACCCACTGAAAGTAGTACAGTGATGGTTATAGTTTATTACAGGGAAAGGATACAGATAGAGACCAGCCAAAGAAAGAGGCACAGGGCAGAGTCTAGAGAGTTCCAGAGGTGACATTTTCATTGTCCTCACTCTGTGAATCAGGATGCATCTCTCCACCAACTTAGGACATGGTGGTGTGTGTGTATACTGGGAAGCTTGATCAAGTTCTAGTTTCCAGAGTTTTTATAATGACTTCATTGTGTAGTTTTCTTTCTTTCTTTCATTCTTTCTTTTTTTTTTTTTTTTTGGATATTTATTTTTTAGTTGTAGTTGGACACAATACCTTTATCTTATTTATTTATTTTTACATGATGATAAGGATTGAACCCAGGGTCACGCATATGCTAGGTGAGCGCTCTACCTCTGAGCCACAACCCCAGCCCCATTGTGTAGCTTTGTAGATTTGTACATTGAGTGAGTGAGTGATTGCCCATGTGGTTGATCCCAGTCTCCGGGTTGACTGATACCCCATGACCCAAATTTCATACACTGACTCACATAGTTGGTCGTTCCTGCTGGCCAACCCCATACTGAGATTATCAGGTACAGTCAACGCTGCCCTAGACAGAGACTCAAATTCACTATGACTTAGGTCAGCTTCCAAAAGCAAAAGGCAAAGGCCAGGCCTCCGTTTGGATGAAACCGATTTCTTTATGACCTAGTAAGTAACTGAGATTTCCTTAGGAGGATCCTTGATTTCCTCCTCTCCCAAGTTTTGGGCCAGGTTTCTGCCTAAAATTAAGCACAGTTTATAAATCATAAAGAGTTTCTTCAGTTGGAAAAAGAAAAAGAAAAAATATGTATCTTAGACGTTTAATACAACATAGATCTATTTCTCCCTTATACTCCATAGTCAGTGTGGGTTGATTGAGGCCTTTGTTTCATCTCTTCACTTGGGACCCAGAGTGATGGAGCCAGCACCATCTGGAGGGTCACTTTGCCATAGCAAAGCAAGGCATTTAATCAATCATGTGCTCACTGTTCATGCAGGAATGACACTCACTGCTTCTCACATTTCACTGGTCAGTGCAAGTCTGAGGTCCATATCTAGTTTGGAGTTGGGAAAGAGAAGAGACTTTTTGCCCCAGTTACTACCCCCAGGGATTTAACTTTAAAACCAAATACACTCACATAAAAGATTTTCAGCCATTGCTTCTTTTTCCTTCTGACTATCCCATCTGATTGACGCACCAGCACGTGTTTGTGAAATCCTGGGAATTCTTGATACTACCTCGTCTTATTCTGCCATTCATTTTAGACTGGGGTTTGTGACTCCTACTGGTGTACCTTGTGAATCTCCTCCAAAAGTTTATTTGGACCTGTTGGGATTCCTTGAAGAGGAAGACAGGTGGCCCATTTCTATGCAGGAACATCATCCTTCTTCCTACCTGAGAACCCCTAGTTCTAGCCCCAGTCTAGTTGCTGATCTCCGAGCATACCATGATATTCCTCAATTCTGTACCCTTGGTTCTATGATTCCTTCAAGGACTTGTCCTGCCTATCCACTGCCCCAACACACCACAAGACTTATATTTATCCTTGAGTACTCAACTCAAATTTGTTTTCTGTAATTTTTGTGTATTGTTTCCCCATATGTGAATCCATAGGTTTTCCAAAAACTTCTGTTATCATTGTTTCTGTAACTGATCACTTATTTGTGCCTCCTAGTAAAGATTTTTTTTTTTTTTTTTTTTTTTTTTTTTTTTTTTTTTTTGTGGTACCAGGGATTGAACTCAGGGGCACTCGTCCACTGGGTCACATCCCCAGCCCTTTTTTGTATTTTATTTAGAGACAGGGTCTCACTGAGTTGCTAAGTGCCTCGCCACTGCTGAGGCTGGCTTTGAACTCGCGATCCTCCTGCCTCAGCCTCCCAAAGTGCTGGGATTATAGGCGTGAGCCACCGCGCCCGGCTAGTAAAGATTTTTGATGGTGGATACATTGTCTTTTTAAAATCTATATATTCCAAGCACATTACTAAGCAACAAGTAACTTAATAGATCTTTGTCAAACAGAAGATTATAGAGACATTGAATCCCTTGGGTCCACAAAACAGAAAAATAAAGCCATACTTACCATCATAGTATATGTCTTAAAAAGAGAGAGGAAAAAAAATCTAATTTCAACTTAATTATCTAACTATTATAATCTTTTGTTATATACAATAAATGACCCAACATACAATAAAATGATTTAACAAAGATTTCACATGTCTTTAGGTGTCAGCAGTTGTTTCTCTACATGATTCTTTTTTTTTTGGTACTGGGGATTGAACTCAGGGGCACTTGACCTCTGAGCCACATCCCCAGCCCTATTTTGTATTTTATTTATAGACAGCGTCTCAATGAGTTGTTTAGTGCCTTGCTGTTCCTGAGGCTGGCTTTGAACTCGCAGTCCTCCTGCCTCAGCCTCCCGAGCTGCTGGGACATAATTCATTTTTTTTTTTTTTAATTTAGTACATTCAGTCCTAAGGCATAGATGGGCTGGTGTTGGATATAGGGGACAGAATGTATGCAGAAGGTGGATTGCCATGTAGGTGCAGTGGGGCAATGTCAGACACATTCCTCTGATGAAGAAAGAAAGCTCTGAGGTCCAAAAACATAGTCCCAGTACACAATTTGTTTTTAACCTATAAGAGAAAAACAATTGAATAGCAATATTTTTTAGGTATTTTTTTCAAACATCTTGTATCCTCTGCAAAGCTTTTTTTGACATGTGTGAGATATGGAGATGGAGGAAATGGAAGGGAAACACAAATTTTTAAATATTTTAAATAACTTGATTCAAAGTGACCTAATCTTAAATCCTTAGCACCAATGTTTTCTGGTCATTTAGTCTTTGTACTGGTAGCTTTTGAAGAAAATGAATGGTAGATTGATGATTTGCGAAACTGGGTAGGATTTGGAGATCTCAGAGAAGGTAGCCTCCTCAATTTGCAGGTTTCCAGTTGAAGCTTCAAGGAAAATTGAATTTTGGATAGGAGGCTGTGCATCTCAGTGCTGAGAGCAATTCCAGTTTGTACTTGAGATTCCAGCATTATTTTTAACATTGCCCTCTTTGATTCTCAGAGAGTCCTTATCCATAATCATTACTCTTCTTTTGGGTCACAGAATGAACGATGTTGGTCTGATGAATAAGAAGAAATAAGATACCTGAATTCAGAGAGCTGAAGGGAGTATTATCTTAGGAGGGTAATTTCTGTTCAGGTTTGCCTTAAAAGGCTTCCTGAAGTGCTTTCTGAAATGCCTTGCAGACTTTCTTCTGACGTACTTTTTGACATCAGTTTATTTTTCTTCGGTGTAGCTTTTATGGGGCCAGAGTGTCTCAGCACAACCTGGATTTCTTTTAGACTTGTAGGCAGCATTGTTCTGTGTGTGTGTGTGTGTGTGTGTGTGTGTGTGTGCACTTCAACCCTGGACAGACTGGCTGTGAATGGTGTGATGAGAATAGAGAGAGATACATACCAGTAGACCAAACTTCCTGTGCACAAGCCTTTGAATACTGTGTTTCACTGTCTGAAATAGCATTCATCATAAGGCTGGGATCATTTATTCCCTTTGGAATTAAGCAATAGCACTGGCAGCAAAAGAAACTATTTTGGGAAACATGTGGGAGGAATTTTGCTATGTGTTCCAGTCTAGGCAGAAGTGTCTTTCATGCTTTTGAAGACAGCAGCATTCACAGGATCAATGGAAACTGATAACTTTTAGATAATCCTGAATGTAATTCATGCCAAGACTAATATATGCATATAAAGATCTATGAAGATTATTAAAGACTGAGTTTAGGTGCTTCAACTTAATTAACTAAATACCAGAAAGGGAACTGTTTTTTGGAGATTAGCTTCTAATGCAGATGCTGTGGAGAAAGGGTAAGATTACTTTTTGCTCCTCTCCTTCTCCTTCTTGCTTACGCCCGTGCAGGTTGTTTGCATATTTCCATGTAGAATTTTCTTTATTGTTGGAGAAGTTTAAAACAAAGCAATGAATGTTGTGTCCCCAGTAATCCCTCCTCATAAAACTGAAGTGGGTAGGGCTTGGCAGCTGGTGGCAACTGCAGAGATAAATAAGCACCCGGGCTCCTGGATGGACAGGGAACCGAAGAGCCCGGGGCTGAGGATGTGTGGCTATGACTGCCTGCCCTGGGAAGAGGCCATGAGGACTGAGCTGCAGCTGGAGTCCAGAAGTTCAGGCAGTGAAAGGGAGGTGGGAGTTTATGGGAACTAGTTTAAAGGTCTCTTTGATCAAGCTATTGCCCCCTTTTTCAGGGGGGTACTTTAGAGAGTAGATATAAGTCTGATATACCTTACATGACGTCTAACTTGTCATTTAATTGATAGGTTTTATGGAAACTAGGGAGTTGGTCTGTTCCTATTTGACTTTTCTACTTGTTACTACCTCAACTAATAAAAGAACTAACTGCATCTGAAGTTTGTCTTTACAAATTAGCTAAAATTGGAATGAAAACAGCTGTCCAGTGCTGCTTAATATTTTCATATTTTATTGCTGATCAGCAGTTTGGAAAGTATTTTTATATGGAGGGCTTTTGAAGTCTTCCTTCAGTGTGGTAAATATAATCACAACAGATAGTCTTTGTTTGAGGTTCTTTTTTTCATTTCAGCACTGGAATTAATGTGAAGGGTAGACATGTTGAGATTCCCCACCCCAAACAATGCTGTCTAGGTTTATGAGAGGCAATTTGTAAATTGCTTCCCATTGCTCACAATATGTAATTAATTTACCTAAAATAAAAAAGCGTCCATGTTTTGCATGAGGCATGTATTGAGGGGCCATGTAGAAGGACTATTTTAGACATCAGTGGCCTATATGTTGATTTTTTTTTAAGCAAATGAACTATCATTTTATTTTCCAGCTCAATGAATCAAATGTTTAATGATCTCAGAATTTGTGTTATACCGATATCTTTCTATTTGAACTTAACATGGAATTGTCATTTTAATGCAACATTTGTACTTTTTAAATAATTTCAATTATTCACATAAGAAAGTAGTAGAAAATATCTTTACATGATAACCAGGCATAAAATAGCTTTTCAAATTTTGAAACACTTCAAGAAAATTAGGAAGACAGAGATAATCTTTTTTTTTTTTTTTTTTTTTTTGGTGCTGATGATTGAACCCAGGGGTGCTTAACCTCTGAGACACATGCCCAGCCTTTCTTTATATTTTATTTAGAGTCAGGGTCTTGCTGAGTTGCTTTAGGGCATCGATAAGATGCTGAGGCTGTCTTGAATTTATGATCCTCCTGCCTCAGCCTCCTGATCCACTGGGATTACAGGCATTCATTGCTCTGACCAGCAATACAGTTATATCTTTTTTAAATTAGAAGATTTTTTAAAGTACTTTTTTCTCTGTGTCAATAGTGAATAATATTTCTATAAGAAGTTAGAGAATTAACTTGAAGCATTAGCACTGAGTCTATAGTAAAGAAAGTGCTAGATACTGTTGAAGGTAGATAAGTATAATATGTAAAGTTTGGATAGGAAGTGAAGATTTTAAACATTTTTTGGAGTATTTAGAGATTTAGTCATAATAAAATAATGGCATTCACAGGTAAATGGATGAAGTTGGAAGACATAATGCTAAGTGAAGTTAGTCAGTCTCAAAAATCCAAGTACCAAATGTTTTCTCTAATATAAGGAGGCTAGTTCACAGTATTGTTGGATGGGGGTACATAGGAGGATTAGAGGAACACTAGAATGGTCAAAGGAAAGGGAGGGGAAGGGAGAGAGCAAGGGGGGAGGGAGGGGGAGAAAAGAAAAGAAAAAAAGAAGAAAAAAAAAAAAAGAAAGGTGGTTGAATGAGACAGATATTATTATCCTAAATGCATGATTGAAGACCTGAATTGTACGAATATACTTTGTATACAAACAGTTGTATGTAAAAAGATGCTATATATGGGCACTATGAATTGTAATTATTATAAATTTAAAAAATTAATTAAAAAAATGGCTTCCCAAGTGCTATGATATGCACTTAGATCACTCCTGGGATGTAGAGATCAATGAGGACAGCCAGAATAGTGTCTAGGACAAAACCAGGCATTGCAAACAGTTTCATCTTGATCTTTGAGTATATCCTTAAAAGATGATGTAAAGTCAGCATCAGCCAAGTGTCTGTGGGTTGATAGCCTTTGTATTGGGAGTTGTCTTCATTCTCACAAATTCATTGACCTTGCCCTCCTCTCTGTGCTGTAGGAGAGACAGCGTCTGGAGACCATCCTTAGTCTCTGTGCTGAGTACACAAAGCCGGACAATCGCTCCTCCACAGGCACCACCGTGGCAGATGTGCAGAAAATCAACAGGGAGCTTGAAAAGCTGCAGATCTCCGATGAGGAGTCCGTGTTTGAAGAAGCCCTGGTGTGCCCTGACACGAGATACAGGTGCCACCGGAAGGGCTCTCTCCACAATGCGGACTTGGCAGGCTTTGGGAGCCTCAGTCAGAGCGGGGCCAGCTTCCTTGCCCCCAGGAGCATCAGGAACGATGAACTGCTTGGTGACCTCACCAGGACTCCCCCAACACCCCCACCTGCCTTTCTGAAAGCTTCCAGCGAGTCCTCCTACCTAAGTATCCTACCAAAGGTAATGCCGGGTAGTGAAGAAACCAGGATTTAGAGCCTAGGGATATGCATGTGCTTTTGGCTGGAAACCAGAGATTTTTTTTACACACATTTTCCATAATATTTTCAGTGAAGAATCAATGTAAGAGATGATTAGCTAAACAAGGTTTAGCAAATTAGGGTGTTTACTAATAAGTAAACAATAAGTAACCAATTTACATTGCAAAAAAGTAACAGTACAGATGAGTAGAATGAAGTTTCTCTTCTTCCTCTTCACTCCCAGTTGTACACCTGAGAAATAAGTATAGTTAAATGTCTCACCTGTCTTTCTAATATTTTCTGTTCCCAAATGACCACATATTATAGGCATAGGCACATATATGCACACCCATGGTAGTATGCATTTTTCCTCTTCCCTAAATATCCTGGGCATCTTTGCATATTAGTACACATACCCTTACCCCATTTTTTTAATGGCGAAATTGAATTCTATATTTTGCAAATACAATGTAGGTTATTCCCAGTTGTTTTGCTAATAAAATCCATAGGCAGCCAAACATTGTAGGATATATATTTTTGCACACCGTGCAAATGCATCTGTAGAATCACTTGTTAAATGTGGAATACTCATTTTAATCAATATTTCCAAAATTATACTCTCTAAAAACTATATTTCCATGTGACACTGTCACTGATAGTTCATGAGCATACTTTCGTCTCCATACATTTGCCAGAGTTGCACATTATCAAAATTTTTCAGTTCACCAAATTGATAGGTATTCAAATTTATCTTTATACATAAAGTAGGGCATATTTTCACACTTGAATTGTTAATGTATTTTTCAATCCACTTTTAAAAAATTGTTTTGTGTTTTACTGAGCAATAAGAGCTGTTGTAAGCAAATTGGGCAAATTAGGCTTTTATCATGAATGGTTATTCCACTGACTTTATGGGATTTTGTTTTTTGCATATAAGAGTTTAACATTTATTTGTAGTCATAATTATTACTTAGTTTTCTGGTTGTATGTTGGTTTAAAAATGTCTTACCAATTTTAGGATTTCCTAAATTGGGCTCAAAGGCAATGTTTGATTTTATTATTATTAGTAGTAGTAGTAGTAGTAGTAGTAGTAGTATTTTTGTACAGTTTAAAATTTTTTCTGTGAAAAATTTTTTAAATTCCCCATCCCATCTTTTTTCTAAAAAAGAATTGAAGGAGCTTACGATAAAAGACATGTATTTTATTAAACTAAAATTAGAACACCAAAATAAAAGGAAAAAACAACGTCATAATTATAAGGCAGACTTATTAAAGAATAAATCAGATTAATTAGTTAGCTTGAGTAATCTTACCATTAAGTCCCACTCTGAATTCTTGGCAATTATTAACCACGAAACAATAACAACAAAAAGGATACATCAGTGAATTTTTGTTATAAGGAAAGGGTACATATTGATTCTTTGAGAAAAAACATCATGGTGTTAAATTCTGATAGTAATTTATCACATAGAACATATTCGGGGGACTTTGTGTATTTGTTCTTCATTTTTGTTTGACTTCAGCAAGACTTATGTTGGATGTTCCTGGTCAGAAGTCCTTATCTACCTAACAAGTTCTCCTCTCACATACCTTAGGACTCTGGACCATTAAATCCAAGTTGGACTTCAATCCCTTCTTTGAATGGCTGTATTTACCTTACTAATTCTGAGTTGAGAGAAATCCTGAATAGGACATCTATCTTTATTGCTAGAAAGCTGAAACTGTTAGAAATTTAGTATGGGAAGAGGAATGGAGCATGGGGAAGAATCAAAAGTTGTCAGTTGTTCAGGTGAAAAATTTGACCCAGTTGAAAAACTTGAGCTGTTGTCCTCAGCTGTTGGGGTTCCTTAGAAATCCATGACTTTCTTTTCATCCTAAATTTTTCCATATTTCTTCCTTGATAGAGATCTGCTCTATTTTGTTAAAAACATTGAGCTGTGTGCTCTCTTGAAATTGCTTTGGGAGACAGGTTTCCTTCTGGAGAAGGCTTTGATAAGAAAGCTGTGGATGTGTAAACAAGCAGATCCTGGCAGAGATGTTTTTAATTTCTCAAATATACTCTTGTGGAACAGGAGGCCTCTGAAGCTTAGAGCAGCATCCATTGTTGCAAGAGACATCAGTCCTGCTACCTTTAGAGACAGGAAACTTCAGGGGCACCTCAGGTTACCCTGCAGCAGCTTATGATGCAAGTGGGAGGCTGATAGGTTTAAAGGAATGAGTTTTTGCTTACTACTTTCAAAGACAGGCAGGCACATACTAACTCAAGAAAAGAGATAAAAGACTCAAAACAAATGAAAAACCCTGACCATTTGTTTTGGATATTCTTCTTCTTCTGGTAATCTTCTCACTGGATTATTTGCTTAACAAAGTATATAATATTCATTATAATCAATTCAGGGATAAATGTGGAAGGGAGGAATATGAAAAACACTCTAAATTTATTTAACTAAATGAAGATTTTTAGTGTTATTTATGAAGCCTGAGATTCAGCAGTCTGGACCTTACTTTACCTAACACTTACCTACGCCCAGGAGCTTGGTTTAAAGGGCCTTTGTAAACCTGACAACCACCACCTGAGGCAAAAGCTGAATGGAGTAGCTCCCACCTCCTCTTTCTGACCAGTTGTTCCATCTACTGTGGAAAGTTCTGCACCCCCAACTTCTTTGGTTGCAAGAGGGTTCTAACAAGAGATCTGCAAAAAAGGGACAGGTGGAAAGTGTCTTGTCCCTATTATCTCTTACCTTTTTCTGTGTGCAATAGATTACCTCAAAGATGGCATATTTGAGGATGCATATACATGTATAATGTGCTTCTTAAAAATGTCACTATATCAGTGGTTTCTATCCATTACTACAAAAAAATCCCAAAGAAATTGAAATGAACTTACATTTGAAATTTCACTTTTTTGGGTCACCATAAAAGAAACAATTCATTGGCTGCTGCACCTGGGTGCTCTAAAGGGCTTCTTTATTTAATTAATTGATAAGATTACAATGTTTTCACCTCATTCTATCACAAACATTCAGTCTTATAATGCCTTTTGATTTTCCTTCTTATACATAGCAAAAAAAATCTCACAGACATTTCCTAGTTGCTGTTTATTTCTATAAATAGCTTTTATTGTTTTAGCAACTTCAAGTTTCTAAAAATTTTGAGTTATGTGCAAATACCCATCATGACTGCTCTTAATTATCTTCATCCCCCTACTTGCTTATAAAGTTTATCATTTGCAGATTGTTCAGTTGTTTTGTCTTTTCTTAATGCTTTGCTTCCACCACTGAGAGAGATATTTTTAAACCGCCTTGGAAGTGGAAACCTGATATGTAATGTTGACCCAACAGGATGTCAGCCTTCCTGAGCTTTCCTGCTGGGATGTCTGTCAGTGATTCTGGAATGCCATTCATTGTGGCAGGCATTCCTCATGGCCTGAAATAAGCACCCAAGTATTAAGACAATGAGCTTCATTGTTTGTGATAAAAAGGTCAGCAGTTGTTTTATTAGTTGGTAAAATATTGGACTTGAGTGACAATTAAACAGTGAAATGTCAAAGCTTGGAAAAACCTGGTTCCTTTGTTCTAACCACCCTGAGGTATTGGATGCTCAATCATTTAATCTCCTTATGTAGCTACAAAGTAAAGAAGAAAAGAATATGAGTAAAGAACACAAAATATGACTTGATGGAATGTTTTCTTAAAGTTATCAGGATTGATAAATAAATAAACCTAGTGAGGTACAAGTAAATTTCAACAGTTATTTTGGTTTATCTGAATATTGTTCTTAAGGATTAGGAAGTAATCTTCAATAATTAACTGGGTTGCTATTTTCAATCTTTAATTGTAAAATTGCCTAATTACTGACTTATTCATTCAAAATAGTCTCTCTTTTTTCAAAGAAAGATAAAAATTAAATACATAGTATGTCAATACTGGCATGTCAGAAAGGCACCACCAGGTGATACCCAAGACTGTTAACCTGGAATTCGAGGGAGAAAAGGCTCTTTTCACTTTACTACATTCTGTTCTCAAACAATAGGCAGTCATATTTGGTCTGTGTGTATGATCCACAATATTCCTTTCTTCTTTGAGTATTTGCCATTAACTTTGCTGAAGACCATACGTATTCCCTCATTTACTTAATTTGTTTGTTGGGTTTCTTAGTCCTTGCCAAGGAACTCAGTATTTTATGAAATAAGTGAATGGTCACAAGTGTTCTATTTTCAGTCATAAAGCCCACTTGATCCAGATAGTGTCTTAAACATTATCTAAAAGAACATCTATAGAACAAAGACAGCAAATATTGCAGTAACAAAAAGTGAAACATCAACTGGCAACATTTAATGTGTAGTTCTAAATCATTTGGGGAAATCTCCAAAATGATGTGCCCTTGTTTTCCTATCTTGCATTAAAAACTAAATAAAAAAGCATGAATACTCATTTGCAGATAACCCTAACAGTGACACCTACAGTTTGGCTACAGATTCAAGAGGCTTCCATAGGAGATGAGAGAGAACACTGAGCTTGCAATTAAGGTAGCAGTATGCCTGAGCGATCCCAGAAGAAGATGTCTACAGTCCTTAGTTCTAGTTCTCTGTTGTGCCAAACTTTCTCTGTAACATTGCAGAAACCACTGCAATCTCTACATACCACAGCTTCCTTATCTTTTTAACCACTTAGTTATTTTAGCTTTAAAAGGATATGGATTTGTGCATTGAGGTTGGTTTACTCAAGCTTATCTAAGGATGTAGCTGCTGAGGATGGCATACCTCTGTTGGAAAATGTATCAGAGTTCCAGTTAAACCGTTCCAGGGATGCTTTGAGCATCTGTATGGTCGTGGAGGTTGTGAAGCAGTAGATCTACATCTGGCTTGTAAATCAAATCAGGAAATTATAGAACTGAAGTGTGAGAAACCCATTTCTGTGTTGATTAATTTCAGACCCCAGAAGGGATAAGTGAAGAACAGAGGACTCAAGAGTTGGCCGCAATGGAAGATGCCCGAATCACAATTCTGAACAACCTTGAAGAACTTGAACAAAAAATCAAAGATATAAATGACCAGATGGATGAATCCTCCAGAGAGGTATAAACCATGGGCTCACCCTCTCCTTTTTTTCCTATAGCTTAAAAACATTTCTGCTCCCTAAGACACGGTTTTTGAAGGTTACATACATGGAGGTCAACACAAGCAGGCATTTGTTCAGTGGGTACCATGTGTAGACGAAAGGTGCCCTATTCTACATTCCTTTATTTTCTTTCTGTTTTTTTTCTTAATCAGATGAGAAAAACATATTAAGCCATCTTTAATGATCTTTAACCAACTTTCTCTTAACTAGTATTATGTGTGTCTGATCACAGAATCTGTTAGCTGAAGTACCCTGTATTTAGGTATTCAGCTTCAAATCTAAGAAACATTTTCTGAGCATGTTACTATGAGTTAGATATCACACTGTCACTACAGGGCGATTCCACACATGAATTAGACATAAACCCAGCTTTCTAGAGATTTGCAAAACAGGGAGCAGATAGCACATATTCTGTAACTCTAATAGAAGAAAGTGGAAATTTTATGTTACTGTCATGGAGTGAGAGCGCATAATTTTTCCCGGGCAGGATCTGCATGTCTGTACTTACAGATGGTGTCAATAGCACCATAAAGGAGTAGGGACTGCTCACCTGTCATCATGTGTGTGGACCCTGGAAGCCCCCCCTGCCAGCATTGCTAGGAATGCAGAGCTCAAGTGCTGGGCTGGAGTAGCTTTCACTCCTCGTGTCTTAAGGACAAAGACAAGGCTGTTCTCAATGTGGTTTGTGACAAGGCTGTTTCCAATGTGGGTTCTGCTTGAATCTAAGTAAATAGCAAAATAGCTCTGAAAAGTAAGCAGAAAGGGAGTTGTAGCAGAAAAGTTAAGTGACAGGATAGCTAGATTTCTTAGCAAATGCACTCTGGACTCTCCAGCTTTCTTATATAGAAATCCTGAGTCTCTTTGGAGTGCTGTCTATGTCCCACAATCTGGCTGACATGGTAGTACTTTTTGACATTTTTATCTATTAAACTGCCCCAATACTGTGGGCCATTGAGAATATTCCTGAAGGTGAAATGTTTCTGACTTTTGTTTCATGTCCTTAGTTGGATATGGAATGTGCTCTTTTGGATGGAGAGCAGAAATCTGAGACAACTGAACTTATGAAAGAGAAGGAGATTTTGGATCATCTAAACCGGAAAATAGCAGAACTGGAAAAGAACATTGTTGGTGAAAAGACCAAGGTAAAAGAAAATTATATTTGAATGCAATTTTTATGGTCAAAGCATGGTTTCCTTCAATTGAATTTAAATGCTGAATAGAATTTCCATAATCTTGGATTTGTGTGTCATGTTCCTGGAGATAGCAGCACCATAGAAAAGTTCTAAGATCTCATATTGTCACAAACTAAGAACTGTCAGGTACTGGGCAACTGAGGCTGAGAAAGCAGAACCCATGTAATTTGCAAGGTAATATTTTATGACAGCTAATTCTATTTGAGGTGAGTTGCTTTTTATTTTTCCATCAGTTTTTCTGCTTTTCTCTTTCCACTCATTTTTAGAAGAATTTTTTTTTAAGTATAATGAATTTTTTTTTTTTTAAATCACTGTTGCCCTGTAGGGTAGGCTTTGGCATATTCAAATAGGGTTGCCTCTTTTCTATTTATTTTTCTTTCTGTTAAAAAGATGAACGGGAGCCATTCATCTTACCTGTCTTGCCTTGCTATTGTCTCCAATGCAAGTGCACTGCTCTTTGAAAAATATGTTGAAGTTTTCAGGGGGTTCTTACACACTGCCAAGTGAAAACTATCTGTGAGACACAAGTGACACTTAGCTTAGATGAGGTCTTGTGTATTCATTTCAGGCCACAACCTGAATGTTAGCTGATATCTACTAGGGGAAATATGGAAAATTACCTGCAGATTTTAGAATTCTGAATTCTAAAATTGGTTGGTTTGTCTGTTTCAATTTTTCCCCTCCTCTGGGAATAGTATAAATTTCTCTTCCATTATAATTTAGCTACAGCTAACTAAACCTGAAATTAAAAATAAAATTTTGATTTGAGAAAATAAAAAGCAAATGAGCTTTAGCACATTTTTTCTTACCTATCATGTTCTCTCCACTAAGCTGAGAAAAAGTAAAATGTTCCAATTTGAGTAAGTCCTAATGGTTATGTGTAGAAAGAATTTCTGCTGAATGTGATTTCCTTTTAGGCTCTTATGTGTTCAAGCCTATAAATAAGGGCATTTGATCTTGGTGCCAAAGAATGAGCTCAAAATGATATTGTCAGAAATGGAAGTTGCATTAAAAGCTACACATCAATTTTTTGGTTGCCTACATGTCAAAATTAAACTACACAGCTTTTTCATATTAAACTTTGTGGGGTCGGCTTTAGCTCAAGAGGTTCCTTCCTCATGCTGGACTTCTCATTTGTCAGATTAAACTTTATGCCCATTCTATCTCCAGCCTTTGAAATAGTAAAGAATCTATTTGAGTAGTGAATATATTTTTCTTTAGAAGCTCATAGCCAAGTCAAAGGATTGATTTTCTAAATCTGCAGTGCAGTGGGATTCATTTAATAGCTTATGTTTTTCAGACTCTGCATTGATATAGCCAGAAAATTTTTGTGGGTGGTGCGGTATCGGGGATTGAACTCAGGGGCACTCAACCACTGACTCACATCCCCAGCCCTATTTTGTATTTCATTTAGAGACAAAGTCTCACTAAGTTGCTTAACACCTCGCTCTTGCTGAGGCTGGCTTTGAACTCACAATCCTCCTGCCTCAGCCTCCCAAGTTGCTGGGATTACAGGCATGCGCCACTGCACCCAGCAATACAGCCAAAAACTTTTGATGGAAGCATCAGGCATCTTGTTTGTATTGCTTAACTCAAGTAGTATTTACTAGCACAGTAGTATTAGTAAATTAGCAATACTATAGCATAAGTATCGATACTATAATGTTAATAGCATTAGTATTCATACTGTGGCGTTAATACCATAGTATGATTGAATTAGTGAATTCATTTTACTTAAGTAATGCTGTTGTAAAGTATTACTGATTATGTCATATTAAAAAGTTTGTGGGTGCCGGGCGCGGTGGCGCACGCCTGTAATCCCAGCACTTTGGGAGGCTGAGGCAGGAGGATCGTGAGTTCAAAGCCAGCCTCAGCAATGGCGAGGCACTTAGCAACTCAGTGAGACCCTGTCTCTAAATAAAATACAAAAAAGGGCTGGGGATGTGGCCCAGTGGTCAAGTGCCCCTGAGTTCAATCCCTGGTACCAAAAAAAAAAAAAAAAAAAAAAAAAAAAAAAAAAAGTTTGTGGGACATAGGAATGGGGTAAGCTGCTCCCTGTGAATCCTCTGCCTTCTTCATTCTAGTCATTTAACTCTGTACAGCTCACTAATGGCACAGCCTACAAATTCTATTTGTCCATCATTAGCATCAATTCTGCATAAAAGTGAAGCAAGTTGAGTCAGTGCTAAATCTCACTTCTTGGGGAAACTGCCGTGTTTTCCAGACCCAAGGTGGAGAAGAACTCCATAAACAGAAGCAGGCAAACAAGCCACCCCCATCCCTTCTGTTTGTTTTGGTGGCTTAACAGAAGCTATGCAAGGAAAGAGGATTGAAGTATAGTACCCGCTCATGCAGCTGTTGGGGGATTAGTTGGTCTCGGCAGGTGGAATTATTATTGTCTGTCATCACATAGTGTGAAAAATGGCAGAAACTGGCTTTGGGTAAGGGGCTCCAGAAGGTGATGAGGGGAGTGGAAACAAAGGCTGGGCTAGATGATATTGCACTGTTCTTGAAAACCAATCTTAAATAGAGACTCAGCACTGCTTGGCAGCATGGCTATGATTCTCAAATAAGCTCGTTCTGCCATTTTATGACACAGCTATTTTGTACCTTCACTTTCTTCAAATCTCTGGCCCATTTTCCTCCTACTGGCTCAGAAATGATCTCACCACCTGCTTCAGTGAGAAATTGGGAGCATCCAGTCTTCTCACTACCAAGGAAGGTGCTCTCCTCTCACCAAAGATCAGTCCTTATGGATATGCTGAGTGCCATCCCATCCCACTTTCTCAAGCCTTCAGTCCTTCTGCTCAAACCCTGCCAGTTTGTTGCACTTTCCTGTCGGCAGGCCACCAGTAATTATTTTAAAAAATCATTGTCATTTAAAAATGAGCTACTAACCTATAATATGAAAATAAATTACTACCTTGTCTCTCTCATTTTTGCCATAAACTTTTCAATTTTATGAATACACTGTCTCCTCTTCTTCATTTCCAAATTAACCTTTCTTTTCATTGCAGTTGGCTTAAGCCTCCACTAACCCATTCGTTTTCTCTTTTAAGACTGTGGAAGACCTCAGTGCTTCCGAGACCACTGGTTGCTTTTCAGTATCCTTGTGATCAGACTCCTGAGCAGCATTCACTAGAGAGGACAGCTCCTGATCTTGGCTCTTTCTCCCTCCTCCCCATCTTTGCCTCACTCTTATGGTTTTCCTTCTATTACTCTTTTCTCTCTGATCATATGCATGTCTCTAGCCTGCGATGCTTTTCTGAACTTCTGACTCATCCTGCAGTCCCGTGATATCTTCCAGTTGAACACATCCATAGCTAAACTCTAATCTTGACCTTCTGCTTACTTTCCACAACAACCTGCCCCCATGGTCCAGTGTTCTCAGTCTAGGAAATTGCATCTCTGCCCTCCAGTGGTTCAAACAGAAATCTAGAAGTTGATCTTGACACTTCTTTCTCCATCACATACAGCTGATTACCAAAGTACGTCTCAATTGCTCCAGTGTCTCCACATGTCCACTAACTGCATTCTATCCTAAATCATCGAGGTTTCTTCTTTAGTCCGTTTTCAACTTTTCCCCTCCAGTCTATTGTCTTTGCAGTAAATGATGCATGGTGATAAAAAATTTGAAGAAAAAAAAAAAAAAAAGGAAAGAAAACAAATTAGAGCATAGAAATCTTTTAGCTATAACACTCTGGATTGTGCCCCGTTGTACTCTATGTAAATCTAAATTCCTTGCTGTGATCTGTCTCTAGTCTTTCTGTCACCACCTTCCCCATACTTCACACCATCCTCACCTTGGTCTTCTTTTTGTTTGTTCTAAGATCGATCTTCAATCCCGTCCCATCATTCTCAGTCCTTCGCAGACACAGTTTCTCCTGCTTGGGATTTCCTTCTCCATTCTCCATGGTTTCTTTGTTTCTGCTTTCAGGGCTCAGGTTCCTAGTCCACTTTTCAGAAAAGCTTTTCCAGACCTTTCTAGTTGAGATTTTGTTCTCACTGCTGTTCTCTTTAGACCTTTTACTTTTCATATTTTATAATATACATTTGTTTTGGGAGTACTGAATATTTATTTTCCCCTCTAGCCTGTGAAATAGAAGAAGGCATTGTGATCCACTGTTTATCCATCTTGTAGTAGGTGCCAAAATACTGCCTAATATGCTTTGGGAATATTGTCCTTGGATTCGCCTGCTGACGGGTAGGCCAGGCTGGGCATTACCGAAACACAGAGCCAAACACCTGCCAAAGAGCTATGTGTGGCCAAGTTTCTGGACAGCTGCTGTGAGCTGCCCAAGTGCACTTGCCAGGGGCCTGTAATCACACTGCCTGTCAAGCCAGAGCGTAAGACAGAAGGAGGAAGTGGCCTTTGCCTTTTGGATCACGTTTCCCTTTCCATACACCTGTTACTGTGGTCAGATATAAACTGTGGAATGAGAAGAGCAAAACCTGAAAAGATATCCCTGTTGAGCAAGTTCCAGTTCTGATGTTGGTAGCACATCCTGTCATCTTGTCCCTAGCTTTTTGTGGACAAGGCCTGTAGCCTCAGAATTTAAATCTTGGTGTAAGATTATTGGCAGTGTTTCTTTGGTTCTTGACAATGGTCTGTGGTGTGATTTCTTTTAGTGGATATGGGAACTATCATTTTATTTCACATATTTAGTAAAAATTAATACATATTATATGTGATTTCTATTTATCATGTCACATAAAATATAAGCCATAGACATAATTACATACACAACATCAAATATAGACAAGGTATTATATATTTTTTACCAGAGGTTCCCTGAGCTGGCCTCTCTCTGTCACAAGCATCAATAAGCCTGTTTCCATGTGACTTTAAGTGAAATGCCCCCTGCATGTTGTATTTTCATGTAGTAGCCATATCTCCAGTATAAACATGGATAAACCCTGAACAAATAAGTATATAATTTGAACATAAACTCATAGGGGATATTTATTTGGTGAAGCACTAAGTGAAGAGATCATCAAGTGAAAGGACAGGAGAATGTTACTGCTAGCCTAGTTTTCTGTTTTAGTTTAATGGCTTAATGACAGAGTAGGGAAGCTACCAGCCCACAAAGCCCAGTTTGAGCAAAGTCTTCCCTTCACTGCCCCTCCCCACTCCACTACAAAGGCAAAGACCAATTTTCGGCACCTTCTGAGAAAGCACAGACATGTACATCTATTTATGTAGGTTTTCTTTCTCTTTTTGTCTATTTCTGACTACACTAAAAATTCAAAACTGAAAATAGTTTTACAATCTCTGCTAGGTTTGGAGTATCTGTTTCATCTTATGCTCCTTTAGCACATAAAAATCAAAAGTCAGGTGTGCTGCAAATAAATGCTTAAAGAAAGGCTCTGCTTCCATCCTCTTCCTGAAGTCTTTCCATTACCCAGATGTTAATCATAAAGCTCAAACCATCCTTTTGTTTAGGGATAAATATTTTGTCTTCGCCTGGATATATCCTGACATTTCATAGTCACCCTGGCCTGCACACTTGTATAGCTACCCATAATAAACTGTGAACTGAAGGTTAGATTATTTCTCCATATGATATATTCCTAAGTGAAGTCTTGAGATTTTTGACTTCCTAATTTTTCTACGTAAGTATATATTACTAAGTGGTTAAACCATATTCTCCATTGCTATCTTGCCCAAGTACCTGTTATTTCCTCCCATCCTTCCTTCAGAGCCAGGGGAAGGCAGTGAGCCTGGCCCACATTCCTCAACAAGTGTTCGTGCCTCCCAAGTGCAAAGCGTTTGCCAAGGACCCAGCCCTTCCCGTGCCTCTTTCTTACATTTCAAAGTTAGCTCCCTGGCTACAGGAAGTGGAACTATATCGTGGGATTTGGGGATTAAATCAAGAGGATTTCAGATGGAGGTTATTTTTTCTTGTGGTTGCTATTACATAAGTCTTCAGTGTTCTGATTTGCCAAATGTTTTCTACACTAAACATCCATCAGTTGTGTAATTAAAATGTCAAAGACAAAAGAAAAATGTCCTCAGAAATAAATAGAAGGATGTGCCTCTTTAAGGAAAAACAATGGAGTCCCAGTTTGTTGACATGGGTCCATATCTTTCCTTTGTAGTTCCAAAACCTGAAAAGATTTTTGGGGAAAAGGTGTCTTGTAAAATTGATTTTTGTAAGTGTAGCTACAGAAATAGTAATATGTTTTATTAAAGGGTACTACTGCCCCAGACCTCATTGGAAATGCCATTTAATATGTGCAATATGAACAGTGCTATCTGTATAAAATTCAGAATATTCTGAAATCAAAAACACTTCTAACCTTAAATTGTGTCATGGCATATGCATATATACAAAGTCATCAAAATCAATACAATACGATAAATATGCTTTTTTTTTTTTTTTTTTTTTTTTGTGGTGCTGGAGATTGAACCCAGGGCTTTGTGCATGCAAGGCAAGTACTTTACCAACTGAGCTATATCCTCAGCTCAAACATGCATTTTTATACACCAATTATACTTCAATAAAGCTATTTAAAATAGTTTCAGCAATCTCATTCACAATAGCTTCAAAAAAAAAAAAAACCCTAGGACTAAATCTAATCAAGGAGGCAAAAGCCTTGTACAATGAAAAGTATAGAACTATAGAACATTAAAGAAAGAAATTGAAGAAGGCACGAGAAGATGGAAAGACCTCCCGTGTTTATAGATAGGCAGAATTAATATTGTTAAAATGACCATACTACCAAAAGCAATATACAGATTCAATGCAATCCCCATCAAAATACCAATGACATTTATCACAGAGTTAGAAAAAACAATCCTAAAGTTTATTAGGAAGAATAAAAAACCCAGAATAGCCAAAGCAATTCTAAGTCAAAACAACAATGCTGGAGGCATCACAATATATGAGTTCAAATTATACTACAGAGATATAGTAACAAAAACTGCATGGTACTGGCATAAAAACAGACATATAAATCAATGGTATAGAATAGAATACACAGAGACAAACCCACACAGATACAGTCCATCTGATCCTTGACAAAGGTGCCAAAAATATAAGTGGAGAAAAGAGACAGCCTTTTAAACAAATACTGCTTGGGAAACTGGTCATCCATATGAAGAAGAATGAGACTAGACCTATATCTCTCATCTGCACAAAAATCAATTCAAAATGGATCAAAGACCCAGGAATTAAATCAGAAACTATGCAACTCCTAGAAGAAAACATAGGGCTAACATTCCTGCACAGATACAGGCTACAACTTCTTCAACAGGCCCCCTAAATTCAGGAAGTAATGCCAAAAGTTAATAAATGGGATGGCATCAAATTAAAAAGCTTCTGCACAGCAAATGAAACAAGAATGTAAATAAAGAACCTACAGAATAGAAAAAAATCTTGCTAGTTACTCTTCTGACAGAGGATTAATATCTAGAATATATTAGAAAACTCAAAAAAACACCAAAAAAAATAAAATAAAATAACCCAGTTTAAAAATGGGCAAATGAACTGAACAGAAACTTCTCAAAGAAGAAATACAAATGGCTAACAAATATATGAAAAAATATTCAACACCATTAGCAATTGGGGAAATGCAAATGAAACCTATACTGAGATTTCATCTCACACCAACCAGAATGGCATTCATCAAAAATACAAACAATAATAAATGCTGGAGAGGATGTGGAGAATAAGTATCACTTTTACACTGTTGGTAGGATTGTAAAAGTACAACCACTATGGAAATCAGTATGGAGGTTCCTCAGAAGGTTAGGCATGGAACCATTATATGACCCAGCTATACCACTCCTCAGTATTGATCCTAAAGAACTAAAGTCTGTATGATATAGCAGTACATGTATACCCATGTTTATAGCAGCACAGTTCACAATAGCTAACCTATGGAACCAGCCCAGGTGTCCATCAACAGATGAATGGATAGTGTGGTATATATATACACAATGGAATTTTACTTAGCCCTAAAGGAAAATTTGTAATTTTTTTCCTGAAATTATGTAATTTTCAGGAAAATGAATGGAACTTAAGACCATCATATTAAGCAAAATAAGCCAAACTCAGAAAATCCAGGGTCATGTGTTTTATCTCATATGTGGAAGCTAGAGAGAAAAAATGAAAAGAAAGGTGGGGCTGGTGAGCTCATGAAAATTGATAAGAGATCATTCAAGTAGAGGAAAGGGACCAGGGGGAGGGAAGAACAGAGGAAAAGGGGAAATACAGGTAAAAGATATTGGCCAAATTATATTGGTATATTGTATACAGATATGAATGAGTAACAACAAATCCCACCATTATCTACAATTATAATTCACCAATTAAAATAATTGTGGGAAAAACGTTTTAGGGCTATGATTGTAGCTCAGTGGTAGAGCATCTGCCTAGCATGTGTAAGGCCCTGAGTTTGATCCCCAGCACTGCAAAAACAGAAAATAAATAAATAAATTCAGATTAGTGATTATATATCTAAAATAGTTGACTCATCTTTGAAGTTATGAGAATGTCTGTCTTCCACAGGTTTTAAGAACTTGAAGTAAAGGGACTCTTAGGTATGTGGAGAGGACTTTGGGTTGACTTCCCCTAAAAATAATGACTTAGGGACTACACATTTTAACACATTGCTGCATCTGTTCCCAACCTAAGCCAGAGTTTCATGAACAGGAAGCACAGTTATGTTTGAATTTTGGATAAACAGAAAACAAGCTTTTTTATATATTTATCTCCCAGGCAATATTTTGAACATATTTACATTAAAAGATCATTTCTTATTCAGCTGAAATTCAAATTTAACCAGGTGTCCTCTCCTTTACCTGGCAGTCCTACAAACTAATAAATTAAGCCTCTTTTCAGGATAACCTTGAACCATCTGCTTAGTATTATGAGTATTACAAGCTCAGATATGATAAAATGATTCTCATATTGGTATTCAAGAATTTTTTCGTGTAGCATTGGAATTCACAGAGAGCCAGCAAGTTAAATTTTAGTTTCTTCCTTCAAGAATACTACTGAGGGGGCTGGGGTTGTGTCTCAGTGTTAGAGCGCTCGCCTAGCACATGCGCAGCCTGGGTTCAATCCTCAGCACCACGTAAAAATAAAACACATTGTCTACAACTAAAGCAAATAAATAAATATTTAAAAAAAAAAAAAAAAGAATACTACTGAGAAGAGAGAAAACTTATGTTCTTGTCTTCTGAACCAAAGATCTGGCAAAATAAGTATCCTATGATGAGCCTTGGACATTTAAAATAATTCAAGATTATTGGCAATTCTTGGATATAAATTCAAATTATTTAGGGTAAACTTATAACCACTCCTGATTATTTACATCAAGTAGGTGCTCTGCATCTGAATTTGAAATCTATCATCCTTGATTTACTAGCAGCAATTAATTTGAATATAAAACAATTTACAATTGGAATACTACTCACAATAAAGGGCTTTTATATTATGAAGAAAAGGCACTAGGAACTAATAACAATTTTTGATGGATCTTGAATTAATGTCTTGTGTCAATATTAAAAAAAAAATCAAGTCGTAATTGCCATGTCACTCACATAATCCCTGGTGGCTGTCAGTGGTTCTCAACCTGGCTACCTGGTGTAAAACTTGGAAAGATTTTTAGAATGCTTGTGACAGTCTTTATGCTCCATATTTGTTACCCAATCAATACAGGTGCCTGGAACGTTGTATATGTAAAAGCTCAGGATATTCTAGTGTGCAGTCAAGGTGGAATCACAGAGCTAATAGGACTGTGCAATATAAAGAGAATAATAAAGTCTCCTCTTTTCTCTGCCTCTGTTCTCCTTTTAATCTTTGTTGAATAAATGAACAGACATATCAATATGAAAGCAAGCACAGTGAGCCATCTGTTTCCTTGGATTCTGCATTCACTAGTTCAAGTAATGAAGGAGCAAAAATATTAAAAAAAAATACATCTGTACTGAGCATGTATACACTTTTCATTATTCCCTAAACAATGCAGTATAACAACAATTTATATAGCATTTACATTGTATTAGGTATTATAAGCAATTTAGAGATGGTTTAAGATATATTGGAAGATTTACATATAGGTTATGTGCAAATTCTGTGACATTTTATGTAAAGAACTTGAGCATCCACAGATTTTTGGTATCCTTGGGAGTCCCAGAAATAATTCCTCAAAGATACTTAGGGACAACTGTATATAAGCATTTTACCTACTGCTCTGTACTTTAATTTACCCCTGAGTAATTTATCATTGGCCATATGTGGATATGGAACTTTAGGAATATTAGTCTTAAATATACAAAAATTAGTCTTAAATATACAAAAAAATTAGTCTTAAATATACAAAAAATATATAGGCAGCTGACAATAAGTTTGTGACCCAGCTGGATTTGCCTGTACATCAGGAAAACAAGTCAAGGCAAAAACAGAAGTAGCTTGTCTCTAGGGAAGTCCCTTTCTACTCCTGTTTTATAAGTGCTCCCTTGTACATCTGTATTGTGCCAGAGTACCCCAATTCCTTATAATTATATTTCTTCAACAAAGTGGAATTTGTTAAATTTACCAAAAAAAATGCATTTAAATCCACCTATTTCCTGAAAGTGCACTTTTGAATCTTAAAAAAAAAAAAAAAAAAAATTATGTTCTCTCCTACTTTGATGTTTGGAAATTTTCATTATATTTATAGTAGTTGGGATAGGTGAGTTTACCAGTTATAATCTGGAGAAATTAGAGAATAACACTCAGTCTTAATATTTTACATGAGATGACCCAGCCATCCCACTCCTGGGTCTATTCCCAAAGGACTTAAAAACAGCATATTACAGTGACACAGCCATTTCAATGTTTATAGCAGCACAATTCACAATAGCTAGATTGTGGAACCAACCTAGATATCCCTCAGTAGATGAATGGATAAAGAAAATGTGGTACAAATATACAATGGAATTTTACTCAGCAATAAAAGAAAATAAAATCATGGCATTCGCAGGTGAATGGATGAAGTTGGAGAATATAATGCTAAGTGAAGTTAGTCAATCTCAAAAATCCAAATACTGAATGTTTTCTCTGATATAAGGAGGCTGATTCACAGTGGTGTTGGGTCGGGGTACATAGGAGAATTAGAGGAACGCTAGAAAGGTCAAAGGGGAGGGAGTGGAAGGAAGGGAACAAGGGGGGATGGAGGGGGAAAAAAGAAAAGGTGGTTGAATAAGATGGATGTCATTATCCTAAATGCATGATTGAAGATTTGAATGGTACAAATATACATTGTATACAGTGTTTTGTAAAAAGATGCTCTATATGTTTATTATGAATTATAATGCATACTACTATTATAAATACAACAACTTTGAATAAAAAGAAACAAATATTTTACATGTGAAAATCAAGAATCCCTAAAACATCCAATGCCATCTAGTTCATCCACATATTTTATCTTCATTAAAGACAGTGATGTTTCTCCTCTAATTAAATGCTTGCCTCCAGCTGATTTTCCTTTGAAAACTTCCTGCACGATAAATAGAAGAGAGGAATATCAATTTCCTTCTGGCTGGGAGTTGTTCTACTTCTGGCTATCACAGGGATAATCTCACCTCTGTGGTCCTCTGTGATTTATGACTCAGCCCACCTGCCACTAGTCCTTCTCGCATCCTTCCCCTCTCACTTCCTTTGCCCTCACGTTGGCCCCATTGAGCTTTTGCTCTGAGACCAGGTGCTGGTCACAGCATTTGTGGTAAACCACAGAGAAGCTGCTGAAGGCCCTCATGGTGCTTGCTTGCATAATTCTCTTAACTGCCCCCTTGTATGGGATTGCGAAACGCTTTGAGCACCTCAGAAGGAAGGCACTGTGTAAACATGAGGTATTTTTTTATTAGTTGTTTATTTGTGTTCATTATTTACGATTAAAAAAATGAAAGCCTCAGATTACTAGTTTGGTAATTTCTTCAAGGTTTGAGATCATGTTTTAGGGCAGTGGCTTTCCATATTTCTAATATTGCATCAATGTTTTCTATAAACAGATCTTCATGGCTTTGCACATATGGTATTTAATTGTGATGAATCATTTTATTTAGTTTTTAATTTCCTGTTTATAAATAAAATTGTTGCAAAATCTGATGATGCCATATTTAGAAATAGAACTCTTTGGGATAAAAATCTCTTATTATGTAAATTGGGCAATCTTCGATCCATATAAAGAGAAAATAACACATTTTCTTAGCCAGAAGTCAATAGGTATTCTGTATTGCTGGTTTTATTTAGGGGAAAAACAGTTCTGAAACCAAAGACTAAATCATTACATTAAGGTACTACTGTATTCAGTTTTCCTATGGATTAACTTTCTGGAATTCTTTTTTTCCCCATTTACTGGACCTTTGCTTTCTCCAGCTCCTGCTTAATAGATGTGCACACTGAACAAACTTCCCATTAAAAATTGGACAAACTTTCTTTGTAGACTGTTTAAATTGTTGTAGAATCTTTTTTTATTTATATATGAAGCAGAATTCTCAAGTTTATTACTTTGGGACTTAATTATTTAGGGGAAAACTGAAAGTTAAATAAATATTTTTCAAATAACTCTGAAATTTTAAAATTAAGTGGGAAAATGGAGGCTCAGGTGAATTAGTATAGGTATTGAGTGTCATACAGTTTTAGATTCATCGTCAAGAATTCAAATGTGTGCTAACAGGAAATCATGACTATTTGGATTAAGAAATTATAGTTAGGAATAATTTGATAGGGCTATTTAATTTTTTTTATTTTTATTTTTTTAATAGTTATTTATTTACTTTAGTTGTACACAATGCAATGCATTTATGTTTATGTGGTGCTGAGGATCGAACCCGGGCCGCGCACGTGCGAGGCGAGCGCTCAGCCGCTGAGCCACAATCTCCACCCCTGATAGGGCTATTTTAGAACTTTATCCTTTAAAAAATTCTTCTGTAATGTGTTCAGAAGCTAGTTTTCTTTCTATGAGTTTCTATAGAGAGAATACAAGGAAAATGAGGTGGTCATCAAATCATCACAGTGCTGCATAAAATGCTTTACTTTGGGATAAAAGAGTTACACATGGAGAGACACATGCTTAAAATTTGCTCTAAAGTGTTCAGAGCAACGTAAAGGATCCGCAAGTTGACAAGACTGGAACTAAAAGAATCGAAGTTTTGTTTTTCCGTTTAAGAGGTAGCCACAAGGCAGGATAAACATGGTGTTACGTGTTACAGTGTGGACCTGTTATATCCTATATCCTGGAGTGTGTCACAGGGTCACATTAAGGGCATCTGGTACTGTGATAAAAACTTGGCAGGAATTTAGTAGCTTAGAGAAAGTTAGCTTCTTTCTTCTCTCTTCTTTTTTCTTTTTTCTCTTCTCTGTCTCCTGGGAGTGTCTCTCCTTTATTTCACAGTTTGCTGCCTACGTTTTCTGATGAATTCTCCGTTCTTTCGGACCGCTTTGTTTACCTTCAGGTTTGCGGGTTTATATGCTTCATTCATTGTAAGGAAGTCTATGTTTCCACAATGTCACAGTGGTGCTGTGTCCAAACTGCCTGCTAACCCTTCCCCTTGCTATTTTGTCAGTCTTACATTTGCACCAGCTCTCTCAACCCCTGAATTGGATGCTCTCCCCGAGATAAGATTTTCTAATTGCTTAAACTTCTAAAGCTTTCCAAATAGCTAGAACTATTTCAGATGACCCAGGTATCAACTAGTGCACATAGAGAGACTTTGACCTGAGAACACATTTCCAGGACTTGCTTAGCAAATGCCTTGAGCAAATAGAACCATGGGATAGTACTTTGATGTAAATAGATGCCCACTTTTTCTTTGTCTGGTTCCCTGACAAGTGATTTTTGCAAGGGTAGCTTATGAATTTGGTTGGCATTTCTTTTGTGCTTTGTTGGCCGTGGACCAACATTCAACCTTAACTATTGCTTCCCTGCTTTTGTAACAGGGTGGCAGGAAGGAGGGAAGGAAGGAAGGGTGGGTCATTGTCAATACCCAATTAAATGGGCTGTTTTGAGAATGCACAGTCTGGGACCCCTTGTCTTAACTTCCACTTATATCCCCTTATTATAATCACTAACAAGCTGTGTTTCTATATTCATAGAATATCTAGAGTTTGTATATGTTTGTGTCATTCTTGGAAATGTTTGCTAGCACCTGCTTGGGGTATGAAGGTAATTTCTATTCTATTTTCTGATTTCTGAACTTCAGGAGAAGGTAAAGCTTGATGCTGAAAGGGAAAAACTAGAGAGGCTTCAGGAGCTTTACTCCGAGCAGAAGACCCAGCTGGACAATTGTCCTGAGTCCATGAGGGAACAGTTACAACAACAACTGAAGAGGGTCAGTAGCAAACAGGAATGCACCCATTGTTATTCTTTTTTCTTTCTCTCTCTCTTTTTTTTGTTTTTTTTGTTTCCCAATTAAGTTCTACTTACCTATGGCTTACTACTTCACATAGGATAAATTCTAAGTTCTAGTCATTATATACTTTTAAAATAGGAATATGCATGCTAACAGTAAATATTATTCCATACTAATCAGTTAAAATTGTCCCAATTAGAATCCTTCTCCTAATTTATAATGCAAAAGCATTTCTGGACTTGTTTTTGTAACTAAAGAAAACTCATTCCTGATTTAGGACTGACACCAAAACTGTAGCATTTAAATTGGCTAATATCTCCCTTGCACTCTCTGCTGTATTGTACTATTTTTCTTTGATTTTTTTTCTTTGCTTGATTTTATGTTATTTCCCCAAATTATTCTATTCTGATTTGCTCTTCACTCCCTCCCATTGCTTTGCTTTTCTATTTCTTCCTGCTGCTTAGTAACATGGAACTCATTAGCGTGATTACAACAGTCAAACACAAAGAGTCAAGACACAGGGCATTAGGAATGCCCTCAGCATCTTCTTAGACAAGCATCCTATTTTTCAAAATACTTATTACTACTTAAATTTTCTCAGGTTAGTAACCTTTCTCCTATCCTGAATGCTTGCACTGTTTAACACAACCATGCTGTTTCTGTTCTGCAAAGGAAACTTCCTAGGCAGATAATTTCATAAACACGGACATAACCACTTAATATTTCACACTTTCTTGACAACTGAGTTGTTTCCTCTGAACAGCAGCCTAAACCAACTGTGATCCGGGGCAGCTGTTATTAACAGTCTTGCTCCTCTAAAGGAGTCATGTAATAGTAATTTGTCCTAAGTGAGTAATAATTTATGATTTCACATGATTCAAAAAGAAGGCTAGTTCATTTGTTTTGTTTGTCCCTTCTTGTCAATGAGCAAGTTAAAAAGTCTGTTAACATGCTTTTGAAAAATACATCTGAGAACATAACTAGATAATGACAAATCACAATTAAAACTAATGTATTGCAGAGGTTGAAAGCATCTTAATAGAATATCCAATGCAGATAAGTTAAACATCAGCATAACAATTTTAATATTTATTTCTTTCAATATTGAATCAAAGAAAGTTGTGACAATTGTGTCTTCCTCTTTACTCATTTTAGTTGGTAAAGATGAATTTGCTTAAGAAGATAAAACTTGCTGTTTCTTGGTGTCACAATTCTCTGGAAATTTTGTGATAAAAATGATTGGAAAAGACTAGTATTTATAAAAGTATTTCAGTTGGTAATTGTTTTGTTTATCCCACTTCACAAAATAGGTGGGAAACCTGAACCTTACATTTGTTTACTGTCTTTCAACTCCCTCATTGCTAATGATTTTACATAGTCATAGTAATTTTTCATGTAGGGTCAGCATTGTACTTATATATTTTGTCCTTCTTTTTCTCTAGTTGCCCTTTTATTGTTTGAATTCTTTATAAATGTTGCTTCCAATAGAAGCTGGTAGGTTCTATTAATAACCTGGACTTGGTTTAATTTAAATAATTACTATATGCATGATCTAGATTCTGAAGAAGAACTCATAAATTTGCATATGTTCTAAGAATTTTGACTGCAAAGGAGGAAAGGAAATAATGCAGACAGTCTGTTCCATTAACCAAAAGCAAAGACTCCTTCCCTTTCCTCTCCAGGCAGAGTGTAAAATTCCTATCATAAAGACCCCTTTCCGTAGCAGAGATGACTGACTGCGGAAGCTTCTACCACTGATATTGAGGTCTAATAATTCTGTTTTCCAGGGATGCTGACCAGTGTAACTCTTCACCAGTCTCTTGGCTTAATCAGTAAAACCTCACTTATTTCATAAGAAGTCCATTTATATTAAGAACTTCCTGTGGTATCACACCTATTTCTCTTCAGACTTTGAATCTTCAGAATACCATTTCATTACCAAGTTTTTCCAAAGGCATTTAAACCAGATGTCATTAAACTTATTTTATTATGATAAACTTCGTTAAGTGGCAAGTCACATAACATAAAACTACATGAACAGAAGGGAAATCATTTTCTTACACTGCATATTCTATTGAATACTTAAGCTGTAATTATGGAATAATCTTGTGCGTGCAACATTTTGGACCTACAGCCGGGTTTTGTACCTCTAAATCATTGCTTTAGAGTCAAAATATGGTTTTCAGTTGATGTTGACTTCATAGTCTGTGGCTGGTATGCGGTCAGTATGGGCTCACCAACCCTGTGATCCTAGCTTTGTGGAAAAGAAAGCTGATGTTAAGTGACTGTCATTTGCCAGGATAGGGCCCACTGAAAAAAGGAGGTGACAGATATCTGTCTGGGGCAGTCGTTTTCTACTTTTGATATTTCTCAACTGAATTGTTGATTTCGGTCTCTTGATTTTGTTTTTAAATTCCACCCAGTGATATCCAGTGGAAAACCACTTCAGTCCTATCACTGGCTCTAAATCAGTTTATCCTTCAGTCTTACAAAAGCCATTCAACCTCTATAGGTATAGTATCTCGGCATATGAAACAGGAGGTTGAACTATTGTCTTTTTCATATTTCAAAAGCATGTAAAGTATTTGACTTTCAAGCAGAAGGTAGAGAAAGGTTAACAAAATGAGCCCCATTTATGTTTGCTTCCAGAGTTGGCCTTAAGCCACCGTGAGGTTGTTTATACAATTACTTCTGGCCATACCACATCTATTCTCTTCTTCTTCCATTAGGCAAAGAAAACACAAAGATCTTATATGTACACTTCTGTTACATAAATTCTCCAAAATAGTTGCTGGGGGAAAAAAAGGAATTGCACAGAATTTTCTTTAGTGCAGCTGTTTTAGTTCCTTTTATGCTGGGCCCCAGAGCTTGCCAGTCAACAGAGATTTGTAATGTCCTTTTAGTGACTAAAGTTTAGTTAAAATTTTCTTTCAACTGGTCATGTACTTTGAATTTCCTGTATATATTATTCTGTCTCAGTTAAACTAGTCCTGCCCATCCCCCTGAATTCCATTCCTTGAATTCTTATTCTTATCTAAAATCTTTTAAAAGTTTTCATTCCCTTCCCAAATAGTTTTTCTTTCAAAGTCAAAGTTTATAGACACGTGTTTGAATGGTTTAGATGACTTGATTAGATGATTCCACCACGGAATATGAGTGCTGAGCTTGACCTAATCTGCAGCTTTCCAACCTAATGTGCTATAATTTTTATGCAGTGGTTTAAATATTTACTACAGATAAATTAGTGAGTCTGTGGCCTTCATACAGGGTTAAAATAATATATGCTTCATGTTAACCAGTTGTGGGATAAGCAAAGGACTAGCATAGAGTATGTGTGTATATTGTGAGTCATCTTCCCACTTCTGATGAAGATTATTTATAAACCAAAAAAGCATTTAAATTTTGAATCTCAGTACTCTTTGACCACAAACTAAGCTTAACTGAAAGACCTGGAAAACTTGAGTGTGTATGCCTATATAAGTAAATATATAAGCTGGTCCATTATTTCAAGACTACAGATATTTTGTTACAACATATAACACTTGAGTTGTCTCTTATTTCTTTAGTTCCCTTAATTAATTAATTAATTTAGAAGATATAAACTTCAAATATCTGATAAACAGCAAATGTCAACCAAAAACTTGAAATCAAGACCACTCTTTTTGGCCAAATAAAATGTAAAGAAGTGTAAGAAATGCTGAATATATTCTTCAAATTGTGTTTTTCCTGCTCTTAAAATTGGAGAACACACAGTCTGTGTTAACATAATAGCCTTGTTGCTATAGTGTTGGCTGTAATTGCATGGTAGCTAATAGCCCTTCTATGAATCATCCCTAAAATATAATTCATTGCAGAAGATAGAAATATATTCCATTTGATTAAAAACCCTAATTTGTCATTACTTAAAAAGTAGAACTAATTTACCATACAATTATTTTCCAGTTCCCTTTAAGGATTTAAACATAATGAATTGCCCTGATTATTTTAGCTATGTAGAGCTGAGAGCCACATAGCCCAGCTACCTCTTCCTTTTGCCCATAGAGTATTTAAAATTTTTATTTTTGAAAAATTCATCTACACATAACATATTTATAATTCTGTCAGAGACTCCAAAATTAAATGGGTGTCTTTAAATTTATTTTTAAAAGTATACTAGAGAATAATTTATACAATGTGTAATGATCTTTGCATGAATGCATATATACAAATAGCATTCCTGTCTTCAAGTATCTCATAGGCTGGAGAATTCCTATTCAAAATCATCTGATTCTCATGACTTTTAATTTTCTTTAAATGTCCTCAAGATTATTCTTAAAGTAGTAGTGCTTAACTTTTTGCGTTGACCTTGTCCCTGATGAAAGCTTTCATTCTACTCTTAACAGTTTTTTTAAAAATGTATATGATTTTAATGGATTTATAAAAAGCTACTTTGAAAATTTGATCTCCCAATTTTTTAATAGACATTTTTTTAGAGCGGTTGTAGGTTCACAGAACTATATCTTACCTTTGATCTGCAGATAATGTTTAGGTTATTTGTTGAATTCTTTTTATATTTCACTGTCCATTTTAAAGCTGCTTATTAGATTTAAAGTTAGAATTTCTAAAGCACAGAGCAATCTAAAACAAAAGGTAAAGTAAATGCTGCCCTTTCCTGTGGTGTCCCCTTCAGTTCCACTGTAGAGGCACTGCTCTGAAGTTCAACTCCAAATGAGCAGATCATCATATTCTAACCCTGGTCCATGTTGTAATTTAAAGTTATCTTGGACTATGACTTTTAATAATCGTTTCTTCATATTAAGAAGGTTGCAGCCATTCTGGTGTGTCTTGTTTTCATTCCCTTTTCTCCAAAGGATGCCGACCTGTTGGATGTTGAAAGCAAACACTTTGAAGACCTAGAATTTCAGCAGCTTGAGCATGAGAGTCGTCTGGATGAGGAAAAGGAAAACTTGACCCAACAGCTTCTGCGTGAAGTGGCTGAATATCAGCGGAACATAGTCACTAGAAAGGTACCTTTGCCAGGTGATCTTTAATGTGAAAAATCAAGGTATACTCCTCCAATGTGACAATAATTAGCATTCATATAACTATGGTGTATGTGTCTTTGTATCTGAATATTTTTGTGTATTTAATCCTATCATATTTGGTATATTATGGAACCTGCCATATATATGGTAAATGGGGTTCTGAGCATGTTGCAGTCATCATTACATGATGTTGTGGATGTACTCATGAATAATGCCCAATTTTATCATTTATGTAAAAACAAAGTCTAGAAAAATCAGGAATTCAGATATTTGTTTTAAATTACTTCTATTTAAAGCACAGTAACTAAATTCAGAAAAATTCTATGAACAAAGTCTAATTTGGAATTTTCTGTTTCCATTGCTCAATAGTTCCCCAAACTGGTGGATATTTATTGTTAGAAATGATCCAGTCAAATACCATGCAGATTACTACTAACTCCACCCAACACTTAAGATATCCAGTCCAGAATTTAGTTCCCATTCCAAAATTCAGAACTACGCCCCAGAACTCTAACCTGATAAAACCAAAGGATAAAATTGAGGGAAGGATGAGAAAGTGACTTCTCAAACTCACAGTTTAAATAAGAAATGCCATTGTTATCTTTTCCCATTCAGTCATCTTCCAAAATGACGTCAAAAATTAATCGATAGTCTAAATCAAGATTTCCTGTTGATTTCTGGACTCTTCAAATAGAATTTAAATTACTTGAACTATGTTAACCTTAAGAATAACATTGAGCTCGGCAGGTCCAAGTAAATGCCTTCTTTTCTCTGGGTAGTTCCAACTGCCTATTACCTACTCAAATGTGATCACCATTATTTCAGTTGTAAAAACCTTCTCCCCCTTTCCCACTACAGACTGGCAAATCTTGGAATGTCTAATGTGCACCTTTCTATGATGGTCTTCTTGCCTACAGGAAAAAATTTCTGCACTGAAAAAGCAAGCCAATCACATTGTTCAGCAAGCTCAGAGAGAACAAGACCATTTTGTCAAAGAAAAGAATAATTTAATAATGATGCTACAAAGAGTAAGTATTTCCTATTCAGCACTGGTTACAATATAACAGAGCTTCCAACTCAGGGAAGGTTGCCTCTTTCAAAGTAAATGCCTTTTAAAAGTGAATGCCTTCAGAATTAAGGAAGATTATTATATAAATTTTTGTTTAATTTTCCACACTAACAAGCAGATCCTTTGCATGGTAAACATTCAGCAGAAAATCTGTACTTTTCCTTATTTTCTCTTCTTTAAAAAAAAAAAAAAAAAAAAAAAAAAAAGCACACTTTCCATCAAATTGTTAAAATATATTCTAACACAAGTTTAGGGTAGATTTAAGGGAAAATGTTCTTTTTCACTGCTGTCAAATATTGTGGCTCAGCTACACTAATGTTTTGAACTCCAATTATCCATGCGTGTGTCTTCCTAGAAAATGTCACAATGGAGTTAGATTGGCTTAATTGGGTTATTAGGCACCCCAGGTGATTTGGTTAGAGAAATAGCAAAACCATCCTCATGAAAACAGCCAGCACCTAAAGTGACAAGGGAAGTCCTTCAGCTAAACTCAGTTAAAAGCAATCTGTATCCTGACTTTCTGACATGGTTCCTGGTGTAATTTCATCAAACAAAAAAGTTGATGGGGCCAGTCTCCAGTTTGAGCCAAGCATCCAGGCCACTACCTAGGAAAATAACATTTTGGCTCATAGAAATATCAGATGGACCTAGAAAGGGGTATAGGAGGAAGACTAAATCCAGAATGAGGATTAGGGAAAGAGGCTGTACTGTGACATGCACATTCCTTCCTACAAGAAATGAGCATTCCTGTCTATGTTAAGAAAGTCCCTTAGGTCCATCTCATAGAGCTGTGATTCTGCTGGGGGTGTCTATGTAGCCCTCACAGGTTCCTGACACTGTCTTCCTGCCTTTTCAGCAACTAGAAATATCTAAATGGAGATTTTTCCATCCCAATCCCTTGCCCTGCTCTGTGGGGATAAACTCTATTACCATCAGCCTCCCTACAACCACTTTACCCTTTGTGCACAATATTCAAAGGTATACCAGATTAGCATCATACGTATTTAAGTAGCTGTTACAATTTTAGAAAAAAAGACCAAAGGAAAAAATCTCGAAGTGGTAGGTCTTTAAAAATGGGTAAGCACAATCACAGATATGACAGTTCCTCATTAGAAATACAGACAATAGAATTGGATCATAAAACACATAGACCATAAGTATTAATATTTTTGTTCTCCTAAAATAACCTATAGATAAATTTTAATCTCAATAAAAATCCCAAGAGGTATTTTTGTAGCAATTGATAAGCTGGGATTAAAATTTACAGTTGATTCTCATCATTTCATGGATTCCACATTTGTGATTTTACCTTTTCGTTAAAATGTAGTTGTAACCCCAAAATCTGTACTTGTAGCACTTTTGCAGTCATTCATAGACATACACAGACCAGTGAAAGTTTTGAATCACCCAACATGCACATTCCCAGCCAAGGCTGAATGAGGTAGCACCCAGTCTTCTCCTTCGAGCTCTCATACTGTAAACAAGTGTCCTTCTGGTGGACCACGTAGGGCTGTGATTTCTCATTTTTGTGCTTTTAGTTGGTGATTTTGCTGTTTCAAATGGCTTCCAAGCATGGTACTTAGTGCTGCTGGTATTCTTAAAGGCAAGAAGGCTACTATATCTTGTGGAGAAAACGTGTTAGATGTTTCATTTGCATGAGTTACAAACAATGATGTTGAATGTTGTTAAATGTTAATGCATCGAGAACACATACTACATAAAGTGTGTTCAGGGACACACATAAAACAAAGTTATATATTGATCAGTTTATGAAAATGTGACCAGAGGCTCATAGGAACTTAACTCTGAATTTCCTCAAGTAACAGTGGTTCAGTACCTAACCAATTTAGTGTTGGTGGCAATAGTAAAGAATGTAACAACCACAAGTGTGAAAATTGTCTATATATGAAAATGCAAAAAGCCTAGAATAGCCAAAGCAGTTTTGAACAAGAGGAACAAAGTTGGAGGATTTATACTACCTGATTTCAAGGTTTACTCTAAAGCTATAGTATTTAAGATAGTATATAGTGCAGGCATACAGATATTCATATAGATCAATGGAACTGACCTTAGAGTACAGAAATAGAACCACATATACAGTCTATTGATTTTTCACAAAGTTTCCAAGATAATTCAATAGGAAAAGGAAGTTAAATTATGCTGGATCAACTGGGTAACCATGGAAAAAAATAAACATCATACCCTCATATCACATATACAAATTAATTCAAAAGAGATAATAGTACAAAAAATTAGCATGATAAGGATTCCAGAAGAAAGCATGAGTGCGCAAATATATCTTCACGATCTGGTGAAAGCAAAGATTTCTTACAGGAAACGACAAAGGGCTTGAATCTAGAATATGTTAATCCTATAACTCAATAATAAAGAATAAACATCAAAACTTTAAAAAAAAACGCAGGCAAAAGTCTTAAATAGATGCTTCACAAAAGAATATATACTTAGGGCCAGTAAGTCACATAGAAAAGTATTCAAAATTAGTTATCAAGGAAATATACATTTAAATAACAATGTGGTTCCACCTTGCACCACCTAAAATGACTTAGGTGAGAAAGTGAAGATTTCACATGTTGGCAACTGGAACTTGATGCATTGTTGATATGAGTGTGAAATATACAACCTTTTCAGAGAACTCCTCGAAAGTTTATTTTATAGCTTTAACTATACACCCACCCTTTGAACCAGCCACTCTATTCCTAGCTATTTACACAATAAAAATGAAAACATATATTTGCCAAAAAATGTATCAAGACCTTTTGAAGTAACTTTTTTTTTTTATATTAAACATGAAACTAGAAGCAATGTAAGTAACCATTGAGAGGGGCACAGATAAAGAACTCCTCACCAATAAATAGGAGTGGACTACTGATGCTGCAACATCTCAGAGAAAAAGAGGGCAGTACAGAAGCATGCATACTGTATGGCTCATTTATATCATGTTAAAGAACAGGCAGAATTAGTGTAAGGCTATGGGAATCGGAAGAGTGCTTGCTCATGGGTAGGGTTGACTGGAAAGAGGCATAAGGAAACATCTGGGTAATGGAAATGCTCTTTATCTTGGTTATGATGATGTTCCATTTGTTAGAAGCCATCAAATTATGTTCTTAACAGTTGTGTATTTCACTGTATGGAAATCATGCCACCTTAACTAATGTGACCCATAAATAGTTTTCTTAAAGTTTGTTTAATACTGGATTAAATCAAGTGGATCATAGACCCAACTTCAAAAGTTAACACTATAAAATTTCCAAAATAAAATCCATCTGTGGATTGTGATACTACATCACCAGAAGGTACATGATTACCTTTTACTTAGGAGGATAAAATAATTGGTTTTAGAAAATATACAAAAGACAAGGACTGAGAGGCCCTCTGGGGTTCCTCCTTCCATTTTTGGTTCAACTAGAACATCTGCCTTTTATTTTTTCTTTCTTAAATATGCTTACACTGTGTAAAATTAATCCTGAATGGAAGGTTATAGAGCTAAATATATTTGAAAACAACTCAGGCATCATATAGCTAGAAGAAGGTGAGATCTATAGTATAGGAAGTTCTGGCTAAGTGTGAGGAAGGGAGGTGGGAATGGGAGGAGCATGCAGGATTCTGATGTTCTTCTCTCGTGCAGTCTCTGTGCTTCTGTGGTACCAAAGGTCAACTCCACGCTTAACAAATTTTGTGTTCCTTCAGGAAAAGGAAAATCTTTGTAATTTGGAAAAGAAATACTCCAGCCTTTCTGGGGGAAAAGGGTTTCCTGTTAACCCCAGTACACTGAAAGAGGTAAGCCGTGATTCTACCTATCCACTCGTAGCACCTTAGAAAAGAGGAGCTGTGCCTCAGTGTTGTGTGACAGACTGAGGAGCAAAAACATTAATAACCTAAGTGACGAAAACAAGCATCCATTGCTTGGGTGGTTTTCCTGCCTCACATCATTTGTGTTTTGAGAATTCCAGGGATAATCTTTATGTCTGATTCACTTTGTGCATGCGCACACATGGGGTGTGTGTGTGTGTGTGTGTGTGTGTGTGTGTGTGTGTGTGTGTGTGGTTTGCTTGGAATTGACATTGTGATGTAACTTGGAGTTTCGAAATATTTAGGGTCTAGACCAAGATGAATCTTTCCTTCTTCTCTTTCCTCCCTGAAATCGCCTTCTCTTCTCTTTACTTCTTTTTCTCTGCAGTTTTATTTATTTATTTATTTTAATATTTATTTTTTTAGTTATAGGTGGATACAATATCTTTATTTTATTTTTATGTGGTGCTGAGGATCGAACCCAGTGTCTAACACATGGTAGGCAAGGGCTCTACCTCTGAGCCACAACCCCAGCTCCTCTCTGTAGCTTTCTACAACAATAAAATGTCCCCAAACATTTAAGAAGATTGTTTGATTTCTTTCTTTTCTCGAGCTCTTTCCCCCACCACATGTTTTCTGCTTTCTCCCCTAAATTGGGAATCTCTGTATTTGTATTTAACATTAATCCATTGTTCCCTAGTCCCCAACATTGCTCCTTCCCAAATGTCTTCTTGTAAAGCTACACTGTCTCATGGATAGAATATTTTAACTCTGATTTGGAAAATCATAATGCTGACTGAGAAAGAAATCATTTTCTTTTATTTATATTTACGAGCTCAGTAAAAGGTTAGCTTCTACATAAAATTTTGCACAACCAAAAATTTTGCTTTTGTTTATAAGTTACTTATCAAAAGACAGCAGAGTTAGTAGTTTCTAGACAAAAGATTTTTTTATGTAGATATATGAAGTAAATTGCTCTTTACAATAACACTGTGACTCTGTGTGTATTTCAGAAACATTTTTTAAAATATTTCTATGACCACTTCATCAGATGATTATTTTTGCAGCTTCTCTCCATTATTCAGAAAATGAAACTGGCAGGTTCAGTGAACAAAGGATGGTTGTAATTGGAGTGTAGTGGCATAAGATAATGTCAAGGAGGTGGTTAGGGACAAGCCTTATGAGTCATGTTGGTGAAATTCAGCTTATCTTATGTGTGATGGGAAGCCCTCAAGTGGCTTTAAGAAGGGAGGTGACATTATATGATATCCATTTGTTAAAGATCACTCTGAGCTGCTAGTGAATTCTGGATCATGAGGAGTTGAGCAGAGGCAGGGACGCTAGCATTAAGATTGTGGCAGTTGTGTAGCCTGGAGATAATGGGGCTTGAACTAGAGTAACAGCAGAGAGATGGAGAAAATGAGTTGAATTAGTATATATTTAGAGGTAGAACTGAAAGTTCTTGCTGATAGATTATGTGTATGGATGAAGTAAATAAAGGGAAGTGTCAGGAGAGATGCCAATTGCAGCTTGAATAATAAGGTTGATGGTGAGTACCTTTTTCTGAAAGAGGAAATTCTGGAGAAAAAGTAGGTTTCAGAGGGAAGATTTAGAGTTTGATCTGGACATAGTGAGTTTGAAGATCCGTGGTATCCAAATGAATTAAGCAGGTTCAATTCTTTATCTACCAATAAAAGAATAAAATTTTTCCTTTTCTACTAATGAATTGGTATTTTATTTTTTTCCTGCAGACCATGGTGTCAAAAGTACATTTGTTATTTGGTTATTTGGGGTATCTCTGCTACTAGTGCTTGTTGAATAGCTGTTTCCTCTTTTATCTACTAAGCAAACTTGACTCCTGTTTTGATTTCTTTTTTTACTGTCTTTTTGTATTCTCTTCCATATTCATTCTCTCTCTCTCTCTCTCTCTCTCTCTCTCTCTCTCTCTCTCTCTCTCCTTTTTTTCTACTTTTGAGAAGTGACATTTATTACCTAACTCCTTAAAAGAGCTTTTGACAAGCGGCATAAGTTTTCGAAGCAATGAATTGTATTGAATTGAATTGTATCTCAACTTTGAAACACTCTATCAACTGAGCAAAAGAATAACTCCAAGTTTTAAATTTTCTTTTTGATTCATTATCACAGACAAAACAGAATTTGACAACTTTGTTGACAACTTCCTTTATTCTGTTTAACTTTACAACCTGGCCCTTTCTGAAGTGCAAGACTTTGATAGATCCAATTTATAAAAAGCCAACTCTAGCTTTTTCCACTTTGTTGTAACTATAAGTTCTCAGTAAAATCTTTGATTTCCTTCCTGGACATTTTGCTTCAACAGCATCACATCACAATGTATCTTTTCTAGAGTCACTTTTTGAAAGGATTGATGGGCTAATAGAAGAAACTGAGTGTTAAATTTAACTTGCTTTTAAACGACTGTTATTTTATGCTTTATTCTTTTTTCATATTGTTTTATTGGCATGGCAAAAATCATAAGTGGTCTGTGTAATTACTTTATATGACAATTTACAGGTGCCTTTTCCACAAATACACAAGAGTTCTGATTTGCAGAGAGTTTGATTCCTCTTTCTTCTTTCAGTTGAAGCCAAAACTGAATTATTGAGTTTGAAAGTAACTGGAAATTCTGTGTCCTAGGGATAGAGCTGAGAGCTGGGGAAACTGCCTTGAATTGAAACACCTTCTAGTTGCAACTCTACCTTACAGTTCTATGTGTGTGTTTGTGTGTCCGTGTGTGTGTCTGTGCTCACTTGAATGAGAAGATAGTGTCCTTTTTATTCTCATGTGGTTGAGATGCTCAAAAGTTAAATTCCATTACATATGAATTACTGTTTTATAAGTGTTTTCTTAGTGCAAAACCCAGTAGCCCTCAGCCCACTTTTATTGCTGACCCTTTAATTCATCAGGAAACAGAAGAGGGGAAACTCTAACAGTGAAGATTTGTGGAAAAGACCCTTGAATCAGGCAATGAGTGATTGCATTATCAATTTCATACCTCAGATTTTTTGATGTGTGATTCTTTTCAATGTATGTGTAGTGACAACCTTATTCCATCCACAGAATGAATGCTGATGCCTCTGGATATTTTGAATTTGAAGGTGTTGGGTTATTGATAATATAGTCATTCTGATTTCACCAGACAATTCCTATTTAATGTTTGGAATGCCATTTGTCAAGATTAAACACCATAAATCCATTTTAATTGCTGATTATTTCCTTGATGAAACGTTTGATCATACCCAGATAGCTGGCTGTGCCGCTCTCAGCTAACTCCATTGTACTGGGAACATTAATACTCTCGCATGCCTCAGCTTTTGCTTTCTGTGTGTCTAACTTCTGAATTCCTCCTTTTAGGGCTATCTCAGTGTAAGTGAAATTAATGAGCCATGTGGCAATTCCACGAATCTGTCCCCTTCCACTCAGTTCCCTGCTGATGCTGATGCTGTTGTCACTGAGCCCGCCTCAGCTGTGCCGGTGAGCCAGCCACAGAGTACAGAGGTGTGTTGGCATGACATTTCATTCATTCACTGCTTTTCCTCATGTCAAAAATTAACCCACGGTTAACTGAGAATAAGCAAAATGAAAGTGTGTGTGACAGATACATGTCTGTTTGATCAGAGGGCCAGAGTGAAGTTAAGTTTATAAAATATACTGATTTGGGAGTTTTCTTCCACCACTTAAAATGCTAGAAACCATGAAATATGAGGTACAGAGTGGGGGACTCGAAGAAGTAATGTCAAAAAAATGAGCTCAATGCCTTAGCATTCTAACCCAACCTAGTATTCTTAGAAACTAAGAATTCATTCTAAAATTGTTGGTTTGAATCACCTTTTCAGTTTGACTTTATTTTCTATTTTGTTTTGCAATCTGGATATTTTTTAATGTTATGTCTTTTTAAAGCATTCTTGGGAGTGTCCCATAATAGTAAACTACAATGACCTCTAAGGATTCAAGATGCTTGCTTGTAGTGTGGGATTTTAACACGACTCTGAATTGAAAGAGACTGTCCATTATTTGTGACTTCTTGATTAACTTTTAACAAAATAGAATAGTCAGATTATCAGTTTCATTTCTTTGTCTTTTTCCTTTCATTTCATGTGGACACATGTATACCTTTTCTTTCTCCTATAAAGCAAAGATCACCTGTCTGTTCTGGATTTATGTTTCCTCCCACTCTTTCTCCTCATCCTGTCACTCAACCTCCATCAACCCCTTGGCCTGAAGTCATGGCTCCACCTGTTGATCCTTTCCCTTTAAATGACACACCTCCTCCTCTACCAGCTAAGAAACACAGAAGGCAACAGCAGCAGGAACCACAGGTAATTAGAGACTAGGGTGTGGGAATTTTACCTTGATGACAAAGTTACTTATGTGGAATCTTTTCTTCAACTTTTCCAAAAGAGGATTCTTTTAAAAGTTTCATACTTCTCTGCTTTTTTCTTAGTTTTTTTTTTTTTTTTTTTTTTTTTGTATGTTCTAAGGGTGTTGGTATTATTATAAAGCTTTGAGATCTTATTCATCCTCAACTGGCAAATTTCACATCTTCATGTTTCACTTCCCATTACAAAATATTGCAACTTATGTAGGTCTTTCTCAAGATGCTAATAGGTATTTCCATAAAATCCATAATAAAATATGTTGTGTTGCCAATACCAAATGCTTTTAGTGTGTATTATTGAAACCATAATAGAATTCATTCCCTTGCTATATGCCAAAATGTGCTAAGCACTTTACAAATATCTCTTTTGAGCCTTCTAACAATCCACTGGAATAAGATTTATCTCTGTCTTGAATTTAGGGAATTGAGGCTTAACCTAGCTAAGTAGCTTGTCCAAGGTCACATCACAAGTAGAGCATTTGGTCCATAGAAAAACAGCTTTTCTTGAGCAAATTTTGAAATAAACAATTTATTGTTATAGTGCATTTATTTTAGTATATTTACATGTAAATTAATGGTTGTTTTTTTTTTTAAATATATTTCAAAACTCCATTTCAACTATTTAATCACTAGATCCTCAAAGTATAGGAGCCTTGGTTTGTTATGCCAAGCCCTTACATTTCTGGAAGGTGCCTTTACTATCAGCATTTGTTAAAGATTGTATCCTGTATTGCCTCACTACCTTCATGCTACTGTCTCCTGAACTGATATAAAAAGGAATTGATGCATTATATATAGACGTGAGATTCATTATATTGATGCATTATATATAGACGTGAGATTCATTATATTGATGCATTATATATAGACGTGAGATTCATTATAGTGTGTTGACACATGGACACAACATAATTTGGTACATTTTGTTCCCTCAGGACTTCCCCGTGCTTTAACTCCTCCCTCCCTCCCTCCTTCTAGACCCCCTGCCTCTACTCTCTTGGTCTCCCTTGTATTTTAATGAGGCCCCCCCTTTTTTAAAATAAATTGTCTTTTCTCCCCCCCCCCCATATGAGAGAAATCATTTCACCAATAATAGAAGTCGGTAGAGCAGAGTAAGTAGATCTGGGAGAGGGAGGAGGGAAGGGAAAGAAGGAAGGTACCCGAGAATGAGATTGAGCAAATTGTGTTATGTGCATGTACAAATATAACATAATGCATCCCATTGTTATGTATAATTACAATGCACCAATAAAAATAATAAAAAAAGAGCTAATGAAAAAAGTGGATCAAAATAGGTGATATATAGAAGGGAAGAACCAAGAGAATGAAGAACTAAATGCCTTCAATTTTGATGTTACCTTTATTGCATTAATAGTTTCATTCAAGTTAAAAGACATCTCTGGTAGCAAAACAATCAGTTTTCAAACTCGTTGTTTTCTGCCAAATATCAGTTAGATTGTGTTTTCAAGGGCTTTTCTTACCTATTTTATTAAGCTACCATTATGAAATATTGAGAAGTTTTGAATTTTGGCATTTGTGACATTTGGTCATAGCAGAAAAAAGATTGAAGTGTTCTGATGTCATCTGTCTAACAAAAATGTAGAGCATGCATCCACCAGACCATGAAGTTTTATTATTAAAATGTGAACTACCTGGCCATGAATTCTAGCTCTGCCACCTTTCAGCTATGTGACCTTGGGCAAGTTTACTGAACCTCTCCACATCCCAGATTCTTCATTTGTAAAACAAGTATACAGAAACTGCCTCACAGGATTGTTATAAGAGTTGAATGAGATAAGGCATGTAGAGCAGTTAACCTGGCACATAGTACACTCTTAGTAGATTTTAGCAAGTATAGATAGGTAATTGTAAAGTTAAATTTTGTCATAATTAGCATGCATTCATTTTTATATATTTCAAAAGCCTGGACACAGTATTAAAATGATCAAACCTAAAGAAACTTTAATGAAGAAATCGCATTACCGTTGAAGACATCTGGGGGAGGAGGCCAAGAAAAATTTGGATAAATTTCAAATTGACACAATCTTGCCTTAGAAATCTAGGGGGAAAGAAAAAAAGTGGGAGAAGGAGAAGAAAGGAAGGAGTTACTGTAGGATTTTTAATTATGAGGGATTACTGTAAGATCTCTTTGGCCAAGATCTTTTAAAATATAAGAATAACATAGAAGAATCCTTATATGGATCTTTATATGGATTTGGAGTGTGTTTATGTATCATTGTTCATTCTTTCTCTTCATCCTCCTCCTCTTCCCCTTTCTTGTCCCCCTCACTTTGGGGTCTGTCCATCACATAGGCCCATCTGAACAGACCAGGGAAGAAACTGCTTACTTGCTCTGGCCACCGGCTGTCCTGCCATGTGGTGGCCATCATAATAATTCATTACTTGTCGTGAGGCCTCAAAGTAGCAAGCACTATAGAAGTGAAAGGTGGATTTGTAAAATGTGTTCTAGATTCAGTTACAAATTCTTCCAGTGTCTAGAATCTTATCAAATGCTAATCCAAATCTGTTAGTGAACACAAGGATAAGTTTGATAATTAAAAAAAAAAAAAAAAAAAATCTGTGTTAAATTCCAAAACTTCTTTTTAAATGCATAATTCTTCATTTTTTTAGCAATCTGTTTCAGTTAGTCAAGTTTTGCTATTTTGCTTTACATTTGCATTTAAAGCACTTTAGAAGTCTGGAAGAAAGGAAAAAACAGCATAAAGAAGGCCTCTATCTGAGTGACACTTTGCCTCGAAAGAAAACCACACCTTCCATCTCCCCACATTTCAGCAGTGCTACAATGGGGAGAAGCACCGCCCCAAAGGTAGGACACGGAAGAGCCATGGGCTTCACAGTCCGTGAGTCTTCTCCTTATATTCACTGATGTTCAAAGGCCTTTAAGAACAATGCTAAATACTAGACCATTAAATGTGCTTGTTCGGCAGACATCACCATTAAATCAGCTTTTCTATCCTGTTCAGAGGATATTTGAAATTGTACCTTCTGGGATAAAAGAACGTGGTCCAGGATCTTCTCTCACCATAGTACAAGTGGTGTGGCTGACTTCTACTCCCATGACGGACATTCAAATCTGCATCCCAGATTTAGTAATAAGATAGGCTCTGGGTTTCAGGAATAATAGCACCAAATATTTATTGGGTTATTTCTAAGTTCCTGACCCTGGGATTAGCTTATTTTGTCAGCTGTCCCATTTTAAAACCCAGCAATATATTATCAATAGGGGTTCTTATTAATTATTATTCCAATTGTATGTGTGGATAACTTGCAGTGTAGTGAAGCTAAGTGACTAACCTAGTGGAGCCAGAATGTGAACCTGTTTGTTCTGACACCTGAACCCTCCCTCTCGTACTGCTGATATGTCCAAGGGGTCATTGAAGAAACAGAAGACATGACAAATGATAAGGGGATCCTTAGAGGAAAAGACTTTGGACCCTTCTCCTGCCCTTAAGCAGACTATCTGTGTTTTGATTTATTTTATAAATCGGTATCTCAAGTGTATGTTATTTACATAAAGGAATGTGCTCTTTAAAAGAATGCTAAAACCAGTGGAGTATCAGTAGGTTTCTCCAGTTTTCAATCTACATATAATGGAGGCAGATGGAAATTGGTACATTTAGAACAAATGTAAATCTTCCCTGTCCTTCTGCATGGTGTGCATGCATTCCTGCCCCTGCGTCTGCCCTCTGCTCCTTATGCATGAAGAACTTGCAGACAGTGTCTCCTCCCCACTGTCTTCACTTGTGGAATTGCTGCCATCAGAGGAAGTGCTGTGATGTTGAGACTGCCATGGATCTTCTTGGGAGGGACAGCAGCTGGCCTGTACCAGTTAGCATCAATAAACGGGACACAAGAGCCTACCCTCTCTGTCCTCCACATTTAGACAGGAGCTATGGAAACAGGGATGTGGCCATTTCCTGAAGAACCATTTGGTGTGCATTTTGGCTGAAGTGTACCCTCCTGGTTCCCACAGGCTCACCTGCCTCTGGGACAGAGCAACAGCTGTGGCAGTGTGCTCCCTCACTCGCTGGCAACCATGACCAAAGACTCAGAATCTCGGAGGATGCTCAGAGGTAAGTGTCTTTTAAGTCAAATGCCATGGTCTTCTGTTAAACATTAGAATTCCTCAGGGAGAGAGAGTGTGGATAATGTTAGGAAAGGTCAGAGAGGGGAGCAGCTAAAGTCCAAAATTTTACTCGTAATGTTTCACTTTGGAGGAAGGATATATGTATATTCTCATTGCATCAAGATTATTTTTCCTATTTATGCATAAAGCTGGCACATTTTAAACATATCCATTGTACTTTATAAATTCAACAGAACTTTCCAACCAGGAAGACCCCTACAGAATTAGTAACCTTCTCATTTGATTGGTAGAAAGAAAAGAGAAAACACTGAGATCCAGGGAGATGATCAGGGCGCTTAACCAAGATCACTGTCCTGGTTTGTGGCTGAGCCACTATGTTGAATGAGCCCTGAGCTGAAGTCACTGAATTGACACATACATAGAGCACTGGTGGCCCACAGCAGAATTTCACTGGACCTTTAAAGTAGGCTTGCGCTCTTATACCATGTAGTCACTCTGTTTTCCATGGACTTTGATCCTTTCTGTATTTTCTTTATAATATTATTGTGTGTTTATGATAGAATTCTAAATAGTCTTCATGATGCTAGAAGAAATTACTCTAACATAGTTCCAGAAGTGAGCTTCTCCTTGAGGTTGATTTATTGTGTTAACACAATAAATCAATAACATCAATAACTTTTATTGGTTCTAACATTTGAGCAGAAGAGTCCTAAGTACCAAGAATGCAAATAAATGACCATCCTTGCCTTATAATGTGTAGTGTAGTGATGGAGAAGACACATAACAGATGATTTCAGCAATATGCAGTCAATGCAGTGGTGACAGTATGACCAGGATATACATGGGAAAGCTGATGGCATGGCAGGCGTTGGCTCCAAACACATTCAGGCATTGATGGGATTGAAACCACTCCCTCTGAGCAGGCTGAAATTTAATCCTTTTTTTTTTTCGTTTTCGTTGGATTTATTTTTATTTATTTATTTATTATTTATTTTATTTATGGTGCTGAGGATCAAATTCAGTGCCTTATACATGCTAGGCAAGCACTCTACCACTGAGCTGCAATCCCAGCCCCTGAAATTTAATTCTGACCACTTGGCCACTCTGCTTGTGGTGCTGAGGGATAATCACTGATTTCCCACCAGCAGAGAGAAAGAATCATATATATATATATATATATATATATATATATATATATATATGCACACACATATATATACACATATATATATGTATATACTTGTGTGTGTCACATAATCATGTATGTAACTAAGTTTATAAATACATGTGTATATATATATATGTATGTGTTTATATGACATATATATATATATATATATTTGAACAAGGCTTTCAAATTATTACTAGTGCATCACACTAGAAGTGATTTAAGAGTTAATACAGGCCATGGATTCATGAAAGGCTGGTATGTATCAGAGATATTTACACTAGTAATATTTACATACATATTACACTTGATTGACCTTCTCTTTTTTTTTTTACATAATTCTTCATAAGCTAAAATATCTCTTAACATTCATAAATAATAAACATCAATGAGTCTATTTCAGCTCTCATGTATCACTGCTAACCTGTGGGTCAAGTCTATTTTCTGTTGAAGCATTTTTCTGTACTATTAATAAACTTCTTTTTAAATGTATTTTTCCCACTGGCTGAAAATGTCAAAGCTTGGTTTGGCCACGACACCAACTAAAACCATTCACATGTTCATTTGCTTTATGTATTAGAGTGATTTAGGGAAAGATTGAGCACTAAGGACAGAGGGTGGGATCACAAATGATTAAATTCTATGAAGAGCTATTAACATTATGTCAGCAGATCCTTGTGAGAATACTATGAAACTGAAGAATGCTTAATCTTTGTTTTTCTAATCTCTGTTCTTTCCTCAACAAACGGGACTCCTCATGCTAGTTTCATAAAGGAAAACTGAGCCAATTCTCTTATGTCACACAATGGATGTGTGACCTGCAAAATCCGTTGTGTTTGATTTATCTTTTGTGAGCTTCCCTTTCACTGATACGTCTTCTCTGCACCTGAGGAAACAGCAGCATCAGTCTTTGCTGCAGCTCTGAAACGGGGTTCTGCTGAAAGACTGTGTGCAAGGATAGGGCAGCTTCTGAGGAAATAGAAAACCATCGTACATGAGTTGATCAAGGAGATATGTCCTGTGAGTCCAGGGTCAGGTTCCCCCATCTAGAGGAGAAGCGGGTCAGGGACAGTAATTCTTACAGCCACTGCTGATGGTAAAAGTGGCAGAGCCCATATAGGTGGCCCACAAAGACCAGGAGGAATGAATCATGTATTCATTTAGGATTGTTTCACTGGCATTTATTGGTTTTATTAAAATAGCAAATGCAATTAAAACTCCAGGGTTTTGATAAACAACTGTACCTAGCACCTTTTGATTAACTGAAATTTAGTAGACTTTATCACTTGTTTTTTATCTACACAATTAACTTAAGTGCACCATTTTTTTTCTGCTATTCATAATGGATGCATCAAGGATGATGGTGTAAGTATAAGCCTTCCCACATCAGTATCATTTTCAAGGCGCTGACAGTGGGACTCACACAAATATCTTGAAAACAAAGTTAAAAGCTAAGAGCTAAGGAACCCAACTCCTGAGGTTGTAATGGTCTTTGGTTTTTGCCCAACTTGTCAATTGTTCCTTTGTAAGCTTTAGCATGAATGAAATCTTTGTCCTTCTGTTTTTATTAAATACAGGAAAGTCCAAGAAAGGTATGACAACTTCCTTGTGTGGTGTTTTTGTTTCCAGCAAATATAGAAAGGTCATTGTCGAGTCATATTTAAGAAATGAGTGGATTTTAAATTCTACAATGGTGGATTTTTTTAGGCTAATGATTATTCCTTTTACACATGGGAAAGAATTGTTGCATATTTGCAAAAAGCACAATGCTGGGGGGCAGCTGCTGTCCATTCACAGGCAGCTGCATGACCCTCTTTGTCTTGGCCTTTTATCACAAGGTCAGACCATGCAGGAAATATGGGTGCTGTGGGACCATTGATTTATTTGTAAAGCTCAGGATCTATATAAAGAGAAGAGTGAACATTGTGAAGCATATAAGCTAAGCTTAAAATATGGTTTGTCTCCTTTATAAATGCCAGGTACAAATAAATAAGGCAGGCTTCGAGGGTGGGATAGAAGGATTTAAGAAGCTCCTACTTATTCATTCCACTTAAGCCTATTTTAAAGAAGACTTGGTAGAGATTGGGTGGCTTAAATGACTGGCTTGAATAAGCAAGCTGGCTATTACAGAGGGGAATTAGGAAGATATAGGGTGTTAGAAGACTTGTCATAAAGCTTGATGGACTGCTTCAAATCGTTGAATGACATTTTTCAAACCTATCTCTTAAAAACTATGTGCTATTATCTGCTTGGAAAAAAAAGAGAGTTGTTTTGTAAATATAACTTATTCTTGTTCTTCCTATTTTCTGGTTGATGCATAAGGGTAAAATGTTTTTTCCCTCTAAAATTGCTTTTTGACTAACTATGCATGTATCTTGAGAATTTTTTTAACTTCTTGAGTTTTTCTCTGTAAACTTAGTTTTAATCTAGAAATGTGAACATCAGTCTGTGTTGCTCAGGTATTGTTATTAACACCATCAGAGACTGCATGTTGGAAGTGTTGGGTATTTTTCCTGTTGCCTTGTCATCCTTTTGATCTTATATCTTTTTCCCTTTTTCCATCCTTCTACTCATCCATTCCTGACTTATCCTGTATCTTCTTCTTCTGGCTGTGGACTGTCATTAGGAAGAATCAATTCCTTAGCAGGTGAGCTATGAGAGGCTGAAGTGTTGGAAATCTGGCTCATTCTATCCTTCTAAGCCCAGGTTACATTTTTAGATCATCTCAGTTTTCGTATGAAGACCTAGATAACCATATAAAAGTTTATAGCACACATTTGGAATGTTTGGGCAAGACTCTATATCTCACAATGGTCAACTCCAAAAGGTTCTTTGGGTCCAGTTAGCCAGAATTCATACAGACTGGCATTAACAATAATGATAATGATAGCGAATGGACCTTACACATCAAATATGTTGGCATTCTTGGGCAACGAAGAGAGCAGAGTTGTTTTGTTTCCTAGTGTATGCTATGCCACATGCCTCAGGTATTATCACTTTATAAACCCCCTTTAAGCACTATATCTGTCTAGATGGCAAGAATGTATGGAATTTTCAAGGCCCTTTTTACTTATTAGTTGTTGCTGAATGTTATTCTTGCTTATATGATCAAAAAATAAAAACAAAATCCAAGTAGACATGGGTTAGAAAAATGACAGAGTCTCATTTTTCCCAGTCTGATTTTGTTGTCCTGACCCCAAAAGTAGATGCATTCCACTTCCATATCTGGCCACTAATGTAGTTGGAATTTAGAGCTGAAAAAAACACCATTCAATGACTTTTTCATAACAGTCCTGTACTAAATAAATGGGGATCCTGCGGTTAGCAGGACATTCCTGTCCTCCCTGACGGAGCTAACTGGGTGGATGCTTAGCCCAGTTTATGGCTATCCCAGTGCTCCTTACTGCACTAACAGGGCCTCCTGGGCTTCTGCTAGTTACCCTCCTTCAGTCCCCTGCTTTACTATGAGGTTTCCCCTCTGGAAAGGACCAATGCTTTTGCATGGCTGGGCCAGAGCCTGAATTTCCAAACCAACTCTTCAAGATCACACAAGGGTGTGATCTTCCAGGGTCCCGGAAGAGAGAGGTCCTGACCCTTATTTATAATGGTAGGTAACTTTTTTTAAAAACTTGTTCAATAAGGAAGAGGTCAAGCCAGGTGACAGTTGGGTTCACTGTCAGCAGTGAAGTTTTGCCAGTTGGCAGAAATGTGTAGCTCCATAAGGGGGACATCCCTGCTCACGTTGGACCTATGGAAAATGAAAATCCTGCTCTGGGAAAACACAGACTCATTAGCCACAGGTTTTTCCACCTGAATGACTAGAAGATTCTTTCAGAGTTAAACCTCAATGAATATCAAGTCCGTCTGGGGATTCTGTGCTCACAGAATCTGTAGAACACTGTGCAATAGATCATTGCTGCCCCTCGTGCACTGAAATTCAAGTCATTGTAGTTTACTGGTTCCTTTCTCACCTGAAAATCATAAATTCACTTTCTTATTCTGTGATACTTATGAAAAAAACTACTGGAAGAGCTGAAGGGAGGGACCTACAGCTGCTTTAAGAAGAAACAGACCCTCTTTTTGCTTTGCCACAAGGTGCCTCTCCCTGGCTTTTCCTCTTTACAGGAAACTGAAGGACAGTGGGAGGTCTTGGCACAGTCATTGCCAGGGAGATAATTCTGGCATGTTTTAAATTTCATGGCCATGTTTTAGGGATATGTTTTTCATACTAAAACAAGGAAATGTCTTCCATGTAGTTGGTGCTGATGTGAGTTTTCAATGCCACAGACTCTTTTGAAATCATAAGGAAACACACATGTGTAACCTTTTCAAATAATTTCTGTTATTGTTTTTTTTTTGTCCTCCTTGTTATAATGAATATTTGGAAACAATTTAAAAGGCGCAATTAGTAATTCCAAAAGTTCAAGTATAAAAGGTAAATATATGAGTAATGAATTATTTGCCTTTCTTTACCACAAAAAGCATGAGCTCCACGCTTAGGAATGCACTGGCTTCATTTTATCCTGTATGCATTAATCAGTATTATTATTGATATTGTATCTCCGCTCATGGTGTGCTCTTATGTTTTGCAATTTCCTTTAGCTAAGCGATATGCGGCTTTAAAATATACGCATGTATTTATGATTTATGATGGCAGATTAAATGAAGAAAACATTTTCCCAGAAATGAATTAATCTGAAATCACATTTTTACCTAGATATCTAAAGCTGCTCCAAATACTAATGGCATGAAAACTCTGCATGAGACTAAAATGACTTTACAGAAACTTTAGGTGGATAATGCTTTGTTAAAACATTATGGGTGTGGCTTTTGTTTCTAAATGAAAATGTTTAATCAATTGCTGAGGAAACTGTTGGAATTATCCCCCCCCCCTTTTTTTAAATGTCTTCTTGCCTACTTTTCACCATTTTATTACTAATTAAAGTCTCATTGAAAGGTAAATAGAGCACAAGAGTTGAGAATAGTCCAATTGTAAACTCTTAATTTGCATTAACTCCCTGGACAGGGGAGGTATTCGCATAGTCATTTCTTTAACCAAGGAGAAAGAGATTACAAACTATAGAGAAAAACTTTTTAATTAATTTAGGGATGTTTCCATCATCATGATCCCTACTTACTGAATATATTATAGAACATTGAACAGATGATTTATAATTTAACAGTTTGATTTATAATGCCTGAAATTACCTATTGGTGAGAAAGCCAAAGCAATAATACAAGATAAAACCAATAACCTAATGTGCCACCTGTTTGAGTATCAGGGTAAAGAAAATGCCTTCTGTTTATGGTGGTTTTGACCCTATTTATGCCTTCATTTTCAAGTGGTTATCACCAGCTAGTTAAAGGCTGATTGTTAAGCTTAGAAAAAAAAGAGTGTTAGATATACAGTAATTAGGAGGAGTCCAACCATTGAATGGGTTGGCAGACAAGAGAGAGAGAAAATATGAATGAGAAAAGTACACAATTTGTATCTTAACCAGATTAAAAACATTAGACTTGGCATGAAATGTGAGTTTCTCAAAGCCTACACCTGAACAATCCACCTGCTGTTTTATGACCTGAGTGCCCTGAAATTTGAATGTCATTGAAGAAGCAAGTGCCCCATAACCCTGGTGTTGCTTGTCACTTGGCGTCAGTCACCTTGCCTTCATTTAAACAGCTATTTCTAGAGGATTCAAGGTCTTTAATTGTGTTTCTGGTTTTCTGTTTCTTTGCAGTTGTGTGTGTACTGATATGTTATTCTCAGTTGCACTGAATCATAGGAATGAGATAGGAAAGTGCCAAGTGATCCCACTGACAAAGTCACTTGCAAGACCACTTTGAAATTCTTGCTTGCACTGAGCATGATGTTGTTTCTTTGATCTTCTTGGCTTCAAAACAAATTCGAACAGGACCCAAACTTTGTATGCAGATGTTTTTAGTTGCTGGCTTGAGCCTGTAGATTTATGAGATTTTAAGACTGATAAATGAGGCCTATTTACATATTCATGGCTTTTCCTTTAGGTTATAATCACCAGCAGATGAGTGAAGGACAAAGGCAGAAATCTGAATTTTACAACCGCACAGCATCTGAGTCAAATGTGTACTTGAATAGTTTCCATTATCCAGACCACAGCTACAAGGACCAGGCATTTGACACTTTGAGCCTGGACAGCTCTGATAGCATGGAAACCAGCATCTCTGCCTGCTCACCCGACAATATCTCGAGGTAAGATTTCTTTATGGGTAAGATTTTTGGTTTTGGGGGCTGGGGATGTGGCTCAGCGGTAGAGCGCTCGCCTGGCATGTGCGCGGCCAGGGTTCTATCCTCAGCACCACATAAAAGTAAATGCATTGTGTACAACTAAAGCAAATAAATAAATATTTTATAAAAAAAATATTTTTGGTTTGGAAAAGCACCTTCTGTTTTCAAGCCTAAAGTCATCAGTTTGGGACATTGTATATGTACAAAATCAAATGCAGAGGAGGATTGGGGATCAGGGTGACCTTTGAACCTTGTGTGACTTAGTTTTCCCATTTTATTTATTTATGTTTGAGTTCACCTTTATACTGTGCTTCAAAAAAGTTCTCTCTGTTGATGGACTCCAAGTTCACTTGCACTGCTTTTGAATAAATAAATAAATAAATTTCAACAATAGAGTCAGAGCTTTAGAGGTCTTTTATCCTTAAATTTTGTTAGAAGGAAAGCGTTAGCTGTTCTGTACACTAAAATTTGGTAAGAATTTAACTATTCACATCTGTATTCATACTTTGAGGCAAGCAAAAGTTGCATTATGAAATTGGAGCCAAAGGTACACATAAATATAAGCTGGTCACAGGGTTTCTGTTAGCGAAATTTGCAGGAAGGGACGGACGCTCGAACTGTCGTATAGGAAAAGGAAAGGGGTTTATTGAATTACCAAAGAAACACGTGGAGGGGATGGGGGACAAACCGCGGGGAACGAACGGGAGCTAGAGCACGCGGGAATGGAGAGCAGGAACAGAGAGCGGGAACAGAGAGAGATTTCAGTCCGGGGCTGGTTTAAATAGAGTAGGGGCCATAAAACCCCCTTGGAGTGAGTCCTTGTCCTATAGGCCAGCAGAGGTGGGGGGGGGGGTAGTGGACAGGGGACTTGCTGGTCTGGTCAGGATTTTTGGTCACGCTGAGGATCCTGGGAGCTGTAGTTTTTCACAAGGCACCTGGGGAGGTGTGGCCTTCTGCCTGGGAGGTGCAGCCTCTGCCTGGAATCCAACAGTTTCTCCTCTTCTGAAGCATTAGCAATGCCCAGCTACCTCGTGAGTAACATCAGATGCAGGTCCTGGCATCTTGAATGCAGCAGCCCTTCCCTCCCTCTGTTCTCTCCTGACACCCCTCACAGAGCATCTATTGGCTGAGAGGGAAGGAACTCACGGATCTCTGAGGCTTGGTCCATACTGGTATTTAGCATTTTCTGAAAGTATGAGCACAGAGTCAGGGCTTAGGAAGATAACCAAGGCAAGAGCAATAATAGGTGTCATTGCAGGTGGCTTTCAGAAGACTGTTCTATAAGATAGTTCAATAATTTTAGCAGAATATGGATTTGTGCAGAATTGACTATCAATTGCCACCTTTCTAAGACCCAAGACCTATTTTCTGAGCCTTATGTTTGTTGACAGTGTAAGTAATGGTGCTGGAAAAGCAAAAACAATGTTCAACTATGGAACATTTTGGTAGTCACAAAAATGATGTCTCAACAAAAAGCGGAGACAAATTATCCACAACTGAGTAATTTTATAACTCTACAAAAGGCATTTTGTGACATAATAAACCACAATACTAAGTTTATGTTTCTAGAATTTCAGCATGGAATTACCTCTTTAATAGACTTATAATTTGGGGATATTTTAATGCATAATTTTTAAAAAATCTTAAACACAGCAACTTTTTTGGTCTTTTATTGTTCTACATGCCAGGCTTCAAGAACTTCCCTATTAAGGATGTTTTGTCATGATACCCATTCCAAATATTAATTCCTATTACTTTCCTGGTTCTTAACACATTAGTTTCTATCATAATAAAGGATAAAATTTAATTTTACTGTAACATGAATTTTTTAAGGCAGACAATGACACAAAAGAGAAAAACCAATTCTCCTCTCTCTTCCTTTTACTTTTGATCTTTCATAGGAATCTTCTACTTTGTCCTCAATTTTTGGATGTTTGGAAGATCATAAACAGTACTAGTAATTTATGACCATGAGGACTGGCTGTCTATGATAGTACAACTGGGTCAGTTCTGTGTGAAGCAAACGTGGACAATTATCATGGCCATGCACAAGTACTTGCCAGGATTAATCATTCTACAGTACCATCATAGAGTTAAGGGACAGTGCATCTTTTCTCTCTCTCTCTCTCTTTCACACACACACACACACACACACACACACACACAAATGGAAACTATGTGAAGTAATGGATATGTTGTTGGTCATGATAATCATTTCACAATGTATACATATATCAAAATATCTTCTATACCAAATCTATAACATTGTCAATCATATATGTGTATATATGCACTTTATATATACAATAAATAATATATATAAAAATATTTATAAACACAATAAATTTGAGAGACAATGAAACAAAACAAAATGGTATACAATGAAATCTAAATACTATAGACTGTATAAAGTGGGACAAATAAGGGTAGTCTATTGGTGAGTTTTTAAAACTGAAACTTAATAAAACTCAAATAATTTCCAAATTAATTAGAGACACAAGACATACATATCTGATGTCACAATTAGTACTCTAGAATATAAGTATAGTTTTGTGCCATTATATGGCCTACCACTATATAGCTTCAGCTTTCTCAGTTAGGCCAATGAAATTTTTCCCTTTTTCATCCATGAATAAGATATTGTCAAAGAAGGGAAATAAGAATTCCTGCACAAGCATTAAAGATTTTTTTTTTTTTCTTAAATTCTTGCCAACTGAAAAGAACAAAACTTCCTCTTTTGTACCTCTCCCGATAGCTAATGACAAAAAGAAGAAATTACTGGGTTCTCTTTCTCAGGAGAAAACACCTGACTAAACAATTGGGCCAAAGTCACTCTAAGAAGCCCAGCCTAGTTGTTAAGCTTGAGAGGATCCAGTTGTTCTCTCTCTTCCAAGAGTGTGTTTTGTAATGGGACTGACGGTACTGACTTTAAGAGAAGCCGTGTGCCCTGTGATAGCATGGTCAGTTATCTCTTCAAAAGAACTCTTAGCCCTAGATTTGAATCATCCTAAGTTTGGTTTGATCAAAAATATAACTTAGGGATATTATACCAACAATTATCTATGACCAAGAAGGCTCAGCTTATTCATTTTTAACATGCATTGTTATAAATTCATTATTGTATCAATGTACCTAACACACGTGAGTCCCTGCTGATACCGGACTCTGTAGTGTGAAGACACAAACATGAAAGTCTGTCTGTGCCCAAGAGAGTCTAGGAAGATGACAGGCCCTTAAGGACTTCAAGGCACATAGGCACAAGAAGAGCAGTGGCTCTCCAGGGCTATAGAACCAGACTAACGAGGCTGTGGCCCAGATTGTGTTTTTCTTCCCAGGAAAGTCAAGTAAAATGTAAACAAGTGAAAACAAAATGTTGTGCCTCATGTTAAACATTTCCAATTCTTTCCTTCTCTTTGAGTTTCCTGAAATGTTCTTGTGGCATTCCCTCTGTAATGTTTTCCTTTCCTTGTTCGCTTTGGGCGGTTCCTTCATTCATATTCTGGGTAGGTTAGTGTTTGTGAAACTGGCCACCACCCAGCTGCTGCATCTGTGGAAGTCATGTTTTAATTGGTATCATCATTTAAGAAGTAAAATGTCCACAGGTAGAAAGACACAACAAACAGCAGCTGGGGACACATATTCCGCAACTGAATAAAGTGACTTCAAGCGTTAGGTGTCATTTGTGAAAAACTTCAGTGATAAGTCTTGTTGGTCAGACATCTGAATCATTAAACCAGCGGGAGGGCCTTCCACAGGCTACCAATTTTAGACTTTGAAGGATATGTTTTGAAGTCACACCTGGCAAGATTTGGCTTTGGTTTATTTATTTATGAGCAAAGCAGTTTACATTGGCATTGTTTCGCTTGTCTAAACTGAGGTTTTTATCTCCTAAACTGAGGTAAGTCAGTGTCACTTACAATTTTCAGAGTTGAATTGATTTGCCTCTTCAGAACAATGACTCGTAAGTAACATTCTTTGAGTCATGTATGCTCGGGTTTTGTCATGCACATCCCTTGACCCTGTGTGTGTGTGTGTGTGTGTGTGTGTGTGTCTGTCTGTCTGTCAGAGAGACATGTTGGTCTGAACCAATATTCTTAAAAGGCTTCTGTGTTCGATTCAGTGCCAGCACTTCAAATATTGCCAGAATAGAAGAAATGGAGAGGCTGTTGAAACAGGCTCATGCCGAAAAAACACGGCTGCTTGAATCCAGGGTAAGTGTTAATACCTGCCAGGTCAGTGATGTGGTAATTGGTCTAGGGAACCCTGTATTCCACATCAGGAAGTACTCCTCTTTGAAGAGCCTTAATAGGGCTGTGATCTTGGAAAAGTCACTCAGCCTTCTCAGACTCCTTGCTTATCTGAAATGTAAAGGTGTTAGAGGGTTGGTTTCTAAGGCTCTTACTGCACGGCAATTTCCATAACTTGAAGTACATATGGTGTTGATATAAACTGAAATGGATGCTTTGTAGTGTGTTTCCCTTTGATACCTGATGACTTTGCCAAGGAACAAAGAAGAATGTCCTCTCTTTATGCATTCTCCCTTCCTTCCCAGCTTCTGCATGGTTGTAATATTAAAAATCCCAAGGCATTGTGATTATGTTTCAAGTCAGAACCCGAACTTCCTTAGGAATCCCCCTAAATGCCTCTGCATCCTGCCCTGAGGGCACCTCCTTTCCTTTTTAACTTCCCTATGTGCTTCCTCTGTGACCTTCAGCCAGGAAGCTATGAAGCAACAACAGGAATTGGAAGGACCCATGACCTTCAACTAGAATACAGCCCTCCAAAGAAAGGCTAAACCCCAGGACTAGCATTGCGTGACAGTTTGTGAGACTTTTTTTTTTTTTTTTAATTTTTTTATTATTTATTTACTTATTCATCATGCACAAGTATAGTATCTTTTTACATACAACTGCCTGTACACAAAGTATATAAGCACCATTCAGATCTTCAATCATGCATTTAGGATAATGATATCCATCTCATTCAACCACCAATTTTTTTCCAACCCCCCCCCTTACTCCCTCCCTCCCCTCCCTTTCCGTTGACCATTCTAGTGTTCCTCTGATCCTATGTACCCCCTTCCAACAACTCTGTGAACCAGCCTCCTTATATCAGAGAAAACATTCGGTACTTGGATTTTTGAGATTGACTAATTTCACTTAGCATTATATTCTCCAACTTCATCCATTTACCTGCAAATGCCATTATTTTATTCTCTCTTATTGCTGAGTAAAATTCCATTTTGGAGACTTTTTATTAAAGATGGGAGAGCTATAGTCGTGGATACACAATGACTGCATATAGTCACAAGCTGGATTTTCACCGAAGATCAAGATGTGTTAATTAGATTTAATGATTGCATTTCTGTGTATGAGTTTGGAAGCTATGCCCAAAGTGATTATGGGTTATGTTTACCTAGGTTATGTATATTTTAAAAGAATAAAATGCAAACCCAAAATTATCTGATAGAATTTTGTTTTAGGTGTTTGTTGGAACCATCCAAGTATAACCAGTATGTCTTAAAATAATCATTGTTCTGCATAATGATATTTAGGAACGAGAAATGGAAGCCAAGAAACGAGCCCTGGAAGAAGAAAAACGACGCCGAGAACTCCTAGAAAAACGATTGCAGGAAGAAACTAGCCAGAGGCAGAAGTTAATAGAGAAGGAAGTGAAAATAAGGGAGAAACAAAGGGCACAGGTTGGTCAGTAAATCTAAATGAATGAGCATGGGTTTCCCCCTGGTGGTCATTCTGTAGAAGACAGCCATCTGTGTGGGGAGCCCCTTCCTTCTTCACCTATCTCTACACTGGAGAGTGTAATCAGATGAAAGGTGTCCGTGAGTGGGCAAAACGTGATTTTATTTCAAAACCTTTCGGGAACTACCAACCAAATGACATTTTACTTCCATGGAACTTGTTGATGGTAGAGGATATTTTCTTCCATCCATTCTCCGGAGTACACTTAAAAAGAGAATAATTTTTTGAACCGCTTTGAAAAATGCCACTGCATTAGCCACTGAAAACAAATACAACACCAATACAAAACCTTCAGTTGAGGAAAACAAGGGTTACTTAAGCCATCTTTTAGGGAAAACCTGCCAGAACAGGATAATGTTACCTGCCCGGTTTCTTGGTGGTGTCCCACATTATTGTCACATGTGTCCCCCTTGCCACACCAGGGCAACATATGTGCACGATTACCAAACTCCAGGAGAATTCAGGAAAACTACCTATTTTTTTTTAACTCCTTATCTTGGTCATCATTGATTTGCAGTCTCTGTTCTTGTCACTATAGCTACTTATATAATGTGTATTTTCTGAGGACAAAATAAAATTTTGTTAGGTATCATGAATTTAAAGTTTGAATCAATGTATCAAAGTTGCACATTTACCTAGTAAATTCAAAGGCAAAAAGCATCATTTCCCTTATTCTTTCTGGTTACTGGCAATTTGATTACTATCAAATAGCAGTTAAAGACTATCTTTAAAGCTCTGTGTGTTCTGAGGGCTCCGTAACTTGTGACACATGACCACAGTCAAGAACCACAGAATTGAAGGCAAAATACTGAAGAAAAGTAAAAAGTAAAACTTGTTTATTTCATTTTGCCCTACCAAATTCTGATTTGCCATGAAGGTCATCCATGCTTATTTAGTATCCAATGCCAGACCAAAAATCACAATTCTACTTTAATCCAGATTATAAGTTTTGCCTCCAAGTATATGATTACATCATCTCCCCAGGGCAGAGGGGTGGGGTTATTTAACAGGATAAAACAGAACACCATTTCAGAAATATTACCCATAGTAATATGTGCTTCCTTGGTTAGATGAGCCTTTGCACTAACCATTAGTGAAATGAAAAACCTCTAAATGCCCTGCTTTGACCTCTGGTCCTGGATAGCTCTTACATTAGCTCCAGCTTTGATTTGACTTCTAATATTTTTTAGCTTCACTTTTCAAAACATACATTTTTTTTCCTTCAATTTCTCTCCAAGTGTAGATAAGCTGACATTTATAACTTAGGAAGATCTCTGGGAGTTGTATTTACTAAATAGTGTTCAACCAGTCATGCCATGACTGGAATTACTTAAGGAGAACTATTGTTAAGTTATGGCAGGAAGAATGGAAATCTTCCCATGGAGGAATCTTCATTTGCAGGGAACAACCCAAATAGCTTCATGCTTCATTTCTCTGTGTTTGTTAGGAGATAAGTACCTCTTTTAAGTGAAAATAAATTAGGTTTTTCCATTCTCCCATCTGCCCACCTCAAGGAATAGAATCTATTGGTCTTAGTTTACCAACCCTCTCCATATTTTAGCATCCTGCCCCAAAATATATCCACTACTCAGTCTCCAAATGATAAGCGTTTTATCATAAGCTCTCATAATCATATGGGCATTTTAAAGCTTAGACTTTTACTTAGTTTCTGCTTCTAAGCATCTATAACATAATGAAACAAATACTTATCCCTAGATGGAATGAGTTTTGTTCTTTTCCAGGCTCGTCCTTTGACACGCTATCTACCTGTCCGGAAGGAAGACTTTGATTTGCGGAGCCACGTAGAGACTGCTGGCCACAATATTGACACCTGTTATCACGTATCCATCACAGAGAAGACCTGTCGAGGATTCCTCATTAAAATGGGTGGAAAAATTAAAACTTGGAAAAAACGTTGGTTTGTTTTTGATCGGAATAAGAGAACATTTTCTTATTATGCAGGTAGGTGATAAAAAACTTTAAGTGATATATTCAAATCTGTTAAAGAGGAAAGGCAATTGAGAATCAGAATAAAGAGACAGATTGGTAAGTAAGAGTAATGACAACATTAGCTTTGTGGATGTACGATATTTTATATTTAGATTGTATAGTTCAATATGGTATGAATTTCTTTTCTATAAATAATAAAAATATCATTTAAAAAAGTGCGAATCAGTCCATTTTAGTTCTGCAAGAAACTGCAACCCAAACATATATTAAATGGATTTTTTTTTTTTTTTTTTTTTTTTTTTGGTACTGTGGATTGAACTCAGGGGCACTCGACCACTGGGCCACATCCCCAGCCCATTTTTGTATTTATTAGAGACAGGGTCTCACTGAGTTGCTAAGTGCCTCGCCATTGCTGAGGCTGGCTTTGAACTCACGATCCTCCTGCCTCAGCCTCCCAAGTTCTGGGATTACAGGTGTGTGCCACCGCACCTGGCGAATTTGTGCTTTTAATAATAAAATATTGGCCTTTGTACCACAAGGCCAGAAAAAAAGTTTCTTCTTATTTAGTTATTTATTGCCATATATTTTATTTAACACATACAATTAGGTAGCCCTAGCTGTCATTCAACAAATGTTTATAAACTAATATGGTCTTTTAAGTACAGAGAGTAAAGCTCCTCTGTGAACTAGTGAACAAGTAAATCCCTAAAGCATTTTTGGACTCTTACATGCTGGATTTTGAGAAATATACTCTACTGAATCTTATATAAATTCAAAATATTAGTACAACTGGCCTACTTATTAGAAGCCTCTTATTTACTCTTAGATCATATGTGAAATATGTCCGTTTATTAGCAAAAGTCTGGCTCTACTCTCTTCCCAGCTGCTGAGGAGGAGGGGTATCGTACCAGATGTTATGCTTTGGAGTGAGAGTACCAGCAGTCATGAGCATCTCCAGGAGTTGTAAATTGCGTCATTGTAATAAATGTAAAACAGCCAGGTGCAGAGGTTCATGCCTATGATCCTAGTGAGTTGGGAGGCTGAGGGAGGAGGTTCACATGTTTGAGTCCAGCCTCAGCCACTTAGCAAGGCACTATCTCAAAAAAAGAAAAGAAAAAACAATGTAAAACAACAGTTCAGTCATCTAAATCAACCCGTGAGTGCTGGTTACCATATGTAAGGAGGGGTGTGAAAACCCTCCACCCTTCTCTTCATTGAAGGACACACTGGCCTAGAATTGAGCTCTAGAATTGGGCTGGGAATGGGCAGGAGTGCATGCCTTTCAGTGAGGGGCTCCTTGGGTAGGGTCCGGCTACTTCAGAAGTCAGTGGTTGAAGCAAATGGCCTGTCCCTGGCAGATCTCTGCTTTGCCTCCCCAGGACTTCTTGACCTTGGGTTTTATAAAAATCCAGAACAGCTCTCTTCAGTTAGTGCAACAGAAAAGATGCCTATTTAATAAGAAATCCCACCCCATGTTGGCAAAAATGCATAAACGGAATTTTGCAGCACGCTAGACAACCTCACCCAGAATTTTCCAGAAATAAAATTTTAAAAGAAGTTTCCCTCTCCCATGCTCCTCTTCTCTGTCAGCTTTATTTCGTTGTTTCATTCATCAGCCAGGCGACTGGCTCAGCGTCCAGGCCTGTTTCTCACACTTGCGTCCTTCTGACCCATGTAAATGCAACTTTCCAAACTGAAATTTTTGGTGACTGTTTTTCTGTTTTGTTGTTTTGAATATCCAAAGCTTTCTGATATATGAAAGACTACACGGAATGCTAATACATAAAACAGATAAAATTCTATTTCATCAGCTTTCTAATACTTGCGAATGATGTAACTGACCAGTGAGACCTAGTGGGACAAAGGCTGCCCAGAGGGCTCTGTTCATAGCCATCACCATCAGCTTTGTCCACTCCCAACCACACTCACACCCCTACCAGGTCCCCTTGCCAAACACCAACCAGCACAGGTTTAGATCAGTCCTCATCTAGTTTTGCAGATGACTGCTCAGGCTGGACCTGACCCCACAGGAGAAGTGCCCTGCAGTTTGTCCCTGCATGGCCTTGCATGCCTGAAGGAGCTGCAAGTTTGAGTGCTGGAAGCTGAAGTCCCAACTCTCTCTCTTGTGCATGAATGACCCTGCCTCTGTCCTTCGCCTGCTGTACCTCAACTGGGAACTTTAGGAGAGCCTAGAAAGAAAGCTGAAGCCCAGAAAAAAAAAAAAGTCTGAAACTGAGGGAATAGTGCTGTTGAGAGAGAGAGAATAAACAGCATTAGCTCGTCCATGTATAGTAGCAGCACTGATCTTAGCCCTCCATGTGGTGAAAAGGCTTCTGTTCTGCAGAGGGATTTCCCATAGATGAAGTGCCCTACAAACAGATGTTTCATTCCTTAGTTTTCTGTCTGCTTGAAACACTGACAAGATGTACTTTTATCTCCAGATTTTATTTTGTATCTGTTTTGAGAAAATAAGGTATCACTGTATGCCCATGGGTTATTGCAGGATCCTTTCCATGGTAAGTGTTTGAGGGACACACGGACCTTCTCTTTCATTCAAACTGATAGAAACCGACTGAACATGGGTATTAATTAAAACAGTATTTCCCAAGGAAGAGCAAAACACAAAGAAATATAGTCCATTATCAAATAGGATAGAGAAGTTCTGGGTTAAGTGTAATGAAATATATTAAGCTTATTTTCTGGGGAATTTCTCAGGGCCACTGTTTTTTCAGACGAGTTTTTTATTGTTGTTGGGGAAAAGATGCACTCAGTAAAAAATTCAAAATAAAATAAAATCTATATAATGAAAAATCTCTTTCCCATCAGAGATGTCCTGACATTCTCCCACTGTTAAGTCTGAAATATTCTTTCAGAGTTTGTCTTTGTTTTTTTAAAAAATATTTAGTTGTATATGGACATAATACCTCATTTATTATTTTTTGATTTGGTGCTGAAGATTGAACCCAGTGCCTCACACCTGCTAGATAAGCACTCTACCACTCAGCAACAACCCCAGCCCCTGTCCTTATTTTTTATATGCTTCATTATGTGTATATATTCTGTTTTCTTCTGTGCAGCTGGCTAACAAATTATTCACTTTGTTCATGCCCTATTTCACATAAAAGTATGTTGAGAGTGCTTTCCTGTCCGCATATACACAAAGGCTACAGTGGTTTTAGTGGCTGTATAGATTCCATTGTGTGGCTGGCCTACAATTAAATCAGTCCCTTATTAAATCTCAAGCAGATCAAGTCAGTAGTTCTGGTTGTTTTGACTGCTAATTTGCTGAAGAGCCTTGAACCAAGTCATTGAGCCTCTTTGGCTTGGAACTGGCAATTTCATGGGTTTTGGTGGTGGTGGTTATTATTATTATTCCTTCTTAAATAACAGGCCTAATGCACTAGCACAGGTTATCTGAATAAATCTTAGATAATTAAAATTCTAGGTAAATATGTTAGTGATGATAATTATAATGAGTTTACAACTTTTCCTGCCCATCAGTGGTGATACTCAATCTATCTTTGCAGACAAGCATGAAGCTAAATTAAAAGGAGTAATATACTTTCAAGCCATTGAAGAAGTATATTATGATCACCTTAAGAATGCTAATAAGGTAAGCATCAGTTTTCTAAATTTATACAATTCAAATGCATAATTAATCTGGGAAAAGATATTTTTGGATTTTAAGCAACTGTTCCAACATAACAAATAGATATGATCAGAATGGTTCTGGAAAATTAACATTGAAATAAATAGAATATTTCTTTTTGAAGGGGAAAGAAGTTATGAGGGGAATGGTAATTAAGAAGATCTTAATAGAACTAAGAATATCAGCCACCACGTACTAAGCACCTCTTACCAGCTAGGTACCATGCTTTATAAACTAGCCACTAGGAGAATTAGCTCCACGTGAGATTTCACATGTGGAAAGACCAGAAAGATGGTCAGTCCTGAGAAAGGCGTTGGGGGTGGGCATGGGATCATAGTTAATCAAAAGTAATGCCTATATAAATTTCTATGAGGAGAAACATTTAAAGAGGAAAAATCTTTCACCTATGTCTTTGTATTTACTGTTCTAAATTCAATATGCTTGTTTGACATTCTTTTTATTTTTGGAATTTTAGAGTCCCAATCCATTACTCACCTTTAGTGTCAAGACACACGACAGAATCTATTATATGGTGGCCCCATCACCCGAAGCCATGCGGATCTGGATGGATGTGATAGTTACCGGGGCGGAAGGATACACTCACTTCTTGTTGTAGTGAATGGTAGCAACCTTCCATTTCGGGGCAGACTGCAATAATCCTGTACAAGAATGAAGCCATATTCAATCCCAGAGAGAACGACCCGACAGACCCCTCCCTTTGACAGTACAAGCTCAAAACTCTTTTCATATTGAGAAGTCTTTTGTAAAAAGAAAGAAGCTTTAATTCAAAATTTGATCTTACATAGCAAAATAATTGAAGCTCCTGAGAGAAACACTATTTTCATAAATAGCATCACATACGAACATTTCATATAAACTATTTTTATCAATTGTTGGTTTTGGTGAAATGAACTAACAGTTTACAAAATGTCTGTATATATGTGCTTGGAAATATGGAATTATTTTAGCATCCAAATTATTGCCATTGACATTATTGGTAATCAACTGACTTTTTAAAAAATAGCATTTTATAAATACAAGCGAATAAGGGCTTGGAGGAGAATGTTTTTTTAAGAAATTTGCCTTAATTTTTAAGTACTGCACCAAAACCAAAGACTTGGCATGACTTCTGTTTAACAGCAATGGTTTCAAGTAGTGAACTGCACTTGGTGTTACTCTGTATTTTAAAATGATATTTTGATGCCATCAAGTGCCCAGGAAATTGACATTTCAATGTCATCATAAGTATAAGCTATGGAACATATATAGTAAACCACTTATTGTAAAAGAAGAAATAAAAATAGGTGTGTGTTTCAGGAAAAAAAAAAAAAAGCTCCTGTAGACAACAGACATTTTCTCACCTTGGACAATTTTAAATAAAGAGAACATTTAGTGCTAGGAACTTACTTTGCTGAAGATTTCTCCATTCCCAATGCTGAAGATAAAGGCAACCAGTAGCCTGTTTTCTTTAGATTGTTATAGAGCACACCTGCTAACTGCAGCCTCTCATGACTTAACTCTGAAATCATAGCTCTGTTTTTGCCAAAGAACAGAATAATTAAAATACCTATTTACAGAAATGGTGTGGTTCTATAAAAAAGCAAACAAAGTTCACTTAACATTCTCTATAATAGTTTATTATGTATTTCTTTTAATTAGCCTTTGTATTTTAGAGTTAAATTAATTTTTGTTGAATGAAATGACTTCAGGCAAGTCTCTTTTATAATGGTTTTTCAGATGCCATTTATTCTAACTTTTCATGTTTTGTGTGTTTGTAAGTATGAATGTACTCTTTCCAAAACAAGGAAGATGAATAGAAGTAGAAAATAATGACATTACTTACAAAGGGGAAATAATTAGATTAGAAATGTCTATAAAATCTGTCAGGCCTGATTGGGTACAATTTTTTTTATTTTTCAATGTAGTATGTATACATATATACATGTTGCCAATAAGAAGATTTTGCAACTGGATGACACAAGATTTTACTTGAACAATGAAGGACAAAAATCATGATTGTAGAAGATATTTTTTAAATCTGATTTTGCAGAGATCACCTCTAAACTGATTAATGATCTAAGAGAATAAAATGCAATTTCTAAGATTTTGTAGGTTAATATAAAGACACAACTTTTCTGTACTGTACTATCTCCATAGGATTGTAAGGGTATTCTAATCAATTTGCATGATGTAAAACTTTTAAATATGTATGTTAAATATATTGAGTTTGGATTAAAATGTTGACCTGATTTCACATTTGAAAGTAAACTCCTCTCTCATTAAGAAGTTACCTATCTGTAACATCATAGGAGATAGCTTAATCAGCAAAAATCAATTATAGAATCCACAGAAAGATTGTGTGCTAACATTATGATTTTTAGCTTAAAAACAAGTATTAGAAGGATCTCTGGCCACATTGCTATTGCTTACAAAATAAGATGAAACTTGAAAAACTCTGACATTATTGTCTTTTCGCATGGAGGCAGTAATAACTGTGGATTTCAAGAACTATGTATACTTATCTTTCTATCCAACAAAGAAAAAAATGCAAATGTGAAGGAAAGCTTTGAGGTTTTACTTGATGGGGACCTTATTTGTCCCTCTAAATGAAGATAGCAGATTTCTGAAAGAGAAACTGCCCTCAACAATATGTTCTTTCACCCCTTTGTTAATGAAGGCAACATTGACAGTAGGCGACCAGAATGAAAACAAGTTGGTCAACTTCAAGTCCATCAGTGTCAGTAAAAGTATTTACACTTGTCTAAGCCACAAATGTTCCTGAATTGCTAGGTTAGGAATGGATAAAGAAAATGATTCATGGGTTTGCTTTTTTTGTGCAGCGTTTTTCCCACTATGATGATTGCCACTATTTTGCTGCACATACAATGCCAGAAGACCTGAAAAAATAAAGGGGAAAGAAGGAAAAGGAATCATTGCAAACATTTGCAATTATCCAAAACCAAAAAGGAGAAGTGTTTTGTTGTTAAAATACTAGAGATGGTGACATGACATTCCTTGGGTATCACCTTTGTAATTCAGTCCCTCTGTAGCCTAATGGAAAACTAACAAAATAGCTTGTGGATTATATCCTGAAGTTAAGTCCTTACTCTATGTCCTTACTATTTGGGATAGGTTGCACCCTTTTTATTATTATTATTATTTGTAGTTGTAAATGGACAGAATGCCATTATTTGTTTATTTTTATGTGGTGCTGAGGATCGAACCCAGTGCCTCACACATGCTAGGTAACCACTATGCCACTGAGCTACAGCCCCAACCTGACATTACACCTTTTAAGAAAGAGATCTATTCAGTCTCTATCCAACTTTTCCAGTTTGTTGTAACAGGATAGGTTCTTAAGACCCCAAAGACATGCTGAATTTACTATATACAACCTTTGTCTTTAGCTCTGGTACCAGTCATTTCTCCAAATTTTTTAACTAAAATAGTCAGTGGTTTCATCCAAAGTATTACACCAGCCACAGTAACTTTTAAGCAGAAAAATATTAGAGCAGGCCTTATTGGTTGATACTTGAGGCCCTCAAGAATTACTTTGAAGGATGTTAGAGTTTTAGTCCAGAAACACTTGTATAATGTATCCAATTATTTTCCTATTGTCCATTCTTTTTTTTTTTTTTTACTTGTCTGCCTCTAAGAATGGTGCTGTAGTAGATAACTCACATTGTAATGAACTTGTGTTTGCTTGTTTTCAATAAGGTACTCACAAATGGAAGGGCACTGGGCCAAAGGGCATTGAAAATAATGCATATTTTAAATTGTAATAAATGTGACCAGATTTGTTGACAAGATTTTAGCATTTCACCTTCCCAGCAACCATACATAAATGATAGTTTCCAGCATCTTTGCAAATAGTTGCCCTTTTTAATTTCTGCCACTCTGATGGGTGAAAAAAAATGGTATGTTATTTTTTAAATTCACACTTTCAAGTAGACATCATGTTTATTTATATTAACTGCCTATTCGTAGCTGTTGGTCAATTTATTGAAATTGTTTTTCTTATTTCTAGGAGTAAACTGAATAGAATCAATGTATCTATGCTGTGAAGCCTAGTTTTTTCTAAATTCTCATTGGACTTAATGTATCTTTTGCCATTAAAAATGTTTAAATTCATATACAATCAGATGTATTTTTCTGTATAATTTGGGGGTTTGAAACATAAATTTTAAAATTCCCTTCTATTCCTGGATTATAAATATTCTACTAAAGTTTATTTACTCTTCTCAGTTTTATTCTTCCATTTAAATGATTTAATCTGCTTAAGTTATTCTTCCGTATCGCAAGAAGCGGGGGGGCAAGATATTTCAATCATTCAGCAGTCAGACACGTGAAAAACTAGAACAAAAACTATGAATTGAAAATGGGCAAGGGAACCAAAGATGTCTGATTTCACATCAGAGATTTACACATCAGGATTAAGGACGCATCTTGGAAGCGTTGTAGGCAGAGGTTAAAACTGTCAGGGAGTCACGGGAACTTGGGATGCAGCAATCCTTTTGTTTCTGCTCCCAATGGTCCTCCGGACCATAAGAGGGTTTCCTATCTAGGAATTCTGGATAATGGTTCCTCTCTGAGCTTTCAGCAGTCAGCTGAGAAGGCAGCTTCCCGAGGTCACTCAAAGTATTCCAACCTGTTACAGGCAAATCCCTAAGAGAAGAAACAACAGTTCAGTAGAAAGAATGGTGTGTGCGACGGATGCTCTACGCATGCGCACTCTTCTGAGAAAAAGATGGAGAGCAGCAAGGTTTATCGAGTTCCACCTCCCAGTGAGCTGCGCATGCGCAGTCTGGGAGCTCTGCGTGCTGCGTCTCTAGAACGGGGTTAGAAGCAGGGACTGCTGGGAAGATGGCGGGTATGGGCTTGACGGCTGTGGCTGCCTGGGTACCCTGTCGGAGCTGGGGCTGTGCAGCCGTCTCCTTTGGCTCACAACGTGGCCTCAGCGCGTTACTTACACGGAAACACCAGCGGGCGCCCGGGTGGCTCCCAGGTTAGTGTCCGAAAGGCGGGAGTAAGCTTCGTTCTTTGGAACGCGAACACTCGGAGTTCCGTCATTTCCTGTGGAATGCATTTTTGGCGCTCCGTTCAAAAAGCGGTTTCCTTTTTTCTTAGCACTCCAGGTCTAGGCGCTTTGTACATTTCTTGTGGAGGCGGTGAGGCGTGCCCTGCTGGGGCCCTGGGGTATTCTTGGAAGCCCGGGTCCTTGCTGGCGTTTTACTCTGCAGTTTCAGGAGCTCCTGCTCTCTGTTTGCCTGCATTAAACACCAGAACAGGAAAAATTAAGACGTGCATTTAATATACTTGGTTATTACCCGTTTGGGGGGCTTTGCACTTTAAAATGCTTAGACCTTCCCTCGCATGACTTGAAACTTAAAATATGAAGCATGTTCTTTTAAAAGTGTAGCTGCCCCTCTTTAATCCTAATTTTCTAGTGTTGTTTTCTTGATGCTCCCACTCAGTGAAGGAGCCATAATCATTACAAAGGAAATAAGTTTTGGGACCAAACATCAGAGAACCTCATACATGCACACGCACGCAGCCTTGCTGAATTACATCTTTTCACACCCTTGTCACGCAGCTGTCAGATGCTTAGTACCTGGGATAGTAATTAATTGGTCATTGTAGAGACTTTGTGTTTCCAATTTAAAAAGTTAAACTTGCATAGTCAATTTAACTTTAATTATAGACAATGAAAAATATGTGTTATGTATAAGTACTAGCCAAGTATAGTATGTCCATTCATTAAGCTCATTTAGCAAATAGTCACTGAGCATTTATGTACCAAGCTTTCAGCTAATCCTTATGGTACAAAAATGATTTATGGACATAATGTTAAGAATATGTTCACCTTAAATAAATTGTAATTGTTTTGAGGAAATTCTTGTGTTGGGATGTAATAACTGGAAGATGAGGGAAAGGAGTTTTTTGAGTGCTTAACTGAGGAAATGGAAGATGACGATTGTTGTTGATAAAATTTGCTGACCTACAACTGGCCCAATTTTTCACCAAAAGTTTTAAATTGGGCATATTTCTCTATACATTGAAACTTTGAAACAGGTTTACATGTAAGAAGGAGAACATTAAAGCCTTCAAATAAGTTTTATGAAAATAAACATAACAAATCCAAAATGGGGGAAATTTTTGCAGCACATATGGAAGCTCCATTTAATATAGTAGAAATTGGTTAGTGGGGGGGGGGGGACACGACATTGTAAGGAATTACACAAATGTTATGGCTTTGGAGGGAGAAAGTGTGTTGGGGGGGTGTAAATACTATATCTTGATTTTTTTAATCAAATATTGATTTATTCTAGGAAAACATTTTTTCAAAAATGAACTAACTTTGTAAGGTTCATCATTTGTGCTGCTCTTCTTTAAATTATTCTAATATCTGTATCATTCATGAAAAGCCAAACCAACACAAATAAAACAAAGTTATTGCAGAGTCCTATGATAACTCTTTTTCTGAAAACATTTTCAATTCAAGGTTATTTGTAAAGGAACTGCTCCTTAAACCCCCTGCAGCCAATACAAAATTATAACCATCTGTTACCATGGCCTATGATTTCAGGGTGGAATGGTGGAATGTGTGAATGGAAGTTATCGATAAAAGGAGTGCAACACTTCCCCTTTGAAACAATTTCTTAAAGACTAGAGGATGAGAAACTCCTCAAACAATAAAAAAGAGGACAAAATCTCCCAAGAGAGGGCTTCAACTAGTATAGTTAAATCTGAAGGTTCATCAACACTGTTGAGGATAGATTATGTAGCAGCAATAGGAAAATGGTTTTTGATGTGTCTCTTTTTTATTTCCTTGAAATTTCTACTTCATTGTGTAATTTGGAAGATTGGACCTTGCCCAAAGTTACTGGTTTTAACACAGTTTTAAAACAAAAATGCCATGGCTAATGAATTTAGTACTTGTTAATTTAGTCTGGTTTTTTCCCTATGAAAATAGTATTTAATATCAATGAGTTAAGAAAGTTAAGGTTTTATATGTGATTTTTAAAAAACTATATTTGGAAATTATAATTTATGTTTTATGTACTTTGTTTAGTTTGCAGACAAAAGACATCAGTCTCTTTCCTTAATCGACCAGACCTCCCCAAGCTGGCTTATAAGAGGCTAAAAGGCAAAAGTCCAGGAGTTATCTTCATCCCTGGCTATCTTTCTACTATGAGTGGTACAAAAGCATTGGCGATTGAGGAGTTTTGTAAATCTCTAGGTCACGCCTATATAAGGTAGGAACAACACATTTCAGAAAACATTGCTATTATTTAGCATGGCAGTGGAGAATTACTTCTGCTATAACTAACTGAGGTAAATGCCAGCACTTTTCTAGATTAATTTATTTTAATGGTCTGTAAACTTTCATCTTGTGATTTAGGGTGACTTTAAAAGCAACCTTTAAAAGACCTTTTTTAAAGGTCTTTGTGCTAACTGACAATACTAATAGGAAAGGATATATAACAAAAACAGATATATTAGTTGGCTTTCTTGTAATCTCTTGTAATTTTGTTGTGGTTTTTTCCCTGGAGACACAAGGATTGATTTGTCCACTGTTTATTGCCTTCTAAAATGTGTATTCAGGGCAGAGGATGTAGCTCAATTTTAAAAGTGTGTTTTAGTGTACTTCAGTGTGAGCCTTCTGTTAGATCTCCAGCATCACACACATAAACACAAAGTATCTAAAAGTAATTTCTGTACCTAAAAAGTGTTATACAATTAGTGTTGTGTGGTTCACATTTTCACTGAATTTTCTCTTTTTCTTCACTCCTGTAATCTTAATGTTTATAAGCATAAACAGGGATTGGTGGTGTTTAACTGAAGATTAATTTTATATTTCCTAATTTTTCATACCAGCAATTAGTAAAATAATTTATTCACTTTGATATCAAGTTTATTTGTATCAGTCACTTATTTATCATGTAATTTAATAGAGTAGGGTTAGTTAAAAGAGTATTAGCCTGGAATTCAAGAATTTGGGGTTCTAGAGTAAATTCTGTCAATAATGGTAATGAACAAGTCAGTAAATACTGGACCAAATTTTGTCAACCAAAAAAGGAGGTCAAAGTAAATATAATTTCTGAAATTTTTTTTAGCACTAACTGCCTAAAAATCTTATTTTCACCCAAGTTTTTAGAGTAATTTTACTAATATTTAGTAGTTCTATAAAATACAGCTAGACATTATCTGTTCAACCTGTTAGCAGAAATTTATGTCAGTTGTGTGGATTTAGTCTTTTCCTCTCCAGCAATTTATCAACATAATTTTATTTTCATGGTCAGAACTCTTTAAATCTCTTCTGACTTAACTGTTATTCTAAAGACAAATTTTTTTTTTAAAAAAAATAGCATTATACTAGATGCTGAATGAGAAGAATTATAAAACATTGTACTTATCCTTAATTTTCTTCCAATCAAGGTGGAGATAATACAGATGTGAAATTAGGCAGAAATACTCATCAGAATGTGATTGTCAAAAGAGCAACATACTTAGTTATATAAGGTGAGAGGAAAAAAACTGAGGATGGAAGTGGATTGAAGAGACACCTCATAAAGGAGCCCTGAAGAGTAGTTAAAATTTAGATAAGGGGGAAGTTCTATCTAGGGAGGGAGGCTACCCTGAGCAGAACATCATATCATAAATATTGCCATTACTGTTTCTTGACCCCCACTCAAATTTGAATTAACAAATCACGTTTTTATTGATTCTTGAATTTCAACTGAGCCTATGAGAGCTATAACCTGTTCCTTTCTCTCTGTAAGACATAATGTGAATTTTCTGCATTTTGAATGGTATACTAATATAACTTATTATACCTTTATAAAGTATAGCCCACCCATTAAAATTTTTAATTTGATGGGGTTCCTTTTTATTTGCCTTTATCAAACTTCATTACAGTGTAATCACTATTAACTGTTGATTGCATTTTAGTTTACTACAAGAAAGTTTATCTTCAATTTGCATATTTTTCCAATTTCTCAATTTACTTTTGTTGTAATTTTCCCTATAAAAATGTAGATATTAAATGATTATGTGATTATAGTTTATTAGATAAGAAATGGTACATATGGCCATGTGAGAATGTTTTTATAATGTCTTATCACATTGCCTAAAGTAAAACTGAGTCAGAATTCAGGAACACACATATATATATACGTACATACATACATATATATGTATATTTGTATGTATATATAAAACATATGCTGCTTAGGCTAGCATTCTCATAATTATTTCTAGTGGTATTTTTCATTTGGGCCTATGCCCCTGAAAAATTGAGTCTGGTAGAACAAAGTTGTATCACTGTTTAAAAGTCTTAAAAATAGCTGGGCTCAGTGGCACATACCTGAAATCCCAATGACTCAGGAAACTAAGGCAGGAGGATCTCAAGTACCAGAAGAAAAAAAATGTTTTAAAAATGCTAAATGTGTTTGAATTAGTATCTTTTGTCTCTTGGATTAGGATGCCGCAAGAGGGAACTGTATATTTTTTGTTTGTAACCTATTAGGATCACTAAATATTTTAATGCATGTTTTGCAAATTCAAAGTTTATGGGCAATCCTGCACCAAGCAAGTCTTTCAGTATCATCCAACAACTCAGATGATCATTTTTAGCAATAAATATTTTTTAATCAAGGTGTGTACTTTGTTTTAGACATAATGCTATTGCATACTTAACTGACCACTGTATAGTATAAACCAAACTTTTATATGCTCTGGGAAACCAAAAAGTTGTGTGACTCTCTTTACTGTTATATTCTATTTATTATGGTGGTGGGGAACTGAACCTACAGTATCTCTGAGGTATGCCTGTATAATAGTAACTGTGATTTAGACTACGGTAACAGCCTTGTTCATGTATAAAGTCATCTCAAACCTATAAAATGTAAATTTCTTTTTCTTTTTCGGGGAGGGGGGGGCAGGTACCAGGGATTGAACTCAGGGTCACTCGACCATTGAGCCACATCCCCAGCCCTATTTTGTATTTTATTTTTTTTATTTGTCTTTTGTTTTTTTTTTAATTTTTATTTTTTATGGAAGACCAATTTTATTTTATTATTATTATTTTTTTATTTATTTACTTATTCATCATGCACAAGTATAGTATCTTTTTACATAGAAACAGGGTCTCACTGAGATGCTTAGTACCTTGCCTTTGCTGAGGCTGGCTTTGAACCTGTGATCCTCCTGCCTCAGCCTCCTAAACTGCTGGGATTACAGGCATGCGCCACCACACCACTTAAAAATAAGTATATACTCTATCTATTTCATATACTCTAACAACACAGATTCATTAATTTTCACTAGATTTTAAGAATCAGAAAAGCAAGAAAACTGATATTTGAAAAAGTAATTTTTCTTTTTCCTTTCAGTTTTATTCATTTAGGAGATGTTGTTATCCTTGGTGAGGTTTCTATTGAAAGAATGCAGAGACAAAAACAAGTTTACATGATGTGACTTAAAGAATAGCTAGGAGTTTGGGCAGGGAAATAAGGCATTGTAAATAGTAAAACAGCATGCAAAGACTCAGAGTTATGAAAGGAGTTGTCCGGGAAATGGGAGTAGTTTATTATGACTGGGGTTTAGGATAATATGTGGGCATGGTATGATACTTAATGATTTATTGAATTGGGACCTTGAAGGAGAGTTAAAATTTACAGATCGTGTAAACTGCATTTGGATACCTAGAAAGTTGGAAGAGGAAATGTATAGGTTCATAATGATGGATTTGATTCTGGTCTCCTTCCCTACCATTAATTCAGCAAATATGTATTGAACATTTACCACTTCTAAGGTACTGATCTAGCCACTAGGAAAGCTGGAGTAAACAAAACAAACTATGGGCCCATTTGAAGCCTCCATTCCAGTGTGGGAGACAGGCCACAAATAAATGATCAAGTGTCTTATCTATCAAGAATAAGTGCTATGAAGAAAATGAAACAGGAAACTCAGAATGATGAAAGAAGCACAGTTTTAATGATTGAACAGCCAGAGAAAGTTTTCCTGGGAGTGTATTATTAGAGCCAGAGGCCTGAATGAAGTAAGAGACCAACCCAATGGATATCTGGAGAGAGAATATGCCATGTAGAGAGGAAAGCTGATGAGGCAGAGAAGTGGCTAGTGTGTTCCTTGAATTCAGTAAAGGAAGGGAGAATACAGTTGGGAGGGAGGGAAAAAGAAAAGAGATGAGATTAGAGACTTGGTCAGGGTCTAAATTATGGTAAGGACTTTGGGTTTTATTAAAGATTATAGAAAACCTTTGTAGGATTTGTGTAAGACATGTATTTGTTTAAAAATGGTCACTCTGACTACTATGTGCAGAATAGAATATGAAATGGTAATAGAGGCAAGGAGATTTATGGGAAGGCTTTTTATTAGTCCATTTGAGAGAGGATAATATGACTTGGGCCAGCTGTGGAGCAGGTAAGGAAGTGATTGGAAATGGAAAATATTTGAAGGTTAAGCCAATACAATTTGCTAAAATATGTTCTGACTATGATTTTTTCACTATAGTTTTGATATTATAATAACAAGGAATGTACCATGTTCAAAATTTAAAAAGCAGCTATACAGAGAGATATATAAACATTTAGATATAAATGTATATCTTCCTTTTTTCAGGTTTGATTACTCAGGAGTTGGAGGTTCAGAGGGTAAATTAGAAGAATGTACAGTGGGAAAATGGAGAAAAGATGTTCTTTCTATAATTGATGAATTAGCTGAAGGACCACAGGTGACTTTTTATTAAATATGATAAGTATAGACTATAGCCTCGTGATAGTCAAGCTATTTTCTTAGATGTGAAAATTTAATGTTTTAAATGTTTAACAATAAGTTTTGTGAACAATTTTGATTTAAAATTGTTCCATCATTTTTACTTTCTAATAAAAAGTAAGCAACTTACTTTTCATTGTACAAATTTTATTTTCTAAACAGAATTTTTTTGGTTGTAGATGGACACAATACCTTTATTTAGTGTGGTGCTCAGGATTGAACCCAGTGCCTCACATGTGCTAGGCAAGTGTACTTGCCACAACTGCAGCCCCATCAAAATTTTGTCTAATAGTTTTACAAAGTTAATCATAATTGAATTTTACTTTGTGCCAAATGTTAAAAGTCTGGGAGCTATGTGGATATAGAAGAAAAAAAGTACATATATTTATATTAAACTACTCACTTCCCTTACAAACATTCCTCTTTAAAATGGTAATATAATTTTATTTTTAGATACTTGTTGGATCTAGTCTTGGTGGATGGCTTATGCTTCATGCTGCAGTTGCACGGCCAGATAAGGTTGTGGCTCTTATTGGTATAGCTACAGCTGCAGATGGCCTAGTTACACGGTTTAATCAGCTTCCTGTTGAGGTAAGTCACAGGTCACTTTGGCAAACCCAAAGGTATACCTCCTGTCATTCTTCTGTTTTATCTTCTTTTAGTATTTGTTTATGTATCATTTGTCACTTGACATTATGTTGGCTCATCTTTTATCTTACCTGCTTTTTTTGTACAGTCTCTACAAAGTTTATTTGGTCTCTTGCTTAAGGTTTCCTTCACAATTCCTTCAAGTCATTCTTCCATATATTTGACCCACATTAATAATAAAATCATACTTTGTGATTTATTTTTTATGAAGACTTTCTTTTCTTCTTCTTCTTCTTTTTTTTTTTTTTTTTGTACCAGGAATTGAACCCAGGGGCGCATTGCATATTACACTGAACCACATCCCCAGCCCTTTTTTTATTATATTTTTATTTTGAGACAGGGTCTCACTAAGAAGACTTTATTTATTAATCACATTTATGTGTTTGGATCACATATCATGATACTTTTGTGCCTCTTTAACTTTGTGGCATCTGGAGAAGTATTACCTATTCCCACTACTGTTTTAGACTGAACTAAACAATCTAAGATTTTTTTTAGCCTGAAAGCAGCCTCAGATCCTCCAGACAGACAGACATCAGCCAATCAGTGCACACAGATAGAATTTGCCATTCTGGACTAGTTACATAGTTGCATTCTTTTTCTACTCCAAATTCTTTCCTGGAGGGGAGGGGGAAGAAGCATTTTGTTATTCGCATGTTTTTTAGCAGATCATGATAGAAATGAGGTTTCTGAATAACTGTCAAGATAGCTATTTTATTGTATTCTGTTCTTGGCCATATGTTTAAGCATATTATTTGTTTGCAACAATAAAAAAAATAACGAGTAGTAGGTTCTTATTTTTGTATAGTTTTGTTCATTTTCTAATTAATTAATTCTCCTTGGGTTGTTTTTTGCTAGAGACCTGAATTTCAGATGTGGAGCTAAGCTCCTGGCTGGTTGAGGCACAGAAATTAAAGAATGAAAAACAGCCTAGGGCAATGGTTTTAAAAGTACAGTCCCCAATAGAGCAGGTGATCACTTGATAGGAATGCAAATTCTTGAGCTTGAGCTTTACCTTGAATTAGAATTTGAGGGTGTGGCTCTAGTAATCTGTTTTAACAGGCCACCAGAGAACCACTGCTATAGAAAATTCAGGAAGAGGAGGAAAGAAGGAAATAAAAAGAAGAAAATAAAGTATGTAGTGTTGAATAGTTGAATGTTATTGATTATTACCTCAAGTTCTACATTGAAATCTGTGTACTATATTATCTAAGTTTGTTCTTAATTCATTTTCTCAGCTTCTTAAGAAATATTGTCTGTCTAGTCAGAGTCTGCATATTATTTCCTATCAGGGCTAAAATTACAAAGCTGGTCTTCCTTGCACTTAGCTCTTATTTTTGAAATGTTTTCACTTTTTTTTCCTTTTCCTTACACTTGTACATAGTTGCTCAGCCCTCATGCTTTTCCTACCATTGCCTTTTTGTACATTTCAACATTGGACCCTTGACTCCCTCCACCTGACTTAGTAATACAGTTCTCAAGGTAGGAAATTATCTCAAAAGTGTGGCAGAATGAAAAGGAGTTCAAAACATTTTTATTTTTAAAAGGAGTTAAAAACACTTTTATTTTGTAGTACAAGTAGGATAAGATCTATGTACATTTGCTTTTGCACATGTGTATCCACATCACTCAGAATGAGGATGGGGTGTATAGTCTCTAATGACTGCAAAGACCTCTAGTCTGCAGATCAGGGCATATAAGTTAGCAAGTGATTATTAACTTAAAAGCATGTAAAAGGAAAGAGCAGGGATACTGGGACCTGTCTCTTCTCCACACAAACAGCTAGCATTGTCAAGGGAGCAGGAGAGAATTTTACATCCTTTATAACCTTGGGAATATTAAACTCAACATTTCTCATTGTTCGCCTTGGAACTTGACCTCCCTCATAACTGTTAATCATCTCCTCAGCATGCACAGCTGTTTGAAATCTAAGATTCTGAAGATCACATGCCTTGATAATAATTTCTTCTTGGTGTAAAAATTCCATATACTGAATGTTTTCTTTGAGTAATACTGTTTTTGCTATTTTTAAACTTTTTATTTTTGAGAATTTTTTGGGACATGAAATATTTTATAAAGTTAACTTGTTCTTCAAATGAAATATATTCATTTAATTCAGTGGCAGATAACAGATAGTTGGGGGTCAGGGATGCTTAATATGAATGTTATTAATTCAGTATCTCAGTAATTAGCCTAGCTCTATATCAGCTAATAACCAATGGAACTAAGTTTTAATTACTGAAATATACAAATTCATGAACAATCTTGCTTGAAGATGAGTGAATATCATTTTTCCTTTAAACATTTGGTTTACATGTTGTTTTACTGCAGAAAACCCCATGATATTAATATAGATTCATACATTTTGTATCTTATAGAATTTTGGTTAATTTAAAATCATTTGGAGACATACTGAGAAGCACAACTTTCAGATATTATGTACAGATATTTTCTTAAAGATATTCAGCTAATAATAATATGGGAATGGTCAAGCTAATTATCCTAAGTAGACTATTCTGCAGTCTTTAAAAACTAGAATTTTGAAAAGCCCAGGAATATGTACTAAATTAATAAGGCAGTATAGAAAATTGTATATGGATATGTAATGGATAACGTATTTTACATATTACATATATAAAAACCAAACGCATAAGAATCCTGAAAGTCAGAATGTTAATGATTGTTATTTCCATGAGGTAGGATTATGGATAGTGATCTTTTTATCAATGTACTTGTTTGTATTTGCTATGCTTTCTATAACGAGTATATGTTTATCATTGAAAGTTCTAATTTTTAATTTGAAAAACAGGTAAATAAATATAATAGATAAATATAGTAGATAAATAAATATCTCAAAATTAGAAATTCTCAAAAGGATTTATAGAATATATACTATTTCATTTTAAGGGAATAAATGTAGAAAAGATATTTTTCAGTTTTTCAGGAAGTATTTGGAAGACTTCTATGTTAGTCAAACCAAAAAATTTTTTTCTCATTTCTAGAATGCTGAAAAGTAAAAACTATACACTTTACCTTCAGCCTAAAATTGCATGAGCATGTGTATGATTGTCCTAGGATCATTGCTGTCTTATTTTTCATTTTTAATTATATGCTGGATTCTTCCCATACTTCCTATAGTTTCTTTTCATTTTACCATTTTGAAATTTAAACAACTTTTATTCTAAGATCTGATTTTATATAAAAGTGTATTCTTGGACTGATTTCTAGAAATTATTGTACTTTTCTCCTATTGCCCTTTTCAGTTGGAATGAAGTGATATCTGTTTAAGAAGCAGTATGATAAAGTTAGATAAATCTAAATTTGATTCATAGCTGTAACAATCACTTGCTTTGAACACCAAACATAATTCTTAATTTCTCTAAATCTTAATATCCACTTTTATAAAAAAGGAATGCTAACAGAATTCTTATCAACATCTTATGAAATAATGTGTAAAGTACCTATCACAATAGCTTGCACATAGTATTTTTTTAATGATAATTATTGTTATATTTTTGTCCTCTTATGCAAGGACTGCTTTCCTGAGACAAGGCCTTTTGCATGTGTTTTTTTTTTTTTTTTTTTTTTTTTTTTTTTTTTTTGTGGTACCAGGGATTGAACTCAGGGGCACTGGTCCACTGGGTCACATCCCCAGCCCTTTTTTTGTATTTTTATTTAGAGACAGGGTCTCACTGAGTTGCTAAGTGCCTTGCCATTGCTGAGGCTGGCTTTGAACTTGCGATCCTCCTGCCTCAGCCTCCCAAAGTGCTGGGATTACAGGCGTGCGCCACCGTGCCCGGCCTGTTGCATTTGTTTAATGTTACTTACATGCTTTTATTTTTCTCATTTTTCCCAATAGGTAAAAAAGGAAGTGGAGACAAAAGGTGTGTGGTCCATGCCATCAAAATATCATGAAGAAGGATTTTATCACGTTCAGTACAGTTTAATTAAGGAAGCAGAACACCATTGCTTGTTACATAGTCCGATTCCTGTGAACTGCCCTATAAGATTGCTCCATGGCATGAAAGATGACATTGTACCTTGGCATACATCTATGCAGGTTGCTGACCAAGTAGTCAGCAAAGATGTAGATGTCATCCTCCGAAAACATAGTGATCATAGAATGAAGGAAAAAGCAGACATTCAACTTCTTGTTTATACTATTGATGACTTGATCGATAAGCTTTCAACATAGTTCACTAGAATCACATTTTTAATAGGTATGTAAATTATTCAGAAATTAAAAGAACAAATCAAAGACCCTGATACTGTAGGTTTTTCCCTCTTACCTCTATTTTGTAAATATCAGAAAAGTATTTATTTAATGATGTCTTTGCACAAATAATACATATTGTGATAGAAGTACTGGCTGCTGTTGAGAAAAATTTCTCCTTCCTTCAGTCTTTGATTTTTTTGCCATTATTTCCTATTTTTTATTCAAGAGATGTTTACTTTCCTTGTGCATATGTTAGCCTTGCCCGTTCTTATGTTCTATTATTAATAAAACTTGAATATTTTGTTTTTTGTTTGCTACCTTTATAAATGGAAATTTGTAAAATTATTTCTGATTTTTAAAATGCAGTTCACAAAAAATAGGAACATGTTTATTGAAATTGAAATGTCTAAAGCATAAGAAAGTTCAAATATAAGAATATCATATTTGAGCTTAAGATTTTAGTCTTTTAAAGGATCACAGCTTTTTACAGTGATGAAAGTCATTTCTAAATTTTGACTACATGTCATATATTTAAATGGGAAATTCATCTTAATGATGTAGCATTTTTACATTATGATTGGTAAAACTAAAGAGAAAATTAATCTTTTTTTATTGCCCACTGCAGAAATACTTTTTATTAATTTGTGCCCTAAGTACAAACAGCCAAGTGATTGCCACTTAAAGGACTTTCTGAAGTGTAGAGAATCAGGAAAAACACAAGGGTTTTTTAACAAGTAAAACTTTTTCAATAGTCTTAATAATGTTGAGTTGGTAGTTTTTAGCTATTAATTTTGGCTGGACTTTAGCCTGTTTGGGTTGTCAAAGTAAAACTTTATAAAAGTTGACAACATGACTCATATATAAAATAAGCTTGTGTTAAAGACTTATTTAACTCTATAACGAGGGAGCCAGAAGATAGTAAACTGATTCAAAGGACAATTTTAAGAAACAGAGTATTTATAAGTATTGCAGAAAAAAGGTTGGGATAAAATTGCTGTGTAGAAAAGTGTTAGAGCAGACTGACTAATTATCTCTAGAGACCTGCTTTAGAAGGTTGGCCCATGGCTGGCATCTGGGAACTTGAATTTCAGGGAGCTCCCACCATTCTCAGACATGATCAAAGCAGTTCACTGTGCCTAAACTGTGGTTTCTGCTGAACATTTGGAAGTCCAGAATTTTGATATATGCCTGGCAGAGAATACCTACATGACTAGCCCTCGGCATTGAATCTAACAAGCTTTCCTGGTGGACAAAATTTCACATGCTGCTATAAAAACTCATTTTTTTTTTTCCCAAGCTGAACTCAACCTCTGTGACTCCACTGAGAGAATTCTTAGAAGCATGCACCTAGTTTGCCCAGATTTTGTTCATCACATGTGCCTTTTTCCTTTGCTAATTTAGCTATGTGTCTTTTTCACTGTAATAAATCATAGCTGTGATTAGAACTACATGGTGAATCCTGTGAGTCCTAGCAAATTTTTGAACCTAGGGGTGGTATTGAAGATGCCTGACTTAGATTGATGCACTTAAGCTGTGATCCATTTGTTGTGTTGTATACTAGAGGAAAATCATAATAAAAAAGATGAATCATTTGTGTGCCATGGTGTCTGATGCTATGGATTGATAGAAGTGGCATTGGCTGTTCTTGAGTCTATTTTGCCTGGATATTGCTAGGCATGAAGATTACTAGGAAAAATAAGAAGAAAGGGTCTCTGCCTGTGAGACTTCTCTGGGGTTATAATTGCAAAATGAAGTAAGTATAATTAGAGGTGCATAATTATGCAGAGGCAGTATAGCAGTGCTTAAGGGCAGAAACTCATGCATGGGTTTGAATCATGGCTCCCCTTTTACTAGCTCTGTGCCTGAGCAATTAATATCACTGAACCTAGTTTCCTCACTTGTAAAGTGGCATAGTATAAACTAGATAATAAGATAAGGATAAACACATAAAAACATACCTTTTTGTTTTTGTTTGTATTGTGTACAGAGCACAATCCAGTAAGAATGACGGGCACAAATAGTCCATGGTGAGAACAAAAAGAGGGTAGAACTACTAAAGGTGAACTGAATTTGACTTTCTTAATACAAGGATCCCAATTAAAATGTTAATCTTATGGTGTTCATTCAAATATTCAGTGGCTTAAAAGGGGGGGGATTCATAATCTAAAGAAAGCTGTTATAAAATTTAGCTTTGCAAAGGTTGACATCATAAATTCCAAATGAGATGAAATTTAGTGTATTCTAGTACATTGTTAGCTACTGTTGTGGTTTTTCTATTTTCCCTCCCCAAACTGCCGCCCTCATCCCCCAGAACTGCCCCATCCTGTGTATTCAGTGACTTGGAATGTATGCAGCCAGCAGCCCCTGTGTGCCTTATCCTCTAGGATTTCTGTATTAAAAGTAATGTGATCTCTCTAAAAGTATTTCAGCATATGTAATGGAAAGGAATAAGGCAAATATCAATGGAAAGAAAGGTTGAGGCCACATAATATATTTTGTTTTTGCTATATCTGTTGATCTTGGAAACATTTCCAGACACAAACAGTATGTCATTCTCTGAGCAGCCAATAGAGAGGTCTTTGTGGATGAGAGGAAGATAAGAGTTATGGACAAGACTTGATTTTTAAAAGCATGAAGATAGCTAAGAGAAGTACCTCACCTCATAAATTCCAGGACAGTCTTCAAATTGGCCATGTCTACTATTCATTGAATTTGGAACAGCTGAGAAAAAAATCTATAAAGAACCCTTATTTTCTAGAGAAGAGAAGAAGGCAGATGAAGTTTAAACCACCTTTCTCTGCAAGGGATTGTGTCAACACCTTCTGAGGATATCAAAATCCAAGGAGGCTCACGTTCATTATGTAAAATAATGCAGCAACTGCATATAACTTATGCCATCCAGCATGCTTTTTATATCATCTGTAGATTACTTATAATACCTAATACAATGTAAATGCTTACATAAATATCTGCTATTCTATATTTTTTAAGAAATAGTGACAAAAAGGTCTGTACATGTTCAGTACACAAAATTTTTTCAGCTAATTTTAAATGTGCATTAGGTAGATCCTCAAATATATAAACTAGCTGCAGTGGGCTTTGTTAAGCTTATCTTTAACTGCATATCAAACTTTTTGGTTTGGAAGCAATCAAGTAGAATACATACCTTTGTTTCTGAAAATGTGATGGTATGTTTAGAGAATATATGTAGAAAAATGCTGGCAATTTTTTAAAATCAAATGTATATTTGTGGGAAAATATCCTTTCTTGTTTTATCTTCCTTTTCCTGGATGTTCAGGTTTTAACTGACAGTTTAACTTGCTTCTACTAATAAAAGAAGCTGAAAACAAAAAGCTTGGGCTGGGGATGTAGCTCAGAATTCTTGACTAGTGTATTGAGATCCTAGGTTCAATCCCCAGAACCCCCCCCCAAAAAAAAACAACAACAACAACAACAAAAGCAGCTCAATTTGGTCTTCATTCTTTTTTTTTTTTTAATTTTTTTATTTTTATAATTTTTAATATGTACAACTCATAGTGCATATATTTAGTATCTTTTTACATACAATTGTTTGTATACAAAGTATATTCGTACAATTCAGGTCTTCAATCATGCATTAAGAAAAATGATATCCGTCTCATTCAACCACCTTTTTTTGGTCTTCATTCTTGACTGCCTTGAACAGCAGAAGATTAGATGTCAGTTTCTCTGTGAAGACCTTTTTGACTCATTCCCTTCTTTCTTTTTTCAGGGAGTTCATTGCTTGGTCCTGTGTGTGTGTGTTGATAGGGATTGAACCCATGGCCTTCTGTGGGCCAGGGAAGTGCTCTACTAGTGAGCCACATTTCCAGCCCTTTTTAAATTTTATTTTGAGAAGTGGTCTTGCTAAGTTGCTGGGCTGACCTCAAATTTTTGATCCTCTTGTCTCCTAAGTGAGCTGGGATTACAAGTATGTGCCACCACTCCTAGTTTGTCCATGCATTTTTGATAGAGCTTACTGTTGTCAAAGGCTAGGGATGTAGCTCAGTGGTAGAGTAAAATTCACATCCTACATGTCAGCTTTTTTTTCTCAAAGGACCTTTGAGTAGAGGAGATTTGTTTCCACATTGCTTATCCTCAGATGTCTCTAACATTGCACATCAACTCCTTTGTGAACTTCTCTATTGTGAATTTTAATGTTCCCTTGAGTTCTGGCCTTGCCAGTCTTCTCATGCTACTTACTCATCTTGAGCAACATCACCCATGTTTATGGTTTCAACTACTACCTGCATGCAGATGATTCAAGTATGTTCTTACAACCTAGATTTCTCTCTTGAGCTCCAGACTCATAAAACCAACTGCCTAATGAGCCTTTCAAATACAGTAAATCCCAACCTTATTATCTTCCCCCTTTATGTATCATCCTACTATGAGTCCTTTTGCAGTGATGACACTACTTTTGTTATACAAATTAAACTGTGAGTCATTCTAGCTGTCTTCTTTTACCCAAATCATATCTTATAGTTTTCTTTCCCTATGAAAAATCTCCAACTCCTTTGCATAATACATAAGTCCATGCAAATCTGGTAAATTTTTAACAATTAGCTTTAGGAAAAAAACAAAACCCAGATTTGTAGCATTTGCCAAAACCCATGGCATAAATTGAGACTGTTTGAAACTACTACCATGACATCTCTAAGTACAAAACTGAGAACAAATGCCCACTAGCACACCATTACATAGTATTTACACCATATAGAGATAATCAGCACAAATATTCTCAAGAACACAGGTAATAAAAAAGTATAGCAAAACAAATTAACAAGCAATTTGTTTTGAGTATTTAAACTTTGTAAAACAGCAAGAATAAGTATATATAACTTACTTGCTTATAATGGCTGAATTTAATAATTGGTTCTCAAAATTCCTGAAAACTTTTTTGTGTCACTTCCCTTTAATTCTATGCTTTATTGGTACTAGAACATTTTCTCCTTCTTAATTAAGCTGCCTTTTGCAGCTACCTTCCATAGCCCTTCTTCCTCACCCCATCCACCTGGCAAATATCTATTCCTCTTTCAATACTTAAAGTCATCTCATTTATAAACCTTTTCCCTAGTTCCCTGACCCCTTCTTCTAATAATTGTAACAACCTGAGTATCTGGCATTTATTGTTTACAAGTTTAACTTTGCAGCTAAACCAAAGTTTTATGTTTCATTAATTTTGTGTGTCTTAAATACATATACAAGCTCTTGAAAATTTTTTGGGGGAAAAAAAAACTATAATGCTAGTGGGTATTCAGGAAATGTAAGTTTCATCAAATTCCATTGTCACACCTCTGTCCCTGCAGGAGATCAAGCATTTCTCTCTCCCCTTCTGTCCTTCCTTCCTTCCTCTCCCTACCTCCCCTCCTTCCTCCCTCTTGATTTCTTCTTCCTCTAGATTTCTGGACATTTTAACCTATGAATTGATGTGATCCCCCTTAGCCACTGTATCCTCTCCAGAATCATAGGTTCAACATTCACTTAAAGCACCTCAGCTTTTCTGTTATTTGTAAGGAATCTTTGGATACAAAAGATGGAGTGGAGAGAGGCAACTGTGCATTTTTAGAATTGTATCCAGCTTTGTATATCAAACCAAGGTCTTCCTTAGAGCAATTCCAGCCATGGAGAAAGATGCATGCTTTCTGTGTGAGCCTCTGTCCCCTGAGTCCCAGGTTGGTATTAACCTTATTGCTGCCACCCAAGATGTAAATAGTGATTTCCATAATTCTGCTGATGATCTCCCTAAGCTTTTAGTCTCTGGAACTTCTTTAGAATTTTTTTCAACTGAAATTCCATGCAGCACCAAGGCCTGCATCAGTCAGCCCTTCCCCTTATTTCTTTCTAAACCTCTTCTGAAGGCTCCTGATTCTTTCTCGCACTCTTGTCTTTCCCAGACTTTATTCTTCTAGGTCTTCAAGTACTGACCACTCACATATCATCTAAGTAATTAGATTTTCTAAGCCTCAGGCATCAAAAGATTTTTCTCAATACATGTATTATTTGAAAAGTTGATTACTACATGGCTTCTGATCAATTTTCCACAAGAACAATGATCACGAACCCATCCATGTACCAGAATTGCTGTTTCTAATGTGTTTGATTCAATTTATCTATCCTTTCTAGAGCCAGAATTATGCTTTATTTTTTTTTCCAGTCTAGTATTATGACAATTGAGCACTCAGTAAATATTTGTTCAATAAAGAAATGAACCAAAGAACAATTTTTTTTAATGGTTTTGTTTTGTCTTGTTTTGTTTTTGCATGAACCGTACCCAGAGACTTACACAACCCCAGTGAGACTCAATCTATCCTCAAGCACCTTACACTCTAGGAAGACAAAATGGCAAGCCCCTTGACTGTTACAATAATTTCAGGCCAACTTAAACCAAATGATTTATCCTAAGGTCTGTTTGCTGGTGCAAATATTCTGTTACCACCAACAGTCTTCAGTTGTGCCTTCATGGTCCTCAATTGAAATGAACGGATGATGTTTCTACACTCTACCAAATTCTTTCATTCTTAAGAAGGCATAGGACATGAATTTATAAAACTTGCTCTTAATGTCTTTTATTCCAAAATAGTATTAAAAAGATAGAGCCCTTGAATGAAACCAGATGGAGTCACAACAGTTCCCCACGACATGGAAGTTTCTGGATGAAACTGGGTTGACAGTTGAACAAATAAATGATTGCAGCTCTCAGTTTCCCCCATCCTGCCCTGCCACACAATTGTTATGTCAGGGCCCGGGAGAAAGTGGTTTCCTGCCAGATGGACAGTTAGCAAAAGGGACCCTCCTACAAGCCCTTATCCTCTCGTGCAGCTGTTTGCCGGCCTGGCATACAATTGCTGTCCCAGAGGAGGGGAAAGAATGGTGCATCCAAGAAAGAAGCTCCCAGCGGGAGGGGTTTGGCGGGCTTGCCCGACGACACTGGAGAGGGTCGGCTTTTGGAGGGCTCTTAGCAACGGCCCTGGTTCCCCCCACCGCCCCAGCCACGAGAAAATCAAATCAGCGTGCCGTTCTTCCAGTCGCGATGCAGCATCCGCAGCTATAGGTCAAGGCAGCGTTGCTCCCGCCTGTTAATGACCTGCTCTTTGCGTGCTCTCGGTTGCAGCCTTTGCAAAGCGCTACTGACAAGTGGAGGAAACGACCACTACCCCTCCCCCTCACTGCCTGGGGGTTCAGGCTCGATTGTGAGTCCTTGTACATACATCATCTCGGCTCCTTGAGAGGCGGGACTGGGGGAGGGGGGGGTCCAGCCCCCCTGGACTGGCCGAGGTTTTATTTTAGAGTCACTGGCGCGTGGCTGCGCTTTTCTTTCCCGTTTGTAGGTGAAACCCCATTGGCTTCATTGGCTCCTTCCTTTAAACCACGCCCGGCTTTCTGCCCGTTTCGCTGCTGCTGGGCCCGGCCGCCCAGCCGCATCCCAGACCCATTCGCAGGGAGCCCGGGCGCTGTTGCGGCTGCTATTGTGTGGATGCCGCGCGTGTCCTCCCTTCTCTTCCAGAGATGGCTAACAGGGGCCCCAGCTATGGCTTAAGCCGAGAGGTGCAGGAGAAGATCGAGCAGAAGTACGACGCGGACCTGGAGAACAAGCTGGTGGACTGGATCATCCTTCAGTGCGCCGAGGACATAGAGCACCCGCCCCCCGGCAGGACCCATTTTCAGAAATGGTTAATGGACGGGACGGTAAGACTGGCAGCGATCTTGTTGCTGGGGTGGTAGGCAGGAAAACCCTCCCAGGGGCTCTTTCTTTCAATGCGAGGTCGCGGGAGGAGCTGCTGTTGCCAAGCTCTTTCTCACGGGAGAAATGGGGATGCCTTTATTTCTTCAGGGTTGGAAAATTTGTGCTCCTTGCACAATTCCCTAGCTGGCTCCGAGGATTCCCCATCCATCCAAGCTTCACAGCTTCCTTCTGAGTTGTCGGCAAATTTGAGGCCCTCGTGATTTTTCCATTGAGAATCGAGATAAATATTTCCTTGTGATCTCTGCAGCCTTCTTGGTGCATCAGCGCTTCTGGGCCATTTCTTCCCCCAGGGGAACCTGCTGGTTACACAGTAAAACAAAGGATGGGGGTGGGGGTAGCCTCCTTCCCAATCTTCTGGGAACCGGGCTCCCTGGAGGCGCTCAACGGGACATTTGTGGATGGATGGGTTCTCAGGAACCTGAAGGGAGTCCTTCTGTGATAACTGCTGTCATGTGTGTTTGGGGGTTTGAGGACCACAGGCTCAACTGATTCAAACAAGTCCATCTCTTCTTGCAAGCTGTGATTTACTGTTACATAACTGCTATTCCATGCATTTGTTGAGTAGCCCAGGACTTGGTTATAGGTGTCTGGGTGAAAAATACCACCAATGTTAAAGTTCAGTTCTTTTACACATCATTAACTCATATGGGATGAGTTACTGAAAACTGATTCTGATCTGTCTTTGGTGCAGGGCAGATCAGAACCCACGCTCCCTCCCCCAGAAACCATAAACTCATCTCTTCATTAAAAGTGTGGAATCATGTCCTCAGCACTTCGTGCCATTCCCTATTTGTAAATATTCTTTCCTTTGCCCTGAAAAAGCAATAAGAAGGAATAAGGAGGGAATGGGCTGCAGGGCTCTCTCTAGTCTTGTGCAGCCCTGGGAATGGGGTGATCTGAGTTTTGGGGGTGCAATGTGGGCACCTGCCTGCACAGCCCTGAACCTATGCTTTCCTGGGGCCCTTGACTTGCTCTTACCAAGCCTGGTGAGCTGTGCCTTGTGCTGTGTGTATTGTGGGGGAGGGATTCACTTCTCATTTGTGACATTGATTACAAAGGGAAACACTGATTCTGTGTCCCCACCCCACCCCCTTCAGGTCCTGTGCAAGCTGATAAACAGTTTATACCCACCAGGACAAGAGCCCATCCCTAAGATCTCAGAGTCAAAGATGGCTTTTAAGCAGATGGAGCAAATCTCCCAGTTCCTAAAAGCTGCGGAGATCTATGGCGTCAGGACCACTGACATTTTTCAGACGGTGGATCTATGGGAAGGTAAACAGCCCTTCAGCCTCTGGGTCTGTTCTCCCTGCCTCGCACCCCTCCCCTTTGCCCTATCTCTTTGTGAAAGCCACTCAGGATGTTCTTCCCTGTGCCTGCGGGTGTGTGGGGAGTGCTCTCAGCAGCCCTATTAGCCTCCCTCTTTGTGATGTTCTTTCAAAAGGGGTACTTTCCTCTAGGAATGCATACCCTGAGGACATGGCAAAGGATCTCAGAAAACTAGTGCAGAAACAGAATCCTCCACAGAGAGGAAGCAAAAATGGTTACATGGATGCCTTTTATTCCTATTGCCCTCGCATAGTAAATCATAGCTCCTGGAGGAGAAGGGAGGCAGGGGGCCAGTGTGCTTCTGACTCACCAGCAGCAAGGCTTATAGACAAAGCCATCTGGTGCAGTGTTGTCATTCAACCCGAAAAATAAATAGCACTCCAATCTTTTATTAAATAGTTATCTGGGAGCTTGGTGACTATACCTTTCACATAGGTGTTCTGCTGAGAGTATGACCAATGATTTTTTTTCTTCCACCTTTGTGAAGTGACCTGGTGAGGAAATCTTACAAAGGCATAAAAATCAAATCGCATTTTAAGACGCATTTAGCATTCCACCATTACTGGGGGGGAAATGATGGGAATGGAGACACTATCAGGGCCTAGTATCCCTTTAGTGAAAACATGCGTGTCCATCCATGTAGCTGAATCCTTTCTCGACTGAGGCCTGCCCGAGGCACTGAGAGATGCAGACTGGTCTAAGCAGGACTGCCAGATTGACTCTCACGTGCTCTTTGTCACTAGACATCATCATGGCCTGACCAATAGGATCCCTAGGCCAGTGACCCAAATGGCTTTGCTGACAGTGAAAATGGATGATATTCCTCTGATCAAAAGGCATGGCATTTTAAGGGTATTCAGAGGGTGGTTGAACGAGATATCTAGCAGAGGAGCACTCTACCAAACAAGTTATAAAGAAACAGTTACCTCCGTAATCCTCAGTTTCTTCCTTGGGCCTCTGTCATGCAGAGAGCCATTTCATGTTTCCTCACAGATGAGGAAATCCTAAGATGCCAAGAGATTTACCTTGCTTTTTGCCATTACTTTATTACTTTAAAAACTCAGATACCCCCAAAATTCAGGCTGGGTCACTGGACTTCATGGACACTTGCCTCCAAATCCCCATGTGCCATGGTCCAGCCTTGGTGCCTGCTTTCTAGGTCAAACACATGATCAGTCTGTCCAGTTAATAAAGAGAGCTATGGGTTATTGATGTTTTCCTGTACACTAGGCATTGGATAAGTGCTTTACTGAATAATGCCAGTCAGTTCTTCCAACAAAATTATAAGGTAAGTGTTTTTCATATCCCCATTTCACAGGTGTTGAAGTACACCCACGGTTATGTGTGTCCGTCAGAGGACTAGTAATTAGAAGAGCTGGGACTCAACCCCAGGCCCTCTGATGCCAAAGAATAGGGCCTTAACTAGTCTTCCAGGGCATTCTTTGGCCAGGGAGCCTAGTTTCCTTCTCTTACACCTTGATCGTGCTGTTGAGTCATAATAGTGACTAGCCGCTGCTGTTGCTGCTGATGGTGATGATGACAACATTAGGAGGATGAGTCAAGGCTGTGTGGGACTGAAGTATAGGGAGTTAGTGTGGATGGCAGGGACCCTGGTGAGCCCCCCCCCCAAGTGCAGGAAGTATGTAGGAGTAGGAAACTGGGAGGTCTGTAGAAGGCAGAGATCCCAAGGGAGCTTTCCTGTTTTTACATTTCTAAGGAGGCTTTACTCCCCTTCCCCTTTGTCCAAAGACCATGATGGTGAGCTTTACACCTGGGAGGTACTCACAGCAAGAGGAATGGGGTGGGGGGAGCAATGATCCCTAATGAACAGCCTGCTGGAGGTGTACCCCACCTGCTCCAATCCCCTGTGTTGGATCCTCCTTAAAGAACAGCAAGACTGAGAGGTGTGAGTGTGACTGTGGTAGCCTGAGACGGGGTCATGGACAGTTGGCCCCAGGATAGGATAATGCTTCTATAAAAGGAGAAAAAGACACACTAAGGGTTCTATCACCAGCACCGAAGAAGGATCAGCTTTTAAAGGAAAGAAGGAAAGAGATTCACTCCAAGGGTGTTATTATTGATGGTAGTTGGAAGAACTCTATGTAGACTCCGAGGAAGGCTGGGGAGAGTTGAGGGTGTAGACACCAGGGAAGCAGATGCTTAGGAGTTTCCTAATGATGCCAGAGGCCTCTGTGGGGTCAGAGGTTCGGGAAGATTAGTTATGATTTGGACAGCACTTTTGATATATCCCAGGACCTCTGTTTGAAGCTCTGGCCAGAGCTGGTCACTATACAATTGATCAGAGGTGGAAAAGTTGGTTTCTTTGAACAGAGAAGCACAAGGGTAGGGAATCATGGATCTAGCAAGCAAGGCCAGAGTTCTTCCTCAAGAGCTGGTTGCTACTCATGAGTTTTGGGATGACTAAGCTGAAATCAAAGGGCTATTGCAGGACAGGGTTGGTGTGTTTTTATGTGTCTATGTTCATGGGAAGGTGTACGCGTTGTATACACAGCTACTGGACCAGCCATTTAGCTCAGCCGCACATTCTTACAATTCTGCCCTCTGACTGAGGTTTCAATTCTGTCCTCACATGTCAGTTTATTCACCTAATTCCCAATTCCCTGCACCATGGCTGTGGTGGCCATGGCGTGGTGGTTATGGCTGCTGCGGCCCCAGCCCTCTTTTCTGGGCATTTCTCTTCCTCCTCTGCAGGCATTTTATACTCGACTGCTCTCAATCTCCCCATTTCCCTGGTTTGACCTTTTCTTCCTAAGCAAGGACCTGCTTGCCCAGAGATGCCTGGTGACTTTCCAGGGTGCCTCTCTTGCAAACCAGTAAAACTGCAGACGTCCAGTATTGCCAAATGCCTTCTTGTTTAGTTTTCACTTACTTATAGGCCCCCAATTCATCTACCATCCGTAAGCCCCTTTGAGGGAGAATATTTGAAATGGACTTGGGAAGAATCAGAATAAAAGATTCTTCAAAAAGGAACCCAAGGCTTTATGGTCCAGGAAAAAAAAACCTGATACAGGGGCATCATAGACAAAAGCTACTGAAGTTCCCTCTAAAGGAAGCTGGGGTAACCAGTTCCTTCTGGTGATGGAGAAGAAGGGAGGACAGTTTAGAAGAATGGAAGGAGGCTGGGGATGTTTTTCTCTAGGATGAAAGAAGGTAAGTGTCCTGGCAAATTATTTTACGATTTGCTATGGATGCCTGCGTGAGACGGGGTGGAGCCAGCTGAGCTGTCTATGATGCAGAGGAGAGTATGCTGTAGGTGAGACTGTACCATCTTTTCTAAGAACAGAAAAAAAGAGGAGCAAGAAAAGGAGGTGTGTGCGTGTGTGTGTGTGTGTGTGTGTGTGTTGTGTATTATAGAATGCATGAGAGTGAGTGTGCTAATACAGGATCTGGTTAGAAAGATTGCAATGAAAGCTTACCCTGGAAGGTAGAAGAGAATACAGACTCCTGGAAATTAGTCAGAAATTAGACTGCCTGGTTCAAATCTGTGCCTCACTGCATTTCAATTAACTTCTATGCCTTAGTTTTCTAAGGTGTAAAATGTGGATAATAGTACTTCTCAGGGTTGATATGGAGGATAAATGAGGCATTGGAAATGCTTAGAATATTGTCTGGGAGAAGTAGAGTATATGAAGTATTGGCAGCATAGAATTATTCTTGTCATTGTCCTGTCCTTTCTAAGACTAATAGCAAATAAGAGACGAAGGAATGACGCTGGAAAGGCACTCTTCTTAGACCAAAGGACTAAATTAATGGCCACACACAGGAGCTGATAGGGTGGCCTGTTTGACCTGTGCCCTCTCTGCCATCTGTGGAGCTTTGTAGGTCATCCTCCAAACAAGAAGGTGCCCGCTCTACAAGTCACTCGATTGACTTGTCACTCAGAGGTCATTGCTTTTTCGGTATCTTTCCCCAGGACATGTAGTTTGAGCAATTTCAGACCCAGAAACGGAACCAGCATGAGTTTTGGAGTAAGGTAGATGGATAGAAACCCTTCTTCAGCTGCATACCAGCAGCGTGACCTTGTTGAGGTTGCTTAGCCTCTGCTCTCCTCTGTTTAAACAGGTCTAGTGTCTCCCTCATAGGTTTATTATAAGGATCAAGTGTAAAAAGCTTAGCACAGTGCCTGGCTGCTAGACACCTAATAAACATTGGCTTCTCTTCCCCTACCATTAGCCCATCGGTAACTGACCTTTCTGATTTATTTGTATAACCACTTGGTAGGTGTTAAACATAAAGAATTCTAGAATGTCAGAGCAGGCGAGACTTAAAGATCAACCAGTCCGATCATTCTTCTCAGTGAGCTCACTGATGAGGACCCCGGCTGCATGGTTTTGTTATGCCTGCTCCCTTCTGTTGATGACTCAGAGTTGAGGGTTGTGGTTTACACTGGAAGTGGAGAGCCTGGAAGGTTCAAATATATTCTTCAGGGAGGTGTCACTATATGTGCCATTCCTCAACAGCAAGAGCAAAAGAGACATTCCACCCAGCGTGAGATATTTTGGGATATTGTGAGGTATTTGAGGCATCACAAATGTCTGCTACTTAAAGCTTCCTTTTCTATCAGCATCGCTTTCATTGCTTTTGTTCTAAGTGGCTGCTGACAATCTTAGTTGATTGATCTCAAACTCTGCCCTGCATCAGAATCACTTGGTAATCTTGTTAAAATATAGATTGGTAGGCCATAATTCCAATCTCTGAGGTATTAACTGTGGGGTTGAGGTCCAAGAATTTGCATTTCTTACCAATTTGCAGGTGATGCTCTTCTGCTGGCACACTTTGATAACCATTATCCTGCACTATTTCATCATGCTGGGAAGGCAAGCAACAGAAATTTATAAAACCTACAGAACAAATCCAACCTATGCTTTCACATTTTCCCTTTGACAACAGCAATATTTTCTCTACCTTGAGTATAAAACTGGGGGCTATGCCTAAGTTATTATTCAGAGGAATAAGAAATGATTTTTATTCCACTTATTGCTTTCTCTGTGAGTGCAAGAAATATTATTTTAAGAATCCAGTTTCCAAGAGTTACAAGGCTGAGTTGAGACTGTTATAAAATAGAAGTAGCTCTGAAAATTACAACTTTGACTTAAGACTGGTTTTTAGTGTTAAAAGTAGAAATAGAAAGTAGAGCATGGCCAACACAACTTTCCTACCCAAGTGCCTTTGTTTCTCTCTTAATCATTCTCTTTTTTTTTTCTTTCCAAAGATATGTATAAGATACCTTGGAAGTAAAAAAAAAAAATCAGAGTACAAAATTCTTGTTGAACTATCCTTATGGTAATGTCTCTCAAACTTTATCAGCATCAAGAATCCTTGGGTTGGATCATTATGATGCAGAACCTCTGGCCCCACTCGCCAAAGATTATCATTTAATAGTCTGGGGTACATGACTGTATTTGGAGTAATGTTACTTTGTGATAAAATGTGAAGCAGGGAATTCTGTATTGTCAAATAAGTGCCCATTGCTACATGACACTCTTTTTTATACTTGCCAGGTAAGAGAGAGAGAGCTACCATCCGTGCTACCAACCTTTTTAAGTTTTTTTTAAAGACTGTTTCTTTCATTCAGATTTAAGTTCACGACAAAATTAAGAGACACATATTTCCCATATGTCCTCCACCCATAAAATGTCTAGCCTCCCCATTATCAGTGTTCCCTACCAGAGTGGTAATTATGTTATAATTGATAAATCTATATTGACACATCATTATCACACAAAGCCCACAGTTGACACTAGGGTTCACTCTTGCTGTTGCACATTCTGTGGGTTTGGACAAATGTATAATGATGTGTATCCACCACTATAGTCTTATACAGCATATTTTCACTGTTTTGAAAATCCTCGTGGTCCATTTTTCATCCGTTCCCATCCCCAACCCTGGCAATCACTGATCTTTTTATGTTCTCCTTACTTTTGCCTTGTCCAAAGTGTCATATAGTTGGAATGATACAGTGCATAGCCCTTTCCAATTCTACCAGCATTTTAAAAGAATTTCAATTCTAATATTAGCTTCCTCCTGTGACAGAGGTCTGGAAGAGACCAGAGAGCCTGATCAAAATCCTGAGATGTTGGTGTCAATATGGCCTCTCCTCTTTCCTCTGTCACTTTTCTGCTTATGGTTAGGGGTCTATCCTTAGATCACCATCAAGACTCTATCTCATTTCTACTGCATTAAGAAAATTCTCAACCTCGGGTTTGTCCTTTCTTAGACTATTTTTCTCCTTTATTTTCTTGGAAGAATGGCCTTGAGCAGTGGAACTCAAGCTGACGTGAAGAGCCAGAAGCATACCACAAAGCATCCAGGGGCACTCATAGGGAGCAGCATGATTCTAAGTCGCCAGAGCTCCGGGCTGGCTCCCAACTTGAGTTAAAGCCCTTCTAATGATAGGTTTTGCTTTTCCACTTTGTGGAAGAAGTTATTGCTTAACAAATATTATTTAGTATTCATGACATGCCAGACATTGTGATATTTAAAGACGTTGGAAACCAAAGTATTAGAGCAATGCTTGCCTGTCCATTTGGCTGTCTCAGAATCAACCCAAAAGATTGCCCCAGAATCTGAATATTTAAGATGCATAGGTAATTCTGATGCTTTGTTAAGTCGCCAGGTTAAAAAAAAGAAAGAAAGAACAACAGGTTTTTTCAGCTTGCCTGATGATTTGAATCACCTGGGGAGTTTATTAAAAATGTAGATTCCCACAACTGGCCAAATTACTCTTTCAAGAGAATAACCTCAAAATTTATATATTTTTTAAAAATGGCCCCCACCCATATCCCAAGAAGCAAGAAGCTTGGGGATCTACTCTGAGGCAACTGTGTATGGCTATTTTTTTACTACTTAGAAAGTAAGAAGGCTTTTGAAGGCTTCACAACAAGGCAGATGTTACACTTGGTTGTGATGCCAGCAGTTTAGCTTTTGTTATTTTATTCCCAGTGCCATTCACAGGCCTTCTTAAACTTCACTGATTCTTCATACCCTGCAGTTTTTGACACCTGGTTACAGAAATTAGCCTCCACAAGTGGCCCCAGCTCCTTCTTCATGCCCCTTTCATCTAATAGCACATACTTGACAGGACTTCTGAACTGGCAAGAGAGATCAGGCTGCAAAAAGGCCCTCTTACTGTCTCATCAGCCCAGGAGTGATGAAAGTCTCCACAAGGAGCCTCTACTAGAAAGCATGCGAGGCATGACAAAACAATGAGCTAGACATGAACTGGTTACAGATGGTGGATTTGTAGTCATAATATTAGTTAGAATCTTGACAATAATTAATTTGGTCAGCACACTGATTCCAACAGCTTTTCTTTGCTATAATGGTATCTTGGTAAAGATACAGAAAGGTTATTACAGACCAAAGCATCCCAAGGCTTATGGCTATTTGGGGTTGATACATTTGATCCTATGAAGCCCAAAACCTGTGCCCTGGTTTTATCTGCCTTACATTCTCTCTGGCCTGAGTCTGAAGTAGCCACTGTGACCCCTTCCATCATCTCTGATCACTGGCTCCTGCTGAGGAACATGCTTCCCCATCCAGCCTGCAAGGGGGCACTTCAAGAGGGCATGTGGTCAAGTGGACGTCGACTTTGCTTTCAGGCAAAGCTAGAGCTGGCCTTCAGTTGATCTGTCAGGTAACTCTCGGCATGCTAATTAACTTCTCTGAATCAATTTTCCCATCCGTAGATGGGGAGGAATAATCCCAACTCCATGGGGTTAATTATGATCAGAACAAAGCATCTACCCTATAACTGTCTTGGGACCTGTCCCCTGTCTTGGGACCTTTCTTAAGGGAAAAATCTTTCCAATTTGTTCTTGTGTAATAATGTTTCCTCCTCTAGCTTCTGCCTCGATCAGGTAATCCCTTCTTTTTACACTCTGCTGGAATGAGGGTGGGATGGTATAATCATAGGTTTCTGGACATCTCTCCTTTGCCTGGCACAGCTTTTCCTATCCCTTCTGGGTTCACGTTGTACAGACATTAATTAGCTTGCCCCTGGTGAAGGAGACTCCTGTGGCTGAATGAAGCTTGCATTTCCCTCATTGCTGCAGGGTGGCAGCTAAGGCTGAGTTGATGGGTGTTAGGTTTCACATTTCCCCAGATCTGGACACTTCAGGACAGGTCTTTGCAACTACCAGACTTCCTGTGTGCCCTTTGAACAGAGTGGAGAAGCTAGGTATAACCTAACCTGAGGCTTCCTATGCTCCATTGTTGTCTTTTAGAATGCTGTACTTAATACCGAACATATTCCCAATCTTTTCCCAGAATGATTCTTTAAAAACATCATTACTATAGTTCTTTAAAAAAAAAAAAAAAAAGCAGCATTCTGTCATACAGTGACAATTACAGAAATGCTTTTCATCTGTGGGAGAGAATGAACAACCAACTCTGCATTTCCTCTCTCCTAATTCCTTGTATTCTTTCTGCCCTTCCCCTTCCATCTGCCACCCAGATACTCCATTCACCACCCCAGCTGTTCCTTGAGTCTGGGGATTCTCCACTGACTGCATTTCATCCTGTATCCATCAGCCAGTCCACAGGGCTCCCCGGGATCCAGGCAATCACCCTGTGGTTAATGCGGGAGGTGGGGGTGGAGGAAGAGAGGCCAAGGAAGGAGGATTTGCTTTCTCTTTGTATAAATGCACATCCTGGGCTGAACTTCCGGTGAGAGCCTTATTGTTTATTTTATTACAGTTCATACTCCATTCTCACTTTCCATCTGCCTTTCCCCTGTAATTCTGTATTCCCCAGTGACTGAGCTGCAGCAGCCGGGCCAGAGACCACAGATGGCTCACTCTGTACAAGGAAGGACTTTTCACATTTGCCCTTAACTTTCCCAGCTCCTTGCCAGGCTCAAGGCTCCTTTCCTTTTTAACCAAGTGCCTTTCAGCTCTTGTATTCCACACTGGTGTCTTGCATAGACCTTTGATCTGCTTTCGAAATAGCAGGTGACCTGCACAGTAGCATCTCTTTCAGCGCAGGGCATGTCATCTGGAAAGGAGGAAAGAAGGAAGGATGGGAGGAACAGGCTGATTTGTGGGGCCCAACTGTCTCCTCATGCTCCCCTTCCCATGCAGGCCACATTTCACGTGTCTCTTTGCTCTCCTCTCTCACACAAGCTAGTGATTTATTGTCTCCTTTCACCCACCTCAAAGTAAAGAGCCTTTCGCTTGTGTCACATGGAGTACTTTCTGTGCTGATTTGCTGTTCTCCATTTGCCAGACCTCTGGCCCACTGAGCCAAGTGAATACTCAATTTGATGAACATGGATGCTTTTAGATGCTTTTAACCCAGATAAAGCACAAGAGAGGAGCCCACTTGGTGTCTGGGGCAGAATCATTCCATCCAATCCCTCGCTCTGTGATTTTCTTTTCTCCTTTTAATTCTGAGGAAAGCACTCTTCTGCAGACCTGGATGCCAGCCCCTCCACAGGTCTTTCCTTCACGCGGCTTGTAGAACCCACCAAGGCCAAGTCCTGTGCTTAGGACAGGGACCTTTCTAGATCTGAGCTGCAGGTGTTCAGAGTGTTTATTCCTATAGCCAGCACCAGTGTATTGGAAAGGTAACTGATATGAGTGGAGAATAATTAATCAGGCTGGTTTTTGTTCATTTCTGAGTAATTTGGGACTGGTCACCTTAGGACCACTTTGGTAAGTGTTTGATAGTACTTCCCCCTTGAATGTGGTCATCCACAGCCCCCTATCAGAATTTCTGTCCTGGGTGTGCAGCCATATCCTTCCAAAATTCCTTGGCCCTGACACACGCTTGGCTTTAATCTCTTCATTGGCTTCCAGGGAAGGACATGGCAGCTGTGCAGAGGACCCTGATGGCTCTAGGCAGCGTTGCAGTCACCAAGGACGATGGCTGCTACCGGGGAGAGCCATCCTGGTTCCACAGGTAAAAGTTCCTTGTCTGCCTCCTGCAGCAGACAGTTGAAGAGAGGATCAGAAGCCTAGGAGCTACCCAGGGGCCATTTGTATACAGAGCCCCTAGGAGCAAGCACTCCTGGCCCCACAACTGAGTCCCTGAGCAAAGCAAGGCTCTCCAGGCCAACCTTCCACCCAGGGCAGAAAGAGTAGGGCCTTTCTTATTAGATACCGGGATCCTCCTGTTCCACAAGGTTCCCCTCCAGAGGATCATCAGGAATGGATGGTCTTTTATAGAAGCAGCTTGATGTCTGTGCTTGGTTTTATTAAGACCCAAGCAGCCCTGAGTATTCCACCCCTCACTCACTCACCTACTTCCTCCCTCCCTTCCTTCTTTCCTTCCTCTTTTAATTTTTCTTTCTGTACTTCATAAAAGTTAAATATATCCTGTTTGCCCAACACTGTCCTGCTTAATATCTGTTGTCCCAATGTATTAATAATAATATTCTCTTCTCAAAAGTCATCCCAGTCTGCATGATAAATTATATGGACATCTCAGGTTACTAAAAGGGTTTTTTAGGGCTTTTTCCTAATATGACTTTTTTTGGGGTGGGGTAAAGACAGAGAAGGCAGGAAGTTAAATTACATAGCTTAGCTATAAATAAAAAGAAAAGAACATTTTTAGCAGCTGATTGGTAAATCATTTCCCTGATCCCCTTTTCTTGTCATTGAGAATTATAAAAATATATCAGCTTAGCTGAGTGCGGTGGTGCACACCTGTATGTAATCCCAGCACTTGGGAGGCTGAGGCAGGAGGATTGTGAGTTCAAAGCCAGCCTCAGCAATGGCAAGGCACTTGGCAACTCAGTGAGACACTGTCACTAATAAAATACAAAAAGGGGCTGGGGATGTGGCCCAGTGGTCCAGTGTCCCCAAGTTCAATCCCCAGTACCAAAAAATGGCTTCAGCTTGTGTCATTTTTTAAAAACATTTTTAAAAAGATGAATTGAATTTTTTATTTTTATTTTTATTTTATTTTATTTATTTTTTGGTGGTGCTCGGGGTTTAACCCAGGGCCTTGTGCATGTGAAGCAAACACTCTTCCAACCCAGCCCCCAGCTTGTGTCATTTTAGATGACCTTGTTTGAAAATCTCTTCAATATTGATCCATTAAATATTGATCCAGCATTATTAGTATGTGGCTGCAAATCCAAAGCTGTTTGCTATCTGACTCTTCTAGCAAAGTCTTCAGACCTCTGACCTAGATAGAGTAAGACATTTGCCCTTATTAACTCCTAGGTCCCTCAGCTTTAAAATGGAACATGAATCCTTGGTCCTGGGCAGGAAGGGTGGAATGGGATTAATGGCATGGTTTGTAAGAAGCATTGACTTTGTTTCATAAGAGCTGAGGTAATTCTGAGAAGATGCAGACTGAGATGGCAGAAAATGGTGGAAAGGAGAGTGGGGAGAAGGGAACAAAGAAGGAAAGATGAACGTCAGTTCCCCAGGGAGGCAGCCACAGATTCTCCTTTTCTTTTTGCTGGAAATTCTGAAAAACATCTGGGCTTCTAAGGATAGGGGGCTCATGCCTTGGGGAAGGGCAAGGATTAGGGTAGGTCCTGGCTCAGGATAGGACCTGCTGGTCTATTTGATGATCTCAATAGAGCCCGCCTCACTGTTCATCTTGACAAGGCTTTGAAATCTGTCACATGACATTATTCCATCTCACTCTCCCCATCCAGGAAAGCTCAACAGAATCGAAGAGGATTTTCAGAGGAGCAGCTTCGCCAGGGACAGAACGTAATTGGCCTGCAGATGGGTAGCAACAAGGGAGCCTCCCAGGCAGGCATGACTGGGTATGGGATGCCCAGGCAGATCATGTAAGGTGCCGCATCCTGCCCCCCGTAGAGAGGACCAATGTTCCACCCCACAGTCTCTATGAAAAAGAAATAGGTAGTCAGTCACCTTCTGACCTTCTCCTCTTTCTCAAAGCCTCCTCTCCCTGGTTTTTGCAAGTGCTGCATTTCTGCTGAAGAATCCACGTTGCCTACTGCTGCCACCTTCTGTTCTTTTAGAACTATGCAAGGACTTCGCTTCCTTCCTCCTCCTGAGCTCTTTCTGTGCCCTGAAGTCCCCATTTGATTATTTATTTATTTATTTGCCAAAAATCTCCCTCATCACCTTATAGAACACACCTAATAAACAAATTAGTCTTGTGTCTTAAAGTGTACGGTTCACTCTTTGTCTTTGGGACTTTGCTGAATGGGCTTATTTCTCTTAAATTCAAGAGACCCATAGGATGGAATTAAGCTTTAGCTGTAGAAATATGAGTAGCTATGAGGAAGCTCTCAAGTATAATGTTTATCTTGACAATTGTAGCAGAAAATTTAGAAATAGTTTTGCCCACCATGGAGCTTAAAGCTATGAGTTCAAGAACAAGGTCTTTGGCCCCCACATATTTTTATTTTTTGAGTACCTACTTTGTGCTTATTATGCTAGACCTTGTAGAGGACGCAGGAATGAACATGGCAAAGCACCAGTTCTTAAGGAACTCTTGTATAGGTACCCAGGAAATACCTGCTAGGTGGCTGGAAGGACAGACGGATGGATGGTTTTTGAATGATGAGTGGATAAATGGTTGAATGGATGAGCAGTTTTCACTTCTCTAACATTAATATTCCTGCTACAGGTAATATTTTGGGTCTGATGCTGACATTTATAGTTTTTTTCATCATCCAAGAATTATAGGCTATGTAGTTTGCTCTCCTAAATTCATCTAAAAGGTCTAAATCCCTAACACTCTTGAATATTATCTAATATTGAGATCTTCCTATGATGGGTAAGTTTTCAAGATTTTTTTTTTCATGGATAGGAAAATTAAGAGGGCAAGTAAACCTGGGAACTTTGGATTCATGTTGTCCTTTCCTACAAAATAAACTTTTTTTAGAAAGTAATGCATTTAGTAAGAAAAGCAATAATTTTATTCATATAATGAGTCACGAATTAACACATAAATAAGACTGGAGACATTGCTACCCTTTAAATGTTTTGGCAGTAGTTTTTCAGACTGTTCTTCACAGTTCTAAGCTTCATTGGGCTTCCATAAGATGCCTCTTAACGTACCTTCCAGGAACCCCTGAGACCCTTTGATAGCTGCTGGTGAATGGTCCAACAGGTCACCCCAACGTGGTCACCAAATTCTTTCCTCAAACCTTACCTTGGAGTGGCCAAAAAGTAAGAGAATGAGGTTGATGGATACCAACATGAAATAACATTAGGAGGACATTCCTAGAGAGACAGAAGGTGGTCAGGTTTGGGCTGAGGGTAGGAGGCCTGGGAAAGAGCCACCATCAAGGAGGAGACAGGTTGGAAGAGGGCATTCCAGCATCTTTTGTCCTGTTCTCCACACTGCCCAGGCTCTACCATTGCTGTACCAGAGACACTGAGGGTCAGGAAAACAGCCAAATCACCTCAGACTCAGTAGGAAGCAGCCTGCTAAATCCAGGCCAGAGCTGGAGCCCAGCTGGAGCGAGGAGCAGGTGCTAGAACATGGGTAAACTTGCCAGCACCTGGACACTTTCCCCTCCCAACATGATCTCACCCACCACTCCAGCTCCCACCCCTTCACTCTTATTTGAAAACTGCAACCTAGAGATGGGCTTTGGACAAATTTGGGGCCCCAGGGCAAAGGCTTACTGTGAGTGGTGGACAGGCAATAAACAGAGAATGAGAGGGCCCAGTTTGTAATTTAAAAGAATCCCTGCCTCAATATTTTTTTCAGCTCTCCCAGATCACCATAACTGATCCAAACCTGGGCCTGAGATTCTTCTCCTTTCTCCTCACTTTGTACTTGCAGATGACCTCAGGGAAATATGAGTTCACAGGTAGCAACTAAAGACCCTTGAGGGGTGAAAGCACTGTCATGATCAGATGAAAGAATCACTTAGAATTAACCTAATAAACCTAAAAATGTTCGAAAATGATGAGGGGAAATATTAGAAACATGAAACAATCCATTAAAAAGAAAAAGTCAACAGGATATGAGGAACTTCAACAAAAATAAAATGAATGGTTAGGATTGGTAGCAGAGGGATGCAAAGAACAAGTTAATAAATTGAAGTACCAAAACAAAGCATGTTATAAAAGATAATAGGCACAGGGATGGGGGAGTGTAGCCGAGTGATACAGTGCTTGACTATCATGCATGAGGCTGGGTTTGATCCCCAGCAGCCAAAAATATTAAAAATGATAACAAGCACAATAGAGTAAGCAGAAAAGAAATGTTAGAAATAGGAATTAATAATCATATAATTGGGATCTTAGAAGGAGAGGAAAAATCAACTAGGGGAGGAAAAATTTAAAGAAATAATTTTGAGACTTTCCTAGAATAAAAAGAGAGAGAAGCAAGAACAGTTTTTAAAAACTCATACTGTGCAAAAAATAATAAGAGTTCTCAGTGGGAAATATTATAGTATTCATATTAATGTATGACCATTGAAAATAAATAGAATACTCAAAGGACTTAAAATCTGCATACTACAGTGATGCAGCCACATCATTGTTTATAGCATCTCAATTCACATTAGCCTAGCTATGGAACCAACCTAGGTGCCCTTCAAAAGATGAAGTGCATGTATGGAGTCATGAATGGTGAGAATATACTTTGTATACAACCAGAGATATGTAAAAATGTGCTCTACAAGTATAATATGAAATGTAATACATTCTGCTGTCATTTCTAACAACTTAGAATAAAAAATAAACTTGAAAAAAAAGATGAATGGATAAAGAAAATGTACACACACACACACACACACACACACACACACATAATGGACTATTACTCAGCCATAAAAAGAATGGTTTTATGACTTTTGCCAGAAAATGGATGGAACTGGAGACTCTCATGCTAACTGAAATAAGCCAATCCCAAAAAACCAAAGGTCAAATGTTCTTTCTGATATGCAGATGCTAACACACACAGGTGGGGAGAAAGGAAGAATAAAAATTCAGTGGATTAGACAAAGGGGAATGAAGGGAAGGGAGAGAGGATGGGAACAGGAAGGACAGTGGAATGAATCTGACATAACTTTCCTATATGTTCATATGTTCATATATGAATATAGTACCAATAAAACGCCACATAATATACAACCATAATGGGATCCTAATTAGAATAAGTTATGTGCCATGTATGTATAGTATTTCAAGATATACTATACTGTCATGTATATCTAAAAGGAACAAATTTTTAAAAAACCAAAGTGAATAGAAAACTCCCAAAGCTTTTAAAGAGTAAAGCCTACCACATATAAGAAAAAAGAATCAGATTGACTTTGGAATTCTCAACAGTAACCCTGGGCTTGTAAAGTAATATTTTCAAGGTGTTAAGATGAAAAAAATAAAACATAGGATTTTCTGTTTAATTAATTCTTTAAGCTAAAAAATGAAGCAGAATATTAACAAAGACATTCTTTGAAACACAATTAGATTAAGTATTCCTGTAAGAAAACTTATGATCAGGAAATGGTATTTGGCATAGAAAGTGAAGGTAAGAAAATAAGTCAGAACATTTCTTTCTTGTTCAAATACACAAGGACTAAAAAAAATACAGATAAAAATCATATATATAGGAAAACAAACCTAAAATTCTAGAAAATAACAATATGGTGTATGTGTCATGTGTGAAGTAATCTAAATAAAAAGTGAAGGTATGCTAAGCAAGTTGTCTTATTTGGAAGAAGAAATTCTGTAAGTTCAAGTAACTATTTGGAAAATAGAAGTGTATTAAATACAACTCACTTTATGAGGATAATTTGGCATTGATTATAAAAGTCAATAAGGACAAGAAAAGCATAGATCTCTTTCATTTGGGAACATAGATGGGAAAAATCCTAAATAAAATAGCAGCTAACCAACTCCAATGATATATTTTGAAAATCGGTTCAAATGAACCATTTTTCTCTTATTTTTCTTCTTTGAACTGGATGAGCTCTTTGGGAACCCTAGTAAAAATGAAACCTGTGTCCCATTTATCTTTTCCTCTTTTATTTTATTATTTATTATTATCATTATTTGTGCATTATAATTATACATAATACTATTATTATGCCATATTTGTATGTATACTTAACATGATTTGACAAAATCTACCAAATTATGCTATGCCCATGCATGAATATACTACAATGACTCCCACTTATACACATACACACACACATATAATTATAATGCATGAACTAAAATAGTAAGGAAAATCAGTATAGAGAGAGCAAGTATATTGGGGGAGAGAAGTGGGAGGGAGAGGGAAGTTGCTGGGGAATGACAATGATCTTTCCTATTTTAAAGACATGGAGAGACTGCCTATCCCAAGCCCTGAGTTTTTTATTTATAATATGCTAGTGACCAGAAGTGAAATGACATACCCAACAATATTTAGCTAATTAATTTTTGGAACAGGATTTAAATTCAATTGTTTTCAGACTTGCAGAGCAGTGCTCATTTCTTTCTATTGTGTGGCCTTTCTGCTAATCCTCTCATCAATTCTTCCTAAGGTATTATTAGTTATTTAGTTATTTAAAAACTCTTGGTATCAGCAAAAACCATTTCTGTGTTGAAGATATGAAACTGACTATAAAACCGTCCCTATCAATCAATCAATAAGAATTTATTGAGTTCCTACTGTGTTTAAGGAATTGTATGATAAACTGGGAGGCACAAAAAAATACCTGACATGATTCTTCATTGAGTGAATTTATAGTCTAGTTGAATAGACAGAATATCCTTGAGGGTTCCTTGTATCATTAATTGCCTATTTGAGTATAAGGGCCTAATGAAAGTAACATTCACTTGGACCTTCCAAAGGCAAAGTTCTCTGGCATGGGATGGTACGGGAATATCTGGTGGAATATATTGGACCCAGGAACCATGTATCATCATGGAAATACATCTGGTTTCTTTACCATTTTTTCCAAACTGCCTGAACCTTTGAAATAATGAAAAAATTGCTATGATATCAAGATAAAATTCTTCCTGGGTAGAGTTGAACAAGGAACATTGGCTTTCATGGCTGGAGGTCTTGTTGCATCCTGAATCTCTTGAAGGGAGGCTTCAATGTCAGGATCTTAACAGAAGGCATAAAAGTTATTTGTTACTTTCTTTTTAAAGACGAAATTCTGTCAGCATTTGTGCCAAAAGCTTGGTTAGAACTCAGCTTGATTTAGACACACAAAAGCTTTCATGGTGATGGTTGTAGGTCTACCATCACATCCCGACACCAAGCTCTCAGCTTTATACATCAACTTCTCAACCCAGGGATCAAGATCAAGACTCCTGCACATCATAAAAACAGAAATACTTGCTTATAGCTAGTGACATCTGTAGGGCTGTACCAGGCTGCAGTGGGAACGCATGCCCCATTTCTTGTTCTTTGATAAGTCATGCAGAAAGATGAAGAGAACATCCAACACTAGGCTGAGAAGAGAGGTTAGAGTTCTCTGCGTTGCATCTCACCCTTCCCACCAACAACTGTCACTGAAACTGAATCTTACGTCAATGGGAACAAAGAGCTCACTTTTCAGAAGGTCTTGTTTTCTATTTGCAGGCCTTCTGCCTCTATAGTTACCATTTGCAGAAAGTTTAGTGGCATAATAGATCACAGCTCTATTGTTGATAGTACATTTAATCGATGGCCTCAAATTATCAAAACTGTTAATTCAATTAGTCATTAAAATTGAAATAATCCCATTGACTTTGAATCACTTGTTTACTGGCACAGTAACTGTAAAGCACAAAAAAAGATTTGAATCATGGTAGCATTACTGCCAGAAATAAGCCCATCATTCTTTAAAGAGTTTAGTGTGCTTATTTCCCTTAGACATTTTGAAGCCTAATTTTCCATATTCAAACAGGTCAAAGTCAGCCTCTAGAATTACGTAGATCCTGGGCTGTCTTTCAAATGGGCTTGGCTCACAAGTGTGCACATGACCAATGAGATCAATGCCATCATGACCCCTTACATAAAATTCTCTGACCCCAAGCATTCAAAGCACTTCAAATGGCAGGTTCCAGTCCTTGATAGGTTATTTTCTTATTTCAGTTACAAAAAATAATAATTTTATTGGATTTCAAACTATAGTCAAGTCTACTTTTTTTTTTTTTTTTTTTTTTTTTACAGAACAATCTTTCTCCTCTCTCAAATCACAGACCTACATAGCATGTTATGTGTTCTTTCTAATTACAAGTGGTGGTGATTACAGGAGAGCAAACCTTGAACAGCCATCATGTAATCCCTGAATGTCCTCAGTAATGTACCTCGGGTGGCCAATAAGGCCACAAACTAGAGGCCAACTGAGTAGGATTCTCTTAGGCCTCCAGTGCTCAGTTTTTCTCCACATGAATATGCTGTTAATTTACAGAAATGAAAATCTTCATGTCAAAACAGTTCTCTGCTAACATGGGCACACAACAAACAAAAGAAAGATAATTGAGTATTTCTTAACATCAATTCTTCCTTGCTATATGATCAACTTAAAATTTCCTTGAATTGCAATAAATAGCTGTGACATAATCTACAGTAAGTGGACCTCTGAGGCAATTCTTTGGAAAGCAAATGGTGATTATGGATGTTGCTGCCATTTTATTAATAACACAGGTCTGATATTTAGCATGCTTAATTTATGGACAGTAACTCTAGCTTCAGGTGTTTGTATAATGGGACAGTGATAATGTCTTCCCTTTAAAATAATTTGTAAATAGATGTTTTGCCCTGTGATAGCTTTTTAAAATATTCCAACAGTTCAGGAAATATGAAAGGCCCTTTTAAACTCCATCCTCCAGGATAACCGCTTTCGACAACTTAGTATGTGTCATCCTAGCATATTAGAATGAATATGTAATCAGCACAACCTATTTAGAACATCCATTGTTATGATGTCTTGATAGTGTGATAGTTTCTCTCAGTCACAACCTGTCCACTGTTAAAGCTTCTTAGGAAAGGGAAGGGCATATATCTTTTCAGGAAATGGGAGGTGACTTGTGGGGATATTCTAACAAGACCAAAAGAGAAGCTGATCCCTTCTACAGGGAAAATTCTATGATTTGGAAGTGACTGAATGTTTTTTTCCTTGAAAAGTCCATTGAATGGTTGTATCATCTTTCATTTAATTAATCCCTTATTGTTGGGTGTTAGAATGTTTCCAAGTTTTACCACTAAAATTAATGTCATAAGAAATATTCTTGTAGATGTGTATCTATAATAATCATATCCAGATAGTTTCATAGGTTCTGAATATCTATTTTTTTATTGATATTATCAAATTATCATCCACACTACTAATCTACAGTCTCTCCTGCAAAGTGTAAGTGTGGCCATTTCTCTATACTCTCATCAGAATTATCACTCTAAAAAAATTGTGAATATTTTGAAAGACACTGTGCATATTGGGATGTTAATGGAATTTGGTGTCACTTCAAAAGAATTTTATGATGGTTCAGTGTCTTGCCACAAATTCCAGTACTTTTTATGTCTACCATAACATACATTAAATCTGTGAGCAACTCATGCTTGTTAACAAGTCTATGAAGTAGATAGGGTTGGTAAAGACAGAAGGGTTGACTAGTAAAAAAAAAATATATTGTAAGTTATGGCACCAGAACAGAAATATTGTTTCCAGAATTCAACTTAAATGTTTTAGGTAAGAAAGCTAAACCGTAATTGATGTAACACAGAAATCAAAGCTCTAATGGGGTTCTGAGCCTACAATATATTATCAAAATAAATATGACAACTTTTATAGCCCTGAGCTAAGAAGGTAAAGCTATTTTGAAGGGCAAGGATAAATCTCACTATGATTCAAATGGGTTTGGAGCAAATATTGTCCTACTGACCTTTATTTTAATGAAACAGATATTGAATGGCCTTCTGTAAGATAAAGTTAAAGGTCCATTCTGGCCTCACAGTCTTGGATCAATAATTCTCTGAGAGAACATTAGAACAGTCTGATGATGGTATGATCTTGGCTCACTTAGATTGCAAAATAACAAACTCTGCCTGTGAAGAAATCCTGTTTCATAACAAACTAAAGGGAAAAACAATGACTTGGGAATTTCACTTTGGACTTCCATAACAAAATACCTTCATATGGGTAATTTTTAAATAAAAGATATTTATTTCCCACAGACGTGGAAGCTGAGGAGTCCAAGATCAAGGCACCAGAAGACTCTGTGTCTGATAAGAGCAGCTCTTTTCCCCCAAGATGGAGCCCTGTTGCTATGTCCTTTAGAGGCAACCAATACTTTGTGCTCACATAGTGGAAGAGATGGAGGGACTAGACAATTCTCTGAAGTTTCTTTTATAAGTATATTAGTCCCCTTAAGAATAGGACCCTCATGACTAATACTTATCATTACATGCTTATAGCACTCCTGCAAGATGAGTATTTATGTACTTTTCCAGGTAAGAAAAGTCAGGATCAAAGAGGTTAAAGGATTGTTTGAGGTCCTAGTAAGAGGGATAATTAGGATTTGAGCTCTGAACATCATCATCCCAAGACCTTATGAATTCTACACAATGCTGCCTTCTGTACCCTAGACATACTGCTGGGTTCTGGGAGATACACAGGTAAAGACACAGTCCCTGTACTCAACTAAAACTTTATCTTTCCCACGAAGAACTTATGGTGAAGAGTTTGCTTATCTACCATCCAGGAAAATACAGATGTGTGTGTTTCTCTGAACCCAGCTCAAAGAATGGATTTAATTCTTTCCTGGGTTCAGAGCACCCAGTGTGTGTGTGTGTGTGTGTGTGTGTGTGTGTGTGTGTGTAAAATCAATATTTAATATAGTTTATTTTACATTTGAATGTTTAGCATATGGTTCTGGATCAAAATTATCTCTGCATTGCTGTGTAGATATTACAGAAATCTTTCTGTCTTTGAAAACTTCTAACTAGGACAAAGATTAGGGTAGGATGAGCAGAGCATTCTCCTTAGGCACAAAATTTAATTGTGAGAAGCAAATAAGTCTATAATTCTCCCTTTTATATTAAAAGGAAGAAGGGTGGTGAAACCAAGTCTTTGGCAATGTTTCATTCATGAATTCATAGTAAAATTGATGGTTATTATTACTTATTAACCTAATTAATATATGTCAACTAAGATTTACTGAACGCTTGATATATGCCAGGCACTGTCCTTCCCTTAGATTATTGGAAGAAACAGAGATTACCTCAGCTGGTGTAGGTTTGTCATAAGAGAAGTCAGGAAGCAAAACCCCACTAACTTTGCAGTCATGCTGCCTGGCATTGGCATATGACTCTCACAGTCTGATACCAGTGCTGTGGATCAATTCCAAACTCTAGCGGTTTGCTGGAACACTAAGGCATTTTATTGGTGAATCTAAAGAGCCTTCATTTCTGAGTAAGTGATTTAGCAGCTGTGGCTAACTGGGTGGATGCTATCGCAGACTTTTTAGTGAAATTCAACTGATGAAAGTGCAAAAACACTATTTAAGATAAAACTTTTTCCAGTTCATTGGAGCAAATTGATGCACTGAGTGATCACTTAGCAGACATCTACTCATATGCCCTTTATGCTTGAGAAGAAAGAGGATAGCAGCAGGCACTTTCCAAAAGTCAGTTACTCAGTCTGTTGGGCAAGCAGTAAAATTCCAGTGGAGGAGACTTTTTCTTAGCACTAGGTCTGTGAACTTAACCGATCACGTTTTATCATTTTCATGAGGTCAGTAGCAAGGAGACAGGCAGGAGACCCTCTGCAGATCAGCACCTGTCTCAGATACCTGAAGGTTTTAAGTAAGCCTGATTAAATAGAGATGCGCATGGAAATAGATAAAAAATAAATTAGTAGCTAATGTTACTCAAACCGCACACAGACACTACATGTGTTGGCTGGAACAAAACTGAGTCTATGGTTACAAAGTGAAACAAATAACAACAAACTCCCTCATAACCGCTTAGCACTATATAACTCTCCAATCAAGGTGGGCAAGGTAGCAAAGCCAAAACGATTGTTGGTAGAAAAAGTCTAATTCAACTCTGAAATACTTTTATCTTTTGTGGGAAGGGGAAAGAGAGTCAGATTACTATTTCTTCAGATCACTGATGTTCTTATCTGTATTTTAATTTTAAGCATCTGAGCTTTTGATAGACACGATGGAAATATATTCAGGCATTTCTCTTATTTACTGTTTGTGAATTCCATCACGGCTGTTGAGATAACTAACTGGGGTGATTTGGGATCATGAGCAAGCAGTTGAATAGTATTTATTTCAGATTCCAGAACATGCATATAGTCTGTGGAAAATTTGGTATGACGAGGCACTGACCTCCAAAGAATCTGCTCAGAGCACTGCCAGCAGGACTGAGATGGGCTTGCTGGAGATGGTAACTGCCAAACACAGCGGCCCTAGACTCCTGACCGCTGAGAAGAGGCCTGCTCTCCAAGGACACTGCCAGCTATAGAATGCACACTGACAATGATCGGCTGAGTCCTGTCCCTTCGTTTTCTCCTCCTCTCATTTTTATTCCTAAGTTTTCTCCACGTTTCTCTATGCTAGGTTGATTTTCATTCATCAGATTTATTTTTTTCTTTCTATCATAATTACTCTCATTATGTTGTTTCCCCAGTGCTATTCTGTCTTTTTTATTAGTCTGATTTTCAAAAAATATTCCTTTGTAATCTTGTGGCCTTTGCAGTCAATACTTGTCAAGGCAGCAGATACACCTTCATCAAGCACCAATCCAGCTCAGCTCCTGCTGCATGCCAGAGGCAGACCAAGGTGCTGATGGCTTTCCAGAGACTACTATTTACTTTGGGTCAATCTGGGCCTCCTAGGGTTTTTCTGGTTATAGATATGAGGTAGAATGGCTCTGGGCTAGTTTGCCCCAGTGTCCCTTAACCCAGCCAAGTATTTATACACTTCCCATATCAAGCAATTATAAAGGAAAAAGAGGGATTTTTAGGAAGTCAACTGAATCAGAAAGAAAATGGCATTTACTTTACTGGGTCTATCAGGACTAAGTTGTCCTGCCCTTTACTATGATTGACCATGGACACATGGCTCCTCCTGGACCTTGACTAAGTCATACTGCAACATCCTCTCCCCTCCCCCTCACAGAGGGAAAGAGTCAGATGGATAGGGTGGGGTTTCAGGATAGCATCTGGATAAGATAGTTACAATGCCACTGAAGTCACCCCAGTCTGTGACCAGGATTTACAATGTCTGCAGTGCAATCTATTGGAAGCAAGTTTATTCTGTCCAGAAAGAGGAGAAAGACAATCCTGCAATGGCCTCTCACACTCCCAGAGGGCCTGTTGTGCCTCCCAAAAAGGATCCATTACACTAACTGCCACTACCTCTGAATGCAATCTTATTTGGAAATAGGGTCCCTGCAGATGTAACTGGTTAAGGTGAGGTCATACTAGAGAAGAGGGACCTTTAATCTAATACGGTTGGTGTCCTTATAAGAAAAAAACAGACACCAAGGGATGATAGCATGTGGGGACACAGGCAGAGACAGAAGTGTTGCAGCTGCAAGCCAAGGAATGCCATGGATTGCTGCAAATTACCAGAAGCAAGGAAGAAGAAGGAAGGATTCAGAGGTTCCAGAAGGACCACAGCCCTGCCAACATCTTGATTTTAGACTTGTAGCCTCTAAGACTGTGAAACAGTCCCCTTTCGCTGCTTTGAGTACCCAGTTTGTTGTACATTGTTATGATATCCCTGAGAAATTAATACCCTGTGCATGCCAAGAATGTGGTGCCCTGGCTCCTCCTTCTTGTTTGCTTCTCAGGACATGTTAGTAGGGAACATCCTTTGGGGATGAGCTAATGTCTCATGGACAGTGGGCACGCTTGCTTATTGTTCACTATAAAAATGGTGGATTTCCTAAGTTCAGAGTTCCTCAGCTGTGAAGTGAACCCACTGTATGTGCAGCACCATTTGGACTATATCATGCTGCCCCCATGGGACTTACGGTGAGAAGGGAACCAACACAAATGAGCTGAGACTCATGACTCTTGTCATCTTCTTCTTTTTTTTTTTTTTTTCCTTTGCAGTGCTGGGGCTCCAACTTAGGGCCTCAAACATGCCAGGAAAGTGTTCTACCATTGAGCCACATCCTCATCCCCCATGATGGTTATATCTTTTGCCACCACCCATGAAATAGTAAAGGACTAACTTATTAGCTTGTAAATAAGGTAAAATCAAATCTCAGACCCAACAAATTCTTGAAAAGAATTTCATCCCTGATCTGCTTCCCAAGGTTGTTCTAGTGAAAGGATTATACAGGGATCTGTTATCAAGGAGCTTGGTGTTTGAAGATTGAATATACATATGATAAGCTAAATAAAATGCTGCAAAATAGTGGTTGAAGAATTATTACATCATTATTATATTATTCAAATCCCAAGTTATTATATTATATTATATTATTATAATAATATTATTCAAATCCTATCCAAGTTCAAGGATGTACCATAAAGGTTATGAGTTAGTGGGAAAACTGAGTGCCATGGGCGGGGGTTCGAAAGCTTGCAGGAGAGCTACCATTAGGGTGTGGAAAGCGGCTTCAATTTGAACAGTAGCATGGACAGGAGGCACAAGATTCAAGAGAAAGGGCTGTTGCTATCTCACTCCTTTATGATTCCAGGATATTTGTTCACATCTCTATGATAGTATTCATTACATAAGGTAAATTTTATATATATATATATATATATGTAAATAAAATATATATATTTTTTATTTACTTAAAATAAAATATACTTGTGATATATTTTATTTACTTAAAAAATCTTTGGCATCTGTCACATAGTAGGCATGTAATAAGTGTGTAAACGGATTGATGAACACATGGAGGAATGAAGATCGAAAATGCAGAATTTGATGAACATTTCATCTATGTGACAATAGAAAACAGTCAAGTAGGTGGCCTGGTGCCACACTGGGTGAAGACCTCAAATGTCAGGCTAGGGGAATTGTTAGTAAAGAACGGAGGTGACATTAGAGTCATCTCAGAAACAGTTATTTAGCAGCAATGGGCACATGGGTCAGATACAGAGGAGGAAAGCTGGGTAAGGCTACATTAGGATGTCCAGATCTAAGATGCCCTGTTGTAATTTCACTTTTTAAAAAGATCCATGTATTTTAACATAAAAGATTAATATCATGCTCCAGTGAGTCAACAAGGAAAAAGAAGCTAGGATAGTTGTTGTGCCAGTTTAATGCAGTACACTAAGGATGACCTGCAGAACCTTGTGATTCCTCAGGATTTGTGCTACAGAGAGCTTTGGTGAGTAGTGACCATGAAACCGCTTTTTACCGTGACGAGTTCTTGCTCCCCGAACGCTGAAGAATAACGCCGAAGAAGCACTCCGAGGCAAGCGTAGAGTGGAAAGTGGACAGCTTTATTGAAAGGATAGCAAAAGACTTCCCCCAGAGGGAGAAGGGGACCTGGAAACCAGGAATCCAAAGGGAGGAGAAACTTTCTCCCTTTTATATCTGAAATCTTTCTTTTGTCCCTTTCATGTTCCCTATCTCTGTCCTTCCTGGGACAGGGGACAGGAATGTCAAAAGATGTGACACCGGAGGGCCCATGGCGGGAGTGAGATTCACAGGAAGGGCTTAGGGCTAGTTGATTAGCATCTCCGTTTGCTGGAGCTGTTTCATTAACATTCCATAAGATGGGCCCTCAACTTGGGAACATTAACCATCTTATCTCCCTTAGAGTTGCTCTGTGTTTTTCCAGGACTCAGGCTGACTCCATTTTCCTTATGGACTCCATGTTCTTTATGAAGCTCGATGTTAGACCCGATTTGCCTGACTACACTCACTACCTAGCTTTAAATCTGGCTTCAACCAGATGGCAACTTTTCATGTGGTCATTTATCATCATAGGGAGAAGCAAACCCTAAACAGCAGAGATGCACTTAGCATTGTCTGAAGAGCTGGCCTGTCCTGCAGTGAGGCAGGGTATGTCACTCCCCACTGCTAAGTGCCTTCTGTGCAAGGGCTCAGAGCCTTGCTTATGTTACATGCAAACTTGGGCCTCCCTTCAGGTCTTCACACTGCACTGACCTCAGTACAAAAGGTTAAGTATTTTCAATGTTCTCATAAGTTGAATTAATGTCTTGATTCAGTGACCACTGCTGAATCCAGTGGAGAGAGATTTCTACTTTGATCCTGGTCACTGCACACGATCTGCTTGACCAGCTCAACGGCAGACACCTGCCCCACTTCCTTCAGCACAGGGGCCTTTGCTCCTGAAAAAGGAATAAAAAGCTCTCCACTGACTTTTGAGCTGCTTATGATGGGAAACACCAACCTGTATCTGGCTATTGTGATTGCCTTTGGTCATCTGTTCTGGGATTGAAGGGATCTGTACAAAAACTCCCATATCAGTAAAATTGAAGCCAGATTTAAAGATAGGTGGTTCGTGAAGTTAGGTAAATCGGGTCTAATATCAAGTCTAATAAAGAAAATGGAGTCCGATCTGAGCCCAGGGAAACCAGAACAACACCTGGGAGATTAAAGGTTCCCAAGACCCAGGCCCATCCCAGAGAACGGTTAATGAAGCAGCTCCCAGCAAACAGGGAGATGCTAATCAAATCACCTTAGGCCCTTCCTGCCCAAATTACTCCTCCCCCACCCCATGGCCCACCTGTCTTCCACCTTTTGGCTTTCTCACCTGCATCCCCCATCACACGCAGGATAGAAGGAGATAAGCAAAGTAAAGGACAGAAACGTAGGAGAACAAAAGAATACATATAAAAGGGAGAAGACCTCCCCTTCCCACGGATTCCCCTGCCTTTCTGGTCCCCTTCTCCCTGGGGTGGTGGTGGGGGGAGTCTTTTCTGCTGTCCTTTGATAAAGCCTTTCACTTACACTCTACACTTGCCTCAGAGTGCTTCCTCATGGTAAGCAAAATCAACAAGGCGGTCAATGCATACTTGCTCAACAAGCTTTTACAAGCTTTCTTATCTCACACGCCAGCTTTCTTTACCATCATCTCTTAAAACCAGTGATTTATCTAGAATATTTGACTTTCAGAGTTGATCAGTTTTCCACCAACGTATTATGAAGAAAATCAAACATACTGTTGAAAGAATTTTCTAGTATAAATGCTTCTACCAACACTTAAATTCTACCATTATATGTTAGACTTGCTTTGTTATAGAGCCATTCCTTTATACTGATTAACTTTTTAACAACCTCTTCCTTTATATAGTAAAATTATGTTCAGCAAGAATCACAAAATAAAATGAATGATTATAATAGGTAGAAAAAAACAATGAAAATTTTAATCAACTTTGTATATATAGTTATGCTGTTAAAAGTAAAACTAGCAAAATAAATATTACATATAAAAGCATTATGCCTTGCACGTCATGCTCTGTATAACTATATTAAATTTTAAATACAAATTAACACTGAATGGCCAGATGGAAGACAGAAAAGGAAGGTCAAAATTCTGTGTTTTGTCTTCACAATGGTTGTGCTGTTATTGTTTATTTCAAGTCTTCTGTTTAAATGCAGGAATATGGAATTCTTTGGGGATTGATGGAGACAAGGACTCAGCCTTAAGTAAGTTCAAATGATTCCAACGATTCTAGACTGTTAGAACCTTGCTCTTGAAATGCACAAGTGTCACAGAGTCTTCTTGAGTTGGAGATCAACTGTACAACTGGGAGTTCTCCAAATTAACTTCTATATGACATTCATTACTTATTAAAAGAACAGTAATATAAGAATGTGCTCATTTGAAGCTTGTATATGTATTAAGAAAAATCGAGGGGCTGGGGCTGTAGCTCAGAGGTAGAACAATTGTCTAACATGCTTGAAGCTTTGGGTCTATCCTCAGTACTGCAAAGCAAATAAACAAACAAAAAAAAGCCCTCAGTTATAATGGCAGTGTTGTTTAGAACTTACGCCATTAAAAGCCTCCCCCCCCCCCCACCAAGGGAGGAGTATTTTATTGTTCAGATTATTTAGAATTGCTGGCATGATAATAAAAAAGCTGGCTTCCATTAGTTTTATAATTGCTTTTACCTTTAGTATATATGGTACAGCCTCCTATTATTTGCTGCCACTTCCTACTCTTTGTTGTGTTAAAGAGAAGCCGAACAGGACACAAGTTACAGGTTGTAAAGACAAACTGTATTCAATACTGCTGCAATAAGGGAAAACCACTTCAGTATAGAGCTGAGCTCATTTGTAAATACAGCAGAGACAGCTGGGGACTTAGCGCCAATAAGCAGAGTGAGGGGACCAGTGAATGGAAAATTACTAAGAGGAAATATCATGGGAGGGGGATTCTTGCTAAATTGACTTAACAGGATTCTTGCTAATACCTGGATAAGGCTGGCTGAGGATGGGGCCCAAGGATAAAGTCTGGTAAAAAAGAGGCCTTAGAGGTTCCTGATTAAACTTGGATTAAGGAGAGTCTTTGTTAGGAACCACTGCTCAGTACACATATTTTACTAAATTAGTAGAAAGTGAGTTTGTTATTGAAGTAGCAGGGAAATAATACTGAAATGGTGAGCCACTAAAGAAACCTTACTTTTATATTTTTTAATTTTCTAATTACAAAGCCTAAAACATTCTTAGTCATTTTGTCAGTGTCACTAATACATAACAAAACCCAAGAAGAAAGATTATGTCACTACATGTCATAATTCACATGTCATTCTTTTCTCCTCTAAGTTAGATCCAGTTTCAGGCTGCTCATCTAGTCTTTACCACTTTAAGCCAGTTTCTTCCTTGCTTCCTTATACACTGCTCTTGATGCTCAAATTGGTGTCCTGATTAGCAGGTCAGTGTGTACACTTTAAAAGGGCGCCTGGTCAGCTTTCCACTGATGCCCAGTGCCCACAGGGAATGAATGATGTGTTAACATACTAGCAATAAGGAAAATTCCCACATCGCCCCTGAGGATTACCTTTCCTATCTTTGGATTTAGTTCAGACTGATAATGGGAAGAATGGGAGAGATGGGAATAGGGAGTTTATATAAGAAAGGGTCTCTGGGTTTACTGAGGATTGCAAAACTAAAATGAGAAAAATGAATGAAAATCCTGTTAGATAGTTTTCTAAAAGTGGCTGGGGAGCTGAGAGCAGGTTGGAGAGGGCAGCCTGTGGAGCAGGCAAGAACTGTTAGGTGCTGAGGATCACAAATTAGACTTCTCCACATATTTTAGGAGGTGCAGGCAATAATTTTAATGATCTTTCAATATTTTGGAATTGTTGGACTGGGTATCTAGTAAGGAAACTCTGCTTTGGGGCTGGACTCTGAGAGTCCTTACTTGTACTAGTTACATTAACACATTTGGTTTGGGGTGGAAAGGTGGGTGCTAGGTCCCTTTAACATTCACAATGTGGCCACGAGGCTGCTTCAGTTTCTGCACTGGACCCAGTAGAGGTAAATTGATTCCTTTCCTCTGAAAGCTAGCTTGACTGAGGTGACAGTTCCTATTCGTTCTTCTTAGTGAGCATATCAGAGGGTGAAAACTGGCTTGCAGACACCCCTGCTGGATGGTCACCCTCATGCACCTAAAAATGGACAAAGAAAACAGTGATGCTTCATCCAAACCAGCTGACCTGAAAGTAAGTAGAGTGTGGGAAGCCTTCCCTCATACTTAAATGCCCTTTACTGTTGACCCTATTAGTGAAATGAGGCTGTGTGACTGTTCTAGAGATGAAGGGGACAAAATGACAATACTTTATCTCTTTATGGTACTTAATGGATTTTACAAATGTGATCTTGTTTTAAAGTACTGTACTCAGCAATCGATTAGCAGCTGTTTTTCTAAAACTCCAGGGAAATTGTACTGATCGCTATACAAATTCCACTTTAAAATTTAATCAGGGCTAACTGAGACTGTCTATAATGTGTTCTTGCACTTAAAGATCCAACTCCAGCCTTGAGAGTTCTACATGCACTGGCATTTCTTGCATCTCTGTCTTTTGCTTCTTTGGGGGAATGTTTGAAAGTAGCTTGACACCAGAGTCAACTCATCTTTCCAGGGGATATTTTTCTCTGTGGAAATTCCACCCTCACTCCTGCAGCACAATGAATGGAGTTTGGTCAAGTTCAATTTCTCCAGGAGGGATTCGAGCGACGTTTTCACTGCAAGAGTTGACAAGAGTGTTTGGCAAATAGAATGAGGGAGCCATGAATAATTCAGAGTGCACTTGGCCACATATTATCCCATTAATTGGCAAGAATAAGACTGGAAGACATAAGTTCTGAAGGGAAGAATGAGGAAGAGTAAACAAAAAAACAAAAAAAAAAAAAAAAGGAGAGAACTAAAGGCAGTGCAAAAGAGAAGTTATTTCTTCAGGATCTGTGTTCTAGATTGTTGCTTCTAAAAGAATGTGTGGTTAAAAGTTATTTCATCACTGGCGTTTAGTTACCCTGACATGTATAAATCTCTTTGTCAAAGAAGCTAAACTTTCTCCTACATTATTAACGAATTCACAGCATCAGATGACAGAAGGTAGAGAAGAAAATAAAAAAGGAGGAGGAGGGGACAGTTAAATGATGCATTTTTTCCCTCATGCACGTAACGCTTCACACATCAATACATCTAAACCAGTAATTTTTGTTTCTAACAAGTTCCTTGTTTCATTCTTTGCTTTATTTTAAAATTATTCCTCTGTGTATGACTGAGACACTGAGTCACCAAGCAGTCCAGCCCTCGTGACAGTAAGACACGCATGTTGGGTTCTTCCACAACCCTACCCAACCATGGCATCATCTCTGCTTTTTATGCCTACCTCTCAGTCACGAAGCCATAGACAGGAAATCAGTTTATTTCTGTGAGGATCTCACTTACATTACTATTTTCAATCCTGCCTCAATCCAGAAAGAACTAGTTATGAGAGAAAAGCAATATAATAGAGACATTTAAAGGTCTTACAGAGCGCTGTGCATGCACATGCATCTACCCACACAGAATTTTTACCTTCATCCCTGAACTTCAGGTCCCTTAGTCCCTTTGCTTCATGAAATTCAGGCTTCCGCTCCACAGCAGCTGTTCAATAGAGTTGGAGAGCTGGGGAGAGGATCTGGAAGCCATTGCACAATCCAGGGTTACATAATGTCTAGTTTTTCTGATTTTTTTTTTTTTTTTTCTTTTTTGAGGTATGAGACTGAGAATGGAACTCAGGGTCTCTCTGCCACTGAGCTATGTTATCTCCAGTCCCTTTTGTTTTCTGAAATATTTGTGATCCTCCTGTATCAGCCTCCCAAATAGCAGGGATTACAGGTGTGGGCTGCCCCAGCCAGATCTCGTTTTTCTCATTTTCATGCTGTGACTAGGTACAAATTGACTTATTAAACTTACATGAATAATTTGACTGAATACAGTTAGGCCTCTTAGCACCAAGATCTCCAGACTGGAGAGTTCCATTTACGCTTTCGACTACCTCTAATTGAAATCTATATTTATATCTTTCTTCTTCTTTTCTTTTTTAGATATCCAATATTTCAGTTCAAGTGATCAGTGTCCCAGGGAAGCTGCCAGGGAGACACCCACCACGAAAGCCGGTTGGTAAAGCCAAACCCAACAAGCAAGCCAAGAAGAGAGTGCCTTTTTGGAATGTCCAAAATAAAATCATTCTCTTCACAGTGTTTTTATTCATCCTAGCAGTCATAGCCTGGACACTTCTGTGGCTCTACATCAGTAAGTGAAAGTCTGTATTCCTCTGGGTTTAAGCTTGTGATGTGAGTCCTGCTCTAGCCAAGCAGGCCTAACCTGCCCTCGGGGTTTCTGATGGAATTTTCCTCTTCCCTAAACTGACGTGCTATTTCCAAAGCTGATGTGGAGAATTTTTAAGGAGAAAGAAACCAGAGTGGACTTCCCCATTTCTTCTTTTACCACCACCTCTTTCCTCCCATGGGCAAGCAAGAGGAGAGATGGGAGATAGGATGGAAAAGGCTGAGGAGGATGCTCAGGAGATTTTGAGTAGTTAAAAAATACAATGCACTTATAGCTTTAAAAAATGAATGGAAAGCAAGCTCTTTCATTTCCTTGTTCCACCCACTGCCTGTTTCTAGGCAACCTTAAATTTTCAGCTCCCTGAGCTCCATTTTATACAAGCATCTTTTTCTCCCTGTTGTGTTTTTGTCAATCTGATCCTTTTGGACAGATGTGGCATCAGCTCTTTCTTCTATTTACTCATGTAGCTCAGTAACTATAGCATTTATTGATTGTTTTAGAGTTCCCATTCTATACACATTAATATAGTTGATAGAAGATTCATGTATGGGGACATAAAATGAAATGCATGTTTTTGACCTCTGCCCCTACTTTCTGGCACAGGGCTTCTAACACTCTTGTAATTTTCTGAGTGATAGGTATGATCAGAGCACCTTTTTTATATATAATGATATTTTGATCTTGAGCCCAGTTCCTAACACCAAGCTTCTAAGAGTCTTTTTTGTGTCGATGGGATGACTGGTGGCTGAAAAGCCCTAGAAAGCCAGAGGAACCAAAAATGTGAGTAGAGGGCTATAGTTTATAGTCCCCTCAAAGATGGGACAGGGAGAGGGACTGGAGATCCAACTCAGTCACTAATGGTCGATGACTTAATCAATCCTGCCTACGTAATGGAGCCTCCATACCAACATTAAAGGGCAGTGCAGAGAGCACCTGGGTTGGTAAATGTTCACTTGCTGGGAGAGAGGGGTGTCCCCACTCCACAGACACAGAAGCACCTGTGCTGTACCTCTTGACCTGGCCACTTATTTACATTTTTAAAAATAATATCCTGTATAACAAACCAACAATAATAAGTAGAGTTTTTCCTCTCATTTCTGTGAGTCATTATAGCAAATTATCACACCTGAGGGGGTCACGGAAACCCTAACTTGTAGAAGCTGTGTTGGCATCTAAAGTGGGGTCAGGCCTGTGGGAATGAGCCCATAACCTGTGGGGTCTGACACTCTTGTTGGGTAGGTAGTGTAGGAATTAAACTGAATGATTGGATACCCAGTTAGTGTTTGCATAGAACTGGAACATTGATATGTGTGTGTGTGTGTGTGTGTGTGTGTGTGTGTGTGTAGGAAACAACACCACACTTGGTGTTAGAAGGTGGTATTGTGAATTTAAAATCAGATTTCTTACTTGTACTTTCAAGGATTCTAAAATCTGAAGGCAAAATTTATAGGCAAAGAATTAGTGAATATTCTCTTGAATTGTTTAGGTCACCTATAATTTACTTGTTTAGATTACCTATAATTTACTTGGCACAGATAGGCACTCAAATAAGCTTCAAAAAGTTCCTAGATGCATTTTTCTATTTTCTAAAAGCTCGCAGTTCAGGCCAGGTGTGGTGGTGCACACCCGTAATCCCAGTGGCTCTGGAGGCTGAGGCAGGAGGATCACGAACAGCCTCAGAAACTTAGCAAGGCCTTAAGCAACTTAGTGAGACTGTGCCTCAAAATAAAAAAAATATAAAGGTCTGGGGATGTGGCTCAGCGGTCGAATGCCCCTGAGTTCAATCCCCAGTACCAAACCGAACCAAACAACAACAAACAAGCAAACAAACAAAACCTCACAGTTCAGTACTAGAGAGAAGGTGTGAATTGATTTTTTTTAGTTGAATATTTTGTGATCATAGAAGAGAGGCACCCAACTTGCCTAGGGGTAGAGTACAGGTTTGTAAAAATTCATTTGATACATCTTTTAAGTGCCCACTATCTTGGCCCCTTTGGTAGGCATGCAGGACAGACAACATACAATTTCTGTCCTCAAGGAGTTCATAGGGGTTCACAGACTGGGGGGGGGGAGTCAAGTGAATGGGCCATTAAGACAAAGCCGCAAGACCCCAACTGAGAACGAGCCTACTTATTTCCAATCATTTGCTTGCCATGCCTCAACTGATACATTTGCATTACCCTAGAATTTTTGTATAAAATTTTGGAACATCCTTGTACAGTAGTTAGTAGTTTATTGGTTGTGTAAAAATCAGAGAAGAGCATTTCATGGAGCGAGATCAGCATGAACAAAGGGAAATGAACATGGATAAGTAAGGACTGTTCAATGTGGAACAGGTTAGTTTTGAGACACGAAAGTTGAGCATAGAGGGTGGCCTTCAGAAGTGAGGTGGACTGTTCATCAGGAAGAACATGGAGGGACTTGGAAGTTGTGCTGAGCTAGAGTTAGGTACATGTAGTTGCGTTCAGTGCTAATATGATTTCTCTTGCAATGTTGCTCTTCTGACCCTTGAGTGCTTATTGACATGAGAAGGACGTGTGAGTTTCTAGAAAGAAGTCATAGCTTTCACTCAATATTAAAGAATCTGCAACTAGAAAAAAAGAAGAAGAAATACTAAGAAGCATGTCCCTGATAAAAATAAAACAAACCATTTTTTGCTTTCTGTGGGAGACCTACTGAAACAATGTGATCCCCCAAGGTCAATAACTCAAAAGAACAAATCTGGGGCAGGATTTCAGGCCTCCTGCCCTTGCCCTCTGCTCGAATTCCCCTCCATAGCCTCGCTACTCTGCTTGGGTCCAAAGTGACCCTGGGTGGGTCCTACAAGGAAGGCTGCTTGCTGCCACTCTGTAGATTTCATTTTCTTTTTAATTCAGCCATCATTTAGTTAGCATTGTGGTGTGGTGGGCCTTGTGCTAACAGGGATGTTCTCTTTCTTTTCTCCTCCCCGTCACCCTTCCTAAAGCAAACTTTTATTGGACACCAACGCCAAGCCAGGCTCTGACTGCATGATGGGGGCAGAGGAAAATACATCAATTACTGGGCATTTCCTCAGAGCTCACAAAGGGACAGACAAGCAGACAGCAGGTCTGCTGCAGTGTGACTTACACTACAGGAAAGAAAAGTGACAGGGCCAGGGGGCCTGCAAGGGTGCCTAAGAGGAGCAAAACCTGGGAAGCAAAGAGGAAAGGGAGAAAGGAGAGCCCCACATTGCCCCCAGCCTCTGCTATTTCTTAGGTGCCCTAAGGCAACAGCCTTGCCTGTGCCCCTCCTGCCTGCAGTTTCTGGCCTGGCAGAATACCAGGTTCCACAGTCCTCACTGGGCAGAGCATTGGAGCAGGAGTGACCTGCCACACTGGGCTGAAGGCCACACTGGGTGGCTTGTGGGAAGGATGAATTCCCATGTATTGCACAGAGCTGAAGACTGGCCTAGTCTCCAGAATGTCAGGCCACACAGGTCACTTGGGGGATGAACGAGAACTCCAGAGCTCAGCAACTGGAGTTCTTTCCCTTCTTTTCACCACAGAGCTTAATGATGTAGAAATTTCACAGACTTGGGACATATGAAAACTGTCTATGTTCTTTTTAACACTTTAGAGACTCTAGAATAAAGGCCAAGATGTATAGCTTTCATCTTAACTACATTAAGTATTTTCCAGAAGCAGATTTTAAAAAAATAGAGCATTCTAAGAGACATGTTGATTCACTGCTGATAGTAGAGGTGTCATTAAGTACATTTAGAGCATCACAGACTATGATCCAATACTGTATGTAGCTTCCTAAGATGAGGTCATTTGGAAGCCTCATACTGACATCCATCAAATGATGCCTGTGGCCACACTGATTGGAAAGCCTCCTAATTGCCTTCTCTCCTCTCACAGGTAAGACAGAAAGCAAAGATGCTTTTTTATTTTGTTGGGATGTTTCGAATCACCAACATTGAGTTTCTTCCTGAGTACCGACAGAAGGAGTCCAGGGAATTTCTTTCGGTGGCGGGGACCGTCCAGCAAGTGGTGAGGTGCTAGGGGTGGGGTAGGTGGTGAAGTGGGTGGGTTGAGGGGAGAGGGGAGGGGTCACCAGTGTCACAGGTGAGTTGTGTTTAGGGAAGTAAAAGGCAGGCAGTGAAGGAAGCTGTCAGAGGGAAACATGGGCATTTTTGCTATAAAATAGAATCCTTTCCCTCTGCTTAATATAAAAAGAAGCGTCTCTCTCAATTTCTATTTTTTCTCATCTGCACAATAAAGAAATTGGATCAAGTGATCTTTAAAATGCCTTCCATATCTGAGGTTACATGTGTACTGATTAATGTTATCATTTACATGTTTATGCTACTGTGGTGCATAAAACCAAAAGAACCCCAACAAAACTGCCAGATGTGGTGGTGCACACCTGGAATCCCAGTGGCTTGGGAGGCTGAGGCAGGAGGATTGCAAGTTCAAGCCAGTCTCAGCAACTTAGTGAGGCCCTAAGCATCTCAGCGAGACCCTGTCTCTAAAAATATATTTTAAAAAAGGCTGGGTATGTGGCTCAGGTGTTAAGCCCCCTGTGTTCAATCCCTGGTACCAAAACAAAACAAAACAAAATAAAAAACCCTTTCTCATTATAGAATTAATAAATATTTATTGTAAAAACCTACAAGATCCAGGAAAGTATAAAAAAGAACATTAAAAACCTTTAGTCGCTGGGCGTGGTGGTGCATGCCTGTAATCCCAGCACTTGGGAGGCTGAGGCAGGAGGATTGCGAGTTCAAAGCCAGCCTCAGCAATGGCAAGGCACTTAGCAACTCAGTGAGAACTTGTCTTTAATAAAATACAAAAAGGGGCTGGGGATGTGGCCTAGTGGTCGAGCGCCCCTGAGTTCAATTCCAGGTGCCAAAACAAAGCAAAATAAAACAACAACAAAAAAAATACCCTTTAGTCATCACTAGAGATAAAGCCCCTTTTTATTCTGGACTACATGGACATAGAGGATAATGCATACTAGAGTTTTAGTGGAAATTCAGTTTTACAATTTGACTTTTTTTCTCTTAACATTACTTTGCATGTTTCTGTGTTAGTAAATATTCTTTTAAAAACCCAAGTTCTAATTGCCTCTAAGTTACCAAGTCCTTTTTTATTGGATGTTTAAGCTGTTTCCATTTTTTTTTTTTTTTTTTTTTTTTTTTTTTTGTGGTACCGGGGATTGAACTCAGGGGCACTCGACCACTGGGCCACATCCCCAGCCCTTTTTTGTGTTTTATTAGAGACAGGGTCTCACTGAGTTGCTAAGTGCCTCGCCATTGCTGAGGCTGGCTTTGAACTCGAGATCCTCCTGTCTCAGCCTCCCAAGTGCTGGGATTATAGGCGTGTGCCACCACGCCCGGCAGCTGCTTCCATTTTTTGTTACTATGGAAAATGCAGACTGCCACATAAATTGTATGCATCTCTAATTACTTCCTTAGGTGACTTCTTCAAAGGGCAATTACTTGTTCAATAGAAATATATCTATTTGTGGCTTGTGGCCCATATTACCAAGTAGAAAGTTTCTGCCAATTTTATTTCTACAAAATGCAGGGGGTTGCCCTGCAGAGGCCTCAATGCAGGGACAGGCACACTGTAGTGTAGGAGGAGGAAGGGAGTGAGAGAGACAGTAAGCAGTCATGGTGGCCTTTATTTACTGACAGCCTTCTGGACACTGGGTACTTTACCAAGAGCTTCACCTCTGATACAGTTGCACCAATTATTCCTCAAATTATCCTAAGGAGGCAGGCATTTTGATCACTCCTTTACAGATGAGAAAATCAAACCAAACAAAAAGCAATGGAGGCTCAGCAGATTTAGGTAATAAGTTGCATAGTGACTTTCAACTTCAGACCTCTTATTTTTTCCATTGTGCTATTTAATTTTGGGGGGAGTATTTTTTTTTTTTTTCTTTTTTCCTCTTGGGCAATTAAGTAGGTGGTTTTGCTATTATGTAGGAGAGGGAACATAGGAGAAAAAAAATTTTTTTTTTAATGTTTTTAGCTGTAGACGGACACAATACATTTGTTTAATTTGTTTTTATGTGGTGCTGAGGATCTAACCCAGCGCCTCACACATGCTAGGCAAGTGTTCTACCACTGAGCCACATCCCCAGCCCAGGAGAAAATTTGGGAGAAGAGAATGAGCTTGGTTTTAGAAATACTAAGTGAGCAAAGAAGGCAAATTGAAAGAGCTCTCCTTTGAGATCCAACTACATACAGTTTTAAAGGGGCTGCAGATTTCCGGGAGAGACTGTTCTGAAGGGGGATGGTGTGCCTCGCCCTCTAGTGGCTAATATGAGAATGTGTCCTTAAGAATAATCAAATACTGAAGAGGTTTGGTCAAATCTATGAAAATGCGCTTAATTGAGTTCGGTTTGTTAACTATGGAGAAAATAATTGGAGTGGCCATAGCACAGAAGTTAAACTTGACTAGAGTCTTTAAAGAGAGAAATAAATGATTGGGTGTAACCGATTTTTCTTCACAGCAGAATAAAAGTAAGTAATCGAAGAATTGCTGCAAGTAGGGATTTATATTGATTTATTTTTTACCGTCTGAGTTTGGAATTAGAGACCATTAGTATGAGGCTTGCTTTTCTCCTTGCTGGCTGTCAGAGTGTGGCCCTACAACACTCAGAATACTGTGATAGGAGGCCACATTTGAAAGAATTAGGACACTTTTGTTTTATTTTTCAGGTAAACCTCGTTTATACAACATCTGCCTTCTCCAAATTTTATAAGCAGTCTGTTGTTGCAGATGTCAGGTAATGTATATGCTCTGTTTGGGGATTTCTACCTTCACTGCTATAACTTCCCCTCAACTCTGTGGAAGGACTGAGATTTGGCCATTCTGAAGCAACTTCTTAGGGGCAATTGTAAGTTCATACGCCATTATCACAACTAAGGATCCAATATTCTTTTTATGCTTTTTATCTACCAAATCCCACATTCTCCCCAGAGCTGGAATCTCTATATCAGTGCCCCTGGGCAAAATGGTCCTGAACATGGCTACCATATTAAGTGGATGGTGGGGGCAAGAATAAAGCACAGACCACTATTTCAGAGAAAATATGATCATTAGAGATCTTCTGAGAAAGAATTTTTAGAAACATTTCATGTGCAATGATTTTTAGGAGTAACTGTGAGCCATATCTCATCTCCCATCACTTCCAATATATCTACAGGGATTCACAATTCACTCTGGCATATTAAAGGAACTGAGGAATCTCGGAGTGGAGCAAATTGTTTATTTTCCTTAATTTTCCATTTCACAAATTATTTAAACTCTGTTTATTTTATGAAATATCTAGTCTTTATGCAGTTAGAAACTCAGACTCTGGGGTCTGTCTGAAAATTAAATTGGACTTAATTTCCTCTATCTACTATTATTAACTAGCTGTGTGGTTGTGGGTTGTATTTGGTTTCAATTTCCTCATTTGTCAAACTGGAAAAATAATAGGAATTTTCTCATAAGATTAAATGAGGTAAAGCAGATTTAGCACTGTGCCTGGACATGGCCAGCTATCAAACATTAAAACTGTTGTTTTTAATTGCAGTGAATACTGATTCATATCCACGGAAATAGTATATTCTCTGTGAAGATGCAACTATACAGTAATGGTTCTAGATTTGAATTCTAACATAGTAATCAGAATATATAATATGATACTTTCTCTTTGTAATCCCCATAATAGGAGCCAATGACTACCTAAAGAAGGGAGTTAGGTTCAGTTGAAGGATATGCTTATTGTTTTTGAATCTGTCAGTTGTGTCCCTTTCTTAAGAATTTCTATTTCCTAAGAGTTATCCTTGAACATCTCTCTTTCTTCACTGTAGCAGCAACAACAAAGGTGGCCTCCTTGTCCACTTTTGGATTGTGTTTGTCATGCCACATGCCAAGGGCCACATCTTCTGTGAGGACTGTGTGGCGGCCATCTTGAAGGACTCCATCCAGACGAGCATTATAAACCGAACTTCTGTGGGGAGCTTGCAGGGGCTGGCTGTGGACATGGACTCTGTGGTACTAAATGGTGATTGTTGGGTAATTTGTGTTTAAGCACTGCTTCCCGTAGCATTCCTTAGGACCATTATCATAACCACGGTTGTAATGAAGTAGTCTCTTCTACAATCTCAGTGGCATAGGATTAGCCAAAGACATCAGAGCTATGTTGGTTAAAGAAGTTGCCAAATGTCATGTATAGTACAGTGATCAAACAATAGAATTGGGAACAAAACATATAGCAATTGAGTTTCCAAAGTATACATCATATATATGTGTATATATATGTATACACACACACACATAACACAAATATATGTATGCTAGGCATATGATAAGTCACTGATAAATGAAATGTTTGTTACATGAATGAATAAAAAAATCTCAGTGGATAATTCTGCACTGCATTTACTATTTCCATCATAAGATTAATTATTATTATTTGGTTGCTTTCTCACCTTTAAAAATGTTTAAAATTTATAACTATAAATTACTCCAAGTATACTAAAGTGAAGAGAATAGAATAATGAATTCTCATACATCCTTAGCTTCAATTCATGGTTACCCTATTTGATCTAAAATACCTAAGCAATTTACCCATGCCCCACTAGATTAATTTAAAGCACAATCTTAAATGGGTTTGAATGTTCTAAAGTAGGACTTAAAATAATTTTTACTGAGCAAAATTCTAATAAAACAAAGTTCTGGGACTAATAGTCTCTTTCTATGCTCTTTTTCAATGCAGCTGGGCTTCGGTCAGATTATTCTTCAACCATAGGATCTGGTAAATTTTTTTATGTGGTACCCCCTTGCCTCTGATTAGTATCTCTTTTGGCCATAATTTTCCTTTTCAAATGCTGGTGTTTGTTAGTGTTTTTTTAGTTGCAAGTGACAGAAATACATTTCAACTGGCTTAAACACAAAAGTAACTTGACTGGCTTACATAACTGGGACAAATGTGGAATATATTGACTTTAGACATGGTTGGGTCCAGATTCTACAACAAAATACCAGGGTTCCAACTCTGCCTTCCTCTGTGGAGGCTTCTTTATTAAGCATGTTCTTCGTTGTAGTAGCAAAAATGATCACCAGTAGATCAAGCTTATAATTTATCATTTTATCAATGGTGGTAGAAAATTTCTCCGCACATATTTCCTTGCAGTTCTTGCAAGAAGTCCTGGGGTTGAAGCTCATTACCTAGATTGGCTGACATGCCCATTCCTGAAGCAATTTCTTTGGTTGGCCAGTCCAGGTCATGTGCCCACCTCTGGAGCTAGGGGGAGTTGAACCCCAACCAAACTATACAGGCAACATAAGGACAGTTTCTCAAAGCAAAATCTGGGTGGTGTTACCAGAAGAGAGGAGAGTGGACTCTGCTGACAAGGACAGCAGATGTCCTCCACAGGATCTCTTTGCTCTCTACTCTTCTATAAACATTTCTCGAAAAGTTATTCCTAAAAGAGAGAGAGAGAGAGAGAGAGAGAGAGAGAGAGAGAGAAAGAAAAGGAAAAGAAAGAAGGAAAGTACTATCTCCACAGACAAAGGCTGCTCTCAGGACTTGTATGCAGATCATCTGTCTCTCCGCTACCCTCTGGAGATTTCTGCCACCTCAGGGAGGCTGATGTGTCACTTCAAACTGGTGGCCATAGTTGGCTGTCTGATTCGTCTCTCAATTGAGTCTATCCAACTCGAAGCTGACAACTGTGTCACCGACTCCCTGACCATTTATGACTCCCTCTTGCCAATTCGGAGCACCATCTTGTACAGGTATAATGCAGACATGCGTTCGTCTCTCTCTCTCTCTCTCTCTCTCTCTCTCTCTCTCTTTAATGCAGGCACACTGTTGGCAGCCAAAAAGATTTTTCACAATCTTGGTTTATACAGGCTCCCTTGGAATTTTTACAAAGAACATTTTTTTTCTAGAAAATAAAAACAGTAATTTTGTGTAAACTCACGACGTCAAAGACTGACCCGCAGTCTGTTCAGTATTCCTGATACTTTAGTATCCTTGCTAGAGTCTATCAGAATCAATGTTTTTTACTTATAACACACCAGACTCTCAAATCCGTACAGCAGGAACTTAAGTCAATATATCTGAAATATAAGATATTTTGTTTTAATTTTATTTTATTATAATAACAGTGAAGTCTACTGTTTCAGTCAAGTGTGACATTAAATATTCTCTAATGATTATATTTCATTGTGGAAAAATGAGATCAGAGAAAATAATATCAATTACTTTATGATCTCATTACCCAGAACAAATTTCTGTTACATTTTAGCATAAATTCTTCAGTTAATATATGTTTATAATTATATATCCATGTACTTGACCATGTCCTAATATTTTTCACTTAATAGTAGTCACCTGCTTAAAGGTACTTAATATTTGAATAATAATGACAAGCTTTATTGAGAAATAATAATTTATTACTCACTGGTTAAACAGGTACATGATTGTCTTATTATTTTAGAAAATATGTGTCACAATGCTTTATGTGTTCATTAGTATTTATATTTGGTAACGAATGTTTGCATTAGAAGTTCAATCTCTATGCAAGAATAAGTTTGCCACTGGCTCTCATTCCTCAATCATTGTTAGTTTCTTTTCACCTTCCAAATATTTTTGGTTGCTCTCTCTTCCACTCCTCAGCACAGTGGTATGGGGAATATACTATTATTATTAATACTATTTCATGGAAGGAAAAATGGTACACACATGGATCTAACTGCTTGATTTTCTGGCATCTTCCATCCAGTTAGCTGATGGAGCTGTTTTGAATCCATTTTCCTGGTGCAGAGCCCATGACCATAGCTATTATGTATATTGCCTTTATACTAAGTTGTTCTCAAGAACAGCCCAGGGAGAATTCTTTGGTAGTAGTTCGTGGGCAAACATTTCTGTATCTTTTTCAGCTCGGTTCCATCTGTAGTGACCTGTGGCCACTGGTTAATGAAGACCTGCCTGACAGAGACTAATTCACAAGAACCTAGTGAATGACCCTGAAAATGTGTGCACTTACTGTTGAGTGGAGTCCCATTTCTCCAATAATCTGCTATTCATGTATTTTTGTTTTGCTATCTGGTTTCAGAATTTGTGAACCCACAAAAACACTGATGTCATTTGTTTCTACAAACAATCTCATGTTGGTGACTCTGAAGTCTCCTTATATACGGAGGCTTTCAGGAATCCGGGCATATTTTGAGGTCATTCCAGAACAAAGTAAGTGTTTTCTAATTTAAAAAAAATTTTTTTAAAGTTGATTTTGAAAACATTTGTTATGATGCTGTCTTATCTTTTCTAAGGCTGTTATAATGCTAGTTGAATTAGTCAGGAACCCTGAATTGGGGCCCAGTCAGAAGAGAGAGGACAGAGTGAACTGTCAACTTAGCATTTAGGTGTTAATTAGTTAACTCAAAAGGCAAAAAGGACACAAGAAAACTCAAAGGTATCATAGAGGTAACGCTCAGGAAGCAACCACCTCCCCTATGGGTGCAGTAGCAAAGGAAAGATGTTAGAAGTATTACCATTTAGAGCTTGGGGAAAGCCCAGATGTGGAATGAAACTTTGACTTCTTAGGAGAGGCTGCTGCTTGCTGCTGCTGCTGCTGCTGCTGCTGGTATCTCCAAATTCCAGAAGGTGTGTTCTTAAAGAAAGTAACAGCATCCTACAGATCTGTAGTCAAAATGTAGGATTTGGCAACCAATGTGGAATTTGGAATTTAAAACAAGTATTTTAGCTAAACCTGTGGGGTGTGCATTTGTAATGAGGTAAATGAATGTAGTATGTTTTCCCTTAGCCTCACAGCTGCAGGTCACTGTGTGTGGACATCTTTTTCAGAGTGTGAAAACACAGTGTTGGTCAGAGAAACCACTGGCTTCGAAGGGAAAATTTCAAGTCCATACTACCCAAGCTACTATCCTCCAAAATGCAAGTGTACCTGGAAATTTCAGGTAGCCTAGTTTGCCAGTATATTAGAAAAATATTCTTGTCCTATTTTTAGTAGAATGTCATTTCCTTTATTTTTTAAATTACAAGATAATATCACTTAATTTTATAAAATTTAACTGCACTGAAATATATTATCTTGAAAATAAATTTTTCCTGTAATTTCAACCCACTTTTTACAAAGTAAGTTCTCTTAACAAATGTAGACTATTTTTCCAATTTATTTTGTTTATTTGTGTTAAAAATGCAAAGGCATGCTTGCAAACACATATTTTATTACAACAGAGCTTGTATAACAATTATTAATCACTTCATTAGATTTGGAATTAATAAAAATAAAAAAAATTAGATTAGGCAATATATATTTCAGTTGTGTAAGCAAACCAAACAGCAAATTTATATGAAGTACATATATCTCCCCTCTTGTGATAGATGGGGCATTGCTTTTTTCTTCCCACAATATTTTTTAAATCTTAAAAAAATTATTTTTCTTTTTCCTTCTATAGTATCATGGAGACAGGGCAAAGTGTCACACCTTTGCTCAGTCAGTTTATATAAAATCATTACTGTATAGCACAGCAATTAGATGTAAGTGGTAAGTATATGTAGTTTGCATTTGTCAATATATATTATTGAATGACTCCTATGGGCCAAATTCTCAGGCTATTCTAAACTTTGAGGACCTATGAAATTGGATAAATTTTTTTTTTTAAAGTTCGGCTCCTATGGAACCTACCTTTCTGTAGGGTAGATAGGTAACCAACCAACCAACAAACCAGTCATATACACAGTGAGCAGCTATGTCTAGGTTCAGATCTGTGGATTCAACCAATGGCAGAGAGAATCCATATCTTTATTGACCATGGATAGACTTTGTCCTTATCTCTCGCCAGTGACCCACAGAGACAAGATGACCTGGGTTTAAAAGAGTTGGCTGCAATATTAAGCTAAGAAAATGGAGGAAAAGCATAGGACACAGAAGTAATTTTCATATCGAGGGTAGGATGGCTCTTTGACCTTAAGGGCCAGCTTCCATGCTAGAAGAGGAGCACAGGAAAGAGAGCATGCACTCAGAATCTCTTTATTTTTATAGGGGGACTAACAAAGGGGTTTTGATAGAATGTTCTTCACCAAAGAAGGCAGGGGATATGTTTCAAGGGTGGAGTCTTGCTTGGTAATGTCTTGTGGTCAGCAGATTGATTGACATCTTGGCAAGTCACACCCATCTCATGTGCTATGTGGGATCTTAGGCAGAGCAAGAGGCTAGGCGCACTTGCATCATGTGCTCAATCCCTGACAAGGAGTACGCAGAGCCAGGCCTATCCCCTCAAGAGGCTACTATGTGCAACACAATCCACACACAGCCCATGGATGGCTTGTGACACTTGTCATTATTCTCTAAACAGAATAGAATAATAGTTATTTATATAGTGTTTATATAGTATTAGATATTATAAGTAATCTAGAGATGATTTAAAGTACATTGGAGGATTTGGCTAGGTTATTTGAGATACTACACCTGTTAGTTAAAATGCTTATTATCTGTCAGTTTGCATTTGTGTGTGTGTGTGTGTGTGTGTGAATAAACAAATGAATGATAAGGCTGGACAAAGTTTGACATGTGTTCTCATGAGCCCTGGGCTTTTGGTGAACATGAGACAATCCTGTTCCTTATGTGTCCCCCACATTGGTTTCCTAGAGCTAGAGAGATTGTAAAAAGAGTGACTCTCAAAGAATTGCTGGACTGGTTTGAATCTCTAGTCTGCTTTTTCTCACCTTGGGAAAGTTATTTATCTTTGATTAGTTATATGGGTTTATTTATTTTTTCTTCTTCTTTAAAATGGAAATCAACCTTCTTTGCCTAACAGAGTTGTTGTGGTGTTTAGCTGAGAACAATGAAGTGCCTGATTCACTCCCTCTCAAATGTAGGAGGTGAAGGGCGGCTTCCTGCATTTAAATGTACTTCAGAAACAAAGACACACACATGCAAACGCACAGACATGCATACACACACATGAAAGAAAACAAAATAATGGCATGACTAAAACTCTCTGTCATGGTAATAAATATCAATGGGTAAAATTCATCTAAAGCAAAAGACAGTAGGATTGAATCACAAAGTACTACCTAAAACTTAACTTCGTCATTTTCAAAAGACAAAAGAAAACAAATGACTCAAAAAAGCTGAACAGAAAGGATGGGCAAGATTGTACCAGGCATTCATAAGTAAAAAGAAAACAGTGTTCATTCTTAGTGCCTGGTAACAATGAAACTAGGGCCACAACATTTCCTGGTTTGAAAGTAAGGGCAACTTATAAGATAAAAAGGGCAATCCACAAAATCTAATTATGACAATTACTTATGCAGTGAATAGCATTAATACCCACAAACCAAGAAGTATAGGAAAGACAAAGAGAAGTGGGCAAGGCTTAAATAAGAGATTTTAATTCACTTTTCTTGCTTGATTCAGAGAGAGTGTAGAAGAGTCTATAGGGCCAGGAAGGCTATTAAGCCATACCAGTGAGTTTGGCAATAAAAATAAGCAGAGGGACATTCATAATCTGATCACAATCAAATCCTTAAGAAATTCAAAAAAATTAAAAAACAATATAAACCATCATCTTTTATCTAATTAAGATGGAATTAGAAAACCTGAAAATGCATGAGCCAAAATTCAACTTTCTGAAATATAAAAATCCTCTTTTCCATAATTCCTGGGTCAAAGTGAAAGTGAAAACTAAAACATTGGTGCATCAGACATAAGGTGTGTGCACACCACACAGTACAATAAAAAGGCCAGTCACGTCGTGGCTTAGTGTGTATGTGCGCATGTTTGGTTACATACAGACAGCTCTGGCTCCCTTGACCTTTTCAGAAAATACCCAGGATGATTCAGTGACAGTCTTCAGGAATACTTAGGTAGTATGAAGAGGAGGCTGATTCATTTCTCCTTTATCTGAAGAATCTGAATGAAACTTTAAATAAGCCACGTCACTGTTTTCATCAACAGAGGACATTCTTTATACTCATTAACTGGTGATTGTTTGCAAAATTAAGCTCAGCCAACAGGAGCAAGCTGAAACCCAGTGACATTGCCAGTCACGTCCCAGAAGCTGCTCCTTGAGCCCCTGGCTGTCCTCTCTGTTCTCCACATGCACTTCTCAGCCTGGTTGTTCAGGGGAGCTGGTGTACCCCACCACAGGGCACAGGAGTAGAATACCCCTGAAACAATAAGTACTGAGCCAGCAAGAACAGGTTAGCCTGAGACTCGTCCTTTGCCTGAAGCATTTTTTGAGTTGATGTTGTTTTTCACAGACCCCTCTGTCAACTCTCGGTGTAGCCCTGAAATTCCGTAACTATTCAATCTCCAAGAAGAGTATGAAAGGCTGTGAGCATGGATGGTGGGAAATCAACGAGCACATGTAAGTGATTTTTGTATGTGAGGAATCTGATGAAACATTGGTGGCCTCTGTCCCCTTAGAGGATTTGTTTGTTCCTATAGACTGTCCACTTTACTGTTGACAGAGCACAACTGAGGGACAGAGAAATTAAGAAACTTGCACAAGGCCACTCTGTTCCTGAATGACTGAATCAGGATTCAGGGCAAAGTTGATCTAGAGACAGGGCTTCTGCCTTACCTCTGCTCTGTGCTGCAGGCTTTCCATGTGGATAGTGCATGCTTTACAAAAGTATTTGACAGATAAAATGTTCCTATCTTAGAGCTACTAGGGAAAATAATAAATAGGGGTTCTGGTGGTACAAAAGTTAGCCAATTCTTTCTGGTCATACAGGCCTGGACCTGGCTTGGTCCTAAGCCTGGCAAATGGGTTGAGGCTGACCAGAAAAATAATCTCAGAGAGATATAAGTGCTTGGGCTTCCTGAACCAACCTAGTGGTCCCCACTGTCACTGTCCCCTTCCCTTGGGCTGGGGATTGAACCCAGGGCCTGTGCAAGCTAAGCATGTGCTCTCTCCAAGCGACACTCCTGGCTCCTCACTCTCACTCTGAATTTTTTCCTTGCTTGTTAGTGTTGTTTATTTGCTTCTGAAACTATAATAGGTATTTAATAGCCATCCAATTGAATTGGCATTCAAAATACAGGACACCCTGTGTTGGCAGTAGAATGGCTTCTCATTTCACTTTTTAGAGAAACATCTGTGAGGTTGAAGAATGCCTAATTTTTTGCTCATTATTATTTCATAAATGAAACTTCCCTAAGTGCCTTTCCTAAACAACCTTCTTTCTGTTTCTTTAGACAGACAACTTGCAAAATAGTCATCTATTCTGTCTTCATAAGAATAGGCCCTATCGGATTCAAAGATGTTCTTGTATCCATTCTTAAAATGTAGCCAGTATTCCTTTTGGGAGTATAATTGAATCAAGGGTTTGTTATATAGGAGACAGGAGACTTGGCTTCAAATTCCAGCCCTGTCATTGTAGCTATATTATGTCCCTATAGAGTGTCCACTTTACTGTTGACAGAGCACAACTATTAATATAGCTATATATCATGTAGCTATATTAACTAGGACAAATTACTTAGCATTTTTGATTTTCAGTTTGTAAAACAAGATGATAATTCTCAATAAGGTTTTGTTGTTTTGGCAAGCATTCAAAGACATAATGCGTACAACAGATAAAAAATATTATTTATGTTAATTAAGCTGGGCGTGGTGGCGCACGCCTGTAATCCCAGCACTTTGGGAGGCTGAGGCAGGAGGATCGCGAGTTCAAAGCCAGCCTCAGCAATGGCGAGGCACTTAGTAACTCAGTGAGACCCTGCTTCTAATAAAATACAAAAAAAGGGCTGGGGATGTGGCCCAGTGGTCAAGTGCCCCTGAGTTCAATCCCCGGTACCAAAAAAAAAAAAAAAAAAAAAAAAAAAAAAAAAAAAATTATTTATGTTAATTAAATAACGAGAGATTTCTTTTGGAAATTATATTTGATGAATAAACACCATAGACTGTGCCCCAAGGCTTCAGAGGTACTACATTTTGGTACTTAATAAATAGAGAGATCCAGAACACAAATCTTTACAAATCTTTTGTATCATAAGCCTATGACTAAACTGTGCTTTGAATAAGAGTATTAATTTTTTTTTTCTCCTAAGTCACAGCAGAAACAATCCAGGACATGTTGCTGCAAATAGGAGCAGGGTCTTCTCCCAAGCAATACCAGGAAAGCACTCTGCCCCAATGCTTCCCCTGAAAGGCCAGTTCTTCCTGTAGTCTGTAGGCTGGCTGAAATCCTATCAGATTCCTTTCATGATAGTTGTACCCTCAGGATTTAAAATGCCAGCCCTTTCCTTATCCTTCCTTCTCATCTAGAAAGGGAAGGCTCTAACTGAACTAATAAGACCCCTTGCTGAGAAGTTAGCCTAAGGGAATTGGGGCTAACTTCTGTAAAGGGAAAGGTGGAAAGAGTCATACTGAATGGGGAAAGACTAAGGATTTCCTCAAACAGTTCAGAGAACATAACCCCAAAGAAATCATGGTCATCCTACAAGTTGGAAGCCTTTAGAGAGGAAAACCTGAGCAAAGCCTGAGGAGAAGGCCACTGGGTGTGCTAGAAAGTGCCAGAGTGTAACCTCAGGCAGACTGTGTTCAAATCTTGGTTCTATTTACTTACTTTTGTACTTTAACAAATTATTTCACTTATGTCTTTGTTTCCTGATTTGTTATATGTCTGGATACATATAAATTGACTCTTGTTGGGTTTCTCCAATCCTGCACTTTTTAAGCTCTCATTCTCTAAGTCCCCATCATGATCCATTGAATAGGATCTCCCTTTAAGCTCCAGCTTAAATATGGAGGCAAACATCCTTTGTCTTAATTCCCCTTTAAGATGCCTGAGTGGGACTCATCTTTGCAAGAAAACTCTAGATGTTAATGGAGAACACACACAAAACACATCATGTCTTTAGAGCACAGGGTGCCAATCTCAAGATGATCAATTAGAGTAGTCTCTGGTCCCAAAAGCTTGGCTTGGCTTTCAGGAGTCTCAGGCCTAGCTCCTACTTGGCCGGGTGGCCACCTACATCTGCTATCTCTTCCTTATATAACAGGAACTGGCTTATCAGTCCATCAGTTCTTGAACTTCAGCCAATTGCAAGAGACTCTTCTTGAATGATATGAGAATGCTTTCCTCCCTGGCTTTAAAATCACAGATCATCTGTGCTTTAGAATGCCAGTGTCTGATTCACAGGGCTTTTGTGGTTCCCAGGTGATTTGAGGGCCTAGAGTGATTGGCATTCACAGGTTCCAGGGGACAATGCCACCCCCAAGTCTTGAGGCTGCTCCCTGTCTCCCATGGAGATCCTACAGGTTTCACATTGGAAAAAGCCTTGCCCATACAGGGCCGTGGGCTTCTCATGGGCTTGCTGTATAATAATGCTCCTGCTTCTTTGCCCAGAGTGCTCATGTAGCAAGAATTTCTAACGAGAGGGACATTTTCTCAAAAGAATTCTGGAAACCCTGGTGGTGTTAGTGATGAGAGGAAAGAAAAAAATCAAGTGAGGGAAATATTATGTAGAGACATTATTTCTTAGAAATTTTACCAAGGAAAAACCCAGAGATGTATATCATACTTCAATTTATATTGAAATACTGTAGTCTTTTGCTTCAAGTGTTGATGAAGTTCTTTGCATATTTTCAACCTGAACTCAGAGATTCCACTCTGCTCCGCCCAGAGGTCTGTGGGCAAGAGCAGGCAATTCTTCTTGTTTCATGTTTTATTTTTGTTTTTTCACTGAAAAAGGAGACAGGCCTAGAAGAATTAAATCCACAGTTCTGCTTGTGAGTGTTGGTAGGAAAACAATAGGTTGATAGTACTCTTACTGCTCTATTTAGCAGAAGATAAAATTGAGGAGAAGTTACTAGATCATAGCCACATAGCATAGGATGGATACTACCATTAGTGCATTTCTGCTTATGAAATCGAAATGACTACAGTCGAGGTGAATTCATTGTCAGCAGGAAGGCAGTTGATGAAACCTCAAGCTGTGTGTCCCCTTCGACTCCTGTCTCCTCAGGTACTGCGGCACCTACATGGATCACCATACGATTTTCCGAGTGCCCAGCCCTCTGGTTCACATTCAGTTCCAGTGCAGTTCAAGGCTTTCGGACAAGCCCCTGTTGGTAGAATACGGCAGTTACAACATCAGTCAACGTAAGCGTGGTTATCAGCGAGATCCTTAGAAAACCTCAATAAGTCATTACATGGTGAGCCAGGCATAGTGGCACATGCCTTAACTCCAGCAACTCAGAAGGCTAAGGCAGGAGGATTACAAGTTCAAGTCCAGCCTTAGTAATTAGAAAGGCACTAAGAAGCTCAGTGAGACCCTGTCTCAAAAAAAAAAAAAAAAAAAAAAAAAGAGCTGGGGATGTGGCTCAGTGGGTCAGTGGGTAAGTGCCCCTGGGTTCAATTCCCGGTACCAAAAGAAAAAAAGGAAAACAAAAAAGTCATTGTATGGTGGCCAATGCTTTATAACTCATAACCTCAAATATTTCAGGAATGAGTACTGCTTTTTAAAATTATTTTCTTTTATATGTGTATTTTTTAAAAATGAATAATATATACATATAACACAAAGATAGGAAATAACATGTAAATTATGTATTACTGCTTTATTTTAAGTGGTAGAAAAATCATTTAATATTTTTGACATTACTGATTTATAGTTGAAATATAACTTCTTACATCATTCCTGAAATACAGAACAAGTACATTTTTTTTTTGGTTTGTTATTTTTCTTATTTTGTGTTCATATAGAGGACCTGAGACCAACAGTTTTCCTTCATTTTGGTCTACGATGCACACGGGTAGCTGTTTGGTTGAAAGGATTCAAATATGAGCACTCACTCAGAAGGTAGAACTTGAAATTCACATGGTCATTGCTGGAACTGTGGCCAGGAAGTGGCTAACAGAAAAGGCAACAGTTGGGGGAAGTATTGGAGCTGTGAAGTGTAGATAAGGACTTGTCCAAGAAATTCCAGACCCATTTAAAAGGGGGAAGTATAAAAGTTATTTGTTGAGGAACCCCTGAAGATATGACATGAGCGAAAAGACCTTAGACCATGTCGTTCCCTGACAATCTCAGAATACTAGAATCTCCAGCAGGGTCTCAGGAAGCACCAGCCATCTCATTTCTAACTGTCTTTTCAAACCATGACTATTCCCCCCAACTCATCCATTACACCACATGCCATTGAGACAGTGGCATGCACTCTCCCACCATTCTTTTGTACAAGGGAGGAAGGATTTATTATTTCAGCAATATTCGTCTATTAGCTTAGGATGTGAGTTAAGCCAACAGAGGGAGTGGATCTTTGATGAGCAGCCTGGTTGAAAGGTAAGAATAGTGGACAGTGAGGTAGGAGGCAGGAGTCTTAGCTTTGAGGCCAGGCACTAATCTCTCTAGATCCAGCTTGATTAGATCAGTGGTTACTCTTGTATTTTGGAACAGAGATCACCTGAAGATACAATCAAAGAGGCAGAATAGTGCTTTTGATCACAGACAGTTTGGTGAAAGCAGCATGATATTTGTAACCCCCCAGAGAGTCTAAAGCCTGCACATTAAAAATGCTGGCCTCAAGTAGGTGTCTTCTAGCTTTCCCATGCTTCAAGCCTGTGAAAATGCTGTAGAGCTGAGTCAAGGCTGTGGAGGTAGAGGTTTGATTGTGAAGGCTTGGATGCCATGGTTACTCAGACCTCCTGTTTAATTAATTTTCTTTTTTCTTTGTTCGCTTGGCTTGTCATTACCCATAGCCTTGTTTAGATGGACACATTATATAATTACTCCTGCTACCTTGTCACATCCCTAATCACTTAAAGCTTCATGTTTCTTTGCTAATGTGGTCTGGAGATTTTTCAGGACCCATGTGACATTTTCTATTTTTTATTGCTTATAGCTTGTCCTGTTGGATCTTTTAGATGCTCCTCTGGTTTGTGTGTCCCTCAGGCCCAGCGCTGTGATGGAGTAAATGACTGCTTTGATGAAAGTGATGAACTTTTCTGTGGTGGGTATTCAGGCTTTGAATATGACTTTCTTATAAGTAGCTTGTCAGGGCCATTGTTGCTGCTAGTGTACCCCTACAGTCTTTGTAGTGTAGATAGTGTTATCTATCACTACCTAACAAGCTATGCCAAAACTCAGTGCCTTAAAACAATTATTCCTTCTCTTCCTCCTCCTTCTCTTCTTCCTTTTTTTCCTTCTTCTTCTCCTCCTCCTTTATCTTCTTCTTCTCTGTTGTTTTCTTTTTCTCCCCCCACCCATTTTGCAGTGTTGGGGATCAAATCCAGGGCCTCATGAAGCTAGGTAAGATTCTGCCACTGAGCCACGTCCCCCATCCCCATCATATATTCTTCATCATGTACCCATGTCTTGGATATGCCTGATCTAGGCTGAGCTCAGTTGGGTGGCTTTGCTTCAAGCACTGGGTCATACTGAGCTTGGTTCTTCCTAGATCAGGATCAGGTCTATTCTTTGTGACTCTTTCTCTCGTTGAGCCATGGATAGCACTGATAGTGACAGAAGCAAAGGAAGAGTGAGCCAAAACACATGGTTTCTCTGAAGGCTTCGGCTTGGAATTGGCACCCCCATCACTAGTATCATAATTCATGTCTCAAAGCAGGTCACATATCTGAGACCAAAGTCAAGGCACAGAGAATTTCCTTTGCACATTTTGGGGTCATGGTAAAGATGGGTTGCATTAATATGAACATAGGGAGTAAAGAGCTGTGATTAATAGTTTCATTCACCACAGTCTTAAGCACAACAATCCTGTTTGAAGTCACAGATCCTTCATCTTGAGAGAAGCTCAGAATCTGCAAAAACGTAAACTCAGCATTCCTCTTTATGGAGCACAGGTGTTGTTTGTGAATGAAGGTTTTTGTTGTTGTTGTTGTTGTCTTTAACCTACACTGTTTCTATTGATATCACATTGGTAATAACTAAGGGAGAGTAATCTTTCCCATAATAATTCCATTGGCAAAGACAGGCAACCCCTCTAATGCCAATTGTGATAGACCCTCCTAGGCTCCCCCCAATCCAAACAGGGATCCCCATACTCCAACCACCCTAAGCCTCCAATGCTCCCCTCCACATTCTCCATACAGACCCTTAAGTTTACTCATCTGATTTGAAAGTCCTTTATTTATTTCCTCTGTCTAGTAAAAGCTATTCATTCTTGAGGTTTCCTTTGTATTCTCTCTTTTTAGTATCAACAATACCTTTAAAAAAGTATTTGACACACAAGTGGTGTCCCCAAAACACACAAACAAACAGAAGCCCAATTGAAATGAATGACTTTACCCAGCAGGGCTTCTTCTACAACTCAAGGGGAGATGTGTGGTCTGTGGTCAGAAACATCTAAGGAACCACAATTTCTGAAAGTGCTTGCTAATATACCATGCCTGCCTTCAGTCTAAAGAAAATATTCCAAAAGGGAAAATATGATAGATTTTTTTCTGCATTTCCTAATTGAGGAAATGGATCTCTCAGGATAAAAATCATCTTATGAAGAGTTTCCTTATACACAGACCACAAGTCTGTTGTCTTCTAAGATCTCACATTCTATGTGATCAGGGGCCCCTGGTACAGATAGGAATAAGATAATTTCAATACACTTACACTTTCATTAGGAGGGGAGACAAGTTCAATTGACATAACAGCTTACAATATTTATTTTTCTGAAAATAGATTACTTTGAATGCATTTAATTGTAACTAAATAAACAAACCATCAGAGTTCAACAGATCTACACAATTGCAAAAAATCAGATCTGACAAACTCAAGTGCTAGGATTTGCTCCAAAGTTTAAACATCAGCTTTTCCTCATGAAGGTATTGAGGAAGAAGCACTCTCTAGTTTGTCTTCTTAACATTTTGTCCCTGTAGAGGGGCACTCCTGGTCACGGGAGAAGGCCGCTAATGTCCCAGGCTCACAAGCCTTCTGTCTTTTCCGATTCCAGTGCCTGTTAAACCCACCTGCAACGCCAGCTCCTCCAGAGAGCCCAGCCCTCTGGTCTGCGATGGCTTCAAGGACTGTGAGAATGGCCAGGATGAGCAGAACTGCACTCGGAGTGAGAAGGGACCACAGTGCTCTGTCGTGCTTCCTAAATCGGAACCAAAATGCCTTTGCTGAGTTAGGGCAATCATTAGTCCCAGTGTCCCCAAAACTTCCCCAGATTTGGCACTGAAAATCCCTTGTCTGAGGAATCTCCTCAGTCCTAGAAAAAATGAGTCAGTTGGTGACTTTAAGAGGAGTGGACTTATGCTCTATGTGTGTGTGTGTGTGTGTGTGTATGTATGTGTGTGTGTGTGTGTGTGTGTGTGTGTGTGTGTGTGTGTTACTGTGTGAATACTGGCAAATTTTCATTGCTTTTTTTTTTTTTTTTTTTTTTTTTTTTGTACTAGGTTTTGAACCCAGAGGTGCTTAATCAATCAGCCACATGTCCAGGCTTTTTTAAATATATTTTTATTTTGAGACAGTGTCTCGCTAAGTTGCTTAGAGCCTCACTAAGTTGCTGAGTCTGGCTTTAAACTTGGTCCTTCTGCCTCTGCCTCTCAAACCACTGGGATTACAGGCATGCACCACTGTACTCAGTAGCTTCCTTGCTTTTAGTGCTACTTAAGTTGTAGGATACAGAGGACCTGATATAAAGGAACTTGCCAGAGACCATAAAGGGACACCCTCTATTCTAATCACTACATAAATGCAAACCTCCCAAGTTGTGAACAAATGTATGGGAATTCACACCATCTGTCAATTTTTCTTTTCTTTGATTATGTAAAAGGAGGAATGTGGTAGTAATTTATGCTCAAAGACTTTCCTGGGGGAATAAGACACAATAATAAAGTGGCTGTGGCCCAAAGGCACTTATAAGGCCAACTCCTCTGCACCTCACCTATAGGAGAAGAAAGGCCAGGCAACTGGATTGACTCTCAGCTGGAGTGGTTGCCTGCCTGTCTTCCAGTGGCTCCGAAAGGTCACTATAGGTTTGCTCCATTTCTCTCTGCTAGTTCTTTCCCAGAGCAGCAAATAGTGGATTTTGTGGCTAATCCATCCTTTGCAAAGATCAGTGTCATTTACTCAGATGTTTCCTGCTAGACAAAAACTGCTTGTTCTTTCATTCATTTTTAGGCATTCCATGCACCAACAGAACTTTTAAGTGTGGCAATGGTATTTGCTTTAGGAAACAGAATGCAAAATGTGATGGGATCGTGGATTGTCCAGATGGAAGTGATGAAGATGGCTGCAGTGAGTAGAAAGCTGTCCCTTCTGATTCCTGTCTTCCCACCTGGGTTACCCATTTTCCATTTTTATTCTCTTCCTCATGGAATTCCCCTGGCAGATGTTACCACAGACCAGGAAATAATAGTAAATATTGGTGAGCTGAATCTGAAATTATTTCTCCACCTTCTTTCTTGATAATAAGCCTCAATACACTAGATGTTTCCAAAGAGAGCTTTCCATTTCTAGTAAGACTAATCAAGGAAGAAGGTCTTAAGTAAAATATCCTGTGACAAATGAAAGAGTGGGCTTCTGGAGGATTTTTGGTTATGTCTTACTTTGTGAACAATATCAATTGGTGGTTCTTTGTTTATCCTGTTCTCTGCCATAGTTCTTTTTAGTCATGTGGCTTCTAATTGGCCATGTGTCAACAGGTTAATTATACATCATTATCAATACTATTTACACTAAAAGTAAATCACACTAAAAGCAATTGCTCTGATAACTAGTATTTCTTAGGCTTTAATTTATCTTAGATTAACAAATTTTTCTCTTAGATCAATACAACTTCAAAGACATTCTCAATTCTGTCATATCCGAGCTTACCTTTTCCTCTCCACCTAGCCACTTAGCCCCACAGGCTGCTGTTTGTATCAGTACAGCTGTCACTAAGGATCCCTCTGCCCCTGCATGCATTACTGTGTGGAGACTTCCTGTTAGGGCTTGTTTTCAAGAGGGAAGGAGTAGTCTAGTCGGCTGGTGCTGGTTTCAGACAGACCCATAAAATCCCTCTCTAGATAAGCAGGTGATTATAAATTGCTTACTTGGTGAGTCAGTTCCCAGCCCAGCACTGAATCTGACCTAATTTCCAGTTTTTCTTCCTGTCTGCCTTAAACCACGTGACCCTTCCTCTACCAAAGGCTGTAGCAGGCGCTCCTCCACTCTCCACCGAGTCATCGGGGGCACTGACTCCCAGGAGGGGGCTTGGCCATGGCAGGTCAGCCTCCACTTTGTCGGATCTGCCTACTGTGGTGCCTCCATCATCTCCAGGGAGTGGCTTCTCTCTGCGGCCCACTGTTTCCATGGCAACAGGTAGGGCATCCCAGTCCTTACTCTTGAGTGGCACATTCTGACCACAGACCATACATCTGCCCTGAATTGCGAGAAGAAGCCCCTATCGGGGGTAAAAATCAACCAATTCAATCGGGCTTCTTTTTCCTTTGTTTTGGTGGTGGTGAGGGCACTGGTTATGTGTCAAATACTTTTAATTTTTTTTTAGGTATTATTGACATAAAGAAAGAACACAAAGGAAACATCAAGAATGAATAGTTTTTACTAACTGAGGAAATAAAGAGAGGTCTTTCAAGTCAGATGGACAGACCTAAGGGGCTGTGTGGAGAATGTGGAGGAGAGTGGGTGGAGTAAGGGGATCACTGTTTGCATTGGGGGTAATCTTGGGAAGGCCTGTTAGGATTGGCATTGGAGGGGCTCTGTCTGCCTTTGCCAATGGGGTTATTATGAGACAGATGCTCTTCCAGCCAAGGGTGAAAAGGAAGCTTAAAAAGTGATCTCACTGGAAAGTTAAACTTATTTAAATCTACTAGACCTTAGGTACAAAATTACTATCATTTATTTCTTATTCTGAATTTTAAGTGGTTTAAACAAAGTTATACAATTTGAGTATTTACTCTTCCAATAAATTGTAGGAATCAGGTTAATAACTGAAATAGCTTCGCCTCTGGTCATTAGTCTTAAATGCTATGAAACTGCTGTGTCCTTATTTTTTTCCAAAAGTTTCCATATTCTTTTCACTTTGAACTTCACTCTGGCTGCCTCAGGGTGAGATCAAAGCCACACATGGAGACTACAATCCCCTCTGTGACTCTGTGTGGTCAGGGTAGGGGTAGGGCCAACATTAGAATTCTGGAAGGACTGATCATGGAGGTGGAGTTTGGTGTCCCTGTGACTGTCATACCTAAGCAGTTGCAGCAGGGAGCTGTGAGGCTTCTGGTAGCTTGCAGCAAGAAGGAATTTCACTAAATCTCTGCTTAAAACACTTAATTTTTTTTACATTCACTTCTTTTTTATTTGTTCTTTTTAGTTATACATGACAGTAGAATGTATTTTGATATACTATACATACATGGAATATAACTTCCCCATTCTACTGGTTGTATATGATGTGGAGTTACATTGGTAAACATTTCATTTTCTAATCTGTCTTGGAACTAATATCATTTGAATTTGGTAAAAGGGCCCTCAGATCACTATATTATTGGCCCTGATTTTCTCCATCGGATGCCATTGTTAGAATGAATAGGAAGGATTTAATAAATTAATTCTAGTTACCAACACTCTTGACCTGTGTGTGGCTTGTGAAATACCATTGGCAAGAAAATTTCCAGGTGCAGAGAAGTTGTGCTTCTTGCCATGCTCCTGAACTGAGTCAGGGGCTAAGATATAGCCCCTGAAAGTCAGGACTTCCTTTCCTCAGCCTCATCTCTCTGTTGAGTGCTTATTTCTAAACCATATATGACTCTTCAGACTGCTAACTTGGCGCTTCATTCCTTCTCTACCAGGCTGTCAGACCCCACACCATGGACAGCTCACCTTGGGATGTATGTGCAGGGGAATGCCAAGTTTATTTCCCCAGTGAGAAGGATTGTGGTCCACGAATACTACAACAGTCAGACCTTCGACTATGACATTGCTTTGCTACAGCTCAGTGTGGCCTGGCCAGAGACCCTGAAACAGCTCATTCAGCCCATCTGCATTCCTCCTGTTGGCCAGAAAGTGCGCAGTGGGGAGAAGTGCTGGGTGACCGGCTGGGGGCGAAGGCATGAGGCAGGTCCGTGTGTGAATGAATGGGCTGGGCCTTCCACATGGAAGAGAGTAACTTGTGCTGCTTCTGTGCTTTGGGGTTTCCAGGGAGGATTTGTGTATACCATCTTCTTTGGGCATCCTGACAACTCTGAAAGTTTGGATTGGAGGAAACTATTTTCATCCCTGTCTTATGATTCTTTCCATCTTTTCCAAAAGAAGCAGGGAGATGGAGAGAACCTATAAACAAAGCAGAATTGACAAGATAGCATGAGTTCTTTTCAAACTCTGAAGGGATGCTACGATTTCCACTAGACAAGAACAGTTGCTCCTTAACTTCGCTTTTATCCCAAGATGTGATTTACTTTTATAAAGGAGAGGACCTTTATGTATGCACACCCCACCATCAACTCAGACAGCTATGTAGAAGATTATGCAGGTATGTCCTGCAACAGGACTGTTGGCCAAGGGATGAAAGTGAAGAAAGAAATCCAGCCTGCCCTTAGCTAATCCAGGCTTGAGCATTACACCAACCTAAAATTGGGCCTCTCAGAGGGGATACCTTTTTTGTACTCTCTCCACCCATAGTAACTGACAAGTTACTATGCTCCATGCTTTAGTTGCAATATCACAAGGGAAAGTGTCTACCCAATTTTTTTCATAAGCGAGAGAAAGAGAGAGAGAAAGAGAGAGAGAGAGAGAGAGAGAGAGAGAGAGAGAGAGTGTGTGTGTGTGTGTGTGTGTGTGTGTCTGAATCATCTTAGCCAGACAGGTTTAAAGGGAAGTGAAAGAGCTATATAGAAATAGTTGTTTTTATGATTCTTCAGAGACTTCCATATGTCAGTTGTGCTGCTTTACTTAAGGAGCTCTTTTGAACAGTTAATATTGGCACTAAGCTTTGTTGACTCATGGTTCTTCTAAATGCAGGAGGTATGAGGTGAAGGAGTATGGCACAGTGGTTCAGGTGAGGGAGGAAGATCTTGTCTGAATCCTGTTGGTATTTGCTAGCTGTGTGCCACTGGGCAAGTCCTTTTATCTCCCCAAGTTCCTTTTCTTCATCAGCAAAATAGGGATAATAATAGAGTTCATCTCCAAGAATTGCTCTGAGGATGAAAGGAAATAATCTGAGTTGGCCATTGAAATGAAACCTTGAGGAAATATAGTCATTACCATTACCGTGATTTCCAACTCCAACATGTTTTCCAGATAATAAAGGCTCCCCTGTTTTGCAGCAAGCAGAGGTAGAGCTCATTGATCAAACCCTCTGTGTTTCCACCTACGGGATCATCACTTCGCGAATGCTGTGTGCAGGAGTGATGTCTGGCAAGAGAGATGCCTGTAAAGTAAGTCCTCCTACCTTCCTCTTGCCCAATGTGTGCTTTCCATAAATGCTTTCACATTTAATCCATGAAACTCTAAGGAATAACTAGGGCAGGTATTCCCCTTACCTCATCTGAGGTATTAATTATGACCCAGTTGCCTCAGATCAGGGAAAGGTGCTGAAAGAACTGGTTCTATAGAATTGATTTGTGATCCCTGTTTATCTTGTTCCAGCATTTACATGGTGAGGTCAGCCTTCATATGTCTCCCACAATTTTCTTACAACCAAAAACTAAAAAGCAAAGCAAACAATGACACACATATACACACTATGTTTTAGGATTGCTACCTATTTCCTTAGCAGCAGCAGCCGTTCAACTTCTGAAATTACAAGGATTTCATTTAGTCATGCATCTAAAACATAAGTGGGTGGTGGGAGGAAGAGAAGAGGAGTGGGAGAGGTGACAAGAACACTCATATGTAGCCCTCTGGATAGACACCTCCAGCAGTGGTTCAGTTGGAGGTCACCTTGCAAGGGAGGGGATATTTCTCTGAGCCTGTGATTTTAAATCTATGTCCATGATCACCAAAGATGATTAAGAGAGTCAGGATGACAGCAGGATCTGTTCCCATATCTTTCCACAACTTCAGCCATGATGCCACAAAACTCATCTTATTATAATTCTGACCTCTATTTTTTGAGATCCTACTTTGTGACAAGCACCATGGTACATTATTTACATAAATTCATTCAATTCATCCTTTTATTTCCATTTTACAGAAGAGGAAACTGGGGACAGAGAGGCTAAGTAGATGACCCAAGGTCATATAGCTAGCAAGTGCAGATATTTGGTCTGGGATTTGAACCCCTGGCTCTCTAATGCTAAAGATTCTGTTTTAGGTGTTTCCTGAAGCTGGTCAGTTACATAGTCCTGTTCCACACAGCCATCAAGGTTATGCACTAAATTTGTATTAGTAGAACTGGTATTATATCAATTAAAGTAAAGATCCCAGTTTCTTAACCTGTCAGAATTTACCTAGACAGGAATAAAATTGTGAGGGTGGGATGTAGGGGCAAATTTAGACTGCTATCTAAGCCAGTTGTTACTTTCCCAACCTTCCCTAAAATAGAAAATTAAAAGTCAGACATTATACCAAAGGATTTATACTGTAGGAATTATGTTTAAATCTTGGATTATTTGAGTCCTGACTTTACGAAGTTGAGATATCAGAAGGAACTCTCAAAAAAGAGTATTTTGTCTATGAAAACTGTCTGACAGTGGCTCTTAGGGTTGCTGCATTGAGCCTGCCAAACAAAACAGGTTTCTTGTTTCTTCTGTGGGGCCATGAGGCAACTGCTGAAGTTGCATGGCCCAGAGACAGAGGTCACCCTTCCAAGATAACCATAAGGTGGTTGTGAAGATTAAATGATCCAAAACAGTACTTGGCATATAGAGAACACTAAATAAATGTTAGCCCTTAATGCTACTGCCACTTATTTTCTGCTTGGGGTATGTGAGAATTATTTAATCTTGCAAGAGTCTTCTAATGTTATTCTCAGTCTTAACAATCAAGTTTTTAAAAAAATGAATGTAGTTTTTTTATTATAAGAATATATCTAAGCTGGGCGCGGTGGCGCATGCCTGTAATCCCAGCACTTTGGGAGGCTGAGGCAGGAGGATCGCGAGTTCAAAGCCAGCCTCAGCAATGGCGAGGCACTTAGCAACTCAGTGAGACCCTGTCTCTAAATAAAATACAAAAAAGGGCTGGGGATGTGACCCAGTGGTGGAGTGCCCCTGAGTTCAATCCCCGGTACCACACACACACACACACACACACACACACACACACACAAAGAATATATCTAAACTTATTCAATGACATTAGCAGTTTCAAGTTATTTCTTTTTAAAAAATTATTTATTTATTTATTCTAATTAGGTATATATGACAGCAGAATGCATTTTGATTCACTGTACACAATTGCAGCAGCACAACTTTTCATTTCTATGGTTGTAATGTCACAACATATGTGTAGTCATATATGTACCTAGGGTAATGATGTTCATCTCATTCCACCATCATTTCTGCCCCCATACTCCCTCCCCTCCCTTCCCTCCCTTTTGCCCAATCACAGTTCCTCCATTTTTTCCCATGCCCCACCCCCCATTATGGATCAGCATCACTTATCAGAGAGAACATTTGACCTTTGGTTTTGGGGGATTGTCTTACTTCACTTAGCATTATATTCTCCAACTCCATCCATTTACCTGAAAATGCCATAATTTTATTCTGTCTTAATGTTGAGTAATATTCCATTGTGTATATATACCACAGTTTCTTTATCTATTCATCTACTGAAGGGCATCTAGGTTGGTACCACAGTTTAGCTATTGTGAATTGAGCTGCTATAAACATTGATGTGGCTGCATCACTGTAGCATGCTGATTTTAAGTGTTTGGGGTATAGACTGAGGAGTGGGATAGCTGGGTCAAATGGTGGTTCCATTCCAAATTTTCTAAGGAATCTCCATACTGCTTTCCAGATTGTTGCATTAATTTGCAGTCCCACCAGCAATGTAAGAGTGTGCCTTTTCCCCCAACATCCTCGCCAACACTTATTGTTGTTTGTATTCTTATTAGATGCCATTCTGTCTGGAGTGAGATGAAATCTTAGAGTAGTTTTCATTTGCATTTCTCTAATTACTAGAGATGTTGAACATTTTTTCATATATTTGTTGATCGATTGTATATCTTCTTCTGAGAAGTGTCTGTTCAGCTCCTTAGCCCAAAAAATATGGAATGCTTCACAAATTTTTGTGTCATCCATGCACAGGGGTCATGCTAATTTCTCTGTATCATTCTAATTTTAGTGTATGTGCAGTGAAGTGAGCACTACACATTATTTCTTGATGGTTCCCAGGCTGCATAGTGACCAGCCAAACAAAACATATCAGAATGGGACTTCTGAACACAATCTATTAGGCACAGTGACAATAACTTGATGATCATGAGACAAATGTCTTCATACTTACATTATTTTTTACTTAGGGAGACTCCGGCGGACCTTTATCTTGTCGAAGACAAAGTGATGGAAAATGGATTTTGACTGGCATTGTTAGCTGGGGTCATGGATGTGGAAGAGCAAACTTTCCTGGAGTTTATACCAGAGTGTCAAACTTTGTTCCCTGGATTCATAAATATGTCCCTTCTCTTTTATAATTGTACCAGTTGTATTTTTGTCTGTGATTTATGTGATAGATTCTTTTAAAAGAATGTAATAATTGTCAATAAAACATCATGCAATTTCTTCAACCAAAAATGTTAGATTGCACACATCTGATATTTACTGAAAGACAGATTAGTATATGTTCCATAAAAATTCCCCCAAGCATATAAAATATTCATCCTTAGGCATCAAGACATCATTGATTCAGGGATGAGAGAAACCTAAATTATTGTCACATACCAAGTCTCTAAAATAAAGTAAGAAATGAGGGAGATCTTTAGGTATTCATACTTTATTTTATGTTCTTATTCAAGTACAAAAGTTTACAAGTATTGAGGTAAACATGATTTGCTGAAATAAGGAATTCCCATAAAACCCCCCACACTTGATCATTAGCAATCCAATGAAATTAAATGCACAGAAAAATATATCCTTCATAAACACAAATATAAAAAAAAAACTGTTATTGACAGATCAAGTAACTATATTATTGTTACCCAATTCAGTTTTGTCTAACCATATCATAACCATATCATAACAGACCTTTTTCAGTCATGGCACACGGTACTGTTGTGTACAGAGAAAACTAATCACCCAACAAACAAAACTGATGGTTAGAAACCTTTACAAAATGATGGAATAAAGCATTGCGGTAGTTGGACTGAAAGCACATATATGAGATTCAAAGAGATTGTGGGAATGTTGGTCAATAGTGAAAAGCCAAAGGAATTTTTGGATGTTGGTTGTGCATGTGGAAGTTTTCAGAAGTATTGTCATCTGGCTTATGGTTATTTCATAAACCCCAATGGTCAAGACTTTTTTTTACTTTAAAAACCTTATAATACCTTGTGTAGTCTTAAGTCTATAGTACACTCTCAATACATTCTAGATTTGATTTATTTTGATCTAGAGGGTTCCATATTTTATCTCATAATAATCTTTCCACTAATAGAGACCAGAATTAACAGTAGCACCAAACAGGTGAAAGCAGCAGAAAAAAGAAGAATGATATGATTTGTTTATCCTGGGACAAGTTCAAAGAAGGAATAACAATCCTATCGTCAAAGGGGGTTTGAGAACTTCAGAAAATCTTAATGCAACAGCAAAAGCAGAGAGAGCAAAATGTGTCATCCCCCAAATCAGACAAAAGACTGAAATATGAGTATGATTTCTCTGAAATAATGAATATTTCCCAGTTCATACAACATATTTTTATTTGCCAAAGAATTGTTTTACTGAGATTGTTGATAAAACATCTTAATGATACCTCTCTGAATAGGTCCCTAAGGCTTCGGTAAACTGGCTATGGGATAGTGCAATTCCTAGGCTCAAGTGTGCCACTTAATCCACCATGGGGTACTTAGCTATTGAATCCATGGTATAGATAGCTATTCGGATGACATTTCCTATAACGTAGGTTTATTTTGCCTGGCATGGCTGTTACCTGTATATAAGGCAAGTTGTACTTTTCATTTTATGATCATTTCAAAGGCACAGAATTGCTATTCGCAAAAATAATAAAAAACTTGTCTAAATCTGTATCTCAATTAGGGTGTGGAGGAGGGCTGGCATGATCTATCAGATTCATCAGGGGGAGTTTTTCAAATCAGGCATATGCACTACTAATATGGTCACTTACTGGTGCAATGTGAGTGTACATGTTCCTTATCAGTGTGTGTGTGTGTGTGTGTGTTTGTGTGTGTGTGTGTGTTGGTGGGAAGTTTGAGAAACACCAACCTAATTTACTTGAATAGTTCATGCCAAAATAGGTGTCATTGAACCTGAAAGATATGAGACTGCCCAATTCATTCTTGCAAAGGTGTGAACTGAGGCAGATTTCAAGACTGATTTTGTTAGCAGAGTGAAATCGCCCCCATAAATAAAGACAGGAGCATTTTGTGTCATATTTAAAGGGAGAATTTGAAGGGACCAAAGCCCTCCTTCATAGTGCCTTGAAAATTATAAAATGAAACATCACAAAACAACCAATTATTTCTCAATTGTCTTTGGCTTAATTGATCTGAGGGACTGATCCAATTGTCCATGTTCAGAGTAATACTATTTGCCATCTTCAATATATGGGAACAGACTATTGTTTTTGCAGGAGGTATAGATCTATTTGAAAGAAATGAGATGCTTTGGAGCATTGATGTTATTATTTTGATGTTACTTCATTTTTTGCTATATATAATAACTATTTGGGAAATTATTTCCTCTAAAAGGAGATAAAGAAAGAAGGCAGAATACGATGACAAGAAAAATAAAACTGAAATTCTTACATTGATTATCAAATCATGACAAGTATACTTTTTAATTTCATTTAAACTTGAAACTTGAATACCTAAAGCAATTAAATCAATATTAATTGCAAACTATATTAAAGATAAATATTTGTGAAGTAACAACACATTTTAAAAATTTATACAATAGAAATAAATTCTGGAGAAATCGTGAAAGCAATCTTGGTTCTTCATTTACATCTGCTTAACTTTCATCAAGAATTCTTTAATCTAAACCCAGTTATATCTTCTTTCTAGTTCATTCTGAATCTTTAGTTTGGAGTCAAGCTGGCAGGATGGAAAAAAAATCCTCATGGAGAGGCTAAAACACTCATCTGCATTGTAGGTCAGTTGTCTGAGGTTAAGAAATTGGCATTTACCAGAAACAGGATCTGGTTTCGAATAATAGCTTAAGTAGTTCAGGTAATATTGGGAAGCGTCAGCAAGTGTCAGGTGACCAGGAAAATATACAGTACAGGAAGATAAATCAATATTGAAAGAAAATATATTGAATCAAGGGTTAGTGCTGGGCGCTAAGAATTGGCTATTAGTGGGTATTATTAATTAAAAAGTAGTTACAATCATGAAAAGTAAAAGAGAATTTACGGAGATTGTTATTTTGGGGTGCAGGGATAAATGCTTTACTTTAATAATTTCATTTAATCCTCCTAACTCCACTAGGTAAGGATCATGTTACAATAAGGAAAGATGCTGATAGATACAAACAATCTGCCCAAGAACACTTAGATAGTGGGAGTGTAAATTTGACCCTTGTTCTGCTTGCCTTCAAAACCTGTACTCCAGAATACAAGCAACAATAAATGTTGGCAAGGATGTGGGGGAAAAGGTACACACATACATTGCCATGGGGCTACAAATTGGTGCAATCACTGTGGAAAGTAGTATGGAGAAAACTTGGAATGAAATCAATCACCATTTGACCCAGTTATCTCACTCCTCGGTTAATACCAAAAGGTATATTCTGCTATTGGTAGTCCCTGGGTACCTCAGTTTTCTCCTTAAATTTTCCCTTCTAAAAAGCCTATTCAAAAACCCTGGTTCAAGTGTACAGATTTAATGCAATGCCAATCAAAATCCCAATGACATTCTTCATAGAAATAGAAAAAGCAGTCATGAAATTCATCTGGAAAAATAAGAGACCCAGAATAGCTAAAGCAATCCTTAGCAAGAAGAGTAAAGTAGGTGGCATCACTATACCAGACTTCAAACTACACTACAGAGCAACAGTAACAAAAATAGCATGGTATTGGCACCAAAATAGACTTGTAGACCAGTGGTACAGAATAGAGGACACAGAGGCAAACCCACATAATTATAGTTATCTTATATTAGACAAAGGTGCCAAAAACATACATTGGAGAAAAAATAGTCTTTTCAATAAATGGTGCTGGGAAAACTGGAAGTCCGTATGCAACAAAATGAAACTAAACCCCTATCTTTCACTATGCACAAAACTCAACTCAAAGTGGATCAGGGACCTAGGAATTCAACCAAAGACTCTGAGCCTAATAGAAGAAAAAGTAGGCCCAAATCTCCATCATGTCGAATTAGGCCCAGACTTCCTTAATAAGACTCCTATAGTGCAAGAATTAAAATCAAGAATCAATAAATGGGATAGATTCAAACTAAAAACTTCTCAGCATAAGAAACAAATTAGTGAGGTGAATAGAGAGCCTACATTTTGGGAGCAAATTTTTACCACATGCACACCAGAGCACTAATCTCTAGGATATGTAAAGAACACAAAAATCTTAACACCAAAAAAAAAAAAAAAAAAAAAAAAAAACCCATAAATAACCCAATCAATAAATGGGCCAAGGAACTGAATAGACACTTCTCAGAAGAAGATATACAAGCAATCAACAAATATTTGAAAAAATGTTCAACATCTCTAGCAATTAGAGAAATGCAAATCAAAACTACTCTAAAATTTCACCTCACTCCAGTCATAATGGCAGCTATTAAGAATACAAACAACAATAAGTGTTGGCGAGGATGTGGGGAAAAAGGTACACTTATACATTGCTGGTGGGACTACAAATTGGTGCAGCCAAAATGGAAAGCAGTATGGAAATTTCTTGGAAAACTGGGACTGGAACTACCATTTGATCCAGCTATCCCACTCCTCGGTTTATACCCAAAGGACTTAAAAACAGTATACTACGGGGACCCAGCGACATCAATGTTTATAGCAGCTCAATTCACAATAGCTAGACTGTGGAACCAACCTAGATGCCCTTCAGTAAATGAATGGATAAAGAAAATGTGGTATATATACACAATGGAATATTACTCAGCATTAAAAGAGAATAAGATCATGGCATTTGCAGGTAAATGGATGGAGCTGGAGAATATAATGCTAAGTGAAGTTAGCCAATTCCATAAAAACAAATGCCAAATGTTTTTTCTGATATAAAGATGGTGATTCATAATGGGGATGGGGGGAGCATGGGAGGAATAGACGAATTCTAGATAGGATAAAAAGGAGGGAGGGAAAGGGAGGGGATATGAGGGTAGGAAAGGGAGTGGAATGAGGGGGACATCATTACTCTAAGTACATGTATGAGAACATGAATGGTGTGACTCTAAGTTGTGTACAACCATTAATATGAAAAATTGTGCTATGTATGTTTAATATGAGTTGAAATGCATTCTGCTGTCATATATAACAAATTAGAATAAATTTTAAAAAATTAAAAAATAACCCTGGCTGAAAATGCAGACTTCACCCTAGCACCAAAGGACTTAAAATCAGCATACTACAGTGACACAGTCACATCAATGTTCATAGCATCTCAATTCATAATAGCTAAACTATGAAACCAACCTAGATACCCTTCAACAGATGAATGGATAAAGAAAATGTGATATATATATATATATATATATATATATATATATATACACGTATATATATGAATATTATATATATGAATATTAGCCTTAAAGAAGAATGAAATTATGGCATTCACCGGTAAATGGATGGAGCTGGAGAATATCATGCGAAGTGAAATAAGCCAATCCCAAAGAACCAAAGGCCAAATGTTTTCTCTGATATGTGAATGCTAATTCACAATAAGTGGGGGAGGCTAAGGAAGAATAGAGGTACTTTGGATTAGACTGAGAGGAGTGAAAGGAGGGGAGGGGGTGTGGAGGTAGGAAGGATAGTAGAATGAATTGGACATTATTATCCTATGTGCATATATGATTACACAACTGGTCCTACATCATGTACAACCAGAAGAATGAGATGTTATACTCCCTTTATGTATAACGTGTCAAAATGCATCCTAATGTTATGTATAACTAATTAGAACAAATTTTTAAAAGATATTGGTAATAGAGAGAGAGAGAAAAAAAAAAAGAAAGAGATCTGTACTCCTCCCAGACCCATAGGGATATGGGTTAGGCAGATGAAATTTTGAAAATACATCTGAGTCTAGGTTAGGGGATATGTAAACCTTGCTTCATAGTGCTAAAAAGGCATCAAGAGAGGCTTATGACAGGAGCAGTTGCTTTCTGAATCTCCGGGGAGTGAAGGAGAATAGAGATAAGCACAGATGGAGAAATCAGGTTTGGAGATAGCTGTCATCCATCTGACATCAGGCAATCTCCACTGAGCTTCTGTAATCAAAGAAAGGAACCATGAGGAAAGTTGTTGGGGCCCTAGGTAAAGGATGGGGTTTGGGTTTGAGAACTCTTGGTGCTTCTAGTCAGGTCTGCATCTTTTTGTGACCACAGATCCTGTCAGAACCCCTTCCTTCCCCTATAGTGGCTCCAGTTCTTATCAGGCTCCAGGTCTTTTTAGGTCTAGAGGTCCTAACAACTTTCTGCTATTGCTAGTCCCTGTATGCCTCAGTTTCCCCTTAACTTTTCCCTCTAAAAAGCCTATTCAAAAACCCTGGCTGAAAATGCAAACTCCTGCCTTAGTATCTGCCTGTTAAAGCAGACAACCAAGTCAGAGCAGGTTACCTGAATTCCCTGCAGCTAGCAGGCCTCACAACAGCAGGCAGGTGGAGTCCAAAGTCCAGAAGCTCTGACAGTAGGCACCAGACCACTAAAAACAGGACACTGAGGCAAAGTGTCTGAACACGGGCATTAAGGGTGCCAGACTTTGGGACACAAGTAAATATCTTCTGAAGTAGATGTTTTCAGATTCCCCAAACTGGCCTTAACACCAGAGTGTGGCGGGTGGCATGGAGGAGGAAGCATGGCGGGTCTGACAGAAGTTGAGAGGTGGGGTCTTTGGACAAACACCCAATGCTTAGCAAACATAATTCCAGGCACACTAAGCTGGAAGTCCTTGCACTATACCTTGGGTGTGGAGGAGGTTGTGCATACATTTCTACATGTGTGCATTTGCTTCTTCCCCAGGCCTGGGGGACGTCAATGGCTCCCCACATCAAAGATACAGAATAATCTCCAACATTTATGCGTTCTTGCTGTGTGTGTGCCAATCGCCATTCTGAATGTTTCTTGAGTGTTTTACTTATATTCACTCATTCATTCCATTAGGCAGGAACTAATATGACACTTTCCAAATGAGGACACTCTGGCACGGAGAGTTGAAGACTGAGATCTCCTTGTTAGGAGCACTCTGAATTGGAAATAACTCAGCAGACTGGTTTGGGGAGTCAGTAGTCTCACTACCACTCACTCTACAATGTTTCTATGCCTGTCTCTGGACTTGTAGGAGGAAGTGTGTGTATTATTCATCTTCTTATGCTCTCAACCAAGCACCACGTAGGTGCTTCATAGTTGTTTCTTAATTCAATGAATGAACTTTTGCTAGGCAGCCAGGGCTGGTGTAAGCCCCAGCAACAGCCACTTCGAGGGAGAGAAGACAAACTTTCTTTACCCAACTGCGCTGCCAGCCCACCGGTTCCTAACCAGGCCCTAAAGCAGGTATGCACCAACAGGTCTGCGTCTGCACCAACAGGGAAAGGCGCAGCAGACAGCGCCCTGAACAAACCAGAAAAACTGCCCTCCTCTGCTCGGGAGCCCACGGTAGGGCACAGTCCCAGCACCGCTCTGCCCTGCAGGAGCGAGGAAAGCCTCCCGAGGCCCCAGTGCCGCCACTCTCCGGCCTCGCCCCTCCCCTTCCCTGCCCTCCCGCTGCCTGAGGTCTGGCGGGCGTCCCCACCTGGTGGGTGGAGAGTGAACCCGGCAGGCCGCCGTGGACTCTGCACCCGCAGGTGTGTTGGTCTTGCCTCCAGCGGAGCCGCTCAGCTCTTCTCAGCCGGCCCATGGAAGGGGCCGAGCCCTCATCGCCAGAAGAAGAGCTGGAGCTCTCGGTGCTCCAGGAGCAGCGGGAGGAGCAGACGCCTCTCAATGGAGCCCTCCAGGTCCTGGCTGCTTCGGCCGACGACCCCAGCCCAGCCCAGGTAAGGTTTCCGTAACGCGCCGGCGGCGTGATCCCGGGACAGTGGCCTGGCAACCGCCGAGCGTCAGGGTTCCAGGGAGCTCTCCGGTCGTCCCCGACGGGAACCGGAGTGACAGCGCCGGAATAGTCTGAATGGGGCGCAACGACCCGAATGGCTTTTGGTCCGAGCGCGCGAATTCTCTCTTTAAGGATATTTCCAGACATCGAGGTGGTTTTTAAAAGTTACGCAACTTTTAATTTAGTTTTTTCCTCTTCTTTTTTCAAATAGGAAGAATGAATTACAGACCCCCACCCCCATTCTCTCCTGCCTCCCTCCTAACTCCCTCCCTGGCTCCCATCTCACCATTTGCCCCCTTGCCAAACCTCCCCCCCCATTCCCACCAAGGCTTACCATCCCCCACACACTTTGACTTTTCTTCCAGCTTGGTCTTTTATTCCACAGGAAGAGAGATAAGGGGTAGGGAAAGGGGGAAAAGCAGCAAGAGCAAGAAGGGCTGGGGCTGGCCTGGAGATGGGGCGGTTTGGGGGGGGGGGGGCGGATAATTTTAGTTGTAGGGAAATAATTTCAAAGTTCTTGTCCCAAAGGACTAGACTAGCCTCATTTGCTTTTGCCTCTTTTAATCTCCTGGTGATTCAACCTTAGTAGTAATGGGAACATTATTCATTCACTTCAAATACTCGTAAAACATCAGTTTGAATTCTGAATCTTCTGATTAACCCCTGAGATTGGCTTGTGGTTTACTGCATGCAGGGAACTCCCAGTATATATAGATTTAAACTGAACTTTCTAGGCCCCATTCTTCCACCTCCACCCAAATGTTGAGTTTAGGGATAAGCAGGAAATTCAAAAGTTGAAAGCTTTGCTTTTGTGCCGCACTGATTCCTGGAAGTTCTGTGCACTGAAGGACTGTTTTAATAAGTACCCTGGAGAGGAAGTTGGTAACTCATGTTTAAATGAAATAGGACCACAGAAGAATGAAGTTTGGAAAAAATGGCTGAATTTTAGCCTAAGTGGCCACAAGGGTGAACTTGCTGTAGGAATCCTTGAGGGCAGGGTCTAGGCATGGGAATTGGGAATACTTGCCTCATGTTGGTTAGACCCAGCTCACTCCAAAGATTCCATGGTTTGAGATTGCTCTGGTGGCAACTTCCCCAGTAGAAAATATGTGGCAGGACTGTCAAATGGTGGCAATATAATGTGTCCAGCCATCTTCTGGAGACCTGTGGACAACCATTGAGGAGTAGAATCTGCCTGATCCATGTAGGCCATCAGCACTTACAAATTGTTTAACACTTACCTTGTAGACATTGCCCTTTCATGTTTTAATGACTTCCTTGATAGTTGGGCATATACAGATATCCTAGACTTCCTTGTAATTTAGCTTTGTAGGTCACCAAATAGGAAAGCTACAGTGACCGACAGAATGGAGTGAAGGTGAAGTGTTTATGGGAACTTGGAAGGCGTTCTAGAAATACTTGAACAGTGAAAACTTTAGAAAGGACAGGAAAAAAAAAAAAAACCAACTTAGAGTATTTTAGTTAGGTTCTATAGAGTAAATTGAAGTGTATTTTAACTAGAAAAGTCAGTTCATGTGGGGTCATTGATTGTTGGCTAGCACAAATGAAAGATTCACACACTTAAGATTTTGTGTGTAGGTACTTACACTCTATAGATTTGCAGTTTTGAGCTGTAACTGAAGTCCATGTAGTTTCATTAAGCATACGTTCTACAGCTTTATGTACAAAACACTTGTAATACATGAATGCATTTAATTATCACAACAAAACTTAAGAGGCAGGTGTCAGTATTTTGATTTGACGGATAAAGGAACTGAGTGAAGAAACTGAGATTCAGAGAAGTTACCAAAATGCTCAGACTCACTGTATGGTGCTTCTGACATTTCTGGGGTTTTTGAGGTGTCAGATCTATGTTGTTTCTATCAAATTTATTTATCCATAATTTAAATGTATAAATATAACATGATTTATACTCATTTATAATTGCCAAAATTATAAATTATAGTATTATTCATTCCTATAAGTTAGATCCCTCATAATTAAGTAATTTAAGTGAAATATGAGGAGCTGAATGGTACATCTAGTGATGGAGGAGATTGCAGGTGGATGGGTGGATGGATGCGGGAGTAAGGATCAGTTCTGGAATCCTTGGGAGGATGACATTCGATATCATGGGTATCTTCCTACTTGGAAGAGCAGGGCTTGGGAACCATACAGAGGCAGTATAAAGAACTTTCTCTTAGTTTGGTGCTTGGGGACAAGGAATATTAGCCATCGAACTCCACTTTGCCTGTTGTCTCTGTAAAGATGTCAGTATCATTGGAACAAAAGTGGAAAATAGATTGTAGGTAACAGAGTGACACTGGTTTTCTTGCATAGCTCATTATAGGAATTCTGACTGAGAAGTCTCACAGACGGAAGTGAGGTAGCATCACTAGAATAATAATAAACCAGTAAATTGATAGTCTTGAGGCAAGCAAGTCATACTTGAATGGTTAGCTGACAGTTAGTCCCACTGCTACATGCTGTGCAGTCTAGGACAAGAACCAAATGGCTTTTTTGTGTTCAGATCAAAAAAAAAAAAAAGTAGATGAAATGCCACAATGAAGATTAAAAGTACAATTTTCTACCAGGTGTGGTGACATATGCCTGTTATCCCAGCAACTCCAGAGGCTGAGGCAGGTGGATCATGAATTCTAAGCCAGCCTCAGCAAAAGCAAGGTGCTAAAGCAACTCAGTGAGACCCTGTCTCTAAATAAAATACAAAATAGGGCTGGGGATATGGCTCAGTGGCCAAGTGCCCCTGAGTTCAATCCCCAGTACCCCAAGCCCAAAAGAGTACAATTTTCCTATGTACTAAGAAAAATTTCCCCGATTTGTATCTGCTCCTGATCGAGCAAAAAAGAAGAGCTTTTTGGATCAAAGAGATAGGTAGTCTTGCCATTCTCCAGAATCCAGTACCATGTATTTAGACTTTTACGTGAAGAGGGATGTGAATATCTGGAAGAATATTCAGAAGAAAGATGCCCCAATTCTGGAGACATATGATGCAAATAGAATGCAAGCATCTCTGGAAGGCACCTTGTGGAGAATCTGCCTGTGACCTCTTGTGACCTAGAATTTGGTCAAGAGAGAATGAGAAACCAGAGAAAGAGGCAGCTTGACTTTGGGATCCTGTTTTGAGGGACAGGCTCAGCATATGTAGGATGGTACCTACTGTATCACAGGTTCTTGGGCAAACTTCCCAGGGGCACTTCTGACAGATGTTGATCCCTGGGTTGATTCTAATGTGCAGACAGTCAAGAAGCTCTCTATTGTTTGGCTGGAAGTGGCTGACACACCATTGTTTTGTAATGACTTCAAGCCTGTGAAGACCACCCACGCAGGGAAGAGCCATCAGTGGTCCCCCTATTAGGGCTGTGGAGAGGACAGGAAGGTGCTAGGTGTAGGAAGGCAGCTTTGGGCTGGGAAGGAATAGGAGTTTCCTACAGATGATGGCTGTGTAATTCTTAGCTGAGTTCCTCCAGGAAGACAGAGTACTTCGTCTCTGAAACCTCCAGAGTCCCAATTTATTATCTTTAAGGGACAACACAGTGAAGGCATATGTGGGTGTCAAGAATGATTAGCATTCATGTTTGGCTCATTTGAGGTCATTTCCTGTTGTGCTAATCTTAATGGCCTGGTTGCCTCTTGCGTGAAAAACACACAGCCTGGACAATTCTGGAACTCTGTAACTAGGAAGATATGTTTCTGTCCCCCAAAAGGTCAAGGATTTCTTATACCAGGACTTCTTTTCCCCATGTGCCTTTTTGAGCCCTTCCTTTGGTGACTTTGGAGAATTTCTTCAGGCTTGAGTTGGGGTGAGAGGTAGCCCTATCCCTGGACTCCAGAAACACTTAGCTCAAGAGGTATTCCTCTGTCCAGATTCCCAGGGCCTTCACTGCACCTCATCTTCCTGTGGCACACTGGGTCCAAGAGCCAGTGCTGAGGAGCTCCCCCGTTTGATCCTTCTAGAATTTCTCAAAGTACATTCTTAAATTTTTTGCAGCTCTCTATAACTAAGTAGCACACATTTATTAAGTGCCTGTTACCTGTAGGAGGTACACTGTGGGATATAAGAATGGGGAAGTTCAAGAACTGCCCCTCCCTCTATGTGGTTTCAATTTACCTAGGAAGATAAGGGCATCCTGCTTGCATTTGAGCGTGGAACTACACAGCACAATCAGTGGTAGCATCAGATGAGGTATGGGGATAGCACATGTACTGGGAAGTTTCCCTGATCGTGGGTAGGAAGTTTCAGACCAGGGGTCTCAATTCTGATAAAACAGTTGATTTACTACGGAAGGTTTAAAACGACAATCCAGGGCCTGCTCCCACCTACAGTCCAGTCTGCTTAGTGCCTGGGTATGTGTCAGTGGTAATCCTCCCCAGGTGATTCTAATGTGCAGCCAGGCTGGGGGACCTCTCATCGAGGAAGTTTGATATGTAGTCCTAAATGAGGACCAACAGTTTCCTTTCTGATGGCCATCATCAAAATAAGGATAAGCCTCAATATAAACTAGTGTCAGTTCAGGAATAAGCCTCCTGGAGTGGCTGCTGCTGCTTTGTAGAACAGGTGGGCACTCTGAGAGGGGATTGCTCCCCTTGGTTGAGTACTGAGTTAGTTGACTTTCATTGTTGTGACCAAAATACCTGGCAAGAATAACTCAGGGAGGAGAGATTTATTTTGGCTCGTGATTTTAGAGTTTTAGTCCTTGATCAACTTGCACCAAGGCAGAAACATGATGGTGGAAGGCAGCAGGAAGGGGGGAGAGAGAGAGAGAGAGAGAGAGAGAGAGAGAGAGAGAGAGAGAGAGAGAGACAGCGAGAGCGCACCAGGGACAAGAGGACAAGATTTAGTCCCTAGGGCCATGCCCCCAGTGACCTATTCCTCTAACCATGCCCCATCTGCCTGTAGTTAACACCAACTCTCAGAAGTTCCTTCAGCTATCAATGGATTAATCCACTGATGAGGTCAGAGCCCTCCTGATTGAATCACTTCCTAGGAGCCCCACTTTTGAACACTGCTGCATTGAGGACTAGGCCTTCAACACAGGAGACTTTAGAGAACATTCCAGATCCAAATCAAAATAAAAGCCTAATATTGGTTTAGCACGTGTTTTGTGTATGTTATCTCTTAGTTTTCAGATTTGTGAGCTAATTTAGTATTTACATACAAAATATTACCTGACTTAAGGTTCCAGTGGTAACTGGGCTGTATATTTAGACTTTTGACCTTTTGAAAAAAATACTATAAATAGCAACTCATGTTAATTGTACAGATCAATGGATTTCATGGTGACATTTTCATATGTGTATTTGTTGTGCTTTAATAATATTCACCCTCCCTATTACCTTCTCTGGACCTCCACCCCCCCCCAACCCCCACAACCCTATCTCCTTACTCTTCCTTAATACTCCTATTTCTACTTTCCTACTCTTAGATCATTGGTTTTTTGTTTGGTTTTTCTTTGTTATAGTTTCCATATATGAGGGAAAACATGAGATATTTGTCTTTCTGGTTCTGGCTTATTTTGTTTAACGTGATGACCTCCAGTTCCATCAATTTTCGCACAAGGGATATGATTTCACTCCTTTTTATGGCTGAATAATATTCCATTGTTTGTATATACCATATTTTATTTATCTACTCATCTGTTGCTGAGCACCTAGGCTTATAATGTAACTTGGCTATTGTGAATAGTGCCACAATGAAGATACATATGCAGGTGTCTCTTTTGTATGCTGACTTCATTTCCTTTGGGTGTATACCCAGGAGTAGGCTTAACTGAATCATATGGTTGTTCTAGTTTTAGTTTTTTAAGAAACTTCCATACTGTTTTCCATAGTGGTCTCTCTCTTACTCTGTGTAGAAATCAAGTCAAAATGGACTAAAGAACTAATGTAAAACCTGAAACATTAAAACTACTAAGGCAAAAACAAAATCCAGGCACAGGTAGGAGTTTCCTGAATAGAACTTCAATTACTCAGGAAATAAAAAGCAAAAATTAACAAATGGAATGACATCAAATTAAAAAGCTTCCACACAGACACAATCCAAAGAATGAAGAGACAACCTATGGAATGGGAGAAAATCTTTGTCAGCTATTCATCTGACAGAAGATTAATATCCAAAATATATAAAGAATTCACAAAATTTAACATCTGAAGAACAAATAATCCAATTTAAAAAAAATGGGCAAAGATCTAAACAGACACTTCTCCAAAGAAGTACAAGAGGCCAGTAAATACGTGAAAAAATATTCAACATCTTTAGGCATTGGGAAAATACAAATCAAAACTGCATTGAGATTCCACTTCATGCCTGTCAGAATAATTATTATTAAAATAATAAATAGCAAATGCTGATAAAGATGTGGAGAAAAAGGAATCCTATATGTTGTTGGTGGGAACATGAACTAGACTTTTGATCTTTTCCTGGTATGATATGCAAATATCATACTCTGTCGTGAAGCTGGGCAGCGGCAACTCTTTGTCAGCCACAGAATCAGATCACTATGGTGAATAACTGACACTCAACAGAGTCCTGTGCTGCTCAGCTACAGTGTTTGCTAGATTAGATGTATTAGATGTGTTTTTTGATTTACAGTGTTTTCAATTTATGATAGGTTTGGTGGGGTGTATCCCCATTATAAATTGAGAAGCATCTGTATTTAAAGGTGGAGGAAATTGGGGCCTGCAAATTTCATGGGCTTGCTCAAAGTCCCCCTGCCTGTAAGTGGTGTTCCTCAGATTGAAATCCTAGTGTGTGAAATGCAGAAACACATCCCCCCACCCCCCGTCATATTCCATCATTTCCCATGGTTTCCATGTGGAAATTCCCTAATGGGGCAGTGGGAAGCAGAAGAGTCAAGGAGCCATTTAGGGGCAGGTAGAGGGGCAGAGGGCCCCTCCAGGGCAGCCAGGCATGCTCATGATCTGAGGCTGCACACAAAGGGGAGTGTGCCAGAGTGTTGCAGATATTCCCCAGGGATTAGTCCTGACTAATCTCCTTGAACTGCATGTTTGAAACAGGCCAATGCATACCTTGAAGGGTTGTTAGGATTAAGTGAAATGACACAGGTGCTCAGTAAACCAAAGCAGCTCTAATTATTTTCTCTGACCCTACACTCTGCCTCACACATTGCAGCTTATTTCATTCTGTCCCTTCTCTATCTGTTCCTTTATTTTCCTTCACAAGCCTTTTTTTTTTTTTTTTTAATTCTTTAAATTTTTATTTATTTGATTGTTATGTAGAATCTGGGCCACAGTAGTAACCTTTTAGCTTTTTCCTGGTGTGTCCAATTCAAATGACACACAATTTTCCTCTTAATTTTCAACTCAGCTCTGGGTTCCAAACCCTTCAACAGGTTTCCAGTGCATACCAAATCAAATACAATTTGCTCTGGCAGCAATCAAACCCTCTGGAGTAGGCTCCAGCCCGTCACTATCTCTAATTTAACCCCTAGCCTTGTAATATTTCGGCTAGTTCCATTATGAATCAACGCCATAGTTGCTCTTCCTTGCCTTTGGAATGCCTTCAAAAGTCCATATTTCATACAGACAAATATTGCATTTTCTTATCTGTGGAAGCTAAAAAATGATTTCATAGAAATAGAGAGTAGAATAATAATTATCAGAGCTTGGGAAAGGTGCAGGAGAGAGAGGATGATTATCAGGTGCAGGAGGAATGCAGTTGGACCAGACGAATAACTTTCTAATGTTATGTATAGCACAGTAGGGTGACTACAGTTGATAACAATTTATTGTACATTTCAAAATAGCTAGAGAGAGAATTTTTAATATTCCCAGCATGCCAACCCAAAGAAATGATAAATGTTTGATATGATGAATGCATCAGTTATTCTGATTTGATCATTACAAATTGCACACAGGAATTGAACTATCTATCACATTGAACCCCATCAATATTTATAATTATTATTGGCCAACTCAAAATATATTTTTAAAAAACTGTAAAAAAAAAAAAATTCCACCTTTCAAAATCCTGCCTATCCTCCCTGTCTCAGAGCCCCCAGAGTATTTTCTTGCTAACTTCTTTGTGAGGTTCCATTCTGCCTCTCTTATATATCTTTTCATAAATTTGATTCAGTAGAATGTAGGTCCTGAGGTCAGGATCCTGCTGCCTTCATTTCTGTATCACTCACCCTAATAGATGTTGAACAATATTTGTTTGAAATCAGATGACTGCTTCACAATCTCACTTTTCTTTCTAGACCAAGAAGGAAAGTCCCTGGAGTTCCTGCAATAAGAATTTGTTTGGCAGGTGTAAACTGTGGATGGTCATCACCTCCATTTTCCTGGGCCTCATTATAGTGATCATCATTGGTTTATGTCTTAGTGGAGGTAAGAGGAGTTTAACATGACTAAGTTGACACATTTTCAGAACTTGCTAAATGCTTGTGACCTAATCTGAAATGGAAAATGTATTCATTGCTATTTCACTACTTATAACATGAGTTGAAAACTGGTTTCAATTGTGTTGGTAGGAGATTATGCACGTTTTTGTTTTTTATTATATTTTGTTTGTCATTTGTTTTATAAACTCCAGAAGGAGTGTGGAGAGCAGGGTTTTGCTTTGAATTCTGACGATTGGATCTTGAAGACGTTTCTTATGTTTTTAACTTAAATAAACACTAATTTATATATTATTGCATCTCAGTATGTGCTTGTTTGAAAAGTTCTTTTTCTTCTTATAATGTGTTCAATAAATATAATTACCAAGTTCATTGGTCATATTTGATATATTATTATAATGATAAAATACTGAGTAATGTATTTGAGTTTTAAAAAGAACTTTATGGATCCATGTGTCTATGAGCTGTCATTTTAATTTATTTTAGAAATAACTTTATATTTGTGTTACATGTGTATGAAAGAAAAATTACATTTTGTGAATGATATGCTTTATATATTTTTTCTTATTTATTTTGAATTTAAAAATACATGTTCAGTTACTGATAAAACCTATTCAGATTTATAATAGTTTGTTACATTTTCTTCTAGTCTTTTTATTACTTGCATTTTTAAAATAATTTAAGATCAGGTTTTTTAAAGTTCATGGTCTACTTTTAGGATTTTAATAGTATATTAAGATAATTTTGGCAAGTCATTAGAAATTTTCTGTTAGCATCATGTTTTTTAAGTGGTTCATGATATATTCTTCTACACCATTTTAAAGCCTGTTAGGTCATTACCAAATTGTTGTGGTTAATGATATTATTAAAGTTTTTATGATGCCTGAATATGTTTTTTTTTTTTTTTTTTTTTTTTTTTTTTGTGTGTGGTACCGGGGATTGAACTCAGGGGCACTTGACCACTGGGCCACATCCCCAGCCCTTTTTTTTTTTTTTTTTTTTTTTTTTTTGTATTTTATTTAGAGACAGGGTCTCACTGAGTTGCTAAGTGCCTCGCCATTGCTGAGGCTGGCTTTGAACTCGCGATCCTCCTGCCTCAGCCTCCCAAAGTGCTGGGATTACAGGCGTGCGCCACTGCACCCGGCTGCTTGAATATGTTTAATGGGCAATTAATTATTTTTTCAAAATAGGAAAGAAGAAAATAGTTTATTTTTATTTTTTATTTTTTTAATACATGGGGGGACAGTTCAGAGGGGTGCATCAGGAGCTGGAATCTACCTTTGTGGAGTCTGGCCTCCAAGAGCGTTTGGGTGGAGTCAAGTTGTGGAATAAGAGCAAAAATGGAGAGAGAGCTCCTTAGTCTCTTCAGAGCCACTTCCTAGGAATTTTCCTCAGGAGGTATATTTGCCATTCAACCACCTATTCTCCCCTTAGTCTCCTGCCCAAGGCTTCATAGTCCCTGAAGGAATAATAAAACTTTGATGACATCAGCCAACTTCCCGCACCTGAGTTTCTCGGGCAGGCACTTTGTCTACCTAGTTATCTAAGGCATTCTTTAGGTGGGATGGATGATTCTTGGAGGCCATGAGCTGGTTTTAAGTCGGAAGAGTTAATAAAAGGTGCCAAACCTCCTCTGTCGTGCTGAGGACCATAGTTTGGGTGTAATCATTGGCCTTCCCTCTTCACATGGATTCCCACATGTGAATGTTAAAACTGAGGTTGAGTCACACAGTCTTGTCCTATCCCAACTAATTGGTGCAACCCTGGAAGTTCACTAATTTATCTGGTAGCATCTGGGTTCTAAAACAAGACAGATCTTGGTGATTTAATATTCAGGATTCTAAAACATAAGATCCAAAAATTTGTCTTTTATTCTTAAAATTATCTGACCTCTTCAACTCATAATCTGCAAAGATAGATATTACATTTCCCTCAATTTTTCTGCAAGACATGAAAGATCATAGGATAGTATTCAGGGAAGAATATTTTAACACTTGTAATGCAAACTTCACTTTTAGTTTGATTGTAAATTTGTGTTTTACATATGTTAATGCTGTGAAAGTTTTTTAAACTTTTTATTTTTTTAAATAAGGAAGATGCTTTTATTTGCCAACCCTCAGGTATTTGGGCCTGCAGAGAGAGTCGTGGCAGTCTGAAAAAAAAAAAACAAATGGTATCTAAAAGTCTTTGAATTAACAACAGCAACAACAATAACAAACCTGTTCAGTTACCCATAAAACCCATTCATATTATTGTTTTGTTATATTTTCTTATAGTCTTTTGCTTTCTTGCATTTTAAAAATCATTTGAGATCAATTTTTTAAAAAAGACTTGTAACCTACTTTTAGGATTTCAAGATTATATTGAGGTCACTTTGCCAAGCCACTAGAAATTCAGGGAAGAAATTTTAGTGGGGAGGGGATAGATGCAATAGGTAAAAAGTAGTGGGATAGGGGCTCCTCTCTTTGATAGTCCCAGCCTCCCCCAAAGCAGCTCTCCTGCACTTCGGGGTTGATAATCTGCAATACTCAGCTGTTGTCCAATTGCCAAATCCATTGGTATGAATCAAATATTTGCAGAACTTCCAGGTACTGGGTAGAATATGTTGCTGTCTGGGAAAGGGCCAGTGCTGGGAGGGTAGAGGGCTGTGCCTCTGGCTGTCTGGATTCATTAAGAGACTGAACTTCCCCCCAAACTCTATTTGCCACTGGTCTCTTGCTTTTCCTCCTCCAAACCCTTTAATCTCCTGTCTCCAGGCTCTGTAATCCCCAAACAGACTGGCAGGCAGAGCTGGTGATAACTGTGCTGACACAGAACAGGGCATTAAATGCACCCCAGAACAGAAGGGTAACTGGCTGGGGAGGGGACAGTGGGGCACCTAGGGCATAGTGTCCAGTGAGGAGATAACATTAAGAAATTAAGTAAACAGTAAGGCCTTAGTAAGTCTTATTATTGTTGCTGGTCATCTACAGACTGTGTGCACCACTGATGCCTACACTGGGCTGGGCTCCCCACTCCCGCTCTTGGGATGGCAGATTCAGGGTCATGGCTTAACTCAGGCATCGAGTACCAGCTATGTACGTACTGGGGAAAAGAGGCCAGCACTCCTCCAGACTCAGAGCTGATATTGACATTTTTTAAATGGCCAATGTTATGGGCAGAGCCCAGGGAATCCTGTTGAGTCTGGAGGCCTGTTTTATCCAAACACTGTAGGGAAATGATATTAATGCACTGTCTCCTTCTCCCCCAGGTATTAAAATTTCTTCGTGTCGGGGGTAAACAAAACAAAACAAACAAACAAAAATAAAACTTTCTCTTTCTCTCAAAGTAATTTTGTTTCTAGATAGTTTGGAGAACGAGTTAAGCATCCTCAAGTGGTGGGGGCTGTGGGGTGGAGAGTTCTCCTTTTGTTATTAATTTACCCCATTCAGGCAGAGAAAGGCCCTGAACAACTCTTCACTAACACAAAACTTAGGTGGATATTTAAAAATAGGATAACAAGTTATACCACTCTTGGGGTCTTCAGGTAATATCTCCCAGCATGACAGATTCCTTCAGGATCCTTTCAATCTCTTAATATGCAGGCCTTTCCATGGGAAGAAATGCTGTGGTACTGGGATGTAAGCAGGGACTTTTTAAGTGACTCTGTGTTGAATGGATTCATTTTACCTTTCTGTTGAGAACAAGATCTGTATATTTTGTTCTCACATGGTCCTGGCTGGTTGACAGACAGTCTGTACAGGGCAGTACCCCCTGGTGTCATGTGACTCATGGGGAAATCCTAGGCAGACAGCATTAGCAAGCTCTGTGTCCTTTGGGGCGGGAACGTGATAGTATCTCTGTAGATCCATGACCATGAAATTTCTTTGCGTTTTCACCTGTCTTTTCTTTCAAATCTCTGTTTTTTTCATCTTATCAAAACTGAATTCCTTGCCTGTTATCTTCCCAGAATTACCCTTGGATTCTCGCCCAGAGACCTGCAGATATTTCCACCTTGTCAAGTTCCTCTCTACTCTTCATCTCTCTTTCAAAACAATCTTCCACAGGATTCTTACTACTGGGTTTAAATATATATATATACATATATATATATATATATTTTTTTTTTTAATTTAATTTTATTTTATTTTTATTTTTTCTTCTCTTCTTGCCCTGGCAAACTTCTAGAAAGAGATTCTCTGTGTTTGGATACTGTCTCCTGCTTACTCCTAAACCTCTTCTATCCATTGGTCCCAAATTGTTCTTCCCAAGGTCACTAGCAGTTGTCTGATCACAAAATCCAACCTTTTCATTCTCTTCTGTCTTCAGTTCTGGCGACTACATTGTATTCCTTGGAATCTAGAGAACACCTGGACTTTAGTTCTTTTTTTTTTTTTTTTGCTATTTTTGCTTTTGGTCTCTCTGCCTTATGGGTCCACGAGGTTTATCTTCAACTGTTTTGATTTTCATGCTTTTTATTCTTTCTCTTGGAAATCCCAGGGCATCACCCATCTCCTCTTTAGGAGGAAACTCCTGGATGTACATCTGCACAATTTTCCTGAGTTTTTGAGATATTTTTATTAGAGATCTCTACCTACATATAACTACCATCGCCTCAATCATTATGCATATGAAACTACTATTTGTTCCTTTCTTAGTCAGTGTAGGGTTCTGTAATAAAATACCATAAACTTGTAAACAAGAAGTTTATTGTTCACAGTTCTGGAGGCTGAGGAGTCACCTAAGGTGAAGGCGTCAGTGGATATGGTGTCTGGTGAGAGCCCACTTCCTGGTGTTTAGGTGGCACCTTCCAGCTGTGTACCTGCCTGGTGGAAGGGGTGGGATGGTGTTCTGGGGCATCATTTATAGGGGTACTAATCCCACTCAAGATGATCACCTTGGTGATTAGGTTTCTACATTTGAATTTTGAGGGGACACAAACATTCAGACCATAGCATATGCCCCTCCCCAGTTCACTCACCCTTTAGTTGTAAGGTGAGCCAGGAGACCAGGTTTCCTTCAGCTCTACTCCCACCAAGGTGTGTAACTTTATGAATGTGAAAGTGGATCCTGGATAAGCATAACGATCTTCGAACCCAAGTCTACAGATCTACCTGTACCCTCAGACATTCTAGCTCATTGACCTGAACAAAATATGCATTTTCTGTAAGCCTCAAAGTCTTCATTTAAAAATAAAAATAATAATATTTAACTCGTTGGATTGATGTGAGGATTACATGAGGTAATATCTTAAAATATATAGCAGAGTGTTTGTACTTCATGCTTAATACAGTAGCTATTTTTCTTCAAGTTATCTAGGCTGGATATCTTGGCACCATTTTTCATATCTTCTGCTGCATGTCTAGGTGATGACTAAATCTTATGTATGATTCCTTGATAGTATCATGCTAGCAATTGTTCCGCATCCTGCAAGGCGTTCTGCTGGATATTTTATTTGCATTGGTTCTCGTCTTTACCATCACCTGCAGTGTAGGGGTTGATATTTTTGTTGAGAAAACAGCTTCAGAGATTTAAGTAACTTGTTCACTTGACTAATAAATAATGGGGCTGGGCTTCAAAAAGAGTCTGGCCACCTGTAAAGCCAACTCCTTCCTTGCATTTCTCCCTCCTTTCTGACTTCCTGCTTTTCTGCCTTTTCCCACCACTCTCAGTCAAAATCAGGGCCTACTGGTGCCTACTGGCCTCTCTGCTTCCAGTCTCTCCCAGTTCCATTTCATCCCATCAGTGACCACCACATTAACCACCTATAAATGCTAGTCTCTACTTTCTTTCTGGGAGACTTCTAGCAAACCTCCATTACTCCCTGATGGCATCTGATATTTAAGACTTCCCCTCCAGCATCATGTTTTATATTCCCACTGAAAAGCTGTCATGATTCTCCCACACACTTGTGTATGTTTTCATGAGTTTTTTAAAACCTATTTTCTCTGCATGGAAAGTATGGTCCAGCTTAAGTCTCATTAGTGTCATTAAGTCTGTTTTTGTTGTTATCATTTAAATTTTGACATACACAAACTATTTAGCCAGGTCTTGATGCAGATTCATTATTGAGATGCTACAAGTTAAGTACATGTCATAAGAGCTCATATTGGAGACCTCTTTTTGAACTTGGCTTCTCTTTTTCATGCCCTCGAGTTTAGCAGTTATTAGAATCTCTGATACATCCTCCAGTGTCACCTAGTTCCTTTCTGAGGCACTGATGTCTGCTGCAGAAATGTATGTGGTGGGTGTAGAGCTCAGAGCTGTCTACTGCATCAGCAGTGGAAAGCTGAAAACACCCAATGTCAGATTGAAGAAAGTGCATGACCCTGTTATGATCATTATGAAGCCACTAATATAGTCTTTGCAAGGACTTTCATGCACATGGGGAATGGCTTTGCATATGTTAGCAACAACAGAAGAACCAAGACAAATAAGCAACAATAGCACACACAACAAAAAACAGGATATAAATGACAAATGACCTACTCATTAAAACCTCCAATATACAATATAAAATGTGGAGGAATGTCATTAAAAGATAACTAGGTTGTTGTTGTTTTTTTAAGTTTTTTTTTTTTTTTTTTTTTATTTGCTTTAGTTGTACACAATGCAAGGCATTTATGTTTACGTGGTGCTGAGGATGGAACCCGGGCTGCGCACATGCTAGGCGAGCACTCTACTGCTGAGCCACAACCCCAGCCCCAACTAAGTTGTTGCTGTTTTTTTTTTTTTTTTTTTTTTCCTTTTTACAAAATTTTTCTGTTATTTGCAAAGTTTCCGTTATGAGGGCCCAACTTTTATTGTCAAGTAAAATAAAACATGGCTTACAACAAATATAGATACAGGGATAGTTCTGATTGGAGTTGCCAAAATTCACTCCTGGGTTCAGTGATTTTTTTTTTTTTTTTTTTTTTTTTAAGAATTTCACAGGACTCAGCACATAGTTGAACTGATGACTATGATTTAGAATAGCAACAAGGTACCTTGAATTAAAAGATTTATTACAATGAACTCTAGAGGAAGTTAGGTGTGGTCTACCTAGACCTCCTGGGTCTCCTTAGACATTCAGCTCCCAGGGTTTTCACTGGGAGTTGATCATGTAGGCAGTCCCTGCCAAGCATGTGCAAAATCTCCAGACTCTAGAAAGAAAAGAGATGTCAGCCACATTGTTCATACACACAGTTGAGGCACAGTGGGTGCTCTTAACAGGGAATGTAGGAACTTTCCCCAAATCCGAGTTCCCAGACATCCTCCTGGAGCCTACCCTGAGCATTCCTTTGCAGGGTGAGCCATCTCAGGCCTGCTATGTTAACCCTTTACATCCCTTGCTCCTGAGGCCTCACATTTTTTAATTCCCTGCGGGAACAAGTCCCAGGATTCCTGCTTCTTATCTGCCCTCTCATCTTAAACACTGGACTTCTTCCATGATAGCTTTTTCAAGTCCAGTAAAAGAGGCTCGTTTTGTTATGTTTGAAGCGTGGGATTTGAGGGGAGCGTTTATGAGCACCTGGTTCCTCCCACCCATGCCTTTCTCAGGGGCAGAGTGGTGGTCCCCTGTGTGGGGCCAGCCGGTGAGGCCAGCGTGGATTCAGGGGAGAACATAATGACTACCTCAGTGCCAGCTTCTGGCTCCTGACTTTGTGTGGTTCAGCTCTAACTGCTTAAAAATCAATTAGCTAGCTGTTATTAGGACACAGGCAACACAGAGCTCATTGTCCCAGGAACTTAACTCCTGTTGGCCCCGGGCTCAGTTTGGCTTCCCTTCTACAAATAAAGTGCGTCAACATTCCACTCCTGTGGGACCCAAGCTAGAGCGATGATGACTTCATGCCCTCTGTCTTCTGGGAAGACTTTAAGACATGGGCTCACATGGTCATTTTGTAGTCTCTCCTCCATTCTGGTGCCTGATATCGCTTCCTCTTGATCTTTGATAACACAGCACTGGATGAAGGTTCAATGGAGTTGATTGCTACTACTCCCTGTGCCCCCGCACCTGCCTACATCTCTGTACCTGACTAAGCTGGACAAAGAAGTTCACATTCTTCCCAATTCTTCCTGCTGGCTCTTCCTCCAGTCTGCATTTGATGGTCTCTTAAACCTCTTTGGGCATAAAACAAATTAACCTTTTACCGTAACAGAAGCAAGCTCCTGTTTTTTATTGTGCAGAGAAAGCATTTCTGGTGTTTAGCTTTATCCTTGATGAGTATTTATTGTTAAGTATGCCAACAGAATCAGTGTTTATTATTTTAGTCATGTATTTACTTCTCTTTTTTACATTTTCATCCCCTACTCTCTTTAGTAACTTACATTGATGAAGATGAAAATGAAATAATTGAGTTATCATCAAACAAAACATTCTTCATCATGCTCAAGATTCCAGAAGATTGCATTACAGAAGAGGAATTGCCTCACCTGCTCACTAAAAGGGTAATTATGTCTTACACATTGTTTACTGAATTCTTAACATTAGATAGAGTATGAACTCTTCTGGCACAGCTGGCATAGAACTTGAGGGTAAGAAGCTGTAATTCTTTGAATTTTGGTAGAAAAGGATGCTTATAAATGCATTTTCTGTGGTGCAAAGCCAGAGGGCAGAGCTCTAGCCTCCAGCTGCATCTTGGAGAACAGTGGAGAACAGCTCTGGTCCTGTATTTGATCCAAATTGCAGCGTTTATTGAAGATACTGTGCTAGCAACGTTTCACATGCCAGGGCCCCACAGTCTGTGTCCTCCATGGGCTCACAGTCTAAGCAGAGGGAGCAATTAAATCGATACAAAATCCTGAGGTATGTTCTATTATTGAGATATGCACAGTGTGCTTTAGCACCACAAAGGAGGGGCAGGTACACAACCTGAGGGGGGTTAGAGGCGTGCAGGCCTCTTGGAGAAGGTGATTCTCAGGATGAGCTTTGAAATACAAGGTAGGAATGTTCTAGGTAAAAGAGCTCAGGACATTGGGAATCTGCACAGTGGTTACTGTGCCTGCTGTGTGCAGAGGACTCTGGGAGAGGCTGAGGAGGAAAGTAGGGGTCAGATCACTAGAATTTTCCTGGTCTTTTGTAAGGCATTGAAAGACTTTAATCAACAGACCGACTTGGTCAGATTTTCATTCTAGTCTTTCTGTGTGATGATGGAGAAAGACTCTGGAAAGAGACCAGTGAAAAGGTCTTGCAGCCAGTCAGCTGAGAAATGAGGGAGGTTGAGTTAGGGCAGTGTGAGGAGGAATAAGGAGGATTCCAGAGGGATCTAAGGTATCCTCACTTAACAAGACTAAATGATGGATGAGAAGGCAGTGTGGAGAGCTGACTCCCATCTCCTGGTTGGGAGGTTGGATAGGTAGATGGTGGTTTCATTTATGGGGTAGGAGTGCAGGAGAATGAGCATTCTGTGCAAGATTGGACTCTGCAACCAGATCACTAGGGTTGGTTGGGACATTCTTGGCCATCCTGTCAAAGACCCACAGTTCACAGACCCACATTTTTTTTTTTTAAAGATGTTAATTGGCTTTATTTTTAATTTTAGAATTGGGAAAGATTTTATTCCATAAAAATTAGAATAAGTGCTTTAATGGTCTAAGGAAAGGAGGTAGGTTTTATAGACAGGGGCTTGAAGAAACAAAAAACAAAAGTTTTTATTTTTTGAATAAAAAAAATCTATCATTTCAAAGTTACTTTCCTGATAAGGTGAGGACATAGAGATAGAACAATAGGAAAATAACTGATTGGTTAGCATCAGATTACTTCAAATTACCATTTTTTTGTGGGTAAGGATTAAGGCTAAAGTGGAGGGAACTTCATTGTTATGTTAATTGAAACTGGTCTGTTTGGGATTAATTATCTCTCTAATCTGGATTTCCCAGAAGGCCAGATAAACAGGTCAGATTAAGTGACCTGGAACTTTAATGTGAATGACAGACACACCATTTTGATTTTGGCCTGGGATATGAGGAGCTTAGCTCAAAACAACGGCCCCGTAACTTTATTTCAGAATCCCCTCTTTTGTCAGGGTTATACCTAAATGAGAGTGTGATAAAAACTGAGGGCATTAGCACTCTTGGCTATCATCATTTTGGGCTTCTGGTCTCAACACATCATCTATTGATTATGATAATCTCATGATCACATGCTTTTTTGAGTTTTTGTCATTCCAGCCAAAGAGAAAGCATTTGATGTTCAACAGATGACTGTATGCAAATATTTTAAACTTTTGAGAAGATACAGTACATCAGAAGGACTGCCGTTATGACTATCAGAGGGATAATCCATGAGTTTGATGTATGCTCTTTAGCCAGGGTCCACGTAAACCAAACCAATCAAAATCAAGTAGATCAAAGAATGAGACAGAGGAGAAATCTGCCTATCTGTCTAAATCAAGTAGGTTAATTGTTCATTTTTGCAACTGGATCTCTATGATATGCAATGTGCATTTATGTGCAGCAAGAAGTATAAGCAACTGCCCAGATTCCTGTTTGCTCAGGCAGTAGCAGCAAGTCTATGACCTAGCATCCCAGGATGGGTTACATTATAGCAGAGAGGGCCAACTCTATGAAGAGAGACCACTAGGACAATTTGAACAAGTGGTTGCATAAGGAATGTTGCAAAAGTTACCCATTTGGTGGACAAAGAAATCTCTTAGGACCTGTACGGATTTATGTTTGACATGGCAAATCTGACATTACTCATAAAGTTACTGATTATGAAATTCAGACCATAACATTATCCTGCAAAGTGAAAGAGATTGGCATAAACAAGGAGACTTGGGAAAATTTGCCTATAGCATGATGTCAACTTCTGCTCCCTGTTTGTAGCCTGATTGTCTCTGATTGGGAACATCAGATGTTTTGGTGAACTCTGGTGTGGCTGTGTTAGTCTAATTTGTGTTACTGTAACCAAATACTTGAGATAATCAACTTATAAGAAGAAAAGTTTATTTTGGTCTACAGTTTCAGAGGTTTTAGTCCATGGTCACTTGACTCCATTGCCTTTGGGCCTGTGACTACACAGTATATCATGGTAGGGGGAGAGAAAGAGAGAGAGAGAGAAGAAGGGGATGGGGCCCCCAAGTACCCTTTAAGAACATGCCCTCAATTACCTGACTTCCTTCCACTAGGCCCTACCTCCTAAAGGTACCATTGCCTCTCTGTAGTGCTATAGGCAGTGATAAACCCTTTAACACCTGGCCTTTGGGGGTCGTACCATAGCAGTGGCTTACATATCACACACAAGACTTGTCCCTTGAAATTTATATCACGTTGCCCAGCATCAACCTACCAAGTTTCATTTTGTTCTTAGTTGAAAAGTTATAGCTAAGTCCTGCAGAAACCTAGTAAAGTTCAGAATCCATTCCAGTCTAAGGTAGGTTATAAAACAAAAAAAGCAATGAGCAGGACTACAATCAAATAACAGGTCTCTTATGATTTTCTCCTGAAATGTAACTTTTTCTCTCTATAATCACCCTCATTTTTATCAAAGACAATGGTAGTAGGACCAATTTGTTTACAGAATGGGTCTAGTCTAATTATTTGTATAAGTGTATCTAGAATAACCATGGAGACTCTTTTACAATCCGTTTTATTGTACATTTGACAAGGAATATCTGATTGGACTTTTAAAAACCTCCAGGTTAGGAAGCCCAACCAAGGTAGAGTTCAGACTATCTGTACCTAACAGAAGCACCTAGTATCTGAAGGTTCCTGGGCTTGTCAGGTAGTGATAGCTTTTACTCACTTGCTGAAAGTCTGGGGACCCTTGAAGCCAGGCATTCCAAGCACATTCCTAAATATGACATCCTGGTCAAAGCCAGTATTTCCAATTGTATCCTGTCATAAAGAGAAGACATTTTTATTGAACTTGTAAAATAACCATGTTCTCCTAAATGTAAGAATATTCACAAATAGTTTCCAGATTCTGGAGAAAAGTGAATGTTTCAATATTTGTTCATAAAACGAATCTTTGCCAGATTGCAATAAACTGTAGATAGCCTAAAAGAAAAGTTTCCTTAAGTCTGAATTTCTACTAGTTACCTTTAAAACCGCAACTTTCTCCAGTGACCTCTTAGCCAGTCACTGCAAATCAAAATTCAAAGGCTCTCTCACAACACAAACTAACCCTGGCACCCCAAAGCCAAAAGATCAGGCAGTCCAAGGCAAAAGAGCAGAATCTGGTCTGAGAAGGACATACAGGGCACCCCCAGGACACCAATGGCACCTTTCTGCATTCCTCAAGAGAGTTATCAACAGTCTCCTTCGGGTCCCATTTTATAGTTGCTAGATCTGCCAAAGGGCAAAATTGCAACGATTTAGTTCAAGATCTCAAATGGCTTTATTTTCACTTCTAGAATTAGGCCACATTTTATTCCATGAAACAGAATAAGTGTCTCTTGGAAATTTTTTGATAAGAAAAATCCAATCAAGACCAACCTGCCATTCATGATTCTGCTCTGTCATGGCTAGATGGAATGGCTTTGTCTGTTTTCCATTTGATTCCTGCAAAAAAAGCTCCTGAAGAGGCAAGTCCATCCAGATTGTGTCCAAATCAACTGCATGAGATTGAATGGCTTCTGTTTTTTTATCACAGGAGTGTGTGTCTGTGAGGAGTGTGTGTCTGTGATGATTATTCCAGGTTTCTCTTTCTCCTCCTCTTCCACGTTAGTATCTGTTATCTGTGGTTCCCTTTTGGCCTTTCCTCCCAACTCCTTCCCAGAGCAGTACTGACCAAATAGCTTCTTGCTACTTTCCCCTTGCTTCCTATTTTCATGGCTTTGCTTTTGCCTAGCAGAAATAAAATGTCAGCGTCCACATCATACAGACTGGACTCAAAGAAACTGGATGTTACTTTTTCACTTCAGATCCAAATCTCTTGAACAGAGCCAAAAGAAAAAAAAAATCAGTAAATTCTCCAGATGCTTTTAGCTCCTCATCATGCACTGGCAAAGAATCAGGGCTCGGTGCTGAGAGCTGAGGTAAATATAGACTGCTTCGAGTCAGTTCCCTCTGAAAAATGAAAATCATCATTCTTGCCATGTTTCAAAGGTATAAAATAAAATTGCACAAAAAAGAACTCCAAAAAACTTTCTTTTTAGATCTATCTGATTAACGGATGACAGAAGTAACATATAAGGAGATAAAAGATTCCTGCCCCCACTTTCCAACCAAAAGACTCAGGATCAAAAATTAGGAACTTTAAGATATTACTGGCTTATTATCAGATCTATAACCTATCTCTTCCATCAGGCCAAATTCCAGAAGTTCCCAGATATGGATGGTAAATGGAAGTGAGTATTTGTATAGGAAAAAATGAACTTTTTCTCTATGCTCTCAGTGCAGAACACTTCTGTGGCCAAATATGTGGGAGTTTTTTCCCACACCAAACAATTCTCCACTATCTACCTGAAATTAGTACAGGTCCCACAGATTAAGCACTCAGTCTCAAAGACTGCCCTTATTTCAGAGGCTAATGAGACATCCAGGTTGTCATCTGGGCTTCTGATCAACTGGCTATAACTCAGAGGTTCCCACTACCCTTCCTTTCTGGAAAAACTTGCAGAACCCAGGGAGTTCAGTTTATGGTTATTATAAAGAATACAGATGTATTTAGGGTAATCATGGATACAATTGTAAAAATACTTTCTATAAAACCAGCAACTTGAAAAATGTGCTCTTTATATACAATATGAAATGTACTCTGCAATCATGTATAACAAATTAGAATAATAAAAATTTAAAAAAAAAGAATAGAGATGAACAGTCAGAAGAGGGCAGGTATGTGGGGAGAGGGGAGGAGCTTCCGTGCCCTCCTCTCCTGCGTGCCACCCTCCCAGAATGTGGATGTTTAACTGTCCACAAGTTCTCCAACCCTGGGTTTTAGGGATTTTTGTGGAGGCCTCGTCCCATAGGCATAATGGATTATTTAATCACTCTTTAGCCCTTCTCTGTCCAGAGGGTGGGGAAGGTACCGAGAGTTCCTAAATTTCCCCTGGCTTGGTGTTTCTGCTGACCTTCCTCTAATCAGATGCGCACCAAGAGTTGCCTCACTAGAACAGCAGGTGCTCCCACCACCCAGGAGTTTCCATGGTGTTGAGGAGCTGGGACTGAAGAACAAAGATTAGAACAAGAGATGTCCCAGCATCCCTATCACCCAGGTCATCATGGGGTTTTAGGAACTCTGACCCAGGAACTGGGGGACAGATGCCAAACTTGCATTCTTTATTATGTCCCAGTATGTTGGAAAGGGATGCCATTGCCCTTGCTTTCCTTAACAGGTTTTCTGGGCCCTCTCATATCCCACTGCCAGTTTTCTTCCCTCAGGATTGGAGCTGTTATGCTGCTTAAGGCCTCCTGCTGCTTATGTGGTGCACTACCTCATCCTGGGCTTGGCCGGGACTAGCAGTGGTGCTCTAATAACCTACAGAAGGCACCCAGAAGGTGATTCCTCTTAGCCATGGACTCAGACTCTCCTAACTAGCTCACTGGTCTCCTAGTTCTGTTGGTACCAAGCCTCTAGGCACAGAGTGGGGGACACTGGAGTCAGGGATAGGGAGGCCCTTCCCTATTCCATTTCTTTCTTTCTTTTTTTTTTTTTTTTTGTGGTACTGGGGTTTGAACTCAGGGGCACTTGACCACTGAGTCACATCCCCAGCCCTTTTTGTATTTTATTTAGAGACAGGGTCTCACTGAGTTGCTAACCTTGTTATTGCTGAGGCTGGCTTTGAACTTGCAATCCTCCTGCCTCAGCCTCCCAAAGTGCTGGGATTACGGCATGCGCCACTGTGCCCGGCTAATTTTTTTTTTTAATACGTTTATTTTTTGCGTGGTGATGAGGATCGAATCCAGGCCGCGCATGTGCTAGGCGGGCGCTCTACTGCTGAGCCACAACCCCAGCCCCCCTATTCCATTTCTTTGGGCTCAGATTGGACAGTGTAACTAGCAATTCCCCAAATGCAAATATCACCTAAATATAGGAAACCATATCAGCAAAGAGAATCTTAGAGTGAACACCAGCAGTAGATGGATAAAACACTTAAACATTTTGCAATGGTACACACCTGTAATACCAGCTACTTGGGAGGCTGGTACAGGAGAGTCCCAAGTTGGAGGCCAGCCTCAGCAATTTTGCAATGCCCTAAGCAACTTACCAATAATATCTCAAAATGAAAAAGTAAAAGGACTGGGGATGTAGCTCAGTGGTAAAGAGCCCCTGGGTTTGATTCCCAGTACAAAAAAAAATTGTACGAGTCTACTATGTACAAAGCATAGTACTAGACCCTAGAAATTAGCATAGGAAGGAGGTGATGGGGAAGGAGAACAAAAAACTGGAAGGAATGATAGACATAATCCTTCCCATAGGAGACTCAATCCAAAAGGAAGAAACACTATAAGTTGTTTATTATTGCTAATATTTTTAGTGCTTTATAGCATCCTCGTTCTCCTCCTTCCTTTCATCCTGAGCATCCCTGCTAAAGCTGCTTTCCTAGTTCCCGAGTTTTCTGATGACTGGCTCAACAGCCACTTCCTGTGAGCTCTAGAACTATAAGACAGTCCTTCCCCCAGAGCCACTATGGCATTGTTTCTTCCCACCCTGATATTCAGGAGTGACTTTCCTTCATTGCTTCAGTCTCTCTGGGTAGGGGGTCCAATGGGGTGAAGCTGAGATTTTGTGTCTGCCCACAGGATTGAATGTTGCCTTTACCATTCGCTAGCAGAGTAAGAAGGTACTAGCAGTTTCTTAATATCTTGGAAGGCTGGTTTCTTAACCTGCAAAAAGGGGAGATGTATTAATGCCTGTTAAGTCTGGTTCTTATAAAGATCACAACAATATTAGCAGGATTAGAGAGGTACAAATAGTAAACGTTTGCAATAGCTGAATTACGGAATCAACCCAGATGCCCATCATTAGGTGAATGGATTAAGAAATTGTGTTGGGCTCTACACACAATGGAACTCTACTCAGCCATGAAGGGAATGAAATTGTGGCATTTTCTCATAAATGGATGGAAATAGAGGATATCATGCTAAGCCAAACTCAGAAAATCAAAGGTTGAATGTTTTTCTCTCATATGCGGAAGCTGGAGTGAAGTAAATGAAAGGGGGAGGGAAGAATCTGATTACATAAGGAACCAATCACAGACAAATTAATGGATGAGTGAAAGGAAGTCTAGTCTAGTCGAGTGAAACACAAAGAAGGAGGGGGAGGATGGAAGGAAAAGGGGGAGGGAAAGGGGGGATCATGAACTGAAATCCATTTCCATGCATGTATGAGTTTATTGGGATGAACCCAACTGCTATGTATAACCATTAAGCTAATTAAAAGCTAATAAAATAATTAAAAACAACAAGTTGTAAATGTTCTAATCTGTGCTTTATGAGCGACTGAGTCGTCACTGTGTGAATTAGATGGGAGTGTGCTGTGAAGCATAGCCTCCTTGTGATCCCGTTGGAATTGGATGGGAGACAGCTGAGCTCCTCATAGGGCACAGATGTTTTGTGTCTTCCGATGCCTGTTATTGGAAAAAGTAACAGGCACTAGACTTAATGGTGCAGCTGGGCATGCCTTGTTCAGCACTGGATGCTGGCGAGATTTCCAGAACAATGCCAGGGCTGAAGCCAGGCTGGGAGGAGAGGGTCTGGTGGTGCTCTTGGGTGCTTGGCTGTAGTCTCACTACAACCTCAGGGCCAGGTGCATGCCAGGGAGTGTAGCCAGAATTCAGCACAGTCCTGATTTATGTTAGAACCAATCTGCTAGAGAACAAGGTGTTTAACCTTCCAGTGTAAATTTAGAAGGAATGCAAGGTAAGTGGATTCAGCTGCATGTTCTTCTAATTGTGGGGTTAGATTAGTATCTCTGATATATGATGAAGAGACTAATTAAAGCCTGGGAAAAGATTCTGTAACATATTATCAACAGCATGTATTCATAACATAAAACTAACCACTTTAGGGAGACAAGAAAAAAGATAGGAAAAGAAACTAATGCGCAATTCAGAGTGAAACAGGAAAAGGTGCTCAGCCCTCACTAGTAAGCAAGGCAGAATACACAATATGAAGCACAATTTTCTATTTCTCAAATTGGAAAAATTTAAAAGTTTGGTAAGAATGTGGGAAAGGAATCATGTATACATTGTGGGGAGAAGAGTAAAATGGAGAGCAAAAGTTTGGCAAGATTTATTTGGTTTGAAGGTATCTACCTTGCATCCAGCAAATCCATTTCTTGGTATATGGCCCAGGGAAACTATAACATGTACAAGGAGAGACAAACAGAAATGTTTAAGGATGATTACTTCAGTCAGAAGCAATGCCCATGACCATCAGGAGAACAGATGCACTGGCATAGTCCTGTGATGGAATCTACCCAGGAGTTTGACTAAATGGCCTTCATTGAGATGTACCTGACAAACAAATCTCAAATGTAATTTTTAGTGGAAAAAAAAAAAGAAAGAAAAATAAAAAGCAATTTTTAAGCTGGGTGTGGTGGTGCACACCTGTAGTCCCAGCTACTCTGGAACTGAAATAGGAGAATCACTTGAATTTGAGATCAGACTGGGCAATAGAGAGAGACCCCATCTCAACAAAAGAAAAAGAAAAAAAAGCAAATCAAGGCTGGGGTGTAGCTCAGTGGCAGAGCATTTGCATGAGGCCCTGAGTTCCACACCGACAAAGGGGTGGGGGAAATCAGGTCTTAGAAGATTATGTAGAATATGGCACCTCTTATTCGAATAAAAAGTGCAAATTAAATCATATATTTTTATTACATAGGATGTAAGGAAGTCCTGATTTAAAGAAATATGCAAGGAAAAGATGCATGCCATTGTCAGGATTCCGTTTAGCACTAGGGAAGGGAGAGAGGGAGGAAAAATTGAATAGGGTGTAGAAGTCACTTTAGATCTCTCTATTTTGTTTCCCAAAATAAAGGTCTGAACTCAATAATGACAGTCTCTAATTTACAATGGTTTCCCTTCCAATTTTATGACTCTATGATGGTGTGAAAGCATGCTCATACACCCATTCTGTTTTTCACTTTCAGTACAGTATTCAGTTAATTCTATGAGATTATGCAACACTTTCTTATAAAATAGACATGTGTTAGATGATTCTGCCCAACTGCAGGCCAATCTAAGTGTTCTGAGCACAGTGAAGGTAGACTAGGCTTAGCTTTGTATTGTTTAGGTGTATTCAATGCATTTTTGACTTTTGATATTTTCAACTTACAGTGGATTTTATCAAGGTAGAAGCCCATCATAAATTAAGAGGCATCTGTGTAGCACAATGTAAGGCATAAGACCTAGGTGGTGGAACACAGGTCAGAATTTTTTTCTAATGTTTGCAGTATTTCATGCATAAAATAAAACCTCCATTTCTTTGCCACTCCCCACTTTATCCCTTTGTGCAGGGGCAGTGCTACACCTGTGGCCCAGCACAGCCATTTTTCCTTGCAATGCAGCTCTGCAGAAGGGAGAAAGAAGCCCTTGGCCAGTGACGTTCCCAGTGCTGAGTGGCCCATGCTGATGTACCCCCTATCCAGCCATCTTGGGGTTTTCAGTCTTTTCCGTGGTCCTTGGGTACTGTGTGGGGCTCCACCCAGGCCATAGCATCACAACTCATGAGAGGAGTTGAGAATTCCCAGTGGAGTCACTTGGGCCTGGTCAAGGAGGCTCATTTAAGTGAGTGCTCAGTTGAGCCTTTGTTTGTGGTAGGCTCACACCTGCCCTTTCTCAGCCCAGATAGCTTAATTCCTAGAGTGGAATCTCTCTCATCTAGAGGTAGTTTTGCTTTGTTTAGTTATGTGGAAAATGATCATCAGTAACATTATTTTCTTTCTGTTTGATTAGCTCGAAGATGTGTACAGTAAATCACCATCTCTGAGTCGTTATTTCACTTCAGTTGAAATAGCGGACTTCAGGTAAGAGCTTGCAGCATAACATTATGGTTTCTTTCTCTTGCCACTCCTGCCCACTCCACGTACCGTACCCTGTACCTAAGAGGACTTCCCTGAGCCTCAGAGCAGAAAGGGAACTAATAACAGAGTCGCCAAGTGTCACAACTGGGATAGTCTTTGGGCACCAACTAGCTCAATTCTTTAATTTTACAAATGAGAAAAAGGAAGCCCAGATTAATTATATAATTCAACTAGGTCACATGGAGAGGGGAAAAGCCAGTCCTAGGTAACCATTTCTATTTAACAGTGGATGCACAAGTAAATTAAGGATAGAAAGAGAAATAGATCTCAGATAGTGGTGTGATGGAAGTGATATAATCCATATGCTGAGTTTTGCCTCTGAAGAGCACAATACAGGAGTAGATTCTCCTTGTATAATTTAAAAATATAACTTTTACAGGATAAATCAACCTATGCCTCCTTTCTCCTGCACTACCACCAATAACTAATTGTACCCCCTTCTACCAAATTAGCCACTATCAATAGTTTGTTGTGATATTTTTCTGCATATGTATTTATTACATATACTACACATGTGTATACACACTTTTTTTTTGTACCAGGGATTGAACTCAGGGGCACTCCACCACTGGGCCACATCCCCAGCCCTTTTTTGTATTTTATTTAGAGACAGGGTCTCACTGAGTTGCTAAGTGCCTCGCCATTGCTGAGGCTGGCTTTGAACTCACGATCCTCCTGCCTCAGCCTCCCAAAGTGCTGGGATTACAGGCGTGTGCCACCGCGCCCGGCTTACACACTTTTTTTATTTTTAAATTTTCCCCTAATCTTTAATATGCTTGGATGTAGTCAAAAGCGTCTAGGTTTGTAGAGGTCATTTTACTAGGATTTTATATCATTAGGACTATTGGAAGTGATTCGAAGAAGATTTACCTGGCAAAGCTTTACTGTCTTCTGCTCCTAAGATGTTTCTGGGATGTGACCATCAAAGGATATATTACATATTGACATCTCCCTCTAAAACCAGACATTTTCCAAACTGTAATATTAGGATACTTGGGAGAGGAAGCATCCAAAGCCAGTGGTAACACCATGGGGTTGGGCTGAAATGGATCTGAAGTCTGCCAACCTAGGTGGTATCAGACTGCCTTTTCTCTTTCTTAATAGTCTCCCAAGTCACACGCTGCCTAATGTTGCCATCCTTGACATTGTTCCCTTTAATCCTAAACCACTGGTACTAAATGCCAGTAGAAAAGGGAGAGATGTATAATCAGACCCAACACGCTTTCCTCCATCCCCTGGACCCAAATTGCAATTCAATGATTGCAGCAACTCCAGGAGAGAAAGACCCTCACACAGCCTTCAGGTCTTTCCAGGAATCTAGCTCTATGTTATGGGTCCAGAGGAGCTGGGACTATACAACCAGAGTGAGGGTAGACAGTGGGGGAAACCCATCAAAAAACTGAGTAAAACATGACCTGAAATCTAGCCAAGACCTGATTTTAGAGAATCTGTTATTGAACATTATCTGGGGTATAACTAATTAGGAAAAAAGAAAGAAAGAAAGAAGTTATTTGGGGGGAAAAAAAACTCAGTTTTTTTGTATTTTAGATTTAAAAAATTCTCTCTGGGAAACATGTTTTTTTTTTTTTTTTTTTAAGCCAGGAAAAGTTTCTAAAGTGTTGAGACACAAAAGCCACTTCCCTGACTTATGCACTCACGTCTCTGGGGTGTCCTGACCTCAGTCAAGGCTGATCCAGCAGGCATCTGGAAAATGCCCTTTGGCTTATCAGCTGCTAGACCCACTCCAGAGGTGGGCTACTGGGGCAACGTCCACAGAATTAGCTCCTTCCCTGAAAATTCTCCCCTCAAAATTTAGCCTGTGTAAGTTCACATAGTGACCTGACATGAGGGACTAGGATGGGCTACCAGGCTGGTTTAGGCAGTCCAAATTTTTATTCAGCTGGTCTTCTAAAATTCCACCTCTGGTCCTTTTCATTAGCCCTCTCAAGTCCTTGCCCATGGCGTGCGGGTTGGCTTTCTGTCAAGGTGCTGACCACCATTAATCATAATTAAAGGGCAGAGACCAGAGGATAAGTAATGGCACCTGCAAATTAGGGTAGCTGAATTTGAGTTTGCAAGTGCATATTTCAGCCAGGCTTGAGTGACACCCTTGGAACTGTGCTTCTTTACAGTTCCAACTCTGTTTCATTCATTTCATCCACAGGGTTTGGCACCCTAGTAGAGTTTACAGATTGAATTGACTGTCAGCCGCATTGTGAAACGGTTCAATTATTGGCTGGTTTGACCTCTGGCCACAAGAGGGAGCACTCTGCTTGTCCTTAGCAGAGTGGCTATTCATGCTGGTGGGACTGGAGTGTCTTTGAATTTGCCCTAGGGGGATGGACTCAGCTGTGACCACCTACTAATTATTTTATTGCTTAATGTAGGTCATCTTGAACTGAACTAATAGAATAACTGTGAAAACCCTAAATGTTGAGTCAGCGTTTAAAGAGCAGCAGAAGCTACTAATTAACTGAGGACAGGCCTATGATTAATTTTATTTTGAAAATGGGAAAATATGTTATAGGAAGATGAAAGAATTAGGGTTTTCTCTTGGCTAGGGTTTCCTCAGGAAATCTTGGTCAGCTGCCTTAGGGGTCTCTGGAACTGGAAAAGGAACAGGGGGGAAAAAATCCAACTTTGGGAACAACACAGGAAGTGTGGTTCTCTGCTGGTGCGAAGGGCAGCCTGGTAGTGCGGAGTCCTGCACTCAGCCAACAGTAGGTAGCTGTGGGCCCTACCTCAAACACTTTTATATGTTTAATAGAGTGTGTTAAACTGAATGACTCTAACCCTCACTTGCTGGGGGTAGCATTGAGAATGGGCAGGTGCAAGGAGCAGAGAGCAGGCTTCCTGACTTGCCTCAGAGGGTGGAAGGCCGCAGTGGGACAGAGGAGATGCCAGCACACCATGTTTTTAACTGTAGGCTGCCTCTCTCCCTTCGATGGCCTCTGCCAGTGAACTCCTGAGGGATGAGTGCTAGGTGGAGAAAAGAGGCTGTATCACACTTTTTCTTTCTTTCTTTCTTTTTTTTTTTCATTTGTTCTAAAAAGTTATACATGAAAGCAGAATGCATTTAGATTCATTGTACACAAATGGAGCACAACTTTTCATTTCTCACCATATGTGCAGTCATACATGTACCTAGGGTAAGGATGTTCATCTCATTCCACCATCTTTCCTGCCCCCATGCCTGCTCCCCTTCCCTCCCTCCCTTTTGCCCAATCAAGTCCCTCAATTCCACCCCCCCTCCACCTTTGCATTATGGATCAGCATCCACTTATCAAAGAAAACATTCAGCCTTTGGTTTTGTGGGATTGGCTTACTTCGCTTAGCGTGATATTCTCCAACTCCATCCATTGGCCTGCAAATGCCATAATTTTATTCTCTTTTAATGCTGAGTAATATTCCATTGTGTATATAGACCACAGTTTCTTTATCCATTCATCTGTTGAAGGGCATCGAGGTTGGTTCCGCAGTTTAGCTATTGTGAATTGAGCTGCTATGAACATTGATGTGACTGTGTCACACTATAGTATGCTGATTTTAAGTCCTTTGGGTATCACACTTTCTGTGATGGGTCTATGGAAGATTTTTCTAGGGTAGTACATTCTCCCAGGACAGTACACCCTTTGCGATCGTTTAGAGGAAGAAGATGAAGACCTAAATACATATTGTTGCTAAGATCGATTTCCTGAGTTTCAGTGTGATGCTGCTTGTGTCTTACTGTCTCTGGTTTGGCTTTCAGCGGTGAAAACGCCACGGCAACCTATCACCTGCAGTTTGGGGTTCCGAGGGAAGATGACAACTTTATGAAGTATATGATGAGTGAGGAGCTTGTACTGGGAGTTTTGCTACAGGATTTCCATGATCGGAATGTACCTCATTGTGAGAGTCTGGGGCTTGATCCAGCATCTCTCTTGCTCTATGGTAAGTAGACAAAATTAAAGAAATTGGAGTCAGGATGATAGGTGAACAGATTGGAGGCAGGTGGTTTGGTTTGGCCATGGTGGTGGCTTGTAGTGTGCAAACCACCATCCATTCTCTCCTCCTCGCGGCCTGTGTTGCTTTTGTGCGGGAATGTTCCACACTGTGGATGGAGGTCGGTCCCTGCCCTCCATAAGCTGACAGCATGGTTGGAAAAAATCAACCATGAGGTTTGAGAACTGTGCTGTTGAGCACAGGGGCTGTCTGTATGTTCTGCCAGGGTCTCCATCAGCACCTTCTGCTCAGCCAGCTCCCATCATTTCCCTCCCCGGACACACCATGATTCAAACCTTGACCCTTTAGAGGTGTTCTTAAGGTTAGATTGCAAGAAAATTGCCAAACGGTAAGATATCTTCAGTATCCAAAATGTTGCTTCAAAATTTTATTTATCATGATTTATATCAAAACAAAGAAGCAGACAATAAATGTTATTTACCTTTGGGAAAGTGTCCAGGGTGGTGTGTGTGCACACTCATGTGTGTGTACCGACTGAAGAGTGAATATTCGCTGTTCAGAACTGACACACATTCCAATTTTACCTAAGATTTTATTTTCAAACCCAATGAATCCAGGAAAAAAAATCATAAATGTTTAAAATCATCTTGTTTTTTTAAAAGTAATGACTTGTTCTTCTGTGTTTTCTTTTCAGAGTGAAGTTTGGTTGAGGCTGGTCTGTGTCAGAAAGTGCTCCTCTGAGTTTTTGGAGATGAAAAGAATTCATTCTCTTTTACAAAAAAGATCCTGTGACAATGACCAGAGGGTGGAGACTGTCCTTCCTCCTGATTCTGCACAGATAGGAAGTCTGACTCACACCTAGCAAGGCAGCTCCCAAGCACTGCCCCATTTGGGTCCAGTCTTGACAAAGCAGGAAGTCAGATGGGTGGGAGGGTGGGCTGGGGGGGCGGGGTCACTTGGTGTGTGAGCCCTGCAGTTCTTGAGGCTTTGGTCCTCTCTACCCACATGTGTATACTTTCTCTCTAGCACAGGGGTGGTGTAGTGTCTTGTTTTAGACAAGTTCTTGTCAGCCTGTGTTGGGGCGGGAAGAAGCAAGCATTCAGGCAAGGGAGAGCTCAACCAATTGCTTTTTGAAATCTCCAACTCTTCCCACCATTACAGCATATCTGGGCATCTTAGCAAGCCAGCCTTAAGCACACCATCCAGTGTTACTTTTGCATACACAGACATAGAAATAAGGTAGGGATTGACTTATTATTTCACATCTCCTTCTTCCTGTGACTCCTAAACACCTCTTTTGGAAACACGAGTCCCTGTGGGTTTTGAACATGCTACGGTCATTTTGCATTGTCACCCCATTTATATTTTTATAAACTTCCACCCAATAACCATTAAGATTGCTTAACTTCTACTTTAGATACAACACATTTGTTTTGTTATTACCTGTGTTACTGGCCTTCTTGTGGGACTCAGTGTCTTGAGGCATTGAGGTCTGTCTTATCTCAGATGGCTTGAAACAGGAAGAATTATTGTCCCTTTGACATAAACTGTTGGGAGCGCATGCCTGTCATTTGAGGGCAGGAGGGATGTTAGGGACTGTATCGGTCTTCTATCGATATAGAATTGCCTGTCATGAAAGTACAGAATATTTGTTTTGGGGAGAAAATTACCTTGGTGCACATTTTCCAGGAGAAACAATTGTGTGGTCCCATAAGGAGAGATTCATAGCTGCAGCATCTCAGTTAAATTAGCCATGGGTGGAAGTCTGTGAGAGGCAGCTGTGTATGGGGACATGCCAGTGTGTGACTTGACTTGTTATGAGCCAGGATTCTGGATAATGTGAATTTGCTTTCTTATTTAACTACAAGAACATGTATTATAATTATTTGTTTCATTATAAGGTTAGTTCCTTAAATTACTGACTTTTTCTTCTTCCTCTTTATTTTTTTACATGTCAAACATGAATCTTAATGCATTTGTACTGTTTGGGGAAAAATGAAGAGTTTTAATGGAAAGTGACTTTAAAAACATTTGCAATAAATTATTTTTGCATCTACATTTTTGCATTCAGATTTGTCTCATGGGTGTTGTCTCTCCAGGGTCATGCTTTGGACTGGCATTTTCTTGCAGTAAATGGGGTTAGAAGTGATCTTTTCATGTCCCCGAGGGCAACTTCCTCTTCTTTATGAATAAGATGGAGCTGTTTGGACTGGGGTGGGCAGAATCCTTCTCTCTGTCCCATTCAGCACAGGGAGAAGCCTTCCACACCCTCCTCTTCCTCTGAGGACCCTCTCTGGCAGGACCAGGCATCTGCAAGGACCTGGAAACATGGGCATGTTTGTATTTTGGAGACAGCCCTTGGTTATGTTTTTCCCTTCTTCTTTGGAAAGCACCAATATGCAAGTACCTTGCCTTGGTTTTTGACCATTTGCAAGTCATAGAACTTTCCAAGGTTTGACTTTTTGGCCCAAGTGATATGAAAAGAACCAACCCATGTGACTAAAGCATTGTGGGGTGCTTGAAAAACAATGCACTTAAGGATCCACTGTTTTGTTGTAGGAGATGAATTTGCGGGTCATCACTCATCTTAATGACAAACAATGCCTGCTGCACTGTGAGGTTTCAACAAGTATCTGCAAAATAATTAGAGGGTTTGAATTTCTGCTCTTTTCCAGAAGTCACCTATATATGCATAGAAAGGAGACAGCCACATCAGCAGAATCACTTCTGTCTCTGCTGCTAACAAAAATTCTAGCCATGTGTCCAATTATTTTTTGCTTTACAATTTAATTTTTTTTCTATAGTTTTTTTTAAATGATGTGTTTTATGGGAGGCTATCAAGATTCTCAGAGGAGATAATAATGAGAAAAGAAGCTGTTAATATAATTAGGGAGTCAGAATCTGAACAGGGGAAAGAGGAAACAGCAGGGGAAAATACCCAGGTTTAATATCTAGGTTTAAAAAATAAAGACAAACTGTAAGTCATTGGCGGTCAGAGCAAAGAGCAGTCAGTGTAGTTCAGTTGGACAAGGTTTTGCATCGGAAGAAGGAAGTCCAAGCTGAACCCTGAAGCACTGGTGGGATTTGAATAAGTAGATTTGCTCTCCTTTGCACATGTTTGAATCTTCTTGGGATGTAGTTCACATTCTCTCCTTTTCCTTTTATATGTGGATTCTTGCTATAAACTCCTGCCCTATTCAGAGTATGATCCATGAAAAGAAAAATGAGAGCAATATCTCAAAGACTGTCATTCTCTCCCATAACTGTTTCATTGCTTTTTAACAAGGCGATTCACAATATCGCTGGTAGTTCTATCCATAGACAGATTTTAATGTTTTCTTTATGATTAGAAATCATTGACTTTTAACATCAGCAGGGAACCCCCTCTTCTTAACACCTAGGAGACCACGATCTGAAGAGCTAGAAGGACCACAGTCCATCATCCCATCATTCCTGTGGGCAAAGCCTAGTCCATTCACCACACACCCTGGTGGGTGCCCCACAGTCATACTCAGTGCAGGTTTTCGTTGACATTTGGGATCTACGAGGAGCACAAGTGGTCGGGGAAAGATGAATTCAACAATTGGCAGAAGCTGAGTATAATCAGATCAAGTGGATGTTCTGCACTTGAGAGTCTAGGCTTAGAAAAGAATAATCGGATACATGGAACAGCAGAAACTCCTTGTCTCTGTAGGCACTCATGGAGTCATAGAGACTTGTCTGTTCTGCCTGTGCCCTTTCATCCCTGAAAAGATTTGCACTACCTGTCACCCAGGTTTGTCCTAAAAATGTCAACCTTTGAACTTGTCAACAGATTTCCTGCCCTATCTTTGCCTCTTTCCTGTTTATTTCTTTTGTCCTAAATAAGAAGTTTTCCAGAGCAAGAGATTATTTATAGAGGCTCATATAAATGTAAATGGAAACCACAAAGGCTGCTGTAGCTGGATATTGTACCTCTGATTTGTGGCCATGTACAATTTGCAGCCCAGTGCAAGGGATGGGGAGTTTTCTGGTTATATTTATGACATGGGAGTGTAAAGGCTCCACCTCAGGGTCTCTATCAAGAACACGGATTGTTTAAGGAGTTCATCCTTAATCCAATGAAATTGTATACAAATATGTGTGTGAATGTGTATTTTCCACCAATAGAGTGCACAGCTTTCATTAGAAATCTAGAAATCTGTGGAAAATTAAATCAGCATTGCATACAGACGTAGGACGTAGTGGGGGTTTTTCAACATTAAAATTTATTACAAAAATTGAGATATTCTGTACATGAAGTGTACTAAACTTGTATCATATTTTCTTAATTTTTCTTTTGAAATTATTTTTATTATTTCCAATTGACAAACAACATTGCATACATCATTGGGGGTACTTTGAAACACTTCAAAGTGGTTCTCTAGTACATAACAATTTCCTTTTATAATCCTTCTAATTTGATTATAAGAACAACTTATTTTGGGGCTAGGAATTTATACTTAATATGGTCCTGATGGGAGGCAAATACTGTTTGGAACAGGCAATGCTTTCACAGGATAAGGCTCAAACACAATATAGGTTACAATTTTTTACCAAGAATATATCAACCAAACAACTTCCATAGTGGTTTCGTATCCATGTAAAAAATCCCAGCAAAAACCCATCAGTTTAGTGTTTCTGCCATGCTGGAAAGTCCCTGGGTAGCTCTGCATTGCCAGATGTATCAACATGCTCTTCTCCATACATCATAAAAGATTTCTGTTTCTTTTACTCTTTGATATGATTTCTATTCAGGGTCAATGATAGAGGATCTGCTTGCTATATTAAATGTAAATCCTCCCATGTGAGTGAAAAACCTGAGCATCTGTGTAACAGACTCAAGGTCATAGAGGAGGAAGAGAGAGAACCAGGATTTGAACCACTGGTTGTCTGTCTTGGGTCCACACTCTTCCCCCTGGGCCACGTTACACCCTGCACAGTGTTCTCTACTACCATGAACACTCCTTTCAAACCTGAGTGAACCCCAGCCAAAGATTCAAGGTAGGGTTACATGTGAAAGAATTTTGCTAAAAATAGGAGGCTAGCAGAAGCCAAGATAGCAGGATGTGACGGACTCTTAGCTACAGACCATCAGCTGCAGACCATCAGCCGCAGGGGAACCACAAAGCTCAAAGGCCCAGCAAGCCTGCTTTTATCATTTAGTCTTAAGCCACTGGATTTCTCCTCATTGGGCACTTGCCTTGTTTTAAATAGCAAAGTTGAGCTTTGGTTACCTTTGAGAACAAAACAGTAATGAAGCATATAATGTATCTACTGCTTATTTCAACGAACCATTTACTATTTTAACTTCTCTAAAATTTGGACAATGGCCATAAGTTAAGCAAAACAGCAAGTTCACAGGTGTGAATATAGAAATAGCCTAATTTGCTAATTTTCTTGGTCTCACTCATCTCATTTGTTATTTAATATTTTCATATCATTTTATTGGTACCACTCTTGAGTTACATCAATAACCAAACACATCCCTGTTAAGTTTATCTCAAATATGGTCATTTAGGGCAGAGGTCTGCAAATTTATTTTTTTAATCTGGAAAGGGACAAAACATAAATATTTCTGACTTTTCAGGGCCTGTCACAACTACTTTACTCTCTACCATGGTTGAGCAACCGCAGACAATGCAGAGAAATAAGTGTGGTTGTGTTCCAATAAAATATTATTTACAAAAATAGGTGATGGGCCAGATTCGGTTAATGGGCCACAGTGTGATGAACCTGATTTAGGGATAGACATAATGCTAGAAATACTAAAAAAAAAAAAAAAAAAAAAAAAAAAAAGAAGAGAGAGAAAGAAGAGAGACAATAAATAATCAAGGCCTATGAAGGCGTGCTCATCAGAAAAGGGGTAGATATGTGTGTTGTTTCCCATGTGGACTTTTCATTCATACTTTATACATGGTGTGCTATTTAATAGAGATACTTACTACACAGAAGAGACTCTTCTGTACAGTATATTGGAGGAGTACTGAATTGGAAGCCAGGAAATCATGCTCTTAGCTAAAATTGTGCCACTAACTTAATATATCAGTGTGCAAATTCTTCTCTCTGAGTCAAAAAGAGATGAGGGGATTAAAGGATCTCCAAAGGTCTTTCTGCACTATCACTCTTTGAGACTGATTGTCTTATTAAGGTTTATGGGGAAGGGCTGGGATGTAGCTCAGTGGTGGTCACTTGCCTAGTACGTAGTCTCAATCCCCAGCTCCCCCTGCCAAAATAGATTAATGGGGAGAAATATAAAGTTAAATAAAAACATGGTTAAAGATATAAAAACCTGTACTGTACCCTCCTGGTCCAACCCATAACCAACCCAGGCACAGGAGCCAATGAGTCAAAGGACACTGTATCAAGGACATTCCTCAGAGGAGTATTACAGGCTGTCATTGGGAGTAGGACTGAGTCACTGCAATGAGGGACTCCCCCCTTGGGTCACTTGATATAATGAGAAAACTTGCTTGTGACTTCAGATAACAATCATGATGATATTTTATAAGAATCCAAGAACCGTCTGTGGTGAACAGAGCTGCAGGGGAACCACAAACTCTTTCCACCACACAGTACTCCCAATTCTTTCCAGGACCAAGGATGGTCACTCCTTTCTCATATAGTAGTGGTCAGGATGACTGGTTGACTCTCAGATGTTGAATGCTGAGCAGGGTCTTAGAGGTCCTGTCCTTTGCAAACCATGCACAGAAGGGCTTTCTGCCTGAGGTTTGCTTCAAGCAGAGACGCCCTCCCCCCCCACCCCCGCCCACTCTCCACTTTCACCTGCTAGTTGTGCTAAACTAACACTAGTCCAGCCTCTTCATTGTAAATGGGAAAACTGTGTCTCAAAAGGGGCAGGAGGTACATGTGGCTGCTTCAGGGAGGGGGAGGAGATTCTGCTCGGCATGAGAAGCTCATATTCACCTTCTGGGGAAGGGGGGTGCCTGGGAGTAGAAGGGTGCCTGGGAGTGGAAGGCACACGGAGAAGTGAATACTCAGTCTCTGTTCCTCCCAAAGACTCTCTGGGCCTCTCAGCCTTGCAGGAAACGTTCTCATAGTACACCTCAGCAGAGGTCCCCGAGGGTCTTCTTCCCTGGGCTCTGTGATTGATAAGGACATAGCAGAGCTCCTCCGTGTTGGTCTGCTTAGCACAGTCCTGCTGGTCAAAGGAGAGTCATCGTCAAGGTTTGGCTTCATGCTATTCCCTTACACTTCAGTCTCAACACAGGCCTGATCTGGGTAAATCCAGTCTTCTATGACCACTTCCTTTCCATCTCTTGGCCATTTTTCCTAAAAATGACCTCCACTCCAACCTCTAGATAAGGTAGCCTGAGGGTTCATGTTGCCCAGTGCACACAGACTACCCAGGTGCATTCTCCATACCCCATGTTCAAGAATGACACTTCAGCACCTTGTATAACTCCCTAAGTCTAGGGCCCTGGGGCAGCCCCTTCTCCTAAAAGACAATGATCTGATGATATCTTAATGTAATTTGTTTATGACATAACCACTTATTATAGAGATTATTGCATCTTAAAAAAGAGAAACAATTCAAGGAAAGGCCTTACTTATGGTTGCAGAAGATAAAAAGCAAAGGGAGCCAGGTACTGGGGAGAGAGCATGCATTTTGGAGTGATCTTTGGTTCCTGGCTCTGCCATCTTTCAGCTCTCTAACCTTGAGAAGTATCACTTAATCTCTGTTTCCTCATGTGTTAAATGATGGGAAAACACTGGTTCCATCTTATGAGGTTGTTGTGACAGCTACATGAGATGATGCCTCTAAAGTACTCAGCATATTGCTTGTCATAAATGAAATGCTCAGTAAATATCAGTTCCTTAAACTAAATTGTGCAACAGAGGGGCTGCTGCTTCTGCCACCAGGGCCTGCATATGGCCCTGGGTTCACACACCTGGCATCTAAAAAGTTCTTCTTCCATATTGGGGTCAGAAAAGGTCTTATTACCTGGATAGGAGTAGGTGTCATTCCTTCATCTACAGAAAGAAAATAAAACTCAATGAATTTCAGGTCTTGGGGTAACTTAAGAGGGGTGGGAACTGGAATATCAGCAACCAGAGAACCAAGGGGCAGCTGAGGTGCCCTTATTGGGCTCTTCTGAAGATCCCTGGGGAGTCATGGGGCTATCTGAACAAGAAACAGCCCAGGCTTGCTCAAGCTGAGAGATCAAGTGGAAGGAGACACATTTGGTGAAACAGGAAATCATACTCCCCTTGCCTCCCTCCCTCTTTTCTCATTACCTAACAAAATCCTTCACATCCCTACTCTGTTATAAGGAACATGGGGGATGAGCATCAGAAACAATCCTGTCCTCTGAAGGCTCACAGGCTAGCACAGGATGCACACAGACTCAATGAGAGACCCAGAATGCAAAGAGGAGGGGATTGCTTGTCCTGCAGGCAGCAGGGGATGGTGGTCCTGTGGGGCCGGTGCTCAAGGCGAGTCTTAACAGAAGGGAAACTCTTAAGCGGAGCATTCCCATTCCCGAAGCTGCAGGGAATGGGGACACAAGCGGGACTGTTTTTCATAAACCAGTTGTTTGTCACCAACTGGCTCTGACCAGCGAAAAGGCAAATGAACACACTTGCTATATATACCCCCCCACTCCCCCTCCCCACAATGGCAAAATGGCCAGCTCGTAAATAAACAGGTGCCCTCCACGCAGCCTGCACAGGAGGCAGGTGTGGGCATGCAGCTTGCCATGCGGTGCATGGATTTACATTTCTCCAGGGTCTCACATCCCCGAGTGCTTTTGCAGCTGTCTAGAACCTCCCTGATGATCATTACAAGAACAGGGTCTGTGACTATAAGCATCAGGGGTCTTATTTATATCACATTTTGCTCTAATGGAGATTAGAATTTCTTGGGACCCACTATTCCTGGGGTAAAATGGTTGGGCTGGGAGGGTGAGTTTATTCACTTAAACACCTTGCAAAGCTAGTTTTTAGGATTTGCTGTGTGAATAAACTACATTCTCCTCTAACCAGGAAGGCAAAGGCATCTTGAATGTAATGCTATTCGCTGCCCATTCCCTCATAAGTTCTTCTCTCTCCTTACCTTCACTGATCTGTCCCTGGAGACCAGTGCACCAGCCACCTAAGTGGCCTCTTGGCATCTACTTTTGCCTTTCCCTGCTATGCTTGTTATGCACACAGAAGGAGGATGATTGTTGTATGCAGATCCCATCATCCCTGCCCCTTTGCCCCTTGTGTAGATGCTGATCCTTCCATCCTCTCATGACAAGGACCTAAATCTATAACTGCCCATCCCTGTGCTTTTTTGCAGTTCCTTACAAATGTCTTCTGTCTACACCCTTTACATTTATTGTCTGCCGTTAATTCCTTCAGCTTCCAGACCACCAACACTAAGGATTTATGGAGATGAATAAGCCTATCTTCTCTTCAGTGAGCTCACAATCTAGTAGGTACAAAAGACATGTGATGGGATACACTATGGTAACATAGGTAGATATTATACTAGAAATACGCCCACAGGGCTTTTGGTGCCTAGAGAAGGGACAGTTTGGAACCATGTCTATCAAAAGTGAAAATGAGGGGAAGGCAATGACTTACTTTTATTTTGGGAATCTTGCCTTGCTTTAAAAATACACATTTTTTTTCCTGTAAAAATAAAAAAGAGGAAAGTAAATTGGTTGTTTTGATATTCAAAGAAATTACAATTACCAATGAAATTTAATTTTCAATCTTTAAGTTGTTAAAGTTATATGACTTTTATTATACCTTTTCAGCATACAGGAATCAGATGATAAGAAAGAGAAACTGAAAGATGAGACCAGGTAGACATATATCTCCCTGGCCCCTTTCTCATTTTGTCCCCTTTCTTCCTTTTTCTAAATCTGATCTGGAATTTATGTATAGGGGAACTATGGTTCTTTGCAGGTTTATTTCTAATACAATAACAGTTTATCTTATATCATGTGAGTGGGGGAGCCAGGATAATTACCAATCCTAGTTCTAATCTGTGATCCCCCAAACACTTTCCACTAGAACAGACTGTAGAGAAGGTCTCCAGGGAAAATGTAATATAAATGTGGTGAACATCCATTATCATCTCCGGAGACAAGGACACATTGCTCTGTGGAGGATCACCGTATTTTCTAGTTTGCTCAGTGGTTAATGTCATTACCAATCACTTAGCCGTTATGAACTATGCTTAGCATATTCGTCATTTCCAAAGGTGTTTCAGTTTATATTAGTATACTGACTATAAATTCTCTGTGTAAGGAATGGAAAGGTGTGCTTCTGTACATGGAGACACTGGAATTTTCAGTGTGAAAAAAAAGTCTTTATATTAGTAGCCAGATTCATTCTCACTTCTGAGGCTTGCCAATTTGAGAAGAGTGTACCACTCATGAGATACCTGTTCCTCTTTCTCACCAAACTCTTGAGGGTTGCTTCCCAGATCGACTCTCAGGTGACGGCATCTGGGATTGGTGCCAGGCTTGCACTGTGGCCACAGACTGCCCAGAGTTCACAAGTAATTTAGAGCAAACACCACTCTGAAACCACGCTTAGGGAAATAACTCCTAAAAGCGACTCTCCACCTACCACGGGAGGCAGGAACACTCTTCGGTGACATGGCGATCCCAGCATCTGAAACACCCAAGAGAGACTCACAGTCACAGGACTGGTTTACGCAGCTTTGTTAAGGTGGCTGTCTTCCCTTCACCATTTCTGTAGAAAACCCTTTGTTTCCCCAGGCACACCGTCACCTTGGGTGACTTGGGCACATCGTTCTGAGGATGAAGATGACACTATTGGTTTCAAATCAGGGAAAAAAAACATTCACTGGTATTCCCAGCAAAGGGGAAACGATTTGCTTTTCTCACACTCCATTCCAGTGATTTGCTTGGTTCCTTTGTGATGAGGTTCAAAACACATAAGATTACCTTTAAGAAATCAAGATACAAGCCTGTGGACATTTTATAGATCATTTCATTCCAGTGTGGGTTTGGCATAACTACACAGAATTTCAGGGCACTCTGAATTTCTCCTGTCCATACTACATTATAATGGTCTGCTCACCTGTCTACATTCCGCACTAGAATGTGAGCTTCACAAGGTCGGGGAGTCATATTTGCCTAATTTGCCATGGTGCATGTCATCAGCATGTGTCACATCTGACAAAGGATAAATGTTTTCAACAGATACTTGAATAAAAAATGAGTAGCCAAGAACAAAGCAACTCTAGCTGGCACCTAAGATCATCTACCACCCTGACTCCAATGGCATAGCTAGGTAGCCAGAAATGTCACTGACAGTAGATATAAAATAAAAATCCCTCTGCACTAAGACATTGGGTTAAAGTCTAAGCATCATTCTGTGCCTCTTTCTGAATTTGAGGCATGGTTGGATGTGAAAGTACCCCTTATGGTTGGATGTGAAAGCCTTCTACAAATGATTACATGTACCAGTTACATTAGCTAAGAATATTTGGAAAACACCATCCAAGAAAGGTCTCTTTGATGACCTTTCCCATGGAATTTCCTCAGAGGGGACAGTGGAGAACTAGTCAGCTGCACTGTGACAGTGGCTGTGGCCACCAGCTTAGCTGAGGGTAGTGACTGCCTCCAGGGACTGTGCCTCATCAGAGCTTTTGAGGCTGAGGGGAATAGCCTCAGCTCTTCCTCTTTGGCTGCCTTCAGTTCCCTTTAAGCCATTTGCTTCCATCTCCTGCTTCTGTTGCTAAAAGACATCATAAGGAAACTACTGAGTCAAACCAACGCTAAGAAACCAAGTTCACAAAAGGGATATGAGAGTGAGATGAAAGAAGATGGTAGAGTTCAAACTACTGGACCTATATATCTAAACTCCTTGAATCACAGTTTCTTAATTTATAAAATGAGAATATACATATATACTGCTTAGCTAATAAGCTTATAAGGATCAGATAAAGTTAACTATAGGAAAAAGCTGTTCATAAGTTCTTTCCTCCATTAAGCTTTTTCTGAAATATATTCTTGCATTTTAATGTGAATGTTTGGATTAGGAGGAGATCCAATAATTTCCATGTCTCAAGTCAGACAAATTTCTATAATCCCACTTATAAGTCAGCGATTCTAGGTTCCTGTCTTTCCACAAAGACTTCCCTTGCCCCCAGGTCTAGCAATCTCTCCCTTGCTATAATGGCCCTGGCCCTTCTGATTTATTTCATTATTTGGACTATATGCTTTAGCATATTTGCTTTAGCATATTTGGACTATATGCTCAATGATGCCTGCCCTAAAATATATGATTCTCAGCTTGCACTGAAGAATGTGCTCTGTTGGGCAATCACTGGGTCTCCAGCTCCTACACAGCCTTGGCCCAGTGGTTGATTTTTAGTTCCACTCTTTCAAAAGCTCCTTCTGAAACCATGGAAACCATGGGAAAAGTGCAAATAACTCCATAGGAAACAAGACAACAGATTTTACCATACTTTAGGATTATTGGATATTAGGACACAAGTTCCACATTGTAGTTATTCTTTTCTTGGAAGAAATTTTTTAGAGTTGAGCACTCAAAAGGTTAGGAAGAATTGATGAGGCTCTGTTAGTTGAATAGCATCAGGGTAAACTCAAGGACTTCTTCATAAACCTTCCAAGAATTGTTGTGGTGTGGGGAATGTGATCACTTCAGAAATAGATGAAGTTTAAAATGAAAGGTCTAGATGGAACTTGAGCACAAAGGACTTGAGACACGCAAACAAAGACACAATAGGATATAGGACCCCTTATTTTATAGCAGGGTAGGAGAGTGTCTGACACTGTCTTATTGACTGTTGCTCATAGTTACTTTGGACTCCTAGCAAAGCAGCACAAGTCCCATCCAAAGTTTCCTTGTTGTCTATTGTCCTGTCTTCACATTCAGTACCCTTACAGCTCACACAGAGTCTAGCAGGGCTCTGTGTGGTGGGTACTTGAAGCCCAGGACCTGTCAGGCTGCATTCTTCTTGGGCAGAAGCTGGGAGGAGTCTGGTACAGAGTCGGGTACAGGGTGCTCTCACCTGGACGTTCTCTGCTTGGTGTTTTGGAGTCTGAATTTCCAAGGCATCTCTTGAGTGTCCCGCTGCCACCTAAAACTCAATGTACCGGAAATGGGCTCAGCATTTCTTCTCCAGGATTCCCACTCTTTCTCTTTTTCCCCTTTTATCACTTCTGCTGCCCGTGTAACCTTGAAATTGCCTCAGATTTCCCTTGCCCTGCTCGCAGTTGTTAACACTCCCTCCTAATGACACACCACAGTCTATCTCAGAACTGAAGGTCTCTCCATTGCCACAGACAGGCCCATAGGCACACACCCCTAGTCCTAAATCATTTGTTCCCAAATGGCCAGGAACCCTCATCACATTCCCTAGAATGTCAGTGTACAGAGAGAGGCCTGGGCTCCTCAGCTGTCATTCACGGTTTGGTGTGGTTCCAGGGGCTGTACACAAGCAGTGGGTTCCTGTAAATCAGCATCTTTCACAGAAAGCATGGAGGCAGAGAACGTGGGTGAACAGGAGAGGAAAAGAATTAAGTAGAGACAATGAATAAGTTCACTGTTTGGGTTGTATTTCTGCAAAATCATCTTTTCATTTGCTGGAAGTTGAGGGTATGAAGAAAAAGAAACTAACAAACACTGCTGGTTTTGTGCCAGTCATTTTATATGTTATATTTCACTTCATCCCAGAACATAACCACCATGAGGTTCATATTATCGTACTATTACTTACCAATCGATGAAGAAAGCGAGGCCTCAAGTAGGCAATTTGTTTAAGGATCCACAACCAGTAATGGGGAGAGTCTGGGTTGCCCTAAGCAGATTTTTCCTTTGGAAATCCTGAGCTCTTCTCCTGAAAGCATAGGTGCCCTTTCATCCTATGATGGAGTTTTCCCAGCTTTTTTAACAAATTTGATCAGGAAAGACATGGTAGAGGGCATGCTGATAGGATGGTAACCGGGTGATGGGATAACGTAAAAAACTTAGTTCCCAGTCAATACAAGACTTTTGAATATATCAAGGAAAACATTTTAAATCAGCAGGGGAATGAGGATCCTAGGCCAACTGATCAACCATTTGAAAAAAAAAAATTATATCTGAAAGCATACGTTGAATATATAGGGCTAAACATAAAACAAAACTACACAAAGCATATATGTGTGGATTGGTCTTATCTTAGAAGGTGGAAAGAATTTAAAGCACAAATGCAAGGACAGAAACCTAAATACTTTCTACATTTAGTTCAATTATCTTTAAAACATACAACCATAAAAGTTAGCTTGGCCCAAGACACACAAACTGGAAAATATATATGTATGTGTATTTATATGCAATATTTATGTAAGGACTGATTTCTTTAAAGTACAAATAACTTTTACCATAAATAACACAAAAGGAAACCAATATCCAAAACAAAAATGGGAAAAAGGCATTATTGGCTCTTTACAGATGAAGAAATCAAATGACTCATGAATATAGAACTTAAAATAAATATAATGCTTCTAATGTTATCACTATGATTATGAGTTTGGCTCAACAGTTTTTACAATGAATACATATTAATATCATAATATTAATATCATAATATCCTCCACTCCCACATTGAAGTTCTGAAAAAAATTACCCTTGTGACATCTCTACTTTCTTATTCACAACATATCTATATCTTTGTTTCTCTCTGTTTTCAAGACAGTTTTTCTTTGTTTCCAACCATTCATCTAATACTTATGGAATGCCTGTTATGAGCCATGAACAATGCTAGGACCCAGGAATTTAAGAAACAGTGAATAAACTATGAAAAATAATCCCTACATTTAAAGATCTCACATCCACACTTAAAAATAGTGAGGTATACTCTTTCAGAAGAACGTTAGAGCAGAAGACTGACAAAGGGCTCTGAATATCCAGGGAGGAGAAGTCTCAGACAATACCGATCCTCAAGAAGGGACATGAGATATTTCATAGGATTTTCAAGCCTTCTTTTGGTACATGTATTTTGGGATTCCCCTTTTCCTGAACTCCATTTTCCAGTGGCATGATCTGAGGCCTTGGACACCAAAAAAATCCTGTAAACAATACTCTCCAGCAAGCTCACTCTCCCTAGACCACCTCAATTTATACCCTAAAAATCCCCTTAGTTTTTGGTGGTACTAATTTTTCAACATTTACTTTGATGCTAATGAAGACTAGTTAAATTTTTTTTTTTTTTACTTCTAATTACTGAATCATTCAATGTGTCAGGCATTAAGTGAGCTTCATGCACATTAGAAGCCCCCATGGTAGGTATCATATTATTTTTTTCCATTTAAAAGGAGGAAACCGAGGTCTAGAAAAGTTAAGCCAAACTCTCCATCTATGTAGATGACCTCTGCTTACCTGTTTTAAATCCAGGGGAGTCTGCACTCCATGAGGCTTCATGGTGGCAGGAAACTTGCTAATTGTTTTGAACTTAAAATGGTGATATAAAGAGTAGGTATCTTGGAGCTCCTTATAGAGCATTGAGCTCAAGAGAACATTCCCTTCCAAGGACCTCAGAAACCTGTTCCTTTCTTGGGTGGTTGCCTATTACAGAAACCTCTCTGGATGAAGTGGTTCTGCATTTCAGCTACTCTTCAGCAGTGGCTCACTAGGATTCTGGGCAGAAGTTGTATTTAAGGAACTTAGTGGGGGTGTCTGACACATAGTAGACACTGAATTATTGTCAAATTCCTTACTCAATTCCCTTCACCCCTGAGAACAGCCCTTTTCTCTCCATCATTGCCCTTGCCCTCTCCCCCGCTCCCTTGTAGGGAGTCAGGACTCACCTCTTTTCCCTCTGCAGATAGTTCCCCATCCTCTCGGTCCTGTCAGCACCTTCCCAGCCAACCGTCCCTTTACCACTTCCTTCTCACTGCCTTGCACTCTGACAGGGCAACTCCTGACTTAGAAAAAGGGCTGCATGGCTCTGGCCACCTGTGCAGAGCAGAAAGAGAAGGGTATCCGTATAGGAGAGGAAGAGCCCAGGGGAGGAGCGTCAGAGGCGCACACATGCAGAACGTGCTGAAATGTCAAAGCCTTTGTGCATTAGACTATTAGCCTTAACCAGAATCTGCTGGTCAGTGCAAGCCCTGAGTCCCTGGGGAACCCCAGTCTGCAATTACAAGTGGGTTGTGGGGGGTTTTCCATTTCAGATACCTATTAACTCACATTGTCTTAGAAAAGTCAGGGGGGTGGAATTTTTGTTTTAAAAGAGAAAAGGTTAAACAAAAGGGTTAAACCACAGGCTAGAAGAAAATATACAAAGGATTCTCAGAACTCACTCATGAGAAAACAAATGTCCAGTAACATACAAAAGGCAAACTATTTGAACAGACCCTTCACCAAAGACACTGTATGGATAGCAAATAAATGCCTGAAAAGATGTTCACCATCACAGTTGTTGGGGAGAGGTAGCTCAAAGTAATACCTTTACACACTTTGGGGGGAAGATGTAGCTCAAAACCACAAAGGAAGAGAGGTAGCTCAAAGCAATACCTTTACACACTTTTAGAATGGCTGATGTTGAAAATGAAAACAGAACTTGACAATACTGAGTGCTGGCAAGGGATGGGTACAAGTGGGAGTCTCACACATTGCTCTTGGCAATATGTAATGGAGCAGCCTCTTTGTAGACCAAATGGCAGTTAAGTATAAAGTCAGACTTCCCATGCAACCCAGCAATTCTGCTCATCTGAGATTCACAAAAACTCTCTCATCAGTAAACTAGATGAAATAGTGAAGATAGAAAATTCTTAACAATGTTTATGTTACCCAAGTGAAACATACATCCTCCAAGAACCTGTATGTAAAGTTCTATATCTGGCCCCCCAAATTGGAAACAGCCCAAATTATCTTAAACTGGTGAATGGCTGGACAAACTATGGAGTAGTTACCCAGCAATAAAAAGAGTGGACTACTAATTTGTGCAACAACTTGATGAATCTCAAATGCATTGTTTTAAAAAGCCAGACTTAAAACTGACATTTTGTGACATTCAGGACAAGACAATACCAAAGTTTGCCACAAGCAAGGGACAGGGGAGGAAGTGATTTTCAAAGGCATGGAGGGAATTTCTGCTTCTTTATCCTGATTGTCCTGGTATGTCTCTTTGCATTCCTTGTCATTCATAGAACTATAGACTACAAAGGTATATTAATTTTATATAATTATATCTCAATAGGAAGAAAAGAGGTTAGAAAAGAAATAAATTTGAGCATAGGAATCATGGATTTGTTTTGCATTATTCTTTTATTTTTCATTTGTTCTTTTTAGATATACATGACAGTAGAGTGTATTTTGACATATTATACATGCATGTAACATAATTTATTCTGATTAGGACCCATTCTTGTGGTTGTACATTTTGTGGAGTTACACTGGTCATGTATTCATACATGAACATAGGAAAGTTATGTCCGATTCATTCTACTGTCTTTCCTAGTCCCATGCCCCCTCCCTTCTCTTCATCCCCCTTTGTCTAATCCAATGAACTTCTATCCCCATCCCCCTTGTGTGTTAGCATTGGCATATTGAAGAGAACATCCATCCTTTGGATTTTGGGGATTGGTTTATTTCACTTAGCATGAGAGTCTCCAGTTCCATCCATTTACCAGCATATGCTATAATTTCATTCTTCTTTAAGACTGAGTAATATTCCATTGTGTATATATACACCATGTTCTCTTTATACATTCATCTGTTGAAGGGCACCTAGTTTGGTTCCATAGTTCAGCTATTGTAAATTGATCTGCTATAAACATTGATGTGGCTGTCACTGTATTATGCTGATTTTAAGTCCATGGTATAAACCAAGGAGTGGAATAACTGGGTCAAATGGTGGTTCTATTCCAGGTTTTCTGAGGAGGAATCTCCATACTGCTTTCCATAGTGGTTGCACCAATTTGCAGTCCCCCAGCAATGTATGAGTACACCTTTCCCCCACATCCTCACCAACATTTATTGTTACTTGTATTTTTGGTATTTTTGCATTATTCTGTGACAGCTCTTTGTAGTGCGGTCAATCATTAATTCATTCCTTCAACAAGTATATATTGAACACCTACTATGTGCTGGGCACCGTGGGTTCAATGTAGAGCAAAGCAGATGCCTGCCTGCCTTTATGGAGGAAATAAAACAAAGGGCAAAATACTTTTTTTGTTTGATCTTGAATAATAGAGAGTTCATACCTATAGACAGAAATGGGAAGGGGAGGGACTGGGAAGAAACAATTTGAGAGAAACTAGGGAACTAGTTGAGCAACATTAGATCCATCCAGAGCATTCTTGTCCCTGCAGCTGCTCTCCAGACTGCAGTGTGGCTCTGGGAGGGGTTTGTAGGTAAATGGGTACAGAGGCAGATAGTTCCTACCTAGGAGAACCAAGTATTCCAGAGTGAGGTCAGCCTGTAAAGGAAAGGAGGGTAATGCCAATCCAGGAGGGCCTGATGCATGAAGGAAACTATATTATTATTTGCAATGTTTAGTCTTATATGCATAAAGACAAATTTATAAAGAGACTAATTCTCACTACTGAAAATAAGGGAAGAGCTTGTCCTTGTTCTTAGAGTATTTACTTTACAAAACTTGGTCTTTTGCTCTGTCTTTGAAATGCATGTACTTTTTTTTTTTTTTTTTTTTTTTTTTTTTTAAGGCAAAGTATGCACCCCAGCAATGTTTCTTTAAGGACCTACAGGGTTTCTCTTGGAAAAGCAACCATGGAGGAAGACAATGCCCTATCTTCCAGTTTCCCTGGGAGGACAGCAGCTTACTTCAGCTGAAACCTGACTCCAAATTGCAAATCTACCTCCAATCAAAGATAAATGAGAACTGTATTTTTTTCTTTTGAAGGCAATTAGTGAACACAATAACAAAAAAGTGGAGGAGGAACCATGTGGGACAAATGTTCTCTTATTTGAAAACTAATCCTTTTTATCTTATGAAAATGTATACAATAAATGCTGTCTATATAAAAGGGCAAGATTTCTGTTTTGTAATCTCTTTCAGGGATTGTGATGTGCATTGCATTTATTCCAGTTTAATGCCTATTAAAAATTAAAGCTTTTCTTTCTCTTCTACTTTTGTGGAGAGGTTTAAAGGAGTGACAGGAGATTTTGATTTAAATTATATCTCTCCAACAGTCATTTCATTAAATTTTTTATTAACCCCTCAGATAATTAACTCTAGGAAAGATGTTAGGGAGGGAGATTTTCTTATTTTGTGAACATCCGAAATTAACAAAATCCCTCTTAAGAATTAGATGAATAGTTAAGTAAGAAAGAAAATACATAACAAAGTATATCTTTAAAATTAGGGTGTTCATTGTATATAGGTTTAAGAAATCTGGGACTACCCTAATCTGTTTCTTCCATTCTTCTCTTCTAAAACCATTTCCTTCCCCAGGCTGGATAATTGCAATAAATGTTAAGGGATATCTTCTAAGTTATCTAAATCATCTATGTATAAAAAATTTGGGATAGCAACCATGGCCTACCATTTTGTGTGTGGACAAAATGGTATGTGTGTGTGTGGCAGGGAGTGGGGGATAATACTGAGGGGTCTTCTTCCTAATTTAACTTTTACTTACTTTGTGCTGCAGAAGGCGAGCTGATTAGGAGTCCTGGTTGACGTCTGTTGCATGTCTGAAAACCACAGCTATTCATTGCTGACAGTCCTCATTAAAGAGTGTTTTTAAAAAGGTGATAGCTGTTTGTCCCAGTAATTTTCTAGGTAAACTCTGAGGTTGGGCTTTAGCCGTTTGCTCCAGTGGCTGGTCAAGAACACTGATTAACCCAGAGAGTTATTTTGATTGGAAAGGCCATTGTCTGAAAGCAAAGTGGGAATTTGTTCAGTTCACTGAAAGTCTCTTATAGATGTGACTGACATAAGGATAGCATAGTACTTCTCTGTTAATGAGTGACCCTTGAAAAAAAATATTTCTTCTTTTTCAAAGTTTCTCATTAGAAAAAATAACATAGAGTATAAACAATAAATACCTACAGGGAGAATAAATACAAAACAGGAGGGGCAGGCACTGTAAAGTTTCAAGAACTCAGCTAAATTTTTAAAAATCAAGGTGAAAAGACCAAGCAAAGCCTTTTATCAAAATATCTTTAAAAAGCAAGCAATGTTATGGACATTGTAAATGAATTAAGTGGGTTACCTCCGACAGTCAAATGGAAGCAAGCTCTAAGCGCCCTCTTCAGGCCAAAGTCTGTGCTTGACATTCCTTCAGGTAAAAGTGGAGCCCTGGGCAGCGAGGACCCCCCCACCCGACCCCACCCATTCGTGCACACCAGGCAGGTGGACACCATCACACACAGTCCAGGGTTATTTTGTGTTTCTGCATTGTGTAGGGAGACGTTTACAATCCTGTCCAAAAACCTAGCCAGACATTGACAACCCCTAATACTGTGTTTACTTCTCCAATAGCCTAGATTTTATTTGGAAACCTAGGCCACCAAAAAACTTAGTAAATTATGCTGTGTTTGGAGTCAATCTTTCTGATTCCAGAGAAAAGAAAGCAACCACATTCTCTTATGTCAGTAATAAAGGTGTGTGTGTGTGTGTGTGTGTGTGTGTGTGTGTGTGTGAGAGAGAGAGAGAGAGAGAGAGAGAGAGAGAGAGAGAGAGAGATCCCCAAACCCCTTAATCCTTTGTCTTAATTTTCATTTGGTAAAGAACCAGGCTATTTTTACCACAAAGGACTGGAATCTTTACTTCACTCCTAAGAATGTGCCCATCACCAGTTGTTTGGCACAGCATTGAGATTTCTTAACTCCTAGGGAAGTCTGATCCTGAAGCCATATTTATCAATTCTGTAGGCATTTATTTAGTGTTTAGTATGGGGGGATATATGGTATGATACCTTATTTTCAAGTTTGTAATCTGCCTTCTACAAGTTGTAGTAAACTTGAGTAAATTCACTCAAGTTTACTCATTTGTAAATTGGAAATAAAGGTGTCTACTTAATAGAGTTGCTATGAAGATTACAGAAGTTTATACCTGTGTAATGTATTATATAAGACAGTATACCTAACAAAGCACGCATTCTCCTGCGATGACTATTTTCTGTGCTCATTGTTCTGGATAAAATGGGTGCTAGAGGTTTCATTTAGGGTAGGTTATGTGGTTCAGTCTGAATCAGGTTCCATTCTTTACTATTACGACTCTCTGAGAATTCTGAGCTCCCAAGATAAGTATGAAGAATGACAAAATTCAATACTTGCATCAAGAGCAATATTTAAACCACATTTTAATAGCATTTTATTATTCATAATAAAATGAATTGAATCATTATCACTCTAAAAATAATGTGCAAACTATCTTAGGTAACATAAGCTTCTTTTCTGACTCTTAAGACTAAAACTTACTCTAATAGTTTTGAGATATTTGAATATGTAAAATAATAGATATTTTACATCAAGAACATTTTGCAAATACATGTGTATGTTTTGAACTGGCTGGTCACCAAGTGCAGACGTCTTTCCTGCATAGCTCCAAGAGCATCCACACAGGATCCAACCAGAAGCTGCCCCTCTGGATAAAGGAAGTGTGCTGCAGCCACAGCGGGCCTCTCACCACAGTCACACCAATGCTTGCTTCCATCTTCAGAACAGGCTTGTCAACTGCTTCTAACTGAGGTGGGAAGAAAAAATACAAAGAAAGCAGAGAGCTTTGGAATCTCGCAGCATTGACCAACAACCTGGAATAGGATGTACTAGAGTCATTTCCACCCCCACCCCCACCCCCCACCGTGGAATGTCTCCTGGCCTTTATGGTCAAGGGTAAAGAAGGAAATTGCAGGAGTAAGTGAGCATGATCATTATCATCAATCAATCATCAATATTGATGATCATTACCATCAATAAAGTGGTAGCAGCAAGATAAACTGAGGGTAGAGTCAGAGCAACACCCAGGGCCTGCTGAACTGGATGCAGGTGGTTTATGGAGTATTAGGAGGAAGACGTTCCACTCTGGCAAACACTAACTTAGTACCTTACCAGGAGCTGAGCTTCAGGTCAGGCCTTCCCCATTCTATTACATAGCATCGATAAATGTAAAGAGTGACAGAAAGGAACAGCTAACTCTCAATTTAAATTTTAATAATGCTTAATAGTTATAATCATTTTTCATTATAGCACCAATAAAACCACATACAATAAGTGAACAAAACCACCTCTGTTATCACCGAAACACAACATAATCATTTAGATTTATTTTTTCTAGTCATTTTTTTGGGTTAAAAGATGTTGTCTATTGTATGTTTTGCCTTCCTCTTCATAGTTTACATTGGACTACGCAGCAGTGTTTTCAGTGGTTATGTGATATTTTCTTGTATGAATGTTCTGTATTGGACACTTGGACTCTTTGAATCATTATATTATTATTACCATCAGAAATAGTATAGTGTCCTGGACATTTTGTTTACTTTGATACTTGGATTACTTCCAAGAACCACTGAGTCAAAATATGTGAGCATATTTATGACTGTTATTATAATAAATTGCTCATCTATCAGCAAAATATCATTCAATTTCCATCTATTTCAAAGGAAATAGATTTTGACATTAAAAAACTGCATATTTTAAAAAGCAAATGTTGCTATTTCATTGTTGTTTACTTTTGTATGTAATTTACTATTTTACCATATTAGATATTATCTTGTACCTGAACAGGCTGTTTGTTCATGAGCTTGCCTATTGAAATTACAGTTTTCCTTGCTATGCTATATGCCCTCTTCCAAGATGAAGATATTGCTTGTCTTGTGAACACAAAATTCTTACAAATAGTTTTCTCTAGTGTATTGTTCATGTTTAAATCTATTTAAATTTTTTTTTTAAAAAATCTCTTTTTAAATACCTCCTTGGTCATAGAATGTGGATAAACCTATTTATCTGATGGTTTTAATTTTTTTAACCCAGTGATATGCCCTGTGACATAAAGTCATGTAAAGCAACATACACAGAGACATTTCCAACAGACACATCTTGCACAGCCAGCTCTCAGATCACTAGACTCATGGTTCCCCAATTGTCTTGCTTTCTCATGTCCTCCGTTCCAAACATACTCTTCTCCAAAGACTGTTCATTCTCCATTGCCAGCTCTTTCTATTTCAAATTCCTTCCACATCAGCTGGCACTATCCATAGTGTATCCTGTATTGCTATTTAATTGTCCTCCAATATGGTTTGCCTATGTAACTAAGACATAAATCCTTAAAACTGAAGTCATAACTTATTATCTTTTGATGTCTTTCAACAGTACATGTCACCTGAAAAACAGCCCAGTGAACTGGGAGCAGCCAGTGTTGCATGGGGGTTGAGTAGCAGAATAGAGAGGGGGAAACCAGGAATCTATGTTTTAAGAAATCTAGACAAAGGAATCTTATTTTAAAGATAACTTTTCAAATTGGAATTTAGAGACACTGGAAGAATCAACTAGCCAGTGGGAAATGCTCTAATCCACATGATCATACTAAGGGCAAATGCACTTCTGATTTCAGTCTCCATTGGGCACGTTCCTGGTCATGTCAAGGAAACTGAGGCAGCTTACCAGGTTTTCATTTAGTGTTTTTCTAGGAGATGCTTTAGACTTCAATATCCTTCTTGAATAATGTTTCAGATTCTTCAGTCTAGAAATTGGGATAGTAAACAGGAGTCGAATTCTGAGGCTGTTAATGAGGGTCTGACTTATACAATCTAGTCTACAGTCTAGTGTACAATCTAGTCTCAAAGCAGAGGAGTGAGAACCAGGACACTTTGCAAGGATGTTGTGACAGGTCTTCAAGGGGGCTTTTCAATTAGTGAAAGGGAAGCCGCAATCCTAGGGTGGTCGTGGTGGGGAAAGGGTTTGGGGTAGTGGAAAGGGAGCTAGCTGGTATGGAAAGACAGCCAGGATCTAACATCAGGGAGCAAAAGTATCTACTAGGTAACACAATCTGATGATTTTCTCGACATGTTCCACAGGCTGATGTTAGTGTCCTTTAGTGAACTTCCACTTTCAACCATCATGCCATCATTTTTTGTTTTAACTGATGGATAAGCAGTACTTTTTGAGAATAGGCACAGGAAGAGCATCAGCTTCCCTTGCTCTTTCCACCACCTCCCCACATACCCCATACACTAAACTGAATCTTGCAAGCTTCGTAGTCCCAATAAATAGAGAGATGACCTAACCAGCAGGCTCTGGAAATAGTTTATCTTAAAAGTCCTCCTTATCTTTTTATTTTAATTGTAATTTCCCTTTGCTATTCATTCCAGGCAGAGGTAGGCTGGTATAGATGTAATGAGGCATTTTCACTGTATTTCTCCACTCAATTTTGATTCAAGGGCCCAATACTCTTTCATAACTTAGAAACCTATTGCAAAGTTGGCTTAGGATTTTGAAGATCTTAAGACCCCCAAGTGATCTATTCAAATTCATACAGAACTATGACATTGATCAGTGTTTGTGGCACTTTCTGAGTAACTTAGGCTGGCCTGGGATAAATAGATTATAGGGCATTTATTTTTGAGCTCTTGCTTTTATCAGGCACTGTGAGTATAAGAGCATTGTGCCTTCAGGCTGAGAGCCTTCACCCCAGTCCAATTTTAACACGAGGTGGAGGGGAAGGGCCTCATATACTACAACCACAGCCATCTCTGGTGGTACCTGGATGCTAATGTAAGTCAAGGAAGTTCTGATCTCTCTTGACATTTGTTTTCCTTTGTCATTTCTTTAGTATTTACATAAAAATAACAATTTGTATTGTATACCTTGTGATAGCAGAAATTTTTCATTCCAAAATCTACCTAATGATTTTCTTCAGAATAAGAGAGATACATTGGTAGTTCCCCCATAAATTGCAGACTTTCTTTTACTCAAACAAATTTTTAAAAAGAACTGTTCCAAGTTTACCTTCTCCTTAACATTACTTTCTTCTTGCAGTTCTTCTCCCAAGAATCCACTTGAAACTGGTTCAAAAAAGATGGTGTTAAACTCAACTACTGAAAGGTGGGTCACAGTTTCAACTAGTCAAACTGTTAAGTGAGACCATACTCACTCACACTTGGGATTTGTGATCTGACATTGATGTGAAGGGTAACCTTTAAAAAAAGGCTTAAATATATTTTATTGTAAAGATTATATAACAATGTGCAGAAAGTTTGAAAGGTAAGGAAACAAAATCATATTTTACCCCAATATCCCCAAACACTTTTAATATGTATTAGGAGGGCGAGGGACATTAAGCAATGAGGACACCTATGAAAGCACCATAGTTTTAGGATCCTATGCCTTTTTTTTTTTTTTTTTTTTTTTTTTTTTTAGGTAGTAGAACAGCAGACCAGCAAACATACAAACAAAACCAAAGCCAACTTGACACTGGGTTATGGGACAGCACATATTGGGCTACTGGAGTACACAGGAGAGCGGCTCAGTGAGGTTTGGAATTATCATTGATGGCTCCCTGAAGAAAAAAATAGGATTAAAGGGATAAGGAGTTAGTTGCATGGAATGGAGACAGGTGGGTAAGGGGATGTTTAGAGGATTCTAGGCAGAAGGAGTGTTATTGTGAAGGCTCAGGAGTGGGACACCCCCAGAGCTCCCATTTCAGGCGAACCATTAATATTTGGCTATGGCTAGGTTTTAGAGAAGGAGAAGAGACATCTGATGAAGGAGAAGATGGTGAAGAATCCATTAATATTTCCTGTAGATGCGTAATCTTAAGGTCAGTGGGAACCCATATAAATACAGTACTTTATGTCCACTTAGTTTCAAAATCATGCAACTGTAATGTAACAAAGATATAATTCATTTAATGTTAGCAACCCAGCATTTTATCATTGGTATTTTTACTTGACATATATCCTAGGTCTTCTCTACATTGCAATATAGAAAATTTCTTTTTAATTTTTATTTATTTATTTATTTTTGGTACCAGGGGTTGAACCCACGGATGCTTAACCACTGAGCCACATCCCTAGCCCTTTTTCATATTTTATTTAGAGACAGGCTCTTGCTGAGTTACTTAGCTCCTTGCTAAATTGTTGAGGCTGGCTTTGAACTCATGATCCTTCTGCCTCAGCCTCCCAAACTACTGGGATTACAGGTGTGCACCACCACACCAGGCTGGAAAATTAATTTTTAATGCCTACTTATAGTCTCATTGATTGCTTGTTGATTTACGTAGTCATTCAATTATCATTATACATTTTGATTTTTTTCTAAGTTTTTACTCTTATAAATAATGCTCAATGAACATTTCTATTTCTCATTTGCTTATATCTTAAGGATAAATGTCTAGAAATTATATTGCTTAATCAAAGGACATAAATACTTTTATGGCTTTTGCAATCTCTATAACTTTATTAATTTATTTGGGTATCAACAAAGTAAACACATATAGTAAGTTTACAACATTTTTAAGTCAATACATATTATTATTCTTTTAAAAAAGTGGTGTTGGGTGTCAGGGTACATAGGAAGATTAGAAAAACACTAGATTGGTCAAAGAGGAGGGAGGAGAAGACAGGGAGCTAGGGGAGTATGGGGGGGAAAAAAAAGAAAAGGTGGTATAATAAGATGGATATCATTATCCTAAATGCATGATTGAAGACTTGAATTGTACGAATATACTTTGTATACAAACAGTGTTATGTGAAAAGAGGCTCTATATGTGTATTATGAATTGTATTGCATTCTACTATTACAAATACAACAACATTGAATAAAAAAAACTCAATAAAATAAACCAAATATTTGTTATTATCTTATTATATCAACAATGTTGCACATATTTTTTTTTTTTTTTTTTTTTTTTTTTGGTACCAGAGATTGAACTCAGAGGCACTCAACCACTGGACCACATACCCAGCCCTTTTTTGTATTTTATTAGAGACAAGGTCTCACTGAGTTGCTAAGTGCCTCGCCATTGCTGAGGCTGGCTTTGAACTCGAGATCCTCCTGCCTCAGCCTCCCAAGTGCTGGGATTACAGGCATGCGCCACCACGCCCGGCTTAATGTTGCACATATTCTATATTTCATTTTCAATTTCTTCATTAAATTGTCCTTTGTTTATTTCTTAATTACTAATATGGTTATTGATACTCAAGATTTTAGAATTAATTTTTATATTTCTAAATTCTGACATTATTTCTCCTTTAAATAAATGACAACTATTAACTTCTATTGTTATTACTTGTTTCAAACTTTAATTCTTTGCAATTTTTAGATCTTTCTCAAAATTATTTTTCAAACTTTAGTCAATGAATATGTAGGAGTTATTAAATAATCATTTATGTTTTGATATAATTTTTATCATGTGAAATTTGTATGAAGAATATAATTTATATCAAGATTACCCATTCAGTTCCAGTGATTTATATGTCAGTTCTTCAGAAAGTACACATTATTTTTATTATTATCATTATATAAAATATTTTAATTAGGGGGAAGAGCTTGTAGTTCCCTCATTATTTTTTCATATTATTTAGATAATTATGCATGTTTATTCTTATAGATGAAATATAATAATTTATAAGCATAACTTGATATTCTGTCTGAGTTCATATATTGAGAATTGAACATGGATTTCTCAATACTTTAGGCAGCATGCATACACCTGTTCCAAATATATATGTGGCTATTTTTAAAATTATTTATTTATTCTAATTTATTATACATGCTTGCAGAGTGTAATTCTTTTCATATTACATATAAAGAGCACAGTTTTTCAAGAGGATAGTAAGTTCTCAAATTTCTCAAAAGAAATAACTCACTTATTGATCCTAGTTTCAGGGAAGTATTAGGTGTAGACACATACTTTCTTTTGTTCCATCTGTATTTTTCCAGATCAATTGAAGTTTGAATAATCATTATTTTTGTGAAACTTTCTATGCCTTGTATCTGAAAGTTGACAGGATGCAAGTCAATTTCTGAGTACATGTAATGCAATTAAATGTTTTTTTAGTTAGGTATTATTTCAGGTCCTCTTTAAACATTTAGACGATGATTGAAATTATCAATAAATCTCAACATTATAAAAGCTATTTATGCAAGGCCCTGAGCTAACATTATCTTAAATTGAGAAAAATTGAAAGCATTCCCTCTAAAAACTGGAACAAGGCAGGGATGCCCCCTTTTACCACTGCTATTTAACATAGTACTGGAAACTCTGGCCAGAGCAATTAGACAGACGAAAGAAATTAAAGGGATCCAGATAGGAAAAGAAGAGCTCAAATTAGCACTATTTGCTGATGACATGATAATATACCTAGAAGACCCAAAAAAACTCTACCAGAAAACTTTTACAACTAGTAAATGAATTCGGCAAAGTTGCAGGATACAAAATCAATACCCATAAGTCAAAGGCATTTTTGTACATCAGCAACAAAGCCTCTGAAAGCGAAATGATGAAAACTACCCCATTTATAATAGCATCAAAAAAAAAATAATACCTGGGAATCAACTTAATGAAAGAGGTGAAAGACCTCTATAACAAAAACTATAGAACACTAAAGAAAGAAATCATAGAAGAACTCAGAAGATGGAAAGATCTACCTTGCTCTTGGATAGGTAGAATTAATATTGTCAAAATGTCCATACTACCAAAAGCATTATACAGATTTAATGCAATTCCAATCAAAATCCCAATGACATTCTTCAAAGAAATAGAAAAAGCAGTCATGAAACTCATCTGGAAAAATAAGAGACCAGAATTGCTAAAGCAATCCTGAGCAAGAAAAGTGAAGCAGGTGGCATCACCATACCAGACTTTAAATTATACTATAGAGCAATAGTAACAAAAACAGCATGGTATTGGCACCAAAATAGACTGGTGGACCAATGGTACAGAATTGAGGACACAGAGACTAATACATATAATTTCAGCTATCTTATATTAGACAAAGGCATCAAAAATGTACAGTGGAGAAAGGATAGCTTCTTCAACAAATGGTGCTGGGAAAACTGGAAATCCATATGCAACAAATTGAAATTAAACCCTTATCTCTCACCATGCACAAAACTCAATTCAAAGTGGATCAAGGACCTAGGAATTAGACCAGAGACAATACACCTAATAGAAGAAAAAGTAAGCTCCAATTTCCAACATGACAGATTAGGCCCAAAGTTCCTTAAATAAGAATCCTGTAGTGCAAGAATTATTACTAAAAATTAATGAATGGGACCGATTTAAACTAAAAAGCTTCTTCTCAGCAAAAGAAACAATCAGCGAGTGAATAGAGAGCCAACTAATTGGGAACAAATATTTAATACGTGTACATCAGATAGAGCACTAATTTGTAGAATATATAAAGAACTCAAAAAACTTAACACCAAAAAAAAAAAAAAAAAAAAAAAACCCACAAATAACCCAATCAATAAATGGGCTAAGGAATTGAAAAGACACTTCTCAGAAGAAGATACACAATTAATCAACAAATACATGAAAAAATGCTCAACATCGCTGGCAATTAGAGAAATGCAAATCAAAACTACTCTAAGATTTCATTTCACTCCAGTCAGAATGGCAGCTATCAAGAACACAAACAGCAATAAATGTTGGAGAGGGTGTGGGGAAAAAGGTACACTCATACATTACTGGTGGGACTGCAAAATGGTGCAACCATTATGGAAAGCAGTATGGAGATTTCTTGGAAAACTGGGAATGGAACCACCCTATGACCCAGCCATCCCACTCCTGGGTCTATTCCCAAAGGACTTAAAAACAGCATATTACAGTGACACAGCCACTTCAATGTTCATAGCAGCACAATTCACAATAGCTAGGTTGTGTAACCAACCTAGATGTCCCTCAGTAAATGAGTGGATTAAGAAAATGTGGTATATACGCACAATGGAATTTTACTCAGCAATAAAAGAAAATAAAATAATGGCATTCGCAGGTAAATGGATGAAGTTGGAAGATATAATGCTAAGTGAAGTTAGTCAGTCTCAAAAATCCAAGTACCAAATGTTTTCTCTGATATAAGGAGGCTAGTTCACAGTATTGTTGGATGGGGGTACATAGGAGGATTAGAGGAACACTAGAATGGTCAAAGGGAAGGGAGGGTAAGGGAGGGAAAAAGGGGGGAGGGAGGGGGAGAAAAGAAAAAAAAAAGAAAAGGTGGTTGAATGAGACAGATATCATTATCCTAAATGCACGATTGAAGACCTGAATGGTACGAATATACTTTGTACAGTTGTATGTAAAAAGATGCTATATATGTGCACTACGAATTGAAATTATTATAAATAAAAAAATAAATTAAAAAAATCAACAGAAATAAGACATATATTTTAAAATTCTTGGGTCAGTCATGGGAAGGTCAATATTACGTATACTGTCATTGATTTTTAAAAATATTTTTAGTTATAGATGGACACAATATCTTTATTTTATTTACTTATTTTTAGGTGGTGCTGAGGATTGAATCCAGTTCCTCATATGTGCGAGGCAAGCAATCTACCACTGAGATACAGCCCCACCCACTCTCATTGATTCTTAAAAATATTTTATTTATCTTCCAAATGAGAAAATTATGAAGTCTAATTATCATTAAAAAATCAATCAAAAGAGTCTTTGTATATGACAGAAACAGTTTAAAAAACAACATTTCAAGAAATCATTCCATAAACAGGGTTCTATGAGTAGGAGTAGACAGAGTTGGGCAAGTTTAAGGGGACTTTGGGACTTTCTTGTTTGGCTGTCTAAATTCCCAACCAGCACACATACTGTTATGGCTTAGATATGAAGTGTCCCCCAAAAAACTCATGTGAGACAATGCAAGAAAGTTAGGGTGAAATGATTGGTTTATGAGTGCCTTCCCTTAATCAGTGCATTAATCCCCTGTTAAGGAATAACTGGGTGGTACCTGTAGGCAGGTAGGGTGTGGCTGGAGGAGGTGGGTTATAGGGAGCACAACTTTGGGGTTTATATTTTGTCTTTGTCTCTCTCTCCACGTCCTGGTGCGATGATGTCCTGAGCTGCTTTTCTCTGCCACACCCTTCTGCCTTACCCCAAGCCCCAAGGAATGAAGCTGCTAACTGACCGAGACATCTGAAACCTTGAGCCCCCAAATAAACTTTTTCCTCCTCTAAAATTGTTCTTGTCAGGCATTATTGGTCACAGCTGAGAAAAAGCTGACTAAAACATGTACTAAAGCCCCATTTCTTTGGGTTCAGGCAGAAGAAAATGCTTCACACCCTCTTTCGTTGTGCATCGTGCTACTGCTGGCACACCCACTTGGAAATTTTTCTTAGGACTGTTCCTCACCTCAGGATCCTCCCATCCTACCTCACAATTTTTTGTGGTCTCAATTTAGCCTACAAGTACTGCCATCATAGTTGTAAATGTCTAATTAATGTGCTTATATGTCTGTTTCCACTTGGTTGAGAGATCTCTTGAGGGAAACTCTATTTGTCTTCATCATTTGGGTATCTAGCACGGTTTCTGCCATGTATTAGCTGCTTTAAAAATGTTGGATTCCAGGCAGGAGGCCACACCTCCCCAGGTGCTTTGTTAAAAACTTCACCTCCCAAGATCCTCAGCGTGACCAGAAAACCTGACCAGCAAGTGCCCTGTCCACTAACCTCCTGACCTCTGGTAGCCTATAGGGCAAGGACTCACTCCAAGGGGGTTTTATGACCCCTACTCTATTTAAGCCAGCCCTGGACTGAAATCACTCTCTGTTCCTGCTGCTCTCTGTTCCTGCTCTGCTCCCGCTCGCTCCGGCTCCCGTTCGTCCGCGGGGTTCATCCCCATCCCCCCACGTGTATCTTTGGGAATTCAATAAACCCCTTCCCTTTTCCTCTACGATGGTTCCAGCGTGCGTCCGACTATCCTGCAAGTTTTCTAACATTTTGGTGCCGAAACCTGGGAGGGAGACGAGCGTCCAACCCGTTCTGTTCGTCTGTCCACCTTCCCACAGCATCGCTGGACTTCGGTAAGCTCCCCGTCCACCCCGAGTTCCTAAACCTGTTTGGCCACTGCGCGGCGAGGATTGACCCTTGAGTGTCCGGCAACCTTGCCCGTGGCCAATACAGGGGGGAAAACACCCCACCCAAGTCTTTAAAGGCGACGGTGGACCCCAGGAACTCCCATCCCCCTCCCCCACCTTTTGTCCACCTGCTCACATTTATCCGCCTGCTCTAAAACTTCCAGCTGTAGGCCTAAGAGATCGAGCACGTTTGGGCTTAAAACCCCGAATTAAGAAAAACAAATTGATAAAGTTATGTACAAAAATCTGGCCTTCTTATCCGTTATCCAACCCGCGGCCAGAGTCAGGATCCCTGGACCCCCTGGTTTTAGGGGAACTCTCCAGCTTTGGCCAGCAATCAAAGAAATGGACAGACCTGCCGTACGTGGACGCTTTCTCCCTTCTCCGTTCAAATCCTTCCTTGTGTACTAGGTGCCGCCCCCGCTTGCGGACCCCCCCCCCATCTTCGATGGATCCTGATTTTGATCCAGGATTAGAGGCTCCACCTCCCCCGTACTGGCAGCCTAGGACGCTGCCCCAGACCACTCCCCACCCCCCCCCAGCTCAGGCTTTGGATTTTGAAATTGGCGGGCTTCCGAGCTTAGATCCTCCTCTTCCTTTGTCTTAATCCTTCGCTCCGCCCCCACCTTCCGCTTCGTCAGAATCCTCCTCTGTAGACCCGCCTTCTCTTCACATCATTTCCGGTGCCTTCACCGCCGCTACCCCCCCGCCCACTCAATTTCCTGTTCCCAGCTCCGCGCCCCTTCCGCCGTTATCCCCGCCCACTCAGCTCCCGCCCCTTGGTTCCGAGTCACTTCCGGCCACGGCTCCCCTGCCCTCTCCGGCCATGCGGGCGTTACTGGACGCGTTGCCCCAGACTTTAGCCCCCACTCCCTCGGATTCTGAGACGCGTCTTTTACCAGACGCGCTGCCTCAGGCTTTGGCCCCCTCCCCATTTCCTTCCCCAACGGCTCCGGCGGTGGCGCAGGGAGAGCATTGCATAGCCCGCGTTTCTCCCCCAGTGTCATTCGTGGAGCTACTCCAGGCCCCAGCCGTTCCTGTACCATCCCTCCCACACCCGCCTAACACTCTGCCGCCCCCAGCGAACAGTCCTCCTATGGCTGCCCGGTGCCACCGCCGCCGCCGCTGCGGCTGCCGCAATACAGTCTGTCTGCCCCACACGGTCCTCGCTCAGGAGCTGAACCCGCGCTCTGCCCAAGCGAGGCTGCCTGAGCCGCTGCAGTGAGTCTGCGCCTGCGCCACGTGCAGCCCCGACTCAGCACCCTCCCCCTTCCTTGGATCCGTCATGTTCTTCCGCCCAAATCTACCTCCACTTCCGCTCCACTTCCACCCTTCCTTGATCCGCCATCTTCTATCCCAACCCACGTGATTCCCTCCGAAGTCCATCTGGCTCCAATGAACCAGACCCTGCCAATCCGTTCCAAGCAGGCACTGGCTTGCGCGACCCTCCCTCTGGCTTTCTGCCCTAGCGCAGCCAGTCTTTTCTTTCAGCAAACTCCCTCTGTCCTCCGCTCTTTTGCTCTTTCTCATTCACGTGAGACACAGTCCCTCAGTTCCCATTCAGAATGGGAAATTCAATCAATCCGCTCTTTTCAGCCCCTGCTAAAATCACCTTTGCCTCTTTAGCTCCTCGCTTCCCCTTCCAAAGTGCGCAATAAATAAAGGTACCTTCAAACTTCAAACTTAAGATGTCAGAAATTATTCAGGGCCTGCAGGAAAGTCCTGCTTCTTCAAAGACTTCTTCAAAGTCCTGCTATCCCTCCTCAGGGAGACAATGAGAAAAACACACCACCGTGGATCCTGAATCCGCAGAGGGCCACTAATCTTAAAGGTCAAATTTATCACCCAGTCAGCCCCAGACATTCAGAGGAAGTTATAAAATTGGCATATGGCCCTGATCAGTCTTTAGATGATATCCTCCAACTTGCTACTTCCATCTTTTATAATAGAGACCTGGAGGAAATAAGGGTGCAAGAGCGCAGAGACAGAAAAGACTGAGATGCTGGTATTAGCTCTTAAAGGAGTAAGCTCCCAGGGTGGAAAAGGAGTACGACATTTCAAGCGGGAGTGCCCACAAGCAAAGTGGCCACCTCCGAAGCCCTGCCCTAAGTGTCAAGGCAACAACTGGAAGAGTGACTGTCCTGAGGGGCGTAGGTCCTTGAGGTCAGACTCTTCCACACAGGCCTGACGGGGCCCGGGCTCGATTCTGGCTCCCGTAACTCCTATCACCACACGTGAACCCTGGGTTTGCTTTTCCGTAGGGAGCCAAGAGGTCAACTTCCTCTTAGATACTGGTGCCAGTTATTCTGTTCTCAGGATGTATTCTGGACCCCTTTCCTCTAAAATCATGACGGTGCAAGGAGTGTCTGGAAGGTGTATAACTAGAAAGTTCACTCCCCCACTGAGTTGTGAGTGGGACGGGATGATGTTTTCTCATGCATTCCTGATAGTTCCAGAGTGCCCCACCCCTTTCTTGGGTCGGGATTTATTCTGGAAATGTTAAAGATTTGTATTCCCAAATAAAGGCCATATCTACTCTGGCTGTATTATAGGGACAACTTCTCAGCCCTCACACCTCTTGGTGAGAAATTATCATCTTCATGGTATACATTGACATTTCAGATGCTGCAACATTTCTTCGGTACTCATGTTTTTTTGTTTCTCTAATAGAAGCTTCCGTCCCTGATGACTTTACAACCTTCCCCAGGCTTCAATCTGACCTAACTTCTACAAAAGGAACTCCAAACTACTGCCCCCATCACTTCGCCCCCGTTCAGCCTGAAGAAGCCAGATTCGGTCATCGACCCATTCCCTTACAGTAGTAAGGAGTTCCTAAGGTTAGAAGGGGAGTGAAGCCAAAATCTCATAGGCAGTCAGCATATATAGGTAAATCGTGTCAGGTTGAAAGCCAATTTGAGTGAGCCAATTTTGGGAAGTTGGGAAACTGTCCCCTGAGAGATTGATGAGCCCCCCTGTCTTCGGGCTCTGGCCGCTGCTTGCCTACTTCTACAGAAATCTAAAAAGCTAAATTTGGTGCTCATGCCACTATTGCCTCTCCTCACCATTTAAAGACTAATGTATAAGAGCCTTCAAACTCTCCTGCCCTGTCGCGCTCGGCTCCTTAACCTCGTTCCAGTCCTGCTCCTCTTTACACCAGTTTTCCTTCTCCCAGTCTCCTCAGAGCCCCCAGAACATGATTATATAGAGATGCTTCAGGCTTAAACTCCTGCAAGCCTCTCTTCTGCCCAAACTAATAGGGATCTCCCATTGTCCTTCACAACAAAGTGGAGACTCTCCCATAGTTCAGGGAAACATGAAGGCTGAAGCAGCACTGTCTTCTCCTTCTCTTCTGGCTTCAGTCCAATCTACTACCTAGGCCCCCACATTCCCTGCCATACAATCAATCCTCTCCTATCTCCATTCACTTTTCCATCCTATTCCAAGGGCATAAACCTTCTGGAATCGCCTGACTCAGCCTCCGCTCATCTTTTCAACTGCAATATCATTAAATTTGGTGTCATTCCGGCAACATTTGCCTCTCAGCTGGAGACGGATACAGAGGTTCCTTTCCGGCCCTTTGGCCTACTCCGGACTTGAGTCTCTCTCTCTTTCCTGTCTGGGACAGGACACGGAAAACCCTTGCACAAGGTGGCTCATAGTCCTCCGACATCTTGAGCTTCTCATGATATCCCACGTCTGCCTGGCTCCGGTGATGACCGAGTCACAGACCTGGATCTCCCTCTAATACTTATTTTGAAAAGGACGCTTTTCAAATTATTGTATTAGTCGTTGGAACTTCTTAATCCATCCCGGCTGACACCCCTCTAAAGTCCCTTAGAAAATTTGTTTTCAACTTCTACTAGCGGTTGAAAGAATGGGCAAAGATTCTTTTATATCCAAGCTTTCTTCCTCCTCTGATCAAACCCAATTCAGTTGTGCTCGTTGCACTAGTTACCCAGAATATATCTACTTCCCTTAACATTCCTCGGCATTTTTACATCCCGTATCACCCCATGTCTTCAGGGAAGGTAGAGAGTAATAAAACTCTTACTTCCCCTGGCCTTCTTTAGGCTCCGAGTCCTCCCAAAGAAACATTCTTTGCTATCCCCTTTTGATGTTATGTTTGGGTGACCAGCTCTTCCACTTGGAGTTTCCCCAACTCAAGGATACCTACCCAAAGATCTTTCTTTTCCCATCTTGTCCTTCATCAGACATAAGCTATAGAAGTGCCAAGATTTCATTCTGCCTGACCCAGGTAGACTCACTGCTTCATTCCCATTAATACCCGGTTCTTGGGTATATTTCTCCCCTCCCCAGGACACAGGAACAATCTCCTTTGTCCCAAAGTGGACAGGACCTTTCCACGTTGTGCTGTGCACACCCACAGCTGCTAAACTTCGTGAAACCTCAGAAAATTTGACTTCTTAGATTCATATTTCCAGACTGAAACCAGCTGATCAACCAACTGAAGATCCACAAAAAGACAACTTACTTCAGTATACTTGCTCTCCCATTCCCACCGATCCCCTAAAAATTTGTTTCTCTTGTGTTCCTGATACTGACTGAAAATAATCTTTTCTGTTTTTCTCATTTTGAACCTTTAACCAGTTTTTCCCAGGGACTATCAACTGTTAAAAAACCAACGAATGACTTTCCAACCAGAGACCCCTGCTGAGTCCTGCCCTTATGCTGCCACCAGACGCTCATTATGATGTGCTTCATACTCTCCATTGGCCTCTTCACCATAAGTCCCACCTGGTGGAACACAGGCCTATGGAAAATAATCCATCTCACCTTCTTTCCCTTTTTTGCTTCCATAATAGTGTTACCTGAAAACTCGCAAGACCCACAATTTCTACATGCTTTCTGGCTGACTCCCCCGGTGACCTCTGCAGAAGCCTGGTTTGACACCCTCACCGATTTATGGCTTCAAGAAACCTTCATTCAATTCACTCCTGCAGAGATCCATCTTTTCGGTGCCTGCCTCCTGGAAATTTTTTTCACCATCAAGCCTGACCTGCCTGCCCACATCTCCCCCCCTCAAAACTACCCCACATCGCCCCATTTCAGCTCCGAAGCAGCCAGATCGAAACACGACGCCCCACTTCCTAAGAAAATAAAAAGGGGGGAATGTTGGATTCCAGGCAGGAGGCCACACCTCCCCAGGTGCTTTGTTAAAAACTACACCTCCCAAGATCCTCAGCGTGACCAGAAAACCTGACCAGCAAGTGCCCTGTCCACTAACCTCCTGACCTCTGGTAGCCTATAGGGCAAGGACTCACTCCAAGGAGGTTTTATGACCCCTACTCTATTTAAGCCAGCCCCGGACTGAAATCGCTCTCTTTTCCTGCCACTCTCTGTTCCTGCTCTGCTCCCGCTCGCTCTGGCTCCCATTCGTCTGCGCGGTTCATCCCCATCCCCCCATGTGTATCTTTGGGAATTCAATAAACCCCTTCCCTTTTCCTCTACGATGGTTCCAGCGTGCGTCCGACTATCCTGCAAGTTTTCTAACAAAAAACATATTTAAACATATTTGAGTTTAATTTACCAGACTCTGCATTCCTCTTTCTAATTTACTTTCTGTAGCTGTATTTTTACATGTCCCATAATTCTTTTTTGGCATGTTTCTCTTACACTCCCTCAACACACACAAAGTGCGTGCACATGGGCGCTTAAGTTTTTTCTTTTACACATGAATGAGTTCTCATTTTGACAGGCAGAGTAACTCAATTAACAGTTCAAATGAGAAGGTCTTCTCTTTTTTACTCACTTTTTTTTTTTTTTTTTTGGTACTGGGAATCGAATCCAGGGGTGCTTTCTCACTGCGCTACAACCACAGCCCTTTTAATTTTTTATTTTGAGTCAGGGTCTCACTAAGTTGCCTAACTAAGTCTTCACTAAGTTGCTGAGGCAGGCCTTGAACTTGTGATCCTCCTGCCTTAACCTCTTGAGCTGCTGGTATTACAGGTGTGTTCCAATGGGCTCAGCTACACTCACTTTCATTGTAGCTGGGGAAAAACCACTAGTATTCCATTCAGCAGGGTCTGGTTTCTAGAGTACTTTTGATAGGGTTCTTCTGCAATGTATAATAAAACTAATAGGCTTTGTTTTGTCATGTACACCTGCACCAAAATCCACAGGCCAAAGTGTAGTTTGGCCTGTTTCATTGGCATTGGATGGGAATAGTTAGTGCTTAGGCTACTGAGGGCCAAAGCAATTAATGAAGACTGTATGTGGCTGTGGTGGGTGTTTATGGAGTGGGGGAAAAGGGGGATAATGGAAAGGTGGAAAGTTGAATTACAGTAGCAACTTTTCTGATACTAATACCTTGTTGGACATAAAGCATATTGGCTTGAAGACATGAATCAATATTTCTTTACCTGATGGCATGTTATAGGAATTAAGAAAGGTGCCTTATAAAGTTTTCGTGACAGACAATCTTCTACAGCTCCATGTATGAGGATAACATGTGTTACACTTTCATCATAGATACCAGTTTTGGTATTTTTTGGTATATCTCTTATGTACATGTTATAGAGCTTTAATTGCATCTTGTAGTTCCAGTCCTGTAAGAAAAACACAATTTCATAGTCTATTGATTATTTCTGAAGTTCAATATAAATTTGTGGTCAGTTTTTGGCAATATCTTAATGCGAAGTTTGCACAAACACCTCTTACCTCATAAGATAAATGTTCCCTGATTTTTTGGGCAGTAATTCCACGTCCAATTTTTAGCCACATTTTTTCTTCCATGACAGGATACCTTTGTCTAAGGGCTTCATACAAGTGATTTTTTGGAATAAAACACGTCTGGGAAAAAGGAAGATATAAATTTAATATTTCTTTCTGTGCATATATAGTTGAAGAAATACGGTTTTCTTTACATAAAATTAAAACTAAGATTTTAAATTTAGTAAGTTTCTTACTGTGGCTTGGAAACATAGTAAAATGTATATATTGGTCACAATTTTTGTGATCTTGTCCTGTACTAAATTTTATTTTTGTTTTTGTGATGTGGTATTGGAGAATTGAACCCAGGAACTTGCACGTGCTAAGCAAATGCTCTAGCACTGAGCCACACCCCAGCTCCACTGTACTAAATTTTATTTATTTATTTTTGGTACCAGGGATTGAACCCAGGGCCCCTTGACAATTAAGCCACATAACCAGCCTGTTTTAATTTTTATTTTGAGACAGGGTCTCTCTAAGTTGCTCAGGACTTCACGAAGCTGCTGAGGTTGGCTTTGAACTTGCAGTCTTCCTGATTTAGCCCCACAAGCCACTGAGATTACAGGTGTGAACCACCATGTCAGGCACCACTGCACTAAATTTTAAAAGGCTGCACGATCCAATGGGAAGTTCTTTAGTATTCTTCTACTAAATTGTATGTATTATGTGATATTGTGTGAAGTTTTGATATATGTATACATTGCAAAATGATATCCATTACCTCACATACTTATTTTTATTCATTTATTTTGAATTGATAAATAATAACAATGTATACTTATGGGGTAGTGACCCCTCTATGGTTATTTTTTGTAAGAGCCTTTGATATATGAGGAAGTAGCTCTAAGATGGCAGCTGGCTGAGAGCCAAGAGGTGGCGCTTACTTGTTTGTCAGACAACTTACACCTGACCTTTACAGTAACTGAGTAAGAATTTTTGTGTGCTCGTGGGCACTGGATGCTGAACTCGTGATGAGACACGTGTATGCTTATTAAGAGAACTAATGCACCTGTAATGGAAAAAAGGGTATTTAACCAGACTGTAGAGAGGAACAAGAGAGAGAAGATAGAGAAGAGAGGAAGAAGAAGAAGGAACAATAAAGGAACCACTCATTCCCAGTCTGCCTCCGATTTCTTTCCCACGGTCTCATTGCTGCAGGTGGCAACAATTTTTACCATAGGTTACTATTTCATATTTCTTTGTATGCTTAGTAATTCATGATTCCTGATGATACATTATAGAGTTCTTCCTTTGAAAATTGTTGATTCTTGCTGGAGGAGGCAATTCATATACAGTCTGATTACTGTGAAATTGTGTGAGCTGGGATTTATGATTTGCTTGGGTCAATCAGTAGAAAACCATATTTTCCAAGACAGTACAACTTGGAAATTCTTCCCTCATGGATTCTGCTGGGGCTTGTTATTTAAAAAAAAAAAAATTATTTATTTATTTTAATTTGTTATACATGATTGCAGAGTACAATTCATTTCATATTACATACAAAGAGCAGTTTTTCAAGTCACTGGTTTTACAGTAATTATTTTCACACCATTTGTGTTTTTATATATGTACTTAGCAGATTGATGTCTAACTCATTCTGCCATTATTCCTATCCCTTGCCCCCGCCCTCCCCTTTGTTCTATTTAACATTTCTTCATTCTTCTCATCCCCCCTCCCTTGCCATTTTAATTCAGTATCATCATATCAAAGGAATCATTTGAGATTGACTAACTTCACTTGGCATTAATTTCTCCAACTCCATCCATTTACCTGCAAATGCCATGATTTTATTCTCTTTTAATGCTGAGTAGTGTTCCATTGTGTATATATATATACCAAAGTTTCCCTATCCATTCATCTATTAATGGACATGGGGTTGTTTCCACAATCTAGCTATTGTGAATTGTGCAGCTATAAACATTGATGTGGCTGTGTCCCTGTGGTAAGCTGTTTTTAAGTCTTTTGAGTATAGACCGAGGAGTGGGATAGCTGGGTCAAATGGTGGTTCCATTCCAAGTTGATGATCGTTACTCCTAAGGTCTATTCTTTCTTATCCCTTATCTGTCTACTTTTGGTTTTAACAAGTATCTCCTTCTTTGGCAAGATGGATCCTTAAAAGTCCCCAATCATTGGTGCTTCTAGACCTCAAAAGTCTCTACTCCATTTTCAACAACCTAGTAAAGCCGGGCACGATGGCACACACCTGAAAACCCAGAGACTCCAGAGGCTGAGGAAGGAGGATCAAAAGTTCAAAGCCAGCCTCAACAACATAGAGAGACCTTAAGCAAGTTAGCAAGAACCTATCCCTAAATAAAATATTAAAAAGGGCTGGGGAAGTGGTTAAGTGCCCCTGGGTTCAATCTCCAGCACCAAAATAAATAAATAGATAGATAAATAAAACAAACAAATAAGATAAAATAACTGTGAATCTAGCTTTGTCTCATTAGGTGCATATGAGGTGCATCCTCAACAGAGGGCTTGTGAAAAACCATTCACAGACTCCCTAGTCTCTGTAGCTCTTTTCCTTGCTCCCTGCTTGGCAGATTTCAGCCATCTTCACCTCCCCCACTTCTCCTCTCTCCATGAGGTTCTTACTTGCTGCATCATGGGTGGGATCAGGGTGTATGTAGGGCTTACATTGTGAATATCTCTTTTCTTAAGGTTTTCAGGCATAAACAGCCTATTTCAATGGTTGAAAACATTTACCTCACATATTTTGTCAAGTTCTGTGGTCAGGTATAGTGAGTGTGCTAGTGACTTCATCAAAGCCTGAAGCAGAAAGCTAGTATTTAAATTCAAATCCCAGGTGTCACATAATTTCACTTATAAAATTTTTAATATTCATCACACAGTGACAGAAATGTTTCAGAAGTATAACGTGGATTATCAAACTGAACAATATTAAAAATATTAGTATCATCTGATATTCTGCTGATATTAAGATTTCCCAAATTGTCTCAAATAAACTCCTAATAATTGGTTTGTTCAAATTAGGACAATTTTATTTGGTCATTGTATTTCCTAAGTTTTTAAAAATAATGTTTTAAATAATTTTCTCTTGGCTTCTTTCCCTCTCCCTCCATACACTGTGTCATTGGTTTGTTGAAGAAATCAGGTCATTTGTCCTGCAGAATCTTCCATATTCTAGATTTAGCTATTCTTTCCTAGTGTCATTTAATTTGTTTCTAGCCTTGTATTTTCCATAAACTGAGTTGATGTAATGGTTTGTAGAGCTACAGATTTTCTCTTTTCTTGTGACTTCAAGGATGGAAGTCTTCATTCTTTTTGAGTTCAAATCATGCCAATGGGGAACCCAGCACACTGAAGATGTTGTCTTCAGTCATCTCTAAGGAAGCTTTCCATTAATTAATTCTATCACTGACTTTTCCCTCTTCCTTATATTCCAAATTATATTATTAACAGTGAACATTTCTGACCCTATTTCACCACGAAGCAGCTTGGAGGATCAGTTTTTGTGGTTAAATTCCTCTTTTGATATGGCAGTTTCACTTTCAGAAGCCATTTATCTGGACATTATGCTAGGTGAGTACAGCTTTGCAATAAAGTTTGTTCCTTTACTTTCTTATTTTTTTTAAAACAAATTGAAACTAGACAATAGACATATATTACACATTGAAAAGACCTTAAATTTTACATTAGACATTGGATGATGTATTACAGTAAGACATAGGTGATGTTTTCTGACCTCCACTACAGTCTTACAGGTCGCAGAATATTTCATTGGCTCATTAGTTAAGCAGTTTAGCTCTCCTATTATTTCACCGCTGAGCACATAGTCTGTGTAAATGACTGGGTAAGCTTTCTCCTCTTTCTCCAGGACTATTGGCTCATTCTCCAAACCCACATGTACTCTTTTAAGCTGTTGAAGAACAAAAGAAACAGAAAAACACATTTGCCAGGTAACTTGTGTTGTCCAAACTGTCAACCTATGGTTTCTTTCCACTTTGGTTTTAACAATTATAATGCATACATGTTATTTTGAAAATGAAAATAGTTATTTCTTCTTAAGTAAACCTATTATTAGCAATGACTTAGACACAAAGCATTCATAAATACTCTGATCTTTCTGATTTCTTCTACTCAGCCAACCTATATCTACTTTATATACATAAGATGAACACTATTTATAATTCTCCGTCTTAAAAGATGATCTTTTGGATGGATTCTTACTATCTGTGAGAAAATATGACTTAAAAGGTTATGTGTATTATTATGCATTCTCTCTGATCATCAAAATTATAGTTTGAATGGTATCAGCTACCCTAAAAATGAACTATGCAATTCTTAACATGGGAAGATATTAATTCTCAATTTTATAATAAAAGTTTTTCTTAAACTAATGCTCACAGGTACATTTATAAATATCCCTGATTTACCTTTACCATTCCTGAAATAATAATATAGATTCCTTTGGGCTCATCACCTTCTTCAAATATATTGTTTCCACAATCAAATGTTACAATTTTAGTTCTTCTCTAAAAAAAAAAAAAAAAAAAAAAAAATCACCAAATACATAACTTATCAATGATATTTTTGCAGTGGTTGGAATGTTGAAATTTACATTTAATAAAAGTGTTACATTTTTTAAAGTAAGTATTACTTTAAAGTAAAGAAATAATCTAAGAATATGATGGAGAAATGAAAATGTTTCATGTGAGTGAAAAGTAATGAAAACAGATGAAGGTTTGTGGCACATATATTTCATATACTCATGCTTATGAAATAAATTTAAAAATTCATTCACTCTAAATGTTTTAAGTAGGTAAAAAAATGTAATTGGTCTTTTGGCACTAGATTGACATAGAAAACAAATATTATTGAAGCCAATTAGACCCATTTATTTATTAATTCCAGAAACCTTCAGTGAGTAATGACTCTGCAGCATGCAAAGTGAGATAAACTGGATGTTCAAAAGATGAGTGAGCTAAAAAAAATATTAGGCAACAGAGATGTAAAAATAATTGTGATGTAATGAACTTAATGTTGTAATGAAAGCATATACTGGATATGATGGTAGCACCTTTGGTCCTCCCAAAATTCAAGATGGACTATGGGATGGTAAGGAATCAGGCTCCAAGGCCTACTTCTCTGAGTACCTCTGGTGGAATGTTTCTGGAGACATAATTAGCATGTAAATTTTGAAAAAAAGTGGAACTGAAGGGCATTTCAAGGAAAGTAAATAGCACCCACAGATAAATGGAATTAGAAAACAGTGTAATGTGTGGGACACCATGAGTGAATGGGTATGAGTAGAATATTGGGGACAGATGACAAATGAAAAGTACTCAGGAGGCAGATGGTGGAAGGACCATGCATGTCATTTCAAAGGGATTTTGATTTTATCCTACAGATAACCAGGAACAATTAGAGCATTTTTAACTAGAATGAATCATGGCTAAATGCTTACCTTTGATAAGATTAGCTGTTGGTACATGAAAGATGATATTATTAGGAAATAAAAATCTTACCTGAATAAAGTCTATGCGGTCTTTGTCTTTCTCAAGCCACGGAATGTGATACATGGTTTCATCAACAGTAAGTGGCTTGATAACAGATTGAAAATCAAGCACCTCTCTTTTTCTGGCCATGATTACCTAAAACCATAAAATTTTAAAAAGAAGATGAACCAAACTGGTGTTCCCAGAATGTTAAAAACAAAAAAATGTCATTTGCTATTATTTCCTAATCTTGATCTTCTGAGATTTTTGTTCTTGCATACAAACATCCTACCTCTCCTCTCATCACATCTTTGCATTTCTTTGTATGATCATTATTCTAAAGTAGTAGCTTAAGCTTTTTAAAGCAAATCTTCTTACAGAAATATAGCAGATGTCCAAAAAATGCATAAATCATAAATCTCCACACAAAGCAATGGAGCTGACCATGGACTAAAACATAATTCACATTGGGTCTGTAGTTAAAGATTTAGAGTTTTTAATTGAAATTGTTAATAGACAGGAAATAGAGCTGGGAAGTAGGCAGAAAGCTGGCTTTGGAAGGACTTTACATGTTGTTCAAAAGGATTTTGAGTCTGTCCTATAGATAACCAGGAACAATTAGAAAGAATATTTTCTACATTGTCTTTACTGGGGATACATTTTGTATATTATTTTGTTTCTGGGTACTCTATTGAATTCTCTTAATAATTTTACAGCTTTTAAGTTAAATCCTTAGGATTTTTAATTAAATGATGAACAAATAACAACAGTTTATAGAATGAGTTGGGAAACTATCTTTTAACATGTCACTGTACCACTAATGTAACTTTGAGAAAGATAATGTAGTTAGTCCTAATCCTAACACCTGAGCATTCTCATAGATTATGGCTTGTGTGGGAAATGTTATTTCAGTATCACAGATAATTATCAAGAACACATTGATATCCACGGTAGTGAAGTATGAGGATTAGATTCATTAGACCATTGGTTTGGGAGAAAGATATGATCTTTCACTGTGGCTAAAATGAAAAAGAAGTTGATCATTGGGGCTACAGGAAGAAAACTTTCTATGGTGAGTGCTTGACCTTAAACAATTATTTTAAGTGAGACTTTCATATCTCAAGAATGACATTTATTGAAAGAGTCAAAATCCGGCTTCAATGCCATGATTTGACTATAAATGAAGTAAACATATTTGCTCCAAAAATATTCCACCTTACCTTATAAATTTCAGCACCTTCAATTTTGTGAATAATTCCTTTTAGCCTGAAAACCTTGACAATTTCTCTAGCCATATTGAGCATGACATTAATCTCCTCCTTTGTTTTCATATTGACAGCAATTTCTGGGTGATCATACTCTAAGTAGCCTAAAAATTAAAAATTATTTTCAGATGCAATGAGAACATGCTTGTAAATGCTTCATGTGGACAATAGCTGATGTTTCTTTTCTAAATTCATGGACTAAAGCCTTCAACACAGGGAAATGAACCTCTCCCTGACACACCCACTGTTGTCAGTGGTCACTCATCACTAGTGTCAGAGTTCTGCTAGTTTCTTGTGCCTGAGCCCGTGGGAAAGGATAGACAGCCCTCATCCTACAACTAAGAGTTATACTGACCCACTGGCACTGGACACTGGGAGGCTGCTTGGTGTTCATGAACTACTTTTCTATTCTGTTTGGATCAGGATTTTTGACTACGGACTGTGTGCTCAGATATGGCTTCTGATTTAAACCCTTTCATTCATCCAGGTTATTGTTGCAGGAGCCCTGATTGGGGAGATGGCTGAGATTGCGGTTGGCTGCGGGCCATGGAGATGTTCGGGCATTGCCGCCTTCTGTGGTCTTGCGGGACTTGGCCAGGGATCTCGCGAGACTTGAGCGGGACATTGCTGATCAGGTCGGCGCCATTGTTTGTTGGGTTTTTGGTGGTGTGTGGTGCATGTGGGAGTTGTTGTTGGAGCCGGAGAGAGAAGCTACCAGAATAAAGAGCCTGTTCGTTTCCAGTCTGCCTCTGAACTTATTTCCACGGCTTCGTTGCTCCAAGCGGCAATCGCTTCAGGCAGCAACAATTGTCCTCTCCCCTGGCCTATGTATCTAGGTGACTCATCCGTCTATGCTTTTATGCTCATCTCTTCTGGATTCTTGGATTCTCGGAATTTTATCCACTCAGATTCTACATTTGGACTTTTCTTTGGTCATGACTCTTGTCTGTCCTGGTAACTGTTTGCCATACACAATCTCGCTAATCTGCCCTCATTATCAGGTTTTTCTGTGTTCTTTTGCTGCCTACTACCTGGTACTGGACCTCTTTTTTTTCTCCTCACATGTGGAGAGTATATCCTAAGACCTGTCCTGCACTAGGAGCATGACCTGACATCACTCAGAGAATGGCAGTTGCCCTGTGTGGGCATTGAGCTTCCCAGAAGTCCTAACAGAGATTTGCAGCACTCCTCTGATTTCAATTCAGTGTAACCCTGAAACCTTGAATGGCAGCTCTGTGGCCAGTGGAGAGAAAAAGGAACTTCTTTCCCTATTTTTCAGGAAGACACAAGTTTGGAAGAAAATGAACTAATAAGGACATAAAATGGCATGCTTAGTTATGGCATGTGGATATGGACTATTTAAACAGAAAGTAAAAGATTTTCATTGTATCTGGCAGCAACAATAAGTGTGTAGAGGTAATATTACACTTTACCCATTTATACTAGAAAATACAATAATGATGATTGTTGAAGTTATCCATTTTATCGTTATTATTGGAAATACGTTTCCTTAAAGATTAGCTTAGTTATAAAAAAAATCATTGTTTTTCTGAAATCATGATGATAAGAGATGATCATGCTAGATATGTAGGAAGAAAGGTACTCACCTATCTCTTTCATAGCATGTTCCATATTCCTTGTTACCTGAATTAATAACATCTACAGAACAAAAGAAATTTTATTATCTCCATTGGAAAAATGAAGCTTCATAAAATGTCTTTACATTTACAACTTTTGGATACTTAACCATATCAAACTTTTTAGAAAAGTATGATGGAGAGCTTTTGGGGGATTAGAATTGAATTTTATGCAATGAAAACTTTCTATTTCCTTCCTTCCTTCCTTTCTTTTTTTTTTCTTTTCACTTTTTGTTGGTGCTAGGAATCAAACCTCACACACTCTACCACTGAGCTACTAGGCTACACCCTCCAGTCCTGAAGGCTTCTTTGATTCAGCAAGAACACTGTAAAAATAAGAAATGGCATTCCTAAGCTGGTTTGGAGAAGTCTAAAGGCATCTCATATATTTTTCCTCAAGGTAACTTGCTTTAGGATATTATTGATTCGGAAAGGCATGGGGAGTACTTTACTATTCATGTTTATGAGAGCCTATAAATTTAGGAAACAGGAATGGCTTTCAACCTCAAGGTGGATAAAAGGTTTGGCCAAGGTGTATGAAAGTTGAAATGAAGACAAAAACTGGACAGTTATTTAGTGATCTAACGCCTTTTGCTTTTTCTCCTGTGCATCCTCCAATTTCACTACAAAATATCAGAGGTTAAAAAAGAAAATAAACTCAGGAAAACAGTTTTAAAGATGTGTGGTGAAGAAAGGAAAAACTAATTTTTGTGTTCTACCACACATCGAGTGTACAGTTTTTTTCAACTACAAAGCTTTGGACACATAAAATATAATAGTCAAATGTTCTGAATCACCTCTGGAGGCAGATTTTAAATTCTACCTGGAAAATAAACTTGTGGGCACATGACAGTATTAGTTTGCTTCAATTTAGAAAATAAAAAAAATAAAACCTAGAATTTAGGCCCTAGCACTGTCTCTGCCTCTTACTAGCTATGGGACTTTGAGTCAATCATTTAACCCCTCTTGGTCTCATATGTGTCATCTGCATAATGAGAGAATTCCACAAGGTTTCCTTGTAGATGAACTATTGTTTTCTTCTTTCTAGTTGTTGGATCACTCACTTTTATTTCCTTTACTGTTTACTATGGGATAAACAAGGAGATTGTAGGAGCTTTGGGGCATTATGAGGAACCTCTCCCCAATACTGCCATCCCTTCTCACTTTCCAATATTGCCTATCTAATGCATCAGTAGTCTAATAAATCCTGGAGCTTGCATTGGGAGAAAGCTGACCACTGCATATGAATTTCACAAGGACTAAAAAGTGATTTTAAGGGTGTTGTAACTTGCTAACATGAAACAGACTTTCAGTAAGAAAATATTTGAGTAATTTAAATGTAGACTAGTTTAAGCTTTTGCAGATTAATTAACAAACCAGGAGTCAAAGACCACAGATAAATGTAATGATTCAGAACATAATGGGTGAGTTCAACACGGGTGGAAGGAGTGAAGTCTCTTCCTAGTATTTAAAATTTTCCTCACCTGTTTAATTTGTTCAGAACTTGCAATTCGATCAATTATATTCATGACATCTGCTTCACCTTGGACGTATCCTTTTAGTATAGCGTACCTAAAGGACAGCTGATGACTCATCTTTTTATCTATTATTTGCAGCAACTTTGGAGTTATGAGCTGAGAAAAACAGGACTACTCTTGTTAATATAAATTGCACAAATTTGATCTGCTTATATGTTGTTCACTTTAACCCAAATTAATAATGAAAAATTATGTGCCCTCTAAGGTAACTACAGTAACCTGCCAAAGTTCTTATTTTAGTCATGCTGTCTTTATAACTTCATAATTAAAGCTATTTCTCATAATGGATGTTGTTAGGTACTTATTCGTAGCTTGTAACTTTATTCTTTGTATGTATGTACCTAATGGAATATTAAATGCTATTTTCAAATGATTTTAGTTCTTGTGAAACAATGTAATTTATCTTGTGTTTAGGTTGTAAAATAACTATCTACAAAGTACTGACACATTCACATGCTAAATCTATAAAACTTCCTACTAGATGGTCTCTTTGGGTGAGAACCCACCACAACCATATCCCGGGTTAGATCCCACAATTAACTTCTCCCCTTGGCCATGGGTTTAAGTCTCCAGCCTCTATGTTGTAACTGCGCAGCCCCCTAACTTCAGCAGAGTCAGATGTTCCCTGTTTTCCAGTCTATGCTCCACAATCTCCATACTCTCCACCTCAATCACCTGCCACTAATCCCCAAAAGATTCTGCTCAAGTATCACCTAATAAAGGAAGTCATTTCCTTTACTACTTGCGTACTACTGTTTTGCATTTATCCTACCATGTAACTTCGGAATATCTAGAATACTTGTCATTTCCCTTCTACAATAATCTCCTTTGGTGCGGTGATTATCTAATTTGTCTTTCCTGAATGCATAAGCAAACAATTTTTCTTAGACGGCTTATCAGATTTTTTACCTAAACTCTTCAGTAGATTCTGTATATCCTCTTATCAGAAAGAACTACCTAGATGTTAAGATACACTAGACTTGCCTTCCGTGGGTTAATTTTCACACTAGCATTACTTATGATTTCACAGACTACTAAAGAAGTATTGATTGCATCCTTTTAACCTAATTGATTTATGCCTCTCAGTAACAAAATAAAAGTCATAAATATTCTATACTGTTAGCTTAAACTCTTGATAAAATGTGTCTTATTTAGCTTAGCATGTCGCACAGTGCCTAAATGGGTCCATGCCCTGTGTATGAATAGCAAGAGAACTAGATAAATTATATCTGCATCCATATATCCTTACATGTCTTATCATTGAGTTTCATGTCATTGAAATAATAACATAAAAATGAAAACTACACATCATACTTGTTATAGAAACATGATTTAGAGCCAGGTGTGGTGGTGCACACTTGGAATCCCAGCGGCTCAGGAGGTTGAGGCAGGAAGATTGTAAGTTCAAAGCCAGCTGCAGCAACTTAGAGAGGCCCTAAGCAATTTAGTGAGACCCTGTCTCAAATAAAATATAAAAAAGGGCTGGGGATGTGGCTCAGTGGTTAAGTGACCCTGGGCTCAATTCCCAGTACAAAAAAAAAAAAAAAAAAAGCACATTTTAGATAATCAAAGGTCAATTTTTATGTCATTGTTCAATAGTGCTATGAATGTACATAACATGGAACATGTATTTTTTGTTCTTAATTTGTGTGAATGTATGATATTTGTTTTGTTCCTGTGACTAAATATTGTTTTACTTATCTCCATCTTTCATCTTATTCTATCTATAAAAAGAAATATTACTGCAAGGTTAACTTGTAGTAATATGGAATTTTTCATCTGCTCTCTGTTAAAAGGAAAAGCTGTGATGAGTATGTCTATACTTTCATATGATAAACTAATTTCTCATTTTATTTTTTTATATTTAGATTTATATGTTGATGAACCTTTATTTTATTTATTTATTTATATGTGGTGCCGAGAATCAAATCCAGTACCTCATACATGCTAGGCAAGCACTGTACCACTGAGCCACAAGCCCAGCCCTAATTTAATTACTCATAAAATGTTATAAAACTTGACTCATCAAAGGGAGCTAAAATTTAAAATATAAACAGCCTAACAGAAAGTGGTTGCCACAAGTAAACTGATTTTAGCCCACATTTCATGAAATAGGAGAAATCTGAAATTGTATGATTTACTGTCTCTTTACCTTCAAAATGCGTAATACACGAAGGAGTCGAACAATTTTCATAAAGATCACTTTGGATTCAATGAAGTTCAAATAATAATTAATGGAATTTGTCTCAGTAAGTATTATATCTATGATGCCAATCAATGTAATTACTGACTCAAAAATGTTCCAAGTATGTGAAAAATAGACCTTCCTCATTGCTGCCATCTGTTGATTTAAAAAGAAATTACATGGTCACGTTTTCGCTTTTACTACATCATTTTCCACAATACTTTATATATCACCAGTTAGGTTTTTCTCTGATCTACCTTAAGAGTCTGCAGGTCTAAAATGTCACCGAAAAACAAAGACCAACAAGTTCAGCAATGCATTACAGATAGAAGCACTCAGGACCATTGACTTAGAATGGGTCATCAAGTACAGGCACAGATGGAAAGAAGCAGATTTATAAAATGACACTGGCGACAAAGGGCAACAGTGGAAAGACAGACAATTCAAGCAAACACACAGTGTGTCATGGTCCTTTAATGTAAAACAAACAGCCAAAAATGCCACAATAATCCTGAGCATTATTATATCCCATTATATGGAACTATACGATTGATATCCAAAATTGTGATTCTGAGTAATAATAATAAAAAAAAAACCTAGCTTTTTTGTGATAAAAATGGGCAAGATTTTATTAAAGCAGTTTAAGATTTAAAGATTTATTTATTAAAAGGATACGTTTTACTCACTAAAATCACTTGTGTAATTTCATTCCATTGTGATGGAGAATAATTTGTAGTCTCTTGAAAATCAAAGTAAAAGTAAATTCTTTGCCAAAATTGCCTTAACAATCACATCAATCCTTTTATTTCAGTAAATATACTTAATTGTAGAATTAACAAAGTTTTACCAAAATGTGCACATATAAATAAGTACATTTCAGAAGCTATTTATGTATGACCATATATAACCATATGTTCCTATATTAGGGAGAAGCAGCTTGTCAGGATGTTTTTAAACAGTTGAAGTAATAGAATAGTCTTTAAATAAGATTGATGCAAGCTGAGAATTTGCCTTTTTAAAGGCTAATTCCATGTTTTTTTTCCTCCTTTTGTCTCCTTCATACATCTAGAGAGCCAATGAGGACAGCTAGAGTATTTGTTGATTCATTTATTTAAAATCCTTGAAAAGGGTGGTTTTTACAAGTAAAAAAACAAATAGGAAATTCTATGCTTTTCTAAAAGAAATCGGAAAGTTAATACTCTTACTAATCTCGGTATTAGGCATAAGACCAGGTAAGACTATATAGTTCCCTTTCCTTCTATTTACTATGTTAATTTGAAGGCATTAATAATATAACTTAATATGAATTCTGGAAACTAGAATTTCATTGCCTTAAATTCACAACTGGGAAAAAATTTTGACAATTCTATGCAGGGCCAATTAGAGAGTTAAAGTAGGTTTCTGGGTAAATATGAAATTTCTAGTAGCATACGAATATTATGAAACTAGTTTATTTTAAAAACTAAAGTGGAAGATATTCGAAAACTTTAGATCCTATATCTATAACCTCATTTTATATCATTTAGCTTTTATCTTAGTAATTAATTGGTTCATCTTTTTTTTTTTTTTTTTTGGATAGTGGGGATTGAATGAATTTGAGGGACTCGACTACTGAGCCATATCTCCAGCCCCATCTTGTATTTTATTTAGAGATAGGGTCTCACTGAGTTGCTTAGCACTTCACTGTTGCTGAGGCTGTCTTTGAACCTGCAATCCTCCTGTCTCAGCCTCCTGAGCTGCTGGAATTAAAGGCTGTACCACTGCACCCAGCAATATCATAACATCTTTTTCTTTCAACATAATTATTTGAATTTAGACATCTTTAATTAGAATATATACACATACTAGTAGATAAACATGTTAATTTGAAAGGAAGTGGATGAAATATTAAAGCATCTAATCCTAGGGAGAAACTATTCAAAATACAACCCATTTTATGATAGTTCGTTTAGTTAGTCTTTCTGTGTTTCAAAGAATTGAAAGTCTACTATAACAAAGAGAATGGAAGGTTTCAATGATGACTGTGGATTCTAGAGTGGAGAAATGGGTTTCCAGTAACCTAAGGAAGACTAGGTTTACAGGAGCTATATTTTTTCTGAGTATGATTTTTGAGATGTTTTCACAGAGTTCTGTCAGGGAGATCCACGTAGCAGTTGTCTATATGACCTGAGGCTCTCCATAAAAGTCTGAAACATGAATTTGGAAGTCATTTGACCATGAGTGATTATTGATGCTAGGGAAACAGATGAATTTGCATGGATGATGAAGTCCTTTATTATTTGATTCATGTCTATGTCTCTTGCTTCATCTTTCATATCCTCCATACAGACTTAAAACCTCTCCAGTTTCCAAATCAGCCAACTCATCCCTGAATTCCAGTCCTTAGGAATGATGTTCCTTGCATATGTCAAATTGTTACCTCTGTTTTCCCTTCCTCTCCTCCATTATGCTACTTGCTTGTGTAGTTATTTTCTTCTTTGATTTCTACACATTATTCAAATTTCAACTCAAGTATCTCTTTCCCTTGAAATGCTTCCTTCTCTGACCTTACTATTCTGCATAGAAACTCCTGTTTGTTCCCATAGTACCCTATGTAGTCCTCCATTACACTAATGAAGATCTTGATTTGACATTTTTGATTAATTTGTCTTGTTTTACCAGCTTTCCCCCCAATTCCACCTCACTCTGATTTTAAGGAAGTATAAGAGACAGACATATTCATGTCCCATGGAAAGTATATGTTCCATTCAAAGAAATTGCCATGCTTGCTAATAAACAGAGTCTTGTGTGTTTATGATAGCTATTTTCTTTGAGCCTGCTCATGTTTGACCAGGCTGAGGAAATTCAGCATCTGAATCTGGAAAGAAAAGGACTGGCACCTTTTTTTATGAAGAGGTCCTTCCCAAGTCATTAGTTAATCTCTGTGGATGTCCCACTACCTTCTTACTGAAATAGAACATTGGTTGGATTATTCACTTGGATATAAACAGTAGGACTTTATCCAGATTCAAGTATTAAGATGTGTAAGAAATGATCTGGAATTCATGGGAATATGACAACAGAAGAGGAAAAGCCCTATGCAAAAGCATAACCTGGGCTTCAAAGGAGAAAGGGTTTGTTGAACACAAAGTTGTCAAAGAATGGCTGGAAGCTTGGGTGATATGCTGGATCTCAGATGCAGAAGTGTGATTGGCCTTCCCCTGAGAGTTTCAAGAAACCAGTTCTCTAACAGAATAAGAAATGATTTTGGAAGAGCTTGAAAATACAAGGAAGGGAATTTCAAGGATGCATTGTATATCAAAAAGAACATGAACTTTGAGGGATTGTATCCTAACTATTTTTCATTAGCTTTGTGATTTTAGACAGGTTACAACTCATCTGTAAAACACAGGCATAATATCTTACAGAATTAATATAAGGATTTGAAATCTTAATAATCAAAATAACTGCTACCTTTATAGTTGGCAAATTGTTGTTATGAACATAATGGAGACTTAAAAAGATAGAGTGAAAAAGGGCAGAGCCAAAGTCGATAGAAAAGAGGACAAAAAATAAAAGATAAGCAAGTGCTGGGTTTCAAATTGAGCAGTAAGAATGATTCTTGAGTTAAGAATCATTTGATCCTGGAGTTAATTATTTGAGTTAAGTTGAAGGTAGAGACAAAACCAAGATTGCACAGTGGAAGTTTTCTCTTGGTATCTCCATAAAGTGCAGTGATGTCTCTACAGTCTAGTTCTGATATCTTAACTGAGCCTGACTGTATGAAGCCAACCATAGCTATGGCAGCAGCTCAACCTTGGTAAAGTACAAAGAATAATAGAAGCATCTAACAAATAATAATTTCTTAAGAAGAGGCATCTATTATTAGATCCAGAGGCATCTTCATCTGTCATTTAGTAAAACTGCCTTTCTATAGTAGAGGAAATGAAGGTTGGGAAAAGTTCAGTAACTTGATGAATAGCTTACAACTCATCAGAGAAAACCAAAATCAGAGGCAAGGTAGACCGAATTCCAGCTTAGTGTTTTTTCCACCAAGTGTGTGTTAAATGATGGTAGGGTCCTCTTTACCCTCACCTGCACACTATTAAACCTACCCCCAATTGCTTTATTTTCTTTTAATTCCCATACCTCCTGTGTTCTTTCTGACTGGCTTGGAATTTACCATGCACGATGTAATTGGATTTGAATCCACTCTTTTCCACTACTATGACTCTGCAACAGCATTTAAATTTTACAGCAATTTTATCCAAACATGAGATGTAATCATTCTATTTAAATTTTCTGGCTAAAAATATTTTATACTACAACTTATAATCCATACGACAGAACATTACTGTCATTGCATTTAAAAATCCAGTTATGACTTTTTCAAGTATAAAAAATCTGTCAAGTTCTTTATTCATTTGTTTATCTGTCTAGTATAAAAATAACAGGATGAACATCCATCTGCTTAATACCTTGCTGAGTTTAAGAACATTCATAATACTATTTAAACTGTGTCCCTTTGACTCATACTATTATAAAATTTATTTTTGCAATATGGAATCAATGCCATAAGCATGCATATTTACTACCGAGTCACCCTGAAGACCATCTTAAAAAAATAAAGTCTGTCTTGAGAAGGAGAATTTCATATATTCTTTTAGAAAATTGTCTGTAGCTAGTGTTTAAAAGTCTCATTGAACATAACATATTCACACACATAAATTTTATATTACCTTAAGTAGATCCTCTAGAATATAGTATGCAAGAAAAGAGTAGTTAGTGAATCTTATTTCATGCTCATAGATGTCATTTAACTGGGCTATCCAAGAGATTATAATAGGAAATATATTCATTAATACCACAAGGTATCCAATATACTCAAATTCATCAGTAAATACTATTTTATGACATAGACGAAGACAGCAGTATCTGTAAAATAAAGAGAGAGGGGCTGGGGTTGTGGTTCAGTTGTAGAGTGCTCGCCTAGCATGTGCGTGGCCTGGGTTAGATCCTTAGCACCACATAAAAATAAAAGCATTGTGTACAACTAAAACAAACAAATAAATATTAAAAAAATAGAGAGTTTTATCTGACAAGAGGATTACGTTAAATAATGTTCATTATACACTCAGTTCTGCTCCAAGTATTAGTAGCCATAGCACCCTGCTTAAGTCTGGGAAACAGCCACCACTGGCTTAATATTGTCATCCTGACTCAGGCATTGTCCTATTAATTTCCTCTTCTGCTTAATCTCCTGAGTTTAATTTCCCCTTTTCCTTTCCTTCTTTTCTCACCTTTCATTAACTTTTATTTTATTTTTAATAGAAATGCTTTTGGTATAAACCATGGATAATTCAAACTGGAAACATTTTAAAAGAATTCCTCTCACCTGTACTATGAACATAAAAGAATTATAGCATGTATGTGTTTTTCTGTAACCTGCTTTTTAAAAAAAATTATATGAACATCTTACCTTGTCCAGGCATAAAATTGGGAAGAAAGTCTGAGATGTATGGTATTAGAACAGTATGGACCCAAATCTTATAAAAAAAATTTGCAATGGTATATATGCTTTAAAAAATAGTTTTCATACCAAGGATGATACTAAAGAGTAGAACTGTGGATGAGAAGATTTTATATATATATACACACACACACACTCACATATGTACATATACATATATATATATATATAATACTTAGAATAATTAGAATAATTTAAATTAAATTGTTTAGTAGCTGTGGTAAACAATTTGGTGGTAGCTCAAGAAGTTAAATATAAAAATTATCAGATAACCTAGGAATTTTATTCATAGAGGTACACCCAAAAGAATGAAAAGAAAATATTCAAACAAATACTTGTACAAAAATATTTATAACAATGATATTTATACTAGCCAAAAGGTGGAAACAGTCCAAATGTCCATGATCTGCTGAATGGGTTTTAAAAAAATGTGGTATATCCACATAATGAAATATTATTCAGATGCAAAAAGGATTAAAATATTAATATATACTACAAAGTGGATGAACCTTATGCTGATGATACATACTACATTCATGTGCCTGAAAACATTATGGTAAGTGAAAGAAGCTAGAAACAAAAGGCTACACATTGATGATTCTGTTAAAATTCAGGATAGGTAAAAGAATATAATTTAGTGCTGTCCCGGAGTTGGAGAAAGAAGGGAAGGAACATGAAATGACTGCTAAACAAATACTGGATTACTTTTGTGTTAGTGAAATTGTTATAGAATTTGACAGAGTTGATGGTGGACCAATATTGTGATTATACAAAATAACATTGAATTGTACACTTGATAATCATTAATGGTTAATTTTATGTTTTGTAAAATTTATCACAATTTAAAAAAGAGAACATTATTCCTCTTTCCTTTTTAAAGTAATTTTTGTTACTTAAGTATACAAGTAATATACTTTAAGCTACTTAAAAATATTTTGCAAAGTATTTAGGTCATAATTAAAAAGAGAATGAAAAGGGAATTTCAAAAGAACATAAATAGTGTTTTAATACTAAAAAAAAAAAAAAAAAAAAATAAGGCATTTACCTTGATGGAGTCCCTTTATCTTTCTTAGTATTGTATACCCAATTGAGCAGTACTTTTCTAAGGAAGCTAAGTAGTTTTTTGCTTTCAGAATAAAGCTTTATTGTCTCAGGAGTCATATATCTAAAAAGAGAGAGAGAGAGAGATCTTTAAATATGCTTTAAACATTTTGAGATAAGTTCAATGCAGTGTTGTCAGAAAGCAAGAAAAATATTTTTTGCAGTGATATCTGTGAATGAGACATTTTCACAAGTATGGATCAAAGTCATGAAATTGTAGACTCAAGTAGATATACAATTATAAAGGTAGGTTGTAAGACCCACTCATTAAAGAGAAAGCACAAAAAAAATTGGGGATACATGCTTTAAAATAGCAGAGAGTTCAAGGCCCAGAAAGAGAATATCATTCAAATATTCAGGATTCATATTTACCTTGGTTTTCATTTCGGATCCCCTACTGTCTGATGTGGCAGTGAACACATAAACTCACAAACATGTTTATGTACCTACAATCTCAGGGTAAAAATACCCATCAGACTAGGATGATATATAAAGTATCTAGACCACCTCACACATCATCTGTCTCTTTTGTTTCACCTTTAAGGCAACCAGTCAAGTTACAAAGAGTTAAGATGATTACTTGGAAAGGTCAGTGTTATGAAGTACCCCAAAGACTTTTTGGTAGCAGTGCTTCAGATTGTCTGCAGGTTTTGTGTTGAGAAGGGTCAGATCCCTGTGCTTTGGCTTGATCTTGCTCAGTCAACCCTTTTCGTTTTATAAGAAATTTCCCTGCCATTGGCCTGAAACCCTTATTCCCTTCATCAGACAGGTGACAGCAGTCTGGGTAAATGGTCCTGAGGCCCAAGCTTGTTCTGTGGCTTCATAGAAGGGCAACTGAACCTGAATTTAAAAGTGGACCTTGTCCTCTCTATTGATTAAAATGCTCTCGTTTTGAAATGTGAGCAATTTCTCTGCTAGAGGGATATTAATATAATGGAAAAGAATGATATCATTTGATTCTCCAAGATTCAATACAATAATGTGCTAATTACATGGAAAATCTTGAGTGTAGAGGTGATTTGATCCATTCACTGTTTGAAAAGAACATCTATTGAACACCCGTTTTATTTGCTGTGGATTTTCTAGTCTCTGCTTTTGACATAATGTGGTGGTACCTCAAGAAATTAAATAGAGAATTCCTACATAACCTAGCAATTTTATACTTATGGGTTTACCCCAGAATCAAGAGGTATAAAACTTGCCCATAACACTTATAGTGAATTATAGTGAGTGTTGCCACAGATATGTAAATAAGAGACACTCTCAAAGCAGGGCATTTAACAGAATTTTGGAGAATCAGGAAATCCTCCTAAAAGAATTCATATCTAAGCTAAGATCCGATGATTTCATGAGTTCCTATGAATCTTAAAGTTCTGTGATATCAGTAAGAATGTGATCATTTACAGTCCAAATTTCTAACTAATGCAGGCTCCTGAATTCATATTTTATATCACATGTTCACTCTTTAGACATGATGTAGGGAACAGGATGATGTCTCTAACTGGATAGTGAGACAGCTTGCCTTATTATACAAAAGAGCATGGGTAAGTTATTTAAAATCTTTATGCTTCATTTTTCCCCCCATCTTGAAGTCAATAATAACACTTCTCTCATAGAATTTTTGTGAGACAAAAATAAATAATGCATATAAAGTGTTCAAAAATGTGTCTGGCACAACACACAATAAACTATCCATTATTTCTTAGTCAATTTCATAGGCTTTCAGTATAGGCCATGCTAAGTCTGTGTAAAACCTCACTCTTTCTATGCTTAAACTTGTTTTCTTGTGACAGGACATCCCAATCCAAGGAGCTACTATAGGAATGGCCAGTAAATAGCAAAGTCAGCTCTCAGACATCCCAGCAAAGAAGTAAGTTCCATCACCAGATGTTCTCTAGGAGCTGGAACATCTATTTACTAATTGTGACATTCCCCACAGTGCCTGGTGCATGTAGTTTTGCACATATTAGCATTCAGAGCATGTCTCTGACATGTATGAGTAAAAATATCATATATTCCAAAATTTGTATGTTGAATATTAAGAGATGATGTATGAAGTGCCACCTGTGCTTTAGGAAGATATGCATGCAGAGATTAAGGAACACTTTGCTCTTAGGCATTCAAATCATCTTAAAGTAATTTACTACAGCTTAACTTTGGGGCAGGGGCCAAAAATAGGAAGGGGAGAGCATTTTGTTCAGAAAGAGTAGCTGGTGCAAATGCACAAGCATGAACTAGTGCAGCAAGCTTGGCAAAGTGAAAGTAGGTGGTTTGGCCTAACCCTGAGGGCAGAAAAGGCCATGCCTTGTACTCACACTACTAGATGAACCCAAGTTACCAGACAAAAGCAGGAAAACTCACTTGCGTAATTTCCTACATGCCCTGGCTTACGACAGGAGGCATCTCTTAACACATACTTACTCTCCCTTCCTTTCACCAAAGCTTCCTGCTGCACCAACCAACACCTGGGCTGCACTCTGGGACAGAGTCTCATTCTTGTATTGTCTTTGGTAGCTTGCCTAAAAGAAACATTGATTCAAATTACTAGATAGCATGAAAGACAATGACAACTTATTACTGTCCTTATAGAAAGATAATCTTTCAGAAAGAATACAAAACCCCCAAATAATGAAGTTTGTTTACAGATAACATCTTTCTATGAAGTCCAGACCATCAGATCAGCACAGAAGGTAAGATATGAGCTGTGGGTGGAACAAGCTATTCCTGAAAGACCTATTGCCAGTTGTTAACCCAGTTTCCAAAAAAACCAGTGGAGTTCTGTGACAAATAAATCTGGGAATGACTGCAAGCTGTGTTCCCATCTTAAAAGTTCATAATGCATATTTGAATGCTAAAGACTCTGGGAAATCCTAAAGGATTAAAGTGATTCTGGTTTATAGCTTTATTGAATTTCATTTCCCTAAATAGTTCCAATCTGCAGGAGCCCTGTTTGGGGAGATGGCTTAAATTGCGGTGGACTACGGGCTTTGGCTTTGGACATGTTTGGGCATTGGCGCCTTCCGTACTTGGCCCGGGATCTTGCGAGACTTGGCCGGAGATCTCGAGGGACTTGAGCGAGATTGCGGATGAGGTCTGCGCCATTTTGGAGGTTAGAGGAGCGTGGACGGCGTGTCGGGGTGTAGTTAGAGCCAGAGAGAAAAGTTATCAGAATAAAGAGCTGTTTGTTTCCAGTTCGTCTCAAAACTTCTTCCCGCGGCTTCTTTGCTTCAAGCGGCCATTGCTTCAGGCGACTACACCAATCAGAACTCTGCTATCTGCAGTCTATTATAAAGATAAAAGGGACTGATACTGTTTTGCAAAGCACAATCTTTTTTAAAATTAGTACATAATAATTATATAGAATAGTGGGGTTCATTGTGGCATAGTCATACATGCATACATAATTTGTCTAATACATAGATGGAGAGTTGGGTAGCTTCATGTCTCCCATATGTATGAGGAGGATATTATGGAAACAATGATCTGATGTTGTCCTTGGTTTCTGTGTGCTGACACTGTTGAGAATCACTCTAGAAACCAACTTTGTAACTCAAATATATGATATGACCAAAGATTCCTGGGTCCTGTAGCAGGAATTCTCTCACACAATTAAAACACTGTTTTGTTCTTGGAGAATTTACTAGAAAAGGATACCAACTAAGTTGGAGGGTGTGGGATTCAAAAATTATCTGCTCATAATGACAGGAATTCTCCAGAGTAGCACTCTTCTCCTTAAACAGCATTAAAATATTTACCGAAAAAACACATAAGGTTAAAACATTTTCATTTTCCTCAAAGATAAAAATTATAGTTTGTAGAAAAAATGAGGATGTCAAAATATAATGTGGATCTCATGAGAGCTTAGCATTACAAATGACAATGCAGTCATAACTAGAAAAATGTTCATCCTTACATGATCATTTCCACCAAAATGGTTGATTGCTAAAAAGTAACTGCTATTGAATTAACTGATTTATATATGTTTTATGTTCTTGCAACAACATTGAGGGTATTCTAATCTATATTTTATAGAGGTAAAAATTGAGACTCAGAGAATTAAGTAAATTTTCAAAGATGATATTAGAAGCTCAGATTTCTCTGAATTTAAAGCTCATATCCCCAGCTCCATTATGGTATGCTGCCTCTTTTTTTGTTTTCCCATATTTTTTATTGCTCATTATAATTATACATAATGGTGGGATTCATTGTCTCATATTTATACATGGATACAAATTAACAATAAATTCATATAATTTCATTCTTTTTTAATTTTTAATTTGTTTTAATTAGTTATACATAACAGTAGAATGAATTTATGCAGTTTGATATATTATACACAGATGGGATATAATTCTTATTTTTCTGAGTGTACATGTTGTAGAATCACATTGGTCATGCAGTCATATATATGCATAAAGAAATAATGTCTGTTTTGTTCTACTATCCTTCCTATCCTCACATCCCCTCCCACACTTTCACTTCCCTCTACTTAATCTAAGGTAACTCTATTCTTCTCTAGTACCCCCGCAACTTATTGTAAATTAGCATCCACATATTAGAGAAAACATTTGGCCTTTGGTTTTTTGGAATTGGCTTGTTTCACTTAGCATGATATTCTCCAACTCCATTCATTTACTGGCAAATGCCATAATTTCATTCTTCTTTAGAGCTGAGTAATATTCCTGAATATATATACCACATTTTCTTAACCATTCATCTATTGAAGGACACCTAGTTTGGTTCCATAGTTTAGCTCTTGTGAATTGAGCTGCTGTAAACATTGGTGTGGCTTTATCACTGTAATATGCTGATTTTAAGTCCTTTGGGTATAAGCCAAGGAGTGGGATAGCTGGGTCAATTGGTGGTTCCATTCCAAGTTTTCCGAGGAATCTTCATATAGCAGTTGCACCAATTTGCCATCCCACCAGCAATGTATGAGTGTGCCTTTCCCCCACAGCTTCATCAACATTTATTGTTGCCTGTATTCTTGATGATTGCCATTCTGATTGGAGTGAGATGAAACCTTAGTGTAGTTTTAGTTTGCATTTCTCTAATTGCTAGAGATGTTGAACACTTTTTCATATATTTGTTGATTGATTTTATTTCTTTTTCTGTGAAGTGTCTGTTCAGTTCCTTTGCCCATTTACTGATTGGCTTATTTATTTTATTTTATTTTATTTTTTGGTGTTGAGTTTTCTGAATTTTTAATATATCCTAGAGATTAATGCCTTGTCATAGGTGCATGTGGTAAAGATTTTCTCCCAATCTGTAGGCTCTCTCCTCACATTATTGATTGTTTCCTTTGCTGAGAAAAAGCTTTTTAATTTGAATCCATCCCATTTATTGATTCTTGATTTTACTTTTTCTACTTTAGGAGTCTTTTTAAGGAAGTCAGATCTTAGGCGGACTTGGTGAAAATTTGGGCCTGCTTTTTCTTCTATTAGGTGAAGGGTCTCTGTTCTAGTGTCTGAGTCTTTGATCCACTTTGAGTTGATTTTTATGCAGGGTGAGATAAGAGGTTTAATTTCATTTTGCTACATATGGATTTCCAGTTTTTGCCAGCATCATTTATTGAATAGGCTATCTTTTTTTCTAGGGAGTGTTTTTGGCACCTTAGTCTAGTATGATATAACAGTATTTGTGTGGGTTTGTTTCTGTGTCTTCTATTCTGTGCCATTGGTCTGTGTGTCTATTTTGGTGCCAATACAATGCTGTTTTTGTTACTATAGCTCTATAGTATGGTTTAAGGTCTGATACTGCGATGCTTCCTGCTTCACTTATCTTGCTAAATATTACTTTAGCTATTCTGGGTCTCTTATGTTTCCAAATACTTTTCATGATTGCTTTTTCTATTTCTATGAAGAATGTCATTGGGATTTTAAAAGGAATTGCATTAAATCTGAATAATGCTTTTGGTAGGATAACCATTTTAACAATATTAATTTCAGGAGCATGGTTTTCTTCAATTTCTTTCTTTAGTGCTCTGAAGTTTTCATTGTAGAGGTCTTTCACCTCTTTGATTGATTCCCAGGCAGGTTTCTTTTTTTTTTTTTTTTTTTTTTTTTTTTTTTGAGGCTATTGTGAATGAGGAAAGAAAACTTCAGACCACTTCTATTCAACATCATCCTTGTAACTCTAGCCAGAGCAATTAGAAGAAAGAAATTAAAGTGATTCAAATAGGTAAAGAAGAACTCAAACTATCACTATTTGATGATGACATAATTCTATATCTAGAAGATCCAAAAAATTCCACCAGAAAACTTCTAGAATAAATGAATTCAGCAAAGTAGTGGGATATAAAATCAATACCCATTAATCGAACACATTCCTATACATCAGCGATGAATCCACTGAAAGAGAAAATAGGAAAACTACCCCCATTCATTCTTCTTTATAGTTGAATAAAACTATTGTGAGCATTCATTGATGGACACTTAGCCTGGTTACATAGTTTGACTATTTAGAACTAAGCTGTCATAAACACACCATATGCATGTTCATTATAGTATGATGACTTTAATTCTTTAGGATAAATACTGAGAAGTGATATAGCTGGGTTATATGGTGGCTCCATTCCTAGTTTGATTTGATAGTGGTTGTACTAATTTACAATCTCATCAGCAGTGTAAAAGTGTTCCTTTTCCTCCATATCCTTTCCTTTTTATTATTGTTTGTATTCTGAAGACTTTCATTCTGAGATGAGAGTTCGGTATAGTTTTGGTTTACATTTCTTTAATTGCTAAAATATTGAACATTTAAAAATATATATTGTTGGCCATTTGTATTTCTTCTTTTGAGAATTGTCTGTTTAGTTCATTTACCCATTTATTAATTGGGTTATTTGTTTCTTGATGTTAATTTTTTTTTGAGTTTTTTACATATTCTGGATATTAATCCTCTGTTAGAAGAGTAGCTAGCAGAGATTTTTCTCCTAATCTGTAGGTTCCTTCTTCACATTCTTAATTGTTCACTTTGTTGCGCAGAAACCTTTTAATTTGTTGCCATCCCATTTATGAATTCTTGGTATTATTTCCTGAACTTTAGGGGTCCTATTGAGAAAGTCATTGCCTGTAGCTTGTATATTGGAGTGTTGACCCTACATTTTCTTCTAAGAGTTGGTATGCCACCTCTTCTGTACCACTTTTTTGCCATGCTATGCTTTTTTCCTAACATATATTAATAGAGAAGATATTCTCCCAGTTAACAAGAGATTCAAAGCTCTGAAAACTGTTATAGATGAATTACTATTATTACAATTGAGATTGCAGAAACCAAATAAGCAAAAGAAGATAAATGTGAAAATGCCTCTAGAAGGAAGATGGGTTAAAACCTCATGAAGTGAGCTGAGGATTTAGGAGGTAGAGGGGAGAGATTCAGCTTTGAAAACTAGGGATTCCTGGTTAAGACACAGCACATAGAGCCACGAATCAGAGATGTAACAGTAGAAATACGACATTTAAGACAAGAAATCAAAAAGACACATGGAGTGTTTGCTGCAGAAAACACCGACTATCACAAGAGGAAAGAACCAAAGAGGTCAGTCAAAGTCTTCTCTTTCATAAATGGGGAGAATAAAGACTAAAAGGAGTAATCCTGACATCAAACTAATAACAAAAGCAAGACTTGAAATGAAGTCCTTCTGCATTTGTTTTGATGCTTCTTGAATATTATATTTTCCGGAAATAAATAAGAAATCTGGAAGTGACTTAAAGACATGACCTCATAAATTTTTTAAGTGACAAGGAAACAAATAATTTTACAAGAATCCAAGCAGGAAAAGAGTCTACATTTAATTTCATAACTATTACTTTATTGATTTCATACTTATCACTTCATTATCTTCATATGAACATATTATTAGTTAGATGCAGCTCTCATATTTTCAGATCTAAATCATCTTTAGGCAATTACTAGCCAAATTGCTTTTTCTACAATGTTAGGCCAAAAGCATGAGCCAAACCATTAGAATGTAATTTTTAAAGATATTCTCAACTGGAAATATTGTTAGAAATAATCAGTACAATTATAAAATAATACTAAATTAAACGCTGAAGAACGTAATACTTAAGAAAGAACATGTATAAAACACTTGTTTATAAAATAACTAATGAGCATGATTGTTACAACAAAAATTATAAAATATAAAAAGTTAAAATTAAGAAAGGAGTAACAAAGTTGTTTTAGAACACTGAATGAAATTCATCTTTGTATTCTTGGCCACTGGTACAGTACTGAGGACATTATTTCTTTTTTCATTTAAAAAAAATGAAGTCATAGCATGATTGAGAAAAAGGAAACAGGAAAATATATCTATATGAAGAGCTGTAGTTAGCATTTTAATTAAAAGGTATAGATACATAGGTATTAATGTTTATAGCATTTTATAAGATAAAATTAGATATATTTTAAATTGGTTTACCAGACCAAAAGAAACAAAATGTATAACTAATAAGGATGATACTTAGAATAAAACAAACATCTCCATACAAAAGAAAAAAAAAAAGGAAGGAAGGAATGAGAGCAGGCAAGGAGAGAAAATTAAAATGTCAAGAGAGATGGCAAAGCAGAGCAAAATTGAGATGGCAAATAGCAAACTGTTTGTTCTTATAATTACTGTTAATCACTTGAGCAAATGTTAATTCAACACCCATTCTGTGCTCCACATTATGCTACTCAATAAAGGTGTACAGTTTAACGGCAGATCATACCTTTGGGATTCTGCCCTGGTTTGCTATCGGATTTACCTTGGAAATAAATGACTTCTACTAAAAGGTAAAATTCAATAACTTCATGTACAAAGATAACAACAAACAAAATGACATACTTTTGTAAGATTGGAAAAATACTGTATATGTGTGTATATATGTGTGTGTGTGTGTGTGTGTGTGTGTATGCACAAAATATGTATGACAGTAAGGTGGGGTGGGAAATGAGTTGCAGTGGTGGTGGCACCTTTGGTCATGAGTTTGACTAGAAGGGTTATTAGGAAAATTAGCAAGTATATTAAGTGGAGAAGTGGGGGTAAAATTTGGAAAAAGTAAGAAATGGGAAAGATCAAAACATATGTCTCTACAAATCTGAGTAGTGGGTCAAAGGAATAAAAGAGAGAACACAGTGAACCAGTTCAAGTCCAAGGTGAAGTGAGATAAAGGCTGAGGTGTGGGCTTTCAGGGATGATATGATAGTGAGAAATGGGTGATGGCTCCGTATACAATGGGAAGGACCAACCATGAACATTTTGAGAAGTGGTCTGAAAAGAGTTACCTTTATAGATTTTGAGGGTAACATTTAGCATGAATAGCATATTTGGGCAGGTAAAGATTATGTAATTATGTTAGTGGTTGATTTTTTTCATGATATAATGTTCATATGCTCCTATGCTTTTATTTTCTATCTCACTGCAAATGCTTTGACTTGGGTGCTTTTGTAAAAAACAAAAAACAGAGTAGTGATTTCTACTTCTTAAATTATATAGCAGATTGCATGTATTTTCCATTATTCTTTTCTTTTACAGTTATGGAGGAAGTTTTGCTTTCCTAAGAAAAGGGAGCAATTATTGCAGTTTAAGGAAGCCACACATGGCTGATCAGACTCACCCAGTGTTATGTCAGAATTAGCTCTACTCCATCATTTCTAAATCCTCTTCTATTTTGAAATTCTGGTCTGGTTGCTTGTCTAGCCTATTCCATTGTTTCCTTTCCACTGACAATTTTTCCCTCTCATTCCTGTTGGCTTGCTGTATTCAGAGCCCCTCCTCCCTTTGTCTTTGTTTTAGAAACTGCTCAGAGGTAGTTTCCAAGGGAAACCTGATGACTGGCTTTTGTCCACTCACCTCACAGACTCATGCCCCCTGGAGCATCAGATTTAGAAGAGAGGGAAGAACAAGAAAGGTGACTTTCCCCATGTGAAGCTGTGTGGGAGGAAATTATTGCCTAGCCAGCAGCAGTATCTAATTTGGTACAAATGGAAAATTTGTTGGAGGAGTAAAGCTATGTGGGCATAAGCTTCATTCTTCACGAAACTGCATCAAATGTTTTGTGAAGTCATTTAGGTCCCCCCTAAAAGTAATTTTTCAGACAAGTTTCCTATCAGGACTATTGCTGAGGACAGAACAATCATGCCTAACAGACCCCCCCTTTCCCAGGTTAGACTGAGTGAGCACAGTTCTTAAACCCTCATGTGGCTAGAATAGCTGATAAATGCTTGACAACTCCATATGCAACAGGAAAGCCCAATGTGAATATTTGAGATGATGGGTGGCAGCAAATAGTTACGATCCTGACGGGTAGATGAATAGCAATGTCTGAGTCCTACATTCTACTGTACTACAGAATGTTTATAATTTTTATGCCAGATTTGGATGAAGATATGATACCCTCTACCTGCATTTATTAAAGGATTTGGTGACATCCTTCTGAGAAAAATTGGATTGGAACTAGAGAAGGCAGCATCAAGGAACTGATTGACTAACTGAAGGTTAGTCCATTGATATCTGTGAAATTCCCAAATCTTCATAATAAATTACCTTTTACTTAAGCTAATTTGAGTAGATTTCCTTCTAGCCTGTTTCTTCCTCCCTCTCTTCCTTTTCTTTGTCAAGCAAATTTCTTTGAAAATGCTAAACTTCCCTTTGTTTTTGTAAATAATCTATTTAGTTGAGCACAGTCAAATGTATTTAGCAAGAGAAAAGGCTTTAAGTATAACTTTGGACCCCCAAATAATAATAAATGAGTATAATCGAGTACTAACAATTTGTGCGGACAGGACCCGCCTGTTGGCCAGCTTTATTGCTTCAATGTTAAGGGTCTCATTTATTTCCTTGTTACAGTCTGGACATATCACCTTCTGATGTTCTGTTGTTTCTCTTTGATTTAACTAAGTAAAACACAAATTAAAAAGCATGAATATGAATGCATTGTTTAGCATAAACCCCAAACAATTCTTATACTAGTTCAGTTTTAAAAAATGACAGAAAATCTGGTAGATACAGAAAAATGTTCTTATGCTCATCATTTGCTCAAAAGTCCTCATCATTTGCTCAATAATGCTGAAGGTAAAATATTTGCCAGATTTAAGGGAAGGAGTTATATCCTATATTTACTTTTACATGGCATTATTAAAAGTTTATAAAAGTTATCATATGAATGATCATACTTTAAGCCAGTAGATCCATGTGGTCTCCTAGTGACAGCAGCAGAACCTGGGAATTGTAAGAAATGCACCTTCTCAGACTACTGGGACTCACCAAATCAGAACTGGGAGAAGCAGGCGGCAATTGCTACAAACTGATTCAACAATTCTGCTTCAGGTATAGTTTGATAACCATGAGGCTGAGGGTGGGGTGGAGCAAAATGACAGTATAGGTGATGAATGATCAGGTTGGTTTGGGAAGTTGGGGGCTAGTTGGAAAGGAAAGGAAATAAAATGCTAATACCTTCAGGACACTTCTCCTCCTCCTCACCTGTTGCCAGGGTTACCTGCCTCCAGGGAACTGTTCCTCCCTACAAAGAGTTGTTAATGAATGCCCCCTAGGCTGCTTGCTTCCTGCCAGTACCCCTGGGCAGCTTCTTTCCTGCCCTTGGATCACTAAATCTTTTGGCCCACCTTTTAGACCATGTAGGCAAGATGGGGGGAGGAGAGGACATGAGAACAAAGGAAATCTAAAATCTACAAAAGATGCAGGATACCCCCACTTCCTCCTGTAAGGTCCTTGCTTAGCATCTGAATGGCCATCTTAAGTGACAGTCTCCATTTAAAAAAAAACAAAAAAAGTTTCACTTTCCTGCCCAAGGGCCTTTCTGAGAAAGGATCACCACTCCCTCATACCAACCCAACTCTTCACTGCCCACATTAGGACCCTCCTGGCTCTAATCCCTGAGCCTTCCCCATAAAAGATCCAAACCTGTTTTGCCTCTCTCCATCTATGGAGAGATGTGTCTTTATTTGTCTGCTCTGACAAATGAACTCCCATGTGTATCTGTGCCTGGTCTCCGTCTTTCATTTCTCACTTGCCTGTCTCCCAGTTCCTCACTTTCCTTTCATCTCTGGTACCAACTTACAACTTGGACCCCCCTCCTCTGCCTCTGCAGAGGAGTCCCTCCCTCCCTCCCTCTCTCTCTCTGTTCTGTCCTTTAAATGAAACTTTTTTTGTGCTTGCCTCACTGTTTCTCAGGTGTTCAATTTTCAACACTAGGGGAACAGACCTGGATCTTGATTGATTATCAACACCAGGATCAATTACTGCATTAAAGGAGTCACTCAAGGCAGAATAAAAAGTGACCATGCATTAAGGCGATGGGAATATGGATAATTTGCTGACAAGAAAAACTGAAGCTTACAAATGTAATTGATTTGCTCAAGATCACAAAGCAATTTATTAAATAACAAAGCTTGCATATAAACTCATATTTTCTGAACCCAAGGCCAGTGTTCTATCTACAACAATGTGATATCCTCCCTGTCTACACTGGTAAAAGAACAATACCACCATTGATCATCTGCCTTCTGAAACATCAAGTAGAGAGCAGGGGCCTTGCTACTGACTCTGTATTAGATTAAACTGCATAATAAATATATATTCTTGGGACCCTGCACAAATACTGGGAGTTACTGGAAGAAATGTTTGGATTTGGCTTGATAGTTGTTCCACCCAGATCTTGGCATGATTATTGCAAGCACAGGGCTTGGTTGTGAGTCCCCACGTGGGGCTTCAAGCATTAGTTCATGGATAGGATATGGATTCAGGGAATTCTATTTCTCAGAGACTCATTATCTTACCTCTGTGCTCCTAGAAGTTGACCCCTCCAATTGTGTGATACAGAAAAATATTCAATGAAAACCTGCTATGACAGGAGATGGAAAAGCAACAGCAACTTTGAAAAGATCCTAGGACAATGTTTACTATTTCCCCTTAAGGAAACCATGAATTCTTGGTGTGCTGAGTACTCTTAAATGAGTAAGTATGACTACAGAGATTCTAAAGCATATCTCAGAAGTAGAGGGTGATATTTCACTCACAGCTAAATCATGCTAGACTTTGAAAAATTTGAAAAATTCTGATAACCATCCACTAGGTTCTATTAAATGCTTATAAATTGCCTAAATAAACACCAAATAAGGGAATGACCAAAACTCTCTGACCACTCCCAATCTGATCAAAAAGTAAACATTTTCTAAGGCTCACTCTTCTATTTTTTTACCTTATCTTTTAAAGGTAGCTCCAATATGATGTTCCCTCTTTTGGACTTACAATATATATTTTCTGAATATTCAAAGGGGTTTTGATTATTTGTCCCACTGTGATCACTTAAGTTCTCAAGATTCCCTCCTTACTTTTATGGTAAACAAAGAGTAATCAATACAATTTCTCTGTTGATTACAAATATGTAAAATCATGAATTAATATTTATCACATGATTTATACTTAATGACAATCATATCTAGTTTGTGGGAATAGAATGATATTATGGGCTTACTGCATATGGATTTTGAAGTAAAATTGCCTTCTCAACCATGTTCCAATCAGCATTAGCAAGATCTTTGTCAAATTTGAGTGCAGATGCCGTAGATTTGGTTAGCTCTTGAAAGTGTTGAAATGTATAATAAACTGATTTATATTTTGTTGAAGTGACATCTCGAAGACCTTCAATGAAAAGAGCACATTTCATAAACAACAGGAATATCACCATTTTGATAGATTATAAGACTTACTTTTGTTCTTATTATCCATAAATGTTTTTTAAACATTAAAGATTCATTATAAATTGTTTAATAATAGCAATGTTAACAATTTTTTTTTTAACATTCATACTCTTTCTTACAAAAAGTTGAGATACAATAATGATAGTAAAGAGCTAATGCTTATTTGCTTACTCTATGCTGGAAAATATGCCTCTGCTCTTTGCATGTATTAAGTTTTTTTGTTATTTTGACCATCTTTTCAGGTGAGTCCTTTTTCCCGTTTGATGAGGAAACAGAAGAACAGAGGTATGATGATTCATTTTATGTGTTAACTTGCTTGGACCACAGCGTGCCTAGAATACCTAGTATTCTAGGTATGTCTATAAGGGTGCTCTCGTGGATGAGAATAACAAATTGGAAAACTCCACAATGTGACTGAGACTCATCCAATCTGTCGGAGGCTTGAATGGAACAAAAGATGTAACAAAAGAGAATTTACTTTCTCTGTCTGCCTGATGGTCTTGGAGCTTGTACATTGGTCTTCTCCTGCCTTTGAACTCAGGCTGAAACTTACACCATTCACTCTTTTGGTTCTCAGGCATTCAGGCTACAGATATGCCACTTAGCTTCCATAATCACATAAACCAGTTAAGCACACATGAGGAATTATCTGCACTATTCTCTATGATTCAATACCTCAAATGTTTTTCTGACCTTAAACACACCCAGTTTCTAGCTTCCTCAGGAATTTAGCATCTGCTATGTTCTCTATTTTATTTAATATAATTTTTTATTTGGATGCACATACGACTCTGATATTATTTGACTTGTTTACTGTTTCTCTTTAACTTAAGATCTTTCAGTTCAGAAATCTTTTCTGTCTTCAGGGTGCAATACAACCAGTTAGAGTAGAGCCAACCATCTAGGAGGCATGTATAGTTGTTGAATAATTAGATAAAGTTATATTATTGATTTAGATACACTAGACTAAAGTAAACCACTAATCCTTTTAAATAAACAATCTTACTGGCCTGAAACCATTAATATAGCTTTACATAGAAATTTAATTTCATCTTCAGCTAGAAATCTTTGATTTATCTTTATGTGGACTTTTTTAAAAAAAAATATTTATTTATTTGCTTTAGTTGTACACAATGCAATGCATTTATGTTTACGTGGTGCTGAGGATCGAACCCGGGCCGCGCACGTGCTAGGCGAGCGCTCTATCACTAAGCCACAACCCCAGCCCTATATGGACTTTTTATTAGTAGCATATTTCATTAGCATCTTTAGAATATTTTTCTCTTCACCAAGAATAATAAATAGTAGTGCTTACCTAGTTTAGTAACTGCCATTGGCAAAATAAATCTATTGATAATCAGATTAATAAAGCATACCAACACTCCATGAAATAGTACCTAGAATTCAAAAAATACACAAAATAAGTATTCAGGATAGTTTCTTATAATATATTCTGCATTTTCCAATGTAAATTAAGCTAGATTGTATGATGCTAATAGATTATGGCAGGTAAGGAATTCGTATGTCAAGCATGATAAAACCACTCTGGAGATTCTCTATCTTCCCGAGCACACTTTATTCGTGTTTGAGGATGAAACCAAAATGAGAACTATGACTTCTGTTTTGGGTAAGTGTTCTTTCTAGCTTTCTTGTTTACTCACTCTGAGGGCAGTCAGCTACTTGATTGTGAACTAAGCTATGGAGAGATTCAAGTGGCCAGCAAGAAGCCTGCAAAGGGTTGAATCTTACCAACAGCCATGCATGTGAGTTTGAAGGGTATTTCCCAGCCTCATTTGAGCCTTTTGATGACTGACCTCTTAAGTTTATGCTTAAATAGAAGTTTATGACTCACAAAAAGAGTAAAACCAGCTCAGAGTTCAAACCCAGCAATAATTAGTAACCCACCCTGTCTCTTTTGACTCATCCCCAGTACCAAAAAAAAAAAAAAAAAAAAATCAAGGTAATAAATGTTTCTTCTTTGAAGCAGCTAAATATGGGGATCATTTATCACATATCCATAGATAATTAATACAAACATATTTCATTATTTTTATTCCTATTTTATGCTTCTGATGCTATTTTAGTTATTATTTCAATTTTCTTTCTTTCTTTTTTCAGGGCCTTGGTCACTTGTGCATGTTAAGTGATGCTCTAGTATTGAGCTACACCCTCAGCCCTATTTTTTTTTTTCATGTTTCTGATGGTTTTTTTTTTTCATGTAGAAATAAAATTTAGTTTTGAATACAGCACATGTATCTCATGATCTTACTAAATTCACTTATTAGTTCTAGTAGTTATTTAATACAAATGAATCCCTGTGCCTTTCCCCCCATTGTGGTAGGTAGTACATTGAGGTCAATGTTCCATAGAAGTGTAGAAAGCAGATGCATTTGCTGTTTTCCCAAATTTAGGGGAAAGCATACAGTAAGTGTCATATAAGCTTTAAGATGTTTAAAAAATATACTGTATCAGATTAAGATGGTTTTCTTCAAATTCTATTTCACAGAAAGTTTTTCATTTTTTAAAATTTATGAAGAATTTGTGTTAAATTTTGTCAAATGCTTTGTCTTGGACTGTGGAGACAATTACAGGGGTTTTCTCATTTATTGTGGTATTATATTGAATGATTTTGATTTGATTTTTGAATGCTGTCATTAAATATTTGGATAAAACCCACTTAGTCATAAAGTGTTATTCTTCATATGTACATTTAGATATTTTTAAAAATATTTATTTTTCAGTTGTAGTTGGACACAATACCTTTATTTTATTTATTTATTTTTATTTGGTGCTGAGGATGGAACCCAGGGCCTCGCACGTGCTAGGCAAATGCTCTACTGCTGAGCTACAACCCCAGCCCCAGTACATTTAGATTTTATTGGATTAAATAATTTAGAAATTTCAAAAAATCATATTCTGTGAGTAGATTAGTTTTTCTTGTAAAATCTTTATGGTGTTTGGTATCAGAGTAGGTTGGCCACATAAAAACGAGTAAGGAAGTGTTTCATCCTTTTCTATTTTATGGAACAACTTGGGTGGAAATATTTATTCCTTATTTGTTTGGTAGAATTTGCCAACCAAGTTTTCTGGCTTTTAGTTTTCTCTGTGAGAACATTTTAATTTAAATATCCAATTTCTTTAAACAAACATAGGACTATTCAGATTTTCAATTTTTTTTTGTGTGTGTCAGTTTGGGTAAATTGCATTGTGTGTGTGTGTGTGTGTGTGTGTGTGTGTGTATGCAGGGGTGATTAGGAGTTTAAGCATGTGAAATATTGAATTTCTTGGCATAAAGTTGTGCAAAATTTTCACTTGTTATTCTTTTAATAATTGTAAAATTTGAAGTCATATTCCCCATATTCCCCCCTTTTTTTGGGGGGGGGGGTACCAGGGATTGAACTCAGGGGCACTTGACCACTGGGCCACATCCCCAGCCCTTTTTACTATTTTATTAGAGACAGGGTCTCACTGAGTTGCTAGGTGCCTCGCCATTGCTGAGGCTGGCTTTGAACTCGCGATCCTCCTGCCTCAGCCTCCCAAGTGCTGGGATTACAGGGGTGCACCGCCACGCCCGGCTTCCCTTTTTATCACTAAAACTAGTATCAGTCTTTATCTCCCCATTTCTCTCTCATTGTTTTTAAAGGTTAACATTTTTATTTTGAGATAATTGTAGATTCATATACAGTTTTAAGAAATAATACGAATGCTAAAGGTGGCAGTGCATGCCTGTAATCCCAGCAATTTTGGAGACCAAGATGCGAGAATCACAAGTTCAAGGTCAGCCTTTGCAACTTAGTGAAACCCTGTCTCAAAATAAAAAAAACAAAAAGAGCTAGGGGTGTAGATCAGTGGCAGAGTGCCCCTGGGTTTCATCCCTATTACTGGGGGGAGGGGGGATAAAAAAAAGAAAAAATAATCAACAAAATAATATACAGAGTTCCTGTGTACCATTTACTTAGTCTAAAGCTATAGTAATAAGATAAGCAGTACAACCACATAAGTGCCCTTAGGGTACAGAAGAGTTCCATTACTTAAAGATTTTCCTCCTGCTACTTCTCATAGTTACTTTACTTTCCTCCTGCTCTTACCTCTCTTTAACCACCAGCAACTACTTATCTGTTCTTTATTTCTATAATTTTGACATTAACAAATGTTATATAATTGGAATCCGCTTATATTGTTCTTTTTTGAGATCAGCTTTTTTACTCAGCACAATTCTCTGGAGATTCAAAAGGTATCAATAGTTTTTATCAATACCTTGGTCTTTCTCATTGCTGAGGAGCATTCCATGGTACAGATACACAGCAGTATATTGAAACATTTACCAGCTGAAGAATCTCTGTATTGTCTTCAGTTTTTTTACTATTATAAATAAAACTTCTATGATCATCATTGCTCATATTTGTTATACATTTATTCTCTGATAATATCCTAAGCATTTTACGTATGATTTTTATTTCTCATAATAACCCTTTGAGATAATGGTGTGCTAGATTTTATTTTTACCAGCTCATGAGAGCTAATCATTAAATATTCAGAAAGCTTATGGGCAGATTTGTATTCTGTAGATTGGCGTGAATCCACAAGAGAAATTAGTGAATACTACAAATTAGGACCTCCACCCCTACCCAAATGTACTTGTTAAACACTTGCCAGCAAACCACTGGTATTATTAGCTGTTTTGGAATGAGGAAACTGGCCTTTGGAGTGGGAACAAAGTAACTTTTATGATAGCCACACAGCAAATCCCAGCTGTTTAGAACCCAGAGGCATGTGCAATGTTCACCATCACCCTGGTCAAACTGATTTTGATTATTCAGGCAGGTGAAAATAGATTGAAAAGAGGAGGGAGATCATCTAAAATTAGATCATTTGGTTTCAAAAACAGTTCAAAGATTTAGTATTTTTAAATATTTGGGCTATTATTTAATTAGACACATAAGATTACGTTTACATGCTTCCCTTTACACTGGGGGTTTATATAAGACTTATGCATGCACAATGAAAATGGCACATGTATTAAAATTTCCCACAGAACTCTTTGCAATTATCTTGCCTTGAAATGCAGTAGAAGGAGAGTTGTTGGACAGTCTGGGGAAATTACCTTAGAGATACTATGCCTAACAATTAAAATGCCCTGCCTCCCTGCAGCATTACTAAAAGTGACCTTATAAAGCTAAAGAGAGCAATAAAGCCAACCATAATTCAGTTTCTGCCTCTTCTGAGTGGATATTAGGAGTAAAGGAAATTGAAAACATTGTATATTTTATACCAAGCACTATTTTAAATGATGTATAAGTCATAATTCCCTGAATCTTCATAATGCTCCCATTTTTAGGCTTGTAAAGGAACTGAGAAACACATAAACTGGCATGGAGAAGAGGAAGCCTGCCAGTTTTCTCTCCAATCTTGCCATGATAGCTCAGCCCAAGTGGGGTTGAGCTATTTTATTCCAAAACCGTATTTTGAATATATGGTGACACTTTATTTTTTAATGAAATATTCAAATAAGAAACTGGAGTTTTCTTTACTTGAGATTTTTCTCTTTCTGATCCAACAGAAATGTTCGAGTAGGCAACCAGAAGGGCCATGCTTATGTTTGGTATCCCCTTCATTTCACCCCAGACCATTATGAAGGCCCAGCGCCAGCTGAACCCATGACCAAGTCGAGACAAAAGGGGACTCAACATGACAAGAACCAGAAGTCTGAAAGATAAAACAATTTTTAAAAAGTTATTCTTGTCATAGAAACTTCTTACCATTTCACTCTATTCTATTCCAATCTATTCCCTGTGGAGATGCTAACTCTGAAACAAATGAGCCATTTTTCACACAAGGTTGGCATGCTATCAGAAGAAGGCAAAGGTATCCCACAGAGAGACATGCCCAGAGAATGACATTATTTTCTTTGTTTCTTTCTACTAAGCAAGTAGTAGGGTCATTTCACATCACTCTTGAGTGGTGCTTTCTCAGGTAGAAAGGAAAATGAGAGATTTTTTTTTTTTTTTTTTTAGCTATATTATGTATCACAACAAGAAATAAAACAAATCCAATAAATTAGCAATGAGAAGAAAATGTCCTTCCTTTCTTTTTATTCCTAGATTTCAGTACTGCTAAATCTGTCCAAGATTGGTCAATATTTTTCTATTTCTTCTTTCAGTTTCATAACATTTCCTACATTTTACACTAATTTTACCTGATAATTTGGGACTAATTTCCAGTTACTTGGCTCTAGCTGAGTTGATGTCAGCAACCCAACTAACATTCTAGATGAAAGTGGAATGTTAGCAATGTGAGTGAGGAGCTGTGAGGCTCCAGTTACAGCAGGTTTTGCTACTCTGCATCAACTGCGTAGGCAGACTGGTCTGCCCCTTAAAATTGCAGAAAAGGGTTACAAAAATTATTTGAGGAGAAAAGTCATTTACAAGAATGTTTCCTTACAAAATTTTTTAAAAGCCTATTTCCAATTCTAACGCATAGAAATTGCTAGAATTTTTAAGTAAAAACACAAGATTTCTATTTATGATAGGTGCCTAACTTCTTGAAACCTCATAGGAAAAATAACAATGGATGCCAAATATTAATAGTAGTTGCCTCAATAAATCTTAACAGATTATGAAAGATTTTTTTCCTTCTAATTTTTAGAAATTTTATGAAGTATTTAACTGAGAAAACTACTGAGCATTAACTTGCTGATAACTCCAAAAATTTTGAATCAGTTGTTCACATAAGGTATGAAATATTGTTATTATTTGAAAATAATCTTAAGTCTTATTCTATCTCCTACAAATGGAAAAAATTCAAATAATTCTTACCTTAAAACAATCAGTGTGAAGTAGATATTTAATGAATAATATATATCAGAAAATGATATATACAGATATGTATGTGCAGGAATTAAAACTCCAAGAAAAGTAAACACCATAAGAAAAGCAACAAAAGAGAGACAACTCCAGAATCTGCATTTTCAGAAAAAATTAAAATATAGTTAATTATAATTAATCTAACAAATTTTTTACAAAGTTTACCAATATGAGTTATTATGCCATTCATTATCAATAAAGATAAATACAACATGTGTCAACACACAATTAGGCTTAAAGTTGAACTATAAAGAAAGGAGCACTAAGGCAAGTAAACAAAGGATTCTGAAGCAATTCCAACCAATTTGTATGTGTAAGTTAGTGTATTTCTTATTGCATTGTACCTGAAAGAAATGTTCAGATTGTAGTCATGCTGTGTGATAGGACTTAAACATCCAGACATCATCACTGATGAAACTTGAAAATACTGATTGTGAAATCCCCATTTCTTTTAGAAAAGCTAAACTCATTTACATTTAAATAGAATACTAAAAACACCAGTCTGATGTATGTAGTGATAGAACTAAGCCATTCTGTAAAATCTAGCTGGTGTTCAAAGGATGTGAATCTTTTTTTCCTGTGAACTTTATGGGGGATAATTGAAAAATATGAATTGTATATTTTTAAGGCATATTATTTGATATTTATATGAATATAAACCTCAAAATATCAAAGAAATCATCACCACAGTCAAGCTAGTTAACATATCCATCACCTCACATAGTTTGTGTGTGTGCGTGCCATGAGAGCATTATCAGTCTTCTTAGCAAATTCCAAATATACAATGTAGTAAACTATAGGGCATGTGCATAATACAAATTTATAAGAAAAAAATTAAATAAACTCCAATGTCATGATAATATGATATAGTACTTAGTGATCATGTAATAAACAGAGTGGTCATACCAGTGGAGCTGGGCAACCTGGGAAGTTCAAGAGGGAGTACCCTGTAGCCTGGGTCCTAGAAACAAGTTGGACATGTACTATTTTTTTTTCCTACAAGAACCCACGGGTGCTGAACCACTGAGCCACATCAATAGCCCATATATATATATATATATATATATTTTTTTTTTTTTTTTTTTTTTTTTTTTAACAGGGTCTCATTACATTGCTTAGGGCCTTGCAAAGTTGCTGATGCTGGCTTTGAACTTGTAGTCTTCCTGTCTCAGCCTTCCACATCACTAGGATTACAGGCCTACACCACTGTGCATGGCTTATGGGGAGAGTTTTTAAAAATTATGAGTCCTATGATTATACTCTCATGGATTTCGATTCTGGTACATCTAAACATCTATTATTTTTTTATTGCCAGTGTTGAATAGCCAATAGTCTGGAGAGATGATAATGGGCTGGGCATTCTGGAGAAGTCAATTTAACAGTAATAAGATTGTATAATCTGGGGCTGGGGTTGTGGCTTAGAGGTAGAGCACTCGCCTAGCATGTGCGCGGCCCCGGTTCGATCCTCAGCACCACGTAAAAATAAACGCATTGTGTACAACTAAAACAAATAAATTTTTTTTTAAAAAAAAAAGAGTAAAAAAAAAGATTGTATAATCTGGCAAGAAAGTAGTTTCTATTTTGAGAATTTCTTTCTAACAAGGTAATACATGAATAGAAGCATAAAAGAAGTGGGCAGCCACTTCTGCTGGTATGTTTCCATTCCAAGAGTGGAAACATGAGGAGAGAAATCTAAATAGGGGAGCATACTAGGCACATTTGGAATAGGAAGAGCAAGGGTCTTGAAATTGATATTGTGTAGTATTTATTTCTATATCCATGGAAGTGGGTGACTGAAGTAGAGTGGTAGACATACTCATTTAAGGAGAGAAGGTTCAAGAACTAGAAGCCAAGAGTATAAGTATTAACAGAATGGATACTGACATCACTAAGAGTAATGTTGGAGAAATATTGGAGACAGTGAAAGAGAGACAGGAGCCAAAATTCCCACAAAATGGAGAGTGTGGTTCAGGGTTCTAGAGTTAACCACAGTCAAGATTGTAGCAGATGGTGTAAACTGAAAGCATGAATTTCAAAACCGGGCTCTTCTGGAGTAGGAAAAAGAATGATCTAGAAATAACTTTGAATGCAGAAAGATTACCTACCTCAACTGCAGACTCAATAATACCATTGTGCAGGTAAGAAACACACCACAGCAACTTATAAGTAAAACAAGGAAAAGAATATCTTCAGGGGAGATCCAGCCTTCGGTTATAGCAAGAAGGCGAAGAGAGCTTTCTGAATCACTTCCTAGAGATATAAATACTTTTGTACGCTTTTAAATTCCTCTCACAACTGTGGTACAGTTAGTTCTGCCTCACTGCAGGTACAACTGATTTTTATTGCAGTTGATATGATTTTATTGCCGTTCTCCTTAATGAAGAGCTAACAGAATCCTCCAAAATCTTATTCCTTGAGCTTCTGGCTTCTGAATTTATTATATCATCTGTAATATTCTCTCAAACTCAAAACTCCATTGTTTACTTTCAGGGCATCTGTTTACACATAGGTGTCCATTGTGTGTTTAGGCTGAATTACCAAACCTGTGTATTAAAGCATTGCAGACAACAGTGCTGCTGACCCATCCCACTCACCCCACAGCTACGTGCCTTGGAGCAATACATGTGAACATTTTTATCCATAGTCTGGCTCACATTTAGTGTGTCCACACTTTCTTTCCTGAGAGTGTCAGTCCTCTTTAAATCACTTGCCTTAATCTTTCAATTTACCTTATATGGCATCTCTTCATTGTTTCTAAAACAATAGTCTTCAAATGTTTTTACATAAATTTCATTTTTTTTAAAAAAATACTGCATTGAAATATTTATCTCAATTATTGTATTTTTCCCTTTGAAATTTCATGCCTAAGATGAATCTCTCACTTGTTTAATCCTGGCCTGTTCTAGTGGGTTCCGGATTTAGATTGGAAATTATTGAGTAGATGGTCAGAAATTTCAGGACTTAGTAGGGAAGTAGAACCAGCACAAACTCAAAGTAGGGTTACAACTTTTGCCTAAAATTAAAAGATTTGAAGACACAGGTTTTTAGCAGAATAGTTTCCACATCAGTGTTTTACTTAGACTATGTAAATATAGTTACTATTTTAATCTAATAGCTTCCAGCATATGAAACAAAATGAAAATATGCTAGACACTCACTCGAGAAGAAGCGCTTCGACTCCTGGTTTAAAACTTGTAGAATTTAAAAAAAGTCCCATAATGGCCAGGGTGAATATTCCAGACATTTCAACCAACTCGCCTATTGTTAAAAGCGGGGGGGGGGGGGGGGGGGGGGAGTATTAGCAATAGCACAAATTTTTACCAGAGGTGAAAAAAATATATATGTTAGCATATATATGGTAGACAGGTGCCCTACCCTTGAGCTACATCCCCAGCCCTTTCTAATTTTCTTATTTGGAAACACGCTTTCATTAACATTGCCCATGTTGGCCTTGAACTTGGGCTTCTAAGTAGCTGCCCCAGGCTTCCAAGTAGCTGGAATTACAGGTGTGTACCCCTAATTTCTTAGCTGGAGACTAGTGGAAAGTAAAAAAGAGGAAAAGTAGGAAAGATGAAAAAGTGAGGAACTAGAGGTAGCTGTCAGAGCTCACAGAATTGTGAACTATGTGATATCACTTCCCCTGTGAGCTTCCCTTTTCCCCATCCTCAGTCAATTTGTCTAAAACCAGAAACTACTGTATATTCAGAAGGAGGAAGAGGAGATCATGAAGAAGGAACACCCAGGATCAGGTATCATGAGACCATTGGATTTCCACAGAATTTCTATAGAATTGGAACATTAAGATAATTGGATCAAAATCTTCAAGAGGAGTGAAGTACCCAAAGAGCTCCCTGGGCATGCAACCAACACATATGTACACAAAGTCACACCTTCAAAAAACAGATGGGATTATACAGTAAAATCTGTTAAAGCTCTTATTTCCACTGAATGTTTAACAGACATTGTTCCAGTTAATAAATAAAAAAATATTTCTTGTTAATCCTAAGGAGTATTGTGGATGTGTCATTTTTATCATATGTTAAATTGCCATTCTCACACATCTTTGCATCTGTCTGGGTCCATTCTGTTTCTTTGACTTACTTTGTATATATGTTGCTACAGTTGTATTTCATTTGCTGTAGGCATACTAAATGTTTGGAGAGCTACCTGGTTAGGGCAGGCTCTGCACTTTAGAAATAAATTATGTTGTGTGTTCACACACAATAATTTCAAAGCCAAAAAATTTTATTATTGTTTGATTTTGATTGTGATGAATTTTAATTTGTCTTCCCTTCTAGAGAAGTAAAATTGTAAACTTTATAATTTTAATTTTTGTCCTGGCTAATAACACTATTAAGGTAGGAGCAAACACTTTATTTGGCTTTTTTTTTTTTTTTGGTACCAGGGATTGAATCCAGGGGTACTTAACTGCTGAGCCACATCTCCAGCCTTTTTTTATTTTTTATTTTGAGACAGGGTCTTAATAAGTTGCTTTGGGCCTCACTGAATTGCTGAGGCTGATCTTGAACTTGTTATCCCCTTGCCTCGGCCTCCTGAGTTACTGGGATTACAGGTCTGTGCCTCCACACAAGAAAAATTACTGTACAAACATAGTACAGAGACACACATTCAATCTGCGGTTGGTTGATGTGGAACCTGGAGATACAGAGAGCCTATTTTATATAGAAAGGATATGCATTCTGTTTTTGGAAGTAAAACTCTTTGTATATCTTATAAACCAAGCATATAAGTTGTTATACAAATCCTATTATAACCAAAATTACTTTTTATCCAGTTGATCATACAATTCTTTCTCTAGGAAAGGCATTCAATTAAGTACTTACTGCAGCTGTGATTTTTGTTACATTCATCTTTCTTTTCAAATAATATTTGCTTTACATTCTTGGCACATTGTATATAAATATTCACATATTATCTTTTTTGATAGATTATTTTAACAAAAATATTCCTTGTAGATCATTTGAATTATTTTAAAAACTTTTTAGCCTGGTATATGTTTTCCTAGTATTTTTATTTTGAATCCTTCTATATCATTTAACATTAGGCATTGATACTTCACTTACAAACATAAAAGATGAGGTACAGAATTGCAAGAATGAAACTTATATGATGGACATCATCACCAAAAATTGTTGACATCCACAATTGAACCAGTTTTGAACTTAGAATTCCAAACAAGAAACTTTCCAGAAAATATGACCAAATTCCCTGAATGACATAATAGCCTAAAAGAAAAGGGAGAAAATAGAAAGTAATTAATAGAACTTACTTGTCCTTTTAAATGGTACTCTAGCTCAACTCTTCTTTTTGGCATTATCTTTAAAATTAGCTCATTGTTGTAATGAACATTGGAGTGTGGGTATCCCTTCAACACACTGATTTTAATTCCTTTAAATATCTACCCAGAAGTGAGATTATTGGTTTTTATGGCAATTCTATCTTTAGCTTTTTGATGAACCTCTACATTGATTTACCTAATGACTATATTAATTTACATTCCCACCAATAATGTACAAGAGTTCCCTCTTCTTCACATATTCATCAACATTTATTGTCTTTTGTATTTCTGATAAAAGTTATTATAACAGATATGAGTGATATCTCATTTGACTTACATTCCCCTAGTGATTAGTAATAATGAGTGATATTGAACATTTTTTCAAATACCTGTTATATATGTGTATGTCTTCTTTTGAGAAATGTCTGTTTGGGTCCTTTGCCCATTTTTTAATTGGGGTATTTGTTTCCAAGATATGGAATCAATCTAAGTGTCTATCAACAGACAAATGGATAAAGGAATGTGACACACACACACACACACACACACACACAGCAGTTAAGATGAATAAGAAGGAAATTTTGTCCTGTGCAAAAACATGGATGCACTATAGGACATTATACTAAGTGAAGTAAGCCAGGCACAGAAAGAAAAATACCACACAATCTCACTTATATGTGAAATTTAACAAAATTTGAACTCAGAAAAGTAGAAAGGAGAATGATGGTTACTAGAGGCTGGAGGGGAGGAGGAATAGGGAGGAGGGAATTATTGATCAAAGGGCACAAAGTCTTACACGGACAGAAAACATGTTATTTATTAAATGCTATTTTCCTTTCTTTTTTAAATTTTTATTTTTTTGATTAGTTATATACGACAGTAAAATGCATATCATACATAGATCCTAGATGGGGGGTATAATGTCTCATTTTTTTGATGGTACATGTTGTAGAATCACATTGGTCATGCAGTCATATATATACATAAAGTAATAATGTTTCTTTCATTCTATTTTCCTTCCTATCCCCATACCCCTCCGTTTCCCTCCCTTCATCTGCTCTACCTAATCTAAGGTAACGTTATTCTTCCCTTAGTGACCCCCACCCCACCGCCTTACTGTGAATTAGCATCCACATATTAGAGAAAACATTTGGCCTTTGGTTTTTTGGGGATTGGCTTATTTCTCTTGGCATGATATTCTCCAACTCCACCCATTTACCAGCAAATGCCATAATTTCATTCTTCTTTAATGCTGAGTAAAAGTCTCAAAGCAAATAAATCTGTTACTATATAACACTTTTCTTAAAATGCTAATATCCAACTTGGATAAGGTAAGAACAATACTCTTGTTAATTTTTCTCTGTTATGAAATGTTATAACTTCAAAGAGTAACAGTATTTAAATAATTTCCTAAGTTTAGAGGCAAATTTACTCAAAAAACATCTGCTTAATTTCTTAAGGGAAATTTTTCTTTCAAAGTTATGACAAGTTCAAAGTCCTAATGTGTAACAAAATAAGTAAACTACTCCAGCATGATTTTTATTACTGAAGTTATTACTATTATTATTTTAGTAGTGATTACCTACAGTTTCTATCCCTCTGATAATAACCTAAAGATAAGCCTACAAAGTTCTGTTGCATTCATTGCTATCAAAACTACAAGGCAATCTCTATCAAAGAGAGGCAGCTTTGTCTACAGTGTTTATGAATTCCTAGAATAAGATATATGACATTGTGCACATCACTAAATAACTGAATTGAAGAATGAGTGAATTTTCACATTAGTACTTTCCCCCCATTTTCCTCTTCTTTCCCCTTATAGTGATTTTCAAGATAGTCCTCGAGATTAGACTGTAGATACAATTTCTGATGTTTCTCTGAAATTCTGTGACCATTATATCATATTTTATTTATTATTTGGCATTGCGGATTGAACCCAGGGACATTTTACTACTGAGCCACATCCCCAGCTCTTTTTATTTTTTATTTTGAGACAGAGCTTGCTAAGTTGCTTAGAGCCTTGCTAAATTGCTGAAGCTGGCCTTGAACTTGCAATCCTCCTGCCTTAGCTTCCGAGACTGGGATTACACACCATCACACCTGGCAATATATCATATTTTAAATGGAGCCTGGTATAATACTGGTCTAGTAGTTGCTGGCATGAACCATTTTACTTCTTTATACTTTTCTGTTATCCCTAGGTTGGTCCTACAGTGTTTTGTTGTTGTTGTTGTTGTTGTTGTTTGTTTTGTTTTTTGCTTTTTTTTTTTTTTTTTTTTTTTTTTGCAGGCGTGTACCAGGGATGGAACTCAGGGGCACTCCACTGAGCCACAACCTCAGCCCTATTTTGTATTCTATTTAGAAACATGGTCTCACTGAGTTGCTTAGTGCCTTGCTTTTGTTGAGGCTGGCTTTGAACTTGCAATTCTCCTGCCTCATCCTCACAAGCTGCTGGGATTACAGACATGTGACACAGTGTCCAGTGCCCTTCAGTTTTTAGGATGCTCTGGACACAGAAAATCTCCTATTTTCACCTTATTCATATTCAGGAAGATCATATTTGCAGGAAGTTTTATGATGAAAGTTCTCTGAGTGCTTTACTGAGTCACGTTTATTGTACTCTGGATTTTGGAAGAGGTTGTGTATATGTTTGTTTGGCCTTCTTATGCATCACCGATGGCAAATTTGAAGTACTTACAGATGATGTACCTTTCTATGCTAAATAGGGAATCTGAGTTCAACACAGATGCTCCAACCTGTAGTGTCCTTGGTAAACCAACAATGGATACAGCTATGCTAGTTTGTTGCTTACAAGTTTCTGATGCTGAAAGCAAGGGCTTCCTATTCCCAAGTTGGATAACTATTGGCTACCATCTCCTTTAAGGAAGAGGTGAGAGGTGGTCCCCAAGATGGGTTTTCTTGGGAAATAATAATTTTACATATAGGTTGGGCAAAGCAGAGGTGGATCAGAATAGAGATGAACAGAATAGAGATGAACAGGTTGATGTTCAACCATGAAGCACTCTCTAAGACAGGAGAAACTATAGCTAGCACCACACTTTTGAGTGTTTAGAAAGGTAATTTGGGATAGTCTTCATTTCTGGAGAAATGTAGCAGAAAGATTGCATTTCGGGGGCTGGGGTTGTGGCTCAGCGGTAGAGCGCTTGCCCAGCACGTGCACAGCCCAGGTTTGATCCTCAGCACCACGTAAGAATAAAGGCATTGTGTACAACTAAAACAAATAAATAAATATAAAAAAAAAAAGATTGCATTTCAACAGAGTGACTTATTTGGTATCATACAGACCCGTTGGTGGGCTACACCATGCTCTGGAGGCACCTCCCAAACACTCTTTGCTCAAGGGGAGAAAGATGATAGTGGGATGTAGAAATGCTACAGAAGATGGCTGGTGAGCGGAATACTGTCTGTTATCATTTTCTCAAGAAGGCCAAAAACCACTGCTTTTCCAAAATGAGTGCAAATGCCAACGTGATTTTAAAAAGGTAAATAAATTCTTAGTATTATTATGAAAATATTTTTATTTCATGGACACCCCTTCTCCCTTTCTCCCACTGCCTAGTGATTCAGATTGCACACTAAGAATGATTGTTTTGCTGGGCATGGGCATGGACGCTCATGCCTGTAATCCCAGAAGCTCGGGAGGCTGAGGCAGGAGGATCTCAAGTTCAAAGCCATCCTCAGCAACTTAGCGAGACCCTAAGCAACTCAGTGATACTCTGTCTCTAAATAAAATATAAAAAAGGGGCTGGGGATGTGGCTCAGTAATTAGGTACTTCTGGGTTCAATCCCCAATACCAAAAAATTTAAAAAAAATTTTTTTAGGAGGAAGATATGGTTTTGACCTGGGAGAGGCACTAAGTAAGGATGCTTCTATGAGTTTAACACTCTATTTTTTGTCCTGAGTATTAATAACACAGATAATATATATGTATATATACATATATATATTTTTTTAAATATTTATGTATTTGCTTTTAGTTGTACACAATGCATTTATTTTTACGTGGTGCTGAGGATCGAACCCGGGCCGCACACGTGCTAGGCGAGCGCTCTACCGCTGAGCCACAACCCCAGCCCCCTACACAGATTATATTTTAAGATCACTTATTATAATGCACATGTCATTTATTTTATGCACATATGTGCATATGGTAAAGGGGGGAAATCCCTTATGTTTCAGGGCTTTCTGAAAAAGGTGAATGAGAGCCCTCTGAGCACCTCTGCTGTCTGCACTGCTCTCTGGCCCTGGAGATGGTTATGTAACTCACACTTTCTCCTGGGTTGACCTCTTTCCATGATACTCCTAGGAGATGGACCCAGGGCAAATGGAAGGGAAGCTGCCTCCTCCCACTACTAATAAATATACTTCTTGGCTCATCCTCTAAACTGTTCTGTAGCACATTAACAACAGCCACTACTCCCATCCTTGTCAAGCATTTTGGTTCAAACCAGGCCTGGGGAATCTGGCTCTTGTAAGCATCCTCAGGAAAAGCTCCTATCTATAGTCACAACAAAACCATATTAATTTTTAATTAAATAAGGATATTAATTAAATAAGGAAGCTGTTTTGGCAGCACTATATTAAAGGTAAATCAGTACACAGTACTGTTTATTTATTTTCCTTCCTCCCTCCCTCCTTCCCTCCCTCCCTCTCTTCTCTCTTTCTTTCTGCGGAGGGTACCAGTGATTGAACTCAGGAGGACTAGACCCCTGAGCCACATCCCCAGCCCTATTTTGTATTTTATTTAGAGACAGGGTCTCACTGAGTTGTTTAGTGCTTCGCTTTTGCTGAGGCTGGCTTTGAACTTTCAATCCTCGTGCCTCAGCCTCCTGAACTGCTGGGATTGTAGGTGTGTGCCACTGCACCCAGCTAATACTACTTTATATCTATAAGCATAGTTTATGGCAAGATATTATGAAACCTATGTCAGCTTTCAGAAAATCCAGAACTCTGATTTTAAGAAATTGAGAAAAAAAAAAAAAAAAAAAAAAAGTAGGTCCTTACCTAAGGTTTTGGCCTTCAAATACTGTCTTTTGAAGTTAATATTCACAACAGCACTGAATACAATTATTGATATAACAGAGGTCATCAGACTTTCTCCACTAATTAGATTTGTGAGGGCTCTTGAAAGACCTGTGTATTTATAAGTAAAGTATTAAAGCAATTGTCCAGATAATATAGTTAATAGAAATTATATTAATTTCCCACACATTCCTTTCCATGGTTTAAGAAATCAAGCTCCATGAATAGAAAGCACCCTGGTATTACCTACCTGCATCCTAATTTATGTCTATTTATGATGATCTTCCAAGTTTAAATATTGATTGGTTGTCCTTTTCCTCTGCCTATACTACCTAAGCTGTAACTTTGAGTACCTTTAATGATTTTCTAGTAACTGTAGGAGAAAAATACTATTATATAGTAAAATTCCTTTCGGACAATCTAACTATAATATGTTTGCCGACAGAAGAGAAGAAAAGCCAGGGCATTCAGTTTCTGAGAAAGCTTATCTGCCTCGAGGGTCCAATTCTCCACACTCCTGTATCCATGCCCACGGCTGTAAGATGCTCTGTGAAAAAATCCAGTCTATTTTGTTATGAGACCTGATGAAAGCAGAAAGACTCTGCTTCTTCTCTCTCCCATACCTGCCACCATCTTGGCAACATGCCTTGGCTTCCCCACCAGATGGGAGAGCCCAGCCCATCTCATGGGAACTTCCATGCTCATGAGGAATAGCTCACAACTGTTGCCATAAGACACTGCATTCACTACTCAGCAAGACATGCATTTATAAATCTTGTTTAGAAAATTCAGGCAAAAATGCTGCTAAGAGGAAATGAGTTAAAATTTTTTTTTGAAAGATGCAAAGTGAAGAGAAAAATAAAATTCAAAAGGTAATGTCAAGATGGCTAACATTTATAAGAATAACCTTGTAAGATCCACCAACTAGATTATTTAAATTAAAAAATGACAGGCTATAAAAAATTAGTAGAATATTGGGTTTCCAGATTGTGAAGTTAAGCTGGGCTCAGTGGGGCACGCCTGTAATCCCAGCAATTTGGGAGGCCGAGAAAAGAGGATCAGAAGTTTGTGGCCAGCCTCAGCAAGTTAGTGAAACCCAATCTCAAAATAAAAAATAGAAACAACTGAGGATGTAGCTGAGTGGTAAAACACCCCTAGGTTCAATCTCTAATACCAGAAAAAAAAAAAAAAAAAAAAAAACATTATGAAGTTAAAAGAGATGTGAAATCAGATTGCAGGTATCATAGCACTCCCTCCAATTTATTGAAAAGAAAGTGCTGACACTCACAAAGTCACATAAAACTAGCAATTTGGGGGCAAAAGAGTAGGGGGAGGAAGACAAGAATTGAGAGTGGGGTGATTGATGTAGGCACTTTCTTCCAAAGTTTTACCTAATTTTCTTCATGTCATTTTCATGAATATTCAACTTTCCTTTATTCATGTATTTGTTTATATTTACACAAGCTGTGTCTCTCATGCTTTCTTTCTACTTGTCTCATATAGGTCTTTTCTCTTTAACTGGCCATAAAGTGAAAATGAAATTGAAATGAATGTGTGTATACATGTGTGTGTGTGCGCGCGCACACACACGCATCCATAGGCATGTCACATTAGTATTCTATTTTGAAGCATTTTTTTAGTACCCATTATTACAAAGTAACTGAGGAGGAAATTAGTTTATTACTTTTCTTGTATGAGGCTTTCAGATTGTTTTGCTTTTCTTAAATTAACTTGGTATTTTACCTTTAAATATAGATTTATAGCAATATATATTATAAACACTATGTTATTGATAATTTTATCATTTTTGACTGTCTAAGGCTTTTGGTCTTAATGGTGACAATGACTCCAGAGGAATTTCTCTTTTTAAAGTGGCATCATCATAATGATTGTTTTCAAAAGATAAACAAACAAACTGGGTAACAGAAATGTCACCACATGAGTACGTAACATTGTAATGCCTCAGAATTGTTCTGTTGGCTCAGGAGAAGCAAAAATTCTAAATAATCCCTGTCCTAATTCACAACTGGATAGAAGGCCTTTTTTGAACACTAACTAAGCCCATCACTGGCATTTTCTTCTGTCCTAAACCTCACTTTCAGAATCTTTGCTAATCCTCAATCCCCAATTCCTTGCTATATACCACTTCACATAAGTGAAAAACTACCACAAACAAAGGATCTTAAGATAAACACACGTGAACTATAAAATAGAATATATTCAATATAGGAAATGAGAAAAATATACCTACCAAGGTCTCTTACGGCAGCTGCAGTCAGCATAGGGTCTGAACTCATAAGAATAACTGAAAATAGGAGCCATGGGATGGTCTTCAAAAGTAATTTGTTCACAGATTGCAGATACCAAAGAATTAAGACATAATTGATCACAAAGCCAGGAATTGTGATTAAAAGTAACTGCAAAGAAAGTTCAGAGTAGAAAAATCAGATTGGTTTTGTATTCCATTTTAAAGTGAAGATGATCAAGATTTTTAGAAATGTAGAACCAGATAACACTCACAACACCTACCAAGAAGCATGAGTGGGGATACCATCCATTGGCCCTGCTCCAGCTACCCTGTGCGTGAAAACCCCACCTCATCCCTCATGACCAGAAATGCTGGAAATGGCCTAGCGGAGACCATCTGAGTCAACCCAACCCAAACCAGATCTCTATTATTTTCAGTTTCATCTTTTTGTCATTTGTCTGAATGTTGTGTACCTGGATTTGGGATAAAACATAAATTGTTCTAATTGTTTTGTTTTAGGTAATGCCTTTTATTTATAAAACTGTTTTGATTACTCTGAAAGAAATGTACAATCTGCTCCTGATCTGAAGTATTTTATCTCAAGGTCTTTACCTGATACAGTCCAAATTTCCCAAGATTAAAAAAAAAAAATTTGAAAAAGTTATATCTGCTTCTATGTATTGTCTTATCTGCTTTTGTTCTTTGAAATGTGGATATAGGAAGCTTTAGACAGTAAGAAATAAAACATGATTTTTCTCAACAGCTCCTTTTTCCCTAGGGCTAATATATTTCATAATAGCTCTCTTATATCTTCTCAGGATAAAAATTTTAATTGAGGTTCTGCCAGTCAGATTTTCAGAATTGCTTTTTTTCCCCACTCCATCATTTTCCCCCTGGGTTGCTAGTGTGCTAGATAATTGCCAAGATATAGTTTATTCACTAAAATACTAAGCTGAATTTAGACTCTGATACTCTGTACTTTTTAAAAGCTTTTTGTTTTCTATTTTGTAGCAAAATTTTAAAAATCTGAAAATAAATAATATGGTTCATGAGTGAAAGGTATTACTGAAAAAAAATACTTACTTGCCAAAATAACTTTTGAAGCATGTATACATCCATGTCATATGCAACATTAAAGATGATTACTGGTGTAAATATACCAAAAAATAATTGTGGATTCATCCATTGTATGGCATCTGCATATTTTTGGATCTAGTAACATAAAATTCTTTTGTTCTTATTTTGTTCATCTCTTTCTTAATAGAATATATACCACATACCCCTATCTCTAGCAACAGAGAAAGAAAATCTGAAAAGGTACCAGATATAGTGGCACTCATCTGTAATCTAGCTACTTGGGAGGCTGAGGTAGGAGGATCTCAAGTTTGAGACCAGCCTCAGAAATTTACTGAGGTCCTCAGGAATTTAACAAGACCCCTATCTCAAAATAAAAAATTAAAAGGGGCTGGAGATGTACTGTAGTGATAAAGCATCTCTGAGTTCCACTCCCAGTACCATTACCAAAAAAAAAAAAAAAAAAAAAAGAAAAGAAATTCTGAAAAGTTGTGACATAATATAGTAAGTGCTAAAATTTTAATTCTATTGAATTTTCATCATTTTCCATCAGATTATTATTACAAATTACAGAGGAAAGTTAATGTATTTCTTTATGTCTGTTTTATTTTTGTAAACAGGTATAGGAAACACTGACATAGGTATCAGAGAATACATGGTAGATTTTCAGGCATACAAGAGAAAGATTTCAGATGGGTGGATTAATACGCACCATAAAGGAATAAATGATCATATTAAATTATAGAAATTACAAATAATTAGTCATGGCTTATATAGAAGATGCATATGAAAGTATAAAAGACTAAGAAGGAAACTGAAAAATTAATACAGTTCATGAAATAACAAATTAATGATGTGCATTATAAAATATTTAGTAAATTGATTATGAATATCCACTCATCATTCATTCACTAAAGAAACACCGACTACCCATTGTATTAGGCGATACCTTATTGTTGGGTGATAATTTTCTACAAATCACTTTTATTACTCCATGTCTTATGAATGCAGGCACTGAGTTCTTTTCATGAATGCTTATATGGCTAACAGCCTTGGGAAACAGAGCAAGAGTCTTTCTCCAGAGCAGAGATGAGGTTTAATTTACAGCTCAGAGTAAGAAAAATAATGTCTCCTTCTAGGACAAGCAAGCAAACACATTTACAATCCAATTTAAAAGATTCAGGTTCCCTAAACTCAGGTGTCTCATTTAATAATTCAGTCCCATTGCGTATGCAGATTTCACCTAACATTCTTTGTTTCTCCCTGTGCAATGGGGATTCTGAGAACAAGCACAGGAAAATGCTCACACTCTGGTTACTGTTATTGCTGTGTGTAATAAATCCTTTGTCTCTAACCCAAGTATCCCATGTTTTTTGCCTGGACCATAAAATTGTGGCAGGTTAGCTTGAAAATGGAATAAAATCCGAGACCCTTCACAACTCTTGACATGTGGTCTCTTCCTTTGAAGAAGTTACTGACAAATAATAAAATTTATAGAGATAATTGAAATTGCATTTTGTTAAAATCATAGAATTATAAAACCTCTTCATAAATGAAGTAATAACCTGCTTTTGGTTCTTACATGAATGTGTGTTTTCTGCAATATTTTTAGCATTACTGGCTAATTTTATTTGGGAAAGTCAATGATTTTCAGACAAGTTCTCATATCCATGCTGACTGACTAGGGCAGGCATTGGCAAACTATAGATCCTGGGCCAACTCTGGCCTACTGGTTTTTGTTGGTTTGCTGGTAAAGAAAATTTTATTGGGACACAGCCATGCCACTTCATTTATGTTCTGCCCTTGGCTGCTTTTGAGCTGTAGTGGTAGAGTTCAACAGCTGGACAGAGATCATAAGGCCCACATGATATAAAATATTTGCTGTATGGCCCTTTACAGAAGTTTGCCACAAACTCATGGGCTACAGTCCTATTTAATATATCTAGTATGCATTCTATATACCTTAGAGTGAGCATTTTCTCTTTCTTCTCCCTGACTCTGTTCCCACTACTATTTATAGTTAGCATTATTCCTCACTTCTGACTCCAGACAATTTTTTTTATATGTTCTACCCTAGATACACTTACAGACTATCATCTATTCTTAAGGAAACCCACAAAACATTTCTGAAGCAAAAAGATGGTTCAATATTAGAATTATTTTGCTACTAAAATTCTGCACCAGCAGCACATTCTCCCCGAGCTGCTATCTTGTTAGCCCATTTATTGTCTAAGCTATTGAATTCTGCTTAAACACCCATGGCCACTCCTGCTCAGTGGCTGTATAAACACTCATTCTGAATTACCTACATGCTTTAGTCCTGGGTTCTTCTTTGACCATGGTTAGATGGCTCTCATCTTTTTCAGCCCTTGATCCTTTTCCTATATCACAAGCATCTCCATCACAAGCACAAGAGGGGCAGAGAGGGGATGAGTATTTTTGCAAATTTCCTTAAGCCACCTTTGCATTTCTGTAATTCTCATAGTGCAAAATACTCATTTATTATACACACCTGGAAAGATGTAAAACTTAGCATTTCAAAACTGCATCCAATTAAAAATAATATCACAGGGAGAGGAATTGGAAAGTCTTTCAAGTGCATGTTCAAAAATGCTGCAAAAAAAATGTTGTTATTGAAAGGCAATATAATATCACATTTATAGAAATTTCATGTGCTATGATTTCTTAATACTGAGGATAATGAATTACCATTCCATTACGAGTTTTCTGTTTTCCTATAACTGAGACCTTCCCTCACACTTGCAGCCCACAGAATCAGTGTATTTGTTAATCTATCTGTTTCTTGCTTTATCTCTCCCATGTTGTATCTCATTTCCTTACAATCTTTAGTAACCATTGCCAGCTATCATTGGTTGTCTGGTTTTTACTGAAATATTTATATCAGTTTTTGAATACACCATAAATCTGAGGTTAGTTTTACTAGCAATTCTTCAATGAAAGGTTAACAAATAAATTTTAATGAAAACTCCTGAGATACATTATCATTGTTATCAAAGTGCAACAAGTAACATCATAGGTTTTTCTTTCATTTACTATTTTTCTGCTTCTTCATAATATGTTTCTTAACTGAGTTAAAGAAAATGCAAAATAAGACAAAACAAAGAAAAAACAACAACAAGCAGAAACAAAAACAAACCCAAAGAACAGGACTTTATTTTTGTTTCTTGTACAATAACTTGACATAAATTTATCATTTGAGTATAACTCATGAGACACCCTACCCTAACGTGATTTTCTGCTTGTTTGCTTCAGTTACCCTCATTGCTGAGATTGAACCCTCACACAGCAAGCAAGAAGCTATGCATATTTTTAATCCAATAGAGAAGAATATGGAAGTCATATGCTACATAATTGATTGTTTTGAATGGAAAAATTGAAATAAAAGTATAAATTTAAGTACAGAATTGTTATTTCCCATTATTGCTACTCGCCTGAATTCCCCATGGTAGCATTTATATGATATACCCATAATATAAAATCAGAGATAGAATAACACTTACCTCCAATAGCACAGATCAAAGACAAGACTAGAATGATTTCAGGGAGGTCTGGGGAAGTACTCAATAATACAGTCTTGAATAACTCCAGCCATGTGCTAGGAAGTTTGTTATAATATGTTACATTGACATGGATTCCGTGTTCATCCATACTGTCGTTTCTCACAGTTAGTCTGAATGTGACCTTATTACGTCTCTCTGCAAAATTCAGAGAGGATCAAAGAAGCATAAGGTTTACCTTCTAGGTGGCCTTCAGATGATTTTCTAAAAAAGAAGAAAAAAAAGCTTCATTATTTCTCCTTTAATTATTTCTGGTGACATCTTATGATTTACCACAACTAGCATTGCCTCTCCCTTTATGACACTTTCAACTTAAATGAATCCCATGTGATGCAGACTAGCCAGTGACACCTTGGGTTCACTTACAATACCAAGCACTACTCAATTATTATGTACCCCACATCTATTCAACTATTTGAAAGGATTCTTTTCTTTTTCTTATTGAATTTTAATTTGTTCTAATTAGTTGAAAGGATTCTTTATCTAACCACAAACAGATTACTTAGATCTGGGCATGGACATGTCCTGGCAGCAACTCCAAGTAGGAGGTTGAAGGAAGGAAGAATATGCTGATCTTTATTGTTGCTTTATGCGGACAGAAACTAACAGCTTGTGCTGTTATATAGTTCTGACCTTATTTAATCTCATTTGGAACACCAACAGACAAGGTTTTCATTATATGTTATATGTTTATATGTTTATACAGCAATCAAGAACATATGAGAAATATTGAAACCAAAAGAACTTACCTAACACAGGGTGAATTGTTAATTAATAAGGGTTTGAAGCAATAAATAATAGCCACCCTTGGTTAATTTTATCTGCTTTGCATGGAAAGCAGAGTTTTACATCAAAGGTTTTAAAATTCCTTCAGTGAATTCCTAAGAGTAGCTTAGCATTTCTTGGTATCTGCTCATAGCTTTTCCTCTGCCTTGCTAAGTAACCAATTTGTTACCATTAAACTTCCTCTCATAGTTCAGTGATTTGTCTTTTTATTCAATTTTTTATATATATGACATATATGTGTGTATATCATATATATACATATATATGTATGTATATTTCTTTTCTTAATATTTATTTGCTTTAGTTGTACACAATGCATTTATTCTTATGTGGTGCTAAGGATCGAACCCAGGCTGCGCACGTGCTAGGCGAGCGCTCTACCACTGAGCCACAACCCCAGCCCTGTATATATATTCCTTATGTGTTCTTTTCTTATTAATAAAACATTACTTTGAATGATAAAATTAAACAAATTAATACATGCTTATTATTAACATTTCTTGAAATAAACATGTAAACATTTCAAAAGCACTAAAAAAACCCTCCATGCATATCATCAATTGTCTTTTATGTTTCATTTACATAGTTGAGCTCATCTTTTTAATAGTTATACTTCTTGCTGTTTTCTACTTGTTACTGTATTGCCAGTATCAGAAAGCCTTGCAGACAACCCTTTACAAAGGTTGTGTCATGTTAGCAACAAGATAAAAGTACAGACTCCATGGTCAGGAGTCTGACAGAAAGGTCTGACTGAAGGGCTTCTGCTGGTAGGTTGAAAGACTGTGCAACTTAATTCAACTCCACTGGACTGTTTTCAAATTCATATAGTTTCACAGTCTGTGTAATTTTTCTTCCTGTACTTATTACTTTTCAGAATCATCTGGGAAGCTATTAGTGATACCGGGGTTTGGGTCCTATCTGCAGAGATTCTGATTTAAATTCAGTTTGGGGTTCAGCCTGGATTCCCCAGAGGATTTTAATGTGTAGCCAAAGTTAACAACCACTATGATCTGCCCAATTCAAAGGCAACATTGCTCAAGTTTGACCCTCCAAGTAAACTTCCCAATATTCTTGGTCACCCTTAAGAGAAAGGGTATTAGTGCTCTTCAGCCAAAGACCACCAGAAATACATCTGTGATTGACAGGTTTTGTTCATTATTTGTTGCCACAAAGGCAATTGCTCACCACGTGGATCCCGAGATCTCTCAGTAAAAGGGTGTTACATAGAACCCATTATAAGACATGCACTTAGACTGGGTCAATTTTGGAGAGGGCCTAAGGAAGTCAGGGTTCATTCTAGATAAGGTGTTGTTGAAAGGTGAGGGCAATTCTCTGATTGGGTATCCCAATAAATGTAGTCTTTGGAGAGAGCTGATTATGGTAAAGATAAAGCTCTACTTGGTAGGAGAGTGGGAATGTTTGGTGCTGCAAGGGTTGCACAATGACCTTGTTTTTATTTCACTTTGTTGTTGTTTAGGATGACCTTGACCAATGTTCTGTGGGATAGTTTATGTCCAAGAAGAGAAAAATTTGTTCTAGCCATTAGCATCAGGCCTGCTCTCCTAAACACTGAGCCCCAGCTGTGAGGACTGCTGTGGTTTAGTGTGTTTGTTTGTTTTTCCTCAAAGGATATTTAAACTCCTTATCCTGACCTTGGCATATCAAGAGTGTGAGGTAGACCTGGAGATCTTGATGTGAGTGATAAGTTCAGTTGTGCCAGTCTAGAGATTCTCAACTTTGGCTACACGTGGAATTACCTGGAGAGTTTTAAAAAAGTTCTGATGCCTGGGTGCCACTCTCAGAGATTAATTGTCTTAGGGTGCAGCCTGGGCATTAGGAACTTTAAAAGCTTCCCAGTGATTCTAACAAGCACACAGTGTTTAAAATCTGGCTATAGGAGAAATCCCTGCTATAGGGAGGAACGTTCTAATTGGTGATACTTGCTCTTAATTAGCATTAAACTCTTTACAAACAAAATTTTCATTGCCACTTCTTAACTTACTCACTCTTACTCCAAGCTCAAACATACTGGAACATACTGACTACACACACACACACACACACACACACAAAAGATACCAAATGATTCTGATGGTTACACATTTCTACATGCTATCAGAAGTTAAAATAGTTAAGAAGCCTATTGCTTTCTGTACTCTAAGTAGGGACACACAGATACATGTTCCCATAGCATTTTTTCTCATTTCTAAATTGTTTATTTAATGATCTTAATAAGCATTTACACATTCAGTCCTAATAAATTCCTTTCAGAAAATAATAAAATTACCAGAAGTCCTGATTACCCTTGAATTTCACAGATACATATTATCAACTGACACAATTTCTATCCTGACTGTGAATATGTGGCAAATTCTTAGTTTGGTATTCCCAAATTTTACTCTAAAGTATCCTAAATAATCTTTACCCAATGACAAAGACTTTATGTTAAATTAATTCATAAATGTTAATGTAACTCTAGTTTAATATTTTATAGTTTTGGATAATGAAGCAACAGAGAGTTTAGACAGGTTTTTCAATGCAATTTTAATTCTCCTTCAGTTTTAAATTGACTTTTGACAGCTTTATCAGACCAAAGCTTTATTTTTTTTTTACAGTCTCCAGTTTAATTTATTTTTAATTTTTAGAAATTTGTTCTTCTTAGTTATACATTACTGAATGTATTTTGACATATTATACATACATGGAACATAATTTCCCATTCTTGTGGTTACACATGATGTGAAGTTAGTCTGGCCACATAGTCATATATGAACACAGGAAAGTATGTCTGGTTTATTCTGTTTCCTATTCCCATCCTCCTTTCCTTCCCTTTATTCCCCGTTGTCTAATCCAAACTCCATCTATTCTCCCAACCCCCTTATTGTGGGTTACCATCCACATGTCAGAAAGAACATTCAGCTTTTGGTTTATTGGGATTGGCTTATTTCCCTTAACATGATAGTCTTCAGTTCCACCCATTTACTGGCAAATGCCATAATTTCATTCTTCTTTATGGCTGAGTAATATTCCATTGTGTATATAGTCTACATTTTCTTTATCATTCATCTGTTGAAGGTTACCTAGGTTGGTTCCATAGCTTAGCTATTATGAATTGAGCTGCTAAAAACATTGATATGTCTGGGTATATGCCAAGGAGTGGGATAAAAGAGTCAAAGGTGCATCCATTCCAAGTTTTCTGAAGAATCTGCGTACTGCTTTCCAGAGTTATTGCACCAATTTGCAGTCCCGCCAGCAATGTATGAGTGAAACTTTTTCCCCACATAATCACCAATTGTTACTTGTATTGTTGATCATTGCCATTCTGACTGGAGTGAGATGAAATCTCAGTGTAGTTTTAATTTGCATTTCTCTAGTTGCCAGAGATGTTGAATATATTTTCATATTCATATTTCTTCTTCTGTGAAGTGTCTTTCACTTCCTTTGCCCATTTATTGATTGGGTTATTTGATTTTGGTGTTAAGTTTTTTTAGTTCTTTGTATATTCTGGAGATTAATGCTCTATCTGAGGTACAGGTGGCAGAGATTTCTCCTCTTCTGTAGGCTCTCTCATCGTGTTCTTGACTGTTTGCTTTGCTGTGAAGAAGCCTTTTAATTTGACAGCATCCCATTTATTGATTCTCAATTTTAATTCTTACGCTTTAGGAATCTTGTTGAGGAATTCGGTTTTTAGAAACTGACATGATGGAGATTTGGACCTACTTTTTCTTCTAGTAGGCACATGAAGGAGCCCCAATTAGGGAGATGGCTATTGCGGTCAGCTGGAAGCCATAAGTTCCACCTGATAATAAGTATGTATGTGACGCACCTGTAAATGCACGTGAGGCACCCGCAAAGCTAAAGGTATATAACCGGGTGAAAGCAGTCGGAGTCAGGAGAAGAATGAATTCATTCGGTCAGTCATGCAGTCGCTCGGTCGGAAGAAGAGTTCAGGTCGGAGAAGAAGAAAAGAATCAGAGCGGCCAGAACGTAGGCAGAGCGGTTACAGAAGAGAAACCAGAGAGAAGAAGTAATTCCTGGTCAGAGTCAGGCCGAGGCTCCCGAGGAAGAAAGAAGAAAGAAGAAAGAAGCTCTAAAAGCTAAGCTCTCTCTCTCTCTCTAAAGAAGAAATCTCTCTCTTTTCAAGCTCTCTCTCTTTCTCTCTAAGCTCTAAGAAGATGAAGAAGAAAAAGCTCTATCTTTCTCTCTAAGCTCTAAGAAGAAGAAGAAGAAAAAGCTCTCTCTAATCTTTCTCTCTAAGCTCTTTCTAAGAAGAAGAAGAAAAATCTTTCTTTCTCTCTCTAAGCTCTCTCTAAGAAAGTAGAAGTAAAAGTAGTAGTATCTTTACTCTGCCTCCGAGAATTTTCCCGCGGCGTTGTGGCTGGCCACGACAGGCAGCTTACAGGCACAGGGTCTCTGTTTTGATGCCTAAGTCTTTGATCTACTTTGAGTTGATTTTTGCGCAGGGCAAGAGATAGGAGTTTAACTTCATTTTGCTACATACAGATTTCCAGTTTTCCCAGCATCGTTTGTTGTAGAGGCTATATTTTCTCCAGTGTATGTTTTTGGTAACTTCGTCTAGTATGAGATAACTGTATTTATGTGGATTTGTCTCTGTGTCTTCTATTCTGTACCACTGGCATACGTGTCTGTTTTGGTGCTAATACCATGCCATTTTTTGTTACGATGGCTCTGTTATTGTGATGCCTCCTGCTTCACTCTTATTGCTAAGGATTGCTTTGATTATTCTGGGTTTTTTATTTTTCCAAATGCATTTCATGACTGCTTTTTCTATGTCTCTGAAGAACATCATCAAAACCTTAGTAGGAATTACATTAAATCTGTATAGCACTTTTGGTCGTATGGCAATTTTGACAATGTTAATTCTAGCTATCCTAGAGCATAGGAGATCTTTCCATCTTCTAAGGTCTTCTTCAATATTCTTTCTTCAGTGTTCTGGAGTTTTCACTGTAGTGCTCTTTCACCTCTTTTGTTAGATTGATTCCCAAGTATTTGTTTTAAGGCTATTGCGAATGGAGTAATTTTCTAATTTCTCTTTCAGTTGATTCATCACTTATGGATAGGAACACAATTGATTGATGGGTGTTAATTTATATCCTGCTACTTTGCTGAATTCATTTATAAGTTCTAGAAGTTTTCTGGTGGAGTTTTATTTATTTATTTGGTCTTCTAAGCATAGAATCATGTCATCAGGAAATAGGGATAATTTGAGTTCTTTAGGATAGGATACATCCTGTTTATATTCCTTTAATTTCTTTCTTCTGTCTAGTTGGTCTGGCTAGAGTTTCAAGGATGATGTTGAATAGAAGCGGTGAAAGAGGGCATATATACTTGTCTTGTTCCAGTTCTTAGAGGGAATGCTTTCAAATGATGTTGGCTTTAGTATTAACATATATAAATTTTATAATGTTGAGGTATGTTCCTACTAGCCCTAGTTTTTCTAGTGTTTGGAGCATGAATGGATGCTGAATTGTGTCAAATGCTTTTTCTGCAGCTGATTCCTGTGATTTAAATCTATTGATGTGATGAATTATGTTTATTGATTTCTGTATGTTGCACTAACCTTGCACCCCTGAGATGAACTCCACTTGATCATAGTGTACTATCTTTTTTTTAAATACATACATATGTGTGTGTGTGTGTGTGTATTTAGTTGTAGTTGGACACAATACCTTTATTTTATTTATTTATTTTTATGTGGGCTGAGGATGGAACCCAGTGCCTCGCACATGCTAGGCTCAACCACTAAGCCAAAACCCCAGCCCTGTACTATCTTTTTAACATGTATTTGTATGTGATTTGCCAGTCTTTTATTAAGAATTTTTGCCTCTATGTTCATCATGGATATTGGTCTAAAGTTTTCTTTCCTTGATATATCTATTTTGGTTTGAGTATTAGGGTGATATTAGATCCATAGAATGCATTTGGAAGGGATCCCTCCTTTTCTATTTCAGGGAATAATTTGAGGAGTTTTGGTGTAGTTCTTCTTTGAAGGTCGGTAGAAATTGGCTGAGAATCCACTTGATCCTGGGCTTTTCTTGTTTGGCAGGCTTTTGATGGTGTCTTCAATTTCACTGGTTGAAATTTATCTGTTTAAATTTTCTATGTACTCCTTCAGATTTAATTTGAGTAGGTCATATGTCTCTAGAAATTTGTTAATGTCTTCAAGATTTTCTATTTTATTAGAGTATAAACTTTCAAAATAATTTGATTATCATCTGTTATGTTGGCCGAGGGTTGAACAAACTTATTGATTTTTTTCAAAGAACCAACTTTTTGTTTTGTCAATTATGTTTTTACAGTTTCATTGATTTCATCTCTGATTTTAATTATTTTCTGTCTTCTACTGCTTTTGTTGTTGGTTTGTTCTTTTTTTCATAGGGCTTTGAGATGTAATGTTAGTTTATTTATTTGTTGACTTTCTATTCTTTCAATGAATGAGCTCATGCAATGAACTTTCTTCTTAGCATTTCCTTCATGGTGTCCCAGAGATTTTGATATGTTGTATCCTTATTTTCATCTACCTCTAAGTAATTTTTTTTTCATCCCTGATTTCTTCTGCCATCTATTGGTCACTCAATCAATAGCATATTATATGATCTTCAGTTGTTAGAGTAGCTTTTGTTTTTTAAATTGTATCATTGATTTCTAATTTTATTCCAATATGATCTGAAAGAATGTAAGATAGTATCCCTATTTTTTTGTATTTGTTAAGGGTTGCTTTGTAGACTAACACATGATCTATTTTAGAGAAGGATCCATGTGCTGCTGAAAAGAAAGTGTATTCAGTTATTGAAGGATGAAATATTCTATGTATGTCTCTTAAGTCTAAATTATTAATTGTATCTTTTAGTTCTATAGCTTCTTTTGTGTGTGTGTGTGTCTTCATACATGTATTTAGGGTAATCATGGATAACTCAGTCTGCTATTATTCCTATCCCCTTGCCCCCTTCCCCTCCCCCTTCTTTGTTCTATTTAAAGTTCTTTCATTCCTCTAATCCCCACTCCCTTGCCTTTATAAGTTAGTATCTTCATATCAAACAGATCATTCGACCTTTTGGTTTTTTGGGATTGGCTAACTTCACTTAGCTTTATTTTCTCCAACTCCATCCATTTATCTGCAAATGCCATGATTTTATTCTCTTTTAGTGCTGAGTAGTGTTCCATTGTGTATATATACCAAAGTTTCCCTATCCATTCATCTGCTGGTGGGCATTAGGGTTGTTTCCACAATCTAGCTATTGTGAATTGTGCTGCTATAAACATTGATGTGGCTGTGTCCCTGTAGTAAGCTGTTTTTAAGTCTTTTGGGAATAGACCAAGGAGTGGGATAGCTGGGTCAAATGGTGGTTCCATTCCAAATTTTCCTAGGAATCTCCATACTGCTTTCCAGATTGGCTTCACCATTTTGCAGTTCCACCAGCAATGTAAGAGTGTGCCTTTTCCCCCACATCCTTGCCAACATTTATTGTTGTCTGTTTTTTTGATAGCTGCCATTTTGACTGGAATAAGATGAAATCTTAGTTTTGATTTGCATTTCTCTAATTGCTAGAGATGTTGAACATTTTCTCATATATATGTTGATTGTTTGCATATCATCTTCTGAGAAGTGTCTGTTTAGTTCCTTGGCCCATTTATTGATTGGATTATTTGTTTTTTTGGTGTTAAGGTTTTTGAGAAGTTTACAAATCCTTGAGGTTAGTGTTCTATCTGATGTGCTTGTGGTAAAGATTTGCTCCCATTCTGTAGGTTCTCTATTCACCTCACTGATTGTTTCTTTTGCTGAGAAGCAGCTTTTTAGTTTGAATCCATCCTATTTATTGATTCTTGGTTTTTTGTACTGCAAAGCAATAGTAACAAAAACAGCATGGTATTGGCACCAAAATAGACCAGTTGACCAATCGTACAGAATAGAAGACACAAAGACGAACCCACACACCCACAGTTATCTTATATTAGACAAAGGTGCCAAAAACATTCACTGGAGAAAAGACAGCCTCTTCAACAAATAGTGTTGGGAAAACTGGAAATCCTTATGTAATAAAATGAAATTGAATTTCTTTCTCTCACCATGCACAAAACTTAACTCAAAAGTGGATCAAGGACCTAGGAATTAAACCAGGGACCTTGCACCTAATAGAAAAAAAGAGTAGGCCCAAATCTCCATCATGTTGGTTTAGGCCCCAACTTCCTCAATAAGACCCCTATAGCTTCTTTATTTAGTTTTTGTTTGGAGGACCTATCCAGTAGTGAGAAGTGTGTTAACATCACCCAGTATTATTGTGTTGTGGTCTATTTGATTCTTGAAATTGAGAAGGGTTTGTTTGATGTACATAAATGCCCCATTGTTTGGGGTATAAATATTTACCATTGTTATGTGTTGTTGATGTATAATTCCCTTAAGCAATATGAAAAGTCCTTCTTTGTCCTTTCTGATTAACTTTGGCTGGAAGTCCACTTTATCTGATATGAAGATAGAAACTCTTGCTCATTTGTGAGATCCATGTGAATGATTGTTTTCCATTCTTTTACCTTTGATCTGTAGATGTCTTTGCTTATGAGGTGAGACTCCTGGAGACAGCAAATAGTTAGGTCTTGTTTTTAAATGCAAGTACATGTCAGTTTATGTCTTTTGATGGATGTGGTTAAGCCATTTACATTCAATATTATTATTGAGATATGATTTTTATTCTCTGCCATTTTGATTTTTTTCTGGTTTTTAATTTTAATTAGTTTCAATTTTGATTGGCTATTCTTCTAGTGTAATTCTTCCCTTTTCTTGTTTTCACTTTCATTAGTCATTTCTTCTTCATGAAATATTTTGTTGAGTATGTTTTGTGGTGCCAGCTTTCTAGTTGTAAATTCTTTTAACTTTTGTTTATCATGAAAGATTTTTATTTCATCATCAATTCTGAATATTAATTTTGCTGGATATACTATGGGCATCCATTTTCTTTGACAGCTTGGTATATATTATTCTAAGACTTCCTAGCTTTGAGGGTCTGGGTTGAGAAATCAGCTGGGAACTGGATTGGTTTCTCTCTAAATATAACTTTTTTTTTTCTCTGGCAGACTTTAAAATTCTATTATTCTGTATTTTAGGCATTTTCATAATAATGTGTCTTCATGTGGGTCTGTTGTAGTTTTGTATATTTAGTGTGCTGTAAGCCTCTTGTATCTGATTTTCCATTTCATTCTTAAGTTTGGGAAGTTTTCTGATATTATTTTATTTTAAAGTTTGTGCATTCCTTTGGCTTATATCTCTGAGCATTCTTCTGTCCCAATATATCTTAAGTTTGGTGTTTTCAGGTTATCCCACATTTCTTGGAAGTTCTGTTCATAGTCTCTTAACATCTTTTCTCCATGGTCAACTTGATTTTCAAGAATATGTATTTTGTCTTTTTTGTCTGAAACTCTGTCTTCCAAGTAGTCTAGCCTGTTGGTGATGCTTTCCATTGAATTTGGTTTATTGATTTCATTCATTTCAAGGATTTCTGCTTAATTTTTTTTCAGAATCTCTGTCTTTATTTAAGTTATCTTTCACTTCCTACATTTTCTCTGATTTCACTCCTTACATCATCCTTTGCCTTTCAGATTAGTCTAACCATGTACATTCTCAACTCCTTCTCTGACATTTCTTCCACTGTGGTGTTGTTGGATTCTGATATTGGAGAATCTTGGTTTGTTTGGGGTGATTTGTTCCCTTACTTTTTCATGTTATTCGTGTGTCTACCCATCTATGAATCTGAGGTAGTAGAGTTTCTACCCTGTAGACATACAGTGCCCTTGAAGGTTGCCAGTACCTCATCATTTAGGGGGAGACAAATAATAACAACCAATGCAAACAACATACAGAATTAAACCAACTAGTTCCTGCTATGACATCTCCAATGTCTTCACAATAAACAGAGACAATATGATCACTTATTGCCTACAGTAAAAATAGTAAGTTTACAAAGGGGTTGATAATTTCAAATTGTGGACAGAGAAATAAGAAGTGATGCAGGATGTGATGAATATGAAGGATTAAGAAAGAAGTAAAATGTTAAAGAAAGGGTGAAAGAGAACAATAGAGATTGGATATTAGCAAAAGAAAAGAAAGAGAATCAAGGGAAATAGAAAAGTAAGAGAAAAAATATATATAAAGAAAATATTTTAAAAAATAAAAATAGAAGAACACAAAACAAAACAGAAATGTACTGATTTTAATCAGTTTACATTTTAATCCTCACAAAACTGATCCATGAAAAATAACTGTTTCAAACATGCTAGAAATGAGAAAAAATATGAATATATACAAATGTTCATGAGGTCATTATATATAAATATCCATTAAGGTCACATTTAAACATAGAAAGGAAAAAGGGTAGGAAAAACACTTCTGGACGAAAAGTTAAAGAATTATTTCTATTGGAGTTCAAAAGATTCTCAGCTTCCCTTCTTAGCAGTATTAGGTAAAGTCCTCTGGATATGATGCTTGCTCCATCCTTGGGTTGGGGTTGCTACAGTGAGAGAGTTAATCCTGTAGGCAGAACTCTTGGAGGTGGGGTTTAGGCTTAGGCAAGCTCCAAGCTCTTCACTGAATGCCAATTGGTCTGGAGATTTTAGATCAGCACATCTTCAGGGCCCAGCAAGTGCAGGTCCATATTGGAAGACTGCACCCAAGGATCTCCCCTGGGTTCCACTCCTGTGGTGGAGGAGCCAATTCTTAGTCCACTACATCAGCTGGGAACCACACATTTTCTGGTCTCAGGTTCAGTCTCCAAGCTCAATCTCTCATCCCCTGCCTTTTTGAATTCCCAGCCAGGCACGTCTCTTCCAGCCAGTCCTGTGAACACCCAGGTTGGAGGGGGAGGGGGAAAGTTGAGTGGGTGTCCATGACCACTTGTGCCCTGTGTAAATCTCTCTCCACATTTGATTTTCTCCTGGTCACTTAGGCACACACTATGTTGTGCAGTGTGGGTTTGTCAGGACTGTATTTCAGGCCAGATTTGGGTTTGTTAGGAATAGTCTCTCTCAGCTGCCAGCCCCCACTGTGGCTGCAAAATGGTTCCTTCCTATTCTCTGCATACCGTAGAGAGAGATGTGGTTTCTTTCCTATATAAGGATATTGTGCAGCATGCTTTTCCATTTAGGTGGGCAGTGTCTTTGATCTCTAAACTCTCTGTACCCAGACTCAAAGCCTCTTAAAAATGCAGGTTCCTTTAATTTCTTTGCTCATGGAGAGACAGCTCTGGGTGCCTCTAGTGGTGGCTGTGCCTGTGGCACTGGGGATTCTTCCTTATTTTATTATATCCAGTCTCCTAAGTCCCCAATCTGCTGTGAGTGTCCAGTATTAAATTCCAGTAACGTTTTCCTTTTTTCTTCTTGTTCACCACAGTGTTGAGAAACTATCTGTTTTCTTGGTTTCACAGCATGGAGCAGCCAGGAAAGCAACCGTCTCTCTTCCACCATCTTGAAACGATCCCAGACCAAGTCTTATTAAGGAAAAAATAATAATCTACTATATAAATTCTGTGCATTTATTTATCAATAGTTAAGACCTCAGTTTTCACTGGGGGTGGTGGCACACTCCTGTAATCTAGTGGCTTTCCAGAGGCTGAGACAGGAGGATCATGAGTTCAACACCAGCCTCAGCAACTTAGCAACGTCCTCAAGCAAAACTCAGCAAGACCCTGTCTTCAAATAAAATATATAAAAGGGCTGGAGATGTGGCTCACTGGTCTAAGTACCATTAGGTTCAATCCCTGGTACCAGGAAAAACACACACACATACATACACACATACACACACACACACACACACACCCTTCAATTTTCTTTGTATGTGAAAATAATTAAAGACTGCCCTCTTGCAAATGACATGTAGATTGTCCTTTCCAGTCAGCCACCTTCAGAAATTCTCTTTCTCATGGAATGTAAGTGACACTAATTCATTCTGTCCCTGAAAATGAGAAGTTTTCCTTTCAATCACATTTTGCAGGAACGTGGTGATAAAATTATCCTTAAGAAGGCACTGTGGGATCCCAGTAATCTACACAAACTGCAGAGCTCAAATTTAATGGTTCATTGTGTATAGGTGTAAACCACAGGGGCTGGATTGTCTTTAAACTCTCCTAGTACACTAGGCAACCTTTTTCCTTACAGACTCTGAGGGTGGCTGGTCTATCACCCTCCTAATGCCCTTTCACTCAGGATAAGTCCTTCCTCAGCTCAGGACCCTCTCCATATTCATTACTTTGTGCTTTCCTCTGGGCTTTACTTTTCAGTGCCTCATCAATGAAAAGATGCCAGTGAATCATTTGGAAAGAATTGAGAATAAAAGCATAATGGAGGAGGGGTGGGGTAAAGGGCCAGACATTCAAACTAAGAGCCTGGTTGGTCTTTGGGAGAGTCCTTGATTATGACAAATAGAAACTACAAGAGGGCTTGGCTGAACCTGTAGCTGAGTACTGTAAGGGCATTTATTGTTATGGGAGAGGAGGCTGAGAGAGAAAGCACCAATGGGAATGTTCAACTCCTGAACGGGAAACTATAGCACATCTCACCTTCCAGAGCCTAGGGAGGAGTAACTGATAGTGAGAAGTGGCCAGCAGCTTCTTTCACTCCAGAACTGCCAAGACCAACTGCAAACTCACTGACAGTTATTTGCTACAAGCCCCGCCCCTGGCCTGCACCCATTGGCTTGGAACTCACAAGCCCTGACTTAATTCGCTAGTAAAATACAGCCTCATTTGCCTGTACACCTAAGGCATTTAAAGTTATAAGGCTGTGTTTATTTAAGAATAAGGGAGGCTGGGCGTGGTGGCACACTCCTGTAATCCCAGTGCCTAGGGAGGCTGAGGCAGGAGGATCACTAGTTCATAGCCAGCCGCAGCAAAAGCCAGGCTCTAAGCAACTCAGTGAGACCCTCTCTCTAAATAAAATACAAAAAATAGGGCTAGAGATATGGTTCAGTGGTGCAGTGCCCCCGAGTCCAATCCCTGGTACAAAAACAAACAAACCAACAAACAAAAACCACAAACAGAACATAAAAATAAGTGAATAAATAAATAAACAAGAGTTAAAAAGAAACCTCCCAAAATTGTTTTGCTTATGTTAATGTAGAGCTTTGGAACAGTGGATTTCTGGCAAAGAGCCAATGGATGTTGTTTTCTCAGAATTCTAAGGGGAGGGAGTTTTTTGGATAAAATAGGATGATTGAGATTTTGCAATATTAGAATATTGGTTCCTGGGTTAGAAAAAAGAGAATGGCTATTCTGGGCAATTAAAGAATGAAATCAAGACAGATACACTAGGTGGATGTTCATTATGGGTCATATGTGAGAAAATGTTTAGGAATAATGATTTATTCATTTCTTTTTTCTAAACATAATACCAAAGTATTCTAATTGAACTTACTTGACATTATTAATATAACGGTGATTTCCATATTTCTGCTCTCACAAAATATTTGGTAAGAAGTTTTATAAGGGACTGGGGTTGTGGCTCAGTGGTAGAGTGCTCACCTAGCACATGAGCAGCCCGGGTTCGATCCTCAGCACCACGTACAAATAAACGCATTGTGTACAACTAAAGCAAATAAATAAATATTAAAAAAAGAAATTTTATAAATTTTTAAAATCTACTAACTATTGGGCAAGAGATGCCTCTTTATACTTTTGTCAACGTTTTTATGAAGCTATTTTGATTCCTGTGAATAGGGATGAAAAGAGGAGAGAGTTCAAAGATTGGGGAAATGAAAGAGGAAGACAAAGATAGAAGTAAATGCATAGGAATAGCTGATAAACTTTCTTCTTGGTTGTCAGAAAAGCATTTACTGCTCTTATACAGTCTTGTGGACAATAGGTGTTGTTGAGGGAAATGATCGTCACAAGGTTAACAGTGTAAATCCATTTTGGTGAACAGTCACTTAAGGAAACAAAGAAAGAATTTTCAAAGTGATAAAGTGCACATAAATTTTAATAAAATAAAAATTAAGATTGTTTTTGAGTCATTCATTTAGAAGGAAATACATACCTATTAGTAGAAATAGAAATTAGATTAGTTAATGAAACAATCACTATATTTTTATTAGAAAGATAATTGATTCATATTTTAAAGTTAGTTTTTAATTTCAACTTTATTTTTTATTATTTGTGTTCCGTCTTTCTCCAGCCCTACTCTTAATTCACTCTGGTGACTATAAAGATCATGTAACTACTGTATTATCTCTAATTAATTTGACTGGAATTCAATGGGAAATAGTCATGATTTGTTTCTGTTATATTTACTGTTAAGTGATGTTATAACAATTTCTTGGCTTCCTGTTTTGATTATGATTTATTTTAAATGTAACCATTATAAAATTTAAAATTTTATATTAATTTTATTATTTTTTTAAGTTTTAAAATTTTTTATATTGATTTTAAAACCAATTGATGATTTTTATTCAGATTTCTTCTTTAAAGTGACCTTTTTTATGGTTAAGAAGTTTACTAAATATTAAAACGTATTGACTTCCAATTTTGAAAGAATTTTTGTTTTGTTTTTTAAATATTTATTTATTTATTAGTTGTACACAATGCCTTTATTTATTTTTACGTGGTGCTGAGGATTGAACCCAGGCCACGCACGTGCTAGGAGTGCTAGGCGAGTGCTCTACCCCTGGGCCACAACCCCAGCTGTTTTTGTTTTGGTACCAGGGTTCAAACCCAGGAGTATTTAACAATGGAGCCTAGCTCTTTTTGTTTTACTTTTGAGACAGGGTCTCTCTAAGTTGTGTAGGGTCTCAAAAAGTTGCTGAGGCTGGCTTTGAACTTGTAATCCTCCCGCCTACCTCCCAAACCACTGGGATTATAGGTGTAAACCATAGTAACAGACAAGTTCCAATTTTTGAAGAATTAAATTATTTATTTATTTATTTTTTGTACCGGGGATGGAACTCAGGGGCACTTAACCACTGAACCACATCCCGTCCTTTTTTGTATTTTACTTAGAGACAGGGTCTCACTGAATTGCTTAGAACCTTGCTAAATTGCTGAGGCTGGCTTCAAACTCGTGATCCTCCTGCCTCTGTCTTCCAAGCCCATGGGATTACAGGCATGTGCCACTGTGCCCAGCAAGAATTAAAAAATTTATGAAGCCTACATACATGAGAGCATGGGGGATGTAAAGATAAATGGTAAGTGATTTCTTTTCCCACAAGCTTTCTTTATATATAAGCAAATAGTTATCAATAATGAGTTACATACAATAAAACTGATTATGTTAATTATTTATACAAGGAAATAGGAGATTATTTTTGGGAGTTAACAGGAGATTGGTAAAAATGGGGCAATGTTTTACCAGATTTGTAAGGTAATTATACACTGGGTTTGGAGAAATATTATGATGTGTTCAGGATACTCCAAGTAGTTCATTGTAGTGGACACTGGAGCTATTCCATTTGTCTTGATAGACTGGTAGGAGATTGTACATCTTTCAGCTCTGAAGTGTATGTGTAATAGTAACTGGGTAGAAAGAGCTGGAGAATTTGGTTAAAAAAATGATAGTTATTGATAACGCCAAACACTTATCTTTTTTATGTATTGATTGGCTACTTGAAGGTTTTTGCTTGTGAAGTGGCTGTTGAAGTCTGTTACTTGTTCTTAAAAGTTGATATGTGAGGGCTGGAGAAGTAGATCAGTGGCAGAGCGCTTGCCTAGCGTATATGAGGCCCTGGGTTGGATCCTCAGCACCAATTAAAAAAAAAAAAAAAAAAAGGTAAATGAGGAATTTTGACTTCTGGGAATACAAAGTCAGTATATCTTTCTCAGTCCCTCCCAGTAAGTGTAGCTAAAAGCTCTGAACGTTATATATAAAATAAGTATAAGAAGACCCTGAAGATGAAGAGAAAGAAAACCAGATAGGGACCTTGAGAATGAAACAGTGATGAGTTCCCTGGATTATAATTATTTTATTTTATTATTTTATTTTATTTTTGTCTCTTCTATCCCAGACTGGGTACTGGAAATGCCAATGAGTACAGATTAAAAAACAAAAAGAAGCCTATTCTTTCCAGTTTAAAAAAAAGAAGAAAGAGGTAGCCTAGAAGAACTGAAAACTTTTATTACCAAAACTGCTCTACTCCAGTTAAACACTACAGAAAAGTTCTCACTCACCCCCCATACCCATATACCAGCAAAGGCTCAGAGAGAAGCCCACATTTCACCCAGCTAGGCTATTCCAAGGTTCCAGAGCCTTGCCCTTCCATCCACCCAATCCAAGTAGTATCAGAAAAGGCCCGTGGGATCTGGGACTTTCACACCTGACCAAAAGGAGGGAGGCCAAAGGGAGAGTCAAGACTTTCACCAGACCAAAAAAATGATTTCTCAGTGTCTTGGTGGAGGCCGCACAAGGGAACAATATTGGGGAACTGCTGAGAGCCCTTTCCCGTCCATAATCTCTCAGCAGAGACACAGTGAGAAGCCTCAACTGCCTCTTTTAGCCAGCGGAAGACATTCCTTCCCCAGCTGTGTGTCAGTTAAGACCAAATAGAGAAGTTGAACTTTCATCTCAACCTGCCTGCAACAAGATTAGTATCCCTGCTTCTCCCGACAAAGCAGTGTTAGAGAAGGCCTGCAAAACATAGGCTTTAAATAAAATCTGGAGTATTATAATGTACACAAGGTCCAGATATTAGGTAAAAATCACTCATTCAAGAACCAAGATCATCCTAACTTGAATTTGAAGCTCATCCCATCCTCAGAGGACAAATGTCAAAATTCTCTGAAAAGGATTTTAATGCAGTTATCATCAAAATATTACAGGTGGCACCTTCCTGTAATCCCAGTGCCTTGGGAAGCTGAGACAGCAGGATTATAAATTCAAGGCCAGGCTCAGCAATTAGAGGCTCTAAGCAACTTAGTGAGACCCTGTCCCAAAATATAAAAACAAAACCAAACAAAAAATGTGCTGGGGATGTAGTTCAGTGGTAAAGTGCCCCTGGGTTAAATCTCCAGTACAAATAATAATAATAATAATAATAATAATAATAATAATAAAAATATTTCACCAAATAATTATGAACACAATTATTTCACCAAATAATTAATTATCACAAATGAAAAATAACAACTCTAGACAAAATAAAAAATCTCAGAGAAACAAATACATGACATAAGGAAAATCTAAATAGAAATTTCAGATGCAGAAAATGCAATCAATAAAAATTTTAAGCAGGGTGTGGTGGCGCACGTCTGTAATCCCAGCACTTGGGAGGCTGAGGCAGGAGGATCAGGAGTTCAAAGCCAGCCTCAGCAATGGCGAGGCACTTAGCAACTCAGCGAGACCCTGTCTCTAATAAAATACAAAAAAAAAAAGGGGGGGCTGGGGATGTGTCCCAGTGGTCGAGTGCCCCTGAGTTCAATACCCAGCACCAAAAATAAATAAATAAATAAATAAATAAAATAAAAAATAAAAAAATATTAGGGAAAGAGTTCAAAAGACTAGCAATTCTTTGGCTACTTTATTCCTAGGTATTGAATTATTTTTTATGTGATTATAATAGGGTTGATTTCTTAATTTTAATATCCCCTTATTGATTGCTACTGTATAGAAGTACAACTGATTTTTCTACATTGACAATTGTATCCTATAACCTTAGAAAACTTACTAATTATTTTTCTTTTTCTTTTCTTTTTTTTTTTTTTTTTTTTGTACCATGTATTGAACCCTGGGTTGGTTAGCCACTGAGCCATATCTCCAGCCCTTTTTGAATTTTTTATTTAGATGCAGGGTCTCACTAAGTTGCTTAGGGCCTTGATAAATCTGAGGCTGGCTTTGAACATGGAAGCCTCCTGCCTCAGCCTCTGATACCGCTGGAATTACAGGTGAGCCACAGAGTTCAGCTATTCATCAGTTCTTAATGGCATTTTTGTGGAACTTTTGGGGGTCATTGGTGGTTCCATACAAAATTTAGAATTGTTTTTGCTATTTCTGTAAAATAAAATGTCACTGGAGTTTTGAAAGAGATTGCATTGAATCTATAGATTGCTTTGGAAATTATGGACATTTTCAAGGTATTAATTAATTTGATCCATGAAGATGTAATATCTTCTCAATTTTTATGTCTTCTTCAATTTCATCAATGTTTTAGAGATTTTGCATACTACTCATTCACGTACTTGGTTAAATTTAATTTTTTATACTTTTGTAAATGGCATTGCTTTCTTGATTTCTTTTTCAGATAATTTGTTGTTACTGTATAGAAATGGTATTTATTGGGTTGGGGGTGTAGCTAAGTGGTAGAGTGCCAAATTCAATCCTCAGTACAATGACAACAGAAAGGTACCTATTTTTGTAAGTTGATTTTTGACCTGCAACTTTACTGAATTGGTTTATTAGTTCTAATAGTTTTGTTTTGATGGAGTTTTAAATTTTTTCTACATATAAGATTTCATTTGCAAACATAGTGTTATTTTTTTCCTTTATTTCCTTTTGTATCTTAACTGCCCAGGCTAAGACTTCAAGTTCTAAATTGAATAAGTGGGTGAGAGTGGCATTCTAATCATAGAGGCAGTGTTTTCAGCTTTTTACCAGCTGCAGGCTTGTCTTTATTATGGTCTTTATTATATTCTGGGCAATTCCTTCTATACCTAATTTGAAGCACTTTTTATTGTAAACAGATGTTGAATTCTGTTGAATGCCTTTTCCGTGTCTAGTGAAATAACCATGATTTTTGTCATACTTATTGATTTCCATATGTTGAATCATCTCATAACTCTGGGATGAAAAATGTCCTTTAATTGTGGTCTATGATCCTTCCAATGTGTAGTTGAAATCAGTTTGCTGATATTTTGTTGGGGATTTTACATCTAAGTTAAATCAGGGATATTGATTTATGATTTTCTTTTCTTGTACTGTTCTTGTTTTGGCTTTGGTGTTGGGGTAATACTACCCTCATAAAATAAGTTTACCTTATATTTTTTGAAGATCTGGAAATGGATTGGCATTAATTCTTCTTTGTATTTGGTAGAATTTACCAGTGACGCAATCTGGTCCCGGGGTTTTCTTTGTTGGTAGTTTTTTTGGATTACTGATTCAAGATTCTTACTTATTATTGTTATGTTTAACTTTTCTATTTCTTCATGACTCAGTTTTGGTAGCTTGTATGTTTCTAGGAATTTGTGCAGTTTTTTCTATGTAGTTTGTTGGTATATAATTGTTCATAGTAGTCTATTAGTATCTTCTTGTATTTTTGTTGTATCACTTGTAATGACTCTTAATTCATTCTTGATTTTGATTATTAAAGTCTTTTTTTAGTCTAGCTAAGGGTTTCTTGATTTTTTTGTTGTCTTTTCAAAAAACCAAATATTAGTTGTGTTGGTCTTTTCTATTGTTTTTCTAGTCTCTATCTGACTTTTTTACGTGATTATATAAAGATACTATATTGGGCTGGGGTTGTGGCTCAGTGGTAGAGTGCTTGCCTGGCATGTGTGAAGCCCTGGGTTCAATCCTCAGCAATGCTTATAAGTAAATAAATAAAATAAAAAGATCCATTAACAACTAAAAAATATTTTTTTAAAAGATTATATAAACCTTTATATAATCTTTGTGATTATTTTCCTTCTTCCAACTTTTGTGTTTAGTTTTATTTCTTTTCTTTTTCTACTTCCCTCAGATGTAAAATAGGATTTGCTTTGTTTTGTTTTTGTGGTATTGGGGATTGAACCCAGGACCTCATACATACTAGGCAAGTGCCTCTGAGCTACATCCCCAGCTCTATTTCATTTCATTTTAAGACAGAGCCTAAGTTGCCCATGCTGGCCTCCAACTTGCTATTCTTCTGCCTCAGTCTTCTGACTAGTTGAATAGCAGATATTACAGGGGGATTGGGAGTACTGGGGATTTAACCCAGGAGTAATTTACCACTGAGCTCCATCCCCTAAACCTTTTATTTTTATTTTATTATTTTGCGACAGGGTCTCACTAAGTTGCTTAGGGACTTGCTAGATTGCCTAAGCACAATCCTCCTGCCTTAGCCTCCTAAACTGATGGGATTACAAGTGTGTGCCCAACATAATCTTCTTCATTGATTGATTTTTCAAGAGTGTGTTTTAAAATTTCCAAATGTTTGCGAATTTCAAATTTTCTTTCTGTTATTGATTTATATTTCACACCATTATGGTTGAAATCCTTACTTGATATTATTTCAATGTTCTTGGATGTTTTAAGACTTGTTTTTTGACCTAACATGTGATTTATCCTACAGAATGTTTTATATGTACTTGAAAAGAATATTTACACTGCTACTGTAGGATAAAATGTTCTACCTATGTCTGTTAGGTGTACTTAATCTTCAGTGTTGTTCACTTCTGCTGTTTTGTTATTGATTTTCTGTGTGGAGGATCCATTCATTGCTGAAAGTGGGATATTTAAGTCCCTTATTATTATTGCATTGATGTCTATTTCTCCGTTCAGATCTTGTTTTATATATTTAGATGCTCTGATGTTGGGTATATATGGGCTCATTATGATTACATGCTATTGATGACCTGACTCCTTATCATTTTATAATGACCTTCTCTGTCTCTTGTGACAATTTTCACATATGGTCTATTTCATCTCATGCAGATATAGCCACCATGTTCTATTTTTATTATCATTTGTATGAAATTTCTTTTTTTTTCCACCCCCATGTCTTCATTTTCAATCTATGTAGGTTCTTAAAACCGACATGGAATGGAAGCATGTAGATGGATCTTTTTTTATACATTCATCCATCTTATCTGAAAGCAAAAGTAAACAAAAGGGCGACAGACCTCAACGCCTCAAGGGGTCAGCAAGGCTTTCTGTATTGAGCAGTGGAACAGCACATTTTCAGGAGAGAAAATGGCAACTGGTTAAAACAGGTGTCTGATTTTTATAGGGTTTAAGTGAGACTTGAATCATAACAGAATGTACCCAACGGTTGGGCAGTTACGGGGGAACAGTTGTGCAAGTTCAAAGTCCATTGTTGCTGGAAATGGTGAAAGTCCAGAGCCCATTGTTTGCCTTCTTTCTCTGGGAACCACCATCCTCCTTTCTCCCTGGGGGTGGTTGTTTTCCATATCCTTCCTTATCACTGTCATACTTTAATTCTTCAGACATAGTTTTCTTTAGATTGGGGATCTGAGTAATCATTTAAAGTTGTAAATTTTATGTTCATATCTTCATTACTCACAAAACAGTGAGTAAGAGGCTGGATTTTCACCTCAATAGGATTTCCAGCCCCTCACCAGAGCAGTTGCGCTACTCCTTGATGCAGACACCAGGCCACTAATGAGGCCTCAGGAATGGCTTCAAAAACCAAGGTAACAGAATCTGTTTCATTCTGCCTTTGGAAATTCATGCTTTCTATTAACCAAGAACTAGCTCTCAAGTGGGTAGTGGCTTAGAGGCTGGAATGTAGATGGAGGGAAGGTTTGTCTGAAGGGATGAAATGAAGCAGAGTCTCTAACACCTGCAGCCATAGGAAAGACAAATATAGATATATTGGGTGGGGCGTTACTCATCAAGCATATCTTAGAGGATTTTGTTTCTTCAGAGACAGAAGTTAGGGGAGAAGTTATAAAAGGGGAATATTAATTTTAATAGAGATTTTAGTGTGGCAATAGGAGAAAAGAGAAGGCCCGTTGCCCAGAATTGTGTCTTTTGTTTGCACACATCATTGACTGGTGGTGGGGGTAGGGGGTGTGAGGGGTAGGTTGGGGTAAAACACAAGTCAGTGCCTAGAAGACCTTTTGTATCTGAAGATGTACTAAGAAGACTTCCATGAATGTGTCAGGGGTAAAAGGAAGGGAAATTGGCCATTTCCCTTTATCTTTAGGTAGGAATCAAAGCAGGATAATCTTGGCTGTGAAGGAAAGTCATGCACTCATAAAACAATCTCACATGCACTGTTGGCATGCAGTCTACCCACTATATATTCCCACTGCCTGTGGGCATGATAGGGTTATCCATTTTATCCTGGCCTGACACCACCCAGGAGTACATAAGTAATAAAATGTCTAAACTCTCTGTTTTAAACACTCCAAGTTCTTTCTTTGGGACTGGAAAACAGTACACTGGGGTCTTTGCAACCCTGGGTTGGGGGACTGGGTGGTATAACTATGTATGTGTGACATGGACACTGGCTACTGATCTCAGTCTAAAGAAGACAAGACTAATTGTACTCCTCTGAGTTGAATATTTGCCCTAGGTCCAAGGTCTGGCTTCATTTTCTCCCAACTTTTGTTTATGTGGCTGATTAGGAATACTTCTGGGATATTTGGGATAAAGATCTTCACCCCTTATTTGTAAGGCAGAACATACAGTCTTGAAGACCATAAACACCAAGTGCATTGGAAAAAAAAAAAAAAAAAAAAAAAAAAAAAAAAAAAACACAACAACTTCATTTTCAAATGGATTGTTTGCATTAAAATATGCTGTGAACCGGCAGGGAGTGTGCATGGCTTTTCCAGGAGGAAGACATTCTGGGGAAACATGCAAAACTGTGGGCATGGAATGCCAACATGCAGGTGGTTGGATTGGGATTTGAATGACAAAAAGGGTAGTTAAAAGTACCAGGTAAGGAGTGCTTTCCCTCTCTTCATTTTAGCAAGTGAATAATATTTCATTGGAAGCTGTTTAATGATCTTATAGGATACAAGTCAATTTTTAATGTTTTCTACTCCCATTCTTTGGGGGAAGATGGCAAGAAGAATATTTTTCAGAGGCTTAGCTATCTTTCAAAAGCAGTTGTTTAAGCCCAGGGCTGGGAAGCCCCAGTGTACTGTTTTTTCAATCCCAAAGGAAGAACTTGGATGATTCAACAGAGAGGGTTTGGGCATTTTGTTTTGTTAATTCCTGTAGTCCTAGGCAGCTGCAGAGTGGGACACTGTGGAGGGCAGTGCTGCTCCTGCAAGCAGGGGAGTGTGCAGACAGATCACATGCCCACGGCACAGACGGATTTCTTCAGATGTTTTATGAGTGTGTTCTTTTATTTTATAACCAAAGTTGCTCTGCTTTGATCTTCACTTAAAGATTGGAGACAAAGGAATTGGCTAGTTTCCCCCTCTCCATTTTCTTTGTTATCACATTCTTTAGCATCCTTATTTTTTTTCTTTTTCTTTTTTGTCCTTTTTAGATATACATGACAGTAGACTATTTTAACATGTTATACATACATGGAGCATAACTTCCCGTTCTTATGGTTGTACATAATGTGGAGTTACAATCGTCATGAATTCACATATGAACATAGGAAAGTTATGTCTGGGGGCTGGGATTGTGGCTCAGCGGTAGAGCGCTTGCCTAGCACGTGCACAGCCCTAGTTCGATCCTCAGCACCACATAAAAATAAAGGCATTGTGTACAACTAGAACAAATAAATAAACATTAAAAAAAAAAAAAGTTATGTCTGATTCATTCCACTGTCTTTTCTATTCCTGTCTTTCCTCCCTTTCTTTTTTCCCTTTTTGTCTAATCCAAGGAACTTCTATTCTTCCCTACCCCCACTCTTTCTTGTGCGTTAGCATCTGCATATAAAAGAGAACATTTGGCCTTTGGTTTGGGGGTATTGACTTATTTCACTTAGCATGATACCTCCAGTTCCATCCATTTACTAACAATTTTTAAATTCATTCTTCTTTATGGTTCAGTAATATTCCATTGTGTATATATATCACATTTTCTTTATCCTTTCATCTGTTGAAGCGCACCTAGGTTAGTTCCATATTTTTGCTATTGTGAATTAAGCTGCTATAAAAATTGATGTGGCTGCATCACTGTGGAATGCTGATTTTAAGTCCTTTGGGTATGTGCCAAGGAGTGGGATAACTATGTCAAATGGTGGATCTACTCCAGGTTTTCTGAGGAAACTCCATACTGCTTTCCAGAGTGATTGCACTAATTTGCATTCCCACCAGCAATGTATGAGTGTACCCTTGTCTCATTGCCCTGAACAACAAACTTTCCTAGGTTTTAGGTAGCTAGTCAACCATGAAAGAGGGAGCAGAAAAAGGACAATGAAGACTGACTAAAAACCACAGGGAACCTTATCTCACAGATAAGCACCTGGAAGCTTAGCACCTGTATGTTAAACCTGTCCCAGTCATAATTGTTTCTCTTTAAGAAAATTCATTGTTTCAAGATCACACTCCACCAGGTAGCCTGGACCCTCCCTTAATCACTGAAACCATGTCACAACCCCCAATCACCCTGACAACCAAAACATTAAGACCCTCACTAAAAATCTTGCTGAATGCTTCTCAAAGAGTAATAAACTGATTAAGGGGGAAGGAAATAGTGGCAAAAACAGGGGGACTCAATATCCTTAAAAACTTCTACTCCATGAACACTATACCATCCTCTCTTGTAGTCTGCAGTTCTTATGCTGTCAGTCAAAAGTCAAATGGTAGACCTGGGTAGTACTCTGGAGACTTCCTTGGAAAGCCCAATAAAACTGGAGGGCAGGAGAAGCACACTGTTCTCTTCTCTGAGAGGACCCTCTGTCTGCCTTGAGTAGGTCCCCCTTCCCCTTTTCCTTTCCCTTCTAATAAACTCATGGCTGTTACTCTGAGTGACATGTCTGAAATCTTTCTGGCATGACTGCAAGAATTAGGATAAGGAGGGCTTTCAGGGCTGCCCCAGCCTTGCAACAGGACTCTGCCCTGTAACAGGAGGCACCCAAAGCAGTCTTGTTTCTTGATCTCACTCACTGTGGATAAGTGAACTTGATTTATGTCATGTGCGTGGATAACAGGACATTAATATAAAGAAAGGCTCAGTAATACTCTCAAAAGGAGTGCTAATTAAATTCTCTTGCAAATCAGTAGAAAGGGAGCCTGTGAATAAGTCGTGTGATAGCTACAAACAGCAGACAGATATTTAGAAAAGTGTTTTTATATGTTTAACTACTTGAAAAGAATTGTTGGCTAGGCAGAACAGGAAATTCAAACAACAGTTTGAATGTGGCAGTTGACTTTAGCGGGAAGAAAAAGGGGGAGGTGAATTTTCAGTTTCATACTGGAGGTAAGATAAGAAAACACATTTTTTTTTTTTTTAAGACTAAGCACAGTTTTAATGATTAACAAGTATTAATAAAATATTCAACAAATAAGGTGTATTAACATTCTCATTTAAGAGAGGAGGTGGTTCAGACACAGAACATTAAAATGAATTGCCAAGTGATTTACACACTTCAGGTAGTTATAGAGTCTGTGTTCTTTTTCATCATACAATGGAACATAAACACACTAAGGGAAAAACATTATTCATCATTTTTCTAACAATCCTATGATGTTTTAATGCATGCACCCTCTAATACATTCTGACAATATTTCTTTTTTATTTATTTATTTTTATTCTAAGTTTTTATAAATGACAGCAGAATGCATTACATTTCATATTATACTTATAGAGCACATTTTTACATATCTCTGGTTGTATACAAAGTATATTCACACCATTCATGTCTTCATACATGCACTTAGGGTAATGATATCCATTTCATTTTACCAACTTTTTTTTTCTTCACCCTTTTGCCCCCTCCCTTCCCCTCTCTCCCCATTGGCCATTCTAGTGTTCCTCTAATCCTCCTATGCTCCCTGTCCCAACCCCACTGTGAATCGGCCTCCTTGTATCAGAGAAAAAATTCAGCATTCAACTTTTTGGGATTGGCTAACTTCACTTAGCATTATATTCTCCAACTTCATCCATTTACCTGCGAATGCCAAGATTTTATTGTCTTTTATTGCTGAGTAATACTCCACTGAAGAAAACACATCATTAATGAAGGTTTTCATCGACAAATTCCATGGGCTTTCCACTCCATCTTGTCCCCCAGCTCTTGATCCTTCCCATCTGTGCACAACAATCAGGTAACTCTGCACCTTTTCTTTCAAATGTGTTTGGCTGGAATCAATAGTCAAATAAATGCCTATTTACTTTTATACAGTGAGGTATACAAGGTGGTATGTTTGGGTCTGTATCATGTAGCTATTCAATCATGTAGCTAGCAAGTTGTTTAAACTGAGTATATTTGAAACAATGAGTTATTAAACAGAATGCAAGAAAGATAAGAATGAAGAAAGTCTTTCTGTATCAGAGGATTGTACAAGTAGCTTAAACTGGAGGTTAGAGACCAACCAGAAGCAAATGGACTCTTGGCAAACTTGTTTTGCTTTGTAGTAGTCCTTGTGAACATATTCAAGCAGCATATCTGCCTTTTAGTTTTGAGTCTGACTTGTTTTGTGTTTCTTCTTTGTCATTAAGGCCTTTTTGATGCTGTCAAGTCTGTTAATCCTCTCTTTTGTGGGTTTGTCTATCATTACGAGCTGAGATCCTTTAAAGTAACAAAATGTTCAGTCCTATTATCCAGCCCATTATATATATTATTATTCCATATATTCAATATATTATTCAATATATCAATAATAATATATTCAATATATTATTCAGTCCATTAAATGACTAGAAAGTCATTTAAAATTATTTAATTAAAGATATTTTAACCTGAATCCTTCTAAATCCATTTGGTTCATGGTAAAAGTAATAACCAGTGTTCTTTAAGAATTCAGGAGATTTTTTTTAAAAATCACAGTAATTTCAAGATCAAAGAAAAATGGTAATTTCTAGTTAAGGAGTTTTGTTCCTGGGGGAGGTATCATTTGAATTCAATTAGATAGTTCACAGTTGAATGATGTATCTAAAATGCACAGCTCATTGTGACCAAGATTTAGTGTAGTGGTAGAGCAGTGCTCAGCAAGGAATGTTCCTTTGAACATATCTGTTCATGTTTTTGGAGAGTCTATGCGCGTACTTCTATTAGGCATGTAGTCAGAAGTAGATTGGCTAATCATAGGAGTGCATGTATAGTCCTCATTTTAATTAGTGTATTCTTGATGACAAGGTTGAGCACCTTAAATACATTTATTGGTCATTTAGATACTCATTTTTGTGATGTGTGTATTCAAATATTTTGTTCAGTTTTTCATTGATTTGCCTGTCTTTGTCTTGTTGATTTGTGGAAGTATACATACATTATGATATAAGTCTTTGCCACGTACGCATATGGAAAATATATTTTCTCACATCATGGGTTTCCTCCTTATTTGTGAAGATGCATCTTTTGATGAATTGAAGTTATTACATCCTAAAATAAGCGAAATTTTCATTTATTACTTCATATCATCAAGAAAGGAATAAGACATTAAATAAAAATGTATTCCTATTTAAGACATCAATGGCACCAGGTGCAGTGGCACCAACGTGTAATCCCAATGTTTTGGAAGGCTGAAGCAGGAGAATTGCAAGTTCAAAGTTAGACTCAACAACTATGCAAGGCCCTAAGCAACTTAGCAAGACCCTGTCTCAAAATACTAGATAAAAAAGGGCTGGGAATGTGGCTCAGTGGTAAAGTGCCTCTGGGTCCAATACCCATTACCAAAAAAAAAAAAAAAAAAGTAATCATTGGCTACCACCCACATATAGATGTTATACAATATTCTAAAAAAACTGTTTTATCTCTCACATTTAGATTTTAAGTGAATTTGAAATAGATTTTTGTCTCTGGTCTTAGGTGGTGGCCAATCTATAATCTATAATTTGTCCATACAGATGTCTCATTGACACGGCATTTACTGGGAAGATCATCTTTTTATGCAACATGACATTACTTTAGATTTTTATCTAGATAGTAAGCCTTCAGTTTAATGTATTGGCTTTTTAGAATAAGTTTGTTAATTCCAGAATTCAAAAAAAAATTTAAAAACCACTTGAGTTTTGATTAAATTTCCCGAGTTTCAAAATTAGCTTGGAGAGGATTGGCATTTTATGTTTTTTTTTTTCCTATCTGAATATGGTGTATTTCTAAATTTATATAAATCTTTTTTGTTTCTCAGAAGTCTTTTGTAGATTTAAGTAGAGAGATTTTGTATATCTTTCATTTTGTTTATTTCTAGATTTTCTGTTCTTTCTTTTCATTAGGAGGGTGAACTATTGTAAGTGCTATTCTCAAGTGTATGTTTTCTACTTGCTTATTGTGCATATATAGAAGTACAATGATTCTTTTAAAAGGGCTTATTTTTTATTTATTTATATTTATTTATTTTATATTTTTTATAATAAAATTTCAGGCTTACAGAAAAATTGAGAAGCTAATAGACAGTTTCAGTAATTCCCAGTACCAGTTTTTCCTTTTATTAACATCACATTGTAGCATGATAACATTTGTTAAAATTAATAAACCAAATTTGATACATTGTTCATAACTAACCTCCATAGTTAATTTATGTTACTTTAGTTTTTACTTAATGCCTTTTCTGTGCCAGGATCCCATCCAAGGTACCACATTACACAACCCTGCCATATCTCCTTATGCCCTCATTAGCTGTAGGAATTTCTCGGAGTTTCCTTGTCTTTGATGACCATGACTGTTTGAGGGGGAAAAAAAATACCGAGGGGACTTTGTCAGAAGAAGCTGCTCACCTAAGGGTGCAGCAGGAAATAAAAGAGAAAGAGAAGCTCTAGGGATTTCAACATCCTTTTCAAGGGCATGCCCTAAATGACGTAGTTTCTCACCTCCTAAAGATTCCACCACCTCCGAACAGCACTACACACATTTAGGGACAGACAGGCATTCAGCAACATTTAAGATCCAAACGTAACACCACATATTAAAAGAATTGTGTAACATGCCAGGCATGGTGGCACATACATAGAATCCCAGCGACTCTGAAGCTGAGGCAAGAATATCACAAGTTCGAGGCCAGCCTCAGCAACTTAGTGGGGCCCTAAGCAGCTTTGTGAGAACTTGTCTCAAAATAAAAAAATTAAAAGGCCCAGGAATCTTGCTCAGTGGTTAAGCACCCTGAGTTCAATCACTGTATCAAGGGGTAGCGGGCAGGGGGAGACTGAACAGGCACCTCATTAAATGAAATACACTTTAGCTCTACAAGATTTAAAACAAAACATACATAAAAAAATAAACAACTCTATTCCCTGATTTCTAGCTTCTAACCCACAAAGAACTAACAACTCCAGATTACTCACCTCTGAGATACTCCCTCCTCCCTGAAATTTTATTCCCTCTAATTTTTCTTGGTTTTGCAGTTGTCTGATGCCCTTAAGTATATTATTATGTAATTAATTCAACTTTCCTAGTTGTTCTCATAGAGTATTAGCCTCCTGCAGAGTACTCCATCTTACCTAGAAATGACATTCTATGGTTTTAATTTTTATTTATGCTTGCAGATTGTGACACTTAGAAAACATACTCAAACACACACACATATCACTTAATATACAAATTTTCCAAAGTCTTTAAAGAAGAAAAATAATATTTCACTTAACTTTCTATTAGAGAATATATAATCAGATGCCCTTTTGTACATACCAAGAAAATTATTAACTATTTTTGCCTCAACTGACAGAGAAATTACAGCCTCCTGCCAGTCTTTTATTATAGCAGAAGATTGAGGAAATCAGTGCTTTTGAAGGTCAGAAGATTGTTATTTGCTCTATGGATTCTATGCCCATACACTTCACCTTTAGTTTAGATCAGTTAATAACATTCTTACCTTGTAATCTACCAACTAAAAAGCATTTTTAAAAGCTAACAATATTCATGTTGCTTAATTTGTGTTTCAACTTTTGTATTCAATAAATATGTATGGATTAGGTAATATATGCCAGAAACAATTTTAGAAACTAGATACTCAATATTGAAGGGTTTATTTTCTAGTGAGCAAGAGGGATAAATAAAATGATAATTAAAAGATAAGAGAGGTAAGTGCTGTGATATGCGTTAGCATAAAAGTACATTTTTGTTAATATTGGATTTTATTTTCAGATTCTTTACATAAAATAAAGCATAAAAATAATGAAACAGCTGTATTGGGAGGAAATGTGACCATTTTCTGCAACTTGACAACTCCAGCAGATGTTGTGCAAATCACCTGGCAGAAGATCCAAGACTCTTTACCACAAAATATTGGCACTTACAGCAGTAAATACGGAGAAAAGATTCTTCCACCATACATAGATAGGCTGCACTGCAAGATCATTGAACCCAATTCCTCCTTCATAACCATCCAAGAAGTGACATTTGAGGATGAAGCCTGCTACAAATGTCTTTTTAACGTGTTTCCTCATGGCAGTCATGGAGGACAAATCTGCCTTAACATCTTAAGTATTTAAATGTTTTCTATAGGATCAGATTACTGAGACAGAAATGATGGGGTTGTGGTATTTTAAGGTTGTCATTCAGAGAATGTTAGAGTATGAAAGACTGATAGAGATCATCCAGGCCAAGTCATTTACTACATGTTAAAAAAAAAAAAAAAAAAAAAAAAAAGGAAGCCAGTAAGGATCAAGTGACGATCACGTGACTGCCTGTGGTCACACAGTGTAGGACCTTCTCCCCTCTCCTTTAACTTCTTTGCCCTGCCCTGGCTTTCATCTGTGAAGCATCCCTTCATTCAACTGGAGAGTTGAGAAAAGTGAGGAAAAGAAAAAAGACTGTAGGGAAAGAGAAAGAATGTTGGGGACTGAGAGAATAAGGAGTTCCCAGTTTTCAAATAAACAAAATGTCACATGGCTTGTGGCAGTGCTGTAGAGTCTCCTTATTGTGATAAATGTGACTTTTAGGCTGGATGAAAGTTGAGACACCAGTTGTTCCTCTCACACTGGAGGGCCTGTGGGTATAGGAAATGATACTATGAGGTGGTGGTGGTTGTTGTTTTACATGCAAGGAAAGGTATCTGAGAGGGCTCTTCTCAACATTTTGGGTTCATATAAAAATTTGGGGAGGCCCAGTTTTTTAGCAGCATAGGAATCTGGTATGATATATTTTTATACTTAATTTTGTTCTTCTTTCTGCCTCAGCTGTATCTGAATTAACATCGGAACCTCGATTCAATCCTCCTGACTGTGAAGGATTTTTTAGCTTTAGTTATTCAGCGGTGGGAAAACCTGCACCTCGAATCTCTCTTTTCCCCTCACAAGTCCTGATTCGTCCACCCAAGGAATACCTTGCTCATAATCCCAATGGTACCATAACGGTCACTAAAGTGTACACCATCTCTGTGGAAACTGTGAGGTCCCTAGGACTCCAACACCTGATTGTGCACATGGATCATCCTCTAAGGAATGAAGAAAAGATTATTCCTCTGTCAGTAAAACAAGAATGTAAGTAGAGGTGAAGCCCAGAGAGGGGAAATATTTATCTTCCTTTAAAATTCACTTCCATAGGTGTTAAGTCATCTACTTTGAAAAAAAATGTAATACACATGCTTAGTTAAATGACTGAAATATTGAAGACATCCTTATAAACCTGCTTACCTGCTTGCTGGGTAAATGGCAGATTTACCCAGCCATTTAAATGGCAGATTTTGAAATTGATCTTGATATGTCTTCTACCAAATTTTTACCTCTATCACTTTGGGCTTATTAACTTTTCAACTGTTCCTCTGCTCTTTCCCTTTCTCTGCAACCTTCATGTGATCTACTAAAAAGTTTCTTGTTTCATACTCCACAAAAAGTCTCTCTTTGATGTTCATTTCTTCCTGCCCTCTTCCCTTTCAACCTCTGCTAACTGTATTTATAATCATAATTAACTCAGTTTTATAACTATAATTAAACAGGGTATGGTTTTCTCATAGGATAATTTTTAAAGAAGTCAAAAGATAGTATGTGAATAAAGTCTTTATATTCCACCCAGTAAGCTTTTAAAATTAGAATTTCTCCAGATATTTACTCTACATACTGATAATTTGAGGTTTTATTCTACCACTTTGCCATTTATTTTCTGTTATCTCACCTTTAGTCTCTAAATATTTATGGTACATACTAAAGATTTAGGGGTTTAATCTACTTCCTATTCATTTTCTATTAGTTCACCTGTTCCTTTCTCTCCTTTTTATAGATCTCTTTTGGTTAATTATTTATCTGAATTTCCTTTTCCCCATCTATTAGTTCGTAGACTACATTATTTTAGTGTTTGACTTGGATATTATAACATACATCATGACTAATTAAAGTCTAAAAAATTTAATACTTTAACAATCCCTTCCCGACAGTGCAATGAGTTTATATTAACTCCCACTCCTTGTGTCAATATTTTTGGGCACTTTTTATGCTTATATATCACAGCATATTATCATTGCTATGGCTGTTATTTGTTGTAATATTCATTTGTATTTGCCCTCTCAGTTGCTTTTCATTTCCTTGCCCATTTTTCATGCTTTTCTCTGTAATCATTTTTTTCTTCTACGTGGAGAATTCTCTCTTGCTTTCCTTTAGTAGAGGCATACCTGTGGCCAATTCTCTCAATATTTTTTATTAAAGAATGGCTCCAGTTTTGAAGAACATTTTTCACAAAATTTGTAATTCCAATTTGACAGGATTTTTTTTTTTTTTTTGCATCAATTTGACAATGTCATTCTATTGACTTTCTACTACCATTATTTCTGTTGAAAAGACATTTCTCCGTCTTGTTCCTAGTCTTTCAAAAGAAAAGTATCTTCCCCATCCCCAGCTCTGGCTATGTGTAAGATTTTCTCCTTGTGTTTTTTGTTTACCAGTTTTATTATCATGTGCCTTAATGTTGTGCTCTTTGTATTTATTCTGCTTGTGGTTGTCCAAACCCCTTGAGTCTATGACACTATCTTTTATCGTTTGTGAAAAAATTTTGACTCTTATATCTTCAATTGTTACAGCTGTCCAGTTCTTTTTTTTTAAATATATTTTTAGTTGTAGATGGACCTTTATTTTATTTATTTATATGTGGTGCTGAGAATCTAATCCAGTGCCTCACACATGCTAGGCAAGCACTCTGCCACTGAGCTACAACCCCAGCCTGTGTCCAATTCTTTTTCATATTTTTTTGTGGAACTCTAACTACAAATATAATAGATGTACTTAATCATTAAATTAGATATATTTTAAACTGTCTCTGAGAACTCCACTATCAGGATCTTTTGTGAGTCTTTTTCTTTTATTTTTTCTTCTAGTTCTAAATCATTTTGTTCCTTTTAATAATTTTTCATTATACTCTGGACCCTGTACATGAGAAATTGTAGGCATAATTGAAGCTTTGAGTTTGTTTGTTTAGTAACAACTTTATTTACATGTAATTTACACACTCCAAAACTTACCCCTTTAAAGCACACAATTCGATGATTTTTAATGTAGTTAAAAAGTTCACAAGTTATTACCGAATCAATCATAGAGCATTTTTAGTATCCTTCCCCCCAAACCCATATTTTTTTTTTTATTTTTGGCAATTCTTTTTATTGAGAAAAAATTCACGTTATAAAGTTCACCATATTAAAGTGCACAGCTGAGTGGTTGTTAGTATCCTCATGTTGTTACCCTGTACTACTCACATGTTCTTATAGAACATTTCTATCACCCCAGAAGAAACCACCTTTTAGCTGTCATTCGCAATTTTCAATGAATATAAAAAAGTAGTTCTATGACTCCCTAGTAACCATGGATCTACTTTTAAATTTTTTATGGATTCACATATTCCAGATATTTCATATAAATGGAACAACAATATTTATGCCTGTTGCGCATTTCATATAGCATAATGTTTTCAAGGTTCCTCTATGTAGTGATATATATCAGAAATTAATTTCTTAATATGGGAGAAAAATGTCCTATTCTATATATGTACCACATTTTGTTTACCTATCCATCGGTTGATAAATCTCTGAGTTATTTCCATTTTTGTTATTGCGAATAATTTTGCTATGAATATTTATGTGCAAGTTTTTGCATGTACATATTTCCAATTCTCTTGGGAATATACCCATCAGTGATTTGGTGGTTCACATGGTAGTGTGATGTTGAACTTTTTGAGGAACTACCAAAGTGTTTTCCACAGAGGTTGAACCATTTTAAATTCCTACTAGCAATACATAAATGTTTGATCTTCTCCACATCTTTTCTAATGCTTTTTATTTTCTCAATTTTAAAAGAAATTATAGCCATAGCAGTGGAGGTGAAAGGGTATGTCATTGTGGTACTTTGTACTTTTTGGCCCAAATTCCCAAATCCTGATATCCCCAGCCCTGGGAAAAACTAATCTGATTTGTATATCTATACATCTGGGTACACATTTTCATATAAATGTAATCATATTTGTGGTCTTTTGTGATGGATGATTTTATCTTCTTTCAGAAAGTATTTACTTATGCTTTCTGTAGGTGCTTATTAGGGATAGATTGCCTTAATTCAATTAGGGATTAGATGACTTGAAATAGTCTATAATCTTCAGTCTTTGGAAAGTCCAGTTTCTTTCCAGTCCATTCTTTTTTGGTTTTGTTGTTTGTTGTTTTTTTCTTTTTTGTTTGTTAATTTTTGGTTTTGGTGCTAGGGATTGAACCTGGGATACTTAATTAACCACTGAGTCACATCCCCAGTCTTTTTTTTAATTTTGAGATGAGGTCTTGCTGAGTTGCTTAGGGCCTCACTAAGTTGCTGAGACTAGCTTTGAACTTGCAATCCTCCTTCCTCAGCCTCCGGAGCTACTGGGATTAGAGGGAGCTGCTGGAAGTAGAGGTGTGTGCCTGGATATGGTTAATATTACGTCCTGGAGTGTAATTCTTTGGAATTTTAGGGCTAGAGTAGATACCAGGACCCCTTTCCTTGGTAGGCTTTTTATTCCAGGCTTTATTGCTTTAGCCCACTTTGATTGCTGACTTTTCTGCTCAACTTTTCAGTATCTTAGCTTTGGCTTTCACTTTAATAATTGGTGCTTCTAGGTTGGTTCCACAATTTAGCTCTTGTGAATTGTGCTGCTATAAACGTTGATGTGGCTGTGTCCTGGTAATATCCTGTTTTTAAGTTCTTTGGGTATAGACCGAGGAGTGGGATAGCTAGGTCAAAAGGCGGTTCCATTCCAAGTTTTCCAAGGAATCTCCATACTGCTTTCCATATTGGCTGCACCATTTTGCAGTCCCACCAACAATGTAAGAGCGTGCCTTTTTCTCCACATCCTTACCAACATTTATTGTTGTTTGTGTTCTTAATAGCTGCCATTCTGACTGGTGTGAGATAAAATCTTAGAGTGTTTTTGATTTGCATTTCTCTGATTGCCAGAGATGTTGAACATTTTTTCAAGTATTTGTTGATTGATTGCATATCTTCTGAGAAGTGTCTGTTCAGTTCTATTGATTAAAAGCATATCTTGAAATGAGACACTTACCTCTCTTGGCTTCCTCCTTTTACTAGGTCTATAAATTCTTAATGATTTGGTAACCCTTTGATGTTTTGAAACATTTTTTAAATAATTTGTTCATATATTTTAATGTCTTCAGCAGAAAGATTGGCCTCAAACTAATTAGGTCATTGCTAGAATTAAAACCTGCCTATATTGCCTAATTTCATACTGACAAGGACCTTTTCTTCTGTTATGACTGCATTTCCATAGCTCTGTTGCCCATGGGGCCCTTGTCAATATGCTCAGGAATTACTGTGCTTTGAACCCAGAAGTACAAGACAGCATCATTTTCAACCTTATCACATTGCCTTAGATAGTCTCTATAGAAATAATGGAGAGTTCCTGGCTTACCTGCTAACCAGAATTTCCATCCCTTTTTTTCTGAATAAAGGTGAAATGATACTCCTATTCTAACATTTTGCTCCATTTTGGGAATCCTTTTATGTTCAGATATGCACTACAGAACAAGATTGGATATGAGTGCCCCCCAAAAGCAAAGACCTTCTTATTCCAGCAAAGACCTTCCTATTCCAAGACTCTGGAGGTTATCTTCCAAGAACCAGGATCAATGACCAGACCTCTCTTTAGAATATTCAGAGATGGAACATGACTGGAGGAAGTGGATCCCTGGAATTGTGTGCACGTGCACACTCTTTATCTCTGCTTCCTGGCTTCCATGAACTGAGCTCATGAGAGTGCTCCACAACAACAGTCTGGAACCACAATGTTCTGCTTCACTTTGGACCCAGAACAATGGACTCAGCAGACCATGGACTAAACATCTAAACCATGAGCCACAATAAAAAATTTTCTCTTCTAAGTTGTTCTTGCTGGATATTTTGGTCACAATAATGAAAAGCTGACTAAAATAAAAATTGATACCAGGAGTAGGGTCATTAGTGTGACTAACCTGACCACAAGGTTCAGAAGCCTTTGGAGCTGGTTTGCAGGAGGAATTTTGGAAAAGTTTAGAAAATCAGGTTGTAAAAGCTTTAGAATGTTTCAAGACAAGCTTATGGCATGATTATAGAGAGAGCTTAGAAGACCAGAATGTAGACAGTGATAATTGTGCTCATAAGGCTTCAGAGGAGAAGAAGGATTCCTTTGGGAATTGGATTAGAGGTCACTTGTGTTATATTCTGGCAAAGAACTCGTGTATGCTTTGCCCATGTCCTGAGACTTTATATAAGGTTGAACTTAAAAGTGATGGACTAATTAACCTTGAGGAGGAAATTTCAAGGCAGCACCAAATTCAGTGACATGGATTCTACTGATAGCTTTTAGCCAGATTTACTATGAGAATCAGGAGCAAAAAGAAGAAACAAAGGATTTTAAAAGCTTCCAGTTTGGCTAGAAAAGTGTGTGCAAATCTGGGCAAAGAAAGATGTGGTTGTTAAAGAGATCATAGTCACTAACAAGATACTAAGTACTTCTCACACAGAGACAAGATGGCTCAAGCACATCTCAGGAATTTGCAAGACCATTTCCATCATAGGCTCAAGGGTGTAAAAGTAAAAATACCCTTGAAGAAAGACCATGGGACATTCTTTTTGCACAAGAGAGTCCTAGGAAGTTGTTTCACTCTGCCTAGCTATCCAGACACTCAGAAGTTACTGCAGCCACAACTCCAGAGGGTCTAGCTACTGCATGAGCTGGGGGTCAGACATTGGCATCATCCATGCTGGTTCTGCAGGAATGTGTATGCTGGAGTTAGGAAGTCATGGAGGTTTCCACAAAAATTTCAAAGGAGGCCTGGGAGGCCAGGCAGTGTCTATTGGGGGTAGAATAACTGCAAGCAGACACTGACAAGGAAATTATGGTGAAGCCAGGAAGGTAAAGCCAAAGCTTCAGTGGAGACCATAGGAATTAATAAAGTCCAGTAATGGCTACCAAGGAGAGCTGCTGGCTTCAGAGAGCCAGGCAAGAGAGAAGACTTGAACACTACAACTGAAAAGGCCAAAGGGGAAGGGTTTCCCAAGCCTATTGTAGATCATGTCTCACCACCATGTACCCCAGATGTGGAGTTATAAGGCTTGATTGCCCAGCTGGGTTTTAGTCCTGTTTTGGTTCCATCCCTTCTTTCTATGCCACTCTTTCTCCCTTTTATAATAAGAATGTGTATTCTGTGCCATTGTATGTTGCAGATATTTAACTTGCTTTTGGTTTTTACAGGAGTTTATAGCCAACAGTTTGCTTTAAATCTCAGAGGAGACTTTGGACTTAGACTTTTGGGCAGTGATGAAATTGCTGATTATGTGTACTCTTGGAAATGGACTAAATGCATTTTGCTTTGAGAGGGACACAAGCTTTTGGGAGTCAGTGGTGGAATGTTATGGTTGGGGTATACAATGTCCCTCAAATTCTCCTGTGTTAATTCAGGAAAGTTCAGAGATGAGGCATGACTGGAAGAGGAGAGTCACTGGGGCATGCCCCTCCAGTACCATAGTAATGCACATATTCATATTCTCCCTTTCTCCTTCCTGGCCATCATGAGTGGAGCAGTGCTCCTTCACCCCACCCTTTTATTGTGATGTTCTACCTCATCTTGGGCCCACAGCAATGGACTTGGCAGATCCTGGAATAAACCTTTGAAACCATGAGCCAAAAAAAGTTTTTTATCCTCCAAGTTGCTCTTGTTGAGTCATAGCAATGAAAAACTGACTAATGTAAATATTCTATAGCTTATGTTAACCCTCCTTCTGCCTTTAGCACTTGTAGAGCATTTCTCCATTGTCTCAAATCATCCATTGTTACTGATGAGAAATCAAATGTCAGTCTGTTGATTGTAATAGCAGATACTACACAATTTTCTTCTCCTCTTTATTTTTGTTATGGTTTGGATATGAGGTGTCCCCCAGAAGCTCATGTGTAAGACAATGCAAGAAAGATTAAAGATAAAATGATTGGGTTATGAGAGCCTTAACCTAATCAATGTATTAATCCTCTGACAGGAATTAACTGGGTGATGACTGTAGGTAATTGGGGTGTGGCTGGAGAAGGTGGGTCCCTAGGGGTGTGCTTTGGGGTTTATATTTTATCCTTCTTGAGTGGAGCTCTCTCCGTTTCCTGATGCCACGTTCCCAGCTGCTTTCCTCATCCAGACCCTTCCACTATAATGTTCTGCTTTACCTTGAGCCCCAGCGAATGGAGCTATCCATCTACGGACTGTGACCTCTGAAACTGTGAGGCCCCCAAATAAACTTTTCCTCCTCTAATTGTTTTTGTCAGATCTTTTGGTCACAGCAGTGAAAAAGCTGACTAAAACAATCCTAGTGCCATTTTTTGTTTTGTTTGTTTATTCATTTTCTCCTTCAGTGTGAATACATGTGGTGATTTCATTTAATCTAAAGTATTTCAATTCTGAGAATTTTCTCACTTCTCTGATAATTTCCTGCCTGTTTATCTAACTGATTCTCTTTGTATAAACCTCTGATTAAATAACCATTGAAATATTTGGATTAGATTTTTTCTTTTTCTTTTCTAATATTCAGATCTTTTTTTTCTCTTTCTTATGTTATCTGGAAGGTTCTCTAAAAATTATCTTCAAATTGATTCATTGAATTTTTATTTATTTTTTTTTGACAAACCGGGTTTTTAATTTAGAATTGCTTTTGGGATTTAAAATTAAAATTGATTAGTTTTTTATAGACTCATGTTTTAAGGAAGTAATGTTAAATATATCTGAGAATAATAATTCAGAAATGTTATATTTATCTTATCTTTCCCTACCTCTACCCCTACCATTTTAACATTATGATTCTTTTACTCAGCCTTCTCACTTGGATGAAGCTTTCTTCAGTGTGTGGTGAGCCTTTCTTTACTGGAGGTTTACAAAAGGCTGCAGTTTTTGGAGGGGTGCACTTTTGTGTGTAAAAAGCAGGCAGCAAATAGATAGGATACCCTGAAAGTCAGAGTGTAAAGGCCTTCACTCTGGAGCCCTGACCTCTACTGCCTTAGTTATTCCAAGTATGTTCAATAAGTTACACTACTCCTCCATTTTTATTTTGGCTGGGCTGTAAGCATCTCACTGTCCAACACTGTGCTTTGGATATGGAAATGGGTGATTTTAACTATAATTTAAAGTACGTTACTCACTCCCCCTTCTTTCATCTTCAGAATTTTCTCCAGCTTCTTCAAGTTTCTTTCTTTGTGTGTTGTCTGCTTCGTACATCCCCAAGGCTGCAGGCTCTTTTATCTTTCACCTTCATAGCTCATTGCTTTGTCTTCTTTACATCTCTTATGTTTGTTTCTTCACAATTTCTTATCACTGGAAGTTCCTCTTCAGTATAATTGTTGTTTTGAATTTAAATCTTCTACTTTTATCACTATAGTTTTAATGAAGTCTCAAGAAATATTTTTGTTATGTCTGTCTGTCTCTTGAAGCTGAAATTAATTAGTTCCTTTTCCCTGGTAAATTTCCCCATCTTATGAAATTGATTATCAATTATATAGCACATATGGCTCATCAATCTATTGGTTAGGTTATTGTGGTTAGGTTTACTTCTTATTAAGGTACAAAGTCTGTAAGAAGTAATGTTAAGTTGCAAAAACATTATTCCTTGCTTACTTTTGTAACAACATTAAGGTGGTTAATTTCTGATTCTGTTGAAATCTCACATAAATCTTTCTCTCCCTATGTGTTTTTTTTTTTTTTTTCTCTCAGTACTGGAGACTGAACCCAGGAGCACTTGACCACTGAGTCATATCCCAGCCCTATTTTTGTATTTTACTTAGAGACAAGGCCTCACTGAGTTGCTTAGTGTCTTGCTAAGTGCTGAGGCTGGCTTTGAAATCACAATCCTCCTGCCTCAGCCTCCCGAGCCACTGGGATTACAGGTGTGCACCACTGCATCTGGGCTCCCCGTAAGCTTTTTTGATTTTTTTTTTTTTTTTTTTTGTACTGGGAATTGAACTCAGGGGTACCCAGCCACTGGGCCACATCCCCAGCCTTATTTTGTATTTTATTTAGAGACAGGTTCTCACTGAGTTGCTTAGTGCCTCAGTTTTGCTGAGATTGGTTTTGAACTCACGATTTTCCTGCCTCAGCCTCCCGAGCCTCTGGGATTACTGGCGTGTGTTACTGTGCCTGGCTCCCCTGTGCTTTTTTTTTTTTTTTTTTTTTTTTTTTTTGGTACTGGGGATTGAACTCAGGGGCACTCGACCACTGGGCCACATCCCCAGCCCTTTTTTGTATTTTATTAGAAACAGGGTCTCACTGAGTTGCTAAGTGCCTCGCCATTGCTGAGGCTGGTTTTGAACTCGCGATCCTCCTGCCTCAGCCTCCCAAGTGCTGGGATTACAGGCGTGCACCACCATTCCTGGCTCCCCTATGCTTTTTTGTTGTTGACTTTAGAAATATGTTCACATTTTGGTCTTCAGGTCCAGTCTCCTCTGACTATTTAGAATGGGTATGTAGTATCTCACTGAATAAGAACATCAGTAAAAACAGAAGCTCAAACAAAAGAGTGGCTGAGCAGACAAAAGTAAATGGCCAAAGTTATTCAACTAAAACACAGGTACTTTTCTATTAGCATTTAGGGAAGAAGAAACTACTGACAAGGCTCTCTTTTCCTTCAATGGTATTGGAAAATTCAAAGCAGCAAATTAAACAGGGGTGAAAGTTTACTATAGGATTAATATTTACATTTAGGAGAATTAAAAAGAAGACAAGACAAACAAACAAAACCCCTACCCTGACAAGACCTAAGAATTCAAAACTCACAATATTTCATGCATTTAACATAAGTTCAAATTTTCATAGGGGCCAACATAAACACAAGTTCAATTTCCTATTTTATCTAAGAACAATCATTGACAATCATTAACAATGGCCTTTTGTTAAATTTAAGTTACAATAAAAGTGTGAATTGTATTCAAAGGCAACAAAGGAAGAAGAGGTATCTATCCTATGATTTGGGAACACTTTGGTCAAAAAACCTATTTTAAAAAGTGTTGATGCTCAAAATCTTGCAGTTTGTTTTGTTTTATTTTTCACAAGAGTTCATCTTCTGGAGTTGGAACTGAACTTGTTTCCCAGTTTTACCACCTAATCACTGTGTCTTAAGGTGATTCTCTTAACATCACAGAGATTGCATTTCCCCATCTGTACCTAATAACTGTACTTACCCAGTTAATGTAAGTAGTCCTTTTAAAATGCTTATGACATTGCTTCATATATTAATCTTAAATATTTGTTATTATTAGAAATTCATTTTCTGATGTTATTACAGACTCTAAATTTCATTTTTGTTATGTAGTCATTGAGTACACTATATTTTGCTTAATCATTTTTCTATGATGAATATTTAAGTAGTTATATCATTCTTTTCCTCCTTCTTGAGATCGATAGGATTATATTAAATATCACATGTCTTATTTGGAAGAATATGTACCAGTTGGAATATATATAGTATATTCTTTTATAAATTGGAATATGCACATTGTTGTACAGAATTAATTTGAATGTCAATGAAGCAATGGGAATCAAAAGATGAGAAGGGAAATCAGTAATGTAGAGCACAGGGATGAAGGGGAAGAAGCAGAAGGAGAGGGGAGGTACTGAGGAATGAAATTAACCAAATTATGTGTATGTACAAATCAATCACAATGAATCCAGCACATACAATTATGATAAACCAATAAAATTAATAATAAAAAAGGAGTATTGCAAATTAAAGTTACCAGAATGCAGTACAATGTAGAGGGAAAAAAGTGTGGTCATAAAGAACATATTTCTGTTTTTTTTTTTTCAGGTGATATTGATTCTTGTCCTTGCATATATAAAGTTTTGACGATCATCTTTTCTGCTTTGCTTGGCCTTTTCCCCATTCTCTATATTGTTGGGAGAAAGAAAAAGTAAGTCATATTCCTATATGTTTGTGATAAAGAAAGTGGTTAAAACAAAGCTAGTTTTAAATATTTTTGCAACAATTCCAAGGGATCTGGAAAAATCCATCATGAAAAGAAGAATGAAAGCTCTTCCATATGCTTGGTAGTTCCTGTTATCAGGGGTATGCCTTTATTAAAATGATACTTAGGATTGCTATAAAGGTAGACTCTTTGTAACCATTTATGCTTGTAGTAAATTGAGTTTAAGATTTTTAATTCAGATTTTTATAGGAGGCAGCATATTGACCCCAGACAATTGGCGGGAGGGAGTCCACTGGGTAGTGGAAAAGACTGGGAGCCTGAGATATGTCTGACTAAACCATAATGAGCTGAAAGTGATCTTATTTTTACAAGACTGATATAATAAAATATCCATTCATTTACCCAACAAATACTTTCTGAGTGCCTCTGTATTACTGTGCATTGTTCTCAGTGTGGAAGACAGAATTGAAACAGATGGGTTCTTTGCCTTAAGGAGTCTACTTCCTAGTGAAGACAAATAGACCATGGAATGACAAAAGGAAACAGAAAATATCAGGCAGTGATAAGTACTGGGTAGAAAATAAGACAGAATGATAGAAAGAGATGATGTGGCTAGTTTATGTTAAGAGGTCTCTGGGGAGGGGACATTTCAACTGATACCTGAATAAGAAACAAAGGTATGAGCGGAATTCTTGGTGAAGAGCATTCCAGACAAAAATGAAGAATATTTAATTCATATACCAATGTGGGAATAAGCTTGGTATGTTACTAGAATAAAAAGATGGTCAGTGTGGCTGGAACAATGCTTTGGAAATGGAGGTAGTGGCCAGAACAGGTTAGGCCCACAGGCTTGGGATTTTCATCATCTGCAATTTCAGTCCATGGAAATGTATAAAACAAGGAAGCACAAGACTCTGGTTTACACTATCAAAAGCTCTCTCTTGCAAGAATGTGGACAAGGTTCCTTAGAAGTCAAGATGAAGAATATCATGCTAAGCAAAATAAGCCAATCCCACAAAACCAAAGGCCGAATGTTTTCTCTAATATGTGGATGCTAATTCGCAATAAAGCGGGGGGGGGGGGGCGCTAGGGAAAAATAGCATTACTTTAGATTAGGTAGAGATAAGTGAAGGGAGGGGAAGGAGGGGATGTGGGGATGGGAAAAATAGTGGGATGAAATAGACATTATTACTGTATATGTGATTACATGACCAATATGATTCTGCAACATGTACACTTAGAAAAATGAGAAATTATATCCCATCTATGTATGATACATCACAGTGCCTAAATGCATTTTACTGTCATGTATAACTATTTGAAGCAAATAAATTTTAAAAAAAGAATGAAGGAGGAAGGAGACTTCTAAAAAGAGAAGTGAGACAGTCAGGAATACAGTGGTAGAAAAGGGGATGGAGGCATTAGTGATGTATTTGGAATCTGTACATTGGGAGGAGAGGATGTGGGCATCTCACCCAGGCCTAATGCAAGTGCTCTACCACTGAGCTACATTCACAGCCCAGGGATATGTTTAGGATGACAAGATTTATTGAAAGATCAGATGTGAAAAAAGAGCAAAAGGAAAGAATTATTCTGATCCCTGGACACAAGACAATGATATTATTGGAGTACATTTTGAACATTACATAAAGACAATTTATAAATATGGGAAAGAATACAGGAAAAACAAACTTTGGGTGAAGGATTTAAGAATTCTATTTGGAACATGTTAATTTAATTTTGAAATGCCTACTTTACATCTGAGGGATTATGTTAATTAAGTATCTACATGTGTGAATCTGGAACTTAGGGAGCAAAGACCAGAGGTATAAATCTCCAATAGGACAATCATAAATTACACTATTGTATAGATGCAATATGCAAGTTCTGTAGTTGGAGTATTTTTATATTGAACTAAACACTTGAAAAAATATTTTGGTCAATCTCTCAAGAGAATTTGAATCAGAGTCTTTCAATATTTTATTCATATTCATATTCTTACAATGTACTGCCATGAGGGGGAGTGTTTGAGCCACATTCATCTTATGGATACATCAATGTTACTATATGTCTAGGTCAGAGCATTTGTGTGAACCACCATCATTCCAGTTGAGAGAAGATCCCATGGTGACTGCCGTCATGTGACACACAGGTAATTGGCACTGCCTGATTTTTTTTTTTTTTTTTTTTTTTTGCTGTCATTGTGTATTCTTCAAATTTAAGACCTAATCTTCCAAGTTAAATTATGCATTTGGTAGCAGCAATTATTTTAGAAATAAAGGGAAACAAAGATTGATTTGTTTAAATATATAATCCAGTTCTATGAAGTAGTAGATTCAAATGAGGCTAGTTAATATTAATACCTTTGCTTTATTTTTAATTTCTAAAACTTAAATTTTTGATACATAAAAACATAAATATTGTGATGTATAGATATAGGTATACATTATATAATTACGTAAACATATATTTAAATCAAGTTAAATACATATATATATCTCCTCAAATATATTTTGTAGTAAAAACATTTAAAATTATTTGTACTAGCCTTTTACAACATACAGACTTTTGTCATTATTTATAGTCATCCTACTGTGAAATAGCACACCAGAAGTTCTTACTCCTACATAACTTAGTATTCACTGATCAACCTCTCTTCATCCCTCCCTACCCTCTACTCTCCCCAGCCTCTGGTAACAAACATTCTACAATTATCTCCTATGGGATCAACATTTTTAAATTTTACATATGAGTGAGATCATATGATACATGTCTGTCTGTGCCTGGCTTATTTTACTTAACATAATGGTCTCCAGTTCCATCCACATTGTTGCAAATAACAGGATTTCATTACTTTACATGTGCTTAATAGTATTCCATTGTTTTTATGGATCACATTTTCTTTATTGATCAATCAGTTGATGAACACTTAAGTTATTCCCATTTCTTGGTTATTTTGAATAGTGCTGCAATGAACATGGGAAGGCAGATGTCTCTTTAAAATACTATTTTTATTTCTTTTCAATATTGACCTTCTAGTGGCATAGCTAGATCATATGGTAGTTCCATTTTTTATTTTTTGAGGAAACTTCATAGTGTAATCTTTTATATAACACACATATATATGTTTATATACATATATGTATTTGTTCTAATTAGTTATACATGAAGTAGAATGCATTTTGACATATTACATATAAATGGAGTATAACTTCTCATTTATCTGGTTATACATGATGTAGAGTTACACAGGTCATGTAATCATATATGCACACTGAGTAATAATGTCCAATTATTCTACTATCCTTCCTATCCCCACATCCCTTCTCCACCCCTCACTACCCTCTGTTTAGTCGAATTTACCTCTATTCTCCCCTGCTCTCACCATTGTGAATTAGCATATGCATATTAGAAAACACATTTGGCCTTTGGTTCTTCAGGATTGGCTTATTTTGCTTAGCATAATATTCTCCAGATTAATCCATTTACCTGCAAATAATTTCATTCTTCTTTGTGGCTGAGTAATATTCCATTGTGTACATATACAACGGTTTCTTTATCCATTCATTTGTTGAAGGTCACCTAGGTTGGTTTGATAGTTTAGCTATTGTGAATTAAGCTGCTAAAAACATTGATGAGGCTGCATTTATTGTAGTATGCTGATTTTAAGTTCTTTGGGTATAAACCAAAGAGTGGGATGACTGGATCAAATGGTGGTTCCATTTCAAGTTTTCTGAGGTATCGCCATACTGCTTTCCAGAGTGGTTGCACCAATTTGCAGTCCTACCAGCAATGTATGCGTGTACCTTTTTTCCTACATCCTCACCAACATTTATTGTTGTTTGTATTCTTGTAGTTGTCCCATGTAAATCACTCTCCATATTTGATTTTCTTCTGGTCACTTAAGCACACTCTGTGCCACACAGAGTGTGTTTACTGGGCCTGTATTTAGGGCCAAACTCCCGTTTACCCAGAATCAGCTTCCTCCATTGCCAACCCCTCGCCATAGCTGCAAAATGGTTCCTTCCTTTGTCTTCCTCATGCCACCTAGAGAGATAGTGGCTTCTTTCCCCACACATGGATATCATGTAGTGAGTCCTTCAAGTTTGTTGGGCAATATCCTTGGTCTCTAAACACTCCGTATCCAGACACACCTCAGTCCTCCCAAAAATGTGGGTTCGTTTAGTTCCTTTATCCCTCTGCTACACCCACAGAGGGACCTCTCTGTCTAGAGCCTCCAGCCCGGCTGTGGCAGTGGCTATGCCGCTGGGGATTTTTCCCTTATTTTATTATTTCCAACCTACTGTGTCCTGGTCTGCTTTGAATGTACAGTTTTAGGTTCCTGTAAAGTCCCCATGCTCCCCATTTTTATTCACCCACCTTATAGAGAAGCTGTCTGTCTGCTTTATTGGTTTCACACCATGGAGCAGCCAGGAATGTGACCTCGTCTATTCCACCATCTTGGAACTGAGCCCTCCATAGTGATTTCCATAATGGTTATTCTCATTTACTTTGCTACTCACAGTGTGCAAGTATTCCCTTTTCTATACATCCATGTCAACCACTGTTATCTTTTGCCCATTTTTTGATAATAACTATCCTTACCTGAGTGATAGCTCACTGTAGTCTTGATTTGAATTTCCCTGATGATTAGTGATGTTGAGCCTTTTTCATATACTGTTAGACATTTGTGTGTTTCACTTAAAGAATGTCTGTTTAGGTCATTAATGTTTATTCTTTATTTTAATCATGTTATTTTTAAATTTTTGCTACTAAGAATTTTTGTTCCTTGTATATTCTGAGTATTAAATACTTGTCAGATGTTCTCCCATTATATAACTTGTCTCTTAACTTTGTTAATTGTTTCTTTTGCTGACCAGATATTTTTAGTTTGATGTGATCATCCCATTTGTCCATGTTTATCTATTAGCTTTTCCCCTGTGATTTTGCAATCTTGTCCAAAAACTTATTGCTTATACCAATGTCCTGAGTGTTTTCTTCCAGTAGTTTTATAGTTTCTGGTCTCAGATGTAAGTCATTCAATCATGTTGAGTTGTTTTTTTGTAACTGTTAAAAAGTAGGGATCTAGTTTCATTCTGCATAAAGATGTTCAATTTTTTCAACATTGTTTATTGAAACAACTATTTTATTTCTAGTGTGTGTTCTTAGCACCTTTGTTGAAAATCAGTTGGCTGTAGACATGTGGGTTTACATCTAGGTTCTATTTTGTTTCATTGGTCTGTCTGTTTTATGCAAATATGATGTTTTCATTACTATAGCTTCATAGCATGTTTTGAAATCAGGTAGCATAATGCTTACTTATTTATACTTTATAGTCAAGATGGTTTTGGCTATTAGGAGGTTATTTTTGGTGGTCTTATACAAATTTTAGGATTGTTTCTTCTAGTTCTATGAAGAATATCATTAGTATTTTGATAGAAATTACCTTGAAAGTTGGGTTGTGTGGACATTTTAATAATATTGATTGTTCCAATCTATGAACATGGAATATCTTTCCACTTTTTTGTGTTCCTTTTAATTTCTTCCATCAGTGTTTTATAATATTCATTAAAGGATTATTGAAGTTTGAGAAGTATTGATTTTTTTTTTAGTGTAATTTGCTCCACCCATATTCTGGTATCCATTTATTTAAGTCTTTCTGAAAGTATTTTAGGGAAAATTAAATTTTCTCTCTGTAAGTTTTGTATAATTTTTTTTTTTTTTTTTTTTTGTATCAGGGATTGAACTCAGGGGCACTCGACCACTAGGCCACATCCCCAGCCCTTTTTTGTATTTTATTAGAGACAGGGTCTCACTGAGTTGCTAAGTGCCTTGCCATTGCTGAGGCTGGCTTTGAACTCACAATCCTCCTACCTCAGCCTCCCAAGTGCTGGGATTACAGGCCTGCACCATTGCGCTGGCTAAGTTTTGCATAATTCTTGTTGAGTTAATTCCTTTGTACTCTTCATTTGCTCATTATAATAAATAATTTTTTTTTATAAAATGAAGTCTGACTAGTTATTAGTGTGTTAAAAATTTCTTGAGTTCGTGAGTTAACTCATATTTGGAAACCATACTAACCTCTATCAACTCAAAGTTATTCTGTTGATTATGAAAGTTTTCTATGCAGATGATCATTTCTCTCACAAATAACCAAGGTTTGGCCTTTTTTTTTCTATTTGATCCTTTCATTGCTTTTTTTTTTTTTAATATTTATTTATTTACTTTAGTTGTACACAATGCAATGCACTTATGTTTACGTGGTGCTGAGGATCGAACCCGGGCCGCGCATGTGCGAGGCGAGCGCTCTGCCGCTGAGCCACAACCCCAGCCCCTGCTTTTTTTTTAATATTAAATAACATTAATAGTGTTTTTTTCTTGTTTCTGGACTAAAAGAAAATGTTTATAATTTTTCTATTAAGTATGATATTTCATGTATTATGGCCATTGAGCATATCATCAAGGTTGAGAAATATTTCATTATTCTTCTTTTCTTAATTTTCTATCATAAATAGGTTTTTGAACTTAAGAAGCATTTCTCTAATTAGATAGTCATATGAATCATAGTAGTCCACCAATATAGTAAGTTATGTTGAAAAATTTTCTAATGTCAAACCATTCTGGGAATTTTCCTACTTCGTAAATCAGACTACAATTTTATTTTCTTGTATTATCCTTTCCTGGTTTTGAAATGAAGATAACATTACCCTCAAAGAAAGAACTAGGTGACTTTATATTTCTCCTTTTTGGAACATATATAAGATAGAGACACATATTCTATAACCACCATCAGGGTCTGTGGCTTTTCCACCCCCAGGGGAAATCTTTGCTTTCAAAGTTATTGGCCTATTCAATTTTTAAAATTTTTATGACCAAAGTGTCACTTTCAGAAATTAATCCATTAAATGTTTTCAATTTGATATGACTGTTCATAATACTGTACTGCTCTTTTTACCATTTGTTACATCAATATTACCTCTTACTTTCCCTTCTATATTCTACTTAATTTATCTTCCATTTTCAGTAAATCTTGCCAGAAGTTGGTTGAATAATCTTTAAAAAAAATCTTTTTGTTTACATTTTATTTTTATTCCTTTTTGTTGGTATCAGTCCTTAGTTTTATTATACCCCCTCTTCTCATGTTGGTGAGTTCAATTTGCTTGTTTGCTCAACATGGACATCTAATAAGGCATTTAAGGTGATATATTCATTTCAAGCGAACAATCTTTTAAATCTGTCCAAGAATTTTAAATGCCCCCCTTTTCCTTTTCTGCAAAGCATTACTCAAATTACATAAACAAGTTTTTTTTCTTTTCCAAAGAATTTTAAATGCAATTTCTTTACTTCATGGTGGCAGAGATTCCCCCCCCCCCAACCTTTTGTTCACTCTTCTGTGTCTCCAGGCTCTATCCTTTGTGTTTCTAACCAATTTGTACATTATAATTCCTGATATATTAGGACTTTTTCCCCATTTTATTGTTAATTTTCCTATTCAATTTAGTATTTTTTTTATCCTTTCATTAGACTCAATATTGCTTTGCTGGTTTAAGGGGAACTCTTTATACTTATTCTTCTGCTATTTTCTCCTAACTTACTAAGAGCAATACATATGCTTATTTTTTAATGTCAATGTCAAAATTTCCCAACATATATACCTTTGCGTAATTCTTCCTACGTCTCGTAATCTTGTTTTATTCTAAGACTTCCCTTAGATCTGAATTGTTTAATTATTTTACTAGAGATAGAATTTTGAAACTTGCTTTTGTTAGAAAGTAATAAATTTTGGTGTGTTATTTATCATTTCTATCTTGTCGCTTCCTCTTGGATTAATTTTTCCCTTTACTAAAATATTTCTTTTGAAAAGTGTTTTCAAGGAAACTCTTGATATAATAAATTTTCTGAGTATTACATGCTTAATAGTGTCTTATTTCATTCTGTCATTGTATAGTGTTTTAATCATAAAATCTAGGACCAGGACTTTCAACAGATGAAAACAATCAAGGCCCAGTAAAATATCATTTAGCCACTTAGAAAAAGACAAAAGTGAAAAATAATGTGATAGGCAAATGTATGCCCCATCTCAAAGTTAATCTAACAGAATGTTGTATGTATGCTTATAAAAAACCATGTATCAGAATGTTTATAGCACCACTATTAATAATAATCTCAATATGGAGAACAAATTCCCACTAACAGTAGAATAGGTAAATAACTATATTTATATAATGGACGCTCTTCAGCAATGAAAATGAATAATGTAGATGAATATATACATGTAAAAATGTAGATGAATATTTCAAATTTACAGTTGGGTGAGAGAATCCAGGCACAAAGGAAGACATGTTCTATGAAGCATTTACATAAAGTTCAGAAACAGAGGAGGTAGTCTATGATGTTAGATATAACAGAGTGTTTCCCAAGGCAGGAGAGTGGCAGTGACAGGAAGGGCAAGCAAAGGAGTAGGACAGGCTATGGAGGGCTACTCAAGTTCAATTTTTTGTTCTGGGTTCTAAATATATATACTTATAACAATTCTAATGATGTACTCATGATGTATACACTTCATGAATGATACTTTTAACATAACATGTTTTTAAAATATACTAATGTAACAATTTTTTTTATAAAAGACAAAATGGAATTCAGAGTTCTCTTCAATACTTTGAAAATATTAACTCACTGCCTTCTTGCTAGTAATACTGCCTTGTGACATTTGAGGTCCTTTGATTCTTTTTCCTTTATAAGTGCTGCTTTTGAAGTTTTTAGAATTTTCTCCTTGATCTTTTTAATTTTACACACAAACACACACACACACCACGTGTGTACTGGAGATTGAACCCAGGGGAGCTTTACCACTGAACTACTATATTCTCATCCCTTTTTATTTTTTATTTTGATACAGGATCTCACAAAGTTGCTGAGGGTCTTCTTAAGTTACTAAGGCTGCCCTTGAATTTGTGATCCTCTTGCCTTTGCCTCCTGAGTAGCTAGGATTACAGAAGTATACTACTGCACCTGGCTTAATTTGATATTCTTGATTTCAATAGATCCATAAATTTTCTTTCTCTTATGTGTCTCTTATGTCACTTATGTTTAGCATTCCATGAATCCTTTAGTCTTTTCAATATATATATGCCATGTTTCAGTTTTTCTGAAGAAAGCCATTTATTATTCATAATCCTCAATTTTTCCTCTTTTCATGAGTCTGCTCCTCTTACACAAATATTGATACTCTATTCTCCTGTTTGTCTCTGTATATGTGTGTGTGCATATATGTGTAAATATTCTTATTAACACAAATTTGCACACAGTAGCATTTGAGAAAGTGGTTGAATGAGTAGAAGAAAGGAGCTTAGTAGATGTAAAGTAATTTCTTCCTTGAGTTACTGATATGCTCTATAAAAGAAGCTTCCGAGGCCTGAGTTAAAGTGGAAATTTAACTAACTTGAAGATATGACATCCAGAAGTGAAAGTGAATCTTAGTTTCCAATATAACATGAGTGGTTAAGAGATTAAATGCAGTCTAAGTGTTTTAAAGTGGAAATTATGGCTCACCTGTTAAGCCCCACAAGAGATTATGAGTCTGGTGGTATAACTCATCCATTTTCTTCTGTCTGAAACATTCAGAACTTGTCCACAGTCACATAGCTATTTCATAAATTCCTAGCTGTTTTTGGTGCTATCTATATGGGGTTTGAGACATACGACCCTTTTTTAAGTTGTGGTTGTCACTTACCTAGCTCCTAGATTATTTGACTCATAAACATAATGATGAAGGTCTTGAGAAAAGAAATGTACGCTTCCAAATAAAAATTTCCATGATACCATTTAATGAGGAATCTAAAATAGTCAAGTAGAATGGTGGTTGGTAGAAGCTGGTAGGAGGAGGAAACTGGGAGATATTAGTCAAAGAATACAAAATCACAGTTTTGTATTGTTGAATAAGTCCTAGAGAGGCACTGTACCATCCAGCACAGTGCCTCTAGGTCACAATACTGTACTGCATACTTACTTAAAATTTTGATGAGGGTTGATCCTATGATGTGTTTTTATCACAAATAGTAGTAATAATAAATAGAGTGTGAGTAAACTTTCAGAAGGGATGGATGTTTATGGCATAGATCCAGCGATGATTTCACAGGTGTAAAATTGTCTTGAAGTTGTGTACAGCTGTGAATTGTACATAAGCAGGAGGTACAGATATGTCAATCAATCATTCCTCAATAAAGTGGGGAAGGGAGGGAGGAGGGTCCTGACAATATGGATCCTAGCAAAAAGAGCTTTGTCCCAGCACCTTGTCAGAAGGTACTGGCAGTAAAACATAAAAGGCTTCAGGTGGGCTGGGCATGTAAATCCTGGATAGAGTGCTTGCCAAACACCTCAGGTGACACTCTTGGTTCAATCCCCAGTTCTGGGGGTGCGGGTGGGGTGGGGTGGGGGAGAGAGAGCTGAGCATTTAGAAGTGAGCATTTCATTCGTCTCTGTCTTTTTTTTTTTTTTTTTTAGACTCAAGAATTCTGAAACTTAAAACCAAAACAATCCTAAGCATCCTCATCATTAATGCAAGCGGAAGGATTCTCAGTAAACAGAAAAACTGATCACATCATGAAAGGCGAAATCATTACAAAATTGACTATTTGAACATATGATTTGATTCTGAATTAAAAATAATAAATATAATTTTTTTTTGAAAAGTGGTCCACTGGTTAAATTTCAACCTGAAAATATTTGGCACTTCTTCAGTTGGTAACATAGTTATTTAAACAATTCATCTCTCCCTTTTCCCACCGCATTTCCTTTCTCAGTACAGGTAACAGGAACATTTTTTTTTAAGGTTTGAAAAAAGAAAAAAATATATATATATATTTGCACATGGGCAAGGATGAATCTGAAAATTATTGCCCACAAATTGATCCAGGCTCCTTTGAGCTCCTGGGGGCGGGGGCGGGGGCGGTGGGAAAGGCAGACGACGAAAGGAAACCGTCAGGCCAGTAGGAGGTGGGCTCTGTTTCTGGTGCTACGGAGAGAGACTGCGACTGCAGAGCAGGTGACGCTTTGGATAGCTACTCTCCCCTCCCCCGCATAGCTCGGGGGCACACACTGGTCCTTGAAACTGCCGGCCCCTTTCCTAGCTGCAGCCGGCCACCCCGCGCGGCCGGGAACCAGAATGGAGAGGCTGGTGAGTGAGGCTAGGGGATGGGAAGGAGGGTGCAGGGTGGGCGAAGTCGAACCGGTGGCCCTGGGGCGGGCGGCGGGCTGGAAGAATGCGCTGAGCTGCGCTCGCCGCGGTCCGGTCCGGAGCTGGTCGGAGATGGGGCTGGCCAACGCTTTCTTCTCAGAGATTTACCGTGCTGAGAAGCGACTCTTGCCTTTCAAAGGGTGGTGGACAGGCCGTTTCTGGCGTCGTGGTTCTCCGTCCAGTTCGTTGGGAAACAGATCCTACCAGGCGAGGGCTCCGGGGACGCTTTCTAGATCCCAGCTTTCCGCCCAGAGTGGGGCCAGGAGGCGAGCGCCGAAGGCTGCGGGTGCTCTGGGCGGCTCCACTTGCTGACTGCAGCTCTTATGGCGAGCAAGGCACAGCCGATCTTAAATTGCCCCAAGAAAGGGATGACGAGCCTTGTGCTGGCTCTGCACTGGCAACCAAAGACGCGTTGGGGATGCAGAATTCCAGCCTCGCTTGTTCCAGAAGAGCTCCTTGCCTCTTTGATCCTCAGCTTGGCTGCATCCTCTTGGCTCTTGTCTTGGGAAGCCATGAAGGATCCGATAAAACGGCAGCAACAATTGAGAGGGGATTGAAACGCTTTGTGATCCTGTTTCTTTGAAGGGTTAAACCCCAGGATATCTAGGGAGACCGACATTTTGTTTATTCTGGATCTGTTTATATGACAAAAGTCAAAGGCGAGGATGTTCATATACCCTACTGGTATAACTAGGTAAAAATTCAAATAGCCTCAAGATAATATTTCATTATCTTTTTTAACAAAGGAGAATGGTGGTCTGTAAGCTAGTGTCTTTTTCTGGATAGATGCTCTTGATCATCACAACAAGGAATTATAATCCTATTTTACAAATAAAGAAACAGGAAGAGAGGTTAATTTTTCTAAGACCATGTGGCTACATGTGGTGGTGTGGGGGTTAGGACTTAGAAACTCTGGGAGGAAGACAGATGTGTACCTGCCAGGTAGGCTGTTTTGAGGTAAGGTCTGGGCGTTTGTAAACCTGGCCTTTTCTGTGAGGGCCATTGTGGATTTCTTTGTTTTCATGATTGGACTCCTGGTTTGTCTCCATTGATTCATCTCTTTAGCTACCTCACACATTTTGGCATTTATTAAATCCTAGATTGCACTAAATACTGCTAAATACTTTATTCCCCCTATATACTTATAAGATAACAGCAACATTGATTTAGTGCTTATTTGTATCAGGCACTATTCTAGGGGCTTTACATGTGTTACAGTCTGAATACCCATTATTCAAAATGCATGGGACTGGATGTATTTTAGATTTCAGATTTGGTTTTGAATTTTAGAATATTTGCATATACATAAGCAGATATCTTGGAAGCAAACTCATGTCTTAGCATGAAATTCACTTATTTTTTATATAGACCTTACACACACAGCCTGGAGGTAAATTTCATAAAATATTTTTAGTGCCTCCTTTATGATTACAACATATCACATGAGGTGAGGTGTGGAATTTTCCACCATGACATCATATTAACACTCAAAAGTTTTAGATTTTATAGCATTATGAATTTCAGATCTCTTGCCTGTACTTCATTTAATCTTTTTAACTATGAGGTTAATGCTGTTATTCATTTATTTGTTTAATTTTATAGTCTCAGGTAAAATGATTTGTCTTACTTTATACATTGTAGTATTTGTTTTAGGCAAAACTCAAGTCAGCCAGAGTCTGCCCTTGTGGCTACCACACAGTAATGCCAGGTAGACTCCTTAAAAAATAAAAATCCTGTTGTTTTCAAATTGGCAGTATTTTCAGTTACTCTGCTTGGAGTAGAGGGAAAAATTGTGATTTTTTTTTTAAACAATCGGGCTTTCCTTCAGATTACCTTTGCCTCTGTCACTGTGTTTTTGTTTCTTAACATTGCTGGCTCTCAGTCCACAGTCTTGCATTTTGGTATGTGTCTGCTTTTTCTCTTGTCCTCAAACAGATTTTCTCTTTGAAATCCCTACTCTGAATTTTCTCATGACAGCCTGCTAGGGCCTGTGTTTTCATGAGAGGAAGGCATAATTATTTCTTATAGTAGCATGGAATTAGTATGCCAATATCTCTTTCCACAATAGCTTTAACCAAAAATAAAACAAAACATGTTGGACTCTGGCAGGAGATTCTGGGGAAACATTTGGCCAATTTTTTTCTGACTTTCCTACACTATAAAATAGGATGGGGCAGTCCCAGTAACACTGAGAAATTTTTCACATAATCACACTTCAAAACCAAAGCCTTTTTGAATGTGGTGCCTGTGGGTGGGTGAGTAGTGGGCGAGGTGAGCAGGTGTTATGGGGGCTGAGTGTATTTTCAGACAGCACATCATCCATGACTTCCTAAAGGCAGTAACTGGTGTTAGCCTTAGATCTGCGAAAACAAGGGGAGACATCACCAGGTAGGCATGGCATGCTCATGGTATGCTTGGACATGAAATGATAAAATACAAGTGAAACAGTAATTTGTCCCAATGGCATGTTCAGATATAAATTTTACTTCCCTGTAACCTTAGAAATGTAAGGGAAAACCAACTTGTACCACAGAGATGAATATCGGTGTGCATCATGATGGAATTCCTTGGGATTTAGGCAGAAAATCTGATTGGGCTTCCCTGTCTGAAGATGAGGAGGCACTCAGATATTGGGTGGCACTGGAGATAAGACCACGGGGAGGTGATACATCATCCTTTCCAGGGTATCCCTCCCAAAAGATCTACAAAGGACACCAACAGAAAATGTGATGAACTCTCCATCTCTAGCAGTTTCGGTGGATACTAGAGAGGACAGCCAGCGATTTATCCAGACTGTGACAGCTCTGGTACCCCCATGAATACATCCATCTCTTGAGGACAAAGGAAGTGGGCCCCAGAGGAACTCAGACAAGCCTGGTTCTGGTGTTCATCACAACATTACTCCCAAACCTTGGACTGGGCCAGGATAACTGGGGCTCCTCTCATTACAGCCATATGCCTAAGTCTAGCTTCTCTCTTCCTGAAGGAAAAACAAGGTTGCATAATGAGATTAATGTTTGCAAAACATTAGATGATTTAAACTGCTTTGACAGTTCTTCTGTAACATTTCCCATTAAGTTTTAGGTCATGGCTACCTTCTGAGGGAAGAGAAGAAATGCACTAATTAGAACTATGATGTATATACAGTGGGAAGAAAGAATCTTATTAAAACTGGGATGCTTCCACTGGGGACAGGAAAAGGAAAGAGAAATTCCTGTGGCAGATCAAGAAGATTTTTAGGTCCTCAAATACTCTGTTTCCCTACCATCCCTCCAATCCTAAGGCCACAAGAAGAAATTAGAAACCCCAGAGAAATTTCAGGGATCCATTTAGAGTATTGGGGGTGGGATGGCTAGGTCATAAGGTGGTTCCATTCCCGGTTTTCCAAGGAATCTCTATACTGCTTTCCATATTTGTCTTGAATCATTGTATTTAAAAAGAATTGTAAAAAACAAGGCTTAATTAAGGCAACCAATGAGCATGAGGTGATGAGAATCCCTCAGGTACCAGCCTTTGCAACCATGATCCTTAACCAAGGCCCTTTGAGTGGATATGGTTCAAATCATTTAGAAATAAGCTTCAAGTTAGAGTAGCAGAAGCTGGAGCTAAGCAGGTCTGACACAAACCTACACATGTAGAACAGAATGCCCATGCTGGGTTTGTTGTGGCAATAGACTGGAGCATGAAGAAAGTGGTCGGGATGTCCTGAGGTTCTTGTGGGGTAATAGAAAAAGTGAAGAGATCTCAGTAAGAGATTGTTTCTAGCCAAACAAGACAATGTCCCAGCCTCTGAAATTTAGCACAGCCTGAGATGAAGTTTCAAAATTGTCAGTTCATGTTTTAATATTGAATTTTTCCGATGGACTAGAGCAAATGAACAGAATGACAGAATGAAGTGAGGTGGCATGCAGGTTAGGAGCAGTGTCTCAGGGTCTGGGGCATATGGTGAGCTATGTTTTGGAAGAGTGTATTTTCTCTCAAGCTGGAAAGTGGACTAGTGTGTTCAAACAAGATCTAGAACTGGTGGAGTGGTAGACATAGGTAAGTAGGAACCTTTAGGCACTGGGGGAAGAGGATTAAGTTTGTTTGGTGCATCAACAGGCATACAGACCTAACCAAAAAGTGCTTCTGTGGAACAAGATCATGTTTTAATATTGTTTTAATATTAATAACATGATTGAAATCTGTCTCACAGAAAGTCCTAAATAGAAGTGAGGGGGAATTCATTTTGGGGAGGGGGATGGTTTAAGCAAAAATGCCAATGCAGGAAATTGTGTGGTGCATTGAGAAGTAGATAGAAGGGACATGTAGGGAAGCAGTAGAAGATGAATTTATAGGAATGGAGAGAATTAGGTTCAAATGTTTGAACTATTTTCTTTAAAAAGCAAGAGAAAACACTAGAATGGTCAAAGGGAAGGGAGAGTAAGGGAGGGAGCAAGGGGGGAGGGAGGGAGGAAATATAATAAAAAATAAATAAAAAGAAAAGGTGGTTAAATGAGATGGATATCATTATCCTAAATGCATGATTGAAGACCTGAATGGTATGAATATACTTTGTAAACAAACAGTTGTATGTAAAAAGATGCTATATATGTGCATTATGAATTGTAATACTACTATTATAAATAAAAATAAATTTTAAAAATAGCAAGAGAAGATAGAAGGTTCTTAAGGAGATGGCAACTTGAACAAAGATAAATTTAAGGAAAATCTGTCTAATAGTATTATGTATGTATATAAGCTGGAAAGTGGACTTAATTTAGGGCGGGGTGCTGTGTCTGCCTTATCCACCATTGTTTCCAAAGCACCAGCACAGTGCCTGGCATGAAGTCAGACTCAGCAGAGATTATTAATGACAGAATAAATGATAGCAAAAGCTCAGTAAGTAGAAAGACAACTACACAAAACACCCAGTGTTATGAGCCGAGACCAGGAAAGGTGAGGAGCAGGGACTTCACAAAGCATGATGTATTGTGTAGAGTGACTAATTACATGTCTGGGAAGTGGGAGAATGTGAAACCCAGGATGATTCCAGTGCCTGGGAGATCAAAGTTCAGAAGAGAAGTCATTTGGGGTAAAAGGATGAATTTAGTGTCATTCATAAATGTATTCATTCACTCCTTTGCTTTCATTCATTGGACCGAGAGCACTGGAAGCTAAAGGAAAACAAAAAGGAACTAATGTAGAAAAGAGCTGGGTGCTTTCAAGGCATCCAGAGGGTGGTGAGGGGGAGCTTGAGGGCAAGGAGGAGATAACAGTGATGTGAGTGGGGAGAGCATCTCTGGAGGTGCTGAGCTGCAGGTGTGGAAATGGGAGTCAAGGACTCCAGTCAGACATCTGTGGGGGATGCTTTATCACCAACAATTTCCAGACAGTTACTCAGTGGCTCTCAGAGCTTGCTTGGCTCTGTGGAAATCTCATTAAATGTTCCTCAGGATACCAGTTTCAAAATTGAATATAGTACATTCTTCCAGGGCAATGAAGCAGGGATCTCTGTGTGACTAGAAGTTTAATAATTCCTTATAATAGTGATTTGGTCAAAGGCAGTAAAACGTCATCTTATTAAAACCAGTAACATTACAGTATCCTGTAGTGGTTATGATAAAGAGCTCCAGAGCCAAACTGCCTGGGTTTAAATCCTGGCTCTGTTGCTTTCTAGCTGTGTGACCTTAGGAAAGTTATTTAACTTCTCCATGTTTCATATTCTTCATTTTGGAAATGGTGATAATAGGTGTATATCAAGTATTAGATGAAGTAGTTTATCTCAAGTGCTAAGAACAGTGGGCGTGTGGTACATAATAAATATTCAATAAATGTGAATATTATCATCATTAATGGTTTAATCACATTTGGCAAAATATAAGTTGGAGTGTTGTTTTGACATATTATCTTGTATGTTTTCTGACTCTAGTCATTTACTTCTGTCTCCTGGTCTTTTAAACTAGACAGTCAAGCACCCACTACTTTAGAATTCTGCCACAGGAAAGCAGGAAAGAATCTCAAGGAGTCAAGTTTTGCACAAGCAAGATCCTAAACATTCAACTTTCATGTGAAAGACCAAGGACATAAAATTCATGCCAGAAACCTAGAGAAAACTTAAATTTCTCACACACCTTTATTTTAGAAAAATATGAGGAAATATAGAAAAAATAAGGAACAGTTGCATTTCCTGCTGTCTTCCTTAAAATGAACATCCATAGAGACCAAATGGAGAAATCCATGAGGCAGCTGTAGGGAAAAGTTTGACTGAATACACCCTTCCTGCTCATTTTATAACAAGGCGATGCCCAAAATAACATTCCCTTAAATAGCCCCATGGCTTACAAGAAGGCCAAGGATTTCTGCCTAAACACATGAAAACAAAGCAACAAAGAAAAAACAATCAAATTAAAACCAGTACTGGTTTTTAAAAAGGTGCAATTTATCCAAAACTTGTGACATTTGCGGGGGAATCTAACTCCACAAATCTCTAGGTGGTTACGTTTTCCTGTAATACTAGCAGACATGGATTATTTGAGGAGTGGATACTGTCTACATTTGTATTCGCTGCATTTTCTGTATTTATTTAAGGCAGTTTGTTTCCCCCAGTGATCCTATGTCTCTGAGACTTTGCTGTTGACAGTAGTGGCTTTAGGAGCAAGGCCACCCATTGCAAGGACCAACTGCTATCACAAAAAAGCCACACTGCAGCTTTGCGCTTCCCACGCCCTGAGTACTCTGTTATTTCTTCTATCTATAACCTCTAACTCTGCTTCCACAAAACCAAATTCTCTGGGGAAAACTTAACTCTCTTAACATGCCCTGAAGTAGCAGTTAGATTGAAGATTCCTTGGCCTTATCCAAATGCAAACCCCATTTCTGTACTTTGCTTTCTATCTTCAGGTATTCAGGAAGCCCTTCTGTCATCTGTCCACCTACAGCCTGATTTGGGGCATGGCAGCAGTGGTGCTGTGTACAGCACAAGGTAATGATGTTCAGTTCCCCTGCCCCGAGTCCAGCAAATGCAATGTCTCGGGTGGACACTTTGGCCACTAACCACTGTTTGTGCTATGCTAGTTCCATTTGTCTGCATGAATTATTGAAGCATGTAATTTGCTTGGAAGAATGGGAGTGGTTCTTTCCGCTTTTCACATGTTTGTTTTCAGTAGAGAAGAACAGCTGTTTCCATAGATGAACCAGGCTTATGAAAAATATTCTCTTCGAGTTAAATTATGTTGTCAGTTTTCACCCACCAAACTGAAAGACTTCAAGACATAGTAATTCCTCTGTTTGTAAGGATAGGGGAATGGTTGTGGGAGTCTGAATGGATACAATACTTTTGGAAGACAATCTCACAGCCTTAAAATTGGGCATGCCCTCTTTTTACAGAAAAATATAGAAATATAGAGGATACGTAGGTTCACATTATTTATCATGGAAAAATCGTACCTGTGCCCTCTGTTTGCTGAATTTCCTAGTTCTTCCTTCTCTACCCCATAGGTCACTGCTTACTTTTCCATTGGCCTTTATTTTCTTAGTTTTAATTTTTAATCATTTTCAGTGTGTTATTGATCAACATTGCCCAGAGGGGAGGGTGATGCTGGTGAAGGACAGGTGGGTTTCATGCCCATCAAAACCCTGGTCCACAGTATCCAGTATTTACCAACTGACTGGAAAATCTAAATGGATTCCATGCCAGCAACAAAGAATTGTGAAATTTCCAGTCAGTGGTTTCTTCCATAGTCAAGGGGGAAAAATTACTTAAGTGTTGAAACCTACCTTTGATCTCTTTTCCACATACATTCTAAAAGCAACAATTTCTTCCATTCTCTGCTCTCCAAAATCTCAACAAACATTCAGGACACCTCAACCCCACTAACAGGTTTTGCCTCCCAGAACCTTCTCTGCATCCCAGGACTGTCATTAAATCTTGGGTCACACAACAGAGGTCCAGAATATAATCCATTACTTTGCCTTTCTTTTTAACCTTGGTACTGTTGGGGAGTTTTTTTTTTTTTTTTTTTTTCTTTCTCTTTTGGGGGGAAGTCTTCTTCTTCTTTTTTTTTTCCTACTATATCTGCCAACATTTTATCTATTTTATTCATCTTTGAAAACAAATTTGGTGTTTTTAATCAAGTCTACTTTTTATGTATTGGTCATTAATGGGTACTTTTATCTTCATTAAGGTGCAGGAATAAGTTCTGGAGTAAGTTTAGATTCACTTTTCAATCTCTCTTATTTTCTAATAAACATAATTAGGATAAAATTTGTCCCTCTAAGAATTGCTTTACCCATTTCCACAGATTTAACATCTTTTGCTATCACTGTCATTTAGTTATAATTTATGGTTTCTGCTGATTTCTAATATAAATACAAAGTTAAAAGAAATGTGTAAATTTATGATTATATTGCATTGTGAAAAGTGTTCGAGTCCACAGTGTAACAAATTTTTGCTGCTGATTTCAATTTTAGAAAATATTTTATATGTGTTTTGAAAAGATTATGCATTCTTTCTTTGAGTATTATATATTTAAGTTATATATATGTATATCCACATATGCTATATAGTATGTATATAAATATGAAATGTTTTTATGCTAAATATGTAAAGCATATGTATAAACACTTTTTTCCAAATTTTCTATATCCTTATATTTGATTTTTTTCTTTATTTATTTTTAATATGTGGAATTAATGATTCTGAGAGATGTATAGTAAATGCCTATGATGAGTGTGGATTTTTAAATTTTTGTTTGTAGTTTTATTCATGTTTGCTTTATATATTTCAGAGTTAGGTTGTTAGGTACATGGAGATTCATGACTGATACATCTAACTTTAAATTATTCTTTTCCCCATTTTGAAAAATAATTTTCCTCCTTAAAATGCTTTAGTCTACCATTCTCTTTTCTCTCTTTTTACAAATCTTATTGGATTGATATTAGAACATCTAAGTCTACTCATTGAATTTTTCTTGAATCCCTTTCATATCCTTATCCCTTTGTGCTACCTTCTGGAGGAATTCTGTGGACTGGCCTTCTGGTCTACCCATTTACTGTGGTATCCATTTTGTTAATTGGGCAATCTGTTGAGATTTTGTACTTTTCATTTTCCACATCTCTAATTTCTACCATTTACAATATTGTCTTATTATATACTTTGGATATCACATATATTCATGTCAAAGTATTTATTGATTTATGATACCCTTTATTTATTTGGTCTGATTTCTTGGGTTTGTGGACTTTAGTTCTCCTTTTTCATTGTGTTAGTTTTCTCAAATGCTTGGCTGTTTGTTATGATGAGGTTTCCCATTAAATCATAGAGAGTAAGTGGCCAATATTGCAGAACACAAGAAATTACTTCCATAACATTCAGTGAAAATGGGGATGCATAGATTATCATTGGGCACCAAAGCTTCAAGGTCCTCACAGGTATCACAAGCCTCCTAGAGCACTGTCTTGTGTATCTCTCTATCTCATGTGCCTATCCTCCTGCTTTCTGGAGGCAGCCATCTCTGTGCTGCCCCTTTCCTTTGTAGGGTGTGTGTGTGTGTGTGATGAATAGAGCTGCTCCATTTTCTTTGGTTAAACTGACCACTCTGCCTATTGTCCTTTGGCTCCTGGCTTCTACCTCTCCGAGCGAGCATGAACATACTTGGTGAACCTTCTATACAGTCTAGAAGTTTTCATCTTCAATCTTATTCCACTTGTTTTTCAGCTTACAGGGATTCTTCACAATTTCTGGTCTATGAGAATTTTCTTTCTTATATTCTGTCACTCTACTTTTAAAGATTGAACAAATATATATTTCTCTACCAACATATAGGTATGTAAGTAAATTTTGTTTTCTTCCTTGCATCTTTCTCTTTTTAAAAGTTGACTTTCATATACATTTTGTTTATCTTCAGGAAAACATGTGCATGTATGTATGAAAGTATGTATTAAAGTTTTAAAACACACATGTTCTTTTATGGTTCCACAGTGGAAGTGGTGACCCAGGATGAAAAATTGCTGCTGAACACACCTGCATCCTTAAGATGTTCTCTGCAAACTTCCCAGGAAGCCTTGATTGTGACATGGCAGAAAAAGAAGGCTGTAAGCCCAGAAAACATGGTCACCTTCAGCAGGAACCATGGGGTTGTGGTCCAGCCTGCCTACCAGGGCAGAGTGAACATCACCGAGCTGGGACTCCGGAACTCAACCATCACCTTCTGGAACACAACGTTGGAGGACGAGGGGTGTTACATGTGTCTCTTCAACACCTTTGGTTCTGGGAAGATCTCAGGAACAGCCTGCCTCACCCTCTATGGTGAGAATCTTTGGGAATGCACCGCCTGTGGGGACACATTATTTTCAGGAATGTGTGGAACATGGTGATAGTGGCTAGTTGTTCAGGTTCATAATCACAGAACGGTTCACTAGAAGACACAGCCTTTTGTGTCTCCAGTAGCTATTTGCTGTAGTTTTCCTTTTCTTTGAGGGTTTGTGGTACTGCCCTGAGTTCCTCAGTGGGAGCTCTCTTTCGTCTGGGGAATCTCGCTGTCCACAGAACAGTGGACAATGATGAAGGCAGCAAGTTCTTCAGAAGCAGTGGCACCAGTGAAACCTGGCCGTGCCATTGGCGGTCGTGTGGCCCCAGAAAATCTTGTATGCTTTCTCCACTGGAGTTTCTTTGTCTGGACAGTAAGTGTGACACAGACTATCTCTGGAGTCCCTTACAACTTGAACCTTTTGGATTTAAGGACAGAGCCAGATTCGGCTGACCTGGAGTCAGCTTCCTCTTAAAATCCAATAGGCTTAGTTTGATGAGATTCCTTTCCTCTTTAGCTATATCATGTAGCTAAATATTAGGAAGTAGGAATAAGGGATGACTTTGGGACATGGCACACTTGGCGGTGGCTTTAGGAGGGAAAAGACAAATTTAGACAGAGTTATTAAAAATATTAATGTGAGACTTTAGTTAAAAATATTAATGTGAGACTTTAAGTATGCCAACATTATCGGCCACAGAAGGAGAGGAGATTCAATTAGATAACAATTTAAGGAAGGCATGACAATACCAAATACAAGTTTCTTTCACTTATTTGACCTATGCTGGATCCTCTCTGCAGAAATGTATGTCAGGTTTTCTTCTTGCTTTCTGCTTCTGTCATTTTCTATCCATTCGTTTCTCTCCCCACCTCCCTCCTTCCTTCCATTGTATGTCCCTTCTTCTTATCTTGTTTTTCTTCTTTTTCTTTCTTATGTCATATTTTTCTGATTTCTGTTCCTATTTCTTCTCTTCTTTTTCTTTCATCTTTCTCCTACTCTGTCTCCCTTACTCATAAATTTATGTATTATTGTTCACCCGAAAACCAGATGAATCTTGAGTTTTGCAGCTCGTAATCCTGTTTTCTTTCACTGAACCTCTCCCTCTAAGCCATTCTTTGATACACCACCAAAGAATCTGGACACCCAGTTTAGCCACATTAATCACATTCTCTCTTTTCCTTTGTTCTCTTTACCTCCAGTGCTTGCTGTGTTTGGAATCTGGACATTCTTTGGACAGGGCTGTAGTTCTATGGCCCTACTCCTCCTTATCCACTCACTTCTTGAACCTGAAAGTACAGACCAGCTTTTATTTGGCACTGCCTTGTAATTATCTCGGGGGCTTCAAAGCCAACTAAAGAACATTCTGCACTGCTTGGCGAGATAAACTCTCATTCCAATGAAAATGAAATCATTAGGGGAATTTTAAAAGGGAATAGGCTATGGCTTGCCTGAAAATTATCTTTTTCTCATAAGCTAGTTATTTTCCCTTAACTCTATCAGGTGAGCCCTAAAGTCTTTTAACTGTCGTGTTTTGATTTTTCAGGTTATAGGCTTTGAATTGCTAATTTGTATTTTGTGTACATCTTTCAAACAGGGATTTTCCAAGTCTCCTCTCTGTATCTTATTTGCTTATTCAGCGTTAAGAAAAAAAAAAATGGGTATCACTAAGCAGCAGTCCCTCTTGGGGCTGTCTGTTCTGCACTTGTGCTTGTGCCTGTGCTTCTGATAGGTGCAGAGTTCATGTATACAGGTGCTGGTTGGGGGTTACTGTCAGACTACTTGAGAGGAACACTCAAAAGAAGGTAGAGGTGCTACATTATTCACGCAAGAGGAGAACACAATAATTAGGCTTTGAAATATTTGGGAGAGACAAGTAACATCTGACTTTTCCAAAACCTTCTGTCCATCCAGCTAGTTCTGCTGGAGGCAGTTACAGAAAGGACCTTTCTCATCACAGGTTTACACCAGGCCATTCTCCATCCTGCAGATCAGAGAAGGAGACCCCAAATAACTGGGAAGGCCTGGCCCCAGTCGGTGTAGAATCTACCAACTCATCTTACTAGTCTCCATCTGTCATTCTGTAAGGACCTTTTCCTCATCGCTGTAAGGAGACTATGTGCTTAACTGAAGGCAGGTCATATATATATACATATATATATATATATATATATTTTTTTTTTTTTTTTTTTTTTGTCCCAGTACAGCCCACAGTATTCCTTCACTACAATTTCTTTGAAGACCACCTAAATATCACTTGCTCTGCCACTGCCCGCCCAGCACCCATGATCTCCTGGAAGGTTGCTGGGTCAGGGATTGAGAACAGTACGAGAGTCTATTACACCCTAACGGGACCACATCTGTCACCAGCATACTCCGTGTCAAAGACCCTAAAAGTCAAGTGGGGAAGGAGGTAATCTGCCAAGTGCTGTACCAGGGGACTGTGACTGACTACAGGCAAACTCTGAACAAAGGTAAGAGAAGGAGGGCAAAGATGGCTATGGGCACATCTGCATATACCCAACTGGAAGGTGGCAGATATGCTTCAGAGACTTTTAGTCTCTCAACAAAGGAAATAACTGAGGAGAGAAAGCTACAAGTAAGGAAACTGAGGAGAGAAAGCTACAAGTAAGGAAAGAGAAGCAGAGTTAAGGAAGAAAATAAAGCAGGTTTTATAGTAGTCTCCCCTTATCTACAGAGGATACATCCGAAGATGTCCAGTGGATGCCTGAAACTGCAGAAAATACCAAACCATATATATACATATATATAAAATATGGTTTTATTATATTATATATATAATTATACTTATTATATAATATACATATATTTATATTATATGAGAAATATGTATTTATTAATATATAAATATATTATATAATACATATAATATATTTAAATAATAGAATATAATATATAAATATATAATAAATATAATATAAATATATGTATACTATATATAATATGGCTATATTATATGTAAGTTTATAATAATAATAAAATAAACAAATTATAACAATGTACCTTAATAAACATTTGTGCTTTGGGTCCATTATTAAGTGAAGTAAGCATTACTTGAACACAGCACTGTGATACTACAACAGTTGCCTGATAACCCAATCAGCTACTAAGAGACTAACAGGCAGGTAGCATATACTGTGTGGATACACTGGACAAAGGGATGATTCACATTCTAGATGGGATGGAATTAAATAGTGTAAGATGTCATCACATGACTCTGAATGACATGCAATTTAAATTTTATGAATTGTTTATTTATGGAACTTTCTGTTTAGTATGTTCTGATCACAGTTGACCATGGGTAACTGAAATCATGGGAAGTAAAATTGCAGATAAGTGATACTGCTGTACTTTGGGAAATGTGATGCAGCACATTGTTCACTTATCAAATGCTGTTGCTGATATGCATTCATTTATTCATTCATTCATTCATTTCATTCTGCTAAGATTTACTGTCTGTTGTATACTAAACTTTAGGTTGAGCACAACAAATATAACAAGCAAGGCTCAATCACTGCACTTACAGAGCTTATAGCCTAATAGGGATATAAAAAAGTGGGAAATTGTAAAATCTCATGCTTCAGTAAGAAAGTTATGGTTCATCATATGGGGACTGAAGGTGGGGCATCAGTTCAGTCTGGGAGATTAGGAAGGAAGACATCTGTGATGAAATCCCTATATAACCTACAGTAGGAAAGGGCCCATCTGAAGAGTCTTCATCACTCCTTTAAAACAATCTGTCTCCCATTCAAATCCCTTTTGTTCTCTTGTGTTTCCTTCTGATCTATTGTCTATGAGCCTCATAGACGCAAGAAGTGAGAACTAGGTGAGAGAATAGAGGAAGCAGTGATTTTGGAGACAAGAAGTCTTAGTGATGATAGCCACAATTTTATTTCTCATGTAGTTTTGAAGTATCAACTCTTACATGAGCACTCAGTAATAAACTTCTTAAAGATATTGTTGTTCTTTTGGGGGGCTTAAAAAAAACACTGGCAAAGCTTTCCTGTAAAGCTCATTGGTCAAAAGGGTTGTGGTGTTAGATTTGGGCATTTGTGAAGAGATCTTCAGGTTCAGCCAAGGCAAAGAGTTAATTTCCCTGAAAAACAAGAAGAGGAACATATTTTCTGTTCTAGGAATGCTGAATTCAACTTATATCCCATATACTGTTTAAAGCCATTAGTACATCAGTTTATTCTGTGAACATTTATTAAAAACCTTGAACTAAAAATATTAGGCAAAGTGCTGGAACTGTAGAAATTAGACAAATCCCTGTCTGAAGGTTGTTAGTTAAATTGTGATGTGACAAATTCCATTATAGTGAAGATGCTAGACACTTCCAGCTCTTTCTTTGCCTTTGTGTTTCAAAGTGGTATTGAGGAAGACATTTAGACCAAGTTCCATTATTGACACCTGAAAAGAGTTTTAAAAACAAAGACACAGATTAGAAGAAATGCAATAAAAACATTGAGAAGGGTTATTTCTGGGAGTTGAACTCATGAGATTCATGATTTTTTTCCCCATTATACTTAGTATATTCCAGTTTCTTCAATAAACTTGCATTACACTTATGGATAGGGAAAATAATATGTGCTTTGCTCTTCTTCCTCTTGCTGCTCGGATTTGGAGCTCACTTGGCTTCTCAGAGCTTTGGATTTTTTAAATCTGTCAGATAATAATAATAACACCTGACTTAGAACATTCTGAGCATTAGATAAGATAATACAAAAACTTATTATATAGTAACTGCATAAAACATGTTAGCCATTACTAATATTATCTAGATGTTATTAAAATCATCTGAGGTCATGAAAATAGATCTCTGTAGGAATGCATGTAAGGTTAATTTCAATTAAATACTCAACTCTTGTAAAAACTCATTATAACTGTTGCTGTATCAGTTTTTGCCTCAACAGCTTCCTCTTGTGATTTTCCTTTTTCTACCTTCAATATCCACAGGCTTTTGGTTTTCAATTCCACTCTTGTTAAGCATTGTTTCCCTGGTAATTCTTCTGGTCTTAATCTCAATCTTATTATACTGGAAACGTCACCGGAATCAGGACCGAGGTGAGTCATTACAAGGAGTACAAAGAATGAAACACATTAAATGATTGTTTTAATAATTTGGGAATCATCTGAAGTTATAAATTAGGGGATGGCTACAATGTGTTTTGTTTATTGTTTCCAAAATACATGAATGTTGATGCAATTTTAAAATGCTTTAGAATTATTTTCTTGCAATTGGACATTTCTATTTTTCATTTGCTAAGATGGTTCAAAGATTGATTATTTTATGAGTTGAGAGAGAGAGCTCATGAGAAAAAAGAAATGAGGATAAAGTGTTTATTTGATCACAATGGAATCATTTGATGGCAGAACCAAAGAAAGAAGTCTGGCACCCATGCAAGGTCCTCTCTACCTGTTAATAAAGGACAATCTTTTCTCTTTTTACAGCATTCCACAAGCCAGCTGCCCATTTAAGAGACTGTGAAATTGTCCAATATGATCACTCATTAAATAGCACTTCCTATGTTATACTCCCATGATGTCTCAAACACTATCGGCAACATACAGGTGATCCACACTTACAGTAATTGTGTCATGTCATTCTGCCCTTCTAGGCTGTGAATTTCTCTTATCCCCCACAGCATTTATCACAACATCTTATTTATACCACATGTTCAATAAATGTTAATTTATTGAATGAATGAATGAATGAAAGGGGTGATGAATAGATTTTTCAAAAATGAATTTTTCGATTTTCTTCCTTCTATTGTTAATTCATTATTACCTCATGAATGCCAAGTCTAAGATATTGTGAGGTATTATAAAAAAAAGAGATGCCTTCGAAACAAGAGAAGTGAACTATTATCAGTAGAAAGATTTAAATTTTTTTGGTTTCTGAAAACAGTGCACTATTTTGCACAATTTGTTAAAGTGAACACAAAATTTCAGTTTATGTTACATGAAATGGGAGTTACCTAGGGCAAAGGGCTAATATGGGAGTTTCCTGCAACTTAGATGGCTGAAGGTCTGGGGTCAGGAAAGAAAAAAATGTTGGTTTTGAGTGCTATTTTAGTTTTTAATTTAAAATCTCGCTAAAATATTACCTTATTTCCTTTTCATTTTATGTTTCATAGACCGTGTCGTTCATGTTCTAGTTTCCTTGATCACTTTATTTTGCATAAGCCTTACATTAGTCCCAAATTAATTCTTGTGAATTTATAAAATAAGCAGCAAATCTTCAAAGTGTCAGTGGCCCTTTTGCAAAAGTAAGTAAGGGAATTTGTTCTATCTGGAAGTGGAGATTACAGATCAGATACTCTTATTGCACATAAACACATGCCATAAAACTCATAAGCACTGGACAGAATATCAAAGACAGAAATTCCTTTGATTCCTCTGTATTCAAATATTTCACTTTTCTAATTCGGAAACTGAAGCTCAGAGAGCGAAGTTGACTTCCTTCTCTAAGGTCACACAGCTTCTTAACAGCAGGCTAGGACTAGAACCCTGGTCTCCTGACCTCTGCCAGAATGCTCTTTTCATTACAGATGCCCTGGAATCCTGACTTGAATGGAGCTATTGTTATCAGTTGCATTCATTTTAATCTATGCTTACAGTATTGTTCTTGTGAAAATGCAAGCATAGAGTAGTCAAAGTAATTTTTAAGTTCTTCTTGGAAAAGAGTCTTATAATATAAATTGTTAAAGCCCATGGTAAATTCCACTAGTCAAGAATAAATGCAAAGTCATTGCCCTGTGTTCATTAAGCAAGCATTGGATTTTCTGGGAAATGCAATTGTTCAATACCATATCCAATTATTGAAACAAAAAGAGACAATTTATTTCCTCATTTATGAAATAAACACCTCAACTTATGTTAAAGCTTGTAAGCACCAGAATTACCATTTACTGGTGATGTCTTCATGACGTATGTTCAATTCAGTAAATTTCTCTGAATGTTCTGCAGCATATTTTGAATGAGTTGATTTTGACTGATTTTTTTAAAAAATTTTAACAGCCAGAGAATATGATTCCAAATACAGTTAGTAATAACAAGTCTCAATTATGCTGATAGCTTACATGCTCAGAGCTAAGGAAATGGTGTTTCATTAAGACAAAATGTTAAGTTATATGTTCTTTTTTTTATTTCTTCAAGTAAGGAATTTTGATGATTAATTTGTGAGAAAGGGGAACAGTTCTACACATTGGGCTTTCGTTTTTCTTTACCTTTACTTTTGTTTTCTTTTTCCTTTTCTTTTCGTCATCTTTGAAAAGCACTAAGTTTTTTGGGCAGGGAAACATGATCAGATAAACCCAATGCCAGGATTCTGAACCCTGAGAAATGATGCTGTGAGCATAAATAAGGAAGTGAAAAAGTGGAACTGAGGTGTGTGTGTGTGTGTGTGTGTGTGTGTGTTTTCAGAGTTTGTGGTGAAGTAGAGAGGAGAAAGATGAATTAGTGCTTGAATTTACTAAGTGAATCACCAAAGATGATTCTTTAATCCTCTTTGTGGAGCTGCCCAGTAGCCAGTAAGAAAAATCTGTTCAAGTCAGCTCTCTTTGATAAATGACCAAACCTTTTTTTAAGCTCATCATCACTATTCATTGCCCACAAAAGTCAACACATTTATAGTTTCTGCACAGAGGGGTCATCTCTAATGGTTGATGTTATCTTTGCAAAGAAGTTAGCCTCAATTGACTTTTCTTGTGATTCTCTTTAATGACAGAAATCATGACACTGATTTTGTCAGCTGCAAAGTTCACTCTGGAGGAAGATATGATGAGTTAATAGGCCACTTCTCTGCACGTATCTAATAGGATCATCAGTTATTTCCCTGGTGACTACCCTAATAAGACTAATAAACTTCCAAATAATATACTTTTTTTTCTTTCATAAATCTAGTACTTTATTACTGAAATAGAAAGTGAGAAAAAATTAAAATTTCCTAGGGAAATTTTCCATCTCATAATAGTTCTCTCAATTAAAATGTACTGATGTCATAAGTTTGTGCCTTCCCCATATAGGGCAAAGAGGTCCAGACTTGAGGTTAAGAATAGTATTTTATTTTAGTATTTTTTTTTTTTTTTTTGGTGCCAGGGATTGAACCTAGGGGCACTTAACCACTGAACCACATTCCCAGCCCTTTTTAAATATTTATTTAGAGACAGGTTTTTGCTGAGTTGCTTAGGGCCCCACTGAGTTCCTGAGGCTGGCTTTGAACTCATGATCCTCCTGCCTCAGCCTTCTGAGCCACTGGGATTATAAGCGTGCACCATGGCACCCAGTGAGAATAATATTTTATTTCTCATTAGTCCACCCACCAATGATTACATGTTTCTCAGAAAAAATATAAGAAATTTCACTTAGGAGCAGACTATCATAGACATATCACCTAATTTTTAGAACTCTCTGAGTAGTCATTTTTTGTTTGTTTGTTTTGTTTGATTGACAGTGCTGAGTTGAAAAACCATAGAAAATTTAGACCAATACTGTGAAGTACATGTTCTAACTTTATCTTAAACTACTAGCAATTTCATGTAGGAACGTATTTTTCAGCCACATGATATTCATATTTGCCTTGATTTCCTTCACTTCACCATAAACTGTGAATGGATCCTTGCAATGGAACAATCGCCATGTTAGGAAAACCCTATTTCCTGGGTAGGAGCACAGCACTGTCTCTATTTTAAGCTTATTACTACCTCAAATTAAAAAAGCTCAATAAACAAGTTGTGGTGGTGCAGGAGGTCATTAGTTCGAAGGACATTACAAAGAATATTTGTTCCTAAGACAATTTGCTTTGCTAAATAAGATGCTAATACTCATCCCCACTCCTACCCAGGTATCCTCAGAGTTCCAAGGAGAAGGAATGGGATGCTTTATATGGGGAAAGCAATAGGGAATCTTTATCGAACTGCTCAGGTTAGCATTTCTGGGTGACATTTCACACTCCAAGGCTATCTTCCTGAAAAAAAAAAAAAAAAAGTTTACAATTTTCACATGTGTAAATATCACCCATTATGACTAAATTACATGATAAAATCTTATCACAAAGTTCTTATCTTACAGGCCCTTAGAATCTGGACATTCTTGCTGGAACTGTTCTTTGCTTCTATCCTCTTTGACACTTAAACCCACATTAGTTTATGTGACCCAAATTTTGCTTTTCAGTGCATGGTTGGGTATGCCTCTAGGAGTAAAACCTCCCAGTATCCTACCCAGTCATTAAATCCCAGTTCAGTTCTCAGATGGCACACTCATTCCCTTGGCTCCTTATCTTTCTGGCTGCTTTGTTTAATTTTTTTTCTTTTATTGGTTCATTATAGTTATACATACTAGTTAGGTTCATTTTTTTACATAATCATAAATGCATGGAATTTAGTTTGCTCCATTTCAGTCATAGGACTGTTTTAAGGAGATTTGTCGTCAGCATTAGTGTTTTCTGTTAGACACATTATGAAAAATCAAGGATGAGAAAATCTCCCAGTTGAACAACCCTCCCATACCTCTGTTGCTTTTGCATTTTAGCTTGTGTTCTTTACCTAGAGTCTAATTACGGGTTGCTTTCTTTTCCATTGTCTTGCCCTTCATCATATCCCTACCACTAAACTTGGATCTGAATACATTTAAGCTTTTACTCCCCACTGCTACAAGAAGTCAACTTTGTGGTCTTTAATCTGGAAAAGATTGGATTCCTTTATGAAAGTACTCAGCATGACTTACCTGAGAAGGAAAAATCATAAATATTGTATTAATTTTCTATTGCTTCTTAACAAATTATCACAAACTTAGTGACTTACACAACACAAATTTATTATCCCGCAGTTTTGTAGGTTCTCATCGACTAAACTCAAGCTATCTACCTAACAGGGCTTCCTTCCTTTCTGGAGGCTCTAGGGGACAATCCTTTTTCTTTATGTAGCTTCTAGAGACTACCCACTTTCTTGACCCTTTTGTGACATTCCACATGCAAAGTTAGCAACAGCCAGTTGGGTCTTTCTCTTGTTGCACCACTCTGGCTGACTCTGCTCCCTCCATCTTTCCCTTAGAAGGACCCTTGTGATGACATTGTGTCTACCTCTATAAATCCAGGATCATCTCTTCATCTCAGAACCCTTCATTTGATCAGTAAAATCTCTTTCACCTTATAAGGTGACACATTCACAGATTCCTGGAATTAATATCTGGATCTTTGAGGGGATCATCATTACACTACCACAAATGCTAAGAAGGATTGGGAGTGAGCTGGGTAGAGGGGCAGCTGTTAAATGATTTCCCAGTGAAAGCATTCTGTGTCTATAATTCCACAGCCTCAGCTTTGTTCATGGTTACACTATGTCAAAGAACATCAGAATCTCATCAGAATCTCTGAGCACATCTCTTTGATTTTTTCATCCATATCCCATCTCTTTCAAATAAGGCAGGGCTTTATTTTTCAATGTTGTATTTGCCTCTCAATTCTTTAACCCAAAAGCATGACTTCTGCTCTCTCCCTTTTACTAACCATCACTAACTCTAACGTTACAAAAACTTGTCCTTTTAGTTGGAATCTCAGTTCTCATGTATTTTTGGTTTCTCTCTACTCTCAACCCCCTCACAATGGCAAGTAATTCTAGATTCTTTTTATAGCCTAGTCATTGGTAAATACATTAGATTCTCTGTGGAAGGTCAAGGTGGGAAGATTATCGCTGTGTCTAGTGACATTAGGCACATTGGTCTTCTCCCATTTTTTTTCTTCTCCCATTTTTTATAACTCATTAAAATGGCAATTCCTGAGTCCATAATACTTACAGAATCATGTTGTGAAGCCATGATAGTTTTTGCAACCCTTAAATTTTCCATATCATTTCTAAAATTCTTTAAAATCCCTACTTATAGATCCAAATGGATGTCAACAGCAGTTCTTCCACTAGCAGTTCTTTTTTTGAGAGGAAAAAGATTTATGTGCTCTGAAGAAAAACCAGAGTATGACAGTTCTTTTGTAAACAGATCATATATATGTATTATGTAATTTGGATAATCTAGTTTATCTATATGTATGTATACATCTATCTATCTATATCTATCTCTCTCTCTCTCTCTCTCTCTCTCTATATATATATATATATATATATATATATATTTGACTAAATATAGCAGGTGGGAAAGTGTTAGAATTATCAGAAAAAAATAAATTAAGAAATAAATTCTTAGGGTGTTTGAAATGAATAAATATAGTCTCTATAACAATCATATTATTAAAAAAAATACAATTCCCTCTAGAAAATAGTGAACAAATGAGATTACATAATATCAACAAGCAAGACAATTTTGCAAAAATCACAACTTCAGTGTTCAATCCTACATGTCATGGAGGATAATTATGGAAGTGTCTGTGAACCAGATTAACACCACAAGAACCTCTTGCCCTTAGTAAACACAAAAGACAGAATGTCACTAAGGCTGACAGGTGCTTCTAGTTCTAAGAGTACCTGCAGTCACTAGTTTGTAAATTCCCCAAATTTCTCTTATATTTGTACAACAACAACAACAACAAAAAAGAGGGCTGGCCTTATATTCTGTGAGTCTTTGAAAGATTATGCTGGGCATGGTGGCACACACCTGTAATCCCAGTGCCTCAGAAGGCTGAAACAGGAGGATCACAAATTCAAGGCCAGCCTCAGCAATTTATTGAGGCCCTGAGCAACTTAGTGAGACCCTGTATCAAAATAAAAATTTTTAGAAAAAGGGCTGGGTATGTGGCTCAATGGTAAAGCATCCCTGGGTTAAATCCTTAGTACCAAAAAACAAACAAACAAAAAAATCCCATTATTTATTAAATACCTTTGGGACTTATGTATACAAGTTTATTTTAATCTACTTTAAAAGTATGTGTTATTAATTTTTATTATTAATCTTTTAAATTGAGTAAAGTTATATATACATATGGTGTATAACATGATGTTTGTAATTGTGTAATGGCTAAACCAAGCTAATTAATGTGTTGTTTTTTTTTCATATACTTATTTTTTATAGTGAGAACACTTAATATCTACACTTTCAGCAATTTTCAAGGATACAATACATTGTTACTATAGTCATCAGATTGTACAACTTGAACTTATTCCTCCTGTCTGGCTGAAATAATTCAGAAATTAAACATAACATTTTAATTCTATAAAAATATTTCTTCCTTCAGGACTTTAGGGCTGGGGTTGTGGCTCAGCAGTAGAGCGATCACCTAGCATGTGCATGGCCCGGGTTCGATCCTCAGCACCACGTAAAAATAAAAGCATTATGTACAATTAAAACAAACAAATAAATATTTTTAAAAGACTTTAAAATTTTAACTGTCAGCTTTAGCACAGATGATTATAAATGTCTATAGATTTGGTTATTTTCCAGCCAGTCATTATTTTTATTGGCAACTATGACCAATTATTCAGCGATTTAGATCAAGTTCTATCTTTTTACAAATTAGCTGAGTACCTTTGGGCAAGCCATTGTGAGGATTTGGAAAGGAATACCTGGGACCAGAAAAGTGCCTTGAAACAATGGTGTGATGGGAAACCTACTTGGGGGAAAGCTGATGGATATGCTCTTGCCAGTTTCTGTGGTGCAGATATTCCCACCATGTTTAATATCAGGCTACTAACAATTTAACCATCAGTGTGAACCAATAAAGGTCCAGGACACAAATGCAACATAGTAAGTTTCTAGTAAATAATTTGTTTCTGTTGTTACTAAATCTAAAGTCCCTCTATGTTTTATCAATGTGTATTATTGTGAACTGTACAAATGATAGAGGAGGGTCCAATAGGTACATGGGTGGAAGACATGATAATTATTATTAGTACATGGGAGGAAGACATGATAATTATTAGCAGGTAGGTTTTGAGGAAGATTTCAGAAGATATCTAAATTGAGACATGAGGGCAGGTGTATATGGAAGAGAGGACCCCCACTAATCATTGAAGTAACAGACTTGAGAGAAGTTTAGAGTAAAGATAAAAAAGGGAGACAAGATCAGAAAATATAGGTACCAAAAGCCTGCATGTGCTGAAATGAACTTTTGATACCTTAATTGATTTTTTGATATGTGTATATTATTTGTTTCTTTTTGAATATGGGGAACTGTTTTGAACTTTACTTTTTGTTTGCTGGAGGATTAAAAAAGTAGTTAATTATTAAAGTTAGTGGGAGTCAGGGTGTAGAATGAAGACAGTTACTGTGCGGAAGTGTGTGAATGGGTTTCCTGAAAACCAAAACTGTCAGCTGTCAGGAAGAGCAGGGGCCTGGAGGTGGCTTTGGGTCCCAAGTTCTCCTGGGCTGAATCATGGGCATTCTATTTGGTTTCCCTATCCTTACTATTTCCTCCTTTTTTCATTACACAAGTTCTTCATCCTCTGTTAAACATAACTCATAGTTTCTGTTCTTTCATAAAAAAGTGGTTCATAGATGACCCCAATTTTTTTTTTTAAGATGCTTCTGGGCCGCCTACAAACATAGAATCTCTAAGTGTGCTAGGTGTTTGAAATGAACCAGTTCTTCTAGTGGTTCTTATGTATCCTAGAGCTCAGAAGCTCAAAAGGTTCCATTTGAGTAAGAGTTGTGAGTAAATATGGCCTCTTTTGGGGGGGCCATGGATATATTTGGTATAGAAGCTATATTTTAGAGAAAGGAAAAATCTTTCTGAACCAGATGCAAAAATTAAATATTTAATCATTCAAAGTCAGACTTAAGAGATTTAAACATCAAACTATTCTAGTGCTCTCTAAAGAAAACTGTGTGGTCATTTGGTTTATTATTCTGGATTCCAGTCAGTGGTTTTGATTTTAGAGGAGAAAACTTTGGAAGTGGGAATGTTATTGGAGATGAAAGGAAGACATGGAGTTTGCACTAAAATATTTAAATGAATGTTCATGAGACAAAAGGAGTAGAATTTCTCGAAGTTATATATATTATATATATATATATATATATATATATATAAATTTTTTTTTTTTTTTTTTTTTTTTTTTGGTACCAGGGATTGAACTCAGGGGCACTGGGCTACATCCCCAGCCCTTTTTTGTATTTTATTTAGAGACAGGGTCTCACTGAGTTGCTAAGTGCCTCACCATTGCTGAGGCTGGCTTTGAACTCGTGATCCTCCTGCCTCAGCCTCCCAAGTGCTGGGATTACAGGCGTGCGCCACCGCGCCCGGCTCGAAGTTATATTTAATTCTTATAGCAGTGTATGAGGAAGATGTTGTTATTTCTGTCTTAAAGATGATAAAACCAAGGTTCACAGAAGTTTATTCATTCATTCATTTGACAGATACTTATTAATAAGTTTTCCATGTGTGTTATAATAATTATAATGAAGAAAAAAGGACATTGCCACTGTGGTGGAGATGACAGGCCAGTGGGAAAGAGAAACCACAAGTGAACTAGCAAATAAGGATATGCATTTAAGACCTGAGAATGTTTCTGTTAGGAAATAACACAGTATATCACAGAGAATGAAAGAGAATTACGTGATGAGAAAACTATTTACTTGCAATTTATTAGGAAGATTTCTCCGAGGTGGTAATGTTTAATGAGAGACCTGAAAGGAGAGAATAAATCAACCATAGAGGATAGAAGGAAAGGTGGCTTCTAGCAAAAGAACAGCAGATGTGAAAGCTGCAAGGCAAAATTCATTGATATTGTAGAACAAGTATGGTCTAAGGATGTTTGCCCTTCCGAGAACTGTATCTTAATTATGTGAAGTAAAATAAGCACATAACTGAGAGTAAAATAGATACCATGATAAGAATTTGGCAGTAATTTTATGTCTGTTTAATCTAATAATTGAAAATGAGATTTATAGTTAGAAAACTAGAGTTACATTTTATATGTCTATTTTATTTTGGTAACAATTCATTGGGGTTAGTTTTTATTTAATATTGAGCTAATTTGAGAGAAAATTTGTACTTCCATGGAACATTAATAGTTGATGTTAGAAATGTTGACAGGCTCTGAAATAATCCAGAACTTCACAGGTTCTGGTAAATTATCTAATGTTACATAGAGAGTGAGAACTAGAGGCAGGATAAATTGTAGGGCTTTTATTTCAAGTTCACATGCCTTGTAGAGAGGACCGTGTCTTCCCAGGTTATGTGCCAGAAAGTCAGTAGCCCCTGAAAAAGCCCCTATGTGTACTTTGTGACCATTCCCAACCTACTATCCAGCAAGCTACTCTCCATGGGGAACAAAGTTCCAGGGCTTATCAACAAAACACATTTAGATCATCTGACATTCTTGAACATGTCCTTTTACTTGTAGTCTTAGGTGATTCTCCAAACTGTTATTTCTTGGATACTCTGTGTCTTTTTTAAAGAACATCATAGTTCACTCATCATTTTGCGTGGGGAACATCTACTTCTTCATCTTTACTGATGAAATATACACTAGATTTCCGAGTGTCTTAATCCTTCTGTTACATATCTTCTTAAAATACGTGAACACAGAAATTATACATGTCCAAAATTAACATCCTGGTCTTTCTTTTATCCAGAGCCCTAGAGGAGCCACATGGAACCCTGAAAGATTTTCCCTGATCTACTTGAATCTGATGTAAGAAGAAAGCAGGAGTAAAATAGGTCATTCTCCAAGGCACTTAAATGAGCAAAAGAGGTGGGAGCAGTGTTTTAAGAATCCCACAACTTTTCACTGCCATCTAAGCTACTCAGTGTTTGAATTCCAAGAGGAAGTCATTTTACCTCTCAGGTCTGTTGTAGGACTTGATTTTGTAAAGCAATGCAGTTTTGTGCTGTTGGAAGGCACTGGACTTAGAATCAGGACATTGAGCTCACTGGCTGATGTGGGCTCCCACCAGTGGGAACCCTGTGTTAGTCACTTTACCTCAATGAGCATCTGTGTCCTCATCCAAAATGGTAACAGCGTTGGACCTGTTAATTTGTCATGCAGCGGTAAAAATTGATGTAATTCCAGAAAAAAAATTAAGAAAGAAAGAAAGAAATAAGCAAAGGAGGAAGAAGTGCAAGAGAGAAGAAAGAATATGAAGGGTCCAAAGAACTTTTCTGAGACTACCTTTGCTTTTCTGTTGTTATGTCTCTTCTGTTGTTCTTAGGTCCATGAGTCCGTTTTCCCGCTGTTTGGGATCTAGTCTATTCGCTTCTCACTGTTTTGCTAATTGTTGACCTTGCTAGAACATTTGGTTTCCCTGCCATTTTTTGTGTGCTTCTATGAGGTTTACTATGATGAAAATAGGACAGAATTTATTGTGAAATAACATTGGCAACCTTAACTTATCTATTTAACTTATTTTTGTAGCAGTATAAATAGTGTTAGTCTTAGACAATAGCTCACATTTTAAAGACAGCATGCTTTCCCTGACCATTTGTCTCATCATATGACCCTAGCCCTCATTCTGAATTCAGCCTAGTGTAAAGAAAATATATTATGAAAACAGACATTTAGACATCCTGTATAGCAGTCACCCATTCATGCACTTGGCCTTTCCTGGCTCCTTTTCCCATGATTTAACAACTTTCCACCACAGGAGAGGAGACAAGTATGAACTTACCATGATTTTACCTTAATGATATTGTTCTAACTAGTAGACCAATATGGATTCTTATAAGACCAAATTAGTGTGTTTCTTTTCAGTATCTTTTCCCTTGTCTTTCTCTACCCAGTGACCCTAGAAATTAAAATGTAACTTGTTTTCACTGTTGAATTGGATATTTATATATTTAGTAAACTTCACGTGTTATTTAATTCTGTATTATTTCTTATATTTGTATTAAAGTACTGAACAATTAAATGTGTCACCTGTAAATATTCAATTTATAGTACCCTCTTGAGAAATGCAGAATCCTTGTATTTTTCTCTGTGTGTTTGTGAAAAGCTCCCCTTCTTCTCTATCTCCCACTCCCTAAAAGATGCAGTTGATGTTATTAATGATTAATCACAAAGGCACAAATCGAGGACTTGACCTGGCCAGGGGAAGCTCCCCCAATTTGTGTACTTTAACATGGGCCATTGGTCATGGTACACTTCCTGATGTGTGCTGTTTTGGTTTTGCTTTTAGATACAAAAAATAATGAAGGTTGCAAAGGTTAAATAGATCACATATCTTTGAATTTAGTGGAACCAACACCTTGTATTTTGCTAGATTTCAGGTACTAGATCAGTCAGGATAACGGAAAGCACCAATTCTCAAACATTTTAGTATCGGCATCACTTTATGCACTTAAGGGGACTCCAAAGAGCTATTTTGAAAGGTGAATTATATATGTCCATATTTGAAATAGAAACTGATAAATTTTGAAAGCAAAAATTTATAAGCACCTATCATTGTAGCTGAGTGTTGCCAACGTCATATATCACATAGCACACTTGGGAGACAATGAGAGAGAAAAGGGAAAATAATGGATTGATGTAATTATAAAAATGATTTTGATTCTGTGAACCCCTGAAATGGTCTGAGAGGCAATATTCAAGACTTCTCAGGAGAACACCTTGTGAGAAGAGTTCATGAGCCTTTCTCAAAGGAATTCCTTCCTAGACAGCTGCTACCAGAGTTTCTGGGCATTTCACCATCCCACCAGCACTCTATTCAGGAAATGGCGTTTCTGGAATCTCTCTTTCAAAATTTGGAGATTTCAGAAAGCCCTGAGACTAATCCTTCTTCACTATTAATCATTCAATTTACATTGGTTATTAAACAGCTTTATCAGTTACCTTTCAGAACATTAAGACCCTTGGACTTAGGACAGGTGTGTTTGATGGAGATGACTTGGAGGGTCAGAGAGAAGTTAAGAGGAACAGGAAGGGGTCATGCAGAGCAAGTGCCTCTGTCTGGAAGGGCATGACAGCATGCAGCACTGTGGTCCTGCCCGCCCTGTGACTCCTGCCCTGTCAGCCCTGGGAGGGGCTTCCCAGAGCTCCCCCTCTATACTCATCTTGAACTTGAAATTGTGGGTGCTTTTTGTACTTGTGAATTAGAAAGAGGTAGCTTGGACTTTGCATAATTAAGCAAAATTGAGGAAGTTGTAAACTTTTGAGTCACTTAGAATAATTCAATCATGTATTTTTTAGTAAAAATTTGAAAAAATTCCAGGGTGGTGTTAAACTGGCTCAGAGACAAGGGAAAACAAAAGAAGACTTTTGTGCTTAACAGAAACTGAAATCTGAAGATGAGGATTTTTTTTTTTCTTGCTAGGTATTCATCAGTCACTGACAAGATAATTCATAAATCTAGGTTGGAAGATAACAAAGTCCATATTAGTGCTATGGATTGTAGACTTTGGTTAAAATGATTTTCTTGAATCAAATTTCTTCTATGGTTTTCCCTAACTTACCAAGAAGTGATTTCACTTTTTAAAATAAATCTTTTTGGATTATTTCCTCAAAATTATAGTTAAATTTTATGTGTGTGTATTTGTCCTCAAAATATTTCAGATTTGATCTCAGTGTCCTTCCATGGACACTTAGAATAATTAACTCAAGCAAGTCACATAGAGCTAGGACACAACCCAAGCCACTCAACACTTGCACAGATACCATAATCATTGCACAGATACTTTGTGATCCCATTTGTGTAGGTGTGAAGGCTGAGAATCCAGCCTTTTCAGAGACTTTCTTTAGGTATCACTGTGTATGTGTGATGGGGCCAAAACTGCAACTCAGAATTCCAGGCTTCCTGTCCAGTGTCCTCTGCTCTGCCACCTCTACTGTGATCCATCCCATCTCCCATATGTGAGTCTACCCTGTTTGCTCTACCAATATGTTTAGAATCCAACTCCTACCTCCAGTCCTACCTCCTGGCCTAAACCATCTTCGTCATTCTAGATCTTTGCAACTGCTTTAATTAATCTCCCTGCTTCTGCTTTCTCCTCTGTTTAGTTTATTGTAAACATAACTGTTCTAAAATATGTCAAATCAAATTATGCCATGCTTTTGTACAAAATGTCTAAGTGCTTCTGATCTCACATACAACAGAAGGCAAAGTCTTTACATGGGTTATAAGACTTCACATGAAGGGGCTCCCTCCTACTCTGAAGTCATCTCCTACTACTCTCACTCCTGATTGCTAGCCTCTCTGATATTTCACTTATATTCCAGACATGTTTCCACCTCAGGGCCTTGGCACTTCCTCCTCACTCTGCCTGGAAGATTCCTTCTGCAGAGAGCCACAAGGCTCATGTGGTCTCTCCCCTGACCAACATGCCCATTTCATGTTTCCTCTATTTCCACCATCACTATTTAACATCCTATATATTTTACTTGCTTTTTAAATTTACTATTTGTCTGTCTCCTTTGAATAGATTGTAAACTTCATGGGAGTTGAGGATTTCTATTAGTCAATAAATGCTTCTCAAATGAATTCTTTTTCTGCTAATACCTTATGGGAGAGAGGAGTAGCTTAGACACTTTGAACTAGAGCATCCTTTCTGCCCTATGGGAGAATGTGATCTAGATAGAGTGTTAAAAAAAAAAAAAAAAAAAAAAAAAAAAAAAGGATTGAGAGAAATTGGTAGTTGTGAAGCACAGAAGCAAATATAAAGGACTTCAATCCCCAAAAATGGAGTTTCTGTTCTATGATTGGCGTTTCATATGTGTGATCATGGGCCAGTCACCTAATCTCTTTGGATTTACATTTCCTCGAGTATAAACTACAGTGTGCACCAAATCTATCTCCCAGGGTGGTTACAAGCTTCAAAAAACAAGGAGTGAATTCTCCAACATGAACAAGTCTGTCTACCCAGTGACACCAAAACTCCCACTGCACCAGCATAAACCTCTTGTCCTCAGTGACCTGTCCAGTGCCCCCTCACCCCACAGTCAGCCTCACACACAGGGTTGAGGAGGAAGTGGAGCCCTGCCATGGGAGCTGCCATTGGATGAGCAGAGAGGAAACCCATTGGGTTTTGCTTCAGAAGCAGAGGCAAGACTGCACTGCCCAGGATGACTTGGCCTTTCATGTGCTGAGGATAAGACAGAAGGAAAAACATGCAAAAGGTCAAAGTCTGTCTCTGCTGTGTTGGCTTGCCCACTACAAGTTTGTTGTCTTACACTGGAGTATGACTGGTGTGACCTCCTCAGAGACAGCAGAGGGACTCCAGATCACTTAAAGTGGATGCCAAAGCTGACATCCCTGGTTTCCCTTTCCAGAGTTATGTCATTAAACCAAAGAGATAACATGTCATGACAGAAAGATTTGGCCAGAACTCGAGTGGGTCCAGAGAACTCAACAGATACATTGATAGTTTTAATCTGATGCATATCAGTCTAGATATTGGAATGCTCAAAAATATATTGAAACACCATCTGATGCCCCATAAATATGTACAATTTTATGTGTTAATTTTAAAAATTTTAAATTTAAAAAATGTTGGAATTCAAAAATGGAGTTATAAAAAAATGCAGTTACATTTTTCTGAAAGTAGCTTTCCCTTTTCAGTCCAAGTGCAGAAAACTGAACTGCTTGGGTTATGCAGCTCAAATACCGCGTAATTCTTGGTCAAGTGGTGGTGTTTAGCTCTGTATCTAATAATTTCCTTAACTTTTACACATGTTGTTTTCCCTTCTGTTAAATCAAAGATAATTGTCATATACAACTCATTTAAAATTAGGTCAGGTGGTGGCTTTGATTAAATATCCTTAAATAGCATATCGATTAAAAGACTGGATGACAGCCAAGAAACATCAGGAAGCGCAACAATTTCAGTCAGTGACTAAATGCAAAAACAGTGAGCAGTCAGATGGAATCACATTGATCACCTTGTAGACCTTTAGAGGCAGGTAGGGATGGCTTAGCAGTATTTGTGAAATACACCCTGCAGCTATCCTAGATGTTATTCTCCCCTTCCCCTTGTCCCAGTGGATTTCTGAGAGGCCAAACTGGTTCAAGGGCTGCTCAGACATGGTTGGCGCTATTCAGGGGAAGGAGATACTTCTTTGTCATTTTAGAGCTAACTTTAATTTACACACCATCTTGTACAACCATAATAATTAATTAAAAAAAAAACTGGCAGAAAAATCAGTAGAGGGAAAGGAGCGGGAGATGGGGAGAGGGTAGGGGGAGGAGAGGTACTGGAGACTGAATTAGAATGAGATCTATTCCAGGCTTTTTAAATTATGTCAAAATGGATTCTACTGTCATGTATAACTAAAAAGAACCAATTAAAAAAAAAAACTTGGAGAGAAAGAATGTATTCCTTCAGAGAACTCAAGGCCTATCAAGTTTATACTGCATTTGATTTAGCTAGATCATATCCCAAAGTGCCATCAGAAGCCACATTCTAACATACAGCCACCAAGAAAGAAAGGTCAGAGACAGCTTGAGACTGGGTGTCTCAGTGGTCAAGGGACAAAATGCACTCGGATACACTGAAATTTCTTGATGGTCACCAAGAGGCAAAGTACCCTATGAGTCTCTATAGAAGAGACTGGTTGAGAACCCTAGAAGGTCAGCACTAGATGAGATCTCTTTTCTAGATCTGAGGTCTAGCAAAGTCAAGGGACTTCCTGAAACTGCACAAGACCCACGAACATATTTGCCAGGGTAGATGGGAAAACAAGACGGCAAAAATTCCAGTACCATTACAAACAAGGACTCTCCTGTGGCTTGGCAGTTTGATCTGGGCACTGGCTCAGCAGAGAAAGCCACTGCCTAAGTTTACATAGACTCTTAGGAACTCAGAGCTTTCTGGAATCCAAAACTTTCCTTAACCGCTTCTGTGAGCGTTTCAAAGCTATTCCCATCATTGGTTTTTGACTTACTTCCAGCTTCTTTGGCAGTTGGAAAAGTACACACCTGGTTTGATAGATAGTATATTCAGTTCTGATGTTGCACTTAGTTCTGGAGAACACCTTTTCTGGTACGTAGTTTTCTCTTGGCTAGAATTGTTGTGATTGTTTTCAGCAAGGGTATTTTTTCCTTAGGTCTTAGAGAGACAAAGAAAGCACAGGAGTTGAGTGTGTGAGCGCATGCTTGGCTAGGGAGGGGGAGGTGTCCAGAGATAGCAGATTAGCAACCGCCACAAAAACACACAAGGACCACTCACGAGGCGAACATTTACAAAGCCAGACGCAAATGAATTTCTGTTCTCTCTCATCAAGTTTTAAAAGCCAAACATATAAGAGAGAACATTTCAACAGTGGTAAAAAGATGAAGAAAAAGAAAACAAGTGACTTCACAAGTTTGGGGCCCATGTTTGGCTTTATTCAACAAAGACAGACTACAAATGCTGATGTCATTAGATAAAGTTTGTGTCTATTAGATTTTATAACAAATAACTCGAGCATAATTTTCTAAACATACCATTGTTAGAAAGCAACATTACAAATCTCTTTACTATATTATATATGTGCTTTGGCACAGTAATGTTTATGGTGCTCAAAATAGTACGTTGGGCTGGGGATGTAGCTTAGTGGTAGAGCAAGGATGCACAAGGCCCTGGGTTCAATTGCCAGCACTGGGGTTACAGGGTCAGCATGTCTGGCAATGGGTAGCATTTATTAAGCTGTCATTTGATAGATACCTCACTGTACTGGGTCCTGAGAGATAGTAGGAAAGGAAGGCATTAATAAACCCTGTCCTGGAGAAATTAAACACTTAAAAGAGACAAAGTAAAACTACCTGCATATATTTAGAAACAACTTGTGGAAATTCATGAAGTCATATCATGAATATAAAAGTAAAGTTCAGAAATGCAAATTGACTATCCCTTCTCCAAAATACTTGACACCAGAAGGATTTTAGAGTTTGGATTTTGGAGTATTTGAATATGCAATGGAGATATCTTGGGAATGGTATACGAAGTCTAAACACAAAATTCATGTGTGTTTGATATAGACCTTATTTTTATAGCCTAAATATAATTTTGTACATTTTTAGTGCGCCTGCATTTTTTACCATAATCCATTCCTTAAGTTCTGCTGTGGGGTTTTTCCACTTGCGGCCTCATGTTGGCACTCAAAAAGTTTCAGCTTTTGGAGTATTTCAGATTTCAGATTCCCAGATTAGAGCTGCTCCAGCTGAGTATTTTTTAAAATTACATTGTACTCTGATTCCGTATAATTGCAAATGTCCTGAATATGGATGATAAGGAATAAAATTAGTCATACGCTGATTATTGTAAAAATTGAGATCCGTTGTGCTCTTCTTTCTGCTTTTGTATACGTTTGAAAATCTTGAGATTTGAAGTTGAAAAAAGGGACTCAGATCTACTTTGCTCCTTATCTGAGGATAACCTTTCATCTAAGCAAGAATACTAGTACTCTTCTATTTTCATAACATATTCAATTCAGCCACAATCTTTTCTTCTGTTTTCCAAATAAAATTTTTCCTTAATGACATTGAATTCCATGACTCTAGATCTTTATTAATGGAAGTGAAATCCCAAACACTCTACATCTGATCATCCATCAAACTTCAAGTGTTAAAATGATTACATAAGCAATCTCTTGACAAGTGTTGTAGCAGAAAAGAATCAACAGAAAGCCAGGTACTGACACAGTTCAGGTTATGAGGCAGGTTTCGTTTTGGATTCAGAAAAAAATTACCATGGCCAAGATACATGGCAGAGAGGTTTACGATAGTTTCTGACCAGTTAGGGTGACTTTCTTAACTGCCAGTGATTTATCAAAGCGTACATTATTGCACACAATAAGGTCTGAGTGACATGACATTCCCTTCACTTCCTCTGGTAGTATCAATGTCTTCCTCTGTGACTGCATTGATAAAACCAGAAGTAGTATCAGCTTGATCTGGGTACAGGCTAGAAACCTTTCACCCACCCCAACTATCTCATCATTTCTGGAGTTATACTAAATACAATAATATTGCAAAACTTAACACCTACTTTGTTTGTCATCCTCAGATATTCCAAGCAACAAGAGCCAGCTCCAAGCACATTTTCCAGCCCAGGAAAGTTACACCAGACCTGGTCACTGTGCATTTATTCTCTCTCCTGGGCTCATCTCACACTGATCCTTAGGGACAATTGACTAAGAGCACAAAATCTATCTAATTGGCATTTATTCATGAAGCACATCATCTTAGCTGGTTACAGAGTTATTTGCACTTTCTGTTCTTTTTGGACAACACTACAAGAAGTATCACCAGCTATTGTCAGAATATTTACTAAGAAATGATGCTGATGTCAAAGTACATTATACTGTTTAGCCCTGTAAGTGAAGCAAAGCTAGAAAAACTATTATTTTCCTTAAGAAATTGGCATATTCCCTCCTTTCTGATTCTAACTATATAAATGACTAATTTTCCCTTGACTATTAAGAATATTTTTTCTGATTTTTCTAATACTATATGCTCATTATGAAGAAGTTGTGAAGTACAGAAGAGTAAAAATGAGGAAAGGAGAGCTAAAAAAAAAAAAAACAGTAAAGGACAATCCCATCATCAAGAAAAGCTAATATTAACATTTTTTTGTGTGTGTGAAAGTGAAATGCGACACTTGATTGAAAGTGTATTTACTATTACGTTTCATATAGGAAGGTTCACTTTTTCCTTAGTTCCAATATTTCCAATGTATACTTTAAGTATATATATTTTGAAGCTGTTCCAAGTGACTTTTGGGAAAAGGAAGGGCAAATAAAAATTAATCCTTAAATAAACTGACATGATGGTAATATGAGGCAAGTCTTACCAGACCTAGGTTTCCTGACATAATACTCACTCAACCAGGGGATTATGAGGATTTATTAGATGAATCATGGCTTACATGTGGAAAACTGAAGAGTACGGTATTATGAAGTAATTATAACAAAAACAGCTCCCATGTATTGAGTACTTTGGTATTTTACCAGGAATAGTGCAGATTGCTGTTCATAATCATGTCATTCAATATTCACCATAGCCCTATGAAAGGTAACATTATTTAATTTACAAACAACAACAAGCTCTAAGAGCTTGGGAAGGCTAAGTAATGTTTTCAGTTATAAATTTTCTAAGCTAGATGTTACTAGCTGAAAAAAGTTTGACATTATTAGAAATTTTTCTGGTTAAAAACCTCTTTGAGAATTTCTCTAGGAAGTAATACCTAAATACTAGCCTTTGGTTATTAAACAGTCTACTCTACTCTTTTGTAAGGTAATGGGAGAATAGATTGAGGTTACAATTTTGGATTAGTATAGTTAAGTAGAAATATCATTCCTCTGTTCGAAGAAACAAACAGAAGTAAGGCACTTAACTGACCTCTCCAAAAACTGTTTCAATGGAGATCAATGAAGCAGAGAGAATAAAAAGAGGAATCATCTTTAGGGAACTGTAGAAGGATGGAATGGGTGAAAAGAAGAGAACTGCTTCTACCCCAAGGCGGAGCCAGGAGATTAAAAACTACTGGTTTAATCATGTGATTGGACATTCAAATATTTTTTGAGCATCAATTATGGTATTCTGCTTACCACTAATGATACGAAATAAATAAGAAGAGATCTTTGCTCTAGAGGTGTTCAGGGAAATCATCATATAAGCCAGGACAATGAATGGAATACAGCACAGCACGATAAATATTCTAGGCAGTCAGACTGGTCCACGCAGGTGTGGAACAAGAGGTTAGATTAAGAAGGGAAACATGAGTCAGGTCAAGGGATTGGGGTGGGCAGCAGAAAAGAACCATGAAGAGAACGGGAAAGGCAGGCTACATTTGCACCACAGACCATTCTGACATATGAAGTTTGCTTTATATCTTGTCCTGAAACTCAAAAGTATGCAACTTAACATTAGATAATGAATTGATGAATATTTCTCTCTGGCAGATATTTGATTGCTTAAACTTTGAGTTATTACAAAGCCAGGAGGAATTTGACGTATTTTATTCTATAGTGACAACCTATGTCAAAAGAACAAACAGGGAGATGTCCTGGTTTTGTTGATGTTATGGGACACAAAGTAAACAAAGGAATTCAGCGCTATAGCTAGACCCTGTTACTTTTTTTGACATTGAATGTTAGATTGCCCCCATCAGATAATAGGAAAATTAGTGAACCAATGGACTTCAGATTTATCATGTCTAACACCCATTTTATTTATTTATTTATTTGTTTGTTTGTTTACTTATTTATTATTTTATTTTGGTACTGGAGATTGAACCCAGGGGTGCTAAACTTCTGAGCCACATCCCCATACCCTTTTTTATTTAATTGTATTTTTTTTGGAGTCAGGGTCTATCTAAGTTGCTTAGGGCCTCGCTCAGTTGCTGAGGCTGGCTTTGAACCTTGTGATCATCCTGCCTCAGCCTCCCAAGTCATTGAGATTTCAGGTATGTGCCCCCATGCCTGGCAGATCCCCATATTTTACAGATGAAGAACTCTAACTTACTCAGGGTTATGCACACAGATGATGATGTGACTTTGGCTTGGCTGGTAGGTCTTCACAGGTAGCTTTGCTTAGATCAGGTTAGGAAAAGAAGCAAAAATCTCATTAAGAGTATCAGCAGGGGAGTGTTATGTTTTGTAACCTTATAAATCAGGCCAGATTTTTGTGTTCCTTATTCAGCTGAAGTGGTTGGGATAAAATAGAAGTACATATACTGCAAAAGTAATCATATGCCCAAACAACTTAATTGTGTCTTTTAGAATTGCTGTCTTCATGCCCTTCTCAAGCCTGGGCTTATACATAGCAATTACACTTGATTATACAGTGTCCTTAGACTTTATGGTTCAGTGGGTTAGATCACAAAGATCATGATTATGAGTAGAGATTCACTTATCCCAGTGACCATGTATTTAGAAAATGCCAGGACTCAATTTCAAGCCAAGTACTGTTTCTCAAAAATAAATAGTTTGGTTTTTAAAATTTTTTTTTTTTTTTTTATAAAATGTGGCATGGTTTTTCTCCAAAACCAAGTAGTTTGAAATTGTAATTCTTCTGTTGTTACTTGCCATGGGTTCCTTACAGCAACCTAATCTGCTCTAGATTTTTGAGCACCATTGCATCCACACACACACATTCTGTTCTTGGCATTCCTAGATCCTCTCCCAGCTCTGCTCTGTTCCTTCCCTCTTCCCCACACATGTGCAATTAATTCCCTTCCACCCAAGAGTTTGGGCTTTCTGCATTTTGTGAAATAAAAACAGGTTATTGTTATTTTCCCCCTGCCTTTTAAGTGAGACACTGAACAAAAAGATCACCATGTAATAATGAACAAAAAAGAAATGTTAATAAATAGGAAGGGGGAGAAACTATAAACTTAATATATCATGATATAGTTTTGAACATGCCTAGAACATAACAAGTCTTCAGTAATGGGAATCATTTTTTCCTTAATCTGAACAAGAGGAAAACCAATAACTTGTATTTAAACAATGAATGGGCAGCTCTGTGGAATAAGAAATTGATGTATTCTTTGGAGGTTGTAGTGGGGTCAAATTTTGTCCCCCCAAATACAGATCTGCATCATCATCCCCAGAATCTATGACCGTGGCCATATTTGGAAAATGAGTCTGTGTGGATGTAATTTAAGGTGTAAAGATCTTGAGACAAAATTATTTGGATTATTTAGGCCTGTGCTAAATCCAATGAAAAATGTCCTTAGAGACACACAGGGAAGAGGAGAAGGAAACGTGATCATGAAGCAGACATTGGAGCAATGTGGCCACAAACCAAGAAATGCCTGGAGTCACCAAAAGCAGAAATCAACACGGAACAGACTTCCCCCAGAGCCTCTGGAGGAAATGCATTTCTGGCAGCAAGCACCTTGCTTTTAGACTTCAAGCCTCTGAGAGAATCAATGTCTGTTGTTTTAGGCCACCAAATTTGTGGTAGCCCTAGAGAACAAAACTGAAGAGCAGACTAAAACCAATTAGGAGGAAGTAGAAAGATGAATTTTCTAATTATAGGAGCTGTTCAGGAGTGCAAGAGGCTGTTAGGAAAGAGTTGGGTCCAGTCATTGGAATTGTGGTTCAGTGGTTGAATAGCCAGGAGGGAGAGAGCCCATCACATGGAATTGGGGAGTCTATTAGGACTTTTCTGTTATTTTTCTAAGATTTCATAATTCTGAACACAATTTTCTGGAATAACTTCTCAGGAATCCCCAGATTTTACTCACATTGTTGTTCACTATTTCTGGTTGGGTTGAGAATAATACAATTGTGTCCAAACAGGAAGATTAGTTTCCAGAGAAGGAGGAAGTCACAGTTGACCATGCCTGGAAAATAGATTGGAAATACCAGACTTCCTATGTGTGCAACCATCTCCCTGCAGTTAATTCATCTAATGCTTCTATGCTGGCAGAAAATCAGACTTTCTTAAGGGCAAACAAGGAAGTTGCCTTATTAATATTAATAGAGCCTCTTTCTTCGGACCACCGGCCTACCTGGGACACAAAACTTGAAAAATTTGAGTTGACCTGAAAGTTAGCTAAATCATTTTTCTTGCCTTTGATAGAAAATAGAATTAATACTTTAAGTTCATTTAGGTTTTCTTATTAGATTACCATTCAGGAGCCACAGGTAGATCTTAACCTAGGAATATGAAATGGACAACTCCATGATCATCTTCAAATTTTAAGTCAGTTTTTGCTTTCTAGAAAAATCAGATGACCTCCATATCACTGAATTTAATGAATATCTTTTAGCTCTTGTCTGCATTCTCTCACAACATATCTCTTTCTTAAAATTCTTTTTTCCATTATCCTCCATGACACTTTGTGCTCTTGGTTTTCCTCTGATCTTTCTAGTCCACCCTCTTGTACCTCACCTTTAAATTTTTCAGTCTTTGAAAGCTCATACATACTAAGTCTTTTCATTCTTTCATTATATATACTTTCTTCCTGTAATCTCATTCACATCCATGGTTTTGATTAATGTCTACATATTCACAGCTACAAAATGACTACCTCCAATGCAGACCTCTCTTCTGTGTTCTAGATATGTGCATCCAACATCTCCACTGAATGCTTTACAGGCAGCTCAAACCAAACAGGTCCAAAGAATTTCTGGTCTTTCTCAGTCCTATAACTGGTTCTCCTCCAATTTTCCATATCACAGCAGATGGTGTCATTATCTTTACAACACACAAACCAGAAATCTGGCATATATGCTTAATGTTGTTTCTCTTTCCATCAGTCCCCATACCCAATTAATAAAAATCCTATTACCATTGCATCTTAAGTATAAAATATATATCTCTGAATAGCCACTGCTACTTTTCTTCTATATTATCACTTGTCTGAAATATTTCCAGTAATTTTCTACAACATAGCCAAATAATTCTCTAAGTGCTGATAATGTCATTCCTCTGATTCACATCCACTAATGGTTTTCCATTGCTCTTAGAATGTAAGATCCGTAACAGGGTGAATAATCTAGACTCTAGCTACTTCACCTGCTTCATCTTAACCATTTCCTCTGACACTGTATGCTTTGGTCATATTGACTACATCAGTTACTCATGTCAAATATATTGCCAGCCACCACCATATCACAGGGACACAAAACCACCATTTAATGGTCATGCATCCATGACAGTTGGCTAGGCATATCTTCAGGTCTTATTTAGGCTTGCTCACTCATCTAGGGAAACAGGTGGCAGTCACTCAGGAAAACAGAGGCAACTTAATTTTCCTCTCCCTGTCCCTCATCCTCCGGCAGACTATCCTGGACACATTCCTGTGACAATTAAAGGAGATCTAAACAAGTGGAAACACGCAAGACCTGGGCTTGGAATAGCAGATGTCACTTCCACCACACTCTGTTCATCAAATCAATCAAGTCCATCCCAGATTCAAGAAGTACAAAAATAAGAAAATATATGTATGAAAATAAATGGAACCTTTTTTTTTTTTTTTTTTTTTTGTGAGAGGAACATCAAAGGCACTTAGTGAAGGGTAAAGATAAAGGACAGAATGGAGATTTAGCATCACCATCACAGTCTGTTGCCTTCATATCCAGAATATTCCCTTTTCCTTCTTCTTTCCACAAGGCCTTAATTTCTACTCTTCAGTCTACCTGAAGGGTGTTCCCCACCTTGGCCTCACCACTCCATTTGGCTGCCCAAATTCTATTAATTCTTCAGGACTTAGATAATAAAATTTCCTGGAAGAAACATTTTATAACTGCCCCCTCCACAAAGCTCAGATATTTACACCTCCTTACCATATCCCAGATATCCTCTCCTTGAGTCAGTATTTCTACCAAAATAAATAATTGTGTAAGTTGCAATAAAGTTCTGACCACCCTTTTCATAGCCTCAGGAAGAGCAAGAAGGGATGTTTTAAACTCATTTAATTTTGTGTCTCTAGAACTGAACACAGTACCTTGCACAGATTAGGTGCTCAGCAAATATTTGCCCAAAATAAGACTGAATGCCTATATCTGAGAAAAGGATCATAGTTTTCATTAGAACTTAAAGTTGGTTGGCAATTCCCCAAAACATTTAAAACCACTTCCTGAAGATGATATGACTATGGAATATACATTTGGAGGATGGAAGTTCCACAGCTTGTGGAAATCAGGACCTGAATTGAATACTCAGCTGGTGACCTGAGGTCCAACATAAAACACAGGAATATCTAGGGTCCTATTGAAACTTCTACTTTTTGTTTTTGTTCTTTTCCTGCTTGCCTTTTGAACCAATTTGCAGAACTATTTTCATACCAATTCCTTTTTTTTTTTTTGAATTTTCGTCACTATAAAGTCAAGCAGAAGATAACTGCAAAATAAATAATAATTTTTGAGATAATCCAGATATATGTTGAACTCAGTTCACATTGCTTTATTTTATATTTTCAGCAAATCCACATGATTATATCATTATTTACATTTTACAGGTGAGGAAACTAAAGGTCAATGGAATTAAATAAATGTAGTTCTTAACTTTCATAGTCTGACTTCAATCTAATGCACATTTTCAGTTTCTTTTTCTTTCTTTCTTTCTTAGTGGCAAAATAGACATAATTAAGAGAACTTAATTAAGTCTTAGCAGTATATTCCAAGGATGGGCACCTTGGTGTGGGTTTTGCTGAGGCCAAAACCACTGTTTCCCAACATACAAATAAATTTGTTTTCTTTTACTTTGTGGCACACTTCTTCTGTCATCTTTTGTTCCCCTTCCTCCCTGGTTTTTAATGTCCACAATCTGCCTTGCATCATTTACCTCTCAGGTATGATAGAGGAGGCTTTAGTCCCTTAAGTTTATCTTCCAAAGCATCTGAGAAATGCTGAGAATTCTCCACGAGTCTTGCTGAAAGATAAAGTGTACTAAGTTTTGGAGCCTGAGAAATGTGAGGTAGAATCTTGACTTTATTAACCCAGTAATTTTGAACATATTTCTTAGTCTTTTTCAGTCTTGAGTTCCTTACTTTGCAGGGGGGAAAAAACCCAACACAGTATGTCCTTACTTTAGCATAGTAGCCTTCAAATTAGCTTCAAATTAGCTTAAGCTGAGAGAGGGAGGGAGAAGCAAAAAGGAAGGGAAGCAAACAGAAAAGGCAGGCTGGAAACCTTCATCTAAGTGTATTAAACATGTCCTGGATACAGAACTCACTGGACAGGAAATTCTACAGAGGCTTGTAAGTTTCAGAGGAAACCAAATTGCAAAAGAAATCACTGGCGTAACTAAAAGAGCTTGACGATTTGTGATGATAAAATAACAGCTGGTCCTCCCTTTAAACAAGGAGATGATGGACATACTCTGAATGCACCTTTTAGCACCCAATCCTGGGCATGGCATAAGCACTAAATAAAATTCCTTTCCTCCTCTACTGCATTCCCACCCTTCAGGATGATTCCATGTCATGTTTCTAAATATTGGGTCTCTGGGTACTAGAATAAATCTCCAGTTAGATGATATGATAGTCATATCATCTGTGCTTTAGAGCTCCCACCCTTCTGGGCCAAGAGAACTGGAAGTGGAGCTCAGAGGGAGTTTGGAGGAAAAAAATCTCGTAATCACCTTTGGCACAACTAGTGGAGCTACTCATTCTCCATGAGGACATGATCCTTTTTCCTTCCAACTGACTCTACCCGTTCTCCTAGTAACACAAGCCCCATGTGGAAATGACAGCATTTACTCACATGTTATTCAACATGTAGACTCCTTTCTAATCTCTGAACACTCATTATGCCCCCAGGAAAACTCCTCATGTCTTTGATTACAGCTAAAAGTCAGAGTACGTGGTCTGACTAATATTTATGGGGACTGTAAATGGACCATTTTTAAAGAGGCTGTCAACATTGACAGAAATCACACGTGCTCTTTGGCTCTGTGATTTTTTTTTTTTTTTTTTTTTTTATCACCTCTGCTCTTAGCACAGCATGATCTTTGGATATGAGTCTTTGACAAAGCTTTCATTGGTGCCTTGTTCTGGTGGAACACACACATTTCTATTGGCAGACGGAGAAAGCAGGGTCCTAATTGATTGCTGCATCTACTCCCTGGAAATCCAGGGCATCCAGGTGTATGTCTCCTTTAAGGAATTGTGGGTAGGGAGACTGGGAGAGGGAAAGAGAAGATGCTGTGGTTTGCCTTCCCTTGGGCTCCAGGGTATGCCTACTTCTACATGGGAAAAGCCTGCTCAAGTGCCCCATATGACCTTCCTTCCCAATCTCTCCTTCCTCCACCCATTACATTCTTTCCTCTATAATCCATAGCCAGAGCTCACCCATGCTAAAGAATCTCCCTTCCCCCAACTCTGCTAAGAAAGCACAAACTGGACAGAAAAAAAGATCACCTCTCCTGGAGTCATCTTGCTCCACTCCTCCTCTTCCTGGCATTTCGTTCTGTATAGAGCTGAGGGCCTCGCAGACTTTATTCTTTTCATCTGAAGCCACTGTTTCTGGGCTGTTAAGAGTTATTTTCTTGGTACCCAACCCACAAGAATCTAGGGAAACACTAGTTCCGTTTTCTCCAGTTAAGGAGAAAGTGAGCTAATTCACAAGAAAGTATTACATTACTTCCAATCATTTTAAGTTTTGGAATTCTGGAAAAGGTTTATAAAATGGACAAATGACCTCAGTCATTAGTGGTTATCTTTTGTTTAGCATTAAAATGTTTTAACAAAATTGGAAAATTTCTTATAAAAATATGAATTCCCTGATTTTTTTTTTTTTAAAGGAAATCTACCCATGCTTGGCCAAATGTACAATTTATGCACAAACCACAACTTCCTTTAGACTACAGGACTCTTGGTTTTCCACAGATCTCATCACCACATCTTTAGCTTATGACCAAGGGGTCATTCATGTTGGTTACTGAACTCCTCACACAGCTTGAATTTGCAACTTCTGATCTAAAGGAATTTGCCTGAATCTGGATTGAAAGGAAGCTTCCTCTGAAACTCACTCCACCTTTTCCCAGGGTGAGATGCTCACGGCTCCACTTTACTGCCTGTTTTCCTCTCTAATCTGTCCATTCCCTTTCTTAGCACATGACAAACATCTCGAATGCAGAGACAATTTCAGTGTTTAATGTGATTTCAGCACAGTAAAACTGATTAAAATGTCTGGTGGGCAGATTGGGATTCATTCAACTCTATTTTATGTTTTTCCTCGCAGATTCTATGAGAATTACTCCAGAAGTTTCTGAATTTGTCATTTCCTTGGCTGCGTCTGTCTTGCCCTGTGATTCCCTTTGGAGGATGCTGTTGAGGCTGTATAGCTTCATAGCACATCTTCTCTGTTTATACAGTCCTGCTCCCACTCAAGCACAGCTTCATGTCCTCTCCTCTTGAAGGGTGTGTTCAGATTTTTTTCATGCTAAGATATCACAGCACTTTTGTAGATTTATGTTTTAGTACTTTATCTGGTAACATTAAGTGCTTGTTTCTCCAGTGGTCTGTGGGACAGAATGTACATTTTATTCTTCTTTTTATCTTCAGTAGCTGTCAGAACCAGACACACAGAAAGTGCTCAATAAATGCTTGTAAAATAAAGTGTCTTCAAATTTGGGGATCCTGACATGAACTTACATTGTTCCTGTTTTAAACAACATTTTTTAAAAAACCCTAGAAAAGTACATTAATGTTATAAGCCATATATCAATACATGAAATGCTAAAAAATATATGCTCTGGGTCACGATATGTATTTCTTCCTCTGGGTTATATGAAAGTATAAAAATACAGAATCAAAATATGATTGAGTCACTTAATAATTTAATATCTGCACAATTCAGCAGATACTTCAGTATATATTTCAATAGAGTTTTGGAGAAAAAACTCCAACGTGCTTGCCATTTATTTTTCATTTTTAACCAACTTGAATTATAACCCTATTATAACCTCTCCTTTCCTGTAGGAATATTTCAGATAATGTACAGAGATTTTCCTGTGGCTAGGTGATTATATCGACACAATCGCTTTTTGAGACACTACTACTGACAGACAAACCCCAAATGGCTGAGAAATGAAAGATAAAAGCCCACCCCTCTTCCTCACTAGTTGCTATGGCTTGGATGAGGTTTGTTCCTAAAGGTTCATATTCTGGAAGCTTAACCCCTAGCTCTTGCATTCTGGGTGCTTGCAGAATTAGAACTACATGGATACCACCCAGGTCTGTGACTTGTTCCTTTCAGAGTGATGGCATGTGCCAAGCCTGGACCTCTTGGAACACTTCCCTTTCCACTTCTTCACCATGTTGTGATGCAGTTGGGGGCAGGGGTGGGGAGCTCATCTTGATGTCAATGACTCTCTAGTCACCAGAATCATGAAACAAATAAATTTCTTTTCTTTATAAAGTACCTAGGTTCAAGAATTTAGTTATTTCAACAAAAAAAATGCACTGAGATAGTAGCAGAGCTGGGGTAGGAACCCAGGTGGGTCAGATTCCAAAGCCCAAACTCTTTTTTTTTTTTTTTTTCTTTATCTTGCTAGCAAAAACTATTTCTATCTAAGTTGCCTTTTGAGACCTTGTGATAAATGACCCTGAAGATCAATCATCAGAGTTCATGAGGGGACCCTCAAACTTTGCATGTTTCTTCTGGCAAGATCCCTAGCCCATATCTCTCAAATATGCTAGCTTTGTCACCATTACTCAGTATGTCTTTAACCCTGTTTCAGTCAGTCCTTGCAGGAAACCTAGGACTGGCTTCTAGGAAACTGCTTATTCTTCTGGACACTAATCCTTATAAGGCTATGCAAATCCTTTATTCTGACCCTATCTTTCAGTAATCACCAATTCCTGAAATCTTTGAACTCTGTTGCCTGGAACTCATGGTCAACAACTAGCAAACTCCCTGTGTCCTTGATCTTTTTTTTCTAAGGGTTCTCTTGCTTCTGCTACACTACCTGGTTTTTGGCTCCCTCTGAAGGACAGTGGTCCTGTAGCCACTTGTGATTTTACTTTCCTTGTAGTGTGGGCTTGGACATGGCATGAGTGGAGGTGTCTTTTCCACCTCCCATTACCACTACTAAACTGCTCTAAGCTGCTTTCCTTTCCAACTGCTTTTGTTTCCCTGGAAAGCCCCTTTTTTGCATTTCAAATAATCAGAGGATTTAGCATCTTTGTTGTTAAATCCATCTACCTTACCCAGGTCATCCCCCCTCATTCCTTAAAGGTTATAGTTGCTGGTTAATTATAGGTATGCCAGACTGCTAATGTAACTATTGGTTATTTCCGTGTGTGCATAGATGATCCTCCCCATTATTGGACCTCTTCCTTTCTACTAACCTAGCCTTCACTCCAGCTCAGGCATCTGACCTTGCTCCTGTAATCATATCCCACTCTGCACTCATACAGAAATTGCTACTCCTGGTAACCTTATTTTCACACTTTCCACTGTCACAAAAACATCTCCTATTTTTCCTGTTCACTTCCTCTAATACTCCAACTCTGGCTGCCTTTTCTATGTACTTCTCTTTATCCTTTATTTATTATCTGTGGTTCTCAACTGAGGGTATTTTTTTTTTTTTTTTTTTTTTTTTGTGGTACCGGGGATTGAACTCGGGGGCACTTAACCACTGGGCCACATCCCCAGCCCTTTTTTGTATTTTATTTAGAGACAAGGTCTCACTGAGTTGCTAAGTGCCTCGCCATTGCTGAGGCTGGCTTTGAACTCGCCATCCTCCTGTCTCAGCCTCCCAAAGTGCTGGGATTACAGGCGTGCGCCACCACGCCCGGCTTGAGGGTAATTTTTTACCCCATTTACTCCAAGAGACATTTGAAAATGTCTGGAGACATTTGTGGTTGTCACTTCTGAGAAGGTTCTGTTGGCATATAGCCAGCAAAGGCCCAAGGTACACAGGACAGTCCTCTATAGCAAAGACTTATCCAGTCAAGTCTGTGAATAGTGCTAAGGTTGAAAAACCCTCACAGTCCTAGGACTCTACCTGTATGTTATGGAAGGAACTGTGCCCTCCAAAATAAGATGTGTTGAAGTCCCAACTCTCAATTCTATGGAACATGATCTCATTGGAAGACACGGTCACTGAAAATGCAGTACAATGCAGCCATGAAGGAATGGTGTGGGTCCCTAATCCACTAACACCTGTGCCCTTCTAACAGGAGCACCACATAAATGATGGTTCTGTTCTACTTAATTAAGTACATGACTTTGCAAATCTAAGACTGTATAAACAAAACACACAGATGATGAAAAATGAATGTGATATTGTTGTATATAAAATTGTATGCAAATATATCAAGTTTAAGAATCATTATATTGTTTCTAATAGGCTTCCTGTTGAAGATATTTGAGAGAAATCAAACAATAGACAAGTGATTTTAACTGAAGTGCTTGGAAGATTTTGCCCATTTGTGTTTGTAATCAAATATATATTAATGTTTATTATATATAATATATACATAAAATATATAAACATATATATTTATATAATATATATTAAAAACATATTTTTTATTTTTTGCACCAGGGATGGAACCCAGTGTACTTAACCACTGAGCCACATCCCAGGCCTTTTTTACTTTTTATTTTGAGACAGAGTCTCACTAAGTTGCTGAGGGCCACACTAAGTTGCAGATGCTAGCCTCAAATTTGTGATCCTCCTGTCTCAGCCTCCTAAATCACTGTGATTACAGGCAGGCGCCACTGTACCTGGCTGTAATCAATTTTAAACAGTTAAGGTAATTTGATTTACTAACATTTTGAGTTTAGGTTTTATGATTTTGAAATGCTTAAGAGAATCATAGAAATGTGTAAGTTTTATTATCAGCTTTACTATAGTTTTTATGTATTTTGGGAAGGTTTTGTTTCTGGAATTTCTTTTTTCTTTTCTTTTAAACGGGGATTGAACTCAGGGGCGCTTGACCACTGGGCCACATCCCCAGCCCTTTTTTGTATTTTATTAGAGACAGGGTCTCACTGAGTTGCTAAGTGCCTCACCATTGCTGAGGCTGGCTTTGAACTCGCGATCCTCCTGCTTCTGCCTCCCAAGTACGGGGATTACAGGCGTGTGCCACCGCACCCGGCTTTTTCTGAAATTTCTGTTCTGCTTTGTTAGATTCTAGAAGTTCCTGAACAGATCCATTATATTAATATTGTGATTATAGCTGGAAATATTTACAGGAATACAATTAACCAGGTGTAAAAATATGCTTAAGTATTTAGTAACAATCAAATTATTGGGTTTAAAAATCCACTTGTTGAATTACATACACTTTGAAATATAATATAGTAGCTAAAGCTTTATGCACATTTTATTTGTGAGATGTATATTAATCAAAAAATAACCAGATAACAAACTATGCTTGATTTCAACCTTAACAATTCACAGATTTATAAATTAATTTGCTAGATTTTTAAAAATTGTATTTAAAGTCTTAAGCAAAGTAAGGTTTTCCATTTATAGCTGTAGTAGTATGTAGTAGATTCAATGTCAAAGGTTAACACAGGCTACTGTAAGTATTGTTTTCTGCACACAAAAGCCATTATGAGGTTTTTTTCTTTTTTTCTTTTTTTAGGCTTTACTGATGTCAGACTGGGATTGATTTAAAAAAAAAAAAAAAAAAAAACTCTTTCTGATGAAAGTGTCACCAAGGCTGAAAAGAAAGAATCTGAAAAGAGTGACACAGACCAGGAAGAGCCTGAGTAGGAGAGAGGGAGGACAGTGTGTGGGGAACTTGAGGACTTCATTTCCAGACATGAATTTTAAAAATAGGAATTCCTAAGGTAGTAGATGCCAAAATTCCTTAACTGGAAAGTATGCAACTCCTCCAAATGCCTCCCACTTGCAGTGTGCAATGCCTGCACACACCCATACACACACACACACACACACACACACACACACACACACACACACTTGTATGATAAAAATGAATCCACTGGCTTCTTCCAGACCTCTCTTGTGTGAAGAGGCCTCGGTGGGCAGTGGCCCTGGGGAAACAAACAAGGCTTTTGTTAGTGTTTCCTTCAGCAGAGCCTGGTGCCAGCTCCATGGCTCAGGAAAAAGAGCAGGATTGTTTCTCTCCCCTCTTCTGTCTCTGTCTAAGCTAATAAGCTCATTTCCTGGTAGGCAGGCAGGCCTCCTCCCCTCCTCCCTTCTTCCACAGCCCATCTGCAGGGCCTCCATCTAAGCTGAGGTCAATGCATGGATGTGAATGGGAGGAAACCAAAAGCATATCAGGAGGAAGCACGTTTGAATGGGATAAAACGGTAAACCAGGTAGACCTCTGCCCTGCCACTGAAGGCACCAGCAGACTTTTCTTCCTGTCTGATCACAGGCGTTTCTTGTTCTCACTTTTTAGTATTTGTTGTTTCCTCTGCCTCAAACTGAGCCTTGTCTGTCTTGTTCATTCCTGCCTCTGCCTGTCCAAAACATTGGCTTTACATAATAGCCACTGAGAGATCTCCTGTGGCTGCATGAATGGAGACCAGCAAGTCCAGGAAGCCCTCTGAGTGGCCTCTTCGTATTTTCAGCTTCCCCCTCAGAGTGGAGTGGACCCTCTGGGCAGCAGCAGACTTGCCTCCTGCCTCCCACCAGGAGCAGCAGCTGGGGCCCTTCAGGGATAAGAGAGAGACACTGGCAGCTTCCTGGGAAGCTCTCATTGCAAACTCTTCCAAAGGAATAGGTGGACACTCTGCACTTGGTCGTTTTGATCATGCCAAATGTAATAGGTCCTGCTGAATCCCAGAAAATGAGAGATCAGAAAAGACTGTCAGGTTGGCATGTAAGAGCCTCAGACTGATGCTGTCTCTTGCATTGCTAGCTCTGTGATTTCAAGCTACCCACTAATCTTCCCTCTATGTCCATTTCCTTATATGTGAAATGAGTCTTAAAAAGACTTCCTTTAAATGAATTAGACAATAATAGGCTCATTCTTGGTTTTAGTGAGGAACAAAGAAAACAACATTTGCAGAGATTTAGTCACATTCCTCAAGGTGGGCATGTACAATTTATATCGATTGTATTGTGGTTTTTATGACATTAGTATTAAAGGATAGTTTCACTTGGTGGATTTCAAACTGTGTATCAGATGACTGTTAAGATTTCTAGAGGCACTTCAGGCACTGAAAACGCTTAATTCTATTGTTTTCATAGACTTAATTTTTAAGTTTTTAAAACCAGACTTCATTTTTAATCTTTAGCTATGTAGCAAAATTGAGCCAAAGGTACAGAAATTTCCCCTATCTTCCCTCAACACACACAGCTCCCCCCAATAACAATACCTCATGCAAGAGAGTGACTTTTCTTATAATCAAATCTACAGTGACACATGATTATTACCCAAAGTTCACAGGATACATGAGGGTTCATTCTTTGTGTTGTACATTTTATGTATTTTGACAAGTAGGTAATGCCATTCACCGACTATGATGGTATCATAAAGAATCACCTCACTAACCTGAAGATCCTCTGTGCTCTGTTAATTCACTCCTGCCTTCTCCCTAGCCCTTGCCAACTGTTTGACCCGTTTATTTTCTCTATAGTTTCACCTTTTCCAAGATATTATATACTTGATGCTAAGGTTTGGATATGTGGAATGTTCTCCAAGGGCTCACGTGTTGGGAGCTGGTTCTCAGAGGGGCAATGTTGGGAGTGGTCCCGTGGAACCCTTAACAAGTAGATCCTAGTGGGAAGTGATTAGAGCATTGAGGGAATTGCGCTCAGAATAAATTGATATAGTTGTGCAGGACCTTGGTTAGTTCCTGCAAGAGCAAGCCTGGCCCTATGGTTTCCTGTCTCATCATATCATCCCTCTCTCCCACATTTGTTATCACCATTGTGACACTGTCTGCCATGAGGTTCTCACCAGAGCCAAAGCCAAACCATGGCCAGCAACATGTCCTTGAACCTCCAAAAACATGAGATAAGTAAATGCACATATATATATATATATCCCCCAGTATCTGGTATTTTATTGTAGTAACAGAATTTGGACTAATGCAGTTAAAGTCATACTCACATTGGCTTGCTTCATGTAGTAACAATGCATTTAAGGTTTGTCTACATCTTCTCATGGTAGCTAATTTATTTTTAGTGGTGAATAATATTCCATTTTCTGAATGCACCAGAGTTTATTTATCCATTCAACTATTGAAGTATATCTGGCTGCTTCCAAGTTTGGGCAATTATTAATAAAGCTGCTGTAAATATTTTTGTGAAGTTTTCTTGTATGTATGAACCAAATTTTCAACCTATTTGAGTAAGTACTAAGGAATGTGATTTCTGTATTATATGGAAAGAGTATGTTTAGTTTTGTGAAAATCACCAAACTGTCTTTTAGAGTGCCTATACCATTTTGTATTCCCACTAACAACAATGAATGAGAGACTTGGTTGCTTCACATCCTTGCCATTGTTCAGTGTTGTCAGTATTTTGAATTTTGTCCATTCTAATTGGTGAGCAGTAGTACCTCATTGTTGTTTTAATTCATATTTTCCTAATGACATACGCTATTAAAATTTTTTCATGTGTTTATTTGATATATATATACACATATATATATATATATATATACATATATATGTATATATATCTTCTTTATGAGGCATCTGTTCAGGTCCTTTGCCTGTTTTTTTTTAATCTAGTTGGTTGTTTTCTTTATTATTTAGTTTTAAGAGTTTTTATATATATTTGGGATAACAGTCTTTCATCAGATATGTGTTTTTTAAAAATATTTTCTTCCAATATGTGGCTTATTTTCTCATTATATTGATGGCTTTCCCAAGATCAGAAGTTTTAAATCTTAATGTAGTCTAATTTCTTTTCTTCATGGATTGTACCTTTGTGTTGTATATAAAAAGTGAATGCTGTACAAAGGTCAATTGGATTTTCCCCAAGTAATCTTCTAGGTATTTTATAATTCTGAGCGTTATATCTAGATCTGTGGTCTATTCTGTGTTCATTTTTGTGAGGGTTGTATGGTCTGTATCTAGATTCAATTTTTTTGTATGTGGATGTCCAATTCCTTTGGCATCATTTGTTAAAAAGACTTATCTTTGCTGTCTTGTATTGCTTTAGGTCTTTTGTCAAGGATCTGCTGACTGTATTTATTTGGGTCTATTTCCAGGCTCTCTGTTCTATTCCCTTGATGTATTTGCCTATACTTTCAGCAGTACTCACTGTCTTGATTACTGCTTTATGGTATGTTTTGAAGTCAGGTCATGTCAGTCCTCTAACTTTGTTCTTCTCCCACAATGGTATTATGTTGGCTATTCTGGGTCTTTTGCCTCTCATATAAAGTTAGAATAAGTTTGTTGATATCTACGAAATAACCTTCTGGAATTCTGATTGCTATTTCACTGAATCTATAGATCAGTTTTCTACAGGGGAAAATTGACATCTTGTCAATATAAAGTCTTCCTATCCATGACCATAAAATATCTCTGCACTTATTATCTTCTTCTTTGAATTTTTTCATCAGAGTTTGCAATTTCCCCACCAATGTAAATTATATTGTTTTTAATTTCAATTTTACTTGTTCATTGCTGGTCTATAGGAAAATGATTACTTCTGTATATTAATCTGTATTACCACTTATTATTTCAAAGGATTTTTTGTCAATTCTATCAGATTTTCCATATAGAAAATTATGTTATCTGTGTACAGTTTTATTTCTTTCTTCATCATATATATGTGTGTGTGTGTGTTTGTGTGTGTGTGCGCACACACACACACATACACACATACCCTTTCTTGATCTTATTGCATTAGCTAGAACTTTCCATATGATGTTAAGTAGGAATGGTGAGTGGGGGAAGTCTTTGATTGATTTGTTATTTTTGTGGGGAAGAGTCTAGTTTCACCCACTTAAGTGTTATGTTTGATAAATTAAACTTTTAAAAATAACCTTTAAGTTTTAATAACTTTAGATATAAAATAAGACCCTTAAGTAAATACAATTAAAGGCCTAATTTTATATAAAGATAATTAAGGTGCCACATTTCTCTGCAAGGGTGACTTCTGGAAAGAGTTGGAACAAAGCCTACTCCTACATTCTTAAGTTCTGATAAATGTGTCTTTGGTTAGAAACATTTTAGGTCTGGTAGATTTTATTTCCTTGCCAGACAATGTTGAGCTTCCTGAGAGTTGTCCTAGATGATTCCTGGACTGCAGCTGACTCTTCCATGTTCAAATTCTGATCACATTATAGGAAGCTTTGACATGAAAATTTAGACCCAGTTCTCTAAAACCTAACCTAAGTGTTGAGAAGAGATAATTTCCTTCGTATAAACTGTGGGCTTTCCAGTACTGAAGCCAGTGGCAGATATGATGTTAAATTGGCACCATAACCTGAAAAGTCATATTAGTTACTTGATTCTTGAGGAGGATTCTAAAAATAGTATTTTATTATACATTAAAACCCTATAAAAATTCATTATGTGCAGAAAAATGGAAACATGAGCTGATTAATAAAATTCTCCCCCATGTCAGCAGAATGGCCTCCATGGCACCATGAGGCTCTCCGTGCAGGAGGGTTTATAGAAATTTGTCTGCTAGCTCTTCTTCATCTTGTTCCTCCAGCTCTAGGGATTGGTAGGGGACACTTTCAGAATTCATGTTATTCACACAATGCCCTTGCAAACAATCAGGGACACCAGTCTATGGTTTAAAGTGCTCTACATTATGTGCCTTCTTTCACAGAGTTCCAGATATTTTCAAAATTATAATAAATATGCCTGAAGATAGATTTTGTAATGTCTTCCTTTTTCCAGCATTCCAAATGTTTGACATTGCCTGACCTTCATCTTATTTTAGAGGGAAACTATCAAGGAGAGTCAAGGAGTTGAAAGAACACAAAAAGAGAAGAAGTTTGGACAAGCAAAAGTAATTATTTCTCATTGAGTTGGATAACAGAGTAAATTAACACTATCCAAGGATGCAATGTAAAAATGAGATTGACAGTTCAAAATCATAGTAGTTAGATTTTTTAATTAATAAATTGCATATCAACTAATTTATATAAGAAAAGCTTTATGAGGATGAAGAGTAATATAATAAGCAGCAATGCTCCCTGACAAAGTTTTAGAAATAGACTATTGCCAACTGCAAACATCATTCAAACTCTTGGGAAGACAATCTTAGTATTTACTTTTTGTTTAAAATGTAAAGCTCTTTTTGTTCTTGATACCATTTGAAAATAATGAAATCCCATGCACCTATTTTTTTCTGCTATTGGATAGTAAGTTTATTTCCAAGCCAGAACACTGGTGAAATGTGTGATAGTTACTTTGATACATTCTATCCAATAAACATTTATTGCATTTCTATGATTTAAGAGGTGCTTGGATTTTATTTTGCAACCTATGATTATATTCTTAACATAAAATGACATGTTTCCTGTAGCTTTACTCTTTGTACCATATTGTCAGTCTCAGGGTTCTTTCAAGTCCCTCCCCTGGGGAATCTGGTGCACCTCTGGTTCTCCTGTTTTTGCCTGAAATTAAATTAAATAAATACCAATTATATTTGTAGTAACCTATCTGTCCTGGATTTATTTTTTTTTTTTTTTTTTTTTTTTTTTTTTTTTTTTTTTTTTTTTTTTGGTACTGGGGATTGAACTCAGCGGCACTAGACCACTGGGCCACATCCCCAGCCCTTTTTTTTTTTTTTTTTTTTTTTGTATTTTTTATTAGAGACAGGGTCTCACTGAGTTGCTAAGTGCCTCGCCATTGCTGAGGCTGGCTTTGAACTCGCGATTCTTCTGACTCAGCCTCCCAAAGTGCTGGGATTACAGGCATGCGCCACCGCGCCCGGCTTGTCCTGGATTTTTAAGTGTATTTCTATTTCAAAATTTTTTTTAAATTTTTGATTCATAAAACATGTCAGTTATAGTAATTTTAAGTGACTTCTTTGTGTTTGTCTTTTTAAAGAACATATATTGCACATTTGTCACATGTCACTATAAATATTTGCTGAGTAAGTTGATAAATATGTTTTAATTGAAGGCAAAACTTATTAAAGGAATAAAATCACATTTATTTTTCAGCTAGATTGGAACAATTTTAAAGGACAGATAAGATCCTTATAACCTCAAGCTTGTCCTTCTGCTCATCGCAGTTTCAAAAGTCTCCATCACAATCTTCAACACTGCTGTGTTTTTGCATGTATGCACATTTTTCTGACTAGGGTAAAGTCTCACTTCACTTCTGTTCCACTTATGCAAGTGTTTTCCTTCTTTCAAAGCCAACTCCCACAGGAAATTCTCCTAGAACCAGTTTCTCTTTTTCTTGTCCAGTAACTAAAGATAGAAAGAACTTGGGGTATAAAAAAAAAAAAAAAAAAAAAAAAAAAAAAAAAATATTAAATCATTTTCCTTAGGGTTAGCTCATTTTGTTTCCTAACTTGTCCAAAAGAAAAGTAGGGAATTATTAAGATGGGGTGCATTTTGCCCTGCATTTTTAAAATAAGTATATATTATATCTTAAATATACCAAACTGAATCACTTAAATAAGCAAGTCAAGTGTAGTCCCCAAAGAATACGATTTTAGGTTTACCAGTTACAAAAGCAAAAAGCTCTTTGTAGTTTCTCTTTGTTTTTAAGAAAATCCAGTTATTTGTAATTTCACTTTCCTAACTTAGTTTTTGATGCACATTTGAAAATTAATCAGGTACTCCCTTCTCAGATTATTTATATCATGTCATTTAATGACTGCCCAACAACATAATGGTTCATTGGTTTAGAAACATAGTAAAGGGTTCAAAAACCGAGTAAAGTCCCCAGGAGTCTTGAAAGAAGAGGAATTACCTTGGGATCAATGTAAGTTATGGGATGCTGGAATTGAGATTCCCAAGGAAAAAGGAAAGAAAGGAAAGCAAAGGTTGTTCATGCCTCTAGGTTGGGGTGGGGTCTGCAATCTGAGATGCCTATAGGAGTCAGGGGAGGAAGATTAAAATATAAGGTTGAACAAAAACAAGAAGTGCAGGATTCATGTAAAAGTCAAAGCACTAGATAGTAGAAAGTGAAATGACTAGGAAAGTAGGGAAGTGCCCCTATAGCCCTGGGATATTAATTTGTGGTAGATGAAAATGAATATTTTGAAGAATACTATTTGGTGGTACTGTTTAGATATCCCCAAATGTCTTCTGACTGAGCCCAGAATAAATTTCTCCATGTTTCTCAATGGAATATCTAGCCTGGTTTAATGTCCTTGAGTCCTCCATCCCTTCCAGCCCTTTGGAATTAAGATTCCCCAGTGAAGACTAAAGGAATTGAATAAATGTAGTGCTCCCAGAATTTTTAGAAGGGTCTCTACCTAGGGTGCTTCAATAAAACAGCTCATGCCCTGTCTTTGTAGACACTCCTGGGCCAGCCCTTACCCCTCTCCTCACCTCAGCACTTTTTCTCCTCTGACTCACTCCCTGATTTCTGAAAGGATTCTTTTTTTGAACTCCTTGACCCCCAGATTTACTTTTCCCTAAGATTATGCCTTCAATTTCTCCTTTGTTTCACACCCCATTCTTTTGTGAAGTACACTATGAGACACGCCTTTCAGAAAGAGCCAAAGGTGAAACCTACAGGTCCCCAAATTACTGATAAGGAAGAAATTTAGATGTGGTTAATGTTACAAGAAAGCTGAAGATGTTGAGAGGAATGTTTAAGCAAGCAGAGCAGGAGCTCCATACACAAAGCTGAGCGGACAGAGCACAAGGAACACAGGGGCAGCCAGGGCCACTTGCTTTTGCAATAGGCTGTGCAGCCTCTGGGGATCACAGCGGGGTTCCTGCACCCGCATTGCAGATGCTTTGATGGTGTTTGAACTTCCTATTGAATGAGGCCAGACTGAAGCGAGGGGAGAACAGCAGCATATCCCTAGGATGAGGAAGCTAAACCACCTGCCACCATGAAAATAAGTGACTAGACCCTCGCAGGAAGGAAATGGGGAGGGAGAACTCTTGAAATCATTAGTGAAGGAAACTATTGTCGGAGATCGCTGAGAAAGCATGTATATACTCTTTGTTGTCCTTCCCCTTGATGCCGTCCGTGCCCCTGGGAAGCAAGGCTACAGATGTTTCCTCAACAACACACTAAGCATAGTAGAGTGATGCAGGTATCCCGAGCTTGGACCCAGAAGACTCAGGTTCACATTCTGGTACCACCATCATCAGGCCTCTCCCACAAGCTGGTTATTACCCGAGACAGTGGCTTCCAAATTTTAGTTTTTTCAATTGGTAAATGATAACTATACACAATAGTGGAATTTGTTGCTACATTTCCATACATGTACACAATATAATGATATAACTTGTTCAATTGTGTTCCCAGTACCTCACCCGACTTCTGAATTTTTAAAAAATGAGATGATATAAAAATATTCATTTCATACTATTATTAAGAAAACTAGGAGATGAAATTTATGTAAAAGAACTTCAAACACTAAAGTATCTCATTAATTTGAAGTTGTTTTATGACTTTTTTGAGGGGAGGAGAGACCCGGGAATGAACTCAGGGGCACTCAACCACTGAGCCACATCCCCAGCCCAATTTTGTATTTTATTAGAGACAGGGTCTCACTGAGTTGCTTAGTGTCTTGTTGTTGCTGAAGCTGGCTTTGAACTCACAATCCTCTGGTCTCAGCCTCCTGAACTGCTGGGATTACAGGCGTGCACCATTAAGCTTGACTGTTTTATGACTTTTTAATGCTTTAGCGCTTAGGGTATTCGTCCTAAGCATTTGTGAATTAAATGTTACAGATCAGAAAGAGTATTCAGAATTTTAGTCCAAAAATATTTGAGTATTAAAAGAGACATCTAGCAGGGCATGATAATTATACCGGGGATTGAACTCAGGGGAGTCCTATGTATTTTATTATAGAATATGATGTTTTTTGAAAATCACTGGGTTATACCTCAGTTTAAATTCAAGATCTGTAATATACTAACAACGTGATCATTGGTTATCATTTGTCATGCGGGTGTCCTTGTTGTGAGTGATTCTTTGATTAAATGAGAAATTTATTCATGATTAAACGAGAAAGCATAGCATACCATACACAGCATTAGTTTTCATTATTTCTTCTTTTCTATTTCTTTATACACACACACACACACACACACACACACACACACACACACATATATATATATATTAGTTGTCAATGGACCTTTATTTATTTATATGTGGTGCTGAGAGTAGAACCCAGTGCTTTACACATACTAGGCAAGCACTGTACCACTGAGCCACGACCCCAGCCCTCTTCTTTTCTGTTTCTTGACATGCTTCCTCAGTCTCCCAAGCTCATTAAAACAGGAGAAAGGACACTTACCTAATAGATCCAAACGTGAGACCTTGGCATGGAGTCAGGTGGAGAATAAACATTTCTTCCATGGCAGACAATGCTGGGCTCTTTATTCAGCATGTGTTCCTATAATTATATGTCATTTGTATTCTTATAAACCTACAGTAGCTAGTAAAGAAGTTTCGGGTGATGCAAGATAAATTGGAGGACACAAAGTTGTTATTCTGAAGAGCAATACAGAGAAATGTGAGGAAATTATATTTTGATGGCTGTTACTGTGATCTCACAGATTCAAAAGTTTTTTTTCCCCCTTTGAATTTTTGTTTCTTTCCTTGAGCTGGCACTTACAAAAATGTACCTCCTGAATTTGTGGCTTACAACGGTCTTCTTCATGAGTCTGTGGTATGACTAGGAAAGATTCCATCAATGGTATAAGAAGGAGACAGACTTAAGCAATGACAACTTTCTCCAACAAAGAAAAATGTGTATTAGAGTATTTTGAATACAGTGTAGTAGGAGGAGCCTGGGAAGACAGAGTTGAGAATGTTTTCAGTTCACATGGGTGTGTAGAAGGAAACAGTTCCTTGATCCCAGGACTCCTTTGCCTTGCAAAAGTCATCCCATGTAACTTCCTCAGTGCGGGATGAGACATTCTACCAGATGTTTTGAGAAAGCAGCACTGAACAAACAAATTGTTGGCAACAAACAATGAGAACACTTACCTAACTCTGTGGGGGCAGTAGCCCCCACTTTTCCCTCAAGAAAGTTTTAACATCAGGTCTGTACTTGGAAATGGATGGGAATCAAGTGCTTGCAGGAAGTGGTGACAGCAACAGCCCAGTGCTCTTTAAAGTAGGAGAGTCTTTGTCTAAAGATTTCCCAGATGAGCATTATGCCAAGAGGGAATTGGCAGCAACCCAAAGCATCCCCTGTACATGGCCAGGGTCATGGCATATCCCTAGGTGCGGCATTAGCGAGGGAGAGTTTCTTTGGCAATGGCTTTCACTTTCAGCCATAAAGTTTTGTTCAGAATAATGAGTTTGTGAATTAGTTTTAGCATATTCCAGTCTCAAAGATAGGTTACACAGAGTCTCCATTCAGTGAGTTAAATCAATATGTGTATATTCTCAGGGCATTTGGGGGGTAACATGAAGAAGTGACCAAAAGGGAGGAGAAGGGCTCAGCATTATGAAGGATGATTCACTTCAAAGGCTCAACCCAGTTTTGATACAAATAATAGAATAATGGGACTTTATTTGTAAGCTTTTTTGAAATGGGATCAACTGGTTGCTTTGGTAGGCGTAAGTTAGAGTGCTGTGAGAAGGACCTCCAGCCATAAATAGAATAAAACAAAAGTCTAATTCCTTATCATAAAAAATAAATGTATCCAACTTTCTCTCCTGCTTCAAACAAGAAATTAGTTTTATCTCATACAGAAAGAGTCCCTCATTTGGAGACAAGGTGTAGATCTTTTTCAACTTTAAGAAAACATAATTATAACTTCAGAAAAATTTAAAAAAATAAACAGAAACAACCTACATCTACAAAGTCATAATTACTCTTATCATTGTATACACTAACCTTTAAGAGAGTATTGAGGGTCACATAAAAGATAGGCAACTAACTCTTTGTATAATTATACTAATTAAGGACATGACTTGAGCAATTAGGAAATTTGGCTTGATTTTATTAACTGTGAATTGGCAGGAAAATTGCAAAAACCAACAAAGAAAAATAAATGTTATGGAAGGAACAACAACAGTAACAACAAGAACATGACAGGAAATCAAAATGGAGAAATTAATGTTATGAATTCAGCAATTAGGATAGTTTCAAGTATGGTCTGGTATTTCCTAGAAAATGAAGCCTGCTACCTTTTGACAAAACCAGAGAACATGCAATTCAGGAGGAGATGTTCTTCCTAATACTTTACCATTGATATCTTTTCTAATTATTATTAATCCATATTAATTGTACAAATTAATGGGACTCAACTGTGGTATTTTCGTATATGGATGCATCCTGCATTGATCACCTCCATCCTCCTTCTTCTCTCTTCCTGAGTCATGTATCCCTGCTCCCTCCAGTGCCTAATAGTTTCTCTTCAACTTTCAGGTTGCTGTGCTTATTGTTATTGTTGTTTTTCCAATTTTCATATATAAAGAGAAAACATTCAATATTTACCTTTCCATATCTGGCTTTATTTACTTAATATGATAGCCTCCATTCCATCCATCCTCCAGCAGATGACGGGATTTCATTTTTCTTTATGGCTGAATAATGCTCCATTGTATTGTACATATCACATGTTCTTTATTCATTCTTCTGTTGAGTAGTAGCTAGGCTAGTCTATGTCTTAGCAATTGTGAATAATGGGCTTGGAGGTATCTCTTTTGTATGCTGACTTCATTTCCTTCAGGTATATGACCAGGAGTAGGATTGCTAATCATTTGTTAGATCTATTTTTAGTATTTTGAGGGACCTCCTAATTGTTTTACATAGTGGTTATACTAATTTACTCTTCTACCAACAATGTATAAGAGTTCCTTTTTCTTTACATCCTCACCAGCATTATTTTTGTTGGTTTTGATAATAGCCATTCTAACTAGTAAGAGTAAGATGGAATCTCATTCTAGTTTTTTTTTTTTTTCATTTCCTTGATGGCTAATTATAATGAGCAGTTTTTCATCTTTATTGGTTACTTGTGTTTCTCATTTTGAAAAGTACCTATTCAGATCATTTTCCCATTTTTTGATTGCATGCTCTTTTTTGTTTGTTTGTAGTTCTTTATATATTCTGGACATTAATCCTCCATCAGAAGAATAGCTGGCAATAACCCCATTCTGTAGGTTGTCTCTCACTTCTGCTGATTATTTCCTTTGCTGAGTATAATTGGTATAATCCCATTTGCTTACTTTCATTTCCTGTACTTGGAATGCTAACCAGGAAATCATTGTCTGTGCCAATATCTTGAAGTGTTTCCCCTATGTTTTCCTCTACTAGTTAAAGAGTTTTGGGTCTTACATTAAGACTTTTGATCCATTTTGAGTTGGTTTTTGTCCAGGGTGCAAAAAAGGAGTCAAGTTTTGTTCTTCTACACATGTGTGTACCCAGTTTTCCCGGCACCATTTGTTTAAAAACTGTCCTTTCGCCAACAAATATTTTGACACTTTTGTCAAGAAAAGTGGGCTAAAGATGTGTGGACTTATTTTGGATCCTCCATTCTGGTCCATATGTATGTATTTACGCCAATGCCATGCTGTGTGGGTTACTATGGCTCTGTAGTATGTCTTGAAATTAGATACTGTGACACCTCCAGCTTTGCATCTTTTATTCAAGATTTCTTTGGTTATTCAGGTCTTTTTGTGCCCCACATGAATTTTGTGATTGTTATTTTCTAGTTCTGTGAAGAATGTCACTGGTATTTTGATGGGGATTGCAGTGAATTAATAGATCATTTTGGGTAATGTGACATTTTAGCAATAGTAATTCTCCTAATCCATAGACACGATATATCTTTCCACCTTTTTCGTGTCTTCTTCAATTTCTTTCTTCATTGTTTTGTATTTTCATGGTAGGGTCTGTCACATCCTTAGTTTGGTTTATTTCTAGATATCTTATATTTACATATGGTTATTGCAAATCCAATTACCTTACTGATTATTTTCTTAGCAAGTTCATTATTGGTGTTTTAAAAAGTTACAGATTTTTGTATGTGATTTTGTATTCTGCTACTTTACTGAATTTATCAGCACTAATACTCTTTTGATGGAAACTTGTTATATTTTTACATATATAGAATCAAGTTAACAGCAAATAGGTAATTTCACTTCCTCCTTTCTTATTTGTATGTCTTTAACTTCTGTCTCTTGTTTAATTCCTTTAGCTAAAATTTCTAGTACTATATTGAATAAGAGCATTGAAAGTGGATACCATAGTTTTGTGCCTGACCTTACAGGGAAATGCCTTTTGGTTTCACCATTCAGTGTGATGTTGGCTATGAGTTTGTCATCCATAGACTTTATTATACTGAGGTGTGATCCTCCTATATACATAGTTTATTCAGGACTTTTATCATGAAGAAATGTTAAATCTTATCAAATGCTTTTTCTGCACCTATTGAGATTATCTTTTTTTTTGTCCTTGATTCTGCTAATATGATGAATTACATTTATTATTTTGCTTATGATGATTCATTCTTGCATCCCTGGAAGTAAACCAACTTGATCATGGTATATGATCTTTTTAATGTTCTGTTTGATTCAATGAGCAATTGGCAAGTTTTTTTCTTTTGTTGTTGTTGTTGTTTTATTTTTGGTACCTGGGATTGAATTTAGGGGCATTTGGCCACTGAGCCACATGCCCAGCCCTATTTTGTATTTTATTAGAGACAGGGTCTCACTGAGTTGCTTATCACTTCACTTTTGCTGAGGCTGGCTTTTGTTGCCGCCTGAAGTGATGGCCGCTTGGAGCAACGAAGCCATGGGAAGAAGTTCAGAGGCAAACTGGAAACAAACAGGCTTTTTATTCTGATAACTTCTCTCTCTGGCTCTAACAACGACTTTAACATGTACCACACACCACCAAAAACCCACACACCAAATGGCACCGACCCGATCCACAATCTCGGCCCAAGTCTCTCGAGATCCTGGGCCAAGTCTCGTGAGACTACAGAAGGCGGCAATGCCCAAACATTTCTATGGCCCGTAGTTAACCGCAATCTTAGCTATCTCCCCTAACAGGGCTCCTGCAGGCTTTGAACTCGCAATCCTTGGTTTCAGCCTCCCAGGCTGCTGGGGTTGCCAGTGGGCGCCGCCATACCTGGCTTCACTTGGCCAGTGCTTTGCTAAGGCTGTTTGTACCTCTGTTCATTAATGATATTGGTTGATAGTTTTGATTTTGGGTTGTGTCCTTGTCAGGTTCTAGTAGTAGGTCCTGGGCTTTTCTTTGTTGGGAGACTTTTTATTACTGATTCAGTCTCATTAGTTTTTCTTGGTCTTTTTAGGTTTTCTATATCCTCTTATTAGGTTGTATGTGTCCAGAAATTTTTCCATTTCCTCAAGATTTTTCCAATTTATTAGCATACAATTTTGCCCTAATTTGAATTTCTGTGGTATTGGTTGAAATATATCCTTGTTCATCTCTAATTTTATTTATTGGGGGGTATTTCTCTCTTTTTTTTTACTCTCTCTCTCTCTCTCTCCCCCACCCCTCCCTCCCTCTCTCCCTTTCTCTCTCTGTTTAGCTAAAGGTTTTTCAGTTTTGCTTATCTTTTCAAAGAACCAACTCTGTTTCTTTCTTTAGTCTTGTTCTTTGTATTGTCCTTTAGTCTCAGTCTCTATTTCATTTATTCTGCTCTGATTTTTACATTTCTTTTTTTCTACTGACTTTGTGTTTGACTTTCTTGTTTTTTTAGGACTTTGAATTTTATCAGTAGGTTGTTTATTTGAAAATTTTAAATCATTTTTAGTGTAGGTGTTTGTTTCTAAAATATCCCCTTTGGATACTGATTTTGCTGTATCCCATAGGTTTAGTATGTTATGTTTTTACCTTAATTTGTGTCAAGAACTTTTAAAAATTCTTTTTATTTTTGCATTTGCCCATCAATTTACATGTTTTTATAATTTCTAAAGTTTCTTTTTCAGGTTTGATTTACATCCTGACATATGATCTATCCTGGAGAAAATTTCATGTGCTTATGAAAAGAATGTAGTTTGCAACTGTTGGATGTCCGTCATGTCTGCCAGGTCTGCTTGGTCTCTAGTAGAATGAACACCATTGTTGTTTTTAGACTAAATGATCTGTTCATTGATGAAAGTGGGATGTTAAAGTATCCAAATATTATTTTACTGGGGTCTAACTCTTTGATTTTTATAATATTTAAGACTTTGATTGTACAGTACCATTGTGTACAAATGTACTTAAAATTGTAATTTCTATTTAGTTGAATTGATCTCATTATTTTCACATAGTAGCCTTAGTTTCTTTTTTGCTGATTTGAATTTAAAGTTCATTTTATCTGATGTAAGTAAGCATAGCTACTCCAGCTTGCTTTTGGTTTCTGTTCACAAGGAATACCTTTATTCATCTATTCACTTTCAGTCTATATGTGTCTATACCAATGAAATGAGATGCTTGAGGATAGCATAAAATTGGGCATTATGTTTTTGTAAATCATTCAGCCAGTCTAAATCTTTGAATTGGGTAATTTAATCTATTTATATTTAAGGATTTTCATTGATAGATAAGCACTTTTTCCATGCTGTTGATTTTTTTGTTGTTGTTATTTCGTATAACTTTGTTCCATTCTTCCTCTTCTTTGTTGTTCAAATTTGTAATTTGGTGGCTTTCTGTATTAATGAGAATTAATTCTTTTCCTTTTCTTTTTTGTGTGTATATTTGTGAGTTTTATACTTTCATATATTTTCATTATGGTAGTTATTGTCCTTTTGCTTCTAATTGTAGGAATCTCTTAAGCATATTTTGTAGGACTGGCCTGATTGTGATACAATTTCCTGTTTTTAAGTGTCTGGGGAATTTTTTTATTATTCTTTCATTATTGAGGGATAGCTTTGCTGAGTATTGTATTCTTGATTGGTAGATTTTTTTTTTTTCTTCTAGGACTTTGAATATATTATCCCATTTTCTCCTGACCTAAAAAGTTCCTACTGAGAAATCTACAGTTAGTCTAACAGGGATCCCATTATATGTAATTTTCACCTAATATTTTTAGAATTTTTCTCTTGGACTTTCCCAAGTTTGACTATTATATGCCTCAGAGAAAACATTTTTTGGTTGAATCTAATTGGGTCTTTTGAATTTTCTGGACCTGGATGTCCACATCTTACCCACCAAGATTTGGAAGATTTCCACTATTAATTCATCAAATAGGTTCTCTTTCTTCTTTTTCTTCTGTAAAATATATAATGTGAACATTTATTCACTTAGTAATGTTCCATAATCTTATAGACTTTCTTCTTCATTTTTAAAAAATTTCCTTCCCTCTTCCTGCCTCTCCTTCTCCCCGACCTCTACCCTTTTATTATTATTATTATTATTATTTTGTCTGACTTGGTTATTTCAAAAGATTTTCTTTCAAGCTCAGAAAGTACTTCTGCTTATTAAGGATTTTAGCTGTATTTTCAAATTTCATTCATTGAATTTTTCAGCTGTAATATTTCTGTCTGGTCCTTTTTATGATCTCTTTGTTTAATGTCTTTTTCAAATCATGAATTATTTTCCTAATTTCCTACATACTTTTATATTTAATGCTTTTTGTATCCCTAAATTGATATTTGCACATCTGGTGGATAAGTTTTCTCTTGCAATTTTATAAGGTGGCTTTCATAGTAGAAGATGTTCTTCTGCAAATGTGTCTTGGGATGTCAGGAGTAGGCTTGGGTAGGATACACTGCCTTTGGGGAGGCAGTAGTCTCCATGGAGTTTCCTCAGCAGTAATCAACATTGGTGATGTCAGCAGTGCTTCAGATGCCTAGGCTCCTGGGCTTTGTGGGAGTTCTCTGGAAACTGAGATGTAGCTAGCCTGGGCTAGCAGGTGTCACTGCAGGTGCAGAGTGCTTGTCAGTTTCTGTGGGTTGTTTGGGGGGGTGATGATCTGGTGGGCCCAGGGAAGTGAGATGCAGCTGGTATGGCAATAGAGGTGGGGTGCTCTCTTTAGTGCTTGAGACTGCTAGGCCGTTCTGGGAGACCTGAATGGGTGCTTGCATTTCTCCTGGCAGTGGGGGTAGGGAGCTCATCAGTGTCTGAGTGCATGCAGAGAACAGACTGCACTGGTGGGCCCAGGAAAGATGCCCATCAGTGTTCAAGGGTTCTAAGGTGCCTTCACAGGGCCTCAACAGGTGTGTTACTTAGCTATTTCTGAGGGCCACAGTGGGTGGGTGGGACCAACTGGTTGCTTCCTCAGGGCTGCAGGAAGGTAGGTTGGGCTGCCTGGCTGCTTCCCAAGGACCTCTGCGGGTGTGTTATTTAGCTGCCATGGGCTCCTGGGTGACAGAAGAGTAGATGGACTGGTGGAAACATTGTTGGTTGCCCACCTGACTGATTTGTAGGACCTTGGGTAGTCTAGTCTCAAGAAGGTTCTGTGAAGCAGGAGCCCGAGTCATGGAGGATCCCTGTCTCTCTGGGTAATGCAGTGGTGTGTATTCCTTGGCAGATTCCCCAAACTGGTCTTGGGGTCCATGAGGGCTGCAAGCCTCTCTCACAGGAAATTGATGGCATTAGTGGGAACTGCTGGGTTTCCTGCTTAATCACTATGCAAAGTCTCTCTTGGTTAAGGATTGACCTTCACTGGGGAGATGGGGCTGCAGATACTGTGTGTTTTGTTTTGTTGATTATAATTCCATCCTGAATCTGAGCTCTGTGGCATCTCTACAACATTTCCATTGCACCCTAATTGTCTTCCTCAAGCACTCCAATGCAATAGCACTTGTGTTTGTTTTGATCTGTTTTGTATGGAGGGAAGCTCAGTAGGCACCATCTAGTCAGTCATCTTGCTAATGTCACATGGGAGTCTTTAGTGATATGAAAACAAATACTTCAGAAAGCAGTTTTTGAAATTAATCCAGCAAGCACAGATATCACAGAATTCTATTTTTCTTATATCATGAAAACCACACATATATTTAGCACATGATATAGCATACCACTTCTCCCTGGGATTTTTCTCCCCATTTTAAATTGCTAAAGCCCAATAACTTCTACATAGTTTATTATGTTTTGTTTTCTATGGTTGTTTTTATAACAATGGTTGATGGATGAGTAAACGAACAAATGATGGCAAAAATGTAGAATTTCCCAATTTGTTATTCTTAAACTTTGACTAACTCATTCCTTTTCTTCCTGGTAGGCAGGCAGGGGCCTGGAAGACACCAAATAATAGTCTTTGTCTTTCAAATTTCTGCACAAATCTGCAAGACTTGAATTCCTTTAAATAAGTTATAGCAGAAAAGATAATTATGAAATATTAAAAATAAGTTTTAATTCATGTTCTCACAGATATATTTATACTTGAATAAATTATCCAGTCTCTCTTAATGCAAACTAAACTTCTTAAATATGAAACTAAGAATACAATGCTGAATAAATTGTTTTGGAATAAGTATGAAGAATAACAGGAAAATCAAGCATTTTGTACATATACATCTACATACACACACACTTATCTAATCAGAAAGTTTGTTAATATTAAAAGTATTTATTATTGTTACATCTCATTGTAGTTGTCTGGAGTTTTTTATTCATGAAGGAATAAGTGCGATTACAATGAGAGTTTTCTTAGTGAAAGAGAATACTGAGTGGAGGAGGCAGCCCTCCCAGGCATAGTTGGAAGCAATAGCTAAGAGCTTTTGACTAGCTCAAACACAGAGAGAGCACAAAGGAGACAGAAACTGCGGTATCATGTATGACAATATATTAGTGATAGGAAAAAAAATAAAATAAGATCAGCAAAGACCTGGGGCAAATTCTCAAAACAAACTTCTAAAAGGCCAGTCTGTCAAATTTTAGTATAAGGTTGAGAGAACACATGTAAAAAGAAAACAAACAAAAAAACAGAGTTTTGATGAGAATGTAGAATGTTTCATCTCATTTGTGCCTTTCACCTTTTATTATCTGTAATAATAATTTGTTTTGCTTGATTACACATGCATAACAAAACTTTTATACTTAACAAACATCAGTAAATAGGGACGTTTTATTTTGCATAACTGAGGGAATGCTTTTCAATGTGCTCCTTGGTTCTGGCCAGTCCCTCACTCATCTGGCATATTATTCATCCCTCATCTGTGATCTCATTGAGCACAGTCTCAGTTACTCATGGTAAACCAGAGATAATACCTTATATAAGACAATACCTTATAGATGCAATACAGCAAGAGATTTTGAGAGGAAGAAGGAGATCACATTCATGTTACTTTCAATATAATATATTGTTGACTGATTTTATCAGTAAGTATTGTTGTTAATTTCTTACTGTGTCTAATTTAAATTATATTCTACCATAGGTATGTGTGTGTGTGTGTGTGTGTGTGTGTGTGTGGTGGGTGGGTGTGTGTGTGTGTGTGTATATGCACACATATATAAAACCTTATCATATATATAAGGTTTGGTACCATCCTCCATTTTGGACATCCACTGCAGGTCCTGGAACATCTCTTGTGTGGATAAGGGGAGACTACCATCCAAAGTTACCACAGAGGCACACCACAGGGATTGAATGAAAATAACCAAGTCTTTTTCACAAACCTCAATTTGGGCTTTCAGGTGACAGACACTTCTTAGGGTCAACTGATGATAAAGTGAGATGAATAAACATTCTCAAGAGATTGGAGGAGGTTACTGGAATTTCTAGGTAGAATTCAATTTCTGTCTATTTTAGATAAAAATAAAGTTAGGTCTTTAAGAATTCATTGTAAACAATGTGTGTTTATATTATATATACTATTTTATATAATAATTACTATTTAGAATTACAGGCCCTAGAGCTTACTAACCTATTTCAGCATAAGAGCTCGGAATAAGTATTATTTCTCAAAGACTCAGAAAAATAATAATTATTTTGGACATAATTAATGATATCTCTGTATCAAACCACTCTTGATGATTTTTTTACATTTATTCTCATTTTGCATATTAGGAAGCTATCAGGGATGTGGTTGGACTGACCCAAAGTCTCACAGCCAGTTCATGGTAAGGCCAGGTCTCTAACCCCATTCTCCTACCACCCAGTACAGTGACCTTTCTAGCATGTCTGACTGCTTTAAAGAGTATCAGAAGTGCAAAAAGAAAAATTGCATTTCCCTTCACTTTAGTATGTGCAAAGACATCCTGACTTTTTGTTAAATTTCTAGAAAAGAGAGTGATTTTAACCCGAGACAAGCAGGCTGATCCAGGTCCCAAACAGAGAAATCTTTCATTGTAGGCCCCCTATTCTAATTGCTTTATCCCTGCCCATTTATTAGTCATCCATTCTGGAGATTAAGTAAAGGAAATAAATTGTTAGAACAGGAAGAGCATGAAGGAAGCTATTAATAAAACATGTAAAATGACTTTAAATGGCAGAGCTGCCATTTATTTCATCTATTTTTTTAATTTAATTTAATTTGTTATACATACTTTTAGAGTGCAATTCCTTTCATATTACACATAAAGAGCACAGATTTCCAAGTCATTGATTTTACACAAAGTATTTTCATACCATTTGAGTTTTTAGACATGCACTTAGTATACTGATGTCCAACTCCTTCTGCCTTTGTTTCTATCCCCTTGTCCCTTTCCATCCCCACCCCACCCCCATTTTTTCTATTTAACATTCCTTCATTCATCTCATCCCCCCTCCCTTGCCACTATAATTCAGTATCATCATAACAAAGGAATCAATAGACCTTTGGTTTTCTGGGATTGGCTAACTTCACTTAGCATTATTTTCTCCAACTCCATCCATTTACCCACAAATGCCATGATTTTATTCTCTTTTAGTGCTTAGTAGTATTCCATTGTATATATATACCAAAGTTTCCCTATCCATTCATCTATTGATGGGCATCTAGGTTGTTTCCACAATCTAGCTATTGTGAATTGTGCTGCTATGAGCATTGATGTGGCTGTGTCCCTGTAATATGCTATTTTTAAGTCCTTTGGGTATAAATTGAGGAGTGGGATAGCTGGGTCAAATGGTACTTCCATTCCAAGTTTTCCTAGGAATCTTCCGTACTGCTTTCCAAATTGGCTGCACCAATTTGCAGCCCCACCAGCAATGTATGAGTGTGCCCTTTTCCCCACATCCTCGCCAGCATTTATTGTTGTTTGTGTTTTTGATAGCTGCCATTTTGACTGAAATGAGATGAAATCTTAGAGTAGTTTTGATTTGCATTTCTCTAATTGCAAGAGATGTTGAATACTTTTTCATATATTTGTTGATAGATTGTATATCTTCTTCTGAGAAGTGTCTGTTCAGTTCCTTAGCCCATTTATTGATTGGGTTGTTTGTTTTTTTGGTGTAAAGGTTTTTGAGAGCTTTAGATATCCTTGAAGTTAATGTTCTGTCTGATGTGCTTGTGGTAAGATTTGCTCCCATTCTGTAGGTTCTCTGTTCACTTCACTGATTGTTTCTTTTGCTGAGAAGAAGCTTTTTAGTTTGAATGCATCCCATTTATTAATGTTTGGTTTTGGTTCTTGTGCTATAGGGGTCTTATTGAGGAAGTTGGGGCCTAATACAACATGTTGGAGATTTGAGCCTACTTTTTCCTCTGTTAGGTGCAAGGTCTCTGGTTTAATTCCTAGGTCCTTGATCCATTTTGAGTTGAGTTTTCTGCATGGAGAGAGAGAGAGGTTTAATTTCATTTTATTACATAAGGATTTCCAGTTTTCCCAACACCATTTGTTGAAGAGGCTATCATTTCTCCAATGTATATTTTTGGCACATTTATCTAATATAAGATAATTGTAGATGTGTGGGTTAGTCTATGTGTCCTCTATTCTGTACCATTGGTCTACTGGTCTATTTCAGTGCCAATACCATGCTGTTTTTGTTACTGTTGCTTTGAAATACAATTTAAGGTCTGGAATAGTAATGCCACCAGCTTCATTCTTCTCGCTAAGAATTGCTTTGGCTATTCTGGGTCTCTTATTTTTCCAGATGAATTTCATTAATTCTTTTTCTATTTCTATGAGGAATGACATTGGGATTTTGATTGGGATTGCATTGAAATTGTATAGTGTTTTTGGTAGAATAGTCATTTTGACAATATTAGTTCTACCTATCCATGAACAAGGTAAATCTTTCCATCTTCTAAGATCTTCTTTAATTGTCTTTCTTTAGTGTGCTGTAGTTTTCATTGTACAGGGATTTCACTTCTTTTGTTAAGTTGATTCCCAAGTATTTTATTTTTTTTTGAGGTTATAGTAAATGGGGTGGATTTCCTAGTTTCTCTTTCTGAGGATTTGTCACTGATGTACAGAAATGCCTTAGATTTATGGGTATTGATTTCATATCCAGCCACTTTGCTGAATTCTTTTATTAGAAGATTTCTGGTGGAGTTTTTTGGATCTTCTATATATAGAATCATATCATCTGCAAATGGTGATGGTTTGAGTTCTTCTTTTCGTATCCGTATCCCTTTTATTTCTTTTGTCTGTCTAATTGCATTGGTTAGGGTTTCAAGAACTATGTTAAATAATAGTGGCGAAAGAGGAAATTCCTGTCTTGTTGCAGTTTTTAGAGGGAATGCTTTCAGCTTTTCTCCATTTAGGATGATGTTGGCCTGGGGCTTAGCATAGATGGCCTTTACAATGTTGAGGTATGTTCCTGTTATTCCTATTTTTTCTAGCATTTTAAATATGAAGGAGTGCTGTATCTTGTCAAATGCTTTCTCTGCATCAATTGAGAAGATCATATGATTTTTATTTTTGAGTCTATTGATGTGGTGAATAACATTTATTGATTTCCTTATGTTGAACCAACCTTGAATTCCTGGAATGAACCCCACTTGATCGTGACATACTATTTTTTTTATGTGTTTTTGTATTCAATTTGCCAGAATTTTATTGAGGATTTTTGCATCTATATTCATTAGAAATATTGGTATGAAGTTTTCTTTCTTTGATTTGTCTCTGCCTGGTTTTGGAATCAGGGTGATATTTGCCTCATAGAATGAGTATGGAAGGGTTCCCTCTTTTTCTATTTCATAGAATAGTTTGAGAAGTATTGGTGTTAGTTTTCTTTAAAGGTCTTGTAGAACTCAGCTGTGTATCCATCTGGACCTGGACTTTTCTTGGTTTGTAGGTTTTTGATGGCATCCTCTATTTCTTTGCTTGAAATTAATCTATTTAAGTTGTGTATGTCATCCTGATTTAGTTTGGGCATATCATATATTTCTAGAAATTTGTCCCAGAGATTTTGATATGTTGTATCAGTGTTTCTCATTTACCTCTAAGAATTTTTTAATCTCTTTTTTGATGTTTTCTGCAACCCGTTGTTCATTCAATAGCATATTATTTAGTCTCCAGGTGTTGGAGTAGGTTTTGTTTCTTATTTTATCATTGATTTCTAGTTTCATTCCATTATGATCTGATAGTATGCAGGGTAGTATCTCTACTTTTTAAAATATTTGCTTAGAGTTTCTTTATGGCATAATATATGATCTATTTTAGAGAATGATCCATGTGCTGTTGAGAAGAAAGTGTACTGACTCGTTGATGGATAATATACTCTCTATATATCAGTTAAATCTAAGCTATTGATTGTATTATTGAGTTCTACAGTTTCTTTGTTTAGCTTTTGTTTGGAAGATCTATCTAGTGGTGAAAGAGGTGTGTTAATGTCACCTAGAATTATTGGGTTGTGGTCTATTTGGTTCTTGAACTTGAGAAGGGTTTGTTTGATGAACATGGATGCTCTGTTATTTGGGGCATATATATTTATGACAGTTATTTCTTGTTGATGTATGATTCCCTTAAGTAGTATGAAATGCCCTTCCTTATCTCTTTTGATTACCTTTGGCTTGAAGTCTACTTTGTTTGATATGAGGATGGAAACCCCCGCTTGCTTACGTAGTCCACATGAATGGTATATTTCATCCCATCCTTTTACCTTCAGTCTGTGGGCGTCTTTTCCTATGAGATGTGTCTCTTGAAGGCAGCATATTGTTGGGTCTTTTTTTCTTAATCCAATCTATCAGCCTATGTCTCTTAATTGGCGAGTTTAGGCCGTTAAAGTTCAGGGTTATTATTGAGATATGATTTGTATTACCAGTGATTTTAAATTTTATTTAATTGTATTTTATTTTTGGATTTAGCTTAACTTGATTTCTCCTATGGTTAGTTTTCCTTTATTGTTCTTCCCTTTGAAGGTTTTCATTGTTGTTTTTCAATTCCTCCTTGTGGAATATTTTGCCAAGGATGTTCTGTAGTGCCAGCTTTCTTGTTGTAAATTCTTTTAGCTTTTGTTTATCATGGAAGGATTTTATTTCATCATCAAATCTAAAGCTTAATTTTGCTGGATATAAGATTCTTGGTTGGTATCCCTTATCTTTTAGAGCCTGGTATATGTTGTTCCAGGCTCTCCTTGTTTTGAGGGTCTGAGTTGAAAAATCTGCTGTGATGCGAATTGGTTTTCCTGTATAGGTTATGATTTTTCTCTCTTATGGCCTTTAAAATTCCATCCTTATTTTGTATGCTAGGCATTTTCATTACAATGTGCCTTGGTGTAGATCTGTTGTAATTTTGTACATTTGGTGTCCTATATGCTTCTTGTATTTGGTTTTCAAATTCATTCTTCTTGTCTGGGAAATTTTCTGATATTATTTCATTAAAGATATTTTGCATTCCTTTGTATTGATTCTCTGTACCTTCCTCAATTCCAATAAATCTATATTCCCATATTTCTTGATGGTATCCCATATTTGATGGAATCCCATATTTCTTGGATATTTTGTTCATGTTTTCTTACCATCTTCACTGTGTGGTCAACTTTATTTTCAATATTATATATTTTGTCCTCATTGTCTGAGGTCCTATCTTCTAATTGATCCAATCTATTGGTGATACTATTTATTGAGTTTTTTAAATGGCCTATTGTTTCTTTCAGTTCGAGGATTACTGTTTGTTTTTTCTCAGACCCTCTGCCTCTTTCTTGAAGTAATCTTCTGCTACCTGTATTTGTTCTCTTCTCTCTTTGTTGGTGTGATTGATAGTTGCCTGTATTTGATCTCTTATCTCTTTGTTGGAGAGATCAATTTTTGCCTGTATCTGCTCACTTAGGTCATTTTTAAATCCCACATCCATTTTAATTATGTATATTTGGAATTCCTTTTCCTACACTTCACCTACTGTGCTTTCTATGGATTCTGTTGCTGTAGTATTTTGGTTTGTTGGGGGCATTTTCCTCCCTTATTTTTTCATGATATCTATGTGTTTTCCTCTCTTGCATTGTAAGTCTGAGGGGTATTCCTGTTTCTGTCTTATTGTCTTATATCATCCCTACACATTACCCAGTGCATAACTGTGGCTCCTGAGTGGGTGGGCAGTGCTGGGAACGAACATAGGCGGGCTGAGTTGGAATGCTTGTAGGCGGGCAGAGCTGGCATGCTTACAGGTGGGCCTAGCTGAAACACTTGTGGGCTGGGGCTTGTTCCCCACCACCCCCAGCAGGGATGGCATCTCCAAGGTGGGTGAGCCAAGCTAAGAAAGCCCGCCAGAGGGCTTCGCTGGAACTCTTGCAGGCCAGGGCTTGTTTCCCTGCCATCCTAAGCCAGGATGGTGTCTCTGAGGTGGGCCTTATTTCAACTATTGAATGATTTAAATTGTGTGTAAATTGACTTGACACTTGAAAGCATGGAATTGGGGGTAACATTTCTCTATTGTTTAAATGTTAGAAATTATGCCCTCAAATATGGACACAGACCATGTTTTTTATTCATTGAATCCCCAGCATTTATCACAGAGACTGAAACACAACTCAGTGCTTAATAAATATGTGTCAGATAAATGTAACTATGAACTATGTAGCACTTTCAGGATGGGAACCCAAGAAGCAACTCAGTGAGACCCTAATAAAATACAAAAAAGGGCTGGGGATGTGGCCCAGTGGTAGTAAAAAAAAAAAAAAAAAAGTTCTTTCTTTTTTTTTTTTTTTCTTTCTTTCTTTTTTTTTTTTTTTATCAGCCTGTATGATAGCAAATAATACATTACCCAACTTTGGCAATAGTAGAAAGCTGATAAAGAAATTTTCTATTCTTTCAAAACCAGAATGCTTTGTTTCCAAGGAAATCAGAGAACAAAGTTCAACAAATTTATTTTACTTTTATATTCCCAAGTGCGATTAATCATGAAGCTCAGAAAGACATTTCTGTTGTATATCAAAAGCAGAGACAAAAAGTAAATTATCTACTTCTTAGAAACATTATTCTTAAGTTATTCTGGGCAGAGTTTCTCAACTTTCCTGTGCATATGAATTATGTGGAGAATTTATTAAAATACAGGGCTTATAGATCAGGATACATTCAAATATTCAGGTGTTCTGTGTTTCCTCATTGCTAACAATGCTAAAAAATAATGCCAACCTGCTAATCCTTAGATTACACTGAGTATGTTTTGTGAACTTTTGGGAAAAATTCTCATTTTCCTTCATCTTAAATCAAAGCTTTACTATCTCAATATAATTGACTCAATGTCAAATATAGAGGTTTGCCATGTCTTTGTCCATTGGAGACTTCATGTGAACCTAGTTTGCTGTTATCAATATGGTACTTGTACCTCAGGCACCAGGGCCTTTATTTCCCTGAACAATAACCTGCTTCAATTCAGGGACCAACTCCTGGAATCTGACATCATGACTTTGACTGCGTTTTTATTCTGATCTTTAATTACACTGGCTGATGGTTTACTGTTTTTGAGAAACTTCAGGAATATTGAAGTTTAAACAGATTGTTGCTGATGCTAGAGGACATTACTGTCCTAACTAACATTGTTCTAAGAACTAACAAAAGAACACAAATGCACAATTGAAGCACAATCCATTCTTGTGCCATAAGCTATTTCTGGATCTCACATATGTCTAGAAAACGCAGGATTAATATAAGGCCACATCCTCTCTCTCCTCCTCCCTCTGTATCTTTCTTGCTTTCTCTCAGAACTGTATTTTTTCTCCATTTTTAGACAATATTTTAAACATGTTCCTTCAGATATTGTACAAACACCTTTTTTTTTTTCAATCAAAGAAGTATTGTATAATCTCAAGGTCATCAGTGCCTTCCTTTAATTCATTGGTTTCCTTTTATAGAAAAAAAACTGTTACAAAAGGCTATGGGAAACCAAATTAATAATGATGTTATTCATATCACTGAAGAATAAATTCCTGTTAAACTAGCTCTCATATTAACCCTGAATAATTTTAAATTTCTCATAATATATTTTTGTTCATTTACTGAAAGAAGTTCATTGACATTGGATTCAACTTTCAGTGAAAATAGGAAAAAAAAAATAGAAACTGTGATCTAAATATACAAAATCATGTAAACCCTAGAAGTGTTGAACAGTGAAGACTAACAGATGCGAAAAGGACAGAGGATGTATTATTTCCAGAGGAGTCCTGTACGCCCTCCCTCTTGCCCCTTTCCTACTACACTTACTGCAAACCCTACCAGGCCCTCTTTATGACACACTCCTGTGGCTACTGTCATCTCTGTCCTTTTTCCCTTCTCCACCCCATCCCCATTAAAGGGAAAAGATTGAGCCAGGAACTGGTGGAAGAAGCCCTCTGCAGTGACAGGACCTCTCCTCTAAAGAAGGGAAGATTTTAGGGCAGGACAAGGTTGAAAGCAAAAATTCCTGTAACTCAGGGCCAGAGCACAGCAGCGCTCTGGGAGAGAAGCTCAGGATAACAATACTCAAGCCCAAAGAAGCCAGCTCCATCAGAGGCAAAGCTCAGAAGATGCTTCTTGAAGTCAAAAGAATTGATGCTGAAGGAAGCAGCAGATCCAGCAAATAATACTCACTAAAATAAAGCATATTCAATACTTACAAATTTACATTTGATACTTTGTAATGTGTGTATACATTTTCGCATCTGGAATGTATTATGTGTTTTTGAATTTTATGAATTCTGATCAGGTTTGTAAATAAACTCTGGAATTTACAAAATACAGGAATAAATCCCTAAATATTGGCATTGTGATTTTCCAGCAATATCATGCTGACTTATTTAATATGTCTAAAAATATCACCAAAGTGATGATTGTCCCCCAAACCCTTCCTGTCCATCATTAAAAGGAATGATTGTGCCTCCTTAGGCATTTAACCCTAGGCAGTGAGAACTCAGGCCCCACCGCCAACCTGATATCAAGTCTCAAAACTTCTTACCTTTTGAATATTTTTTAATTCATCCATAAGTCTCCCTTTTTGTAGCTGATATTCTCACTTTAATGATTCCAAAAGCTTCTTCGTCTTTCTCCCCCGTCACCTCTTGTTACTCTAATTGATTATCTATATGTAAGCTAGTGATTTTTTGGACCCCCCCCCCCACCACAGGCTTTGTGTTGTTAGATTCTTCACAAGGCATCCAGACTCTTGCTAATCCATTTACTCTCCATCAGACTCTATTTTTTTCCCTTCCTAAAACATAACCTGACTTTCCTGTGTTTTTGAGGACGGTGATCGCTCGCTTCCTGGTGTAAGTATTACTAATTGGTGGACCCCAGGTTGGTTTCATTCAATCAGCACACAGCATTTCTCCAGTTCAGGGAATGAGACCAAATTGAGAAAATAAGACTGTAGTAGCTTCTCTCAGATTTTCAGGGGGAAAGCAACTATCTACTCTTTCAACGGAGGACTGAGGGAATTTTTTTTGTTTTGTTTTATTTTTCCTGGATGTGAATAAGAAAGCCCAGAGTTGCTAGAAGACCCCTAGCTGCTATCATGTAGTAAGAGTGACCCAGTTTCCTTGAAGACACTGTAAGACACCTGCAGAAAGCAGAGTGGGGAGAGTGATAAATTGGATCCTCTGGTCCATATTTGAAATGCTAAAACTCTTAAAACCTTACCCAAATGCTGGGGTTGTAGCTCAGAGGTGTAGGGCTTTCCTGGCACGTGTGAAGCACTAGGTTCCAACCTCATCACCACATAAAAATAAATTTTTTTTTTTTAAAAAAGTATTGTGTCCACCTACAACTAAAAACAAAACAAAACAACAACAACAACAACAAAAACTTGACCCAATGATCATATTACCACTATAATATTTAGCTATAACATCCAATAAATTCCCCTTAAGACCTAGACCCATGTGGGTGCTTTTTGGTCTCCCACCTCTTTAGTTTTCTCTCTTACCACTCTAAATGAGACTTGCCACTTCACCACCCTCCAGTATGTTTCATCTGCTTCAACTACATCCTGAACCTTATTTGAAAGATTGTCTTTTTTCTCAGGCATGCTATTCCAGCCCTAGAGTATCTTTTGAGTCTCTTACCATGTTTATAGTTAATCTCCTATTTTAGTTTGCTAATTTTTTTATATTAAACTTCTCCTGTTCAAGTTAGTGTGTGGTTTCTGTCTTCTGATTAGACTCCTTCCCACTTCCCATGGCTGCTTATATTATTCATGATCTTGAGGTATATGTCATTTTCTCCAGCAATTTTCCTTCACCCCCAGATGGTTAGATCCCCATATCTAACCATCTGCATTCATACTTTTTCTTTTATGTAATTCTTATAATCATAATAATTGTACAGTTATTTACTTAATGTCTTCCTTACTACACTGAAAGGTCATTGAGGAAAGGGTATGTTGGATTTTCTTTTTATATCCTTGCACCCTGTACACATAGAATTCTCTAAGGATACTGGAGTTTTGGGCATTATTTTTCCAGTTATAATGGAAAAAAATTAAAATTGTATATATTTAAGGTATATAATATGATGCTTCTAAATATGTACATAGTGTTAAATATATACTATCAAGTTTATTAATATATCATTCATGTCATGCAATTACCTTTTGTGTGTGTGTATGTGGTTATCTGCTCTCAGGGAATTTCAGGTATATAGTACTGTGTTGTTAACTATATTAACAACTGTCATTTAAATGAATCCTGTTTCTCTCTGTCAGGTATAGTCTCTTAAGAGGCAGGTCAGTGATGGACGAATACTTGATAGCTGAAGCACCTTTTTTTTTTTTTTTTTCATTACTTTTATTTTTGGCTCTTATGAGAAGCTAGATTTTGTGGGATTTTTACTTTATCTGTTAATGGATTCGATATGAATGGTTCTTTCCAAATCAGCAGTCTATGGGCATCTTTTCAAACATGAGTCCATTTCTTCTTTTTTGAAGTCTCAAGAGTGAGTTTCACATGTACTGTGGAGACAATACTGTACATCAGGACATCTATAATGGAAAGTTGCTGGGTTTCCCACCCAGAATGAAGATTCCCCATCTTGTGGTCACAGAATCCTGCCTGACCCTGCTCTGGTAGATCACGTTTTGCTCACCCTTCTGTTCATATGTAGCAAGAAACTGACTTCACACCTGTCCCTAAAAGCTCACTTGTAGCAAAATCTTAATTCAAACAACACATTTTATACATCACCACTTGGTCTAGTCACAATTTGGTTCAAGAATAAGTGGCATCCAAGCCTGAAAAGTCAGAATCTATGAGAGTCTGATTTCTCTTTGAACATTCTGAGATGAGGACTTTCTCTTTTTTCTTGAACTTGGAGTTTTTAAGATATATGTTCCAGAATTTCTGCCACCAAAGTACAACCACAAGGATAGATCATAGAAGAGAATGCATCCAAAATAGAGGTGAGCATGACAGAAAAACAGGCCAAAGTCATCCAGACCCTGATGATGCAATTATATGAGCTTTTCGTCAAATTGCTTCAGAAACTAGATATTCTAGACTGTTGAGTTATGTGGACTCATTAATACACTAATTGTTAAATTAATTCACCATCTTAAATGTATCCTTCAACTCTGGTAAAAATGTGTTCATTTGCCTTCAAATGTAAATTAATGAACATAAAATAGATAAGAAGTAAAAAAATTAATTTTGGCTCAGAGACTGGAAGTAAAAGTAATGCTCAGATACTGAGATAAAATATGCTCATTTAAATAATTTTTAGTACTTAAAATAGACAAAATAGGAAGGTATATCAAAATACAGGGTGTCCATATAGTCAGCAGATAGATGGATACAACAAATAATTGATTTTACATCTCTATGGAGTAAAATAATACTGTTTCGTAGTTGACAGGAACCAGCATGAGAGTTAAACCCGTCTAAAAAAATATAGTTGAGAATTCTGACTAATATGCAACAATACTGAATAATACATAAAAATGTACTAGTATAATACATACTGTATGCAAAGAATTGCTTAGGTGATATAAAAGCAGAAATGGAAGAAAAGAAGAGAGAGAAAGGAAGGGAGGGGAAGATGGAAGAAGGAAAAGAAAGAAGAAAGGAAGGAGGAGCAGATAATAAAAATGTGTTCAATAAGTATTTTTGAGTACCTACTTTGTGCCAGGATTCTGATTCAGGGAATATGAAGTCAAACAAACAAAACAAAACAAACAAAAAAAGCACAAACCACTGTTCCTATGCTTGAGGAACTTGATGTTGTGTTAAAAATGAACATACAAATAAAAACAGAAGTCTGTACGATATAGTTAGAGGAACAGATGTTTGTACCCGACTTTTCAAGAACAGAGAAGCACCAGAAACAGACCCTGACTAGAGAAGGCTTCATAGAGTAGTAGGTCATTTTCAAGCTGGATCTTGCCCATGGGGCAGGAGTTTCTGAAAACATAGCTACTCTCTCACCAGCACAAATATACAGCTGTGGTGGCTCCAGACAGAGGAAATAACTCCCAAGCAAGCAGAGGATAGACCACGACTCTCTTGAGGGAGGAAGACAACAAACAGTTCCAGAAAGGATGAATCCTACCATGTCTAGATTCCGTTGCAAACCAACTGATCAAATACTAATACATTCCTTCCACTGGGAAGATTACTAGAGGTGAGGCAGAGAGCAGAAAATACAAGGTAAAGGGAGTGGGTTTTGTTCTCTTTAAACTTTAGGCTTCATGATTAAGCCTATGGGCAGGAAGGGGTATGAGATACTTCTTGAGAAAAAAGATTAAAAATTTTGTAAGGTTTATCCTGATCAAACCTTTATGAAATTGTTTCCCCAAAATTCTAATCATATTTTAATATGAGGAAAAATAAATAGGTCAGTTAAATATTAGTGAGGTCTTTATGGTCATACTCACATTGGGTGACACCTGCTAATACTGGTATTTATCACTAACAAAACCAATATATCCTTCTGTTGAACCCAGACAGGGAAGCTAAGAGAGAGAGAGGGAGGGAGGGAGGCACAAAGAGAGAAAGGGGAGGGGAGAGGGAGAAGTTATTTATTATTTCTCCAGAATAGTAACGGGAAGAATTTTTTTTTATATTGTAGGCATCTTTATTTATTCATTTTTAAACTCAAAGTTGTATTTATAACAGTAGCATGTATTACAATTCATAATACACATATAGAGCATCTTTTTACATAACACTGTTTGCATACAAAGATATTCCTACTATTCAAGTCTTCAATCATGAATTTAGGATAATGATATCCATCTTATTCTACCACCTTCTTTTTTTTTTTTCTCCACTCCATACCCCCTTTCTCCCTCCTTTCTCCTCCCTCCCTTACGCCTTTCTAGTGTTCCTCTAATCCTCCTATGTACCCCAACCCAACACCACTGTGTATCATCCTCCTTATATCAGAGAAAACATTTGGCATTTGGTATTTTGAGATTGACTAAATTCACTTAGCATAATATTGTCCAACTCCATTCATTTACGTGCAAATGCCATGATTTTATTCTCTTTGAATGCTGAGTAGTATTCCATTGTGTATATATATACCACATTTTCTTTATCCACTCATCTACTGAGGGACATCTAGTTTGGTTCCACAACCTAGCTATTGTGAATTGTGCTGCTATAAACATTGAAGTGGCTGTGTCCCTGTAGTATGCTGATTTTAAGTCCTTTGGGAATAGACCCAGAATTGGAATGGCTGGGTCATAAGGTGGTTCCATTCCCAGTTTCCCAAGAAATCTCCATACTGCTTTCCATAATGACTGCACCATTTTTCAGTCCCACCAGCAATGTATGAGTGTGCCTTTTTCTCCACATCCTCTCCAACATTTATTGTTGTTTGTGTCCTTAATAGCTGCCATCCTGACTGGACTGAAATGAAATCTTAGAATAGTTTTGATTTGCATTTCTCTAATTGCCAGAGATATTGAACAGTTTTTCATGTATTTGTTGATTGATTGTGTATCTTATTCTGAGAAGTATCTTTTCAATTCTTTAGCCCATTTATTGATTGGGTTATTTGCTCTTTTGATGTTAAGACTTTTGAGTTTTTTATATATTCTAGAGATTAGTGCTCTATCCGATGTGCATGTGTTAAAAATTTGCTCCCAATTAGTTGGTTCTCTAGTCACCTCACTTATTGTTTCTTTTGCTGAGAAGAAGCTTTTTAGTTTGAATCTATCCCGTTTATAAATTCTTGATATTAATTCTTGCACTATAGGAGTCTTATTAAGGAAGTTGGGGCCTAATCCAACATGTTGGAAATTGGATCTTACTTTTTCTTCTATTAGGCGTATTGTCTCTGGCCTAATTCCTAGGTCCTTGATCCACTTTGAATTGAGTTTTATGCATGGTGAGAGATATGGGTTTAATTTCAATTTGTTGCATATAGATTTCCAGTTTACCCAGCACCATTTGTTGAAGAGGCTATCCTTTCTCCAATGTACATTTTTGGCGCCTTTGTCTAATATAAGATAGCTGAAATTATATGTATTAATCTCTATGTCCTCAATTTTGTACCATTGGTCTACCAGTCTATTTTGGTGTCAATACCATGCTGTTTTTGTTACTACTGCTCTATAGTATAATTTAAAGTCTGGTATGGTGATGCCACCCGCTTCACTTTTCTTGCTAAGGATTGCTTTAGTTATTCTGGGTCTCTTATTTTTCCAGATGAATTTCATGACTGCTTTCTCTATTTCTTTGAGGAATGTCATTGGGATTTTGATTGGAATTGCATTAAATCTGTATAATGCTTTTGGTAGTATGGACATTTTGACAATATTATTTCTGCCTATCAAAGAACAAGGTAGGTCTTTCCATCTTCTAAGATCTTCTATAATTTCTTTCGTTTTTTTTTTGCAATGGATGTAATTTATTTTTTTAAATTTATAATAAATACAATTCATAGTGCCCATATATAGCATCTTTTTACATACAACTGTTTGTATACAAAGTATATTCGTACAATTCAGGTCTTCAATCATGCATTTAGGAAAATGATATCTGTCTCATTCAACGACCTTTTTTTTTTTTTCTCTCCCTCCCTCCCCCCTTGCTCCCTCCCTTCCCCTGTCTTCTCTTTGACCATTCTAGTTTTCCTCTAATCCTCCTATGTACCCCCATCCAACAGTGCTGTGAACTAGCCTCCTTATATCAGAGAAAACATTTGGTACTTGGATTTTTGAGACTGACTAATTTCACTTAGCATTATGTCTTCCAACTTCATCCATTTACCTGCGAATGCCATTATTTTATTTTCTTTTATTGCTGAGTAAAATTCCATTGTGCATATATACCACATTTTCTTAATCCATTCATTTACTGAGGGACATCTAGGTTGGTTCCACAACCTAGCTATTGTGAGTTGCGCATCTACAAACATTGAGATAGCTGTGTCACTGTAATATGCTGTTTTTAAGTCCTTTGGGAATAGACCCAGGAGTGGGATGGCTGGGTCATAGGGTGGTTCCATTCCCAGTTTTCCAAGAAATCTTCATACTGCTTTCCATAACCATTGCACCATATTGCAGTCTCACCAGCAATGTATAAGTGTGCCTTTTTCCCCACATTATCTCCAACATTTATTGTTGCTTGTGTTCTTGATAGCTGCCATTCTGACTGGAGTGAAATGAAATCTTAGAGTAGTTTTGATTTGCATTTCTCTAATTGCCAGCGATGTTGAGCATTTTTTCATGTATTTGTTGATTAATCGTGTATCTTCTTCTGAGAGGTGTCTTCTCAATTCCTTAGCCCATTTATTGATTGGGTTATTTGTTTTTTTGGTGTTAAGTTTTTTGAGTTCTTTATATATTCTAGAAATTAGTGCTCTATCTGATGTGCATGTATTAAATATTTGTTCCCAATTAGTTGGCTCTCTATTCACCTCACTGATTGTTTCTTTTGCTGAAAGAAGCTTTTTAGTTTAAATCTATCCCATTCATTAATTCTTGGTAGTAATTCTTGCGCTACAGGATTCTTATTTAAGGAACTTGGGGCCTAATCCAACATGTTGGAAATTGGAGCTTACTTTTTCTTCTATTAGGCGTATTGTCTCTGGTCTAATTCCTAGGTCCTTGATCCACTTTGAATTGAGTTTTGTGCACGGTGAGAGATAAGGGTTTAATTTCAATTTGTTGCATATGGATTTCCAGTTTTCCCAGCACCATTTGTTGAAGAGGCTATCCTTTCTCCACTGTACATTTTTGGTGCCTTTGTCTAATATAAGATAGCTGAAATTATATGTGTTACTCTCTGTGTCCTCAATTCTGTGCCATTGGTCCACCAGTCTGATTTGGTGCCAATATCATGCTGGTTTTGTTACTATTGCTCTATAGTATAATTTAAAGTATGGTATGGTGATGCCACCTGCTTAACTTTTCTTGCTCAGGATTGCTTTGGCTATTCTAGGTCTCTTATTTTTCCAGATAAATTTCATGACTGCTTTTTCTATTTCTTGAAGAATGACATTGGGATTTTGATTGGAATTGCATTAAATCTGTATAGTGCTTTTGGTAGTATGGACATTTTGACAATATTAATTCTACCTATCTAAGAGCAAGGTAGGTCTTTCCATCTTCTGAGTTCTTCTATAATTTCTTTCTTTAGTGTTCCATAATTTTTGTTATAGAGGTCTTTCACCTCTTTCGTTGATTCCCAGGTATTTTTTTTTTTTTTTTGATGCTATTGTAAATGGGGTAGTTTTCATCATTTCCCTTTCAGAGGCTTTGTCGCTGATGTACAAAAATGCCTTTGACTTATGCGTATTGATTTTGTATCCTGCAGCTTTGCCAAATTCACTTACTAGTTGTAAAATTTTTCTGTTAGAGTTTTTTGGATCTTCTAGGTAGATTATCATGTCATCAGCAAATAGTGCTAATTTGAGCTCTTCTTTTCCTATCTGGATCCCTTTAATTTTTTTCGTCTAATTGCTCTGGCCAGAGTTTCCAGTACTATGCTAAATAGCAGTGGTGAAAGGGGCTATCCCTGTCTTGTTCCAGTTTTTAGAGGGAATGCTTTCAATTTTTCTCCGTTTAAGATAATGTTAGCTTGGGGCCTTGCATAAATAGCTTTTATAATGTTGAGATATGTTCCTGATATTCCTAGTTTTTTCCAGTGTTTTGAACATAAAGGGGTGTTGTATTTTGTCAAATGCTTTTTCTGCATCTATTGAGATGATCATATGATTTTTATCTTTAAGTCTTTTGATGTGATGTGTTATGTTTATTGATTTCCGAATGTTGAACCAGACTTGCATCCCTGGAATAAACCCCACTTGATCGTGGTGCACTATCTTTTTGATATGTTTTTGTATCCGATTTGCCAGGATTTTGTTGAGGATTTTTGCATCTATGTTCATTAAAGATATGGGCCTGAAGTTTTCTTTTTTGGATGTGTCTTTGCCTGGCTTTGGAATTAATGTAATATTGGCCTCATAGAAAGAGTATGGAAGAGCTCCCTCTTTTTCTATTTCTTGAAATAGTTTGAAGAACATTGGTATTAGTTCTTCTTTGAAAGTCTTATAGAACTCGGCTGTAAACCCATCAGGTTCTGGTCTTTTCCTTGTTGGTAGCTTTTTGATGACGTCTTCTATTTCTTCGCTTGTAATGGATCTGTTTGTGTATAGCCTCCAGTTCCAGTTTAGGCAAATCATACGACTCTAGAAATCTGTCAATGTTTTCAATATTTTCTGTTTTATTAGAATACAAGTTTTCAAAGTAATTTCTAATTATCTTCTGTATATCTAAGGTGTTTGTTGTGATATTCCCTTTTTCATCATGAATGTTAGTAATTTGAGTTTTTTCTCTTCTTCTTTTTGTTAGCATCACTAAGGGTCTGTCAATTTTGTTTATTTTTTCAAAGAACCAACTTTTAGTTTTGTCAATTCTTTGAATTAATTCTTTGAATTAATTTCATTAATTTCTGCTCTGATTTTAATTATTTCCTGTCTTCTACTGCTCTTGGTGTTGGTCTGTTCTTCTTTTTCTAGTGCTTTGAGGTGTGATGTTAAGTCATTTATTTGTTGGGTTTTTTTTTCTCTTAAGGAATGAACTCAGTGCAATGAATTTTCCTTTTACTACTGCCTTCATAGTGTCCCAGAGATTTCTATACAATGTATCTGTGTTCTCATTTACCTCTAGGAATTTTTTAATCTCCTCTTTGATGTCTTCTTCAACCCCTTGTTCATTCAGTAGCATGTTGTTTAGCTTCCAGTCATTGGAGTAGATTTTCTTATTCCTTGTTTTGTCGTTGATTTCCAATTTCATCCCTCTATGGTCTGATAGAATGCAGGGTAGTATCTCTATTTTTTTATATTTGCTGAGAGTTTCCTTATGACATAATATATGGTCTATTTTGGAGAGGGAGCCATGTGCTGCTGAGAAAAAAAGTGTATTCGTTTACTGAGGGATGAAATATTCTATAAATGTCCATTAGGTCTAAATTATTAATTGTTTTAAGGAGGCTTAAAGTTTCTTTGTTTAGCTTTTGTTTGGATGATCTATCCATTGGTGAGAGAGGTGTGTTGAAGTCCCCTAGAATAACTGTGTTGTTGTCTATTTTATTCTTGAACTTGAGAAGAGTTTGTTTGATGAATGTAGGTGGTCCATTATTTGGGGCATATAGATTTATGATTGTTATATCCTGTTGATGAATGGTTCCCTTGAGTAGTAAGAAATATCCATCTTTGTTCCTCTTGATTAGTTTTGGTTTGAAGTCTACCTTATTTGATATGAGAATGGAAACCCCTGCTTGTTTCCGCAGGCCATGTGAGTGATAAGACTTTTCCCAGCCTTTCACTTTCAGTCTGTTGATGTCTTTTTCTATGAGGTGTGTTTCTTGGAGACAGCAAATTGTTGGGTTGTTTCTTTTAATCCATTCTGATAATCTGTGTCTTTTGATTGGCGAGTTTAGGCCATTAACATTCAGGGTTACTATTGAGATGTGATTTTTATTACCATCCATTTTTATTCATATTATGGTCTTTAGCTTGATTTGGTTTCTCTTCTGGTTGGTATTTCCCTTAGTTTAATATCTCCCTTTGTTGATTTTTGTTGTTATTTTTCTCTTCTTCTTCATGAAAAATGTTGCCCAGGATGTTCAGAAGTGCTGGCTTTCAAGATGCGAAATCTTTTAACTTTTGCTTGTCGTGGAAGGTTTTTATTTCATCTTCGAATCTAAAGCTCAATTTTGCTGGATATATATATTCTTGGTTGACATTCCTTTTCTTTCAGAGCTTGAAATATGCTATTCCAGGATCTTCTTGCTTTTAAGGTCTGGGTTGAAAAATCTGAACATAGTCTGATTGGTTTCCCCCTATATGTAATCTGCTTCCTTTCTCTTGTGGCTTTTAGTATTCTCTCCTTGCTCAGTATATTAGGCATTTTCATTATAATGTGTCTTGGTGTGGATCTGTTGTGATTTTGTTTGTTTGGTGTTCGGTAAGCCACTTGAACTTGGTTTTTCCATTCATTCCTCAAGTTTGGAAAATTTTCTGTAATTATTTAGTTAAATAAATTACTCATTCCTTTGGCTTGAAACTCTGCCCCTTCCTCGACGCCAATCACTCTTAAGTTTGGTCTTTTTATGTTGTCCCATAATTCTTGGATGTTATGTTCTTGATTCCCTTCAAGTTTTGCTGTATAATCTAAATTCTTCTCTAAGATATATATTTTGTCTTCATTGTCTGAGGTTCTTTCTTCCAAGTGGTCTACTCTGTTGGTGATACTTTCAATTGAACTTTTATTTTGGTTTATTGCTTCCTTCATTTCTGTAATTTCTGTTTAGTTTCTCTTTAGAGCCTCTATTTCCCTATTGAAGTAATCTTTTACTTCCTGTATTTGTTTTTGGAGTTCTTTGAAAACATGATCTTTTGCCACCTGTATTTGCTCCCTCATCTCATTTTTGAGTTCATTCTTAAGTTCCATAAACATTTGGAATATGTAATTTCTAAATTCCATCTCTGGCATTTCACCAACTGTGCTTGCCTTGGAATCTACTAATGAGGTATCTCGATTTGTTTGTGTCACTTTCTTCCCTTGTTTTTTCATGTTGCTTGTGTGTCTTTTCTTCCTGCACTGTGGGACCTTGACTATTTCGAATTTACCTTAAAGCCTTATGTTGTTCCTGTAGTACAATGCTATCAGATCCCCTTATAATTCATTTACACTTTAAAATCTAACACTTTCTATTCAGAAAATCCAAGTTTGATCACAATGTACAGATTTAGTGAACCCAGATATTGTTTCCAATTTACTCTGTACACTTCTGATGTGGTTTTATAGTTTCAAGTATTGGACACAGAGGTGCTATGTTTAGGAAGAAGGAAGTCAGTGTCTTGAATTGTTCTTTCTTAGGAAGTATGAAAAGAGAGTTTTATGGAAGTGGTTTAGTGGAAGTTGTTTAGTATCAGTAGACGAGAGAGGAAAGAGAATGGAGTGAACAATTAGGTGGAAAAACCAATTTATATATAAACTTAGCTTATGCAGCTGTTGAGAGAAGAAATAAATTAAGATGGAAAAGAAAAAAAAATGACAAAAGAGTAGGAATTGGTGTAAGAGAGAGGAGAAAGAGAGTCAAGAAAATAGAGAGTGAACTATATATAACACCACTTTGCTATACAGTTCAATTGCGCCCGTTCTAGAAATCCCAAATTCTGTGTATAACTTGTTTTTTGCCTCTGTTAAGTATACACTGGCAGGGTGTAAATAGGAAATATGAAGGAAGAAGAAAAGATGCAAAAGTGAGAAGGAAGAAAAGAAGGAAAGAAAAGAGAAGCAGAAGCAAACAAACAAACACACTAACAATCAATGCAAAAAACAAAGCAAAACAAAACCAAACCAAAAAAAAAAAAAAACAACAACAATAACCAGAAAACCAACAAAACAAGCAAACTAACAAAAAAAAGTTGAACCCCAAGTCTCAAACAAAACGGACCCTGGGAAGCCCTCCTTTTTTTTTTCCAGTTTAAGCCAATTGTATCGGATCGCGTCTAGACAGTCAGAGATCCTGTTAGTGAGTCAAGGCTGCACCTTTGGCCAGTGGCAGAATGGCCCAGCGGAAGAGTGGCTCAGGGAGGTTGTGTGTCAGCAGATGAATGGCACCGGGAAAGGGACTCTCCAGAAGGCACCTTTTCCCCACGCCCACCCACAGTTGTAGCTTCTTGGGGCCCCTGCGCGGGCCTCAGACACGCCCTCACCTGCTGGTTACCCGAGCCTCACCCAGGTGTGCGCTGTTCTCAGAGCGTTGGTGCTCCCTGGATGTCTGCAGCTGTTCTTCCTTTCTGTCTTTTCCCCTTTGGGTCAGCCACTGTATTCCTCAAAGATGGCGGTGCTCTCCTCCCGCTCAACAGCAGTTCCGCAGACCTTTGTGTCACTCCAGAGCATGCAGGATCGGCTTGGCAAGTTGTGTGAAAGAGCTCTATGTGGACAGTGCTCCCGCTTCTAGGCTCCTTTCTATCTTTCCTCGCTGATCAATTTCAAAGCTGCTGTGTGAATCGTCCCCTGCCGCAATGTTATCAGGCAGCTGTGCCTAAAGCGCAGACAGTGCTGCTTCAGACTGTGGACCGCTCCGACTCTGCCCCTGCCCGTTGTGGTCCGGAGATGGTTGTATTTCACCGTCCAGAGGTGTACGAATGTCTCAGCACCCTGCAGCCATTTTCCTGGGGCCAGGTGGGGCCTGCGAGGCTGCAAAAAGTTCCCCCAAGCTGCAACACTGGATCTCCTACTGATATCTTTGATAAACCAGCCTAATTCCATCTTAAGACTGGGCATGAAAAGCCCACTTTGATTGTCTGGCATTCATTCCCAGGCCTTGAGCTCGCTCAGGCCTGGCTGTCCCTTGACCAGATAACAACTCTCTCTCTCTTCTTTTGATGTGGGGTTAACTATTACTCCCTCCCCTTTTTTTCTTGAAATGCAATGCCATGTAGATATTAGTTTGCTACTTGCTTTGAATTACACCTGTCTGCTTGTTTAGCTGTAAGTTCCCAAGATTTTCTGTAACTCTTTGAACTATAAAAACCTTGTCTTCCCGGAGAGCGGCACTGACCCCAAGCCCAGTGTTTGGGAGGGGCAGCCCTGGCCAGCTCTCTTTATATGTATACAATATAAGCTTGCTTTAATCTAAAATTGGAGTTGGGTGGTCTTTTCTTTGCGTCTTGGATCAACATTTTTGGAGGCCCCAGCGAGATTCAGACCACTACAAATTCTGAAGCCGGACCTTCGCTGCACCTTGAGACGTTTCCAAGGCCCCAAAATCTGGTTTTGAGTTGGCGAGGCACGTACACTCCTGTCCAGGGCAGTAGCGAAAGGTCGTACTGCTTTCTGGTTCTGGTTGGGAATTCCTACTGGGGACAGAGAAGTGCCTGACGAGGCACATACGCACTCCTGTCCGGAGCATTAGCAAGACGTTGCACTGCTCCCTGGTTGGTTTGGCGCCTGGTTCTTGTTCTTTTGTGTATTGTCCTGTGTTCTGTTTTTTTTGTTTTGTTTTGTTTTGTTGTTTTTTTGTTTTCTGCTTTCTCATTGTGTCTTCTCTGTTGTAAATGTAAAAAAAAAATCAAACAACATGGGTAATAAGACCTGTGTTTTAAAGAAATTTTGACAAACTTTATCCCCATTTTTGTTAAGCAGTGATTATGATTATCCCATCACCAAGAACGTCTCCGAACATTCTGTGAGGTAAAATGGCCCACCTTCGGAGTCGGCTGGCCCCCTGAGGGCACCTTTGATCCCCAAGTGACATGGGCTATATCTAACATCACTCTTGTAGTAATCCTGGCCAACCAGATCAAATAGGATATATTCTACCCTGGGCGGAAGCAACAACTAATTTCCCCCGCCTAGATGAAGGTTTGGATGGTCCAAGCTCAACAGATTCTCCATACTCTCTTCACCACGGAGGATAAGGGAGCAAATCCTGGCAGAAGCGGCTAAAGCGCTGCCTGGGATAAGTGCTCTTACAAGCGACAAAAAAACAGAAGTGATTGAACGAGCTTTACCTAGGAGAGAAGACCAAGCTGGGACTATGGGACAACTAAAGGTAAGAGAACACTCGGTGAGTACCACCAGACTCTGTTAAAGGGCCTTAAGAGGGCAACTCAAAAAAACCCACAAATCTTTCTAAGGTAGCAGATGTAAAACAAGGGCCAGATAGTCGCCTTCAGCGTTTCTCGAGCGCCTCCTAGAGGCGTACCGTCTATATACTCCTATAGACCCTGAGGACCCGACAAGCCTCAAGGCGATTAATCTGGCTTTTGTGACTCAGTCAGCCCCAGACATCCGTAAAAAGATTCAAAAGATAGATGGTTTTGCAGGAAAAACCAGGTCAAAAATTATTAAAAATAGCCCCAAAAGGTGTTTAAAAATAGAGATAGCCGAGATGATCTACTGATAAGAAAAGTAAACAGGGCCACAGTGGCCCGCATTACAGGCTTCTAAAACCTCAAATCCTAGACAAAGGCAGACCACATACAACAGAGACAAAAAGCGGTCTTCTCTGCTACAAAACCAGTGTGCTTATTACAAAAAAATTAGACATTAGAAAAAATAAATGCCCCCAACGTAATCCGAAAAGCTTGCCCCGATCACAGGCCAGAGCTCCTCAGCCAAAACCAGTTTTAACTTTAGAAAAAATAGGGGGGCCATGGCTCTTTCAAACTAGGCTCCCGAGAGCCCATGGTAACTTTCTCAATTGGGGGCCAACTTGTAAATTTCCTAGTGGATACAAGAGCTTTCACATTCAGTGTTACAAAAGCCCATAAGACCCCTCACTAATGAAACCATAAAAAGTGCAAGGGGCAACAGAAAAAATTAAAAAGTATAAATAGACTACAGACCAGACTGTTAACATAGGACGAGGAACTGTAAACTCACTCCTTCAGTTTATCCCTAAATGCCCTTTCCTGTTGCTGAGAGACGAGACCTTTTAAGCAAACTTCAGACAACTATCTCATTTTCTGGAGATATGCCTACATTAAAATTAAAAAAATCCTGCAAAAGGCCCTAACTATAACCTGCCCATTAAATGAGAAATATCTGCTTTTTTCAAAATCCTATCCAAACTTCAGAAGAAAAATAAAAAAAATTATTAATTCAAAAAATTCCTACAGTTTGGGCTGAAAGATAACCCTCCAGGGCTAGCTGAGCATGTGCCACCAGTTTGTAATACAACTAACATCTGGGGCTATGCCCATCCGGGTTAAACAATACCCCATCAGTTTTGAAGCCAAAAAAGGAATTAAAACCCACATCAGACGTCTCCTAAAAGTAGAGATACTAATTAGATGTCAATCACTTGAAACACCCCCTTGTTGCCTGTCCAAAAAGCCTGGGACTCAAGATTACAGACCAGTACAGGACTTAAGAAAAGTGAACAAACGGGTAGAAAAAGAAACTATACACCCAACTGTCCCTAACCCCTACACTTTGCTCAGTTTGTTGCCACCAGAACATTACAGTTTATACTGTATTAGATTTAAAAGACGCGTTTTTCTCCATCCCTTTGTCAAAACTGAGTCAGCCGATCTTTGCTTTCAAATGGACGGATTTGGAGATGGGGATATCGGGACAACTGACCTGGACTCGACTACCTCAGAGATTTAAAAAATTCCCCCACTAATCTTTGATAAAACTCTCAATCAAGATCTAAGACTGTTTCACAGTAAGTACCCTGAGGTAACCTTGCTCCAATATGTAGATGATCTTCTGTTAGCAGCAAAAGACCAAAGAAAACTGTTTAAGGGCCACTCGGGGTTTGCTAGAAACCCTGGCTCAATTGGGGTACCGAGTCTCCAAAAAAAAAGGCAAAAATCTGTTCCTCTCGGGTTACTTATTTGAGATATGAGCTGAGGAAAGGGAAAAGACTGTTATCCCAATTCCCCGCATAGAAGCCATAATAAAAAGATCCCAACCCCAACCACTAAAAAACAGGTTAAGAAATTTCTAGGGGCAGTTAGATACTGCCGCCTTTAGATACCTAGATTTACTAAATTGCCAAGCCGTTATATACTGCAACTGCAGGAGGCAAGTCACCTTTAATTTAGACTAAAAAAAATAAATTGGCCTTCAAAAATTTAAAAAAGGCTCTAGTTCAGGCCCCTGCCTTAACCCTCCCTGATATATCTAAGCCCTTTCATCTTTATGTTCATGAAAAAAAGGGTATTGCTAAAGGAGTTCTTACCCAAAATTTAGGGCCATGGAAAAGACCAATTGCCTACATTTCAAAAAAAGGCTAGATCCTGTAACATCAAGATGGCCCCCTTTTACGAGCCATAGCGGCTACTGCAATACTGGTAAAGAAAGCAGACAAACTTTCTCTGGGCAGACTCTCACTGTGACTGCCCCTCACACAGTGGAAACCCTATTGAGAGATGCCACCAGTCGATAGATGTCAAATGCCCGTCTCACTCTACCAAGCTCTCCTTCTAGACAAAGACAGATTGACCTTCAGTAAATCCCTGGCAATCAATCCCCTGCAACCCTGCTGCCTGATGATAACCCAGAAGCAACAAAAGACACCTACAGAAACCACAGAAGAACAACCCACTGGAAAAAAATCCAACAGCCAGAAGTGAAAAGTGACTGAGCGTAGGCCTTTTAAAGTTTAAAATTACTAAAGTTTAATATTTTGTCACTAAATTCTTATTGCTTTCCCTGTTATTATAAACATTATGCTAATAATTTTTTTTGCCTGTTAGAGTATACATATATCCTTGAGTTTTAGCTTTGCTGGCCTCAACAAATCTTTGTACCCCATCTGTAGCCCAAAAAAGACCTGCTATTACAAGATCTCCACTAATACTAAATTGTACTTACTCTTGTCAAGATCCAGTAATTGGCCCTATCAAATAATATAAAGATAACCAAAAAATTTTTAGTCAGATATTCAGAGAAAGACCATAGAGAAATCTTACAGACCAATCTCAAAGAAATAATATAAATTTTTAAAATCTATAAATACTCTGCTCACCCTCAAGATTCAGGACAGTATTCCTGTACTAAACTAAAAAAGGGGGCCCCAATAGATACTATTTATTCAAAAGCTACTTAAAGGTAGATGTTTCTGTGAGTCCCCTAAATTCTGTAACTACTCAAAATTTTTAGTTACAATTAGCTGTTGACACTATAAACAAAAGTTCCTTCTGTGTACAAGAAGGAAACTCCATCCATCAATTGCTAGCTAATAATCTTATGAGTCTATCTGTAAAATATACTAACTATGTTAAAGTCACTAATGATAGAGCAACACAGCAAGACTGGCCAGTATACCATGCAGAGCCAGCTTTGCCAGCTTCACTGGTTATTCAAAAACATTGTTTATACATAGATTACATCCTTCCCCGATCCCCCCCCCAATTGTTCTATTGAGCAAAATATATCTCCCTACCCAATGGCAAACAACTGCCAACAAGATGGGTTTTTCTCTGTAATAAAGCAAACTTTCCAGGCTTTGCCTACAAACTTTTCTGGGATCTGTTCTATTACTGGATCTCCTACTGATATCTTTAAAGAAACACTCAGGGTCTTTAAGAATGTGTGGTGTCTCTCAACCAGGAATCAAGCTGGGTTCCACCTGTTAATTCAGGGCAGTGAATCTGAGTTCTTCCTCGTTTATGCAAATGAGTTTGAGCCCGAGCTCCTCCTTCCAGTTAAATGCCTGGAAGTTTGAACTTGGCTCCTCTTTGCTGATGAGATGCCACCTTTATGCGACTATAGAGGACTTAACTTTGTCTATATATGCTCTTGATGTATTTCTGCTGCATGGCCACCAGGTATGAATACATTTGTATAATTTCTTTCTTTAGTGTTCTCTAATTTTCGTTATAGAGGTCTTTCACTTCTTTCGTTAATTGATTCCCAGGGTTTTTTTTTTTTTTTTTTTTTAATGCTATTGTAAATGGGGTAGTTTTCAACATTTCCCTTTCAGAGGATTTGTCACTGATGTACAAAAATGATTTTGACTTATGGGTATTGACTTTGTATCCAGCTACTTTGCCAAATTCATTTACTAGTTGTGAAAGTTTTCTGGTAGAGATTTTTGGGTCTTCTAGGTATATTGTTGTATCATCAGCAAATAGTGCTAATTTGAGATTTTCTTTTCCTATCTGGATCCCTTTAATTTCTTTCATCTGTCTAATTGTTCTGGCCAGAGTTTCAAGTATTATGTTAAATAACAGTGGTGAAAGGGGGCATCCCTGTCTTGTTCCTGTTTTTAGAGGGAATGCTTTCAATTTTTCTCCATTTAAGATGATGTTAGCCTAGGGTGTCGCATAAATAGCTTTTATAATGTTGAGATATGTTCCTGTTATCCCTAGTTTTTCTAGCGTTTTGAGCAAAAAGGGGTGTTGTATTTTGTCAAATGCTTTTTCTGTATCAATTGAGATGATCATATTTTTTTTTTCTTTAAGTCTATTGATGTGATGTATTACATTTATTGATTTCCGTATGTTGAACCAACCTTGCATCCTTGGTATAAACCCTACTTGATCATGGTGCACTATCTTTTTAGTATGTTTTTGTATTTGATTTGCCAGAATTTTGTTGAGAATTTTTGCATCTATATTCATTAGAGATATTGGCCCGAAGTTCTCTTTTTTTTGCTGTGTCATTACCTGGCTTTGGAATTAATGTAATATTTGCCTCATAGAAAGAGTCTGGAAGAGCTCCCTCTTTTTCTATTTCCTGAAATAAATTGAAGAATATTGGTATTAGTTCTTCTTTGAAGGTTTTGTAGAACCCAGCTGTGAACCCATCTGGACCTGAGCTTTTTTCAGTAGGTAGCTTTGTGATGGCATCTTCTATTTCCTCACTTCAAATTGATCTGTTTAAATTGTGTATAGCCTCCAGATCTAGTTTGGGCAATTCATATGACTCTAGGAATCTGTCAATGCCTTCGGTATTTTCTATTTTATTAGAGTATAAGTTTTCAAAGTAATTTCTAATTATCTTCTGTATTTCTGAGGTGTTTGTCATGACATTTCCTTTTTCATCACGGATGCTAGTAATTTGAGTTGTTTCTCTTCTCTTTTTCATTAGCATCGCTAAGGTTTGTCAATTTTATTTATTTTTTCAAAAATCCAACTTCTGGTTTTGTCAATTGTTTGCATTGTTTCTTTAGTCATTATTTCATTAATTTCAGCTCTGATTTTAATTATTTCCTGTCTTCTACTCCTCTTAGTGTTGATCTGCTCTTCTTTTTGGGAAGTTAAGAGAGAGAGGGAGGGAGGGAGGCACAAAGAGAGAAAGGGGGAGAGGGAAAAGTTATTTATTATTTCCCAAAAATCTTAATGGGAAGAATTTTTAAAAATATTTTTTAGTTGTAGATGGACATAATACATTTATTTATTTATTTATTTTTATGTGGTACTGAGGATTGAAGCAGTGTCTCTCACTTGCTAGGCAAGAGCTCTACCACTGAGCTACAACCCCAGCCATAATGGAAAAAATTTTAATAGGGAAGTAACATGAAGATGATGATGATGATGATGATGATGATGATGATGATTTTAAAGATTGTTTGGGCTTCTGAGTAAAGAATGTGTCTAAGGTGGTCAAGGAAGAGCATGAGAGAGTTGGGAATTGCTGCCCCCAAAAGGGAAATTATTATGGCTGGGATAACGGTGATAATAAAAGATACGGTGAGAAATGCATAAAAAGGATACATCTTTGTGGTTAGTACTAACTAATAACTGAATGTGATGAAAGAATAAGAGAGAAGTCATGAATGGTTCCTAGGTTTTTGACATAACTAAAGGAATACATGTCATTTACTTAGAAAAGACAACAGAAGCAGGCTTCAAAGAGAAAGAAAATTAACAGTTGTCTGTTTTATCTGTCAAGTTTGAAGTTTATATCAGATATATTAGTGGAGATTAGTACAGAGTTAGATCTGTGAATCTGAAAGGTAATTTGTTTTGGTAAGGGCTGGAGTTATAAACTGGGGAATTGTTGGTGTTTGAAAGCTACTATGTCTTTAGAAGGTCATGGATGATAAACCATAAATAAAATTAAACCATAAATCTTATTCTTAGAATGTAGGAACAATGTACACATTCCAAACATTTTGTGTACAACAATACAAGTGAAAAGATATTTCAGACATTGTTTCTTTAAGAGAAGTTTGGACTTTCTCTCTCAATGTTCAATATTCAGAGCATTTTATAACAATATCTGGACACCAGAAAGCGTCCTTCAGCATTGCAGGGTCAAAGTCAAGTATAGAAGGGTACTTTCGAATGGAAGAAGAACATGCAGCTCTGTATGGAGTACACACTGGCACCATCTTGCACATTCAGTGGTACTCAGTCCAGAGAGCACACAGGTCTCCACCCTCCCAGCTGAGACAGCATCTCTTCCTGGAAACCAATCTTCAAATCTTACCTGTGGCTGTCAGGTGGGTCATGCTACCTGTATTCTAGTTTCTAATCTGGAATTTATGACTCCATAACAAATGCTGAAGCTACTGAAAGTGGTTTCTATTCTAAGATTAAAGAGATAAAAATAACTTGCTGAAATTCATGTTGTCCAAATGTCCTCTCATCTCATTAACTCATAGGTAAAACTAGGTAACCTTAACACTGGCCACCCAGTTTTACCAAGAGTTTGTCACCTCATACCTGATTTTGGACCTGGTCAGGCCCTGCCTCCCTCCTTTCTCCTTACCCCTCATCAAAACCTCTTCCAGCTATTTCTTTCTTTCTTTCTTTTCTTTTTTTTCTTTCTTTTTTTTTTTTTTTTTGTGGTACTGGGGATTGAACTCAGGGACACTCACTGGGTAACATCCCCAGACCTTTTTTGTATTTTATTTAGAGACAGGGTCTCACTGAGTTGTTAAGTGCCTCACCATTGCTGAGGCTGGCTTTGAACTCGCAATCCTCCTGCCTCAGCCTCCCAAAGTGCTGGGATTACAGGCGTGTGCCACCACACCCGGCTTCCAGCTATTTCTTGAAGAATGTCTAGAAAGTCTCTGGGACTTTTTCTGAGACTGATGTCTCATGCCTGAGATCCACTTGTGAAAGTTGCCTTCCTAGGACCACTCTGGACAACTCTCATCCCAAGAACAGAGTGCTTCTCCATCTGGGGTGCCATCTCCTGCTGCTCCCTAACCTATAGACTTCCAGGCATTAAACCAACCCCACCCCCACACCCTTGAGTTTCCTTGCAATGCCTGAGTCACACAAGGTGCTCGCTGAATCAAAGATATATTCCAGACATTTCTGAAGGGAATTTCCAAGCATGTGGTGACACTGGGGCTTAGGATCTAATGCTTGAGCTTTCTAGAGCTGTTCCTGGAGCACAATGGCAGTTTCTCTAGGCCTGTAGTTCTCAAAGGAATGAAGAAAGGAGTGTTTGTGTTCCTGATGCAAGGGGACAGACCCCAGCAGAAACACTTAGGCATAGGCCCAGTTCCATGCTGTTCTCTCCTACCTCTTCAACTGTCTCTTCTTGCCATCCTCTCTCTTGCCTTCTCTCTGAGATTCACTCCTCACCTCCATCTGTCTCCATTTCCTAGGGTTTCAGACTACAGATTTTTCTGTTTCCTGGAGTTTACATTGGTTTCTCTACTGGCTTCTTTTCCTCAGTCCCCTGATACATGTAGGTACACTTATAAGATTACAAATGTTAAACACATTTTGCTCCACAAAAAGCTGCTCATAATTAACATGTACAGTTTGTTGAGGTTGAATATAGTCTACATTAATGTTACAATAATTTTTTTTTAGTTGTAGATGGACACAATACCTTTATTTTTTATTTATTTACTTTTATGTGGTGCTGAGGATTAAACCCAGTGTCTCATGTGTGCTAGGCAAGTGGTGCTACCACTGAGCTACAGCCCCAGCCCTGTTACGATAAATTTTAAAGCAGATCTCAAGCCATCAGATTCTGGGCTTTTCTTTAATGGGAGACTTTTTATTAACTCATCCAATTTCATTTTTTGTTGATCTGCTCAGGTTATTTCTTCTTGATTCATTCTTGGAGGGCTGTGTTTCTAAGAGTTTATCCATTTCTTCTAATTTGGCTTATAATTGTTCAAAATTGTTCCTTATGAAGTTTTAAAAATTTCTGTGGCACCGTAACATCTCCTCTTTCCTTTCTGACTTTATTTACTACTCTTCTCTTTTGGTTTTTCCTAGTTTACTTAGCTAGGGGTTTATTCATTGTGTTTATCTTTAAAAACAGATTTTGGTTATGCTGATTTTAAATTTTGCTTCTCTGTAGCTTATTTATTTCCATACTGATCATTAGTATTTCATTCCTTCTACTAAAAATTGTTAGATAAAATTCAGGCCTGCAGGCCATACCCCCAGGTACCTTCCTGGAAGTGCCCATCTCTCGTGAGAATCCACATTTGGCGGGCTCCGAGTCCCCCACCCTTCCTGATCCTGGGAATACTTGCCTCTCTAGGAATTCACCCCAGGGCGGTCTCTCCCTTTCTGAGCCAATCCCGAGTGTACTAGTCTCACTTCCTACCCCCGCAGCCTATGGAGTCAGGGGTCCTTTGGATCCCTCAATTCACTACTTAAACCCCCACCAAGCAGGAACTCGGCCCTTTTTTCTCTTCCACCCCATCTGTGCCCATCTCCTCCCTGCCAGTTTTCCTTCCCTTCCCTTCTCTCCACGTGTCCCCTTTGGTCCCCACTGGCCACAGGGGCCAGTTAATAAACCCCCTTTACTATAAGGCGGTCCTGGTGTGGTTTTTGCCCTTCAACAATGAGCTTAATTTGTTATTATTTTTCTAGTTTCCTGGGATATGAAGTTAGATTGTCTATTTGAGATATTTTCTCATTTCTAATGTAGGCATTTGTCACTAAACAGCTTCTCTTTTAGTACTGCTTTTTCTTTATTCCATAAGTTTGGATATGTTTGTTTATATGGAAAAACGTTCTAATTTTTCTTTCATTTTGTTATTTAATCTAATCAAGTGTAGGTTGTGTAATTTTCATGCACTTGTGAGTTTTCTTAATTTCCTTTTGTTGTTGATGTCTAATCTTATTCCACTGTGATTGGAAAATATCCTTGGGATGCTTTCAGTTTCTAATTTTATTCCATTGTGACTGGAAAAGAATTTTGGAATGATTTCAATGTTCTCCAATTAAGACTTGTTTTGAAAACTAGCATGAGATTTCTCCTATAGAGTGTTCTGTATGCATTAGAGACGAATTTTATTGTTAGGACTCTTTAGTTGGTAAAGTTGTTCAAATCTGCATCACCTCATTAAATTTCTGTCTGAATGATCTTTTCACTGTCTCCTATAATAAGATTGACTGCTATCAATCTTTCCCTTGAGATATGTCAGTATTTACTTTATATATTTAGGTGCTCTGATGCTGTGCATATAAATTGTATTATTTTCCATTAAATTGACCATTTTTTCTTTATATAATGATCTTGTCTTTTATCTCAGTTTTTTACATACAGTTTGTTCTATCTCTTAAGAATATACAAGCTCTTCTTTATTTCAGTCACTAATTACTTGGACTATCTTTCTCTGTCCCTTTACTTTCTATATATATTCTTAAACCTAAGGTTCTTAGACATGGTGCATGGTTGTGTCTTTTTTTTTATCCACTTACCACTACATATTTTTGACTGCTGACTTTAAACCATGTATATTTAGAGTAAATATCGATAAGATTCATTGTTGTCATTTTGTTAAATGTGTTTTGTAGTTGTCTTGTTCCTCTATTCTTGCTGTCTTTGTGGTTTGATGATTTTTTGGGGGTGATATGCTTGGATGGTTTTTACTTTCTGGGTATCTGCTGGAGTTGTTATCTTTATAGTTATGCTGTGGTCTCAATATTTCTGTCTCCCCATATTTGTTGATATTGTCATGATGATGGTATTGGGAGGTGGGGGCTTTGGGAGCTGATTAGGTCTTGGGGCAGAACCCTCATGAATGGGATATGAACCTCTCTAAAAGAGGCTAGAGAGAGGTCCTTTGCCCTCTCCACTACAAAAGATAAGAGTGAAAAGTCTCTGGTTTCTCTGTGAGGAAGTAAGCACTCACTAGACAGTGAATCTGCCATCATCTTGACCTTGAACTATTTAGCCTCTTGAACTATGAAAAATAAATTTTTTTTGTTTACATACTTATAATTTATGGTATTTTTATAGTAGTCCAGTGAGATTCAACAGTACCATGAAGCTTTCATCAAATCTTTTATAGTTTTTATAGTCGATTTTAAACTGATAACTTTAATTGCATATGAAAGCTCTACACTTTTAAATCTCCACACACTCTGTTGTTGATATCAAGATTTACTTTTATATTGAGTATTTATTAGTAAGTTTTTGTGATTATAAGTATTCTTAATACTTTTTATTGTGGGGAAACCAGCACCTGCCAGGGTAAATTTCTGCTCAGGAGGTGTGAGACGCCTGAGAAATAAAAAGTCTGAAATAATTAGTAAGAAGTAGAGCCAGAGACAGAAATTATATTAAAAATGAGGTGGAACATCTAATGGGTCTTCCAGTCCTGGAAGGAGCTAGAACTGAACAACTAAAAAGTGTCTCTGGTTGTTTATTTAAGGGGGAGAAATCATCAAAGCCAGTAATAAGGTTTCAGCAGGAGGAGTCTTGGTAGTCTTGGTGTAGCAAGGGTCTTGCAGTAAACATGTTGATTGACATCTTGGCAAGCCACACCCATCTCCAAGAGGTTGTGTGGCTCCAGTGAGTCGCCCCCATCTCCAATGCTGTGCTGAACTTAGATGGAGCTAGGTAGGAAGCCACAGGAACCAAGCATTCTCAAACCAGCAGGGTTGCTACTAGGAGTTCTCAGTCCCAGGCTTTCCTGCCTAATGGCTTCCACATGGCTTTAATTCACACACAGTTCAAGGATGGCTCTTGGCAACTTCTGCCTTTTAACTCTTTTTTTTAATTTTTAAATTTGTTTTAATTAGTTATACACGAAAGTAGAATTCATTTATGCACTGTGATTTATCATACATAGATGGGATAAAATTCTCATTTTTCTAAGTGTACATGTTGCAGAATCATATTGGCCATGTAGTCACACATATACATACGGTAATAATGTCTGTTTCATTCCACTATCTTTCTCATCCCCACATATCCTCCCACCCCTCCCATCACTTTCCTCTACCTAATCTAAGGTAATGTTATTTTTCCCTATTGCTCCTCACCTTATTATGAATTAGCATCTTCGTATTAGAGAAAACATTTGGCCTTTGGTTTTGTGAGATTGGCTTATTTCGCTTAGCATGATATTCTCCAACTCCAACCATTTACTGGCAAATGCCAGAATTTCACTCTTCTTTAGAGCTGAGTAATAGTCCATTAAGTATATATACCACATTTCCTTTATCCATTTATCTTGTGATTTATGTGCTACAATTACAGTACTATGTATTCTGTGGTTGTTTATATACTTTTTTTTTTTTACCATGAGATTTATGCTTCATGTGCATTTGCATAGCTCTTTTTTAAGCTCCTTAGTGCTGAAAAATTCCTTTTAGCATTCTTGGGAGGCAGCTGTAGTGGTGATGACCTCCCATAGTTTTTGTTTATTGGGGAAAGTCTTTATTCCACCTTAATTACTAAAGGAACATTTTGACAGGTATGCTGCTCTTGGTTGACAGTTTATCTTTTCCTCCTTTGCTCTTTCCAGTCCTGCAAGGTTTCTCTCATGAATCCACTGATAGTCTTATGCTAATTCTTTAGTATATCACGTCACTTTTCTTTTTCTGCTTTCAAACTTATTTGTCTTTAACTTTTGAAAATTTAATGAAAACACATGTTTCTATGTATCTTTGGGTTCAAACTATTTGGAGATTTTTTTTTAGACTGTGAAAACTGTTTACCTATTTCTTTCCTTACATTTGGGAAGTTCTAAGTTATTATTTCTTAAATTAGGATGGCTCTCCTTTCTCTTTGTCTCTTCCCTTTCTGGAACTCTCATAATGCATATATTGTTTTGTTCAATGATGTTCCATAACTTTTATATGTTTTCACTGTTTTTATTCTTGTTTTTGATCCTGGGGCTGGACAATTTCAAATGAACTGCTCACAAATTCTTCCTTCTGCTTAACTAATTCTGTGTTGAAGCTATATATTAAGTTTTTATTCAGTCTTTGTATTCTTCTGCTCTGGGATTTTTTTTTTCTCTTTTATTTTCTGAACTTCTAATTTTGTTCATGCATTGTTTCCTGATTACATTAGTCTATCTGTGTTCTTTTGTAGTTCATTGAGCTTCTTTAAGATATTTATTTTGAATTTTCGTCAGTAAGCTTGTAGATCTCCATTACTTTAGGGTTTGTTTCTAGAGCTTTATTAGCTTTTTGGTGGTTGATGTTTCTGAACTATTTTCTATTCTTCGACACTTGCATTGGTATCTGGGCCACACTTGAAGTGGCCACTCTTAGTGTTTGCAGGTTGGCTTTAGCAGGGAAAGAATTTCATCGATTGGCCAAGTCTAGAATTTAATACAAACCAGCTAGTAATGACCATGGGCAGGCAGGTTCTACTGCCAGGGTCCACAAACAGGACATACTGCTCATACTCTGTGGTCACATAGTACCCTCTGGCTATTCTCTGCCAGAATTCGCTGACTGGGTATCATAGTCACCTGGTACCAAATGGGGATTGTTCTAAATTTAAGTGAAGCTGAAATGGATTTCCAAATTTAGGCAAGGTTAGCTGGCTGGGCTTTATAGTCAGCCAGGACCACATGGGTGGACAGGGACACCATAAGACTCCACATAGGAGCCTCTGAGTGCATTCGGCTGTTATATAGGCCTACTGCATGGGTTCCAATTCAGGTTAGGATGCTGTTAATGCTCCCTAGTTGAACAGGACTGAAGGTTTACCTCCACTGTCAAATGGGTTGATGGCTTGACTCCCTAATTGAGCAGGGCTGCAAGCTGTGCTCTCCAGTCTGGGAGAACTGCTTTCTGGGCTCTCTGGTAGGGTTACTATCTAGGTTCTGTAAGGGGGATCTATTGAAGGGTATCCAAATTTATGCAAAGCCTATTGGAAAGGACTTTTTGGTTCAACAAAGCTGCTAGTGAGGACCCTATTTTGATAAGGCCACCAGTGGAAATGTGACATCTTTGCCAAAAGCTATTGCTGGACATCAAGATTCTCCTGACTCTTTTTCTTTGTTTATAGCTATCTCCAGAAGATCTAGCTATGCCAGTTCCCCAGGTATTCCATGTAGAAAGTGATAGAAATGGACTTCTTGAACAGTGTTCTGAGATGCTGGGGAAGTTGGACATCTACCTTGGTCCTTCTTTCCTCCACTGGAGAAATCACACAGGCCAGGTGGATCCTTTCTGGCATGGATTTATGCCCCCGTGCTGGAGGGAAATTAGATAAAGTAAAAACATTCTTTTTACCTTTTCAGTGCAGGTTTTCTCAGTTTTGGTATTCTGTTGAGGTGCTGCAATTTCCTCTCTCTGACCCAGACTTTTCATGTAGGTATTCTTTCTGTGGACAGTTCTTAAATCAACTTTTCTGTGAAAAGACTAGTAAGAGGGAACTTGCATTCTGTTACCTTGAAGAATTTCATGCAGTGAATTTTTTTGTTATTGTTAGAAACTATTAAAAAATGTTTTGTTCTGGGATGAAGAAGAAGCTCAGTGGTATAGTGCTTGCATAGGCGTGTGAGGTCCTAGGTTTGATGACTAGCACTAAACAAACAAAAGTCCTGTCTTATTTCTAAACAACCTGGGAGAAATTATAAGGAGACATTTATTAGATGTTTCATAATATTTTTTTCTCTGGCTCATTCAGCTTTAAATATTTTTACCTCTTTTTGGAGAAGTTGAGAAGATCCTTTTGAAATTTTTTACTTTCTTCAGTTATTGTAATGACAGTAAGCCATAGAGTCCATTGTCACTATTTTCCAAGAAAAAGTTTAGTTTTCCTTCCTCTTCCTCCCCTTTTTCTTCTTTTTCCCCTTCTCCTACTTCTCCTTCTATTTCTTTCCCTTCTCTTCTTCCTCCTCCTTTCTTCTTCTCCTCATCCTCCTCCTCCTTCTTCTTCTACTTCTTCAGTTTCATAGGAACTGATTAAAATCTGTATTGATTTAAATTTTATCATGAAAGTCTTGGAACTAAAGTAAGAATTGTGTCGACCATTAAATTTGAATTGTCAATTGATCTGTTGGTCTTGTTTAAATGAATTTTGGAAGTATAGAAATGTGGTATAATCAACCAGATCTGTGCCATTAAACATTTTAGTATAGTATATGAGTATTTTAAAATGTTAATCATTCATGTTTTTTAAAAATTTTTAATTATATTGTTATACCAAAAGAATATCAATGTCTTGATATTTGAAAATACCATGTCCTATCAGAGTATAGATGTTCTATCACAATAAAACCTATATTATGATCTCATTTTCTTCTTCAGAATTTTTTAATTAGATAAGTCACAGTGAAGCTGGAATTGCTACTTTGGTTCTCTTTTCTCTGGGGAAATGAATCAGAAATTTCCTTCCTTCTGTGGAAAAATTCAGAGGGAAAATCAATGTTTTTATCCAACACTTCTGCATTGTACTTATAATGAAACAATTTTTTTACTCTGATCTGAAAGAACTTCCATGAGCAACCCACTTGTTATCTTGTTACCTCTGTAAGCATCATCTAATATTTTAAGCAGATTGGTCCTCTTTATGATTTCTGAATTGTTGGCTTTTTTTTTACCACCTTAGATTTTTTCAGAGGTTAATTTTTGTTTTTTAATTTTTTACAGGAGTGCTCTTCCTCCAGAGCATTGATGGGTGGTTCATTGTTCTCATTCAGATGATAACTGAATCCATATTCTCTTGGCAATGACTTCCTTGACCACATGATCTATTGGAACTCCCTGGCAATTCTGTCCCGTTACTCAGTGCATTGATTCATTTTCTCAATCTCACCACTGAGTAATTATTTCTTTTTCTTTTTCTTTTTATTTACTTACTTATTTGTTCCTCTCCTGTTGCTATCCCTGTCCCATAAATGAGCATGAAATGAAGAACTTTTCCCTATTAATTACTGTATCCTCAGTTCCTAGAATGATTACTGGAACACAGTAGGCTCTTGGGAAAATTTGTTATGTAAGTGAATGAAATAATTCATTATCTATTCTATCATTTTTAACAGGAAGGAATCAGATTCATTCTTTCCATGATCTGGTCCTCCAGCATGTTCATCAGCTTTCCGTTGCTAGGTCATAATACCTGAGAAAAACAATCTAGAGGAAGAGCAATTTTTTTTTAATTTTTTTATTATTTATTTACTTATTCATCATGCACAAGTATAGTATCTTTTTACATACAACTGCTTGTATACAAAGTATATAAGTACCATTCAGATCTTCAATCATGCATTTAGGATAATGATATCCATCTCATTCAACCACCAATTTTTTGAGCAATTTATTTTGACTCATGGTTCAATCCATTATTGATTGGCTTCAAGGCAGAAATACCATGGTGGAAGGGAATGGCAGAAAAAACTAGTCACCTCATGGAAGCCATGAAAGAAGAGCGAGGGCGGGGGGGAGAGTAGGGATAAATTATACCTTTTCAGATCCCACCCCCAGTGACCTATGTCCTCCAAACAGTCTCCAACTCCTACAATTTCTACTACTTCTCAGGAATGCCATCAAATTATTAATCCATCAGTGGATTAATCCACTGATAAGGTCAAAGTTTTCATGATTTAATTATTTCCAAAAGCCCCACCTCTGAACACTGGATACCAAGCTTTTAACATATAAACCTTGTGGGATGTATGAGAAATCCAAAGTTTAGCACCCAGGCTTATCTAACTTTCCCTGCTCTGGGACCTTTTCACCTTTCAGTGAGCCTTTACATTTGACTGGGGTTATTCTACTCTGCCTACCAATCTCTACTTTCCAAAAAGAGTCAAACTTATTCAAATATGGCATTGATGATTAATAGTAGATTGAATTGCCAATTTGTCAGTCTTCATATTTCTTTTCATTATTTCATTAAAACTTAAACTGGGGAAATGTATCAATGCCTCTCTTTATGAATAAATGTCCATGTCTTTATGCAAAATGGATTGTCTATTCCAAGATCTCAGATAGTTTTCTTATAATTTCCTGTAAAAGCCTCATGTTTTACTCTTCACAATAACAGTTTCAACATTTACTTTGGTGAGGGAGAAACTGTTATACACTTTTTTCCATGTGACTATCCAGTGGACCCATCTGTTTCTCATGGCACTGGCATGTCATATTTGGCATCAGTCAGGTGAGTATCTTTCTGAACTCTATTGTGTTCCCTTGGTCATTTTATCTATGTGTGAGCCAAACCACACTGTCTTAATTACTATATTATTTAAGAATAGAATTAATTATTGTTTTCAACAGATCTTAATATCTCATTCCACAAGTCCTTCAGGTTTTTTTTTTTTTTTTTCTTCTTCTTCTTCTTCTTCCTCAGGATTGCCCTGGCCTAAACCTTTGCATGCCCATATAAATTTTAGATTCAGCTTGTCAATTTCTGAAAAACAAAACAAACAAAAAATTCTTTCCCATGTTTGACTGAGAATAATTTGTTGGTTTATATTAGAACAAATAACACAGTAGTTCATAATCATTAAAAATACATATACAAATAATTTTATAAAAGCTCATGAAAATGCTTTTAATAATAATAGCAACAAATATCATATTAAGCATCATACATAAGTCATTTCATTGAACTGTTGTGATAACTATATCAAATACATACATCAGATATGTACCATAACCAATTTAAAAGTGGAAGAAATGTGCTTGGACACATGATTTAAATTATGTAAGGTTACCCAGTGAATGGCAAAACTGGAGAACAAATCCTACTCTGCACTCTCGAGAAAAAAAAATCAAAATTTCCATCATCTATATATTTTTTAATAGAGCCATTTAGAACAGATGAACTGCCAACATCTTTGTATTACAAAAGACAACTACATATTTCCATTTCAATTTAGTCACTATTTTGAACATTAGTTATTTGCTTAAACCATGATACAGTGTTATCCTAGGTCTCTAATACTAGGTTTATTTTTTGTTACAAAAAGTCATTTGAAAATAACCTATTTTTTAAATTTTATTTTTATTTTTCTAACTATTCTTTTGGGATTTTCTAGCTCAAGTACCTTAACTTACTCCAACTTTTCTCTCAAATATTGCTATATGTTTTAAATTTGATTTTAAAAACTTTGTAACTTAAGCCGTTTAATCTGGTCTCTGAACACTTATATTCTGTCTGGTCTGGGAGAATTTCCTCAGCAGTAGAGTTGGAGGCTACCATCACATGAAGATAATTTTCTACACAACAGCTAAACACAGCAAAAATTTATCAAAGGAGCAGAATCTCTGACAGCACAGTTGAGCAGGTGAAACAAACTCTATACTTGCATATTCACAATGCTAACTGGGATAAACAAATCTTTTTAAAATTGGTATACCACATATTTTGAGAATTATATTTATATCTGGTGATAAATTAATAAATTTTTAAAATAGTTTATATTAATCAAGTGCCTCAAAACATACTTTACCAAACTTTTGAAACAACTGATAGATTTCTATAAAATTTGTATACTGTTGAATTGGTATTTTCCAAACATTATGGACTCAGGGAAATTTAATTGTAGGTTAAGTTTGTTTCATCTATATCAAGATGAATTACCATATATGCTTATCACCCCTGCTCTATAAGATTTCCACTAAAATGGTAAAATAAATTAAAATGTCATAAATATGCAAACAAATAAGGGAGTAAAGGGGGATATATGTTAAAAATTAGGAGGTTTTAAACAAAGTTATGAAGGTAGAAGTAAATGATGAAACAAGATGGACAAAAATAGCTCAGAAGAGGGAAATTCAATGAATTCTGAAGAACTCTGCAGAGTCTCAAAACTCAGACTCAGAAGTTATCCAATTGAAATTCTAAATCTAGGATAATTGATCTCATGCTAGGTTCCCTAATTTTTCCATCCACATTTAGAAACATGGGCATTCAGATAATTATTTTCCAAGGTTACTTAAGGCCGAGAATTTGGACATAAATTTGTCCAGAGCAGAGAATCATACATGTGGGCTCTGGGGATCCTGAAACAATTGGTCTGCTTCCTTCTGGTTTCCACAACATAACCATCAGTTAAGTCCATCTCCTACCCAGAGGAGTCAAGAGTTTTGAATCATCAACAGCTATTTGAGAAAATTTGGCAGCACAAAATAAAGATCAACTCAAAGCATTTTTTTAAACAAAAGAACTGATAATTTATTTTAGGGAAAAATAAATGATTTGGGAAACAAAAGTAAATTTAAAAAATAGAGAAAAGTATAGTTATTTCTGCAGAGAGTTGAAAGTATATCAATTACATAAAATAAACTAGCTGTGAAGATAGCAAAAGCAGTTAATCTGAAAGAGTTGTTGGAAATTAAAAGTATGGATGACCAAAAAAGGAAAAGAAATGAAAAAAGAAGAATCAGTGAAAAGGTTGAAACAAAATCTCTGGGCACAAGAATGAAAATTAAAAAAAAAAAAAAAAAAAAAAAAAAAAAGATGGAAAATTTGAGCAAAATATAAAAGAAATACAAAATAAATTTGGAAGATCTAACAAGAGACTAAAAGAAGTTTCAAAATGAATAAACAGAAAGAAATTATCAAAGGAGAAAATCATCAAAATATTTTAAAAGAGTAGAGAAAATAACTTTCCAGATTTGAAGAAGGGCATGGAAAGTTACCAATGAGTGCCAGGGACAAAAAAATCAGTAAAAACCCACACATGTCCCCATGTAAGTTCAGAGCACAGGGTTAAGGGGTGGTGGAACATAAAGCCAGATTACCTAAAAATGAACATGAATCATAAGGCATCTGATTTCTTATGGATCCCAAAGATTCACTGAAGCACTTCAAAATCAAGGTAAAGGCAGAGTTCCAAGAGAACTCAGTTATAGACGAGGAAAAAAGAAAAACTATAAAATATAGAAATGAGTCATACAAGATTTTCATGGAGTCAATAACAATAATCCCTAAATTGCTTAACATTAAACCAAAATATACATGCACATTTAATTTAAATTCCACTTTTAAACATTTTCAGATGCTCTCAAGCAGGTCTACTCTGGTTTAGAACACTTAAGGTTAATTTTTTTTTTCAGTAAAATCTCATAATTATGTCTAAAAACAAAGACAAAGAACAGGGATGAAGGAACTCCTACACAGTTTTTGTCTTTTGAAAGGTTGATTACTTTTAAAACAGTACAATTATTTGCTAGTATGTTTTTCATCTCTTTCTCTCTGTATTTTCTCTTTTTCCATTCCTTCCCCCAAATTTGCAAAAGTCATTTAGAGTCTCTTCATGATTGTCACCCACATTAATGAATCAAAACATCTAGGGGTAGGGGGAAGGTAGCCTAGTAGATGGTATAGAGCAACCTGTTTATGCGGTGGTCACTGTGCCTAAGTCTTGGCTGGCCTTCTTGATCTTGTCTGCAGCATGAGAAGCAAGAATTAGATGAGTCCAGTTGCTCTTCCTGCCTTAACATTCCTTTTCTGGACTTAATCACTACAAGGTCAGACCCAGGATTTCTGATCCTCTGGAAAACACTTAGATTCTTCTCTATTATTAGAATAGTTCGGTGTGTTTGTCCTCCATGGTTGTGCCATAGGAACAAAGAGATATTTGTGCCGGCTCTGTGGTGCACGTCAGTAATCCTAGTGGTTCAGGAGGCTGAGGCAGGAGGATCACAAGTTCGAAGCCAGCCTCAGAAACTTAGCAAAACCCTGTCTCACAATTAAAAATAAATAAACAAGTAAACAAATAAAACCCAACTGTATGGGGATGTGGCTCAGTGGTTAAAAGCATCCCTGGATTCAATCTTTGGTGAGAGAGAGAGAAAGAGAAAGAGAGAGACATTTGTAACTGGCTTCATCTTCAAAAGTCACCTCTCATATGGCTGTGAACCGGTTGTGATATTATTCTTGCAATGCAATCTCAATGTGCATGAAGAATTTCCCTGCATGTTTACAAGTACATAATTTTTCTAAGACTTCTCCCTTGTCAGATCATTGTACACATCACTGATCTTGTCTATTTGTAGAAAAGAATCACATTCTCCACGGACATTGTTGGAAAAACTTAAAAATAAAACTCCTAATCAGTAAGGAGATACATATTTGCACCATTCTTTCAACTTAGGCGTGTTATACCACTTACTGTAGTGTATCATAGCTATCTTTTTTCTTGTTGCTCTTCTTGAGTTGCCTCATAAAATACAGGACTTTCAGTTAAATTTGAATTTCAAATAAAAAAACAGAAAATTTTTAGTCTATTCCAAATACTCTATACACATAGTTAAACTAAAAATCATTTATTTCTCTGAAATTTAGTTTAAATGAGAATCCTATATTTTTATTTGCTAAATCTGGCAGCCTTCCTGTCTTTCCACAGAAACAATACAAGTTCTTAAGAGAGGGCTTCTATCTTGTTCACTTCTGTTTCCACTCTAAGCACTTTACCTTTGCATATGGGATACTTAATTTTATTTCTAATAGTTTGTAATATGAAATGAGTCATTTAAGCCAAATTCAGTGTATGATTAGAGTGGACTTGGTCATGGGATGACCACATACAAAATTTGCATTTTAAAACATGTGCAAAGAACCACTCTGATATCTAGTTCAAATTGTTTATGAGTTCCTCAACTTCTGAAAAGCATTAAGATTAGGAATATCTCCTGTATATTTGTTATATTTCTGAAAGTCTATAAATAAGTGGGAGGGTTATGGAAACTCAACTGAGAAAAAATTTTACTCCCATTTGTAATATTTTCCCTTGACACTAGGGCCTGGTGGTCAAGGATATGATTGAGTTAATACACTAATAATATCAATTTGTTTTCCACAGGAAACTTAAAATGTAAAAAATTTCCACTTACTATCAAAAAATATTTTTGGAGAGATTTTGTCATGAAATAAATAACCTCACTAAACACAAAAACTAAAATTGCCTCTATTTGATTTTGTTCATTTATATTATCTGATTTCTCTCTCTTTTCTTTTTCATTCTAAAATTGATAAAATTTGGCTTTTAGCTTTTAAATAAACCTTTGCTAACTATCTGCTCTATACCAATGACTTGAAGACTTGAAAAGCGGGAATCCAACTTGTTGTAGGAGATGTTGAGGAGTCACCTAAGACTTGTGTTCATTGGCTGCTTTCCAAAATATACTCTTGAACCAGTCTCCTCTGAGCTGCAGTTTACCTAGCCAGATGGTGGTCAGCATTTCTGCCTCACATGGTTGTTGTAAGGACCAAATAGGATCATGTACGTTAGAATACAATTATTAGGAACTACAGATACATTTTGTTTTCATTATCAGTCTCATTCAACCAGAACAGTAAAGAGGAAATCATTTGTATTCAACCTGGAAGCTGTCCTTTAGAGCATTTGCTTTGTAAATGGTCTGATTTCTCATGACAAAAAATGACTGGCCCATTCAGTTATACTCAATTCCAAGTCAACAATGAACTTTTGAGGATCCTCTATGGCAGAAGCTGTAAATACTTAGTTAAAAGTGTATAGTTCCTGATCAAAAGGAGTGGTGAGATTGTGTGTGTGTGAGTGTGTGAGTGTATAAATACAACCATACCTGTACTTAAAAACAAGAAGGAATGCATTGCCCTATCCACCCTCTTTCCCCAAATTGGAAGGAATCCATAAAAGAAAAAAATCAGACAGACCCAAGTACCACAATCCAAAATCTTCATATGATTAAACTATGAAAACATGTAAGATTTGGTACCACGAAACCCAACTCCTGGAGAATGAATGATGTATAGGACAGGCAATAAATATGGCGATTAGTAGGACTAGAGGAGTTAAACAATCCCTGCTCCATTGACTAGACACCTAGTGAGAGTAGTTATTTGCAAGGAGTTAGGGAGGGTAGATAAGAGAATGGAGGATGGACAAGGTGAATGTGATTGTGATTCCTAAAAAGAACGATGAGCCTCCATACTCCAAAATAGGTGCTGAGGAGCTATCCTGTGAGCATGCCATACTACCCCACACATTCAGTGAGACAGTGCCCTGGAAAGCAGCATGAATACAACAGGCAATCTATAGTAAAGTCTCTACTGAAAGGAAAGTAAACAATCAGGAATGAGATATTTAAAGAAAGCCAATTTATAAGGAAAAAGCTCAATAAATCAAAGAAACTACAACAGGGTAAATAATAAAGCAACCTTAGTAGAGTTGGTTCTGTTTATTGTAATTTTAGCACAGGTTTATTTTTTATTAATTAGCATTTTTAAATTAAAAATATGCATGGGTTACAGTGTGATAATTCAATATGTAAATACAATGTGTGATGATCAAATTATGGAAGTCAGCATTTCCATCTCCTTGAATATTTATAAAATTTCAGATTAGCATATAATAATTCACATATAAAATTTCAGATTAGCATATAATAATTCATATATGCATATGTATAAGGTCCAGTGTAACATTTCAACATATGTATACTGTGTGTAAATTTATCTACTTTGGATACATACTTAGAAAATTAATCACTTAAAGTTTACTTTTCATTTATGTTTTCTCTTATGTATTGCACTTATTCATATTCCTTGGTCATGAATAATCTCTTTGGGTAATAATAATCATTACCAATAAACTATAAGAATTATAGAAACCTAAACTTTTCTTACTAATCTATATTATTTGACACATACTTTAGTCAGCTACACACTATGCAACAGGTGAGACACTCTGGACACACACAACATGAATAAACTTTTTCATGCTTGCAGACATAGTTTTTCCTACACTGTGCCAGGTGAAGTGTTCATGATAGAGTCAGAAGGACATGAGATGAAGTCCCTGTATGCAAAGCTCCATAATCAAGAAAAGTATAAATAGTAAGTTACTGAATCAACAGAATAAAGAGAAAGCATGTATTTAAAGGCTTTTCCAAAAATATAGTAGTAACTCACACTACTAAATAATCAAGCATTAACTTGGAAACAAATAGTATAAGCAGAGCCATAAAAATTTATTTAACAAATGAATTAGTCTTAACACTGTAGTTTATGGGAAGTGGATTTCCTTGGAGGGAAAGGACCATACTCGCTAATAATAAGAAATTAAAATGTTTTCATTTCTACAAAACATACAATTTAGGATCACTAGGGAATTTAACTTGATAAACTTCATACCAAACTGAATAAAAAGTGGGAACTGAGACTCAGTAGAGTAATTGACAAATTAAGAGTGCATTTCACTAGATATTTGAGGAGAAGAAAGAAGACTGGGGCCCAATGAGTCCTTTCCAGGGATCTAAATCCCAATTCCAGAAATCCCCCTTTGTACTCCTGAGGGGTAAGCTCCAGTTGAAAATGATTCACCCTCAGAGACTGGGCTTTAAATGATCTACCTTCAGAGATTAGGTCTTTAAATGATCCACTTCTAAGCTCTTCAGGCACCAGAATGAACACCAGAGCTCTTGTCCATGTGTTAGGTTAGTTTCAGAGGTTCAGTCCATGGTTGACCAATGTCGTAGCTCTGGGCCCAAGATGAGGCAGGACATCATGGAAGGAGAGTATGAATAAGAAAAGCAGCTCAGGACATGACAATTGGGAAACAGAGATATCATTTATTTGTTTTAAAGCATAGTTAGTATCCTTAGAATAAATCATAGAGATAGCAAGTCATGGAAATTAAAAATTAAGTTATTGCCATGAAAAATTCAAGAGGTGGTCTGAAAAGTCTAGCACACATAGCTGAAGATGATGTAGTAAGCTAGAAGAGTGAGACAGAATTCCCCTAGAAGACATACAAGGAAACAAAGAGAGAAAGCATGGAAGGAAATTTAAAAACTGCTTAATGGAACCAGAATTTCAATAGTCATTTCATAGTAGTTCCTGAACAATAAATGGGGAAGAGATGATATTTAAAGAAATGATATAAAAACATTATCCTAAATTTCAGAAAGAGTCCTGATTTAAAAAAAAAAAAAGTCCTACTAAAAGCCAAACAAGACAAAAATATAAACATTACTTCTACTGTTATGACAGAACCCAGAAAATTATGGGGGGGGAAATCCTAAGATCATTCAACAAAAATTACCTACAAATGAAAAAAAAAAATCAACACTGGTCTTCCCATAAGAAATTCCAGCCAATGAAAAAATATCTTCAAAGTTTCAAGATAAAGTTGCTTGACCCTAAAATTCAAATCACAGCCAAATTATGCAGATGAAATAAAAATATTTTTAACATAAAAGAACTCAAAATATTTGCCAATGACATTCTTTTTATAAGAATTTCCTGAAAATATACCAGCACATAAAGGGTTATTTCTAAAAAATCAATGAGGGGTTCAAGCAACAATAGTCAAAGAAATTATTAAAACTTAATGTGTTTTAAAGTTTAAAGTCTGAATGTGTTTTGATTACCTAGACTGAAATTTTCATGTGATAACAATGAAGGATATAGAGAAGAAGGAATTAGAAGGACTTTTTTAATGCACCAATTTGTAAATGTACCAACTTTCTTTTCTTATACAATTGAAGAATATAGTTATTAATTAAACTTAGACATTATAAGAAAAATATGTATTTAATTATATATGATAAAAAATTAATCTTTATAAAATTGAATGATCATATAAAACATCTAAATAAGTTTAGGGGTAAAGAAAAAATGCAGGAGAGGGGAAAAAGCAATCAAAGCATTCCAAGTTGAAAATATCAAATAATTGGTAAGGAATAAGTTTAATGAAATCAACAAAGACATTAAAAAATCAATGAGTTAAATAAATTCATTAAGACAGAAACTTTTTTAAGTAACCCAGGTATGTACTCATTAATAATATTTGTGGTGGAAAAAAATTAAAAGAACAGTTGTTCCTTGGGGTAGGGAGTATTGATTATGGTGAGACAGGGAGCTTCTTGGGGTGACAGAAGTGGCACACATCCTGGCAGGAGACTGGCTGACCCAGGTGTACATAGTTTTCAGCTCAGCAAATGTACATTTCATTCCATACAAATTTTACATTAAAAGGAAAAACTTTAAACAAGTATTAAACATCTAGTTAATGATAATTAAATTAACTAGAAGTATACTTTATTTTTTACAGATCAATTGATATCTGTACATTACCTTCAAATATGTCAGCCAAATAAATGGATTCACCAATTGTTTTTTAAATGGGAAGTTATTTAGTCCAAAACTTAAGAGGTATCCATTGGGTAACATATTTGATTCTTCTAAAAGCTTCAATATGCATATGTTGTGATTGCAGGTACTCCTAAATATTTTCTAAGCATAGTTCATAAGAACTCAGTGAGACTACCTGTGTCACTGCCCTTTTAAAAAGTTTTTAACACCTCTTTTTGTGCAAATGCCTACTAGAACTTGGATTTCTTGCTGGTGATACAAACAATGTTCAACATAATTTCTGATGAGGAATATGATTTGTTTGTGTGTGCCACAATTAAATAGTGAGGGTCTACTTGCCTTTTGGATGTTTGTTTATTGACAGGATCTCCGAGAAATAATTTTTTTCTCACAGTTTGAGATGTTGCTTTTAGCTGCAGTTATCAGCTGCCCTTTATCTATCATTGCCCCTACGGTCTCTTGGGCATCCTCTAAGGAGGTAGTTCTCATGGTGTCTCTATCAGAGCTGTTATCTCTAGATGTCTTCTCAGAATTCTGAATTGCTTAATGTTTACTAGAAAAAAGGAGTAAAATAATTCCAAACATGACACGTTCCCATGTGTCGTGGCCAACTAAAACTGGCAAAGGTGAGAGCACATGTTTCATTCATATCTAGTATCATCCCACTTAAACTCTCTGATTAAGATGAAGATTTTCCAATAATCTCTCCACTTTCCAGTGTGCAATTTTCCCTGGTGTTTCCTTTCCCCGGTGGCATCTTCATATCCTCCATCTTTTGTTTTCATGCCTACTAGTGTACTATCTTGCCTCCTATGTTTATTAGGTGACTCGTCCTACTCACCTTCTTCTATGCTTGGGGTTCCACCAGTAAAGGGAATGGGCTGCAGGCCTGCTCCTTACACAAGTTTTTTTTTAAGCTGCAAATTAGTTGTGTGCAGTTTCTCTCTCCCAGTTTGTTTCTCTGTGTGATGAATGGAAAATACATAATTATCACTTTGGAGAGTGAGTAAGGTTAGATTTCTTAGGAATGGATTCTAAGAAATGGATTTGTCTGCATGAGATTTACTGAAGAGGTACTGTTCAGAACAAATCTTTAAGAAAGCAAGTGAAGCAGAATAGGAAAGGGAAAAGATATCAACAGACTCTCATCTCAGCTACAGAATAACTTTGGCTTGATCCTAAAGTAGGGGTGTGCACTGGAGCATATATTGCACCACACAGATTTCCCACCTTGAAGTAAGGTGTTGGTTTATTCAACTCCAGAATCAGTTGTCATTGTCTGCAGTGAAAGAGTTGCTACTCTACCTGGGAGATGACTGCCATTATCTGAGATCAATTATCCAGGGAATTAGGTGGGTAGTAGCTGTGATCCATTAGCTTCTAACACTTACAACATGTTGGGGAGCATAATTTCTGGTAGAAGCATTGGCCATAGGAAGACTCAATCTCAAAAACAGAAACAAAAACAAAACAAAGGAAACACACACACACACAAAACAGAGGGCAATTAGACACCATCATCATCTAATATATGTTATAGTCTACCTTTATCTCCCATGGATAATGAGTTTTAAGAGTTTTAGCTAAAGATGCATTAAAGAGGAGGCTGGATATAGTTTAGAAATGCTACTGATAAAGCAGAGGAGTGAGAGAAGTTGGGTGTGCTTTGTGAAGTGAAATTGCCCATACTCTGTGTCCCCTCAGGAGGATGCACACAGATATAGTAAGAGTAAACCCACTGACAATAAGCATGGGAGCTCAGCAGTTAGAATGGAATAAAAATTCTTACACTTACATAATTTGACCATTTAAACAACTATTCCTTTTGAATAATCATTACCTGTGCCCAATCAGAGATGATCTGGATATAAATCTATGTCCACCACTTCTTCATTTTTACATAAAATCACAAAACCAATTACCCAATATACATATATGCTATATGTCCTTCCATCACTAAACTTAAAATGCTCTTATACAAATTTGCTTCCATATAGTTCTTCTACTCCTCTCTTGACCTCTAACCTCCTTGAAAGTAGATAGTGTATCTCACATGTCTTACTACTTTAGTTCCAACAGAACGCCAGTGTGGTTTGATACATAAAAATATGAATGGGATACTAAGAAAATAGTCTAAGAGGGCACAATTCCATCTGGAGAAATAATCATGACTGTAGGAAAAGAACCATGGAATATTTTTAGTTTCTCAGGGAGTGACCCCCTCTCTCCAAGGGTCCATCATGATTCATGGATGCAGTTCCAAGTTTGCTTGGCTCACCCCAGTTTCACTTCCTTTGGGTTACTGGTGCAAGGTTGACCTATAATTATGGCTTGATTCCCAAATGGAAATGAATGGAAAAGGATAAAGCTGGGGAAATGTTGACAAGAATTTCCAGCCCAGACAAAAATAAAGTCTTTGGAAAAACAAACTATTTAATTTCTTCCTTGAAAGACTGGGAATTAATGAAGTCGTGTAATTATGCTAGAATAGTTTTTAAAGTTATTGACACTTCATTATAGTTGTGTGGAAGCTAAAAAACCAGAAACTTTAATTTTCTGGCTTTAGAATTAAATAACAACATTCAATGTTTTCTTTTTAACAATAAACTGTGTGTTTTTCCTTGGATAAAAAAGGAGTTTTATTAAAACGACTAAATGACTTTGCCAGTTTTGCAAAATTTGCCTGTGTTAGTGATGGTTCTCCAGAGAAACATAACCAATAAAAGAAAAAGTGAGAGAGATCTGTTTTAAGGGATAGGCTCATGTGATTAGGAAGACCGGCAAGTCCCAAATTTGAAAGGTAGGATGCTGTAATCCCAGTGTAGTGGCACCCCCTTCTCCACAGAAAATCTTAACTAAGCTTCTCCCGAAATCTTACCATAATTGATGTTAGGACTATCAGCAAAAGTGTCTCTACAAAAGAGTTCAATAAAGTTAAACTTCCTATTTTCCCATTGCTCTATTTTACTTGTCCACTGTCCTGGAAAAGACCAGCACTCCAGGTGCTGAATGTCCCTTTACTAGTTTTTCACAAACATCTATCCAGTATAGTAGTTTGTAGAAGTATGTTTGCAAATGCAAAGTGTGATTTTAAAAAAAAAAAAAAAAAAAAAAAGACCCTTTAACAAGGCCTTGAGCTAGAGCTTCACAGAGATGTCAACATTTCTAAGATAAGTTACCAATTGGGCTCCATGGTTATAGCTGGCAGGGGGAAGGAAGAAAGGGGAGAAGAACCTCTCCCCTTCTCAGGTGCTGTCCTAGAAGAGTTAACTTACTCAGAACAGTGAAAGAAAAAACTGCTTTTGTGTGAACTTCTGGAGACTGTGAAATTCTGAGCCCCTCACCTTACACACTAGGTATAAAGTTCTGAAACTACCTGAACTCAGGTTCAGGGGGATTGATTGATTACAGTGAAAGCTTTGCCCTCTGAACCTGGCTATAGCCAAATAAACTTGCTTCCTGTTCCTATTTGGTGTTTTGCCTCCTCTGTCCCCTGCAACACCAGGGGGCACCAAGGATCTGGTGAGTCCAAAGGCCATCTGCTGGCAGAACTCTCCCTTCCTCAGGGAAGGTGGGTGGGTCTTTTTAAATCAAGACCCTCAGCTGATTGGATGGAACCTACCCACATATAGAAAATAATCTACTTTACTCAAAGTCTACCAATTCAATTGTGAATCTCACTTAAACAGTATCTTCACAGAAACTTCTAGGATAACATTGACCACATAACTGAGTACTGTGGCCCAGCCAAGTTGACATATAGAATTAAACATCACATGGCACTTGCACAGCTGCAAACCTACCAAGGACTCTGCTCCTTCTTGTCTCTCATATTTCATAGTATAACTTTTCCTATTCGAAGTCGTGTGTGTATTCACTAGTTTGCCATTTAATTCCTACTGTTAAAGCTTCCTGGTTGTTGTAGTGTGTTTTACATGTCAATTAAATCCTCTTCTGAATTAGTTGAAAAGTAAAATGCTCTGCACTTCTGCCCCCAATAGTGACTTTTAGTCACATATCTATTCAGATACCCTAAGATTTAAGATCACAGCATGAAGAATAATAATGAACTAATAATCACCAATTCATCTGACACTGCCCAGAAGTGATTCACAAGATTAAATGATTCACAAGATTAAATGATTCACATCATAGGTTCTCACACATCACTAATCAATGTAGATGCTCAGGCACCCTCCGGAAGAGAATTTCAATGTTTCTGCATCCCAAGAGTTTGATTTGAATGGATTGCCTTGGTTTAGGGGTTTGGTGATTTTTTAAAGGTATAATAGAGAGAGAATAAATTTTAAAAATTTTTTTGGATAGTTGTAGATGGACAAAATGCTTTTGTTTTATATGTTTATTTTTATATGGTGTTGAGCATCAAACCCAGTGCTTCACACATGCTAGGCAGGTGCTGTGCCACTGAGCTACAGCCTCACCCCAATAGAATAAATTATTCAAGAAAGTGTGTTTCTATTCCACTGAACGGTCAACCCAAACCAGACAAATGAGCAGCTATAAACCTACTCAACTGTCTTGCTTCACAACTTTGGTCTTCTCCCTCCTTACCTAAACTCCCACTTTTTTTTTTTTTTTTTTTTTTTTTTTTTTTGTGGTACCGGAGATTGAACTCAGGGGCACTCAACCACTGGGTCACGTCCCCAGCCCATTTTTTTGTATTTTATTAGAGACAGGGTCTCACTGAGTTGCTAAGTGCCTCGCCATTGCTGAGGCTGGCTTTGAACTCCTGATCCTCCTGCCTCAGCCTCCCAAAGTGCTGGGATTACAGGCGTGTGCCACCGCGCCCGGCTTAAACTCCCACTTTTAAATTCCAATACCTCCATCAAGTCACTAAAATAAAAAGGGGGGAAAAAAAAGAGTGTATGAAAGGAGTTTTATTAGCTGAGCATCCACATTGAATTCATTCCATAAATTTGATGCTGTCAAATATAATCAAAGTCATATACTAAGGTGGTAAAAATAGTTTTTTTTATTCGATAAAATTGCAAAAGGCAAGAAGGCCCAGTGTGAATTGATCTCAACTTCTCCAAAAAGTATGATGACTGACTGTTAAAATAAAATGCTGAGGTATGTGGAGGAGAAGACTCTGAAGGACAATATGGGGTGGTTGTTCATGTGCCCAGGCTGTCTGAGTTCATTGGTACTTATCCAGAGGGATGAACTTTTCATACCTTATGACAGGAAGCAGTGGCAGGAGTCAGAGCCAGGTGTCCCCTGAAGCTGTAGTAAAGTCCTTGTTCTCCCTCAGGGTTGGGAGCAAGAGCAAAGGACAGTTATGCTCCTGTATAGATGGTCTCCCAGGGCTACCACGCCAACATGCACAGACTGGTGGCTTCAACAACAGAAATTTATATTCTCACAGCTCTGCAGGTTAGAAGCCCAAGGTCAAGGTTCTGGCTGACTTGGTTTCTGGTGAGAACTCTCCTCTTGGCTCTCAGACTGCCATCTCCTTGTTATGTGCTCACCGTGGCCTTTACTCAGCCAGCTGCTTTGGGTGTCCTCTCACAAGGCCATGAGTCCTATCAGATCAGGGTCTCACACTAATGACCTCACTTAACCTTAATTATGTCCTCAAAGGCCCCATCTCCAAATACTGTTGGGGTGGGGGTAAGCTTCCACAGATGAATATGTGAGGAACATGACTCAGTACACCACGGTTAGCATTTCATAGAGACCAATCTCAGGTCCTTCAGGAAATAGTTTTGAATGGCAGATTTAGGTATCAAAGAGCAGAGGAAGGATATATAATTGGCAGGCGTTCTAGGCTAAGTACCAAGAAGGAAATTAGAGGCCTGTTTATTGCCAGATTTGGGCTGGAACAAGCAATAAACTCTTTCTGGCAGCATTGAGCTTTCTCTAGCAGGCATTTTAGGGGAGGTTAGAATCAATCTAGAGACACATCCTTTAAGCTGCTAGAAGCTATGGTAGAATATAGTCAAGTTTCTTAGTACAGAAATGTGGATGAAATCAAGTGCTGAGAGTTCTACAGAACTCAATGCCAACATAAATAATCATCAAAAGTATGTTTGTAGTTAGAGTAGCTGCTCTGAAAGATACTTCACCTGGTGGAAGTGTCCCTGAAATGATGTTTTTATCACTGTAATTAGGAAAATTGCTCATAGTTTTCAGTTTTCTGCATCTTTACATGATTCACAATATAAAACTTCAACAATTCAACCTGCATGAAGAGGCAAAATGTGTAGTAATGAAGAACGCGATCAGTCACTATTTTTAATATCTGGATAAATTGGGGTTACCCTTGAGAATTCTGCTATTGTTTCTTTAGTATAACACTAATGATTCTGATAAGGAATAAGATCTAAAGATTTTAATTACTATTACTCCTACTACTCTTAGAGTAGAAGAAAAACCATGAATTTTTATATTAACTACAATTAAATTCTTTTTTATTCTTCAAACTTCCTACTTATGATAACTTGAGTTAATAGACTCACTTGTACTATTAGGAGAATTCACTTCATGTATATAGTTCTGTGTGTGCATGCAACAAAATTTTGTTTAATTATCCTCCTCTTATGACTGTTAAATAGTTTCTGGAAGCCCTGTGGTTGAAGCATAATTATTTGGGGAATTGTGCTTTTAGATTAATTTTGAAGATTCCTTAGTTAAATAATTCAATTGTTAAAAGGGGTTGATGCTGTGTTGTAATACGATTTAGAGAATTTAAAAGTTAGATACATTTTGATGGTGAAGAAATTGAGATGATTATGCTATGAGGCCTTTATTCTGTGACTGTGAAAGTTTATTATCAGTGTTTTCAGATCAAGTTTTTTGTTACAGACTTTGTTATTCTTGATATTCCTGTGGATATTAAATTATTAGTGACACTCCAAGAGACAGGAATTGAGAAAAAATTGGAATAAAATAGATTAAGTACTTCTGGTTGCCATTTGTGATATACAGGTAAACAATATATTTTCCTTTACAATCAAGTTTCGACCTTCTTGGGTATGAAAAACTGGTGAGTAATCAATGGAAAATATCTAAGAGGAAGTATGATTAACAATTACGAGTAGGTGTAAGGTAATCTAGTTTCACTCTTAGGTGTGATTAATGTTTGAGGAAAAGGAAATAAAAAGTAACCTAACTTGATTATTACACATGCATATATGCAACAAATTACTACATCCAATAAATATGCATAGCCATTGTGTGTCAGCTAAAAATAAAAATAATTGTAACTTTTAAAAAAGTATATTGGCTTTTTACCATAAAAATAAACATAACAGAACGTGCCAGAATCTCCAGGAAACCCTGTCCTAAGGTTGGAACTTGGACCTTGTCCTAAGCATTCAGACAGCATTAGCAGAGTGGCTCCAGAACTAGTTTGAAATAAATCTGTGAAGCAGATATAGAAAATATCTTAATGAACTTAGTGTAGGCAAAGATTTCTTGAACAGAATGTAAAAGTGCAACCCACAAGGCAAAACTAGATAAATTAGATTATATTAAAATTAATAAACTGTACATATTAATGTGAAGAGGTCCAGTCAGAGAATTCAAGTTAAGCTCCTATATAGCCTAAATCTAATATGTCTATTAGACCAATTTCATTTTCTACTGAGGCTTACAAAACCCAACTCTTCAAAAGGGTCATGACCCTTTTGAAGTGGTTTAAAAAGAGAGAAATCTGTCTATCTAACATATTTTTGAAAGTGTCAAATAATATTATACTTTAATAGAAATAATAAGTGTTTCCTAAAGATAGTTGGTCACAGGGATGCCCTTTAAGACCCTATGACCTTGCTGTCACTGCTGCCATTTGAGATAAATGGACAGCTGCCTCCTTAGGCTGTTGCTAGTCTGGGACTCCAGTCTTCGAGGACCAGGGAAGACGGGATGGGAGAGCTGCAGGCAGCTGCCTTAGGCCAGAAGCCTGGTCACCAGGTCCTGCTTCTATCTCTGGCTTCACTTCTCTGCCAGGAGAGGTTTCTTTTTGTTTGGCACTTTTTAGCTCCTAGAATCCTCTGTAATTTTAAGAACCACGAGCTTGTGTCTGCAGCTGGTTATGTGTCTGGTTTATTGAACAACCATATTGTCTCATTGTTGGTTTGAAAACCAGGTGGGTTTATGCACAGGGAGTTAAACTAACTTTGGGAGTGGTGATGACTTTCTCTAACCAGTATGAACGTGGAGTTGTGCACTGCCCCAGGTCTGACCTTTGCAGAGCTGAATGAGGCAGGACTGATTTTCAGCTACCCTCATAGTGCAGTTCAAGGTCACCAATGTCTGGAGACAAGCTCGCCACTGAGGAGCCCAGTGTTAAGCAGGCTATCCTGGAGGATGGGGGAGAGCAGTCTCACCCCTTGGTGGCTAGCTCAGACAATGCCACAAGGTGTGAGGTCAGTTTTATAAAGTTCTAAGTATTGTAAGAGGAATTGACACTTATGAACATAACAAGTCAGTAATTTAAATGTTTATTTTTAATGGAAAGATTTTGATTAAAAAGAAGCCAATTGTGGAAATGGCAGTGAAATTTCTTATGTTCAAGGAAAGTGGACTTTTTGTATTTAAGTAAAAACTACAATGTGCACATTTTAAGAATAAAGACATTTGACATTTGGGGGGAAAATATGTCTGTTAAAGAAGATGTGAAGAAAAGAGTTGTTCCTGTCACCTATCTCCCAACTCCAAGTAGCCCAGAGTGGAGAGAGAGCCCATCTCGCACTTTGGGGAGAGAGAAAAGATAAAGCCCAGGACGTAGATTTAAAACCCAGTACAAGGCCCTCCATGGTGAAACACATGGATAAGCAAAATCTGATGGCCCCATCACCAGACCAAAACCCATAGACCCCCTCGTTGCAACTGCATTGGGTTCAGTGGCTAAGTGCATCCACTACTCCTCCCACAACCTTGCAGAGGAGTAGGGAATAAGATTCTCTCACTAGGAAGCAGGACATGAAACTAGCACAGGGTTTTGTGTGTGAGTTCAATGTCAAGATTGCTGTAGTAAGATCTAGCACCCAATAGAAACTGAAGGTCCTGTACACAGGCCAAAGCTCAGATGGAGCCTCTAGACCAGCACTGGCATCGGAGGGAGAACTGTGCACTGGTAGGATACTCACATTTTAGCCACATCATTTCTAGCCTCAGAGTGGGCCTGGGCAAACCCATCTTCATCCCAAGACTGTTGTGGGTCGCAGCTGTGAGAATCAGGTGCAACCCAGCTTATAGTCAGTCTTGAAGGCCAAGAGACTGTCATCCACCACCTATTCTCCCAGTCTCAGCTTGAACAGCTATTGCCAGGCAAATCCTCATAGATGACTATAGAACTGTGCCATCACAAGTCAGACCTGTGGCAGAGGAGGATAGATTTTTGTTTCAGTCTATATCACTACCAGCAGCAATGTTGAGCCTCAGTGCACCCGTGAGACCATGCATATCCTTGAGACTCAGGTGCAATCCAGCTTAGTGTCAGCCTAGGAGACCAAGAGACTGCCTTCACCAACATTTCCCAACCTCTGGCACCATGGCACAGTGCAAGATTCCATTCACTGGAGTTAGGACAGGATAGTAAGCATAAGAGTTTGCCATGGAACTTAATCCTGGGCAAGGGAAACCCAACACTGAGCAGATCCTAACAGCCCTTGTCCTCAAGACTGCCTGATAAGGAGCCTCTGGAACAGCTCCAGAGGGAAGACATCGCATCATCTGTGGCTGATAGCAGCAGTCTCAGACCATCAGCCTACCTCAGCAATAAGGCAGCCTGTAGCAGTGTGGACCTTGGTACAACTCTGGTGCTGTGCTCATCTTAGTGCAATGTGGGCTCAGAGTGTGACACAGCCTGGTGGTAGCTATGCTTGAAGTATCTGACCCTACCCTAGCCCCAACAACATACTGTGGGGATGGACTCTTCTTCCTATGTATTCATTATGAACAATGCACCAACAGTGTATCTGGATCAAACCTGGGCTTAGATTGCCCTCTAGCACTGAAATAGTGACAATACATCAACAGCAGACTCCCAGCAAACCTGGACCTAGGCACATCCAGTATTTAAAAAAGAGAAGTGAACCTATGCTCAGAGAAAATAAACAGCCTACTTAGAATTTCTGGAAACATAGGTACAAGAACAGATTAAGAAGAATAACTAGCTAATCCTTTAGTAGCCAGATGATATTGCATGCCAACAAGCATCAAGAGTTTTCGGGGAGCTGGGAGTGTAGCTAAGTAGCAGAGTGCTTGCCTAACATGTGCAAGATAATGGATTTGATATCTAGAAGAGAGGTGTGTGTGTGTGTGTGTGTGTGTGTGTGTGTGTGTGTGTGGCGGGGGGATGCTTCCAGGAAACATGACCTCACCCAATACTTAATATAAGGTGTCAGAAACTGACCAGATAGTACTCAGTATAGGAGAACTTTCAGATAGTTTTAAGAAGATATTTTAAGGAAACTCAATGGGCTTGAAGAAAATACAGAGAAACATTACAATATTCTAACAGAGAAACTTAAAAAAGAGATGGAAGCATTTTTCTTAAAAAATTCAACAGAAATCCTTGATCTAAAAAATACACTCTGCAAAATTAAAAACATAATGCAAAGAATCAATAAGCAGGAGAAATCAGTCAGAATAAAGAATTTGTTAATCTGGTGCATAACTTTAATCCCAACTGCCAAGAGGCTGAGGCAGGAAAATTGCAAGTTCAAAGTCAGCGTTATCACTTTGGTGAGGACCTAAGCAATTTAGCAAGACCCTGTCTCAAAATTAAAAAATAAAAAATAAAAATGTCTGGGGATGTAAGGCACCCCTGGGTTAAATCTTCAGTACCAAAAAAAAAAAAAAAAAAAAAAAAATTGTTAACTTTAAACAGACTATTTAAAGATACACAGAGGAGAAAAAAGAATGAAGATGAGTGAAGAAAGCCTATGGGAACTTTGGAACAATATTAAAAGAACAAGAATTCATGTTGGGGTTTGAGAAGAACTTAGGAATGCCATAGAGATAGGAAGTTTATTCCAAGATACAATGACAGATGGCTAAATATCATGTAAAGGAAGGTCAAAAATCACCAGCCAGATTTAACTGAAACAAGTCTACTCCAAAATATCTGATAATCAAGCTCTCAAAAGTGAAAAAATAAAGAGAACATTCTCAAGGTTGAAAGAGGGAGCAAAAATAGCATACAGAGTGTCCTCGTTCTCCTAACAGTGGACTTTTCAGCAGAAACCTTATAGGCTAGGAGAGAGTTGCAAGAGACTTTTCATAGGACTGAAAGAAAAAAATTGTTGATTAACAATACCATATCCAGCAAAACTATCCTTGGAAATGTAGGCAAGATAAAAACGTTCTCTAATAAATAAAAACTGAGAAAATATCTCTCTACCAGACCTACCCTATAAGAAAAAAAAAGCTAAAGAGAGTTCTTCAATTTGAAAAAAAAAATATATATTAAGGAGTAAAAAGAAAGCATAAGAAGGTATAAAACTCACTAGTAAAGGTAATTATACAAATACATTTTTAAAACTCTATTAATTTTAAACATGGTACTTAAGCTATTCATACTTTTAGCATGGAGGCAAAAAAAAATAACAACTTCATATGTTAAGACATAGGGAAAGAAGAAAGATGTAAATAAGATAAAAACTTTGAAAAGATGGGAAGAATGAAGTATAAGTGTTGAGTTTTCTTATTAATACATTTTCTCTTGGTTTTTTGTTTTTCTCTTCTTGTTTTTACAGCTATATTAAGTTGCCCCAATTTCAAAATAGCTTGAAAATAGCTTGTTATAATCAAAAAAATTTTTAAGCTTTGTGCTAATCATAAGGCAAAATACATGATAGATAAACCAAAAATAATGAGCAAGGAATAAAAACACACTATTGGCAAATCACTTAACCACAAAGGAAGACTGCAAGACAGAGAGGAAGCAAGAAAGAAAATACAACAAAAATAGAAAACAAGTTATATAATTTCTGTAGTAAGACACTTATCAATAATTATCTGGAATATAAATGGATTAAATTCTCCAATTAAAAGACAGAGTGACTGAATGGATTTTAAAAAGAGCCATATGTATTCTGTTAACAAGAAGCTGACTTTACTTCTAAAGACTCAACATAGATTGCAAATGAAAGATTCCACACGAATGAAGTCCAAAAGGAAGCAGGAGTGTCAAATGGAGATTAAACAGACTTCAAATCCACATAAGTAAAAGAAAGAAAAAGTCAATATATTATATTTAAGCAGTCAATTCAGAAAGAGGAAATAACAATTCTAAATATATATGCACCCTGTATCAGAGCACTCAAACATAAAAAGCAAATGTAGCAGAGCTAAAGGAAGATATAAACTCCATTACAATAATAGTTGGGGACTTTAACACTCCACTTTTAGCAATAGACAGATTATCCTGACCAAAAAAGAAAAAAAAAAAAAAAAAAAAAAGAAAGAAAGAAAGAAAAGAAAAAACAGCAGTGTCAAAGTGTACACAAGGCCAAATGGACCTAACAGACATCCACAGAAAATTCTATCCCACAGCTGCCAAATACACATATTTCTCATCAGCACATGGAACACTCTGAAGGATAGATCATATGATAGGCAACAAAACAAACTCAAAATTTTGGAAAAATAAAAAAATGCAATGATCTCAAGTATCTTTTCAGATATGCAAGAATCTATAAATCAAAAACAAGAAAAACATTGTAAGTTATAAAAATGCATGGAAATTAAACAACTTAGTTTTGAATATCTAGTGAGTCAAAGAAGAAGTCAGATTGAAATTTAAAAGTTTCTCAAAACAAATGAAAATGGAAACACATTTTGAAATCTATGAGATATGGCAAATGTAGTGCTAAGAGGGAAGTTTATGGCAATCAATTTTCACATCAGACAAAAAAAGAAACTTAAGCAACCTATTACTACATCTCAAACCCAAGCCCCAAATTATTAGAAGAAAAAATTAGTAAAAAATCAGAGCAAAAAATAAATAATATGGTGACAAATAATAAATACATTAATGAAACAAAAAACTAGTTCTCTGAGAAGATAAAATAGACAAACCCTTAGCTAGATTAAGAAAAATAGAGAGCAGACTCAAATAAAAATGGAGAGAATACAACTGATTTGACATAATTACAAAAGTTTATTAGAGATTGTGACCAACTATATGCCCACAAATTTGATAAACCTAAAAGAAAAGGACAAATTTACACACATACACCTTACAAAGACTGAATCATAAAGAAATAAAAATCAATGACATATAGCAAGATTAAATAACACATAAACATAACACATAATCATAAAGAAATTAGAAATCAATAATACATAACAAGATTAGATCAGTGATAAAAACCCTGCCATCAAAGAAAAGCCTAGGATCTGACTGACAGCTTCACTGCTGAATTCTACCAAACATTTAAGAAAACATTTAAGGAAGAACTAATGCCAATACTCCTAAGTTATTCCAGAGAGAGAGAAAGAGAGAGAAAGGAATTCTCCCAAGCACACACTCTACAAGGCCAGCATGATCCTAATATCAAAACCAGTTAAGGACACAATAAAAGAAAACATTAGGCCTTTAATCTTCATTAATATAAATGCAAAAATCCCAAATGAAATACTAGCAAACTGAATTTCACAGCACATGAAAAAGACTATTCCCCATAAGCAAGTGGGTTTCATCCCAGGAATGCAAGAATGTTTCAGTATCTGTGAATTAAGAAATGTGATACATCAACAGAGTAAGGACAAAATCCACATGATCATCTCAGTAGATGCATAAAAGATAGTTGATAAAATTCGACTTTTCTTCTTCATTATAAAATTGTTGAACACATTAGGTATACAAGGAATATAAGTCAACAGCTAACAATATACTGAATGGGAAAAAGCTGAAAGTTTTTCTCTAAGTTGTGGAGTAAGACAAGAACACTTGTTCCATCAGTTTTGTTCAACAGAGTCAGGAGGTTCTACCTAAAGCAACTGGACAAGAGAAAGAAATAAAAATCATCCACTTTGGAAAGTAAGTAAAATTATCACTGTTTGCAAATGACATGTTCTTATATTAAAAAAAAAAAACTACACACACACACACACACAGCCTATTAGAATAAATGAATTCAGCAAAGTTGAATCATACAAAATCAGTATACAAAATCAGTATTCTACATGCAAATAGTGGATTATCTGAAATAGAAATTAAGAAAACAATCCCATTTAAAATAATGACAAAAATATATAAAATCCCTATGAATAAACTTAACCAAACAGGAAAGATCTCTGAAAATTATAAAACATTGGTGAAAGAAATTAAAGAGTACACAAAAATATAGAAAGATAACCCATATTCATAGATTGGAAGAGTTGGTATTTTTAAAATGTTCATACTAACTAAAACAAGCTACAAAAACAAATTCAATGCAATCTCTATCAAATACCAACAAGATTCTTCACAGAACTAGTAAAAAGAATCCTGAAGTTCTGTGAAACTATAATAAAAAATTCCAAATAGCCAAAACCACCTTGAACAAAAAGGAACAAAGTAGAAAGCATTATACTGACTTCAAAACATACTACAAAGCTGTAGTAATCAAAAGAGCATTGACATAAAAACAAACTTACAGAGTGATGTAACGGAGTACAGAGCCTGAAAGTAAACCCACACATCTATACCCAACATGTTTTTGATGAGTGTCCTAAGAACACATTTTGAGAAAAGACAGTCATTTTGATAGAAAATACTGGAAAATTGGATATATATATACAAAAGAATGAAACTAGACCCCTATCTTTCACCAGTTGCAATAAAAATCAACTCAAAATGGATTAATGACATGAATGTAGCACCTTAAACTATGAAAGTATTAGAAGAAAACATAGGAGAAACACTTAAGAACATTAGAATGGGCAAGGTTTTTTGGGGGGTGCATAGGACCCCAAAAGCACAGAAGATAAAATGAAAAATAAAGAAATGGATTATATAAAATTTCAAAAAACTTCTGTGCAGCAGACAACTTCAGAATGAGAGAAAATATATGCTGTATATCTGACAAGGATACAAGATAAGGAATTCCAAAAACTTAATTGCAAGAAAACAAATAACTTCATTTCAAAATAAGCACTACATCTAAAACAATGTGTTAAAAGAAGACATATAAATGGCTAGCAAGTATATGAAAATTACTTAATATCATTAATCATCAAGGAAATGCAAACACAAATCACAGCCATATATCACTTCACCACGGTAAGAATGGCTGTTATATTAAAGAAGAAGAAGAAGAAGAAGAAGAAGAAGAAGAAGAAGAAGAAGAAGAAGAAGAAGAAGAAAAAAAGAAGAAAAATTTTTTTTAAAAAGGACAAAAAATAGCAAGTGCACTTGGAGATGTGGAAAAATGGGAAATTTTGCACATGATTAGTGAGAGCATAAATTTGTACAACCACTATAGAAGAATATGGAGACTCCTCAAAAAATTAAAAGTAGACATACTATTGTGTAATCCAAGAACCCCACTAAGGGTTATATATCCAAAACACATGAAATCAATATGGTAAAGGGATGCAGGCATCCCTGAGTCCACTGCAGTATTATTTGCAATAGCCAAGAAATGGAAACTATCTAAGGGTTCATATTCTGATGAATGATTAAAGAAAATGTGATACACCTACACAATGGAATACTATTCAGTCATCAAAAAAGTGAAATCCTGTCATTTGAGTCAACATGGATGAGAATTTTGTTAAGTGAAACAAGCAAGGCACAGAAAAAAAAAAGTTGATCTCAAAGAAGTTGAGAGAAGAATGGTGGTTACCAGAACCTGAGAAAAGTGGGGGTAGGTGAGAAAAAAGTTGATTGATGGGTAGTACTAAGTCACAAGCAGAAGCAAGCAGTTCTGGTGTTCTATTGAACAGTAGGGTGACTATAGAAAACACAATATGTTGTACATTTCAAAAAACTAGAAAAAGGAATTTAAAAAGTTTTCTCTATAAAGAAATGATAAATGTTTTTGAGGGGTTAAACATTATACAATGTATACATTTATCAACGTTACATGATACCCCATAAATATGTACAATTTGTGTTTTTATGTATCAGTTAAAAATAAAAATTTAAAAGGAACCATTCATAAAAGTAAAAAAAAAAAAACAGAATTGGTAACATCAATTTATTGGAAATTATTGATTAAATGGATTTTTACATGTAACAAACTTTATTTAAAATAAATGATTGTGGCAATGTCAGTCCTTGCCAGACACTCTTTTGGCAATGTGTTCATATAGTTGAAGCCTAGAACCCCAGACCTCAAGAAGTGGATGAGTGAAGGGTCCCAGATACTGTTAGAACACAGATAATAATGATCCAAAGTTCTATGGAACACAGAATGAGGTAGATAAAATTAATTCTGCTGGAGAACCCAAGAAAGAATTTACAAAGAAAGTGACATGAATTCAGTCTTAAATGAGTGGAAATTATCCAGTTACCAAATGGTGGGAAATATGTAAAAGAGAAGAAAACCAATATTCAAGACTATAGAAGTGTAAAAGGTTATGGAACATAAACAGCTTATAGGCTGTGGACTATCAGGAGTGTTTCCCCTGTGCACATCCTCTAAAATTAGAATTCAGCACCAATCTTAAGGTGTGATGCCTACAAGGACTTAATTAAAGACATGTTGAATGCGGTGTGGAAGCAAACATCATTCCCTTCAGCATTCAGTGCAACACCAGTTACCAGCTCACGGTGTGCACAGACAACCGACTGAGTGGTGGCACCCTTTTATGTGCTCACTATCTGGCAAAGACTAAGCTATCAGAGTGAAGGTGGTACATCTTTTACATTCTTTTGTTGAATACTGGAAATATTTTTTTCTGTCTTTTGAGTATGGAAAAAAGATAAAAGCTGGAAAGGGGGAGAGATATAACCATAGAACCAAATTGCAAAGCCTTTAAAATGTCCCATGAGGAATGTGTAGATTACTTCCATAAAAGCTGATGTCTAGGGAAATTATCAGACTACTAGGAGATAGCTCTGTGACATTCAGAGAGAGTGAGAGGGCGAGACCGAAAACACAAGTGTGCTGAGAGAAATGGAGAACTTAGTGAAACACATTGATCAAATAAGTTCCTAGGTGTAACTCAATTATTTAGTGAGAATATTTACTAAGTAAGAGTTTAGGAGGAACCTAGTTACTGACCAACCAGGGTAGGGAAAGCATTCCTGGAAAAAGCATGTAGAATCTACTATCAAATCCAGACTCATACAAAACAGAAAGCCTCCAGACAGACTTATGCAATATCAGCAAGAAAAATGGAGCAAAGCCTTAAATACAGAAATCAGAGAGATTGAAATTATCTTCCAGCAGAGCCAAGTGCTGAAAGGAACCTTCTGCCCAAACAATGCAGGGAGGTCTGAGAACAGAGACCAGCTCCATTAGCATGGGTTTATCTCACTACCACAGTGAACTGGCCCAAATAAGCATGCAGAGCCCTCTTGCAGTAACTTCCTAGGGATGGAGGGAGATGAAAGGAGAAATGTTTTATAACCAAGAAGTGGTAGCCAGATTGGCTTTTCAGACCGTGGTATTTTGGTGAACTACTGCCTGTTACTGTTGTGTTCACAAATTCATTGCTCAACCAGGAATCGGCTAAGACGTTTCTAAGCCAAGTTGAAATGCTTCAGGAAACCTCTGTGTTGTTGCCTGAAGCGCTTGGAGCAACGGAGCCGCGGGAAGAAGTTCAGAGGCGAACTGGAGACAAACAGCTTTTTATTCTGATAACTTTTTTCTCTGGTTCTAACAACGACAAACACACGCCATACACACCACCAAAAAATGGCGCTGACCCGATCAACAATTTCGGCCAAGTCACTCGAGATCCCGCAACAAGTCCTGTGAGACTACGAGAGGCGACAATGCCCAAATCTCCACGGCTCATAGTCAACTGCAATTCAAGCCAATCCCCAAACAGGGCTCCTACACTCTGAATATCCAATTGCTCTTGACCTCTAGGTTCCCAAGGGCAGGGCAAAAGAGTCACCAGGAATTGTTTCTGTCTGAAGCGATTGTCGCTTGGAGCAACGAAGCCGTGGGAAGAAGTTCAGAGGCAAACTGGAAACCAACAGGCTTTTTATTCTGATAACTTCTCTCTCCGGCTCTAACAACGACTCTAACACGCACCACCAAAAAACCCACAAACAAAATGGCGCCGACCTGATCCGATCTCGGCTCAAGTCTTGCGAGATCCCGGGCCAAGTCTGAATATCTCTATGGCCCTCAGGCAACCGCAATCTCAGCCATCCCCCCAATCAGGGCTCCTGCAAGGAATGATCTGGAACTCATTGTCAAGAGGTAGGAGGAAGCCCAGGTGAAATGACTGTCCAAGGCAAGAGAGCTCTCTCCCTGCTAGGGATATAGCTTGCAGGCTGTTTAAGACCTGACCACAGACACAAAAAGACTGCTCTTCTGAATGCTGTTCATTGGCACTGTGTGCATTAAGCAGAATGAGACCTCATCAGAAAAATTTATGTGAACTGAAAGCCATTATCTCCAGATATTTAAACTACAGATATTTAATACCCAAGGGAGGAGTGTGAAAGTCTGAGAACTTCTGGGACTTCACTAAGAATCTTTTTTGAGTCTGAATACCCTTTACTATGACCCTATAATCTAAACTTTCCTCGGGGCTTCTCCTCCCATCCTTTGCTTCCAGGGTGCCACTCACTCTAATCTCTCTGATCCAGTTTCCTCCCATTCCCATCCACTCAATTCCCTTCAGTCATGCAACATGGCTGGAGCACATAGGCTTGGGTTTAGAGTTGCCTGAATACTAGTTCTCTGATTTACCATTTTAGTTACATATCCCAAGACCCAGGTATAACCCACATGCAGCCCTGTTGGTCAGCTCGAGCTATCCTGACAACACAGCCTTGGCCCAACCTGCTTTGCTTCTACATCCTAGGGGGAAGATCTTATAGGCAATAGGAAAGCTTTAGAGTTTTCTAAACATAAACCATAATTAATAGAATTTGTTTTAGTAAATAAAAAATTTTTTTTAATCACAGATGACAGAATCCTGGAATTCTGCCCCTAGGGATGTTGTGAGGATCAAATGATGTGAACCATGTAAAGCCTGTAGCACACTTCCTGGTATATATCTGGCATTCAGTAAATGTTTGCTATTATTATTTGTATACATTGATTTATGGCCAATGATTTGGGAAAGTTCAAAAGAAATTTTTTTCCTCTCACATTAGTTTGCATGCTTCAAGAATATTTAATTAATGAATTAATTATGAATTAGCATGGAGATTCCCTCTTTGTTTATAGTTCAGTGACCTTGGATCATAGAGAAAAATTGCTTGTGATCATGCTTACCCACACCAAGGCCAGGTGGATGCCCTTCTTCTGTGCACCCAGAACAGCTAGAATGAACCTCCATCTTTACAATTAACACTTGTTTTGACAATGACTTCCCTCGCAGAGAGCAAGCCTTCAAAGACAAGATCTCTTTGAAATCTGTAAAGCCTGCACAGGCCTTGATGTGCAGTGGGCTCAAAACATATGTATATGTTTGTTGAGTAAATTAATGAATGAGAAGGAAAAGCAATGTCTGAGCACATGGATGATGCAGTTTTAAGATTTGCGCTTTTCCCTTTTACCCATTGAGGGTGTTTGTTAATCTTTCATGGTTCCTAATGATAAGTAGGACAATTAAGTTGTTTTCAGACCCTCCACTTTAAATTTGACTATTGAAACCAAGGCTCTAGGCACATGTATGGATCAGCACCATCTACATCCATAGAGCTTGTTAAACAAACAATCTCAAGTTCTAACCCACATCATCTGAGTCAAAATGTGCAAATGTAAGATCCACAAGAGACTATGTGAACATTCAGGTTGTAACATACACCTTCCAGGCCATTCAAGATTATTATATATACCACCAGAATAGCCTCCAGCTTCAGTATTCTCGAACTTCAGATGAGTGTTTTTCTCAATTCCTCTTTCCCCAAAATGCCTTATCTTCTTGGTGGATCAGCTATTTATTTTAAAAGATACTTAAAATATTTTTTAGTCTAGCATATTTTGATGCTTGAATTGTGGGCATTTTAAATAATATCTAGTCTATGATATTGCCAGTAGCAAAAACCCCGCACAATTTCATGTCAATGTGAAAACGCTTTATTTATCTAGTATTTATATTTAATGTAAACATTAGTAATTCTGAGTCAATATCCAAACACGAAATGAATATTGACTAACTTCTGATACTTTTCCAAATAATTTTTAATATATATTGATTCTCTTTTGTTGCTATTTATCTCTATTTCAAATTGCTTCACTATGGTAGTGTTGTAGGTTTTAATGTCATCATTATTCCTCTTCCTTTTTAGAAATTTCCTAAAATTTTGCATTGCCCAAATAAGTTTTGATATAATTTTTCCCAACTTTAAAATGAAATTCTGTTGATATTTTAATTGGAAATCATTAAATACTGAAAATTAAAGAGAAAGTCCTATTAAGTCTTACTATCTAAATAAAAGTTCAGTTTGTCTTTGCATTTATATATTTCATCATTTGGGCCTGAGGGTGTAGCTAAGTGGTAGAAGCACTTGTCTAGTCTGTGTGAGGCACTGGGTTTGATCCTCAGCACCACATAAAATTAAAATAAAATATATTTCATCATTTATCTTTAAATTCTGAAGTATAAATTTTGAAGAACTATCTTTAAATTTTGAAGTATACTTTGTATAGAAGAAAATGTACAAAACTTAAATGTTCTATGAGTTTTGGTAAATGTATATACCTATCTGTACTATCATTCTATCAAGATAAAGAATATTTCCATTTCTCTAGAAAATTGCACATCAATACTGCCACACACAAACACCCGAGGCAAGTTAACCAAGTCTTTAAATTTATCTTTCCAAATCTTCATTATTCCTGTTGTAGAACTTCATATAAATGAATTTATAATCTTTTTTGTCTGACTTCTTTTATCCAGCAAAATGTTTTAGAGTTGTCTCCATGTAATAGAGGATAACCTCAGTTTATCCTTTTTTTTTTTCTGAATAGTTGTTTATTGCATGACCATACAATTTAAAATCGGTTTTCCCATTAACTATTATGTTAAAGCTGCTTAGGAGATTCTTTCTTAAAATTTTTTTTTAAAATTTATATTCTTTTTTAAATTTTTTATTATTCTAATTTGTTATACATGTTTGCAGAATATATTTCATATTACATCTAAAGAGCAAAATTTTTCAAGTTGCTGGTTTTATATAAAGTATTTTTACAACAATTGTGTCTTCATACATGTATTTAGGGTAATCATGGATAACTCAGTCTGCCATTATTCCTATTCCATTGACCCCTCTTCTCTCTCCCCTCTTTTTGTTCTATTTAAAGCTCTTTCATTCCTCTCATCCCCACTCTCTTTCCTTTATAAGTTAGTATCTTCATATCAAAGAGATCATTCGACCTTTGGTTTTCTGGGATTGGCTAACTTCACTTAGCATTATTTTCTCCAACTCCATCCATTTACCTGCAGATTCCATGATTTTATTCTCTTTTAATGCTGAGTAGTGTTCCATTGTGTATATATACCCAAGTTTCCCTATACATTCATCTGCTGATGGGCATCGAGGTTGGTTCCACAATCTAGCTATTGTGAATTGTGCTGCTATAAACATTGATGTGGCTGTGTTCCTGTAGTAAGCTGTTTTTAAGTCCTTTGGGAATAGGCCAAGGAGTGGGATAGCTGGGTCAAATGGTGGTTCCATTCCAAGTTTTCCTAGGAATCTCCATACTACTTTCCAGATTGGCCTCACCAATTTGCAGTTCCACCAGCAATGTAAGAGTGTGCCTTTTCCCCCACATCCTTGCCAGCATTAATAAATGTCTATTTTTTTGACAACTTCCATTCTGACTGGACTAAGACAAACTCTTGGAGTTGTTTTGATTTGCATTTCTCTGATCACTAGAGATGTTGAACATTTTTTTCATATATTTGTTGATTGTTTGTATATCATCTTCTGAGAAGTGTCTGTTTAGTTCCTTGGCTCATTTATTAATTGGGTTATTTTTTTGTTGTTGTTGTTGTTGTTGTTGTTTTTGTTTGTTTGTTTGTTTGTGGTGTTAAGGCTTTTGAGAGCTTTATAAATCCTTGAGGTTAGTGTTCTATCTGATATGCTTGTGGTAAAGATTTGTTCCCATTCAGTAGGTCCTCTATTCACCTTACTGATTGTTTCTTTTGCTGAGAAGAAGCGTTTTAGTCTGAATCCATCCCATTTATCGATTCTTGGTTTTAGTTCTTGTGTTTTAGGGGTCTTATTGAGGAAGTTGGGGCTTAAATCAACACAATGGAGATTTGGGCCTACTTTTTCTTCTATTTGGTGCAAAGTCTCCGGATTAATTCCTAGGTCCTTGATCCACTTTGAGTTAGGTTTTATGCATGGTGAGAGAAAGAGATTTAATTTCATTTTGTTATGTGAGGATTTCCAGTTTTCCCAACACCATTTGTTGAAAGGCTGACTTTTCTCCAGTGAACGTTTTTGGCACCTTTGTCTAATATAAGATAACTGAGTTCATCTCTGTGTCTTCTATTCCATACCATTGGCAAACTGGTCTATTTTGATGCCAATACCATGCTGTTTTTGTTACTATTGCTTTGTAATACAAAGGGCTGGAATAGTAATGCCACCTGCTAAGAATCACTTTGGCTATTCTGGGCCTCTTATTTTTCCAGATGAATTTCATGTTTGCTTTTTCTATTTCTATGAAGAATGATATTGGGATTTTGATTGGTATTGCATTGAATCTGTATAGTGCTTTTGGGAGAATGGTTATTTTTTGACAATATTAGTTCTACTTATCCATGAAAAAGGTAGATCTTTCCATCTTCTGAGATCTTCATTAATTTATTTCTTTAGCATGCTGTAGTTTTCATTGTAGAGGTCTTTCACTTCTTTTGTTAAGTTGATTCACAAATAATTTTTTTTTTTTTTTTTGAGGCTATAGTAAATGGGGTGGATTTCCTAGTTTCTCTTTCTGAGGATTTGTACTGATGTACAGAAATGCCTTTGATTTATGGGTACTGATTTTATATCCAGCTACTTTGCTGAATTCATTTATTAGATATAGAACATTTCTGGTGGGATTTTTTTGTATCTTCTATTTATAGAATCATATAGTCTGCAAATAGTGATAATTTGGGTTCTTTTTTTCCTAACCATATCCCTTTAATTTGTTTCATCTGTCTAATTGCTCTGGCTAAGGCTTCAAGAACTATGTTAAATAGGAGTGGTGAAAGAAGGCATCCCTGTCTTGTTCCAGATTTTAGAGGAAATGCTTTCAATTTTTCTCCATTTAGGATGATGTTGGCCTGAGGCTTAACATAGATGGCCTTTACAATGTTGAGGTATGTTCCTGTTATCCCTATTTTTTCTAGCGTTTTGAACATGAAGGGATGTTGTATTTTGTCAAATGCTTTCTCTGCATCTATTGAGATGATCATATGACTTTTATCTTTGAGCCTGCAGATGTGATGAATTACATTTATTGATTTCCTTATATTGAACCAACCTTGCATCCCTGGAATGAAGCCCACTTGATCATGGTGCACTATCTTTTTTATGTGTTTTTGTATTCGATTTGCCAAATTTTATTGAGAATTTTTGCATCTATATTCATTAGAAATATTGGTCTGAATTTTTCTTTCTTTGATTTGTCTCTGTCTGGTTTTGAAATCAGGGTGATATTGGCCTCATAGAATGAGTCTGGGAGTGTTCCCTCTTTTTCTATTTCATGAAATAGTTTGAGAAGTATTGGTGTTAGTTCTTCTTTAAAAGTCTTGTAGAACTTGGCTGTGTATCCAGCCAGCCCTGGGCTTTTCTTGGTTGGTAAGTTTTTTATGGAATCCTCTATTTCTTTTCTTAAAATTGACCTATATTGTGTATATCATCCTGATTTAGTTTGGACATATCATATGTCTCTAGAAATTTGTTGATACCTTCGTTATTTTCTATTTTATTGGAGTATATATTTTCAAAATAATTTCTAATTACCTTCTGTGTTTCTGTAGTGTCCATCGTGATATTACCTTTATCATCATAGATATTGGTAATTTGTGTTTTCTCTCTTCTTTTCTTTTTTTCTTCTTTTCTTTGTTAGCATAGCTAATGGTTTATCAATTTTATTTATTTTTTCAAAGAACCAACTTTTCGTTCTGTCAATTTTTTCAATTGTTTCTCTGTTTCAATTTCATTAATTTCAGCTTTGATTTTAATTATTTCCTGTCTTCTACTTCTTTTGGGGTTGATTTGTTCTTCTTTTTCGAGGACTTTGAGATGTAATTAGTTCATTTATTTGTTGACTTTTTCTTTTTTGAAGGAATGAGCTCCATGCAATGAACTTTCCTCTTAGTGCTGCCTTCATAGTGTCCCAGAGATTTCGATATGTTTTATCGTTGTTCTCATTTACCTCCAAGAATTTCTTAATCTCCTTCTTGATGTCTTCTGCAACCCATTGATCATTCAATAGCATATTGTTTAGTCTCCAGGTGTTAGAGTACTTTTTCTTTCTTTTCTTTTTATCATTGATTTCTAATTTTATTCCATTATGATATGATAGAATGCAGGGTAGCATCCTACTTTTTTATATTTGCTTAGAGTTGCTTTATGGCATAATAAATGGTCTATTTTTGAGAAGGATCCATGAGCTGCTGAGAAGAAAGTGTATTGGCTCATTGATGTATGATATACTCTCTCTATATATATCAGTTAAATCTAAGTTATTAATTGTATTATTGAGTTCTATAGTTTCTTTGTTTAACTTTTATTTGGAAGATCTATCCAGTGGTGAAAGAGGTGTGTTAAAATCATCTAGAATTATTGTGTGGTGGTCTATTTGATTATTGAACTTGAGAAGAGTTTGATTAATGAATGTAGATGTACAATTATTTGAGGCATATATATTTATAACAGTTATATCTTGTTGATCTATGATTCCCTTAAGCAGTGTGAAATGTCCATCTTTATCTCTATTGATTAACTTCGGCTTGAAGTCTACTTTATTTGATATGCTTGCTTACGTAGACCATGCGTGTGATATATTTTATCCCATCCTTTCACCCTCAGTCTATGGGCGTCTTTTACTATGAGATGTGTCTCTTGAAGGTAACATATTGTTGGGTCTGTTTTTGTAATCCAATCTAATAGCCTATGTCTTTTAACTGGTGAGTTTAGGCCATTAACATTCAGGGTTATTATTGAGACATAATTTGTATTACCATTTTTTAAAATTTTTGATATTTAGCTTGACTTGGATTTTCCTTTGGTTGGTTTTTCCCTTTATTGCAGTTCTTCCCTTTGCAGATTTTTATTATTTTTTTTTTCATTTCCTCCTTGTGGAATATTTTACCAAGAATGTTCTGTAGAGCAGGCTTTCTTGTTGTAAATTCTTTTAGCTTTTTTATATTATGGAAGGTTTTTATTTCATCCTCAAATCTAAAGCTGAATTTTGCTGGATATAAGATTCTTGGTTGGCATCCCTTATCTTTTACAGCCTGGTATATGTTGTTCCAGGCTCTCCTGGCTTTGAGGGTCTGGGTTGAAAAATCAGCTGAGATGGGAATTGTTTTGCCCTTATAGGTAATCTGACTTTTCTCTCTTGCTGCCTTTAAAATTCGATCTTTAGTTTGTGTGCTAGGCATTTTCATTACAATGTGCCTTGGTGTGGATCTGTTGTAATTTTGTACATTTGGCATCCTATAGGCCTCTTGTATTTGATTTTCAAATTCATTCTTCCTGCTTGGGAAATTTTCTGATATTATTTTATTGAAGAGATTGTGCATTCCTTTGGTTTGAATCTCTTCACCTTCTTCTATTCCAATAAATCTTATATTTGGTCTTTTGATAGTGTCCCATAATTCTTGGATATTCTGTTCATGGTTTCTTACCATCTTCACTGTGAGGTCAACTTGATTTTCAAGATTATATATTTTGTCCTCATTGTCTGAGGTCCTATCTTTCATGGTCCAATCTGTTGGTGGTGCTTTCTATTGAAATTTTTAAGTGGTTTACTGTTTCTTTCATTTTAAGGATTTCTGTTTGATTGTTTGTTTGTTTGTTTGTTTTTTCTCAAACTCTCTATCTCTTTCTTGACGTACTCTTTTGCTACCTGGATTTGTTCTCTTACCTCTTTGTTGGTGTGATGGATGGTTGCCTGTATTTGACCTCTTATCTCTTTGTTGGAGAGATCAATTTTTGCCTGTATCTGTTCACTTAGGTTGTTTTTTAAATCCCTTATAATTTAATTATGTATATCCAGAACTCCTTCTCTGACATTTCACATACTGTGCTTTCTATGGCTTCTATTGTTGTAGTTTCTTGGTTTATATGGGGCATTTTCTTCCCTTGTTTTTTTCATGATGTCTATGTATTTTCCTCTCTTGCAAGGTAAGTCTGAGGTATTACAGCTTCTGCCCTTTTGTCTTATAAGGTCCCTACAGGTTACCCAAAACCTCACTTTTTTAGGGAAATGTCAATATTAGAGCTTTCAATGTACCCAATATGTGTCCATATATCAGTTAGTTTCTGTTTTTATATTTACAGTTTTGTCACTATAAACACAAATGATGAGATGAGTTATCTTATACCATATAGTCTCTATGTTTGTGTGGTAGTTTACAGTATCTAATGGTGGAAGGGGGACTTAGAGGTTGGCTTAGACATTTATGAAGTAAGATGTGAGAAAATAGAGGTATTAGATTATTTGACTAGTGAGAGTATAATCATTAGAATTTGGCTATTAGTAGGAGAAGCAAGAGATAGGCATCCCCATGTAAGATTCCCTGTTAGTTCACAACAGCATAACTGGTTGCACCTTCTGGTGCATCCTGGTCTCTAGGGACCTTAGTGATGTCTTACCTGGACCTTTTTGTTGTTCCTTGGTACTAGTGTCGCTAACTCAGTTTTGTGGCAGTGGCAGCCTCAGGCATATAATTATATTGGTGTTGGGTTGAGTAGCTAAGGAATCCCAGTGCAGTGTGTCTCTTTGGGCAGACATGGGTTGCCTCTCAGATTTGTAGGCATGGAGCCAGCCTCTCTCTCCTGATCTCCTCCAGGCTGAAGAGTGGTGGAGCAGGCAGTCTGGCTTTCCTCTCTCCACTCTCCTCCTCCTGGGTCTCCTCCCAGTCTAGTTGTTTGGGTAGGAGTTGGGCACGTGGGCAGCAGAGCCCTTCACAGGGTGGAGCCTGCAGCTCCTGGTCCTGGTGGTGGCGTGGGCCAGAGGTCCAGCAGGCTGGTGGCTGGGCCACTTCTTTCAGCGGGTGTCTACTCCTTGTTCTGGTCACAGCTGGTCAGGTCGCAGTCCCCCAGGGAATGGACAGGACCCTTCCTGTGGTCGGGCCCTCTCTGCAGCAGGGACCTGCTATTCCAGCCCCAGCAGTGGTGGTAGCTGCATTGTGTTCCAGCTGTCGGGCTGGCCAGTGGCTGGGCCCAGAAGATTCTTGAACAAGTCCTTGTACAAGTGAAAATATGTTGCATTTATCTTCAGTAAATATCTACAAGTGGAATTAATGAGTCACGAGATGGGTGTATGATTATTTTTATAACAAAATGCTTGACTACTGTCTTTCCAACATTGTTGTTCATTACACGATCTTACCAGCAACCTATAAGAGTTCCAGTTGCTCTACAACCTTGCCAATATTTGGTGTTATCAGTCTGACTATTAATTGGAATTAACACTCAATCTACATTTGATAAAATGGTTCATATGGTTGGGCTTAAGTTCACTATCTTAATATTTGTTTTTTATTGGCCTTATATGTTTTGTCTATTTTCCCCTCTTCTGACTTATTTTCCATTAAATATTTACCTAACATCCTACTTTTATTGCTTTTGTTGGCCTTCTTGCTTTAATTCTTTTTAAAATAAATTTAATGATTATTTTATGTATTTCAGTTTGCATCCTTAATTTATCACCATTTATTTTTATATAATATTATACTTCCATTTACTATAGAGAATCAGAAGAATGACAACAAGATTTCTTGCAAAAGAGGCCTTGTTGTCCTTGGTGGGTGTGTCTGCAAATGGAATGTTCTGCAGAGAGGTGTAAAACAGATAGAGAAGAAACAAGTAGTTTATCAGAAGTAATGGGTGCAAGCGTTCTTGTAAAGGAGGTGCTTATCACTCCATAGAATAGATAGTAAAGAAACATTGCTTGCAAATGAAGGCGTTTCTTTCTTGTTTCTTCTATACTGAAAAGAAGAAGAGCTCAAAGTGTTCTAGCCCTAACTAGTTTAAGATATCTTTAGGGAAAGTTTATCTGGCTGATTGCTGATTCGCAAATTTGCACTTGTCATTGCTACTGGCAATTTGCCTTCATTGTCTGTTAATGTTTGCTGATGGCTAATTGCCTTCTTTGTCTGGATATGTATAAAAAGGCTGAGAGAAAGATAATAAAAAACACTGCATGCTGATCCTGTGTTGGAGTCAAACCTACAACAATTTACCACTCTGTAATTCTTTGGGCTAGTACTGTCATATATTTTATATCTACATGTTCTATTAAATCCATATAGCATTGTTATGTTTTCTTTAGAAAATCATTTTCTCTTAAAGAAATTAAAAACAAGAATTCAAATTTCTTTTACATTTATTGACATATTTCCCGTTCCTGAAACTTTTAACTCTATTGTTCAGATCCAGCTTTTTATCTGGAATCATTTTCCTTCAGCCTAAAAAAATGTTTTTTAAATGTTTTAGTGGTATATTTGCTTTGGTGACAAATTTTCCCCATTTTTGTTTTTTTGAATTTTCTAAATTTTGCCTTCATTTAAAATGATATTTTCTCTGGACATAAATTTCTAGGACAACTGTGTGTTTTTTTGGAACTTTAAAATTTTATTTCACTGTTTTTTATGACAAATTGCAATTTTTTATTAATGCAATGCATGTATTACAGTCTTTTGCTGTCTGCTTTCAATATTTTCCCTTCATATTTGGTTATTGAAAATTTAACAATAATATGGTTAAGTACAGGCTTCCTTTTGTTTGGCTGGAGACATATAGATTTATTTTTTCCCTCAAATTAGGAAGAATTTGACCATTATTTCTTCAAATATATCTTTTCTTTTTTATTTATTTATTTATTCAAAGTTGTATATATAACAGTAGCATGCATTACAATTTATAATACACATATAGAGCACATTTTTACATATCACTGTTTGTGTACAAAGTATATTCATACTATTCATGTCTTCAAACATGCAGTTAGGGTAATGATATTCATCTCATTCTACCATCTTTTTTTTTTTCCCTTTATACCCCCTTTCCCCCTCCCTTCCCCACCCTCCCCATTGACCTTTCTAGTGTTCCTCTAATTCTCCTATGCTCCCCGTCCCAACCTCACTGTGAATCAGCCTCCTTATATTAGAGAAAACATTCCGCATTTGGATTTTTGAGATTGACTAACTTCACTTAGCATTATATTATCCAACTTCATCCATTTACCTGCGAATGCCATTATTTTATTCTCTTTTATTGCTGAGTAAAATTCCATTGTGTATATATACCACATTTTCTTTATCCACTCATCTACTGAGGGGCATCTAGGTTGGTTACACAACCTAGCTATTGTGAATTGTGCTGCTATAAACATTGATGTGGCTGTGTCCCTGTAGTATGCTGTTTTTAAGTCCTTTGGGAATAGACTCAGGAGTGGAATGGCTGGGTCATAAGGTGGTTCCATTCCCAGTTTTCCAAGGAATCTCCATACTGCTTTCCATAATGGCTGCACCATTTTGCAGTCCCACCAGTAATGTATGAGTGTGCCTTTCTCCCCACATCCTCTCCAACATTTATTGTTGTTTGTGTTTTTACTAGCTGCCATTCTGACTGGAGTGAAATGAAATCTTAGAGTAGTTTTGATTTGCATTTCTCTAATTTCCAGAGATGTTGAATATTTTTTCATGTATTTGTTGATTGATTATATATCTTCTTCTGAGAAGTATCTTTTCAGTTCCTTGGTCCATTTATTGATTGGGTTATTCATTTTTTTTGGTGTTAAGATTTTTGAGTTCTTTATATATTCTAGAGATTAGTGCTCTGTCTGATGTGCATGTGGTAAAAATTTGTTCCCAATTAGTAGGTTTTCTATTCACCTCACTGATTGTTTCTTTTGCTGAAAAGAAGATTTTTAGTTTGAATCTATCCCATTTATTGATTCTTGATATTAATTATTACACTACAGGAGTCTTATTAAGGAACTTGGGGCCTAATTCTACATGTTGGAGATTAGAGCTTAATTTTTCCTTCTATTAGGCATAGTGTCTCTGGCTTAATTCCTAGGTCCTTGATCCACTTTGAGTTGAGTTTTGTACATGGTAAGATATTAGGGGTTTAATTTTATTTTGTTGCGTATGGATTTCCAGTTTTCCCAGCACCATTTGTTGAAGAGGCTATCTTTTCTCCAATATACATTTTTGGTGCCTTTGTCTAATATAATATAACTGAAATTATATGTATTAGTCTCTGTGTCCTCAATTCTGTACCATTGGTCTACCAGTCTATTTTGGTGCCAATACCATGCTGTTTTTGTTACTATTGTTCTGTAGTATAATTTAAGTTCTGGTGTAGTGATGCCACCTGCTTCACTTTTCTTGCTAAGGATTGCTTTAGCTATTCTGGGTCTCTTATTTTTCCAGATGAATTTCATGATTGCCTTTTCTATTTCTTTGAGGAATGTCATTGGGATTTTGATTGGAATTGCATTAAATCTGTATAGTGCTTTTGGTAGTATGGTCATTTTGACAACAGTAATTCTGCCTATCCAAGAACAAGGTAGGTCTTTCCATCTTCTAACTTATATAATTTCTTTCTTTACTGTTCTGTACTTTTCATTATAGAAGTCTTTCCATCTTTCATTAAGTTGATTCCCAAGGGGTTTTTTTTTTTTTTTTGACGCTATTGTAAATAGGGTAGTTTTCCTCATTTCCCTTTCCAAGGATTTATCACTGATGTACATAAATGCCTTTGACTTATGGGTATTGATTTTGTATCCTGCTACTTTGCCAAATTCATTTACTAGTTGTAAAAGTTTTCTGGTAGAGTTTTTTGGGTCTTCTAGGTATATAGCAAATAGTGCTAATTTGAGTTCTTTTCCTATCTGGATCCCTTTAATTTCTTTTGTCTAATTGCTCTGGCCAGGGTTTCAAGTACTATGTTAAATAACAGTCGTGAAAGGGGGCATCCCTGTCTTGTTCCAGTTTTTAGAGGGAATGCTTACAATTTTTCTCCATTTAAGATGATGCTAACCTGGGGCTTTGTATAGATAGCTTCGATAACAAATATATCTTTGTCTTCACTCTCCTCTTTTTCTGAGACTTCAGTTACACACTTGACATTCCTTGGATATGCTTCCTTTGTTCTAGTACATTATTCCTTAAGTGTTCTACTGATCCATATCTGCAAATATTTTGTTTAAGGCTTTTGTCATTAACAATAAGAAAAATGTGCATGCTCCTTTTTTTAAATTTGTTTTGTTTCAAAACCACAGATCTAGGAAATAGTTTTTAGCAGGAAAAAAAATCATGTATTTATGCTTCTACATTTAATTAAAATTGAATTTCAGGGTTTTTAGTTAATATCTTTAATTTTACTCATATTTTTTAAAACAGGAAATCTTTATTTTTAAATATATTAACACTCAAATATACTTGCTGCATCCTATCTTGTACACATATTACTTGTAAAACAACATCATTCTTACTATGAAAAGTACAAAATGTAGATTAAAATGTCCTAATGGCTCCTTTGTTTTTATATTCCTATAAGGTTGTATAGTCAATCACTGGTTAATCATTAAACATAATTATTATATGACTGTTCCGTCAACCTAATATCCAGTTTGTTTTCAATTTTGGAGATTTTTTATGAATTAGTATAATTATTTAATTACACAAATAATTTCCAAGTTTCCAAAATCAAACTCTATATCAAGATACCTTCACTGAAGTCTCATTTCTGTCTTGATTATTCCACACTATTCTCTCTCCAGAAGAGGCAGTCATTTTTAAACTATGCTTTCAGTTTTTGAACTAAGTACACATATGTATACATATGTCTGTGTGTATACATGTGTGTGAACACGTGTATGGTATGTTGCACCTACTACCAATACTGTATTTTGAGTTTTCTGAGATGCTTTAGGACACTCAAGATTCTCAACATTGCAGAATATGCAGTGTATTTTTTTAATTCAAAATTGTTATATATGACAGTAGAATGCATTATAATTAATACACATGTAGAGCACATTTTTACATATCTCTGGTTGTATATAAAGTATATTCACACCATTTGTGTCTTCATACATGCACTTAGGGTAATGATATCCATCTCATTCTACCACCTTTATTTTCCCTTTATACCCCCTTGCCCCCTCCCTTCCCCCTCCCTCCCCATTGGCTTTCTAGTCTTCCTCTAATCCTCCTATGCTCCCCATCCCAACCCCACTGTGAATCAGCCTCCTTCTGTCAGCACATTTTAAAGAGTTGATAGCCATAAGAAGTTAAAACTAAAACATTTAGTATGACATGAAGATTTTAGTAAATGGGATTTCCTCTGATTTTCCCAAGGCTATTAGGGAGCATTTTTAGCTTATGGGTGATGGGACATACCCTTGAACACAAGTTTGCCTGAATCCTTTTGTTTCTGAGCCTTTCTTTCCTTCTTTGGCTTTGTTACTGCTCCTTTTTTTTTGTTTTATTTCAATATATCCATACTTCCTGAGATGAGTGGAGCTATGATGAGAAATGTCAGGTTTCAGTAGACCTGGTATTTCCTCCCATCACTGTTGACAGCAACATCTAGATTCTCTAATTACTCAGTTCTTTTCTCCAGAGACATCTGCATACTTGTCTTTATCTTCAGATGTAAGGCACCCGGCTCTGGGACCAGGTCTGTGTAGGAATTATGTTGGAAACTCCCACACCCAAATGCATTTAGCTGACAGTCTAGCTCCATTTGTGTTGCTGGACCCTGTGTTAAGTCTCCTCTATCATTTGCCTAATCTTCATTCATTGTTATTTGAATCACTAACCATTTGATCATAGCTTTCCCATTTTTGTCTCCTCCTATACATGCCTACTGTGAGGACTAGCTTATGATTTGTTTTTGCCTTCAGCAAATGTATACCTCCTCCAATACCGTGCCATATCTTTGTCTGGCACCAGTTTTTCCTTGTACTGATGGTACAGTATTGGTAACTGGGTAACTGCAAGCATTAGCACTGTTACACATGGCTTATCCAACACTCCTGTGTAAGCTTCAGCATCTAAATACTAAGGCATCATATAGCCTTCTTGTGTATACTACAGAGACCTGAACAATCCCAAATCCTTTGCTTCTCCATGAGTTGACATTGGGGTCAAAACAAGGATTCAAGAGGCAAATTGCTAGGTTGGAGTTCAATTTCCATCGCTTATTAATAATTCAAACTTGGGCAAGTTACCCAAGTTTTTACTACTGTGTGCTTCAGCTTTCTAATCAGTAGAATAAGCACAATAACTACTTTTTTCATAAGATTATTGTGTGAATTAAACAAATTATACAATTAAAGATCTTAGAACTGTGTTTAGTGTGTAGACAAGGAGTAATAAATCATAGATATCTCTTATTATAAATAATATTTTATTATTGTGAAGGAATAATCAAGAATCATAAAAGGAAAAACAGAAAGATGACATGAAAGTAGAAGGGGAATTATTTAGAGAAGGAATCAGAGCCCAGAGGGCAGGGGGTGTAAGAGAGGGTGATAGGGAGGGCAGATATTATCAAAGCATGTTTTGTGCATGTATGGAAATATCACAATGAAATCCATTAGTTTTTACAATTAATTTGTGTTGATAATTGTAATTAAAAGAAAGAATATTAGAGTTAAAATACTATGGAGTTCTATTAATGCTTGGTTACAAGCCATAAAAAGCTCTAAAAAAGCATAGGTCTCAATTTAATATAGCAGCCAGTCAACATATGAACCAGTCCCACTACTGCTTGGAATAATTCCTTGGCAGAAATTCACTATAATAATATTACTTAATTCATGCTTTTTAACTTTTTTGAAAAATAGGTACCAAACATTCATATCATTCAGATAAACTTTGAGATCATATGGGGTTCAATCCCTCTCCCTGGAGAAAACATCCCCACAAGTTCCCTCCCAAGTTTGAATAACAGTGTAATCTGTGGTTGTCTAGTTTGGAGTGTGGGATGCCCAAATGAATTTTGGGCTTGTCTGAGCTATCTCTTAGCAGAGGTGTGCCCCTCAGAGAACTCTTGGCATCATCGATCTGAGACCGCTCTGTTGTTTGGCAACTTCCTGCTCAAAGAGAATTTTATGATACTGAGCAATTTATTGGTTCAGACAGCCCTAGGTTCAAAAGCAACTCTCCCAAGGTGGAAAAAGATACCAGTGCACCCAAAAAGCCTTGAGGCGCCAGCTGCCTGGAGGAGGAAGAATTACTGCTCAAGTGATCAGTCTCCAATCGGGCCGATTGCCTACAGCCTCTTGCTTCTTGTTTATGTTGAAAACATTTTCCTCACAATAAATCCCCCTTTGATGTGTTTCACTATAAATAAAACATTCATGGGCCTTTTGCCTTTGTTAGGATCATATCCATCAGGTCTTTCTACCTTCAAGAAACTACATTTCTTGGGTCCTTTGTTTTTCTTTTTTTTTTTTTTTTAATAAATTTCATTTTAATTAGGCATATATGACAGCAGAATGCATTTTGATTCATTGTACACTATTGCAGCACAACTTTACATTGCTATGGTTGTACATGCTGTAGCATAACACCTTATGTGCAGTTATACATGTACCTAGGGTAATGATGTCCATCTCATTCCAGCATCTTTCCTGCCCCTATGCACCTCTCACCTCTCCCTCCCTTTTAGCTCAGTTGATAGAGTTCTTGCCTTCCATGCACAAAGTCCCTGGGTTCAATCCCCAGCACAAGAAAAAAAAAAAAAAAAAAAAAAAAAAAAAACCACCTCAGTGCTCCCATCAGAGAAATTACATCTGAAATGTCTTTATTTCACAATACTAATTTTTCAGCTTTTTATTTCCAGCCACCCCACACCTCTGTACCACTTACTGATTCCCTGCCTGAGCATGCCACAGTGAGATTGGAGCAATCATTTTAAACCATTTTAAGGCAGCTTATAAATGGTAAATAAGAAAGTTTCAGGTTTTATAAAGTCTTTATTTGGTTATTATTTGCTAAAATTCTGGTCTTCCTGCCCTCCTTTAATTTAATACCAAATAAAATTATTTATCAATTATTAAACATTTATTAAGACATTTATTTTGTTGTGATAGTGTCTAAAATAAAAATGAAGTTTATGGCTATATTGGCATGTTAATTATGCATATTTTTGACAGCTACATAACTTAAAGAGAAAATAGTTGCAGTATATTTCTCACAGTGAATAAAATGTTTTGAATAATATACAGGAAAGCACTTTGTAACCACCCGCATTCTATTTAAATGGACATTTCAGCTGAAATTGGTCTTACATCCTGTCCCTCCTTTCATGTAACTTACACCACAGCCTTTGGATTTCTGGCCATTTTCAGAATATGCCCTGCCTTTTCGGAAAGCTCTCTTCTCCACAGAGAATTCCCTGCTCCCTTTATCCTGGCTCTAAGAGAAATCACAAATGATCTTTGATTTCTCCCAAAGAAGAGTTGCTTCCTTTTTAATTCATTCAATTTACTAATTGAACATTCAGTGAATTCTAACTATGTTCTCCAATATGGGGGAAAATCGTTCTTTGTGCTTTCCTAGGTTCTTCACATTAGCTGCAAAACACAGTTTTCTGTTGATCTACCCTCTTGCAGATGCCTTCTTACAGAAAGAGGATTGATTTAAGTGGTTGGTGAGACAGAGGCTTTCAGCCACAATAACTTCAGGATGAAGCCCTGTGTTAAAGGTAAGGAAGCTGTCACCATATCCCAACTCCTCTTCAGCAGCAAGGAATCTTGAGGCAGACTGATACCTTCCCATGGGCTGGTTGTGTATCTCTGTAGAGACCTAACTCTGCCTATGTGTGGATCCCAAAGTCAAGCCGGATTTAAGTGGAGGGATGGGCGAGAAGACCATTTTGCTGTTGAAGTCAAGCCACACTCAACAATCCAACTTTACTATTAATGGTAACATTATCCCCAACTGGCTCTTCTATTTCTTAATTGGTTAAGAAATTTAGAAATAGAAATAGCCTGTAGAAACAGAGAACTGTGATTAATCAGCTTTCTCTCCAAAACCCTCAGTGTCCTAGGAATAAAATATTCAACTAAAATGAATCAGAAGTGGGTCTTATGCTAAAAGAACTCACAGGTCTGTGGTGTTTCCACCACAGTTTACACCTATCTCCACATTATAATTTAGCCCACGAATTATCATTGTTGTTTAGTTTCTACTCTCTTCATCTAGAATGTAAGCAGTGTTAGGCAGGAATGGAATCTTTCTCAACCATAAAACCTCAGAATCTAGCAAACTAGTAGGTGGTAGTAGGGGGTTATAAATCAGAAAAAGCAACTCCCATGGCATGTTTACCATGATTGACTTCAGATTAAGGCCTTATGTTAAAGCACAATCTCTGTAACTTGAATTTGAACCTGCGAGTTGATTTTTAGCACAAAACTTTCAGTTCCCACATTCTCAAGTTCTGCACCAACTTCTTTTCTATAAAATAGACATGTTTTCTTTCTCACTTGTAATTTTTACTTTCTGGGTGGGGTGGTGAAGCCCTTCCTGTTCCTGCCTAAAATAGAACTTTCCAAATTAGTCTGTTCTACAAATGTATCTTGGCATCCTATTCCATTTAGGGTAGGGAGAGATGGGTACATAAAGACTAAGTGGATTGAAAGAGTCACAAAGTACATACATATCACCTAAGAATCTTGCTAACGTGCAGATTCTTATTGAGTGTGTGAAGCCTGAAAAAGCTATATTACTGCCAAGCTCCCAGAGGTTCCCATGCCACTGATTTGAACAGCAAGGGAGTAGATGATCTATTTCATAATAATTCATTCATTCAACAGTAAATTTTTTGTTTCAACAGTAAATTTAATTCTAAAATGTGCCAGGCACTGGTCTACAGAACTAAAGAGGAATGTAATCCACAGTCTAGCTAACAAGCACAATAACAAATAAATGCTATAACTATCATGAGACAAAGAAGACAAACTATAGATTGGGAGGAAATATTTGCAAAAGACATTTCTGATAAAGGGTTATTATCCAAACTACATAAAGAACTCTTAAAATTCAACAAGAAAATAAATAACCCAGTTTAAAAATGGACAAAAAAAAATAAAAAAAAAAAACACCTCACCGAAAAGACACAAAGATGTCACACACACAAGCATATGCAAAGAGGATTAACATCATATGTTATTAGGAAATCACAACAAAGAGATACCACTAAACACCTATTAGGGTGGCAAAATTCCAAACACTGACAATACCAAATGCTGGCTAGAATGTGAAGCAATAGGGACTTTCATTCATTGCTAGTGGGCATGCAAAACAGTAGAGTCCCTTTGGAAGTCTGTTTGGCATTTTCTTAACAAAATTGAACATACTGTCACCATTATGATGTAACAATCATTTTCCTTGGTAATTACCCAAATAAGTTGAAAATGTCACCACACAAAACTAGAATGTTCGTAGCAATTTCATAATTTAAAAAACTTTGGGAAAAAAAAATGTTCCTCAGTAGGTGAATGAATAAATTGTGGTATAGTGAAACAATTGACTGTTATTCAACACTGAAGAGAAATGAGCTATTGAGCCATGGAAAGACATGGAGGAAACTTATATGCATGTTACTACATGAAAGAAGCCATTCTGAAAAGGCTACATGGGCTATGATTACAGCTACATCACATTCTGGAAAAGGCAAAACTATGGGTGCAATAAATAGATTACTAATTACCATGGGTTAGAAGGAAAGGAAGGATGAATAGATGGAGCTCAGAAAATTTTAAGGCAGCAAAATTATCATTCATGTCACTATAATTGTGGGCATAGGCCATTATACATGTCAAAACCCAAACAATTTCAGCACCAAGAGTAAAGGCAAACTAGAGACTTTGATTGATAATGATATCTCGGTATTTGTTCAGTTTTGACAATATACCACGACAGTGAAGCAGAAAAAGATATTAATGAGAGGGGAGTCCATGCATGTTGAGGCGGGTGAGGGGGGCAAGGGGCATATGGAAAAATCTCTGTGCTTTCTGCTTAGTTTTGATGAAACTAAAACCAGTCTTTAAGTCTCAGTCAGTCTCTCTTTCTCTCTCTCTCTCATCCCTTCGGGACTAGACAATCTTGGTTGGTGCACAAAACTGATCAAGTAAATGACATAGCAAACCTAGCCTCTACTTCACATTTTCTCAAATTGTGGACTTTGGAAAACATCAAAATCACCCAGAGCACATTTTCTCAAATTGTGGACTTTGGAAAACATCAAAATCACCCAGAGCATCTCTTAAGGATGAAGATCATAAAGCCATGTCCTAGGCCTCCCAAATCAGAATTTCTTAGTGTCAGGAGTTGTTGATCTGTAGGTTAACAAGTTCTTCAGGTTGTTGGATGTGCATGAGATTTAAGAATCACTTCCATTTTGTGTCCACACATTTTTGTTACAAAAAATAAACATCAAATTGATTTCAAGTGAGTTTTAATAACTTTACTTTCTTATTGGGAACAATCAACAAGCTTCAAATTCATGGGAAATCATTAAATTATATAACATGTATAAATTAATGAAATGATCATGGAATAATACTGAAATAGATTTATTACATATATCTCTCTGATAACCTTTATTAAGAAGGAATAGAAGCATAAATGAATTGTGATTTTGACAAGCATGGTACAAACATAAGAATAAATCAATGATAGAGGTGGAATTACTCCCAACATTATCTTTTATTAAGAATATTTTAAACACAATGACAGAAATATACTTGTTTTTAAATTGGAGGGAATTTATGAAAGAATGGTTCAACTCTGTGTGTTTATCTGATAAGAAGGCAGCTGCATGCATCCTCCCATGCTTCCTGTTTCTATTTTTAAGATCACAAAAAAGTAGCTATTCTTTTTTACATAATTGCTCACAAATGGGGCTTGGCGAAAAGAGCCTACCTAGAATTGGTTGCTTAAAATTCTAGATAAGTAATATTATCATACTGGCTAAATAACAGTGATTCAACAACCCAAATCCACAGAACCAAAATTAACATGAGCATTGATTAAGAAGAGCTTCATCATAAAACCTCATGTTTGTTTTTGTGTGTGTTTTCTACTCACACTCCCACTGTCATAATTTTGTATGAATTATTTTCTTTCATAACTCATTCTAGTATTGGGTGGTTCATCAGCACACTAAAAATGGAAAGCCAATTTGGTCAGTTTCTCTTGCACTATTTCTGTAAGTCACCTGCCCTTCCTCTCTACACTAACACACACACATGCGTGTGCACACACACACACACACACACACACACACACACGGACCACATTCATTTGTTCAGCAGCTCACATATTTGTTCAAGTGGATCCTAACGTCTGCCATCCACTCTGTACCAGGACTACTGCATTATTTATTTAGTAGCAGCACCCAAGAAAACTAGCCTCAAACTGTTGAATCAAGCTGCAGGCTACTGTTTAAATAAATTAGACTCAAGTGCTCCAGAAGTTCTGAAAATCTGAAATCATCTTTTGCTTTCCTCTTAATTGGCTGCAATCTCAGTATTTTTAATAAATAGCTGTCAAACTGTAATGCTTCATAGCATACGATTTGCCCTGTTTCCTTCATAAGAACAGCCAAGTTACAGATGTTAATGAAAGTATGTCGACCCCTACTGACCAACCTGTTATTCTAACTTTTCCATTCCATTACTTGTCCTTATATTGTTATCAGGTCAAGCCTGAGAGAGTTAAAAGTTCAGTCTGCACTTGCCTGATAATACCTGTTGTCATTGCTTTTTAGGTCTCTTCAGATGCCCACGAGTATATTAAATCAGCAGCATTATGTCACATTCACATACCTGATACCACATGACCCAAACATCAAATCACTATTCTGCTCATAAAATGCTACACATTGATTGCTCCATAAATACCTATATATTTGCTTCACAATCTAACAGAGTAGGTTTAAGCATTTGCTTGCCAGGCATAGGGAACATCTACCACACATCCAATTGGTATATTCTATACCTATATTGCACCTATTCTTTCCATTCTTTGCTTATGTCAAGTCTAAAACTATTTCTCCTTTACGTGTAAGAAACACTAGCTTTAGATTGACAAAGAAAAATTTCTAGTTACTGAATACTGACTGGTAACACACAGTGACTATATTTATAGTTACTCAAATTAGAACATTCTTTCCTTTTCAAGAGTGTGTAGTGAATTGATCCAGATAACACAAACATCTCCTCTCCACAAGTCTCTCTGGTAGCTTCAAAGGAAATATTGAGTTTATGTATTGACCAAAATATAGCTGAATTTCAATGTTCTACTATTGTGCTATTAACAATGTGAAACAGTTTTGGAGAGAAGATTTTGTTGTTCAAGGCTATAATATAAAATTCTCCCAAAGTTATCAGGAGGAATTCTCATCATATGTTCTATGGACCCTTAAGACCCAAGCACCACCATAAACCACCTTGAAGTGAAAATTCCCAAGTTGAGGAATATTTGGCAAACTGTTGAGGCCATCATTTGGTTGGTTGTATCAGGACCGGCTTTGACTCCGCACACACACCGACGCATATTCTGTCGGTGCTTCTTGCACTGGTCTTGCTTGTCTTGAGTTCATACCAATGATAGAATGATTCAGGGAAGCATAAACAATTCCCTGTTTGTTTTCCTCCAGGGATGGATCAGAATAAACTTCAGAGCCCTCTTGTATCCTGAACAAGGAGTCATTATCATAAATTTCAGTTTCAGATGGCAGAGTTTGGCAATTTTGTCTGATGCTCACTTCAGCTTGTTCACTCCTAAGGAGCTGAGGGACATCAACCTAAAAGAGAAAAAAGGTGCACCACTGAATGATAATATGGACTCATTAGCAAATTGTGAGCAAAATGCTAAATGGTGTCATAAACCTTGAGAGAAATAATCTACTTTTCCTCACATATGCTGCTAATATCTACAGTTGTGGCACACTCTTGCTTATTAAGGGATAAATTTTGAGGACTACTATGTTCCTCCCACTTGGTTTTTTGGTGCTCTATTATGGGTCACTTTTGAAATCATAGAACACTTTCAATTCCCTTCAATACAAAAGTTTAGCCCAAATTAACAGGAAAAACATAAACTACTCCATGAAACCTTCAGGTATTTCATAATCCAATGGGAAGTATTAATGTAGTATAGAATAAAAAAAAAATTCATAAATAAAGCAGAATAGTTACCTCCTGATAGGGGCCAAAAGAGTTAATGTTATGAGCTATACAATATTAATTATTATGATCTGAGACCTGGAGTTGGAAAATCGATGTCAGTTTTGGAGGGACAAAGCTTAGATAAAGTTCTAAAATATTATTCCAGTTGTTACTTCTATCACAAGAAAATTCTTGTACTTTCAAAGAGTGTCAAATATCTTTGAATTTCTGAGAAGGAGGTGAATTTGTAGAAACTAAAACTAAAATGAGTAATGATATCTCCTCACTCTTTTCAGTTATTTGTTGGCCATTTCTAGCTATACAAAGAATCTGTCTGGTAAAAATGAAGATGTCATGTTAGGGAAAGGGGTTATTATTTCAATTTTTTAAATCTCAATTTTGCCAGTCGATTTGTATTTTGATGTTTGGCCTGATTCTTTTATTATCAAGTCTGTAAACTTTATAATCTACATGCCTTATTTAGTACTTTGTAATTCTCATCGTGATGTGGACAGTAAGACACATATTATATCTCCTTGGGAGAGTTCTATCATGCAAGAGTAACTGGCCCTATCCTGAGAAACAAGGTAATAACTGCTTCCTCTAATGAGGTGACCACCCAAAATTAACATTAAGGCTGTGGATAGTGAGAGGGGTAGGGGTTACTGAGCTAAGGTAGAAAGTGCCCCCATCTCCGTACAAAGGAGCCTGGTCAAAATCAGTACATTCAGTAGACTGAAGAGTGTCAGGTAACCTGATAAATAGTCACAAATCCTCAATATTTCAGCACGGCCTCTGTTATACTTTTGAATCTCTATGAATGTAAAAATCCAATTCATTTACCTGACCTCTTCTCAAAAGACGGCTGATCACCATGAAGAATGTTATTAGAAGGAAACTGGTATTCCATCCCTGAAACTCCCTTATAATATTCCATTAAAACAGTCGGTGCCACAAGGATCTTGCACCATGATGTGGTGGACAGAGTTGATAAAGACAGAAGCAGCAATCCCACTTACATACTTATGGCACATTATGGTTTATAACACATATTTTTAAATGCATATTGACCTGGGCGCAGTGGTGCATTCCTGTAATCCTCAGCTGTTTGGGAGTTCTGAAGCAGATCTCGAGTTCAAAACCAGCCACAGCAACTTAGCAAAGCCCTAAGCAACTTGGCAAGACCTTGTTTCAAAGTAAAATATAAAAAGGGCTGTGGAAGTGGCTCAGTGATTAAGTGCCTTTGGGTTCAATTCCCGCTAATGCTCCCCACCCCCCAAAAAAGTTAAAATGCACATACCATAGCATTCAACTTTCAAGTGTACAATTCAGTGATTTTTAGTATACAATCACTTTTATGCTAAGGACCATTTTGGAATAAATCCAGAATATCATTTTCCATATGTACTGATAAATTAAAGTAAAAATGACTGTAGAATGGGCAAAGAAAGGCAAAAATTCTTTCATAAGCCTTAGAGGTTTGTTGATAGGGATAAGTTGCTGCACATTGCCACAAAAACTGAAAATAAAATAATCTTTGGTGCTTTGTAAATATCACATGGGCCTTCAAAGATTCCAGAGTTACCAGTCTTTCCTTGATATGGCAAAGGACTTGCAAAATTTGTAACCACTGATTTGAGTCAATTTCTCTCACCAGGCTTGCTCAAGTTTCATCTGCAAAGAATGCTGAACTATGTGTTTCCCCTTCTAAATTCCACTTGGAATCATAATTAGTACCAGTTTATACTCATTCTAACCAGTCTGGGTTTTCTTTGCATAGTAAATTATTTAGATTATTATTTTAAATAGTTTCAGGCCTGACTATGACAGAATGCTGTATTTTTATTGTTTTTTTTTTTTTACTTAGGAATATAGAAAATAATATTTAAGAAACTTTCCCTATTTGAGAAAATGAAGTTTTAGTAGCATCAAACATAGCACCTAGTAATGCTTATTAAAAACTCAAACAGGTTTATCAAGGTGAATGCATTTGATTCTGTATAAAATTCAGCCATAAAGAAGAATGAAATTATACAATTTGCAGGAAAATGGATGGAACTTGAGAACATCATGTTAAGCAAAATAAACCAATCTCATAACGTCAAAGGCCATATGTTTTCTCTCACATATGGAGGCTAGAGAAGAAAAAGGAAAAGAAAGGGGAGGGGAGAGGGTCTCATGAAGATGGAAGTAACATCAGTAGACTAGAGGAAAGGGACAGGAGGAGAAAGGAGGGGCAGAGGAAACTGGGAAATGATAGTGACCAAATTATATTGTTATATTGTTTTATCATGCACATGTACAAATCCATGACAATGAATCCCACCATTATATGTAATTATAATGCACCAATAAAAATAGGGGAAAATACAATAAAATTTGACAGCTTAGGTGTGGGAGATGTTGAATACTATTTAATATTATATGTAGAATTATTGGTTGTATCTGCCTCCGGCATTCCTGAAACTTTCAAGATGCTTAATGCTTATTTATCTCTACTTTTCCTTACTGAAACACACACACACACACACACACACACCAAATGCCTCATTTATGACTATTTTAATTAAAGAGCTTCATTTTTTTCCAGAAATACATTGCTTTATCTTGCATTCTCTCTTTAGTTCCAATATCTACACAACTTTGGATTCAAAAGAAAGGCCTCAATTTATTCTCCAAATCTTACCAGAAAATTGCCTTTCATTTGTCTGGCTCTCTCTTTCTTTCCTTAATGAGCCCACACACTTGACCATGGACTTTGGCATAGTCATTAAGTCTGGAATCATGCCTCTTTATCTACTGGTATGTTTATGAAAAAAATCTAGTTATTATGATGGAGTTGTGATTTATTGTGACAATTAATCTAGAAGTATGGTTATTTACGGGTTCATCCTTTCATTAACTCTCCACTCTCTTCCAGAAAAACTTTAAGATGTTTCGTAAGAATAAATGAATAGCCCAAAGCCACGTAACAGACAAGAGCTGAGCCAAAGTTATGTGGATCCATCTCTGACTTTCCTGTTTCTATTCTGGACTGCTTCCATGACCACCAAAGAAACACTTATTTGAGATTATGAGACTTGGTATTCCCAAAGAGTCTTTGATACATTAAAAAAAAAAAAAAAAAAAAAAAAAAAAAAAAAAAAAAAAAAAATGAGTGACCCATGGTGTCATGCAAACTTATTGAAAAAAAAAAATGATATAACACAAGTTGCATTTGTCTTAACAGATACATCAAACATACCAGGTTAATTTCCTTTCCTTCTATATCAGAAGGCTTCTTTTGTTTCCCTGGAAGATAAAAGTAAAAAAAAAAAAAAAAAGTTTAATCAAAAGGAGGAAAGAAATCAGAGGTAGAACCACCTTCCCCCACACCCACCCTGTTGCATGCTAGCAGTGGTGTCCTATGTTCGGGCTGGAATATTTGCCTTGGCTAGCATGCTGCACACACCCCGTGGGTGAGAATTCACACTGCTCATTTCCCTTTCAGCCCTCCTGGCACCACATGGCTTATGGCATATCCAAGAGGAAGAGCAGGATCTAGCACTTCACTTTGAAAAGGTTGGAAGCCCTTGCTCTGAGTACATCCCACACTCAATCCCAGAAATGCTCCTGTCCTGTCACCTGCATAGCCAGTATCTCCTGTTACCCAGTTCACTTTGATGTGGTGAATCAAAAGATTTGTCCCACACCTGCCCCCATAATCTCAACTACTGGGGAGGTTGATGCAGGAGGATCAAAAGTTTGAGGTCAGTCTGGACAACTTAGTGAGACCCTGTCTCAAAATAAAATTAAAAATAGTAAATGGGCTGAGGATGTAGCTCCCAGTAAAGTGAAGCCCTGGGCTCAGTCCCCAATACTGCAAATAAAGAAAATAAACTGATAAATTAATTTTTTTTTAAAAAAAGTTATGCCTGCCTTTTTTTTTTTTTTTTTTTTTCCTGAAGTTCTGAAAGAAGTTATAGCAGCCTCAAGAAAAATGATGGAATGTACAGAGAGACATCCATGGAGTTGCAGATGCAAAGGTGGGGTTACAGAGGAATCCTCAGAATTCTAAGAAGGTTCTGGGCTCCAGAATTTCTCATTGGAAGCACTTCAACCTGATAAATCTTTCTTTTGTGGCAATGGAATCATGGGTGGTCTGTCTGGCTTAGTTTCCATACCTACACTATGGCTGATGTTGTGGGAAAACATGGACGAAAAAGAAAAAAAGAGAAAACTGAGGTGACAAGATCAGAGTTAATCAGAATTTCTCAATGCATTCCTGTCTTACTGGGTTTAAGCGTTTGGTGGTGACACTGACAGCATGTTTTCAAAAGTAGAAAGGAATTGTTTTCACAATACCACACCTCTCCCATTTTTGCCAAACCCACATTTTTCAAACCACATTGTTATTCAGTGAGGATTGAGTGCAATTCAGTTCAGTTGTGCGTTTATGATGGCAATAGAAAAGACACACATAGCAATTCCCGCCGAGGACAATGGTTCTTTATTTAGACAAGACTGTTCAACTGGGATGATGCGGTACAGCTGTGAAAAGGTGAGTGAGACAGAACAATTCAACTCAGACGTGTTCATCTGAGAGATTACTTCAACCCCCTTTTCAACTCAAAGTTTAGAAGAGCTCTTTCTCATACAAGCGTAAGACTGATGCTAATAGAGTGAGAATGTCCCAGCAACCTGGCCTTCTGGCCATATCCCTGGGCTGTGCACTTTTCTGTTATGCAGGTGACTCACTATGACAAGAGGGAGCTCAAATGGACCCACTTGGATTTTTGGTGAAAATATGAGTCGTTCCCCCAGGAAATCCTTATCCATGGTTTATCATAGCTCAGAAAAGAAAACAGGAACCAACTGAAAATCTATCAGTCCTGGGAAACAGAACCACAGATGTGTGAAACACAGGGGCAGAAGGAAAGTGGAACCCACCTTGGTGCCTTTTCAGATAGTAGAACAGGCAGAAACAGGCAATGACGAGGAGAGGCAATCCTCCCAAAGGAAGCATACTGTACAGGAGCCATGGCTTGTCTGCCACCTCTTCCTTGAAGGGTGGTCCTGAGGCACTGGGTGCATCTGGAATGTTAGTCAGTGCTAAAGACAGTTAGGAAATCAGAGATATATTAGGATCAGCAACATAACCTCTGCATCATCGGATGCTTCTATTTCTCCTCTGGAGGTCTCTCCTTAAAAACCAGACCTCAGTGCTTGGCTTAATCTTTTGCAAATATTTTTTATTCTACCAGGGTTAATCTTCTGTAGAACAATCTTCATAACAGCTCTCAGAAAGTATTTCACCAAACCCTTCCCTTTACAGTATCAAAGTTCTCATTTATATGCACTATTTAAGGAAATTAGAGAAGGCTTTAGCTTTATTCTGTTCTGTGACTTGAGAAGAATATTATTATTCCAGGGGTTACCCCAAAATCAGACAGCCAGTGAACCAACATGTTTCAGATACTAAATTCACATTCCTTCCACAGAGTGCTTTTTCTTTGTCTCATAACTCATTGTTATCTCCAAATACCAAATACTTTTTGTTTCCTCAAATATGCTTTGCCTGACGTCTAGCTGATGCTCATTATTATTTATAAGTGTTAACAAACATTAGGCCACTTGTCCAGGGTAGTTTGAAACTTATTAGCAGATTGTAGAACAATTTAGTAGATTGCAAATATCATTTCTGGAAAATGAAGCAGAACACAACAGAATAGATCAGAATGGATCACACACAGTAGAGTAGTGTGATTCTCAATTCTCCCTCAGGATATGTGTGGCAATGTCTGGAAATGTTTCTGGTTGTGGCAAAGTTGGAGTGGGGCTGGCAGATAGTGAGCACAGGCTAAACACCCTACATTACACAAGACACCGCCACACCAGAGCAAAGAATTATCCATACTGAGGCTGGACGTATAGTGGACCTATAGTTTGGTAATTCACAAGAGTGGTAACGAACGTCCCACTGTTCATGCTGCAGCTGCTGTGGAGGTTGGGCAGGCGGCCAAATCATTGCCAGAATGGGAGACAGCTGTCTGGGGGAGGGGTTTGGATAACAAACAACAGATAATCTAATATAAACAAATCCACTAGACTAAGAAGACCCAACTTCTATTATTTTTCCAACCATCACACAAACTTGTTAATTTTATTTGATTAGTTTGATACTTACTTGTTTGAGGTTGTTCTGAATTATTTTGGGTCTGTTCTGAAATGCAGAAATGGGATGAAGAATTGAAATTAGTTGAGAAAACAAAGAGTGTATTCTCAAGTATGTCTAAAACCAAAGCTAACTTTGGAGAAGACTCTGGTGATTGCATACTAACAGAGAATCCAATAATCCAGCTCAAGGCCAGTGTGCATGATTCATGTATCATCATTATAAAATCATGAAATAAAGTAAATCCCTAAGTTAGTTTCAGGCTAAAAAAAAAAAAAAAAAAACAAAAACAAACAAACAAACAAAAAAAAAACTCTGCAAATACAAGGTAACCCTCATCTGTCTGCTTTGATTCCCTCTTCCCCATTCCTTAGGCAATAACAAGACACACCAGCAAGTGCTCCAAGTTGAGCTGGACTTGAACGGAGGGCTGAAGCTTTGATAGGTGAAGACAGGTGGATGGATGCCCTGTGAGCAGTGACAATGGCATAGGAGGGTTCAGGGTGAAGGTAGAGCAGTGGCAAGTGGGGCAGTTGACTGAGTGGATAGGTTCTACGTGGAATCCAGAAACAATCCACAAAGGTAGGGATGAACTGAGGAAGTCCTCGAGTGCCGGTGAACAAACATAAGCCCAATTTTGTGAGCACTGAGGATGCTCTCCAGGGGACAAGAAGTATATCAGGCAAATTGAGTATACTAGGGAGATTTTTGGCAAAAATGACCAAAATGGGAAACACTAAGGACAAGACGTTCAAAAGTACCATGGATTGGAGTCACTTAGAAGGAAAATAATGAAGGTCTGGGATACTCTTGGAAGCTGTAAAGGGAACACATCATAGAGCAGAAGACCCTCTATTGACAGATAGGAGCAGAAGGCCAAAGCCAAGCCCTGGGGAATTACCAGTGTGAATCAGAAGCCTTGATTGATAAAGCGATATGAAAGAGAGCCATAAGAAGGGGAGGAGCAGGAAAGGCACAAAACTAGGAGGATAGTATGAATATACTTTGCATACAACCAGAGATATGTAAAAATGTGCTCTATGTGTGTATTATGAATTGTAATGCATTCTACTGTCATATACAACAACTTCGAATAAAAAAAAGAAAGAAAGAAAAGAAACGAGACCCTTCATGTCTTCTATTTAATTCTTTGTGTCTCGCTGCTTCACCTGCACACATTTTGTTCCAGTATAAAACTAATAAAACCCCTCAGGGCACAGAGTTTAACAGGAAATCCTTTGGGGTATGACTTCTTTTCCTTAGCATAAAGGCTTAAAGGACACCCTGTTCTATGAGCAAAGAGCCAATGGTGTTGGGGTTGCTCTAGTGCACCCCCCACCAGAAATCCCTATATAAGGCCCTGTTCGAGAGACTCAGATCAGACAGAGAGAGACACACGGACACACAACATCGGCTCGTTGCTGCTGAGAGGAGGAAGACAGATACATCGGCTCGTCGCTGCAGAGAGGAGGAAGCCACTGCAACAGCTCCAGACCCATCGCCTCCAGCCGACGGCAGCTGCCCCAGCCAACAGCTCCAGACCCATCTCCTTTCCTCATCCCTATATTTTTCCCCCCCTCTGCTTTGTTCAGTTTGGTTTTCCACAGCCTAACCTTCGTCTGTCCTCCCTCAGCTATTACAGCTAATTAAAGGCCTCTGGGGAGGAACTGCGGAGTCAGCTGAAGCCCTGCATAGTCCCCCAAACTCATCAGAGTCAAGCCATTTGTGTTGGTTTGCTCTGTAGGCAAACTGTGAACATTAATAAGTGTGAATTTATCTGAACACCACAAATGTAACTTGCATTGATTATAATCGACAAAGTCAAAAACAGAAAATGGAAGAAAAAAAAAAGAAAAGAAAAATAAAGCAAGGACAAACAATAAAGAACTATATGTAATTACTGGTATTCACTTTGCTTTTTTTTTTTTTTTTTCTTGTTTCAATAATCTACTTCTGGACTTATCAAGTAAATGATATAATCCATAAATGCAAAAACAAAAACTTTTCTTACTGTTCTCCAACTCATTTCACACACACACCCACATACAGGCAGACACACATGCACTCGTGGATCTCACACTCTGTGAGGTGTGGCAGACTTCTGAGGTGATGCAGACATTCAGTTTCTAACCTACTCACTCAAAAAATCCTGATCTTTGGTTTCCTGGAAACACGATGAGAAAAACATTAGATGGCCTGGGGTTGAGAACTCACCTGTCACATAAAGGGCTATTGAATGACTTTGAGAGACGAAATTCGGAAAATGTGCCTGACAGCTGTATGAGCCATTGTCGCTAGGAAGCACTGGTTCAAAATGTAGAAAAAATACTGAATTATTCTGCCTTTCTTCCCAACTTGTGCGTAGCTGAAGTCTGTCGCCAAGTTGGAAACACTGTGTTCTACTGAACTTGCACCAAGTCACATTGGGTCTCTTAGCACAGTATTTGACATGGCATCCCAGTTTAAAGGGAGTTCCTGCTGAAGCATGGTATGTTGAAAGTCTCTTGACGTGAAGTTGTTCTTCACATGACTCGTTCCCTAAAAGGTGAAGACAAAATTAAAATCAAATCTGTTCTTCTCAACCACCATATACATGCCACTTCAACCATTTCTACCAAAAGTTTCTCAAGCTTAACTATATAACTTTTCTAGGTAATATTTTCAAGTGACTGACCCTCACTAGCCCAGTGTCTGGTATATTATAGTCACATAACAAAGATCTTCATTTAATATGTTGAGTACTGGATTTAAAAAAAATCATTTCATCTTCACAACAAAAATACGACACATTAGTATATCTGTTTTACAAATGAGGAGACTGAAGTGGTAAAGAACTTGTCTATAGTATCATGCTAAAAATTAGGAGAATTAAGATTTAAAGTCATACTACAGTCTCTTGTTCTAGAACTCATTAGCCATTAGTCTGTATTACTTCTTGAGCACCTCTTAATCCATTAAATGAAGATTGTAAACAATCATTTCCCTAGAATACCTGGAATTAAGAATTTTCTTTCCTGGTCTTTCAATGGCCTTAATGCTGCCTTGCAAGTCCCCCGCCCCACCACTTTTTTTTTTTTTTTTGGTAGAGAACATGCAACTAAAATAATCATCTGAAGACAGGATATTTTAGCTACACTGAACTTTTTATTCTCCAACAGGAAGGAGGAGAAGGGTTCCAACTCTAGGAATCTCTGCATGCTGGCCCAACACACTGCAAACATGCCTCCCTTGGGGAAAAGAGCTTTTCCCTGAAAATAGGACTTTCTATGTAATCTATGAACCTCCAGCTAGCAATTGTCAAGTGTGTATAAAATCGGTACCCAGAAAATTTTTTTTAAATTTTTATTTATAGTAGTATGTATTACAATTCATACTATACATATAGAGCATCTTTTTACATAAAACTGTTTGTATTCAAAGTATATTCACAGCATTTAAGTCTTCAATCGTCCATTTAGAATAATGATATCCATCTTATTCAACCACTTTTCCCCCCTTCCCCCCTTGCACCCTCCCTTCCCTCCCTTCCCTTTGACCATTATAGTGTTCCTCTAGTCCTCCTATGTACCCCGACTCATCAATACTGTGAACCGGCTTCCTTATATCAGAGGAAATATTCGGTATTTGGATTTTTGAGATTGACTGATTTCACTTAGCATTATATTCTCCAACTTCATCCATTTACCTGCAAATGTGATTATTTTATTCTCTTTTATTGCTGAATAAAATTCCATTGTGTATATATACCACATTTTCTTTATCCATTCATCTACCGAGGGACATCTAGGTTGATTCCACAACCTAGCTATTGTGAATTGTGCTGCTATAAACATTGAGGTAGCTGTGTCACTGTAATATGCTGTTTTTAAGTCCTTTGGGAATAGACCCAGGAGTGGGATGGCTGGGTCATAGGGTGGTTCCATTCCCATTTTCCCAAGAAATCTCCAAACTGCTTTCCATAATGGTTGTACCATTTTGCAGTCCCACCAGTAATGTATGAGTGTGCCTTTTTCCCCACATCCTCTCCAACATTTATTGTTGTTTGTGTTCTTGATAGCTGCCATTCTGACTGGAGTGAAATGAAATCTTAGAGTAGTTTTGATTTGCATTTCTCTAATTGCCAGCAATGTTGGGAATTTTTTCATGTATTTGTTGATTAATCGGGTATCTTCTTCTGAGACGTGTCTTTTCAATTCCTTAGCCCATTTATCAATTGGATTATTTGTTTTTTTGGTGTCAAGTTTTTTGAGTTCTTTATATATTCTAGAAATTAGTGCTCTATCTGATGTGCATGTATTAAATATTTGTTCCCAGTTAGTTGGTTCTCTGTTAACCTCACTGATTGTTTCTTTTGCTGAGAAGAAGCTTTTTAGCTTAAATCTATCCCATTCATTAATTCTTGGTAATAATTCTTGCGCTACAGGATTCTTGTTAAGGAACTTGGAGCCTAATCCGACATGTTGGAAATTGGAGCTTACTTTTTCTTCTATTAGGTGTATTGTCTCTGGTCTAAGTCCTTGATCCAAGTTTTCTATGTTATCGAATAAGTTATCATTAACTTTATCATAAACATATTTACCCTGTAATCTCAAAATATACCCAGGAACCAAGTTATATGAGATAGAAATCCTTTCCAAACAGACAAAATAGATATCTCAAGATCCAAAATTTATCTCATTTTATACCTAATTCTTACAATTTCATTTTCACTTCAGAGGACAAAACATGCTATATAATACAGACTAATATGTTCATAATGACAAGACTTAATCAGTAATGGAATTTTAACTATTAATTCTCTGAGTCCCATGCATAAGGAGCATGAGATAAGGTATGCATTTACAATAATAATAAAAAAGCTTTTACATCATTTACATCATATAACTGACATATGTATGATATGTGTATAAATCACTGAATATTTTATTATGGTTCTAACTCCCTGAGGTGGTGAAACAAAATAACTAAAATAGGCAAAGTTTCTTTCTAGTTAAGTAATTTGTGGCAATTTATATCTTTTTATTTTTCTAATAAAGATAAGGCTAACATGGTCTTAAAAGTATTTAAAATACTTTTCCTCCAGTCTTCTAGTTCTTTATTAGCTTATTCTTTTATGTTTTGAACTACACTCTCAGCAATGCATCTAATCCATCTCCATGAATTTCTTTCACACATCTTCAAGTATTCTTCTGAATAGATTCACAGAATCATGGGCTATAATTATATAAGCATACCTGAGATTACAGCTAAAATCCTTCTTTAAAGACCGGGAGGGCTAAAGGCTCCACCACACAGGGAGCGAGACATCAAGCTAGCTGGCAGCTTTGTGGAACCAAGTTCCACAAGCCTCTCTACCTAGGACAATGTTCCACTTTATTTCTATGCCCTTATAGAATGAATATTCTTATTTTTAGCTACTTCCTAAATTCTAATAAACTTTTCACTCTAATTCCTGGTCGTATCTCATCAATTCCAGCTCATAATAATTCAAATTTGATCAAGTTTTCAGAAACTGTGATTGAGACAGAGAAACTTTAGAACCCCATTGACTATTTATAACTATGTTGATTGACACCACAAACAAGTTCACTTTAAGACTTGCTGAGTGGCTTCCAAAGATTCAAATAAAAATGAAAGCAAACAAAAAGGTAAGTCATAAGGATGAGGTTTACAAAAAATTGAAGAGAAAGAGTAAGATAATTTACCAAAAGGAAGTGCCTAACAATATAACACCTGAATGTGGTTACAGTTATGACAAAAGAAGCAAGGAAGTCAGAGGCAGAAAGGCCAAGTGAAACCCTGTTTCCAGATGTCCGTTCCTTCTAAAGTTAATGAACTATTATAGCCTCCTAACTTCCCCTTTTCATTCTCATGGGTAAATTAATAACAGTTTATGGAGCCTATAACTTTGTACCAGAATTGCTAAAACCCAGATGGTTACAAAGACGTTTTGTTTTCAGGAGTTTACTGTTTAATTAGATAATATTACCTAACGACAAGGCCACTTTTCCAGAATATACGTATTATCGACTATGCTTTTTTTCTTAAAGTTTACCTGAGCTGAAAAGGAAGGTGTAGAGGGACCTAGTATGCTAATTATTGGGGGGTATAGAAATAAGACATGATGTCTGGAATTTGGCTTCTAATGGGAAATAAAGATGCAGGATGGGTGGGAGAATAACGCCGTGAAAACATACAGACCACTTTTCATGGCTGTGCACAGGCTCTAAAGGCAAGTCTTCATGGAACCTGAGCTGAACCTCAGTGAATAAACAGCCTTTGACAAGCAGAGCAGAGACAAGCAAGATATTTCAGGACTGAGGAAATGGAAGAAAAAAAAAAAAAAAAAAAAAGCTGTTCATCCAGAAATCTTATGGTCCATTCAAGGGACTGACATACAACTGGATTGTGGTTTTCTGAAAGTGACATGGATTCCACTGGTTGGTTCAGAATAAATGGAATAAGTATTAGGTAGAGAAGTTTAAACTTTGCCTATCTACCATGAGAAAATGCAGTGCCTAATTAGGGGGAAAAGGTATTTATAAAGGGCATGGAAATGGCTGAAAGTGAGAATATTCATTTGAACATGGCTGTTTCAAACGTTTAAAACATTGTGTAAACTTGGGATAACTACCCATTTTCAACAGCACTCGATTGCTTCACAATAAGAAAAAGGATTGAACTACAAAGATAGGAAATAGTTCTTAACCACCATCACCTCCTAATACAACTTCATTTCCCCCAATGTGTGACTGACTGTGAAACCACTTCTAAACTGCAATTTTGACCCGTATTGCAATATAGTACCCTTCCATTTAGCCAAAGAACTATCACCTGATGCTAGTAGTACAATTAAACACACCTTTTGGTCTCAGCATCCGGTGATTCTATACTTGGGAGGAGTGCACAAAATTGATTAGCAGATGGAGGTGTTAGTCCTAGCTACATTACTAACTTGCAATGGGGCTACAGAAACGTCACTGAGGTTCCTGCATATTTTCAGCAGCAGGATGAAGATCATTGATAATCCCAGCGTGAACTTTGATTCTGCAGGCACAGGAAGTTTTCTTGAATGGAAGAATGAATAGATGATGAATGCTTGGAAACCAGGCATTAAAAATCATCAAGAGTATTTTCCCTCTGTGCATAAACAAGGTGTTACGTTTCCTATCTCTCAGAGACTAAACCTGATGCTTCTAGGGTGAAAAGTTTCCACTGAACCAAATGTCACACTTCTAATTTTTCAGGATATGTGGGCGGCCAGATCTCCAAGGAGGACTGCTCCCTTGCCCTTCCTGTGAAGCTCTTAGGGGATAAAGAATCTCTGGTCTATATCCTGAATTTGACTTGATGGTCAAAAGGTTAAGTGAACATGTTTTTGTAATAATAAAAAAAAATAAAAGAAGCTATGTCAAAGAAAGTGATCTGATGTCTTCAAGTACACCATCAAGAAGCCAAAAGGAAGCTGGGTGCAGTGGTGCACTCCAATAATCCCAGCAAATGGGAAGCAGGAGGATCAGAAGTTTGAAGTTAACCTAGGCAAATCAGTGAAACTATGTCTCAAAAATAAAAAAAAATATAGAAAGGACTGGGGATGTAGCTTAATGGTAGAGCATCCCTGGGTTCCATCTCCGGGGGTGGGGGAGAGGGAAAGGAAAGAAGGAAAGAACAAAACTCACAGAATGAGAGAAAATATTTGAAATTATTTATCTGTAAAAGTCTAAGAGCTAGAATATATAAAGAACCCTCACAGTTCAATAATAAAAGGCAAATCACCCATTAAAGAAAGGGCAAAAAATTTGAATAGATATTTTTCCTAAGGATATATGCAAAAGGCCGAATAAATACATGAACAGATGTTCAACCCTGGGCACCATGGTACATGACTGTAATCCCAGTGAGTTTGGAGGCTGAGGCAGGAGGATCGCATGTTCAAGGCCAGCCTCAGCAACTTAGCAAGACCCTGTCTCATAACTAAAAGGATTGGAGATGTAGCTCAACGGCAAAGTGCCTCTGGGTTCAATCCCAAGTGCCAAAAGGGGGGGGGGGGGGCTGTATAACATCATTATTCACCAAAGAAGTACAAATAAAAGCCATAATGATATACCATTTTACACATATTAGAATGAATGTAATAATAATAAAACTTCAGAAAATAACAAGTGTTTGTGGGAATGTGGAGAACCTTATACACTGCTGAGGGAAATATAAAATGATGCAGTTCGTGTGGAAAATAGTTTGGCAGTTCTGTAAGCTGCCTGTCACGGCCAGCCACGGCGCCGCCACGGGAGGAAAATTCTCGGAGGCAGAGTGAAGCTTTTACTACTTTTACTTCTACTTTCTTAGAGCTTAGAGAGGGAAAGAAAGATAGAGCTTCTTCTTAGCTTAGAGTCTTAGAGAGAAAGAAAGATAGAGCTTAGCTTAGAGAAAGATTAGAGCTTCTTTCTTCTCTCTTCTTTCTTCCTTCTTCTTTCTTCTGTCTTCTGTCTTCCTTGGGAGTCTCGGCCTAACTCTGACCAGTCATTACTTCTTCTATCTGGTTTCTCTTCTGTAACCGCTCTGCCTACGTTCTGGCCGCTCTGATTCTTCTGACTGACCGAGTGACTGCCCGACTGACCGAATGAATTCGTTCTCCTAACTCGGACCGCTTTCACCCGGTTATATACCTTCAGGTTTGCGGGTGCCTACAGGTGCGTCACATACATATCAGGTGGAACCCATGGCTTCCAGCTAGCTACAACAGCCCTTCCTAATTAGGGCTCCTTCACAGTTCCTCAAAAAGTTAAGCATTATAGTTATCCTATGACTCAGCGATTCTATTCTTAGGTATATCCCAAGAGGAGTGACAATACGTGTATACACAATATCTTTACAATAGTGTTAATTGTAACTATATTCATAATAGTTTAAAAAAATGGGAACAACTGGAATATCCATCAACTGATAAATGTATAAACAACAGTAGTATTTCTAAACAATGCAATATTATCCATCCATAAAAAGAAACGAAATATTTATTCGTACTGCAACATAGATGAACCTTAAAAATATTATGTTAAGTGAAAGAAATCAGATACAAAAGATCCCATATTGTATGATCCTATTTCTATTAAATAGTCCAAACAGGCAATCCATGGAGACAGAAAGTACATTAGGAGTCTCCAGAAGAAGGAGAAAAGGATGGAACTGGGAACAACTTAATTATTATGTGTTTCTATGAGGTGATGAGAATGTTCTGGGATAAGATGGTGGAAATAATTGCACAATGTTTTGAATACACTAAACCCAACTGAATTATACACTTTGAAGTGGTGAATAGTATGCTATATGAATTTTATCTCAATAAAACACCATAGTACCTATAGGCATGTTGACAAGTCTTTTTTGTCTGTCCTGAATTATGAAAATCCACCTTCATACACTCAAGACACACAAAGCTTTCCTCAAGGAGAAAACATTTTCTGAAGGGAAAAGACAATCACATTGCTTTGGGCTGTGACTTATCTGTTAACTATCAATTAGTTTTTGTTACTATTGTTACTGCTGTTTTTACCAAACATTCATATCCGGTAATAAGATTTTTTTTTTATTTTTTAATTTTTTTTGTACCGGGGATTGAACTCAGGGCCACTCGACCACTGGGCCACATCCTCAGCCCTTTTTTTGTATTTTGTTACAGACAGGGTCTCACTGAGTTACTAAGTGCCTCACCATTGCTGAGGCTGGCTTTGAACTCACGATCCTCCTGCCTCAGCCTCCCAAGTGCTAGGATTACAGGTGTGTGCCACCACACCCAGCTGGTAATAGGGAATTTTTGATGCTAAAAATAATTAAAATAAATACATGCAGTATGAGGTTAAAAGCATCTACCACCTGTAGGTTTTCATATGATAAAATATGATAGTTACTTTTTAAGTAACTATAGATTTAGGAAGCCTCTTATTTTTAAAATTCTTAAGAAAACCACATGGGTGTTATCATGGTATGTAGCACATCTGAAGGCTAGCACAACTCATTTTGAACAACCTTTACCTCTACATGGAAAAATATTTCCAGAAGTAAACATAAAATGAAACAAACAATAAAATGGCCAGGAAAGAAATACAAATACTAACTTGTTTTTGTATTGAATTTTATAACTTTAGCAAATATTTGAAAAATAGTAGAATAGAAAAAAAATGCACGACTATTTGTTCAATTATTTTAGCAGTGTGAACTTTGGTCCTTTAGTTACATTATGTGATAATAATTTATAAAAATAAGTGTCCACTAATTAGCAGGTGAATTTCATTAAACTCATGAGTGAACCTTTATTAAAACTGAAATTCTGCAAAGTAAAATTTAGGCAACTGCTAAATTTTACCACTAATACAAAGTTTTTTTTCTTGCTTCATTCTGTAGTTTTAAAACAAATAAGCCCTTTTAAAAGCGTTAATTTCAACTGCAAAGACACTAATAAAACATTTGACGTATGAACTAGAATTACCAAATATAAATATTACAGCCTACATTCTGTGCTCTGTTTTGTTGTTATAAAACTTTAAACACAAATAAATATTCAACACAAGTGCCTATAGTGACAGGAATGGAACAGCTTCCATTGTTTCTTCATGTCTACGATCATTGTGGTGTTCATTTAAAGTGGACAGCCGAGAGGCAGCAACACGGAGTACCACAGCCACTGGAGATCTAAACTGGACCTGGAGCACGGGAGTGACACTGAATATTGTCAATTTTTTCTGGAAGTGAAAATAAGTAGCTGAATTTGTGTGTGTCCAACTCTAAGTGGGAAGTTCTTGGAGTTAACCTGCATGTAGAAGGTAACATTTGTTGAAGAGTAAGAACTACAAATATACTAATGTGAAGCCTGCATACATATTATTAACACTCAACAGTAACACATTAATCACTTAAAACTTAGACCAAATATTATGGAACAGTGTTCCACCACTGACATTGTTTGGAATTGCTAGTGCTGTATGATACTAAACAGACTGGGAATGCTCCCAGGGATGTAGACATCCTAATGCCTGTGGCAATTTAGGAATGTGATGGTTTCTAGTGCAAAGAGGAGACAGAAAGTTGCTTATGTGACTCTTCAATTGTGCAGCTAGATTTTTATTTATTTTGAACATTATTATAATCTCTGAGAGCTTTCAGATCCCCAAGAGGAAGTGAATCTTTCTGACCAGGCCAGTCAGGAAGGCCCCATGGAGGAGAATGAACCTTCTCCCACTCCCAACCCCACCTCCAGGCATACTTGGTCCTTTTCCTATTATCACAATTAATCCCACTCCCCATCCCTAAGTCCCTAAAGAATGGTCCCATGTTGTTCAGCGTGGCACACATCACTCTATTCCAACTACCACTGTGTTGATGCATTTGCTCTCTGTCTAGTTTACCATGACCTTGATCATATGATACCCATCTCTGCAGAAGGAGGTAGCCTTAGGTAAGTATGAAGGTGAGAAGGCATGATGTGTCCTAGACTGAAGTGAAAACTTGATGAAGTGAAGAATCCCCTGTTTACAGCTCTAAGTGTTCCTGTGTCATAAGACACAGACACAGCTAAGACCTTTAAGAGGTCAATTAAAAGGCATTGAGGTGACAACATATGCACATCAAAATACCCCGTGGTGGTTAAGTCATAACCACTGAAGAAAAACTAGACTTTGCAAGTATGTGGGACAATCTGATTTATATGCACTTGTGGGTGATATTCAAACTATTTAACATGTGACGCTCCACAGTCACCTAGACAGCAGATCAGTCAATCAGAAAGGAATGCCGACCATAAACATATACATGGTCCAGTAACTTCCCGCTGAGCAAATGCAATTCGATGTACAAATTCAGGGGCTGAACAGAGTAAGTAATCTGTGAAAACTATTAGCTAGGTTCTTAAATTAGGACTGTGGTTATTAATCTTTTGTGAAAAGCCATTATTTCTTATTTTTAAAAACCATGTCCCTTGATTACAACTGTGATCATAAGAAAAATCCTAACAAGTTTCACTGTTCCTCCACTGAAAACTTCTTAAAATGTAAGGAAAGTTCAAAATGGTTAATTTGAGCTGACAGTGTTAGAGATGAACATAGAAATGTAAACAGTATTTTAGAAAACTATAATATTACTAAATGAATAATAGATCAATGATTTTTAGGGACATCAGCCAAGATTTTAGCCTCTATCAAAAGAGACGATGATAGACAAATAACAAATACTGCAGATACATGCTGGGGTGATTACAGAGGAGAGTTTTCACACTCAGGAGGAAAAGGCTTCCAGACAATGCTGGTGGTATGTTCTGCTTTACTTCAGTGGGTAGGATGGTAGAGGGAGAAGAGATGATGGCCACCAGGGAAGGGAAATAACTGCTTCATCCCTAGCATATTGAGGTTTTGTGGTGACATGTGGCAGTGGCTTGACGACAGTCAAGGAAATCCAGCACAGTCAAGGAAATCCAGCACAGCGATGGCAGTCTTGTAATCACATATCAAAGATCCTGGGAGGACTTCAACTTGGACACGTTGGGGAATCACACAGGTAACATTTGAAGGCCCAGATGGCATACTTCCTGTCATAAACTAGATGACATACATTCACAAAATCAGAGCACAGTGACATGAGATTTGAGCGAGGACTTCCACCTCATCTAGAAACCACTAATTCAACGTTTTGTAGCCTTTGTTAAATATGTCACTTTAACGCAGTTGCAAATGAGCCTACTGCATAAGTCAGATATTCCCCAAATTGATAGGAATACCTGGAGAAATTTAAATAGACATGGTGCATAAATATGTTAAAGTCAGAACTTGTATTATAAAAGGTGGCCATTGTTAGTTTAAGGAAAACCCTGTGACTTGTTCTCAGGAATATAATGGAAACTAAGATTGCTGTGAAATGAAAATACATCCATATACATTTATTTGACAAACAGCAATTAATGTAATATAGACATATAAATAACATGGAATAGTGTTGTCTCCTCTTCGCTGTGAAATAATTTCTTTGGATATTGTCTTTAGACAGAGATAGCCATTTTCTCCCCAAGCACATACAAATACATACGCGTGCGCGCACACACACACACACACACACACACACACACGTATAATATAAAGTTCCCTTAACAAAAATGAAAATGGAAAGCACTAAGTTCATATCAAGAATATACATGGTATGAATCTATATTCTCATTACTTAAAAATCAAAGGCCATGATACAAGAAAATTGAGAGAATTTTTCATAATCATCTTTTACTATTTCCTCTTAAAAATCCCCTTCTTTCAAAAATTTACCTTCTTATAATCATGCAAGAATCATTTAAGTTTGCTTTCATATGATATTTATTTAACACATTTTCAAACTATTTCTTCTAAGGCTAGAATTTCTCATTGTATGATATGACTACTTGGGGGAAATTTGAAGACTATCTCTTCCATCTAGTTGTATAGAGCAATCGAAGACTTTAAATCATAAACCTCATGGTTTTATCTAGTTTGGGATAATTCTGAAATTGTTTTACCTAAAAACAGTCATTTTCATATTTGCTGTAGCTTTTGATAATACTTAGTTAGCAAAGCTGACAAAGTGCCTGAGCCATTTCCTCTCCTTGAGATATTTAAGACTAGGACAAGCAGAGGTCTTCCAAGGTCATCAGGTCAGATAGTAGACGGACAGCCTAAGTCACATTTGGAAGAGCAGCTTGAGAATCACTGCTGCACACTCCCTGCCACCTGCCATGAGCCCATGGCATCTCACTCACCACTGGATGGTAGACCCCCTCCTGGATCCATCCCCACAACAGGCAAAAAGGTTAGGACTAACACTTTTAAATTCTTATTTCATGTTAGTCACTTTTAGGCATATCACTTTTGCATTATTGTAAAGTTAGAAAATTTTAAGTCGAGCCATTCTAAACCAAGGACCATCTATATATACTTTATTTTTTATCCTCACAATGATTGTATAAGGTAGTTACTATTTTTCAGATGAGGAAATTGAGTATAAGAGAAGATAAGCCATTTTCTGAACTCTAAGTAAAACAAAACTCACCAATAATGGAAATTAAGTAGAAAGTCCCAAGGGGGCAAGATAATAGCATTTGATTTCATCATTACAACAGAGGAAATTTTTATATTGGGATGAAGGAAGCAATAATAAATTAATGAGCCCCTCATTGTTAGTGAGTCAATTCAAGGCTGTAATCAGTACAGGGGTTAATCTGTTCATGCCCTAATCCAGGAAATCCTGAAACTGCAGAATGAATTCCTAGAAATTTGCATAAATGGCAGGCCTTTTTGTGATGGCAGCACATAAGTATTTGGCATTTGGTAAAAGACATGGCTCCATCTCTAACATTTCATATGCACATTTCAACAGGAAGAAATAACAAAAGCCATATAAATAAATAAGCCTGATACAGACGCTGTGCTACAATACTTGAACTTCAAGAAGTCCTGGTTACAAACTGCTGGTTATCTGCCCTAGTGGTCCTGCTCTGATTCAAGGATACAGCTGTATATAATAGAGCAACATAATCCGGATGGGGTATAGAGTATGGCATTTAAAGGTAGATCCACGGACCATACTGAACGCTCATAATAAGAAGTGAACACAGGCAAAAAACAAATAGAGACGTGGCCCTCACCACTTTGTTTTCCAAAGAGCCTTAATGGACCAGATTAGGATTATTTTGTATCACAATAACCAGTGAACAAAGATTTCCCATCGCCTTGACTCCAGCTCATACACACTGTCAAGAGTGCCAGACATTAACTGCAGTACTCCTGCCTGCCTGGAGGTGGAATCCTCAGTTGATCCTCAACTAAACAAGTGGTCCAGGGACTCAGAGCAGAAAGATCAACTTCCACCTGCAGCATAGGTTTTCCCAGCATGAGAAAGGGCTGGTACTTGTATTACTTTCATGAGGACAGAAATCACCTGACACTGAGGGACAGGTTTCCCTGTAAGTTTCTGAGAAATAGGCGGGTGGGGATGGAAAGCAAGCAAGCATATTTTGTGTTAAAGAAGGACTTTAAATGTGGAGTTTGTAGAAAACGTTACATTTTTTTTTCAACTTTATTATAGATTCAGACTCACTCCTGGGAATAAGCACATGGGTCTCAGGTTGTTTTGAAGTGAGGGAAAACATTTTTAAATTATCTTTAAACTCTTTGAAATGTACTACTCTAAAGAATTCAGTAAGTGTTGTAAATAATAGGAAATCCGCAAGATATGAAGTTTATAATTAATGTGATTTGAAGGAATAGTTATTCACTTTGTCTTGAAGAACAAATCCACTAAATCCACTAAACAAATCCACTTCTCCTCTTTCTCCTCCTCCTCCTCCTCCTCCTTCTTCTTCTTCATTTTTTGTTTTGTTTTGTTCTTGTGGTGTGAGAAAGAGAACCCGGGGCTCTGCCTCTGAGCTACACCCCCACTTAATGTTCTTATCTCAACCTATATTCTTAATTTAATATGAATGGCAACATAATCAATTATATCAACTTCTATATGAGTTACCTGGTCAGTACTTGGTCCAAGCCTTTCCCTTTCATTTTCCAAATGATTTGATTCACTAAATTCTGGGCTAAATAAATTACACAATATAATTTACTTATTAATTTTAACTTTAATAACTCAAGTATTAGGGAGATGTTGGCCACAGGCACAAAATTTGAGTTAGAAAGAATAGGTTTAGTGATCTGTTGCACTGCATTGTAACGGTATAATAATGTTAAACTTTACATCTCATTTAACTGGATTTTACAGGAGTTTCTTGGTGTAAGTACTATTAGCAAAAATACCATTAAGATTTATCAAGCTTTGGTTATGTGTACTTAGTATGCAATATACTTTACCTGTATTATTGCATTTAGAATTGTTACTATAGGCCCACAAATTAGGTACAATTATCATCTCTATTTTACAAATGAGGAAAGTAAAAATGAGAGCGGATAAGAAATTTAACCAAGATCACACAGTAAATGGCAGTGAGTAAGTGAACACAATTCTAATACATGGGTGTATTTTTATAAGCACTAAGTTACAACACACTGGGAGGAGGAATGGAAGTCGTATGACACCCCAATTGTAGTAAAGCACTGAAAATAATTTCCTTTATTTCACAAAGAATATATAATAGATCCTTTAGGATGAATTTTGTTTACTATTTGTCTCTGTTTGTAGCTATGTGATTGCAGGCACATGATGGAAGCTGAAAAATTCAGCCAAATAGCTAAGAACCTAGTGGACTCAACACTCAGACACTTCAGTGACTGAGGAGATTTTTACTGTGGCATCTTAAGAGTCATATTCCAAACTAAACAGTTTTAGAATCAAAGATGACATCCTATAGGACTTCAATGATCATATTTTCTAATTTAAAACAGAAGCACCCAAGCTGATAAATTGGTGCTGTGTGCAAAGGAGAGTTAACTGAGCAGTTAGGAACTTCTTTTAACCATTCATAGGCCTTTCCCCTGTACAACTTAAGGTCCCGGTATCAATGTACGGGAGCAAGAGACCTCAAAATAAAGAAGGAATGACCTTTTTCATGTACCCAAAGTCTTTTCAGGGCTGGCCAAATGTCATCTATACAGAACTCAAACTCTTTCAATGTTCAACTGACAACCATGTAGGAATCATTCCCTTCCAACAAAGTAGAAGCTGTGTGGAATGCTCTGCTCTTGTTTCCCAGCGTTTGCTCAATTAACATTCTCAAGAACATTCTCAAGGCACACACACCACTGAAGCAAGTACCAAGATTTTATTTAGAGAAAATACTACTTAAGAGTAACCAAGGAGACAGATTTAATCTCAGTTGTTCAAAACCTATCCTACCCAAATAAGCTCTACAACATTTTTCTGGAATCCGTTTGGAAAGAACATGCTATTTGAGCTGGGGTTGTAGCTTAGTGGTAGAGCGCTTGCCTAGCATGTCTGAGGCACTGGGTTGTATTCTCAGCACTGCATATAAGTAAATAAATAAATGCTCATCAACAACTGAAATATGTATTTAAAGTTCTATTTATTCACTACCAGTATGGTAGCCAAGAAGTTTTTGGTAATAGTAGTGATAAATTTGTACTTAACTATGTATAGCATCTAACCAATTCTTTTCTCTTACCATCAGCACATGTTTTTAAGAAAACTGGCCAAGCTGTAGATTTGGTATTTACTATTTAAGTAGGTGAGTACTAGGTTCTAATTTGGTTTACCTTCTCTGATGTCATCAGGGAGCAAATCGTTTCATCTACTATTACCCACTTGGCATAAACATCATGCCCTACTAAGTTCAACAAGGGAATACATTGCATCCATATACCCCTGAGAAATAAAACCAGAAATAATCTAAATAGGTACCTTACCATGGATGCTCCAGAAGCCCAGATGTGGGATTAGGAAAAGGACCCAAAACAATTTCCCAGTTCTACACATGGCTGGCGATGTCTTCATGTCCCTGCGCATCAGTGACAGAAAAACTGCTCAGGCAGAAGGCTTCTTTCCTCCCCTGGATTCCTCAGAGATGGATCAGCTTATATACCCCAGCAGCATCTGAGAAGTAAAGAGGAGAACTCAAGGGAGAGGACAGTAGGAAGAGCCTGAATGATTCTGTGAAACAAAGTGAGCAGAGTCTTTGTGGTTTTGCTTCTTGTTAAATGGGCTGTTCACTTTCAAACCTCTGCTCTGCAAAGCAACTCAGTCCTTAGCTTCTCCTTCCGTTCTGCCACTCTTCTTGCCCCACCTTGAGGTTTTTTTCAAAGTGAAATGAACAATTAAGCTCTAAAGACATCTAAATTGTTGCAATCTTTAGGTTGAGGTTTTAATCAAATCAAGGTTAGGAAATTCATGGTAAAAAGTACCTATGGTAAGTATACATTCTCTCCCTTTTCACAGTTTGTGATTGTGAAACTTCTTTTATGTGAAAGATCTTAAACTCCGGCCCCCTCCCAAACATCATGTCACAGTAAGATGAGACTGCTTATTATCATGAAAACAAAAAGCACTTATCTGAGGTTATGGAGAAAATGAGTGACAGGATACATTTCCTCAACAGGAGAGGGAAGGGCCGCTGTCTTTAATCTGCAGATTCATATCAATGGAACAAAATCATCGTTAGTATGGGCTACATGTTCTTTCTAAATATATTAAAGTTCCGGGCAGAATGAGATCTTAAATAACAATTAAAGGAAACTTTCATTTTCTGCAATCTTTATGTGGTTGCTGTCTGGATGAAGTATAATAGAAATGGTACAGGAAGAAATGGAAAATTTCAAAATCAGCTTAGGGTTACTGTGGGACTGTTAAAAATTAGTTTAGTTTATAACCACAGGAGATATTCAAATTTGACATCATGTGAGATTCCAAATGAGAGATCTTGCTCTGTGGCCCTTGTCCATCTGCACTCATTGACAGGGGTAGATTTTGCAAATCTTTCCCACAGAGGCTAGTGATGTGCTCCCAAGGCCAAACTTCAATGGCTTTTAGTACATAAGGTTAAAAACGGCTGTATATTCATTGATTCAAACACAACTTGCAATGGCTGGACATACAAAGATGAATGTGTCACTGCTCCTAATTTTAAAGAATTTGGTCAGCCAGTATTGTAACTTCTTTACATCAATATTTAATGTTAGCACTTAAATTCTCATGCACTTCCACCATGCATAGTACTGTAGAGAGTAACTATACATAGCCAAACCAAGTGTATGGTTTGGAAATGATATGTTCCCCAAAGACTTGTGTGTTGAAGGCTTGGTCCTCAATATAGCAATGTCCCCACTGCAGAGGTAGAACTTTAGGGAAGTGATTGGACAATGGATTAATCTATTGATAGCTGAATGGACTACCAGGAGGTGGTGGGAGCTATGGGAGTGATACTTGTTAGAGAAAGTTGGTCACTAGGGTCATGCCTTGGAAGGGTATCTCTTGTTCCCTGCCTCTTTCTGCTTCCCAATTATTAGGAGCTGAGTAGCCTTCCTCCACTATGCCCTACCATGATGTTTCTGCCTCACCTCAGGCCCAAAGCAATGGAGCCAGTTGATCACAGCAGAAACCCATGAAACCATAAGCCAAAATAAATTTTTCCTCTTCTTTACATTGTTGTTTTCAGGTATTCGGCACAGTGACAAAAAGCTATCTAACAAGTCAAGTAAACATCCTGGAATGTATTTATGCAGCACTTGCACACCTCCTTCCTTTTCTTGTGCTCAGGATGGAGTGTAAACTTCCTGTGGCTGCTGAAGCAAGGTTTGTTGTTCCCTTAAAATGGTCCTAGAAACCAAAAGCCATAAACCATAAGCCACAGAGCTCAGGATATCATCCCAAACCAGAGAGAAGACACATTCACTTTGTTTATCTCAACTCAAAGCCTTCACAATTCACTATTTTAAAAATGTTTTTCATATAAAGAAGTCCGTGAGAATTAGATAAGATTTAAAAAACAACTTTATGTACCAGCTATTGTGTGTCTTAAAAGATATTTATTTTAAAAACTTTATCTGTATGCCTGGTTCTTTATCTCTCCATAGTTGGAGTCCTGAGAGAGCCACTAGAATGACAACTTGCCCCAGAATCCAGCTCCTATCTTTATTCTGGTAAGGAAAAATTTATAAAAAGCTAAACTCAGAATTTTTTTTTTGTAGCTCAGTAACAAGTCAATTTTTACTTAAGTTTATTCCTTATCTGTACAATTAAACTTATCTAGTAATTAAACTTCTACCTTGACCCCTGTCCTATCATTAGATGACCAAATTATAACTTTTATTTAAATGTAAAAATTTAGAGACTTTACAGCATTCCTAAAATCGGTTGTATTATGCATCCAAAACAATTTTTAAAGAACAAACTTCTTGCCAATTTTATTTTGAAAGACAAAAGGCAAAATGGAATTTGGTGTCTTCAGATTCTCTTTACTAATGTCTTAGGAGCTACCTGAAGAGGAAATTTTTCAGTTCATTTACAGACTCAGCTATTTTTATGAATCATAAAGCAGTTGTGTTTTCTGAAAGGTCCCCCCATCCGCCAGTGATCAAAGAATCAGCAATCAAGATGCAAGGTCCTAGAGGTCTTGCTATCAGTGACAGCATTGACACCAGTGAGGTGAACTGGTGAACTGTAGTCCTAATTTTTTTTTAATTCCCCCCAAAACATTCCATACATTCTATCAGAAATAAAGTTCAGCATCTAAAACTCTGCCATTCTGCTTTGTGCCCTCTCTGCACTAACATTATTGTTAGCAATGGTTTCTATAAATTACTTTACTTTAGAATCAATCTGGGCACTTTTTATAAAATGAGTAGGTATCCTAGAGCCTACCCATATCCATTGAGTCAGAATCTCACAAAGTGGATGCAGGGATCCCTATTTTATTTTTTAAAAATCCAAAGGTGATTCTGATACAGTGGCTTAAATGGATATTTGGAAGCCAATTATGAATTAGTGGGGAGCATGAACTATTTTGGGGGGATCCTGAGCATTTGACCCAGGAGCACTTTACCACTGAACTACATCCCCCAGACCTTTTTATTTTGGGACAGGGTCTCCCTAAGTTGCTTAGGGCCTTGATAAGCTGCTGAGGCTGACCTTGAACTTGCATTCCTCCTGTCTCAGCCTTCTGAGTTGCCCAGATTACAGATGTGTGCCACCATACCTGGGTAGGAAGTTGAACTTTAGAGTCACAAAAGATGTGGTATCACACCTTTGCTACTTACCTGTTGTAGAACCTTTCAGAGATTATTATAAAACTCTCTGAGTCCATAGTAGACATAGAGATGTACCACAAAGATCCCCTTTCAAGGATTATTTGCTGTTAGCTGTGAAGAATGCAGTCAGTGGATAACTTCCCATTATTTATTCCCTTGGGGTCTTCTCAGTTGGGACCCACCTTGTCCAAGGTCATGCTTTCCCATGACAGCCTGCAGCCAGTGATGGAACAAGCAAAGTGTACAAAGAGCTGGCCACGTTGACCTGACATGGAATGCGGATGGGCAATACTTCATCACTCTCAACCAAGTTGACCAAGGCTATGTCAGGCGGCATCACGGTTCAATTTCTTCCTCTGTTGAATTTCCCTTCTTCTCATTTCTTTTCACAGGTGTTGATTCCTAATCTATCTAAGAATCTTATTCCAGAGAATCAAACCTTCTCCCTATCTCAATTTCCTGTTGCATAGCACAACACCTATCTGTTACGTTGGTTAACTGAGGTGATACATGAAAATGATCAGTAAATTGAACATATAACTATTTTCAAACCAAAGATGAGGTTTTATTTGGAGAAGGTAGGTACCAAGTCCCATATTAATAAGCCAAAAAGTATTTATGGTGCAACGAGTTGAAAATGTCTATTTGCTAATGAGACTCATCATTATGTAGAGATTGAGACTCAAAGTGTCATAATAAGGGTTTTTTTTGGGGGGGTGTATAGTAACTTTTTATTTGTTCTTTTCAGTTATTTCATAATAAGGCTTTGATAAGCACAGGAATGGGGCAAATTCAAGATGGTTGAATTATAATAGTGTTCACAAAGATGGATCAGCTATGCAGATAGGTCTCAGAACTGAAGGGCAAACAAAGCAATGCTTAGTGAGGAAAGTGAAACAGGAGGCATCACACTATAAGACCTAAAATTATACTACACAGCTATAGTAACAAAAATGGCATGGTATTGGCACCAAAACAGGCAAGAAGACCAATGGAACAGAATAGAAGACACAGAGACAAACCTACAAAAAAATACAGTTACCTCATACTAGACAAAAGTGCCAATAACAAAGAGATCCTCTTCAACAAGTGGTGCTGGGAAAACTGGAAAACCATATGTAGTAGAATGAAAGTTAACCCCTGTCTCTCACCCTACACAAAACTCAGCTCAAAGTGGATCAAGGACCTAGGTAACAGACCAGAAAACATGCACATACTAGAAGAAAAGTTAGGCCCCACACACTCCAACATATCCACTCAGGAACTGACTTCCTTAATAAGACCCCTGAAGTGCAAGAAGTAAAATTAATAATCAATAAATGGATGGCATCAAGCTGAAAAGCTTCTTCACAATAAAGGAAACAATCAAGAATATGAATGTGAAGAGAGAGCCTACAGAATATGAGAAAATCTTTGCTAGTTACTATTCTGGCAGAGGATTAAAGTTCAGAATATATAAAGAACTCAAAAAACTTACTAGAAAAAGAAACCAAATAACCCAATGAATAAATGGCAAAGGAACTGAACAGACACTTCTCAAAAGAAGAAATATGAATAGTCAATAAATGTATGAAAAAATGTTCAACATCTCTAGCAATTAGAGAAACACAAATTAAAACTACACTGAGATTCTATCTCACTTCAGTCAGAATGGCAATTATCAAGACTACAAGTAACAATAAATGTTGGCTAGGATGTGGGCAAAAAGGTACACTTATACATTGCTGGTGAGATTGCAAATCGGTGCAACCACTTTGGAAAGCAGTATGGAGACTGCTCGAAAAACTTGAAATAGAACCACTATTGGACCCAGTTATCCCACTCCTCAGCATACATCCAAACGAGTTAAAATCAGCATACTATACTGATGTGTTGGGACTATGTCTGCCAAGGGGCAAGGTTTGACTGCTTACCACGCCCTAAAGGACCGGGGCTAAACCAAGGGGTGTGGCTATGACGTAGCCTGAGAGACTGAACCACCTTGCTTGCTGATTGGTTAGTTCTAGGCCTATTTAAGTCAATGTTTGTTCAATAAATCTGAGTTTTTCGGGCATCCCGCATGCTATATACAAGACTCCCTAGGTGGCGTGTTTTCTGAGGTAAGGCACCTAGAGATTTCTGTCCTTAAGCTCACCCCACCGGGTGAGTTGCAATCTTTCCTGCAGGCAGGAAAAATTCCCTTCTAGGGCCCAAAAAGGGAAGCGCAACTCAGAGCCCGGCTCCATTCATAACTCAGCAACCCCGGCAGGTTGGCGCCCAACTCGGGGCGGGAACAAAGAAAAAAAAATATTATCGGTGGGCTTAATAAGGTTAGAGACGCAACGTCTCTTTTACTGGCAGAAATACCCTTTTATTATGGGACAAATCTTAACATTCAGGAAATCACAAGACCCAGCCCTCAAGGCATGGCGCAGTATTTTAAGAAAGCAAGGTCTCCAAATATCTGACAGCCAATCGGAGGTGATTTGGAATTCGTTTAAAACGGGCGGCTCCCTGGCTCCCAAAGTCTGATTTTGATTCTCGGGAGACTTGGGACGAAATAAAACAAATTTTAAGGGACTGAGAAATTGAGTACGGGGAATCCCCGCCTCCGGGAGTTTATCCAGCTTTATCCGCCCTAAAAGCATACTCCCTTTTACAAGAAAAACAAACACCTAATTTTTCCTGGTCCGCGAATTTAAAGAAATCTCACTCCAGGGAATTAGAAACTACAGCCCCTCCTTTAGAGATATCTAACAAATTCCCTGAGAACAAAGGCCACCGGCCACGTGGCTCGAAACTTTATGAGAGGGAGCCTTGGCGCCATTACTATACCAAGAGGCGCCAGCACCCTCTAGTGGGCTTTCACCTGTAATGGCATTTCCAGTTAATTTAAATCCGAGGGAAGACAAGCCAAATATATGGTATCCCTGGGAAACTCAAGAATTAAAGAATTAAAAAAGGCTGTAGCAGAAGATGGTGTAAACTCACCATGGGCAGAATGTATATTACAAAATCTCGCTCATCGTGCCTGTACCACTAGAGATTGGAAAGATCTAACAAAAGCTGTGCTCCCAGGACCGTTATTCCTTAAATGGTGTGCATATTTTTCTGATGAATGCCATACGCAGGCTGAGAGGAATCAAACAACAAATCCTCCCATACCAATAACCTTTGGGATGCTGTCAGGAACTAGTGATCAGTATGCCACAGGAAATTAACAAGCAGAATTACCAGCTCCGTACCGAGAACAGGTGCGAGCTCTAGGGCTGGCAGCATGGAAAAAGCTAGAGGAAGGCCCCACAGAGCTTCCTATAGCTGGAATCACTCAAAAAGCTAATGAGGATTTAGCCACATTTATTGAGAGAGTGGAAAAAAGCCTTCAAAGGAAATTTCCACCTGGTACGATGAGGGACCAATTCGCAAAAATGTTAGTGTGGGAAGGAATGACCGCAGATCACAAACTGGCTTGTGCTGGGTTAAAAGATAGGTCCTTGGGAAGATGGATTATTGCCACCAAAGATGTGGGTTCAACAACTCACCAATCTCAGATATTGAGCACTGCTCTCAATGCCCACACTGAGGTATTAGCAACAGTTTTAAATGGAAAAGGAACCTGTTTTAAGTGTGGACGGCAAGGCCATTTTAAAAGAGACTGCCCTAATGGTCTTGGTCGGCCTCCAGAATGCTCCCCTGGCCAGATCTCAAAAGATTTAACCTTAATTATTATTGATATTAAAAATTGTTATTTTTCAATACCTCTTCATCCAGATGATTATGAAAAATTTGCATTCTCTGTCCCATCAACCAATTGTCATAAGCCAGATGAAAGATATGAATGGATAGTGCTCCCTCAAGGTATGGCTAATAGCCCAGCTTTTTGTCAATATTATGTTTCATGTCTTCTGTCACCATTAATGAAAAAATCACAGCTTACCTTATATGTCTATATGGATGACATCATCCTGGGAGCTGCTGATGTCCAACAACTAAACTCTGCTTACTTAACCCTTCGAGAGCTCTTAGAAAAAGAAGGATTACACATATCCAATGATAAAATACAAACTATTCCTCCCTTTAAAATATTGGGGACAAAAATTAGCCTAGACTCGGTTTGTCCTCTCAAACCCCAACTTCTCATTCAAAAATCTTATTCCTTGACAGAGTTACAAAAGCTATTAGGAGAGCTAAACTGGTTAAGACCTTGGCTTCATATCTCTACTGAGGATTTATTACCTCTCTTTGAGTTGCTACAGGGAAAATCCCCCTCTGATGTGATTTTACTAGAAGAGAGTCATCTGTCAATATTACAAAAAGTCCAAGATGCCCTCAATTCAGCCCAATTGGCTCGATACCAACCAAAGCAACCTCTATATTTATGGATTTTCTCAGGTGCTAAGCTCCTGACAGCTGTACTAACCCAGATGGAAAATCCATTAGAATGGATACATTCCTCTGTGGGAGGAGCACCTCGAGTTTATTCCCAATTAGATCAATTAGCAGATCTTATAATAAAAGGGAGAGATACATCATTGAGGCATTATGGAAAAGACCCAAATATTTTAACAATTCCTTACCGTTTGTCTGATTTTGAATGGATACAGAGAAACAACCCTAGAGTCTCCTATGCATTAGAAGGATTTCTAAGAAAAGTTGACTGTCATTACGGGTCAAGCAAATGGACTTCTTCTTTCCCCAAACTGGAGTGGACTCCCCCCATCTTGTTCTCCAGCAAGCCACTCCCTAAGGCAGTAAATGTCTTCACAGATGGAGGAAAAGAAGGGTCAGCAGTTATAGTTTTTCACCCATCCTAAGGCCAAAGGACACAATACTTTGAAGCAATTACTGGTTCTGCTCAATTTAAAGAATTATATGCTGTTGCATTAGCCTTGACCCATGTCCAAGAGCCTATAAATCTTTTCTCAGATAGTTTATATGTAATTAACCTATTACCTACTCTAAATGCCTCATATATAAAGATAGATAATAATCCTATCACCCCTCTGATGATCCAGGTTCAATCCCTGTTAAAGGGACGTAATGAACCTATGTTCCTCCAACATCTTAGGGGACATCAAGGCTTATCTGGGCCCCTATCTGAGGGAAATCAGGCCGCTGACCATTTGGCCACCACAGGTGTATTAACAGTTACAGTCCCATATCAACAAGACCTTCAGTTAGCTCAAGGTCTTCACAACCTTACTCATTTAAATTGGAGAGGTCTACATAATAAATTTCCTTTAGTTCCTATAAAAGATTTAAAAAAGATTATAAGGACATGTAAATCTTGTTTGCCCTTCTTACAGGTCCCACCTCTCCAGTCCCCTGGGGTAAATCCCAGAGGCCTAAGGCCCAACACTATCTGGCAAACTGATGTAACCCATTATATGCCATTTGGAAAATTAAAATATTTATTTATGTCCATAGATACTTATTCACATGCTTGTTGGGCCACGGCACACTCTGGAGAAAGGGCTAAACATGCTGAAAGTCACTTTTTACAATGCTTTGCTATTCTTGGATTGCCAAAACAAGTTAAAACTGATAATGGACCCTGTTTTGTAAGCAAATCATTACAAAAGTTCTTCCAAACTTGGCATATTAAGCATACCACAGGGATTCCATATAACCCAAAAGGACAAGCCATAATAGAAAGACATAATAAAACCTTAAAGGACCAATTAATAAAACAAAATGGGGGAAGCAACCCCCATGACCAGTTGAAAACAGCTATGCTTACTTTAAATATTTTAAATTTTTCCAAACAGCAGCCTCTATCTGCGTTTCAAAGACACTGGTCTAACCAAACGCCTTATATAAAAGTTGAGGTCCGATGGAAAGACCCATTAACTGGAGTCTGGAGAGGTCCTGATCCATTAATAAGTGCTGGCAGAGGTTTTGGATGTGTCTTCCCAATGGGGGAACAAAACCCTATATGGGTGCCTGCCAGAGATCTCAAATACTGCCAATCCGACCAAAATGACTACCCAGGAGCACAAGCTCTTGAGGAGTGATCCTTTCTTTTTTCCACAGAAATGAAAAAACCGTGACAAAGGTCCTGTCCTGCTGTGATTAAACTTCTCATCACATCCATTTCAAAATTCATCAAAGACACTATCCTGGACTCATTCTTGGTCAGCATCTCAACCCTCTGCAATGAGAGAAGAAGGACTGTGCCATTCCTATGACAATTATCTGGACTTTATGCTAGACGACTTCCTTTGGACTCTGAGAGAAGAGCGCTATATCTTAGGACAATTATCTAGATTTTGTGCTGGACGGCTTCCTTTGGACTCTAAGAGAAGAGTCCCATTCCTGTGACAGTCATCTGGACTTTATGCCAAAAGGCTTCCTTTAAACTGAACTAAATAGATGGACTTTCTCTTTTTGGTGAAATCCCTGCTAAATAGATGGACTTTCTCTTTTTGGTGAAATCCCTACTAAATGGGTGGACTTTCTCTTTTTGGTGAAAGCCCTGCTAAATGGGTGGACTTTCTCTTTTTGGTGAAATCCCTAATTGTCATTGTCTTTGTGTGCACCTTTAGCCCTATAGAACTAGCCAGATACAGCTGGGTGGTCTACTGTCACACTGAGCTATAGCCCTATAGGCTTGGCCACGGTCCTTAACAGGATGCAGAGGTATGCCATCCAGTCAAGCCTTCCCAAAGGTGACTGTCATGTCCCGTGTGCTCCCCTTGGCCACCTGCTGGCCCTAGGCATGTCCACCTAAAGTGCTAGAGTGATAGCCAATAACAGGTAAGATTTTTCCCAGAGAGGAGAAGTCGACCTAGACAGGCACACTCTCTATGAGTTGGACACCCTACAAGATGGGACATCCCATTTAAAAATAAATGGAGAGACCCATTTTTTAAATAAACAAAAAAAGGGGAATTGTTGGGACTATGTCTGCCAAGGGGCAAGGTTTGACTGCTTACCACGCCCTAAAGGACCGGGGCTAAACCAAGGGGTGTGGCTATGACGTAGCCTGAGAGACTGAACCACCTTGCTTGCTGATTGGTTAGTTCTAGGCCTATTTAAGTCAATGCTTGTTCAATAAATCTGAGTTTTTCGGGCATCCCGCATGCTATATACAAGACTCCCTAGGTGGCGTGTTTTCTGAGGTAAGGCACCTAGAGATTTCTGTCCTTAAGCTCACCCCACCGGGTGAGTTGCAATCTTTCCTGCAGGCAGGAAAAATTCCCTTCTAGGGCCCAAAAAGGGAAGCGCAACTCAGAGCCCGGCTCCATTCATAACTCAGCAACCCCGGCACTGATGCAGCCACATCAATGTTTAAAGCAGCTTAGTGCATAATAGCTAAGCTATTAACCAACATTGGTGCCCTTCAATAGATGAATAAAGAAAATGTGATATATGTACACAAGAATATTACTCAGCCATAAAGAAGAATGAAATAATGACACTTGCCAGCAAATGGATGGATCTGGGGACTATCATGCTAAGTGAAGTAGGCCAATCCCAAAAAACCAAATGTTGAATATTTTCTCTGATAGGTGGAAGCTAACTCACAATAAGGGGGAACAATGAGGGGAAGAATAGAAGTGTAGTAGATTAAACAATGGGGAATGGAAGGAAAGGAGGGAGAATAAGCAAAGTGAAGACAGCAGAATAAATCTGACATAATTGTTCCGTGTACATATATTAAAACAACATAGTGAATCCCACCATCATGTATATCCATAAGAATGGGACTCTAACTAGAATAAGAATAAGATCTATTCCATGCTATATAATTATATCAAAATGGACTCTGTTGTCATGCATAACTAAAAAGAACCAACAGAACTGAAGGGTAGAAAGAAATAGAATCCAGAGGATAGGAGGCCTAAAAGAGGGCCTGTGCATTGGAACTATCTTTCAGAGAAAGAACTTTAACCCTCTGAAAGATTGGAAGTGATCAAAACAGGCATGGAGTCACAGCACAGCAGGAGGGCTGGACAAGTAAACACCAGGGACTACTTAATGAAAATCAGATAACAAAAAGGATCCTAGGTGCTGGCACTCTGCCTGAGACAGAGAAACTGCTGACTTGATCCTGATTCCTCCCCTTGGCTCCTTTAAGTGTCCCCTGCTGAGAGATTTGGTCCCATCCCCTGACAGAGATGGCATTGATCCAAAAGATGGTGTAAAATAGCCTCAACTGCAAAAGTTGGAAGACTGAAGAAGCTTTAGGGGGAAAAAAATTCCTTGCAATAGTAAAATACACATGGCTGGGTATGTAGCTCAGTGTAGAGCACATGCATAACATGGGCAAACCTCTGGGTTGTGTGATCCCCAGCACACAAACAAAACTACACACACACATACACACACATACATACATACATATGAGCCAATATGTTGGAGTTTGGGGGCTACTTTTTCTTCTAGTATATGGATGGCTTCTGGTTTATATATGCATATAAATATACATGTGCATATATGTGTATATATATACATACATATGTATACATATTTATAAGTGTATATTTATATATACAAGCATGTACACATTTATATATAAAATTTTGTTTTATTTGTGTGCTGAGGATCAGACAACCCAGGGGCTTCCACATGTCACACATACATATATATGCATACATATATATGTACATATATTTTTTGTGTGTATATATATATATATATGTATATGTATATGTATATATGTATATATAATTCTCCTCATACTTCCCTATTGGCAGACTTTCTAGATATTGTGTTTCTATCATTTACTCACTGTGAGACCTCAGACAAGTTATTTAACCTCTTTAAATTCTATTGCTTCATCTCTAAAACAGATAATACACCTACCTGGAAGACTGATATCAACATTAAAGACACAAATTAGCATATCAAGTTAGTTTACACTAAACTACCTACCACAGTGTCTGGTTCGAAACCAGGATTCTAATAAATGCATTTTTCTTTCTTTTATCTTATTTAGTAAGAAAAGTTGAGAGTTCCTAGATATTCTTTATTTGTAAACAAATCTTTAAAAAAATTTTTGTAAACATACTGTTGAAGCATGAGCATAGAGAGACTTGACTTCTCTTGTATCAGACGTACCTGAGTAAATTATATTTAGTATGTGTTAACATTTTTGTGCCATTGTATATGTTTATCTTAATGCTTTCTTTATAAAACCAATGTATGGATTCATGATTGCTTTGCAAATTATCTTGTCTTTTAATTTTAAGGATGTGTATATCCTTTGATGTGTCTGCAGTTTGAGATCTCAGCAAAAATTAGGGTCTGAAGCCATGAAATGGTTCTTCCAGGAGGAACTGAAGGCATTACATAGAAAAGAAGAATAGACCCCTAGCCTAATAATTGGAGGAATTCCAATTTCACGCACTGTAATTGACTAGAGGCCTCAGTTTCTACACTCTGAAAATTCATTACCCCACTTGTGCTGAGTCCTTGCTTCCCAACCACCAGCTGAGGACAAGAGAAATAATGAGGCAGGCTTGATTCTGGGAGACAAAAGATCTTCTGAGGACTTTGGCTTAAGAACTCCCTATGGCCTTGCCAATACTTCTTAGCCATCTAGGATCCTTTCATTCAACCTACTTCCTGCTTTCCTTGGCTCAGAATGAACCTTTCACTGGGTCTGATAAATTTACTACTTCTCCATTTTTTCTCAGAAGAATTTCCTGTAATCAAATCCTTGAACATTTGATTCTCTCTTGGCATTTGCTTCTTGGAGAACCCAATCCAACACTATCATTTTGTACTATTATGACAATACTAAATACATAAGGGATTTTTTTTTTTTCTTCTTCCTCTCCTCCTCCCTCCCTTCCTGAATACACAAGTTTTTAAATTTTGTTTCTCTTACCATTGTTCAACAGGTAATATTTTTGAAAGCAGGAATTTATAGGAAGTAAAAAGACATGGAAACCAGTTAGTAGAAATTGTAGGATTAATCAATTTAAGAGAAACCAAAGAGCAGCCAGAGTGAAAAACAAGCACAGAAAATAGACAGAAACATGGAGAATTCACATTCATTTAACCATAAACATGAGGGTACTAAAAGCAAGGTAGCAATTGAACCAAATAAAGCAAAAGGCTTTTTTAGAGCTTTTCAGAGCTACAGAGCATGTGCTCTACTCACATTTGTCTTCATATGGAATCCTTCCCTTATAATGAGAAAAAGAACATGTAACTGAAGCAAAATAGAATGGAATGAGTTCCTTTCTTTCTTTCTTTCTCTCCCTCCCCTCACTCTCTTTCTTTCTTAGTGGAAAGAAAGAGCTTGCACCTCCCTCGCTCCCTTCTTTCCTTCCTTCCTTCCTTCCTTCCTTCCTTCCTTCCTTCCTCCCTCCCTCCCTCCCTTTTTTTCCTTCCTTCCTTCTTTCCTTCCTTCCTTCCTTCCTTTTCTTCCTTCCTTCCTTTCTTTCTTTTCTCTCTCTCTCCCTCCCTCCCCACCCTTCCTCTTTCTTTCCACTAAGATCAAAGAAAGATTTTGGGAGAAGTTTGTGTGTGATGATAAACATGCATTAAATCCTACAGTACAGGCACCAGTACAATTACCATGAAGGTCACAAATCTAGAGCAGCTCCTGGAATCCCAGCTATGCCAGTCATATTAGTTGCCCAATGAATAGAAGATTCAAAATGAGGGGCCCCAATGAAGGAGTCCAGGAAGCAAAGGAATAAGGAGGATCCCAGGGTTCAACCCAGGCCAGCAACCATTTGCCATTCAACAACCAATTCAGAAATGCAATTTCATATTTTAACATTTGGTAAAGCCATAGCAATGCTAACTGGATGAATTTCAGCCCTGTTTATCTCTCTGATGCTGGGTGGAGTCGGTGTCAACAAACGCACACAATCGTATATCTAAATTATCAAGTATAGCAGTTGTAAAAAGCATTCAGAAAGCACAGATCTGGGGGAGGCATGTTGCCCATCCTTTGAGCAGATTTTTCACATTTGCTCTGCTTCCTTGTATAATCGCCCTCCCTGCCCTTATGGTAGGAAGTGCTCCAACTGATTTAAAAAACATACTCTTGAGTAGCATAGATTTAAATAGCTGAAGCATATTCTATCTTATTATTTTAGCATAGTTTATTTAGTCATTGTCCTATTTTAGGATATTTAGATATTTCCAATTTTTTACATAAAGACAACGTTTTCTCTCTGTTCTATTTTAGAGGATTTCCCAAAAGTGGAGTGGCGAAGTTGAAGATGTGAACATTTTTTAATGTTCTTGATACCTAGGGATACATAACTCCTGAGAAAGACCAATGTACACTCCTCCAGGTATTTTATAAGAGTACATGAATTTAGTTAATTGCACTGTTACCACTGAGATTATCTTGTTATGATCATCATAATCTTAAAAGTAAAACATTCTATTATTTGGGGGTTTTATGCTTGATAAAGAGGAATAGATTTAGGGGTGTTTCACCATTTTCCAATTTGTGTTCATGCACAATTAACTCTCAAGACATTGGAATCTTAGTAGTTTTCTTACTATCCTTTAAGAGGTAATACTTAATATATTGAATATTTTAAACCCTTGTCACCTTGTGAGTTATATTTTCAGCATAATTTGTTTTTGCCTTTCAACATATTAACAGTAATTTTTTATTTATAGCAGTTTTATTTAAAGTAGACATATCTAGCGGTTTCCATTGCTTTTAAGCTAGGAAAATCCTTTCCTGGTGATTTCTAATACAGAAGTCTAGGTCAGTGTGGCAAGCTGAATCACAGGCTCTCAAATGTGTCCATATCCTAAACCTAGGTCCCTTGAGCCCCTGCCACCTATACAGCAGCATTTACTTTGCAGATGTGATTCATTTAAGGATCTTGAGATGGAGAGATAATTTTGGACTACAGAGGTGGGCTTAATGTAACCACAACAATCTTTAAAAGACATAGAAGGCACCAGAGTTGGAGGAGAAGGCAATGTGGCAGCAGAAGCAGAGATTTAAATATTGTGGCCACAAACCAAGGATTTCCAGTAGCCTCTAGAAGCTAGAAGAAACAAATAATGATTCTCCCCTACACTAATGAATCCACAGAAGAAATTAGCTCTCCAAGAAGCTTAATTTTAGTCCCATAGGACTCATTTTGGTTTCTGATCTCTAGTACTGTAAGTGAATACATTTTATGTTTTTTAAGCCACTAAACTTATGGTAATTTGTTACAGTGGCAACAGAAAAGTCATGCAGTGAGCAATGTCCTTTTGCCTCCCACCATCCAAATTCCCAGAAAATGTCCAATGTCCAGAAAATGTTCTATATTGATATATATAAAAGAAAACTCGTATCAGTATAGAATTTATGTGGAATTTCTTTTAGAAATAGTTTGGATGAGGCTAGACTGTAAGAAGTTATGAAGTTTTGGGGATCTAATTAGCTTCTTGTGAGTACAGTGTACCTGGTAAGTATGGAGGACACCAGGTGGCACATCCATACCTTCCCTTGGAGGAGAGATGATGGACCAAGGGGGCATTTTAATGATTATATCAAATTGAATGTGTTAGTTTGGATTAAGTTCAGCTGTATATAGTGCAAACATCTGAGCTAGCTATGGCTTAAGTAAGATAGAAAATTATTTTGTATGGGCAAAAAAGATTTAGAGTAGGCAGCATTGGGCTGGTCTTGTGGCATCTTATTCCTCTGTAATCATGACACCCATCTTTTTTGCTTCATCATTTTAACTCTGGGATCCACCCTCCAGGTTGCTTCATGTGCAAGACAAATTGATCTCAGTTCCATGTCTGAGTTGTTGGCTGGAAGAAAGAAGTAAAAGAGCAACAGGGACAACCCTCAGTGATAAGAGAGGGCCTTTAGGTAGCTTCCTGGAAATCCAATACCAACGTTTAACTTACAATGCATTGGTGCATGTAATTTAAACACAAAGAAGGTGTGGAAATGAATTCTTTTATGCAGTCAGGAAAATTACTCAACTAAATGTCCATCACTACAAAAAAAAAAAAAAAAAAAAAAAAAAAAAGAGCCAAAATGGTCTCTACGACAGACCACTACCTTGAGGTAAGTTGTATGCTCCCAACATTTCCATGATAATGTTTAAATTTTTTTCACAGGCAACTCTTGATTGCTTAGTGAAATATTATTTGCAAAAATAAAACATCTAAGGGATTCTCACTTTGAGTTATTGATCTCCTAAAATAAAGAATGTAGTATTCATAGTTCATATTCTGATAAGTCAGTAATCAAATATTATTGGAGAATTATTTGATCCATTTTAATAAAATAACTGCTATGGTTTAAAGGTTGGTGTCCTCCCCAAGTCATGTTGGAACTTAACCCCCAAGGTGATATTATATAGAAAGCAGTATGGAGATTCCTTGGGAAACTTGGAATGGAACCATCATTTGACCCTGCCATCCCACTCCTCGGTCTATAACCAAAGGACTTAAAAACAGCATACTACAGGGGTGCATCCACATCAATGTTTATAGCAGCACAATTCACAATAGCTAAATTGTGGAACCAACCTAGATACCCTTCAGTAGATTAATGGATAAAGAAAATGTGTTTTTATATATATACAGTGGAATATTACTTAGCATTAAAACAGAATAAAATCATGGCATTTGCAGGTAAATAGGTAAAATTGGAGGATATAATGCTAAATGAAGTAAGCCAATCCCAAAAAACCAAATCCAAATGTTTCCTTTGATATGAGGATGCTTATCCATAATGGGAATGGGGGGAGCCTGAGAGGAATGGAGGAACTTTAGATAGGGCAAAGGGGAGGGAAGGGAATGGACAGGGCAGTGGAGGTAGGAAAGACGGTAGAATGAGGTAGACATTTTTACTCTAAGTACATGTATGAAGAAATTAATGGTTTGACTCTATTTTGTGAACAACCAGAGACATGAAAAATGGTGCTCTGTATTTGTACTATGAATTGAAATGCATTTTGCTGTCATATATAACAAATTAGAATTAATTAATTAATTAATTACAAAAAAGAGATGGGGCCTTTGGGAAGTAACTGGAATTAATCCCTGTACAAATGAGGCTGCCTAGCCTTTCCATCTCTGTAGCTGTGTGAGAATGCAGCGTTATACCTTTTGCTCCCTTCTGCCCCGTGAGGGCACTGCAACAAGGAGCTTAAATTGGAAACTTAGAGCAGGCCTCACCACACACTGAATCTGCAAGAAACTTGATCTTGGACTTCCCATCTTCCAGACTGTGAGAAATAAATTTTTGGTCTTTACAAATTCTCCAGGCTAATGTATATTGTTGTAACAGCACAAACAGTATAATACAGTAACATAAGCTTCTGTATAGCTCTTCTAGGCCACAGCACATTATTGCTCCATCTTAAATAGAAAGATAGCATTTTTTAAATTTATTTTGCCCTTTAACTAAGGGCAAAAATGTCAATACGACTTATTTTCAGTTTTCAGGAAAATAAACACCCTCCCCCACACACACCCTATTCAGAAAAAGAGAAGAGAAATAAAGGGAGCCAGGTGTCCTGGCAACAGTGAATGAAGTTCCTTAATTACCCCTCTGCCCTCTGAAAGGTCTTTCTAGTTTTGAAAAATCAAGTTAATTTGGAAACAGGAAGTTTATTAAGGAGTGCAATAGAGATTAAAGAACAGGATGAGCAGAAGGAGACATGATGCTGTGATGTAGTTTCAGTGGAGACCTCAACTAAGCAGAAGGAGATCTGAAGCTGGGTTGACCCTTTAGAGTGGCTTTGAGTTTTGTGGTGCTTCATGTATTTACTGATCATTTGATGTTGGCTGTCTCCAGGAACTTTGGTAAGATAATGCTCTCTGGACGTGGGGAATTCCCAGACAAGATTGACAGCTGAGGGCTCGTGGCCAGGAACACTTGCAGCAATTGGGGAAATTTATTCTTCAGGCCTGAAGAAGATCTGTATGGAGCATCCTATTCTCCACCACACTGGTCCCCTTTCTTTGATGACCACTGTTGAGGTGGGCATTTGATGGCACACCTTTGGGGGAATGCACAGCTTCATCATCCTATGTCCTACTTATGCAAGGATCAAGGTATAGGCTGGGTATTTAACAGCCGACTATTACACACTGCTCTTAGGGTTCTCTCAAAATTTGTCAGGATTTCTATCTATTGTTTTTCAAGTTTCATGCACAAATAACCACAGTTAAAGAGTATGTACATCATGGATTTTTAAATCAAAAAATATTTAGTAGCCACTATACCCATACAAATATCTTGAGTCTATTTAAAACAGGATTAGGTGGGAAAGCAATTTTTTTTTTTTTTTTTTTTTTTTTTTTTTTTTTTTTTGTGGTACTGGGAATTGAAACTCAGGGGCTCTCAACCACTGGGCCACATCCCCAGCCCTTTTTTGTATTTTATTAGAGACAGGGTCTCACTGAGTTGCTAAGTGCCTCGCCATTGCTGAGGCTGGCTTTGAACTCGCGATCCTCCTGCCTCAGCCTCCCAAAGTGCTGGGATTACAGGCGTGAGCCACCACGCCCGGCTGGAAAGCAATTCTTAATCTGATCTTTCCATGAGCTAGTTCCCACTGTCAGGCAAAGACTTGTTGGAAGAACTTGGGGCCAGAACTTTATTTCTTTCTAAGGCAGTTGATTTTTTTTAACTGAATTTATTTTCTAGAGTACTTTGAGCCTTCACAGCAAAATTTAGGGGAAGTACAGAGTTTCTACCTAGTCCCTTTACCCACACATGCACATCCTCCTCCAGCAGCAACATAGGCAGCAGGTGGTTAATTGTTACAATTAATTTGTACACTGATACATCAGCAGCAGCACCCAAAACTCATAATTAACAATAGGTTTCATACTTGGTATTGTATATTCTATTAGTTTTGACAAATATATTGTGACATTTATTCACCATTATGTTATCATAAAAAATAGCTTTACTTTTCTAAAAATTCCCTATGTTCTGCCTATTCATCCCTCTCTCATCTCTAACCCCTGACAACCTGTCTCAACAGTTTTGTTTTTGCCAGGATATCATATAGTTAGGATTATCTGTAGTCCTCTCAAATTGGTTTATTTACTTACTGATGGACACCTTGATTGTTTCCAGACTTGAGTGATTATGAACAAGCTGCTATAACCATCTGTATGCACGTCATATACATGTAAATTTCTGACTCATTTGAGAAACTACCACAGTTGAATTTGTTACCTCTGCAAAATTCCAAATTAATGAAGGCTCAGTTGACTTAGATTATAGGCCACAGATTCATGGGCATTTTTTAGCCAAGTACTATTTTCTTTTACTTCTCGTTTATCTTTATCAATCAGGACTTTTCTGAAAGCACTAAGAGTCAGCTTATACACAGTATTATTTAGGATTTTTATTAGCTTCATACTACCAGTGAAATACCTGAGGCAACTCACTAATAATGAGAAGAGGTTTATTTAACTAATACTTCTGGAGGTTCCAGTCCAGGATCAGGGGGCCCTATGGCTCTAGGCATCTGCTGCCAGCTGGCAATTGTGAGAAATGCACATCGTAGCAAACCACTCACATGAACCAGAAAGCAGTCCAACTGGGAACTAGGGTCCCAGAATCCCTTCCAAGGGAATATCCCCAAATGGCCTAAGGTCACTAGGCCCCACCTTTTGAAGGCCCACAGCACCTCCTAATATCAACATCATAGCATGGTGCTAATATCTTGGCTAATGTTACAGGCTTAGTTAGCATGGGTTTTGCTATCCAAGGATTATTTGACATCACACAATTAGGTTCAGCAGCTTTCCAGTCAGGGTTTCCAATCTAAACCCTTAATATTTTTCTCCATACTTCTGTCATGGAATCATAGTCACTATTCAGTTGTAATGTTATCTGTATACAATCCTGGCAAAAATAACTCTATTTCAGATAATGGAATCATCTCTGCCTAGTTGAGTCAGAAAAGGGTTTCATTCAAATTTATTAAAGTACCAAGAAACAAGCTTATAAGCTCTGTAATGAGAAGAAATAGAAAAAAAGATATGTCCAATTATCCAAAAGGGTTGCTTTAGCAAAATTCATGCTGTTGCCACTCTGCTCAATAGCTGGGAAGCCAGAATAGAGTCACCACTACTCTTTAAAAAAAAATAGTCCCCTTTTATCCATAGTTTTTTTCCCTGTGATTTCATATACCTACAATTAATTTCAATCCAAATATATTAAATGTAAAATTCCAGAAATAAGTCAAAAGCTCTAAATTGAATGCCATGTGAGTAGCATGATGAAATTTCATACTCCACCCATCCCACTAGGAGTTAAAATTTGTTTGTCTGGCATATCCATGCCATATATGATACCTACCTATTATTCACTTTGTAGCCATCTCAGTTATAGGATCAACTGTCATGGTACCACAGTGTTTGTGCTCAAGTAACTCTTTTATTGAATAATGTCCCCAAAGTATAAGAACAGTGATGCTGGCAATTCAGACATGCCAAAGAGAAGTCCTCAAGTACTTCCTTTAAGTAAAAAAGATGAAAATCCTCAACTTAACAGAGAAAAAGACTGTATATTAAAATTACCAAGAACTATAGCAAGAACAAATCTGTTCATGAAATTGTGAAGAAGGAGAAAAGAGAGTTATGCTAATTTTGCTGTTGCATCTCCAACTGCAAATTCTGAGCACAGTGCAAGTGCTTAGTTAAAATGGAAACGACATTAAATCTGCATGTATATGTATAGAGATCATAGTATACATGAGAGTCAGTACTGTCCACAGTTTCAGGCATCCACCAGGGTTCTTCAAATATCCCCTGTGGATAAGGGAGGATTACAGTACCTCCATGTCAGTGCTTGTCAGGAAACTCATGTGGCATCTGCTTCATGATTTTCATTTCCATATGCCAAGTCTCACCTTGGTGTGTCTTCAGAAGCGGTCCATGCTGAACCCTAACTTCCAGACTTCTGGAAGAAGTAGATAGAGGAGTGACCCTCAAATGATGGAAAATATTTTTGTTTATCACAACTGGGGTGATGATGATATGAGCAACTGGCAGAGAAGCCAGGAATGTTGCTAACCATCCAATAATGCACAGGACAGGCCTCACAACAAAGAATTATCCATCCCCAAATGTCAATAACACAAGATTGAGAAATCATAGGGTAAGGTGAGCCAATGTGGAAAATGTACTTACAAATTCCTCCTCAGATTGATAGACCCTGGTGGCAAGGGAAGCCCTAAGATTCATTTTTGGAGATAATAAGCAGAGGTCTGGATTATAAAGTTTTATTCCAGATACTGAAGACCCACCCCTGGTATACACAAATTCTCTTTTAAAGTTTTACAAGAAAGATAAGTACTACGTATTGGAACTACCTAAGGTTTAGACTTCTACCCCACTTTAGCAGACCACTGCATCCCTGCATCTTGGAACTGAAAATTGCTATAAATATCTCTTCTCCAATCCAATCTTAAAGAATTTGACAAACACTTACATTATTCTGTCACTAAAGGTATCTCAAATTCTGTTTTATACTGAGGTCCCCAGAAATGAGCTCCAGTTTGAAGACTTGAGTATAAATTGTTTATTTGGAGATATTTTCAACACAGTACAGAAATGAAAACTTCAGACAGGAAAAGGAAGGCAACTAAACATTGGTTTGTTTTCAGGGTGTAGATTAGGCACAAAATGTCTACCAATAAGACAATAAAAGCTAATATTGAACGCATGCCTCAGGTATCCCACTCAAAAGCTATTAGTTTCATCAATCTCCTGTAACAAACTATCGCCAATATGGTTTAAAATAACACATTTACTACTTTGCAGTTCTGGAGGTATAAAGTCTAGAATGGAACATACTGAGCTATGATCCATGTGACTACAGGGCTGCCACTGATGGCCCGGCAGGAGAATACTTCATGGTCTTCTCATATTCTAGAGACCACCTGTATTTCTTGTCAGGGGTCCCCTTCTTCCACCTGCAAAGCCAGAAGCAGAGCATCTTCGAATTTATTTTTGACTATGACCTCCTTCTTTCACTTAGAAACACCCATGTGATAAGATTAAGACCATCTGAACAATGCAGGATAGTCTTCCATATTAACATCATCACTTAATTATAACTTCAAAGTTTCTTTTAGCATGTAAGGCAACATATTCAGATTTTAGAGGATGGGGATATAATCTTTGGGCAGGCCATTATCCTGTACTGCATACATCTACTATTTATTATGAGTTACCAGTTGAAGAAATTCCAGGAGGAGCATTTGAACTTCAACCTGTGCTCAAGTAGGCCAAGTAGGGTCTGCTTGCTAGGGAAAACTCAGAGGCAAAGAAATGCAGCTACTATCAATTGGAATTTGGGCAGTGCTCAAAAAAATGGCGAGGGTGACGGATGTAGGTGTGAGTCAAATATTGTTATGGTTTAGATATTAGGTGTCCCCAAAAACTCATGTGTGGGACAATGCACAAAGGTTTAGAAGTGAAATGATTGTGTTATGAGAGTCTTAACCCAATCAGTGTATTAATTCCCTGACAGGGATTAACTGAGTGGTAACTGTAGGCTGGTAGGGCATGGCTGGAGGAGTTGGGTAATTGGGAGTGTGCCTTTGGGGTATATATTTGATAAACCGAGCTTAGTCTCTCTGTGTGTTTCCTGGTAGCCATGTCCTGAGCAGCTTTCCTCTACCATACTCTTCCACTATGGTATACTGTCTCACCTCCAACCCTGAGGAATGGAGTTGGCCATCTATGGACTGAGACATGTGAAACCATAAGTCCTAAAATAAACTTTTCTTCCTCTAATTGTTCTTGTCAGGTCTTTTGGTTGCAGCAGTGAAAAAGCTGATGGAAACAAATACAATCTGCTGCAAATCATCCTGATAAAAGTCAATACTTAGAAGGTACAGACAACTCTTATTTAGTTTTTGTTTTGTTTGTTTTAAAGGGAAAAGAAAAGAAGGGAGGGGGTAAGAAAGGATAAAAATTATAGAAACTACACAAAGATATTGTTCGTATAAAAGAAAATGTTCATATTAAGGTGGAAAAGAGGGCCCACTTCGGAGCCGCCAATAGCTGCTGCCTCTGCCTGCAGGTCAGGGAACAGACCCCGGGCCCGGGAACAGGGAGTATTACATGGGGATGCCTATCTCTTGTTTCTCCTACTAACACCCAAATTTTCACGATTACCCTCTCACAAGTCAAATAATCTAATACCTCTATTTTCTCACATCCTACCTCACAAACGTCTTAACCAACATATAAGTCCCCCCTTCTACAATGAGATACTGTAAACCACCACACAAACATACTGACTATATGGTAGAAGATAACTGATCTCATCATTTATGTTTAAAGTGTCAAAACTGTAAATATAAAAATAGAAGCTAACTGATATATGGCAACACGTTGGGTACATTGAACGCTGTAATATTCATATTTCCCTTAAAAGTGAGGCATTGGGTAACATGTGGAGATGCTATAAGACAATAGGGCAGAAGCAGCAATACCTCAGACTTACACTACAAGAGAGGAAAACACATAGACATCATGAAAAAACAAGGGAGGAAAATGCCCCAAACAAACCAAGATACTACATCAATAGAATCCATAGAAAGCACAGTAGGTGAAATGTCAGAGAAGGAGTTTTGAATATACATAATTAAAATGATTTTGGATTTTAAAAATGACCTAATGATCAGATACAGGCAAAAATTGATCTCTCCAACAAAGAGATAAGAGATCAAATACAGGCGACTATGGATCACACCAACAAAGAGAGAAAAGAACAAATACAGGTAGCAAAAGATTACTTCAAGAAAGAGAGAGTCTGAGAAAAAAACAAACAGGAATACTTGAAATGAAAGAAACAATAATCATTTAAAAAACAATAGATAGTATCACCAACAGATTGGATTACTTGGAAGACAGGACGTCAGACAATGAGGACAAAATATATAATATTGAAAATAAAGTTGACCTCACAGTGAAGATGGTAAGAAACCACGAACAGAATATCTAAAAATTATGGGATACCATCAAAAGACCAAGAGTATAAGATTTATTGGAATAAAGGAAGGTGCAGAGAATCAAACCAAAGGAATGCAAAATCTCTTTAAATGAAATAATATCAGAAAATTTCCCAAACAAGAAGAATGAATTTGAAAACCAAGTACAGGAAGCCTATAGGACACCAAATATACAAAAGTACAACAGATCTACACCAAGGCACATTATAATGAAAATGGCTAGCATACAAAATAAGGATAGGATTTTAAAGGCCATAAGAGAGAAAAATCAGATTACCTATAAAAGGAAAACCAATTCGCATCTCGGCAGATTTTTCAACCCAGACCCTCAAAGCCAGGAGAGCCTGGAACAACATATACCAGGTTCTAAAAGATAAGGGATGCCAACCAAGAATCTTATATCCAGAAAAATTAAGCTTTATATTTGATGGTGAAATAAAAACCTTCCATTATAAACAAAAGCTAAAAGAATTCACAAGAAGAAATCTGGCACTGCAGAACATTCTTGGCAAAATATTCCACGAGGAGGAAATGAAAAACAACAATGAAAACCTGCAAAGGGAAGAACTACAATAAAGGAAAAATTAACCAAAGGAGAAATCAAGTCAAGCTAAATACCAAAATTAAAATAAAATTAAATTAAATTTAAAAATGACTGGTAATACAAATCATATCTCAATAATAACCCTGAATGTTAATGGCCTAAACTCACCAATTAAAAGACACAGGCTGATAGATTAGATTAAAAAAAAAAAAAAAAAAAAAAAAAAAAAAGACCCAACAATATGCTGCCTTCAAGAGACACATCTCACAGGAACAACAGACGCCCACAGACTGAAGGTGAAAAGATGGGATAAAATATATCACTCACATGGTCTACGTAAGCAAGCAGGGGTTTCCATCCTCATATCAAATAAAGTATACTTCAAGCCAAAATTAATCCAAAGAGATAAAGATGGACATTTTATACTCCTTAAGGGAATCATACATCAACAAGAAAAAACTGTTATAAATATGTATGCCCCAAATAACAGAGCTTCCATGTTCATCAAACAAACTCTTCTTACTTTCAAGAGTCAAACAGACCACAACACAATAATTCTAGGTGACTTTTAACACACCTCTTTCACCACTGTATAGATCTTCCAAAAAAAAAAAAAAAAAAAAAAGCTAAACAACAACAACAACAAAAAAAAAAAAAACTGTAGAACTCAATAATATAATCAATAACTTAGATTTAAGTGAGATATATACAGTATATTATCCATCAACAAATTAACACACTTTCTTCTCAGTGGCACATGGATCATTCTCTAAAATAGACCATATATTATGCCATAAAGCAACTCTAAGCAAATATTAAAAAATAGAGATACTACCCTGCATCCTATCAGATCATAATGGAATGAAATTAGAAATCAATGATAAAATGCGAAACAAAACCTACTCCAACACCTGGAGAATAAATAATATGCTACTGAGTGAGCAATGGGTTGCAGAAGACATCAAGAAGGACATTAAAAAATTCTTAGAGGTAAATGAGAACACCAATACAACATATCTCTGGGACACTATGAAGGCAGTACTAAGAGGAAAATTCATTGCATGGAGTTCATTCCTTCAAAGAAGAAAAGGTCACAAAATAAATGAACTAACATTACACCTCAAAGCCCTAGAAAAAGAAGAACAAATCAACCCCCAAAGAATTAGAAGACAGGAAATCATTAAAATCAGAGCCGAAATCAATGAAATTGAAACAAAAACCACAATTGAAAAAATTGACAGAACCAAAAGTTGGTTCTTTGAAAAAAATAAATAAAATTGATAAACCATTAGCTATGCTAACTAAGAAAAGGAGAGAAAAAACTCAAATTACCAATATCTGAGATGAAAAAGGAAACATCACGATGGACACTATGGAAATACAGAAGATAATTAGAGATTATTTTGAAAATTTATACTCCAATAAAATAGAAAATAATGAAGCATTGACAAATTTCTAGAAACATATTATCTACCCAAATTAAATCAGGATGATATACACAATTTAAATACATCAATTTCAAGCAAGGAAATAGAGGACGCCATCAAAAACCTACCAGCCAAGAAAAGCCCAGGACCGGATGGATACAAAACTGAGTTTTACAAGAACTTTAAAGAAGAACTAACACTAATACTTCTCAAACTATTTATGAAATAGACTTCCAGACTCATTCTATGAGGCCAATATCACCCTGATTCCAAAACCAGACAGAGACAAGTCAAAGAAAGAAAACTTCAGACCAATATCTCTAATGAATATAGATGCAAAAATTCTCAATAAAATTTTGGCAAATCAAATACAAAAATATATCAAAAAGAGTGCACCATGATCAAGTGGGCTTCATTCCAGGGATGCAAGGTTGGTTCAATATAAGGAAATCAATAAATGTAATTCACCACATCAGTAGACTCAAAGATAAAAGTCATATGATCATCTCAATTGATGCAGAGATAGCATTTGACAAGATACAGCACCCCTTCATGTTCAAAATGCTAGAAAAAATAGGGATAACAGGATACCTCAACATTGTAAAGGCCATCTATGCTAAGCCCCAGGCCAACATCATCCTAAATGGAGAAAAATTGAAAGTATTCCCTCTAAAATCTGGAACAAGACAGGGATGCCCTCTTTTACCACTTTTATTTAACATAGTTCTTGAAAAACTAGCCAATGCAATTAGACAGATGAAGGAAATAAAAGGGATATGGATAGGAAAAGAAGAACTCAAATTATCACTATTTACAGACAATATGATTTTATACATAGAAGATCCAAAAAATTCCACCAGAAATCTTCTAGAACTAATAAATTAATTCAGCAAAGTGGCCGGATATAAAATCAATACCCATAAATCAAAGGCATTTCTGTACGTCAGCAACAAATCTTCAGAAAGAGAAACTAGGAAATCTACCCCATTTACTATAACCTCAAAAGAAAATAAAATACTTGGGAATCAACTTAACAAAGAAAGTGAAATCCCTGTACAATGAAAACAACAGCACACTAAAGAAAGACATTAAAGAAGATCTTAGAAGATGGAAAGATCTACCTTGTTCATGGATAGGTAGAACTAATATTGTCAAAATGACTATTCTACCAAAAGCACTATACAATTTCAATCCACCCCAATCAAAATCCCAATATCATTCCTCATAGAAATAGAAAAAGAATTAAATTCATCTGGAAAAATAAGAGACCCAGAATAGCTAAAGCAATTCTTAGCAATAAGAGTGAAGCTTGGTGGCATTACTCTTCCAGACCTTAAATTGTATTACAAAGCAATAGTAACTAAAACAGCATGGTATTGGCATCAAAATAGACCAGTTAACCAATGGTACAGAATAGAAGACACAGAGACTAACCCACACACCTACAGTTATCTTATACTAGACAAAGGTGCCAAAAACATACATCAGAGAAAAGACAGCCTCTTCAACAAATGGTGTTGGGAAAACTGGAAATCCTCATGTAATAAAATGAAATTAAACCTATATCTCCCTCCATGCAGAAAACTAAACTCAAAGTGGATCAAGACCTAGGAATTAAACCAGAGACCTTGTACCTAATGGAAGAAAAAGTACGCCCTAATCTCCATCATGTTGGATTAGGCCCCAACTTACTCAATAAGACCCCTATAGCGCAAGGATTAAAACCAAGAATTAACAAATTGGATGGATTCAAACGAAAAAGCTTCTTCTCAGAAAAAAATAAAATAAAATAAAATCAGTGAGGTGAACAGAGAACCTACAGAATGGGAGCAAATCTTTACCACAAGCACATCAGACAGAACATTAACTTCAAGGATATATAAAGCTCTCAAAAACCTTTACACCAAAAAAAAAAAAAAAAAAAAAAAAAAGAAAAAGAAAAAGGAAAAGGAAAAAAAAAAAACCCAATCAATAAATGGGCCAAGGAACTGAAAAAATGCTTCTCGGAAGAATATATACAATCAAGCAACAAATATATGAAAAAATGTTCAACATCTCTAGCAATTAGAGAAACTACTAAATCAAAACTAGCAAACCAAAACTACTCTAAAATTTCATCTCATGCCAGTCAGAATGGCAGCTATCAAAAACACAAACAATAATAAATGCTGGCGAGGATGTGGGGAAAAGGGCACACTCTCACATTGCTGGTGGGGCTGCAAATTGGTGCAGCCAATTTGGAAAGCAGTATGGAGATTCCTAGGAAAACTTGGAATTGAACCACCATTTGACCCAGCTATCCCACTCCTTGGTCTATACCCAAAGGACTTAAAAATAGCATACTACAGGGACACAGCCACATCAATGTTCATAGCAGCACAATTCACAATAGCTAGATTGTGGAAACAACCCCAATGCCCATCAATAGATGAATGGATAAGGAAACTTTGGTATATATACACAATGGAACACTACTCAGCACTAAAAGAGAATAAAATCATGGCATTTGCAGGTAAATGGATGGAGATGGAGAAAATAATGCTAAGTGAAGTCAGCCAATCCCAGAAAAACAAAGGTCGATTGTTTCCTTTGCTATGATGATACTGAATTATAGTGGCAAGGGAGGGGGAATGATAGGAATGAAGGAATGTTAAATATAACAAAGTAGAGGAAGAGGTGGGAGGGGGCAAGGGAATAGGAATAATGGCAGAATGAGTTGGACATCAATACACTAAGTACATATATAAAAACACAAATGGTGTGAGAATACTATATGTAAAACCAGTGACTTAAAAAACTATGCTCTTTATATGTAATATGAAAAGAATTACACTCTGCAAGCATGTATAACCAATTAGAATAGATAAATAATTTAATAAAAAAAGTATGGTACAGGGACCAGCAGTATTGTCATCGGCTGGGAGCTTGATAGAGATGCGGAGTCTCAGTCCTCACCCAAACCTACCTAACTTTCTTAATAAATACAATGGTTCTTAAAAAAAAAAGAAAAAAAGGTGGAAGAGGGACCCAGAGTTCCAAAGGCAAGACAACGTATTTTCAATCCTGTAACAAATAAGAGAATCAACTGACAAATTAATGGACCTTCCTCCCTTTGAAAGAGATTTATTAAAAGGAACATACCATATTTTTGGAAACTTCATGATATGATTTAAAATTTCATTGTTATTAAAGGAAATTTAAAGAAGATCATGATGGCAGTGGCATTTTTTAAAAAAAATTATCAAATATTTCATAAAACAAGTGATAACTATATAGAAAAATGAGAAAAACATAACTAACATTTATAAAAAAAAAAAAGAGACCCTTATTTTACCACATAATCATTTCAGATTTTATGCCAAAATTTTTTTAAAAAGAAAGTGGGGTGTGACTGTTATGTGATGCTTTAAAAAATGTGCCCATATTACTTAAAAATCATTTATTACTAAACCATCTTTGGTGCAAGATAAGGATGCCTGGAATGCTCAGGGATGTACATTAGCATGGCAACAATTATGTGGTAAAATACATAACAAAGTTCCCCACAGAGCACAGAAGGCAAGTGCATGAGGACAAACTTTCAACAGCATAAGTCTGCAAGCATCAGCCTCTGTGCAAAAGGAAGCAGCTGGAGGGTGGCATCACACAGATTGGAGAACAGGACAACCCCAAACAGCCAAGAGGAACTCTCTGGAGAATATAGTGGGTCAAATGGCAACAGCAGCTGAACCAGGGTGCTGTGCACACACCATTGACAGGAAATCACAGGAGACTGTTGTAAGAAGGAAAGGGGCTGGGGAAGACTAGTCTGTGAACTTTCCAAACTGAGCCACTTGGCTCCTTCCAGAGCAGGACCCTACACTAAGAGGTTGATAGTAGTGGTATCCAAGTAGAATTGTAGTGGCAGCCCCTCCTCCACAGAAAATCTTAACTAAGCTTCTCCAGAAATCTTCACCACGGCTGATTTTAGGCCTGTCGGCAAAAGAGTCTCTACAAGAAAGTTCAACATAGGTAAACTTCCTATTTTCCTGTTGCTCTATTACTTGGCCACTGGCCTGGAAGAAATCAGCACCTCAGGTGCTTGACACCCCTTTACTTGTTTTTCACAAACATTTACCCAGTATAGTAGTTTGTAGAAGTATGTTTGCAAATGCAAAATGTGATAATAAAAGGACATATTCTTTAAACAAGGCCTAAGAGAAATTACCAACTGGGTTCCATGGTAACAGCTGGCAGGGGGAGGAAAGAAAGGGGAGAAGAAGCTCTCCCCTTCTCAGGTGTTGTCCTTGAAGGGTTAACTTGCCTAGAACAGTGAAAGAAAAAAACTGCTTTTATGTGAACTTCTGTAAACTGTGAACTTCTGAGCCCCCCCCCCCCCCTTACATGCTGGGTATAAAATTCTGAAACTACCTGAACTCGGGTTCAGGGGATTAATTGATTACAGCAAAAGTTGTACCCTCTGAGCCTGGCTGCAGCCAAATAATAAAACTGTTTCTTGCTGTCTTTGGTGCCTTGCCTCCTCTGTCCCTACAACAGAATAGAACAGGAATAATAAAGATGAAGAAAAGAAAATGCTTATGATGGTTATAAGAAGGCAGAGGTGGGAAACAGGGCACATAAAGAAAGCCACAATTATTTTTTAAAACTATTTTTAAAGAGAGAACAACTATAAAAACAACAAACAGAAAAAAGTTCTCTAGAGATAGAAAAGCTATGCTAAGTGGGAAACAGAGCACAAAATCAAGCCACAATTATTTTTTAAACTCTTTATAAAAAAAGAGAACAACAACAAAAAATAAAACAGAAAAAAAGGTCCCTAGAGATAGAAAAACAATGCCAAGTCATTCCTCCTTCTTAAAGTTGGAAAAACTAATTAAGAAGCAGGAAAGTACCCAGTTTTTAATAAGAAAAGAGACTAAAGAACACAATAATTTTCCTGCAAACAATGAAAGCATGCTAGAAGCACAAATCTACAGAACATGTTTTTAAAGACATAAAAGAGACTAAATAACACAATACATAAAAGCACAACAAAATTTAGAACCAGAAAAACTCAAAATGAGGCAGCAATTCAGAAAGAATTAGGGGGGAAATTAGCTTATTTCAGAAGCAAAAATTAAATTAGAAGAAACAAAAGAGTGAATTGATACAATATATAATGCTTCAATTAAAAACAGAAGGTGTGAGACAACTTTAAATTCAAAAGAAATAAATAGAATTTGAAAGAAAGGAGCAAATATTGAAATTAGGCAAATAAGATTTAATATATGGTAAAAAGAAATCCCTGCTGAAGAAAACCAAAGCAGGGGAACAAATACTAAAAAATATGATTTAAAAATTTTTCCTGAAATAACAAATGCTATTCTAAGACTATTACATGTATAATAAAGTTAATTATGGAATAATTTAATTCTCTAAATCCCTGTTTGAGAACCATGATTCTTTGTGTGATAGAAGGGAGATATAGATGTAATGTAGAGAAGATTAGGTCAGAAACTCTGTAGAGTTGCTGAATTTTAATTTTATCCTGAAATTTGTATGTACATACATAGTGCTAGGAAAGAGACGTTAAGAAAGGAAAGAAGAGATGTTGAACATCTTATCATATATTTGTTGATTGATTGTATATCTTCTTCTGGGAAGTGTCTGTTCAGCTCCTTAGCCTATTTACTGATTGGGTTGTTTGTTTTTTTGGTGTTTAGTTTTTTGAGTTCTTTATATATCCTGGAGATTAGTGCTCTATCTGACGTGCATGTAGCAAAAGTTTGCTCCCAAAATTTAGGCTCTCTCTTCACCTCATTGATTATTTCATTTGGAGAAGAAGTTTTTAGTTTGAGTCCATCCCATTTATTAATTCTTTATTTTAGTTTTGCACTTTAGGAGTCTTGTTAAGGAAGTCAAGGCCTAATCCAACATGATGAAGTTTGGGGCCTACTTTTTCCTCTATTTGGTGCAGGGTCTCTGGTCTAATTCCTAGGTCTTTGATCCACTTTGAGTTTTGTGCATGGTTGGAGATAGGGGTTTAGTTTCATTTTGCTGTATATTTCCAGTTCTCCCAGCACCATTTGTTGAAGAAGGTATCTTTTCTCCAATGTATGGTTTTGGCACCTTTGTCTAATGTAAGATACATGTTCAACATCTCTAGTAATTAGAGAAATACTCTAAGAACTACTTTAAGATTTCATCTCACACCAGTCAGAATGGCAGTTTTCAAGAATACAAACAACAATAAGTGTTGGCGAGGATGTGGAGGAAAAGGCACACTCATACATTGCTGGTGGGACTGCAAATTGGTACAACCACTCTAGAGATTCCTCAGAAAACTTGGAATGGAACCAGCATTTAACCAAGCTATCCCACTCCTCAGTCTATACTCAAAGAACTTAAAATCAATATACTATAGTAATGCAGCCACATCAATGTTTATAGCAGCTCAGTTCACAATAGCTAAACTGTGGAGGCAACCTAGATGCCCTTCAACAGATAAATGGATAGAGAAATTGTTGTATATATACAACAGTTGGAAAAATAGCTGACTCAGGTCCTGAAGCAGAAAATGTACAAAGTAAACTGAAAGACCTTATCATAATACTATGATATTATGTCTATTTGGTTTTCTTTTTTTCTTTCTTTTCCTCCCATTCTTTTTTGATACTGGGGATTGGACCCAGGGCTGCTTACCCATTGATCCATATCCCATGTTCTTTGTATTTTTTTATTTTGAGATAGAATCTCATTAAGTTGCTCAAGTCCTTGCTAAGTTGGTGAGGCTGGGCTTGAACTTGCTATCCTCCTGCCTCAGCCTCCCGTGTGGCTTGGATTAGAAGCATGCACCACTATGCCCAGCTTCTATTTTGGTTTCCAACTATGGTTACTGGCACATAATTCCCTCCAAAATGCAGAACTAGAAACTAGAATTTATCTTCCTCAAGGTAGTTCTTTTTTAATCTTCCACCACTTTTTTGTGTTGGAGGTGGCCATAAAGAAATTCTCTGACCTACCCATGTCTGATAGTTAGTCATAAGACCCTCCTCATTCCTGAGGAGTCCTATCCCATAGCTAGAAGAAGAATCTGAACAGACAAGTCTTTCTGGCTTTCCCACCTTGTCCATTAGCAATCATGTCTACATAAAGAAGCCTCAATAAAAATCCAACAAGATGGAAGTGGGAAGCCTCTGGGAAGCTGAGCACATGGAGAACCTGGATGGTGGTAAGTCTAGAGAGCACATGGAAGCTCCTTTGTCTCATACTTCATCCTATACATCTCTTCATTTTACCCTTTGTAATATCTTTTATAATAAACCAGTAAATGTAAGCAACTGATTCCCTGAGATCTGGGAGCAACTCAAGCAAATTAGTTGAACCTGAGGAATGAGTTGTAGGATCCCCAATTTGTTGCCAGTAAGTCAGAAACACAGATCACAACCTGGAGCTTGCAGCTGGCCTCTGAAGTACAGGAAACATTTTGGGAACTAAGCCCTCAACCTGTGGAATCTGAAGCAATCTCCAGGTAGAGAGTGTCTAATACACTCTGAGCAGCACTGAGGAACTGTCTTTTCACAGGAAGGAACTATTTCTGCTATGAAGTGGCATTAGCTGTATCTGTATCAATCCCTTGAACTTCTCTGGACTTAAGTTCCTTTTTTTTTTTTTTTTTTGGTAGAATAAAGGAACTAATTTGCCTTAAAACACTAAACTGTATTGTGCTTAACTGTTAGTTGGCCACGAATGGCCTGTCTAAATTACTGTTCTGCCCATACTTTGATTCTTGTGTAAGTAAGAACTGTTTTCTTCTGGGAGCCTATTCCCAGTCCTAATATTTCAAGGTATGTTGCTGCGGTTTGAAGCTGGAAGGGTAGTTAGGATAAGCAGGCCTTCAAGGAGGCACATTTTCTGCAAAACTATTCTAGGCTAATCCTTAATAACTTTTAATCATGGTGCCATAAAACCCACAAGAAATCAAAAACAACATTAACTTGAATTACAGGCAACAGCTTATGTAATGGAATCCATGACTCGCTTGTTCAACATAAGTATCAGTATCTTGCACAGACCTGTGTGGTAGTATTTCTCCCATCCCCAGTCAATTTGAAAGTGTCAGTGGCATTTATAATATTTATAAACTCCAAAAGCCAAGCATAAGCTAGGCATTCAGTAGATATGCAATTAACTATTTCTCAAACAAGTAAATGAATGGATGAGAATGACTCATTTTATTCAAAAGTCTTCTGAACCCTAGGCTTCTGTACCCCAGCTCCTTACTGTTTCCTTACTAGATCCACCATATTCCCGAGCCTTTGGGGAAAGAGAAGAGCGAGTACAAAAAGCAAGGGTTCAGGTTTAATAGATCTGAGTGATGAATACAGCCTATTCCATCTTAAGATTGGAAGCCATCTCGTCAAAAAGTCATAAAAAGTTCATTTCTGTTTTATTATAAAATACTAAGATTTCTATTTGGCCTGACCATACTTTGATGATTTAAAAACTTGTTTGGAATTCCTGCCCATGTTCTGAACTCACCCATGCCTGGCTCTCCTTGACCAGATAACAACCCTTCCTAAAACCTCAGCAGTGCCTCATAAATTCTGATGTTGGAATCTCAATTTACTCCCTACCTTGAAATGTTAAGCCATGTAGATCATTAATCTGCCTTTGTATTGCGCTTGCCAGAACCCTGTTAGCTGCAAGTTCCCAAGACACCCCCCTTTGTGATTTTTTTGTGCTATAAAAACCTTTTCTTCCCTGAGAATTGTCGTTGTTCTCTGTCCTGGCTTTCAGGTGAGACAGTCAATGGCCAACTCTCTTGTGTTCATAATATAAGCTTGCTTTAATTTGATTTAAAATTGGAGTCAATGGTCTTTTCTTTGCATCATGGTTCAACACCAAGTTCAAATACCAGCTTCCCCTTTTTTTAAATCAGAATATTAGGCTTTGATATAATTGTAAAAATCTGTTTATTTCTCACTTTAAAAACATCTGCTAGAAATCAGGTAACTGTAAGGCAAGACTCTCAGCAATAACTCAGAAGTTTTGGCATTTTCCTATGGGTAGCTCCATTATCTCAGCATTAGAGAGATAACATCTTCATAGAGATTGAAGATTTATGCAGGGCCTTTTCATCTCAAATTTCATTGAAAAGACAATCACATGAGCTAACTTAATAGTGAGGGAGATAGGATATTAACTTTTCACTTCCAGGGAGGAAAAATACCAACTGAAGTGTTGAAAACAAAGCACTTCGTTACTCTCGTTAACCTCATGAACCTGGTGATTTAATTAACTTGTTTACTATTTTGAGAAATTAAGATAAGGATATTCACCTAATAGGGTTTCTTTGAGATGAAAATTAACTTACATGTGTAAAGTTCATTGTATAATGCTTTCACATGGGGCTCAGTAATGGTAGATTCTTTTCTTCCCAAGGTGAGATTGGACAGTAAACTTGCTATAACACAATGGACTTGCTGAAGAATACATGTAACCATGTCCCAAACTATATAAGTCTCAAAAGCAGTCCTCCTGCTTTTAACTATTTGTCTTCCCACTGGGTTACCAACAAACTTATACTTTTATTTAATTTGTAAGAGGGAGTGCTATGATACTATTAGTAGGCATATGAATTTACCATAATGATCCCAACCATTAGCTCTAATTAGTAAATATATACAGAAATGTTTTATGTAAATTATAATAAAGTCAGAGTTCTAAACATCAAACCTTTCTTTCTTCCCTCTTCATACATACTATACAGTCTAAAGTGAATATATTGAAATTATTAATTAAGACAGATCAAATAACACTTTAATAAAATAGATTTTTATAGGACTATACATCTCGAAACTGCAGTACATATATTTTTCTCAAGTGCACATGTTTACTAAGATGGAAAAATATTGGACTGTAATATCCCAATCAATTTTAAATTATTGAAATCATACAAAGTATATGTTTTAACTGTAATTAGATTCAACTAGAAGTCCTTATTAAGAGATTTAGAAAAATCCCCAAATTTGGAAACAACAGACTTCTCAACAGTTTATTCAATAAAGAAAAAAATGATAGGAGAAATTAGAAATTATTTTGAATGTTTTAATTAGGATGAATAAGTTGGGAAATCTATTGTAAAGAATGGTTACTATAGCTAATAATGATTGCATAACTGAAACTTACTATGAGAGAACATCTTAAATGTTCTCACAAAAATAAATAAGTACATGAGGTGATGGATATACCAATTAGTTATATAATCATTTCACAATGAATACTATTTCTAAATATTACTTTATAAAAATGTGCCTTTTACTGTCAATTGTATCTTATTAAGTCTGCAGGGAAATAAGCTATTTTTTTAAAAAAGGTTTTTTTAGTTGTCAATGGACCTTTATTTTATTTATTTATATGTGGTGCTAAGAATCAAACCACATTTGTCACACATGCTAGACAAGCACTCTGCCACTGAGCCACAACCCCATTCTCAAGGGGAAGAAGCTATTTTGAATAGAATAATGAAAACACAACATATCAAATGTTGTGGATTTACCTAAAGCACTGCTTAGAGGGAAATTCATAAATTTAAATGCTCATTTTAGAAAAGAAATTAGTTAAGCGTAGAGCTCAAAAACTAGCAAGAGGAAGGTAACATATACCCATAGTAGTAGAAGGAAGAACATAATAAAAGAGCAGAAATACATGAAACAAAATAAGTAAGCAACTGAGAAACTTATCAAGGCCAAAAGTTCATTTTTTGAAAGATTAACAAAATTGGTGAATTTGGAGCCATAAAGAACAGAAATACAAATTTAAGGAATTAAAAGAAACTTATTACCACAGATCCTACACACATTAAAAGTATAAGAAAATATAATGAATAGTTTTATACAAATAAATTTGACAGATGAATAAAAAAATTCTTTGAAAGACACAACTAACCAATACATATATAAAACAAGACAGAAAAATTTTTTAAGTAAGCCTATAAATGTTAAAGAAATTAAATATGTCATTAAAACTTGCCCAGAAGGAAGATTCCAGGCCAGACAGTTGCACTAGTCAATTCTATCATGTATTAAGGGGAAAAATAAGACCAATCTTACACCAGTCCTATGAGAACATAGCAAAGAAAGGGAAGTTTATGATTTTTAAAAATGAGGTCAGCATGCCCTGAATATCAAAAACTGACAAAAGAATGTCAATAAAGAGAGGGAAAATAATGGGAAGATGAGGAGAAAATTACAGACCAGCATTTCTCATGAGCATAGATACAAAAGATCCTTAACGAAATATTAGCAAATCAAAATCAGTAGTATATAAACTGAATAATACATTACAAGTAAATAGGATGTATCCCAGGAATACATGAGTAATTTAACATTCAAATATCAATCAGTGTAATTTATAAAATACTTTAAAATGAAGAGAAGCAGATGATAATTTCGATAGATTAAAAAACATTTTATAAAACTTAACACTTATTCATGACAAAAAATCAACAGATTATAAATAGAAGAGACCTTTCTAAATCCGATCAAGGATGCTAAGAACTAAAACTGAAATTCTGAGATTTTACTCTTTACAAGTTAATAAATTAGCCTGTCACAGTTTTACAGACGTTGGCAGAAGATACAAGGCTCCTGGTTCAGCTGTAAAAGACATTTTGGTTTTCATAGCAATAGCACTGAGTATCTTCTTTTTTTGGTGTCAGTGTCCCAAGTCCCAATTCTCAAAAGGTGACACAAAGGGCTGGATGACACTTGATACCCAGTGGTTTGTTTTACAGAAGAGAAACTCTGAATGTAGTGAACCAAAATCTCTTTTAATAGGCAATAAGGAAACATGACCATACTTTCCCAGAGGGAGGTGTTATCCTTATGCTGGATAGTAAACAAATCTGCCCTTTGCTCTATAGGGAGACCCTATGCTTTCCAAGGCTCTTGACTATATAAATATCCTTTCAAGATAGTCTGGAACACAAAGATGATAGTGTATCTGCTCACAAGCCATGTAGCAACATGAGAATTGTTTCCTAAGAGCAATCTATATTATACCATAGCTAATATAATTGATGATGAAATATTGAATGCTTTTTAAATAAAATCAAGAGCAAGACAAAGTATGAGCAGTTATATCATTTCAATTCAATATTGTTCTGGAGGTCCTATTCATTGTAATAACACAAGAAAAATAGATAAAAGTATTATGTATTTAAAAAAAAAAGGCAAACTGTCTATTCAGAGGATGTAATTCTTTACATGGGAAATCCTAAAGAACCTATAAACTAAAAATAAGGAACTTGGTAAGGTTACATATTAAAGTGGTATTTCTGCAATACTTTTTTATTTTAAAAATTTGTTCTAATTAGTTATACATAACAGTAGAGTGCATTTTGACACATTGTACACAAATGGAGCACAACTTCTCATTCCTCTGGCTATATACATGGTGCAGAGTCCACACCAATTGTGTACTCATATATGTATATAGGGTAATAATGTCTGTGCTTCCCACCCTCACAGCCCTCCCCACCCCTCATACCTTTGTATTTCCAAATTCATATATTGAACACAACACGATGGTATTAGGAGGCAGGATCTTTGGAAGGTAATTTAGGCCTTGGTTTTAGAGCCTTCTTGAGTGGGATAGTGCTTTTATCAAAAACATGAGAGATCATCTCTCTCTTGGGCACATGAGGATATGATAATCATCTTTAATCCATGAAGAGTGTCCTCCCCAGACAACAGTCTGCAGTCACCTTGATTTTTGAACTTCCTAACCTCCAGGACTGTGAGAAATGAGTGTTGGTTGTTTAAACCACCCAGTGTGTGGTTATCCTCATATACAAGTTCAAACTAAGATAATGCTTAATATTTTAAAATTTGTACTTTTACATTCTAGCAGCAAACAATGAAATGGAATTCTAAAAATATTTAGAAATAAATTTCAGATGTTTAAAACATGTACACTAGAAACTAAAAAGTACTGCTGAAATAAATAATATGTGAAGCCAGGCATGTTGGTGCATGCCTGTAATTCCAGGGATTCCAGAGGCTGAGGCAGGAGGATTTGAAGTTTGAGACCAGCCTTGGCAATTTAGTGAGATCTGAGAAACTTAGCAAGACCCCGTCTCAAAAAACAAAAAGGAGTGGAGATAAAGCTCAGATAAAGCATCCCTGGGTTCAATGCCCTGTACCAAAACCAAAAACCTTAATAAAGAGATATACCACATTTGTGTACTGAAAAACTTGATCTTGTTAAAAATGTCAATTCTCTTTCAAGTTGATCTATAGATATTGCACAATCCCAATCAAAATTCCAATTGGATTTTCCTATAGAAACTGATTTAAAACTGTATATGAAAATTCAAAGGACTCCAAACATCCAACTTGGGAAAAAGAATTGGAGGACATATGCTACTTGATTTCAGATCTTCCTATAAAGCTCCATAAATCAAGACATAAGGATTGATGAGTAGATCAAAGGAACAGAAGAGAAAGCCCTCTCATCCCCACACTTTTACAGTCATTTGAGTATTATGAGCAATTCCAGAAAAGGATAAAATGAGAAGAGTTGGAAAGTTAGAACTCCTCAGAGATTTGTTGAGTGCTCATGACCAGAATACTGATAGAAATGTGGATAGTAAAGGCCATGTGGACAAGGCATCATATGGAAATAAGGAATATCACATTAGAACCTGGAAGCTCAGAAGTAAGTAAACCAACCAAGGTCATACAACTAACAAATAAAATTATATATTGGTTCTAAAGACCAGTACTCCGTAACTTGTGTTCATCAAATATAAACTTTCAATTTGTCAACTGCATTGATGCTTAATTTTGAATAGTATTGCCACTTGAGATCTATTGATTCACTAATTAATAACAATGGAATTATAAATATGACCTTTATTCTAAAAAGCCCCAAATAAACATGTTCCATTAATTTTTCTGTCTGGAGAAGGCCCCAAATTTATCAAAGAGGAAGATGACTCCTCACCTCAAACATAAGAGGTTAACCAATACCACCCATCTCCTCAGACATTAAAATAAAAATATAAGACATCTATGTGCTTAAATCTTGTGCTGTTCTACTGCCCTCTGCTGTATGAATTTTTTCCTGAGTGTAAGAAAGAATCTTCTCAAGATTTCTCACCAAGTGCGATCCATGCCTCAATCCCAGACAGCAGGATGTATTTGAGATGGAGAAGGTAGGATTTGATGCTAAGAAATGGGGTTAATGGGTGGGGTGCAGAAAGATTAAAATAAAAATATAAGAAGACATCTATGTGCTTAAATCTTGTGCTGTTCTACTGCCCTCTGCTGGATGAATTCTTTCCTGAGTGTAAGAAAAGAATGCTTCTCAAGGTTTCTCACCAAGTGTGATCCATGCCTCAATCCCAGACAGCAGGATGTATTTGAGATGGAGAAGGTAGGATTTGATGCTAAGAAATGGGGTTAGCGGGTTGGGTGTAGAAAGACCAGCAGGAATTAAAGTTTTGGCTAAGCAACTGGTTGGACAGTAGTGACATCATTTGAGATGGGAAGGATTGGGAGAGGAGCATGGGTTTTCATTCACTTGTGGTAGGTGTTTTGGCAGTAGATATAAAATCAGGAGTTTGGGGTTAGGCATGTTATGTTTGTGATACCAAGTAGATAACCACACGAAGTAAACAACTGATTTTTTAAATTCCAATCTGTATTTAACATCTGTTCTTGCGTCTCATGTGTATGTTTCTAATTGCTGCATGGTATTTTGTAATTCTACCAGATATAAATGACCAGATTGCTTTCAACTCCTGCCACCACAAACAAAAACAAAAGAGCAATGAGCATCCTCTCCATTCCTTTGGGGTGTACACTCAGGAGTGGGATATACTTAACTAGACACTGTGAAAATAATAACCAAAATGGCTACAGCAATCTGTACTCTATCAGCACTGCATAAGCATTTCTCTATCTTCTCATGTCTTTGAATGCTTATTATTAACAACCTAATTTTTGTCAACCAGATAAGTATAAAGAGGCATCAGGTTATTTTAATTCATCTAAGTTTGGGTACTTTTACATAGACATTGGCCTTTGGGTTTCTTCTTTTATAAGTTACCTATTCATATTTCATCTTTAAGTTGGGATTCTTGGCCATGTCAGTGGTCCTCCAACATGGCCCACAGTAATCTTTGCCACTTGGTATTTACATGCTTGTATAGTTCCCTCCCACACTGAAAAGACTGACCAGAGAAACCAACAGAATACTGAGCAAAGTATAGCCTGTAAATTCTGAGACCAATTCATAAGAAGGATTATATGGCTTTTGACCTACTTTCTTAGATGTCTTGCTCTGGGAGAAGCCCACTGCCATGAGTACAAGGACACTAAGCAGCCTTCTGAAGAGGTTCAAAGGTGAAAGCCATTGCCAACACCAACTTACCAGTTGTATGAATGAGTGCCGTTGGAAATGAAATGTCCAGTTCTGATCAAGCACATTCTAATTCTCTATAATGCATTCCAGAAAACAAAAGAGAAAACACTGCCCAACTCATATTATGAGGCTAGCATTACCCAAAAACCAAAACCAACAGACGCTAGAAGAAAACCACAGGCCGATTCTTCTCATGAGCACAGATGCAAAAGTCATCAATACAACTTTAGAAAACTTAATTCAAGCAATGTATAAAATCATAATATGAGATTCATCCATAGAATTCAAGGCTCTCTCAATAATCGATGTAATTCAACCAAATTAACAGAAGCAAATTTTAAAAACTATATGTTCATCTCAATAGACACAGGAAAGAAATCAATATCCAATGATAAAACTCTCAGCAAAGGGAATCTTCAAAAATTGCAGCTAACATTCTACATAATAGCGAGAAACTATTCTTTCAAAGATCAGGAAAAAGGCAAAGATGTCCCATCTCATCATTTCTTCTCAACACTTGCTAGACAGTTCAATGAGGCAAAGAAAAAAAAAAAAAAGACCACAAAAAAGTAAAATTGGAGCCCCATCCAACACCCATGGAGCCCAGGCAGACCCAGGACAGGCCGGCCGACACCTGCGGAACCCGCACTGGGTCTGAGCTGCATCTTTGAACACATCTCCCAATGCCACCACAGCCCCCCACACGCTTCATCCCTGAATGTAGCCACCTCCATCTTGGGACAATTTTGTGGCCATCTTTAGTTGTGGCAACTCCCCATCTTGGAACACTGGCGGGCAGGTATCCATAGTCCCCAACTCTGTTGCAGCCACTAACCCCGCAGTGACTGCCCAATACAAAACAGCTCTCCAAGACAGGTATGCATCCCCTAGAGCGCAACCCACAAGACCTCCCGAGAGAAAGGTCCCCAATTAGGAAGTAGAAAGGGAGAGGGTGAGTGAGATACAGTTTAGAGACTAAATTAGAGACCAGGAACTGAGAGATCTACAGGCGATATAAGGAGATAAGACCAGGTGCCCACATCACATGAGCGGGCCCCAAAGGAGATCCTTTGGGTGCAGTCTTTTACCCGGGACCAGCTGGTGCCATCCCACACTTCCAGGTGCCCTGCACCCAAGACCAACCCTCCCACCCTGGTAACCTTCAACATACTGAGGGTGGAGATAAAAGCAAATAAGAGAAACCACCACCTACTGGTATGGATCTGTTGTGCTTTTGTACATTTGGCATCCTGTAAGCCTCTTGTATTTGGTTTTCCGATTCATTCTTCATGTTTGGAAATTTTTCTGATATTATTTCATTGAATAGATTGCTCATTTCTTTGGTTTGGAACTCTATGCCTTCCTCTATCGCAATAATTCTTAGCCAAAATAACCAAATACAAGAGTTTTACAGGACACCAAATGTACAAAAATCACAACAGATCCATACCAAGGCACATTATAATGAAAATACCTAAATAAGGAGAGAATATTAAAATCCATGAGAGGAAGGAATCCGATGACATATAGGGGGAAACCAATTAGGATATCTGCAGATTTTTCAACCTAGACCCTGAAAGCTAGAGGATCCTGGAACAACACATACCAAACTCTGAAAGAAAATGGATGTCAACCAAGAATCTTATATCCAGCAAAATTAAGCTTTAGATTTCATGATGAAATAAAAACTTTCCATGATAAACAAAAGAATTTGCAACTAGAAAGCCTGCACTACAGAAACCCTCAGCAAATATTCCAAGAGGAAGAAATGAAAAACTACAATGAAAATCAGCAGAGGGAGGTATTACATGAAAGGGAAAACTAATAAAGGAGAAACCAAGTCATTTAAACACCAAAAATAAACAAGAATGGCAGGAAATACAAATCATGTCTCAATAATAACCCTGAATGTCAATGGCCTAAAATCACCAATCAAAAGACATAGGCTGGCAAATTGGATTAAAAAAAAAAGGAAGAAAGAAAGAAAAAGACCCAAATATGCTACCTCCAAGAGACTCATCTCATAGGAAAAGACATCCCCAGACTGAAGGTGAAAGGTTAGAAAAAAAACCATACCACTCACATGGACTGTAGAAATAAGCAGGGGTTTCCATCCTCATATCAAATAAAGTAGACCTCAAGCCAAAGTTAATCAAAAGGGATAAAGAAGAGTATTTCATACTGCTCAAGGGAAGCATGCATCAACAAGAACATAACAATTATAAATATATATTCCCCCAAACAATGGAGCATCTATGTTCATCAAACTCTTGTCCAGTTCAAGAGTCAAATAGACCACAACATAGTAATTCTGGGTGACTTTACCACACCTCTTTCACCACTGGATAGATCTTCCAAACAAAAGCTGAACAAAGAAACTATAGAACTCAATAAAAAACAATCAATTACTTGGAATTAACTGACATATATAGAATATTTCATCCATCAACTATCAAATATACTTTCTTCTCAGCAGCATATGGATCCTTCTCTAAAATAGAACATACGTTATGCCACAAGGCAACTCTTAGCAAAAACAAAAAAGTAGAGATACTACCTTGCATTCTATCAGAGCATAATGGAATAGAATTAAAAATCAATGATAAAATAAAAAATAAAAGCTACCCCAACACCTGGAGACTAAATAATGTGCTATTGAATGAATAATGGGTTGCAAAAGACATCAAAGAAGACATTAAAAATTCTTAGAGGTAAATGAGAACACTGATCCTACATATCGAAATCTCTGGGACACTATGAAGGCAGTACTAAGAGGAAAGTTCATTGCATGTAGTTCATTCCTTAAAAGAAGAAAAAGTCAACAAATAAATGACCTAACATTACATCTCAAAACCCTAGAAAAAGAAGAACAAATCAACATCAAAAGCAGAAGACAGGAAATAATCAAAATTAGAGCTGAAATCAATGAAATTGAAATAGAAGAAACAACTGAAAAAATTGACAAAGAGTTGGTTCTTTGAAAAAATAAAGCTGATAAACCTTTAGCCATGCTAAACAGAGAAGGAGAGAGAAAACTCAAATTGAAAAATTTCTAAAGTCACATGATTTTCCCAAACAGAACCAGGATGATACACAATTTAAACAGATCAATTTTAAGCAATGAAATAGAAGATGCCATCCAAAGCCGACCAACCAAGAAAAGCCCAGGACTGGATGGATATATAGCTGAGTTCTATAAGACCTTTAAAGAAGAACTACTACCAATACTCCTCAAATTATTTCATGAAATAGAAAAAGGGAACACTTCCAAACTCATTCTGAGGCCAATATCACTCTGATTCCAAAACCAGGCAAAGACACATCAAAGAAAAAACACTTCAGACCAATATCCCTAATGAACATAGATGCAAAAATTCTCAATAAAATTCTAGCAAATCAAATGCAAAAACATATCAAAAAGATAGTACACCATGATCAAGTGGGGTTCATTCCAGGGATGCAAGATTGGTTCAACATACAAAAATCAAATGTAATTCATCACATCAATAGACTTAAAGATAAGAATCATATGACCATCTCAATAGATGCAGAAAAAGCATTCGACAAAATATAGCACCCCTTCATGTTCAAAACACTAGAAAAACTAGGGATAACAGGTAATTATCTCAACATTGTAAAAGCTACCTTTGCTAAGCCTCAGGCCAATGTCATTCTAAATGGAGAAAAATTGAAAGCATTCCCTCGAAAAACTGGGACAAGACAGGGATGCTCTCTTTCACCACTTTCATTTAACACAGTTCTTGAAACACTAGCCAGAGCAATTAGACAGAAGAAATTAAAGGGATAGGGATAGGAAAAGAAGAACTCAAATTAGCACTATTTGCTGACAATATGATTTTATTCACAGAAGACCTAAAAAATTCCACCAGAAAACTTCTAGAATTCACAAATGAATTCAGCAAAGTAGCAGGATATAAAATAAACACCCATAAATCAAAGGCATTTATGTATATCAGTGACAAATCCACTGAAAAAGAAACAAGGAAAACCACCCCATTTACAACAGCCTCAAAAAATAAAAAAATAAAACACCTGGGAATCAACTTAATGAAAGAAGTGAAAGACCTGTACAATGAAAACTATAGAACGCTAAAGAAAATTAAAGTAGACTGTAAAAGATAAAAAGATCTCCCTTGTGTTTGGATAGGCAAAATCAATATTATCAAAATGACCATACTACCAAAAGCACTATACGGATTTAATGGAATTTCAATCAAAATCTCAATGACATTCCTCATAGAAATAGAAAAAGCAGTCATGAAATTCATCTGGGAAAATGAGACCCAGAATAGCTAAAGCAATCCTTAGCCAAGAAGAGTGAAGCAGGTGGCATCACTATACCAGACCTTAAACTATACTACAGAGCAGTAGTAACAAAAATGGCATGGTATTGGCACCAAAACAAACTTGTAGACCAATGGTACACAATAGAGGACACAGAGACAAACCCATATAAATACAGTTATCTTTTATTAGTAAAAGGCACCAAAAACCTATATTGGAGAAAAGATAGCCTCTTCAAGAAATGGTGCTCGGAAAACTGGAAATCCATATGCAACAAAACGAAATTAAACCTCTAGCTCTCACCATGCACAAATCTCAACTTAAAGTGGATCAAAGACCTAGGAATTAAACCAGAGACACTGTAACACTGAGACACTGTGACTATTAGAAGAAATAGTAGGCCCAAATCACCATCATGTTGGATTAGGCCCCAACTTCCTTAATAAGTAAGATAGCAGAATGAAAAAGACATTATTACTATATGTGACTACATGACCAATATGATTCTCCAACATGTACACTCAGAAAAATGAGAAATTATATCCCATCTATGTATGATGTATCAAAGTGCATAAGTGCATTTTACTATCATGTATAATTAAAACAAATAAAAATAAATTAAAAAGTAAGACCCCTATAGAGCAAGAGTTAAAATCAAGGAAAATAAATGGGATGGATTCAAACTCAAAAGCTTCTTCTCAGCAAAAGAAACAATCAGTATAGTGAATAGAGAGCCTATAGAATTGGGGCAAATTTTTACCACATGCACAGAGCACTAATCTCTAGGATATATAAATAACTCAAAAATCTTAACACCAAAAAAACAAATAACCCAATCAATAAATGGGCCAAGGAACTGAACAGACATTTCTCAGAGGATGATATACAGTCAACAAATATATGAAAAAATATTCAATATCACTAGTAATTAAAGAAATGCAAATCAAAACTACTCTAAGATTTCATCTCACTCCAGTCAGAATGGCAGCTATTAACAATACAAACAATAAGTGTTGGCCAGGATGTGGGGAAAAAGGCACACTCATGCATCGCTGGTGGGACTGCAAATTGATGTAGCCAATATGGAAAGCAGAATGGAGATTCCTTTGAAAACTGGGAATAGATCCACCATTTGACCCAACCTTTCCACTCCTCGGTTTATACCCAAAGGACTTAAAAACAGCATGCTACAGGGACACAGCCCCATCAATGTTTATAGTAGCACAATTCACAATAGCTAAACTGTGGAACCAACCTAGATGCCCTTCGGTAGATGAATGGATAAAGAAAATGTGGTATATATACACAATGGAATATTACTCAGCATTAAAAGAGAATAAAATCATGGCATTTGCAGGTAAATGGATGGAGTTGGAGAATATAATGCTAAGTGCAGTTAGCCGATCCCAAAAAACCAAAGGCCAAATGTCTTCTCTGAGATAAGAATGCTGTTTCATAATGGGGATGGTTGGGGGATAGCATGGGAGGAATAGACAAACTTTAGATAGGGCAAAGGGGAGAGTGGGGAAGGGAGGGGGCTTGGGGTAGGAAAAATGGTAGAATGAGATGGACATCATTACCCTAAGTACATGTATGAAAACATAAATGTTGTGACTCTATTTTGTGTACACCAGAGACATGAAAAATTGTGCTCTATTTGTGTAATATGAATTGAATTGCATTCAACAAATTAAAATAAAAAACAACCTAAAAAAACTATTTATACTTTCATGTGACATTGAAAAGTAAAACTGTATATAGTTTCATGTGACATGAAAAATAAAACTGTATATACTTTCATGTGACATATTTCATGTAGAAAAACTGAAAGGAGCTACAATAAACTACTAGAATTAAAAATGATTTTAGTAAGGTTGTAGGACATATGATCAGTCCGTATATAAAAGTCAATTGTATTCCTACATATGTAAGAAATAAACAACTGTGATTTGAAATTTTTAAAAAATGTATAATCGTGCCAAAAAATAACAAAGTCCTTATGTATAAATGTAACAAAATATGTATATAATGAAAATTTTTAAAAATCTAAATGAAGGTAGACAAAGAGAGATTCATAAAGACAATCTTGTTGAGATGTAAATTCCCCTTACTTCATCTATAGATTCAAAACACTTCCAATCAAAGTCCCAGTAAACATTTTTGTGTATACAGTTCATTCTAAAATTTACACAAAAAGGCAAATAAACCATAATGGTGAAAATAATTCTTTTAGAAAAAAACATTTGGAGGTCTCACACTACCCAATTTCAAAGTTTACTACCTTAATCAAGGCAGTGTGGGATAGGCAAAAGAACAGGCACACTGTTATAACACCATAGTAACAGTTATTGCAGGCAAGATCCACTGATCAATGTTAAAAAATTGGATAAAACTAAATTTAGTGAAAAACTGGTTATTTGTGCAACCCTATATCTCCCAAAATTTACTTATTTTTGTGGTGGTTTCAACATAGCCATATGTTCTTTCATAAGCATCTCTTCAGGAAGCAAAGACCAATCCCTTTTCCCTTGAGGCTATAAACTTCTATATACTTATCCATTCATTTCTAACAATGCTAGAGAACAAATACTAACTCTACAGTAGAAAACCTTAGCAGATACAGCTTAATAAAGTACTTCCTGACATAGGGCAAAGGGAAGGGCTCATCACTATAGTGGTATTTTCAAAAATTCATAACTTCAGGCTAATCACGAGAAAATGATTCAGACAAACTGTGGGCTATCATCCACAATTTCTGACCATTATTCAAAAGTATCAAGGTCATGAAAGAAAAAAAGACAAGGATACTGTGGCAGACTAGAAGAGACTAAGACAAATGACAGCTAAATAAATGTAAAGTAGTATCTTAGTTTGAATTCTGAAATAGGAAAAAAAAACATTAGAGGAAAACCTGGGGAAGTGAGAATGAAATCTAAACTATATCAATGATAATTTCTTAGTTTTGATAATACTACATCATGATTATGTAAGATATTAGCATTAGAGGAAGCTAGGTGAAGGATTACAGGATTCTGTGCTACCTTTGGAACAGTTCTATGAATCTAAAAAAATATTTCAAAATGAAAAGTTAAAAACATGAATCACCATTTGCTGCTACTTATGTAAATCAGGTGTTTTAAAATACTATGTTTAAAAATACTAATTTAAAATAAATTAGATTTCTTACCTGAACCCATAAAAAAGTAAATTTATACCACTAATCTTTTGCATATGTATTGAGAATCCATACAAAAATTTCAATTAGAAAAAAAAAAACCTGAAAGTACAAAGGTTGGACCAAAAATATTTATGTTTCCTCATGGTGACTGAGAGAAATATGACTATTTTTAACCAAAAAACAAACAAAAGAAATGAGGGTCTCTTTACTTACAAGTAAATATTGCTGGGCACGATAGTGCATGCATATAATTTCAGCAGCTCAGAAGGCTAAAGCAGGAAGATCTCAAGTTCAAAGCTAACTTCAGCAACTTGGCGAAGCCCTAAGCAATTTAGTGAGACTGAAATAAAAAATAAAAAGGGTTGGGGATGTTGCCGGGCGCGGTGGCGCACACCTGTAATCCCAGCACTTTGGGAGGCTGAGGCAGGAGGATCGCGAGTTCGAAGCCAGCCTCAGCAATGGCGAGGCACTTAGCAACTCAGTGAGACCCTGTCTCTAAATAAAATACAAAACAAACAAAAAAAAAGGGCTGGGGATGTGACCCAGTGGACGAGTGCCCCTGAGTTCAATCCCCAGTACCACCAAAAAAAAAAAAAAAAAAAAGGGTCAGAGATGTTGCTCAGTGGTTCAGTGCTCCTGAGTTCAATCCCCAGTATTAAAGAAAGAAAGAAGTCTTAACTGTGAGAAAAATACTAACAATTTGATAACATCTGTATTAGAGGTAATTAAAGGTATTCAAAAAATAAAATATTCTGGTAAAATCAGTTTGGAAGATTAATTTAAATTAATAGAGCAGACTACCTTGCTGGCTACATGAGCAAGCAGGATATTTGAAGTACATCAGAGGATGACATCCACTTTTATATCTTCATATGTACCCAAAATACCACATTACCTTTACTAAGTCAGAAATTTTCTTACGGAGCTTTCCTTGTGAAATATAAGAATTGAAGGACAATTGGAAAAGGAGGGGAAATAAAGAGGCATTAAAGGAATGTTCTTGAATGATAAGGAAAAAACAAACAAACAAAAAACCCAAACAGTTTCTTGAGGGGAAAGATTAGCCACTCCAGTCTGAACAGACTAGGATGAACAAGGATGAGAGACAATGCAAGGGTACAAAGAGAATGTAAAAAAAGGAAGTGTCAAAGGGCCTGGGCTTTACTCTTTGGCTTTAAGTGTTGTTCTGAACTCCTATAATTAGGAAACAAGATGTATAACAGTATTAAGTGTATTTCCTGGCATATATTAAGTGCTTTGTAAATACTATTAGCAGATAAGTGATTGGTGAGAGAGGGAAAACAAAAGGAACAATAATGAAGAGAAGGAGGACAGACATTCCAGCAGGCAATATTTTTTACTAATAGCTTTGACATTATTATATCTTTAATACCTTCCTAATAAATATGAACCCAAAATACTGTCATGATTCTAAATTAGACACATCTTCACATAAAGAGCTGTTATTGAGGGGGAAATCCTCTGACCTTAGATAAGAATTGAAAAAACTGTCTCTTTACACACATTTTTATTAAACAACAAGTAAGGCTGGTAGTGGAACATTTTTTTATTTAATGCATAAACATATAAGTCCCTTTATTAGAGAAACTGTAGACATTGGTGAATATGGTCAATGGTCACACCTGTGTGTTGATTATTTAAAAATCAGAACCAATAATTAGGAATAGATTCTATGCTCTCTTCATTACATTGTGAAGTGTCTTGTGTAGTCATATTCTATTGTTGGAATGACAGCTTGTACAAATTTCAAAAAAATTAGAAGATACCTGAAGGTCTTTAGCTAAGGAAAATAAGATTTGTAAATGTTTTAAACCCACATTATAAATATCCATTTTATTAAGCACTAATTCCTCCAAAAAAATGACAAAATCTTTTATCAAGTTCATTTAAAGATATTTGATCATAGAACTTTTTAACACTGCCTGACCACCTATTCCAATATTTGACTTTAAATTTCTTAATGTGTAGAAGTTCATATAGGTCCCCTTTGATATAAAAATAAGGACAAAGTTACCCATGCTTAAATAAGTAAAATAAGTACAAAATGTATTCATTTTCTTTATCCCTTTACAGATTATAAGTTTGCTAGATCTTCTATATTGATCTGTATTTAATCAAATCTTGGCAATTTTTTTTTTTTTTTAATGTTCTACTGCACTGGGAAACACTGTAAGTTTACTGGAGAAATAATGACTCTGTAATGAACTACACAGAGTATTCCAAGTTGCTACCTAGCCTCCAATATAGAGATGAATGAGAAAACTACATGTAACAAGAAAGTTCTTGGTTTATTTCAATGTCAGATACACCCAAAGTTCCTCTGAGGGACTTAAGCTTTATTATCAATGCTTATCTGTACTTCAAGACACTGATGCTTATCAATGCTTATCTGTACTTCAAGACACTGATGACCCCTCAGTCTACATCTAACACTGAGTGCTATGAACTAACAACTTAAACAGCAACCTAAAAATAAACTAATTCAAGCTACATGCATCTAAATTGTTGAATCTGAATATTTCTATGAATATAGGTACATGTATCTCAAGAATCCAACAACGTACTTGGACATTGACTTTCATTTAATGCTCTTGGCAACCCCAGGGAACCATAGTAAGATACTAGAAAGATGATTTGCACTGGAGAAAAATCAAATAGTATATTTTTAAATATCTAAAGCACTTCTTATACTTTAATTTTTAATTAACCTATTTGTTTTAAAGTTGAATTCTTTGCTTCAGGGAGATTTCAAATTGACACAACCTAACTTTACTCTTACATGATGGGAAAGCATAGTTTTGGTAACATGTTAAATTGGAAATATATTTAAGGAAAGATATTTATGTTATTCTAAATTAGCAGGTTACCTGTGTAACAAGACCAAGCTAACCAATGCACAGGGACATGTTCTACCCAATGAACATGGCGTATTACAATATAACATACTCCCATTAGGACTTTCAGATAAGGAGCCAAAACAAATTATAAATATTGAGTCATAAAGGTTTTTGTCACCAAATTTCCCAAAAATGGAAAAAAAAAAAAAATCCTAGGACCCATTTTGCCATCAATCATACACGTAAGGATACATATGAACACCAAGTTCTCCCCCTCCTTCTGCAACAGTCTCAATGATTTTCTTCATCACTTCAGCATGCCTGAAAGCAAAAGCAAACCCTGTTAGTGTAGATGAAACAGATGAAAACAGGAAAAGCACACATCCATTTGTGAAGAAACCTGTTGTTGGTGAATTTTTAACATGTAACAGTCATAGAAGATCACAAAGATCTCCTCTATAACTAAACATTTTAAGAGAACAAAAAAGTTCTTAATGTATTAAACGAGGTTTTCTTCCTTTCTTTCACATATTTAATTACAAAAATATTTCTGAAGAAGATGAAAAAATTTATTCACTTATGAATTTTTCTGTTTTTCTATATTTACAGATTCCCAAATAATAAACCTAGGAAATATATACACACACACACAAACACATACACTATTTCTATATACAGACCTGCATGGGTGAACAGAACACATGGGAGGTGGTGGGAGATGAGGGTGATTTTCAATGGTCACTGTTTTCTTCACATGATCTTGACTGATGTCTTCATACATGTGCTCAACTGTTAAAGGCTGTCGTTGCTGAAAGCATAAAATATGCTTTGAAAGTACTCTTTAAAAAGCTTTCAGCCTAAACCTCCATGTCTTTAATATACTTATTCTCCCATCTCACCTTAACTACAATTTAGAATTACAGATTATTTAGAATTACCAAATTATTTGGGGTAAAGTTTACAACTTATTTAGATCAAGGCAGGGAGCAGTGAAGGAGCCTACACATTCAGGCTATCCAAAATCAGTTACCACCTAATGAAGAAAAGATTCCAAAAGAAGGCAAGTATGTGGCTGCCAAAACATTTTAAAACTCAATTCATTTCTCAGGCCTATTATGTTTTATTTTCTTGTTTCCTATCTATAGTCATAGGAATAATAGGTTCAACAAGTTGAGCCAAGCATGGTGGTGCATATCTGTAATCCCAGTGACTTAGGAGGCTGAGGCCAGAGGATGGCAAATTTGAAGACAATCTCAGCAACATATGAGACCTTGTCTCAAAATAAAAAATTAAAAAGGATTGACTGGGGATGTAATTCAGTGGTAAAGTGACTCTGGGTTCAATCCCCAATACCAAAAAGCAACAATAAAAAGTTTATTTTACTTTAATTACTCTTTCATTTAATTCAATTAAGCGAATGAATTTAAATGGTCTTAAGGGACAAATTCATGTGACATGATCAGTTTGCAAATGCTTAAACATCCAACAGATGTAAACCCAAACAAAGAAAATATAAGAAGTTGAATTTCCCTCACATTTTGAAGAGATAAGATTAGAGGCAAAGGAATAAATTATAACAGATCATTTGTGTTTAATTAGCATTAGTGCCACATTAAATAATTCAGTTTATTCAAAATGACACAAGTTCAACATTAATCATAAAATTATAAAACAAATGATTTCTAAAATTTAAAAGATCATATAAACATGTACCCAACTAAGGAATTAAACCTAACAACTTAAAATATTTATACTGAAATACATTTTTATTTATTTTTACCTCATCATAGCCAAACAACCATAATCGTGGTGTCTGGTAATATTTATCGTAAGTGATGTACAGGTCGTAAGTTCTGGTTTGCAAAATAGCATCTTCACCTCCAGCATCAGTTTTAGCTTTACAAGCTTCTACTATTTTCCTTGTGTCTAGGGTAGCCTGGCACATAATAGAGAAAAATTGACAGCCATTATATTAGTATAAATATGACATTCTAGAAAAATCTATTTTTTCCATTCTATATTGTTTTTTCCTTAAAAGTAAATGAACTTAAAATTCATGGCTAAAATTTCACATTATAACCAATGTAAATATTTGAAAATTTCTACGAAAGAGTAATGTCATCAACAATACTATTAATCCTCAAATACACTCTACAGAAATTAACTGAGAAAACAATTTACAAACCTCATCTGTTTCCAATAATCCACTCTCTTCGTATTCTGTTATAAAAATAAAACATGAATCAAGTTCAAGATTCGTTAAATTTTATGTTTTATATATATTTATACATATTATATATTAAATTATATATTACTTCAGAGTATCACTCAAAAACCAGGATTTGCTTATTTTTAACTGAAGATACTGAAGCAATATGAATGAGTTAATTTCGTATTTCCAAAGCAGCAGATACCTTACATGACAAAAGCTGAGAGAAAGTCAGCATATTTAAGGCCTGGTCTGTGCTGCAGTCTATTAGAAATACCAACTGACATAATAATACTGAAGAGTCCTTGGTGACTCCTTGGTGTATAAAAGGCCATTGCATACAGCAACCCCTTACCCCTTATCTGAAGGTGATACACTTCAAGACCCTCAGTGGATGCCTCAAACTACAGACAGCATTAAACTCTATAATTTGATGCTTCTTCCGCCTCAAGCAGGTATCCCACATGTGACCTTAACTTTTGCAGTCTGAGGAGCATCAGCATAACTAAGAGGAACTTTTTTGTTTTTCCAATTTCATGGAGAGGTTCTTACTATAGGTCTTCGCAACCTCAGTGTAAGATTTTTTTTTCTTTCATTACTGTCAAGAACCTTCACTTTTTCACTTAGAGAATGCATTCTACAACTTGTCTTGGATATCTGAATTGCCAGCATCACTACTTTTCTGTTTTGGGGTCATTACTTAGTAAAATAAGGGTTACTTGAGCACAAGTAATGTGATACTGCAACAGTTGATCTGATAATGAGATGGCTACTAAGCGACTAAGGGGCAAGAAACATGGATACACTAAAACAAAGGGAAAATTCTTGTCAAGCATGAAACACAGTGGGACAGCATGAGATTTCATCACATTACTAGGAATGGCATGCAATTTAAAATTTATGACTTCTATTTCTAGAATCTTCCATTAATATTTTCAGACTACAGCTAAACTTGGGTAACTCAAACAACAGAAAGCAAAATGACAGATAAGGGGGAACCACTACAACTACATAAAATATACTCATTATGTTATCAGTGATTTCCACTTTGCTGCATTCAATAATAAATTCCTAGTTTTCATCTTAGTTGACTTCTTAGGAATATCAGGCATGATTTATTCTCTCCTCCTTGGAACACTTTCTTTCTTTGGTTTTTAAGATATAATATTATTCTTGGCTTTCCTCACACCTCACTGGCTGCTCTTTCAAAATGTTCTTCATATATCACAAACGATATTTAAGGTTGCTATTAGAAATTCTGGATACAAATATAATAGTAGGACAGTTAACTAACAACTCAATTCTTAGATCTTGTCTCTTCTCTACCCACATTTACTCCAATGATGAATTTATTAGTCTTGATGGCTTTAAATACTGATGAATCCCAAATGTATTTCTTTAAACATGGATATATACAACTGTTTATGGCTTTACTGGATGATTAATGGGACACCCTAAATATGACATGTCTAAAACTGACACTCCCTTTGCAAAGCTAATCATTCTGAAGGGAATCATTCTGATTTCAGTCAATGGAATCTTTCCAGACACTCAAATTAAAACCTTGGAGTCATATTTAACTACTCTGCCTTTTACATCCCATGCTCAATCTAGCAGCAAATCCCTTTGGCCGTAACTTCAAAATATGTCCAGAATTCTATTATTTCTTATCACTACCAATATTATAACCCTAGTCTAAAACATTATTATTTATTGCCAAGGTTATCAAAATACATCATAATTGTTGTCTCTTTTCCCCTTCAACATGTTCTCATTGCAGTTACAGTGATTCTGTTAAAACATTAAATTATGTTAGAAAAATGGCTGCTTGTCTTATTCTTAGTTAGGACCCTGCACAATCTGGGCCTGTTTACCTCCCTGACTCCACTCTTTACTACTCTTCTCTCTCTGGACAGAGAAGATTCCTTACAATATTTCATGTAAGTCACACATGTTCTCACCTCAGGGTTTTTGCACTCTTCCCCAGATAACCAAATAGATTGTTTACTCACTTCCTACCACACTTTACTCAAATGGCATACTCTCAATGGGGTTTTCCTTAAACAACTTATTATGCCCTTCCCTCATTTTTTGCCTTATCACTGATAAATATTACACATTTTGTATTTTATCAATTTTCATATCCCCCAATTAGAATACAAACTCCAAGAGATCATGTCCATTGCTTTTCTGTAGCACCAAGAACCATCCCTGATACACAGATACTATACTTGCTCAATAAATATTTGTTGACTAAATGAATGAAAATTACTTTTTATATAATACCATCAATACTGTTTATGAGCAAAATTCCACATATAGTAATTCTTTAACTCTATCTAAGGGAAATGTAATAACCACCAGAAGACTGTAGATATTTAAGGGAGTCCCACAGCTTGTATTTAAAAACAGTGGTTTCCTCTCTACTACCACAATCCCATCCCAGACTGGACAGAAACTGAACCCAGAAAAAGTATTTGTGCAAGAAAAGGGTAAATTCAGTTTTTATCAGCTGTGAGACATCCAACTGGAAATAAAACCAACTAAACAGTTTGAAGTTGAGATCTGGGTTGGAGGTTTAAATATGGGAGGTCCAGAGCACAGAAATTTTATGTGAGGTTTCTGTGACCAATTCTAGACAACTCATGGATTTCAGGGACAATAGTGTAGAAAAAAGGAACAGAATTGCACTAAAATTTAGGAACAGATACCTAGCTAGATTTTTGTGAACACTTGAAAGCAATTTGGAAAAAAAACCTGAAAAGTACTTATAGTTCAGTAAAAATAACTTGCCTTTTTGGTGTTTTAACTCTGACACCATCTTCTATTTTTACATGTTATAATACACAACTAACTAAATTTTATGTATTTTTGGGATTCAGCTACTTTATAGACTCCAAAGCCTGCCCTGTTTTTTTTTCATATTTTTCCTTTTTCTAATTTCTAATGCATCTCTTGTGACAATGATTCTCTAATGCAATGATTTTTAACTGGTAATACCAAGAGGACATTTCAGAATTTTAAGCAACTGTGAGGGCATTCTGTGTGGCTAAGAAGGCTTCATTAAGAATCACGATCTTGCCAGGCCTGGTGGCACACACCTGGAGTCTCTATACTCAGGAGGCTAAGGCAGGAGGATCCTTTGAGCCCAGGAGTTCAAGATAAGCCCAGGCAATACAGCAAGACCCCCCCAACTCAGAAACAAAACAACAACAAAACACTATTTAATGTTTTAAAAGAAAGATGCTATCAAAAAGGAGAAAAAGGCCAGGAGTGGTAGCACAAGCTTGTAATTCTAACAGCTCAGGAGGCTGAGGCAGAAGGACTGCAAATTCAAAGCCAGCCTCAGCAATTTAGTGAAGATCTAAGCAACTCAGCAAGACCCTTTTTCAAAATAAAAAGAAAACAAAATAAGATGGGGATGTGACTCAGTGCTTAGTCACCTCTAGGTTCAATCCCTGGTACCAGAAAACGAAAACAAAAACAAAAACAACAACAAAAAAGGAGAAACAAAATATAAACCATGTGCAGAACATACAATTTGTTCTGCTCTGGATCAATTAAAAAATTAGTATTTTGCAGCTATATATGCATCATTAAAGATTTATGACTTCACATTTATTTCAGCAGAATTAATGCTGTCAAGACTATATCAGAGCCTAAGATCAAAGAAAGTTTTGTATTGATTAAATTTAAACAAAATATTCCCTGGGTTGCTAAATGTCAAAACTTAAAACTCAATGGGGTAGAATTTTCTTTTAAAAGACACATATTTATGTAAGAAATCACATATACATTTCAAGGAAGAATGTGGGCTATCTCAAGGGAGAGATGTCTTTGAGGGTAAAGTAAAAAAAAATACATATTTAAGAGAAAATGCTAGCCATCTGGACAGTGAAAAGCTTTTGGAGTAAAACAACAAATTCACATTCAAGTGAAAATGTGGGCCACCACCAGAGGGAGAGAGACAGCTTGGAATGTAAAATTCTTAATCTACATGAATTACAAATATTCTAGAATCAGTATTTTAGTACGATTAAAGTAAATCTAGAGCACAAATACCTTCCATGTCTGCAGCTTCTCCTTCATCTTCCTCTTCTTCCTCTTCACAAAGCACTGAGCAATCTTGGAGTTTTATACTGTCCTTTGAAATTAATTACATTTGGGATTTTTTGGTTTATTTATTTATTTTACAGTGCTGAGGATCAAACCAAGAGCCTCAACCATGCTAGGCAAGCGCTCTACCACTGAGTTATACCCCCATTCAAAGTTAATTTTGTTTACAGTTACCTAAGTATGTTCATTGGTTTAAACAATGAACAATCGTGCTAGCACAGAGCTAACTAACCACTGTGAAAATAAGAATGATAAGGCAGTTCTTATCCTCAAGAAATTCAAACACTACGGGTGGGGATGACAAACCCATAAGTCAATCATTGAAAGCAATGTGCTAAGTGCTGTGACTGAATAATATCAAAGGCATTTTGGGAGCACCAAGAGCCAAACAAGATAATATTTTAAAAACAGCTAACAATTGAACTCCCAATAACATAATTTTTTCAGTTAACCAATTAATTAGTATTAGAAAATCAGTTCAAAGTTTTGTTAACTTGTATAAAGAAGAAAAATTTGTAAATCACAACACATTTATAAGCTAAAATATATTATAAATCAAACACTTTTATATTCCACCGGAATATGGTGGTACAGCCTCCCAGCAACTGGGGCAGCTGAGGCAGGAGGATTTCAAGTTGAAGGCCAGCCTCAGCAACTTAGTCAGTACTAAGCAACTTAGCAAGACCCTGCTAAAAGAAAATCAGAACAGGCTGGGAATGTGGCTCAATGATTAAGCACCCAAAGGCTCAATCCCCAGCACCAAAACAAAAAAGAAAAAAAACCCACTATTATATTCTCATTTGTTAATTAACCCAAAATTATCAAACTTTAGTTATTATAACATAAATTTCCATTGAAAATCTTAACTGTAGTAAGTCTCTTATGAAAGAATAATGCTAAACAGTGGTAGGCCTAATATACATAAAACTAATATTCTAAAAATATGAAATTGAGAAAAGTAAGTGAATAATTTAGACATCTAGTTTCATTTAGGTTACATTTTACTTAGGGAGAGTTTTATTTACCACTAGAAATTTAAATCAACTGCATCCTAATTGTACTCAAAATGTAAATAAATGAAAAAAGATTATACTATGTCTGGATAATTATTAAATGAGCTAATATCTAATAAACTTATCATTAAGAAAAATTTCAATCATGATAGTAATAGTCATACTTGATATAGTAGAACAGAGTAATAAATCAAGAACCAAGGTTATTCTTAGGGGTTGGGAGGAGGAGTTCAGTGGAAGAGCATGAGCTCAGCATTCGTGAGGTCCTAGGTTCAATCTTCAGGGCCAATTACCAAAACAAAAATCAAAATTAATACTTCAGTCTAAATGGCAAATATTCTAAGGACTGTTATTTTTAAAATAATATAAATTCCATATAGTGTTAATTAAAAAAATGACACGAAAGATATATCCCAGTTTTCAATTTTAGGCATTCATTCTTTAATATCTATCACATAATGATGTTAAGTGGGATGCCAAGCATCACAGTAACCATTATTTATTAAAAATTCTGGAATTACCATAAACCTATTAAAAAAAAAAAAAAAAACCTGTCCACGCTGTCCACACTGCTCTGTCACTTAATCTAAATTTGAAGCATACATACTAATAGACTAAATAAAATAATCTGAAGCAGCAAAATCATTTGTGTGATTGCTCCTCAAACTTTTCCAAAAGTAAAAATTCAAAAGGAAGAATTCTCAGGTCAATGAACCAAACCTTAATCTCAAGTATAAAACTGAAAAACAGAAGTTAATTTACTACTTTCTTATACTTCTGTTAAGCTGCAATTACAAATTTCCAAAGAGGCAGTGACAAAAACACAAAGAATGTCTTAAACTAGTGAATGTTTTAGGGAATGTTTCCTAAGAACAATAAGGGATACAATTATTCCATCCAAATAGTCTATCCTCCAAGATACTTGATGATTAAGAGAAATAATTAAGAAAAGATCAAAGTGAGGACATTTTGTATTTTTTGTATCATTTCAAATGACTATACAAAAATCTGAAAACAACTGCAATCATTCCAAGAAATGGAAAGCTAATATAATATATGCAACCTGAATTAAATGAAAACTTACAAGCAGGATAATTCTACCCAATTAGATATTTTATACTCCCCCCCAAATAAAATATATAATAAAACTTAATGGACTTAGCTTCTAGTCATTCAAAATATCATGATTTTGGATGATGCTAAGCTATAGTATACATTTAAATTTTCAAAAATGAAAGCAGAAAACCCCACATTACCAGTAATTTAAGAAAACACAGAGAATAATTGCTTATGTAACATTGAAAGCATAAAGTTTTTTTTTTTTTTTACATTTCATATTATACTTGTAGAGCACATTTTTATGTATCTCTGGTTGTATACAAAGTATATTCACACCATTCGTGACTATATATTAAGATACCATTAGCATCTATCAGCAAGTAGATAAACTCTCCCAAATATTCCATGTATATATCTACTACTGAATATACTTAAAAACAAAATCCACTTCTTTTCAACTAGCTTAAGTCTTTCCAATTAGTGAAAAATAGTAGTTTTTACTAGTAACAATCTCAAAAATGTTTTTTCTTGCATTTTCTTTTTACTTTTTTTTTTTAATGGCACTAGGAATTATACCCTGCAGGGCCTGGCACATACTGAATAAGGGCTCTACCACTGAACTACACCCCAAAGCCCCAGAATGGTACTTTTAGCCATACTACACGAACAATATGGGAGGGCTGGGTTGTGGCTCAGTGGCAGACCTTGCCTAGTACGCATGAGGCACTGGGTTTGATCCCCTGTACTGCAAAAAGAAAAAAGAAATAGAAAGAAAAGTAAGAGAAACATAAAGAAGCAGTAGTGTTCTAGTATGCTGATGCAGAAAAATGAGAGGGGAAAAAATAGCTGAAATTAGTTTGATAATGGTAAGTGTGGATCAGAAAGATGAATGATTTCAACTTAGATATATAAATATAGATATATTACATATGCAAATAACTAGGTAACTGATGGTAGAAATATTAACTAACCAGTACCTTGCTTTCCAGTGTAATCTCCTTAACTGCTTCAGTTATTCCTGCAATACCTGTTTACAATTCAGCAGAAAAAGAGTAACTAAAATTAAGCTATAAACACATCACATTTGAATAAAGCAACATAGAAACACTTAAAATTATCTAAATTCTCCTAACTGCTCTGAAGTAAAGAGGTAAATACAAACATAATCCCAAAGATGCTGTCTCAAACTAAAAATATAAACTAATTTAGTTTTTGCCAATAACTTATCCTACTTATCCTTTATTTACTATTCCTCACTTACTTTATCACAATACATTCTAAGAAAGTGAAAATATTAAAAGATTACAGTACTCACATTTACATTTTGATTAAACCTCTATCCAAATTTTCTCAACTAGGTATTGGCTATATTAATATGTTATTTGCTTCAAATATTTAGAATATGCTATTTGGTTCAGAAACATTTGATAACATTTGATAACACCATTTTAAATTTATATATGGCTCACTGCTTTGCCAAGTGTTTCCACATCTTATTTAATTCTTCCAAACACTAGCTTCTAAAACAATTATAATAATTTCTCCTTATGCAGAAATGAAGTCACTAGAGGAAAAATGACCTGCTTGAGTCTCACAGTTATGAAGAAGCTGGGCTTAAAATACATATGAGTTGACTTTTGATTCAATGATTCTCCAATCCTCACAGCAAATTCCTCAAAACCTCCTTTGTCTCAAAGAAAGTATTATGCAGGTGGCAACACCCCCAGTCAGCTAGATAATATTTCTAGTTAAAAATACCTGTCAACATTCTCAATCAGACTATTTAACAAGGATAGGCAATTAATTAAGAGTAGTTAAAGATACTACAGGGGGAAAAAAAAAAAAAAAAGTCCTAAATATATGCTTAGCTCCTAATAAGCAAGTTCACCCTCTAAGGCTTCAATATATCTGTTTAATATACTCACTTTCACAAATGGAAGATGTCACAATCCATAAGAAGCATAAAGTTTTTATGTTTTTCTAAAACTACTATAATAGGTATGATTATCTCACAATCATAAAATCTTTTTTGTTCTTCTTAGCCTGAAGAGTGCTATGCAGGAAGCAAAGGTCTTTACTATAACAGGTAAATGCAAATGGGCACTTGACTTCAGTAGATCTTTTGACTTCTTCTTCTTTTTTTTTTTTTTTGGCATTATTTATTTTTGTGGAGAAATTCAATACTAAAAATCAGTGTAACGGTTGATGTTTGAAAGGTAAAACAACAGCTTTCATCATAGTAGTTATTGGATAGGCACCAGGTAGAGCTCCATAAATGGGATTCACTTTGAATATTCATCATATTATATAGAATCCATCTTATACTCTATATCTTAAATGATATGTAAAACCCAAATCTTATCATATTGACATTACAAAATGATCCACTGAATATGCTAAAATTTTACATCTCATAAATAATTAGAATTTACATTAACAGAAATAAAATACTGTGCTATTTTTCACATGCAAAAATGGCATTGCCTGTTTTGTATCACTAGAGCACTATTCTTTTAGTTGTCAAATTTCTAAAGATTTTTGTCACTCCAATCATATTGACACCTACTTATCTCTGAGACACATGATATTGTAAATACACCTCTGGAGTTTGCTATAATGAATATGAAATAGAATACGACTAAAAAATGGATTAACCCATTATATTGACATCAGAAAACAGTGCTATAACCAATTGTTCTAGTCAGTCAATAGGCAATTTAATAACAATGCGCTGACTACATCTTCCAGTTATGGGAAAATTAAAGTAAAACAGTTAAAAGATTTTGTAAAGACCAGGGGGAAAAAAGAAATCTAATCGCATTGATGGGGGAAAAAAAGAGGACAATTTTAAAAATTATTTTAAAAAGCTGCTGAATCTGTTATTTCCTCTAAGCTTTGATATAACATTACTCAATTCATTAAGCAGCAAACAAGTTTCAGTTTTGAGAAGCTCAAGTCCTGGATTTGTGCCTATATCTCCATAAGGAAACAGATGGCAGTGTTCTTCATTTAGAGTAAAGGAGAAATTGACCTCTAAGGAGGTACCTTTACCTGTACAGAGGACTTAGTCCATTGTCTACTGTAATAAATCACAATTAAGAGCAACAATTTGCCAATCATGAAAGATGTAGCAATGTATGGAGGTATTTTGGGTTATAACTGGGGGATGCTACTGGCATCTAGTAGGCAGAGGACAGAGATAATACTAAACATTCTACAACACATGAGGAAGGCTACAACAACAAATTATCCAGGCACAAATGTCAATTATGTCAATAGCATTGAGGTTGAGAAACACAGCAGTAGGATAAACCTATTAGTTAGCATCAAGGATTCAGGGAGAAGAAACTTGGTTTTAGATCATGCACTTAAACTTAGAATACATTTTCTTTATTAAAACTAAGTAATAAGTGGTCGCTCCGGCAGCATATTATTATATGCATTGATACAGATACATAAACACAGTGGCAAAATAGAATTTTGTAACTTGTAATAATAAAGTTTATTCAGTGTTTCAAATAGCATGTAAACATACACTTAAAAAAATCCCTATATTCAATTAACAAATACTTATTGAACAACTTCTATATTAGACACTAAGATAGATATTGAGGATTCAACAATGAATACCTCATGAGGCTCACAATACTTTAATTTCTTCTAGATGCTAGTTCTCTGGGTATGAGCAATAAATAAGTATGAGTATAGAAAATAAGTATGAGTACAGAAGAGTTCCTGTGATAAGGAAGCTCATAATCCAGTAATGCAACAACATATAAATAAGAGATTTTTCTATGGCAAAGTATTAGTATTTTTGATTGGCTTTATTTTTGCCTCTATTTAGAAATAATGAAAATAACATGGATATTTTCAAATTGCAACTGAAACAGCAGGTACTAAGGAAATATACTCCAAAGATTCTTTTTTTTTTTTACTCTTATTTCCCCCTAATATGTCCTCCCACTTCTTTCAGGTAAAAGTCTACTGGGACAAAACTATACCTTATATACATCTTTTTCTTATGAAAACTGTTACAATGAAAGATTTGAAAAGTTTAATACAATTTAAACATATGTCATTCTATTCTCCTTTTACCTGTGTTGTGATATGTATCTACCCATCCCCCATCACCATCATCTTCTTCAATGATAGCTTCCAATTCATCTGAATATTCCATCTGTTTGCACCGCTTGTAGCATGGCACTATAAAAGAATGGCAAACATAGTTACTAGTACATGATCCGTTAACTAGAAATCCATTAAAAAAAAGAGAAAGCTTATTCCATTATATAGCTATGCTAAAAAATTATTAAGTGAATATATTTCACTTCTATTGAAAGTGGTTAAGAATTATATTCAGCCGATGGACACAATAACTAATCATTTGACCACATTAATCTTTCCCTGAATTATTTTGTCAGAAGACAAGTAGAAAGGCTCTGGTGGGAGTGTTCCACATATTTCTTTACCATAATGGTCTGTAAAGAACTGTAGGCTGAAGTTAGATGGCACTGTTCAATTTCAGACTGATTCAACAATAACCCTACACTAATGGCTTTACTCTCAGAACATGGCAGTACCACCTGTCAGAATTAATATTTAAGTTCCAGTTATTCTAATGGATAAAACAGTTCAAAATTAACCAAACTGCTAAATTTTACCCCCTTAAACAATATTGGTGCCCAGTTTTTCACAAAGCAAATGTGTCAATTAAAAGTGTTTTTACTTATAAGCCTAAAATTGAACAATTATAAGGTAAGAACATGATGCAGGGTAAACAAATTGCTATAAATCTCCTGATTTACTTATTCAGAATTTAAATAATAAATCCTAAAAGTAAATATACTGTAGGGAAAAAATACTGTTTTTTACATATTATTTTTCCTTTCCCATTTGGGATAAGTTAGAATGAAAATCAGTATATTGTTATATGATTATTTAAGGACTATCATAGTGCTATTTTAACTTCATAAATATATCTGCTTCAAAACATTTTTTGTGCCTATGGCAATCCTTCAATGGCCCAATGAATAATAAAATATTTAGCTTTGAACTTTTAAACATCAAAGGTAGTATCAGTTAAATATCCAATTAGCAGAAATCCAACTTTTCTTAGGGACCTCTTTCTCCATATCTTGACAACCAAATTGTTTTTCTTTTTTGGCAAAAATAAATAACAAAAAGGAAGAGGAGATAAAAATCTACTAAGAAAAATGACTCCAAGAATAGAAAATTTAGAGCTTCATGAAATTTCCTCATTTCTGTCTGAAAAAGCTTTTATATCAGTTTTAGGAAGAAATCAGAATCTGGTAAGTGTAAATTGTTGTTTCTAATATAACTGTGCAAAGTTTACCAATGTATACAACATAATTCTTACCATTTTTGGTTACCAAAAATTGTTTGCCTGTTGGTAGGTATGCCTTCACTTTCAATTCTTCCCCTGTAGCCCTTTAAAAACAGTGAAAAGCACCAAAATACAAAATATATTTTATCAAATATGGAACAGAAGATATAAAAGTAAATCTCAAAACTATAGAATCCACACTGCTAAGGAATTGTTTTAGGACTATTTGGGTAAAGATGTCCTTAATTGATTTGGGTCAGGACACAGAAAAGCATAACAATAATATAAATGAAATGTACTAAGAGATGCAGACAGACTTAAGAGAATTTGGATTAAATATTTGACAAAAACAGTAAGATAATAGAACTATCAAGCAACCATTATATCACCTCAAAGCAAAAAGAAAATGCTGCTCTTAGGGAGCTATATTCCATTGAATAACTTTCACTTTATCAATCCAAATTATAGTTCATCTTGAGAATCAAGAAGAGGGGAAAAAAAAAGAAACAAAGAAAAAAGCTGAATGTCATTACATAACAAAGTAGGTGGTTGGCAAGATCCCTGTTCCTACCACCGTATTAAAATTGGAACTAAGAAAAGATGGCTTTGAATCACAAGATGATAATATTGAGAACAATAATGCTTTAAAAAGTCTCTTTTATTGGATGTTAGAACTCAAACATATGCTATTATTAATTAATTCTCATAAGTCTAAGATGTAGCTAATATTAAGATGTAGCTAATAGTCCATTTTATAGGCAGGTAAACTAAAGCTTAAAGGGGTCAGGTTGCCCACAGTCACAAAACCAGAAGGTGTAAAGAAAGAGGATCAAGCTAAGCAACTCCAGGATTTCTTAAATTACTTTCTCTGTGGGTCAGAACCAATTGTAACATTTTTTTAACTATTTTGACATTTCTCATCAAGAATTTGTGGGCTATCTACTATACTTAGCCAGAATTGAGGTGGCACATGTTGTCTTCACAAATGTTAAGAACATAAACTTGGAGTTCGACTGCCTTTTCACGCTTCTGCAGAAATTTCAAGCCTTAGTCTGGAGCACAAAATAAAACCAGGAAATGACCGAATACATTTAACACTACTTTTTTCTACTAATCTCAGTTGTCAAATTCAACAATATGATGATGACAATGCCTAATATTATGAAGGAAAAAGTTATAAGTTCATGATAGCACTTGAGCACATGAAAGTATTGGCACAGAAATAATCTATTTCTACCAATGATTTAAGATTATTCCTTTGGCTCCAGCAATTCAGTCAGAAGCGTGAACACTGAAGTGGGATATAACTGTGTTCTAAGTTATAAAAAAATTTAAACAATCATAACTCATAAAATAGAACTCTACTAATCCCTATTCATAAAATAGATCTACTACTAGAAGATCTTGTCCATATAAACAAACCCCTATATCACAATGCTACAAATCAGAGAGCTAAACTACTTAAGACAATTAAAGTCTATGATAAAGAAATTTCAATATAGAAAAAGCATATCTGTCATATTTTCAGAAAACAAACATTAGTATTTTATACCTATATGTATTGAAATATATTAAATTATAAACAAGAACTTAATTTTCACAAAAAATTTAAAATATAAGAAAAAACACAACTTTCTTGAATCAGAGAACTTCTATGATGTGAATTTAATTTTCTTAAATATGGAACAGAGATACAAGTATAAAAGAAAAAGACATAAAAATAGATACAGCTGATGATATTTTGGCTTTTCTTGGTACATAAAAAACAATGTCCTAAAATATAAATGGCAAAAAGCAACAACCATTGTTTCAGGTACATGGCAAATATAAAGGTGAATAAAACTGGCCGCAGATGAAAGTGTGTTTCAACTGGCTTAAAGTACTTAAACTATTTAAGTTCTTCAGAAATTAAGAAAAAAAACATTGTCAATTAAATCCTTGTTAATTCTAGAACCACTGCCCCCAACCAAATCTGTACCTTTCAAGTACAATTGAAAAAAATTTATTAAGAAAAAAAAAATCACAATAAGTTGAAGCAGCTACATTCAAACAAAATGATTAATTCCAAACAATTCTAAACTGAATAAAATACTTCTGCCAGTTTTGGGATCTCTTTTTCTATAAATTTTAACCATTAATTAGTACTCAAAAGTATTGAAACTACATTTGCTTTAAAACACTTATTTTTCAGAACATTTTAAAATATATTGTATGTAATTACTTTATTAATTATGTTAATAAAGAAAATAAAAGCTTTAAGTCTATCATAAGTAAATTTATAGTCAAGACCTTAATTAGTATCATGAACCTTTTTCAAATTTGGCAATTTATAAAGAGGGCACAGACTTTTCAACCTTAATAAAATTGTTCATACCTTATGTTTTAAAGAAAATGAAAGGCTACCAAATCTTTGTATTTGTTGTCACAAAAAATGTTCAATAAACATTTGTTAAATTGAAAAAAGAAACTAATCAATTTTTTTAAATACCTGAACATTTTTTTTAAAGAACCACAAAATTAGATACAGACACTACTAGTAAAGAAGGTAAACAGATTGATCTCAAATATGTCCATCTTTTGTGTTAATGGAGCAAAATAAAATAGGTACAACACCATTTTTTTTTTTTTTCCTTTATTTTACTTTGACTATCACTGGGATACTGACTGTTTGGAAAAAAAAAAAAAACTACAAGAAGGTTAAGCTTGTCATTCTAATTTCTATACACTAACCTATTCTGCAAACTCCCATAATTCTGAAGTCATTCTTTTTCTAGTTTTCTATTTTTCACTTAAGATTACTTACCATTGCCATGTTGGACAGTGGTGGACTAAGTGATCTCCAGCTGCCACAAACTTGATTTGGGAGGAATATGAAAGGGGAAAAGAAAAATAGAACATCACTAAATGTGGGGTTGCAAAATACCAAACTGATCACTCTGGTAACTTTGATACCTAGAATCAATTAAGGTGGAAAAAGCACCAAACCTGCTCTACCAGCTTCAACACTTATTTTTGACTATTATTATTGATTAATAAAATATAGGAATTCTTGGTAATGACTAAAAAACTCAGTATAAACCTTTGAAAACATTACTAAACAGGTAGAGGTGGCAGATGTAATTCTACTCTATTACATCACAGTGTATACTTCTTTTATTTATAGTCTTAATATTTGTATATATGTAAATATGTGTATGTATGTATATATTTATTTATTTATTGCAGTACTAAGGATTTAATCAGTGGTGCTCTACCATGGAGCTAAATTCCCAGCCCCCCAGCCCTTTTTATTTTGAGACAGGGTCTCACTAAATTGCTTAGGCTGACCACAAACTTGTGATCTTCAGGCCTCAGCCTCCCCAACAGCTGGAATTACAGGTGTCTGCCATTATGCCTGGCTTTTTTTCTTTTTTAATTAACCTTATTTTCTTCTTTCCTGTTCCCTTCCTTTTCTCTATTTTTCTTTTTCGGTGCTAGGGATTGAACCCAGGGCTTTGTTGTATACTAGGTAAGCACTCTCATCACTGAACTACACCCTTGGCACTCTCTTATAATATTTTTAAAAATGCAAGTAATGGCCAATTTTGAAAACTTCATCATATTCTTTAAGAAATCATTAATAACAAAAATGTAGTGCCAAACAATGGGAGAAAAGTTAGAAGTTATTGGACTTACACTGAAAACGCATACAAAACTAAGAAATGAAATCCTCTACTAATCCTTAGGCTTTATGGCAGGTTGAACACTATTCACATTTTTTTTTCCTTCAGAAAAAAAAAGAGAAATAATTGAAACTTTTGAAAATTTCCATTTCATATGGACTTAAAATGATCTTACTAAAGGACAGCAATCAACCTATTTTTGAGCAGAAAGCAGAAGAAGAATAATTACAGTGTTCAAATGCAAGCAATATATGCACATACTTTCCTAATTGCTTCTATTTCACAACAGCTCTAACTTAAAAGATTGTGTTGTTTATGGGTTTATTAAACAGCCAAAAGAATCACAATATACAATATATTTAGCCTTCTAATGCTTTCCTGAGAAAGTATTTCTATATAAAATATTCTTTTGAGAGTAACACTCCTATCAAATAAAAATTTTGAGAATAACCTATTTTAAGATGACATATCATCAAGATATATCAACTATATTCCCATAGGAAACTTCTAAGTGTTTCTTTTCTTTCATTTCCAATAACCTTTTTATTATTTAAAATACTTAAGTAAAGACAAAAACCAAAATGAAACAACAGTTTTGTTCTTAAGTCAAGCATTTTGGGGTCACTGGAACAAATGCTACTTTAGTTCTGTGGTTATCAGGAACCAATTTATCAGCAGCAAAAGTAATAATTTACCCCTTTTATCCACAGTATTCTTTTGTACAGTTTCTGTTACCCATGGTCCAATGTAGTCTGAAAATATGAGATGGAAAATTCCAGAAATAATTCATACATTTTTTAAAAAGTAATAATTTAACAAAATGGAAGTTAAACAAGTAATTAAAAATAAAAATTCTTTAATTATATTGCCTTGAAGTCACAAGACTAATTTTATTCCTGGGTGACTCTGTTTGTATCCATTAGTAAAAAAATTTAAAAATAAAAAAAATTCGAATTATTAATAGTTTGCTGTACCTTTCTCTTTCTGATTAAATATTTTCTATTTGTCAATAAAGAAAAACTTCAATAAGATAGAACCAATATTTACATTTTGGTGAGCAACTTTATTCCTCAACCTACCCTTTATTAATAGAATTCTAATTAATCAAGTCATACACACATCCAACATTATTTTTTTCCCCAGACAATATCATGTCAGATACTAGCTGTCCCTCTTTTTAAACACAAAAACTTTCACACCTCTTAATGAAAACAAAAAGATAGTTGCAGACTGACAGGGAGAAGCTCAGAAACAGGAAAAACAAACAAATGAATTCTGTATACAGTAGTTACAGCAAGTGATGTCTTCCCATTTTCCTCCTCTAGGCTCATTCTAATCTAACTCAATCCTGTAATTATGCTCTATCCCAACCCAACATTATGAGGATGGTACCCAAGTTGGGTACTTTTGCCTTGAATTTTTTTTTTAAGAGAAAAATTACTAACTTTTTTCATGCCATTAAGTATAACAGCTACTCATTTTAGGATGAATTCCTATTTTAAACAAGTTTAATTCTATTCGACAACCAAAGATTGCATCTCTAACTTCCACTAACAATTAGTCATTTTCATACAGTGAAGATACAGCCTGAGAGTGCAAGAACAACAAACTTTCACCTCTGCTCTTGATTTCAGATACTTAAAGAGACATTCTACATTACACTTCTGGTTGGCAAGAAAATGATAGCCTTTTAATCAAAACTTATATATATATATATATTTTGTTTTTTGGTATTTGAAGTATTAAAATCATGAAGTCTAAGGTAGAATAAATTCTTCAGAGAATGTCTAGCCCAAGCCCTTCATCTTATAGATGAGGAAACATGAGGCCTGGATTTAGATAGCCTAACTGATTTGACAAAATAAGTAGAAATTAGAGAAATGGGTCTAAAAAGTAGGTCCTCTAGGGTTATTTTTTTCCATTCCACCATGTGTCTTCATTAAAATATAAAGGCAGTTTTAGATAAAAGATCGATTTAAGAAACCACCCTTAAAACTCAGAAGGATTTGGGACTGGGATGGTTCCATCATAATGAAAACTGAAAGATCAGTTAATTCTCTGGCCTGAGATCCTGGAATTTATAGCTACAACAGTGGTCCCATCATACAATATGGCTTATTTCAAAACAGTTCTTTAAAAATAATGAATACAGATTGCCAATGAACAGTGTTTCCAGTGAGTTAAAGATCAAGTTTAAATAAATCCCTTGCCTTTTATTTAAAAAAACAAAATAAATCTGATACAAAGCTGGAACCAAAAAGGGTTTCTAGCTCAGTATATACTTCTCTAGGGATAAAATACATAAATGAAAGAGAACTCTTATCATACAGATTTGGTCAATAAGTAAAATGATTCCTCAAAACATAATTCTATGTTTCAAGTTCAATAAAATACAACTGACCTATGACATAGCTGTTAGTTCCAGTATCATGTAGTTTCAACATTAGTTGTTTAGTAGAAAATGTAAACTAAATGAGCACCCAGTAGGTAACAATATATTCATTCTGAATATTAAGAAAAAACTTTAGCAATGAGCAAAGTTTCCAGACAGAAAGCTATAAATATTCACATTTGGTATAGACAGAGCCTGACACAGCAACCCTACAGAGTCCACAATAATAATTAATACAAATAAAGTGTATGTGACCATAGGAATCTTTCCCATTCCCTCTCCCACCTTCATTTCTACATAAAGAGGAACTACAGAGAAATAGAAGAAGTTGCAAACTGAGAAGGAAGTTACATCTTCCCTTCTATAGGAAGTAGAAATTCCCATAAATCACCAAAATCTAACTGTACTAAAATCAAAAAGTTCAAGATGGTCTCTCACAAAGCAAAAAAGCCAGTTTAATACAATTTTAAAATATAAAGATTTAAAAATATCTCAAACACTTACCTCTTCTGGGGTGATTACACCTGTTTCCTTAAATTTTGATTCCTAAAGAAAGCAAAAGCAATAACAGTATTATAACATCTTTCAATTTCAAGTACAAAATATTGCAGGGGCAACAAATTTTTCTACACAATGGAGTACATTCAAAACATTACACACTGTGCATACTGTGTATGTCACAGGCACTTGACCACAAAGATATACAAAAATCTAATGTAGAAAACTTATGTGAAAATAATAATACAATTTGATCAATGCTAAAACAGAGCTCTAAGAAAAAACATTCAAAGATTTAAATAAGCATGAAGCTTTACAATGATTCTATGCAATGAACGATTATCTTTAGATGTTTAAGAATCTTAATAATTCAGCCAATGTCTTATTAAAACTGAGTAATATTAAAAATCAAATGTAGGAATAGGAATCATTTAATATTTCCCATTATTCTCATCTCCACCAAGATATTAAAACAATTCTTTCCTCTGAGTCAGGTATGCTATTTACTAAATTCTTCTAAATTTTAAGTTATAAGTAAGATTTTTTTGATAGTTTATAAAAAATAAAAAGACTCATTGATAAACATTACTCATTCAACAAATATTTACCAACTACTTTGTGCCAGGCACTTCTGAGGCAATGGTATGTACGTATGAATAAAAGAGACCAAACTCATCTTTGCCCTCTAAAACTATTTTAATTCTAGTTGAGGGAAAAAATAAAAAGTCAAATGATAATAAACAGCATACTATGGGGAAGAAAAATGAAACAGAGAGGAATCTGCCAGGTAGTAGGGAAAGATGGCCATGAAAAATTGAAATAAGGGATGGGAATATAGCTAAGTTGGTAGAGTGCTTGTCTTGCATGCACAAGGCCCTGGGTTCAATCCCCAGCACCACCACCCCCAAAATATTAAAATAAGAATAAAGACCACTGATGTGACTTAAACACCTGTCAATGAATGAACCATAAGGCCATCTGGAGTGGGAGCGTTTCAGGCTGAGAGAAGAGCAAATGTAAAAATCTCAGAAGCAGGAGTGTGTTTGATAAGCATGCTAAAACGGTCAGGTTGGCTTAAGCAAAAGTGATCATGAGACAGAACAGTACTCGAGACTACAACCTCTACTGATTAAGTAGAGCCTTGAAAATCATTATCAGGACTTAAGCTTTTACTGTATGTATGTTCCCTAAACAAAACATATTTTTTTTTCTTAAGTTCAGGAGAATTCCATTATTTCTTTCTTAGGAATTTTCCCTTTTCCTCCTTGTCTTCCCTCATTTAGCAGGAAACTTTAAGGATTCTCTCTGTAAAGGAAGAGCAAAGGAGTGACAAGGAGGGTCATAATTCTGCTTTCCTTTATAGTAAAAAATATACACCCTACATACTGACATATTAACACTTCTTTCCAGTTGGGAAACAAGTAAAATTATTTTTCAAAACAATCTATGTCATAAGTTCAATAAAATACAATTGGACTATCAAATAACTTTCATATTTAATTTAAGAGGTCTTTTGTTCATCTCTCCTTGAAACTAAAAAGTTGTAACAACTGCGGATTGTTAAAATGCTGTATACCTAGGTGAACATGCTATTCTGAAAAGGTAACATAAAGTTGAAGCATTTGATTCAATGTCAAAATTATTTTTGAATTTTTAAATAGTTGACTGAATAAGCTTAATTATAATTAAAATGACTTTCACAGTAAACAAACATAATGAAAAGCAAGAGTTAGGATTCCCATTTAACTGTACCTGACTTTTTTCTTACTTGGCCCAACAAGATGTCATTTCAAAAGAGTCTTGGTTGTACATAGAAAAATATACAGATCTAACATTTCCCTATGTCAAGGGAAGGAAGTAAAGTAAAATTGCCTACCATTTCTCTTAGTATATCAGAATAGTTGATCCCCACACAAGATTAGTAAAATTCAAATTGAAAGTTAATAAAAGAATAAAATGAAAAAAGAAACCTAAGCTAGCACTTGCCACTCATTTAGTATCACCGTGCACTTTTCAGGAAGCAAAAATAAAATTACCCCAGAATAAGAGAAACTTGACTGCAGTTCTAGAAATTTATCTCTGAAAATAAGGAACAATTCAGTCACTGCTGTAACAGCTAATGTGTCACAAAAAAAGTGCTGTTATCTTGCCAATACACTAAAAATTATATATTCAGGCTAGTCAAGCTGCTCTTTATCATCACTGAAAAGTCCAAGATTAAAAACCAGTTACTGATATTTTTAAAACGTGGGAAAGCATAGCTCTGCTCTTTAGTTCAGTACAATGTTACTGAGATGTTACCAATTTCACTTCTTTCCTCTAAACCCCAAAGGAATAGGAACTTCAGTCACTATTTACCTATTTTATACTTATAAGTCTTTCTATGAAACTTGAACGGGGGTGGGGATTTGTCATATGTCATTTTGCTACCAACAGTTATTTCATTCTTCCAAAATAAGCAAAATCCTTGTTTAAGTTTTTTAAACTTGCGATGTTAGGATTTAACATTGTTAAATCTTCTTAGCTGCCGACCACATTCCACCCCTACAAACCCAGACGCAGAGTTGTGAAGGGTGGAGACCCGAGCAGAGTGTGGCTCCAAGTTTATCACTAACGAGCCTTTAGAAAGCCCTACCGAACAGCCGGGGAAGACAAGGGATGGAGGCGCCCCCTTCACTGCGTCCCACCCTTACACCTTCCTAAACCGTTCCCCGTCGGGGAACAGGGGTCTCCTCTGGCGCCCGGTCCTTGCAGAGCTGAGCGTGAGCCTGCCCGGCTTACCTTGAGGACGGGGTCAGGTACTCAGCCACTTCCAGTGCCTTTCCCTTCACCGTGTTAATCACATTCTGCATCCTGGGGCCGGAACAGCGGCCGGCCCCGCGATGGGGTGGGGAGGGCAGCCGGGATAGGGGCCGGGAAGTCAAAAGATGTTCCCAACGCCGCGGAATCGCATAGGCACCCAGACGGCGGTACCCGAAGGGACGGGACGGTATGGGACGGGAAGCGACGGGACGGACGGGGCGAGGGGGAGGGGCGGCGGGCGCCGCGCAAGAGGGCAGGGCGCGCGCTCCTCACGCCCCAGGCAGCACGCGGAGAGCCAGGCCCAGCTGTCACCCGGCTGCGAGCGACCGAGGCAGGGCCGATCGGAGAGCTGCGGGGAGAGGCAAGCGTACTCGCACCCCTGGCCCTCCCGGGAACTGTCTTTCCCCGCCTTGCCTCACTCGCACCCCTTCCGACTTCCCCTTCCTCTCACTCTCGCAATAGCTCCGCCGCCACCTGGGTCTCACGTGACACCAGACTCCCCCGACACGTGATGCGAGAAAGGCCGCGCGGGGCGGGATCGCGCCTCTTCTACCCTCTCGCCGGAAGCCTAACACTGAGCGCGCCTGCGCAATGGGCGCCGTCTTCTCTTTCCCGGTCGGGACGTTATCGTGCTTTTTGTTCCGGAATAGGGATCCGAGGGGAGAGGCTTTTTCGCCTCTGTTTCCCCTCTCATAGCTTCCCTTCCTATGGATCCTGAAAAGCTACTGCTGCTACTACGGAGCTAAACAGTCACTGTCTTAGCTCTATGACGTGCGTTCTTCCACTAGAAGCTTTTCTGACGGACTGAGGTAACCGCGCCCCGCGGGCAAAGTATTGCGCTTGCGCACGAAAGGGGGTGGGGGCGCGCCAGTCGAGCTCCTTACTGCGCAGGTGTGATGAGAGGGTTTCCCTCGCTGTGGAGGGAAACCTGGCTCCCTCCTGAACGGGAGGTGTCTTGTTGGTTCTCTCACGCTTGCACCCAGCTGGGCTGTAGAATTGGCATTTTCTCTCCTATCCCGGCGGGCTCCATGTGCGGTGCTTTCTGGTACGCTGGGAGGCTTTGGGCAGGTACTCACCCAGCCTGGGATTTCGTGTCTTCAAGCTGTCAAAATACGGCCTGAGACTCATTGAATCCAAAGATTGGCTCTTCTGTTTCCTACACTGGTCGAGTAAAAATTTATCAGCTGTGTTTCAGACATTTTCATTTCGGTCTTTATGACAACGAAATCTATCCCAGCAAACCCCTTTTCTTCATCTGAAGGAAGAGCTGCTACTAAAAATATAATTCCAAAATCCTGTTTCTGGTTCCAGGGAAAAGTTGCTGATGAGTTAGACTGCTTTTCTGCAGTACCAAAATGTCAGTTCCTGATTTGCTACCATTGGTCAGCATTTCTAATCTGGCCCTGCCTTTTCTTTCTCTCGAGTACACCCTCTTATCAGATTTTGATTTTTTCATTTCCTTTCCCCGTGTTTCTCCTGTATTCAAGCTTTTTGGTTCTGATATAGCCGTAGTCAGACTACTAAAAAATTTCCTACTCTGCATGGTCAGTGGTATTTGCATTATGTTTAATCTCTAGGTCTGACAACAGGGTTACTCATGAAAATGTTCTTCTCTTTAAGGCAATTTAAAAACAGTAGAATGGAAAGAAAGTGCTGTAAGCGGCCTGGGTTATGGCCCTTCTCAACAATGTATACATTCCTGCTAGGTGCCTTATTCATTGCTTTAAGCTCAAGTCGCATCTTACTGGTAAAATATTCCGCCAATGAAGGTAAGTTAAGATTTGCAATACATATAGAATCCTTTTGTGTATGTGTGTGGAGAGAGTTAAAGGAGTAGAATTTATTCAAGTGTGAAAAATAGAAACAACTCTCAAAGGGGCAAGAGGAGACCTATATAGAATACTTAACCACACATTATCTCTCCTGTCTTTGGTTTCCTTGTATAAAACGGAGATAACAAAACCTTATGAAGCGAAGCGAAGTGCTTTGCTTCATATGAATGATAAAGCATATTTAAATATTATTCTTTAACCTTTCATTCCTCAGCAAGAAAAAATTCTGATAGTAGGTGCAGTCTGGGTCAGGCAAGCACAAAATCAAATGCTTCCTACAGAACATCTTACACCATTTGATTATTGCTTCAATCAGCAGGTGTTTCTGGGCATATAACAAAATGTATAATTACAGCCTATTTTGAAGTAGATGGGAGGATATATTTGATCACTTGCTGTTTTTGAGGTATAATTATTATATCAATGGGTCAATACGGATTATAAGGTTTGGCAAGTATGTACCCAATAAATTATCATTTTTTAAAATGTAAGAATTTAAGGAAATACATGAATTCCATAAAATTGTTCTGAGTACTTCTCACTAGTTATTGATAACACACAAAACCAAGACATCATCACCCTAAATGGTCTGCTTAGGGAGTTGTGTCTCAACTTCAGTTCACTTCTGTCAGGTCCTAGGCTAAGTCTTAGTGATATGAATTCAAAGTGCATAAGCCATCGACCTTATCCTTAAGAACTCAGTTTATTTGGGGAGACATACATATAAACACATTGTGAAAATAATAAGTACAGTAATAGAAATATGGCAAAGATGCAGAGAGAGTGGAGGAAAATGGCAACAAATTTCTGTGTATACTGTGATATGAAATGCACTGGAAAATTCTGAGTTAAGGAAATGCTATAGATGAAGGGTACTTTGATTTTAACAAGGTAGACAAGTCACATGAGAAGAACCATAAACTGAATAATAATGCAGCAAGTAAAATCATAACAGCTTGATTAGTCAGACTCCAAGTGTCAATTAATTGTCAATTTAGAAGGCAGTCTGCAATGCCTTGCCACAGAACTTTCTTTGCCATTATCCCTAGTCTCTTCAACATATTTAGTGATAACATGGATGAAAGCATGAGGCATGCTTTCTAAACTCAAAGGTAACATAAAGCTAAATAGAACAGAGATAGCTAATACACTGGATGAACTGTTTCAAAAATTCATAAAAGCAAAGCCAATGGTAAGATATTTATTACAGTCAGTGTAAGTTTAAAAACAATTATAATTATTAACTGTATATAAACAGAATAAAATGTATAGTTAAGAAAAACATTTCTGTTATCTTTCAGAGAACAAGTATGATTATCTACCAACTACTGTGAATGTATGCTCAGAAATGGTGAAGCTAGTTTTCTGTGTGCTTGTGTCATTCTGTGTTATAAAGAAAGGTGAGTCTTGAAATGCTACAATGGAATCACAGAATCAAAAAACATTAGAACTGGAAATGACAGTTTATATCATTTATTCTGGTCCTTTTTATGTCTGAGGAAGCTAAGACACTAACATAATTGTGTTTTATAGGTAGAGAAGTATGCTCAAAGAAAGTTTTATGTAGAGCTGTGCTGGAAAGGACAAAGCTAGTACACCAACTCATGCTTCCCAGTGTCCTATTCACTACTTTAACTCATACTTGTTCTTGTTATGGTTTCATACAGCAAGTTGGTTTTTATCTAAATTCAGGATTTTCTAAATCACTGCTGATGTGATATACTATGCATCATATTGCAAAACAGTCCCATTTTCTACAGGGAAGTCACCATAGTAGCTCTGGAGTCAAAAGAGATATTGTGTTTTGAGGCAGAACTATTAAATAGGGATACTAATCCTTTCCTCAAATGTAAAGTATTACACTTTATGGAATGTATAGGCTCTTTGTCTTAATTCTTCAGCTCAATTCCCCAGTTATGAACCCTTAGCCCTCTGCCTCTTTTATCTGTCTTCTCAGGTGAGGTAAACATAAAATTTAAAGCATTAAAGTGATTGCCTGGGAAGAGACTTAATATTTAAGGGTTTCAATCTCTGCAGAGTTTCTAGTTAGTGGAATACATTTGTAATTTCATGAAACTCAAGCATTACTTGCAGAATTTAAACTGTTTGCTTTCTCTCTTTTCATTTCATCTCTCTGTTGCAGTATCCCTTCCATGTGTTTGGCAATCTGGATAACAACTCACACTAGAATTAGTCAAAGTTAATTTTAATTGTTTCTAGTTCCATATATATAAATTTCCACATATTAATTCCCTTTCCAGGTCTTCTGCAGGGTAGGAAGGAATCCCAACATAAAACTTGCTCCCCCCACACACTTATTCTAATTTATTGATCTTCCTCTTGCTCTTATGCTCTCAGAGAATTAAGAGAAACCACTTGTGTATTTTGAGTCAACTTAAATGATACTTCTGCTTTAAGGTAACAGGAATTAGGATAATCAGTATTCCCAATGATGTTGCGGATTGTCAGTGATGGGACACAGATGTGGGTTAGAGACTCATAAAGTTCCATATTATCTTTTCTTTAGGCTAATGGCCGCTTATGGAAGAAAGTTTATAAAACTCCTTTTGACGAATTATATCAGTGATCAAATGTAATGTACTTTCTCTATAGGCTTTCTCATCAAGATTATTTATATATTGCCCTGTTTCTTTCTGTAGAACCTCATCGAAGTAGAAATTTGAGATGTGCTTCCTGGAAGGAATTCTCTAATTTCATGAAGTGGTCCATTCCTGCCTTTCTCTATTTCCTGGACAACTTGATTGTCTTCTATGTCCTATCCTATCTTCAGCCTGTAAGTAAATATTGTAGAGAGAATACCATTGAACAGATAACAGAGAAATGAGTCCCAGAACGTATCTTCCTTTTTCTTTTTTTCTTTTTTGTCATCATTTTCCTGGACTGTGTTAGTTTCTTATTGTTCTGACTGACCTTGCTGAAATTTTCCCAGGCTCATTTGAATGTGAAATTGTGGATCTGCTTGCCAGATTCTGTCACTATTAGGGATTACTTTATTAAAGTATACTGACTGCTATGGTGGAGTTGCTCCTTGGCCCAAGAGATCGGAAGCCATGCCTCTTTGTGTAACCTTAGTCAGTCTGCCTATTTTCTGAGGTATCCTATGATCAACCTCTAATCTCAGTCTCAACATCCAAGCAGATTTCTGTGACTAACTCGGAAAATATCTCTCTTACACCTGTTCTAATGTACTTTAAATGTTTTCTACTTGTGTGGTTTTTCTTTTTTATTAATTTTATCATTTAACCAGCAAATTCTTTGAGAGTAAGGATTGTATCCTCCCAACTGAAAAAGCCTTTGTGTCACTTTGGAAAGCCTTTAGTAATCAACATTGACGTTTGATCTTCTGCTTTTACCTATTACTCAGTTTGAGTCAAATATGTATTCCTATAACATCTTATAAAATGAGTTTTTCTATTGCCTTTATTGCAAAAATCTGTTTTAAGTTTCTTTAAAAAGTTAAAGTAGGCATTTTGGTTGTAAGTAGGATTTTTATTGGCACTGATCTTTGTGAAACCTCTTACATATAACCAGGTGAATTTTAGAACAGGATGAAAAGGCTGAATGGCACTATAGTAGGAAACATTTTTAACATTTTTTTCACAACTTAAAAGCAATGTAACAAGACAAGCCCTAACTGCTTTAAGTTTAAAATGCTCTATTTATTAAATAAAAGTAAACTAATCTAGGTCAGAGGCAGGGATCTGGACCAGTTGATCACTTGAGGTTACTTTTAGCTCCTTGACCCATGTTGATAGTAAGCACTCAGTCCATCTAGAACATGTTGTCTCATAAATTCTTGTTTCCACTTCTTTTCTTAGATCTGAGAATTCCTGTGCCCAACAATATAATTATTCACACTCAGCAAATAAATATTTGTTGTATTTTTATTTTTATCCAACAGAGAAACTCTAAATTTATACCCCTTCTTTTATTTATTTATTTATTTTTTTGGATACCAGGATACTTAATCACTGAATCACATCCCTAGCCCTTTTTATTTTTTATTTTGAGACAGGGTCTTGCTCAGTTGTTTAGATCCTCTGTAAGTTGCTGAGGCTGACTTTGAACTTGGGATCCTCCTGTCTCAGCCTCCTAAGCCACTGGGATCATAGGTGTGTGCCACCATGCCTGCTGCATGTTTCTTCTTTTTCCTCTGTATTTATATTTTGCTTTTCCTTCCCAGTAATACACAAACAATGATTATAAAACAAATCACATGGCATACTCTTGTATTTCTGTTTGAGTCTATTTAAGGAATTAAATAGAGATGCATGGAAATTTGGGGGCAAATAGCTTTTATGTTTGATTTATTCTATAGTATTACATGGAAACAGTGTTTAGAATTCATCAAACCAACTAAGCTGCTTAGTTAGGTGTGTTTGCATTGCCCTTGATGTGTTTATCCAGGGACACTACATCTTTACTCTTACCAAACATTTTCCTCATCTTCTCTTAGTCTTTTCTTAACTGGGGTTCACAAGAATTTGTCTTACAGAGACACACACTGAAAAGAACCCAATTCAGAGTTTTCCAACAAAAGAAAAGTGGTTAAAAGGTAGAAATGCTAATTACCTTGGTTTGATCATTACATTATATTACTTGTATTATATTATATTACATATATGTATCAAATTATCATCCTTTATGTACCCCATAAATATTGACAATTATTGTATGTCAATGAAAATTTTTAAAAATTCAATAGGAAAGCTACAGTGGTATATTCTTTGAATTATTGTTAGTTTTTCTTGGACTTATTCTTTTTTAATTTTAACATAGCTGCTTATTAGCCATGTTTGTTGTCATGGTGGTTACATAAGACTGTTTATACTCTTTGGAGTTTTTATTATACTTTGGGTACTAGGGATTAGAATCAGGGGTGCTCTACCACTGAACTACTTCTCAAGCCCTTTTTATTTTTTATTTTGAGACAGGGTCTTGCTAAGTTGCCCAAGCTGTCCTTGAACTTGCAATCCACCCGCCTTGGCCCTCAGAATCACTGGGATCACAAGTATGTGCCACTACACCTGGCTCTCTGTGGAGTTTAATCAACTTAAATTGATAGCAAAGAAGAAAGTAGGGTGAACCAAATCATAGGATTTATGTTAAAAATTATTGATATTGTCAGGTCCAGTTGTGTAGAACAGTGATAGAATTTCCTGCTTTCTGAGCAAACTGTATACACATTCAGATTAATACCATTAGTGTGAAATATGACAGAATTCACAAAAACAGACCACTGTAAAATCTGGCTAGCATATTTCTAAGTGTTTAGAATAACTTGAATTAATCCAGAGGGCAGAGTTTGATTTTGAGTCATGTCAGTTCAAGCTAGAAAATTGATTCAATTCCTAGAACAGTAAAGATGCTTAAAAATCTGTCTAAATTTTGTTATCATATAAATGGGCCTAATGGTACTTCCTTTCTACTCACCTATAGAAGCAGTATTAAAAGTCTATAAAGTGTGTTGAAAGCTATGGAAAGTATACTTCATAGGCATGGTAGATGTTAATTTCTAGACCTAACCCTTTACAAGTTCATAAGTATTTCCAGATCTACACATAAAGATTATTTACACAAGCATTGCCTGAACTCAAACACACAGTTTCAAAGCCTGAACAATAATTTGATCATATCTCCATAAATTTAACAAGCAATAAAAATGGAATTTAATCCTCTAGTGAAATAGCTGCCCTAATAACCCCTCTGGTTTTTTACTAAAAAGCTTTTTTTGTCAGGTTAACTACCAAACTGGGAGATTTCTGAGGTCAGTACTCTGTTTGGATTGTAATTCTATCTTCTCTTTCTTTCTAGGCCATGGCTGTTATCTTCTCAAATTTTAGCATTATAACAACAGCTCTTCTATTCAGGATAGTGCTGAAGTAAGTAACTTGCCATGAAAGCATATATCATACTTTAAAATGGCACAGCCTGGTTTCAGATGATATACCCAGGGCACTGAGCCCTCTGAATCCCAAGACCGGGATTTTGTTCCTAATTGGCTTTGTGTATTGGGCATATTGTTTAACCCATGTTGAAAGCAACTCCAGTGATAGCCTGTCTAAAACCTCTGTGACCAGATGTATAAAATGTCTTGAGCATCTCAAAAATAAGATAATTAATTGGGTTATAATTGGTACTTTAATTTTTAGTGCCAGATTTTCAAGAAAGAATTCATAAGCTTTTTATATATGATTGACTGGACATTTAATAGGGAACCAAGAGGTTCCTAAGATACATTAGTTCTTTGGAGATGATAGAGTGGCATGTTCTTTTTTTAACCCTTTGAGACAAGTACATGATTTGATCTCTAACTGGAAGACCATTTGTTTGAAGAATCTAGTCAAAATGAATAAGAATGATGGGCTTTTAGACTTTAAAATGTTATTACTCATCTTTACAATGTCCACGGGGGGGGGGGGGGGGGGGACCATTGAGTAGTATGAACATTTTTCAGTAAATAGGCTCTGCTACAAAGCAAAAAGCAAAATATTCTAGTCTGAACTACTTCAGCCTACACTGATACAGAAATGGTAGGTACTTAATCTCAGTTTGTTAATAATATAATAAAAAAATAGAAACAATGGCAGAAAGAGTTGGACATCAATATACTAAGTGCATGTATAAAAACTTAAATGGTATGAAAATACTTTGTGTAAAACCAATGACTTGGAAAACTGTGTTCTTTATATGTAATGTGAGAGGAATTGCACTTTAAAAGCATGTATAACAAATAAAATTTAAAAGAAAAGATTAACTTTTTATTATATTTGTCATGATGGTTTTTTAATTTTACATTCATTTTATCTTTTTAATTTCTTATTTCTCTGTGTGTTATGTGATAGGTATTCCTTGATGTGTATTAAAAGATGGATAGCTTATATAGAGGCAGCCTAAATGTTTGTTGAATCCATGACACATTTAATATATAAATTATATGAGATTCTGGAAACATTTATTCTGAGGAAACATTCAATTTGATAGTTAATGTGAGAGATTTTTAAAAATTAATAGTATACTTAGTATAGTTTAAATGTTAGAATACATTGAAATTTGCTTTGTGCATCATGTTCTTCACTTTATTTGTGAATTGCAAAAGTAATTCTGTAACTAGCAAGTTAAAGAATTCCATTCCAAAAAATGTTTTGAAGCCTCTGAAATCAACATAAAATTCACTTTGTGTGTAAAAACTTGAATTCTAAGAGAATTTGTGTGATAATATTTTTGTTATTTAGTTCCTGTGATAAAATGGAGATGCACTTCCATGAACCAAAAATAAATAAATAAATAAAAATTGGTTCCAACATATAATAAAATGTTCATAATTTAATAAGGGAGTAGAGGTCTCAAATTTTTTCCAGTGACACTTCATGAGGACACGTAGTATAATACTTAAGTTATTAGGTAATATATGTTTTATATTAAGATTACATTAAAATTTCATTTGCCAAATCATATATGATTTGAAATTCATTCATTAGTTGTTCCAACTTTACCGTGTGTAGTAAATCTAGTTAAATTTTTGAACATTTAACTGGTATTAAGAAAGTTAATTCTTCATATAACCAAATCCAAATCTACTTGTACTATAAATTTTAATTGTTTTAATATTAATTATAATAATTATAATAATATTATAATAATAAGTATATTTTGCAAATTTTAATAATCACATTTATGAACTAAAGCTAAAATATTTTCCATGTACTTTACCTTTTATTTTCAGTTTTATTTTAATTTTTTTTTTTTATTTATTTAATTTTATTATTTTTATATTATTATTTTTTTTTTTATTATTTTTATTTTTTTTTATTTTATTTATTTATTATTTTTTATTAATTTTTATTTATTTTAATTTTTTTTTAGCAATAATATTGATTCTTATACATGGTTTGTTAACATCTCTGTTTTGAGCCCTTGGAAGTGTTTATACTAAAGAACAATAAAACCACTCCAGTTTTATTACTTCCACGAAAGCTAAATTAACTATCTCAGTGGATCTTAATTGTACTAATTCAAAAATTAGCTCTGAAGCATCTCTAAATAATAAAGCCACAATGGTGTGCTAATAAATATTGTCTTTGATGAGCATGCCATTTAAGTATTATCTTTTATTTAGTATTAGTTTTTATTACATCTCTAACTTTTCTAATTACAAAAAAACAGCATAATATTTTCCATCTTAACCATTTTTTTATTATGTGAATCTGTATATTAGGCATATTCATTTTATTGTGCAACCAATCTTGCTTTTCATCTTACAGATTTGAAACTCTAAACACATTAAACCTCTCTTTTTCTCCCTCCCACCCATGGTAACCACCATTCATTCTACTTTTTGTTTCTGTGAATTTGATCACTTTAGAAACCTCATGTCAATGGGATCGTACATTCTCTTTTGCGATGCTTCTTGCACTTAGTTATGTTCTCAAAGTTCTTCTGTGTGGTAGCATGCAGCAGGATTTCCATCTTTTTAGAAGCTGAATAATTTTCCTCTCTTCACCTTAACTGTGTTCTCTTTTAATCATTTTGTCATTGGTAATATGTATTGTTTGTTTTTTCTCTATTTAATACTACTCTTTGTGGATCCTTTGCCTTTTGCAATGAAATTTTTATTTTGGAGTAGCAACTTAAGGGTTATATCACATGTTCTTGGTTTGTTTGCCATAACTCAGTTTTCATTTAGAATAGTAAAGTTGTTTTATACTTGACTTTAACAGAGCCATCACATAACTTTTCCTTATAGATATATATTTTACTTTCTGTAAAAGTAGAAAAATTAAGTGGTGATTAATGTAAGAATTAGTTGGAGGAATTTGAAAGTGGGGGAAAAATTACCATTTAAATGTCCTGTTGTTTTTTTCTAAAGAAACTGTATGTGAATATAGATTTGTTCTTTGAAGTGTAGCCACTGGTTCAAAGTGGAAACTGGTGGCAGACATTATGCCTTCAAGTTTGCCTCATTGGTTTGCTCTTGCACCTTAACAGAGCTGTATAATCTTGTTTGCTTTGGCTTTGGAAAATAACAACATCAACCTAGAAATTTATATTTTGGAGCAAAAGGTAACCAAGATTAGCAGTTATTTTTACCTATATTATATGTATAGGTTCTCTGATGTTACCAAAGCAAAGCTGTGGGAAAAGATCATTAATAAACACATTTTGATACATACACTGTCCCAACCAGTAGAAGAATAAAGCAAAGTCCCACTTAGGATTGCAAGCATTTTCTTCAAAATTATTTATTTACTTTACAAAGCTTTATGATTTCTCATAAATTTACTCCAGTTGGTGTCTGTGCTACTAGGAAATGTATCTTATACAGTTCCTTAAGAAAATAAATTGTTTCATAACCCACTAAATTGTTTTGATGCTCTGCTCTGATTTATTATCAATATGATAGAAAGATGGTAGAATTATTCTTATCTGACACAATTTGAATGTGATTGCTCAGTTACTAGGTAAACTCATAATGGGGAATCTGATTATATAGTTATGCCTAGATATCCATAGCAGATTGGTTCCAGGACCCCTGCAGATACCAAATTTATGGATACTCAGATCTCTTACATAAAATGGCATAGTATTTGCATGTAACCTACCACCTACTCCCATATACTCAAGTTATTTCTAGGTTATTTAAAATACCTAGTACAATGTAACTGTTTTGTTAAGTGTTGTCATACTATATTGTTTATGAAAATAATTAAGTTTGTACATGATCAGATATAATTCTTTTTTGAGTATTTTTGATTTGCAGTTGGTTGAATCTATTGATACAGCACTCATGCATATAGAGAGCTAATTGCAAAAACAGTAATCCCCCCTTGTCTATGGGAGATGGACATTCCAATACTCCCAGTGGACATCTGAGACTAGATAGTGCTGAACCCTGTTATAATGGGTTTTTTTCTATATATACAAATACAAATGTAATGCCCTTTTCATCTTAACTAAATATTTGCCATATACTGTGAGCACAACTTTTGCAGTATGAAGTTTGGCAGCAAACGTGTACTTTGTTCTCCTTCTTTGTTTTTTTTTCCCCTGTTGACTCTGAGCTCTAGATCTAGTTAATTAGAAAATTATGCAGATGAGAAGACATGAAAGTGTACAGACAATTGTCTTACTATCTAGACTGGTATGCATTTCACAGTTTTAAAGCATGAAGCTATGTAGAAGTATTAGTGGAATCAGACATATATATATTTGTCTTTCATATATATATATATCATGGGAGCTCAAAATTATTCCTGAAGTTTTTTTGTTGAGTCATTTTGGTTTGGTTTAGTTTTATAGCAGTACTGGGGATTGAACTCAGGGCCTTGAGCATGCTAGGCAAGCAACTACCACTGAGCTACGTCCCCCATCCCTCAGAATTATTCTTTAAAAGTTGTGATGATCTAGGACATATAAAACCATGACTCAAATCCCTTCCTTACTCTTTTTATAATATAGACCTTAGGGAAGTCAGTTAACCTCTCAAGACAGCTTTCCTCCCTCAGAGCCTGACCCCAAAAAGTAGGTGCTCAATAAGTGCTCCAATAGTATGAAAATTCATAGAACTTCTGGTTCTCATGTATAGCTTTACTCTTCTGCCTTTGCTTATGTCATTCTCTTGTCTTCTCCCTTCTTTACCTAATTGATCTTCTAGCATCAAGATTTTGTTCTCTCCCAGAGTGCCACAACCTGAGATATTCCTTTGTTCTTCATTAACATTGTACATGCTTGTTGCCTTTGTATAGATACATCACTCTGCCTGAATATGACCAATGTCCTTTTAATATGGCAAACTTCATTTTGTTTTTCATCTCAAGTGTCATTTCTTCTTTGAAGCCATACCTTACTTTGTTTATAGATTCAAGTGCTCCTTCCTCAATGTACTCCAGTTATTCCATGTATCATTTGTCACACATTCTACTGCCATTATTCAGTTTTATAGCTCTCCTTATTAAAGTATAAATTAATTCAGGAGAAAGATCAAGTCTTTATCTCCCCAGTTTGCCTGGCATGTAGTAGCTGATTATTAATGTCTGTTGAACTGAATGATTCAGCAAAATGGAATAATAATTCGTATCTCCTGTATCTCACAAGTCTGTCGTAAGGTAAAATAAATAAAGCTTACTTTTTTTTTTTTTTTTGTGGTGCTAGGGATTGAACCCAGGGCCTTGTGCATGTGAGGCAAGCACTGTACCAACTGAGATATATCCCCAGCACCATGGTAAAATAAATTAATAAAGCATTGTTAGGTTTTTAAACTGAAATACTACCTCAAAAGTCTTTTTTCCTTGCCTTGTCAGCCAGCAGTTAACAGTATAATGCTTTTCTGATTAGGACCTTCATTCAGGAGATAGCTTTCTTAAATGTTTTGTGGGTCATGAACACTTCTGAAGATTAGATCTCCTTTTGGGGGTGGAGGGATTCACCTATATAGAAGATTTCTGAAGCTCCTCTACATTCTTTCTGGTTTCTAGAAACCAATTCGAGAATCACTGCTGTAACCAACGTTATAGCACCATAAAGGTTTCTGTACCAAGATAGCTCTGGATATAGAGATGGCACTTTGTTAAACTTGCTGCCTAAAAGGAAACCTGCAAGGAAAAGAAATGATTGAATGGCTTCAAGGGAAAGTATTATGAAAGCAAATTAAAATGTCAAATTTGAGACACAAGAGATACTACCAGTAGGTTTTCTTTGATCTTGAAGTATGGGGAATGCTAGCAAAAACGGTATAGTTTATTCAACCATGCACTTGAGTTTCTGGATTTTCAGTAGAAGCAATGGATACAGGTGGGAAAGACAGTAGTAAAATCTTATTTTTCATCTTTGAAACAGGCGGCATCTAAACTGGACACAGTGGGCTTCCCTCCTGATTCTCTTCTTGTCTATTGTGGCCCTAACTGCTGGGACTAAAACTTCACAGCATAACCTGGCAGGACATGGATTTCATCATGATGCTTTCTTCACCCCATCCAATTCATGCCTTCATTTCAGAAGTGAATGTTCCGGAAAAGACAATTGTACAGCAGAGGAGTGGACTTTTCCTGCAACTAAATGGAACACCACAGCCAGAGTTTTCAGTCATATCCGCCTTGGCTTGGGCCATATTCTTATTATAGTACAGTGTTTCATTTCTTCAATGGCCAATATCTATAATGAAAAAATATTGAAGGAAGGGAACCAGCTCACTGAAAACATCTTCATACAGAACAGCAAACTCTATTTGTTTGGCATTCTTTTTAATGGGCTGACACTGGGCCTTCAGAGCAGTAACCGTGATCAGATTAAGAACTGTGGATTTTTTTATGGGCACAATGCATTTTCAGTAGCCCTTATATTTGTAACTGCATTCCAGGGCCTTTCAGTGGCTTTCATTCTTAAGTTCCTGGATAACATGTTCCACGTCTTGATGGCCCAGATCACCACTGTCATCATCACAGCAGTATCTGTCCTGGTCTTTGACTTCAGGCCCTCCCTGGAGTTTTTCTTGGAAGCCCCATCAGTCCTTCTCTCCATTTTTATTTATAATGCCAGCAAGCCTCAAAGTCTGGAATATCCACCTAGGCAAGAGAGGGTCAGAGATCTAAGTGGCAATCTTTGGGAGCGTTCCAGTGGGGTAAGTTTGTGAGGATACTGCATGTTTATTCAAGGAAAAATAAGGAAAGTGTTGGATTTCTGTGACTGTTGAAAAGCAGACAATAGACCTGCATTGATGTTTGCAAGGACTCATGATAAATGCTGTCAGGGATCTAGAAAAAGTTTAAATCATTTCTCAAGGATAGTGTCACTGACCTGGAAGATGCCTCCTAGGTCTTGTCCAGTTTCCCTGCCTTTGTGATTGAAGAAACTGGCTAAGTGCTTTACACAGGTAATAAGTAAAAGAGTTAATATTAGACCCGTGAGGTCTTATTCCTTGTCTCATGTTCTTTCTACTGCACAACAGGTGGAAAAATAAGCCTCATTCATAAAAAGAAGTTGATCTTTTATGTTGATCAATATTCTTACATGGAAAACCCAGCTCTTTAATTTTTCTTGTAGTTATTTACAAACCACAATGTGCCAGAAGGGCAGAGTTTCTTTCTTTATAAGTAGGGAAAAAATTTTTCTAGAAAAACGCGTATGTAGTTATTCTGAATATATGCCAGTTGCTTATAATCATTTTGGAAGCATCTTTCAATCATGTTATAAGTAAATTCATAATCTTTTGGAGATTCAATAAAGGTGTTAAATATATGGTTAAATGAAAAATGCAATATACTCTTCTATATAACTTTAGCTCTACAATTTTCATGAGTATACAAAATAAGAACTGTTTCACACAGTGAACACATTCACATGTTCACCTTTGGGAAAATCTGTTACTTGTTAGCATTCACGGCAGACCTTCTGTACATGTCATGCCTCTCAGGTGGTAATAAAACAAATCTAAATATGAAAAATTTAGAAGTTTACATCCCAGATGCCCCAGTCCCAGCCAGTATACATTCAGAATTCCTCTTTTTCTCCCCCAATGGGCTGATAATGCTGTTTGCCCCAATTTTTAGTAAAATAAAATCAATTTAAGTAGTAAGACTAGTTTTTTAGTTTTTCCTCTATCCTTTGTTTCACCTCGAGACCAGCAGATGGTGCTCTTTACTTTACTCATGTTGTTGACTTAGTACATTTTACTTTTTTTTAAGCTTAATTTTTTAATACAACATTATAGTCATACTTAGTAGTTGCATTCATTTTGACAAAAGCATACATACATGGAATTTGATTTACTCCATTTAGATCCCTAACCTCCCGCTTCTCTTCCCTCCTTCCTTCTCCTATTTTTTGTCCACTCTGCTGGTCTTTGTTTTGCACATTTATTTATTTTTGATTGGTGCTTTCAACATATACATAAAGGTGGAATTCATTGTGGTATATTTATATATGCACCTAACATGATTTTGTTAAATTCGTTTTGCATTTTCTCCCCTTTCCTGTCCCCGCTCCCTCCCTCTCAATTTCCTACTCCACTGAACTTCCCTATATCTTTATGATATCTGATCTCCCACCCTCTTTTTTCCCACCTTATTTGCTCTAACTTCTACATATGAGAGAAAACATTCAACCTTTGATTTTCTGAGTCTGGCTTATTTCACTTTGTATGATATTCTCCATTTCCATCCATTTACTAGCAGATGCCATAATTTCATCATCCTTTATGGCTGAGTAAAACTCCATTGTGTACACATTCCGCATTTTATTAATCCGTTCATCTACTGATAGGTACCTGGGCTATTTTTAATTGTGCTGCTATAGATATTGATGTGACTATATCACTATAGTATGCTGATTTTAGTTCTTTTGTATAAATACTAAGGAGTGGGATAGTGGGGTCATATGATGGTTCCATTCCTAGTCTTTTGAGAAATCTTGGTTCTGCTTCCCAGAGTGGTTGTACTAAAATGCAATCCCATCAACAATGTTTGAGTGTTGTTTTTTCTCACATTTATTTATTATTTGTATTCTTGATAATTGCCATTCTAACTGGAGCAAGATGAAAACTTAGTATAGTTTTGATTTGTGTTTTGCTTAGATATGGTTGAACATTTTCTTCATATATTTGTTGGCTATTTGTTTTTCTTCTTTTGAGGAATGTTTTTTTAGTTCTTTTGCCCATTTATTGATTGGGTTATTTGTTTCTTTGAGGTTATTAATCTTTTTGAGCTTTTTTATATATGGCTATTAATTCCCTGTCAGAGGAGTAGCTTGCAAAGATTTTTCTCCAATTCTGTGGGTTTTCTCTTCATGCTCTTAATCCTTTCCTTTGCAGTACTGAAGCTTTTTAACTCAATGGCATCCCTCTTACTAGTTCTTGGCTTTATTTCTTGAGTTTTAGTGGTCTTGTTAAGGAAGTCGGTGCCAGCATCAATATGATGGAGCATTAACTTTGTTTTCTTTAGCAGTTGTGAAATTTCTGGTCTAATTCCTAAGTCTTTGATCCACTTTGATTTGATTGTTGGGCAGGGTAAAAGATAGGGATCTGGTTTCATTCTTATACAAGCGGATATCCAGTTTTCCTAGTACCAGTTGTTAAAAAGGCTATCTTTTCTCTGACATATGTTTTTGGCTCCTTTGTCAAGTATCCGATGACTGTATCTGTGTGGATTTGTCTCTTTGTCTTCTAGTCCATTGGTCTTCATGTCTATTTTGATGCCAGTACCATGCTGCTTTTATTACTGTAGCTCTGTAGTATAATTTGAGATCAGATATTGTGATGCCTCCAGCACCATTCTTCTTGCTCAGGTGGCTTTGAATAGTCTGGGTCTTTTATTCTTCCAGATAAATTTTAGGATTGCCTTTCTAGTTCTGTGAAGAATGTCATTGATAGAATGTCTTTAATATTTTGATGGGGATTTCATTGAATCTGTATGTTGATTTTGGTAATATGGCCATTGGTAATATTAATTCTGCCTATCCAAGAACATGGGAGGTCTTTCCATCTTCTAAAGTCTTCTTCAGTGTTCTATAATTTTCATAGTAGAGATTTTCACCCCTTGGTTAGATTAATTCTCAAAGTTTTTTGTGGTTTTGACGTGTGTTGTTTTGTTTTGTTTTTGAAGTTATTGTGAATGGGATTGTTTCCCTGATTTTTTCTCAGCAGAATCACCTTAGAATATAGGCCAGCTATTGAATTATGAATATTAATCTTGTATCCTCCCTACCTTGCCAAATTCATTTATCAGCTTTAGAAGTCTTTTGTTTTTGGGGTCTTTTGGATGTAGGATCATGACATATGACATCAGCAAATAAATAATTTGATGTCTTCTTTTCTTATTTATATCCTTTAATTTTCTTCTCTTCCTGTTTGCTTTGGCTAGAGTTTTATGAACTATATTGAATAGAAGTGGTGAGAGTGGACATCCTTGTCTTGTTCCTCATTTTAGAGGAAATGCTTTCAGTATTTTTCTATTCAGTTTGATATTGGCTTTGGGTTTGTCACATATATTATGTTGAGGTAAGTTTCTTCTATTCCTCATTGTACTTCTAAAGTTAACTTTCCAAGTATTTATCTAACTTGGCCAGATGATATTCACAATTTAATGAAATAAGATCCTGATTTACATGTTAAGTAAGACTTCTCTTTACTAATCATTAAAAATTTGACCTTTTGAATTTTGTCTTATGTAATTACTGATTTTTATCTGTTTTCTTATAGGATGGAGAGGAACTGGAAAGGCTTACCAAACCCAAGAGTGATGAGTCGGATGAAGACAATTTCTAATTGGTACCCAAATAGTTGGCAGCTCTCAAAAATTGTATTTTCGCAATTGTATTGTATTTATAATATTTATGTTTTCATTTCGATAAACCAAGGATATACTAAAGCATAACACTTTTTGTATATATCTAGTCACTCCTAAAACGGTTCAATCCCAAGACTTAAAGTACCCAAAGGGTGAAAAATTTTCTGAGGAAATGACATAGAAATCATAGCATAGAGACTATATTAATAGTCCGGTGTTTGGTAAGTCAGCAACAAATATTTGCAGATTATTTTCCTTGTACTCCAAGTTTCCAAACTTGAAGTAATAATGTTAGCTAGATCCTATAAATATGCAGATAGGGATCAGTTTGCCAGATATTCATAATTGTATGGTTCTAGCCTGCATGTGACAGTCTTTCCTTTTTTATATAAATAACAGATTTTTCTCCCCAACTTAGAGGCTGTAGAGATAGTCATTTTACAATTAAAAAGCAATGAAAACCCTAAAAATTTTGGCTGGAGGGCCTATCTGACTGTGCCATAGTTTTGGGATGATGTAGTTTGTGCTAAATGTTTTGCTAAAGAAGCAATTTTTCAGAAACAAAATTTCATAATTTCAGTTTTTAGGAATTTACAGGAAATACTTGAGTCATTGTCTTTCAGTGTTTTACAAGTAAGCTTCATGTAGGTGAAGTTGGTTCCCTAGTTACCACAGTTAACAACTGTATTTTAAATCATTTAAGCAAACCATTGTGAGTTTTTTTTTTTTTTTTCTTCAATTTGTATATCTCAACATCTTGGCATCGTTGCTCTTGGATTATTACATTTTGGAAAGTAAATATGAAGGCATTTTATTTTATTATTAATTAAAGGTTGTGACTGTTAATAAGTCTTTATATCATATCTTGTTTCCAAGAGTCAAGACACTGGCTTCAAAACAATTATAAGATTGTCACTAAGACTAATGCCAAAGAATTCCCTTTAAAAGGATGCTTTTGCAAATAAATGTTGACTTTTAATGAAATATGAATAGTATAACTCTAAAAATAGGAAATCACTTTACAATATTAGTTCTCACTTATTAAGTACATGGTATTTTTGAAGGTACTTTTGCATGCAGCCAACTGACTCTATTAGGTAGAGCAATCAGGTGATAGATAATATAAAAACAAGAAAACAGTGACTTGTTCAAGGTCATGCAGCTGAAGGGTGTTAGGACAGGCTTTAGCTGATAACACTGTATGTTTACAAAGTCCTATACTGTAAATTAAAGTGATAAAGTGTCATGGAGCCTATACATTTCTTCTTTTTTTCCCTCTTAATTTTTATATATGTAAGATAATGCTATATAACCCATCTGTGATATCCTGAATAATATGACTGTCAAGAATTGGTCACAATTTGTAATAAATTAATTATTAAACCTATATCTTGTGTTACCACTCTTTCATATGAGGTGGGATGTGGAATTTTTTTAATTTCAAAAAATGGAGCGAGGCAAAAACTGAAAGAACTTTTAAAACTCATTGAGGCTAATTTTATTTTATTTAAAAATAGCAAAACTACATACTTTAACATAGAACATAGGCATTCTCATCAGATTTATGTGAAACAGGAAGATGATCTCTATTATGGCAATCCATTTTAAAGGTAATGAACATAAAGTATAGGACTTCACTTTTAGGAAATATAGCATACACAATGTTTTTTGTTTTTTTTATTTTAGCTGGGCATGGTGGCACATACCTGTAATCCTACCAACTTGGTAGGCTAGGTAGGAGGATCCCAAGTTTGAGGCTAGCCTGGGTAAACTTAATGAGACTATCTCAAAATAAGAATTAAAAAAGAGCTGGGATTATAGTTCAGAGGTAGAATGCTCCTAGGTTTGATCTGAAGTTAAAAAAATAATAATAATCTTACAGAATACATTAAATAGCAAATTTCAGAAGTGCTTGGAGGTAAGTTTTTCTTACTTTTTTTCACCCTCCTTTTTAGAAAGTATTTACTCAAAATAAAGTCTACTGTGTTAACTGGCCAGTTAATGAAAGAAAGGAAGAGAGGGAAAGCTAAGGTAAAATGATAGGTTCTGATGTGGATGCCCTAGAGTACTTCATGTGCATCACTTTTAAAAGAGGATAGTTTGAAGGTGAGAGGTCTAGAAACCATATCCTAGATGCTTTTGGAATCAAGGGATAGTATAACCTGCAGGGAAGAGTATCATGTGGAAAAAGAAGTAGGCATCTTTCCAACTTTGGAAACTAAATTCCAGTAAGAGTGATAGGGTAACGTTATAAATACTCTTTCAACAAATTAACAGTTTTCATCTGTAGAAAAAGGCTTCCTGAAGAGTAGAAAGTAGTACTAAATTATCATTGAAGTTTTTTAGGGAGAGATTATATCATTGGGAAGTTTTAGAAGAGATTTCTTCATTGGTATAGAAATTGAACCACATAATTTCTCAAGTCCCTTTATGTATTTAGATTCTCTTCTATGTATGCACTGAATCTACTCCATGGTTTCTGAATAGCCATTGGTTGGAACACAGATATGACCTGCAATGAATAACCTGATCCAGCTCTGTTATTTGTCCTAGAACTGAATTTCTTTTTGTCCAGAAATGTGCCTAATCCTGAGGGGAAGCAGGGGCATTATACTATTGGTTGTAGGGGAAAAGGTTAAGACCATGATTCCAAATCCTTGGCCAACTGCATCCTACAGCCATAGGTTCTTAAGGTCCATATGCACAAGACACCTGGGGCAAAATTTTTCTGCTTATAGCTAAGGCTTCTTTGCCTCCCTGTGTGTGTGCCCTGTCACTTGTAAAGTGGGCTAGATTTTGTAGAGCTTTGTAAATGCTACTATTTCAGAGAATCCTTTCACTCTCGAACATGACCAACGAACATGCCCAACATCCTTGACTCCTTTTCCTTTTACCTGTGTCTTGATTTTGTCCATGAGCTCTTACATTTCATTAGGGGGAGGAAGCAGAAAAGGTTAATTGCAATGAAAAGAGGGTGATTTTTCTTTTCTGAAATTAAATAATACATATTCTTCATTTAAAGGGGGAAAAAATTCTTACATATCTCAGGTTGAATCTTTTTTTCCATTTTACTGTTATTTAAGTACACACAAAAAATATAATAGGAAGTATAAACTTGCTTGCTTATACTTTCATATGAAAACCAAAACAAATTTACTAAATAACAAAGCTATAAAACCAATAAATTCTAAATTCAAATATGAATTTAATAAAGTTTGGGTAAATAGATTCACAATAGACCCCCTAACAGCCCTGCAGAATTTCTTCCCCTATTGCTGTTTTAGTTGCTTCAAGCACCATCATGTCTCTGCTGAAATTACTGAAACCTGCTGATATTGCTAGTAATACATTTAATACATTTATCGAACCATGTCTCCAACATTCCCACATCGATGTGGCAGGGCCGGCTGCCAATTCCCACTGTCCTCAGTGCTCTGGAAAGGTTTTTAAAACATTAGCTTGTTCTGAAAGAACTCACCAGGAAAATTGCCTAATTTACTTTTACTTTTAAGGAGGAGTACTCCCCCCCCACACACACACACACAACATTATTAAAATAAATTTGAAAATCTGAATGATTAATTTGCAAAATATAAATGACTAAGAGTAAACCAAGAAGAGGATAAGGAAGAGATAGAAAAGAATGTATGAATCGGGGCGGGGATTGTGGTTCAGTGGTAGAGCACTTGCCTAACATGTGTGAGGCACTAGGTTCGATTCCCAGCACCACATAAAAAATAAATAAAATAAAGGTATTAAACTGTATGAATCATTCTCATAATGAATTTCCTCTGTTACTGTTATTTTCTCAGTCTTACATATGAATGGTTTATTTATTGTTTTTTAATGGTTTATCTATTGTTTTTAGGTTAGCTATTTCTATTTAATTTTTTCCAGATTTTTTTATTGTGGTAAAATAAGCATAATAGAAAATTTAATATCTTACGATTTTTTTAGTGTGTAGTTCAGTGGTACTAAGTACGTTATTCATATTTTACAATCATCACTGTCTATCTCTAGAACCCTTTTCTTCTTGCAAAACTGAAACTTTACATCAATTAAACAATAATTCCTCATTTCCCTGTCACCTCAGCCCTTGCAACTTCTATTTTAGTTTCTGTCTGTATGAGTCTGACTGCTTTTAAGTACTTTATATAATTGAAATTTTATAATATTTGTCTTTTGTGATTGACTTATTTCAATTACTATGTGGTAGCATATTAGAATTTTCTTGCATTTAAGGCTGTGTTTTCCCTTAAATGTATATACCACATTTGCTTATCCGTTGGTGGACATTTGGGTTGCTTTTACTTTTTGACTATTGTGAGTAATGCTGCTGTGAACATGGGGGTATAAATGTTTCTTCAAGACCCTGCTCTCAGTCTCTGAATATAGACCTAGAAGTAGAATTGTTATATCATGTGGTGATTCTATTTTTAATATTTTGAGGAACTTCCATACTGTTTTGCCATGGACGATATACCATTTTACATTGCTACCAGTAACGTTGCAGTTTCTCCATATTCTCACTGACACTTTATTTTCTATTTTTGGTGGTTCTTTTATAGTAGCCATCTTAATGAGTATAAGATGGCATTTCCTTATAAATTTGACTTGCTTTTTCCTAGTATTAGTGATGTTAATCATCTTTTCATATGCTTACTGACCATTGTATATCTTAGAGAAATGCCTGTTAAAGTCCTTTGTTCATTTTTCCATGAGATTGCTTTGTTATTACCATTGAGTTTTGGGATTTCTCTATATGTTCTGGATATTAATCCCTTCTCAGATATATGATTTGTGAATATTTTCTCCCATTCTGTTGACTGCTGCTTTACACTGTTGATAGTTTCTTTTGATACACAATTTAAAAAAAAAATTTTTTATAAAATCCAATTTGTCTATTTTTTTAGTTGCTTCTGTTTTTGATATCATATCCAAGAAATTAGAAATTATTGCTAACTCTAATGACATAAAGCTTTCACCATGTTTTCTCCTAAGATTTTTGTAGTTTTAGGTAATAGATCCATTTTGAGTTTTTGACTGTGGTGAATAGTGTATATAATTATATAATAATGTGTATAATTAACTCCATTCTTTTGCATGTGCATATCCAAGTTTCTTAATACCATTTGTTGAAAAGATTGTTGTAATCATTGGATAGTGTTGGCAACCTTATTGAAAAATTTGACTATATTTGTGAGAGTTTAATTCTATTTAATGGTCTGTATCTATCTTTAGGCCAGTATTATACTATTTTTTTAAAATATATATTTATTTGTTTTAGTTGTACACAATGCCTTTATTCTTACGTGGTGCTGAGGATTGAACCCGGGCCGTCCATGTGCAAAGCGAGCGCTCTACTGCTGAGCCACAACCCCAGCCCCTATACTGTTTTGATTAGTGTAGCTTTGTAGTAAATTTTTAAATCTTAAAGTGTGTATCTTCCAGCTTTCTTCTTCTTTTTCAGGATTGTTTTGGCTATTCAACATATCTAGAAGATTCCATGTGAATTTTATTATGGGTTCTTCAATGTCTGCAAAAAAAAAAAAATGGCATTTTTATAGGATTGCATTAAATCTGAATATTACTTTTCATTAACATCTTAATGAGGTTGTCTTCCAATAAATGAACATGAGATGTCTTTCCACCTATTTGTGTCTTTAATTTCTTATGTCTTTTTTAAAATTTATTTATTTTTTATTCTAAGATGTTATAAATGACAGCAGAATGCATTACATTTCATATTACACATATAGAGCACTTTTTTACAAATCTCTGGTTGTATGCAAAGTATATTCACACCATTCGTGACTTCATACATGCACTTAGGGTAATGATATCTGTTGTCGCCAGAAAGGGATTGCAGCCTGGAACGGCAGTGCCACGGGAAGGAGTCCGGAGACAGGATGGAGACGAAAAACTTCTTTAATCTTTCTGTCTCTGTCTCTTGTAATTTCTAACACCACATACACACTCTCACAAAAAACCAAGGCACCTACTCTTACAAGAAACTACAATATATCTATACAATAGCGATAACCCTGTCCTTTCTCTCTCTGGTCTCATCCCATGCACCCGAGCAGGAATGGCGCTAGCTCGATCTGCTGAGTCACGGCTCAAATCTCTCGAGATCCTGGGCCAAGTCCCGCGAGATCCCAGGCCAAGTCCCGTGAGACTATGGAAGGCGGAAATGCCCAAAAATATCTATGGCCCGTAGTCAACCGCAATCTTAGCTATCTCCCCAAACAGGGCTCCTGCAGATATCCATCTCATTCTACCATCTTTTTTTTTTTTATTCACCCTTTTGCCCCCCTCCCTTCCCCTCCCTCCCCATTGGCCATTCTAGTGTTCCTCTAATCCTCCTATGCTCCCCATCCCAACCCCACTGTGAATTGGCCTCCTTATATCAGAGAAAACATTTGGCATTTGGCTTTTTGGGATTGGCTAACTTCACTTAGCATTATATTCTCTAACTCCATCCATTTTCCTGCAAAAGCCATGATTTTATTCTCTCTTATTGCTGAGTAATATTCCATTGTGTGTATATACCACATTTTCTTTATCCATTCATCTACTGAAGGGCATCTAGGTTGGTTCCACAGTTTAGCTATTGTGAATTGTGCTGCTATAAACATTGATGTGGCAGTGTCCCTGTAGTATGCTGTTTCAGGTCTTTTGGGTAAAGACCAAGGAGTGGGATAGCAGGGTCATAAGGTGGTTCCATTCCAAGTTTTCCAAGGTATCTCCATACTGCTTTCCATATTGGCTGCACCATTTTGCAGTCCCACCAACAATGTATGAGTGTGCCTTTTTCTCCACATCCTCTCCAACATTTATTGTTGTTTGTGTTCTTTTTTTAAAAAATATTTATTTATTTATTTTAGTTGTACACAAATGTAATGCATTTATGTTTACGTGGTTCTGAGGATCGAACCCGGGCCACACACGTGCGAGGCGAGCGCTCCACCGCTGAGCCACAACCCCAGCCCCCCCCCCCGCCCCCCGTTGTTTGTGTTCTTAATAGCTGCCATTCTGACTGGTGTGAGATGAAATCTTAGAGTGGTTTTGATTTGCATTTCTCTAATTGCCAGAGAGGTTGAGCATTTTTTCATGTATTTGTTGATTGATTGTATATCTTCTTCTGAGAAGTGTCTGTTCAGTTCGTTGGCCCATTTATTGATTGGGTTATTTGTTTTTTTTGGTGTTAAGCTTTTTGAGTTCTTTATATATTCTAGAGATTAGTGCTCTATCTGACGTGCATGTGGTAAAAATTTGTTCCCAATTAGTAGGCTCTCTGTTCACCTCACTGTTTCTTTTGCTGAGAAGAAGCTTTGTAATTTGAGTCTATCCCATTTATTGATTCTTGGTATTAATTCTTGTGCTACAGGATTCTTATTAAGGAACTTGGGGCTAGGAATTAGACCAGAGACACTACACCTAATAGAAGAAAAAGTAATTTCTTATGTCTTTAATATCTTGTAGTTTTTAGTTCATAAGTCTTTCACCTTCTTGGTTACATTTAATTCCTAAGTATTTTATTCTTTTTGCTGCTATTACCTGAAATTTCTTAACTTTCTTTTTTAATTTTTTATTGTTAGAACTACAACTGATTTTTGTGTTTTGACTTTGTCTGCATCCTACTACATTGCTAAATTTATTAATTAGTCCTAATGGATTTGTGGGTGTGCATGTGTGTGGGGTGTGTATGCAATCTTTAAGTAAGAGTTTTCTATATATAAGATTGTACTGTGAATCGTACTAAGAGATACTTTATTTCTTCTTTTCTGATTTGGATACCTTTTTTCTATTTCTTGCCTAATTGCCCTATGAATACTGTGTTGAACATAAATGTTTGAATTGGGCATTCCTGCCTTGTTGCTGATCTTAGAGGAAAAGCTTCAGTCTTCACCACTGAATATGATGTTTCCTGTTCAACTGGAAGATCCCTTTTTATCCTTGCATTTTCATCTTATTTGTTGAAATAAGCTTGTCTAAAATAATTTAGATCTAAAATAAACCTCTGGCATATAGCATATAGTTAGCGATTTTTTATTCATTATGGCATTCTCTAACTTTTGATTAGAAAGCTTAATCTACATACATATAAATTAATTGCTGATAGGAGGGACTTCTTCGTGCCATTTACTATTTTCCATGTACCTTACAGCATTTTTTAATCCCTCATTTCCTGTATTTCTATCTTCCTTTGTGTTTTCCTTTCTCATTTCCTTTTATGTATATTCTTTAGTTTTCTTTGTAGTTACCATAATGATTACATTTATTATCCTAAAGTTATCACACTTGGTTTCTTAGGGTAGTGATAATGTGGGGTGCTATTAGTGTGACTCAGTACAAATCCAAAGGCTTCAGAACCACGAAAGTGTATAGCGCTCAGTCTGAGGCAAAAGGCCTGAGAACCCAAGAGACCATTTGTGTGCATTGTGGTATCCAAGGACCAGAGACCCTGAAGTTCTGATCTTCAAGAAAGGAGAAGAGTGTCCCAACTCCTGAATTGAAAGAGGAAATCACCTTTTTGTGTGTGTGTGTGTGTGTGTGTGTGTGTGTGTGTGTGTGTGTGTGTAGGTTCCCCAGCCAATTGGCAGTCCCCCACTCTACCCATTTGGAGCAGATCCTTCCCACTCATTTCACTGACTTACATGGCAGCCTTCTTTGGAAATATTTTCACAGCCATACCAGAAAAATGTTTCCCCAGTCTCTGAGATATTACTTAATCCAGTCAAGTTAACACTTAGAATTAACCATCACAGAGGGGAAAGGGTACCAGCTTTTAAAATCCTATGGAAATCACTTCAGTCCAAAGTTGAAGTCTGTGCAATATTGAGAAGAGGGAGCTCTGATGACATGGGCTTCACCTCTTTGAACCTCTGGAATCAGAAGCAGTGATCAGAGCACAGCTCCCCACTATTTGGAGAACAGAGCCCTTTTTGCCCACCCTGGGTCCAGCTGTAAGAAGTCTACATCAGGAACATAAGCATACAACTCCCTGCCACAGGGCTAAGGGGTGTGGGATAAATAGCTGCCACTATGGTAAAAGCTGGCATTGACCAGAATTAACTGCAATTTATAATCCAAACCTTCCCCTGGAAGTTGCAAGCCTTCAGTAGACTTCATAGTTTCAAAATAGTTGCATGAGGCAGATCTGCCAGTGCAATTGTTATCTAGGTGAAGAAACGGATTCTTGGTGCCTCCTATGCCACCATATTACCAGAATCCTCTCTCCTAATTAATTTTTACTTTATTAAAATTTATAATGTGTTCAATTTTTTAAGGGTTTTTCTATCTTGTTGAAAATATGTTGACTTCCTTTTGGGGTTGTTAATGAATATGTTTAAAACTAGTAGACATCATCTGGGGAGATGTCTAACTGTTCTATTTTGAGTCAAGGTTAATGCCCTTAAAGTTTTTATTCATATTTTTGTTCATTTCTGGTTTTCACACATTTTGATTCAAAAATGAGATTCATATTCTTTTCCATTAGATCTTTATTCTTTTCTAATAGTGATAAGGGATATTTCCATTATGACCACTTTTATGCATGTTTCCTGGGCATTTAGATAAAAATATACTCTTTATTTTCTTAGAACAAAATTTATTACAGTGTGTCTGTCACTTTCCAATTGTGGTTTTGACAATTTTTATATCATTCACTTGTGTCTTTTGGTACAGAAAGGTGCATGCCAGTTGTAGCTTAATGATTTGTATATGCCCTTAATAATTAAAAAATCACCATTTTTCTCATTTAATGCTTTTTAAATTTTAAATTCTATTTGAACAGTGTTATTACTGATAATGTTGCATATTTAATAACAAATATTAACTATATTAATGATAATATTGCTAATGTTATAATGTTGACATTAATTAATGTTAATAATATTGATATTATCAGTGTTACATTATTTGCATGTTCTGGTTTGTGTTGTTTTGACTGAATCCTTAAGTGTAATTTGGCTTTTCCTTTAGCTTGCAGTAAACTTTTTGAGGAAGCTAGTATTGGCTTGATATTTTGACAAAAATCTGAAAGTTTCTTAAAATATTTGAAATTTATCCCATTTACATTTCTAGTTTATTTTATCCCTAGTTACTTTTTTATTTTTATTTTTAAATGTAAATTTAGAACTTTATTTACAGATTTATCAACTTCATAAATTAAAAGATAGTCATTGATTCTTTTCACTGAAAGATGAGAAATTTATGATAAGTTCCCTGCCAATTATCACTTCTTATAAACTTTGGGAATTTCATCCAATCTGTCATACAGTATCGCATCTGTTTAAAAGTTTGTGTTGCCCTCTATGAAATTTGCTGTTTTAAATAATGATATACTAAAACAACTGCAGCCTGGTGGCAATAGTGGTGAAGTTGTCTTTGCCTTCATGTGCAAGCATTTGGCATGACTACATAATGACACTTGATGTCTCAGCCAACAAGCCACTTGAGGACATTTTTTTTTTTTTTTTTTTTTTTTTTTTTTTGGTACCAGGGATTGAACTCAGGGGCACTCGACCACTGGGCCACATCCCCAGCCCTTTTTTGTATTTTATTTAGAGACAGGGTCTCACTGAGTTGCTAAGTGCCTCGCCATTGCTGAGGCTGGCTTTGAACTCGCGATCCTCCTGCCTCAGCCTCCCAAAGTGCTGGGATTTACAAGCGTGCACCACCGCACCCAGCCACTTGAGGACATTTTAAGGAGAGAGTGGTCCTGGCTATTGTCTGAAAATCTTCCATTGATATCTTCTGGTAAGATCAAGAACATGCTTGCCTCAGATTTTACTGTATGGGTGTCAACAGCTTAGGAAAAGAAAAAAATCCTGGAGACAGCAGAAAATCTCTCCCGAGAAATAAATGCTTCATCATTAGTTGTGTTAAGACACAAGAGAACTGCTCTGTGTGGAAGACTTCAGACATCAAAGGCTATCATCCAACAGTGATTCAAAAGATTCAAGCTTGAAATGGGAAGATACTTTAGGAATAGTTGAATTTATTTAGCTTGTATTTTTCCTTTTATATTATTAAACAGTACTACCTGACAGTAAAGTACAGCAAGCAGATAAAGGGGAGGGGAAAATGGAGGGAAAGGAAAGGTGCTAGAGAATGAAATTGATTAAATTATGTGTATGTACAAAGGTGGTATAATGAATTTTGCTATTATGTACATTTACAATGTGCCATTAAAAAGCATAAGACCCGATAAATATCTTTATAAGCTCTTCAAACAAATATGAAATATTTGAAGTGATAAAAAGTTATTGTTTTTAATTGGCAGTCGTACTATGGAATCTAAAGTAGTGGTGCCTCTTAAAATTGAGACTGTCATAAATTTGGAAGTTTATTTAAAATTTTTTAATATGTAACTTATAAGAATAGTTTGTTTGCCTTTTAGTTTATAATCCCAATTATAGCTCATTAAGCAATATTTTCATGACATGACTTCCTCATTCACAACTTTTTAATACTAACTAATCCTTCAACAAGAAGCTGTCTTAACAATAGATTTTATTTTTCTGAAAGTTTTTGGCTGGTAATACTTCCTGAGGTGTTATTTACTAACTCCAGATTTTCTGTAGTCATATTATTGCTCAATGAGATTTTACGCTTTTGATTATTTATAGAAAATAATAATAATCACTTAACACAAATGACAACTTGTTTAGAAAATAATTCTTGAGTCATCCTTTTTTTTTCCTTCAGAGATCATCTTTTTTGTGCCCTTTAGCGTTGTTAAGAAGTAAGGTTTTTCTACTATAACAAATGTATATATGTATGGGCATCCTGTGCATAAGCTCTCCAGGGTCTTGATTTATATGCACAGACCACACTGTGTTCACTGTCTCCAACTTAAACCAACAAGATCTTTGTAAGAAATCTTGACTTTGGATGAGCTCAAAGTAAAATTTCTGAGCAGGGGTTTTAATGCCTTTTTGGCTGTGTCATCAGCTAGGCTTACTTAATCTGTTATGCCAGTTGGAAACCGTCATTAAAGAAACTGACCCTGGGGATCACCAGGGTAGTGTCAGACATTAAACAACACATCATAAATCTCATTGCACTTATCTTGGCCAAGAGTCAAAAAATGAACATACTGATATCCCCTAAGATAAAGATAGAGCTTTATCACCCTAGCCATGAACCTTCATGTATCCTCCCACACATCCTTTCTCCAATTAGAAAGCTGGGTGGAAAAGAAAGAAAAAAAGGGAGTTGGCATAGCAATATTTCCTATCTTTGGCTATCAGCTACAGCTGGCCTTATGTCACAGGAGACGAACTACAAGTGTGTTAATTATCTTTCCAACTGTGCAATTTCTCCATGTTTGGGATGGTGAGTAGGCATATATTTCTCAAAAGCTTATGCTATGAGATTTAAAATATTCCCTAGTTTCAATCTTAATGAATTTTCTTTTCTATGAATTCATTGATTTTTATCCATTTTGGTTTACTTCAAGGAAAAGGTAGTTTTTTTAAAAAAAAGAATGAATACTAGTGCCACCATCTTTCATGGACACCCAGACAACTTCTTAAAGTTGAGAGAGTAAGAAATTCCCAAGAGAAGCTGTGCCTGCACTCTTGAGTATCCAAAAGCTATTGACCATGGTGACATGACATATTGGCTACAAGCCAATATGAGGTCCTTGCTCAAACCATGTGGAGCATGAGGGAAGAACAATGTAATAATTCTAGTCTCCAAATGATTGGAGAACTATCATTATTCATCATTCTTCCTGGTCTCTTCCTCCTACCTTCCTCTACCCCACATAGAGACCCATCATTGAATTACATATGGTTTTATAATTAGCTGTGTATACGGGGCACAGTGGCACATGCCTATAATCCCATCAACTTGGGAGGGTAACGCAGGAGAATCTCAAGGTGGAGTCCATCTTAGACACTTTATGGAGACCCTGTCTCAAAAATAAAGGGGCTGGGGATGTAGCTCGGCATCCCTGGAGTCAATCCCCAGCACCCAGGGAAAAACCAAAAACCTGTGTACGTGACTGTTTTCTACTAGTCTGAGTTTCTGTGTAGGAAATGTCTTTTCTGGTTTTGTATTCCTGGTCTCTAACAGAGCATGTAGAAAATAGTGTAAATACAATTAACATTTGACTTATCACATACCTTGAGTCTAAACTTCAAGTTTGTACCCTGGGTTAAGAACTAAAGTAACCAGATGGTTTTTGCATAGACCAAGGCATAGACCTATTCCTAACTAGGTCTTCCCAAATTTGAGCATATTTCTAGAACAGGGCCTACCCTTGTTCTAATTTACCTCTCTAGGGATAATTTGTGAGAAGAAGCAAGCCAAAGATTAGAATGAGGACTGAAGAAGACAAACTGAATGGTGGAGAAGCTTATAAGAGAAATTTACCCTTTCTCTAATATTTTGGGGGGAGGGGGAAGAAAGTCAGACTTGCTTCCATTAGCGATAGACAGTCTTCCAGAAATCATTTGCCAAGTTATTCCTTACCCCCTCCTCTTCGTGAGTCTCCCTTTGTATTATAGCTATCCTTGGAAAGGTGACACCTTTAGCATATTAGTTATATCAAATCAGTTGTAGATATCAGAGCCAGATGAATCATGGAAAGAGAAAAAGAGCCAAGAGAGAAGAAGAGGGGAGAAGGAAAGCCAAAAAGCTTTCAGTCTTACTTATCTAAAATCACCCCATTCCTTTGCCAGATCCCTTAGCCCATGGCACTGGGGTAGAGAATATTCTTCCTTTACTTTGTAGAAGTGCTACTACTTAAGTTCTCTGCAGTCTGCTCAGGAGGCTGTGCGGTTGTCTAAGCTTTAGGGTGTCAGAAGTGTGATGCACATATGGTCACCAAATTAGGAAACTGTTGGAGAATGAGTAAGTTTAGATTCAAGGTATATGATAAGTCAAATGTTAATTGTATTTACACTATTTTCTACATGCTCTGTTAGAGACCAGGAAAACAAAACTGGTAAAGACATTTCCTTCACAGAAGCTCAGACTAGTAGAAATTAGAGGGTCTCTGAATCTTCAGGATGCTCACAGTCCTTACCAACCTGAATGCCTTAGAATCTCCTGTCTGGCTGTGAGGAGATGAGGGGTTATGTATAGTAGAGGTAGTGACCCCATTGGGCCTCAGCCATAGCAATATATTATGCTAGAAGAATTCAGTGAAGTCATTTAATATCTTTCTTCATTCCCATAAAAAATCTAGAAGTTGATTCTGAGCTATCAAGTCTGGCTTTTCTGAGAACTTGGCATAGATTCAATCATTGGAAGTCTCTGAACTTATCACTGTACACCCGAACTGCCAAAAAGATTCATAAGTGTCAAAGAAACCAGAACTTAAATATCTATTCTCATTCCCTCAAGGACCTGAATTAGTATTCAACTCAGATCCCTGGCAGATCTCTGGTAAAAAGCAGTTCTTGAAAATTCATGAAAGGAAATGGTGACAACCAGTGATTTTGGCAAGGCTGTATGTATCCTCAAAGTCTTCCAGATTTCCCCAATTCTATTAATTCCACATTCTTTCTTAAAGCTTGTATTTTTGTTTTTTCTTAGTTTTCTTTTTCTTTTATCTCTTTTTTTCCTGTTAGAAAGCAATGCTTTTCTACAAAAGGAATATCTATATTTTAAACTATCTAGTTTGTACCACCAGAAGACAGAGATACAGGTTACAGAGTTCTTCAATCTTTTAATTTTCTGAAATATACTTTGTATTTTCCAAATTTAAGGTCAATTTAAGGACATTGATCAACAGCATCTTCCTCTGTGTTTTGGACCCTCTGCTAAGCTGTGGCTTATTCTACAGCACCCCAAATGATGACCCATGAGTTTTTAACATGTTCATTTAGAAGAAGGAAAGTTCAGATGCTTTGCTTATTAGTATCACTGATACCAGAGGAATTCTTTTTTTAAAAAAGGAATATCAGGTTATGGAAGACTAGTGCCTTTCTTTGGTTGAAGGAGTTAGAATTTTATCAATATTATTTTGTAAGGAAATTTTTAAATATTCCTATCTAATTCATTTCCTTGGGAGATGAAACTCCATCATTATGTTTCCTGAAATTCAGAGTATTTGGGTCCCTTACTTAGTCCCTACACAATTTCAGAAGAAATGGTAAAAGAAATCCATTTTATTGGCATTTTTGAACCATGTTTCACCTTGACAAAAATTTGAGAGCAAAGCCCATCGACCTGACTTTCCACCTGTGCACCTCAGGCAGCTGGTACAGATTTGTCTAGAAAGAACAGAGGAAAGCTCTCCACCATGGAAAAGGTGTGAGGTGAGAGCGTAGTTTACACACTGAAAGAACTGTGTTTCTATGTCACTTGAACTTTCTGGAGCTTGATTGCCTGTAAAACAAGTCAGAATTGATGGTCTTTATGGATAACGAGGAATAGAACAAGTGATTTCTGAAGTTCATTGAGCTACAAATTCCACTTTTACTATCATTTATTCATAACAAAGTACAGATGACATAAAGATAAATTGGCACATATAAAGCTAATAGCAAACATTCACATGGGGCTTGAACACATCTATTAGTATATGTGCTCATCATACTGAAAAACCAATGCCAGGTGATTTGGCAAATTAGTCCTTAATAACAACGCCAAACAATAAGCATCCTCATAATTAACAGAGGATGGTGTCATCCAGATGCAATGTGCCTGGGAATCTGACTGCCCGACTGAAGGCAATCTCACAAATATTGCCTAATAGAACTTGGTAAATATTTATTGAAATAAAGAAAAGAAAAAGCAGGAAAAAAGCAAGGAAAGTAAGAAAAGAGAGAAGGAAAGAGCAAATTTGCTTTGGCATGCTATATGTAAAAAAAAATTGATGTTCTTTTTCAAAGACAAGAATTATGCCCTTTTGAAGTCCAGCTGCACTTTTATCCACTATAACTTGGTAATATTTTCTTTTAAAAATAAAAAGAACCCTGGGATACAATATCCTTCCTTTCGATTTTTATTTTTAACAAGATCCAGTATGGCAATAGACCCATTTAACCATTTAAGTACAAGGGGCCTAGATATTCCATGCTCTGAATTCCATGGCAACCTGCTAAGAACTCTGAGTCCAGTGGGATTCCCCTGTCCCCTGATCTCTCTTTCTCTGAAACAGACACACATAAAAAGTCAGAAACAAGGTAGGAAGTAGCTATCACAAAGGTAGTTTTGATTTTTCTCTAGCCTTTAGTACCAGCTTCATGAAATAAAACACAGTCTAATCTATCTTATATATATTTAAGGCTGACATTTCAAAATATGTTATCTGTTCTCTGTTCTGTCCAAATGTTTCCTGAAAACATTTGTGCTGAGATGTTTAATTTTCTTCAATAATCACAGTTTTCACTGAAAATGAATATGAAAAAAAGGAGGCAGGGTATAAAGACTTATATTATAGAGCTTTGCATAGCAAATAATTTTCATTATTTAAGAAAATAATATCCATTTGCATTATTTAGCACCACATACTCTCCAGTTAGATAAACAAACAATTCTTCCAAATTTTTCTACAATTTAAAATTTCAGTAACAACTCATGAGTAGGTGAAAGTTGGCTTTTTATTTAGTCTTGGAAGAACACTGAAATAAAAAGGCAGGGAATGTGACAGTGTGGAAGAACTCCTTACATAGCTGGCCACATGTGGCTTGTCAGCTTCAGGGGAATCTGAGGATAACACTACACATTTCTGTTCAGTAAGGGTATCCGTGGTGGTAACTATCATGATGACGGTAGTCATCCTGGTAACCATCCTGGTACCCTTGGTGGTAACTGTGGTAACCATAGCCTGCATACTCGTCTTCTGGACACCGCATCCCTAATGACTGCTGAATGGCCATCTCTTGTCTCCGAAGTTGCATTGAATCAATTAAATCATACACGATGACCATAGACCACATCGGAGAAGGGTACCAGGATTTGACATTTCCATCTTTTCCAACGAGAAGCATGGAGAAGTACTCTGGGCTCACTTGAAAATAGTTACGTATGTCTTTCACCAAATGGGCAGGGACGTCTTCTCGCTCAACAACAGAGCTCCCTAGAACAGCATTGGAATAGTTGTTAGTGGAATAAAGAGTCAGAGCTCATAAAAACATCAAAGTGAGAGGAAATCACTGTGAGACTAGAGAGAAGGTTCAAGAACCTTTTCCCTTTAGCTAAAAATCCAATTAAAGAAGTTCCCTCTGGGTTTTTTCCCTACTAGAAATTAAGCATTCCTACTGTTCTGCAACATTGTTAATGTCAAACTTTGGGGCACATAACACCTCTTTTGGAGGAATGTTTAAAAATATCAAACCAGTGCCTTAATTTAAACTTCCCAAGTTCAACTTCTTTAAAATTTGTCTCTAACAAAGATATCATTCATGTTTCTAAGTCTACTTCCAATCAGCTTAGTGACTTCTTTGCAATTACAATTTTTCTTTTGATGTTTATCTTTATAACAAATAGCTTATTTCATTGAAAAATACCAATTATGATCTGGGTGAATTTAGTTAAACTATTATGGTGAATGAACAAAAAAAAAAAAGAAGGAAGAGTAAAAGGACTGATATTTTCTAAGGATCTCTGTGTGGCACTATGCCAGGTGTTTACACATATCTCATTTAAAGACTTGTTGGTCTTGGAAACAAGGATTAGAAGGATTGGATTTGCTTTCTGAAACCTCAGTCAATAGTCATTTTCTTTCAGCTTCTCTGAGCCTTTTTATTTCCTTATCTGTTGAAAGGGAAGCAAGAAAATATGACCTATGTGCCTCATAAAACTATTTTGAAAAGTAACACAAAAAGAAAATGCTTTCTAAACTATAAAGCTTTATGCAGGCAAAAAACTGCTATTTGAGTTGAGAAAATGAGCATTTTTACTTTTAGTTTGAAGAATTTTATATTAGAAACAATATTTGTGCTTGCACTCCACCCCCTTCCCCTATATGCACCCTGTGCACACACCCATGCTTGCACACATGCACACAACACACAAGGAACTTTGTTCATCTTTGAGGTATATCTACGGTTTGCATTTAACTTAATATGATTTAACTGAACTTAACACTCATTCATATTATTTTAAAACACCATGTTACCATTAATCGGGAATAGTTCTAAAACTCCCCCAACTTCCTCTCCAACGCCCAGAAGTTTTAGAATAGTTATGTGGCGCAGACCTGAGAGAAAAAAGAAAGACACAGAATTAGAGGAAAGAATTCTAAGACATCTTTTACTGCCGAGGACCTGATAGCTAACAATTGAAAATCTTTTAAAAAGAATATAAAAATACTACCAAGTAGAATTAATCTGTTTCAATTTTATTCATAAGAAAGGAGTACTTTTAAAACCTTGGAAAGGGACCAGTTGCAGATTTTAGGAGTAACAAGAATCAGATGGGGGGTGTAGATTGAAATAGAAGAATCTGCTCCATAACTGTCATACTCACTATTAAATGAAAAAAAAATGAACATTGAAACATTAAAATATCTGAAATTATCTAAGCTGATTAGTCTTCTGAAAAAAGTTGAACCTAAAGTGATAATAGCTTTTATTGGTTAAAGAACTAGCCCTGCTTCATCCTGCAATAGTTTGTTAGGTTAACTTGCAAGTTCTTATTACTTGTTTGGAAGATGCAAAGGGACTCTTTGCATCCTCAGCTAAAGTTTCAGGAAAGAAGGGTCAGTCAGGCCTTGGTAGCTTGTTGGAATACTTTTGAAGATGAAATGCATGTGAAGATGGGAAAGATGGGAAGATGAGCTGGACATGGTGGTGCATGCCTGTAATCCCAGCTCTGGAGGCTGAGGCAGGAGGGTCAAAAGTTCAAAGTCAGCCTCAGTGATTTAAGGCCCTGAGCAACTTAAGGAGATCTTGTCTCAACATAAGGGCCCTACGATTTGATCCCTGGAACAAAAGAAGGGGGGGGGGGGGAAAGAAAATGTGAAGACAAAGAGACTGTCAAGTCCTCATTTCAAGAATTTAGGGTTTTAGACAAAACCCCAGCCTAGTCAGGGTGATCACTTGGAGCTAATAATAAGATTATTGATGGTATTTATTGTCCAGGGGAGAAAATTAAAAGCTGCCCTAGGAGGACTTTTGTTAAGAAGCTAAAATCAAGGCAAAATGCTATTATTCACAATTTTTTGTTTTTCTTTTTGCCTTTACCCTTTTCCCAGAGAAACGAGGCATTCTATTCTAAATATTGTGAATCATATTTCAAAAGGGAAGATCATGAATTTAATCATTCCTGGAAAATATGACTTGTTCACATTTCCTGGATATTACAAAAGGGTTTGATGTGGGACAGGCTTTGTGTACAGAGATTAAAAATAAAACACCACCTAGTATTTACTGCAAAGGCATCTTTAGAAAGTGGCAAACCATGATTTTATTTATATGCTTACTGTGGTGGGTTATTAACTGTTCTAAGAACTTCTGTCTTACCTAACACCATTGAAGACTATAATTTTAAATATGCTTAAGAATACTAGCACAACTGAATTTTGTATATGCTGATATAAAGTCTAAAATTATGAACCTGGATAATAGGACCATAAGTAAAAATTTGTGAATTTTTCTGGTTTCTTTTGAGTTAACTTACATCTTAAAATTGAAAAGTACTTATAATTTTACAGGTACAAGTTTACACCAAGGAACCAGGTCCATATAATGCTCCACAAAATTGAAACACACCCTTTTAAAAAAGTAGTTTTGTAATTAACTAATGATTCTTCATCCTAATAGAAGTATCAAAATAAAGCCAAGGATGGTGGCACTTGGCTGAGATCCCAGCTATGGGGGAGGTTGAGGCAGGAGGATTGTGAATTTTGAGGTCAGTTTCAGCAATTTAGCAAGAGACCCTGTCTCATAATAAAACTTAAAAGGGCTGAGGATGTGACTTAGTGGCAGAGTACTCTCCTGGCATTGATAAGGCCCTGGATTTGATCCCCAGTACTGCAAAAAATAGAAGTACAAAAATAGTGCTGATTCATCTATGTTCTATTTATGAACTTTTTAATCTGTGACCCTTAACTACTTCCCCTTTTCTCCTAGGTCCCTAGTAACTCCTAATTTCCCCTCTGCAGATGCATAGCTCATATGTAACTTCCATTTTTGAAATTGCTATCATCTTCTAAGTTCACCACTGAACTTAGTACTAAACTGTATGTATTGGGCTTTTAAACACTGTCTGTATATCCAACTCAGCCCTCTAGAGTATTTGGTAAATAATGTTATCTCTTTGTTTTCAAAATACTGAGCAATTAACTACAAATGAACAGTAAACTATGTTTCTCTGTGAACTGTTTGGCTTTAAAACAAGGTTCTGTTTAATAGACCTTGCTGTCTTTTTGGTGCCCGGATATAGATCAAAATCCTTTTTAAGGGAAAGGTAAGAGAGTATAGTCTGCTTCAATTAATATATACATTCACAAAGCCATTCTTAGCTTATGGAAGATATTTAATCTGTGAAGAAACATCCAATAACAGTATCTAAGTAAATACCCAAATATTACCAAAGTAAATAACGATACCTAAGCTTTACCATCTAGATCTGTTTATTTAAAAACATAATCAAATGACAAACAATAAAGATCCTCAAAAGTAAAGAAGTAGATATTTTCAAACACCTCAATTAAGAACATAAAAGGGAAAAATGTTGAAAAAATTCTATAGTTGACTAAAGCTCCAGTCTGAAAGCAACTTTATATTCAATATAATAGAGCATGTGTCTGGGAATCTGCAGTCTGGACTGGAGAATATTTGGATGATCTAAGTGTCTGTGTTCCTTTTCAGAATTGATCAAAAAGAGAGTGGTATGGGAAAGCAGAAATGAGGTGACTCCCTACTCACCAAAATTGCATGCCTGACCACTGAGGGCAGAGAGCTGCTGTGAATAGGCCCAGTCTTCATCATTGGGAGCAGAGATCACCAGCAAACGCCTCCTCCATCGGAACCTGGAACAGAAACACAAGGCCAGGGCCACTGCTTCAAACAATAGATACCAGGATAAGAATGCAACATGATGCTAGCTGTCAGATTTTTCCATGTTCAGAATAAAAATTGTTGACTTGCAAAACTGTCCTGGGAATTCTCAAATTAAGCTGCATTACCACATTCTTGAACTGTTTCTGTGTCATATCTTCACAGTCTGCCTACTTTGGTGTTTGTATGATGGGTCACATATGATGAGTCAGTGGTCACCTTGCCTGATGAGGTCACTTGCAGAGAATGAAACTCTCAGCTGTAATGAAAACTGGCTAAAACTCTATTTTAAACTGCAGCATCAGAAGTAAGGAACACTGAAGAAAAATGAAGAAAAATCAAGTCCTGGCACAGTTCCTTCAAAGATTTAGAAGGGGTTAAGAAATAAATATATGGGCAAGAAACAGAGAAGAGAATGACAACTGAATTTTAAGTAGATGATAGGGACAGAAAGCAAGGAAATGGAAAAGTTGCTCAAAGGGTCAAAGAGCATTCCTAATACCTTCCTCAGTAGCCAGTGGTTCTTCCAGAGCAAACGCAGGTCTAAAATTTACCTTCTTATCATTAATAAAAGCCAACACAGAGTACACCTATGAAATGGAAAGGTGTTAAACCCTGAGCCAGAGGATTTTAGGATATATAATAGTCAACTTGACTTATGCTCTTACAGCTGTGACATGGTAGGATAGTAGAAAGCGCTCTTGTCTTGAAGCTGGGAAACCTGAGTTCAAGTTTTCTCACTACTATTTTTTGGGTATTCTTAAGTATGCCACACAATTCACTTAGGTCTCCATTTTTCCTTGTCTCTAGAACTGAAAATATCATTGTCTACTTCAAAGGGATGTTACAAGAATTAAACTCTAAAACCTACTAGTGTGACTTATCCACACAATAATATGGGTGTAGAAGATCATATCATAATTTGCAGGTTCCTGATTATAGAATTTTATCCACTGACAAACCCTGGACATCATCCATTGCAATGCCATATGAAAACCTATTCAATTTTTGTGATTGTAAAGCATTTTATAACCCACTTTCACTACACAGTAAGTTCCTCGCTAGGGTCAGAGAGAGCATATTTATTTTCTCCATTTTACAGAGGACAAAATGACACCTAAAGAAGTGAGTAACTTTCCCAACAGGGAAATCTAAGATGGTGCCAAAATATAGACTTCTATGCTGCCTGGTCTAGTGGTTTCCTTAGTCTGCCACCCACCAAGATGGTGATGCTTGGCAAACACTGTCAGGGTCCCCAATGAGGTATGAAAGATGGAGAGTGCCTTCTGCCTTCAGTGCAAGTGACCACAGGGCATTAGGCACTTCACCGAGCTGGCAGCCAGATGATTTTATTCACAGCTTCTTCCTTGCCCCTTCTAGTTTCAGAGTAAACCTGAGAATTTTCAACCCTGAAGAAAATGGCCTCTTGGGGGAACAGTGGTTTGGGAGAATGAGAGAAAATGATAGTCTGACGAAATACAACCTCTGAATGGACAGCTGTCGCAAGGCTTGCCAAGAACTGCTTGCTGTGACATTACATTCGCTTCCTCTGCTTGTTTTTATTCAAAGGGAAAGAAAAACTAAAATCTCCACTGAGGATAAAGAGATGAATGTTTTTGGCACAGAGGAAAGGAAATGAGTATCTGAGACTGTCTGAAGTTTCCTGGGAAAAGGAACAGTGACGGCTGTTGGGTCACAAACATGGTCTCCTGTACTTCCCTGCTTCCTTAGGAGGCATGCCAGACCAGCACTGGTCCCCAGCCAGGATCCCAACCAGGCCAGCCTTCCTGGCCTCATGCGGTGCTGTAGGGTGTCCTGGAGGGAGCTATTTTGGGTGAAGTCTATTTTGGCTTGTTTACCTGTGTGCACCACTGAGTGTAGTCCTGATGGAAGAGGGATGGGAGCTGAGATTCCCTGTCCCAGACGCAACTGACAGAAGTCATTTCCCCTAGGTAATGATCATCATTCTTCACACAGACCTTCACATTAGGATACAAGGCGCCCCGTACACGACACTGAAGGAAATAACTTTAACACATGCAACCAAAGATATGAACCGGACCCAGATCCTTATTTTGGACAAATTGTTTCTCTGTCACTTTAGCTTCTAGGTAAATAAAAATCCTATAAGCTCAGCATGTATTCATTCCTCTTAACTGGCATTCCCAATTTAGTGTGCATATGCCCACTCTTTGGGGCTTCTGTCTCAGGAAAAGGTAATTATAGCCCGAACCAAAAGAGGATTGCTAAAGACCAGACTGGCTTCAGGGTCTGGTCAGCTGAAACCAGGCTGTGCAGACTACCAACAACTCAGCACATTTGAAGGAAAATTCCCATTTGGATACTGGTTTATTCACAGAACCACTTTGTTTGTTTCATTTCTCTTGGCCTCCTTTCAATGCTCAAGTATTTACTGACTCTCTCTCACTTCTCCTTTAATGACAAAGTTCTCTAATAGGAGCTGAATTAACTGACCCTAGTACCACTACTAGCTAGGATTTACTGAATACTTACTTTGTGTTAGGTCCTAGGCCATCATTACATTTAATATTGAATTTACCCATCACAGCAATCTTAAGAATAGACACACTTATTATTTTGCAAAATCCCAGAGTATTTAATTAACCCAAGGTCACACACAGTCAGAGAGTTGAAAACCAACTCAGGGATGTCTTGTTCACTCCTTTAGTAATATGCTATTCCTTTTTAATTTTTAAGATCAATAATAATTATCAGCAGAATAATTTTATTAGTTGTGACCAGCAATCAGGCACAGCCATGTGACATCTAAATTGTAATCAAATGCCACCTTGAATATCCATAGTAGGCAAATGTTCCTGAAACAGTAATGACTATAAGAATCCTTAAGGCTCTTAAATTAGATGGAAAATACATTGACATATCTTAGGACCCCATCTGTGTTAAAAAGACTTTAGACGCAAAATATTTGTACATGTCTTAAAAATCAAAGAAATGCCAAATTCAAGTTGATGACCAATCTGGGTAGTACTGCAAGTTTTTGTGAGTGAACAAAAACAAGATAAATGTCAGCTTTCCCTTTAAAATTTTGAAATCCATGACATAATGATTATATAAAAAACAGACACTCTCCCTGGGGAGGGTGAAAAGAATCCCATAAGATGCCTATAGCTGCAAGTCTCAAAACTGGCCTAAATCTCTGGCTTTAGGTATATCAATGCATTTAGATGATAGGTGTCTGCTTAGAAGGTGGGTAACTGAGTTTACCTGGAAGTTTGTATTTCAATAAGTTTGTATCTTTTACTCCTAGGAGATTCAAAATTAAAAAGAAAAAATTTCCAAAGAATCAAAATCATAGTAATCAAAATCATAGTAATTATATATTTATGTTATTTAAGAATATGCATTTATATATATGGATACACTTTATCAATGTATATCTTAAAAGGACTCTTTTTTATATATACAATTTACGTTCCTTAAAAACATTTGGCCTAATAAATAAAATGATAACCTCAATACTCAAATTACAATGTGTATCTGAATAATTGGTTGGGAAAGTGTACTTTAAGTTGAAATCTTACTAACTGTGTACAGTTTCAGAACATCTAAAGAAAACTTTAGATTCCCTGTATTGATAAGATTAACTTATTAAAGTTAAATATCCTTTAAATACTCAGAGGCTTGGGTTGTGTATTTCAAATAATTAAAAGAAATATATTACATGTATAATGGTTGTGTGAAATGATGAAGTTGTACTGGATTTGTAAGCAATAGCAAACATTATTCAAAGTCCTCTTAAATGTGGTAGCCAACATGTGCTGGGTTATAAATAAAAAATAAATTTTAACTTAAAAGTTAAAGAGAGCAAACTAAGGTCTTAAAGTTATAAAGTGGATATATTTAACACAGATTGTTGAAGTCAAAAGCAAACCTTTAAAAAAAATATTTTCTACCTTAAAAAAGAAGAAGAAGAAGAAGAAGAAGAAGAAGAAAAAGACATCTCTAAAGGGGAACAAAAATTCTTATCATCAATCTTCTGAGTCATTGTAATTCTGGGAATGATCCTGGATCAGAAGTTGGTGTCTCACTGTCCCAGGACTTGATGAAGAGTCATCTGTCCAATGGAACCCAGAGCCCTTTCTCAGCCTAGAGAAAATCAAGGACAGTGAGCCAAATCCTGTTTGGAACCAGAAGTGGACTAACAAATAAATATGCTGGCATTGTAAGAAGCAGAAAATCAAGGACAGTGAGCCAAATCCTGTTTGGAACCAGAAGTGGACTAACAAATAAAAATTAAAATGCTATATACAGAGCTCTCTAAATCAACTGCTGAATAAAATTAATATTCACAGTTCAGAATTCCATATTCTGTACCAAAGAGGAACAGAAAAAGAGAGTAAGGACCTATCCAAAACCACAAAATCAATGTTCACGCTTGGAGCTGAACTCAGCTAGCCACTTCCAACAGGAAGACTAAGCCCAGCAGTCAGCCCACTGTAGGACAGACAGGCCTCTCTCCAGGGAGGGTCACTCTAGAAACACGAGTGACCTTTGTTTCTTTGGCATTTTCATTATTTCATTTAGAACAAATCTGTGCCTCCCTCTTCCAGGACTGCGAAGGTGACTTACCTGGACAGGAAGTTCTCCAGGGACTGCTTCTTGTCCTCCTTGCAAACAATGCCCTCCTTCTTCTGCTTCTCTAGATCTTTGATTCGGGACTGGAAAGTATCGATGAGATCAAACACGGACTTCATTGCTATCGGCACCTCATAGTATTGCTGTTTAAGAAAGAACAGAGTGCATGGAATATGCAGGTGCTTTTCTTCCCTCTGTTCAATGGACGGAGAATTGGAGTATTCAGGGGAGTTCTAGGGAAATCCTTTCAATTAGACCTGGAGGGCTCATTGATCTATGAACACTCTCTTGCAGTGTACCCTCTGCTGATGTTCTGAGGTTCAGAGTCCATGAAACAACTGTCACTTTTACAAGGAATTCTTAACTGCCTCCCTCCCTCCCCATACAAATCCTGGGTTTGCTTTCCTGCTCCTGAGACTAAGCTGGTTCCTATTCAGTATACAAGCAGGGAAGTGAGAAGCACTGCACCTAACACACGAAACCCAATGGAATGACATGTTGAGAGTATGTGAACTTGTTCCCACCAAGGCCTGCCCTGTGGTCCCAGGGATTGTTTTACTGATGGAGCAACACTTAATATTAGGCCATGTGTGCTTATGTATTCTCAGAAACGGGATCCAACGTAAAGACAATGAAATTCAGTTTCCTGGATCACAGCTGTCTGGACTTACAAAAGCAACCTGAGATGGATTCAGGAGCTGGTTGAGCATCACCAGCATAAACTGGAGAGTGGTCTGGATGTGGCATGGTCCTTACTATGTGGCATGTGGCATGGCGCCTCCAAAAGAATTCACCATGAAGATCATCTCATCCAATCTCTCATTGTAGAGATGGGGCAACACATACACAGAATGAATTGATGAAGTGATTTCTCCCCAGATCCAGACAAACACTGCACATCTAGTCAGTTATTCTGATAGCCCAGACAACTATTTTTCTCTAAAAGCATGGTATACTGTCAATTTACTAAAATGATTAAGACAGTGGGCTCCAGAGCCAGCCTCTGGTATCAGGTCAAACACTGAGTACAATTGGGCAAGTTATTTATCCATTCTGGGCCTGTTTATTTCTCTATGAAACAAAAATAATGCTAGTATTTATCTTAGAAGTTTGGGATGAGGATTGCAAAGGATTGAGCCTAGTGCCTGCCGTAAGAACTGTACTTGATAAAGTTAGCAATTATTATTATTATTATTACTATATAGCACAGGTTATCATGGTTCAGAAACTTTGTCCCTCAGCTCAGAAAGAAAGTAGGTGTGAAATCCTACAGTCTTATCCAAGTTGGATCAAGGGGTAAACTTCCAGATCCTTCCAAAAGAGGCCTATGTTAAATATGGGTTTGTTGAAGGCAGAAACCACTTTTCACCTCTTATCCCCAGGGCTTGGAACACCACAGCTATTCAACAAGTGTCTGATGAATGCACAACATTGATGTTAGAGAAGAATTTAGTCTGAGTCAAGTAGCAGGGCCATCGGAGGTCACCCCAACCCAGTCTTTCCGGAGGGAACATTTCTGAATGCAAATTCATGGGGCAACTGAAAATATTTGGGCCATTTCAAAACTTTTCCATCTAAGAAATAATTTGTGCTTACTCATACATCGAATGCTCTCATTGACCAAAAAAAGAAAAATAAAATTGTCCTTGTTATTCTAAGGAATGGAACCACATCATACACAAGAACCTGTACCTTGACTCTCAGATCCACATCCGTCAGCACCATGAAGAAATCATTATAGGTCATTCCATATTCTTTCCTTAGCTCGCTGATGAGATGCTGGTCTACCAGGTCTTCATCATCCACCACACGCATGGGTTTCTCATTATCTTAAGGCAAATGAAATGTGAATAAATGTGGGTGTGGTGAGGCAGGAAGGGAATAAACCAGCCTTGGTTTATTTTAGATCCTCAGCTTACATTGTGTATGAATGAAGGTTCCAGGGTGAGATAATAAACATAGAAAAAACCAAATGAGTGAATAAGCTAGTTTTGAAAGCCACTCTTCTAAAGAGGATAAAGCCCCATCTCTGTCCATCCTGCTCATAGGGACTCAGTAAGGGGAAAGCAAGAGTGAAGCCAGTGAGTCACCTTCTCCAGGGAATAAGTTTTCAACCTAGATCACCAGGGAACTAGATTCGCACACTTTTGTTAAGTTTTATTTCCATTAGACATAATTCTGAGTCTGAAACCTGTGTGCATGTTCCTCTTTTTTAGTACAAAATTAATTCTGGGACTCAGTAAACAAAGTATAGCTATAGAGAAAAATTTAAAAAGGCTATTTTCAAACTTAGTCACAGGTTCATCTTGGCTCCAAGAGAAGTCAAGCTATTCATAATAGAAATTGTGTGAGTTAATACAATTTTAAGCAAAATATGACTGAATTTATGAAGTCTTTAATCATTATGTATTTTCTCAATCATCAAACCCTAGGAATAAATCATTATAATTCAAAATGGATCCTGAAGGTGTCACTGGATTAATGGAAAGCATCAGGGTACTTGCAGCTTTACATGGAACTTCTTTGTCTGAAAGGCATTTTAACATTTCCAAGTACAGGGCAACTTTACAGACAGTCCCAATGTACAATGATTTGACTTAAAGACTTTTCAACTTTATGATGCTGTTAAAGGTGAATGCATTCAGTAGTCCCATATTTTGAAGTTTGAATTTTGATCTTTTCCCGGTACTCATTTCATGACATGGGGCAGCAGAAGAAAGCCACAGCTCCCAGTCAGTCATGCAATTATGAGGGGAAACAACAGACACTGCCGCATACTATGTTGTTGAGCTATATGCCATAGCTTGGATTTATGGTAGTTAGGTTTATAAAATAGATTTGGGGGGGCGGGTACCAGGGATTGAACTCAGGGCATTCAACCACTTAGACACCCCAACCCTATTTTTATTCTATTCAGAGACAGGGTCTCTCACTGAGTTGTTTAGCGCCTCGCCATTGCTGAGGCTGGTTTTGAACTCATGATCCTCCTGCCTCAGCCTCCCCAGCTGCTGGGATTACAGGTGTGTACCACTGTGCCCGGCTATAGAATACATTTTTGACTCAGATATTTTCAACTTATAAGGGTGTATCGGGACATAACTCCATCATAAGTTGAAGGGCATCTATATTTATTTACTCCCTCTCAAACAAGTCACAGTGCTTCCCTTAATCTTACCTAACTTTTTGTCATAAAAATAATTCTCTGTATTAAAAGCAAATGTAAACAAATGAGCAGATATGTGATAACAGTAATATTAACAAAGAGAGTCTGTTACCAACATCAATATCCACCAAACAGTATTACAGTAGAAACAACCACAATTTAGCAGATTGGAGGTTGTGTCAACTGAATGGAGGCTTATTTCTTATTGTACTCAACAGTACATTATACATTACTCTTTCTGATAAAAAGGAGACAATTACAATTTGACTAATGCTTTGGTTTGTTTGATTAGAAAAGTTGAAAACATATAAGTAAAGACTTGGACTTCTCTAAGAAAATATCACAACGAGGGGGAAAAGAATCTGTTTTCTCCCCAAGTGCTTCCTGGAGGGTGTCCACAGGCACAGGAACTGAGAGCCCATATGAACACCCAGAGCTGACAGCAGCATGAAAAATGGCATGCCTCAGCTGTATAAACTATTGCACATTTTTGTCATCGTTAACTAAATATAAATTAATTTTTAGTCAGATTCATGTTGTGTAAAAACATATTTGTTTAAAAAAATCACATTGTTTATTTTTTGTATGTCTTGTTCAGTATAAAAATCAAGTCACAGAATAAAAACATGGTGTGACTGTTCTTGGTTAAAAATAAGTAAAGCAAAAGAAAATACAGTCAAATGGGAATATACACAGCAAGAGGTCCACACAGACACAGAGTGGCTAACAGTGGTTGACTCTGGAAGTAAAATGGGAATGGGGAGAGATGAAGTGGAAAGAGCATGTTTTTCTTTGTGAATAATAATAATAAAGAAAATCATTAAAAGATTGATTCTTTAAAATTCTCTGAACAATTGATATTCTGATTCTAAGACTTTATAGACCAGATTTTATCTTGCACCTAAAAATTACAATTTTAAATTCTGAACATATATTCATTTTTGCTTTCATTCATTCAACATATGTCTCACCACTAGTGTTTTGAATTGGTTCTGTGCTGGGTGCTAGATTCAATGATTAGTAACTTGGACAGAGTTCAAGTTCCTAATTAGAATTCAAACTAAACCATTGTTCTCATCTAACAGATAAAGTCACAAAATCCACTGAATGGCTGAGATGGAAGAAAGTTAGGGATTGTAGCAGATTTTTTATATAGCCCCAATTTTTCATCCCTCCCTTACCCTGTATCTTTGCCTAGTAATTGCACTTCTTGTTATAATGAAAGGGTTGAGATGTCTTGCCTCTCAGTTCACCTACCAGTAATTTGGGCCAATGGAATGTTAGCACAAGTGACACTGCAGAAGATAGAAATGAGTCAGCATATTTGGATGATTTTGCCTCTGCCACTGCCATGCTTGCTAGAGGGTAAATCAAGATGACTTACCTTCATCTCATCCCAGCCAAGACTATCCAGAGCTGATAGCCAGAGCACTCCCAACACATGTAAGCCTAGCAAATATCAGCAGACCCACCTAGTCAACCTTTAGCTGGCAGCAGATGTGTAAGCAAACCCAACCTAGCCCAGCCTACATTAGCTGAACCCTACAGATCTGTGACTAAATGAATGTTTGTTTTTTATTTGCCACTAAAGGCTATGAGTCTTTGCTACATACCCTTATTGTAGCAGCAGGTAACTGATACAGATATTATCTAGCCCATTCAATCACATTACTGAGGATGAAACTAAGGAATGACAGTGGGAGCTGTGGTGTACGGATCAGATCTTCCTACCTTCAGAACTGAATTTACTAGGAATAGTACTAATTGGATCCCTCCCTGAAAACTGTGCGCCTTAGAAGAACTCTGCCTTTCCCCAGTCACATCCTAATTAGGGTATAACTCAAATTGATGCAGTGGGTAGAAGGGATAGATATGAAAGCTGTCCCTCTTGCCTCAGAGTGAAAAAGCCCAAGGGCCAACTGCATTGCAGCCCCAATTCACCCTTTGTCCAATATTTCATCCCTCATTCCTCACAGATATTGAGAATATACTCATGCACGCAAAACTTAAAGAGCCTCAAAGTCTGTTTCTCAGAGAGTCCAATTTATTACAGATCCAAGTTCACAATGCTAGTTAATAATAGAGTAAAGGTTAGGGCTCAGGTAACATGACTCACCCCAATCCAGGGCTCTTCCTACTGTACCCAAAGACCTTACGTGCAAGGGTGCAGAGAACCCAAGAGCAAGATTTGAGCCAAACTTTGTTCTACTAGTGTATGGAAAGAAACTGATTTCACAATCTGGTTTCTCCTTTCAACCAAAATGTTTTCTGAAATATTTCCATCGAACATTAGAAATAAGACATTTTGCACTCCGAGACTACTGAAGTATCTACATGTTGTGCCAAGTAAGAGAACCTGCCAGAGAAAAACAACGAAAGCTTCGACTGACACTGGATCCAACTAGGATGGGGCAACTCAACAGCGGGACAGAATCCACTCCAGGTCACTCTGGAGGAAGGTGCATGTGAGGCCAGCTCCTGTCTCCAGCTGCCTGTTCAGGTTGCAGGTCTCTGTCATGTTCTGCATTCTGTGTAAATCAGGGATAGGTAAACAAGAGGCTCTTTTCCATCTGGAAAAGCAACACAGACTTGGCAACTTCTTGTGAAGTTTATTCAAATTCTGCCTATGTGTTCTAGTTCCTGTCAGGTGTTGAAGGACTTAGAAGCAAAACTTCTCTAGGAAACGTCTTATAAAGTGTCTACATGCTTTTAGTCTAGCTATAATCACAGATCCAAGCCCATTTGGTGGGATTTGGATTTAAGATCATTGAGAAGAAGGATGACCAGGGAGGGTGAACTGTGTCATGTGTTGGCAAGGAGTGTGGATAGAAGTTGAATGTTTCCTCATGATTTATTTAAGAGCCTCAACCTCAAAGAATACTGGTAAAATTCAGGTGGTAGGAAATTTCTTCATGTATTTTCTTTTTCATGACTGATTACAGGCAGCAATGACACTGTAGAAAATTTAGGTTCAATTATAAGCTATGGAACAACTGTGTGTCAGGCTTTATGTTTCGAGCTTCTACCTGGGACTGCTTCTTCTCTGTGACATCAATGGTTTCTCCTCCCTCACCCTGTTTTCCCTAAGTTCAAGCCATTCCCCCAGTGCCTAGATCACTCCAGCCTCTCCCTTTGCTTCATAGTGCCCTATCTCACCTAGCAGTTTTTCAAAGTATGATCCACTGTCTACTTTCACCACAACCATCTGGAGAACTTGTTAAAATCACAGTACTTGGATTCAGACCAAATGAATTAGAATCATTGGTAGTGAGGCCCAGGGATCTGCATTTTATTAATTTTCCTGACTGACTGCAATGCACTCTGAGGACAGAGTTACTGTCTCAAAGGATAAAATCCAAATTATTGTTATAGCACAAAAGGCCATTAGTCATATGAACTCAACCAGTCTTAACTTATCTATTAACTCTTCCTCCTTTACTTTGGGCTCCAGCCCTCAATTTTCAACTACTAGTATCATGTCCTCTCTTCCTGCAATGCAAGCCTACCCCTGTCCACACGGCAAGCCTAATTACCTGCACAACTTCTCTGTACCTTCCCTGTGCACGTTTAACATTTTACATTCTTTTGTAATAACGCCTATCACCTTGCACGGCAACAAACTGTTTACTTATCTTTCCCTCTAGACATGAACAACTCAACAACAGGGACTGAGTCTTGGTCATCTTTTATATTATTTTATCTTGGTACAATTCCTGGAACATAATAGACATTAAGTAAAGATTTGGCAATCAAGAAAACTCCCTTCTAAGAAAAATATCATATGAAAAAAGAGGATAAAGAAGGTGAGCAACTTCAGGTCTGTTAGAAAACCCACCACAGAACCCACACATTTTCCTTTGATCTTGTGAGCCTGTAACACAGCTAGTCATATTTAAGAAATTACATTCGTATATATTTATCTTCTAAATTTTCATGTATTAGATATTTTAAATAAGATATATTTGTAAGACATTTAAAATGTAACTAACACATTGAAGAAGTCAATGGAGGCCCAAAAGTTCTTGGTTGTGTTATGGATGAATCTGGAAGCAGACTCCAGCAGCTTAATTGCTTTAAAAAAATCTATTTATGTCTGTTTGTTGGTACATTACAATTATACATAATATTAGGATTCATTATGCCATATTCATACACGTAACATAATTTGATCAAGCTTAACTGGTTTTAATGTCAATAATATTTCCAAGATTTCTGAGCAGTCTGTAGGATGCTATTTTATTTAGGACAAACTTGTCCTCTAGCTACAGAATTTACTTTCTTTTGATTGGAAACATATAAATTTAAATGGCAGTTGATTTTCTTGCTGTGCTCTATGAGTGGGTCATTTTACCACCTATATCCACTGTGGGATAAATGAATATGTGGAATTGATAGGTAGGACTAACCTGTCCATTCCTGATCAAGCCACTTTCACTTGGTCTCTAGAAAGAGCAACTTGTCCAATCACTGAAAAATGTGTCCTACCCGGGAGTTTTTCTGTCTTTCAGTCTGACTCCACTAAACCTGAAAAGCTATTTAAAATTTATTTGAAAAATATAATCAGAAATCTTTAATGTCTTCAAATGGTGTGCCAGATAAAGCTTGAATCATTTGTTCTGGTATTTGAAATCTACTGAGATCAGATGCCAAACCACATTTCTAGTTCTTGGTTCTCCTCCCCTCCTACATCTAACCTTGTGCTCTAGATCAAACTCAGCTGCAAATCAGAATCACCTGAGCAACATTTCAAGAATACAGACGCCTTGGCCCCATCCCTAAACTGAAAAAATGGGCAAAGAAAAAAAAAAGAAATACAAATGCTTCTTAAACATATGAAAAGATGTACAAACATACTCATAAAAAGAGAAAGGCAAACTCTTTGCTCAACTGATACAATTTTCCACATAGCACATTGCTCAAAATATCCAAAAGTTTGAACACACACTTAACTAGAGTGCTTTGGGAAATAGGTGCTCCTATGTATTGCTGGTGGGATTGCAAAATAATACAATTTGTATGGAGAAAAATCTAGTAATACCACCAAAACTAGATATATTTGCTGTTTGGTTCAATAATTCTATTTCTTAGATTCTATTATAAATATACATCTATAATTTCATGATTAATAACCTTACAGATATATCACCATATATACATGTGATATAGGTATAATAAAAATATTGAAGCAATCCAAGTGTCCAAGGACAAACTAGCAAAGTAAAGCATGATAGAATCTCACAATGGCTAAATAAAGGGTGGGGAAGATCTCTATATATTGTAAGGAAAGATCTCCAGAACATATTTTTAAGTTTAAAAAAAAAGGTGTAAAATAGCCTATAGGCTATGCCATATATTGTTTAAAAGGAAGGGAATACAGGTATTTCTACCTACTTGTATTTGTATAAAGAAGTACTAAATGAATAAATAAGAAATCATGATTATGATTCCCTATAGGGGGCAGTAAAATAACAGGGCAAAGGGGTCAGGAGTGCATTTAAGACTTATCTGTGTATACCTTTATTTTTTTGGGGGGTGGTATTGAATTCAGGGGCTTTTTACCACTGAATTCAACCCCCTCCCATCTTTACCACAAAAGAGTTACATGTCCAGTCCTTCCTATTTTTTATTTTGATACAGGGTCTAAGTTACTTAGGGCCTTGCTGAATTGCTGAGGCTGGCTTCAAACTTGAGATCCTCCTGCCTCAGCTTCCTGAGTCACTGGAATTACAGGTATGTGCAACCACACCTGGCTTGTGTATACCTTTCATATATGTTTTTGACTTTGGAATCCAGAAAATGTATCATTTCTTTAAAAAGTTAAATAAAAAACAAAAATACCCTGATAAAGTCATCATCTATTCAAAAGACCTATTCAAGTTTCCTGCATTAAATCAACCCACTGTTCAAAATTCTCTGACATTTATAAAATCTCCTCTTATGTCTGCAATCAAAGACCTACTCCCTCTAGAACATTCTTCAAACACTTGTTTTGTGAGTTTGACTAAGGCACTTTCCCCCTTGATTGCCAAGGTGGCTCTTAACTGATACACTTGATGTCAGAGGCAGTAAGGACCAGGGTCTGGGTTCAGAACAGATGACTGAACAGGTTTGGAGAAAGGCTTTCGACCCTGGGGCCCAGAGTGATTGATAATCAAAGACTGAATAAACACAAGGGCAGACACCAGCCAGTGTATGGAAACCTGAGCACTCATCAGGCTTGCCTCCCACCTCAGGCTCTGTCATCACTGATGCAAGGCGGAGTTGGGGCCAAGCGTCAGTCTTTTAGGACTTCCTCAGAGGGAAAGCAGTATTTGTGGATTGTTGTGAATCCTGCTAATTATGAGGCTGCTCTAAAAAATAATTCTTTCCAACAAGATCAAAGACAACAGGGTATTTTAGTCTGGAATTCATTCATATATATATGAATTCATTTATATATACATATATATAAATATATATATGTATATATAAATGAATTCCCTACAAATTCCTTGCTCCTGTAAGTAAGGAATCAACACTTCAGCTCCTCTTGTTATCATATTCCACCTCCATTAACTTTCCACCTCTTTTTTCATCAATTACCCTCAAACTCTCCTTTCTTCAGAAAAAGCTATCAAAAATTCATTTTTCCTATAAAAAGACTTGTGTTACAATCCTTAAAATTTGGTGATCAAATACCAATGTCTAAATATTCTTCTTTATATTTTGCTAAGACAAAAAAAAAAAAAAAAAACCTACTTGCTGTATCCCTGCTGCCCACTGTAACAATAAAGTACTTTTAGCCAGTACCTCCTTTCTATCTGACAGTTTGTTTATGATCCACCCATTTAACATATACTCCGGTATTCCTATGCTAGGCTGACATTTTAAATGCCACTAATGATAAAGAATACCTTTATGTGTTAGGCCATTTTAAGCTGTCATGCATAATATACTCCATGCTGGCAAAACCAGATGGGCACTGGAATTTGCTCAAGCATAAATAGCTTTCTTTAGAAGAAAGCTTGAAATCTTAAGGTAAATTTCCGGACATCTGTAGGTCCAGTATCTATAGTACAAATACGTTTAGCAAGACAGATCAGCTGGTGAATGCAGCCTACACTGTAATCGGGTGTAGACATCTGCTTAAAAGGCTCAGTAAAAGTATGGAAAAGTAGGGAGTGTTTGATTTATTTTTAAGGAAAAGTAAGGCCACTGGATAGATTTCCAGCTGAAAGTCGGACAAGGCTGGGGTTCGGTTCACGGAGACCAGGGCTCATGCCAGTTCTTATTTTCCCATGGCTGACTCCCAGTCTTGGCTGAAAGTGCCGCAGACTTTCCCATAAGGGTAACCTGGGACACAACACGAGGAGAGAAAGGCCTTCCAGGAATTAGATGAAGAACAAAATAAAGCCCCTGCCCACTGCAGATCGGGTCCAGGCTGCCATTCAGTGAGGCAAATACCCAAGTCACAACACCTGCATTCCAATAAAACAGAAAAGAAAACCTTAGCCCCCCTGCAGTTTGTATTCAATCCAGATGTCTAGAAAACAGCAGGGTTATGTTAAAAATTTTCCAAGCCAGCACCAGATGCTTATACAAGGACTATACAGCAGCTGGAGTGGAAGATATAATGACTTTTCCAAACTCTGAAATAAGGGATGGGAACACTTTGTAGAAGACTTGGTGGGTAGCACATTTGACACTGGGAGCACCTGGTTGGAGAAGACTTTCATCACCAGCCAGCACCAGGCTCTGTACTGGATGGAATACTGACTTCCTCTCTAGACATCTGGAGTATAACTAAGCCCACTGGCTCATGCTACTATGTTAACTCCAGGAAACAAATGATTGAATCCCTGTTAACCACTAACTATGTAGCTTCACAGTATTAGTCTCTTGGACTTCACTTTTATCACCAAGAGTACTAATGTAGTCTGACCTGAAAGAGAAGTTGTAAGGATTCATGTGTCTACATTCTACAATTAGTAAAAAGCAATTACAATTATTTTTCAATTATAGGTGCAATCGTGAAAACTGTGACAGCTCACTGGTCTCTAGCTACTGATAGATCAATGGTGGTGATGATGATGACCACAATCGTGGTGCTTATTACAGAACAGGTTTTGTGTACATTATCCTATTTAGTACTCACCATAGCCTGGGCAGTAGATATGATTGTCTTCTAAGCTAAGACAAGAGGTAACTTGCCAGAGGTCACACAACAAATAAGCTGTAACTCTGAATTTGATTCTTTTTGCCTTTAGAACTACTTCTTTTGCATCTGTTTTTTTATATGATTATTGTTGTTATTGTTTTGATTAAGGCCAATCTTTTTTTAAATTATTCTTATTTTGGTTTCTTTTCTGAAACATATGCACTGAACAGGGATAAACATCCACAGATCAATCACTAATCCACAATGATTTATTAGGGGACATTGGATAAGATGCTACTTGTATTTGTTCTTGAGTCATCTCCAGGGAAAATTAGGTAATCAAAGTAGAGAATTAATAAATGAAAATTAATGCCTGTATAAGTTCTAGAGATCCACTGCACAAGATTGTGCCTATAGATAACAATACAATATTTTGAACTTAAAAGCTTGTCAAGGGAGTAGATAAACGAAGTGCTCTTAACAAAATAAAATTATATAATTTTGAAAAGTAGACCATAATCAAATCAAATTGGCATTATCTTGACATAATTATGACTGACATGGCCATGTTTACCAAGATCACATGTGAGACCACTATGTGAGATGACGTGTTATATATACTAAATTTAAATGTTAATAGAAAATATATTTTTATATTTTTATATTTCAGATCACATATTTTATATGCAGAATATGTAAGTAAGTAATATGAAGGATTATCCTGAGGATTTCCATTATAGCCAAACAACAATAACAACAAAAGTAGAAAATGAATGTAAAAACAGCTTTTTTTAAAAAAAAAAAGTTTTAGAGATACAGTAATTGTTAGAGAAACTGGGTGGGTTAGAGTTTGAACTTCTGGCTGTGAGGTTTACCTAGTCATAGCCAGTCTTGCAACATTCCCATGAGAACTGCAGAGAGTTAGTTCTGAGCTGCCCAAAGCTGAGCTGTACACCTCCCGAGTCTCACATGTATCATTAACATGAAAAATTGTGAAAACTCTAAATTCAGCCAAATTCTTCTGGTCTCCGAAAGGACTTGGGCACAGTTCAGTCCATATTTTTGGTGACTTTTCATTTAGCTTAATAGCTTCTCTCGACTCTGGTTAATTCCGTCCTCAGGCTTGCCAGGGTCAAGTACTTCCAGGGGTCTGGCAGGTCCCCATCTGTAATGAGTCACCCACAGCATAAAGCTTGCAGGCAGATCAGATCAGATGGTGCCGTTCATGGGCAAGAAGTCTCAGAATGCAGAGGATGGGGCTGAATATCTCTCTGATCCTCTCCATACTGCACTGCTTTTTCTCAGTTTCCTCCACCTTACTGTCAGTTAATGATAGAGCACTTGCATGTTTTTCATTTTAAAGCACTGAAAACTTACACCAGACCCTCCTGGAATGGTAATGTGGACAGACCTGTGTTACCATAATCAAAAGGCCCTCCAGACACCTAAATGTTCATTTTGATACCCGAAGACCTCTCCCACAATGTTTGTCCCACCTGAAATACAAGAAAAACAATAACACAATGAAAATGTTTAAGAGAACCTAGCTGGAAATGGTCGATTTTCATGGTGCTGTTGTTGATGGGGCCGAAGATGGTGATGACAGAGATCTTCCTGGTGGCCATCTTGCAGAAACTCTCCAGGTACTCATCGCGCTGCTGCACATACATGTTGTTCTCAGCCTTGGGAGCAGTGATCAGCTGCAGGTGGGTGAGGAGAAGCACACAGTAATTCATAGTGCCAGGCTCACACTGAGGCAAAACCTGAAGAGGCAATTTGGAATAGCTGGCAGATAATGACTGACACCTAAACTACAGATTATTCTGTTGGACCCTTAGCATAATTAAGGCCAAAAAAGGCCATTGAGTAGGGCTCTTTATTATTATTATTATTTTTTTAATGGCTCTAGACAGCTTAGAGTTTTCTACACACTTCTCTTAGTTTCTTTCATTACTCTTTGTGACTCTGTTTTCTCATTTGTGAACTCTGCACAGAAATACTTATTTTGCAAGGCTGTTGTATAACATGAAAAACACTTGGCGTGCAATACTTGTTCAACCAGTGTTATCTCCCTCCCCTCATTTTGATCCTCATTATCCTAATTGACTAATCATACATGGGTTATTTCAGTGGTTATATGTTTTCACATTCCACAGAAATAAGAGAGTTCCATAGCCAGGCCTCAAGTGCTATGGAACATTCTATGGTTTAGAATTTTTTTTTATTAGGCAACCTTGAAGAGTGTTTTGATGATGACCTTTTGGCCTATGTTTTGTCATAGACATGATATTTATTGTCACCTTTGGCCTACACAGAGCTCATGGTGAATTTCTTTTGATATTGGAGTCCCCCAATGGCAGGGCTTTAACTCTTTTAGTTTAGCCTTCTCTACTGTTTAGACCTGGGATTGTTTTTCACCTAGCCCCCTTTCATTCCCACTTCATGGTCCCTGCCTTCTTTAGGGAGAAAACTGGAAAGAAAGAGTCATCAAAAGAGACACTACAGTCACCAGCAATCTGAGAAACTGTATTTCATTATTGTGGTTCAAATGAGGATACCTCTATTTTTAAAGATCCTCTTGAACTTAACATAAAATTTTCTCTACTTCCTTATTTTAATTGCCTTCTCTGAGCATTATCCAGTTTTACCAGATTTTCTTGAGCTGACACCAGAACCATTTTCCACACTCCCTCAGTGGGCCGGCATGATGCTGTTCACCCTGGAGGTGGAAGGATGTGAAATTTAATTCTGATGATGACCAAGTCCTTGTGGATCTTCTTGACCCCAAATAGCTCATCAGACTAATATCTGCAGTGAACACCATTTATTCTCTCTTTGTTGGTTCATCACCTTGCTCAGAGGTAAGCCTCTATAATTTTTTTTCTGTAAACAATTTCTTGCATTTGACCACATTCAAATTTATCACCCACTTTTCTATTTACCTATCTAACCTTACAAACTATTTCTGAAGTTTGTGGCTATTTGCTTTGCATTTTTCCCAGGAGAAGTCCCTACGTTGGTGACCTCTCCAAATATTTTATCAAAAGTGGCAATAAACTTGGTCCCAACTTGATCTTGCTGTTTATTTTTCTCTGTCAGATGTGTTTATTGCTACCTTCAACTTTCTCTGGTATGAATTCTTTATGCCTGACAAAAATATTCTCCCTCAAGGAAATTAAAATGTGTTTAATAGCTTTTGAGTGGAACATTAACAAACGTTTTCTGGGATAAAGTTTTTTTTTTTTTTTTTTTTTTTTTTACTTTTTTCTTTCTCATATTATTATTTATTTTACATCAACATGATAATGTTCATGTTTGACTTTGTGATTATATGCCTGTTCAGATGGACATGACAGCTAGGAAATATTTGTCTTAGAAAGGTAATCTCTCAAGGGGAAAAGTAATAAAACTTTCCCAAAATTATTCATTCACACTCAGCCAAAAAGAAAATAAACAAACAAAACAACAACAATAAAAGGATTTAGGGTTGCTCTAAAAAGATATGGTGCTGGTTTTTTTGGTTGGTTTGTTTGTAATTAACTAAGTGGGATTTGAGGTGACAGCCTGATGATTGGAGTTCTATTTTCACTTGACATATTTTAAGTTTTCCTTTCTGGCTCATTGCTCACTCAACATACTACTTTGAAGTGAAGAGAATGAATTGTTAAGTAAAAATATCAAACAATGAATTCAAAGGAAAGAGAAAGAGATTTCCGTTAATGATTTTGGATCCCCTATCCTGAGCTAAGGATAAGCCCGTACTTAGAATGTGTTTATAGGAGTTCCTAAGCACAGCTGCCCAAATGCTAGGTGACTGATGATTACTTGCCTTTTTAACATCAAATCTATAAACAGACTTCATTTCATTGTCTCAAACTTCACCATGGACCCTTGCAACCCACAGACAGACCTTGAGATGAATGGATTTTAAGAGTTCTTGAAGCTTTCTCTAGTTCTCTCCTACCACTGGGTGTGTATAATTAAGAATTTCAGATGATATGTAATCATAGAGAACCTCCTCCTCCCCTGTGTGACAGCTTCTCCCACAGCACTCTACACACAATATTGAAAGGCTTTAGATATCCAGTGGGAATCTCAAATAAATAGAACTCCCTGGGGCTTATTTGTGCCTCAAACCTTTGCTCAAACATGCCTTCACCTCCCAGTGAGGTGAGATTCATTTTGCATGACTCAATTTCTGGTTTCCAGCCCTCCAGGATTTGGCCCTGGGCTCTGTCTTGTTAATCCTCCTCCAATTGCTCCCTTACATGACCTTTTTCCCCTCCAGAGACCGACTAGTCTAAACTATGAAATGGAAGGAGTCTAGGGCAGAGTGGCACAGAGAAAGTGCAGTAAAAGTTGGAGGGCTGGTGTTTTTGTGCTGGTTCAATACTCCCCACCCCAACCCCAAGTGGCCTGTAGCCTTAACAAGGCCACTTAATCTTATAAACCTCAGCTTTGTCATCTTTATAATGGAACAACATCTGTGCCAACCTCATAAATTGTGAAAATTAGGCAATATATGCTTGTCTTTGGCCTCTGAATATTCACCCACATTCCTTCCTCTCATTGCCCCTAGTCACCCCTCCCACCATGTAGGCCCACCCCCAGTGCCTTGTCTCAGTCACTTCCTCCTCATAGTTACTCTTATGGTTGTCTGCACAGTTCTCATGGAATTTTTGCATTTTCTTTATTTACTGTTATCTTCTATGTTGATATCAAGTTCCTCAGGTGCTGAACCTCAGACCTGTTCCTGTCCTGCAGTTGGCAGAAGTAATGCTGGCCCATGTTCCTCAGGCTACAGTGATGATTCCAGTTAGAGAAGAGGGACTCAGGAACACAGGGGTGCCTGGTTATGAATATCTACATGCTGCCCACAAACCAATTGGAAAGACCTTCTTCCTTACATTTAATGTGCTTCTCAAATTTGCCCAGGGAAAATAGAGACAGATCATCTGACACATTTCAAGGACTTTTTCCCTGTGTGTTAACATCTCTATTACATTCATTTTCTAGTTTGGCAGTATTTCAAACAGTATTTGAAATGAAAACCATTTCCAGTCTCTTCTTCCTAAAAAGAGCATCCTAGAACGCCTCAGTAAACATTATTGTCTATCACTTGGCCTCTTTCCAGTTCAGTAGCAATAAATCAGGGCATGTATCATGAATTCAAAATTGTGTTGCAGTTCTTATTCATGTTTCTGTTCCAACTGGTATGTTGGCTCAAAGAGCCTTGGGGGAGAAGGAAGCTTGTTCGTGTATGTAAAGGGAACAGACAGGAACGGGAAGATGCCAGGGAAAGATATGTTAAGCCTTGAAATGGTCTAAATACAGTGTTCACCTCAAAACACTAAATTTTTGAAGGATTTTGAAAAATACCTTGCAAGTTAGTAGTCTGTCTTGTAAAGCAGAGCCTTAAATTCTTTTCTAATATTAAACTAAATAAGTAGATTATCATTCCCATATTCGGATCTCTGAAGTAAGGTTGAAAACATTAACCCACTTGAATTATAGGAGACTCAGTTGCCTAAGAAACTTAAGTTTGCATTTGAATTTATGCAATTCAGCATTTAGAGGCCCTTGTTAACTAATAAGTATGTAGATCTCAAGAGTACTCAGTGATGGCTTGTCAGCTGTCCTCCACTGAAGTCTACTGTCTTAGTGATAAACGGTTAACCTACACCCTTACTATAGTTGATTCCAAACAGACACCAAGCAGTCTGAAGGATTAGATCAACTGGAATTCTGTCTACTATTCTTGATTAACTACTGAAAAGCCAGCCATGAGGCACAGAGAAGTAGCTGGGTATTAAAGACAGAAACTCTGCATTTGTGCTTGGCACAAAATGTCAAACCATTTCTACACCTTACCACCTATCTGGGTAACTCAAGTGTCAAAATGATTTTTTTTTTTTTTTTTTTTTTTTTTTTTGTGGTACCAGGGATTGAACTCAGGGGCACTCGACCACTGGGCCACATCCCCAGCCCTTTTTTGTATTTTTTTATTTAGAGACAGGGTCTCACTGAGTTGCTAAGTGCCTCACCATTGCTGAGGTTGGCTTTGAACTCGCGATCCTCCTGCCTCAGCCTCCCAAAGTGCTGGGATTACAGGCATGAGCCACCGCGCCCGGCCGTCAAAATGAATTTTTAAATGTTCATATTTATTAGCAAACAGCATCATTCTTTGGTTTCCCCTTCTATATGCTATGAGAAACTCATACTCACAGGAAGACAGAATGGGCGTGATTGGAGCTTGAACTTTAAAATCAAACATTTTTAAATCTAATTTTGGCTTTATTACATATTAGCTATCTACCTTGGGGGTAACTTCTCAACCTCTCTCAGCTTTTATATTCCTATCTATAAAATGGGACTGATACATAGTTCCTGGTGGGATTGCTGGGAGAATTAATCTACATAGACTCTGCAAAGCACCCAGCAGGACACACCCCTCTCTGCTGACAGACTAAGAGGCAGAAAGTTTGAAAGGCTAACTTACGGCCTAAGCGGCTTAAGCGTAGGACATCTGGCTCCACCTGCAATGCCCTTGAAGGCCTCTGGGATGCCATTGCCCAACCACGACCTATACTGTCCCTGCCAGTGTTTTTCTAAGTAATTAGTAAGGAAGAGTTACGTGATGTTTTCACATCTGAAGAATGGTATAAACGAATACAAAGCTCTAGGTTTTTACAATAAATTATAGTTAGGCATCAAGTTACTGAAAAGTGGAAAAGATGAGTGGAGAGGCCTGAGCTATTTCTTGGAAGGCAGACCTGCTTTCTGTGTGAGCACGCTGGGTTAAGTTGAGGCCAGTTGGGCATAAATGTTCTCAGCCCTACTTAAAGTGCTTGAGAGTGTTAAGCCTTAATGAATATTAATTGAATCACCAAGCTTCCTGAATAACATCAGCAGAGTTTGGTGGAAAAAATGAGTGGAAAAAGGATTAATGGCACCAATAATGTTTCATCCAGAACACTGGTCTCCTCCCCGTCTGGTGAAACTCTCTTCATCTTTTTTTTTTTTTTTTTTTTTTTTTTTTTTGTATCATGTTAATTTCATCTGGCCTTTTCTAATTCACTCTTACTTCATTAGCCCTTCAAAAATTACATTTCTGATATGATCATCAGCTGGGCATACACAGGGTTGAGAGACTAAAATGCCTCCTGTTGGTATTTTCTTTCTAATAACAAATCTGATTCTCTCGCTAGTTCCAAAGAGCCAGTGCTGCCAGGAGCAATTCCAGCTGGTTTCTGTTCTGCCTCACATGACATCAGCAGAAGCTGTCCTTTGAGTTTCATTTGCTAGAAATTTATGACCAAGGATACTGTTAAAAGCAGAAAATACCCAGCTGGGCTTTCAGGTCTCTAACTGAGAAAGTGAGGGAAAGGAGGGAGAAATCAAGAGCATGACTAGGACCAGGAATACAGTATGAAAACCCCTTTCTTTTGATTCACAACCTAGAGGCAATGGAAGTATTTGCCAGATGGGTGCACAACAACAATCCTGACATTTTACCCATGATTACTTTTTGTTGGTTAAAACCTGACTATGAGAATACTTTGCCTCCTTGTTGGCTCAATGGACAGAGTTGGGTGATGTGCTTTATGGGCTGGACAAAGTCCCAGGTACTCAAGAGGAGAGCATGGAGCATACCACTAAATACTTTCCCACGGTCCAGAGAGCAGCTTGCCCCCGTGGTCCCCTAACAAACATCCAAGTACCAGATAGAGTTCTACTCTGAAGTCAGTGATTCCTTTGATTCTAACTGGAACATTCCTATTTGAGTTTCTAGACTCTGGGATTATTCAAGCAGATGTTAAACTACTCTAACAGATAGCCTATCATCTAATAACCTAAGTTTGCTTGTCACTTTAAAGCTCTCTTTAAAAAAATGTAGTAACATACAAAAAGTACATAATAAGACACAAACACACACCCACAGCCAGCGCCCCCCCACCCCACCCACACCCCTTAGAATGAACCAGAGCTTAGGCTTTGTTCTAATCTATAGTTCCACTATCAATGGGACAGGCAAGAGAATTTGAGATATGTTCTACTCAGGATAAGCACCACAAGGACTTCTGCTCTGAATAAGATTTCAAATGTGAATTTAAATTTTTTGAAACCACTTAAGATAAATGAGCACCAGAGTCCCTCTGCCCAGATCATTAATCTAAATTTAGGCCAGACTGGAAAAATTAAAAGACCCTTCAAGAAACACCTTGGAAGAAGAGTGCTTATCACTTTGTAGTATGAATGTGGTGCTTGGAGTTCAGTAGCATGGGCACTATCACGATGACATGAGATGCCTCCCTCACCCAGGTGTCTGAGAAGAGCATCCCTGACCCATATTACCCTACAGCAGTTTATTTATCTCTTACTCTGAATTAATTGTAACATATCCTTTTCCTTCTTGACAACCTGGAATAAAACAATGGCAGTAAGAAGCCGAGGGTAGAAATCCTGGGAGGAGACATGAAGAAGAGAAGGAGCCATTTTCACATTGCTGCTGAGACCTGCCCTTACATTTAGGATGGGTTTACTCCTGTGAAAGCATTCCTTTGACTTAACTGGATTCTATTATCATTCTCTGGATAGGGGCAAGTAATGGCCAAAAGACAGGGTCAATGAGAGGGGTCTCTGACTCACTCAACACTAGTGACAGAATCACAGGCAAAGCAGAAATAGCAACTGCTTGTCTCTCTTTACATACATGTGCACACATCTGCATACACACACATACTTTATACAGCTTAAGAAAAAAAAATTAACATCTGTACTTCAAATTCAGATACATCTCTAGTATACTACAGAGTGGAGCAATTAACCCAGTTCCCCACATTTCATCCCTGTTGCTCTGAGGGCCAGTCAGGCAGTGATGGAGGATGTAGCCTTTATGGGGAGAAGATTTCTGCTAGCTAGTTATAAAAGTATGGGTGAGGATCCTGAAAACCAGGACCCTTATTCACAATCAAACCCACTCCCCACACAGGCTGCCTTACTCTCCCTTGGAGACTTCTAACATTGCTTCAGACCTAATTAAGGGAAAAACAAAACCAAAAAAAAAAAAAAAAAAAGAACTCTGCCTGTTACCTATGCTTCTAGTTCCTAGGTTCTAGCAGAGAGAAATGCCTCTCCTAAGTTGTGACTAGAGTCAATGCATTCCACTTGGGGAACTCCTTCATTCTTCTTTGAACTCTATAAAAGAGATGGTCCAGAAACATGCTTTGAAAAAGAGCAGGAAAGATGGGGGTACTATATGTTTGGAAGAAGCTGACTACAGTGCTTTCCTGGACTGAAGTCTAGGGTCCGCCAGCCATGGAGTCTGTATTGTAGGAGTGTGAGCTGTGTGGATAGGGGTTCATAGAGCATCCGAACCAAAGGGAGCTACTGCCTGGCTGTCCTTTCTTGCCTGAACTTCCCGGCATCATACAGGCTCAGCCACAGTCTGACATTTAGCAATGTGACCTTACAAAACTAACAAGACAAACATGAATGTGCCCTGCCTCAGCCCACAGAGTAATGCCAAGGATGTTACTTACAAGGAGCCTTCGTTTGCCTTCGAAGGACCCCAGCAGATCAGCCACTGACTTCTTGGGGCTCTGAGGGGGATGTTTCGTGGTGGGTTTCTGATAGCCATCCTGCTCTGTTTTACCTGCTTTCTTCTTCTTACTCTTCTCTTTGTCCTGTTTGCTCTTTTTCTCAGCCTTCTTCATTTGCTTTTCATTCTTAAGTAATTTGTCTGGTTTCTCATTCTTCACCTTTTTTTTCTTCTCCTTCTCAGGTTTCTCAAGCTTTTCATGTTTTCTAGCCTCCTTTGAGTTTTGGGAGGGAATATTTCCCACCTGCAACTCCTCCTCCAGCTGCGAGGCAGTGGGCCGGCCGAGGTCATATTTATCCTCATACTCATTGCTAAGAATTTTGTCCTGGGTCTTCTTTTTAGGAGGCTTTGTCTTGACTGTCTTGTGAGGACCTGGCACCACATTTGGGTCCCGATGGCCATGTTCCCGCCTATCTGTACGGTTGTCTCGGAAACGGCCTGCAGCCCTCGTGCTGGGCTCTGAGACAGTGGTGGGAGGGCTAGCAGTGAAGCTCTCGAAGCTGGTGGCCTTGCTGGGCCTCCTGGTGGTCTGTGGCCTCTCCCTCTGCTGCTCCTTCCTGGGTGGTGGGTAGAGATTCTCTGAGACCGAGGGGCTCCGGGCTGTGGTCAACTCAGCTGAGACAGAGGGTCTGGGGGAGGTTGAGGAGAGGTGCACCCGGGGTGTCCAGGGCCTCTGGGTGGTTGGAAAGGCAGTGGTGGTCGTAGGTCTGGTGGCTACTGTTACCACCCGGGGTGTGGCCCGTGTGGCTGTTGTGGGTGAAGCAGGAGGAAGGGTGGTGGCCCTTAGGGTTGGGGGAGGTGGGGAAGGAGCCACCGTGGCAGTGGCCGGCTTTCTCATCACCTTCACCCGAGTGTCTCTGGTTGGGGGGACTTGCGCTATCCTTGAGTCCTCTCTCCTCTTCTCAGTGCTCAGGCTTGGCCTTCCTGTTCCTCCACCACCATTGTCCCCCTCCTCCACCACCTGGCCCTCTACACCAGAGGCCTTACACTTTTGGACAAAACCCTTCTGTCTGATCTTCTCTATCTTGCGGATGGGACCTTGGTCGATGACCTCGTACATGGCCTCCAGCCTGACTGGGTAAGGGTAGCGTTCCTCCACCTGCAGTGTCTTCTTCAGGAGCACCATGCCGAACTTGCCCTTCTCTAACTTGAGGAAGCTCATCAGCTTGGGGATGAGGCTGGGGTCCAGGGGCTGCTCCAGGATCTGGCCCTCACTGGTGATCCTTCGCACCTTGCCCCCCTCCTCGCCTGCCTGGTGGAACAGCACAATCTGCTGGATGTGCCTCTCGGCCAGCTCACAGTACACGTCATCCTTCAGGAGGCTCATCATGAGGCGGTAGTAGCCTTCTGAGGCATGAGGGGCCGAGATGACCCACACCCTGTTCTTCCCTGCAAAGCTGGCGAGGATGTTGGGAGAGCTGGACCCAGAGGGGAAACGCAGCATTCTTGACCGAGCGGAGGACCCCTCATCTCGGACCATCTCACCAGGGGAGCCCCTGGTCGTGGGTCTCAGCTCAGGTCTCACAGGGGCCCCTTTGATGCCCAAGGGGGCTGGCAGCAGCACCGTCGGGCGAGCTAGTCTCAACACTGCCACACTCCTTCTTCTTTGGAGAGGCTGAAGGTTCGGTTCTTCAAGCGTGGATCTCTCCGTTCCACGAGACTTCCCTGTGTGCCTCAGAAACCGAGCTGGCCTGCTATTGACTGAGGAAAGCAAAGGCACCTTCCGCCCTCCGTGGGTCCCTCTATTCGTGGCAGAGAGGTGGGGTTCTGATCCACACACCAGCCACATTGCCAACAGAATGGTGAACCGGGGTCCCAGTCTCCACGTCATTGTGTAATCCACTTTGGGTTGCAGAGGGGTCATGAAACAGAAAGGGGAGGGGAGGAAAAAGAAAGAAGATCATTTAATTGCAAACAGAGCTGGTCATTATCTCTTTCTCTAACTTGGTCAAGGGGATGGAGGAGGGGTGGTTGGAGAAGAAAAAGGAGTGAGGTCAGAGAATGGAAGATTGGATGATTCTGTTGCTTTTAAGTCCCTGTAATTTGTCAGTGCTTAACAGAGACAGTTCCATTAAGCAGGAAATCCAACTTAGTTCCCCAGTCATTGTCTTGCTGTGTTTCCACTAACTGGATGATCCCAAAAAAAAAAAAAAAAATGCAAACTGAGCATATTAATTATGACAACATTCACATTTCACTTCTTCAAATAAGCAACAAAGAAACAAACAAACACACCAAAAACAGAAAAAAATCACACACTTACATCGTGGCTCATAGAGATGGAATGCAGAGGGTTTCAAAGGAAAGCTGAAGTTTGGTCCCCAGGACAGTTTCCTAGATGAAATACTGTTCCTCCTCCCCCCACCCTCACTCGGCTTGTCGAGGGTGAGCAATACAAAAGGGGTGTGCTTCAGTTCCAGCCTGCAAAGTAGCACCACGGATGCAGCCTGACTTCGTCCTGTCTGGGAACTGGGCTGACTCCTTTCCTTTCTGGCTGGGTCTTTTTACCTTCTGGACAAGTGGGATAAGGAGAAAGGAGCTGTCCTTGTAAGTCTTTGTATCTCCATTTGCCTGTAGTTTCTCCTTGGTTCTGTGTGTCTGTGAGTGCCAGTCCCTTGTAGCGACACAGGACGTCCCTTAAAGTAGAATTTTAGTGATCTCTGAATCTCACTCGTTCCCTCTTTAGAGTTCCGGGATTCTTCTTATCACCCTTTCCCCCACAGTCTGGCTCAGTCCCTTTGTTTCCGGGCGTAAAAGCACTGGGATTAATATGTTTTCCAGGCTGAGGGAAAACACAGGAATGCAATGTTGAAAAAGGACTCCCCCACCCTCTTTTCCTATACTTCTCTCCTCCCTTTATTTCTCCCCACCTTTTTTTCTTCTCCTCTTTTCCTTCTCCTTCTCTTTCTTCTTCCTCTTGTCTGGATTCAGTCCCGGAAATGTCAGGAGTACCTCAGTTTTGCTCCAAACCGAACTCAAACAACAGCAGCCACTGGAAATCAAGAAAACTTCACTAAGAATTTAACAGATCAGCAAAACACGCCTCCTTTTCATTGCGGGACATCCAGAGTGGACTCAGTGAGAAGGGAGAGGGCTGTATTTTGGGCTGGGGAAAATTTTGAAACTCTACACATCATCGTAAATCACTTTAGAATAGGATGACTGAGGTCTTAACCCTTTCCATACCAAGTAATCAGGATGCCTTCCGGTCTCGTCTATTCTCACACTGAACTTTGGCAAAGGAAAATTCTCAGATTTCTGCATCTGGCTGGTTGGTTTTCTTAGAGGCAGACACTCATTTGGGTCAGGGTGCTTGGCTGTGCATACACAGGCAGTATATATCTATTTATAGTACCAGTGAATATTTTTATCCCTTTGTCTCTACTTTATGCTTTTAGTTTGAGGTTGGAAAAGCCCATGGAAAACATGACTAGGTTGTTTTTATATTATGCTAATTAGGAATTATAGTACTGTGTTCTTGGTCCTAACTTTTCCTTGGCATAGATGGAAGCTGGTAAAAGGGTAGAAATGCGGGCAATGACTACTGTCCCCTGAGACTGTGGTTGGTTGTTACAATGGGGAATGGGCATTCTGATCTCCAGTTTCAGAGTTCCAGATAGAGATGGTAGATGAAGGGCTTCCTGGAAGATATGAATTCATATCTCCCTGGAAGATATGGACAACATGTTTTGCTCTCCAGAGGATTTAGGTATGGGGGGCACTTAGGGCAATCCTTAGAAATCATTCAGTGAGGTTCCAAAGGATATATCCTCAGGCAGTTTTGGGCTTCCACCTCCTAGGTATTCCAGAGGATTCTACCTTAAGTGGGGAGGGAAGTTGCCTCTGGTTATATGGATATCTCTTCCAGTCTCTCCAAGTCAGCATTAACTGCCACCAACAGTGGTGACCCAGGTCCTCAGAAGCCTCCTATTAATGTAAGCCATGCTAATGGCTTCTCTCAGTGGATAAAACCTCATTCCTAGTTGCTTCCCTTGTTCCGCCCCATCACTGCCGGTCACGCTTGCCCTTTCTTCACATAAGCTCCAAGCTTGGAATTGAGGAAGTCCTGTAAGAGGGTTGAGTGTAGAGCACTGGACCTGTAGTTTGAGGTCAGGGGTAGCAAAAAAGAAGGTCCTAGTGTGGCCTTCACGTAGACCCTTGTGAATACAGTAATGGAGTCAGGGATTCATGGGATTCACCTGCGAAGGTGATCAATTGCCTTGTGCTTAGTTGGACATTCTAAATGTTATTTCCTCTTCCATTATTTTCTAATATGTTCCACACTACCCCTTACTGGGCCTCTTATTTTTTTTCCTTTCCTTTGTCTTCTCCCTCCCTATCAGTAACAACTACTATTTGTTGAGCATTTTCATGTGAAGCTCTAGGTTCAGCACTTTAATATGTTTTTTTTTTTTTTAACTCCCATGGCATCCCTAGGAGATAATGGGATGATCCTCACTTTATAGGCCAACAGACTGAGACTCAATGAGGATAAATAAATTGCCTATTGTCACACAGTGGTAAGTAGTAGCTCTGAAATTTGAAGTTGAGTTTAGAACTGGAAATCAAGGAAACTTCACTAAGAATTTAATAGATCAGCAAAACATGCCTCCTTTTCATTGTGGCACATCCAGAATGGACTCAGTGAGAAGGGAGAGGGCTGTATTTTCGGTTGGGGAAATTTTTGAAACTCTACACATCATCATAAATCACTTTAGGTATTATGTCCAGCCTCCTTCTTTCATTTCCTACCCACACCTTCTTTTTCTGTTCCTTCAATAGTTTTTATTCATCCCATTTTATAGAAGACTCTCATTTATTTGCTCGACCACAGCACTTACACTTTTAGAGTACTACTTTCTGGAGTGGTTGTACTTTTTGCAGCTGTACATTTTGCCTTTCTCAATAGGTCCTTAAAGTCTTTCATCCATTTCCATCAAGCTCCCAAAAATGTGCTCAACATTCTGAACCTACCCACTGCTAAAACTGAGAAACAGCTACTTTAGCCACTGAGGTTGGCCCAAGGGAAAACCACCCCAACCCCGAGTGGCATTTGTTTTCCTGGGACCTCCAGTTTTCGTCCCTGGCAAGCTTCAGTCACTAGATGGCGCGCTAAACACATGCGCGGGACAGGACAAAACAGCGCTCAGCCCAGGAACTCCAACCCCTCAGGGCAACACACACACACACACACACACACACACACACACACACACACGGAGAAGTGAGTCTTCCCCTGATTTAACTGGATTTTCCTATCTCAGTGACTCAACGACTAATGCCTAAACCTTTACCTGGGACCTCAGAAAACCTTCCCGTGGGAAGTCTGGGAAACCCATGCCTAATAAGAGCCACTGGGGAACAGGTTCACCTGTGCCCTTTGCTGGAGAAGCCAGAAAGCCCCTTTATGGCCTGTAAGGATTCTTAATTTGTAGTCCATGATTTAAGAACTCTGTGTTAAAAAGTCCTACATTTAGATATTTTCATTTTTCTGTAGCTTAAGAAACAATCAGTTAATATCGATCTGGGAGCAGATCTGGAGAAGGAGTAATTGATGTTGAGTCCAAAAAAAAGCAAAAATAATAAAATAAATAAAACCTTAAAAGATTTTAGAAATGCTTATTTGGGGATTCACTGACAGGAAACTACCTAACATGGGTTGCATAAGCAATTTTGAGTGAAGGAAGGAAAGGATGTGCAAACAAGAATTGCTTTAGAGAAATGAGGGTTGGGGATGATTTTGCGGTGAGAGTTGGAGTGAATGTAAGGAGAAATCCAGAAAGGGGTGTGCTGTTAGACCCACACTAACCAAAGGCTTCAGCAACCGGAGGCCCAGACCTGGAAGCAGGCTGTCTCAGGCATACCAGATAAACCAGGGTTTCCATTACCTGCTGTTGGTTCACTTGCACAAAGTAACAGTGGATGTTACTGAACTGAAATTTAAAAAAACCAAAAAACCACCACCAACAACAACAACAAAAAAACTGTTCTATTGCCTGAAAAAATAACTTGCTTAAAAGGAAGTGAAAAAATAAATAGAGGAAAAAAAAACAACAGGGCTTTTCAGTGTTATCAGAGGGAAATCACTTCTCTTGTTCTATAGTACCCACCAAGCAGGGAAATTAGCCCAGCCATTTTATTGTACCTTTGAGGAGGAGACACAAACCTTATTCACAGTGAGGACAGTGCTGTGTGCTTTTCCTTTTCACTTGCAGACCCTAATCAAATGTTTAGTCTTCAGCCACATTTATGTCCTTCAGAATGCAAAGAAACCCTCCTCTTTCTCAGTATTCACAATGTCAGATGAACTAAAAATTACACAGTCAGGTCAAAGAGACTATGTCTGTTAACTCAGGATGCTGCAGCAGCCCCAGGCAGTTCTGAGAGTAGGTAACCCTCTACCCCACCCCACCCCCAAATACTTGATATTGGCCCTGAAGTGTCAACAAGGTCATATGTTTAATCCAAAGTTGAAAAAATTTGCATACTTCTTCAAAAAAGAAAAGTTTTACCTGATGTAACTTCTAGCATTCTTTTTAAAAACACCATATATATATATATATATATATATATATATATATATATATTAAGCTTTATTGGGGGGACCTTAAAGGCACTTTTTCCACATGGTAGTGATTTAGAATTCAGATCTTTGTTGATTGCTACTCTGTGTGAGAGTTGTGAACTTATGAGCTATAAATTTAATGTTTGGGGGATTGATGCTGGGATTAGGGAGGGGTAGCTTCCAAGTTTTATCCATTGGCCACTTAATCCATACAAAAGATTTATATCAGTCATGTTTTCAGGGGAATATTCTCATTGTGCCTCTCTCCACAGGGGAATATTCTCATTGTGCCTTTCTCGATGTCCTTAGGTATAACCAAGAAGATGGAGAGGATCGAATTTCTTTCCTCTTGATTTTTAGGTCCTTTCTAAAATATCTGCCCAGAGGACAGACTTCACACCAGGAGTGGTAGAGAACCAAGCAGTCTTTTCCCCTAGAACTTCACAGCCCATAGAATATAAGAGAATATTATACCCACCACAGAAGTACTGCCAACTTTCTTTTCATGTAATTCAGTGCTAAATATGACAGCAGCCAGTTGTGCAGAGTCCATTCTGGTTGGAGACTTTGCCTTTTTGGTTCCTGGGTAAGGCTTTACACAGAATCCCCATAGCAGCAACTGTGTAGTACCAGGATAGTTTTGCTCAGAATGTTCCACTGGCTCTGGAGTCCACTAGATCCATGAGAGGCATAGATATTGTGTCTGGCAGGATGTGTTGAATTGCTTGATTGTCCTTTCATTCTCATTTCCCAGGCCCCACCGTGGCTCTGCTTTCTGCCCCTGTCTTTCTAGGCAGGGTTGCCTTGATTTTCTTTTTTTTGTTTCACTGTGCTGACCTTGCACTCCAGGTTTTGATCACATGGATTCAGAATATCATTTTACATCAGAAGTGTGAGCCAACAACATGGAAATGCATTCATTGAACAAGTATCTTCTCAAGGCCAGGCACTGTTCTAGTTACTAGGGATATGGCAATAAGTCCCCTGACCTTAAGAAACTTACATTATAGTGGTGGCAAACAGAAAATAAAAATAGAAACAAATACAGTAACCTTCCTTATCTGAGCTTTTGCTTTCCATAATTTCAATTACCATAGCCAATCAAGGTCTGAAAATATTAAATGGAAAATTCCAGAAGTAAGTAATTTATAAGTTTTAAGTTGCAAGCCATTCTGAGTAGTGGGATGAAATCTCATACCATACTGCTCTGCTCCTTCTGGGAAATGAGTCATCTCCTTTTCCAGCACATCCACAAAGCAAACACCTCTGCCCATTAGTCATTTAGTAGCCATCTTGGTTATCAGTTTGACTGGGGCTATATTGCAGCCTGGCAGTCTTAGGAGATGTTTTTCAGTAGCCCACAGCTTGGACCATTGGGTGGTTTCTCAGAAATCCTCACTACAGATATCCATCTTCAGCTTATTCTTTAATGTCCAGGCTCTGGCTTATCTCTCACATGTGGTTTTCCCAGAATCTCTTACCTGAACCACTTTTACTTTTTTGAAAAGGGACTCTTTTGAAAAGGGACTCTTGGAGCATCACTCATCTGCCCTATCTGCATTTCACATATTGGTTTTTCTTCCAAAATCTTTAACTTCTGAGAACACAGAGTATCCTTTATAGCAGTTTGCATCTATCTTATCATTGTGGCATATAGTTATAGTACTAAGATTATAAATCTATGTCAAACAAATAGTTTGAAAGAGAGATGACAAAATTCCAGAAGGCAGCCCAATGAATGATCAATTTAAAGAAGGAAAGAATAGAAGAAGAAAATCTACACAGCTATTGAGCCAGAGGGTATCATTAGCTCTCTATATTAAATAATAATGGTGGAAACAGAAGACATAGCACTGCCAATTATCAAAATTAAACCTTATACTTGCATGAAGTTATGGAATTGTGAAATTGAGGCCAAATATTTTATGTAACTTACTCTAAATCTTCATTTTATTCATTCATCCAAGCACTGCTTATGGAGAACCTTTTATGTATTAGACATTTTTCCAGCTGGGATTACAGCAATAAATGAAATGGATCAAGTCCCTGATGTGGTGGAACTCACTTTCTATTGATGAGAGAGACAAATGGATGGCAGATAAGCACTTTGCAGAAAACCAATTACAATTCAATGAAAGGTAATAGTAAGTGAAAGAAGCAATCTGTTATTTAAAACGGGGTACAAGACATTGTCAAGGGCTAGCTTTATCACATTAGTTATACCTGACATATAAGGGAATCTTTGGCATATTTTAAATTCTGTCAATTCTTCAACTTTTGAAGTTGGAGTTGAGTTTTGAACATAGTCTGAAACCTCTAGATATTTTATTGAACGAGGTACCTGATCAAATTGTTTAGTTCTGATTGGGGTAAATATAATAAGTGACTATAGAGTAATAATTTTTCTGCATAACTCATTAACTGGCTTTGGAGAAAATATGTAAAAGGAATTTCAAAAATGCTTTGAGTTTCTGGCATAGAATAAATGTTTACTAAATGAAACTACATATTTAAATAAATTAATAATTTGAATACCACTGTCTACAGTCTCCCAAAACAAATGCTTTGAAGTTAATATTAATTTGAACTCTGTTGTTGTTTTCTTTAAAAAGTCACATTTGTTTATAATCACATTTGTTTAAAAACTACATTAAATTATAACTTTTCAACCAAAATGTATTGCAAATATTTCAGAATATGATATGGTCTTTGAGTTAAGTTTAATGGAGAATTCATTCTGAATGTAACAGCTAATATTCCAAAATTTTAAATGTTACTTTTATTTAAAAGTTCAATGTGGAAAATAAAAACGTGGTTTCTTTACAAATAATTATGTGGAAGTCATGTCATTAACTATTGAGAAAGCTCAAGAATCAGCACAAATAAATGTTTTCAGTCAGTAACTGCTTCAAAGACAAGCAAAACAGCTTAAATTGAAAAATACAATTTCTGATTTGAGAACAGTTCCCATATTAGGAGATTACATTCATTCATTGGATGATATTTGTTTTACATATGAAAAGGCAGCACAAAATTGTCAGCTAAACATGCTTTTTAGACTGGAATCCCAGGTTTGCTGCTCCCTAGTGTGAATTGTGCAAGTTGCCACCTCCTTGAACCTCAATTTTTTCACTTACAAGAATGTGAGTAGTAATTTTTTTACATAAACAATAGAGCTAAATTTTTGCAAAACATGATTTTATTAAGAGTGCTTCATAATTAAAATAACAGAAAATCCACATCTAACTCTGGTAAACTATAGAGAATTTTTTGGCTCAAAAAATTAAAACGTACCAAAGTAGGGCAAGCTTCTGGATTGATTTGCTTAAAATTCTCGTTATTTTGTTGTTATTGAATACATATGTTACATATGTATACATTTTTCATAAATTCATAAAAAAATAAAACCATAGAATTTACCAACGTAACCATTTTTAAGCATGAAGTCCAGTGGCATTAAGTACATTTGCATTTTTGTGCAATTGTTGTTGTCCATCTCTAGAACTTTTCATCATTCCTGTTTTAGTCAGATTTTTTTTTTCCTGCTGTGACCCAAAAGGTCTGATAAGAACAATTAGAGAAAGAGAAGTTTATTTGAGGCTCTTGGTTTCAAAGGTCTTAGTCCATAGAAGGCTGGCTCCATTGTTCCAAGCTTGAGGTGAAGCAGAACATCATATCAGAGGGTGTGGTGGAGGAAAACAACTGGGAACAAGGCACCAGGAAGCAGAGAGAGAGAGAGAGAGAGAGAGAGAGAGAGAGAAACTCCCCTCACCATGGACAAAATATATACCCCAGAGGCATGCCCCCCAGTGACCCACCTCCTCCAACTACACCTTAGCAGTTTATAGTCACCACCCAGCTAATCCTTATCAAAGGATTAATGAATGCACTGATTAGATTAAGGATCTTACAGCCCAATTATTTCACCTCTAAGCTTTTTTGCATTGTCTCACACATGAGCTTTTTGGGGAGACCTCATATCTAAACTATAACAATCCCAAACTGAAAATCTGAATCCATAAAACAATAACTCTATTTCCCCCTTTCCTTAACTTCCTGGTAACCATTATTCTACTTACTGTCTCCAGTATGAATTCAAGAAAATAATCTGAAGGGAATTCAAGATAGCAGATTAGAGGAAGGCTGCATTTTCAGTTGTTCTGCTGCTTGAGATTCAAGCAACAGGAATACTGTTTCTCAGCAAACATTTTTTTTTGGTGATTATTTTTCCTTCTCTAATCTTTTGAGGGTTAGAATTTTTGTTTATTTTTGTTTATTTCCTTTGTTTCTCTTTCTCTCCTTTCTTCTGCTGCTAACATCCAAATGCTCTTGTTCTTTCTCTCTCCCCTTTGTTTTCTCACCTATTTTTCTCCTCCTTTCTTATAGCCATCACTAACTACATCTCTTCTGCATTCTCTCTGTTCACATTTGAACATTCTGAACTTTCTTTTACTTTCTTAACACATTTTCTTTTCTCTTAATGAGATACATTTTACCATGTTTTAGAACTATTTGGTCTGTATAACTCTTTGCCCTTATTCATGGTGTTGCACTTATTAATACTATGACTGGCGTAGTTGACACCTGCTGCTTACTTTAATGCCAGATCGAGTTCATGGCTTGTATTGTTTCTGATCTTGGCAATTGATGACTCCAGCACTCCTGTTTTGTGCCAATTAGTGTTGTAGATGTTATGCTAGGTACCCTGCATTTATTTTAATGGTGTCTATTATTTGCTTGGTTGTTGCTATTGTTTGTTTCCCCCTTTCCTGTGAGAATCTGGAAATATACAGAGATACTACAGGTTCACAAGATAGAGACTCTGATGCTGAACTAAATCCAGCCAAAGGACAGTGCAACTTGGTCCACACAAAAATTAACCACACTCAAACTACAGTGATATTTTAATAAAAAGAATAGAAGAGATAAAACCCCAAACTAATGACCAGACCCTAAGTAGGGGGGGCCTCAAGTCCCACACACATACGTCCACTCTTATAGCCAAAACAGAGAAATAACACAGAGTCTGTGGATACCATACCTAGAGGAGGTCTCAATATAGATCACTCCAGGACACTTTGACCAGAGAAGGCTGTGCCCTGAAAAGGCCCACACATAAGACTAGAAGAGAAATCCATTCCAAGAGATGTATAAAACCAAACACAGGAGTACAAGAAATATGAAAAAAATACAGGCTCCAAAGATATTGAAGTAAAGGAAATATGAGATAAAAACTTCAAAAGAAATTTATTAAGATGATCAATGAATTACAAGAGAACACAGAAAAACAACTGAATTAATAAGGAAGTCAGTACAGGATATGAATGAGAAACTCAATAAGAGATAGAAATATTTAAAAAAAAAAGATGGTAGAATGAGATGGATATCATTACCCTAAATGCATGTATGAAGTCACGAATGGTGTGAATATACTTTGCATACAACCAGAGATTTGTAAAAAAGTGCTCTATATATGTGTAATATGAAATGTAATGTATTCTGCTGTCATTTATAACATCTTAGAATAAAAAATAATTAAAAAAATTTTTTTTTCAACTTCTCAAAAAAAGAAAGAAAGAAATATTAAAAAAGAACCAAACAGAAATCTTGGGAATGAAAGATACAATAAATAGAATGACATTTTCAGTTGAAAGTCTCTCTAAAAGAGTAGACCGTGCTGAATGCAGACTCTCAGAAATAAAAGGCAAAGTGGTTGGTCTTGAACAATAAGTATTAAATTTAAAAACTTACCCATGATCAGAATCTATAAGAACTCTGGGACAAAATTAAAAGGCCAAATTTAAGAATTATTGGAATCCAAAAAGGTTGTGAGATACAGGCTAGTGGCATAGATATTTATGCCCCAAATTTTGGTCCACCTAATTACAAAATTTCTAAACCTTGAGACATTCAGATAAAGAAGGCATGCAGAACCCCAAGCAGACTAGATCAAAAAAGAACTTCTCCATGACACATTAAAATTACAATGACAGAATTTTTAAAACCTCAAGAGAAAAACATTGGGTCACATCTAGAGGCAAGTCATCAGAATTACTTCAGATTTCTTATCAGAAACTCTAAAATCCAGGAGGGCTTAGAATGATGTGTTCCAAGCTTTGAAAGAAAATAACTGTCACCCAAGACTGCTTTATTGAACAAAGCTATCATTTAGAATTGAAGAAGAAATAAAAACCTTCCAAGATAAAAAGAAACTAAAAGAATTCATGACTACTCAGCTGGCACTACAGAAAATACTTAAAGAAATACATCACACAGAAGAAATTAAAAAAAAAAAAAAAACAAAAAACACCAGAATTTGCAAATGGACAAATCTCATCTGAAGAGTAGATAAGCAAATGAGAAACAGGACCAAATGAAACATTAGGCATCAATCAAAATGGGAGAAATTAGTAAACATTTAATAACACTGAATGTAAATTGGTCTCAATTCCCCAATTAGAAGACATAGGCTGGCCTAATGGATTAGAAAGCAAGACCCAACTATATGTTGTTTGCAAAAGGGTTACCTTATAGACAAAGATAATCATAGACTGAAAGTGAAAGATGGAAATTGATATACCATGCAAATGGAGCCCCAAAACAAACAGGAGTCACTACTCTCATACCCAACAAAACAGACTTCAAGCCAAAATTAATCAGAATAGACAAAAAAGTTCACATAATACTGTTAAAGGGAAAAATACAAGTATATATAATTATAGTAAATATTTATGCACCAAATTTTGGTCCACCCAATTACATAAAACAGACACTACTCAAGTTAAAGACTCAGATAGTCCCCATAATAATACAGGATGATTTTAACACTTTTTCTCACCAATAGATAGTTCATCCAGATATAAAACTCAGTAGACTCCTCAGATCTAAAAAAAGACTATAAATCAAATGGATTTAACAGACAACTATAAAATATATCATTCAACAATAGCTGGATTCACTTTCTTCTCAGATTCTCACAGAACCTTCTCCAAAACAGACTGTATTTTAGATCACAAGTCAACTCGTAGCAAATACAAAAACAAAAATTGATATAATCCCTTGAATCTTACCTGATCGTAATAGAATGAAATTAGAAGCCAACACCAAAAAATCCCACAGAAACTGCATAAACACATTGAGATTGACCAACATATTTATGAATCATGAATACATGATGAAAGAAATCAGGGAAGAAATTTAAAAATTTATAGAATCAAAATGAGAGTGATACAACTTACCAGAACTTCTGGGACCCTATAAAGACAGCTATAAGGGGAGAGTTTATAGCTATGAATATCCACTTAAAAACAACATCAGAAAAATTCTGAATAAACAATCTTATGATGTATCTTGACATCTTTGAAAAACAAAAACAAACCAATTCCAAAACTAGTAGAAGAAAGGAAATAATTAATACAGAGCCAAAATCAATGAAATAGAGAATAAAAACAGAATTCAAAGGATCAATGAATAAAGAGTTGGTTCTTTGAGAAGATAAGCAAGATTGATAAACCACTAGCCAAATTAGCCAAAAGAAAAAGAGAGAGCACCCAAATTAATAAAATTAAAGATGAAAAAGAAGAAGTCATCACAGAAATTCAGAGGATCATTACAAACTATTTGGAAAAACCTATACTCCAATAAATTGGAAAACCTAAAAGAAATGGATACATTTCTAGACCTATATGGCCTGCCAACTTTGAATCAACAGGACATAAAAAATATAAATAAACCACTAATTAGCAATGAGATAGAAGCAGTAATAAAATGCCTTCCAATGAAGAAAAGCTCATAACTATCTGAATTCTACCAGATGTTTAAAGAAAACTAATGTCAATGCTCTTCATATTATTCCATGAAATAGAAAGTGATTTAAAGCTTTCAAATTCTTTTTATGAAGCCAACATCACACTCATACCCAAACAAAAGAAAAGCACATCAAGGAAAGAAAACTAAAGGTCCATATCCCTAAAGAACTTATATACAAAATTCCCTAATAATATATTAGCAAATTATATACAACAGTATATTAAAAAGATTATAAATTTGATCAAGCTGATTTTGTCTAATGGATGCAAAGATCACTTAACATATGGAAATCAACAAATGCAATTCTCCATATAAATAACATTAAGGACAAAAAATTGCCTAGTTATCTCAAAATGCAGAGACAGCCTTTGAAAAATTCAGCACCTATTCGTGATAAGCACTGAAGAAATTAGGAATAGAACGAGACTACATCAAGATCATAAAGGCCACATACATCAAAACTAAAGCCAACTTCATAGTGGAAGGGGAAAAACTGAAAGCATTTTCTTTAAAGTCTGGAACAAACATGAATGTCCACTCTCACCACTCCTATTCAATACAGTATAAAAATTCCAACCAGGGCAATCAGTTAAGAGATGGAAATAAAAAGCATAAAAATAGGAAAGAAAGATATAAAATTATCATTGTTTTCAGATGATATGATCCTATACTTAGAAGATCTAAAAGATTTTACCAGAACAATGCTAGAGCTAATAAACAAATTCAGCAAAGTATCAGGTTACAAAAGCAACATACAAAAATCAATGTCTTTTCTAAAAACCAATAATGAATCTTCTGAAAAAGAAATCAGGGAAACAATTACATTTACAATAGCCACAAAAAGATAAAATAAAATAAAATACATAGGAATAAAGCTAGCCAAGAAGGGGAAAGACCTCTACAATGAAAACTATGGAACATTGAAGAAGACACAAGAAGATGAAAAGATAGCCAATGTTCATGGATAGCAGAATTAATTTTGCTAAATGGCCATATTACCCAAAGCAATATACAAATTCAACACAATCACCATTAAAATACCAAAGACATTCTACACAGAACAGGAACAAACCATCCTAAAATTCATTTGGAAGAATAAAAAACCCAAAACAGCCAAAGCAATTCTATGCCAACAATGCAAATACTGGAGGCATCACAATAGCTGACTTGAAACTATAATGCAGAGGTATAGCAACAAATTATTTATGGTCCTGGCATAAACGCCCCCCTGCAGGTGAACATAACAGGTGAACAGACACAGAGACAACCCACATGGACACAGTCATCTGAACTTTGACAAAAATGTCAAAAACATACATTGGAGAAAACAGTCTTTTTAACAAATGATGCTAGGAAAATTGGTTATCCACATGTAGAAGAATGAGACTAGATCCCTATCTCTCACTCTGCTCAGAAATCAACTCAAAATGGATCAAAGACCTAGAAATTATACCAGAAACTCTGCAAGTTCTATAAGAAATAGAGTATACGTTATAACATATAGGCAGAGGCAACAACTTTCTCAGTAGAACCCCTAACATTTAGGAAATAATGCCAAGAGTTAATAAATAAGATGACATCAAATTAAAAAGCTTTTTCACAGTAAAGGAAACAATAAAGAAAAAAAGAGAGAGAGAACCTACAGAATTGGAAAAAAATCTTTGATAGCTACACTTCTGACAGGATTAACATACAGAACATATAAAAATTCAAAAAGTTAGCAACAAAAACAAAAAAATAACCCAGTTCATTAATGGATAAATGAATGAAAGAGATACTTCTCAAAAGTAAAAAATAAAAAAAGAAATACAAATAGCCAATAAATATATGAAAAATATTAGTAATTAGGGAAATGAAAATCAAAACTATATTGAGATCTCATCTGACTCCAGGTAGAATGGCTGGCTATTCATTCAATAATAAATGCTATACAAACAATAATAAATACTAGAGAGAATAAGAGAAAAAAAAAAAGGAAAACATTTACACTGTTAATGTTACTGTAAATTAGGACAACCACTATGGAGATCAGTATGGGTGTTCTTTAAAGGACTGGGCATGAAACCACCATATGACCCAACTATACCACTCCTTGGAGTTTAAATAAAAGAACTGAAGTCATCATGCTATAGCAAACCCATGTTTATAAAGCACAATTCATGATAGTCAGGTTATGGAACCAGCCTAAGTGTCCACCCGTGTTATGAATAGATAAAGAAAATGTGGTATATGTAGAAAATAGAGTTTTACTGGAGCAGGAGGCTATACACAATTTAAATAAATCAATTTCAAGTGAAGAAATAGAAGACACTATCAAAAAACAATCAACAAGAAAAAGTCCAGGTCCTGATGGGTTTACAGCCAAGTTCTACAAGACCTTCAAAGAAGAACTAATACTGATGCTCTTCAAATTATTTCAAGAAATAGAAAAAGAGGGAGCTCTTCCAGACTCTTTCTATGAGGCCAATATTACATTAATTCCAAAGCCAGGCAAAGACACAGCCAAAAAAGAAAACTTCAGGCCAATATCTTTAGTGAACATAGATGTAAAAATCCTCAACAAAATTCTGGCAAATTAGATTCAAAAACATATCAAAAAGATAGTGCACCACGATCAAGTGGGGTTTATCCCAGGGATGCAAGGTTGGTTCAACATTCAGAAATCAATAAACATAATACATCACATCAATAGACTTAAAGATAAAAACCATATGATTATCTCAATAGACGCAGAAAAAGCATTTGACAAAATACAAGACGCAGAAAAAGCATTTGACAAAATACAACACTGCTTTATGTTCAAAGCTCTAGAAAAATCAGGAATAACAGGAACATATCTCAACATTATAAAAGCTGTCTATTCAAAACCTCAAGCTAAACATTATCTTAAATGCAGAAAAATTGAAAGCATTTCCTCTAAAAACTGGAACAAGACAGGGATGCCCCCTCTCACCACTGCTATTTAACACAGTACTTGAAACTCTGGCCAGAGCAATTCAACAGATGAAAGAAATTAAAGGGATCCAGATAGGAAAAGAAGAGCTCAAATTAGCACTATTTGCTGATGACATGGTAATATACCTAGAAGACCCAAAAAACTCTACCAGAAAACTTTTACAACTAGTAAATGAATTCGACAAAGTAGCAGGATACAAAATCAATACCCACAAGTCAAAGACATTTTCGTACATCAGTGACAAAGCCTCTGAAAGGAAAATGATAAAAACTACTCCACTTACAATAGCATAAAAAAAAAAAAAAAAAACCCTTGGAATCAACTTAACGAAAGAGGTGAAGGACCTCTATAATGAAAACTATAGAACACTAAAGAAAGAAATCGTAGAAGACCTCAGAAGATGGAAAGACCTACATTGTTCTTGGATAGGTAGAATTAATATTGTCAAAATGTCCATACTACCAAAAGCATTATACAGATTTAATGCAATTCCAATCAAAATCCCAATGACATTCTTCAAAGAAATAGAAAAAGCAGTCATGAAATTCATCTGGAAAAATAAGAGACCCAGAATAGCTAAAGCAATCCTGAGCAAGAATAGTGAAGCAGGTGGCATCACCATACCAGACTTTAAATTATACTATAGAGCAATAGTAACAAAAACAGCATGGTATTGGTACCAAAACAGACTAGTAGACCAATGGTACAGAACTGAGGACACAGAGACTAGTACATATAATTTCAGCTATCTTATATTAGACAAAGGTGCCAAAAATGTACAGTGGAGAAAGGATAGCCTCTTCAACAAATGGTGCTGGGAAAACTGGAAATCCATATGCAACAAATTAAAATTAAACCCTTATCTCTCACCATGCACAAAACTCAACTCAAAGTGGATCAAGGACCTAGGAATTAGACCAGAGACAATACACCTAATAGAAGAAAAAGTAAGCTACAATTTACAACATTTCGGATTAGGCCCCAAGTTCCTTAACAAGAATCCGATAGCACAAGAATTAACACCAAGAATTAATGAATGGGATAGATTTAAGCTAAAAAGCTTCTTTTCAGCAAAACAAACAATCAGTGAGGTGAATAGAGAGCCAACTAACTGGGAACAAATATTTAATACATGCACATCAGATAGAGCACTAATTTCTAGAATATATAAAGAACTCAAAAAACTTGACACCAAAAAACCAAATAATATCGATAAATGGGCTAAGGAATTGAAAAGACACTTCTCAGAAGAAGATACACGATTAATCAACAAATACATGAAAAAATGCTCAACATCGCTGGCAATTAGAGAAGTGCAAATAAAAACTACTTTAAGATTTCATTTCACTCCAGTCAGAATGGCAGCTATCAAGAACACAAACAACAATAAATGTTGGAGAGGATGTGGGGGAAAAGGCACATTCATACATTGCTGGTTGGACTGCAAAATGGTACAACCATTACGGAAAGCAGTATGGAGATTTCTTGGGAAAATGGGAATGGAACCACCCTATGACCCAGCCATCCCACTCCTGGGTCTATTCCCAAAGGACTTAAAAACAGCATATTACAGTGACACAGCCACTTCAATGTTTATAGCAGCACAATTCACAATAGCTAGGTTGTGGAACCAACCTAGATGTCCCTTGGTAGATGAGTGGATAAAGAAAATGTGGTATATATACAGTGGAATTTTACTCAGCAATAAAAGAGAATAAAATAATGACATTCGCTGGTAAATGGATGAAGTTGGAGAATATAATGCTAAGTGAAATCCGTCAATCTCAAAAATCCAAATACCGAATGTTTCCTCTGATATAAGGAGGCTGGTTCACAGTATTGTTGGGTCGGGGTACATGGGAAGATTAGAGGAACACTATAATGGTCAAAGGGAAGGGAGGGAGCAAGGGGGGAAGGGGGAAAAAAGAAAAAGTGGTTGAATATGATGGCTATCATTATTCTAAATGCATGATTGAAGACTTGAATGCTACGAATATACTTTGTATACAAACTGTTTTGTGTAAAAATATGCTCTTTATGTGTAGTATGAACTGTAATACAGACTACTACTATAAATAAAATTTTTTTTTAAAAAAGAAAATAGTTTTATTTAGCCATAAAGAAGAATGAAATTATGTCATTTGCAGAAAAATGGATGAAACTTGAGAACATTATGTTAAGAGAAATAAGCCAAACTCAGAAAGCCAAAGGTCATGTATTTTCATATGTGGAAGCTAAAAAGGAAAAAGGAAAAAAGCAAGGAGGGATTGTGTCATAAAAATTGAAGGGATATCAGTAGAATAGAGGAAAGAGACCAGTTGGAGGTATGAGGGGAGAGAAAGGGAAAACACTTGGGAAAGATGTTGGCTAAATTAAATTGTATCATGTGCATTTATGAATATGTAGCAGTGAATCCCCACATTATGTACAACCATAACACATCAATAAAAATGTGGAAAAAAATAATAAAATCCTGAGGATTAGGTAAGAAAATACCTTGCTTCTTCAAATGAACATAGCACTTTGGAAAGAACTCAAGACTTACCTGGCCTAGAAGTAGCTGAAAAATATTGATCCTAGATGTAATAATGCAAACCTGATAACGGTGTGGATTTGCAACAAGTTGAAAGGTGTAATGAGTTGTCTGCAATGTAATAACTGGGGGGAGCTTGGTACGGCACAATTTCCTTCTTCAAAGAAGTTTTTGAACTCTAACCACAAGATAAATGTGATGAACAGGATGCCATGGAGGAACCCATAGGAAAGTGGGAGAAACCCACTGGATGGTTTGAGTGTGGGCTGTGTAGGTTCACTGGAATTGTGAAGCATGCTACACACACCCCACAGGGCACATTGAGCAGTGATGGTCCCCAAGTATAAAGGGGAGATAGAGATACCAAAACTTCTGCTTCCTATTAAAGAGAAGTTCAGTAGCACTATTAGGAAACTGAGAAGCAGCGATTCCATTAAGGGTTTTAACAATTTGATTATGACAAAATTTGCCTGAGTCCAAACTTGGAATACAATGGAAATAATTTGTTTTTAATATGCTAGAACAAAATTAACCTAGCTATACATAAAGCTTTTTTTTAAGGTAGAAAGAAGATTTTAGTTTGGATTTTTATTTTTAAGAATATAATAATTTGATACTAATTCTTGCACTACAGGATTCTTATTAAGGAACTTGGGGCCTAATCCGACATGTTGGAAATTGGAGCTTACTTTTTCTTCTATTAGGCATATTGTGTCTGGTCTAATTCCTAGGTCCTTGATCCACTTTGAATTGAATTTTGTGCATGGTGAGAGATAAGGGTTTAATTTCATTTTGTTGCATATAGATTTCCAGTTTTCCCAACACCATAAAATCTCAACACCAAAAAAAAACAAATATCCCAATAAATAAATGGGCCAAAGAACTGAACAGACACTTCTCAGAAGAAGATATACAATCAATCAACAAATACATGAAAAAATGCTCAACATCATTGGCAATTAGAGAGATGCAAATCAAAACTACCCTAAGATATCATTTCACACCAGTCAGAATGGCAGCTATTAAGAACATAAACAACAATAAATGTTGGAGAGGATGTGGAGAAAAAGGCACACTCATACATTGCTGATGGGACTGCAAAATGATGCAGCTGTTATGGAAAGCAGTATGGAGATTTCTTGGGAAAATGGGAATGGAACCACCCTATGACCCAGCCATCCCACTCCTGGGTCTATTCCCAAAGGAATTAAAAACAGCATATTATAGTGACACAGCCATCTCAATGTTTGTAGCTGCACAACTCACAATAGCTAGGTTGTGGAACCAATCTAGATGTCCCTCAGTAGATGAGTGGATTAAGAAAATGTGGTATATACAAACAATGGAATTTTACTCAGCAATAAAATAAAATAAAATAATGGCATTCGCAGGTAAATGGATGAAGTTGGAGAATATAATGCTAAGTGAAGTTAGTCAATCTCAAAAATCCAAATACCAAATATTTTCTCTGATATAAGGAGGCAGATTCACAGTGGTGTTGGGTGTCGGATACATAGGAGGATTAGAGGAACACTATAATGGTCAAAGGGGAGGGAGGAGAAGGGAGCAAGTGGGGGATGGAGGGCAAAAAAATAAAAGGTGGTATAATAAGATGGATATCATTATCCTAAATGCATGATTGAAGACTTGAATAGTACGAATATACTTTGTATACAAACAGTGTTATGTGAAAAGAGGCTCTATATGTGTATTATGAATTGTAATGCAAGCTACTATTACAAATACAACAACTTTGAATAAATAAAAGAATATAATAATTTATTCTATTTTGAATATACTGTGGCTTTATTTCATTTTTAATGCTATCACAAAATAGATTAAAAATGTGACATGTATACCTATTTATGATGAGCTAGCATATTTGGTATTTTTTAAATTTTATTTTTATAATTTTTAATATGTACAACTCATAGTGCATGTATTTAGCATCTTTTTACATACAACTGTTTGTATACAAAGTATATTCGTACAATTCAGGTCTTCAATCATGCATTTAGGAAAATGATATCCATCTCATTCAACCACCTTTTCTTTTTTTTTTCCTTTTCTCCCCCTCCCTCCCCCCTTGCTCCCTCCCTTACCCTCCCTTCCCTTTGACCATTCTAGTGTTCCTCTAGTCCTCCTATGTACCCCCCCATCCAACAATACTATGAACTAGCCTCCTTATATCAGAGAAAACATTTGATATTTGGATTTTTGAGACTGACTAACTTCACTTAGCATTATGTCTTCCAACTTCATCCATTTACCTGCAAATGCCATTAATTTATTTTCTTTTATTGCTGAGTAAAATTCCATTGTGTGTATGTACCACATTTTATTAATCCACTCATTTACTGAGGGACATCTAGGTTGGTTCCACAACCTAGCTATTGTGAATTGTGCAGCTACAAACATTGAGATAGCTGTGTCACTGTAATATGCTGTTTTTAATTCCTTTGGGAATAGACCCAGGAGTGGGATGGCTGGGTCATAGGGTGGTTCCATTCCCAGTTTTCCAAAAAATCTCCATACTGCTTTCCATAACGGTTGCACCATTTTGCAGTCCCACCAGCAATGTATGAGTGTGTATTTTTCCCCACATCCTCTCCAACATTTATTGTTGCTTGTGTTCTTGATAGCTGCCATTCTGACTGGAGTGAAGTGAAATCTTAGAGTAGTTTTGATTTGCATTTCTCTAATTGCCAGTGATGTTGAACATTTTTTCATGTTTTTGTTGATTAATCATGTATCTTCATCTGAGTGGTGTCTTCTCAATTCCTTAGCCCATTTATTGATTGGGTTATTTGTTTTTTTTGGTGTCAAGTTTTTTGATTTCTTTACATATTCTAGAAATTAGTGCTCTATCTGATGTGTATGTATTAAATATTTGTTCCCAATTAGTTGGCTCTCTATTCACCTCACTGATTGTTTCTTTTGCTGAGAAGAAGCTTTTTAGCTTAAATCTATCCCATTCATTAATTCTTGGTGTTAATTCTTGCGCTACAGGATTCTTATTAAGGAACTTGGGGCCTAATCTGACATGTTGTAAATTGTAGCTTACTTTTTTCTTCTATTAGGCGTATTGTCTCTGGTCTAATTCCTAGGTCCTTGATCCACTTTGAGATGAGTTTTGTGCATGGTGAGAGATAAGGGTTTAATTTCAATTTGTTGCATATGGATTTCCAGTTTTCCCAGCACCATTTGTTGAAGAGGCTATCCTTTCTCCACTGTACATTTGTGGCGCCTTTGTCTAATATAAGATAGCTGAAATTATACGTATTAGTCTCTATGTCCTCAATTCCATACCATTGTTCCACCAGTCTGTTTTGGTGCCAATACCATGCTGTTTTTGTTACTATTGCTCTATAGTATAATTTAAAGTCTGGTATGGTGATGCCACCTGCTTCACTTTTCTTGCTCAGGATTGCTTTAGCTATTCTGGGTCTCTTATTTTTCCAGATGAATTTCATGACTGATATTTCTATTTCTTTGAAGAATGTCATTGGGATTTTGATTGAAATTGCATTAATATAATTGCATTGTATAATGCTTTTGGTTGTATGGACATTTTGACAATATTAATTCTACCTATCCAAGAACAAGGTAGGTCTTTCCATCTTCTGAGTTCATGTATAATTTCTTTCCTTAGTGTTCTATAATTTTCATTATAGAGGTCTTTCACCTCTTTTGTTAGGTTGATTCCCAGGTATTTTATTTTTTTGATGCTATTGTAAATGGGGGTAGTTTTCATCATTTCCCTTTCAGAGTCTTTGTCGCTGATGTACAAAAATGCCTTTGACTTATGTGTATTGATTTTGTATCCTGCAACTTTGCCAAATTCATTTACTAGTTGTAAAAGTTTTCTGGTAGAGTTTTTTGGGTCTTCTAGGTAGATTATCATGTCATCAGCAAATAGTGCTAATTTGAGCTCTTCTTTTCCTATCTGGATCCCTTTAATTTCTTTCGTCTGTCTAATTGCTCTGGCCAGAGTTTCCAGTACTATGTTAAATAGCAGTGGTGAAAGGGGGCATCCCTGTCTTGTTCCAGTTTTTAGAGGGAATGCTTTCAATTTTTCTCCATTTAAGTTAATGTTAGTTCGGGGCCTTGCATAAATAGCTTTTATAATGTTAAGATATGTTCCTGATATTCCTAGTTTTTCCAGTGTTTTGAACATAAAGGGGTGTTGTATTTTGTCAAATGCTTTTTCTGCATCTATTGAGATGATCATATGATTTTTGTCTTTAAGTCTATTGATGTGATGTATTATGTTTATTGATTTCCGAATGTTGAACCAGCCTTGCACCCCTGGGATAAACCCCACTTGATCATGGTGCATTATCTTTTTGATATGTTTTTGTATCCAATTTGCCAGGATTTTGTTGAGGATTTTTGCATCTATGTTCATTAAAGATATGGGACTGAAGTTTTCTTTTTTGGATGTGTCTTTGCCTGGCTTTGGAATTAATGTGATATTGGCCTCATAGAAAGAGTCTGGAAGAGCTCCCTCTTTTTCTATTTCTTGAAATAGTTTGAAAAGCATTGGTATTAGTTCTTCTTTGAAAGTCTTATAGAACTCGGCTGTAAATCCATCAAGTCCTGGACTTTTCCTTGTTGGTAGCTTTTTGATGGCATCTTCTATTTCTTCGCTTGTAATCGGTCTGTTTAAGTTGTGTATAGCCTCCATTTCCAGTTTAGGCAAATCATACGACTCAAGAAATCTGTCAATGTTTTCAATATTTTCTGTTTTATTAGAATACAAGTTTTCAAAGTAATTTCTAATTATCTTCTGTATATCTGAGGTGTTTGTTGTGATATTCCCTTTTTCATCATGAATGTTAGTAATTTGAGTTTTTTTCTCTTCTTCTTTTTGTTAGCATTGCTAAGGGTCTGTCAATTTTGTTTATTTTTTCAAAGGACCAACTATTAGTTTTGTCAATTCTTTGAATGGTTTCCTTAGTCTCAATTTCATTAATTTCTGCTCTGATTTTAATTATTTCCTGTCTTCTATTGCTCTTGGTGTTGGTCTGTTCTTCTTTTTTTAGTGCTTTGAGGTGTGATTTTAAGTCATTTATTTGTTGGGTTTTTTTCCTCTTATGCAATGAACTCAGTGCAATGAATTTTCCTCTTAGTACTGCCTTCATAGTGTCCCAGAGATTTCTATATTTCTATAGAGTTTATTTGTGTTCTCATTTACCTCTAGGAATTTTTTAATCTCCTCTTTGATGTCTTCTTCAACCCCTTGTTCATTCAGTAGCATGTTGTTTAGCTTCCAGTTGTTGGAGTAGTTTTTCTTAATCCTTGTTTTGTCTTTGATTTCCAATTTCATCACTTTATGGTCTGATAGAATGCAGGGTAGTATCTCTATTTTTTTATATTTTCTGAGAGTTTCCTTATTACCTAATATATGGTCTATTTTGGAGAAGGAGACATGTGCTGCTGAGAAAAAAGTGTATTCGTTTACTGAGGGATGAAATATTCTATATATGTCCGTTAGGTCTAAATTGTTAATTGTTTTAAGCAGTCTTAAAGTTTCTTTGTTTAGCTTTTGTTTGGATGATCTATCCATTAGTGAGAGAGGTGGGTTGAAGTCCCCTAGAATAACTGTGTTGTGGTCTATTTTACTCTTGAACTTGAGAAGAGTTTCTTTGATGAATGTAGGTGCTCCATTATTTGGGGCATATAGATTTATGATTGTTATATCCTGTTGATGAATGGTTCCCTTAAGAAGTAAGAAATATCCATCTTTGTCCCTCTTGATTAGTTTTGGTTTGAAGTCTACCTTATTTGATATGAGAATGGAAACCCCTGCTTGTTTCGGCTGGCCATGTGAGTGATAAGACTTTTCCCAGCCTTTCACTTTCAGTCTGTTGATGTCTTTTTCTACAAGGTGTGTTTCTTGGAGACAGCAAATTGTTGGGTTGTTTCTTTTAATCCATTCTGATAATCTGTGTCTTTTTTGATTGGTGAGTTTAGGCCATTAACATTCAGGGTTATTATTGAGATGTGATTTTTATTCCCATCCATTTTTATTTGAATTATGGTCTTTAGCTTGATTTGGTTTCTCTTCTGGTTGGTATTTCCCTTAGTTTAATATCTCCCTTTGTTGATTTTTGTTGTTATCATTCTCTTCTTCTTCATGAAAAATATTGCCCAGGATGTTCAGAAGTGCTGGCTTTCGAGTTGTGAAATCTTTTAACTTTTGCTTGTTGTGGAAGGTTTTTATTTCATCTTCAAATCTAAAGCTCAATTTTGCTGGATATAAGATTCTTGGTTGACATCCCTTTTCTTTCAGAGATTGAAATATGCTATTCCAGGATCTTCTTGCTTTTAAGGTCTGGGTTGAAAAAATCTGAACATAGTCTGATTGTTTTCCCCCTATATGTAATCTGCTTCCTTTCTCTTGTGGCTTTTAGTATTCTCTCCTTGTTCAGTATATTAGGCATTTTCATTATAATGTGTCTTGGTGTGGATCTGTTGAGATTTTGTTTATTTGGTGTTCAGTATGCCTCTCGAACTTGGTTTTCCCATTCATTCCTCAAGTTTGGAAAATTTTCTGTAATTATTTTGTTAAATAAATTACTCATTTCTTTGGCTTAAAACTCTGCCCCTTCCTCTATGCCAATCACTCTTAAGTTTGGTCTTTTTATGCTGTCCCATAATTCTTGGATGTTATGTTCTTGATTTCCAACGAGTTTTGCTGTATAGTCTAAATTCTTCTCTAGGACATATATTTTGTCTTCATTGTCTGAGGTTCTTTCTTCCAAGTCGTCTACTCTGTTGGAGGTGCTTTCAATTGAACTTTTATTTTGGTTTATTGCTTCTTTCATTTCTGGAATTTCTGTTTGGTTTCTCTTTAGAGCCTCTATTTCCCTATTGAAGTAATCTTTTACTTCCTGTATTTGTTTTTGGAGTTCTTTGTCAAAATGATCTTTTGCCTCCTGTACTTGCTCCCTCATCTCATTTTTGAGTTCATTCTTAAGTTCCATAAACATTTGGAATATGTAATTTCTAAATTCCATCTCTGGCATTTGACCAACTGTGTTTGCTGTGGAATCTACTGATGAGGTATCTTGATTTGTTTGTGTCACTTTCTTCCCTTGTTTTTTCATGTTGCTTGTGTGTCTTTTCTTCCTGCACTGTGGGACCTTGACTATTTCGAATTTACCTTAAAGCCTTATGTTGTTCCTGTAGTACAATGCTATCAGATCCCCTTATAATTACTTTACACTTTAAAACCTAACACTTTCTATTCAGAAAATCCAAGTTTGATCACAATGTACAGATTTGGTTAACCCAGATATTATTTCCAATTTACGCTGTATGCTTCTGATGGGGTTTTATAGCTTCAAGTATTGGATACAGAGGTGTTATGTTTAGGAAGAAGGAAGTGTCTTGAATTGTTCTTTCTTGGAAAGTATGAAAAGAGAGTTCTATTGAAGTGGTTTAGTGGAAGTGGTTTAGTATCAGTAGATGAGAGAAGAAAGAGAATGGAGTAGACAATTAGGTGGAAAGACCAATTTATATATAAAGTAAGATGGAAAAGAAAAAAAAATGATAAAAGAGTAGAAATTGGTGTAAGAGAGAGGAGAGAGAGAATCAAGAAAATAGAGAGTAAACTATATATAACACCGCTTTGCTATCCAATTCAATTGCACCCGTTCTAGAAATCCCAAGTTCTGCGTATAACTTGTTTTTGTTGTCTCTGTTTAGTATGCACTGGCAGGGTGTAAATATGAAAGATGAAGGAGGAAGAAAAGATGCAAAAGTGAGAAGGAAGAAAAGAAGGAAAGAAAAAAGGAGCAGAAGCAAACAAACACACACACTGACAATCAATGCAAAAAAAAAAAGCAAAACAAAACAAAGCCAAAACAAAGAAAAAGAAAAACAAACAAACAAACAAACCCCCCCGAAAACCAATAAAACAAGCAAACCAACAACAACAAAAAAGTCGAACCCCAAGTCTCAAATAAAACGGGCCCTGGGAAGCCCTCCTCTTTTTTCCTTTCCAGTTTAAGCCAATTGTATCGGATCACGTCTAGACAGTCTGCGATCCTGTTAGTGGAGTCAAGGCTGCACCTTAGGCCAGTGGCAGAATGGCTCAGGGGAAGAGTGGCTCACTGGGGTTGTGTGTCAGCAGATGAATGGCACCGGGAAGGGGACCCTCCAGAAAGCACCCTTTCCCCACACCCACCCACAGTTGTAGCTTCTTGTGGCCGCTTCGCTGGCCTCAGACACGCCCTCTCCTGCTGGTTACCAGAGCCTCACCCAGATGTGCGTTGTTTTCAGAGCGTTGGCGGGTCCCTGGATGTCTGCAGCTATTCTTCCTTTCTGTCTTTTCCCCTTTGTCTGGGTCAGCCACTGTACTTCTCAAAGATGGTGGTGCTCTCCTCCCATTCATCAGCAGCTCCTCAGACCCTTGTGTCAGTCCAGAGCTTGCGGGATCAGCTTGGCAAGCTGTGCGAAAGAGCTCTACGTGGACATCACCCATGCCTCTAGGCTTCTTTCTATCCCTCCTCGCCAATCGGTTTCAAAGCCGCTGCGTGGATGTCTCCTTGCCGAGATGGTATCGGGCAGCTGCGCCTGCAGCGCAGGCAGCACTGCTTCGGACTGTGGACCGCTGCGACTCTGCCCCTACTTGTCGTGGTCCGGAGAATGTTGTATTTCACTGTCCAGAGGTGCACGAATGTCTCCGCTCCCTTTCAGTTGTAATAGAATTGCTAGTAACGCGTTCAAACTTCCCACTCCGCGCCTTTTAGCAACTGTGTCCAGAGAGCACCTCCCTCCTGTCGGCCATCTTCCCAGGATCCTCCAAGCTAGTATATTTGAATTAACAAAATTTCTGTATAAGGATTATAAATAGAAATATAGCATACAATGATATGTACTTTAATTTAAACTCTTTCTATTTTTTCTTTTTATTCTCTCATCTTTTTGAGTGTCGTAGTTATATATACTGGTTGGGTTCATCTCAACAAATTAGTACATGCATGGAATTTGATGTCAGTTCATGTTTCCCCCTTTTCCTTTCCCTTCTCTCTTCCAGCATTCTCCTTCCTCTACGTTATTGATTTTTTTAATGCACATCTATTTATGTTTGATTGGTTCTTTACATAAAAGTAAAATTTTTAGGCACTGAACATGCCTAAAATATGATCTTTATTGGAATTGTGCTATAGTAGTCCAACTTTGAAGCAATGAACTAGATCAAGTTATCAAGTAATTTTATTGGGAAGCTTTTACTCTCCTTCAAATGAAGAGTAACTATTTCATCCTTCTAAGATTTTAGGGCAATTTGCAATTACAACTTGATTTGTTGACTATACAATAAAATAAATATTTCCTATTTTCCCCTTAGATTTCAAGATAAGGTTTCAAACTAAATTTAACCTATTTTTCTATGACATTTAATACCTGTTGAGATGGATTTATCTTAGTGGTCTTCTCTCAGGATTAAATTTTTGTTGATTAACAATAATCTTTTGGACTTTCAAAGGGAGCTCCTTAAAACAACCTGAAAACAAATACACAGGAAAGAGGCCTTGTATTGGTCATTTTTAAGAAATCACTTAAACTTTTCCACCTTAAACAAACCCACAGCAGAAAAAAAAGCAAGTGTACATCAACCACAAGGAGTAAAGCCTAAGCCTCTTGCATCAGAAACTTCTTAGAAATCTAAGGTAACCATTAATAAACTAGGCAAAAACAGTTAAAGCGAATCAGGAAGTATCGCCTGGGTATGGACATTGACTGCAATTATGGGTGACTATGGATGATATTTTTAGGGGATTCAACATGCCTAGACACAGGTATTTACTTCTGATCTAGGTCTGTCACAGCTCTGCCTGTGACCTCTGCTCCTTAAATTCTACCCTGGCTTCTTGATCTCCTTCCAGCATTTTGGGACCCAGTACCTCAGTCTAAGGGCTTAAATTCAATACTACTCCTGAAATCTTCAGCTGTATCATCTAGGTTTCTTGAAGTAAGTCTCATTCTACTTGAAGCCTCATCTTAGATGGAGTGAATTAGCCCCCACCCTGCCACCACAAAAATTGCCCTAGATGTGGCTAGGACATGTTCAATCTCCAATTTATTGGAAACCAATTTGGTGTTCTTCTAGACACAGAATAATGCCCCACAAAAGAGTTGAGTGGACAGAAATTCCTGGTACTGAGGTAGAGGTTATGTTTTCTCATAATTGAGCTTGGAGGACTTTGGAGACAGATTCAGGTAGTGTAGAACCATATGTGAGACTTGAGCCAAAGACAAGCCCTTTGAGACTTTCTGGCACCTTCCCTGCCCTTCATTGAATTTTGGAACTCAGATCTTGGTCATAAACACAGTGACCTTTGGGCCAAGGTAGCAAGGTGAAGCTTTTGAAGGACAGGTCCCAAAGTACCATTCTCCTCTGTGGGAAATTCTTAACTTACTTGCTCATCAATGGGAGAAAGGGCTTCACCTCTGGCTGCCTCTCATGATTACATAATCTCTTTAGCCCCAAGGGCCCAACCCGAGGAGTTGGTTGCTTATTAGGATGAAGAGAATTTAAAACCTTTTAATTTTGAACTTTTTAAAACCTTATCTGGATGGCTTAGTACCATTTCCCTCCATGTTGGTAAATTTATGCCAGATGTTTTGTTTTTATTTAATATCTGACTTTATGTGAGGTAATAGGACAAAGTCTTTAGCTACCTATCTTGTTCCTACTTAACTATCGTTGCCTTGGGAATAGGCAACCTATTCCCATGTTTACCCCTGGCTCTAAAATACCTCACCAGCCCTGAGAGTGCTCTGTGGGACATACCAAGACAGTGTCTCACACTCTCTGGAGTACATCATGGAAATGTGATGGAGATTAGAACTATGTAGTCCCTTCTTTCTGTGTTTGTCATCCAGACGCCCTGTGAGGGCTGGCAAAAAGTGTTCTTATTCTCCAAATATTCACTGGCATGTATTTGTGTAGTAAAATTATGTTTTGGGTTTGTAGGTTTTTTTTTTTTTTTTTTTTAATGGACATCTGTTATTCTCTTTTAGTCGAGAAGTTCTGAACACAGCTGGGCAGAACAACTTGGCTTTCTCCACAACCTGTGTTGAGTCACAAATGAAGCCTGTCATCTGTCAGATGCTTGTAGGTTGGTTGAGTGGCTGCCACTCTCCTCCACAGCTGTTTTGGCTCTGTGAGGCTCATGGGTGAGGAGAGGGTCAGGGTCAGTTTGCTCTATGCACACAGCCCCTGGGAGCTCTAGGGCAGCTTCTCTGATCAGCCATTTCTGCATGCTAAAGGCCCAGCCCAGAGTGGGTGTGAATCAGGATGAGGGTCTGGTATGTACCTTTTAGGATGATGAGTCATAGCAGCTTAGTTTTTAGAGATATTGTTTTTTTACTTCTTGCTGTCTTTCTTCCTTATTTTCATAATATGAGATTATAGATAATGTGACCTGTGCTGAGACAAACATAGTTACAAGGAGTGCTTAATTTTCACCAAGAAAATAAGCTCTTTGGATCCATTGTATGAGTTCCATATTACTCATAGAGGGAACTTGTTTTTTACATGACTCAATACCACCGAGTATGAAAATATTTCAAGTTTCCTAGGTCACTCCAACTTTAACAGCTTCTGAACTCTAGATTTCAGTAGGGCCAAAACACAAAAGACTCAAAGGCCTCTCATCAAACTCTTCAGCAAAATTCTATCACTAGCCATAACAGTCTACCCCAGACACAGTTGTAGATTTCTCCTCCTGACTCACAGTTCTAGTTGCGTTATTGTGTTGCTCAATTTCCTTCCAAGACTCACAGCTGTCAAGAACAACTCACACGCTTCAGCCCAGCCTCAAGGTCCTCTATGGTCTGATTCCAAACCACTTTTCCAAACTCTTATTGCTGATAACTACCATTAATGCCTTTTTCAATCTAACTGAAATGTGCTACCTGCTGTTTTTTGTTGCTCCTTGTTCGCCGCATCTGTGCTTTTGCTTATTCTGTTCCCTGATCAAAATGCCCCTGATTGTTTTGATACAGGTCAAATGCATCTGTTCCATAAAGTGTTCCCTGAACCCTCTCAACTGAATCAAATCTCTTTCCTTCAAACATCCAATCACTTTCCCCATCCCTCTCTTCAAGCACCCATAAGAATTTTCTGCTAGAAGAATAGGTCTCATTGTCTAGTTGTCCCTACCTTCCTGGAACAGGACAGGCAGCGTCTGTCTGGTTAATCTTTCTATTTTCCCTGGGGCCTTGAAAATAGGATGTGCTTGTTTTTGTTACAAATACACAAACAAATATTTGTTGAGAGCTTTGGATTTCCAAAGTGCATCCATACTTATTATTTCACTTAATTCTCATGAGTGGAAGTAGAAAGAACATATGTTCTCTTTATTACAAATAAAGAGAAGATAAAGAGAATTAACTTTTGTTTATGAAACTATTACTTGCCTCATTATTCTGCCATATGGTTTAAACTCTATGAAAGGGTTTTTTTCTGCTATACATAATGTAAAAAATCATTAAACATATGTTAAGTGAACAAATGAGTGGATACCAAGTCAGGCAGTGGCTGAGTGTAGTATGTGCAGTATTTCGATCTTGCCACAAATAGGATCTTCATTTCACAGTCAAGGAAACATAGTCTTCACAGCACATAGTACTTAAGTGTATAGCTGGAATGGAAACCCTGATCTCATGGTTATAAATAGTATGTGCTTTTCCATCATACCATCAGCCTCCCCTGAGTCGCCTTTAAATTGTCTTTCTTTTTATTGTCATTTTTACTCTGAATTGCTATAATTCTATAAAAATCAAAAAGAAAATTTCAAGAGTTACCTTAGCTCAACTTAAGTTTTTGTTTCTGATTATCACAGACACCAGGGTTACAGAATAGGGGATGGTGTGTTAGTCACTATTGCCAAGTCCCAGGGTATTGTGTTGTGTGGGTCGATGGGGTGCACTCTTAGAAGGGTGGGGATGATTTTCCAAAGATATCTCAACTTCCATGGTAGTTTGTTTTTCTCTAAAAGAAAGAACTGTTTTGATCTAAGAGTAAATGATAATTAGCTTTCCTCTCAATTTATTTTGTGCTCAGTGTTCCCAAAGAATATTCACAATTACATTTTAAGGATTCTTTTGGAAGAGAGGAAACCAATGTGTGCTGAGCAACCTCATGAAGCCTGGACTTTACTGAGATGAAAACCTGATGCCTGATGAGATAGGTGTGATTATCACTTCTATTTTTAAAATGAAGACATGCCTTCATTTATTTCTAAGCATTCTTGGTTTTAATTTCTTTCAAATTTTAACTGACAATTTGTCATTGAATTGTTCAATCCTCTGCTTTGTCTTTATGTGAATTTGGGAAAAGACATTTTTCTTTTGCTTAGCATTCTTCTCGCCTATGCCAAAAGTGGAAATTTTCACTTTGTACTTTTAGGCCTCTATTTCCGTAGTGTTTTCTCAGTGTGGTTGGTGGTCAAATCAATGGGCTTGAAATTTTGTGTTTGGTTAATACAAGATTCAAAGGTGAGAGTTTAGTGTCTATTGTATTAATTAGTATTATTGTTTACCAAATGTGTTTTCTTTCTTTTTGTCATGCTCCCAATATATTTCTTTAACTTCTTCATCTCAACTTGCACTTGGGGACCGAGAATAAAGCTATTTCCTTTGAAAGAAAGCATGTTTCCACATGAATTATAAGTGCAGTAGACATGAATTATTCTTAGAAGTTTACCCAAGTTTACCTTAATCTACCTTTACTACCAACTATCTAATTAGAATATTTGGTATTTACTGTGGCTGTAGTCAAGATGGGTTTTTCTTTTTCTTTATTTTTTAAAAAAATTTAGTTATTTTTAGTTACATATAACAATAGAATCTATTTTGATATACTTATGCAACCATGAAATGTATCTTAATCTAATAAGGATCCTAGTCTTGTGGATGTACATGATGTTGAGATTTACTGTGGTATACTATATATGTACATAGGAAAGTTGTGTCAGATTCATTCCACTGTCTTTCCTATTCCTATTCTCCCTCCTTTCCCTTCATTCTCTTTGTCTAATCCACTGAATTTCTATTCTTCCCCTCTCAATCCCCCTTGTTTATATTAGCATCAACATATCAGAGAGAACATTTGAACTTTGGTTTTTTGGGATTGGCTTGTTTTGCTTACAATAACAGTCTCTAGATCTATCCATTTACTGCCAAATGTCATAAAGTCATTTTTCTTTATGGCTGAGTATATTCCAGTGTGTGTGTGTGTGTGTGTGTGTGTGTGTGTGTGTGTGTGTCACATATTCTTTATCCATTCATCTGTTGAATGAATAAAGCTTAGCTATCGTGAATTGTGCCTCTATAAACATTGGCATGGCTGTGTCACTGTAGTACATTGATTTTAAATCCTTTGGATACATACCAAGGAGTAGTAAAACTGGGTCAGATGATGGTTCCATTCCTAGTTTTTTGAGAAATCTCCATACTGCTTTCCATAGTAGTTGCACCAATTTGCAATTCCTCCTTTCCCTGAAATTCTCACCAACATTTATTGTTGCTTGTTGATTATTGCCATTCTGACTGAAGTGAGGTGAAATCTTGGTGTAGTTTTAAGTTCTATGTTTCTAATTGCTAGAGATGTTGAAATTTTTTTTTATATATTTGTTGACTGTTTGTATATCTTCTTTTAAGAAGTGTCTGTTTAGTTCCTTTGCCCATATATTGATTGTTGGGGTTTTTTTTTTTTGTTTGTTTGTTTGTTTTTTTTTTTTTTGGTGCCAATTCTTTGTATATTCTGGAAATTAACAGCTTATCTGAGGTGCAGATGGCAAAGATTTTCTCCCATTCTCTAGGCTTACTCTTCACACTCTTGATTGTTTACTTTGCTGTGAAGAAGGTTTTCAGTTTAATACCATCTATTATTAATGTTTGATTTTACTTCTTGCACTTCAGGAGTCTTGTTGAGAAAGTCAGTTTCTAAACTGACATGTTGGAGTGTTGGGCCTATGTTTTCTTCTAGTAGGTGTATGGTTTCTGGTCTAATACCTAGGTCTTTAATCCACTTTGAGTTGTGTTTTGTGTAGGGTGAAAGAAAGGAGATAAATTTCATTCAATTACCTATGGATTCCAGTGTCCCCACTACCATTTGTTGAAGAGGCTATCTTCTCCAATGTATGTTTTTGGTGTTTCATCTAGTATGAGATAACTATATTTATGTGGGTTTGTCTCTGTGTCTTCTATTCTATTTCATTACTCTTCATGTTTGTTTTTATTACCACAGCACTGTAGTATAATTTAAGGTCTGCTAATGTGATACCTCCTGCTTAACTTTTGCTAAGGATTGCTTTGGCTAATCTAGGCCTCTTATTTTTAAAAATGAATTTCATGACTGCTTTTGCTATTTCTATGAAGAATGTCATTAGAATTTCAATAGGAATTTCATTAAATATGTATAGCACTTTTGGTAGTATGACCATTTTGTCAATGTTAATTCTGCTTATCTGAGAGCATAGGAGGTCTTTCCATCTTTAATTCTACCTATCTGAGATCATGGGAGGTCTTTCCATCTTCTAAGGTCTTCTTCAATTTCTTTCTTTAGTGTTTTGTAGTTTTCATTGTAGAGGTCTTTCACCTCTTTTGTTACATTGATTCCCAAGTATTTTATTTTAATTTTTTGGAGACTATTGTGAATGAGGTAGTTTTCCTAATTTCTCTTTCAGTGGATTCATTGCTGATGTATAAGAATGCATTTGATATATGGGTGTTGATTTTATATCCTGCTAATTTGCTGAATTCATTTATTATTTTTAGAAATTTTCTGGTGGAATTTTTGGATCTTCTAAATATAGAATCACGTCATCAGCAAATAGTGATAGTTTGAACCCTTCTTTTCCCATTTGCATCCCTTTTATCTCATTCTTTTGTCTAATTGCTCTGGCTAGAGATTTAAGGACTATGTTGAATAGAATTGGCAAAAGGGGGCATCCTTGTCTTATTCCAGTTTTTAGAGGTAATTATTTCAGTTTTTCTCTGTTTAGAATGATGTTGGCCTTGGTTTTAATATATATAGCTTTTACGATGTAAAGGTATATTCCTTCTATCCCCAGTTTATCTAGTGTTTTAAACATTAATGGATGGTGTATTTGTCAAATACTTTTTTCTGCATCTATTGAGATAATCATGTGATTCTGTCTTTAAGTGTATTTATGTGTTGAAGTACATTTATAGATTTTCATATGTTGTGGCAATCTTTCATCCCTAGGATGAAGCCACTTGATCATGATGCATTATGTTTTTAATGTATTTTATATGTGGTTTTGCTAGTATTCTATTAATAATTTTTAGATCTATGTTCATCAGGGATATTGGTATAAAGTTTTCTTTGCTTGATGTATCTTTGTCTGGTTTTGGTATCGGGGTGATACTAGTTTCATAGAATGAATTTACAAGGGCTCCCTTCTTTTCTACTTAATGAAATAATTTGAGGAGTATTGGTATTAGTTATTCCTTGAAGTTCTGGTAGAACTCAGCTGAGAATCCATCTGGTTCTGGGCTTTTCTTGGTTTGTAGACTGTTGGTGGTGTCTTTGTTTTCATTTCTAGAAATTGAGCTGTTTAAGTTTTTTATTTCCTCTGAGTTCAATTTGGGTGGGTCTTGCATCTCTAAAAATTTGCCATTGTAGTCAAGATTTTCTAGTTTATTGGAGTATAAATTTTCAAAATAGTTTCTATTATCCTCTGTATTTCAGTAATGTCTGTGGTGATATTTCCTTTTTCATCACAAATTTTAATTAGTTGAGTTTTTTCCTCTTTCTTTTGGTTAACTTGGCTAAAGGTTTAGCAATTTTGTTTATTTTTTCAAAGAACAAACTTTTTTGTCTCATTGATTTTTTGAATTTTTTTTTTCAAATTCATTGATGTTGGCTCTATTTTAATTATTTCCTGCCTTCTGCTGATTTTGGTGTTGAGTTGTTATTTTTTTTAGGGCCTTGAGATGTAATATCAGATTATTTATTTTATGTTTTTCTATTCTTTTAATTAATGAGATCAATGCTGTGAACTTTCTTCTTAAGACTACCTTTATAGTATTCCAGAGATTTTGATATATTGTATCATTAGTCTTATTTACACCTAAGTATTTTTTATTTCATCCCTAATTTCTTCTGCTATCCATTCACCCTTCAATAGCATATTATTCAGTATCCAGTTGTTAAAGTAGCTTCTAATTTTTGCTTTATCATTGAGTTCTAATTTCATTTCTTTATGATCTGATAGAATACAAGGTTTTATATCCCCCGCCCCTTTTTTTCTGTGTTTGTTAAGAGTTGCTTTGTGGCCTAAGATGTGGTCTATTTTAGAAAATGATCCATGTGCTGTGAGTATTCAGTCATTGATTGATGAAATGTTCTATATATGTCTGTTAAGTCTGTAAAGTCTAAATTATTATTTCTTTTTTTTTTTAAGTTCTATAGTTTCTTTATTTGGTTTTTATTTAGAGGCTCTATCCAGTGACAAAAGAGGTTTGTTAAAGTCAGCCAGTATTATTGTGTTGTAGTCTGTTTGATCCAATATTGAGAAAGATTTGTTTGATGTACATAGATGCTCTGATTTACAATTGTTATTTCTTGCTGTTGTATAATTCCCTTAAGCAGTATGATATGACCTTCTTTGTCTCTTCTGATTAACTTTGGCTTGAAGTTCACTTTTTCTAATATGAGGATAGAATCCCTTGCTTATTCATAAGAGTAATATGTTTTTTCCCATCTTTTCACCTTCCGTTTGTGGATGTCTTTGCCTATGAGGTGAATCTCTTGGAGACACTATATTTTTGGATCTTGTTTTTTAATTCAATCTTCCTGCTTATGTCTTTTGATTTATGAGTTTATGCCACTTACATTCAATGTTATTATTGAGAGATGATTTCTATTCCGTGTCATCTTGATTTATTTCTAGTTTTTAATTTGTATTAACATCTCTTTTGATTGACTATTCTTCTGGTGTATTCCTTCCTCTGCTGGTTTTCAATTTTATTTCTCATTTCTTCTTACTGATTTTTTTTTAATTGAGTGTGTTTTGTAGTGCCAGCTTTCTAGTTGTGAATTCTTTTAACTTTCATTTACCGTGGAAGGTTTTTATTTCATCTTTGAATCTGAAGCATAATTTGTTGGCTATAGTATACTTGTTTGTCATCCATTTTCTTTCAGAGCTTGGTATGTATTATTCCAAGACCTCTTACCTTTTATGGTCTGTGTTGAGAAGTCAGATGAAATCTGGATTGGTTTACTTCTAAGTGTGACCTGTCATTTGTATCTAACAGCCTTTAAAATTCTATTCTTCTCTGTATCTTAGGCATTCTCATAATAATGTGACTTGGTGTGGATCTGTTGTAATTTTGTATATCTGCATTTCTGTATACCACCTGTATTTGATTTTACATTTAGTTCTTAAGGTTTGGGAAATTTTCTGACATTATTTCATTGAAAAGATTTTACATTCCTTTAGTTTGTATTTCAGAGCCTTCATCTATCCCTATGAATCTTAAATGTGGCCTTTTCATGTTGTCCCATATTTCTTGAAAGTTCTGTTCATGGTCCCTTAACATCTTTTTTTACTTCAAAATCAGTTTAACTATGAACTTTCTAAATTATTTCTCTGACATTACTTCCACTGTAGTGTCAATGGATTCTGTTATTGAGTTATTTTGTTTTGTTTCAGATGGTTTGTTCCACTGCTTTTTCATATTGTTTTTATGTCTTACCCATTTGTCAGTATAAATGTGAGGTGGTAGAATTTCTACCCTATAAATTTATACTGTCCTGGAAGGTGTCAAGTACCTCATGGTTCAGGGGGAGACAAATAATAACAACCACAAATGCAAACAATATGCAACATTAAACTACATACTTGGTTCTTATCATGACATCTACAATGTTAATTGGCACAATAAACAGAAATGGTATAATAATAAGCAATTGCCAACAGTAAAAACAGTAAGTTTGCAAAAGAGTTGCTGTTTCAAAAGATGAACAGAAAGAATGAAGAAGAGATGTGCGATGTGATGAAGGAGAAGGAAAGAAAATAGAAGTAAAAAATATCAAAGTAAAAGAGAGAACAATAATATTTGTTAGTAAAAGAAAAGAAAGAAATCAAAATAAATAAGTAAAAAAAAAAAACATACAAAAGAAAACCAAAATATACTTACCAAAAACCCTAGCCCTGAAAAGACAGAGTCATGAAAAATAATTACCTTCAAAAAATGCTATAAATATGAAAAGTGGAACAAATATGTAGATATATTCATGTTCATGAATCATTCAGCACATAACCGAGAGAGAGAGAGAGAGAGAGAGAGAGAGTGAGAGAGAGATTTAGAGAGAGAAATAATAAATAAAAACATATAAAATAAAATAAAAACAGTTCTGCATGAAAAATTAGGGAATTGTTTCCACTGTGGTGGTCAAAAATTGTCAGTGAGAATATGTGCTCATTTTTTCCAAATATCTTTTTTTATGTTTTATCTTGAGGTATTTACTCTGCACAAGATTAGTAGCCTCAGTCTGTCAAATCCTTTCTCTTTTTTGTATTGCTTTGTTTGGAGTTCAAAAAATTATCAGCTTCCCTTTTCAACAGTATGAGGTGGGGTGGGTTGGAGCATGTTTCTGCTCCACTCTCAGGGTGGGGTCACTGTAGATTTCTGCAAGGGGAGTTTCTGGAAGTGGAGCTCCTATAGGCAGGATTTATGTCTAGGAAGGACCCAGGTGCTTCATTGAATGGCAATTGGTATAAAGATTTCAAATCAGTGCACCTCCAAAGCCTGGCAGCAGCCAATCCACACTGGGAGTCTCCACGCCAGTAGTCTCCCCTGGGTTCCACTCATTCAGAGGAAAGACCCAATCCTTCGCCCCCTTAATCACCTGTACATCTCCTCCTTCAAGGCCTCCCAGGCTCAGTACCCAGCACACAGTCACTCCTACCAGCCTGATTAAATTCCTGACCTGCCCAAGCTGGTCCTGGAAGCTGCTAGACTCAAAAGGGTGAGAGAGACCCAGGATCTCTTGGGTCTCAATGACCCATATTACCCTGAATAAAACACTCTCTGCATCTGAATTTCTCCTGGTTTCCTAGGCACACTCATGTGGAAGGCTTCTGTCCAGTCTGGTTTTCAGACCCCGCTCCAATTACACAGGTCTGGGATCCTGGACTTGATCCCACAGTCACCAGCCACCATAGCATGGTAGGAATATGGCTCCTGCTTTGATTCTCCATGGACAACCAGGAGACAACCTCATGTCTTTCCTGCAGAAGGATTTAGGGTACCTCACCCTCTGGCTGAGTCTGGCAGTGTCCTTGATCTCTGTTTGCTTCATACAAGACAAACCATGGTGCCATGTGGATTCTCTTATTCCCCTTCCCAATTTGCCTGCAGTGGGTCAGCTCTAGCAGCTTCCAGCACCAGTCCTTCTGACTCCCCAAGCTGTTCTGAGAGTCCAGTATTAAACCCAGTAAAATCTCTCCTTTACCCCACCTCACTGAGAAGCTGTTTATTCACTTTCTTAGTCTCACACAGTGGAGCAGCTTGGAAAGCAACCTCCTTTTCTCAACCATCTTCCTCATCCTCTGATTGACAATTTCCTGGCTTTTATGGTGCCCAGCATTCTACCTATGGTTTTTTTTCCACACCTGTGTTGCAGATGAACCTTGGGCTCCTGAGCATAGGAAAACAAGTCTAGAAACAGGGAGATTTTCTTTGTCCTTGTAAAGGTGCCAAATGCTAAATTACTGGTAAGCAGCAGATATTAGTCATTCACAGAGTGTACTGAATCAAAACAGAAAACCTTAAAGTCAAAGATTTCCCATGATCTCTAATTGCTATCTGCAGTGTGTTTCTATTACTGTGATATGGATTTAAAGAAAGCCTTTAAAAACATGGCAGAATAACAACATCTAATCATTCTTGAATGGAACTATTACTCCCAAAGTGTAATTCAAAACTAATATCACTATCTTTTGTAGATACTTCCATTCCTGTGACTACTCTTGTGATGCAAAATATTTATGTGAACACAATTTTTTTTTAAAGAAAAGAGCAATTAAAAGGATATTGTCTCATGCCATCTTCTTAGAATCTTCATGGTTTTATTGCCAGACACTTCAAATTTATTGCCAGGCAACTTTTCACACCTAAGGACCTCTTTGAAAGAAACATCTACAAAGGAAATTTAAAACATTGAAATGCCAACTTTAAATACTTTTTTAAAATTCACTTTCTAAATGGAATATTTAAAATAATTACATCAATTTAAATAGAAACAGATCATTTTCTGGAGATAGGTCCATCTTTTCTTGATGGCTCCTATGTCTATGCATATACTCTAGGGATCAAGGTCAGTTCTGCAGAGTTACCAAGTTTAGAGAGTTCAGCATTCTTCAAGAACCACAAGGCAAGAGAAAGGGTTCCTGAAGATATTTAAATCTCGGTCTATTTGCCCTCCTAAATCCACCTGCTTTATGTGAGCAGTTTTCTTCTTTTACCAGGTATTAAGGCATTGTGAGATAATCCTTAGTCTCAACCCTTCAGAATTCACAAGGATCATGCACATTAGTATCTATTATTTCTGTATAATTCTGTATAATTTTTGATCAGTCACATTAAAAGTGTCATGTACAAACCATTATTAAAGTAAACACATGAATACAGGATAAACATCCTGAGAAATTTCCACAGACAAGATTCTGCACAGATTGAAGAAAGATATAGATATTTATTCATGTATTTGCAGACTTTGCAATGAGGAATTTTATAAATTTTGAGCATTATTGAGAAGTCAGCCCATGATTTTAAGATAATGCTAAAATACTAGAGAAGATAAACTTGGAAGTTAGCAACAATGAAGACTTGGGTCAATGTAGAGATGGCAGACATTATAAATATCTAACAAATTTCTTACAGAAGAACCTGAAATACTAAGAAGATTATTTTTGCCAAATTTGAAATTTTACCAGAGGAAGCATTTTTTAAATGAGGCCAAAATATCCATATAAAGAGATAAGTGGTCAATTATGTAATTGGGATCTCAAAATGCCTTTATATCAGGAAATTAAGAAATTTTGAGATATTTGGTGGTGGAGGCCCTATAATTTGATCCCTTTTTAAAGATGATGATGATGGTAGTAATAATTCATATCATTTTCTACCCAGCAACCCCATTTTTATTAAAACTAAAATCTCCACAATTTAAAATAGTACCCCAAAACTGTACAAAACAGATTCAAACTCAAAAAACATGGAGAGGGTATATGTACACATGGGGGTCAATGAAAAGGTGACATCACATTTTCCATTCATCACAGACCTAGTCCTGAGGAAGTCATGAAAGAGTTGACTTCTTTCTTGAGTTTCTCTCCCTTGGGATCTATCCCTTGGTTCTAGAGTCCTGGCCTCAGTGTTGCATGGTTTTTGGTAGGCATTCCCAGCCCCTACTATGGTGCTCTACCCTACCTTCAAAATCTACATTCCTATTCCCTCTGTGCACTCCAAGGGGGAAGTTAGTCAACAGGATTCCTCTTTCTGATGATGATCACAAGACTCATTCTTTCACAGGCTTTCATTCCAATTCCAAGGTGTTGAATATTTCAGTGAGGAGTGCTTCTGCTTTGGTTGTGTAAAGTAAAGGAAGAACTACAGGAAAAAGAATGAAGATCTTGTGTGGAGAGATGGCAGGCAGAAAGGCATCAGCAATCAGGTCATACCCATGGTTCCTTCCTACTCTCTTTTATCTCCCCGGATGTATATGGCTAATCCCATCCCTGACACTCAGTAACTTTCAGATCCTCCTAAGTATCTTGTCTTGGCATTGGTTTTGATCTCTCCTTTTAGATCATTTAAGAGGTGCTGGGTATTCCAAAAGCAGTTCTCAGAGGAAATTCTTAGAGCAAACTCAGATAATACTAAAGGGAAAAGCAGGTTAAAAGCAAAGATGTTGTCTTTTAAGGAGACTCAGATATAAATGCAAATGGTTTGGTCTGATTGTCTTACTGTTATTGAATTCTGGCCCCCTGGTCCTTTCCCACATGACTGTCTCTGAGGACTAATGTCCTCAAAACTTTTTCCATCAGACATCCATCTTTTATTCCATCTGTTCTCATCAGCTTTTGTTGCTGTGACCAAAGTTCTGACAAGAAAATATAGAGGAGGAAAAATTTATTTTGGTTCATGGTTTTGGAGGTTCAGTTTATGGTTAGGCAACCATAGCTCTGGGCCCAAGTGAGGTAGAACATCATAGAGAAAGGTCATGGTGGAGGAAAGAAGCTTAGGACATTGCAACAGGAAGCACAGAGGGAGAGAGAGAGAGAGTGAGGAAAAGAAGGGGGGTTCAGGAAGCCATCCATGAAAAATACATGAGGATCTTCTCTCGGCATGAATCCAGGGAGATTTTAGGTTTAACCTTGGGAAATATTCGTGGCTCTCCCACGCAATAGATTGCTGAAGGCACACGACCTTTATCTTCGTTTTGCTAGGAAGATCTCTCTGGAGATGGGCATAACCCATTGGGAACTGGACAGCTCACCTTTAACCTTTTTTGGAGAAGAACATCATGGAAGTCCTTTGATGTCCCCCAATATAAATAAAGCAGGCGCGGGCTCCATTTTGCCAGAGTATTAAAGCTCAATCTATATGATTGGCTTACTTGTCCTGCCCCTTTTTAAAAAATTATTTTCTGTGTCCTGTGGTTTTTTTGTCATTCTATTTTTCCTAGCTTTTATTTCTCCGCCAGCCCATTCCACCATGGGGAACCCCATTCCCATCGACTGTACGGGACGTGGGTGGGGGTAGAGAGAGAGAGAAAAAATACTCTGTTCATCAGGAACAAAATATAAACCCCAAAGTCATGCTCCCAGTGTCATATCTCCACCAGTCATTTTCTATCTGCCTACAGTTACCACCCAGTTAATTCATATCAGTGTATTAATGCTTTGATTAGGTTAAAGTTCTCAGAACCCAATCATTTCACTTCTGAATGTTCTTGTAGTGTCTCATACATGAGCTTTTGTGGGACACCTTATATCTAAACCATAACACCATCTCTATTACCTTATGAATGATAGAAATTTTGTTGGCTTTTCCATAGGGGCAATGCGCACTTAATAAATAAAGAGCCATCTTGGGTAGATGAAGAAGACTTCAAATTTCCTAGAAAAGAGACAAAAGTACCAAATTATTTTACATGATGTAGTGGGTGAAGAGGTGCTTTCTAATGCTGTAGTAACAGAAACTTGGGATTCTTGGTCAAAGACTAGTGGGACATATATTCCTTCAATAACTCAAAATTCCTTAGGACACAGAATGAAAGGAATTAGATTGCATAGTAAAAATGTCTTCTCTTACATATTTGAGACAGGACTTTCTGTATTTATAAATATGAAATAATTAGAGAAAGGAATGAGAGGTATGACAGAAACTGGCAATGGTCTCTCAGAGTTCACTCTCTCTTTTTTAGCAATAAGAATCCCATCCTTTAGTTTATAGTGTAGCAAAACATCTCCCTTTCATCTCGGGATACATTTTAGTAAATTTTCTGTTTTTGTGACTAAAAAACCTGACAAGAACAACTTAAAGGAGAAAAGGTTTATTTGGAGCTCATAGTTTCAACACCTTGGAATTGGAATGAAAGCAGTACATCATCAGGGAATAGCCCAGAGGAGAAAATCTGCTCAGCTCATGGTGGTGTCAGAAAGCAGAGAGAAAAAGAGAGTAGCAGAAAGTGGCCATAGGAAAGATGCACCCTTATTGGGAATGGACCCAGTGATGCACCTCTAACCATTCCCACATTCCAACAGTTACCACCCAAGTAGTCCACTACTTAAGTTACAGCTCTCATATTGCAATCATTTTACCTCTGAATAGTTCTGCATTAACTGGAGTTTTTGTGAGACACCTCATATCCAAATGAAAAAAGGGCAACCATGTAATTATTCTGTTCCATAAGATATGAGTGGAAGTATAGGATAGTATGAATTCTCCTTAAAGATTGAAGAAGACTTCTTTTACTCTTCCTGCATTCTGCTAATATGAGATCTAAAAGTAGCCAGCTACAGTGATTCCAAAGAATATCTCAACTTAAGGAACCTAAGGAACACTGAACTTGGTGAATTCTAAATGGTTTTCTAGCTCCTTTTTTGCTGAATCAGAGAAAACAAAATCAGTTCTATTGCCAGATGGGCCCACTGCTACAATATTGAATTCATACTGCATTCAAGGCACTGTGCTAGGACATTTCCAAGCATAGCTTCATTTAATACTCACATAAGACTATGAAATAGATATGCAGATAAGATTGAGACTTAGATTATGAAACTGGCACAGTTCAGAAAATGAAGGATGTGTGATGCGAACTTAGGATCAACATGCATAATATGGCCATTATACCATATTATAATTCATAAATATATTTATGGTCAACATCTATCTACCAGAGTTATGCTTCACGGTATAATAGAACATTTGTCCTCAATTGGGTCATAAACTGGAAGGGTAGACAAGAATATTACACTAGAGATTGGCAAAGGTTACTAGGAGAACACAGGAAATAAAACACCTACTTCTGCCTAGGAGGAGAGCAGAGAAAGCTCCTCATAGGAGGAAGCTCTTGAGCTAATCCTCAGGGAATTTGTTAGCCAGAGGAAATATTGCTGGTGAACAGTCCTGCAGAGTAACCATTTATATAAAAGTGAGGATGTTTCAGAGAGTCTGACACATTAGATTATATCAAATTCATTCCATAGTGAGGGCAAAAAAAATTTGAATATTTAAGGAAGAAACAATAAGAGACACGGTGGAAAAAAAGACCGGGGAAAGACATGGAGAATGTTGCATGCTATCTATTGTAGTTTGGATCTTAAATGCCCCCCAAAGGCCCTGGTCTTAAAAGCTTAGTCTCTGGCTTGACACTATTGAGAGGTGGTGGAACTTAAGAGGTGGGGCCTAGTGAGAATTCTTGTGGTTACTGGGGACATGACTTTGAAGGTGAAAGTGAGGTCCTGGTCTTTTTCTTTCTCTTTTTTTGTATTCTGGCTATGAGGTGAGCAGTTTTCAACATCACACACTCCCACCAATGATGTGATGACACAGTCCCAAAACAGTGGAACCAATCATCATATGAAACTTGTATAACTATGAACCAAAATAAACCTTTTCTACGTTGATTGTCTCAGGTATTTGCTAGAGTAACAGAAAGCTAATGCTACACTAAGGATTTTTTTTTTTTTTTTGGAATACCTCAAAAGTGATTGAAGGAGTGCCTATAACATGATCACATTGATGTTTTAGAGAACAATAATAATGGATTAGAGGACTGGATAAGACTTACAGCCTTGGGTATAAATATTATTAAAGTTCATAACTTTTTTAATAATAATATCTCCAACTTTATTCTTCTTTTTCAAAGTTGTCATAAGTATTCTATGTTTTTTTTTAGCTTTTCTTTGTTTTATTTGTTCTAATTAGTTATACATGATAGTAGAATGTATTTTGACATATTATACATATATAGAGTATAACGTCTCATTCTTCTGATTGTACATGATGTAGAATTACATTGGTAATAATCATATATGCACATAGGATCATAATGTCAGATTCATTCTACTATCTTTCCTATTCTCATCCCCCCTCCCCTACCTTCATTCCCCTTTGCTAATCCAAAGTACTTCTATACTTCCCTAACCTACATAGATCTTATTGTAAAGTTAACATCCACATATCAGAAAAAAAATTTGGATTTTGGTTTTTTGCTATTGGCTTATTTCACTTAGCATGATAGTCTCCAGTTCCATCCATTTACTGGAAAATGCCATAATTTTGTTCTTTTCTAAGGCTGAATATTCCATTGTGTGTGTGTGTGTATATATATATATATATCACATTTTCTTTATCCATTCATCTGTTGCAGGGCACGTAGGTTGGTTCTATAGTTTAGCTATTGTGAATTGAGCTGCTGTAAACATTGATGTGGTTGCATCACTGTAGTCCTTTGGATATAAACCAAGAAGTGGGATAACTGGGTCAAATGCTGGATCTATTCCAAGTTTTTTGAGGAATCTCCATACTGATTTCCAGATTGAATGCATCAATTTACAGTTGCACCAGCAATGTGTGAGTATACCCTTTCCCCCACATCCTCACCAACATTTATTGTTGCTTGTATTCTTGATAATTGCCATTCTGACTGGAGTAAGATGTAATCCCAGTGTAGTTTTGATTTGCATTATTCTGATAGAAATGTTGAACATTTTTTTTCATATATTTGTTGACCAATTATATTTCTTCTTCTGTGAAATGTCTGTTCAGTTCCTTAGCCCATTTATTGATTGAGTTATTTATTTATTTATTTGGTGTTGAGTTTTTTGAGTTCTTTATATATGCTGGAGCTCAATGCTCTATCTGAGGTGCAGATAGCAAAGATTTTTTTTTTCCATTCTGTAGGCCCTCTCTTCACATTCTCGATTATTTCCTTTGTTGTAAAGAAGCTTTTTAGTTTGATTCTATCCCATTTATTGATTCTTGATTTTATTTCTTGCACTTTAGGAGTCTTGTTAAGAAGTCATTTCCTAAGCTGACATGATGTAAATTTGAGCCTACTTTTTCTTCTATTAGGCCCAGTGTCTCTATTCTAATGCTTCAAGCCTTGATCCACTCTTAGTTGAGTTTTTCCCAGGATGAGACATACGGGTCTAACTTCATTTTTTTTTACATACGGATTTCAAGTTTTCCCAGCACCACTTGTTGAAGAGACTATTTTCTCCAATGTATGTTTTTAGTACCTTTGTCTAGTATGAGATAAATGTATTTATGTGGGTTTGTTTCTGTGTCTTCTATTTTGTACCATTGGTCTACATGTCTGTTTTGGTGCTGTTACCACTCCATTTTGTTACTGCAGCTCTGTATTGTTATAATTTAAGGCCTGGTATTGTGATCCCTCCTGGTTCACTATTTTTGGTAAGGATTGCTTTGGCTATTCTGGGTCTTTTATTTTTCCAAATGAATTTCATAACTGCTTTTTCTGTTTCTATAAAGAATGTCATTGGGATTTTAATAGGAATTGCACTAAATCTGTATAGCACTTTTGGTCGTATGGCTATTTTTACAATATTAATTCTGCCTGTCCAAGAGCATGAGAGATTGTTCCATCTTCTAAGATCTTCTTCAAATTCTTTCTTTACAATTCTGTAGTTTTCTTTGTAGAGATCTTTCACTTCTTTTGTTAGATTGATTCCCAAATATTTTTTTGAGGCTATTGTGAAAGGGGTAGTTTTTCTAATTTCTTTCAGTAGATTCATCACTGATGTATAGGAACACACTTTATTTATGAGATTTCATTTTATATCCTGCAATTTTGCTGAATTCATTTATGTTCTAGAAGTTTTCTGGTGGAATGTTTTGGATCTTCTAAATATAGAATCATGTCATCTGCAAATAGGGATAGTTTGAGTTCTTCTTTTCCTATTTGTTGTTTATGACATTTTTATTCTAAAACTCAAGGAGGGCCATCTTATATAATCACAGGCTGCACTAGTATTGGAGTTAGTGGGAATAAGGGAAGTAGCATGTCGTATAACTACAAAAATTATTTCTAACATGCTGTTTGATTGTGAAAATGTACAAATTAGAATTTTTCCAGAATCTGCGTTTATAGAATTGTCATTTGTATAAACACTAATTTCAATTTAAAAATATTTGTGAACAGTATATTCAGCCTTTTAATGGACCCTTCTCCCTGGTGCTGTTTCTTCTTCCTTCCTCCTCCTGCCACAAGCCAGAGACAATGGGCAGGGACAGTACCATTCTGAGGAGCAGTCATTCCAATGCTCATTGGGTCTCATCTGGGTAGGAATGCAGAGGCAGCTCACCTCCTTCCACTCTGGTCACAGAACACTACTTCTATTCAAGGAGCAGAGAAAAGACAAAAGGGACACAGCAGAATGGTGAAGTTGTTTGCATTTCAAGAAAGGAAAACTTTTTGTATTCATAGAGTGAGACTCAGTCAAATTGACACTATCTATTCTGGAATAAACTCAAAAGAACTATTTTCTACCCCAAGCATTTTAGAAAAACAATGATCTCATCTGAATGGGCAGAGACTGGGTAGATGAGGACTCCATTAGACAAGCTTTCTGAAAAGAAAGAAAAAAAAAATCAAGCAACATCTGAGTTCCATAAGTCCCTTTAAAAAAAAAAAAGTTTCCAAAAGAAAAGCCAATAACTCTGTCCTCACCACTCTTCCTCCAACTATAGTTCAAATGACATCAAACAAAATCCACACATATGTTTAGAGATTTGGGTTTTTTTTCCTTTATTTGTGTTCCTCTATCCACCCTAAGTTTTTTTTTTTTTTAATATTTTGAAAACCTTTCAATCATATGGCACTCGCACTCAATTTCACCCCTCTGATAATTTATATTATTTTTGATTCCACTTTAGTGAGCTTGGGTCTAGCCTCACTGCTTCAGCTTAAAATGGGAGGCAGATTCTTGCCAGGAGTGAGATAAAATGTCTCTTTTTCTCTTCCTGTTTAAACAGAGCCTCTCCACATAGCTGCACAGTGCCTGGAGCTCAGAAGAGCCTGGCCAAGAGCAGAGTGGATCAGAAGCTATACACATTTCCAGACTGCCTAGATGAGACCCCTCTTTGTGGTCCCACCTCTCTGAACCAAAAGGTGAATGTGGAGAGCACCCCTAGCCCATCTTCTCCTCATCTCAGAATAGGTGATATTTATTTACTCATACTGAAATCTCCATTTGTGATTGTTTACAGCATTCTGGGAATAAGAAAAAATAACTTCATAAATTTGTTCAAAGTTCTCTGTGAAAAAAAAAAAAAAAATCCCAGGTTTTCATTTCTTCAAATAAGTCTTTACTAATAAATGAATAAAAGCAATGACTTCTGGTATGCTAAGCAGAAATAGAAGCAATTATAATTCTCAGGAGAAGTGAAGGGTCAGAGGAGGACCTGGAGACTAGCGAGGAAGGACGCAGATGGAGAGGGAGTCGGGCTGCGGGAGGGGGGAGCCAGGTATGTGGCATAATTGCTGCTGGGAAAGCCTGAGGTGCCTGGTGATAGGTGTGTCTCAGCCTGGCCTAGAAACAAGTCAGAGGGTCAGGATTTGCCGCATGCATCCTGGGTGGCCTTGGAGCCAGATGAGATGGCCCAGGCTGCTCAAGGGAAAGAAGCAGAATGGAGTAAATGGCATAACAGTTTTCTGGTAGCCAGGGTTGGTACCACCTAGTCTTGGATGCTTAGACAGTACCTGGACCAATAAGATGACAGGGTAATCCTACACTGAACAGATCTGGTCGGTAACTAGTTATACTTCAGCTGTCCTCATCAATTCAAGGTGTACCAGGGATTGAACTCAGGGGCACTCTACCACTGGCCACATCCCCAGCCCTTTTTTGTATTTTATTGAGAGACAGGGTCTCACTGAGTTGCTTAGTGCCTGGCTTAGTGCTGAGGCTGGCTTCAAAAGTCCAATTCTCCTGCCTCAGCCTCCCAAACCACTGGGATTACAGGTGTGCACTACGGTGCCCAGCTATATTAAGTTTTTATGTTTTTTTTTTTTTTTTTTTTGGGGGGGGGTACCAGGGATTGAACTCAGGGGCACTCGACCACTGGGCCACATCCCCAGCCCTTTTTTGTATTTTATTAGAGACAGGGTCTCCCTGAGTTACTAAGTGCCTCGCCATTGCTGAGGCTGGCTTTGAACTCGCGATCCTCCTGCCTCAGCCTCCCAAAGTGCTGGGATTACAGGCGTGCGCCACCGCGCCCGGCTTTTATGTTTTATATTAAGTTTTTATGTTGAGATAATTGAATTCTTTCCCGAATTCAATCAACATGGTTCATTTCTAACTGGCTGACTATCTTTTTAAATTTTTATTCTGATTTATCTTTTATTCTGGAATTTTTGATCTACCCTAAATATTGGTAAGCAAGGCCTGAAAGAGGTGGAAGAGCAAATCTTGTGTGTATCTGTGTCATCCAGGACTGGGCAGAGAAAGCAGCATTTGCAAAGGCACTGAGGCGGGCGCAAACCTGTCTACATGAAGGAGCATTAAGGAAGGGAAGCAGGGAAGCAGCGGGGTTTTTCTAACTATGTAGCCTTATTATATTTTAAGGGCTTTTAAAATATTAATTCACTCTGGTCCTATAACAATCCTATGAGCAAGATGTATTTATTTGCCCCATTTTAGAGATGAGGAAGTAAGGCACAGACCAGTTAAATAAAATACTAAAAGACATACAGAAAATAGAGCCAAAAAATAATCTGCCTCTAGAGTCTATGCTAGTAGTAGTAGTGGGACAATGAGGTGAAGGGGAAGAGGAAGAGAGCCACAGGCAGGGGACTTCTCAGCTTCCTGCTGTGTCTTCTTAATGTGGAAGGAGTAAATGAGGTCCCTTGTACCTATTTTATAAGGACACTAATCCCATCCACGAGGGCAACCCAATCACCTCTCCACAGGTCCCATCTTCTAATATCATCCATCAGGGGCTAGGATTTCAACATATAAATTTGAAGGGGTTATAAACATTCAGATCATAGCTGGCTCCTTAGTCCTCTTGGTCCTCCATATTCCCTACCACTCTCTAATACCAGTAAACTGCTTTTTTGCTTTCTATCACTACAGATTAGTTTGCATTTGCTGGCTGGAGTCATATATAAATCAAATCATACAGCATGTACCTTCTTGTCTGTCTTTTTTCACTCAAGATAATTGTTTTAATAGCCATCCTTTGGTTGCATGTATCAATAATTCATTCTTTTTGTTACTGAGCAAGTACTATTTCATTGTATGGATATACCACTTTATCCACTCACCTGTTGTACCAAGAGTGTTAATAGTGTTTTGATGAGCAGGAATTATAACTTTTATCAAGTCCAGTTTTTTGTGGATAATGCTTTTGTCATTGTGTAAAAATAAAATTTGTGTACCTCAAGATACCAAGTATTTTTCTCATATGTTTTATACAGAAGTTTTAAAGTTAGGGTTTTGTATTTAGGTCTATGATTCATTTTTTAATGTGGTATGAAATATAAAGTCTTTTTAGTTTTTGTTTCACATAAAAATATCCAATTATTTCAGCACAATTTTTATTTTTTAGTTCGTTAATATGATTAATTATGTTCATTGATTTTTTAATTTTTTTTTTTTTTGGTACCGGGGATTGAACTCAGCGGCACTAGACCACTGGGCCACATCCCCAGCCCTTTTTTGTATTTTTTATTAGAGACAGGGTCTCACTGAGTTGCTAAGTGCCTCGCCATTGCTGAGGCTGGCTTTGAACTCGCGATCCTCCTGCCTCAGCCTCCCAAAGTACTGGGATTACAGGCGTGCGCCACCGCACCCGGCGATTTTTTAATATTAAGCCAGCCTTACACTCCTGCAATGAACACAACTTAGTCATGATATATATTCATTTCATGCATTGTTGAACTCATATCACTAAATTTTGTTTAGAATTTTGCATCTATTTTCATGAAGGATATTTTATAGTTTTCTTCTTTTAGAATATTTCTGGTTTGGATATCAAGGTAATACAGGCTTCATAGAATGAGTTGGAAAACATTCTCTGATCTTCTAATTTCTGGAAGAGTTTGAGAAGGATTGGTTTAATTGTTCTTTAAATATTTGGTAGAATTCACCAGTGAAGCCATATAGTCTTAGGACTGTATGATCTTGAAGTCATATGCTCTTTTTTGGGAGATTTTTAATTATTGGTTTAATTTCTTCACTAGTTACATATCTGTTTAGATTTTCTACTTATTTTCAATCAGTTCTGAAGTATGTTATTTTCATCTATTTATGAATAGATCCCACACTTATTTCTGTTAATGAAATCTAATTTTATTACACTATAGTCAGAGAATGTATTTAGTGTGTATATGTGGAATTTTTTTTTTTTTTTTTTTTTTTTTTTTTTTTGGTACTAGGGGTTGAACTCAGGGGCTCTCAACCACTGAGCCACATCCCCAGTCTATTTTGTATTTTATTTAGAGATAGGGTCTCAGTGAGTTGCTTAACACCTCGCTTTTGCTGAGATTGGCTTTGAACTCAAGATCCTCTTGCCTTGGACTCTGCAGCTGCCAGGATTACAGGCATGCGCCACAGTGCATAATAATTTAAAATATATTGATTTTGATAGGCTCTCCAAGCTAGGCCTAAATTCAGGTTAACTCTGATTTCTGTCAAGATTTGCTCTGGTGGGTTGGAGTTTCTTTTGAAGCTATACAGGCTTGTGTTGGCTGCAGGTAGCCAGTGACAGCTGGGCTCAGCTTACCTAGGGTTTCTTCCTGCCCAAGACCACAAATTATTTGGCTGGGAGAATGTGAGCAAGGCCCTTATTTCTCTGGTGGGTGGAGCTAAAAGGCATCTTAACCCCAGGCAGATGAATGCAGTAGATTGATATGAATGTCATGTTTATACTTATGTCATTTCGTAAAAATTGTTTCACAAAATTCAAATGAGCACTAGGAAGATGTGGTTCTATTTTCAAAGGTGAGGTTTTCTTATTACAAGTTTCATTTCTTATCTGGCATCCAGACAGAATCCCTTGCACTAACGTGTTGAAATTAGAACAATAAGGTGTTTCCTTCCTGTGATGTCTCAATGAAATTCCCCGTAATAAGAGTCACATTTCCTGGCTTCTGTCAACTCCTTAAGATGTTTTAGGTTATTTCCTTACTATCTAAGGACTTTTGGTACAGGTATTCATAAAATGGTGCACTCAAATATTCTCAGGCAAGCATGATTCAGAGCTGATTTTGGAGTAATTTATCTGAGAAAATAGCTAAGCCATTGAAACGGAAACCCAAGTTTGGATGCTGCAAAGTGAGGGGTAGTTGAATAGATAAATACAACACATTGGTACATAGAACAGTCTGTAAACTCCTCCTTTGGCATACTGCATGATCATGGTCAGGTCAGAGAAACCCAGAGGTTCTGTTTTCACCATTTGGAAAAAAAATGAGACTTCACTTCTAAGTATCCTGTAATATTTGCCACAAATAAAAAAGATCCTATTTTCCTGTCATTGCTCTTCTTTGTCAGCTGCCCCCAGGGGATATGGGAAACCTTAGTTACGAACTGTGTTTGGCCCATAGTATTTCCCTGACTCTGTAAAACAAGAACATAAATTAAACATTTCCTTTGAAAAGTTTAACTTCATATTAAAATCAGGTTAATGGAGTTAATATCTAATTATAAGATATGTACAAGAAAGAATTGCATAAAGTGGAACAGGGTTTTAAAAAGTACAAGTCTCTACATCGATGTATGGACCATTACTTGTCACCGAATTCAGTCATTGCAGTCACCATTTAATACAATTTACTCTAGTTCAAAATCTGAGACATAAGAATAAATTCACCCTGAATTCCTTCTTAGATCCAAAGTTATACAGTTGTTTTTTCACATATATATCTGTAGTTGCCTATTTTGTAGCTTCTTTAAAACCAGATTAGATACCCATTTTTTAATGTATCATGGCAGACTTAAACATATTACTAAAGAAAATATAATATATTCTGCAAACAATCGAAATATTTTTCAACTCTTTGGGATCCATTCTTACCAGTGTGTTTCCATGAGTTCATTGACTCATATAAATCAAAAATTTTAGAAATTAGTGTTTTAGTCAGCTTTTTTGCTGCTGTGACTAAGAGACCTGACATGAACAATTTTGAGGAGGAAGGGTTTATTTGGGGCTCACAGTTCTCAGTCTGTGGACTGAGAACAGTGGACTCTCCTGCACTGGGCCTGCAGTGAGGCAGAACACCATGCCAGAAGGACAAGTCAATCAGGAAACAGAGTTTTGCACTCACCAGGGACAAAATATTTAGCCCAAAGGCAAAACCTCAATTTCACCTCTGAATGTACTTTCATGTCTCACATATGAGCTTTTGGGGGACACATCACATCTAAACCATAACAAATAGTAAAATATTCCTTTTCCTTTTCCTTTACTCCAGTAGCAGCTGTAGTCCTTATACTGTTCTCCATTGTTATCTTCCAGATGCTACTCTGAGGGCAATCCTCTACCATCCCACGGATTTACTGATGAAATTTCACCTGAGAAATGGTCATAAATTTCCACTCATCTGTACTCACCAAAGAAGTGACACTGTCACATGGTTCTCTATACACCTTTATCTTTTTTGTGAGAAACAAAGTTGCACCCTGTTTAACATATATGTTTTACTCCTTTCGGTGTTGGGAAAGACTCAGGAAAGATATTTCGGTCCCTCTAAATGTTTATCCCCTGTCTGGATGTTTCAAGATCCACCCCTGAAATTACAGTCTTGCTGGGTGCAGTGGCTTATGCCTGTAATCCCAGCGGCTAGGGAGACTGAGGCAGGAGGATTGAGAGTTCAAAGCCAGCCTCAGCAAAAGTGAGGTGCTAAGCAACTCAGTGAGACCCTGTTTCTAAAAAAAATACAAAATAGGGCTGGGGATGTGGCTCAGTGGTCATGTGCCCCTGAATTCAATCCCTGGCAACCCCCCCCCCCCCAAAAAAAAATACAGCCCTAAAGTGATTTAGATTTTCCACCTCCAGGCATTCTTCTCTAGACATGAGAATGCCTGGAGGGGGGTGGGGAGTGCAGCACATTAACCAATACTGACAGAGAGTTATTTATTTGTCAGGCAGTGACTCAGGATACTTGGACAGAATTTGACAGTTGGAAATGGGCAGAAAAAACAGAAACAGGGAAGAATGCAAAAGTCTGGTGGACCCAGTTAGGAGTAATTTGGAGATAACCTAGACCTTCAGTACAAGAATAATACAGACTATGAGAGAAGCACAGAACCAAAAGTCAGGAACCAAAGGCAAATGTTATCTATTTCACAAGGAATGGGCAGAGGCAAAACCTGGTGAAATGTATATTTTATAGCCTCCCAAATCAATAAGGGGATTATTGAGACCACTTGTGTCCCCAAATACTTCAACATGCCTTTTCCCATGACATGGATGCTAATAAAGCAATAGAAGCAACAAGAAAAAAAAGGAGTCAAGAGTCCTTAAATCCACCCCCATTCTGTAGCATTGTCCCTGAATTCCATTATAGAAGCCCTGAAATATGGTATGGGTATTACCCAGTATTTTGTGAAACTAAGCATAGTGTTATTATTTTGCCAAAGGTATTTTTAAAAGACAATTTTTAGTTGGAAAACCATGTCTGAAGGTTGTAGAGAAGTCAGGATCCTCTTAACTTCAGATTAAATGGGCACAACCTTGAAAATCACAGCTTCTCACATGGTCTTCACATATGCTCAGAGTGAGTAGATTTAGAAACATTTACATAAATATAACTATATGGGCACACACACACACACCTTGTGAGAGGTGACAATTTTGTAATATAAGATAATTTTGTAATGTAAGTCATTATTAGATGCCATTTAGACCCCTAACTCCTTTTGAATACAAATAAGCTGTTCTGAACAAAATGATTGTGAAAAAAGTAAAAAAACGTCTGTTTTGTCTGTTACCAAGTCTGTGAAGGGCCCAAACTATCTTCCGTCCCTGAGAGAGAACAAATGCAGATATCCCAAAGGCTAAATGACATGCAGTTAAGAACCCTGTGAAGAGGCAGACAGCATCTGCAGGCAGCCACTCCGCCATGAACAAACCCAGAAACAGCCTCCATCTCACCCTCTGCTTCCAGAATCTTCTTATGGCACCTGGTGCTCGTGACAAGATGGCCTTGTGCAAGGAATGGAGATCAGATGAGGCCAGGGTTGAGCAGCTCCTGCTTTCCTTGCCTTGGCTGCAACACCAGCACTGGTTGCAGGAGGCTGAGCTCTAATGACCAAGCAAGTTGTGAGACATGATCTCTCACTGTCTCACTCTGCAACTTTGAGAAGTCCCTTAACTTTACTGGTCTCAGCCTCTTCATACCCAAGACAAGAAGATCAGCCTGGGTGGTCCTAAGGTTTGTCCAAGCTCTTAGAGTTGGAGATAGCAGTGGAAGTCATCATACAGAGCTTTATGATGAGAAGTATTACATAATGGGTATAAACTAGAAAGTATTACAATAGGAAAAACAAAAAGTCACGTTAGAAAGTTGGCCTTTCATCATTTAAAATGAATTTTGGAAGTATAAGATAAAACAAATTAATGACAAGGATTTACTTTGTAACCTGGATTAGCTCAGCCAGCATCTCTTTCCATTATAACTGATTATCTTCAGTTGGCAGCAATCTCATCTAGTTGGATGGATCAATGATTAGTCAGTGATCTGAAAGGTAGAAAACTTTCCTGGAGAGCTAATTATTCCACTCCTATGGATTCATGGCTGTTTTTACACTTAACTTTACTCAGACACCAAAGAACATCTGGTGTTTCATAAAATGTCACCTTTGAATATAAATTTGGCAAGCACGTGCAGAGAGCTGGAAAATGACATACTGTCTAACCAGCATCCATGTGTGGACTCCCATAATGGATCTAAAAGAGAAGCAACTTGATTCAACCCACCTGGGACTAGGACTGCAGGTCCACGCTAAGGTGACTTTTCTTGTGAGTGAACACAGGCCACATTCCCCAGCTCCATTTCTAACATTCTCAGCCTACGGATACTAGCTGACACATGAGTAGCAAGGCCGGGGAGGGAGCGCTAAGAACACAGGGACAGAGAACTGAATTTCAAAGCCATAGAGCACTAGTGTTGTTTGGAAAATTATGGAGCAGTTCTTGTCACTCAAAAATGAAACCTAATCAATGACATAAGGGAAAGAAATGACAGATGCTATTTCATCTGTCTTCAAATTCTCCCTTGTATTCCAAAGTGTTTGGAGTATTTTAAGCCCCTGGAGCTGAACTACCTGAATTCAACCCCTGACTTCCACTTCAGTAGCTAGGAAGCCTGAAGTGAATTACTGATCCTCTCTGTTCTTTGGTTTCTAATTTTTAAAAATGGGAATAAAAATACTGCCTAACCTCTTAGAGTGCTATAGAAGGTAAGGTCTTAATATAGGTAGGTTAAAAAAAAAAAAAAAAGCAACTAGTGCCTGGTATAGAGTAGGTACAAATTATCATTATACTTCCCTTCCAAAGAAAGAATCAGTTGGTAAGATTAAAAATTTCTGGGATAGATTGAAAGACGATCAGTTTTAAAATTTACTTTTTTCAGGAATTTTTAATCCTTTTATCTCCTGGACTTCATCTCATTCTTTCTACAACCTGTTTCTTCATGGATAAAAATAAAAAAAAGCAGAGGCTTCCCAGATTTGAAACAAACCGTTGATAATACTAAGGTCTCCTCCTTTTCTAACCTTGGGTCTGTTCAGTAAAGAAAGCAATTTATATGTAGGTCTGAAATTGACATCTTCCTTCCCTTATGATGCTTCACTGGTTCTATGTTAGAACCATGCCATATTTCTCAAAGAAGACCAGCTTTGTCCTGCCAACCAGATAAGCTGGGTCTACCTGGAAATTGACAACAGTGATGTTGCTGCTGAGCCACTAGCCAAACAGAACTTGTAGGACTTGGGAGTATAAACAATAGTTAAATTACAAGGGTTCTGTCCCAGAGGAACCATGGTTATTTTTACAGACCTGGACAATAAAATGTCTCTGTCTTTGCAAGCAATTGCCCAGGTCTTTGCTTTACTAGGATATACCATTTCCTTGATAGTAGAGAATTCCCCTATGGGGAGAAAGCAGATTTCCTGTCAATGTCCCTAGGATAGTTTTGTTGATATAACTTGTGATTTTCCAAATCTCCTGCATGTACCAATAGGGACTAACTTAACCCATGTTTAAAAAACTCTTGGCCCAAGATTGGCAATTCAGCGCAACAGGAAGATCATTGCAAACTCAGATGGATAGAGAGTTTGCCAGAGATGCTGAGTAATAGCCAGAGGATATGCTGTGATCTGAGATAGGTGCCTCGCCAAAGAAAATGTCCCGCAAGAGGCTGGTTGGTTTCAAGTAAAACACAGAGCTTACAACCCCAGGACCTGCCTTAGGTTCCAACTGGCAAGAGGAGACACATTGGCCCTGAAAGCACCCTAAACAGTCTCCAAAGTCTTCTTCTCCTCAGATGCTTATCATGTCCAGATGGGGGGAAAAAAAAGACTAATAAAACCTATTCTCCTTAAAATATTCAGAACTAAATGTGAACCTCTATCCATACTCCAGAATTGTTCCCTCTTTGAAATAGACCCAAAAGAAAATCATCAGCTCCAGAGCAAATCCCAAAGGTAGAATCCTAGAATGCACATAAGTCATTAGATGATCATCACCTATGCCACCACCATCTCCTTACCCATAAAGCTGAGCCTGTGATAGTTCCATGAACAAACAGTTCAACTTTATACACATTTAAATGTGACAGTGTGCAGGGATCTCCTCTTTTGAACCAGTGGAATGTCATCCATAAGTTAAGGGCCCTAGGGAGGGAATAGACTTTGGGTAAAATCATAGCTTCATCATTTGCCGACTCTGTGAGTTTGGGAAAGTTACTCAACCTCCTGTATCTCAACTTATGAAATAGAACTGATAAATTTACCTCCTAATAGAACTGAAAAATTTACCTCCTGCTGTGGAGATTTGGTAAGATGAAGATCAGCACAGTGCCTGGCATACAGTAAGTTCTCAGTAGATTTTTGGGCACCCAAATGAGGTAGGATGTTTAAAATAAATAAATAAATAGGTAAAAAAAGAAGACATAAAGGAAGGACAAGGAAATAAAAATTTAATTCAAAATTTCCCCATACTTTTCCAGAAGTGTCATTACCTAAGTCAGTCTCTCTCTCAGGCTGAGGCTCCCAAATTCCTAGAAAATCTGTGAATTTACCTCTGCACTGATAATTAACCCCTTAATAACTAGATTAAATAAAAAGAGATAAGAGACATTTACGAGACAATGGAATATGCAACTCTTAAGGTTGAGCTAAGAGGATCACAAGTTTAGAGTTGGACTGAGCAATTTAGCAAGAACCTATCTTAAAATGAAAACTATAAAAGTTCTGGAGCTGTAGCTTAGTAATAAAGTGCTCCTGGGTTTGATTCCTAGTTCCAAAAAGAGTTTTAAGAAATAGTAAAAGAAACCTTCCAGGGGACCTTCCAGTGCTGTTTACTGATCAGTTAATGAAGACCACGTCAACCTGAGGATCGGAATATTAACAGATCACCAGAAACCCTCCTTGAGATCACTGGACTTATATCATTCCTAACATACTGATATCATTCCTAACATACTTTCCTTTTAAAGAAGAGCTTAGAACCCCCAAACATGACTCTCACTCTCAAGATGGCCTGCATTTTTCCTTAAATGTGTATCCCTTGTTTTACCTGCAAAAGTTTCTCTCTTAAGACTGCCTGTATTCTCACTTGAAAGTGCCATCTACTTTCCTAAATAAACCTCTTTCTATGTCTCTGATTGGTGCATGCTAAAATTCTTTTTCATCACAAAAACCAAGGATCCCACTGGTCCTGTGTTGAGTTCCACCTTCTCTCCAGGAACTCCTTGGACCCTTCTTGTATGTGTGTGTGTTTGTATATGTATATGGTGCTGGGGCTTGAACCCAGGACCTTGTGCATGTAAGGCAATCACTCTACCAACTGAGCTATATCCCCAGCACTTGGCCCCCTTTTTTCAGAAATACCTTTTCTCCCATGACTAAAGTACACATTAGAGACCACATCATTTGCCACTGAAGCCCTTGCAGCTGGCACAAATTGTGAGTTTTTCCCTGCTTCATCTACCCATCGGCTCTATCCCTCAATCTTTGCTTCTTCCAGTCATAAGGGAACTTGCCAGAGCCAGAGGAAAGAGTACTGAGTAGATAAAGGCAACAGGACTGGTGAAGACTAGGGCTGAAAGCAAAAGTCCAGCTGAAAAATGGAGCCAAGTAGCCAGATGTCTGGAAAGGTCACAGCTGGGAATCAGGATGGGGGTGAGACTGAGATAAGGAGACAAGTCTGGAACATGTGAATTCCGTGTGCATCATTCTCTGAGGACTGGCCGTGCTGAGAATTACAGAAGCTGACCCCACCAAAGTTGAGACATAAAAGCTTCTTTCAAGTTTTGCCAGGAACTGTCCTGTGACTCATTCCAGGTAGAATGTAAAAGCTCATGTTCAATAAACAGACACCTACATATTTATTGTACTCCCTGTTCCCTTCTCTCCCTACATAGTTCCAGGTTTCCTTATGCTCACAGGCTTGATGGGAACAGAGAGGGCAGGAAAGCTGTTTCTTCACCCTCTTTGGCTGGAGGAAATAATATGATTTATAAGCATCAATAAAACCAAAGTGTTTACCCCTCACTTTGTTGAAAATGTATCAGAAATTGAACAGATTAGATTTGTTTCAATTAAATAAAATAATCTTTACCCCGACATATGGATGCAGGCAGACTTAGTCAGCTTTTTGTTGCTGTGACCAAAAGACCTGAGAAGAAAAACTTAGAGAGGAAGAAAAGTTTATTTTGGCTCACAGTTTCAGTGGTGCTGTCCATGATGAGTCAACTTCATAGCTCTACGGTCAAGGTGAGGCCAAACATCATGGTGAAAGTGTGTGGCAGCCAGAAAACAGAACAAGCTTGAATGCAAGGAACCAGTGATAATATAATCCCCAATGGCACACTCCCAGGGACCTCCTTCCTCCAGTCATGCCCTACCTGCCTACAGTTACAACCTATTAATCCATTCAAATTACTAATCCTTACTGTATTAACCTACCAATTAGGTTATGGTTCTCATAATCGAATCATTTCACCTCTAAATATTCCTGCCTTGTCACTCACATAAGATTTCAGAGGGCACCACATATCCTAATCATAATATTCTGCTTCTGGATCCCAAAATCTCAGGCCCATCTCACAATGTCCATCTTACATTAACTCCACTTACAAGAATCCCCATAGTCTTAACAGATCCAGAATTGCCCTAAAGTTCAAGTTCAAAATCTCATCTGAAACTCGAGGCAACCCTTGGCGGTGAGCCCCTGTTAATGATAAAAAGCGAGTTACATTTATCTAACACATAATGGCACAGAATAGTATTTCCATCCCACAAGGAAGAAATAGGGGCATAGAAAGAAGGGATAGAGTGAAATGCAGCTAGGCAAACAAGTCCTGTAATTCCAAGTCCAGCACCTGGGGCACATGGCAAAGAGAAGTTCTCTCCAAAGGGCTTGTGTAGCTCTACCTGTGTGGCTTTGCCGGTTATAATATACATGGCCTGTCTGTAGGCTTGATTCTGCTTGATTTCTACAGCTTTCCTGGCAGATATTCCACATTACTGGCATTTCTTAACCTCAGGGGGCTCCACTGTACTGTCAGCTGCCTTCTCACACCTTTACATATTCTCCTTTCAGGAGCTGTCTTCAGGAATTGTGACCCTGTTAAACTTGGTCTGGCCTCCCAGGCCTTCCTTTGGAATCTTGGAGGAAGTCTCTATGACCCCCTAATTTCAGTATCCTGAATTCCTGCAGAGGTGGTACCTGGATGATGCCGATGTCTGCTACCATCTTACACAGAAGCCAAGCCTACTGGGGCCAAGGGTAGAGATGACTCTGAGTGCTTGAGTGGCTGAACATGGTGAAACAACTTCCTAGAACCCTATGCAGCAGAATATCCCTGTGGTCTCTTCTCAAAGGAATTTTTACTCTAAGCCTGTGATGGCTATGATCTTGCCAATTTCTGAGCTGCTGTAAGCCATCTTTCCTATTGTCTCTATGCAAAATACTTAGCATTTCTTAAGTGACTGCAGTGCCTTTAGCAACCACAACTTCCTTGGCCCCATTTTTACTTGCACTTTTCTGACTAAGTGGAAAGTTTTTCAAATCTTTGCACTCCAATTTCTACCCTTGATTATCACTGTAAATTTGGCTAAAAGCTGCTAGCAATATTCATGTCATCCCCTGAAGGCTGCACTGCCTTGAAATTTCTTCCACCAGATTAGCCCATCACTTTTAAATTCAGCCCCACATAAAGTCTGAGGACATAAGCAAAATGTAGACAACTTCTTTGCCAAAATGTAGCATTAATGGTGGCTAGTTTAATTTCCAATATAGTCTCCCTTCTCTTCTGAAACCTCCTGAGTCCAGTCTTGAATGTCCACAGTCATATCAGCATTCTGGTCTTCTGCACTCCCACCAGAATTACCCATTAAGCTATACTTACAAAATCCTAATGTTTCTCTAGCCTGTCTCTCCAAGCTTTTCCAAACTCATCCCACAAACCAGTTCCAATCATTCTAAACCACATGGTCATTTTAGTCCCAGCAACAGCCTTACTTCTGGTATCAATTTCTGTGTTAGTCAGCTTTTTATTGCTGTGACCAAAAGACCTGAGAATGACCAAGAGGAGAAAAAGTTTATTTTAACTCACAATTTCAAAGTTCTGTCCATAGTCAGCTGACTTTATAGCTCTGCACCCACCTTTGAAGCAGATCATGGTGGAAGGCTGTGACAGAGTAAAGCTGTTCAGTTCATGAAAGCCAGAAAGCAGAGAGAACTTGAGTGCAAGGAGACAGTGATCACATAATCTCCAAAAACATGCCCCCAGTGGCCTGTTTCCTCCAGCCACACCCTCCTTACCTGCCCACAATTAGGACCCATTAATTCATTCAAATTATTAATCCTGCAAGCAGATTAATCCACCAATTATGTTAAAGTTCTCATAATCTAATCATTTGACCTCTGAAAATTCCTGCATCATTTCACACAGGAGATTTTAGGTGACACCTTGGATCCAAACCATAACACTAATTACTGGTTGTTAGTATTAGATATGGAAAATGACAAACCCCAACAGTAGTGAGACCCGGGGACAGGGGAGTGAGAAGGAAAGCCATACACTGAGAGCATTCATCCTTTCCCACTACAGTTCTTTCCCGGTGATAAGACAAACCCTGAGGAGGATTGTCCATCACACCTGGAAAGGCAGTCTCTGGGAAGAGGCTGAAGCATTAACCCTTCTGTAACAAATCCTCCCCAGGTACCAACCACTGACCCCAGGCCTTCCATCAGGTCCAGTACAATAAACTCCAGAAACTGACTCTAGACTCCCAACCATTTTGCCCTGTAAAACAAACCCTAAATCCCTAAGCACTAAAACTGACTCCTTCACTGATTGACAAACTCCAAATTCCTGGGTGCCCAAAGAAAATTGATACGCTCACTAGACCACCTCTCAGAATAACCTATATAAGCCCAGGCCCTTTCTTTGTTTGGGGGCTCGTTTTCCATCAGGAAAGTGGGTCCCACCATGGCACCATTTCATCCCTGCATCCCCTGCTCCTGTGTGAAACTTCATTCCTGAATAAAGTGCTGAGCTGATTTGTGAAGTTTGCATTCATCCCGCTCTTTTTGAGCTAATAGTTAGTGCTAATGTTTCCTTCACTTTAATAAACCTTTCATGTAACTTTCCTAAGTTCATATATGAATATGCCACAGTGAATCTCCATGTCATGTACAACCACAAGAATGGGATCCTAATTAGAATAAGACATACTCCATGCATGTGCAATATGCCAAAATATACTCTATTGTCATCTATATCTAAAAATAAATAAGTAAAACAAATAAAGTAAAATAAATAAGACTTTCTGATGTGCTGTGTCCTGACATCTTCTTACCAGATTAGAAGATAAATTCCATTAAAGGTAATATTTCTAGCTTTGGGGTTCACAGGCCTCATCTTACCACCTTACCACTATATGGAGGAAGTATCATATAGAAATGTTTTCTATCCTGTGGATGGTGGTTGAAGCTTGTAAGACCAACCTGAAATAGGTGATTTTTTTTTTCTTTTTTGGTACTGGGGACTGAAACCAAGAGGTGACCTACCACTAGCCACAAACCCACCCCTTTATATTTTTTATTTTGAAACAGAGTCTTGTTAAGTTTCTGGGGCTATCTTTGAACTTGCCATCTTCCTGCTTCAGCCTCCTGAGTCACTGGGATTATAGGCTTCTGCCACTTCACTTGGAGGGTGTATTTTGTTCTAAGACTTACCATTGCACATGGGTATTAGCAGGAGATGTAGCAAAAAAGAAGAAAAGAATTTGTTCCTGGCAGCTTTCAAACATACAAAAAGCCAGCGTTTGTTTGGCCAACATGTATTTTTGCAGTTTTGCCCCCTGTAAGCAAGATGTTGGGCACAGCAAACATGATTCAAAGAATTCCCTTAGCATTGACTCCTCACTCCTTCAAGTTTTTCAGCCTTTGTTGCTTTCACTACTACATCAGCAGTGAGAGCAGACAAGCACTTAGAGGTCAGAGAGAAAAGACCTGTGGCTCATTTTCACACACATTACATTGTATAACCTTTGCTATTGCTTCATCAGTGGGTTTTGTGTTTTTTTTTTTTTTTTTTTTTGCTTCTGTTTTGTGGCTTTCTAATTCTGCAGCTATTATTTCTTCAGCTGTTGAATAAGTATCTTTAATGAATGTTCATTCTTTGAATCCTAGTTGTCACAGCTCAGCAGTAGCCTTATCAGAAACAGGTACAAGAAGCTGCACAGCAAAACTAGGAACATAGGGCAATATGTGACCCAGGGATCACATGAGGCACAGAAAAACTCCAGGAAACAAAAGCCCCAACTGTAGGTTGAGCAGGAGAGGTGGTGATTAAGTGCCTCTTAATCACATAACTATAGACTCGATGCTGGGGCCAGGAACAAAGAGCAGAAAGAAGTCAAAACTGGAGCCAGAGTTCAAAGCAGATACACTTCAATTTCAAAGGTAAATTAGTAAAGAAGCATCTTTTAGCCACTAGCACAACTACCATTAATTGAATCCATCCATGTGCCAGGCATTCTGTTTGATGCCTTACACATCATAACTCTACCAGGTTCAATATTAATGATCCCTACCATGCAACAGAAGAGATTGAGTCTCAGAACTGGAAATTTATTGGCCACAATACATTTTGGACCTATGTCTGTGTGACCATAAGTCATCTTTTTTCTTGGGTATTATGGCCATTGGATAAGTTTCTGATATTCTCAGTCTGTCTGCCCTGTTGGACATTACCATTGGAAATGATCCAAGGACGATGTGCAGGTGGCACTACACAAGGTATTTCCCTACACCATTTTCCAGGTGAGTTCTCCCTGTTTATATAAAGGACTGCCAAAGGCATGAGTGGGGTGGGCAGTACTGTGCTGATGTGTATGGGTATATGTTTTAGGTATAAAGTGTCCCAAAAAAGTCATGTGTGAAAAAGTGCAAGAAAGTTTAGAGATGAAGTTATTGGGTTATGAGAACTTTAACCTAATCAGTGTATTAATCCAATGCTAGGGATTAACCATACTGCAATTGTAAGCAGATGAAGTGTGGCTAGCTGGAGGAGGTGGGTCATTGTGGGGCATGCCTTTAGAATATACATTTTTCCCAGGTGAATGGATAACTCTCCTTCCTGATTAATTTTTTTCCTGAATGTTTTCCTTCTCCATACCCTACTAACACAATACCTCACCTCAGGCCCAGAGTAAAAGTCAACCATCTGTGGACAGAGAACTCTAAAACTCTGAGCCCCAAACAAACTTTTCCTCCTCAAAATTGTTCTTTTCAGGTCTATGGTCACAGCAACAAAAAAGTTAACTAAATCAAATTGTTACTGGAAGTGGGGCTATTGCTATGACTAACTTGACCCTGTGATTCAGAGGTTTTGAAGCTTTTTGGAATTTCTGGAAGAAATTTTGAAGTTTGGAAATGCAAGGTAGAAGAGTTTTAGAATGTTATAAGCAGAGGTTAATGGGAAATTTTGGTAGGGGCTCAGATGACCAGAATGCCAATATCACTGTGGACAGTAAAGAATGGACTCAAGAATTTTCAGAGGAAAAGGAGGACTCAAATGGATATTGGACTAGAAGCAATTCATAAAACATTCTGGCTAAGAAGTTGTCTACATTTTGCCCATGTCCTAGGACTTTTTGTGAGGCTGAATTTAAATATGATGGACTAATTAATCTGATGGAGGAAATATCAAGATGGCACAGTCTTCAGGGGTAGCATGGGTATTGATAGTGGTTTTAATTATGATAATCAGGAGCAGAAAGAAAAGCAGAAAGACTAAAAAACTTGCAGTTTGGCCATTAAACTGAGATTAAGACTGGGGCTAAGCAAGGTATAGTTGTTAAAGAGATTACAGCCACTAAAGAAATGGTAAAATTTTACTCAATAAGAAGAATAAGAAATAAGTGTAAGCTGCCTGTCATGGCCAGCCACAAACCACCATGGGAGGAAAACTCTTGGAGGCAGAGTAAAGATACTACTACTTTTACTTCTACTTTCTTAGAGAGAGCTTAGAGAGAGAAAGAAAGATTTTTCTTCTTCTTAGAAAGAGCTTAGAGAGAAAAATTAGAGATAGCTTTTTCTTCTTCTTCTTCTTAGAGCTTAGAGAGAAAGATAGAGCTCTTTCTTCTTCATCTTCTTAGAGCTTAGAGAGAAAGATAGAGCTTTTTCTTCTTCATCTTCTTAGAGCTTAGAGAGAAAGAGAGAGAGCTTGAAAGAGAGAGATTTCTTCTTCTGCCTACGTTCTGGCCACTCTGATTCTTTTCTTCTTCTCCGACCCGAACTCTTCTTCTGACCGACCGAGCGACTGCACGACTGACTGAATGAATTCATTCTTCGTTCTCCTAACTCCGACTGCTTTCACCTGGTTATATACCTTTAGCTTTGCGGGTGTCTCACGTGCATTTACAGGTGCGTCACATACATGCTTATTATCAGGTGGAACTTATGGCTTCCAGCTGACCGCAATAGCCATCTCCCTAATTGGGGCTCCTTCATATTCCTCCCTTTTAGTTTAAAAGGTGCTTTTTAATTCTATTTTCTATATTTTATTTTCTCTATTTTCTTTTATTTTCTTGTCCCTACCTGGATTTTCACCTTTTGTTTTAAAAGGGTGGATATTTGAGCCCTTTTTGAGGAGGTGCTGCGGCTTTAAGGAAGCCTACTGCTGAGGAGCAGCTAACACACTTAGTTAAGCACAATTGCATAAGCGGCTTTGACTTTTTTTTTTTTTTTTTTTTTCTTGTCTCTTCTTTATTTTTATGGCTTTTTTGCCAAAGCTCAATGGCTTTTTCTCTGCATGGTTTTCACCGTGCTTTTTAATTCTCTATTTTCTTTTAAGCTCATGCTTTTTTCTTTATGGCTTTTTGCTAAAGCTCAAGGCTTTTTCTCTGCATGGCTTTTACCATGCTATTACTTTCTGGCTTCTTTATTTTTTATGGCTTTTGGCCGGCTACTTGCTTCATGGCTTCGGCTTCTGGCCGGCTCTCGCTGGCTACTCGCTTCGGCTTTTCGCTAATTCTTAACTGGCCTCAACTGAGTACTACTCTTTTTTCTGGTCTCAACTGAGTCAGAGGCTATGCTTTCTTCTCCGCTCTCCTCACTATCTTAGCTTCTTGTTCTTATTTCTTATCTTTTCTTCTCTGCCTGCCGAGCCCCAGACGGGCCACCATTTGTAAGCTTAGAGAGAAAGATTAGAGATAGCTTTTTAATAAGAAAAATAAGAATAAGAAAAATAAGACAATAAGAAAAATGGCTTAAGGGCATCTCAGGAACAGGCAAGACCACATCCATCTCAGGCTCAGGAGTAAAAGTAAAAATTCCCTTGAGAGAAGATCAGTGGGGCACCCTGCTTGCCCAGGATGGCCTAGGAAGTCATTACACCATGCTTAACCACCCAGGTATTCAGAGGCTGCTGTAACCAGGGAATTAGCTATTGCTTGAGGTGGTGGCAAACTTTTCTAGGTCAACCCTGTGGTGCTAGTTCTGCAGGAATGCAGGATGCTAGAATTAGGGAATCATGAAGGCTTCCACCAAGATTTCAAAGGAAGACCTGGACATCCAGGTAAGGTGTAGCAGCATTGGAGTCCCTTGGGCTGTCTGAAAGGGAGGATGCATGGAGAAATGAGAAGGAAGCCAAAGCTGCAGTGGAGACCCCCGAGATTAAGAAACACCAGTACCATGGAATGTCTCCTGAGAAAAGCTGCAAGAATTGAGCAGAAACAACCCAAGAGATGACATGTGGGCTGCAACCACCAAAGCCATATGGACAGAATTACACAAGTCCTTTGGACAGGACCTCACTATGATATGTGTCCCAAATGCTAGATGTGGAGCTACAGGACTTGTTTGCCCAGCTGGATTTTAGTCTTCCTTTGCTCCCGTCCATTCCTTCTATGCCTTTTTTTCTCTCTTGTGGAATGGAAATGTTTATTCTATGCCTTTATATATTGGATGTATGTAACTTACTTTTGATTCTTACAGCAGCTCATACTGAGAATATGCCCTGAGTCTCAGATGAGACTTTTTACTTAGAGGTTTGGACAATCCTAAATCTGTTAAGATGATGGGGATTCCTGGAAAAGAATTGAATGTATTTTGCATTGTGAGTTTGACATAAACTTTTGGGGGTCGGGGCAAAATGTTATGGTTTCAATATTAGGTGTCTCCCAAAAGCTTGTGTAAAGACAATGCAAAAAAGTTTAGAGGCGAAATCATCAGATTATGAGAGCTTTAATTTAATCACTTTATTAATTCACTGAAATGTATTAACTGAGTGGTGACTGTAGGCAGATAAGGTGTGGTTGAAGGAGATGGATCATTGTGGGTGTGCCTTTTTTTGTTTGTTTGTTTTGTTTTTTGTTTTTGTTTGTTTTGTTTGGCCCCTGATTAGTGGTACTCTCTCTCTCTGCTCTTTAATGGCCATGTCCTGAGCTGTATTCCTCCAGCAAACTCTTCCGCCATGATGATCTGCCTCACCCTGGGCCCAGAGTAATGGAGTTAGCTGTTGTGGACTGATACTTCTGAAACTGTGGGCACCAAATAAACGTTTCCTCCTCTAAAATTGTTCTTGTCAGGTCTTTTGATCCAAGCAGTGAAAAGCTGACTAAAACAGGCACAGATAATACCAACTACCTCAATCTCACTCCTACTACCATCTTCTAGGACCAGACAACCCTTCTATTAAAACCACTCTTTTAGGAAAAGAGTAGAGTGAACTGCTTGCCTTCTTTGAAGTCAGACCACTTGGTCTGTCAGTGGAGCTCTATTATTAGTTGCCTGATCTTAGACAAATTTCTCAACAGCTTTGTTCCTCAGTCTCCCCTGGGTAAAATGACAAGAATAATATCCAATTGATTGGCAAGTTGCTATTTTCAGTAGCAAATGAGATAATCTACTCAAAATACTAGTTCAGTTCCTGAAATATACTAAGCAACTACTACATGTTCATTCTTGTTATAACTATTAAAAGCATCATTACTTCTATGTTGGAGAACTATATAACCCAGAGGTGTAAATTAAAACAAAACCAGCCTCCCTGAGATTTGGTTAGCAAGATAACCCACAGCAGGATTTCCTGATGAGTCAGCCAATTATATTGGGTTTTCTCTTTGGGATTCTCTTTCTTAAATGTCATTGCCCTTCTCTTAGAGTAAAACAGTGGTTCTCAAACTGGGAGCAACTTTCCCATGTCCCCTCAGGGGATATTTGGCAATGTTTAGAGATAATTTTAATTGTCACAACTTGGAGGGAACTATGCTACTAGCATCTAGTAGGTCGAACAAGGGATACTTCTATATTCCTATACACGCACAGAATTATCCCACCCAAAATGTTAGTACTAAGGTTAAACACCCTGAGACAGATGAAATGTGGTATTTAAGCAGGAGAAAAAAAGGTTTAAAAGGGTCCTACATAATGTATGCAAAGTTTTTTTTAATAACATCTTTCTTCTTCCTTTTTTTAAAATTTTTTTAGTTGTTGATAGACCTTTATTTTATTTGTTTATATGTGGTGCTGAGAATCAAATCCAGTGCCTCACACACTCCAGGCAAGTACTCTATGCTACCGCTGAGACCCAGCCCCAGCCCCAGCCCCCACATCTTTCTTATTTCAAAGATGTGGCAGTCTCTTAAAATTCTCAAATGGTACTGAAAATATAGATACATGGATACATACATATACATACATACATATAGTTGAGTGTCCCTTGATGACAGGGATACATTCTGAAAAGCGGGTCTCTAGGCATTTTGTGACTATGTGAACACCACAGAATATATTTAAAGAAACTAAAATGGCCCGTGAGGCCACTTCACTAGGTGATATAATTTTATGGCACTACCATCATATATGAGGTACATTGTTGAGGAAGTGTCATTATGCAGAGCTTGATTATGTGTGTGTGTGTGTGTGTGTGTGTGTGTGTGTGTGTGTATGGACATATATGGGTATATACATATGGTTATGCATATATATACATATATATATATGCATATTTGTATATATTTAAGGATTTGATCTGTTAATAAAATTACCTGTTTACTCAGGATTTCATTAGTCTGTTTTCATATCTCCTATGTTGCTGATGTTTTTAAATATTGGGAGATTCTTGGTTGTCTGTTTGTATTTATAAATGACAGTGTATTATCGGCAGTCTCAACTCTGGCTGTACATTAGGCTAAGAGATTCCAAGCTTGGGTACAGTGGGGGACATAATGGTGCCTGGTATCTGTAGTTTTCTCCAGTTTCCAGATGATTTGGAGATACAGTGAAAGTCTAAATAAACAATTATTAGGAGCTAGAATAGTTCTCTTGGAATAAATGAAGCTTTCTGTCATACCGTATTTCCTTGGATGAGTATGAACTTTGACTTCAGAATTCTTGAGAAGAATTGTAAAGGGAAAAAAAAAAGGAACAGGATAATGGTAAAAGCTGCCATCACATAGAACTTAGTGTCTGATGATGAAGGAAACTATTGGTGCCCTAAGTGGGTGTGGCAGTAAGACTCATGTGAGTTCATGAGATGGTGCTGAAGCTCAGGGTCGCAGGAAGAAACAGAACAGTAGAAAAAGTGAGCCAGGAGTCTGATCATGAGAAGATGTAGTTTTTTACCATTTGCCTTCTCTTCTCAAGGGCCACTGCCTTCCACATAGGTTGCCAAGCTTGCCTGTTTGGCTCTGGATTTCCCTGGTTGGGTGGGAGGCATTAAACCTCTCCCTTAGAAAGTCCATTTATAGTGTCTATTTTTATTTGGAAACCAGCTTATCCTGCAAGTCATTCTTTCTTCTTCTTCTTTAGTTTTTTTTTTTTTTTTTAGTTCTTTAAAACTTATTTATTATTCTAATTTGTCACACATGACAGCAGAATGCATTTCAATTCATACTAAACATATAGAGCAAAATTTTTCATTTCTCTGGTTGTACACAGTAGAGTCACACCATTTGTGTCTTCATATAGGTACTTAGGGTAAGGATGTCTATCTCTTTCCACCATCTTTCCTACCCTCATGCCCCTTTCCCTTTCCCTCCCTCCCCTTTGTCCTCTACAAAGTTCCTCCATTCCTCTTATGCTCCCCATCCCCACCCCCATTATGGATCAGCATCCACATATCAGTGAAAACATCCAGCCTTTGGTTTCTTGGGATTGGCTTACTTCACTTAGCATGATATTTTCCAGCTCTATTCATGCAAATGCCATGGTTTTGTTCTGCGAGTCATTTTTGAGGCACAAAGTGACAATCTTCCACAACATATCCACTGGCAAGCTGAAAAGTCAGCAGAGGAAAAGGAAAATGTACATGCCCTACCCTAAAGAACTGACCAGGCAGACTATATGAACTGGCTATATTAAGGTTTCCCAATGTCTCCATTACCTTCTCACATTAACCTAAGTCTCTGAGGTTCTGCATGAACCCACTGTGCCTATACGTTGCAAAACTCCTCCCTCCTTTACTTCATCTCTGACCTCTACAGGCAAGTGTAGACAAGTGATTAAAGTCCTGATTTCTATTTGTGTTGGATGAGTCAATTAACTTCAGGACACCTGCTCAGGTTGGATAAGAGAGGCTCATAGTTGGGAAGTGATGACCATTTTTACAGTGTTTCTTTTGCATTACTATTAAGGAAAGCACCTTCCATTCTCTCAGCAGTGTCAGGGTGCCTCAGGGGAAAGAAACAGGTCCGTGGTACTGTTTTAGTCAGCCTTTTTGCTGCTGTGACTAAAAGACCTGACAAGAACACTTTTAGGAGAGGAAAAGTTTGTCGAGGAATCACAGTGTCAGAGGTCTCAGTTCATAGAGTTGGCTCCATTCCTCGAGGTGAGGCAGAATATCATGGCAGAAGAGTGTGGTGGAGGGAAGCATCTCACATGATGATCAGGAAGCAGAGAGAGACTCCACTTGCCAGCAACCAAATATATACCCCCAAACCATGCCCCTCAATGACCCACCTTCTCCACCCACACCCTACCGCCTTCAGTTACCACACAGTTAATCCCATCAGGAGATTAATTCACTGATTGGATTAAGGCTCTTCTAACCCAATAATTTCTCCTCTAAGCCCTCTTGCATTGTCTCACACATGAGCTTTTGGGGGACACCTCATATCCAAACCATAACTGTGTCAACCTCAGAGATGGTCCATAGGAAAAAAGGGCTCATGAGTGAGGAAGCAATAAAGAGAGAGAGTAATATTTTATTTTATATATACAGATAGTTGTGTGGAAGAAGTTAGAATTTCAGAATAGCAATGAATAACACATATCTGGAACTCTTTGATGAGGAGGAGGGATAGCAAATTATGGTTTAGCCCAGAACATACATTGCTAATTTTGCTTTTATTACATTATGTGGATAAATAGTTCCCCTAAAAACAGTCTTCTCCAACAGCCAAAATTCACTCACCATATATTATTTGAGGAGCTACTATGTCCCAGGCACAGTTCTGAACACTGAGGATACAACAATGAACAAATCTGAACAATTGCTTGATCTCATGGAATTTGTATTCTAGAGCTGCATCAATCAATATAGCAGAAACTAGCTACAATGGCTACTTAAATTAATTAAAATCAAATTTAAACTTCACTAGCTGTGTTTAAGTCCTCAATAGTCACATGTGGCTACTGACTACTCTACCAACCAGCATAGACATAGACAATCTCCATCCTCACAGAAGTTCAATTGAACAGTAATGGTTTATCACCAGAGAAGGCTCCATTTTTATTCTCCCACTTTGGTTAAATTCTAAATGAGACCATTATATACTACTTGGGGAAGAGACAGCACCACAAACCATTATCCCTAATGGAGCAATAGGAAAATCACTGGTTCTTGAGGTAAAGATAGATTCAAATCTTCCTTGAACTGGATCAGCTGAGAAAATTCAGCTGAAAATCAATTTCTTTATAAGGTCAATAATTGTAATAGTACTTCACAGGGATTAAATGAGATGATGTCTGTAATGCAGCTAACTCTGGGCACTGAAAACACAGAGGTACTCATCAAGTGTCTGTCATGGATTGTTCCATGACAGACACTTGATGGGTCCATGACAGACACTTGATGGGTGTAATAATAATAATAATAAAATATAATAATATTTAATAAATATAATAATAATGAAAATTAGTGGCAGGACATATAAGTTTTTTTGTGGATAAATTACTAGCTAATTAGCTCAGCATTGCTTTAAGTATTTTACAAATGTAAACTCATTGGATCCTCACAAAACCCTGTGAGGTAGGTGTTAGAGAGTAAGGCCATCTGCAGAGCTGAAGTGACCACAGATATCCTCTTTCACCAGCTCTTGCTATTATGCCAGGAAGATTTCAGATGCATCACACATAGCAGTGGGCATGAGTTTATTAGAAGGGCGTTTTAGTCAGTTTTTTCTGTCACTAACGACCTGACCAGAACAACTCTAAAGAAGGGAAGATTTATTTAGGGGGCTCATAGTTTCAGAGGCCTCAGTCTGTAGACACCAGGCTCCATTCCTTAGGACTCAAGGTGAGGCTGAACATCATGGTGAAAGAGCATGGCAGAGGGAAGCAGTTCACAAGACAATCAATAAGCAGAGAGAGGGGTCTCCAGATAAAATATATATATATCCCAAAACCACACTCCCAATTCCCACCTCCTCCAGCCATACGCTACCACTTCTGTCACCATTGAGTTAATCCCTATCAGAGGATTAATTCACTGATAGGGTTAAGACTCTTACAACCCAGTCATTTCTCCTCTGAATCTTCTTGCATTGTCTCACATGTGAGATTTTGGGGGACACCTCACATCCAAACTATAACAAAGAAATAGGAAAAGGGTGAAAGAGGATACTTTCAAAAGACAGGGTGGGTTCACTCAGGAGAGGGACAGTACTCCTCTTCAGTGTTACTGAAGGTTCCAAGGAAGTTTCCCGAAAGCCCTGCACAGATCCACCCCCTTTGACTTTTTACTCATAGCAGTATTTCATCAGACTTCTAAGTTCCCATTCCACATGGTCTTACCCATTGAGGGGATATTGTACCATTGAAATGACATGCCAAAGAAATAAGGCAATTCTGGGTCACTTTGGCCAGCACTGACCAGTTCTAATTGGAACTTATTCTTACAGATTATATTGTTGGGGGGCTTTACTTCTAATTATCCTTTGTCCCTAAGTTCTGGAATCTGGTCTGTATAAGACATGAAAGTCTGCCCCCCACCCCCACACTTTCAGGGTAATTTGTGTTCTTCTTATTGGCAAGGAGAAATCTTTTGGGACTTGCATTTTTCCTGCAGACAGCAGGTTGTTTGCTGAGGAATATAGCATATTCTGTTGACTTAAGTCAGAATAGGCTTACACATAAATCACTCTTTAAAAGACAAAGCCTTTAGGGGTCAGTACAGTAGACCCAGTTTATAGAATTATCCCCTTAACTGCATGTTCCACTGTTAGTGTCTATGTGTTACCTATTAGTAAGCACTATTACTATTGCCATTTACTAAATGAGAAAGAAGAAATTCAGTAGTTCCCACAAGACTTGAGCTTACATTAGTCAAAGATTTTTTTTTAATGGCTATGTAAACAGCTCTCAAATTTTAGTAACTTAGCACAGTAAAAGTTTCATTCCTTTCTTAAGTTGTAGGCCATCCAGATGTGCAGTTAAAACTCTGGGATCCAGAGCTCCAGTCTCTTCTCATTTTTGACTCAGACAATGTTTTAGGTTCTCAGAATCTTACCAGTCTTCTGCATCTAAACAGCACAGAGTGAAGAAGTGCTTAAAGTAATGCTTCTCAATTTCAGTATTTGTGATAATTGTATGTATCACCTTGACTTGGCTAAGGGATTCCTAAATAGATAGCAAAAGATTACTTCTGAGTGTGTCTGTGAGGATGTTTCTCAAAGGGATTAGCATTTGAATTGGTATGCTACCATTTTTTTGAACCCAAAGCCTGGATCCTTTTTCCCCTCTTAGAATTGTGGAAACAATAAATAGATCAAGCACCCAACAGAGCAGGGAAGATTTTATTTCTGGTTAAGAATAGGAGAAGTGCCGGGCGTGGTGGCGCACACCTGTAATCCCAGCACTTGGGAGGCTGAGGCAGGAGGATCGCGAGTTCAAAGCCAGCCTCAGCAAAGGCGAGGCACTTAACAACTCAGTGAGACCCTGTCTCTAATAAAAATACAAAAAAGGGCTAGGGATGTGACCCAGTGGTCGAGTGCCCCTGAGTTCAATCCCTGGTACCAAAAAAAAAAAAAAAAAAAAAAAAATAGGAGAAGTGGGAGATAAACCCAGAAAACAGTTTCTCATCCTTTGGGGGTTGGAGGGTTATAGATATATGGTAAAAGAAATGAGGGAAAGGGATAGACTAATGAAGGGCAAAGGGTATTAATATTTATTCTGGGAATAGGTGGAGATTTCCTGGAAATTCAAGTACCACCTCTTTTGGCTCTCATCATTGTCATGGCAATAGTCAACTGTCCTGGAGCCAGGGGTGTGTCACTTAGCATGCAAAATGGATTTTAATGAAGTTAGAGGTTGTCTGAGCCACTCTGGCAGCCACCTTAAGTCCAAAGTTTCAGCCAGTCCACCTGAAGAACTTCTGGCCCTCCCTCAGGCATCCAGTCTTCAAAGATAAGCACAATTAGGGCAGTGTAGATATTTAGCCAAGTTGCCTACACTGTACAAGATTAGGGGCAGGATGTTTTAATCAGCCTTTTCACTGCTGTGACCAAAAGACCTGACAAGAACAATTTAGAGGAGGAAAAGTTTATTTGGGGCTCAGAGTTTTAGAGATCTAAGTCCATAAATGCACATGAGTTTTTTGGGGACACTTTACATCCAAATCATTACACAGGGTCACATATAAACTGAGCAATGAAGATGCACCCTCACAAATGTAGGAGGGAATTACACAATTCGTTGATGGCTGAAACAGAAAAATATGGTGGAAGAAAGGTGAATTCTCTTTCTTTGAGCTGGGACATCCATCTTCTCCTGCCTTGCCCTCCCCCACCCCTTTACCCCATCTTTAGGCCTTCAGGAACTCCTCTAGGTTCTTGGCTTTCCTGGGTATCCAGCTTGCAAATGGCAAGTGGGAAACTAGGTCTCCATAATCCTGTGAGCCAATTTCCATAATAAATCTCCTCTAATATATATTGATCTAATCATATCCTATTGGTTTTGTTTCAATAGAGAATCCTAAGAGTATTAGTGATATGTTGGACTGAATTATCCTTTATTTGCTGTCCTGTGTGTTGTAAGATATTTAGCAGCATCCCTGGCCTTTACCTACTAAATGCCAGTAGCTACCTCCCAGTTGTGACAATCAATAATTTCCTGGGAAGGTGTGTATATGTGTGTGTGTTTGTGTGTGTGTGTGTGTGTGTGTGTACACATGCACGTGCACACATATGTTCAAAAACGTGTGCATTCAAACACATGTTTTGTGTTCACAAACATATGTGCATACTGCCCTGCCAGTAAAGAATACCGATTTAAAAAACAATACAGACATCTTAGAGGCTAGGCAAGGGAGTCATATTCTTTTCATTCAAATTCTATTGGCAAGAATTCAATCAAATGTCCACACCTAACTCTAAGAGGGTTGGAAAATTTAATACAACAATGTATCCAGGAAGAAGAGGAGGTCTGGGAAGATCAAATTAGCAATGTGGAATCTCTTTGAGAGGAATAGTCCCTGACCCCCAAAACACAAACACCCACACACATATAAAAACTTCAGACAAATTAGCAGAGATGTGCAGGATAATCTAGACAGTATTGGAGACAAAAACACACCATTATTACATTTTTTTTTTTTTTTTTTTTTTTTTTTTTACTTCTGACCTAGTCATGCTGTATTGGTCTCCTAGAATAAAAAGTTTGTGCAATAAAGCACTAGATGCTGTGGTCCTAGGTGGATCTATTTATAAGACAATAACACAAAGAATCAATCTGTTACAGTGTTCTAAAGTTGACCACAAATAAAGTGGAAATGAAGCTGGGATGATGGGAATGTTCCCATGAGGTTGTCCAGTCCCAATCACATTCCAGAAGCATGAGCATCTGCAATATGTATGACCAGGAGTGCAAGGGAGACAGAAATGCATTTTTTGGAAGAGGGAGAAATGAAGAATCTTTGGATATATGTCACAAATAATAGAGGTCAAAAACAAAGGAAAGATTGGAGATGGGGGCTACCATTCATTTACTATTAGTAGTTTCAGAGAAATATACTGGTGTAGTGTTAAGACCTGTTGATTAATAAGTGACACCATCTCGAATTCCACCTGAAGCACTAACATTTTGATAATTTCAAAATAGGCTAAGTTATGCCCACTTCATATAGAAAAAAATGCATACATTTTTTAAAGGATTTTTTAAGACTACCAAAATTAAGAGTATCTCCTCTTTCTGGGCATGATATAGTAATCCTTTGGGTTATAAGTGGGCTTCTTATTATCCCTTTAAATATCTCTTAATTTTTCCTGCTTTATGGCAGCCAAATAAAGTAAAAATGCTTCTTGAGTTTTCTATCATATGGTTTGAGGGAAATTATTTCTCAGCTGCCTAGTTTGGACATTTTTCTCCTTACTATGTAATCATATTGAAAAGAGCTAGAAATGTTCAAGTTTCCACCAACTGGCACCAAATCAAACTCCTGAAGCCAAGTCTGGCTCCCCTGACCACACTTAGCTCCTCCACCTCACCCAACCCCTGTCCTAAATAAAAGACAACAGTACAATATGTTGTGACAATAAAAACCCATCAAATCCAGCCTAGGTCATTGAGTTCAAGAAAAATAGTCTACCCAATAAATACATGTGAGGGCTGAGGTGTGGCTCAGTGTTAGAGCACTTGCCTAGCATTGTGAGGCCTGGATTAGATCCCCAGGAAGATACACACACACACACACACACACACACACACACAAATAATAATAATAATAAATTAATACATACATATGAAAGGGCTGTATCTTATTAAAGTTATTGTTAGCCTAAGTCTTACTAAAATTAATGATTCTATTTCTTTGGGGAAAAGCCTATTGAAGCTTTATTAAATGAAGAGAAAAGTAAAGGGTGGAAAGACCGGAAAGAAGGGAGTAAGAAATTCTTTACTAAATGAGAGAGAGGAGAATTAACTGCCAGTCTTACACTATAGACCTCCTAGGTTACATTTCCCAGGAGAGCAGAAGAGAAGATCAGACAAATTCATGAAATAATATTAATGGATAGCTAGAAATAATGACTTTTACCTAGGTATTTCTAGTAAAAAACAAATTAGTAACCACAGCTAATAGATGCAAGCATGCCATGACACACAACTAAATCATTCAGGGTCACTCCAGGTAAATCGGGCTGGCACTAAATAATCACACAGACACAGAAAGTACCTTTTTCTTGGGGTTCAGTGATGGCTCCTCTGCCCCAGCTCCCACAAGGGAGGCAAGAGGAGCAGGCAAAAAAGAGAGCACAACTGAAATCCTATTTTTGGGGGGGAAGACACTGGAGAAACTTCCACCCAAATGAGGCAAGGGATTGGGTTTCAGGGGGATGTAGCCTAGTCCCATTGGGTGACGCCCACTCCCAAGCTACAATTCCTTGCCAAACGGAGGTGAGGTCCACCTGCTTTCGCACTGCGAGTGGAAGCCAATTCCACACCTCCATGGCTCAAGGCTAAGGGTACATGCCCAGCTCCTACGTGCTCAGCTTCTGTTTATGGCGGCCCCCAACCCATGCATATGTACATTAACATACCAAGTATTTACTGAGAGATGCTATATTCAAAATAGTATGCTAAGTTGGAAGGTGTGGGATAGAAGGGGGGGAAATGTAAGTTCAATAGTTGTTCTCAACAAACGTGAAATGTGGTAAGGATGTCAGGTAAGTATACTAAACAAAATACAGAGAGAGAAGAGAAAAAAGAAAACAGAAGAGGGAAGGGAAGAAGAAAGATGGAGAGAAAGAATCTGAAGGATTGAAATTTCCTGACTGGGTAAAGAAATGGTACATAGCTTTTGAAAATAAGATATCTGAAGAAGGAGTACAAGAAGACTACCAAAAGTTAGAGTATCTCCTCTTTCTGGGCATGATATAGTGATCCTTTGGGTTATGAGGAAATGGAATTTCAGGGCACTAAGTGATAGAAAACATAAGATTTCACATGTCCTTTATTATCTATCATATGAGTCCCAAGCTATCCCCAGCAATTACTCCCATGTCTCTCTGCCCTCTGTCTGAAAGATTTTTCTTTTCTTTTTTTTTTTTTTTTTTCTCCAAAGGTTCTAGACTCCAGGTCTGACATTGCTTCCTCAGTGACCTGAGGCTGGTAGGAAAGATGACATACCTTCTGCAGCACAGTGCCATACAATCACTCTTCTCCTATTGAATCTGTAATACTGTGAGCAGGGTTCTCTTTTTATATCAGAAATGCAAAAAGCAAACGAGCATTGAAGAACATGAAATGAATTGGAGCACTGGATTGTTCTGACCTTGTCCCTGTCCTCAGGTGTCCAAATGCTTCTGAGAAAAGCATGGTCTTCATCTGCTTTTTAACGGTTCTGGTATGGCCAGAGAATCAAATAAAAAGCTGACTACAAAATTGGTGGATAACAGACAAAATAAATAAATCACTGAGTGACTGAAGAATAAAACAAAGTAAGAAAAAAGAAAAAAAAAACAAGCAAGCTACTATTTTGGATAATGGAAATCAAGGGCACTATCTTGAGAGCAGCCAGATTTCCAAGTCAAAGGAGCTTTCTGATGCAGAATTTGTGGGTATTTTATACTCTCTTCCTTTAGTACAATATTCAGCCCAGATCTTGGAAATCTAGTGTGTAAGTTAAAACAATCGATTTTGAAGTTAGAAAGTTTGGGTATGGATTTAGGTGGTGGAACCAAAATGAATTGGTTGTAATCTTGCTCTGTAATCTTAGACATGTCTCTTAACTTTCTCTGGTTTTCTCACCCATAAATGTGGGATAATGGGAGCACATTTCCCATAGCGTTATTATAAGGACAAAAAGAAATAATACATGCAAAGGATTTATAATAATACTAGACCCAATGTACAAGCATAGCAAAGTTAGTTATTATCTTTAGAAAATAGATAATAATGACATAGTTATTTCCTTATGTTTCCCATAAGGGAAAATTATGGAATCAAGTCATCTCAGGTCCCAAGGGCAGGGTGGTGCTCTTCCAGAGAGTCTCCCATTGCAGTGGAAAAACATTGAGTCAATGATTCTTCATAAATTCAAGGGTACAACCCGTTTTCTTTAGAAGTCTGGCTTCCTGTCTCCAGATTCCTTTTCTTCAACATGAGTACATTATGTACCACCATCAGAGGGAGACACTGGCACTAGGGTTAGGTGCCACTATTTTTCTGGCTGCTTTCAAGATGATGTCCTTGATTTTCATTATCCAAAATAGTAGCAACTTATTCTATTATCTTTATGTCTTTATGTACTATTATCTTTATGTCTTCATTCAGGTTATTTATAATAATACATCATACAGGATATGGTCATGGACAAGAACATACAATTGAGTTTCTCTCTCTACCCCTCTCTCTCCCTTTTTCTTTCTCCCTTTTTCTTGCAGCACTGTAGATTGAATCCAGTGGCACTCTACTACTGAGGTATATCCCCAGCTTTTTTTTTTTTTTTCTTTTTTTTTTTGAGACAAGGTCTTGCTAAGTTGTCCAGGCTGGCCTTGAACTTGTGATCCTCCTGCCTCAGACTTGTGAGTCGCTAGGGTTAGAGGTGTGAATCATTGTGCCCAGAGCACATGTGTTTCTCTACAAGTGTCATTCAGTCTTTGTTGTTCGCCAGATCTCCTAAAGCATTTTCTCTCTTTTTCCCTCTGTATACCCTACAATTTGGACTTGAGTTTTCATACTTCTCCTTTTACCCTGTAGGTCTGTCCAAATTCTGTTTTTATCTTCGTAGTTCAAAACCCCTAAATCATTCTCATGTTTAATGAATTTATATGTGTGCTTATAAATGTACTTTCAAGATGTGTACCATTTTCAATGTGAGTGTATTTTTAGAATATATAATTGATATTGCGTTTTGCATATATCGTCCTATTTCTTACTTTTTTCACTCAATACCATCTTCCTATTTCTTACTTTTTTCACTCAATACCATCTTTCATCTTTTTCTTTTAGTTAACTTGGCTAAGGACTTATCAATTTTGTTTATTCTTTTAAAGAACTACTTTTTGTTTTGTTGATTTTTTTTAAAAATTTTTTTAAATCTCAATTTCATTGAGTTTGGCTTTGATTTTGATTATTTCCTATCTTCTATTGATTTTGGTGCTGATTTGTTCTTACTTTTCTAGGGCTTTGACATGTAATATTATTTGGTATCACATTTATTTGGTATCTGTCTATTCTTTTAATGAATGAGCTCAATGCTATAAACTTTCCTCTTAGAACTGCCTTCATAATGTCTCAGAGATTTTTATATGCTGTATTACTATTCTCATTTATTTACAAGTATTTTTTATTACATCTTTATCTCTTCTGCTGTCTATTCATCATTCAATGGTGAATTATTTATTTAGTCACTGGGTGTTGTAGTAGTTTTTACTTTTTGTCTTATTTTTGATTTCTAATTTCATTTCATTATGATATGATAGTATGCAGGATATTACCTTAATTTTTTGTATTTGCTAAGAGTAGCTTTGTAGATTAAAATATGGTACATTTTAGAAAATTTTCCATGGGCTGCTGAGAAGAAGATATATTCAGTAATTGATGGATGAAATATTCTATATATGCCTGTTAAGTCTAGATTATTGACTGTATTTTTTAGTTCTGTAGCTTCTTTATCTAGTTTTTGTTTGGATGATCTATCTAGTGTTGAGAGAGGTGTGTTAGTCACCCAATATCATTGTGTTATGGTCTATTTGACTCTTGATATTGAGAAGGATTTGTTTTATTATGTAGTTGCTCCAGGCATAAATATTTAAAACTCATTTTTCTTATTGTATGATTCCCTTAAGCAGTATGGAACTGCCTTCTTTGTTTCTTCTTATTAACTTTGGCTTGAAGTCCACTTTTTCTGAGAATTGAAACCCCTTCTTGTTTATGAAGTCCATGTAAATAATATATTTTTCCTATTCTCTCACCTTTAGTCTGTGGATCCCTTTGTCTATGAGGTGAGTCTCTTGGAGACAGCATATTCTAAGGAGATAGAGATTCTGAAGAAGAATCAATTGAAAATCCTCAAAAGGAAGGAATCAATTAACCAAATTAAAAATTCAATGGAAAGCATCACCAACAGACTAGACCACTTGCAAGATAAATTTTACAGGCCTCGAAGGTAAAGTAATATCTCAAAAATTAGGTTGACTATAGAAAAAAGATGTTAAGAGACCATGAACAGAACTTTCAAGAAATATAGGGTAACACAAAAAGGCCAAACTTAAGATTTATCAAACTTAAGATAAAGGCTCTGAAATACAAACTAAAGGAATGCACAATCTTTTCAATGAAATAATATCAGAATATTTCCCAAACCTTAAGAATAAAATGGAAAATCAAATACAGGATGCATACAGGACTCCAAATATACATATGCATACAGACTCAATCCAAGACACATTATTATGAAAATTCCTAACATGAAAGAAAAGGATAAAATTTTAAAAGCACCTACAAAAAACTGACTGTTCACATTTAGAGGTAAACCATTCTGGATTTCAGCCAATTTTTCATCCAGACCCTAGAAGCTAGGAGGTCTTGGAATAAAATACACCAAGCTCTGAAAGAAAATGGATGTCAACCAAGAATACTATATCCAACAAAATTCAGCTTTGAATTTGGAGATGAAATAAAAATCTTCCACAATAAACAAAAGTTAAAAGAATTCACAACTAGAAAGCTGGCTTTGCAAAAAAATACTAACTAAAATATTTAATGAAAAAGTGGAGAATTAAAAATGAAAACCAGCAGAGGGATAAACTATACTATAAGAACACTCAAAAGGAGAATCTGATTCACCTTAATAATAGAAATAAATCAAAATGACAGGACATAAAAAGCATCTTTCAATAATAACACTGAATGTAAATGATCTAAACTTATCAAAAAACATAGATTTGCAGATTGAATTCAAAAGCAAGACCCGGGAGGGAGGGGAAGGAAGGGAGCAAGGGAGATGGAGGGGAAAAAAGAAAAGGTGGTTGAATAAGATGGATGTCTTTATCTTAAATGCATGATTGAAGATTTGAATGGTATGAACATACATTGTATACAAACAGTGTTTTGTAAAAAGATGCTCTATATGTTTATTGTGAATTATAATGCATACTACTATTATAAATACAACAACTTTGAATAAAAAATAAATTAAAAAAAGCAAGACCCAACAATATGCTGTCTTCAAAGACCCATCTTTTATAGCTCCACATATGAGGCTATCTCTACTTCAAAATTGCTTGTTCTAACTGCTACATGATGCTCCATGGTATTCATCTACCACATTTGACTATCTGCTTCTCCTCTGATGAGCACCCTGATTGTCTACAATTCCCTATTACCATTAAAAATGATGCAATAAATTATGGATCCATGTTAAGACTCTCTCTGTGGTATATATCCAAAGCCAAATTGCTGGTTGTAAACATACATACAGTAAATCTAAACCTAGAGCTGTCACCTCACTCTAGCATGATTGCACAGGCTGAGAAGTCTTAGTTATCCCCTCCAAATCATACATCACATCACAAATTCCATCCCTCTGTCTTCATAAAGAGGTTTATGAAATCATGCTGACCACCTGTATTAAATGTCCAGTTCTATTAGTGTGTGCTAACTATCTATGCAATGTGATATAAAACAAGGCAGGGTCATAAATTGGCTTGTTGATTCTTTTCCCTGGTATTATTAGATTAACCACGCACTATCCTCGTAATGGTTTTTCCAACATGTATCAGTTAACCACCAAGTTTATTTTAGAGCATTATCTATGTTTTTTCTCATTCTTTTTCATACTTCAGATTAAATCCCTTTGAACAGGTTAGGAATTCTGTCAAACACAGTTTTCCTCTTCTCATGAGCTGCACTTTATCCCTTGCCAAGACTCAGGAGTTCTGGCATGAAAAATCATGGTCTAAAATACTTTCAAACCATTTCTGTGGCCAATGGTTCACTTTCCCAATGACTTTTTCTTTTCCAAATGCTTCAATTTGTAGCCTAGACTTCAAAGTCACTAGCAATACATTCCAGATTTCTTTGGCTGCTAAATTATTAATTCCCAAAGAGAACAGCCAAACAGCCAGTAGTTAGTGGGTTTGAGGAGAGAGTCAATTGCTGCTACTTTCTCAGAAGATTCCATCAGCCCTTCCTCTGAGTCATTTTCTCTCCACACTGACTTCTTGATGTTTGGTTCAATTTTATTTGATCTCTTGGGATGTTTTCCCTCCAGAATTCTCTTTTGAATTATTTTCTCTATGCTGATAAAACTTGTATAAAGTTTCACTGTTACAATTGTCCACCAAACTCAGAACTATTAAAAAAAACACACGTTATTTTATAACTTTGCATAAATCTTGTGATTCCAAGTCCCTATTTGTGTTGATGGCAGAAAGTCAATACAGACAATTTATGATACTCATTTTTATCCAGTCAAGTTCATAATGATCACACCAAAATCCAGTTCACACAAATAGTTCTTTCTTTTTCTCCCAAAGTCAATTTGGGACCCACAGCTCTGGCGAGACCAAAGGGCAGCAGCTCCCTTTCTCAACATCTTCCTGCACCCTCTGCATTGTACAAGATTTCAGTCTGGTTCCAAGTTCAGCTCCTGACATTGAAAACTGTGAGTGAAAATTGGCTGCAATGTAACAACTATTTTCTCCTTAAAATTTGTGGCTTCAATTGATTCTAGGAAACTGTAGCCACTTGTGCCTCTTACCCCAGGTAGAAGTCACTAAGCATCCTTTGGTGTCTCTGTCCCATTGGTTGGCCAGATAGTTTCTTAGAGTTAGAAAATAAAGGTACACTATCAACTAATTTCAAAAGTTCTCTGGAGCCATGAGAAAATTACAAGGTCCCACAATTTGCCAATCCTAGGGGAAATTCAGCGTGGCAAGTGGGAGAATCTTTGCTGCCTTTGAGCCTGTTTCCACATAGCCTTAGGGTGCTGGCTACAGTTCTAGAGTTGTGCTCATCAAAATTCATCCAAGGTATGGTATTGCTTTATCCTTTGCTCTATGACTTCCCAGTTTTTTCAGGGAGACCTATTCAGTAACCTTCTCTCCTCAATTTTACATATATACATACACCACCACTGCACCACCACCAACTTTTTTCTCTGTTTTTTTTTTTTTTTTTTTTTTTTTTTTTTTTACTGTAAAGCCCTCTTTCTTCAGCCTTCTAAAACTTGTTGGTTTCACCTCCAGAACAAGTGGTGGGTGATTATTTCCAATTAAAGTCCCCAAGGGAAGGGAATAAGTAGGGGCTCATTCTGTTACTACTTGACACACCACCTCTTTACACTATGTGGAAACCTCCCTCCCTATGAGCCCGTGGGAGAAAACCTTCCTCAAGCAGTAGAGGGGACAACTTTTCACTTGTTTTCAAAGTAATCCCTTAAAGAGTTCACATCTTTTGAAATACTCTTTGGCGAAAGGTCACAGGCTTCTGAAATTTGGTGATTTGCACAACAAAAGCTCTACCTAGTTGTAGACAGAGGCCACTGAATTCAGAGTGAGATCTACCTGGATACCTGGTCTAAGCAAAAATCTTCAAACACAGTCTCTGGATCTGGGTCAGACCACTAGGGAATGTTGTTTAACAGACATTTGTAGTAGTATCATGATGTTTCCTGATTCCATATAAAAGCAATAAAACTTCATTGCTGTTAAAAGTCTGAAGAGACATCTAGATTTTTCATAATCCCACACAAATATTTTAATGACTTGTTTTTACTGTACTTGCCATTTTTTAATCTGATAAATATTTTCAGTATCTTTGTCTATACTATCATACACTAGTATACATAATAAATTGTAAGCTTTGAAAGAAGCATTTACAGCTTTTTTAAATTTACTTTTTACAATTTTGGTACTTCTTCATATTAGGAAAGTTTGAAAAAGACTTTGAAATGGGCAAAGAGATAACTTGATGTATTTATCTGTTTTCTCTTAGTTTTGCTGTCACTGGTTTTTGAGACCCAAGGCCAAGTCCTTTTTTTCTTTTTGTAACTGTGAAAACAGTAACAACACTGAGCGCAGATTGAGTTGCATGGGAGACTTCTATTCTTGGCTAAAAATGGAAGTGGAAGGTAAACTTTAAAATCAGCTTCTCACTCTGTAGGAGGCAGGAGGTTATAGATACAGGGTAAAAGAAATGACCGGGAGAGATAGGCTAATAAACAGAAGAAACATTTATGCCTTTTCTTACAATGACGTAGAGGTCGTGTGCCTCACTCTGGCAGCCATCTTAGATCCAACCGGCTTCAGCCAGCCCATCTGAAGAGGAAATGCTGGCCCTCAGGCATCTGATTCTGAGATTAACAAGCTGAGGAGAGGTAGAATTTCAGCTAGGCCATCCAGGCAGTGGTAACATTATGGCAACCAGAGCGAAGTAACCCAGTGACTAATTGCCACTGTGGGAGTAGGCAAGTGTGATACCTTTCTCCATCCATCATAAGAGTCATGGTTGACATTCCTATAATAAAAGGCAGGTTCATGAGAGAAGAACATAACAAAGTTGTTTAATCAGAGTTTTATGTGACATGGAAACCTTTAGAAATGAAGACCCAAAGACCTGGAGAAAACTGTCCATTTAGACTTCATTCAGTGAAGATTGGATAGTGGTATAGAAATGTAACTGAACAAAAGAATAAGAGCTAATGGTAATACACTAAGGGAAACTTAGAAAGACCTGCCTGATCAAGAGGCTTCTTGGCCTCTCCATGTTGTGAAGGAGTTCAGGAAATGCCACCTCAAAATACAAGGTTTGGGAACACAATTATTCTAAACTGATGGCACCTGGGGAAACAGTGGATGCAGGCAGATGCTTTCTCTGAGTTCCTCTTGTCTGCCTAGAGCTAATCTTCCAACTCCATTATTGAGAACCCACTCCCCAGAATCTTACTAACCAGGGAGGTTTAGCTTGATCACAAGAGAGAGAGCTGGAGGTTGACACCATGCCTGACAAGTGTCTGCTCTTCTAAGGGTTTCTTCAAGACATTTTTTTATTAACTAAGGCACTTCCCCCCACTGCAAACTAATTTTATTCACCAGACATTCCCTCCTCCTACCCTCCCATAACTTTTTACTACCACCCCCAGAAGCTCCAAGCACCTCTTTCCGTAGTTGTTAACATTGTTTCATCCTTTTTTCAAGTCTCATATTTTATGGGACTCTGGTACATATGTAGGCAATTAAAATGTTTTTTTCTTCTATTAATCAATTTAATGTCAATTTAATTTGTAGCCCAGCCTAAGAACCTAGCAAGGTAGAGCAAAGCCACTTTCCCCTCCTCTAGGGTAACATTTCCTTCCTCCCAGGTGGAGAACAGGAACTCTCTGGAATTGAGGTCTTAGGGTAATCTTCAGGTCAGACAATTTATTTAAGGCTAACTCTCACATAGAAAGGCAGTGAAGGCAATAGCTAAACTGTGGAACCAACCTAGATGCCCTACAGTAGATGAATGGATAAAGAAAATGTGGCATATATACACAATGGAACATTACTCAGCAATAAAAGAGAATAAAATAATGGCATTTTCAGGTAAATGGATGAAGTTGGAGAATATAATGCTAAGTGAAGGTAGCCAATCCCCAAAATCCAAATGCCAAATGTTTTCTCTGATATAAGAAAGCTGATTTATAGTGGGGTTGGGATGTGGAGCATAGGAGGATTAGAGGAAATCTAGAAAGGTCAATGGGGAGGGAGGGGAAGGGAGAGGGAAAGGGGGTAAAAAAAATAAGATGGTGGAAAGAGATGGACATCATTATCCTAAGTGCATGTATCCTAAGTGCATGTACAAATGGAATGAATATACTTTGTATACAACCAGATATATGTAAAAAAGTGTGCTATATGTATAATATGAATTGTAATGCATTCTGTTGTCATATATAACAATTTAGAATAAAAAATAATATATTCAAAGGAAAAAAAAAAAAAAAGGCAGTGAAGGGAGTGGGGAAGGCAGTGTCACAATGTCCTTCTAAGGTCCTTCCATTCTCCTTCAGTTTAAAGTACTTTGAGGTAGCACTTTCTGAGCCCTAACATCATGAACCTTAGTAGAAATAAAACAACACAAATTATCATTATGGTTGTTATTTTGGTACCAGGGATTGAACCCAAGGGTGTTTAGCCACTAAGCTACATCTCCAGCCCCTTTTTATTTTTTTATTTAGAGACAGGATCTCATCAAGTTGCTTAGGGCCTCACTCCATTGCTGAGGCTGGCTTTGAACTTGAAATCCTCCTTCTTCAGCCTCTCAAGTCTCAGGGATTACAAGCAGTACCATTATGCTGAACTAACAACACAAATTATTATTTTATACTTCTGGAGATTGGGAGTCTGAAATAGGTCCCCCTAGGCTAAAATCAAGGTTACAGAGACTCCATTTTCCACCATTTCCAGCTTTTAAAGGCCCCTGTCCTTCCTTGGCTGTGGCTCCTTTCTCCATCTTCAAAACCAGCAGTCTCTCTCTGACTGAGGTCTCCTCTTCCCCCTTTTCTACTTTAAAAGACCTTTGTGGTTACCGAGGAATCCCATTATATGGCACCCCAAAATATATTTCTTTGCTTTATTTCAAGGTGGCTATTCAGAGCCACTACAGGTCTTGAAGACATAGGGTTAATGCTGAATGGTTGCCCTTTGGAAAAAAAGAAATCAACATTTGCTTGGTGTGGTGGTACATGCCTGTAATCCCAGAGACCCAGGAGGCTCAAGCAATCCCCATTATCACCACAAAAATAAAACAAACAAAAAAAAAACCCCAAAACCAAAAAAAAAAAAAAAAAAAAAACTATATTACCCAAGTTTCCACCTTCCTAGTCAGAGGGCCTAGTAGTTGGTAGTCAGAAAACTCCTGAGTGACTATGACTATGAATCAGAGTTGAGCAAGAAAGCAAGATAGGCACTCTTTTAGGCCAAGTAATAATAAAATAATAATAAAGTATGATAAAAATCACTAAACCATCATTTGCCAGGCCCTCAGCTAGACACTATTCATGATCACATTTAATACCTAAACTAGTAATAGTCTCACGTTACTAGAGAAGAAACCAAACCTTAGAATCTATAGGTCACTTGTTCAAAGTCACATGGCACAGGAGTGGCTGAGCTGCAATTGAGGCCACTTGGTATTAAGCATAATGATACCCAGACCTACCCTCCATTAGCTGACTGGGGCCAGCTGCGGTTCAGATTTCAGAAGTTTTAAGATAGTATACATTTTAACACCCCTAGTGGAAACTACGCTATAATGCTACTAGTGGAAATTATATAACATGCCTAATTACTGTACATTATAACACACCTGCATTTTGACACTCCTGGTAGAAATATACATTATAACATCCTTAGTTACTGCACATTATAACACTCCTACATTGCTGTACATTATAATGCCTTTACATGACTAACACTCCTACATTATATATAACACCTCTAGTGGGAATTGGGGCAGCATCTCATGATCAAATACATCAATATATCAGATATAAGGATAAAAATAAATTGCCTCGTATCAATTCAGGTTCAGTCTTGTTGCCAAGTGAATTTCAAAACAGCCTCTATTTTTGGAGTTTTTTGAGTTGTGTGTCTATCATAAAGGATCCTGGACTTTCACTTCCTTTCAAGTACACAGCACTGTCCACTAGATTGAGCCACCAGCCTTTCTGAGCCACCAGCCATCTAACTTCCAAGTTTTCTTCAGTCAGGGTAGAATACATTGGGCCTCTAGGGGGAGCTCCAGGCCTCCAGTTTCACTCCCCTTTCCACCCCAACCCACAGGCAGAAGCAATCGCTCCAATCCCAAAGAGGAGTTGTACATCTGGACAAGAAAGACTTACTGAGCTGCCATACAAAGGGTGTTGTTTAGTCCCAAGCATTTTCATTCTCTGGGCGCCTTTCTTCCATCTGCACAAGGGGTATAATAAATAGATGACCAGGAACTGCTCCATCCCACCCTGAGCAAGCCTGGAATGGGCAGTTAGGTGGGGGTCAGGGGGTAGGGACAGCATCCCATACCTTTGGAAGATGCAGGCCTGCCCTCCCTTTTCCCTGGAAGGCTTTGAAATCACACTTCCTTGTCATCTGTATGGTACAATAGAGAAGTCAGAGACTTTGATTTGAACCCAAAAGAAAAATGGGTAAAGTCCATCCTTAAATGTAAGATTCTCAGCTTGGCTTCTCAGGAGACCACAATGAAATTTAGTTTAAAAGGTCACAAAAGAAAGTTTGCATTATCTGGTCTTGTCCTTAATGCTTGTTTACCACATGAACTTCAGAGAGAGGAGGTTGTAGCAAGACCATGTCCTAGGTCTCTGGACAAACACTGTCTCATTCCCATTTAGACTATGTTTAAAAGTACAATCGTCTTGGTGTGGTTTTCTTAGTTTTGTCATATTTCAGGCCTGCTTCCTTCAGTTTTCACCTTGAATTCAGGTACTTTTATACTTTCTCAGGATCACACTCATGGGATTTCTTTGGGGTTGTTTCTAAAGATAGCTCACTGCCTGTACTTATGTGTTGTAAGTTTAGCTCTCAGAGGGTACCTCTGCACACAGGCTGGGTATTCACAACCTGAGCAACTAGAATGACATAGGCACTACCCAATCAGGACAGATACCAGCTGCAACCAATAGGACTGTGCCAGTGCATACTGCAGAGCCTCAGTCTGGCTGGTGGTACCCCTGCAAGAATCTAGTCTAAGGCTTCTTACTCTTAAGACACCCTGCATTCTCCCTTGAATATGAATCTACCTTACTAAATACACTTCTGTCTGTGCCTTAAAAATAAAGAATCTAATTTAAGACTCTATGCTAGCTTCTGTTCCTACTCTATACTTGACCCACTTGTGAAATGTGTCTTCACAAATTGAGGACCAGCAATTAGAGAAAATTTCTATCACACTACAAACCTCATAATGCACACTGCAGTGGGGAGAAACAAACAGAAAACCTGTGCTAGTGCTGATTATTCTCACTACCTATTTATGTGTAGTGTGAAAGAAACTTTTCTCTGGTTGAAGCTGATCTCTCTCTCTGAAAAGCAGGATGTGGCCTCTGAGAACCTGTTCTTCTTCTGAAAGGACAAACACCACCAGACTGCATCAACTCTTTGACTAACAGAGAATTGCTGCTGGCACCATTAAAATTATTCACTCTAGAAAGCACCAAAAATATATTTCCTAAATCAGCCAACTGTTACCTTCTGCTATAGAGCAGACTACCAGGAACCAAAAATATACTTTCATTTAAATAGCTTTGAGATTTCTGAAGCATTAATGGTTGGAATGTTCATTGTATATGACCTAAAGCATCATCTAACTCAGGGGTGTTTTCTGCACATATTAGACAATGACACCCCCTGATAAATTAGGGTATGCCACATGTGGCTCTAATAGACACTTTAAATATCAGGGGAAAGAAGAGAACTAAGACAGGGGAGCTCTTACAAGGAATCATGAATAAGAGCAAGGCAACAGCATTGGAGGAGAGTCCTCTGGCCCAAACCGGTGCAGCCAAAAGTTCCCATCAGAGAGATTTTGCTGGTTCATTATAATATTCAGCCACTGAGGCAGCCTCCAGTTCAAAAGCACAAAATATTGACATCCAAAGGAACATTAATACAGCTTCCTGCTCTATACAGGAGAAAAGAAAATCTTTCAACTTCATCTCAATCTCAATTCAAGTATGTGCAGGAGTTTTCTTATGATCTCCTTCACTGGGAAATTTGTTACATAAAGCATGTGATAACTGATTTTGTACAAAATTTCCCCTTTATATTTTTCTAATCTGGAAACCCTGATGTGAAGTACGAAGAACATTTTCTTTCCACCCATTCTCTCTTTCCTTTATAAGCTCATTTGGGACTCAAATTTGTAGGGTCAAAGACAGCTCTGCAGGACAGTTTTGAAAAACTTCAATTCCAATCAGTTGCATATCTCTTAACACAGCACCACTGAAAATGTTCACAGACCATTTCCAAATGTCTCTTACGGTCACACAGGTTTACAATTTTTCAGCCATTTGTCACAACAATTTTAAATCCCTTGAAGCTAATCATGAAAAGAGGGGTTTATATTTGGTGTATTCATCCACAAGGAGCTGAAAACTTAGAACTAGCTGGATTTTAATCACAGAGACTTTGACAAGCCCTGTCCTGATTTGTCTTTCCAATTGCTAGTGACTTGCTCTTGTGTCATTATTATGTGATGATTGATTCTGACCTTCTGATTAGCTGTGGCCAGAAGGTGAAATCAAACGCAGTCTGATAAAAATAATACACCACTTATTACCAGCATAGTGTTGGTTTTGACTTCAAACTCTCTATCACATATCAGCTCATTTTAATATTTCCAACCAGATGATATAGGGAAGATATCATCTCCATTTTGTAAATGATTCAGCTGAGTTCAGAGATGGTGTGCCCTGTCCAATCCCACAGTTGAGCTGACAGACTGGAGAGGTTCAGGCTGAGAGTTGAAAGGCTATTTACTGGGTGAATTACTGTGAAGAAATTGTTTAGTGTTTCTGAGATTTACTTTCTTCATCTGAAGCAGGCAGATAATAATACTTACCTCGCAGGTTAAAGGCTAGGTCAAAGGAATACATGAGAAAACATGGTAAGCACTTAATTAAATTAAGGGTGCTTTGTTCTCATTAAGGATCTGGTCACTAGAAATATAGGTAAAACACTGGCATTTCCCAAGAGGAAAATATTTTTTCCAGGGATACACACACACACACACACACACACACACACACAGATGTCAATGAAAGTAAAATACATGACTAAATGGCCTGTGCTCATGCACAGGTCCTGAGTTCTTTGGAATGCACACACAGTTTAACCAAGAGCAGCATGATCTTGTCAATTCTGTTACCTATATTTGTTAGAGTTTATGGGCTATATTCAACAAGACATAAATTTTTGGATACTCAATTCAAAGGTTTTGTGAATTCATTTTAAGAGTTCTAGAGCTCTTTTCTCTGAACAAAGTAATATACAGTAGTTTCAATGTTCAAAACAAAACAAAACAAACATATCTGGGTTGTGGAAACAGTGTGATCTGATTCCTGACTCAATCAGCCTCCCCCACCCCACAATAATCCCTGACATACTTTCTCAGACAACCTTCCATGTAGTCCAGTGTGAAAACCTCTTTTTCTATTAGTGGAGAATGTGCACACTGGCACAAGAAACAGGTTTAACTAAAGTGATCAGAACTGACAAGAACTTAGTGAATTAGAAAGAATGAAGGCCAGCACACAGACTTGGAACATAACCATGTCTCCTGAAAATCTCCCCAAAGTTTTGGCCATAAATGAGTCTGAAATTCCAACCTGCAGTAAGTTATCCAAACCTTCTATTGTTCCACCCAATGATGATTTTTACATGTTTGGAGAGAAGTGCAGAATTTCCTGTTGGGTACTGTGGTTTTAGTTCGGTAGTTGATATTGTGATTATCCAGGGCCAACTTTCCTCAAGTTCAAAGACAGGAAAACACAAGAAACCAATGAAGAAATTACAGACCTGATAATCTAATGGCCCTGATTTACAAGAATCAGTCAGCTAAAAACACTGACTGGATCCGTTGGAGGAAATAAAATGGCCCTCTTTAGCAAAAATACTTGAAAGAACATATTGCAGCTTAACGTCAGGTACTGGGCAAAGCATGGGAGCCTCCAGAAATTTGCTCTGGGCACAGCAGTTGGTATTGTAAAGGGAGCTTGGGCAAATGAGGAACCTGAAAAAGAAGAGACCCATCTGTGATTCAAAGTGGATATATATATCCCTTGTGTATTGAAGATGAGGACCTTGAAAATGAGGATCTCAGTTTTAGCCTGTTGAGTTCATAGAGAAGGTAGGACACACAATTCACAAAAGTGCCAAAAGATTTAAAAGAGTACAGAATGTGTTCACTTTTCTTTATGCTCATGGGTTCCCCTCTATGCTGGCAACCTCAGAGTGGTTTGAATTAGCAAATACTACTCCAAGATACTGGATGCCGTCATTCCATTTGTTCTCCTTCAGAGGAGTGTATGTCTGTCTGTCTCTCTCTCTCTTTCTCTCTCTCTCTCTCTCTCTCTCTCTCTCTCTCTCTCTCGCTCTCACGTGCTTTCCCTCTTTCTCTTTGCTGGGGATTGAACCCAGGACCTTGTGCAAACACTCCATCCCCCAGGTATATCCCCAGCACCCCCACCCCTTTTCTTCAGCAGAAGAATATCTAACATATAATCTGGAGTTTTTTTTTTTTTTTAATCTCACTGCAAACACATAACTTGTGGGTCCTAGGGAGAATAGAGGAAGTGGGTAGAAGGACAGAAAATATCTTAAAGAATCTGGGAGGCCATCTCTTCAATCTGAGGTGATATTTATGTTCGATATCACTTTCTATGACTCCAACTCATCTTTTCTCCTCAAATCATGTAAAGTTTCATGTCTTAGAGCAATAATATACAAATGATTTGTGAAATAGTGACAGATAATTCAGAAGTACAGGATCAACACTTAATTTTCATCTAGAATGACATCTGCAATTTGCAAGATCTCTGTCACCTTCTAGCCGTGGGTTACAAATTCATTCTTTTGTAATAGATTTTAAAGGTAGTCTCAATAGTTAACATAGCAATCCTAAATATATATACTGGAACCACAACTCTGACGTTGGTAAAGGAATTTAGCAAATTTGTCCTTAATTTGAAGCCATAGGATATTTCATTAAGAGGTACTCTGGGATGGAATAGGGAGATTTTCTCGCCATTTTACACATAGGCAAGATTTAGGCCCGACAATGTTAAAAGTTGTTGTAAATTCCATGACTAAACCCAAATTTTCTATACTACTGATCCTTGACTTATTCATTAAATTGAGCCTTCATTCCAGTGGAATTTTTTGCAGAGGGAAGATTTTATTTCTTCTTCATAAGTACTACATTTTCTGTGTCCTTTAGAGAATCAAGAAAACAGGTAACACTACATATTCTAGGATTAGGAAAGTTGAAACACCTTTCAGTGTTTTGGGGATTTCCAAGCCAAGTCTATGCAGTCTATTAATTTTCTGTCACTCACAGTATTAAATTTTAGGGGGAACTGGTTTTTAAACATGAATTATCCTTTTGTATTATTCTTCTTTCATCTAGAAAACCTAAAAACTGTGCATAGACTTAATAAAGATTCCACATGTTATTAGCCCTAGAGTTGGGAGTGCTGGTATTTTAAAATCATTTGATTTTGATAACTTCCATGGGACAGATGACATAGGGTGAGAAAGAGAGAGATGTGTATGTCATATGATTATGATAAAAGGTCATGCCCACATGCATGACCAGAAGATTGAGAGTGGGAGGAAGTGGTGAGCTGCTTGGTGAAACCCCTTGCATACAAGCAGTGTCTGTTGGACAGTTCAAACCCCTTACGGAAGCACACCCAGGTAATGGTGGAGATGGTGTGAGATTTATTTCCATTCACCCAGGCCAAGGGAAAGAATCCAGGGAGGCCAAGAAGCAAGCCAAACTTCTCTCCACTCTAGTTCATGAAGCAATTTATGTTACAAATGCTTGATTACCATCATATAAAAGAATTTATGTACTTTTGGTGAAAATCTAGGGTAGGATTGGAATCAAAGGGAGGTGAAAGCTTTGGGATTCCAATCAATCTTATGCTTCCCTCCTTTGATGCCTTGAAGATGGATAACAGTCTCTAAAGCCCAGAAGATGCCTTTTGAAAAAAAAAATCATCTTGAACATGGTGGATATGAAACACCAAAATTGTGATTTTATAATGTTTTTTTATGATCATTATTAAAAATATGGAAATTTTACCATGTGGGCCAACTAGGGTTTATTCTGTTAGATTTCAGTTTAGATACAGCATTGTGATCAGGAGTCTTTTTTTTTTTTTTTTTCATTATTTTTCCAATTGAAGGCTTTAAAAATATTCAGATAATACAATTGTCTCTTCAGTGATTAATGTGATCAAAAGTATGATCTCAGAAAGTCTGATGGCTTTTCTAATTTCCATGTCAATGACTGTTCTTAAAATAAGTGTAATTTTTGCCTCTTTCTTACAGGTGGTAACTCCCATGGTCAGCAGCCTCATAATTAATACCTATCATTCTAGCTGGAAGTCCTGCTTATGGATTCACTTAACAAATATTTATTAAGCAATATGTTAGGCATCATGCCCAGGAATAGGTGTTTGGGTGTTTGGAAATGAATAAGGGAGGATGGAACAAACATTTGAGAGCCCAGGCTTTCCTGGGCATTCTGCCAACCAATTCACCATATGCCAACCAATCTACATGAGAGAGGTCTAAGCAATTATATAACATGGATATGATGTTCTCTTGATTTTTTTCCTTTAAAAATAAATTTCACTATATTATAAAATATATGTTGTAAAAATATGTGATCATAGTAAAGAATATGGAAAATATAGAAAGGTACAAAAAAGAAAATTAATATTCATAATAGAAACCCCTAGATATAATTACTATTAACTTGGGAATATTTTCTGTATTGTGAATTGTTGTGCTTAAAAAACTGTAGTGTGTCTTAAGGATTTGTTTGTTTTGGTGGAGTTGATGATGGGGATTAGGAACCGAAGGTGTAAACCTAAATATTCTGTGCACCGTAGTTTGAATCTGAAATGTTCCCCCAAGGCCTGTTTGCTGAAGGCTTAATTCCAAACTCAGTGCCATTGGTAGCTTGCCCTTGGAGGGGATAATTGGATCCCAGTCTCCTTCTTCCTCTCTTTCTGTTCTTAGCCATGAGGTGGATAGCTCTGCTATGCCACACGTTCTCCACCATGATGTGCCTCTTTGTCACAGGCCCAAAAGCAAGGGAGTCAATTGGTCGTGAACTAAAACCTCAAAACTGTGAACCAAAAGTTCCTTTTTGTAAGTTGATTATCTCAGGCATTTTGTTGCGGAAACAGACCTATGAGAATTGGTGAGATTTGTTCTCCTTTCCATTCTCACTACCACCCCACTTCATCTTCAATCTGGCAACTTCTCATCCTCTTTTGGTCTAAGAAAATATTTCCTCTGGGCTCTCTTCCTGAACCTTCCTCCCACACATGCAGTATAGGTTCCCCTTCCACACTCCTAAGGTCCCCTGACTTCTCTTATGTAGCAGTATTATAACTGTAATAAAATAATCAGCTTTTACTCATTCAATACTAATTTCTCCCACAGTACTGTAGAAGATCTTGAGCAGAGCTCCTTCCATCTTATTTACTGTTGCACCTTCACTACCTAGAAAATTATTAAGTGTATAAAATCTTCTTTGGATTAGATGAGTGAGTGAATGACTGTGGTACAAAGACCAAGGTTCCATTGGAATTATACCAGAACCAGAGATCATGGCAGCAGGCCATGATCTTTAGCTGCTTCTCTAAACCCTGGAATGTATGTCAATGGGGAAGAGGAGTGAGAAAAGAGCAAGTCAGTATGAGGAACAGTGTGACACAGAAATTCAGTGTGATACCTTGGGGAAGAGACTAAACATTGTGCTGGTAGATCTAATGTATACAACAGATAACTTTCTGAGGTTTCACTTTTGGAGGGAATTGATCCCCCAATAGGAAATCTATTGATGTATACTATAAATTCCAAGACATGAATGCCCACCAGAAAGCTCACTTTCACATTTATAAATCATATTTTAAAGTACACAAAGATTTCAAATAAAATATCCAAAAATAACTATCATGTTCATAATCTCATACAATAAGTCAAATACTTTACCAAATGTTGAGCAACATAGAGATCTTAGAAAGTTCCTGGAATTGGGAGATATGAAAAAGAAGTCTCTTCTTTCTGGATAAACGCTTAGTACATTTTTTAAAAATGAATTCATTTAAAGGAGTAGTTTTGAGCAAGTATTTTCTTATAATATCTCTTATTTTCTGGTTTCTTTTCAAACCAGCTGAACAGGAACAATTGAGAAGTCTATGGTCTGCTGCTTAGAATTTTCTTACATTTGTCGTGAGGGGGTGTGATTTCTTTGCGACTTCTGTCATCCCTATCATTATCTGCCTTAGTATTCTCCAGAGTTCACAGGCTTAAGTTTTGCCAGAGCCTTAGCGATTACCTACTCTAACTCCATCCTTTGCAGTTGAGAAAAAGAGAGGAGGAAAGGAAGACTTGCCTATGCTGTTTACAAGGAACCAGGCCTTTGGACCCCCTTGTTCTTCCAGTGTTCTGTCCCAGAATGAACTGTGTTTGTACATGCTTTGGGAAAGGAGAGTGAGGCAATGTTCAGGATTCAAGATTAACCATCACTTTGTGACTGTAGCCACCATTAGACCAATGAACCCAGACTTCAGTGCACCTGAAGCAGCCCAAAGACATACAGTGCGCTAGCATAGAATAGAAGCCTTGAGGATGCCAGCCGTCTGCAAAAGAGCTCTGACATCTCAAAGAAACTCAGGTCTGGAATCATATCCTAAAAAGAAATACAAAGTGGCAGAAAGAATATTGGAATATTAATTTGTTATTTAAACTGAATTTATAGAATATAGTCTGCATCGAAATCAACATTTGGAGAATGTATTTTTTATCATCCTTAGAATATTTTGAGAATATCAGCAACAGCAGCTAGAGTACACCCCCACAAAAGGAAGACCACCCTATACCTCCTCTCTTCTGCACCATCTACATTAAGTTAAAAAAATACGTAAGATATGGAAGTCAGCTGGAAAATAGTCAGGACCATCTTGCCACTTCAATTATACAAGGTAATTCTTGTAAAGCATGCAAATGAATGAGGACTCACCAAATACTAATGAAGATGAGAATACATGAAGCCACCTAAATAAAAGTAGAATATAATGAATAATAAAGCACAAAACCAGGTTTTTCTATGCTGAGGGAAAGAAGAGAACTGAATTTCATACCCCTGTGTAGTAAAAACAGAGTTAAGACTGGGCTATGTGCCTGGCCAGCTCACCCCTGGAACACAGCACATCTGGGCTCTGGCTTTGCAAAGAAAAGCAGGGAACAATGTAATCCTCATGGTCTTTTGGCCCCCAAAACTCTCAAACCCATTCCCAATCTGTCAGGGTGCTTATCTGTTTTGAACATTTAGTCCTTCTTTCCAGAGTCTTCCTGAAGTAACCCAACCTTCTCCAAACCACCAGCACAGCCTGACTCTGCACCTCTCAGCTGGAATTCTCCTGCACACATCTGGCTGGCTAGTTTGTTTCCCTATTAATTTAGAAGCTGCTTAACAAAAACCTAAGTGTTGATAGGCATATGTGTTCTGCAGGGCATTGCCAAGATAGTGTTCACAAAAAAATGTGACTCTGTGCATGATTGCAGCAAGGAAAGGCAGCTTCTATAGGATTAGAAATTACTGTGCTTTCTTGAAACTCTCCCAAAAATTATATACTAACTTTGAGGTAGTGAGGAACAAGGGGTAAAATAGAATAAAATTATCATTTAAAGGATTCTAAGAAGCAAATTTACAATTTTTATCTCTTATATGATTGTAACGCAAATAAAATGAGGTCTTACTTTAAAGCCAAATGCAGCCAAGGGTAATAGTTAAACCATACCACTGTGACTCAGAAAGCTTTCAAGAATTTACTATATATTTGTTGTAATTCCCATAAAACTTTCTAAAAGTCCTTTGTAGCCATCTTTTCTTTTCCCCCAAGTTTTATAATGCCAGAGGCACCTTCCCTCAAATTTTGGAAAATAAAGTCCTTCATCTAGTTATACATTTAGATATTGAAGAATAAGTTAAAGTTACCAAAGAAATTCAGGTGAATTATTTTGTTGTTGAGCTCAGTGAACATTTATTGAGCACCGACTCTGTACCACTCACTGTTCTAAGCTTCATGGGTACAAAAATAAATAAAACACAAGATGCAATCCTTCCCTAATTCTCAACATCTTATTGGACAGAGTCTATACTCAAAGATTAAAAGAGGTTATTTTCTAGTAATGGTGGCATATGAAATACATTCAGGACTGTCTAATTTGTGGATCATCACTCTTAACTGTGCATCCAATTTCACAGACTGAAATAAGTGAACTACTTGTGAAAAAAAAAAAAAAAAAAAAAAAAAAAAATCCACAAAACTTTTAGTTATACTCAATTAGAATTCCTGAACTTGTGTAAAAATTATAGTTACAGCCAACTGGAATTTTAAATGTCCTTTTGGGTGACACCATTACTTCATTGAGCTTCTATAGCAGTGTTGTCCAGTAGAACTTTCTGCAAAGATAGATGTGTTCTGCCCTTTCCAATATGGTAGGCACTAGCCACATGCAACTACTGAGCCTTTAAAATGTAGCTAGTGCAACCAAAGAAGTGAATTGTTTTGTTCCATTTTATTTTACTTTAATGCATTTAAATTTAAATATCTATAGGTGGCTACCAGTGCCAGAAGGGACAGCACAGCTCAATAGTGTGCAGATTGTAGTACTGAAGATGACCAGAGATCTCCTCATACTGGAGAAGAATGTTTCCCTTAATAGGTACAAGTGGTATTCATTAAATATTTAACCTGTTTTAATATTTAATGGAAGTGCAGGTAAAACTGCAGTAGAAAAAAAAAAAAAAAAAAAAAAAAACAACAGTCAAAGTTGATATGGGTAGAAATCGAAAGGTTACAGCCCTCACAAAACAAGTGAGAGTGACTACAGTTCCACATGCCGGTCATTAGTAGGCAATGTATTGTCATCTGCAGACAGAGAAAGCCAGTTATACCTGGAGCAGTGAAGAAAATAAGCTTGTGTTTATGCTAGTTGGTGTCTCAGTGAAATGACCTGGCTGCTTTTATCTGTGCAAATATTACTAAGTATTAATGATCTCTGTGATCTGAAATGAAATGGTGGTATGTAGGAGGGGGAGAAATATCACTCTTCCCCTAAATAAAGGACAAGCATACCTGAAACCTCATTTCTTTGTACATGTACACAGGGGTGGTGGTGGGTTTTTTTTTTTTTTTTTTTGTGAAAAAAAAAAAAAGGAAAAAAAAAATCCACAAAACTTTTAGTTATACTCAATTAGAATTCCTGAACTTGTGTAAAAATTATAGTTACAGCCAACTGGAATTTTAAATGTCCTTTTGGGTGACACCATTACTTCATTGAGCTTCTATAGCAGTGTTGTCCAGTAGAACTTTCTGCAAAGATAGATGTGTTCTGCCCTTTCCAATATGGTAGGCACTAGCCACATGCAACTACTGAGCCTTTAAAATGTAGCTAGTGCAACCAAAGAAGTGAATTGTTTTGTTCCAGTCAAGGTTTTAGTCAAGGAATAAACTCAACGGATGGAAAAACATACTCTCTCACTCATTCTAATCTTCTGACTTGTAGCACTAAGAATTTTTCTAGTAAGAGCATACCTGCTTTTTCTTATTCATTTTGCATTTCCACACTATAACCATATCCAAGCTGATGCTCAGTGTGCCAAAACCCCACCACTGACTCTGCTCTTAATCTGAAGATATTGGGGAGGTTTGGTGTCCAGAATCAAAATGACTTAATAAAAAGAGAAGTTTTTACTAGAATCACTGACACCAGCTCCATTTCACCGCCTATACATCAAGAACAGGGTAAAGAGAAGCCAAGACCATAGAACACTCAGGTCAGCATAAATTTCTCTTTTTAATCAAAGGAATTATTCTAAACATTCAATTCAAGACACAATACATAGTAATATAAAGATAACAGGAAAGTTTTTAACTAATTTAAATATGGAAATGTAACTATCTGCTTTCTGGTTTTCTTTGCTTTTCTGCAATGAGCCATTTAACCCATTTTAGAGGGAAGAAACTTCCTTTACCTTCCCTTCATTTCCATCACCCCCCACCTCCAGGAGAGAAAACAAACACCTCTCCTTTTTCCCCAGGAAGCATCTGATAAAACAATCTGCCTGCACTGAAAAGGGAAACTAGAGTTCAGTTGCTAGGGATATGAGCCCTGGGTTTTAAAGCTGTTGGAGATTATCGCACTAAAGAAAAGTAAATCAAATAGGGCTTTGGGCTTAATGCATAGAGGAATTAGGGCTAAGGCTCTGAAAACTACTAAAACCTGGAGGTAGTGAACAAGAAAAAGGGGGAGTAACTAGATAGAAAGAATTGACTGGGAAAAGGGATTGAATGAAGGATTTGTTAAAAGGAGCATTGAACAGGAAGCAGGGAGAGTAACTGGATATGAATATGAAGCAACTTGAATATGAAGACTCAGTCCTCTCCATTCACCTTAGTTCTCACAACAAGTGAGACTCACCCGTAGTTTCTGATTGGTACTTCAGAGGGATTCTTTTTCATCTGTACCAACACCTCACTGAATTGACTGCCCAATGGACACAGTAAGTATTCCTGCCACAGAACATTGTCCTATACTGTAGTGGTCCTCTTTGGGCTATGTCCTCTTTGGGCTACATATCAGGACATCTTTAGCCAAAGGGCTTCCTGGACACTTTACTGGGTGACAGGGAAAAACCTCTTCAACTGAATGAAGTTAGCTTATGTTCAGGATGAGACACAGATCTCAAGTGGAAACCTCTGTGACATAAGCATATTAGACCACTGATTGTCTCTCCTATATCTGTTCCATTTACCATCTTTTACCAATAGATCCCACATACTTTTTAGATGTCCACCATCCCTTTTCTTTGAAGTCCATGTAACTTAGGGGAATCTGAACCTATCCTTAGTTTGGGGTGGGTTCTTATCAATATCAGCATGGTAACCTCATCCCATGATGACCTGATCCCCATTTTCAGTGATTGGTTCAGAACACAGGCCTAAGCCAACTAGCTCTTGATATTCTCCCTTGTGGTTGTACTGGTCTAGGGCTAGGACACGTGAACTATCTGTGGCTCTGGCCCAGTTAGAAAGAAAGGACTTTTATTTTACAGTTGGAAGAGATGCTATTAATGTATCTTAATGGACATAAATAAAAAAGTGTATCACCTTGATTCCTAATGGCAGGTATTACCCCAAGGAGAACCAATCTTAGGTTGGTTCAAAATATGTGAAACAGAGGCATTGAAAATATCATCATGTTTGAAGACATTGTTGAGTCACAAAACCAACCATTTTTGAAGACCACCCTGCTATAGGTTTATTCATTTCCTTATTGTTTAAATCAACTTCCTTGGATGTGTCTACTACCTGTATCTGAAAACTGGCTTAACATCCTTATTAGAGGCACCCAGGAAGCTAATAATGAAACCTACTTGTTATTAAAGTAAAACCCCAAATTCTCAGTGATCAGCCAGAAAGAAAAACCATTCAGTGTAGGAGAAGTAGGGAGCTAATTAAGTAGCCCTAATTCTATCCCCAAGGATCTCATCCCTCTGCATGGGGTTCTCTGAAGTCAGACACTGGTAACCACCACCATACTTGACCACAAAGGTGTATAAATTCCCTTTTAAAGCCAGACATAGGCACAGTTAAGCTGTAACTTCTAAGAAGACATTGTTATATACCACAGGAGAACAACAGGAACATGAGCAAAGAGTATGCTGATGAACAAAATTTGACTTTCAAAATACATAATTTTCGTATAACCTAGATTTACAAATCATGTCCTATTTCTTATCCTAGTGTCTGAGCTTCACATGTGACCCTGCTCGGGTTTCTAACTTCCTCCTATTTGGCCTCAATAGGGATGGCACCATCTTAAAAACTGCCCCTCTGGGGTTTCCTCTTAGCCTTTGGATAAATTCAGTGTATGCATTTCATACAAGCTGTAGTCAAAATAGTCCATTTCTGCTGTGGTTCTCAAACTCTGACCAAGAACCATCCACATAAGAATCATTAGGGATTAACACCTAGAACGAAAATTCCTGGGCCCCACTCTGAGACTCTAAGTCGGTAACTCTGAAGCAGCACCCAGAAATCTGAATTTTCACCAGTTCCCCAGGTTATAATAATAAAAATAAAAATAGAAAACACTGTTCTCAGAATAGCTTTAATTTTTCCAAAACTTAAGATTTCTGGTATGTCATGCTAAATGAATGATTATCATATGAATACAATATGTTGCAAATATATATACAGTGGTTATTGTGGACTTTTAAATCTGGCTTGTAGCTTCAATTCTATAAGCCATTTTCTATATTTGTCTTTTGTTTTTTTCCTTAACCAATCCAAACACATGCTTTTCTTTTTACTTAGAAAAACAGGTACAACATGACAGAACATTTGTTTGTTTGTTTTTTGCCTTTAAAATATTTTAGCTGAAGTTCATGTATATTTCTTTGTAAAATGAAAATTTCACAAGAAACAGCACATGGAAAGATGTCTCTGAAGTTGAATGTGGACTTTTAATATAACTAATTTGCTTTTTAAAAAAATAAACTTTAAAAATCACTAAACATACATTGGAAGAAGGATGCTAATAAATTAGAACTCAAGTTTAATTAAAAACAAAAAAGAGTAGTTTAAGAAGTCCATGCACCAAACTCACTTCTACTCATGACAGAATAAGAAAGGTTCTCATGCTGCAAAATATCCCCTCAACCAACTAGTTCTCCAATGCAACACCCACTGTTTTCTGTTTTTACATCACATTTATTTAATTTATTGTGTTTGAGGTTGCTATAACCTCAAATCATTACATGAGAGGAATAGCATATAAATACATTGTAAACAATTTGCTTGAATGTTTGTAACCATTTCTGACAGACAATGACTCCATTGAACAGGCACCCTGGTGGATGGGATGTTGAGTTTTTGTGGGAAAACAGTTGCTTACTTTGGGTTCTCCCAGAAACAGCTGTTAAGACAGTGATAGAAATTTATCTGAGATCAGATCTAAGGAATCATAGGTGGGGGAGTGCGGAAGTGAAAAACAGATGTAATGCAGGGTGTGATGATAAGCAATTCACTACAGTGGCAATTGGAATTTAGACTACAAGAAACCTGTAGGACACTGCATTACACGAATCCATTATCTCAACCAAGTCAAAAGGAGCTTGGGTATCATCCACCAACTGCCTTTCAGCATTGATTCAAGGATGTTCCAGGAACCCCATATCCCCCGAGCATGCCCAGTGGTCCATTTGTGTGGTGTTGAGCAGCCTTAGAGTCTCAGAAGCTGGAAGCAGACATTCACCAGCATATAAGGAGCTGGAGACTATTGAAAACATGTGAGTTGAGTACCAACAGTTCTGTTGCAGTCCACATTTGTATCACTCAGATCCCCTTGGACACTGCATTAAGCTGATGGGTTTTGTTCCTGATTCTTTAGGAAATGATTGGTCAGAATTTCAAAACAGAAAAATAGTCAATAAGGTTATAGGGCAAGATACAGTCTCCACAGCTGCGATTTTACCCAAAGTCATAACAATTATCATCTTCCTCCTATATCACCTTTTTGGCAATCTTGCTGGTCTAGGTTGCTATGTTGATGTGATGACCTCACTTTCATGTCTGAGGATCTGAGTCCCTGGTTTACCATGCGTTTGTCAAAGGAGACTTGCTTGACTTCTCTGATCATGATGGTTACCATGTTTGAAATCAATAAAAAGTGTTAAGTGAATTTCCTGAATTCAGACCTTTTGCCTGCTGATATCCTTAAGGTAGTCAGGACCTATACTTCCCACTATAGTAACTTGTTTTTGTTTTTTGTTTCCTGTTGCTCTACCACCATGAGGAGTCCAAAATGATGAAGCGGAAATCATAACTTGCAGTAAGAGGATCTCAAAGAGAGGTCTGAAGAGCTTGGGAGTTCCCAAGACTATTTCATGGTACGCCTGGAGTCCACATTTTCAATACATATCTTCAAGAGACCAGACTTTCTTCATATACTAAAACAACATACCCATAGCAGAATGAATGCTGAGGCAGACATGAGAATCCGCATGTCTTCTATTAAGCCAGATATTGAGGAAATTGGCAAAAACGTAAAACAATGGCATTCTCTTATTAAATTTTTTGTTCTGGAAACAATTTTTCATTAAAACCTGTTATTTACTTTAATATGTAATGAGTTTACTATTATTTTAAAATTAATTAATAAATATCTTGATATTCCTGGACCTTAATTACAAATAGAATAATTAGTGGTAGAGAAAAACTCACAAAAATAAAATCCATTGGGGTCTACAAAGAATTTTAAATGGTCCTGAGACCAAATCATTGGGAACCTCTTTAGGTTTAAGGGGACTTTTACCTCATTCCCTGAGATTTTGTGGCCATTCCCAGTGAACCAGAACCTTCACTCAAGCAAATACTAAAAGTGCTGAGATGGAAAGTACAAATTCTCCAGAAAGACACTGGTAGTACTGGTGGGAGGGCCCACTCATTCCACCCTTTGATTTCTTTACCCAGATATTATAAATTTCGAGACACAGAACACAAAACCATATAATGGTTGTATATTCATATCATCTTAGTTCTACAGAGTACTATTTCCAAAGTACCAACTTAGTTGTACTTAAAACTAATTATATTAGGAAATTTTTCTAATATATGCAAAAGAATATAGTAGAGTACAATGAACCTTTCTGTACCCGTCATCCGTATTCAACAGTTGTCAAAATTTGTAACATATGCTTTCTCTTTTCCCTTATTTTCATTTTTCCATTTTTGCTGTGCTTACATGTTTTTAAAATATTTTGTAATTTTATTAGGGTATAAGTGAAGTATATCCCACACATTAAGAGCTCATAATTTATTAAGTTTTAACATACACTTATAAAATCAAGGTAACAAACATCTCTATCATTACCCAAAATTTTCTTCATGTTCGTTTGTGATTCCACCCTCCATCTCATTCCCTGAACAATCACTGATCTGTTTTGTCACTATTAATTACTTTCATTTGCTATAATTTTATATAAATGTTTTAAAATAACTAATTGGAAGACAATTAAGCTGAAGCAACTCCTGCACTCTGGGTCCTCTTTCATGTAAGCCAATTGAAACCCAAATTGTAAATAGTAACACGAAATTTGAACTTAAGGAATCAGAAACCACCGACTAACCTCTAATTAGGGACTTTTCACTAGAATGACCTAAATGAATGTACTGCTCCACTTTGACTAACCAAAAAAAATTTTTTTTTCATTGCTTCTTCATTCATTCTAAAAAAATTCTTCCCCTGGTGCCCTTTTCCGGGGAGCCCCACATGAGGTCTGGAGCTGTCTGATTCATGAATTACTGTCTGCTCAAATAAAATCTTTAAAACTTAATGTGCCTTGGTTTATCTTTTAACAAGTGAAATCAAATAATATGCACTCCTTTTTTTGTTTTGCTCGGATTCTTTCATTGAACTTAATTATTTTGAGATTTATTTACATTGCTTCATATATCAATATTTCACTTATTTTAATGCTGAGTAGTATCCCTCCACATAGGTAAACCTAAATTTATCATTTCAATGGTTGACATACATTTGGGTTGTTCCCAGGTTTTATTTTTTAAAGATAAAGCAGCTATGAACACTTCTATTTTCTAGGAGTGGAATGGTGGGGCTATATGATAGGTACAGTTTTAATTTTCAAAGAACTGCAAACTTGTTTTCAAAATGGTTGTACAATTATACCAATAGTTCAAGAGTGTTCCAGTTGCTCCATATCCTCACCAAAACCTAATCAGTTATTTTAGTTTTAGTCATTCTAATAAATGTATAGTGATAGAGTCTAAATCTTTTGTTCATATTTTAACTGAGTTGTTTGTCTTCTTCTTCTCAAGAGTTTTTATATATTTTCAAATCAAGTCTTTTGGCAGATATATGTGTTGCAAATATCTCATCCAAGTTTGTGGTTTGCCTTTGCTTTCTTGTGAAAAACAAATGTTTTTAATTTTGATGAAGTCCAATTTTATCATTTTTGTTTGGTTTTTGTTCTTTGCAGTTTGTCTAAGTCAACTTTACCTACCCCAAGATAGCAAAATTTTCTTCTTTCTTCTTGATGTTTTTATAATGTTGAATTTTACATTTAGGCATTTGATTCATTTTAACATCACTTTACATATGAAACAAGGTAAGGTTGATTTTTTTTCATATTGATATCCAAAATCAATTTTTTTTTTACTGGTTCTTTTAGTTTTACATAACAGTAGAATCCATTTTGACCTAAATACACAATCGTGGAATATCTTATTCTAATTCAGCCCCAGAATCTCTCCTTCCCCTTCCTTTCCCCCAACCCCCTGCTTCTTTCCATTTATTGAACTTTCCAGCACCAACTGTGTGTGTGTGTGTGTGTGTGTGTGTGTGTGTGTGTGTGTGTGTTCATTCCTGGGAATTGAACCCAGGGCCTGGTGCATGTGAGACAATCACTCTGCCAACCAAGTTATATCCCCAGTTCCTCCAGCACCAACTTTTGAAGACATTTTTCCTCATTAAATCACCCTAGTGCCTTTGTGATAAATCAACTGACCATACATATGTGGGTCTCTTTCTGGACTCTATTCTGTTTCATTGATGCATAGATAATCTTTTTACCATACCAAAATGTCTTCATTCCTACAACTTTAGAGTTAGTCTTGAAATCAAATACAGTAAGTCCTCTAATTTGTTCTTTCTTTTTTAAAAAAATTTCCATGGTTACTTTAAATCTTTTGCACATTTATGTATAGTTTCAAATAAATTTTCCAGTTTCTATTAATAAAATCTGATACAAGTATTATTGGTATTGTAGTGACAAATTTGGGGATATTTTGAATCTCAATGTTATAGAATCTTCTAATCTATAATCACGATATACTTCTTGACTTCTTTAGGTCTTCTCAAATTTTTCTAAACAATACTTTTAAAATTTAGTGTGAAGGTCTTAGATATCTTTTGTTGAGTTATCCCTAAGTATATTATATTGTTTGCTACTGTAAATGGAATTGTATTTTTAAATTTAATTTTCCAATTACTTACAAGTATCATATAAGAATTAAAAGGATTAGTGCATATTATCCTTGTACCCCAGGACTTTGCTGAATTCATTCTAGTAGTTCTTCTGCAGAATCCTTAGGGGTTTTTTTGTTTGTTTGTTTTTTGGTTTTTGGTTTTTTTTTTTTTTAGCTAAGCAATCATATCATCTGCAAATATTTCTTTCTTGCCAATTTTTGCCTTTTCCCCTTCCTTTCTTCCTTCCTTCCTTCCTTCCTTCCTTCCTTCCTTCCTTCCTTCCTTCCCTCCTTCCTTCCTTCCTTCCATCCTTCCTTCCTTCCCTCCTTCCACTCACCATACTGGTTAAAAACTAAAAACAGTGTCAAATAGAAGTGGTGAGAGTGAGCCGAGACCTTAGCCCTGACTTATGGGGTGATAATTTTGCCTTTCTCTGTTAAGGAAAATACTTAAAAGTTTTTGAAAGATACTCTTATCAGTTTGAGAAAACTTCCTACTATTTCTAACTTTCTATCATAAAAAGGGGTTGAAATTTTCCAATGCTTATTTGCACACATTGAAACAATGTGACCCTTACCCTTTATACTGTTAATATGATAAATGACTTTGATTGATTTTTGAATGGTAACCAAACTTGGATTCCTGGTATAAAACTTACTTGTCATTTATATATATTATCCTTTTAATGTCACTGGATTCTACTTGCTAATTTTTTTGTTTTGTTAAGTTTTTGTATATAATCATTGTTTCATGTTTTTTAACTTCTATTTATTTTGTGTTTACTCTTGTTTTTCTCAATTCTTCAGCTGGAAAATTAGTGTTTTAGAACTTGCTTCATTTTTGTAATAAGCATTTAAAGTTATAGTTTCCCTTTGTATTCTGTTTTTCATTTAGATCACATATTTTCTAATTTCCCTTGTGTTTTCATCCATGGCCCACAAATAGAAATGTGTTATGGTCAAAGAATAAATTATGCATGATTTTGTGGCATATGGACTTAGAAGATAATGTATATACTGCACTCTTGTGTAGTGCTTTATAAATGTCACATAGGTTGAGTTGAATTATAGTGTTGTTCTTATCTTCTGTGTTTTTGTTTATTTATTGGCCTAGGGTCCAACCATTGCTGATGGATGAGAGTTGAAATTTTCTACTGTGTTTAATTGCCCATTTCTTTTGCTTATTCATTAATATTTGAGTCTGCTATTAGGTGCCTGCATATTTATAATTGTTATATTTTTTCTTTTTTCCTTTTTTTTTTTTTTTTTTTTTTTTTGGTACTAGGGATTGATCCCAGGGGGCCAATAAGATACATCCCCAGCCCCATTTTTTAAAATTTGATCTAATTAGTTATACATGACAGTAGAATGTATTTTGACACATCATACATAAAGGGAGCATAACTTCTCATTCTTCTGGTTGTACATGATATGGAATCATGCCAGTTGTATAATCATATATACCCATAGGGTAATAATGTCCAATTCATTCTACTATCATTCCTACTCCCACACCACTTCCCCTCCCTTCACTCCCTTCTGTCTAATACAAAGTATCTCTATATTTACAATGACATCATGTGTTAGTATTATTTTACAAATGAGAAAACTGAGACTTAGAGAAGAAGTACCATGGTTAGTAAGGACAGAGCCTGGATTCCAACACAGACAATCTAACTCTACACACTGTGCTAGGAAGGGCCATGTGAGATAACTCTGCCTTCATCCCAGAATTTTCCATGTGTGCTCTGTGGCATGAATCCTTCAGAAGATTAAATCCACTGACAGATTCTTCATAGCTGGATGACCAAGAAAGCATTGCTCAGTTTACATAAACAACTCCCTGGCACCTAGACAAGGCTGGGTGCAGAGCCCACCTGTGGACTTAGCATCATCTGCTGTGGGCCTTGGACCCCGTGACTTCCTGTGCCTGTCTGGGGAACCCCACACCCTACCCTCAGCTGAGCTTCAGCCCTAAGCCTGCAGAGTAGGGTGGTCCCTCAAAAGAGCTTCACCATGAGATAGAGGGAGGAGGCACCAGTGTTTTGGGTCAGTTATTTGTAAGCCTGTTGTTAGATTATACGTTGGTGGGTAGTAATATATCTCATCTTCTTTTATGTCACTTCATGCAGTGGCTGCCTGGGACCAAGCTAACTGCAGAACAGCAAGGACAGCTCAGTTCATGGGGCCAAAGAGGAAGGTTCAGCCTTCCACAACAGAGTGCAAGGCTCCAGGTGGCCTCTCTTGGGACTGATGTTCTTTCAGCATAGGCCATTTTTCTAGCCTACAGTGTTCTTGGTTATAATTTATATTGACTCAGCTGGCACAGCTGTGTTGTCACCAGAAGATTGTTAATTCCTCATAAAAAGGCAGTGATATATAAGCTTTGGTCTGGGTCTGTCTGGAAAATAAATGAGTAAGTGTCCCCACTCCAGAATTATAGAGGAGCCACAAACTTCTTGGTAGGAGGCTACCAGAAAAATATAAATATCTTGTGCTATTTAATGCTCTACTAGCCAGCCTTTAGCTTGTGCCACTCATGTGATTCTCTCTCACAAATACGCCCCTACTGCTAGCTCACTCCCCTCCCCCTACCTCAGACAGTTCTGGAGGTATGTGAGGTGCAGCTGGAGAACACCTCCCTTTTGTAACCAGAAAACTGAAGTCCAGGGAGAAAGAGTGACTTACCCAAAGTGAAACTAGTCCAGAATTCAGAAACAGGAAGTCCTTACTCAGTGAGCTTTACAGGAGAAGGCGGCACCCTGGGTTAGACACTGTGACCCTCATTTGGCCCGTCTTCCTATACATGCCATGGGATGGGAACTGTCAGTTTCCACAAGGATGTTTAAAAAAAATAAACATTGTAATCTGCTTTCTCTGCATTTTCTATAGATCCTATATCAGTTTCTCATGGCTGCCATAACTAATCACCATAAACCTGATAGCTTACAGCAATAAAAATGCATTTTCTCACCTTTCTGAAACCTAGAAGTCTAAAATTAAAGGGTTTGTGGTGTTGATTACTTCTGGAGCTCCAAGGGACAATCCGTTCCATGCTTCTTTCCCAGCATCTGGTAGCCCCCAGCAGTTAGTAGAGTAGACATATCATCCCAATTCTTGCCTCTGTAGGCTCTGTGTGTGTCTATCCTCTATGTGTCTCCAGTAACGACACCTGTTATTGAATTTGGGCCACATCTGGATAATATGAGATTATCCTATCTCAAAACCCTTAACTATTATATCTGCAAAAATTTCTTTTTCCAAATAAAATCATATTCACAACTTCCAGGGATTAAGACACGGGCATATCATTTTTTTTTTTGGGGGGGGGGGGACACAATTCACCATACCATGGATCCCCTATATCCTGGTCCTTTGGATTTATTTGCATTATCTCAAACTTGCTGTATGCTAGAGCTAAGTAAGAAAATGTTTGCTGAGTTTCTGCTGTGAAACAGGAATCAGCTACCATCCTATGACATAAAGGCTGATGAGCTATATCTCTACACACCTAACTGTAATCTAATAACAAGCTCACAAGCAACTGACCCAGACACTGGTGAAGTACATGCACAACAGCAGATGGTAGGCCATCAGCCTGGGGGAGTTGTGCTTAGCTAGATGAGTAATTTTAACAACAGCAAAACATCTCTCCTAAAATCCCACTCACAGCTAAAGGAAATGCCATCATTTCCTTTGTCTTTGGTGTGAATCCCCATGTGGGAGATGACAGGAAGTTGACACAGTTAAGATATGGCAAACCTGACCCTTTTTTATGTGGCATGTAGTCAAACTTTGGCCAGCTTCGCCTCTCTTTGATTTCTGGGATCAGACAGTTAAATAGAATATGGAATTCGATAAGCCTTTCAGTGTATCAAGTCGTCAATGTCCTAAATCCTTCCCAAAAGGCAATAAAGCATAAGAAAATGTATTGATCTATAGAAATAATAACTGCTTCAAAACTTTGTCCCGATGAAGTTGAGGAGACCCTAGGAATAACAAGTTCCCACAGAGCATCACCTCTCCTAGTTAAAAAGCCACTCTGCTGCACTTTTTCTGTCCATGTGGAATTCATAGCTAAAAGCCTCAAAACCACCTGAATTTACAAGAATCAAGGTCACTGAATAAATTGTGTCAAAAATAAGGGAATGTCAAATGCTTTGAATTCCACTTAATCCTACATTCCATACCCCCAGATGTGGCATTCAGCTCAGCAAGTCTGTGTCATTTCACGAGCAAATGCTATTCATTGCTTTCTTAATGGAACAACCTCTGAAAAACAGTGCAAGAACAAAAAAGAGGAAGAAGGGTGTATACCTTGTAGATTCATATTCTTCAATTTTACAAGAACTCAAAGAGGTTTAAATCCCTACAAGCCTAAAAGAATAAAGCTTAAAAACAAGGTTTGAGCAAAGCAGTGTGTTACACCACCACACTATGTTGCTGGCACAGATGAGAGCAGGACTTCTTGGTTTGGGTTTTGCAACAGGAAAGAGAGAGAGAGGCCCTTTCAAATTAGTAATGTCTGGCCTAATTCTAGGCCCAACTTGCTATAACAGTCAGGGCCAAGTATTTCAGAGAATAGGATCAGAATGCTGGTGCCTGCAAGAAAAACCTTGAATCAAATTCCAAATTAAAATTGTACTACCAGGAAGGACAAGGATGTCCTCTTTGTTAATTTTCCCTACTGTTATAGAAATTCCACTGGTCCATATCCCTGTTTAATTGGTCAGTTACATTTGCTCTCAAGACCATGAATTCCACTAGCTGATTATATCCTTTCAGAATGGTTCCCCATGGGCACGCCAGTCTGGCCTCAGACCAGATGGGAAGCTGTCTTGTGGTATTTACTTCTTCTATAGCAATGCATTTCTACCCCCAAAGTAAGTATCCTATTCCTTTCTAAGTCCCACTCATAATTCTTTGGCCTTCTCTCATATTGCAAGCTTCCAAGATGTCATCTGGATATTTTATTAGATTGTTTATCCCCAAGGTCACAAGAACATGAAACACTTACCCAGACCTGACCACTTTCCCCTTGAAAGGCACACTCCAGACTTCCCCATCATACCTGCAGTTACAGCAGTATTTCTTGTGCACATGACACTGTAGTTTTGACACTTAACAAAATCTAGCAACACGTGTTCCCAAATGTTTAAAATTCTTGGGGGTACTTCCCAGATGTTTGTGTCCTCTGATTTTGTTATTCAGTTCACAGTGGATCTTTAGGCCTGTCTGCCTTTGCATTCAATTTCTTTCATGTGTGGTAAACCCAGTGAGCCTTGGGTCATAAGAAATTTTCTACTTTACCTGGTTCTTTTTGATACCTAGAATCTTCCAGAAAAAAAGGATTAGAATAAGGTTATCTCTACTTCTCTCCCTATTATATATTCAGAGCCAAAGTAGCACAGGCAGAATAATTTTTTTTCAAGTAATCTATAAAATATAACATTGAAGGTGAGGTAGAGAGGGATAAAAGGTGATAGTTACATTTGACAAAATTTTTGTGTTCCTTTGTGTGTGTTTGTTTACATTTGCTGTCTTTTCCCTCTGTGTTTTCAAATTAGTGAATTTGCTTCATGGTATAAATTTTAGGGAATCCAGAGAAAAGTCTGCCTAGATAACCTCTGGATCCAACTAGCATGTCATGATTTCCTGAATCATATATAAAGATAGTAGCAATAAGAAGAATGGCCCAGAATTAAGGCCAGTTTAAAAAAGGATTGTGAAGGAGGTAAATTTTGAGGTTGAACCTAGCTTCCGTTTTTGTAGCACTCCTCCTGAACTCACTTGGGTCTCCTTTACAGTGCCCTTTTATTACAGAAAAAGCTGCCATTTGGACATAGGCTTTCAAAATTCAGAGCTCTCCAGTCACTGTTTTATTGACCATTCTTTAACCTTAGTCACTGAGAATTCTTCACTCCAGTCATTTCCTTCACTGGGGAATTTATGTTGATCCTCTCCAAAAAGTGAGCCAGAAAGTTCAGCTGTTGTGATGGGTAGTTTTAAGTATAAACTTGATGGATTAAGGAAAGCCCAGAGAACTGGTAAACCATTACTTCCGGATGTGGCTGTGAGGGTGTTTCCAGAGGACACTGGTGTGTGCGTTGGTGGACTGAGGGGAAGATCTGCCTTCTGTGTGGGTGGTCACCATCAATAGATTAGAAGCCTTTGCAGGGCAATAACCAAAAAAAAGATAAATTTCTTCTCTCTCCTGCAGCTGGGATATTCTTCTTCCCCTGTCCTCCAGGCCTTCAGGCCTTTGGGCTACATGACTTACCCCGTGGCCCCTCTGGCTTCTGAAGCTAGACCTGGACTGAGCCAAACTAATGTCATCCCAGAGTCTCCAATTTGCAGACAGCCTGTCATAGGACTTCTTAGCCTCTGCAATCCCATGAGCCAACTCCCCTAATAAATCACCTATTGATCCACAGTCATGTGTTTCATAACAATGGCAGACTACATATACAATTGTAGTCCCACAAGATTATAATAAAGCTAAAAAATTCCTATTGCTTATTGACACTGTCAGAGTCAGAACATTATAGCACAGCGTATTTGAAATTTGTCATTTGCTTTTGGTGATGGCGTTGTGAACAAACCTACTTTTGGCCAGTGGTATAAAAGTGTAGCACATACAGGTATGTAAGTACTTAATACTCAATAATGAACTAATTATACTAGATTATATTTTACTATACTAAGTTTTTTATCATTACATTATAGTGTACTATCCTTTTTTGTATAAAAATAGTTTACTCAAATATTATGCCACATTATGCTGGCAGAAGACTCGTACACCTTGTGTTACCACCTCTCTTAATTACTGCCTCTTAATTACTTCCAAAGGCCAGATCAAGTGATTGACCTCTGTCAATTGTTGATCTCTATCATCTAGGTATGTGTAAGTGCACTCTGTTGTGCTCACACAGTGATGAAACAGCCCAAGGACATATTTCTCAGAATATATCTAAATCATTAAGCTCTTGATTATATATATACATATATGCTTATATGTATATGTATATACATATATATGTATTATATATAGGTCATCCATATCTGAACATAGATATAGAGATAAATCTAGGTCTATCCTATTTGTTCTCTCTGGAGAACCGTAATATAGTTATGATTTGCCTAATAAAGAGAAGAAAGAAAATAGAATTTGCCCTTAAAAGATGGCTCCAATATAACAAAATGGAAGTGATTACTAGAGTAAGCAATTTCTCAAATTATAAATTCATTCCAATCTGAAATTATTTAAGGGTAGAATAAATTAATATTGGAAAAATTGTTTGCGATAAAATGGTATTTCTTTTCTAGATTAATAATAATTCTGTGGTAAGAATTTTTTTAAAGTGTATAGAGTTCACTTTTCATTCAAAAAGCAACACAAGATTCTTAGGAAAAATTTAAAATACAGAAAAGAGGAAGAGGAAAAATTCAAACACCACCCACCAAAATTTCTAATACACTGAAAACTATTTTAGGAGACAGTTTTGTGGTGAGAATTTGAGCTTTGGAATTAGAGAGGTCTGGATTTAAAACCAGCTCCAAGTGTGTGACCTTGGGAAAATCTGTTTAATGAGCAGATGTTTAACAAATGAAAATTGAACAACAAGCCTGATCATTTTTACATGATGAAGACACTGGAGAGAAATACTCTCCTTTCTTTTCAAATAACTCACTGAATTCAGGTCAATGTTTAACTACCTTTAATGTTCTTCATCTTGGACTTCTCAGCCTCCAGAACTGTAAGTAATTAACTTCTGCTTCTTTTTTTTTTTTTTCTTTTTTTTTTATTCTTCTTTTTTTTAAATTTATTTACTTATTCATCATGCACAAGTATAGTATCTTTTTACATACAACTGCTTGTATACAAAGTATATAAGTACCATTCAGATCTTCAATCATGCATTTAGGATAATGATATCCATCTCATTCAACCACCAATTTTTTAACTTTTGCTTCTTAAAAATGACCCAGTCTCTTTGCCTTTTAGAAGAAAAAGTAGGCCGTAATATCCATCATGTCGGATCAGGCCCCTACTTCCTTAGTAAGACTCCTACAGCACAAGAATTAATATCAAGAATCAATGCATGGGATAGGTTCAAACTAAAAAGTTTCTTCTCAGCAAAAGAAACAATCAATGAGGTGAATACAGAGCCTACTAATTGGGAACAGATTTTTACCACATGCATGTCAGATAGAGCACTAATCTCTAGAATATATAAAGAACTCAAAAATCTTAACACCAAAACAACAACAACAAAATAACCCAATCAATAAATGGGCCAAGGAACTGAACAGACACTTCTCAGAAGATATACAATCAATCAACAAATACATGAAAAAATGTTCAACATCTCTGGCAATTAGATAAATGCAAATCAAAACTACTCTAAGATTTCATCTCACTCCAGTCAGAATGGCAGCTAGTAAGAACACAAACAACAATAAATGTTGGAGAGGATGTGGGGAAAAAGGCATACTCACACATTGCTGGTGGGACTGCAAAATGGTGCAGCCAATCTGGAAAGCAGTGTGGAGATTCCTTGGAAAATTGGGAAGGGAACCACCTTATGATCCATCTATCCCACTTCTCAGTCTATACCCAAAGGACTTAAAAACAGCATACTACAGGGACACAGCCACATCAATGTTTATAGCAGCATAATTCACAATAGCTAAGCTGTGGAACCAACCTAGATGGCCTTCAGTAGATGAATGGATAAAGAAAATGTGGTATATATACACAATGGAATTTTACTCAGCAATAAAAGAGAATAAAATAATGACATTCACTGGTAAATGGATGAAGTTGGAGAATATAATGCTAAGTGAAATCAGTCAATCGCAAAAATCCAAATACCGAATGTTTTCTCTGATATAAGGAGGCTGATTCACAGTAGGATTGGGACAGGGAACATAGGAGGATTAGAGGAAGATTAGAAAGGCCAATGGGGAGGGAGGGAAAAGGAGGGGGCAAAAGGGTAAAATAAAAATGATGGTAGAATGAGATGGATATTATTACCATAAGTGCATGTATGAAGACACAAATGGTATGAATATACTTTGTATACAACCAGAGATATGTAAAAATGTGCTATCATATATAACAACTTAGAATAAAAGAAAAAAAAAAAGAATGGTTCAAAAATGACCCAGTCTGTTGTGTTTTGCTTTAGCAGCCTGAGGTACATTAAGACTTTGTAATACGAACTTGGATACAGGGTAAGAATGCGGTGACAATGAAGATTTGAAGGAGGCAGGGAGGAAAAAATAGTGCAGCAATCAGGAAAGGTGGGTGACTGGGAAGGTACCAAAGACATTGATTCTTTTTATGGTTCTCCCAGACTTGTAACATACACACACACACACACACACACACACACACACACCCACGGTACATACACATTTGCCTATCCCTAAACCAATCTCCTAAATCCCTAAATATTCTGCAATTGCTTCCTCTGGCAAGATGGCAAGATGGGCATAGACCTTTAATCTTAAAGCATGTTGGAAAATATCAGTCTGCATAGACATGCACAAGAAAGAGATCAAGAACAACCAGAGACCTCTGCTTCTTTCTTAGGCTGGGTATAAACAGTTATTGAAAAGATGATCAAGCCACCTGTTGATCATATAGTTTTTGTTTTAGAGTTTTCTAAAACTCAGATTAATAAGACTATGAAGCATTGAACCTCCAGTTTTAAATTAGACAGTGAGCAGTTACAATTCAAACATGAGAAAACTTGAAGCTTTATGCTCCTAACCACCACATCACATACTCTACAAATATTGCAACAGTCTATCCTAAAGAAAGGTTTGGTTAAATCACATCCACTTCTCAGTTCTCTCTGCATTGAGCGTGGAATCTATCTATCTATGTGAGCTTCCTTTGCCCTGTCTTGATCTCAGGTAGGACCTCAGGAGGCTGTAGTCAGGCAGCTAAGCAAAAGCCACAGGGGTCTCTTCTAACTCTCGTTTGGGTACATTTGACATTTTCTCACATTTCTTGCCACCATAAGAACCTCGCAGAGAGAGTGTGAGAGTGAGGTTGATCGTGCTAGGGAGAGGGGAACTGAGGACTCATCCATAAGGCACCACCACCAGCCCAGAGGCAGACTTGGTGAGAGATGGCAGCAGCTTTCAGCTGCTGGGAGTGTTCAGACCCTCCTGAGCTTCTCCCTGCTTCCTCCCATGGGACTAACAGAGGACTCAAACCTGGTTTGGGGGCTTCTTTCCAGCTCCCCCTCCTCTCCCCGCATCCCGTGAGGCCTCCCTGTACCATTCCTCTGCACTAGGCAGATGTTAGGATCCCCACACCTGAGAAGCCTCCCTCCAGGAACTTTGCTTCTTCCAGTACCCTGAAGACCTTAATTCTACAACTGTTGCCTCAATTTTAGTCTGCCTTGTAGTGTACCTAATTGTTAGCATAGAGAGTTCTGCCAGGAGCCGTGCGCGGTGGCTCACGCCTGTAATCCCAGTACTTGGGAGGCTGAGGCAGGAGGATCGCGAGTTCAAAGTCATCCTTAGCAATGGCGAGGCACTTAGCAACTCAGTGAGACCCTGTCTCTAATAAAATACAAAATAAAGGGCTGGGGATGTAGCCCAGTGGTTGAGTGCCCCTGAGTTCAATCCCCGTTACCAAAAAAAAAAAAAAAAAAAAAAGAGGAGAGAGAGGGTTCTGCCAGGATGATGATATTATTCCATTTCTTCACCAAGGTAGTGACCTCACTCTCACTGTGTGTTCATTTCCTGAGAGTGCAGAGAGCAGAATACCCAGGAGTCATGAACTTTTCTGTTCATATCTTGTACTTCAATAAGAAGGTTTTAAATATACCATCTCCTCCCCTAGTATCTTCCCTGAGGATTATTTTCTGTTCTTTTTTTTTAAAATATTTTTCTTTAGTTGTAGAAGAACACAATGACTTTATTTTATTTATTTATATGTGATGCTGAGAATCAAACCCAGTGCCTCACGCGTGCAAGGCAATCCCTCTACCACTGAACCACAGCCACAGGCCCCTGTTTTCTCTACTTATCTCATAACTTGCAACCAAAATGCCTGACACTTAAAAACTTATCAGAGGGTAGTGATCTAAATGTTATTGAGCCTTGTTATAGAAGTAGCAAAATCTAGTTTTAAAAAACACTGACCTAGAAGAGACTTAAATTCTGGTCTGGACCTCTTATCATTCACCTAAAATAAAGCAGGCATGTTCTTTGGCCCCTCTGAACTTAGCTTGTAAAACTATAAAACAGGCTTCTCTACATTTTCTTTCTTGATCTCACAAGGATTCTGCCAGGAATCAGATGACATATTCTATATGAAAGATATAGGAAAGTATAAAGTGCAAGGGAAACTTAGGTGGGTTGTATCAGGGCACTCCTACTTATATTCATCTCATGTGGTCTGGGTTGGATTTCAGGAGGCCAAGGATGGGACTTTTGTGTCGCTCTTTGTATTATAGAAATAGAAAAGCTTCTATATTTTGAAGGATCATTTTAAAATAATGTATTCTCCTCCCCCAAACTGCCTCCTTACATTGCTTCAGAGAACCTTCCTCTGAGTCTGCCAGGTTTGACTCATGAGGACTGAGGACCCCTTCTGTCTGCCAAGGCCACACACGGGACTCGCTCACTGCCCACCCTGAAAGATGCAGAAGCATCACTGGCAGGAAGCAGCTGCAATGGACCTCTTAGAAAGCTGGCAAGAGAGGAGAAAGGAAAACTGATGTGTGTAGAATCAACAAGGATTGCCCAAACGGAAGGGCTGACCTCTACTGCCAAGATCTAACATGTGAAGAATGAGCACGCCTTCAACTGAGGTTTTTGAACTTCTTGCTCAAGCAATGCTAAACAGCCTTCTGGTCCTGTATAGCAAACCAGGGCTAAAAAGATAACCTAAGGGCTAGAATATGTTGTGTGATGTAATGGGCCAGGCAACCTCAGTTTGAATCTTGGCTCCACAGTTTTCTAGATGCATGCCCTTGATCTCTCTAGACCTCAGGCTTGCTAATCTGAAAATGTGCTAGTAGGTAACCCATGAGTTTTTCATGGAAAACACTTAGCATGGTTCCTGATACATAAATATTAATAATCATTGCTACTTTCATTAAATTAAATAATTGGAGGTTGCTATGGTTTGAATGTCCCCACTGAGATTCATTTTGAAATTTAATCCCATTGTGAGGTGTTAAAAGAGGGAGCAGATGAGACCTTTATGAGATGACTGGGTCATGGATTAATGGATTGATGGGTTATCTTGAGACTGAGTCATTATAAAAGCCAGTTTGGCTCAATCTCTTGTAAATTCCCTGTACCACCTCAGTACTCTGCATAGACTACCAGCAAGAAAGCCCTCCCCAGATGCAGCCCTTCAATCTTGGACCTTCCAGTCTCCAGAACTATGATCTTACAAAACCTTTGTTCTTTATTACTTAGTCTGTGGCATTCAGTTATAACAACAGAAAATGGATCAAGACAACAACCACTGATTTGGACTGAGCTCCCGCACTAAGCCCCCCCAACAGATCAATCCTAAACTGAATCACTCATGATACGGTTACATGTCATCAAAGCAAAATTTAAGTTTACTGATAAAAAATGACCTTCTGAGAAATCAGAAGGGAGATGACAGCTAAATCCCCAAACAGGTCAGTTTTCTCCAGCATGACAAGAAAGTCTCCTCTCCTTACAAAGAAAGCAACCTGGAGCAACCTGATGTTAACCAATCCAGTTTTTTGGTACTACCCTGTTTCTTTGTACTTTATAAAAACTGACTGTTTTGCCAGCATGGCAGAGTGCCTTTCTATTTCATTGATGGAATGCCATTCAATTATCGAGTCACTAATGAAAGCCAAGTAGATCATTAAAGTAAATTTCCTGAAGTTTTATTTATTGACACTATTAGGTATGAAAGAGCCTCCTGAATATTTGACATAGAAGGTGACCCAAGTAGTGGCACTATGGGTGCCAAGGATGGGAAAGGAAAACAGGAAAGATCACAGAGAAAGTTTGTTTGGGTTGGATGTCAGGGTTGGGGGAGTAAAGCTCAAGGAGATGCTCTCATACCATTTAGAAGCACAGCATAAACCATTGTTAAATGGTTTACCAGAGTTGTTAACATGGAGAGTTCTAGTTAGTTTTTAGGCTTAATACTGTGGTATGGTTGATGAAATTTACTAATGTTAAATTGGCTGTATCATATAGGCAAAGATCTCTTAAATGGATTACAGAAATAACTAACTCATATAGGAAAAATTAATGTCACTAAATTCAATAACTGTTCATAAAAGGATATGATTCAGAGAGTGAAAAGACAAGCCACAAACTGGGAAAAGATATTTGCAACACAGCATCCAAAATAGATTTAGGTAAAAGTATTTGAAGAAATCACATATGTCAATAGAAAAAAGCAGTCAACCCAAATAAATAAAATGTTGGGGGAAGGGGGTTGCCGTCAACGAAAAAAGACTTGAACTTCACAAAAGAAGATAGACAAATGGCCAATAAGGATAATGAAAAGGTGCCTATCCTGTAAGGAAACAGAAATTAAAACTATTCCCTGCCCTCAGAATGAAGGAAATGTGTTGGCAAATACATGGGACTTCGGGAAATTTCATACATTGTTATCAGGAGTGGAAATCGGTGCAAATGGTTTAGAAGTGGGTTTAGAAGAATGAAAAGACAAAAATTAAAACAAATTTAGTTTGAAGATCTTAGTTGGTTTTATTTGTGATTCTAAAATTCAGAAATTCATCATTCAACAAAATAGAATGATCATGTCTGTGAGTTGTGCAGAAAAGTTTGATTTTATAGTCAGACAAGGGTTTAGGAGTGAATATAGGAAACAAAAAGTGGATCAGTTGCTTCAAAGTTAACTTTTTTCCCCCAGCAACTCAGGAGACTGAGGCAGGAGGATCACAAGTTCAAGGCTGGAACGTAGCAGGACTCTATCTCAAAGAAAGGGGGAAGGGGCTGGGTGTTGGGGTGTAGGGGTAAAGCACCACTGGATTCAATCCCCAATATGGAAAAAAAAAAAAAGAAAAAGAAAAAGACAGGAGTATAACAAAGTTAACTTCTTACTTTTTTTTTTAATGGGTTAAAGGAGCCTTATCATGACAGCTAAATTTGAGATTTTGGCTTTTATCTCCCTCTTGATTACTCACAAATTCAGATGAAGAGCTTAGATTGGGCTTGATGACCCGGAACTTTGGCATGAGTGACCCCTTTTTCATTAGGTCTGTTGGACCTAGTGCAGGAATTTAGTCCAAACCAATGGCTCCTATGCATTTTATTTAACATAATCATCTACTCTCACTGCATATATGCATATCCTAAAGTTCAAAGTTCCACTCCTTGGGTACACAGGATTATTCAAATCAGCATTGTTCACAATAGCATCTTCTGAAAATGGGTCAAATATCCATTAACAATGGAATGAATTAGCTAACTGTGATAAATTTATTAAAATGGTATATCATTCAGCAATGGAAATGAACAAACTACTACCAGCAACACAGCAATGTGGATGAGTCTCATAAACCTAACGCTGAGTTAAAGAACTCCAACATAACAGGATGCTTTCACTCACACCAAATCAAAATGACAATAAATAAATAAAAATAAAAATAAATCTCTGGTGGGCACACTGAGAAAATGGTTATCTTCTGGGAAGGAATAGGGACTCTAAGTGGCTCTTGTGCATATGGATGATTCTGGAATGGTTTCATTGTATTTCTTGAATATATGAAGGTAATAAAAATTTTTACTTCCTTAAAAACTCATTGTTTATGAATTTTGTATTTTTCTGAATGTGTTACACACAAATAAAAAATAAGTTTACTCATAAATGAAGTCAAACTTGCCCTCCTCTCCCCCCCCCCCCCCCATAGAAAACTGCGTCACTGTGACTTGTGGAATGTGGAGCCTGTATGAGTCTGGAACTCTGCAGCCTTTTTGGGAGGAGATGCCACATCCTATGCACAACGCAATGTTCACATGGGCAAAAAGATCTGAGAGGCAACAATGAGTTATAAAGCTGCAATTCAGAAAATTGATCAAACAACTTACACACCATGAGCCCACCTACACTCAGTGCCAAAGTACAGCCACAGTTAGAGGGAGGAGGGCTCAAGCAACAGGAGCCAGGGAGAGCTTCTGAGGGACAGCAGAACCTGCATCTGGGCCTTGTTCTTCCCGGTGGCAGGCATGAAGTTTAGGGACCCAGGTATACAGTACATGGTATAAATAGGCAAGATCTGCATCCAGCACTTAAATTTTTGGCAGCCTGGCTCCAGATCTTGGGAACTTGACTCCTATGCTGTGCAACTTCCTGGAGATGAATAAAATATAGGGAAGGACTGCCCAGTAGCCATATGATATGGGCTACATACGCGACTTGGAAATTTATAGTAGTCACAGGCATATAAAAAAATATGACATGGTAAAATTTATTTTAACATCATTGATTATTTTATTTAACCAAAATATTATCATTTCCACATGAAATAAGTATTTTTTAAAAGTAATTTCTTGATGAGGTAGTTCAGTATTTTTAAATACTGAGTCCTCAGAATCCTGTGAATATTTTCCTTGCAGTTCTAATCTATTTGGACTAACCACACTTCTGGTGTTCATGTGACCATTGTATTGGACAGCACAGGTCTAGAGAGGTGGAGAGGAAAGAGAAACGCTACCCAGCAAGAGGAACAGCCTATGCAAAAGCTGGGGATAGAAGTGTTCCAGCATCTGGGGTGTCTTTCATGAACTGTCTGAATCTGCAGACCTGAAAAGCTGCTTCCAGGGAAATTCATGCTAACCTCTTGATACTCCTTTCTGCATCTAGTGATTAGAGAGAGCTGAAAGTCCACATCCAAATGAGCCTGTTCCTGAATCCCAGGGCTTTTCACACCCATGAGTCAGTGTAAGGGAGAACCTGCTTTGAGGCACACCCCTGTGAGTCCAAAGCCAAGCCTGATACCAAGACCCTGCTTCTCCACCCGCACAACCTTGCCTCCTCAGCCCTGTGCCTCCTCTCCCCACCTGGCACTCTCATTCATCACTGTCCTCCCTTCTCCCATCACCTCTGCCCTCCTCCTCATCCCTGACCCTCACACTTTGGGGGATGTTACTCTACCTTTTTCCCTCCTGCCCTAGCCTCTCCAACGCCCCCTCACCACCACCACCACCATTTCCTTAGGACCCTGATCCAGGTTCTTCACATGACCCACCATGTGAGCTGCACCATCCAACATGGTTTCACAGCCAACTTGTCCCCCAACCAGAGTTTTATCTTCTACTGGCACAGTGTCAGATAGATAATAGCAACTTACAAATAAGTGTTGTGGGAATAAAACCTACAGGGTTGAAAGAAACAGAGTTCTCATGCCAACAGATCTCTTAAAAGAGGACAGTTGAAGTAGCCGTGTTTTATAGTCATTGTGCATTTACCAAATATTGTCCTATTGAATCATTTCTTGAAGTTTGTCTGATAACAACTTTAATTATGAATTAATTCTGCATCTGTATAGAAACAATCACATGCAGTCATGTGATCTTGTTTAGAAGTGCTGGCATTCACATTTGTGGATTCTCATGCAAGAACAGACTGAGAGAGGTTCATCTACAGATAGGCATGCCATGCACAAGTTGGCATGTCATAAGCAATGCCAAGTGTTTGGGTCCACCAGAGATACATAAATAACTAATGTTCTCAAAACTTTGCAATGATGCACTCACCGTTCCTATATAACCTGAGGAAACTTATCATCATCACTGCATATCTCATCCTTGCTTTGTGGTCTTTCTCAAGCACTAACTAGTGCAATATCTCTGTTTCTGGGAAACACGTGGCTATTTCTATATTCGAAACTGGTGGCTATCAGGACCATTGCAGCGGTGTGCTATAAACCACAAGGCTGAATCTCTGATGTGCTGATAATTTGCAGGTCGCTTCCTCTCTGAACTGCGAAATGGGAGGAAGTGAATATACAGAGCAAGGGGGAGTAAAACATCAGCTAGAAGGCACACATATTGCAGGACCCTGTGCTCACTAGATGGAGCCCTGAAGAAGGGAGTGAGGATGAATGTGACTCCTCTGATTCTGCATATAGGCGGGTTGGAGTTTGGGATCTAGTTTCGTGAAAGGAATTACGGGGTGGGAAGGAGGAGAAGGCAGAATTAAGTACAACTTCAATTCATGGCAACCAATCATTACCATTCCAGGCAAGGCGCTTCCTTGGTTTCTGTTATTATTGTTTATTTGTTATACTTCATATTATGCACATCTTCTTCATTCCTGGCTCCTACTTGCCACCTCCATAGGTACTCACTAATATGTACTTGGGTGTGTGCACACAGTAATGCATTTGAAATTTTATGATTGTCTCTGTGTACATTGTAAAGGGGGTGTGTGTGTGTGTGTGTGTGTGTGTGTGTGTGAATGGATAGATGGTAGATAGATAGATTAGATTATGGAACTCATTCTTTTTCTTACTTATTTTTTCACTCAGCACTATGCTTTTAAGATTTGCCCATGAGCTTGATGCACACTATTCTGATGGCACTTACAGAAGTAGACCATAATGCATAGTGGTTAGGAGTACATCCTCAGGAGTCAGACTGCCTGGCATCATAACCTGTGCACCATCTGTGTCAACTTAACACATCTACGAAACATCTTCAAACCTTGGTTTTCTCATTTTTAAAACAGAAATAGTAGAAGTATCAACTTCATGGCATAGTAGGAATGTGTAAAGTCCTTAGCACCTACAAGCATCCAGCAGGAGTTAGAGAACATCAGTTTCCACCATCATCACCACCACTATTATCCCCATACCAGTGCCATAATGAACACCCTCATTCACATCCCTTTATAAACTTGTGCCTGGATTTTTCAGAAGTGTAGACTCCAGAGAGAGGTGGCTGGGTTATGTGGCATAGGCTCACTCAGTTTACCACATACTACCAAATTTTTCTCCTGAAAGAATGCCCCAGTCTGCATTCCCACCGTCAATTCCTGAGGGTTCCAGGAAAGGTCTTCCAGTGAAAGCACAGATTTTAAAGTCTCCATTCCAATTGCTCTGACATCATCTGTCTGAGAGACTTCTGTCCAAGTTGGGTAAAGAAGCAGCTCTATGACAGTTCAGCAGTCTGTGCTATTCTGCACCCTCGGTTCTTGACAATGATCAAACAGGGGGAATCAGAATCACCCTGGGGTGGGGTTCAAAGTACTTCTCCAGGATTCCTGATTTGCACACTCTCAGTGGACATAAGCCTCAGTCTACTACCCTCAAGTAAGAATCCCTGGTTCTGGGAGCCAATGCCACTGATGAATGATGTGTTCCGCAGAGAACCACTGAAGGAACGATAGGCCCGCAGTGGGTGAGGAAGAGACGCTGAACAGCCTCATGTCCACAAAACTCTCAGTTGTCAAGGTTCTCTAGAGAATACCAGAAATGCCACTGTTTAATTCAGTCTCTTGAATTAAGCCCGCATTTTCTTTGGAAGCCTGTACTTTATTAGCACATTCCCTGGGAGGACCCTAGTCTCAACACCTATTACTGCCAGAGGGTGTAAACATCCAAGCAGTAGTCTCTGAGGTATTTGGACATTTAATATGTGTTTGGAAGATGAAGTAGAGTGATAAATGGTCCATGGGGTTGGGAGACGTTTCTCTTGTAATCCCCACGGATGGTGAGTACAGCTCACTTTGGGGTACCACTTACACGTAGCCTGACACCCACATCATCATAAAGATGCTAAACTTAATAGCTGCCGGTAATACCCGATCTAGGTCTGAAATTCAATAACTTCCAAAAATATCTATTTTTATAAGCAATGAGTCAGCCAAATTCTATTTCCTCTGTGTCTGCCTCACAAGAGTTCATTAAACTTCAAAAGCAGAAACCAGGTTATTCAGCATTTGCCTTATCTTCTGGTGAGCTATTTCTTAGACAGAGTTGGTATGTCCTTCTAAAAAGAAACTTCAGGTAATTGATTGTGCTGAAGCTATTCAAAAGTGAAATTAGCATTTGGACATATGAAGTTATATAGCCCTCAGGGATGAGAAAAGCAGAGAAATAATCAGGTAACACGGGCAAACAACTTCCTGCCTGGTGAGGTAACAATTCTGATACCATTTGACTTGAGACTTTCTTACTGTGGTCTGAGTGATATCTGCTAGGTGTTCAACTTTTTGCACTTAAAAGAAGATAATGGTGAAATAATGAAATTGGCATGATAATGGACCACTAATTTTTAAATATTATTATTTCTTATTACTTTGTATTCTAAGTAATTTTTCTGTTGATCAATCAGATGATACATAGTAGGTTCTCAATAAATATTTTCTGATGACTGATTAATCAGTGAAAGACAGGGCTGCTTACTCTATTCTCAGATTTCTGAGCCCACCCTCACCTTCCATATAGTCTCTTGATGCTATAAGACATGTATTAGCTAAAATAGAAACATATGTTAAAATCTCATATAAAAATCCAAACTGGAGTCTGGTGAGGTCTCGCTGAAGAACTAGCCTGAGTTGTGGCAGGATGAGGTCTGAAGGGTCTAAGATCAGGCCAACAGCTGGCTCAGGAGAAAGGGAAGTGAAGTCCCTATGAACCAGTGTTAGGAAGTGTGCCAGCCTGAGGAAAAGTGATGTTTACTGTGAACCTTTAGAAGGCAGGGCCTGAGGCTGCATAGCAAGGATGAATTAAACAGAGAGCGTCTGATGGAAGAGTCAGGTTGGAAGGTAATACTGGGGCTTGGGGGCAGGGATCAGGTGTACAAGGGCAGAAGAGGTTGTGATGAGTCAAAGAGTAAGGAATAAAGATGCTAAGGCTATAGCATATTCCACCCATATCACCCACACTCCCACATATGGACATCAGGGCTCAAGGTGTATCCCAAGGCATCCAGGAGGGGGCATCTTCTGAGATTTTGCCTTCCTGCTTTGGTGCCACATTCATATCAATGAGTGTTCTTTGTCTCTACCTTCTAGAACCAGGCTCTGCTAGATACCTAGCCTCTGTGGCCCTCCGAGTGAAGCTGCTCCCCACCCCCATCCCAAGTCACTCTCTGCTCCAGAAGAGACAGGTCCAAGGGGAGAAATGTAGACCAATCTTACCCAGCCATCTGGGTCCTGGCCCCAATTACTGTGGACTCTAATCTACCCTGAGTTTGACCCCCAATTCTAAACACTGAGCTAATCTGGTCCCTACTGGATATAGTTGTGAATAAAAATATTAGCCTTAGCCTCAGGGAGACTACAGCCTGGTGAGAGACAGGATCTAGTAAATAGGCAGTTTGAATAAAATGTGGTAAATACTGGGATGGGGAAATGGAAGCACGTAGGAGGCTAGCTAACCCAAACTGGGGGAGGGAGGGTGGGGCAGGAAAGATTTTCAGAGGAAGTGAGAACTATACCCTGATGCAAAGGACAAGTAGTTAACCAAACAGAGAAGAGGTCTGTGGTGTGTGTGGGGCAAGGATATAGAAGGAAGTTCAATGGCCCAGAGATGAAAGAAAGTAGGACAGACTCAGGATCTGAACTCGATGTGGCTGAAATCATAGCTTACTAGCTCTATGTCACATGAACAAGCTATTTGTCTTCATTAAGACAATTCTCCCATTTGCAAAATAAAGAAAACAGTATCTACTTAACAGAGTGATGGAGGGTAAATGATGACCTTGATTCCCTGCCCCTGCACCCTGATAACCTTTGAATCTGAGTCAATAAAACACAGTTCCATGTTTTGGAGTCAAACTTGTCCTTAAACGACAGGGGGGTGGTGATGAATATGGTTTATAATAAGCCTAAACTAAATATCTGATCCGTCTTTTCAATGGTCCTCTTCTTATCTTGGGAGTCCTAGAATTACATTAGGAGTAATGATTCTTGGAGGGAGAGTTTAAAAATAAAAAAAATTAAAAAAAAAAAAAAACTGACAAGTGGGCCTAAACTGTGAATGGTGTTCACAAATCACTTATCCCTACATAAGGCCTTCTATACCCTCCCTTGTTGAGTCCCTTGTCTGCCTGTCACAGGCGTTGGGTCTACCACACTGAACAAAGGAAGCACCACAAGGAGTCCTCAGCAGTCCTTTTGACTGCCACCTTGGTCTCTGTCTTCACAGACTATTAGCAGCCCTTCACCTACAGAAGACCAGTCATCTGATGCTAATCTTATCTCTCAAAGCCAGATATGCTGTGTTCATTTCTATTTCGATCATCTTTGGTCACCTTTTGACTATCAGAAAACTGATAAGCCCATCTCGGAAGAATGTTTTTTTCTGGTTCTCAAACCCCACTGATCTTTTTGGTCACCTAAGATAGCTGTCTTCCATACCTCTTGTTTTTGTACATATGAATCAAGGGACAAAAAAACTTTAGGTGCAAATTCATTTTGTACAATGCATTCAATTGATATTTTAAGATGCACTTGTTCCCAGGTGCTGAAGGCCAGCTTCCGCAGTGGGGAAAGGGTGGAACGGTGCTGGTGGAAAGAGTCAGCGAATGAAAGGGATGTACACGAGTCAGGTTGCAAAAATCCCTCTGCTTTATTTTTCTCTCTTGCAAGTATATAAAACACACTTCCAGGCAGCACACATTCTTTTTTTTTTTTTTTTTTTTTTTTTTTTTTTTTTTTTTTTTACATACAGTCACAAGACCCAGGGAAGCAGCAACATCCTTATGGTTTTCCCAACTTCTCAAGGTTTTGTACAAACATACTGTTTTGAATCTTCTGCGATTTCGTTACGTTTATCTGCAGTAGTCTGGGTTCAAATTTGTCTTTCTTAAGAATTCCTTTTAGCCATTCCCCTGCACACCTGCACAATCTGCCTGGAATACAAAGTGCTTTCTATCATGGTCCTGTTTACAGCCTAGGGGCAGGGAAAAAAAGGGAGGCAAGCCAGATGCTAGTCCTGAAGGACTTTGTCTTAATTAATTTCTAAGTAACTATTCTAAGTTATTCTGAAAACAAAAGAAGTCCCTTTCAATTACAAAGAGGCTCTAATAGCCTCATTTTGGTGCATAATGATTATAGCAAAAGAGGTTAAAATAATTGGCATTGATTAAGCTGCTTCTCTATAGTAATCAATATTAGTAATAATAATAATAATAAAAAGGAATTTTAATAAAATTCCAGCCACGGATTCCACAAGACTTTAAGTTTCCAAATCAGTTTCATTCTATTAAGATAGTGACATTTGGTGACCACATGTGAGAACAAAAGATGAAACAGTAAGAATAAGGAGTGGCAAGAACATATACAAAGTTAATTCTTATAGCACTGCACAAGAGTAGCATTTCTCAAGCAAAGAGGAACCAAGTTCGACTCCCCAAATTAATGGGAAGGAACTCAGGCTCAACTCATTTGCATGAATGAGGAAGAACTTGGCTTTGACCCCTGAGCTAACGGGGGTTTGGGGGGGGGGAACCTGGGCTCAATTCCAACATAGTGTGAGAGATGCCACACCCAGGTAACTAAATCTTAAAAGTTATCTGAATTTTTACCTTGTTCACCAGAAATATAATCCATTACTACTTAGAGGCCTTGGTTGTCTACCTAAAAATCATTTGTTGCATGGCTAAATTCATTGCATCCAATGCCCTACTCTCTATCTGCTCCTGCCTACCTAGAAAACTCCCTTCCTGTCTCAATGAGGCTCACAGTGACTCCCTGGAACTTCAAATCAGTTTGGGGCAATGAATATAGTTTTGGACTAATTTACTTCAGACTCAAAAACTTTTAAGTATATCCTTCTAACACTCCCTCTGGGCCTTGTCTTCGAGTTTCAACACCCAACCTCTGCTACATCCTGAACAAGCTGATTCACCATTCTTTCCTGATCCCACTGGCCTAAAGCTGCAGCCTTGATAACTAAGCCACCTTCTCTTTCAGGTGTGGAACATGGATGCTGATACAGTGATAGTAGGAGTGGCAATGATCCCACTGGCTCTTGAGTCTCTGAGGACAATGTCCCCTATGCCAAAACTTCTCCTAAATTCAGCCTCAGTACAGAGTCCTATAGTAAAGATGAGGTTATTGACTCAGAAAGGCTAAAAATGTCAGTTCCATGAGGTGGAAACTTCTTTGTCTTATTCACTGCTATTTCCCAATATCCAGTGCAGGGCTCAGAACACTTAGTACTGAATAAAGGAATTACAAGTTTAGAAAAATGGAAAATCCAATAAACACAACAAAAGGATTTTGATTCCTCTGTTTTAAGATAAAATTTAAGAGGAATTTAACAGTTAGAATTTTAATTTAAAAAGTTGACAATCTTAATTACAGATGGAACATAAGAAGTAGTATTAGATGGTCCTAACAGTTCAGGATTTGATTCAGACTGCCAGAGTTCAAATCTTAGTTTTAATGCTTACTGTGTTTGTCAATGCAAGCAGGTTAGGCAGCCTGTCTTAGCTCAGTTTTCTTTTCTGTAAAACGAAGATAATAATAGATAGAAGTGTTGTGGAAAATGTATGAGGTAATACACAGAAAAGGTATAGCCCTCTAGCTACAGAGTCAGGCCCCATCATTGATAGTAGCTACTGTCAGTAAAATCATGACTTTGTCAGTAGTGGAATTATTTCATACCAACACCAATACTTCAGTGATGGTTTCCTAGAGGGCTGTGTGGAAATATGTCTACTGAATATCTATCTAGCTTTGAAAGGAAGAGGCTCACATTGGCCCTGGACTGGATTGTAAATTTTTTGAGAGTAAGAAATATGATTATTCATCTCTGCACCTTGAAAACTATTGGATATGTGGTAGTCTGTAATAGACCTTTGTTCAAGTGTTCAATTTTTGTATTTGCTGACTAATAGATTTACTCTGCCTATAATTCCACATGATGGATTATTGCAATAATAGTGTTATGATCTCATAGTAAATATTGCAGCAAACTCTGGCTCCAGTCATGTGGTGGTATAGTAAGAATATACAGCTCCAACAAAAATGTTCTAAATTTCATTAAGTTCCACACATTCCAAGAGGGATTAAAATCATAAAATCATTCAAGGATTCCTTAAATTCTTGAATGTAGTGCCATGCATGGACACTGATGATTTATGTCTCTTTCTTCAGAAGTCTTTTTATTTTCTATCCCATTTGAATTACATAAAAATTCTTTGAGAGTACTGCAGTCTTGTAGCAATGATCTGACAATGACTCATCTACATTTCACAATTAAACACTGTAATAAACAGTACTCATAAGTTTGCCAGTGAATTCCTCAGCTGTCTTCTCTATGACCTATGGAAATAACAATGTCCTTTTCTATCATCACCATAAAGATGATGGAAGGATTTTGGCAAGCAGCTCAATTTTTTAAAAATATTATCTAGCACCAGAATAATAAAGCAGAGCTGAATCACCTTGACTTTTATGTCTAAATATGAATCCCAGATCACTTTGAAATTTACAAGTATTCCTGGCTTACTACTAGGGTCATGGAAAGAAGAATGAGCCTAATACAAAGTCCTAGGAAAGGGAAAAAGTATTTTTAGAAGTGAGGTATTCTCTAAGAAGAGGATAATGTTAACTGGAATAACACTGAGACTTTGAATTTAAGTGAGAATTGATACTGATTTTCTCAGAAAACCTCAACCACTCACAATTGCAGGCTATCCCACTGAGAACTGAGCAGGTTTGGTTGGATACTTATTCAAGGATAGAGCAGGTAGGTGGGTCTGGAGACTTAGTTCTGGGTGTGTATGGCTCCTGGGAAGGATGGAAATAGGATGGGAGATGAGGACTGGCACAGTTGGAGTTGATGAAAGCCAGTAGAAGAGGTAAGGATGGATATCCTGGCAAAAGTCATCAACATAAAGTCTGTTCAGTAGAACAATCATTGTTATATAGCACCACCTTCCTGGAAGAAAAAATCTGTATCAGAAGATCAAAATTTTAAATTAGAAGAATATGTAGTTAAGCATAAAGTTAAGTCAGTGGCTGGAAATCCTTCATCTGTATTTCTAATTTGCACTATCATATCTATTCCAAAACTAATTCAGAAGTGTTTAAAAGATATGTTGATGGTAATAAATCAAACTTTAGAATTACTGGCATAAGCAGAATATTACTTTTTAAATCCTAATGATTTAGCTGTTTAATATGCTCTCTGTGGCAACCTAGAATAAAACAAACATCCAAATGTGGCTTTAAAGAGCAGAGAATCATTAGTCTTCGAAAGATGGAGAAACTTGTAGCCAAAATGTATCCCATGGCTTTGACAAGATCAAGAAGTAATGTGGTCCCCAACTATGAGAAAGTCCAACCTTACTTTTTCTAGAAGAAATAGACCATGCAGGTCAAAGTCATCCATGGCATTACCATCAAGGATTCCTACCCTGAACATCATATGCAAAATTGCAAATACCTTTGCTCTTTATGGAGAGGTCTATCACCTTCAAATTGCTGTTTTTCCCGTAGCACTTATCCCCTTCTAACAGACTATTATTTCATTTTATTGTCTGTCTGTCCTCACTAGAATATAAGCCCTAGAAGGGTTAAGAGCTTTTGACAGTTTTGTTTACTGGGTTCTCTCAACTTCCTATAATAGTGCCTGGTGCATAGTAGGTTGGATTAAATGTATATGCATTTTCAGACATATATGGAAAATTAACATTTTTTTTCCTGATAAAAGGAGACATAAATAATTGATATTGTCATTCCCTCCTCTTCCTCTGTAGAATGTGAACATAAGTACTGAAGCTACATTGGCCAACTCAGGTACCTGAGAGAATAGCCAAGAGAGTTTCAGTTTCCTCTATCTTTACCTCATTAGGCATTGCTATAGTTTGGATCTTGAATGTCCCCTAAAGGCCTTGTATGTTAAAGGCTTGAATCCCAGCCCATGGCATTATTAAGAAGTAGTGGAACCTTTTGGAGGTGGGGCCTAGTAGAAAGAAGTTATTTTATTGGGTGCATGTGTTCAGAGGAGACTGTGGACACCAGTATCTTTCTCTCTTTTTATCACTTCCCAAGCACCATGAGGTGAGCAGCTTCCTTTGCCATTTATTCCCACCATGATGCACTGCCTCACAACAGGCCCAAAAGAAATGGGTCAACTGACCTTGAACTGAAATCTCCAAAACTTTGGACCAAAATAAACCATTCCATTTTTAGGTTCATTATCTCAGGTATTTTGTAACCTAAGAAAATTTGCTATCACAGACACCAAACCAGTATGAACAAGCTTTTTCCTCAGGATCTCTTATTAAGTAGGAAAATAAATCCTCTTTATTAATCTATTATACTGATAATTTACCTGCTTGCAGATTTATGTTGCTGTGTTAGTCAACTTTCCATTGCTATGACAAAATACCTGTGAAAGTCAACTTAAAGAAGAAAAGGTTAATTTGGGTTCATGGTTTCAGTCCATGGTCATTTGGCTCTGCTGTTTCTGGGCCTATGTTAAGGCAGAAAATCATGGTAGGCAGCACATGGTGGAGTAAAGCTGCTCACCTCATGGTGGCCAAGAAGCAAGAGAAAGAATTTATTTTTCCAACAAAGCCCTCCTTTCAAGACCCATTAAGCAAGAATCCTTAATGATCATTTCATTGATGAAGTCGGAGTCCTCAGTCTCCAATCACTTTCCAAAAGTCCCACCTCTGAACACTGCTGTACCAGGGACCAAGTCTTCAACACATGAGTCTTTAGGGGACACTTTGGATCCAAATCATAACAGTTGCACTCTTCCCTGAAAATGATATTTCCAAACTCCATGGCCAGTTGATTTCAGCCAGGTATAATCATCAGCAGCACTAGCAGGAAATCTGAGACAGGAAAGGAGAAGCCAAGGCATTTCTCCCCCCTTTTCCTCTAATTCAGGTAGGGTCTCCATTATTGGCTCTGTCTCCTCCACAATCCCAGATACTGCCAACAGGCACTCTTCCATGGTCCAGCTTCAACTCTTCAGCCGTCTTATGGACCTGAGAGCTCTGGTAAACATTATCGCCTTCCTTTGATCCCAAAAGTATTGTGGATGGTAGTGGCTTCCTGCAGTTACTAATCTCTCAACCACTAATCTTTAAGAAACCCTATGTGCCCTCTCAGCAATTCCATCCCCTTGGTAGCTAATGCCCTGCACTAAATTATTTCTATTAGAATATCTGGCATGGACTAGGTTTTACTGACTGGATCCTGATTGCTGTGGCATTGTGATTGAGTTTTCTGTAATGTGCATAGATCACCTTCCAAATAGACTCAAATCTTAAGAAGTAATTAAAGTTTCTTTATCTTGTAGACTGCTAGAGTTTCCATTTTCCTTTTTAATAAAATACAAAACCTCACTAATAAGAGATCCAAACAATTAGACTAATCAGAGCCTGTCCAGATAGAAGCAGTGGGACAAGAAGACTTCTTGTTGGAATACAGTTTGCTTCTTGGACATGATGTTGAGTCAGGCTGAATTCAAACCCATAATAAAATCATGAAAGCCCATCTTCTGTCCCATAATCCAGGTTGACCTGGATTCATTGCTGCCTCCTTTATTGCCATGCAAACTAAACCCATCTGGTGCTCAGAGGAGTAGGAGTAAGACAAAAACTTCAAATCTCTCAGAATTAGAAGTATGTCCAACTTTAAAGCGTTGCTGAAATGATACACTTAGCAATGGGCCTAATAACTCTTCCACTATTTCCTTTGTGAATATGTGCATAACAAATTTATCATCCATGCTATGTGAAAGTCCTTTGTGGACTTTTCCAGAGTCTCAAATCTAATCATGGTTAAACCAACAAAGGGATTACAGCTTTATCAGAAGTTTATTTTTGCAAGACCATCACATTTCTCTGCCAGATATGGTATCCTGTTTTTTTTTTTCCCCCACTATGTTGAGCCCAAAGATTCCATTAAATAAAGTTGAACTCCTCAGTTATGCAGAAATATAAACAGTATGATCAGTATGATTTGCAATTATATTTTCTTTCAGGAGAAAACACAGTTCTGAGACTAAACAGTGTTTGTCCCTGTAATGCAGAAATCTCAATATGATATAAGAGGAAATTCTAAAATTTCTTTCTCAGAAGAAAATGCACTATAGATTCAAAAAACACACACACACACACACACACACACACACACACACACACACACTTTTTCAATTTAATGTCATTTAATGTACCTTAGCTCTGGAGTCTTGATACAGAGTTTTTCAGTGGATGACGTAGTTAGGACATTCTATTCCTCTTTGTAGCATGAAACAAACCCAGCAAGAACCTTTGTAAAATCAAGTCTAAAACCTTGTTCCAATAACAGTTCAGCCTAACCTGTGCATATGGTATTTTGTGGACTTGGTAACAGGTGTCTGGAGAAACATATTATTAGAGCAAGTCCTACATACAATGTAGGTTTTCATACACTGAAGATCTAGTATTGCCTTGGATATCTGCAGGCCACACTAGTGAAACAGATGGTCCATGCTCTGATGTGATTAAGTCCAATCAACCACTTTAGCCACAACAAAATCATTCCCATTTCTACATAAAATTGTGAACTTAAACCTCAAGAAAGAAGTCTATCATGTACCTTCAGACCTCTGTACACTCTCTTTCTACTGAGAGCTCTAGAAATCCAAGCCACATCTTTTCAGGTGAAATTCCTATGGTACAATGATAAAGGATTTGGTTGGAGACAATGGCAATGGAAGAGGGTTTTGTGAAAAGACTTTTATAACCCTATTCCACACTACTTTTTTGTTCACGTACAAAGTGCCTGAACAGACAGCACTGTTGATCCTCTTTGCATTATTGGAGAGCTTGTTTTTACCAACAATATGCCCATTCTTCTATGTGACCTTGCTACTCCCCCATCAAGAAGTGAATCTAATTCCCCTTGGACATGTGACTGCTTCTACCAGCTGAGTATAGCAAAAGTCATGCTAGGTGACTTCAGGACTGGGCCATAAAAGGCAATGTGATTTTTGCTTTGTTCAGCAGAACGGTTCCATTTGGAGTTCAGAGCTGCCATGGAAGAAACCCGAAGGTCACTCTGCCAACAGGAAGCCAAATTCTATGGAAAGACCACATGTAGGTACTGTATTTGACAGCCCCGGTGTCGCTCCCAGAAGGTAACAACCACAAGCACTATAAGTTATCTTGAACATCCAGACTAGTCAAGCCCCAGTGATATCTAATTACAACTTCTTCAGCGATCCCAAACCAGGACCATCCAGTTGAGCTCTTCCCAAATTTCTCAACCAAAAAGTCCTGAGCAAAAATAAAATCATTTTTTAAGTCACTAAATTCTTTTTTTTTGTTGTAGATGGAACTTTATTTGTTATTTATTTATTTCATGAAATGCTGAGGATCAAACCCAGTGCCCCACATATGCTATGCAAGTGCTCTACCACTGAGCCACAAACCCAGGCCTTAATGGTAGTTTTTTTAGGTAGCAACAAAGCCAAAACATAATTATCTAAGAATTACTTTACTTTTACATTTTCAGGATGTTTCAAAATCTAAGAAAATCAAAAGCTTCCAGTCACTCTCAGGGAAGGAACATCTTTTCTGAGACATCTGAACTTTTCAACATCCTGACATTCCTAGAATTTGCTAACAGCTAATGGCCCTGATAAGCAGCCACATTATTATGCAATCAGACAGAGAAATGTACATTCACCATCATTCTTCTAGAAGAAATCATTGTACATATTCGGGGAGATACATTTCAACCAACTACATCATGAGGGTAGAGTGAGATGTTCAAGTTCATTTTCAAGTAGTAATAAATAGTTGCTAAACATTTTCCTAACAGAAAAGGGGAGTCTTATACACTGTAGACCTTTTTGCTTTGTTGAGCACCTAGGGATTGCAAGTTTAGGAGAAGAACTGAATTGCTCAGCAGAAGAGAGGAAACTTGACCATGTTTGGAAAAAATAAAAAGCAGAACATGCAGTTGCTGAGTAGCTAAAATGGAAATTTTGGGGAACAGAGATTTTAAACAATGTTTTTAAAGCATTCACTGTGCATTATAAGGATAACTTTATCCTCTGTCATCCTACCAGAGTTTCAGTAAATAATATATTGCTTAATAATGCTCTTTTCTTAGTGGTTCAGGGAAATGCAGAGGTGTTGACATTAGAAAGGAAAGGAAAGACGACATTCAGAGATCATCAGAAATCTTTACCACACCCATAAAAACATAGCAGGGCCAAACTACTGTTTTAAAAAGAGAAAGGAAACTGCAAATAATGATTTACCTTAAGGTATCACCTAATCATAGAATACCTCTTTTTTATTAGTGCATATTAATTGTAAAGAAAAGTGGGTTTCATTTTGGCATATAACTTAATTTCTTTGATCACATTCATCACCCCATTGTCTTCCTTTACTCTCCCCTCCCCTAATTTCCCTTCCTGTTCTCTAACAGTATCCCCTCTACTTTGTTGTTGTTGTTGTTGTTGTTACCAGGGATTGAAGTCAGGGGCACTCAGCCACTGAGCCACATCCCTAGCCCTATATTGTATTTTATTTAGAGACAGGGTCTCACTGAGTTGCTAAGTGCCTCACTTTTGCTAAGGCTGGCTTTGAACTCACAATCCTCCTTCCTCAGCCTCCCAAGCCATTGGAATTATAGGTGTGCACCACCATGCCCAGTCCCTTCTACTTTTTCACATCATTTATTTTTTAGGTTTCACATATGAGAGAAAACATGTGATAAGTGTCTTTCTCAGTCTGGCTTATTTCACTTAACATAATGACCTCTAGTTCCATCCATTTTCCTGCAAATGACATGATTTCATTATCTTCTATGACTAAAAAACAATGCCCTAATGTGTATGTAGGCCACATTTTTAATCTATTCATCTGTTGAAAAGCAATTAGAATGATTTCATAACTTGTCTTTTGTGAATCATGCCATTATAAACATGGGTGTACAGGTATCTCTGTAACATGCTGACTTTAATTCCTCCAGGTATATATCAAAGAGTGATATAGCTGGATCATGTGGTAGTTCTACTTTGAGTATTTTTGAGGAACCTCCATAATGTTCTCCATAGTGACTATAGCAATTTACATTCCCACCACTAGGGCATAAACTTTCACTTTCCCCCACATCCTCATTAGTATTTATTGGTTTTTATATTCCTGATGATAGCCATTCTGACTGGGGTGAGATGGAATATCAACATAGTTTTAATTAGCATTTCTATGATGACTAAAGATGTCGAACTTGTTAGTGTAACTACTGGCCATTTGTACTTCTTTTGAGAAGTGTCTGTTCAGTTTATTCATTCATTTATCTATTGGGGAGTGTGTGTGTGTGTGTGTGTGTGTGTGTGTGTGTGTGTGTGTGGTCTGTGTTGAGCTTTTTGGTTTCTCACATATTCTGCAGTTAATCTTTTGTTGGAAGATCAACTGGTCAAGATTTTCCCCCATTCTGTAGGCCTTCTTTTCATTCATTTTATTTCCTTTGCTGTGGAGAGGGTTTTACACTTGATGCAATCCCACTTGTTGACTCTTTCTATTATTTCCTAAACTATAGGAGCCCTATTCAGGAAGTTGTTGCCTGGGCCTATATACTGCAGTATTCTCTCTGTGTTTTCTTTCAGCGTTTCAAAGTTTCAGGCCTTGTATTAGGTCTTTGATATATGTTGAGTTGATTTTTGAGTTGATTTGATATATGTTGAGTTGATTTTTCTACATGTGGATATTCACTTTTCCCAGTGCCTTTTGTTAAAAAGGCCATCTTAGGGCTGGGGTTATTGCTCAGTAGTAGAGTGCTTACCCTGCACATGTGAGGCACTAGGTTCAATCCTCAGCACCACATAAAAATAAATAAAAGTAAAGATATTAATACATATATATGTATATATATATATATATATATATATCTTTTTTAAAGGCCATCTTTCTTCAAACATATGTTTTTTACACCTTTGACAAGAATCAGATGGCTGTAGCTATGTGAGTTTCTCTCTGTGTTCTCTATTCTATTCCATTGGTCTTCTTTTTTTGTTTTTACACCAGTACCATGCTGTTTTTGTTACATTTGAAATCAGGTGTTGTGATGCCCCTAGCATTGCTCTTTTTGACCAGGTTTGCTTTGGCTATTCTGGATCTTTTGTGCTTCTATATGAATTTTAGGATTGATTTTTCTAGTTCTATAAGGAATACATTGTATTTTTTTAAATGGGGATTGCATAGAATCTGTAGATAATTTTTAGCAATATACCATTTTAACATTATTTATTCTGCAGATCCATGAACATAGAAGATCTCTCTATCTTCTAGTGTCTTTTTCAATTTCTTTCTTCAGTGTTCTATAGTTTTCATTGTAGAGGTCTTTCACTTACTTGGTTAGGTTTATTCCTGGGGTGGGGGGGTGAGTGTGTGTGTGTGTGTGTGTGTGTGTGTGTGTGTTTAAGCTATTGTGAGTGGAATTGTTTTCCTGATTTATTTATCTGCGGGTTCATTATTAGTTTATTTTTTTTAAAATGGTTGACTTCTATACGTTGATTTTGTATCTCACTACTTTGCTGAATTTTTAAATCAGATCTAAAAGTCTTCTGATGAAATCCTTGGATTTTCTCTGTATAGGATCTCCTGTGAACAGGAAAAGTTTTATTTCTTTTGTTATTTGTATAATTTCTATTTCTTTCTCTAATTTAATTGCTCTGACTAAAATTTCAAGTATTATGTTGAGTAAGAGTGGTGAGAGTGGACTTCTTTGTTTTATTTCAGATTTTAAAGAAAATGATTTCAGTTTTTCCTCATTTAGTAAGTATGATTGATGTTAGCTATGAGCTTGTTATACATAGCCTTCATCATGTGGAGGCAAGATCCTTGTATACCTATTTTCTTTGGGGCTTTTATGATGAAGGGATGTTGAATTTTATCAAGGATATTTATGCATCTTTTGAGATTATCATGTTACTTTTTTCCATTTCTGTAGTATATTATGTTTATTAATCAATATGTGTATACATTGAACCATTCTTGCATTTCTGGAGTAAAAGCAACTTGATCATGGCTTATGGTCTTTTTAATGTGTTGTTGAAATCAGTTGCAAATATTTAATTGAAGATTTTTACATCTATATTCATCAAGAATATTGGTCGATATTTGCTGTTGTTGTGCTCTCACCCGGTTTTGTTATCAGGGTGATAATGGCTTTATAAAATGAGTTTGGAATCATTCTCTCCCTTTTTGTTCATGGAGTAGTTTGAAGACCATTGGAGTTAATTCTTCAAAGATTTGGTAAAATTCAGCAGGGAATCCACTTGGTCCTGTTTTTTTTCTTTGATTGTAGACACTTTATTACTTCTTTAGTCCTATCTGTTATTAATTTGTTTGGGTTTTTCTATCCTCTTGATTCAATTATGGTTGGTTTTGTGTATCTACAAATTTATCCATTTCTTCTAGATTTATTGGAATGTAAATGTTCAGAAGAGTCCCTAATGATACTCCCTTTTCACACCTAGTTTTATTACTTCTGGTCTTCTCTTGCTTTCCTTTGGTTAATTTGGCTAGGGGTTTATCAATGTCATCTTTTCACAAAGATGAGATTGTTTTGATGATCCTTTGTTTTGCTCTTTTAGTCTCTATTTTGTCAATTTTTATTCTGCTCCTTGTTAGTTCTTTTCTTCTACTCGTTTAGATTTGATTTGTTCTTGTTTTGCTAAACCTTTAGAGGCATTTATTTGAGACCTCTCTGATTTTTCAATGTAGGCACTCATATGTATAAACTTCCCTCTTAGAACTGCCTTAACCCAGAGATTCTGGTATGCCATGTTTCCATTTCTATTTGTTTCTAGGATAGTTAAAATTTCTCCCATGATTTCTTCAATGATCTCCTGATCATTCAAAAATCTATTCTTCAATCTAAAATTGAATTGTTTGTATAGTTTCTCTTGTTGATTTCTAATTACATTCCATTATCATCTGATACAATGCAAGATTTTATTTCAATTTTTTATATGTTAGAACATGTTTTATGGCTTAAAATATGATTTATTTGGAGAAGGTTTCATGAGTTGCTAAAAAGAATGTATTCTGCTGTTGTTGTACAGAATATTTTGTAGATAGAAGTTCATTTGATCTATAATGTAGTTTAACTCTGGTTGATTTTTTTGTCTAGATGACCTATTTATTTGTAAGAGTAGGGTATTGAAGTCATCCACTATTATTGATTTACAGTCTGTCTATCCCTTTATGCAAAGTAGTGTTTGTTTTATGAAATTGGGTAGACTGATGTTCTACGTGTGCATTTATAATTATATCTTCTTGTTGGATTTTTCCCTTTACCAATAGGCAGTGACCCTCTTTGTCTCTTCTAATTTTGGCCTATGTATTAATCAGTTGTTCCTCCCCAACACCCCCCCCCCCCCCATGATAAAATAAATGAGGGAAACAACTTGAAGAAAGGCAGATTTATTTTGGCTCACAGTTTCAGAGGTTTCAGTCTGTTATTACTTGGCTCCAGTAGGCTTGTGGTAAGGCAGAACATGGTGAGGAGGATGTAGCAGACCAAAGCTACTCACCTCATGGTAGCTATGAAGCAAAAAGAGAAAGAAAGGGGCCAGGGACATGCTTTTTGGTATACTTCCTACAATTAGTCCCCACTTCCTACAGTTTCTGCCACTTCTTAACAATGCCATCAAATTATGAATCCAACATTGTTGCATTAGGGACTAAGTCTTTATCATGAGACTTTGGGGAATATTCTAGATCAAACTATAATTCAACCAAACATCTTGAGGTCTGCTTTATCAGATATGAGTGTAGCTACTCCTGTTGCTTTAGGACTTCATTTGCATGGAATATTATTTTCAATTCTTTCATTTTCAGTCTGTGTATGTCTTTGTCAGAGAAGTGAGTTTCTTACAGGTAACAAAGAGTAGTGTATCGTTTTTTAATCCAATCTGCTATTGTGTGTCTTTTAACTGGAAAATTACTACCATTTATATTTAAGATTATTATTGAAGGGTATGTACTAAATCCTGTCATTTTGTTGCTTTTCTAATGTTTGTTTTTTTAATTCTCATTTTCTTATCTACTCTTCTAGTTTGATTTATTTCCTGTGTTCTCATGGTTGCATTTATCGCAGAATGCCTATTTTAAAAGAACTTTATGCACACAATCCTCTGAAGGTACAGAGAGGAATCAAGTTCATACAGGAACTCCTAGGCACCAATCAGTATTTTTGCCCAGATGTTAATAGTTGTTTAGTTTTGAAGGGAAAGAAACTCAAGGGGAGGGTTGGGCTGTGGATGGAAAGAAAAGGTCATATACCAAAGTCTCATACAAATGGCCTAATGTTTTTCCAATTCCACCAGTGAAACTTTATTTCTTGCTCTCTCTTTCAAGCATTTCAGATTTTCCCTCTAATTTTTCCTCTTTCAAGCATTTCAGATTTTTTCTCTCATTTTTCCTGTTTTCAGAGAACCAGTTCAAATTTGATTCTATTGATGAATAATATGCCATAGAGTGTTTAATAATGAGTGAATATACTTTATATATCTTAGAGACATTTGCATTTGTAACCTGTATAAGCTTTATTTCATGAACTCAAATATGACAAAACTATCTCATTTCTTTGGTTTCTTTCCCTCCCCTTCTCCTAAGATGGTATATAAACCTCAGATTCTAAACACCTCCTTGTGTCACATTTTTCTTTGAACTCCTATATCAAGACAAAATAAAAATCAGTCATGTGTTAAATTTGTCAGTTTAATTGGCAGGCCTAGAAGAACCAAACTTAAGTGGATAGAATTTTTTTTTTTTCTGTCTGACAAAAATCTTCCTTCCTGATATCATAGAAAAATCAAACATCAGGTCATTCTGGCATCAATACAAAATACAGATCTTGTTTCAAAGGAAATAAGAGAGAGATAATTCTGAGCCAAATATCAGTGACCAAGGTCTGGGAACACTGATTCAGATGGCCTTGAATATGTTAACATGCTCCACTATGAAAGAGGTTATATGAACATATAAGGTCACAGAAAAAGAGGAAGTCATAAATCAATGCATTTACCAGATACATTGGTGGGGCATTATTTTGGTGGATTCCAGCAAAGCGGGGATATTTTTCCTGTAGGTTTCAGATGTCATCTCATGGCAGTCTTAGCTTTAGGGTTTGTGGAGGGCAAAGGTCTGCTGAGCTCAGGCATAACTGCCAAGAGTCTTACATAATAGTCCTAAGAATGTTAGGTCAGATACAGAGGTTGAAAGTAAATAGCTATTGAAAGGCCCAAGATAGCCCAAGATAATTCTGGCTCTTGACCTGCAACGTTCCATCTCTCCTCAACCACGATGTTGTACTCAGCCAGTGTCAGTCTTCAGGATCTTTCACGTAGATGAGACTTCTTCAGAGAGCTTCAGCCCCACACTGGGTTTGGTATGAAGGAGGCTTCTTTTCAAACTCTAGCTATAATCTAGCAGCCTAATGTGGTTTCTGGAAATAGAGGGAAACATCACCAGCCTTAGTCCACCCTGATGCTGAGATACGTTCATTGTCCAAATAGCGTTGTTCTGGTATCTCCATTATTTTCCCTGCTGTGTGAGGGCAGAGAAATTATAGCTAAGGCAGAGCCCTTTGTGAGTATCCAAACTCCTCAGGTCTGGCTTTCTTCAGTCCTGTCTCCTTCCTTCCTCTGCCCTTGGTCCAGGGAGCAAATCCTACCTATTCTATGCAGATTTCCATTTCCCTCTTGTCTTGGGAGGCACCTTCTCAAAGAGCAATCACTTTTCTCCCATCTCTCTGGCATAATCTTCCCAAGAAGTGCAGTTCCCAAGTCAGAAAGAGACATTGCCTATAGTAATTTTTTGTTTCACGTGCCCACAACACAAACCTCCCCTGAGACAAGGGAGGGGCTCAGAGGGCAAACTAGCTTTCTGGGGGGAAAAGAGGAAAATATACTGCATGAAGAAAATACTACTATCTCAATTTAAAAAAAACACCACTCAGCTACATATTTGAGATACTAGAGGTGTGTCAACTATTGCTAAAAGTAGCAAGAAATGGGCCTTTTAAAATGGTTCCTTTCAGGTCATACAATGGGCCCTCTACAGAAAGACTAGGCCAAGTTTGAAGTGAAATGCATTGGAGACAATCTTGAGTTTGCACACATTGTTCTTGGAGAAACATTTCTTATGCTATCCCAATGCTTGTGAGACTTTCATTTCCTCTCAGCAGAAATTTCAGAGCTGAGATTCTCAGCATGAAAATAACTCACCTGCAATGACCTTGGAATTGCTGAACACAGTGTGCTTGCTTCTTGCTAAGGTTGGATTAGCCCACCTTCCCTTGAGTTCAATGTCCCTGCCCACCCCGCGGGAGATGAGACCTGCCTGCCAGGATTTGGTCTTGAATGGACTCTGAGAAGTAAACACCGAGGAGGATGTTTTCCTGCCCCACCCCGGCCCTCTAGGAGATGACAGCAATAATTCTGGGTTAGTGAGCCAAAGGCAGGCCTTGTCCTACCTGACTCCTGCCAGAAGCTGCTGCCTTGAAAACAGAAAAAGTAACTTTCCCCAGCAGGAGGAAGCAGCCCAAGCCCTGGCGCTGAGTGGACATCACACCTCCCCCAGGTCACCATGGACAGACTTGAGAAGAGAAAAAGAGTCAGGGCACCGCTGCTGTTCCCCTCTTTCCTGGGCTCAGGGGACCTGTGAGATGACCTTCAGAACCAGACACCTTTGTGTGCTGTCTGGGTCCCTTTGACACCTCAACTTTGTCATGAGATATCAGAGGGGTTCTGTGGAAACCCCCTACTATTCTCCTGAGAATGACACACTTGGAAGTATCGAAGGATATAGATTTGCATAACCTAAGACAGAGAGTCTAAAAAAGCACCAGTTTTATTTTTCATAAGTATTTTTAACGTTTCGCTTTGGTCCAGGCACCAGCAGCCCGAGTTCTTACTCTGCTTTATATCTTTTAGCAGATCCACTTTACAGACTAGGTAAGGTGCAGGGGGATTAAATGACTATTTCAGGTCCCACAGGGAGTAAATTATATAGTCCACGATTCCAAGATAAGATTTCTGGTTCTTTTCACCCATTTGTAACTTATTCAGGTGTTTATTTCATCAAAAAAGTTTTTAGATGTGTTTGTTAGTTTAAGATAGATGCTTCAAGAATACCACAACTTCCTAACAACAAGATGGGCTGAGTCCCTGTTAGGAAAAGTAGACGTGTTTTTTATAAAATTCTAAGTAAATTGGTGTCTTTGAGGAGTTCCAGTAGAATCACAGTTGGCAAGGGGAATCTAAACAGGTCTTTCTTTATTATCTTACAAAGAGTTGCTTTCTGTTTTTAGTCTCCTAGCTTGATTTAAGCATTAGTGTGTATATGGGGGTGTGTGTGTGTGTGTGTGTGTGTGTGTGTGTGCGCGCGCGTGTTAGAGGTGTCCATGGGGTAGACAAATAAGCTTTAATATAGAGCTGAGTAAGGCCAAAGAATAAGCACATTGTACACAACAGAACAACTAGAGTTTTCTGAAGCTTTGAAAAACATTGTGGCCAAACAAAATGTTCTGCCAGGGGCAACATGGGTTAGCTCTCTATCATCTTAGTAGGAACAGGTTATATTTTCAGGTTCTATTGACTGTTAAGGTCCAGCCTAATACACTGTGTGCTTGTGTAGCTGAGTTGCCAAACAAGACTAATTTGGGGAGCTGAGAAAGAAGGAGAGAATTTTCAGTTCCTTTCATAGAGCTGTATCTTTTCCAGAAAAATCTTTTGTCCCCAGCATGTGCCTCCATTAGAAAAAAGGAGGCATGTTTTCTTTGATAAGTTGGAGAATTTTTAAAGCCTATTTTTCAACTGGATGAGGATTTTACAGGATTTCACAGGGACTGTGTATTAGTAACAACCATTAATGCAAAGGTACCAGACAGATCTGATCTCATTTAACCTCTAAGGAAGGCTGTGACAAATGCATCATTTTCACATTTTGAATGCATAAACTGGGGTTCAGATATTGTAAATAATTTGCCCAAAAAGTCCCCCTGGAAAGTGATGGAGCTTTTGACCCCAACGTCTTAACTGTGCCTTACTGCCTCCCAAGGAACCACTGGAATTTGGCAATAGGTACCAAGAATTTAGCTCTGAGTAGCCACCCTTATGAATTGGAGGACAACTTTAATCTTTATCTTCACTTTGAAGAGAATTTCCCCCTCATAAGCAAAGTCAGTAAGTTTTACAGTTACAACTGAGAACAATTTTTAAAAAGATAATAAAATTTGGGGTTGGGATTGTAGCTCAGTGATAGAACACTTGCTTATCATGCACAGGCTCTTGGTTCAATTTCCAGCACCAAAAACAAAATGATAAAGTTAATTACCTTGCACAAAACATTATTTTTTCATCCCCTGGAGAAAGGGGAAAAAGTCACATAAATTATCATCATCATCATCATCATCATCACTTGGTGGTGAGGATGGGACCCAGGAACACTTTACCCAGCTACATCCCCAGTCATTTTTATTTTCTATTTTGAAACAGGGTTTCACTAAGTTGCTGAGAGTTTTGCTAAATTGCAGAGAATGGCCTTGAACTTTTGATCCTCCTGACTCAGCCTTTCTACAATAATCCCAATCTTCACTGGAATTACAGACATGTGCCACTGAACACAAATGTAAACTTATTTCCAAATTATTCACATGCAAAAACTTCTAAAGAGCTGATCACATTAAGATTATTTCATCTTAAGGGAAAATCACGTGGAAGTTCTAATATATCTAAAACAGAGACCTCTTACTGAAACCAACTGCAAATGCCAGTAATATCAATGGTTTAAACCCTAGTAGTCTTCATAGAAAGCCTATTTTAATGTTCTTTTTTAAAAAAAAAAAATTAGTTGCAGATGGACACAAACCTTAATTTTGTTTGTTTAGTTTTTTAAATTGTTTTATTTTGTCTTATTTATGTGATTCTGGGGATCAAACCCAATGCCTCACACAGGCTAGGTAAGTTTTCTATCACTGAGCCACAACACCAACCGTATTTTAATGTTCTTGGTAAAGTGAAAATGGTAGCAACAGAAATTGTAAAATTATGATTGATTTTGTTTACTTGGCATTACCAAAATTCAGGTCAAGATACAAAGAAGATAAATCAGGAGAAGTTATTTGGAATGTATATACAGATATATGTCTATATATCTTTATCTAGATATCTATATACCTAGATATATACCTCTCTAGAATATATAAAAATACCTAAATCAAAAGGAAAACAGATAATATAATACATATTTAAAATGAACAGGCAAATGACAGAACAAGAAAAACAGATGGTTTATGAACATGTGAAAAGGCACTCAATATCACCAATAATTAAAATACACATTTTTAAAATCATGAAGTAGTGTTTCAGGTCTTCAGATCAAAAAAGGTTAAAAAAATCTAACAGAAAATACATAAATGTAAGGCCATTTATATAAAATTTAAAATCTACAATATGTAAAATTATAAAATGTATTTTATAAAGATGCAAATGAACATAAGTGGGAGCTGTGGAGAATTTCAACACAGTGACTCACTTTAGATGAAGGATAGTGGTTATCTCTAGAAGGGAGAGAGGAGATGAAATCAGGGTGGGGCTCACAGAAGGCTTTAACTGGATTTGTCAAGTTTTGTTTCTCAAGCTCAGAAGTAAGTGAGGTATTTCTCTTCTACTGTTTATATCTTCTGGTTTTATATTTTTAATATATCATAATTTTTTTTTTACAATATCCCCAGAGCTCAATACCATCTGTCCAAATGGGCCATGTACTTTTGGAATGCATTGCTTTCTTTTGCTCATGGCTGTGAATGAGCTTGCATCTCAGATAAAACAAGGAAGATAATTCAGAAGTCCATCATGGACAAATGAGAAACTGTCCCAAATATGATGCCTGGACTTCTCTTGAATAACACTCGGAAAACCACTAGCATGGATTCCATGCTCTGCCCTCAACCCAGGAGCCAGTATGGGAAGGAACAGTAATTTTTAAAGCCAGAGATAGATTTAGGTTTGCATTCTGACATAGCCACGTTTTAGCCTCGGTTTCTTCATTACTCAATGGAACTTAAAACAAACCTTCCTCCTTGAATTTTTAGAAGAATAGAATCAGTTACTTCATTCAAAGTGCCTAATATACAGTAAGTGCTTGTAAATAATGTGGTCAAGATCAAGGCAAATCATCAGTCTAAGAAAGCCTCATTTGATTCTCTTATTCTTTCTTTCTCCCAGATGTCTGCCATTTTCAAATTTTCAAATAGGTTTCCTGAAGCTTATGGTAACATGCACCCTAATTCACTGTTCAGATAGTTTTCTAGTTATTTCTGAACTTAAAAACTAAGAGAAAAGAAGTAAGTGTTTTCTACTTAGTCACGTTTCTTTCTTCCTTAAATGCACTAGTTGAGGTCATGAGACTATTACCTCAGAGTGCTCAGACATTATTAAAACAAATTACTCTGGGTCAGTATAAGGGGAGCCCTTACACTCATTCCAGCTGAGGAGGCAGAGAGGCCCCCTAAGGAGGAGTGAAAGAAAGGATCTCTTGTTGGCTCACAGATGACATTATTTAGAAATGGTTTGTTTGGCTACTATGACCAGATGACTCCCAGCCATATATAAAAACACCCCACGCCACACTGCTTTACTTGCTGAGTGTCCTATAAAAGGCAGTTAACTTAGACTGAAGGGCATAAGTCTGCTTGGGGAAAAACTATTCAAGGATTGCATTGTCTGCTGCCGAGAGCTATTCCCAGTGAGTTGCTAAGTCCTATGTTAGAAGGAAAAGGACTTGGTTGAACAGGAAGTCACAGGCTTGAATTTTTACTCCACCACTTCCTGGTGAGGTGGCATGAGTAAACTGCTTCGTTTCTTCACTTTTAAAGCAGGGATCATAATAACTTACATAGTTCTGATAAGATTCAAGAGAATATTATGGAAGAATCTGGAAAGGAACCAGACACCTGGTAAGCATTCCAAAAAAGGTTAGGTAACATGTTTGTTGACTCAGTAGGTCAACTTTGACTTTTTATCTTCAAATTTCAGCTCCTACTTTCAAGATGGTAGGGATTAAATGGAGTGCAAAGAATGTTAGACTTGCAGTTGAGGAGAAAAACTAAATTGTACTTATTCTTGCCAGGTGGCTTTGGACACATTTCTGAATGTTTTGAGTCTGATATTCTTAATGTGTGAACTGGGGCATAATAATATCTTCCCTCTCTACTTTCAGGATTGTTGAAGGGGACAAAGTTTGTCACTGTGTGTCACCAACATTGACATTCTGCATTCTTCGTGTTTCTAAAATTAACAACCATTGTTAAGCATGCATTTGTGTTTTCTCAAATTACTAACTTCTGATGGAAAGGATAGACTTTTAAAAATCCAGTGGAAGAATTATAGCTAGGTTCTGGAATTATGCAGTCTGCTCTTTGCAAAGGCAAACAGTAACTCCACAGCAGAATACTAGTAACAACAATGATTAAGATAATTATCCGTCTCTGGAGAAATACCACCACCTTCTCTGACCTTACGCTTTCAACTTCAATAAAATTGAATAATTCCTTAATGATTTAAATCCCAGAATTACCTTACCTAAACAGAGTCTAGGGAATAATTTCTGAACACTTGGGAAATCAAATTTTATCATCAATGGCTGCATTTTTGGGTAAATCAAAGAATAAAGTTTATAAAAACCTGAGTTTATTTAAAGGATTCAAACTGAGGAAATTGAGTGGTATTCTAGCACATGAAGTATATGTGGAAGTTTATAAAACATTGCCTGAAAGAAAATAACCCAAGACAGATTGTAGTTTTATTGAGTAGAAAATGTTTAAGCCAATTTATTCTACTCTCTTCAATTGAAAACAAAAAAGAAAAAAACAAGGCCACCTCTTTAATGTCTAAATAATGAAGAAAACCTCTTACATACACATGCACCAAAAAAATGTAAATGTTCCAGATAAATGTTCCAGTCCCTTTCGTCGCCATTCCCCTTCTCAAAGTTGCAAAAGTGACTATTATTATCAGTTCACTGTGTATCTTTCCAGAACTTTTTTCTTGGCATTTTCACATACATACATATTTTTGTTAGTATGTGTTTGTGCACTAGTAATTCAAACTATTCTGTAACTATCTTTTTACTCTACAGTATGCTTTAGAGATAGTTTCATGTCAGTTCAGGGATAACTACCTCTTTCTTTTTAACAATTGCATAGTACTCTTTGGTATGAATATACTATCTTGAGTTGAACCACTTCTGCATTAGTCAGCTTCCTGTTGCTGTGATAAAATAAAATTGACTTAAAAAGAAGAAAGGTTTATTTTGGCTCTTGTTCTCAGAGGTTTTTGTCCATGATCCCTTGCCCTGTTGTGGTGGCACAATACATCATGGCAGCAAGAGTATGAGGTAGAAGAAGACTGTTTATTTCATTGAAGCAGGAATCAAAGAATAGAAGACTGGCGTTCCAATATTCCTACCAAAGGTGCACTCCCTCCCCGACCAGTGACCTAAATTCCTTCTACGGTCCTACATCCTAAAGGTTCCACCACCTCTCAGTAGCACCACAGGCTGGTAACCAAGCCTTTAGCATATGTGCATTTGGGAAACATTTAAGATCCATAACTACATCAACTTCCCTACTGACTTGCAAGTGGGTTATTTCAAATATTTTACTCTTATAAGTAAGGTTGTAATAAACATATTTGCTCATATTTTAAAAACATATATGTAAATATAAAAACCTAATAACTGATCACAAGATATACAAAATTTAAGCTGCAACACTGCAAAATTACCTCTCAAGATGCCTATATTAAAGCAAGTCTTAACAAATACAAAAAAATAGAAATACTACCTTGCATTCTACAAGACCATAATAGAAGAAATTAGAAATCAGCGATTAAAAAAAAAAAAAAAAAAGTAGAATGACACATGGATAACAGAAGACATCAGGGAGGAGATAAAAAAATTTTTAGAGGTAAATGAGAACTCCAGTATAACATATCAAAATCTCTGGAACACCATGAAGGCAGTGCAAAAAGGAAAGTTCATTGCATTAAGCTCATTCATTAAAAGAATAAAAGTAAAAAAATAAATGACCTGACATTACATCTCAAAGCCCTAGAAAAAGAAGAACAAACCAACACGAAAAGTAGTAGATGACAGGAAATAATTAAAATCAGGGCTGAAATAAATGAATTTGAACCAAAAAAATTTGAAAAAATTGACAAAACAAAAAGCTGGTTATCTGAAAAAATAAATAAGATTGACAAACCCTTAGCAGCCACCCTAATGAAAAGAAGGAGAGAGAAAACTCAAATTACTAAAATTTATGATGAAAAAGGAAATATCACAACAGACACTATCAAAATACAGAAGATAATCAGAAATTTTTGAAAATTTATACACTAGTAAAATAGAAAATCTTGAAGGCACCAACAAATTTCTAGAGGCATACGATCAACCCAAACTGAATCAGGAGGACATACACAATTTAAACAGATCAATTTCAAGCAAGGAAATAGAAGAAGCCATCAAAAGCCTACCAACCAAGAAAAGCCCAAGACCAGATGGATTCTCAGCTGAGTTCTACAAGACATACAAAGAAGAATTACTATGAATACTCCTCAAATTATCCCATGAAATTTCCTCCTTTTAACCTTCCAAACTCATTCTATGAGGCTAGGATCATCCTGATAACAAAACCAGACAAAGACACATCAAGGAAAGAAAATTTCAGACCAATATCCCTGAAGAACATATATGCAAAAATTCTCAATAAAATTTAGGCAAATCACATATGAAAACATATTTAAAAAAAAAAAGTGCACCATGATCAAGTGGGGTTCATTCCAGGGATGCAAGGTTGGTTCAACATACAGAAATCAATAAACATAATTCATCACATCAATAGACTCAAAGATAAGAATCATATGATTATATCAATTAATGCAGGAAAGCATTTGACAAAATACAGCACCCTTTCATGTTCAAAACACTAGAAAAACTAGGATAATAGGAACATACTCAACATTGTAAAAGCTATCTATGTGAAACCCAAGGCCAACATCATTCTAAATAGAGAAAAAACAGAAGCATTCCCTCTAAAAACTGAAGCAAGACAGGGATGCCCTCTTTCACCCACCTCTTCTACTCAACATAGTCCTTGAAACTCCAGCCAGAGCAATTAGACAGACGAAAGAAATTAAAAGGATATGAATAGGGAAAAAAGAACTCAAACTATAATTATTTGCTGATGACATGATTCCATACTTAAGAGGATCCAAAAAAAACTGCACTAGAAAACTCCTAGAATAAAAGAATTCATCAAAGTAACAGGATATAAAATCAATACCCATAAATCAAATGCATTTCTATACATCAGTGATGAATCCTCTGAAAGAGAAATTAGGAAAACTATCCCATTCACAATAGCCTCAAAAAAATAAAATGAAATATTGGGAATCAACTTAACAAAAGAGGCAAAAGACCTCTACAATGAAAACTACAGAACATCAAAACAAGAAATTAAAGAAGACCTTAGAAGATGCAAAGATCTCCCGTGCTCTTGGATAGGCAGACTTAATATGCCATACTACCCAAAGCACTATACAGATTCAATGCAACTCCAATTAAAACCCCAACATCATTCCTTATAGAAATAGAAAAAGCAATCATGAAATTCATTTGGAAAAATAAGAGACCCCAAATAGCCAAAGTTATCCTTAGCAAGAATAGTGAAGCAGGAGACATCACAATACAGGACTTAAACTATACTACAAAGCTATAGTAACAAAAACGGCATGGTATTGGCACCAAAATACACAATGTAGACCAATGGTACAGAGTAGAAGAAACAAACCCACATAAATATAATTATCTCATACTAGACAAAGGAGCCAGAAACATACATTGGAGAAAAGATAGCGTCTTCAACAAATGGTGCTGGGAAAACTGGAAATCATATACAGCAAAATGAAACTAAACTCCTATCTCTCACCATGCACAAAACTCAACTCAAACTGGATAAAGGGCCTAGGAATTAGACCAGAGACTCTGCACCTAATAGAAGAAAAAGTAGGCCCAAATCTTCATCATGTTGGATTAAGCCCCGACTTACTTAATAAGACTCCTAAAGCACAAGAAATAAAATCAAGAATCAATAAATGGGGTGGATTCAAATTAAAAAGCTTCTTCTCAGCGAAATAAACAATCAATGAGGTGGAGAGAAAGCTTACATTTTGGGAATAAATCTTTGCTACACACATGTCAAATAGAGCATTAATTTCTAGGATATATAAAAAACTCAAAAAACTTAACACCAAAAAAAAAAAAATCAATAAATGAGCTAAGGAGGTGAACAGACACTTCTCAGAAGAAGATATACAACCGATCAACAAGTATATGAGAAAATGTTCAACATTTCTAGTAATTAGAGAAATGCAAATCAAAACTACTCTAAGATTTCATCTCACTCCAGTCAGAATGGCAGTTCTCAAGAATACAAGCAAAAATAAGTGTTGGCGAGGATGTGGGGGGAAAGGCACACTCATACATTGCTGGTGGGACTGCAAATTGGTGCAACCAATCTGGAAAGCAGTGTGGAAACTTGGAATGGAACAACCATTTGACCCAGCTATCCCGCTCCTCGGTTAAAATCAGCATACTACAGTGATGCAGCCACTTCAATGTTTATAGTAGTTCAATTCACAATAGCTAAACTGTGGAGCCAACCTAGATGCCCTTCAACAGATGAATAGATAAAGAAACTGTGGCATATATACACAACGGAATATTACTCAGCATTAAAAGAGAATAAAATAATGGAATTTACAGGTAAATAAATGAAGTTGGAGAATATCATGCTAAGTGAAATTAGCCAATCCCCAAAAAACAGAGGCCACATGTTTTCTCTGATAAGTGGATGCTAATCCATAGTGGGGATTGGAGAGCATGGGATGAGTGGAGGAACTTTGGATGGGGCAAAGTGTCAGAGAGAGGCCATGGGTTTAGGAAAGATGGTGGAATGGGATGGACATCATTACCCTAGGTACATGTATGATTGCATGAATGGTGTGACTCTACTTCGTGTACAACCAGAGAAGTGAAAAATTCTTCTCCATATGTGTACAATGAATTGAAGAGCTTTCTGCTGTCATGTACAACTGATTAGAACAAATTTTTTAAAAATCTAATTAAAAAAAGATGCCTGTATCAGTTCATACTCTCAACAACAGTATATCATGGTACTCATTTCTCTATATTTCCACCAACACTTGATATTAAATATTTCAACTTCTGTGTTAAAGGATGCTTTAAATTATATTTGATTAGTAGTTCTATTTAGTACTTTTTCATGAATGTATTATTTACTTGTAGTTTTTTCAATAAAATACCTGCTAATACATATTTAATCTTTTGCTTTTTCCTATGTAGATGCTACATTGTATTGAATTAATCTTGCTTTTTCTATTTTTAATATCTTGAAAGGAAGACCTCCATTTGTTTAGAATTTTTCACCTGCAAATTGTAATATTTCAAGTATTTTGCAATTAATTGTAATACTGTAAGATATTTCAAGGAAATGTGTAATGTCACATCACACTTGTAACCAAATGACAGATATTACTCTCCATTTTCTCAGAGATGAGGAAATAAAACCACAAAATGTACAAACTCAGATCTAAGACCCATTATCTTTGGATCCAGATTTCTTCTTCTAGTTGTAAAACCACTGTTTTGCGATTTGTATCCAGGTGCCACAGAAGCCTAGGACCTCAGAGGGAAAGCAATTTAGGTAAGGATTATCTAAATTTCATTTCACAGTGGAGCAGACTAAGTCATGGGAAAGCTTAGTATCTGAAACTGGTGTTAGAACACAGACCTTCAGGTTTTCAGCTGAGATGCCTTCCATTAAAATATGCGGGTTTCTAGAGTGCCAGTATATCAAACACAAATTCTGGTGTTTTCCCCTATCAATCTCCTGAAAGAGGAAAATAATTTAGAACCATTGTCAAACCTTCATTTTTTTTTTTCATTCTCTTAATGCATAAAATAAAGGAAAACTGTTAAATTTAAGTTCCAACTCAGAAGTATTTTATAGATTTATATTGGCCCTATGGCAAAGAAAAAGGAAATAAAAACATCCTGGGCTACAATAACATATTCTGTTTATCTACTGTCCACTTTCTAAGTACCTCTAAAGTTTCATGGATGGTATTATGGTTTGGATCTAAATATGCCCCAAAAGCCCATATGCTAGAGGCATGGTCACCAATCTGTGGTGTTCTTGGGAGGTAATGAACTGCTTAAGAGGTGGGGCCTAGTAGAAAGAAGTTAGGTCATTGGGGGTGTTCCCTTGAAGGGAATATTGGGACCCTAACCCTTCCTCTCTTGTTTATTTATGTGTTCATTTATTGCTTCCTGCTGCCATGAGGTACTATGCCACCACAGGCCCAGAGCAGTAGGGCAAGGGACCATGGACCAAAACCTCTGGAGACTATGAGCCAAAATAAACCTTTGCTCCTTTTAAGTTGATTCTAGGTATTTTGTCACAGCAACATAAAACTGACTAGCACAAGTGCTGTTGTGTCTAAAAGCAAGGATGGGCACGCACGTTTGGAATCAGCAGTAATAACTATTCTGAGGCTTCCTCGGCAACAGGAGGGGATTCAAGCTTTCCCTTTAATTGGGATATTTCATTCCCTCATTTTCTACAGTCAAAACTAGGAAACAGATGAACACCGGATTTCAGCAATCATCTTGTTTCAACTGCTAGTACTTTTATTTGCCAGGACAAAAGGACAAGAATGGTTTAACCTGCATCACTAGCTTCAGAAGAGTTGTAGCTACTCCTGGAAAGACAGAGATAGGAGGCTACCCTTGCCCAGATTAAAAACTGAAAATCTTCCGGATTTTGAGCAAGAATGAAAATAAACCAATGCTTGAAGTTCTAAGAAAGTTTGGGTGCATGATCTCAGATCCTCTGCAGGGTAAGTTAAACAGCAGGACAGAAAGAGCCCACTGAAGGGCCGTGAACCACATAGTCTAACTGAATGCTTTCTGATTATTCCTGGATCCCTGATTTGGCCACCTCACAGGCTGTATTTATAGTCCTCAGGCAAATTCTTTAAGCTTCTGGTTGCATTTTCCATTTCAGTTTGTTATAAATAATAGGTCAGAACACATGTCCTTAATAGCCTCAGATCTAAAACATATGTGTGCGCAATGAGACCACAGAGGTAGAGCTACAAAACCTGCAGCCAATTTTTATTTTTAGCAGAGACTTTATATGTCTGTTCAACACATTTATTTGAAAAGTAATTGTTGTTCATCCAATATGTCATGTTGTCAAGAAACATACCAATGAAGAGGGCCAGGTTCCTGCCCTCCAGGAGCATGTAATCTCATTCCTTGTTCACGCAGAAAGAGTGCCAGTTTAAAGAACCTGAGGTTCAGAAAGGGTAATGGAAGTACAGTGGAGACAAAGGGGAGCACACTATCAGTCAATCTTAAGCTAAAGAGAAATCTTCACCAATTTCCTTTGGACTCTTCCAGTAGGGACTGTAGAATAGCTACACAGAGGTAGCAACCCTGGTCTAATTTATAAAGCTGCTCCTTTGTTTCCATGATAAGAGATTTCTTTGTATACTTTCCTGGCTCTAGAGCGAAAACTTAGATAGGAAACCCATTTTTCAAGCCAGCCTATCTTCCTTTCTTGGTGAGAAATCCACTCAGACATTCCTCCTTTGAACTTCACTTCTTTCTTCACTGATTTTGCATTCACTTCCCTGCTCCTTCTGGAGATTTCTGGTCTCAGAACAATTCCACTTTGTCTTCCTATTCCCCTTCTCCGACTTCTTAGGAGAAGATCTAGGAGGCAACAGTACTGTGGGAAAATTCTGAATTAGACCTCTACTTGTTTTTTTTGTTTTTTTTTTTTTTTTTTTTTTTATTTATTTATTTTTTTTTATTATTTATTTACTTATTCATCATGCACAAGTATAGTATCTTTTTACATACAACTGCTTGTATACAAAGTATATAAGTACCATTCAGATCTTCAATCATGCATTTAGGATAATGATATCCATCTCATTCAACCACCAATTTTTTTTCCAACCCCCCCCTTACTCCCTCCCTCCCCTCCCTTTCCGTTGACCATTCTAGTGTTCCTCTGATCCTATGTACCCCCTTCCAACAACACTGTGAACCAGCCTCCTTATATCAGAGAAAACATTCGGTACTTGGATTTTTGAGATTGACTAATTTCACTTAGCATTATATTCTCCAACTTCATCCATTTACCTGCAAATGCCATTATTTTTATTCTCTCTTATTGCTGAGTAAAATTCCATTTTGTATATATACCATATTTTCTTTATCCACTCATCTACTGAGGGGCATCTAGGTTGGTTCCATAACCTAGCTATTGTGAATTGTGCTGCTATAAACATTGAAGTGGCTGTGTCACTGTAATATGCTGTTTTTAAGTCTTTTGGGAATAGACCCAGGAGTGGGATGGCTGGGTCATAGGGTGGTTCCATTCCCATTTTCCCAAGAAATCTCCATACTGCTTTCCATAGCGGTTGCACCATTTTGCAGTCCCACCAGCAATGTATGAGTGTGCCTTTTTCCCCACATCCTCTCCAACATTTATTGTTGTTTGTGTTCTTGATAGCTGCCATTCTGACTGGAGTGAAATGAAATCTTAGAGTAGTTTTGATTTGCATTTCTCTAATTGCCAGTGATGTTGAGCATTTTTTCATGTATTTGTTGATTAATCGTGTATCTTCTTCTGAGAAGTGTCTTTTCAATTCCTTAGCCCATTTATTGATTGGGTTATTTGCTTTTTTGGTGTTAAGTTTTTTTTAGTTCTATATACATTCTAGAAATTAGTGCTCTACCTGATGTGCATGTATTAAATATTTGTTCCCAATTAGTTGGCTCTCTATTCACCTCACTGATTGTTTCTTTTGCTGAGAAGAAGCTTTTCAGTTTAAATCTATCCCATTCATTAATTCTTGGTAATAGTTCTTGTGCTACAGGATTCTTATTAAGGAACTTGGGGCCTAATCCGACATGTTGGAAATTGGAGCTTACTTTTTCTTCTATTAGGCGTATTGTCTCTGGTCTAATTCCTAGGTCCTTGATCCACTTTGAATTGAATTTTGTGCATGGTGAGAGACAAGGGTTTAATTTCATTTTGTTGCATATGGATTTCCAGTTTTCCCAGCACCATTTGTTGAAGAGGCTATCCTTTCTCCACTGTACATTTTTGGCACCTTTGTCTAATATAAGATAGCTGAAATTATATGTATTAGTCTCTGTGTCCTCAATTCTGTACCATTGGTCCACCAGTCTGTTTTGGTGCCAATACCATGCTGTTTTTGTTACTATTGCTCTATAGTATAATTTAAAGTCCGGTATGGTGATGCCACCTGCTTCACTTTTCTTGCTCAGGATTGCTTTGGCTATTCTGGGTCTCTTATTTCTCCAGATGAATTTCATGACTGCTTTTTCTATTTCTTTGAAGAATGACATTGGGATTTTGATTGGAATTGCATTAAATCTGTATAATGTTTTTGGTAGTATGGACATTTTGACAATATTGATTCTACCTATCCAAGAGCAAGGTAGGTCTTTCCATCTTCTGAGTTCTTCTATGATTTCTTTCTTTAGTGTTCTATAATTTTCCTTATAGAGCTCTTTCACCTCTTTCGTTAAGTTGATTCCCAGGTATTTTATTTTTTTTGGTGCTATTGTAAATGGCGTAGTTTTCATCATTTCCCTTTCAGAGGCTTTGTCACTGATGTACAAAAATGCCTTTGACTTATGGGTATTGATTTTGTATCCTGCTACTTTGCCAAATTCATTTACTAGTTGTAAAAGTTTTCTGGTAGAGTTTTTTGGGTCTTCTAGGTAGATTATCATGTCATCAGCAAATAGTGCTAATTTGGCTCTTCTTTTCCTATCTGGATCCCTTTAATTTCTTTTGTCTGTCTAATTGCTCTTGCCAGAGTTTCCAGTACTATGTTAAATAGCAGTGGTGAGAGGGGGCATCCCTGTCTTGTTCCAGTTTTTAGAGGGAATGCTTTCAATTTTTCTCCATTTAAGATAATGTTAGCTCTGGGCCTTGCATAAATAGCTTTTATAATGTTGAGATATGTCCCTGATATTCCTAGTTTTTCCAGTGTTTTGAACATAAAGGGGTGCTGTATTTTGTCAAATGCTTTTTCTGCATCTATTGAGATAATCATATGATTTTTATCTTTAAGTCTATTGATGTGATGTATTATGTTTATTGATTTCCGAATGTTGAACCAGCCTTGCATCCCTGGAATAAACCCCACTTGGTCATGGTGCACTATCTTTTTGATATGTTTTTGTATCCGATTTGCCAGAATTTTGTTGAGGATTTTTGCATCTATGTTCATTAAGGATATTGGCCTAAAGTTTTCTTTTTTGGATGTGTCTTTGCCTGGCTTTGGAATTAATGTAATATTGGCCTCATAAAAAGAGTCTGGAAGAGCTCCCTCTTTTTCTATTTCTTGAAATAGTTTGAAGAGCATTGGTATTAGTTCTTCTTTGAAAGTCTTGTAGAACTCTGCTGTAAACCCATCAGGTCCTGGACTTTTCCTTGTTGGTAGCTTTTTGATGACATCTTCTATTTCTTTGCTTGTAATCGATCTGTTTAAATTGTGTATAGCCTCCAGATCCAGTTTAGGCAAATCATATGACTCTAGAAATCTGTCAATGCATTCAGCATTTTCTGTTTTATTAGAGTACAAGTTTTCAAAGTAATTTCTAATTATCTTCTGTATATCCGAGGTGTTTGTTGTGATATTCCCTTTTTCATCACAAATGTTAGTGATTTGAGTTTTTTCTCTTCTTCTTTTCGTTAGCATTGCTAAGGGTCTGTCAATTTTGTTTATTTTTTCAAAGAACCAACTTTTAGTTTTGTCAATTCTTTGAATTGTTTCCTTAGTCTCAATTTCATTAATTTCTGCTCTGATTTTAATTATTTCCTGTCTTCTGCTGCTCTTGGTGTTGATCTGTTCTTCTTTTTCTAGTGCTTGGAGGTGTGATGTTAAGTCGTTTATTTGTTGGTTTTTCTTCCTTTTAAAGAATGAACTCAGTGCAATGAATTTTCCTCTTATTACTGCCTTCATAGTGTCCCAGAGATTTCTATATGATGTATCTGTGTTCTCATTTACCTCTAGGATTTTTTAATCTCCTCTTTGATGTCTTCTTCAACCCCTTGTTCATTCAGTAGCATGTTGCTTAGCTTCCAGTTGTTGGAGTAGTTTTTCTTATTCCTTGTTTTGTCATTGATTTCCAATTTCATCCCTTTATGGTCTGATAGCATGCAGGGTAGTATTTCTATTTTTTTATATTTGCTGAGATTTGCCTTGTGACATAATATATGATCTATTTTGGAGAAGGAGCCATGTGCTGCTGAGAAAAAAGTGTATTCATTTACTGAGGGATGAAATATTCTATATATGTCCATTAGATCTAAGTTATTAATTGTTTTAAGGAGGCCTAAGGTTTCTTTGTTTAGTTTTTGTTTGGATGATCTATCCATTGGTGAGAGAGGTGTGTTGAAATCCCCTAGAATAACTGTGTTGTGGTCAATTTTACTCTTGAACTTGAGAAGCATTTGTTTGATGAATGTAGGTGCTCCATTATTTGGGGCATATAGATTTATGATTGTTATATCCTCTTGATGAATGGTTCCCTTAAGTAGTAAGAAATATCCATCTTTGTCCCTTTTGATTAACTTTGGCTTGAAGTCTACCTTATTTGAAATGAGAATGGAAACCCCTGCTTGCTTCCGCAGGCCATGTGAGTGATAAGACTTTTCCCAGCCTTTTACCTTCAGTCTATTGATGTCTTTTTCTATGAGGTGTGTTTCTTGGAGACAGCAGATTGTTGGGTCATTTCTTTTAATCCATTCAGATAATCTGTGTCTTTTGAATGGCGAGTTTAGGCCGTTAACATTCAGGGTTATTATTGAGATGTGATTTTTATTCCCATCCATTTTTATTTGTATGATGATCTTTAGCTTGATTTGGTTTCTCTTCTGGTTGGTATTTCCCTTAGTTTAATATCTCCCTTTGTTGATTTTCATTGTTATTTTTCTCTTCTTCTTCATGGAAAATTTTGCCCAGGATGTTCAGAAGTGCTGGCTTTCGAGATGTGAAATCTTTTAACTTTTGCTTGTCGTGGAAGGTTTTTATTTCATCTTCAAATCTAAAGCTCAATTTTGCTGGATATAAGATTCTTGGTTGACATCCCTTTTCCTTCAGAGCTTGAAATATGCTATTCCAGGATCTTCTTGCTTTTAAGGTCTGGGTAGAAAAATCTGAACAAAGTCTGATTGGTTTCCCCCTATATGTAATCTGCTTCCTTTCTCTTGTGGCTTTTAATATTCTCTCCTTGCTCAGTATATTAGGCATTTTCATTATAATGTGTCTTGGTGTGGATCTGTTGTGATTTTGTATGTTTGGTGTTCGGTAGGCCTCTTGAACTTGGTTTTCCCCTTCATTCCTCAAGTTTGGAAAATTTTCTGTAATTATTTCATTAAATAAATTACTCATTCCTTTGGCTTGAAACTCTGCCCCCTCCTCTACCCCAATCACTCTTATGTTTGGTCTTTTTATGTTGTCCCATAATTCTTGAATGTTCTGTTCTTGGTTTCTTACCATTTTTGCTGTGTAATCTAGATTTTTCTCTAGGATATATATTTTGTCTTCATTGTCTGAGGTTCTTTCTTCCAAGTGATCTACTCTGTTGGTGATACTTTCGATTGAGCTTTTATTTTGATTTATTGCTTCTTTCATTTCTGGAATTTCTGTTTGGTTTCTCTTTAGAGCTTCTATCTCCCTATTGAAGTAATCTTTTACTTCCTGTATTTGTTTATGGAGTTCTTTGTCAAAATGATCTTTCACCTCCTGTATTTGCTCCCTCATCTCATTTTTGAGTTCATTCTTAAGTTCCGCTAACATTTGGAATATGTAATTTCTGAATTCCATCTCTGGCATTGCACCAACTGTGCATGGTATGGAATCTACTGAGGAGGTATATTGATTTGTTTGTGTCACTTTCTTCCCTTGTTTCTTCATATTGCTTGTGCGTCTATTCTACCTGCACTGTGGGACCTTGTCTACTTTGATTTTACCTTAAAACCTTATGTTGCTCCTGTAGTACAATGCTATCAGATCCCCTTATATTTCCTTTACACTTTAAAATCAAACACTTTCTATTCAGAGAATCCCAGTTTGATCACAATGTACAGATTTAGTTAACCCAGATGTTGTTTCCAATTTACTCTGTATGCTTCTGATGGGGTTTTAAAGTTTCAAGTAATGGACAGAGAGGTAATATGTTTAGGAAGAAGGAAGTGAGTGTATTGATTTGTTCTTTCTTAGAAAGTATGAAAAGAGAGTTCTATGGAAGTGGTTTAGTATCAGCCGACGAGAGAGGAAAGAGAATGGAGTGAATGAATAGATGGAAAGACCGATTTACATATAAACCTAACTTATGCTGCGGTTGAGAGGAGAAATAAAGAAAGATGGAAAAGAAAAAAAAAAAAAAAGAAGAGAAAAAAAATAATAACCAAGGAGTAGTAATTAGTGTAAGAGAGAGGGAGAGAGAGAATAAGTCTAGAAAATAGAGAATAAACCATATATAACACCACTTTGCTATATATTTCAATTGTACACGTTCTAGAAATCTCAATTTGTGCGTATAACTTGTTTTTGCCTCTGTTGAGAATGCAATGGCAGGGTGTAAATAGGAAAGATGAAGGAAGAAGAAAAAATATAAAAGTGAGAAGGAAGAAAAGAAAGAAAAGAGGAGCAGAAGCACACAAATACACTGTCAATCAAAACAAAAACAAACAAAAAACTCCCAAGAAACAACAAAACAAACAAACAAGCAAGTAAAAACAAAAACGTTGAACCCAAGAACAAGTCTCAAACAAAGTGGACCCTTGGAAGCCCTTCTTTTTTCCCTTCCAGTTTAAGCCACCTGACCCAGATCGTGTACAGTCAGCAACCCTGTTAGTGGAGTCAAGGCTGCACCTTTGGTCCGTTGCAGAGTGGCACAGTGGAATAGTGGAAGGGACTTATCCTCAGGCTGGGCCCTGCTTACAGCAGCAGGGAGATGCTACTATGGGCCTTGGAGGCCAGGCAAACTGGCGGAGGGTTCTCTCCTTCCAGCGGGCAGGTGCCTACCTCTTGCTCTGGTTGCAGCTGGGCAGGTCGCACTCCCCCAGGGAGTGGAGGAAGCACTTCACCAGGTCTGGCCCTGCGTGCAGCAGCCGGGAGATGCTACTCTGGGCCCCGAAGACCAGGCAAACTGGTGGCTGGGTCTCTCCTTCCAGCGGGCGGGAGTCTACCTCTTGCTCTGGTCGCAAATGGGCAGGTCGCACTCTTCCCGATAATGGAGGAAGCCCTTCCCCAGGTCTGGCCCTGCGTGCAGCAGCCGGGAGCTGCTACTCTCACCTCTACTTGTTAGCATTTGGAGCTTCAACTTTCTTTCTCTGTGTTTTTTATCTTTTTTAAAAATTTTTCTTTTAAATTTGTTCTTTTTAGATATATATGACAATAGAGTGTATTTTGACATATTATACGTACATGGAGTATAACATTCTAATTAGGATCCCATTCTTGCAGTTATACATGATGTGGAGTTTCACTGGTCATCTATGAACATATGAACATAGGAAAGTTATGTTCAATTCATTCTACTGTCTTTCCTATTCCTATTCCCCCTCCCTTCCCATCATTCCCCTTTGTCTACTCCAATGAACTTCTATTCTCTCCACCTCCCTTATTGTTTATTAGCATCCACACATCAGAGAGAACATTCAGCCTTTGGTTTGGGGGGGATTGGTTTATTTTACTTAGCATGACAGTCTCCAGTTCCATCCATTTACCAGCAAATGTCATAATTTCATTCTTCTTTATGGCTGAGTAATATTCCATTGTGTATATATATACCACATTTTCTTTATCCATTCATTGGCAATTATCAAGAATACACATAACAATAAATGTTGGTGAGGATGTGGGGGGAAAGGTTCACTTATACATTACTGTTGGGAATGCAAATTGGTGTAACCACTATGGAAAGCAGTATGGAGATTTCTTAGAAAACTTGGAATGAAACCACCATTTGACCCAGTTATCCCACTCCTCAGTTTATACCCAAAGGACTTAAAATCAGCATACTACAGTGACATAGCTACATCAGTGTTTATAGCAGCTGAATTCACAATTGCTAAGCTATGGAACCAAACTAGGTGCCCTTCAAAAGATGAATAGAGCGTCAGTTTACTTAATTGTAAAATATATAAAAAACTGTACTAACACTCTACCTCATAAGACTGATGAAACAATTAAGTTATGTAAAGTAGGTGCCTCTTTATAAGTGTTGGCTCCTGTCTCCTTTACCTAACTAAACTCTAAATTCCTCCTTTGGGCTGTAGACTATACCACTCTGGTCTGAGGTCACCTTTATTATTTTTTTAAAAGTTTGCTTGGCTCTAAGCCGGGCGCGGTGGCGCACGCCTGTAATCCTAGCACTTTGGGAGGCTGAGGCAGGAGGATCCCGAGTTCAAAGCCAGCCTCAGCAATGGCGAGGCACTTAGCAACTCAGTGAGACCCTGTCTCTAATAAAATACAAAAAAGGGCTGGGGATGTGGCCCAGTGGTCGAGTGCCCCTGAGTTCAATCCCCGGTACCACAAAAAAAAAAAAAAAAAAAAAGTTTGCTTGGCTCTAATCGCTGTACATCTCTCTGAACTAGCTCTCTATGTCCTGTGAGCACTGTCTTTGGTTGGTCCACCCAGTTTTATCTCCCAAGGCTCCTCAGGTTTCCCCACTGGTTCCCCCACCATGGTGTTGCTGTAAAGTCCATATCATAGCCTATCTTCTCAGGGTGTCCTCATTGAAATATGTTGATTAGTTGATGCTTTCTAGGTGGGCACAGGGGCAGCCCTGATGGCACTGTGGTGTGACTATTGCCACCTTGGCCTACTTCAAGCTACCAATAGTTTAATAATCAGTTCACAAATTACCTGAATAATGAGTAACAAGTCTCACAAGTTATCAAGAGCAGGCTCCAGCACATGACTGATATCATTCCAGTTGAATACTCTTTCTCTTTGTTCAAGGGATCTTCTTGTACTCTGTAACCACCATGAAGTTTCATAGGAACTTCAACTATGTTCTGCTTCTGGCATTAGGGACACCTCTAATTTAGAACCTGTTCATAGTAATGAAATGATTGACATGCCCTTAAACTCAATAATTCCCTAGCCCTTTCTGGACTAAATAATAAGTCCACTTTCCTCCTTAGATCAGAACCCATTTTCTCTGCCCCTGAGAAGTTGATAATTGGTAAGTATTTTCTTTCTTTCTTCTCTCCTTTCTTTATTAGTGTCTTAAATGCTGTGTTGCTTATTTAAAACCAAAGAGACATACTATTGACTATTTGTCCCCCACAAATTCATTTTGAAATCTTAACTCCTGAAATGATGTGATTAGGAGGTGGTCTTTGGTTAGGTGATCAGGTCACGAGGGAAAAGCCCCTTATTCCTGGAACCAGGGATAGAACTCAGAGGTATTTCACCACTGAGCCACATCCATAGCCCCATTCCCATTTTTTTTTTTTTTTGAGACAGTATATTGTTAAACTGTAGAAGTTTACCTTGAACTTGTGATCCTCTTGCTTCAGCCTCCTGAGTCACTGGGATTATAGGCATGTGCCACCGTGCTCAGTTCAAAGCCTTCTTTTTTAAAAATTTATTTATTGATTCTAAATTGTTATACATGACAGCAGAATGCATTTAAATTCATAGTACATATATAGAGCACAATTTTTCATGTCTCTGGTTGTATACAAAGTAGCATCACACCATTAGTGTCTTCATACATGTACTTAGGCCTTTCTTAAAGAGACTACTGAAAACTCCCTTGCCCTCAAGTTAGAAATACATTTCCATTGCTTATAATACCTAGTCTCTGGTATTCTGTTATGGCAGCCTAAATTGACTAAGATAGACATATATACAAATAATTTCACCTGGGGTCCAAGAAGGAAATTTTGTCTAAATTGTCACTTCTTCTGATCTCATGAGAGCAATAGGATTAGAAAGACAGAGTCAAACTCAGGAGAGTTAAACAAGAAAAAGGCTAAAACTTGTCCTAACCCTTGAAAAACAATGGTCTTTATCATTTACCATCTGTGTCCAAAACCACATGACTGCTCATAATTCTAGGCAAAAAGAATCTAATATTTTAAAATAATTTAAAACTTTCTCATCAGCCAAATAAAGCTGCAAAAAAGAGCAATTCCCTTAATTTTTTAGTTTTTTTTATTTTTATTTTATTCTGACAACTTTGGAAGAGAAACGGGAAGAATCTTTCAATAAAGAAATTCCAAATTGGCTTCAATTGAAAAAAATTCTTGAATCTGTTTGATAGGCTTTGAATTGTAAGCTGCCTGGTACCGAAAACCGGGAGGAAAAACTCTCGGAGGCAGAGTTAAGCTTTTACTACTTTACTTCTACTTTCTTCTGTCTTCTGTCTTCCTTGGGAGCCTCGGCCTAACTCTGACCAGTCATTACTTCTTCTATCTGGTTTCTCTTCTGTAACGCTCTGCCTACGTTCTGACCGCTGATTCTTCTGACCGACCGAGTGACTGCCCGGCTGACTGAATTCTCCGTTCTCCTAACTCGGACCGCTTTCACCCGGTTATATACCTTCAGGTTTGCGGGTGCCTACAGGTGCGTCACATACATATCAGGTGGAACTTATGGCTTCCAGCTAGCTACAACAGCCCTTCCTAATTAGGGCTCCTTCATATTCCTTCCCTTTAGTTTAAAAAGGTGCTTTAATAATTCTATTTTCTCTATTTTCTCTATTTTATTTTATTTTCCCTACCTAGCTTTTCACCTTTTATTTTTTGAAAGGGTGGATATTTGAGCCCTTTTTGAGGAGGTGCTGTGGCTTTTAAGGAAGCCTAATGCTGAGGAGCAGCTAACGCACTTAGTTAAGCACAATTGCATAAGCGGCTTTGACTTTTTTTTTTTTTTTTTTTTTTTCCTCTTCTTTATTTTTCTTTATGGCTTTCTTGCCAAAGCTCAATGGCTTTTTTTCTGCATGGTTTTTACCATGCTATTTAATTCTCTATTTTCTTTTAAGCTCATGGCTTTTTTTTCTTTATACTAAAGCTCAAGGCTTTTTCTCTATATTTTTTATGGCTTTTGGCCGGCTACTCGGCTTCGGCTTTTGGCCGGCTACTCTGCTTCGGCTTTTCGCTGTCTACTCTGCTTCAGCTTTTGGCCAGCTACTCTGCTTCGGCTTAATTCTTAACTGGCTTCAACTGAGTCAGAGGCTCTGCTCTCTTGTTTCTACTCTTTTTGCTGGTCTCAACTGAGTCTGAGGCTATGCTTTTTCATTGCTCTTATTTCTTAGCTTTTCTTCTCTGCCTGCCGAGCCCCGGACGGACCACCATTTGTAAGCTGCCTGTTGTGGCCAGCCACGGTGCCGCGGGAAAATTCTCGGAGGCAGAGTTAAGCTTTTACTACTTTTACTTCTACTTTCTTAGAGCTTAGAGAGGGAAAGAAAGATTTAGTAGCTTAAAGAAAAGAAAGATAGAGCTTCTTAGAGTAGAGAAAGTAGAGTAAAGAAAGATAGAGCTTCTTAGAGTAAAGAAAGATAGAGCTTAGCTTAGAGAAAGATTAGAGCTTCTTTCTTTCTCTCTTCTTTCTTCCTTCTTCTTTCTTCTGTCTTCTGTCTTCCTCAGGAGTCTCGGCCTAACTCTGACCAGTCATTACTTCTTCTATCTGGTTTCTCTTCTGTAACCGCTCTGCCTACGTTCTGGCCGCTCTGATTCTTCTGACCGACCGAGTGACTGCCCGGCTGACTGAATTCTCCGTTCTCCTCACTCGGACCGCTTTCACCCGGTTATATACCTTCAGGTTTGCGGGTGCCTACAGGTGCGTCACATACATATCAGGTGGAACTTATGGCTTCCAGCTAGCTACAACAGCCCTTCCTAATTAGGGCTCCTTCATTGAATTGTTTCTGGGTTTTGTTTAATCATTCTAACTTAATGGAGTCAGCAAAACTTTTGGCCTTCAAATTGAATAATAATGATATCCTTATTGCAAAAAAATATGTCTACAGATCTCAGAGTCATATGGAGAGTGAATCTTTTCGGCTTTCCATTCTGATTATAAAATTAAATAGATAATTCACAAGTTTCTATTTGCCCTGCAACCTGGTGCTCATGTCCCACCGTAGTCCTTTCCTACACTAACTAGGAACCAACAGACTATGCTGTAGAAAAGTCATAAAAGATGTTGCAGTTTCTACTCTGCTTGCTCTTGGATTACTAACAGCTTCCACGTCATGATAACCCTCAGCCCTACAAAGAGGTCTACGTGGCGAGGCACAGAAACTTCCTGCCAACACCAGACTGAGTGTCAGCAAGTGAGTGAGCCATCTTCACACTGGATGCCCAAACTCATATGAAGCCTGTGGAGGACTGCAGCCCCAGCTGACACCTTGACTCAACCTCAGAAGAGATCCCAGAACCCTCTATCTCAGCTTCCTGAAATTCCTGACCCATAGAAACTGTGTGAAAAATAAATGTTTATTTTTGTTTTAAACTGCTACTTTTGGGGATAAATTGCTATGCATCAATAGAAAATTAATATAATCAGTAAGGAATTAAGGAATTTAAAACCTAATATTCAGAGAATCAGTGTTTATATAAACCTCTTGGGGTCAGTGAGAGCTAAAAGGCTGCATTTTAATCCCTGTGATAGACATCATTGGTTTTGTTTTGTTTTGTTTTTTTTTTTTTTTTTTTTTTTTTTGTGAATCCTTGGCCTTTGAACACCCTTCCTCTGTGAATTCTGCACCTCCTGGGTTCTGGTAAGAGATAAAGCATTTCCTCCACCTTAGACCTAGCAAATGCAAAGTGCAAGACACTTACTTACTTTGGCAGAGTCAGCAAGAAGCTTCTGTTCCTCCCCATGCAGACCTCTGGTAGCTGGGGTTTGAACAAGGGTGCCAGGCATGACTCATCAGGGGCATTTGTCCACATAGGATCTTACACCAAGAGCTTGCAGGTGCAAAAATGCAGACAATGAGAGGTGCTGAAGTGTCTGACATCTGTTGGCAAATGGCAACATTGTAAGCTATGGCATCCTGTGGTCTAGAGGTGATGATATTGGCGCCCTTCTTCACTAGATGGCTTTGTTCCTGATCATTTCCCAGGAGAGGATTTCCAGCCATAGAGATTCTATGAGCTACCTAGTAAATTTCTTTTTTTTTGCTTAAATATGCATCTGATATATGCATACTGCATCATGGTAGTTACAATGAGTGACACAAGGGAAGAATCAGATACATTAAATATCTGCTGTCAACAGGAGCTGCTTAGGAGAGAAGATTATCTCATTCTGGTTGATTAAATCTATCTTTGAAAGTACAATGTAATGGACAGGGAGAAACTGAGTCACCTTGGGGAAAGATAAAGGTAAAAGGACACAATTTCTAAAATAAACCATTATAGGTATACATCAGTGCACCAGGAGTTTGGGATTATCAAACAACAGTGATTTGTTTAAAAAAAAAAAAAAAAAAGGCTTTCAGTCTAAGTTCTCCTTCACTAGCCTTGTATTTAAATGTTTATTAACTTACTAAAATATCTTCAAACCTGTCAAGAACAAAAAGAAACAGCGGCATCAAGAAATGCAAAATAAAATTAATTCAAAGCCATTCTAGTTAAAACAAAAACACTAAGAACATGAAATTTAATATGTACACAATTTAACATGTTTGAAATTGAAACCAGCTAAAATGTATGAGATAGTCATGTAAGCTGCCTGTCACGGCCAGCCACGGCGCCGCAAACGGGAGGAAAATTCTCGGAGGCAGAGTTAAGCTTTTTACTACTTTTACTTCTACTTTCTTAGAGCTTAGAGAGGGAAAGAAAGATTTTTAGAGAGAAAGATTTAAAGCGAGCTTAGAGAAAGATTAGAGCTTCTTTCTTTCTCTCTTCTTTCTTCCTTCTTCTGTCTTCTGTCTTTCTGTCTTCCTCAGGAGTCTCGGCCTAACTCTGACCAGTCATTACTTCTTCTATCTGGTTTCTCTTCTGTAACCGCTCTGCCTACGTTCTGGCCGCTCTGATTCTTCTGACCGACCGAGTGACTGCCCGGCTGACTGAATTCAGGTTTGCGGGTGCCTACAGGTGAGTACATATCAGGTGGAACCCATGGCTTCCAGCTAGCTACAACAGCCCTTCCTAATTAGGGCTCCTTCATATTCCTTCCCTTTAGTTTAAAAAGGTGCTTTTGTTCTATTTTTTTCTTGTCCCTACCTAGCTTTTCACCTTTTATTTTTGAAAGGGTGGATATTTGAGCCCTTTTTGAGAAGGTGCTGTGGCTTTAAGGAAGCCTAATGCTGAGGAGCAGCTAACGCACCTAGTTAAGCACAATTGCATAACGGCTTTGACTTTTTTTTTTTTTTTTTTTCTCTTCTTTATTTTTCTTTATGGCTTTCTTGCCAAAGCTCAATGGGCTTTTTTTCTGCATGGTTTTTTACCATGCTATTTAATTCTCTATTTTATTTTAAGCTCATGGCTTTTTTCTTATACTAAAGCTCAAGGCTTTTTCTCTATATTTTTTACTACTCTTTTTGCTGGTCTCAACTGAGTCTGAGGCTATGCTTTTTCGTTGCTCTCCTTATTTCTTAGCTTTTCTTCTCTGCCTGCCGAGCCCCGGATGGACCACCATTTGTAAGCTGCCTGTCACGGCCAGCCACGGCGCCGCAAACGGGAGGAAAATTCTCGGAGGCAGAGTTAGCTTTTACTACTTTTACTACTTTCTTAGAGCTTAGAGAGGGAAAGAAAGATTTTTAGAGAGAAAGATTAAAGCGAGCTTAGAGAAAGATTAGAGCTTCTTTCTTCTCTCTTCTTTCTTCCTTCTTCTGTCTTCTGTCTTCTGTCTTCCTCAGGAGTCTCGGCCTAACTCTGACCAGTCATTACTTCTTCTATCTGGTTTCTCTTCTGTAACCGCTCTGCCTACGTTCTGGCCGCTCTGATTCTTCTGACCGACCGAGTGACTGCCCGGCTGACTGAATTCAGGTTTGCGGGTGCCTACAGGTGAGTACATATCAGGTGGAACCCATGGCTTCCAGCTAGCTACAACAGCCCTTCCTAATTAGGGCTCCTTCATATTCCTTCCCTTTAGTTTAAAAAGGTGCTTTTGTTCTATTTTTTTTCTTGTCCCTACCTAGCTTTTCACCTTTTATTTTTGAAAGGGTGGATATTTGAGCCCTTTTTGAGAAGGTGCTGTGGCTTTAAGGAAGCCTAATGCTGAGGAGCAGCTAACGCACCTAGTTAAGCACAATTGCATAAGCGGCTTTGACTTTTTTTTTTTTTTTTTCTCTTCTTTATTTTTCTTTATGGCTTTCTTGCCAAAGCTCAATGGCTTTTTTTCTGCATGGTTTTTACCATGCTATTTAATTCTCTATTTTATTTTAAGCTCATGGCTTTTTTCTTTATACTAAAGCTCAAGGCTTTTTCTCTATATTTTTTACTACTCTTTTTGCTGGTCTCAACTGAGTCTGAGGCTATGCTTTTTTCGTTGCTCTCCTTATTTCTTAGCTTTTCTTCTCTGCCTGCCGAGCCCCGGATGGACCACCATTTGTAAGCTGCCTGTCACGGCCAGCCACGGCGCCGCCACGGGAGGAAAATTCTCGGAGGCAGAGTATAGCTTTTACTACTTTCTTAGAGCTTAGAGAGGGAAAGAAAGATTTTTAGAGAGAAAGATTAAAGCGAGCTTAGAGAAAGATTAGAGCTTCTTTCTTCTCTCTCTTCTTTCTTCCTTCTTCTGTCTTCTGTCTTCTGTCTTCCTCAGGAGTCTCGGCCTAACTCTGACCAGTCATTACTTCTTCTATCTGGTTTCTCTTCTGTAACCGCTCTGCCTACGTTCTGGCCGCTCTGATTCTTCTTACCGACCGAGTGACTGCCCGGCTGACTGAATTCAGGTTTGCGGGTGCCTACAGGTGAGTACATATCAGGTGGAACCCATGGCTTCCAGCTAGCTACAACAGCCCTTCCTAATTAGGGCTCCTTCATAGTCATAAATTTCAGATTTTATGCTGTTTTCTCAAATAATTAAGAAGGCATATGCATGACAGTACTTGGATTTAGTGTTTTTTATCTTTCTTCCCATGTGCCTTTCATTAATTCTTGAGTTACAAACTCTCATAAATTCTAGTATTTTTAAGCTGCTAAACAAATCTGTAAGCAGGCCAGAAAAATGATCTACATGAAGAAAAACAGAAGTACTGAATCACAGCTTCCTGTAGGTCATATCTGGTCAGCTACACGGCAACCTTATTTGGATCTGGCCCTAGTATCCTGTCAGCCTTAGAAAACCCTGTAACTCTTGCCTTACCTTCTGCCAAGAAAGTACATTAGGTTGTTTTACCTTCTACTTTTTGGGGAAATGCATTTTTTTTTAATTACATGGACATATTCTTGGTGCAAAACTCACACATCACAGGTCAAGCCTCTCTTCACCATCACCTACCATCAAGCTTGTAATCTTCCAGATGATTTTCCAGGTACATATTGAATCATAGTACAAGGTGAAAAGCTCAGTTTCTTACTCTTTTAAACATTTATTTTTTAATTGTAGTTGGACACAATGCCTTTATTTTATTTATTTACTTTTTTAAAAAAATATTTATTTATTTGCTTTAGTTGTACACGATGCGTTTTTATTTTTATGTAGTGCTGAGAATCGAACCCAGGCTGCACAGGTGCTAGGCGAGCACTCTACCGCTGAGCCACAACCCCAGCCCAGCTTCTTCTCCCCCCACCCTGCCCAGGTGCTTTTTTTCAAAATTTATTTTTTATTCTTGTATGTAAGAAAAATCATAGCATTTAAAGGACTTGTTTAAGCAACATGAAAAAAGAAAGTATCCCAGTTGTCAGCTCCTTCCCTCCTTGTTTTCACCATGTGTATCTAAATTTAGTGGTCATTAGGAAAGTAACTGGTTAGTCCTGCACGCCATCTATGCCACAGGCATTAGGGAGGAAACCTTTCTCCTTTGCCCACCTCTTTGGAACTGTAGACTGCTCTTGCCTCATCATCATTGAAAGAATTAAGAATCAGTCTTCTACCCATAGTGTCTGCTAAAGAGAATCCCCCAGTTCCATCTGTGTTCATTTTGACAATGCTGCCTCTGGGGCCTCTCACTTTGTGGGTTCCGCCTGGAAGAAATAGTCCTGCAACCCCAAAAGAGTCCATACTCTCATCACTTGCTCCATATGCCCAAATCTTCTCAGTTCAAGGTAGTTTTGTTTTGTTTTTTAGGATGCATTGTTGAGATAAGGAAGAAGCTCAAAATTCTCTCTTTTAAGAACTGCTATGCTTTAAAGACCACCATTAGGAAGAGATTTATAGGTGACATTCCTACCTCCTGTACACTCACATCTTTCTGCTGGGTAGTGAGCCTAGCATGGCCATGTTAGAAATCAGAGGGGATCAGGAGACAATGGAATCATTAGATATTATTCTGTAACTTACATGTTTATCTTATTTGTGCCTTGAAGATCTTTCCATGTTGTTACATATAGCTCCACATTGTTTATTCAATAAAAAACTTTTTGTGCCCCCATTGTGTGCTAGAAAATACACACCAGGGGATGCACATATGGCACAGGAAAAACAGGCTGAGTCTGTCTCCATCCGTCTTAAATTTTAGAGATGGTGAAAGATAATAGTCAAATAAGCATGAGAATGACTAACGCAAGAACATGAAGGAATGAGTGCTATGAGAAAGAAAGTGGAGTGAAGGGATGCAGCAAGTAGGGTGGTACCTTTGATGTCAGGAGTGCCTCTCTGCTAAGGCAGCCTCAGGTGCTGTATAACATCATACCCCCGAAAATGGATGGTGAGGTTCATTCGTAACCCATTTTTTGCTATTATAAACCATGTGGTAAGATTTACCTTCTTGTGCACATGAGCAATAGTACTTTGAGTAGATACTGGAAAGTGGAATTATGAGGTCATACTTGCCAACAACTCTCTGAAATGGCTGTAGAAACTGCTTGTCCCCCAAGCCTCTTTTAATAGTTAATACTACAAAATTACTATTTTTATGAGTCTGATATATGACAAAAATTATATTTTGTTTTCTTTTTAATTGGCCCTTCCCTGATTATTAGTTTGAATATCATTTCAAGTTTATTTGATAGATAGATAGATAGACAGATAGACAGATAGATAGATAGATAGATAGCTGAGGGGTACTGGGGATAGAACCCAGGGTGTTTTACCACTGAGCTACATGCCCAGTCAGTCCTTTTAATTTAATTTTATTTTTTTAAATTTCGAGACAAGTTACTGAAGGTCTGGCCAACTTGCTGAGGCTGGCCTCAAACTTGGCACCCTTCTGCCTGAGTCTCCTGAGTCATTGGGATTACTGATATGTGCCACTGTTCCCTGCTATTTATTGGATATTTTTATTTTCTATCTTGTAAAATGACTATTCATATCTTTTGTCAATGTTTCCATGGGATTTTTATATTTTCTCTTTCTTTTGATTTGTTGTAGTTAGCAGACTCAAGGTAATAATATTTTGTCTTATGAATATTGCAAACATTTCCTCCCTTTCTGTCTTTCATGCGTAGAACTTCATTTACTCACATAGTCAAACATATCCATATATCCCTTTGTGGGTCATATATTGCTCAATCTTTTTTTATTTTTTGAGTAAAGTTTAAGTTCAAATTCAAATTCAGTGTATATTTATTGAGCACATATATATATATATATATATATATATATATATACATATATATGTATAGATAGATAGATGACATTATGCTAGGCAAGAAAACGTGAAAATACACAGCCTGTGGCATCTGTTCTCATGGATTTTACAACTTATTTTGGGGGACACAGGTTTACAAATACCTAAAAAAAATCAAGGATTTAAATATTCCACAAAATACTATTTTAAGAAGTTCTATGGTGGGGCCATGCCTCACTTAAAACAAGGCATCTGGAAAGATTTTATGGATGCTGTCACAATGAAGAGAGAGCAGGGATAGGAACAAAGGCAGGAACACCACAAACCAAAGCAGAAAATGAAAGGACTAGAGATAAATTTCTGGGAACGTTGGATAGTAGGTGTGTGGAACGAAATAAGAGGAGCATCGTGGGAGACAGAACACAAAGGTAGGGACAGCTGTCTCAATCTTTTACCCATAAATAAGAAACATGGGAATAAATTCACTTCCTAGTCTCCTTGAGAAGCAGTCATTAAAGAAAAGAACACTACTATGAGGTATTAAGTAAAAATTTGGAGGGATCATGTAAACCAAGACAGCCTCACCCTGACATGTGATGACAGCTGAAGATGGATCGTCCCACTGTCCATCTTGCGCCTATGTGTGCATTGCTGGGGCATCAGCTGGTTTCTGCCTGGCCAGAGCCCTTGCCCAAGAACAGCTGCGTTTTGCAAGTTTTACCATCCTGTAGAGGTGAGAATTAAATAATTTATGCTCTATGACTTCACAGTTTTCTGGGGAGGCTGCCAAAGAAAGCATGTTTGGGATAGAAATCAGAGAAGAAGAAACAAAAGCTAAATTGAAATAAATTTTAAAATTTTGAACCCCAGACCCAGTTTGGTATAAGAATAAGTTTTCCTATGCTGATCCTCCCTAAGTTCTACCCCCAGGTTGCAATGGCTGTCAGGGGTTACTGTGGACAGCAACAGGCCACCTTGAGCTATATCACCAAATACCCTCACTTGATAGGCAGCTGGAGAGTAATGGGATGTGGGCTTTAGAGGAAAATGTTACAAACAACTGACCTCCTTTGCCCCCACTGAAATGGCGGCCTTCCTCTGCACATTTTAGGTTGCTGTGGGGAGAATGACAAAAGACAGATGCTTCTTGCTGGAATGCTCGTTGTTTAATCATTCTTTCTAGTCCCAAGACATTTACTGTAGTGTCTTGGAGCTGACATCTTGGGCTGCTTCTTGGTTTTCAATGTCTTGTAAATTATGTTGCAATTTTCCATTACAAGGAACATGGGAAAGTCTGTGGCAGAGTTTTTTAAAGGTGTCGTGTCGTGGATGGTGTTGTCAGGCCAAAAGCCTTAAAACTGGGAATACAGGAATTTTGGGTAAATAAACTGTAAGTTCTGGTAGTGAGACACAAACTATATAACCTCATCTCCTCCTGACTCCCACCCAGCCTCACTCAGAACTGCAGAAGCATTCATGTCAATTGAAAGGCTTCACAGCAACATACCAGGTTAGTCTTCCCAATAGCGTAGCCTGCCACAGGGTACCCGCAAAGGAGGAAACCCACTTCCTTTCTAGGTTCTGTGGTCCCCACTGAACCCCCGGATGCTGCCTGCAAGACTAGATGCCCCTCAGAATCATAGTAAAACTCATCTTAGCCACAGACCACCCTCCTCCATAGCTTTCTTGATCTGTTTTCAGAAGGACAGCATGAAAGAGAAACTGGAAAATCATGATGTCCTCAAGCGTTTTCATCAGGTCACAGGGTAGCAGTAAATGATTGGCTTCTCACATACATCCTTGTTTTCCCAGGGGGATCCCATTATTACCAATAGGCAAATCACAACAGTGAGTTAGAAAGTGATTTATTTTTTCTTTCCCTAAAAGTCATAACATTGGATTCAATTTCATGAAGTCCTCTTGTTTTAGCATATGCAATTACATTTGCTTTTTTAAAAAATATGAACTGTGAATATTTTTTCTCTTCCCCTAATTGAAGTTGCAAATTATCTTGTTTTGCTCTATAGCCTTCCTCTACCATACAAAGATGCTCATTTCTTTTCTCCCTACTGATGATTGTGCCTCTGAAGAGCTCTCTTCAATGTGAGGGACATTTGGAATACAGAAGGCACATTGGAAATGGAATCCTGTATTTCCATGTGTAGGCTTTATGTTTCTTACATAGAAGACAAGAACACTCTGTTTTTTCTATATACTGTGTGTAGATGAGGTATATTTGGCAGCAGGTAGGCTAAATAACAAGATCTTGTCTTCCTAGACCACTTTCCACAAGGACATTTATAAATATATAAAGATTATCTTCAAAACCCTCTCTTTAGCTACACTAAGAGCAAGTATTATAATCCTATTTCATGAAGCAAAACCAAAATTAGGAGAAACGTCTCAACTTTGCCAGCTTCACCCAGCTCAGAAAGCGAGTCCCACCCTTCTGAGACTCAACTACATTCTCCATCAGACCCGTGCCTCTCCCAGCCTCTCTGGTTCTCCACTGTGTACAGACCAATGTTCTTGGCTCTTCATTTGATCTTAAAATCAGTGTTGGGTGAATCACTCAGAAGATTTGGACATTCTGTTCAGAGAACATTATAAATTCATCAAGATTTGCTGGATCTGCAAAACTCTCCTGGCATTCTTAGTAGAATAACTGTCCTCTGTCCCCAGATGACTTCATAAAATGTAAAATTTGTGTGAGATGATAATTTCTTCATCGCCTGGAGAGATACCCACCCTGACATATGTCTCTCCCATGCGGTTTTCTCTTCTGGCAGTCTTTCTTGCCTGTCCTGGTCCACCAAGGAAAGGGTCCTTAGGCATCTTATAAAACTCAATTTAACTATTGCCATCTCCTTCACCAAGGCTTCACACCCATTCTCCAGTTCTACCTTCTTAGCAATGCCCCAAATGTATTCAGGTCTCCACTCACATCCCTCCCACCAAGACACATGTCTGGTGAAAAGTGTTGATCTTAGCCCTACCTCTACAAAAGATCTAATCAACAGAAGTATAATATCTGTTTCTTTGCCAGATACTGGATAAATATCTGTCCTGTGGCCTTGGCCATCAGAGAGAGAAGCAGAACATGGAGGTTCTTGGTTTTCACTAGGAAGACAGAATCCAAGAAAGAGATGGACCTTCCTCTTCCTCTGAAGTACCATTGTCTGTCTGTGGCCATAGGTGGCTGCCTGCCTATCCCTATCCACAGACAGGCCATCAAGAAAAATGGGCCTCTTTCTAACACCCAGTAGCCACTGAATTCTGAGAGTCTCAGTTTCCTCTCTTAAAAAATGAGAAAGTTAGCTGGGCGCGGTGGCGCACGCCTGTAATCCCAGCACTTGGGAGGCTGAGGCAGGAGGATCATGAGTTCAAAGCCAGCCTCAGCAATGGCGAGGCTCTTAGCAACTCAGTGAGACCCTGTCTCTAATAAAACACAAAAAAGGGTTGGGAATGTGGCTCAGTGGTCGAGTGCCACTGAGTTCAATCCCCGGTACAAAAAAAAAAAAAAAAAAAAGAGAAAGTTGACCTAATTTATCTGTAGCTTCCTTCTAGCTTTAGAATACCAAGTATCTTTCTAAAAGATGATGGGGAGGGCCTAGGAAGTGTGGAAGGCAGCTAACTTTACTCATAGCTCTAATAATCTTGAGCCATCAACACTTGACAAGCAGTTCACTTGTCAACTGGGTGATCTCAGCTCTGCAGCTTAAGAAATGAATAGTAATCTTGGTTTACCATGGAGACTCACAGTCCTCTTTCCCTGCAGTGAGGCTGTTAAAATCCACTCCTACCTCATTCAGTAAATAAAATGTTTCTACTAAATTAAGTGAAAAGAGTAGTGCAAGTTTAGGAAGTGAAAAACTTTCTTTTCTCCTTAATTTTAAGTTAGACCATCCCCACCACCCTGCTGATGTAATTGTTTCAATACCTCCCAAGAAGACCTGAAGAATTAATAAATGGTAGGACAGCTGTATGGAAAAATTAAAGAAAAAAAAAAGACAGGATTATTTTGCCTGAGGTCAAGTAGATCTTTTAGCTTGCTTCAAAATGTTAAAAGAATTAAGTTGAAGCACCATCTAGTGGCCCACCTCAATTGTGTCTTGCCAAAAGTTGCTCCAAATTTTCTTCAGTTTGAGACCGTGATTCATTTTTAGGCATGTGCGTATATATGCATATGGGTGTTCAAGAAAGAAAAACAATATGTTTTCTTTTTCTCCACCTTTTATTCTCTTTATGTAGGGATAGGAAGATGAGGCTTGGTAGGAGTGGCTATAGTTTTCTACTCTTCCAATCCAGTGTCACCCAAAACATCCTCAAGGTAAGAATGGGATAGAGGTAGCCTGAATTCACATAAATCTTTTCCACAAATGATGGAGTCCATTTGGTGAAAAAAGAATTAACACAATAAAGTCCAATAGATTTCAGTTCCTCTGATTCTCTTACTCACAATGGTATGTTCATCTTTCCAATCCTGCAAAACAGACATGTCCTCGCATGTCCAGTGACTACTGGATGATCTTTTCACACCCCCAGACTCCCAAGTCCTTCCCCACCCACCACAAGCCATAGCATCACTTAAGTTTATATAACTAACAGTTCCTGCAAATTTTCATAGAAATGGGTCTGTGATTCCTAACCTCTGAAGTTATGCCTATTTCATTACCTCTAGGTCAAAACCAAAAATAGATCACTATATGCACCTAAGTAGAATGTTGTTGCAATCTTGTTGTTGCAAGATTGACAACAAACCTTCAGATTGACAAACTAGGTATTTGTGACAGTTAGGATTAAGTTTGGCTTTATATACAGTAAAACCCAACATAGCAGTGGCATGAATAAAATAGTTTATTCTCTTACACAAAGTCAATAGGTAGATGGACTAGGATTGGTAGGGCAGCTACATGGTCATCAGGCCCAGGATGCTTCCATCTTTCTTTTTATCCATCTTAGTGAATAGTCTTCATCCTCAAGGTCACTCATAGCTCAAGTTGGCTGCTGAACCTCTAGTCATCACACCAGTGTTGCAGTCCAGGAAATAAGGAGGACAAGCAGAAAAGGACCATTCCTTTCTCTTTAAAAACAGTTTTCCAGAAAATATCACACAAGATATGCTTATATTTCATTGTCAAAACTGATGGTCATACACAGCTGAAAGGGAAACTGAGAAATGCCTTTTAGCTATGTACATTCCCACTACAAATAAAATTGAAGTGATGTTGTTAAGCAAAGTTCCACAGTAACACCACAGTAATGTGTTGAAACAAGCAACCACAGAGCCTCTGTGGCAACAATTGCTCATATGTCTGGGATCAGCAAGGGGTCAAGTCTGATTATCTTGACTGAGCTTCTTCCTATGTCTAGGGAAAGGCTGACTGACTATATATTATCCAGGCTGGCCTCAACAGGGAGGTAGGGAGGTTGGAGTGAGGTGATTCAGCTGTACTCCACATGGATCTCATTCCCCAGCAGGTTAGTCCAGACATGTTCTCATTGAAGTGGCAGGCAGAAACACGCAGGACCTCTTAAGACCCATGCTCAGACTGGTACACTGCTGCTGCTACCTCTTTTTATTGGCGAAAGCAAATTACACGTGGTGGATAAGCACATACTCTCCTTATGGAAAGGACTTTTAAATCAACTGAAAGCTTACATGGGTAGAGGAGGGTGTGAATATAGGGTCAAGAATATAATCAATGGCCACAAAGAGAAAGGGTAGGACCACAACAGACCAGGCAACTTGCAATCTCTGCCGTCTCTTTTAGTCTAGTAGAGAATTAAATTACTAGACTCCTTCACTTTCAATATGCTATCATAAACATGAAAAAAAAACTAATAAAAATCTAATAAATATGTATGAAGTTTACTAATGTAATTATTCATTGATTTATATTAGATTACTAATAGAGTAGGCATTAATCTTAGTACTAGTCCTTTTATTACTGTGGGCAGAGATTGGCTAGATGTATAACAAGCTTGATTCCTTTTCTTCCAGAGCAGTCAGACCATATTTCCAAGCTCTCTACAAGTCACCTTGACCTTATGACTGAATACTAGACAATGGAATGCACGTAGAAGTAACTGCTATTCCAAGTCTGGCCTACAAAATCCTCCCACATAAAATCCTGTTTCCTTTTCATCAGGTGAATACCGAGTATTCTGAGAAAAGCAAAGTCATAGCATAAATAGGATAAAATGATAGCTTGGAGCAACACCTGTCTAACCACTGTCCCAGACCCACCAACTACACTGGAGTGTGATCTGAGTAAGAATGAAACTTTTTTGGTGGGCAACCAAGAAGCTAGGGTGAAAGCACCATCTAATTAGACTACTGGACTAGTGTAGTATCTTCCAGTATTAAGCATTCATTTTCTCCCCTGCAGTTTTATTAAAAACAAAAGTACCAGCCCAAAACACTCACAACTTTACATAAGAAATGATTCCTTTAGCTGGGCCTGGAGGTGCATGCTGGTAATCCCAGTGACTTGGGAGGCTGAGGAAAGAGATTCACAAGTTTGAGGCCAGCCTCAGCAATTTAGCAAGGCCCTAAGCAACTTAGTGAAACCCTGACTCAAAATAAAAAATAAAGAGGGCTTGGGATGTGGTTCAGTGGTGAAACATCCCTGGGTTGAATCTATAGTACCAAAAAAAAAAAAAAAAAAAAAAAAAAATCATTTAAGTAAAACAAACACTTTTTACTACAGGATTACCATCTGAATCAAATGAAGATAAGGTCTTAGTTTACAGCAGCCTTTCAAGATGCTAGGGCTTCACCAATATCTTACTCTTTACCTTCATTAATCCATTCCAACCTCTGTAACTTAGAATGTAGACAACAAATGATACCGAGACACTTGGATCTCTAAAAGGTAAGGTACCTTTGGCATTGTCTCCAAGGACACTGGCACTTCCTTAGTTGGGAACAACTTATAATTTTTACTAAAATGCAAGTATTGCTAAAAAGGACTCTAAGCCATTCACTCAGGGTTCAGTCCAAATATGCAAAGTGACTGCCCTGCTACTTGCTAGCAAGACAAAAAGAGACAGAGGTCAGCTACTGGCGGACTTGCAGGCAGTGTTTATAGTGGCTCAGCCATTCCAACTTTGATTAGCATCTTGGCAAAGGAACCAAGATACTGGATGAAAGAACCATCCAAAAGACCCAAGGGGTGTAGAAAAATCGCTAGACATTGTTTGAATTGCTGAGCCACCTTCTTCTTTAGGCTGAGAAGCAGGCTTGTTTTACTTTTGCTAATAAGCACTCACAGAAGGAAAGGGGAGAATAGATAAGGCATCCTTGACATTTATGACAGTGAACACCAAGCTTTTGCATATGTGTATATACAGTATGATAAGAGATAGAAACAGGTTGCCAACTTATGTCCATTCTCATAAATGCTATGGTACAAAAGTACACTTCAGCTAGACGTTGAACATGCAGGCTGATTAAATGGCTGCTTTCTTGTGATGTCTCATCAACTGACTTCCAGCTCTTCTGATTTTTATTCTCTAGGAAGAAACATGATAATAATAATAAAAATAAAGCAAGAAACAAGTCATCAGAATCATGGAAACATGGAAGTAAACTCTTGAGAAGTAAAGAAGCAGCTGAGGCAACAAATGCAATGTATCATAAAATGTATCAAGCTCACCCCAGCACCCCAGGAACTCAAAGTCTCACAGTAATGTTTGCTTCCTAATGAGTCTTACTGGTTCAGTCCTCCATTCCTACCTGCTATCATTTATCCTCTGGACGAAAGCAAATCCCACAATGACCAGAATGACCACAAGAAGACAGAGTTTCACATAGAGAATGATCAGCAGAGTTGAACCTGGAGATTCTGGTGTTCCAAGACCTTTAAATGTAGGTAAGAGTAAAAAATCTGTTTGAAGATTCTTATAATTAACAACTTAGAGTCAATGGTTTAAAAGAATACTTTTAAAATATTCCTAAAAGTTCATAGATTGTCAAAAATAAAAAAAAAAACTTCTAAATTATAATTCAAATGTTACTAACGTATCATCATTTCATGACTGAGTTCAGGAACCATATCTTTGTTTGTACTTGGTACATTTTAACACATAGTTTCTGAAAGAATAAAAATACTCTAAGCATTTTTAATCGTTCTTAATATTTCAAGAAAAAAAAAGAAAATTTACCTTGCAAAGTTTAGTCTTATTCTTAATATGTTGGGCATGATCTGATAATACTTTCAACACACAGTGAGGTGATTTTGTCACTGAGTAGATAGAACCACTTTAATAAAGTGTTTTGTGTCTTCCCACTTTTGTTTTACTTGTCTTTAAAATGCCCCTGGAATTTGTTTAAAAGATAAAAGCAGACTAATCGCATCATTATTCTGCAATCTTCTTCTATGAAAATGGCAGCAGAGAGTGTGAACTCTAAGTATAAGCACAGCTCTCATCTCCAAGATGACATTTCATTCCATTAAATTATCTGCTCAAAGACTAAACAGAGAGAATGTCAGGCAATCTCCTAGGCACCAGGAGGGGATAAGAAGACAATATCATAAGAACTGATTCATAATGGGGATGAGTAGGGGAGCATGGAAGGAATAGATGAACTCTAGATAGGGCAAAGGAGAGGGAAGGTAAGGGAGGGGACACGGGGGTAGGAAAGATGGTGGAATGAGAAGGACATCATTTCCCTAAGTACGTGTATGAAAACACGAATGGTGTGACTCTACTTTGTGTTCAACCAGAGACATGAAAAATTGTGCTCTATTTGTGTAATATGAATTGAGTTGCATTCTGTTGAAATATGTAAAAATTAGGATAAATCAAATTTAAAAATTAAAAAAAAATAAATTACAATAAAAAGAAGTCAATATGAATGCAGTCCCCAAAAAGCTCAGAATCTAACTGGAGAAGTCAAACCCCGGCAAATACAGAGAGGTTACAATAGAGCAAATGGTGCTGGTGAGCATTAGATTATAAGCCATCTGAGGAATAAGAATGGTTCATCAACTCTGACTGGGGGTCAGAGAGAAGTGGGATCTAAACTGAGCTTTCTGATCTGCAGGATAAATAGGTTAAGAGAAGAAGGAAGGATGTTTCAAGGGAAAGGAACAACTTAAAGATTTGAAGATTTGGGGCACAGAGTGAAAAATATAGAGATTGGGTTTTGTGATAATCAGAGCCTAATTGTGCAACTGTTTGTGCCATGTATTGTGACAGACATGAGTGATGTAGAATTAAAAAAAAAAAAAAAAGTGGTTCCTATTCTCAAGGTACTTACAACATATAGGAAGTCAAAGACATCTGTAGTTGTGATACAAAGAGAAATATAAAGTCTTTGTTACTCTGCACCTGGCCCATCGCTTCTAAAACCTTGAAAATAACACCATAGTAAGAGTATCTTTTGTATGCTAGCAAGATGACTGGTGTCTGGAACAACTTAGATATCTTCAGTATGAGGGTTAGTTATCAGAAAAAGCAAGTCATGATTGTAGTTGTAACCTTCAGCCCCCATCACCACCACAACCACCACCACTGAGCTCTCAGGAAGCTAAAGATTGAGTTAATCACCAAAGGCCAATAATTTAGTCAATCAAGCCTATGTAATGAAGTCTCCATAAAGACAGTGGACAATGAGGTTTGGATAACTTCTGCATTAGAAGATACATCCAGGAGCTGGGAGAATGGCTTTCTCTAAGATGGTATGGAAGCTCCAGGCCCTTCCCCTATACCTTGCCCTATGCATCTCTTCCATTTGGATGTTCCTGTGTTGTTTCCTTTATAATAATGAATAACAGTAAATAAAATGCTTTCCAGAGTTTTGTGAGCCATTCTGGCACATTATTGAATCTGATAGGAGGAATGTGGGAACTCCTTGAATTTATAGTCAATTAGCTATAAGTACAGGTGGTAACCTGGATCCTGTTACTGGTGTCTCAAGTGGGGGTAGTATGTAAGACTGACTCCCTAATCTGTGGGATCTGTGCTAACCCTAGTAGTTAGCATCAGAATTAAATTGAATCGCAAGACACCTGGTTAGCACCTGGAGATTTAGAGAATTGTTGTTGTGCAAAGAAAAGAACCACACGCTCATTTGCTGTCAGAGTATTGTGAGTTCAGAGCCATCAATTACGGGCATATGGAAGTACCCTGACAGAGGCACACATGAAGCATTATGTCAATCCAGAGAAGAAATAGTTGACTAAACTTTAAGTTGAAGAAAAAAATTCATCCCAGAGAAGCAATGTCAAGCTAAGTCTCAAAACCTCAATAGGAATTGATCAAATGCAGTGAAAGAAACAAGCACAGAGAAAGAAGTAGATTGTGGGGTGTTGAAGCTATGTATAAAAGGCAACAGAAAAATAGAGTATAATAGTTTGAAAAGCCCCAAAGGACCCACAGGTATGGGGTGCAGACTAGAGAAGAGTGAGACATGAGGCAGAGGAGACTGCTGTAGGTGCAAGCTGTCAAAGGGGTTTAGCTTTCCATGAAGCAAAGAGGAGCCACGGCGGTCATATAAGTAGAGGAGTGGAACATTTTTCATTTTACAAAGGTCCTTCTGAAATAATCTAGGGAATAAATTGAAAGGAAGTAAGCTAAGGGCCAGTAGTCTTGCTCTAAGGACATTGCAATAATCTTGGTGAGAGATGATCATACAAATAACTAAGACAGAAAGAGAAGTTTCCATATTTAAGAATTATTTTTGAGGTCAAATCAATAACACAGAGTGACTGGTTTTGAATATGAGGAATGAGAAAGAGGGATGTTGTAGAACATTTTTAAGTTTCTAGCTTAAGAAATTCATCAAGTTATAAAGTGCATATATGTGACAATGAATACCACTATTGTGCCTAAGCATAATGCACAAATAAAAATATGGAGAAAAGAAAATAATTGAAAAGAATGTACAGAAAGATTTGTACAAAAGAATGTACAAAAATTTAAAGTTATAAAAAAAAACATGCAGAACTCATGAAGGGGTAAAAATATTTGGATTTCCCTTGATGAATTTAAGGGAATCTGTCCAGTTTAAAGTTGGTTTTGATCACCAACCAAAGGAGAGCTAAGAAGCAGAATCTGGGCAAAACAAAAACACAGATTTGAGAGTTAAGAATTAGGTGGTAGCTGAAGCAATGGGTATGATTTTGAGTTTATTTTAGGAACATAGATAAGTGAATATCAGGACAAGGATGCAACCCATAGAAATTTTTTCATTCATAGAAATCAATAGATGAAAAGAAACAAAGAGGTTAACTGAATGTTAAGAAGAGAACCAAGGGACGGAATACAAAATCAACATACAAAAGTCAGTAGCTTTCCTGTATACCAATAATGAATTTGCTAAGAAAGAAATCAGGAAAACAATCCCATTCACAATAACTTCAACAAAAATAAAATACCTAGGAACAAAACTAATCAAGGAAGTGAAAGACCTCTACAATGAAAATTATAGAACACTGAAGGAAGAAATTAAAGAAAACACAAGATACAAAGACCTCCCACTTTCATAGGTAGGCAAAATTAATATTGTTAAAATGGCCAAATAAATTAGAGAAATGCAAATCGAAACCACTCTAAGATTCATCTCACACCGTCAGAATAACAGCTATTAAGAACACAAACAACAATAAATGCTGGCAAGGATGTGGAGAAAAAGGCACGCTCATACATTGTTGGTGGGACTGCAAAATGGTGCAGCCAATATGGAAAGCAGTATGGAGATTCCTTGGAAAACTTGGAATGGAACCGCCTTATGACCCAGCTATCCCACTCCTCGGTCTATACCCAAAGGACTTAAAAACAGCATACTACAGGGACTCAGCCATATCAATGTTTATAGCAGCACAATTCACAATAGCTAAACTGTGGAACCAATCTAGATGCCCTTCAGTTGATGAATGGATAAGGAAAATGTGGTATATATATACAATGGAGTATTACTCAGCAATAAGAGAGAATAAAATCATGACATTCACAGGTAAATGGATGAAATTGGAGAATATAATGCTTAGTGAAGCTAGCCAATCCCAAAAAGCCAAATGCCAAATGTTTTCTCTGATATAAGGAAGCCGATTCACAGTGGGGTTGGGATGGGGAGCATAGGAGGATTAGAGGAACACTAGAATGGACAATGGAGAGGGAGGGAATGGGAGGGGGCAAAAGGGTTAAGAAAAAAAAAAAAAGATGGTAGAATGAGATGGATATCATTACCCTAAGTGCATGTATAAAGTCACGAATGGGTGAATATACTTTGCATACAACCAGAGATATGTAAAAATGTGCTCTACAAATATAATATGAAATGTAATACATTCTGCTGTCATTTCAAACAACTTAGAATAAAAAATAAATTTGAAAAAAAAAAAAGAAAGAAAAAGAAAAAAATGGCCAAATAACCAAAAATGATGTACAGATTCAGTGCAAACCTCATTAAAATACCAATGACACTCTTCACAGAACTAGAAAAAGCATTCCAAATTTCATTTGGAAGAATAAAAGACACACAATAGCAAAAGTAATTCTAAACAAAAAAATTCTAAACAATGTTGGAGACATCACAATATCTGATCTGAAATCATACTACATACCTATAATAACAAAAACTGCATGGTACTGGCATAAAAACAGACACATAGACCAATGGTACCGAACAGAAGACAAGAAACAGACCCACACACATCTATGGTCATGTGATCCTTGACAAAGTTGCCAAAAACAGACATTAGAGAAAATACAGGCTTTTTAACAAATGGTGCTGGGAAACCTGATTATCCTAATATAGAAGAATGACATTAAATCCTTATTTCTTACCCTGCACAAACATCAACTCAAAGTGGATCAAAGACCTAGGAATTAGACAAGAAACTTGGTAACTCCTTGAAGAAAATGTAGGGTCAACACTCCAACATATAGGCATAGGCAATGACTTTCTCAGTAAGACTCCTAAAGCTCAGGAAATAATACCAAGAATTAATGAATGAATGGCATTAAATTAAAAAAGCTTCTGCACAGTCAAGAAAATAATTAAGAAGGTGAAGGGAGACCCTACAGAATAGGAATAAAATCTTTGCTAGCTACTCTTCTGACAGATAATTTCCAGAGTATATTTAAAAAATCAGAAAACTTAACACCAAAAAACAATCCAATCAATAAATGAGCAAATAAACTAAACATACATTTCTCAAAAGAAGAAATACAAATTACAACAAACACATATATTTTAAAAGTGTTCCGTGTCTTTAGCAATTAGGGAAATGCAAATCAAAACTACATTGAAGTTTTATCTTACTTCACTTAGAATAGCAGCAATCAACAACACAAACAATAATAAATGCTGCAGATGATGTGAGGGCAAATGGAACACTTTTACACTTTTGGTAGAATTATAAATTAGTACACCACTACAGAAATCAGAATGGATATTATTCAAGAGACTGGGAATGGAATCACCATATGACCCAACTATACCACTCTTTGGTATTTATCCCAAAGAATTAAAGTCAACATACTATAGTAATGCATACCTACGTTCATAGTAGCACAATTCACATTAGCCATATTTTGGAATGAGCCTGATGGTCTCAATGGATGAATAGATAAGAAAATGTAGTATGTATACACAATGGAGTTTTATTCAGCCATAAGGAATGAAATTATGTCATTTCCAGGAAAATGGATAGAACTTCAGAACATCATGTTAAGTAAAACAAACTCGGAACCTCAAGGGTCATGTGTATTTTTTTTCCTCATATGTGAAAGCTATAGAGGAAAAAGGAAAAAAAAAGGGGGATCTCATAAAAATAGAGGGGAGACGAGTAGAGGAAGGGAACTACAGGGCATAGAAAAGAGAAATACAGGGGAATAATATTAACCTAATTATAATGTTATGTAATGTGCATGTACAAATATGTAGAAATTAATCCCACTATTGTGCATAATTATCATGCATCAAAATATATATGGAAAATATAGGAAGAGAATCAAGTAAGAATGTGAAGGAAACACATGAGAAAGGAGGAGAGATCATACTGAATATTATAAAGAATTAAATTAATTATTAAGAATTAATAAATATTATTTAAAGTTATCAATTGTTCAACATTATTAAATGGTAAATATTTAAAATTAATATTTGTGAAAACTTATAATAAAGTTAATTAGGCTAACAAAGAAAGAAAAAAATTTTATTTTATTTGACATCTGGGAGATGTTTGATGCTTTTGGTCCAACTACTTTCTGGGAAGGTAGACACAAAGGGATAGATGTCAAGGGATAGATGTGAGGTAACATACAAGAGACAATAAGTGTAGATTCCTTTTTGTAAAGAATCTTGGACATGAGTAGAAGACAAGAGCTAAGAGTAAAGAAGTGATAGCATCAAGTTCTTAAACACAAAACAAACTAGAAAAATTACAAACCAGGAAGCAGATCTATGGAGAGACTCCTAGTGCCAGTCAAATGGGAGGGAGACTAAGCAGGTCACAATAGACACATTGCTATCTGAACAGTGGCACATACTCCTGTCAGTGTGTCACTGTCATAGCCAGTGATTATGTGACAAAATCCCCCTCTGCGGTCCAAATAGTCTGTGCAGCTGATACGTCTGCAATTGCCTTTAACACCCCAGTTCTATTCTGCCCTGGAAACAGGGACACTTCAGGGGACACTGCAGAGATGTAAGGGAAATCAGGCTTTGGTCTTAACATTAGAAATATGAAACTTAGAGACACTTATTTCAGTCACAAATCTGACGATCTGAAATATCACAACACATGACATTCTTTACCTAACACGTGGAGGTGATATCCACGACCGAAATTCCCATGATATGTTGCCATTTTACAACTATAATCCCCATCATGAGTGATGGCCACTGCACGGATCTGAAGGTGAGGACTCTGGTCAGGTCTGGAGGCCCAGGTTATTCTCCTATCAACACAGTTGGTTCTGATGGTCTGATTTGTTTCCCTGTTGTGAGCAATATTGCACGAAGGCTTGTTTCTGAAGTTTATTCGCCATGATGTTATCAGCACTCTTGTCAATGGAATACAAGGGCAATAGAGCACCACCTTGGTACCCATCTGCACAGACACTGAAGTGGTAACTGGACACACATGCATACACACACAAGGAAAATGAGAAAAGAAAGCCTTGATAAAGGACCTGTGTGTTTGATTTATCCACAGCACATTACTGAAGTTCTATTACAACATTGCTTAGCTGGTGATCTTATTCCAGAAATATTAGATTTACATAAGAAATTAACACTCACAAAACATATGTGATATATTAAATTTAAAACATTAACAATTTTTCTCCTGCAGTATGAATTATTAGGGAAACTATGCATTATAAAATATGTTGAAATTAAATCAGGAGTTTCAATGTCTAGAAACACACAAGAAGACAGAATTGTAAATTAAATGACAAATACAATGTTCTAAATCCAATATTTTGGCAGTGAGCAATACTGATTCATAATTCATATTATCAAACATAGTATCTGGAAAAGTTTCCCTTCTTTCTTGTTTAGACCAACATAAATCCACAGATAGATGAATTATGACCTGTGCTCACATATTCATACTCCTAGGGAGATAAAATAAAATGGAATAATTATCAAGCAGTGATCTCCCCTTGAGGTATGATGAGTACAAAACTATTAGTAACATCAAATCGAAATGTCTGTTACTAAGGGTGCCATTCCAGACAACATAAGTATGGGAAGTATTGTGGCACTTTTACTAAAGTAAAATAATATAGCATTTAGGTTGAGTGTGCTGGAAATTTTTAGGTTTTCATTTACAAATCATAAAAGTCAGTGAAACCAACATTTCTTAAAATAATGTACAATTTCACCAGTTCACCCATTCCATTAAAATGAAAAATGATAATGCCTAGTGAAAAGAGATCTTCAAAATATTTATTTCTGGTGAAAAATTAGTTTGGTGTATAAAAACAATGAAACACATCCATATTTTACTGTAAATGTGTGATATTATCAAACATAGTATCTGGAAAAGTTTCCCTTCCTTCTTGTTTAGACCAACATATAACCACAGATAGATGAATTATGACCTGTGCTCACATATTTTATTTCAGTATGTTCAATCCAGTTCTCAGAATTGAATATAGAAAGTTGATCCCTCGTGTCTATATTTAAAGAAAAACTTGAGCTCTGTGACTTAACAAACATCTTTTAACATAGACTCTCACACTTCCCATAAACCAGCATAAGCTGTCCATGACTGAGCATGGTTTGTTGAAAGGTGATTATTCAACCAATGCATCTGCCACACTCACCTGTAACGAAGGTGAGGTCAGTGATGTCATCACTAACACAGGCAGAAGCAGCTATGGTGGAGCAAACCTTTTATGTGAATGAAACCTTCTTACATGTAAATCTACAATTAATATCTGTCCTTCCCTGTTTTAGTGTCACTCTCTCTTCTGAGTAGCTAAGTCCTTGCATTTCATGGTCAACTAAAGATCACATAACTAGATGAAGAAAGAGATAGGATTTGAACTCAGTCCTGACAGAAAGTCAAACCTATGCTCTTCCCACCACTCTAACTTGACAGAGGTGTACCAGCAAGTGAGATTGTGCCTTGTTTGGGAACAAGCAGTGGTAGGGTCATTTGGGACACCTCATACCAAAACACTCAGATTTCCATATTCTAAAGCTAGACAAGAGGCTGGCCACTATTTCTAACAAAGTTCAACTTTCCATGCCCTCAGTGCTGGCCCTTGATAAGGAAGCATATTACCTTCTGTAGGGGGTAATGTCATCTGCTTTCCATCCAAGCATGAACTACTTGTATCTAGAGAATATTTAGAGAAGAGTAAATGAAATCAATTTTATGTGCTCAAATGGAGTGGAAGTCAGTATTTCTCCATATTCTCATTCAATATGAGAGACAATTGGTTAACCATCACTGAAATTATATAATCATTGCAAAAAAGAAATTAGAAGTTATGTCATCTAGTAATAAAATTATGTTAATATGTTGAAAATTATATTCAGAAGGTATTAGTCAATGATTTCACATTTATCAGACACCTAATTTTGTCAATCATTTTACATAAGGTAACCCTGTCTCTCTTCTCAAGCCAGAGGGATTGGTCCAGTGTGGGTATCTCACATAAACTGATCATCAAGTCCTTTCTCCGTATGCCACTCCCTAATAAAAGTGTAATGATGGGAACCTCACTCTGATAGACAAAGCAGAGCCTTTTCTCAAGGATTTTAGAATCAGAATTGAGAAGACTCCTTCAATCTCCCCTTTTCCCATATTTTTCCTACTTTGGAAGATAAAAAAAAAAAATGGAGAGAAATGATGCAGAATAAGAGGGAAGAACAGAGGTGAGAATCTTTACTTCGAAGTTCTAATTCCATAGTTCCTAGACCACATGGAATAGTTCCCATGGGTGCTATAATATTTTTTACATTGAAAATATTCCTGAGCACCTTCAAAAAAACAAAAAAAAAAAAAAAAAACTAGAGATTCCTGAGTCAAGGATCCAGACATCATGAAGGGTGGTGCTGAAGTGCCAAACTGAAGAGCAATATTAAAGGAAAGTCTGAGCTATGAACAGTGGAATATGCAAACACGCCTGTCATTTCTCCTCCCCAGAACACCATGGGTCAGGTTTATTCTTCCATACAAAACACTGGAGAGTAATTCTCTGAAGAGCCTGAATAATCCCAGAGAAAAGGACCTTCAGATATGTAAGGAAGAACCAATGTTTTTTTAAAGAGAAAAATCATTTACCTTCTTGAATGTTCATGTTTCAAAGCTTATTAGTTTATCAAACCCCACCATCAGATAATACAGCTTTTAATTGGTTCTTCAGTGCTTAATTTGAAATTTATTGAGAACCAAGGGTACCAAAGAGTTAATAAAAGTATTGTATGTGGGAAAAAATTAAAAACAAACCAATATCCAGAAGACAAATGGTGCTCAGGTTAAGTAAACAGAGGATTAAGCAGATGATTGAGGCAAAGAGAATGTTCAAGCCCATAGCTGTGCAGAAAGTCAAGTGACCGCCAAAACTGATTAGTCTAAGAGCATAGAAAAACTTCAAGAAAGTTTGTATTCAAGGTAAAAAAAAAATGGAAAAATATTACTATGGGTTCTCTAATTCAGTCAGTGAGATCAGTGAAAAGTAACAATAAGTATATATATCATTAAGGAAACCCCCAAAAGTAAATCAATTATAAAGTCCAGGAAAAACAAAAAGTTATTCAAAAGAGAAAGAATGACTTTATTTCTTGATTCAACACTTAATAATAAATTAATGTGAACACTGGCCACTTAAGCTGATGAAGTGCTGATATATTACTAATATGAAGAATGAGGAAAGGGAGTAAGATAATGTTAAACCCTCATCTACCATAAAACAAAATGAGTACAGAAAGTCTAAATTCAACACACTAAGAAATAGCACTATGAGAATGTGGTTTAAGAAAATGGAGTTAATTACCACAAGAAACACTTAAAGATTTGAAAGTACTTGCCTTTGGGAGTTGAATGAGGACACAGTTGTAGCGTTGGAAAGGCACTAGTAGGGCTGGTGTCTTTCAGTTACTGCCTTATAGAACAATTTGACTTTCAATTCTGTATATTACATTGATTTTGATAATATTTAAGTTTTTAAATAAAAGGAAATGAAGGTAGGATGGAAGCAGAGAATCAAGAAACTAAATTACAGATGTGATTATAAAGACATTTAGGAAATTTCATCAGGAAGAGCTTAGAGGAGAAATTTTATCACACTAAAATTCATGAAAGCAACTTTTGAATGACTTTATCCTTTTACTAAAATCATAAGCATTTGTTTAAAATTATACTTTATCCTTCAATTAAAACCATGAATAATAAGGGAAGAAAGTGCCCCAAATAAACCAAGATGCTACAATAATAGAATCCATTGACAGCACAGTAGATGAAATATCAGGGGCACAATTAATATAGTCACAATGGCCATATTGCCAAAACAGTTATACAGATTTAATGCAATTCTTATTAAAATCCCAATGACATTCTTCATAGACTAGAAAAAGCAGTCATGAAATTCATTAGGAAAAATAAGAGATCCAGAAGAGCCAAACTAATCCTTAGCAAAATGAGTGAAGCAGGAGGCATCACAATACCAGACCTTAAACTATACTACAAAGCTCTAGTAATAAGACAACATGCTATTGGTACTAAAACAGACACATAGACCAATGGTACAAAATAGAAGACACACAGACACACCCACATAAATAGAGTTATCTTATACTAGACAAAGGCACCAAAAACATACGTTGGAGAAAAGATAGCCTCTTCAACAAATGGTGCTGGGAAAACTGGAAATCCATATGTAGCAAAATGAAATTAAACCTCTGTCTCTCACCATGCACAAAAATCAACTCAAAGTGGCTCAAAGACTTAGACACTAGAACAGAGACCCTGAGCCTAATAGGAGAAAAAGTAGGCCCAAATCTTCATCACGTTGGTTTAGGACCTGAATTCCTTAACAAGATTCCTAAGTGCAAGAAGAAAAATCAAGAATAAACCATGATGCTACAATAATAGAATCAAGAAAATCAAGTAAAAATCAAGAATCAAGTAAAAAAATCAAGTAAAATCAAGAATCAATAAATTGGATGGATTCAAACTAAAAAGCTTCTTCTCAGCAAAAGAAACAATCAATAACAAGATGAGAGAGCCTACAGGATGGGAGAAAGTCTTTACTATACACACCTCAGGAAGAGCATGAATCTCCAGGATATATAAAGAACTCAAAAACTTAACACCAAAAAACAACCCAATCAATAAATGGGATAAGGAACTTAACAGACACTTCACAAAAAAAGAAATATAATTGATCAACAAACATATGAAAAATTGTTTATAATCTCTAGCATTACAGAAGTGCACATCAAAACTACTCTAAGATTTCATCTCACTCCAGTCAAAATGGCAATTATCAAGAATACAAGCAATAATAAGTGTTGGTGATGATATGAGGAAAAAGGTACACTCATAATTGCTGGTGGGAATGCAAATTGGTGCAACCATTATGGAAAGCAGTATGGAGATACCTCAGAAACTTAGAATGGAACCATCATTTGACCCAGCTATCTCACTCCTGGGTTTATACCCAAAGGACTTAAAATCATCATACTACAATGATACAGCCACATCAATGTTTATAGAAGCTCAATTCACAATAGCTAAACTGTGGAACCAACCTAGATGACCTCAATAGATGAATGGATAAAGAAACATGTGGTATATATACACAATGGAATATTACTAGCCTTAAAGAAGAATGAAATTATGGCATTTGCAGGTAAATGGATAGAACTAGAGAATATCATGCTAAGTGAAATAAAACAATCCCAAAAATCCAAAAGCTGAATGTTTTCGCTGATAAGCAGATGATGATCCATAGGGGGTGGGGGAAGATAAAGAAGAATGAAGGAAATTTGGTTTATGTAAATGGGTGTTAGGGGAGGGGTGGGGCTGTAGGGATGGGAAGGACAGTAGAATGAGATAGATATTATTACCCTAAATACATGTATGATTACACTACCACAGTGACTTAGCACCATGTACAGCCAGAAGAATGATAAGTTGTTCTCCATTTGTATACAATATGCCAAAATACATTCTATTGTCATGTATAACTAATTAGAATTTTTAAAAAAAAGAATATTTGAAAAAAAACTTGAATACACTTTTAAAAATACACTACTCAAGTCAAGTTACTACTAGTATCAAAGGGAACATTAAAAGAAGAATAAGCAATAAACCTTGATGAGCCTTTATCAATATACTATGCTGATTTTAGTTCTTTTGGATAAACACCAAGGAATGGGATGGATGGGTCATATTTCTGCTTCCATTGCTAGTCTTTTGAGTAATATTGATACTGTTTTCCATAATGGTTGTACTAATTTGCAGTACCACCAACAATGTATATGTATATACATTTTCTGCAACATCCTTGCCAGCACTTATTATTATTACAGCTTTGACTTCCTTTTCTTGCCATTCTAACTGGAAGTGAGATGAAATCTCAATGTACTTTTGATTTGTATTTCCCTAATTGTTAGGGATGTCAAACATTTTTTTTGTATACTCGTTGGCCATTTGTATTTCTTCTTTTGAGAAATGTCTGTTTAATTCTTTTGCCCATCAGTTGAAGATGCAATCCACAATAGCAGAACCAGCCTAGGTGACTGTAAACAGATGAATGAATAAAGAATATGTGGTATATATGTATGTACCATAGAGTTTTACTCAGCCAAAAAGCAGAATGAATTTATGGCATTTGCTGGTAAATGAATGGAATTGAACATCATGCCAACTGAAATGAGCCAGACTGAGAAAGTCAAGAGTTGAATCTTTTCCCTCAAATGTGGAAGCTAGAGTAAAGTAAGGGGAAACTGAGGGGGTCCCCTGAAAATAGAGGGGTAGATCAGTGGAATAGAGGAAGGAGATTGAAGGGGGAGAGAGGGGGAATGGGAAAAGGGAGGAACTGAAGAATGAAATGGATCAAATTATGCTATGTACATATGTGAATATAGCAGTGAATTTAACCTTCACATATATCTATAAGTCACCAATTTGAAAACAGCAAATAAAAAGAAGGAATACTAGTAGAGTAGAGGAAGGGTAACAGGAGGAGGAAGGAAGGAAGAGAAAGAGGAAGCACTGGGGACTGAAATTAAAAAATAATATTTCATGCATGTATGATTATACAAAAATGTGTATGAGCTGATTATTATGTATTAGAATACATAATAATGCACCTTGATGTACTAAAAATATTTCCAAAAAGGAAAATAAACTGCATTCTAAAATATGGCTTTATAAACAGATTTTTCTAATATTCTTCTAGACCCCTCTTTACTATGGGGAGAGAAGAGTGATAAAATGGGAGCTGAAGAGAGCATCCATGAATGAAATTTCACCCTATTTTCCTTCTTAACATAACTCCTTTAAAAGAATGGGAAACAATCAAACAATTTTTAAAAACTAGAATAATTACTAACCAGGAAGCAGATCTATGGAGAGACTCCTGTTGCCAGTCAGGTGGGAGACAAAGCAGGTCACGGTGGAAACATTGCCATCTGGATAATAATAGCATCTACTCCTGGTCGTCACTGTGCCATTGTCCTGGTGTTCTTTCTCAGTGACACAATCTCCCCTCTGGGACCCAATAAATCTGTGCAGCTGGCCTGCCTGCAATTGTTTTGCACTCCACAGTTCTATTCTTCCCTGGAGACAGGGTCACTTCAGGGGGCACTGCAGAGATGGAAGAGAAATCATGCTTCAGTCTTCAACACAGGGTTATGGAATTAGAGAGACATTTGTTTCAGTCACAAATCCAGTCACCCGATATATCACAAAATACAACATTCTTTACCTAACACTTGAAGGTGATATTTAAGTTCAAAATTTCCATCAGTTGTTCCCATTTGACATACGTAATTCCCTTCATGTGAGATAGACACTGGATGGATCCGAAGGAGAGGACTCTGGTCAGGTCTGGAGGCCCAGGTGATTCTCCCATCAGCACAATCCGTTTCCACAGTCTGATTTGTTTCTCTGCTGTAGGCAATTGTGCACAAAGGCTTGTCTCTGAGGCTTATTTTCCATGTTGTTACTATCAACACTTTTGTTGGTGGAAGACAAGGGCAACAGAGCACAGTCTTTGCACCCATGTGCACAGACAGTGAAGTGTTAACTGGACACACACAGGAGAGTGAGAAAAGAAAACCTTGGTAAAGAACTTTGTGTTTTCAATTTGTTCACAGCAGATTACATAAAGTTGTACTAGAACCTCTTTCCTGGTGTTCTTATTCCAGAAATATTAGACTTATACAATAAATTGACATTCACAAAATATATATGATGTACTAAACCAAATCCAAACGTTAACCAATTCCATCTAATATTCTTCATTACTAGGGAAAGAACATGCATTATAAATATGTTGTAATTAAATCAGAGTTTTGATGCCGGAAACAAACTAACAAAAAACAGAATTCTAGATAAAATGACAAAAGCAGGGTCCTAAATGTAATGTTTTGGGGCTAATAATGTTGGATTTGTCACAAAATACACGCTCCTCAGGAGAGAGAAAAGAAAACAATATTAGTTATGTGATTGTCTTCCCTTAAGTTTTTTTGTTTCGTTTTTGTTTTTGTTTTTGTTTTTCTTTTCTGGTACTGGGGATTGAACTCAGGGGCACTCAACCTTCGACCACCCATCCACATCCCCATCCCTATTTATTTAGAGACAGGGTCTCACTGAGTTGCTTAGCATCTCAGTTTTGTTGAGGCTGGCTTTGAACCTGCAATCCTCCTGCCTCAGCCTCTCAAGCCACTGGGATTACAGGCATGTGCCACCATGCCCAGTTGTATCCCCTTAAGTTTTTTTTTTTTAATTTATTTATTTTTATTCTAAGTTGTTAGAAATGACAGCAGAATGCATTACATTTCATATTATACTTATAGAGCACACTTCTACATATCTCAGGTTATATACAAAGTATATTGACAGCATTTGTGACTTCATACATGCACTTAGGGTAATAATATCCATCTCATTCTACCATCTTTTTTTTTCTTCTTCACCTTTTTGCCCCCTCCCTTCCCCTCCCTCCCCATAAGTTTTGATGAGGAAAAAAAAATTGGTATCTTCAAAATTGAATGTCTGTCCCTACTGGTGACATTTAAGATAAAAATATGTGGAGAGTATATGTAATTCAGATAGAATTCAGGTTGAACTAATTGAAAACTTTTTATGTTTTTAAAGAATAACAAAGTCAGTGAAATCAACAGATTTTATTCTATCAGATTAGTGATTACATAAAAAAAAACAAAAAATGACAATACCTAGTGATAGGACATGTTTACATATATTTACTTCAGGTGAAAAGAAAGTGTGCTATATAAATTAAGAAACAAAAACCAAAATCTGTTCTTCTTTGGGACGTTTTTCATTAAAAGGATTTTATTGCAAAGGTGTGATATTATCATAGACTTTAGATAAATTTTTCTTCTTATTGTTTAGTCATGCATATACTCAGATAGTTCAGCTATGACTTTTGATCACAAATTTTGCTTCCATATATTCAATCTAGTTCTCAGAATTAAATACAAAAGTTGACCTGTGGTGTCCATCTTTTAAAGCAAAACTTGAGCACTGTGACTTATAAACATCTTCTAACATAGAATCTCACACTTCCCATTAACCAGCATAAGCTGTCCATGACCGAGAGTAGTTTGCCAAGAGGTGATTACTAATCAATGCATCTGCCACATCACCTGTAACAAAGGTGAGGTCAGTGATGTCATCACTTTAACACAGCTATGGTGAAGCAAACCTTTTATGTGAATGAAACTTTCTTTCATGAAACTCTACAATTAATATCTGTCCTTTCCTGTTTTAGTGTCACTCTCTCCTGTGGGTACTCAAACCCTTGCATTTCATGGTCAACTAAAGATCACATAAGTAGATGATGAAAGAGACAGGGCTTGAAATCAGTCCTGACAGGAAGTCAAACCCGTGCTTTTCCCACCACTCTAACTTGACAGAGGTAAAGTAAATTGTGCCTCATTTGGGGAGCAAGTAGTGGTAGGATCATTTGAGGCACTTCATACCACAGCAATGAGATCACCATATTCAAAAGTTAGTCATAAGGCTGCAGCCAAGCCATTAGCCACTGTTTCTAACAAAGTTCAACCCTCCATCCCCTCAGTGCTGGCCCTTGATAAGGAAGCATATTACCTTCTAAAAGAGGTAATGTTGTCTGATTTCCATCCATGCATGAACTACTTGGATCTAGAAAATATTTAGGGAAGAGTAAATAAAATCAATTTTATATGCTCAAACAGAGTAGAAGCCATTATTTCTCCATAGTCTCATTCAACATGAGAGACAATAGATTAATCATAAGGAAAATTACACAAAAATCACTGCAAAATAGAAATCAGAAGTTATGTCATCTAGTAATAAAAGTATGTTAATATGTTGAAAATTATATTTGGAAGGTATTAATCAATAATTTCCCACTATGGGATCCTTCATTTTGACAACTATTTTATACAAGCTAACCCTGTCTCCGTTCTTCCACCCCCACCTCCTTCTCCAGGTATGGGGATTGGTACAGTATGGGCATCTAACTGTATATGCCACCTCCTAATTAAAGCTGTATGGTTCAGTGATGGGAACCTCACCTAGATGAAAAAGGCAGAGTTTTTCCTCAAAGATTTTAGAATCAGAATCAAGAAGAATTCATTTATCTCTCTACTTTCCCTATTTTTTCTAATTTTTAAAAAAGGGGGAAGAGTAATGTGAAATCAGAATGAGATACAAAGATAGAAGTCCTTACCTCCTTCAACTTTCTAATTTCATGGTTTCTAAGACCCTTGGATGATATAGACTTTTTTCTCATCAAAGTGGTCCTAAACACTTTCAAATATGGTTACTAAAACTTTTCTTTATTGTGTTTTTTAAAAAAATGCAAGGTGCAGGAGTGGGAAATTAAATTTATTTTGTTATTGGGCTGGGGTTGTGGCTCAGCGGTAGAGCGCTCGCCTAGCATGTGCATGACCCAGGTTTGATCCTCAGCATCACGTAAAACATAAATGCATTGCACTGTGTACAACTAAAGCAAATAAATAAATATAAAAAAATTTATTTTGTTATTATATGGTACTCATATTAACCATGAAACAAAATAAAGTTTTATGAAAGTATATTAAGGTTAATTGTAAATGCATATTGCAAAATCTAGGGCAATTACAAAAAGTAAAAATAGAAACATATTTGGTATACTAAGAAAGAATACAAAATAGAATTATGAAAAATGCTCCTTAAAACCATAAAATACAGGGGCTAGGGTTGTGGCTCAGCGGTAGAGCGCTTGCCTCACACGTGCGTGGCCCGGGTTTGATCCTCAGCACCACGTAAAAATAAATGCATTGAGTACAAGTAAAGCAAAATAAATAAATTTTTTTAAAAAAACATAAAATATAGACAGGGGAAAACAAAATAGGAAATAAGTCAACATAAGGAAAATGGTAGAAACTATATTAGATGTTAATCCAAATACAACAGATCAGTTTGAATATCAATGATCTAAATGCACAAATTAAGAGAGAAATTTTTCACTATAGATCAAAAAGAAAAACCCAACTATATTACATCTATATGAAGTGCACTTAAATATGAGGATCAATATAGCTTAAATGTAAATGGGGGGAAGATTACTATGATAACTCTAGTAAAAGAAAGTGTGAATAGTTATATTAATTGGACAGAAAAGATTTCAGAGCAAGGAAAATTGTCAGAGTTAAAGACAGGCATTGTGTAAGGGTAAACTGATCAATTCTCCAAGATGATTTAATAATTCTTAACACATATATACCTAACAATAGAGTGTAAAATGTGTGAGGCTAAAACTGATATAACTTTAAGGAGAAATCAAAATGGACAGAACCAACAAGCATAAAATCAGAAAGGGAATATCTGAACTCAACAACCTGATCAATTAACTAGGTAAAACTGACAACTTTAGACTAATTTGAACAACTAAGGAATACATATTCTGTTTTTAATAGTTTTTTTAAATTAGTGTCATGTGGACACACATGATGGTGAGATTCACAGTGTGGTATATTCACATATGTACATAGGAATGTTAGGTCAGATTCATTTCACGGTTCTTTCCTTATTCCATCACTCCTCCCTTCTTATCATCTAGCAATCTACTTCTGGCTATATGTCCAAAAGATCTGAACATATATATTGAGAGATATCTACACTAATCTGTTTATTTCAGCATCATACAAAATAGCCAAGATATGCAAGTACTTAAATGTCCTTCACTGGGTGAATGGACAAAAAAACATGGAATATATATATGTATACACACATATATATATGTATATATACACATACACATACATATGTATGTATTTATATCTTTCATTACACATACACACACACACACACACACACACACACACACACCAGAATACTATATAGCCTTTAAAAGGAAGGACATTTTGTCATTCATAACAACAGGAATAGAAATGCTAAGTAAAATGGTTATGCTAAGTGAAATAAGTCAAATACAGGAAAATGAATACTATTTGATCTCCTTTTTATGTGGAATCTGAAAATGTAGATCATAAAGTGGTTGCCAGAGACTGGACGTTTGTGGAAGGAACAGGGTAGTGGGGAAGGTATTGATCCAAGGGTACAAAGTTTTAATTAGACTGGAAGAATAAGTTTTAGTGGTCTGTTGTACTGCATGGTGACCACAGTTGGTGCATCATTAGAATAAGATACATCAGAAGAAATGTGCTAGATAGTGTACAGAGTTACCATTGTTACAGGACAATTAAAAAGCATCTTACAAGTGAATCAAGAAAATCCTGGTCATTATTTAAAGATAGTTTTATTTTCTTCTAAAAATATAAGAATGTCACACTTACCGGGTACCATTATAATGATGGAGGTCAGTAACCTCAAAGCCAATGTACTCCCCAAAGTATGCATTTGGAGTGGTGTTCTACTGAAACACAAATCCACTGTGAATCAATCACTGAGCTCATTGAATCTCTCCCTCCTGGCCACCTCTGTTTTCTCTCAGTTCAACAGGATTATATGTCATTTCTCCTTATCATTTTGGTTATCTTTATCTTCATTTCCTTTCTGTATGATTTTAGCTGATTAGTCATGGGAAGGAAATACAGTGAGTTTTGCTGAGTGATAAGGGAACAGCCAAGATCATTGATTCCCCCATAGCACTGAAGTAACAAAATAAATTACATAGCAATTTATAGGATAGGGAAAGTCAGTGAAATAAATCTGACCTAAATTTCCTGTGTACATATATGAATATACCATAGTGAATCTCATCATCATGTATATCCATAAGACATAAATTTTTTAAAAAACGAATTATTACTTTATTTGTTGAAAATGAATTACATAGCAATTTATTTTATTTTTAGTGATGCATTATGATTATACAAAGAGTGAGTTTTTTTATATTTGTAGATGCACATGGCATAATTGGTCAAATTTCATTTCAAAAGTAACATTAATAAAAGTATAAATTACATATGGTAAAATGCACAGAGAGGGTACACTTTGATGAATTTGTACATACATACACACTCACATAAACCTTTCCAAAACCAAATAGCACTCATTTTTATTACTCAAAATTATCTTCATGTTTTATCACTATTCTTTTTTAAAAATTTTGTTATTTGCCCCAAATAATGGAGCACCAACATTCATCAAACAAACCCTTCTCAAGTTCAAGAGTAAACTAGACCACAACACAGTTATTCTAGGGGACTTCAACACACCTCTCTCACCAATGGATAGATCATCCAAACAAAAGCTGAATAAAGAAACATTAGGCCTCGTTAAAACAATTAATAACTTAGACCTAACAGACATATATAGAATATTTCATCCCTCAGTAAGCGAATACACTTTCTTCTCAGCAGCACATGGCTCCTTCTCCAAAATTGACCATATATTATGTCACAAGACAACTCTCAGCAAATATAAAAAAATAGAAATCCTACCTTGCATTCTATCAGACCATAATGGGATGAAATTGGAAATCAATGATAATACAAGAAAAAAAAAAAAAAAAAAAACTACTCCAACAGCTGGAAGCTAAACAACATGCTACTGAATGAACAAGGGGTTGAAGAAGACATCAAGGAGGAGATTAAAAAATTCCTAGAGGTAAATGAGAATGCTGATACATCATACAGAAATCTCTGGGACACTATGAAGGCAGTAGTAAGAGGAAAATTCATTGCACTGAATTCCTTCATTAAAAGAAAAAAACAACAACAAATAAAGGATTTAACATCAAACCTCAAAGCACTAGAAAAAGAGGAACAGATCAACACTAAGAGCAGTAGAAGACAGGAAATAATTAAAATCAGAGCTGAAATTAATGAAATTGAGACTAAAGAAACAATTCAAAGAATTGACAAAACCAAAAGTTGGTTCTTTGAAAAAATAAATAAAATTGACAGACCCCTAGCAATGCTAACAAAAAGAAGAAGAGAAAAAACTCAAATTACTAGCATCCGTGATGAAAAAGGAAATATCACAACAAACACTTCAGATATACAGGAGATAATTAGAAATTACTTCAAAAAAATTGTACTCTAATAAAATAGAAAATACTGAAAGCATAGACATATTTCTAGAGTCGTTTGAATTCCCCAAACTGGAACAGGAGGCTATACACAATTTAAATAAATCAATTTCAAGTGAAGAAATAGAAAACGCTATCAAAAAACTTCCAACAAGAAAAAGTCCAGGTCCTGATGGGTTTACAGCCGAGTTCTACAAGACCTTCAAAGAAGAATTAATACCGATGCTCTTCAAATTATTTCAAGAAATAGAAAAAGAGGGAGCTCTTCCATACTCTTTCTATGAGGCCAATATCACATTAATTCCAAAGCCAGGCAAAGACACAGCCAAAAAAGAAAACTTCAGGCCAATATATTTAATGAACATAGAGGCAAAAATCCTCAATAAAATTCTGGCAAATCAGATTCAAAAACATATCAGAAAGATAGTGCACCATGATCAAGTGGGGTTTATCCCAGGGATGCAAAGCTGGTTCAACATTCGGAAATCAATAAACATAATACATCACATCAATAGACTTAAAGATAAAAACCATATGATCATCTCAATAGACACAGAAAAAGCATTTGACAAAATACAACACTCCTTTATGTTCAAAGCTCTAGAAAAATTAGGAATAACAGGAACATATCTCAACATTATAAAAGCTATTTATGCAAGGCCCAGAACTAACATTATCTTAAATGGAGAAAAATTGAAAGCATTCCCTCTAAAAACTGGAACAAGACAGGGATGCCCCCTCTCACCACTGCTATTTAACATAGTACTTGAAACTCTGGCCAGAGCAATTAGACAGACGAAAGAAATTAAAGGGATCCAGATAGGAAAAGAAGAGCTCAAATTAGCACTATTTGCTGATGACATGAGAATATACCTAGAAGACCCAAAAAACTCTACCAGAAAACTTTTACAACTAGTAAATGAATTCAGCAAAGTAGCAGGATACAAAATCAATACCCATAAGTCAAAGGCATTTTTGTACATCAGTGACAAAGCCTCTGAAAGGGAAATGATGAAAACTACTCCATTTACAATAGCATCAAAAAAAAAAAAAAAATACCTGGGAATCAACTTAACGAAAGAGGTGAAGGACCTCTATAACGAAAACTATAGAACACTAAAGAAAGAAATTGTAGAAGACCTCAGAAGATGGAAAGACCTACATTGTTCTTGGATAGGTAGAATTAATATTGTCAAAATGTCCATACTACCAAAAGCATTATACAGGTTTAATGCAATTCCAATCAAAATCCCAATGACATTCCTCAAAGAAATGGAAAAAGCAGTCATGAAATTCATCTGGAAAAATAAGAGACCCAGAATAGCTAAAGCAATCCTGAGCAGGAAAAGTGAAGCAGGCAGCATCACCATACCAGACTTTAAAATATACTATAGAGCAATAGTAACAAAAACAGCATGGTACTGGCACCAAAACAGACCAGTAGACCAATGGTACAGAATTGAGGACACAGAGACTAATACATATAATTTCAGCTATCTTATATTAGACAAAGGCGCCAAAAATGTACAGTGGATAAAGGATAGCCTCTTCAACAAATGGTGCTGGGAAAACTGGAAAGCCATATGTAACAAAATGAAATTAAACCTGTATCTCTCACCATGCACAAATTCAATTCAAAGTGGATCAAGGACTTAGGAATTAGAGCAGAGACAATACACCTAATAGAAGAAAAAGTAAGCTACAATTTCCAATATGTTGGATTAGGCTCCAAGTTCCTTAACAAGAATCCTGTAGCGCAAGAATTATTACCAAGAATTAATGAATGGGATAGATTTAAGCTAAAAAGCTTCTTCTCAGCAAAAGAAACAATAAGTGAGGTTAATAGAGAACCAACTAACTGGGAACAAATATTTAATACATGCACATCGGATAGAGCACTAATTTCTAGAATATATAAAGAACTCAAAAAACTTGACACCAAAAAAAAACAAATAATCCAATTGATAAATGGGCTAAGGAATTGAAAAGACACTTCTCAGAAGAAGATACACGATTAATCAACAAATACATGAAAAAATGCTCAACATCGCTGGCAATTAGAGAAATGCAAATCAAAACTACTCTAAGATTTCATTTCACTCCAGTCAGAATGGCAGCTATCAAGAACACAAACAACAATAAATGTTGGAGAGGATATGGGGAAAAAGGCACACTCATACATTGCTGGTGGGACTGCAAAATGGTACAACCATTATGGAAAGCGGTTTGGAGATTTCTTGGGAAAATGGGAATGGAACCACCCTATGACCCAGCCATCCCACTCCTGGGTCTATTCCCAAAGGACTTAAAAACAGCATATTACAGTGACACAGCTACCTCAATGTTTATAGCAGCACAATTCACAATAGCTAGGTTGTTGAACCAAACTTGATGTCCCTCGGTAGATGAATGGATAAAGAAAATGTGGTATATATATACACAATGGAATTTTGTTCAGCAATAAAAGAGAATAAAATAATGACATTCGCAGGTAAATGGATGAAGTTGGAGAATATAATGCTAAGTGAAATCAGTCAATCTCAAAAATCCAAATACCGAATGTTTCCTCTGATATAAGGAAGTCGGTTCACAGTATTGATGTGTCGGGGTACATAGGAGGACTAGAGGAACACTATAATGGTCAAAGGGAAGGGAGGGCAAGGGAGGGTGCAAGGGGGGAAGGGAGGAAAAGTGGTTGAATAAGATGGATATCATTACTCTAAATGCACGATTGAAGACTTGAATGCTGTGAATATACTTTGAATACAAACTGTTTTATGTAAAAAGATGTTCTATATGTATAGTATGAACTGTAATACATACTACTATAAATAAAAAATTTTTTAAAAAATTTGTTATTTTTAGATATAAACGACAGTAGAGTATATTTTGACAGATTATACATATATGTAGTATAACTTATTCTTTTCAATATTCTTTCCCCAGAGGTGAATACCACTCTGATTTATATCACCATTGCTTCTTTTTGTTATGGTGCTAGAAATTGAATCCAGAGCCTCACAGACATTAGGCAAGTACTCTACCACTGAACTACATACTCAATTCCATACCATTGATTCATTTTGCTGTTTTTCTATATTCACATACATAAAATTCTTTGTATATTTCAAGTTTAATATGTGGTAGAGTTTTTTAAATGAATATACCATAATTTATTGATCAATTTCTCTGTGGATTTGGATGATTCCAGTTTTAAAACTAACATAAATATATCTTCTATGAATATTCATGCTTTGCACTTGTTGTTTGGTCTATGTAAACACTCATTTTCTTGGGGTATATACCTAGGAGTAAAATTGATGGGTCATTCCAAGCTAATGAAGAAAAAGAGAAAATGCAAATCCTAAAATATGTGATAAAAAAGGAAATATTACCATGGACTTTATCAAAATCCAGACAATAATCAGAAACTACTTTGAAAATCTATACTTCAATAAAATAGAAAATCATGAAGACATCGACAAATTTCTAGAGATATATGACCCAAGTTGAATCAAGAAGATACAGACCATTTAAACTAATAGGTTTCAAGCAATGTAACTGAAGACACCATCAAAATCCTACCAAAAGAAAAGCCCAGGACCAGATAGATTCTCAGCTGAGTTCCACCTGATCTTCAAAGAAGAACTTACATCAATACCTCTCAAATTATTCCATGAAATAGAAAAGGGGGAAACCCTTCCAAACTCATTCTATGAAGTTAGTGTCACCCTAATAGCAAAACCAAAGACACATCAAAGAAAACTTCAGAAAAATATCCTCGATGAACATTGATGCAAAAATTCTTAATAAAATACTGACAAACTGCATACAAAAACATATTAAAAAGATTGTGTAGGGGCTGGCGTTGTGGCTCAGTGGTAAGCACTCGCCTAGCACGTGTGCGGCCCAGGTTCGATCTTCGGCACCATGTAAAAATAAAGGCACTGTGTACAACTAAAAACAAATAAATAAATATTTTTTAAAAAAGATAGTCTACCATGATCAAGTGGGATTCATTCAAAGGGTGTGAGGTTGGTTCAACATATGGAAATTAATACACGTAATTAATCACAAAATAGACTTAAAGACAAGAATCACATGACTATCTCAATATATGCAGAGAAAGCATTTGACAAAATACAGCTCCCCTTTGTGCTAAAAACATTAGAAAAACTAGGGATAGTAGGAATATACCTCAACTTTATAAAAGCTATCTATGCTAAACCCAAGGACAACATCATTCTAAATGGAGAAAAATTGAAAGTATTCCCTCCAAAACCAAGACAGGGATGCCCTCTTTCACCACTCCTATTCCACATAGTGTTTGAAATCCTAGCCAGAGCAATTAGACACAAGAAATAAATTAAAGGGATACAAACAGGAAAAGAAGAGCTCAAACAATCCCTATTTTCCAATGACATTATTCTATATTTAGAAGACCCAAAAAACCTCCACCAGAAGACTTATTGAACTCATAAATGAATTCAGCAAAGTAGCAGGATAGAAAATTAACACCCATAAATCAATTGCATTCCTATACACCAATGACAAATCAGCTGAAAGAGAAATCAGGAAAACCATCTACTCGCAATAGCCTCAAAAAAAAAAAAAAAAAAAAAAAAGGTGGACTCAATCTAACAAAAGAGGTGAAAGACCTCTACAATGAAAATTATAGAATGCTAAATAAAGAAATTGAAGAAGATATTACAAGATGAAAAGATCTCCCATGCTCCTTGATAGGCAGAATTAATGTGGTCAAAATGGCCATACTACCAACAGCACTATACAGATTTAATACAATTCCTATTAAAATTCCAATGATGTTCTTCATAGAAATATAAAAAGCAGTCAGGAAATTCTTTGGGGAAAAAAAAGAGGTCCAAAATAGCCAAAACAATTCATAGTGAGAAAAGTGATATAGGAGGCATCACAATACCAGATCTTAAATTATAATACAGGGTTGTAGTAACAAAAACAGCATGGTATTAGCACCAAAACAGACAGAAAACCACTGGTACAGAAGAGAAGACACAGAGACATACACACATAAATACATTTATCTCATCCTAGACAAAGACACCATAAACATACATTGGAGAAAAGATAGTGTCTTCAACAAGTGGTGCTGGGAAACTGGAAATCCATATGTAATAGATTGAAAATTGAAACCCTATTTCACACCCTGCAAAAAAATTCAACTCACAGTTGGTCAATGACCTAGGCATTAGACCACAGACCCTGCATCTTCTAGAAGAAAAAGAAGGCCCAAATTTCCATCATTTCAGTGCAGGAATGGACTTCCTGAATAAGAATGCTAAAGCACAAGAAATAAAATCAAGAATCAATAAGTAGGATGGTAAAAAGTTTCTCATAGCAAATGAAACAGTCAAGAATGTGAAGACAACCAAACACAGTGGTGCTTGCCTGTAATCCCAGCAGCCCTGGAGGCTGAGGCAAGACAATCACATGTTCAAAGCCAGCCTCAGCAAAAGCGAGGCACTGAGCTATTCAGTGAGACCCTGTCTCTAAATAAAATACAAAATAGGGCTAGGGATGTGGCTCAGTGGTAGAGTGCCCCTGAGTTCAATCTCCATGGTACAAAAAAAAAAAAGAATGTGGAGAGAAAGCCTACAGAATGGGAGAAAATCTTTGCCACTTGTACCTCAAATAAAACATTAATCTCCAGGATACACAAAGAACTCAAAAAACAACACCAAAAAAATAAATAGCTCAATTAATAAATGGACAAAGGAACTGAACAGGCACTTTCCAGAAGAGGATATAAAAATGGTCAAAAAAGGGGTTGTCAAGAATCAATAAATGGGATGGATTCAAACTAAAAAGCTTCTTCTCAGCAAAGGAAACAATCAGTGAGGTAAATAGAGAGCCTATAGAATGGGAGCAAATCTTTACCACATCAGATAGAGCAAAAGTACTCAAAAATCTTAACACCAAGAAAACAAATAACCCAATCAATAAATAGGCCAAGGAACTGAACAGACACTTCTCAAAATATGATATACAATCAATCAACAACAAATATGTGAAAAAATTTTCAACATCTCTAGTAATTAGAGAAATGCAAATCAAAACTACTCTAAGATTTCATCTCACTCCAGTCAGAATGACAGCTGTTAAGAATACAAACAACAATAAATGTTGGCAAGGATGTGGGGGAAAAGGCACACTCATACATTGCTGGTAGGACTGTAAATTGGTGCAGCCGATCTGGAAAGCAGTATGGAGATTCCTTGGAAAACTGGGAATGGAACCACCATTTGACCCAGCTATCCCACTCCTCAGTCTAGATCCAAAAGACTTAAAAACAGCTTACTACAGGGACACAGCCACATCAATGTTTATAGCAGTACAATTCACAATAACTAAACTGTGGAACCAACCCAGATGCCCTTCAATAGATGAATAGATATGAAAATTTTAGTGTATATATATACAATGGAATATTACTCAGCATTAAAAAGAGAATAAAATCATGGCATTTGCAGGTAAATGGATGGAGTTGGAGTATATAATGTTAAGTGAAGTAAGCCAATCCCAAAAAACCAAAGGCCAAATATTTTCTTTGATATGAAGATGCTGACTCATAATGGGGATGGGGCTGGGGGCTGGAGGTGTGGGTGCTGCCAGGTGGAACATGGGAGAAATGGACGAACTTTGGATAGGGCAAAGGGGAGGAAATGGAGGGACATGGGGGTAGGAAATATGGTGGAATGAGTTGGACATCATCACCCTAAGTACATGTGTGAAGACAAGAATGGTGTGAAAATACTTTGTGTACAACCAGAGACTTTTAAAAATTGTGCTCTATATGTGTAATATGAAATGAATTGCATTCTGCATTCATATATGACAAATTAGAATAAATAAATAATTTAATTTGTAGCTCAGTGGTAAAGCACTCATCTAGCATGGGTGAGGCACTGGGTTCTATCATCAGCAAACATAAAGATAAATAAGTAAAGGTATTGTGTCCACCTACAACTGAAAATATGTTTTTAAAAAATAGTAAAAACAATTATGAAAAAATATTCAACATTTCTAGCAATTAAATAAATGCAAATTGAAACTATACTGAGATCACATTTCCAGTCAGAATGGCAATAATTAAGAATACAAGTAACAATGAATATTAACAAGGATGTGGGGGAAAATGTTCAATCATACATTGCTGATGGGACTGCAAATGGGTGCAACCACTCTGGAAAGCAGTATGGGTATTCCTTAGAAAACTTAGAGTGGATCCCCATTTGACCCAGTTATCCCACTCCTCAGTTTATACCCAAAGGTCTTAAAATCAGCATACTACTGTGATGCAGCCACATCAATGTTTTAGCAGTTCAATTCACAATAGCCAAGCTATGCAACCAACCTAGGTGCCCTTCAACAGATAAATGAATAAAGAAAATGCATTATATATACACAACAGAATATTACTCAGCCATAAAGAAGAATAAAATTATGTCATTTACCAGTAAATGACATAATTTACTAGAGACTATCATGCTAAGTGAAACAAGCCAGTCCCAAAAACCCAAGGCCAAATGTTTTCTCTGATATGTGTATGCTAATCCACAGTAGGGAGGGGAAGAAGAGAAGTTCATTGGATTAGACAAAAGCAAATGAAGGGAATGGAAGGGGGATGAGAATAAGAATGATGGTAGAACAAATCAGACATAACTTTCCTTTGCTCATAAATGAATATACTACCAGTGTAACTCCACATTATGTACAACCAGAAGAACGGGTTCCTAATTGGAATGGATTGTACTCCACGTACGTATAATAGTCAAAATACACTCTACTGTCATGTATAACTAAAAACAACAGATAGAAAAATAAAAATGAAGCATGATTTTAAAAAATGATGGGTCATGGGAAAGTTGTATATGTGGCTTTAATAAATACTTCATGTCATGAATCAAATTTCCTGTTCTCATATTGAAGTTCTAACCCTAGTTCTTCGGAATATGATCTTATTTGGAAATGGCATCATTGAAAATATAATTTGTTAAGATGAAGTGTATTGGAATAAGGCTGGACCAAGTCCAATATAATTAATGTCCTTCTAAAGAGAAGAAAATTAGGCATAACCAGGCACACAGGAAGAGAAGCATGTGAGATGAAGGCAGAGATCAGGGTGATGCTTTGTCTATAAGCTGAGAAAAGTACCAAAGACTATCATCATAACACCTGAAAGTAGAAGAGAGACAAGGAATGGATTCTTCTTTCTTGTTTTATATAATTTAAAGGCTAATTTGACAAAAGGCCATAACACAAAGACACTTGGATAAATGAAGAACATAACTTTGTAACTTATAGCTACAAATCAGAGAAGGCTGCCATGAAGGTCTACCCAGGGGTTACACCTGAAGATAGGATTACAACAAGCTGGAGCTATAAGGGACAACCAATATATGGCAAGCTTGGGAGAGGGGACTAGGTGTCCATGGCTTCTTGTACATTGAATAATTTGAATAATCTCATGAGATCTGGGGTAGCTGTGTATGGGTCTGTTCCTAGTTTTCTGACAACTGGTTCTGGAACAATTAAGGGTGGGTGCCCCATGACCTGGAATGTGAAAATCTACACAAGAGAAGTGGTTGAGGCATGGACTTACTTCAGATGCTTGAGAAGGGAAACTAACCAGCCTCTAGTCCAGGCCTCTAAACTGGAGCTAGATGATGTATTAATTTCCAGTTGCTCCACTGCTTAAGATTCAAGCAGCAGGTGTACTTCTTCTCAGAAGGTTGGGTCAAAGAGGGAATTCACTGAAATTCAATATCATACGGTGAGTGTCTCATAGAAACTCAGAAATTCAGGTGCACTGTGCAAAGAACAAGGAGGAGTACACTGGAGCCAGGCCAGTTAAAGAATCAGTGCCAGTTCACCACAGAGAGAAGGGGGTGACACAAAGACAGAAGCACAATGGACAAACCAGCATAGAAAGACCTATAGAATGGAAAACAGTTTGAACTTAGCTGATCCAGAGACTGCGTAGCAAACTTGTCTTTGAAAAATTCTGTTTTTCAATTGACAAACAGAGAGCCGAGACAGGGAGCGATCATGAAGAGCCCTCACTGCAACTTGCTGCTGGAGAGCTCAGGAGATCATAGCAAATACTGCCATACTGTCCTAGCAAGCATCTACCATGAGGCCTAGGGGTGCACCTACAAGAATATAATTGAAACAGGCACAAACAGAATATTGTACCTAGGAAGACTCAAGTCAGAGCTATGGACAGGTGCAACTCACTTCCCCTTTGAATCTGGTGGCTCACATGACCAGCTGAAGAGGGTCAGGAAACTGAACAGGCAGGCATGGATATGTTTAGGCACTTAATTTGGGAGGTCCATTTTTGTGGGCAGCAGAGTGTAAAAGACCTGCCCTCCAAGTAGAATTCTTGGTGGGCTCCTGAGATCCACCCAGCAGAGACTGGTATCTGGCTGGCCCCAGGGGTGCATTGATCTAATATTTCTAGAGCAGATACTACCCAACAAAGTTCCAAAAGCCTGATTAGAAAACCCAAGCCACCACAACTTCCCACTTAGAACTCTGAAGCAGCCCCACCCTCAGAGTGTCTCAATCGGGTTTGTCCAGACAAAATCCCAATCAACAGTACTTCTCATTCTGTCCTACCTTATACTGGAGAGAAGGGAAGCTGAAATCCACTTCAACCAGCCTCAGTTGAGGCCATGCCATCTGGCAGCTCAATAAACAACACAAAAAGAGAAAAGATTTGAAAAACCTCAGCCCTTGCTCTAAGGGGTACACAACCCAGGAAGAAATGGAAAGGATAGTCATGAATAGGCAATAATCATCCATTGTCCTTAACAGTTTCCACCAACTCAGTGAAGAATATTTCTTCACTTTCATTGAGTCTTTTTTCCACGGTAGTGGTGGTAGTGGTGGTGTGTTTGTGTATTCATGCTGGGCCGAATATATGGATGTACATGTGGATATACACACCTTTACATATTTGATTTTTTTCTCACTTTTAGCATTTTTGAATGACTGCTTTTTTTCTATGTCTTGTCTTTTGAGGGATAGGGTTTCTGTTTATTTTGTTTTTATTTTTGTTTATTACTAGTGCTTACTTCTAGTGTTTCCTCTCTTCTTTAATAGCTAAATTCTCTTCTCTCATTCTCTACCCCTTTACTTACTTTATTTATTTATTTTTTCTCTTCCTTTTTATAGCCATCACTTACTATATCACTTCTGCTTTTTCTGTTAAATTTTTGAACACGCTAAACTTTCCTTTATCTTTCTATCACATTTTATTTTCTCTTAGTGAACTATTTTTATCATCTTTTAGAATTATTTGGTTCATATAATTCCTGCCCCCACCATTCATGTTGCTGAATTTACTAATACTGTATATGGAGTAGTTAACACCTGAAGTTTACTCTAATGCCAGATCCAGTTTGTGGCTAATTATTGGTTTTGCTTTTGGCAGTTGGGGATCCCACTATTCCTATTTCTGTGGTAATTAGTGTTATATAAGTCATAGTAGGCACCAGATATTCATTGTAATGCTGTACATTTGCTTCTGTTGTTGCTATTGTTTATTTCACCCTATTCTGAGAGGTGCCAGAAAACTACTGGACCACCACAAGTTCACAGGGTAAAATCTCTGCTGCTGAGCTAAAATTAGCAAACAGAGAGTACACCTTGCTCCACACTTAAACTAGCCATATTGAAACTTCAACGATGCTTTTTTTTTTTTTTCTTTTTCTTTTTTATTTTTTTGTACCAGTGATTGAACCCAGGGGTGCTAAAACACTAGAGTCCCATTCCCACCCCTTTTGGGGCTTTTTTGTTTGTTTTTATAAGACAGGGTCTCACTAAGTTGTTTAAGATCTTGATAAGTTGCTGAGGCTGGCGTTGAACTTGAGATCTTCTTGCCTCAGCTTCCTGAGTTGCTGGAATTACAGGTATGCATCATTAGGCCTGGTTTCAATGATACTTTAATACAAAAAATAAAAGAGACAAAAACCCCAAACTAATGAACAGGCACCCAGTAGAAACAACAGGGGTACCCTCAGGACCCACTCATGGACATCCTCTCCTACTACATCAAAAACAGAGAATTAACACAAAGATCATATCACAATTATAAGGAATCTCAATATAGAGCATTCACATGCCTTTTGAGAATATACAGAGTTCTTAAGTGAAGAACAATCACAGATGGTGTACTCCACGTAACCCTGCTGTATAAATACAATTGCCAGGTCTATAAGAACACCACTCTTCAGAGACCAACAGAGAAAGTGGAATCCTCCATCAGACAAAATATGCACTCTAACAAAATACACTTACCATCACCAAAGAACTAGCATGGAAACTATACTGCAAAACCCATTTGGAAATACATTGAAAAATTCACAAAAACCTGACATCCCAGAACACTGGCCCACACATAAGAGTGGAAAAGAAACCCATCCCAACAGATGCATAAAACCCAACACAGAAATGCAAAAAAAAAAAAAAAAAAAAAAAATTATGAGAAACAAGGTAATATGACAACTCCTAAAGTTCTTAATTCACCAGTAACTGGCTCCAAAGATATTGTAGTGACTGAAAGATCAGATAAATAATCCAAAAGAATGATTATAAAAATGATCATGAATTCCAAGAGAACACAGAAAAACAATGAAACAAATTAAGAAAGTCAGTACAGGATATGAATGAGAAACTCAGTAAGGACATAGACATATTGAGAAACCCAAACAAAAACATTGGATGAAAGACACAATAAACCAAATGAAATGTTCAGCTAAAAGTCTCTCTCTAATAGAGTAGACGATGCTGAAGACAGAATCTCACAGATGGAAGACAAAATGGCCAGACTTGAACATTCAGACAGTATTAAAGAAAAGAAAATAAGTGCCCAAGACCAGAATCTACAAGAATTCTGGGACAACCTTAAGAGACCAAATTTAATCATTGGAATCAAAAAGGGTTGTAAGATGCAGGCTAGTGGATAGATAACATCTTCAGGGAAATAATAACAGAGAAAATTTAAAGCCTGGAGAATGAGAAGGACATTCAGATACAGACAGCATTTAGAACCCCAAACAGACAAGATCAAAAAAGAACTTTCTGTAACATATTATAATGGTTAACACAGAGAACAAGGATAGAATTTTAAAACCTCAAGAGAAAAATATCAGGTCACATATAGAGGCAAGTCAGTCAGAAATACTTCTGATTTTTCAGCAGAAATTTTAAAATCCAAGAGGACTTGGAATGATATGTTCCAAGCCCCTAAGATGGAGCAATGTCATCTACAACGTTGAACAGGACTATAATTTTCAAGTGGATACTGACTCTGGTTGATATAGGTCTTTATTTTTTGAATGTATGCTATTATACAAAGGTGAACAGTTTGTGAAATTTGAATGCAATGTTGGATCTGGAAGGTTGACTTGCAAATGTCTTTAAAAGTCAAGGTGTTTTGTGGGTGCACAACAACAAAAGTGATGTAAGCATCCGTGATACTGCCATGAAGCATCAAAGCACAGAATGGACTGGCATGATTGAAGCTTCAATTAAGGATGGCCAAGTCTTAGGTTTGGACTAATGATATAGTTTTTGCTGCAAAGAGTTTTTATTTTTAATCCAATTGGTAGCAGGGAGTGCTAGGGATTGAACCCAGGGCCTAACACATGCTAGTCATGCACTCTATCACTGAGCAATAGCCCCAGCCACCTTACAAATAGGTTTTAAATCATATAACTTTATTTGAGTATATGTTGTTAATAGAGTGCCAGGTTGTTTGCTAATTAAAATGTCTAAGATTAGACTAAGATATGGGCTAAGATTGGAACTTAAGACTAGAGCAGACTCTCTGGTTCAGTCAATTACTACAGACTCTTTGCCTCTGTTGTCAATTTGGTTGATGATAGACAAGCCAGTGAGACCCCTGGGCTGCAAGGTTTGCATTAGCCCCACTCGATAGCATGCAGGTCTAAGCACTTGTCATGTTTGGTTGAAACATGGCTTATTTGGATAGTTTATGTTTTGGGATCACAAATCTACAAGCAAATAGCAACAAGAGCATCCATCAACAAAAAGGTGTGCAGCCCACTTGAAAGATTTTTATTATCTGATATTTATTTGTTTTTCAGCAGTCCTTATTACCCAGGATGCTTTATAAGGTTTTGGTTTTATTATTAATATGGCATTGGTTTTATTATTACCTCTAAATATGGTTTTTATTGACTGTGTGGAGATTACTATATCCCACCTTGCTAATAAAACTGTCTGCAGTAATGACCCTGGAAAACTAATTTGAACTTCCTGGAGGGTAGCAGAAGGAAAGTCCAGATAAATTACCCTCTATTATCTGAATATTGAGGGAGGGTGTTTTGAGTGGTAGAAATTCAGACCTACATGGGTCTTGTATCAGACCTTATTAAAGGTCTTCATATATAATTGGTCCCTACATACTAGAAGATGGAATAAATCTCTCTTTAAATACATGTAAGAGTGACGGTAAAGTTTTAAAAAGTTGGTGTGAGGTGTGAATTGGCCAAGGGGCCTTGAATTATGAGAGATCAAGATCTGTAGCAAGATAAAGACTCGTTAGGGGATGCATTTGCCAGATTGGACTTTAAAAAGGAGGTGAAGAAATAAATATGTCTCATTAAATAGGCTGTTTGGGTCCCATTTGGGACATGAAAGTTCTACTGAATGCCTTTTCCAAGAGTTCAGCATTGTGTATTTGAAAGGTGAAATGTGTGCTTTGGCTACAGTTAGGTATATTTGGAACTCTGAAGGGAATAAGGAGTGTTCATGAGGCTTTGTAATGTAACTTTAGAAAAAACGAAGACTCTGGAAACATGCCTCTCCTTGGGCAGCATATTAAGCTCCTGCTGTGAACTGAATGCTTGTGTTTCCCCCAAAATTATGTATTAAATATCCCTTTATGTGAGGATATAAGAACTCTGTCTATAATCCAGGAAGCAAGCTCTCACCAGATAATAGATCTTCCAGTGTCTTGACCTCGGACTTTGCAGCCTCCTGTGAGAAATGTGAGAAATAAACATTTGTTATTTAAGCCACCGGTCTATGGTATTTTTGTTACAGAAGCCTAACCTAAGACAATCCTTGTCCCACTTGTCAGTCCCCTTGCATGTTGACATGCAGCAGGACTTGTTATGGCCCAAACACACTAACTGGGGACTGTATATTGTTTAATCAATGGGTATCTTTGGCAAGCACTGGGGTGGGGTTGGCGGTATAAGGATGAACTATTTGTTCCCTAGTTCTAGAGGAGTCCTTTAGACACTGAGAGCTGGTCTTCAAGGGTGTGACCAACAATACCTTGAGAGTCTGGGGAGCACGAAGTTCACAGTGAGAGCAGCCAGGTCTTCCACAGAAAGGAAGATAGATAAGTTGCTATCCCACCTCAGTAACTCTGATGGGGCTCAGGTACCACTGTTCTTCTGTGGGGGAACCCTATCCACTTTCTTCCATAGGAGTTGCCCAAACACAGGAACGAACCAGGGTGCTGCCCCAAATAATAATAAATGCCAATGCCAAAAATATGAGGGCCTCTGGAATAGGCCTCTGCCAACCACAGGCTGATAGGAAACACACTGAAACACCTGCCCCAGGAAAGTGTGGCTCAAGAGGCCCATCCCTCCTACTGCCTTACAGAAGAGCCCCATCTGGCCTAGTCTCTAGCCCACCAAGTTTAGCCAGTTAAAACTACTCATTTTTAAAATATATTTTATTAGCTGTTGGTGGACCTTTATTATATTTTTATGTGGTGCTGAGAATCGAACCCAGTGCCTCACACATGCTAGGCAAGCGCTCCACCACTGAGCCACAACCCCAGCCCCAAACTGCTCATTTTTAATATTTCAATACAAAGGAAGCTTGAGAAAGAAGAGATGTGGAAACCACCAGCAGACGTAGAAGCAGATGGCAAATCTAAAGCAAAACTCACCACAGGCAACAGCTCCTTCCCAAGCTGCTCTTCTGGTGGTTTTGAGAACAATTAATAAGCCAATAGCTGACCTCCGAGCAGCTATGCCAGAACTAGGCTCATCATCAGGCTGTGCTGCTCACCAATTGTTTCGTAAGGTTCAAAGAGTCTTTTGATTGTGGGACACCACACGGTGCTCTGGTAAAATAACTCTTGTTACTGACAACTTCAAAAGGAGAGGAAGGAGGGTTGCCACACGGTAACATAAGGGTCACACAAGGGTCATACCAGGGACAGCTAGAGTTGTGGGGGCAGCATATTATTGCAAACCAGATGATGCTGGCTAACTTTTCTGGGCTCCCTGTGCAGCAATCAATTTGAATAATTTTGTGGGTACCAAAGCACAAGAGCCATTCCTAGTTGTCTGGTATAGGTCATGGGGCAATTAAAGCAGGTGCATAGTGGCCGGGAGCATGAAAGCCCAGATAAGGGAAGTGGTTTAGGTTTGGCTTCAACCAGTACTCAAGAAGAAAACTTGTTTGCCCCAACCAGGGCCTCAAAACTGAGTTCAATACATCATATATATATATATATATATATATATATATATATATATATCATATATATATATACATCATATATTTATATATATGTTTTTTTAAAATAATATATACTAATTTATATATTTATGTACATAAAATATGTTTTTAACATATATAAATACATATCATTTAAACTTCAAAAGAAACCAGCCCCCCTTCCCCAACACCTTGATCTCAGACTCCTAGGCTTCAGAACAATAAAACAATATATTTCTGTGGTTTAAGCCATTTAGCTCATGGTACTTGGTTACGGCAGCTCTAGCAAACCAACACACTCCCAAACCAGTAGTGCCGTTTATTCCTACTAGTTACAAAGGGACAATTGCATGTCTCCCATCCCAGTGCTCCACAGTTCACATTTCAGTTTACATTAAGCCCATTTCAATTATTCAGCAGGCTTTGTGGGTCATGGCTAATGAGGGGGTAACTAGTGCTCGAAAGCAAATTCGTTTTTATCACCATTGTGATGCACCAAAATATTCTCATAAAAGGTTTTTTTCACAGAAACAAATATGTTTAATCATTTCCCAGACCTTGAGAATATTGCCCAAAAAATTACTCTGAATTACTTTTTACCACACACTTTTAGATGATTTGAACTTATAGCCAGGTGCAATGGCACCTGCCTGTAATTCTAGCTACTTGGGAGCTGAGGTAAGATTGCAAGCTCAAGGCCAGCCTGTGCAAAATTATTTATTTATTTATATACACAATATGGGTTCTGTTCCTCCAGAGAACACTAATACATTGTAGAAATTATAAATAACAAGCTACATTTTTATTGTCTTAAACATACATAACATGAACTTCATCATTTTACTCATTTGGAAGTATACCACTCACTGGCCACCAGTACTGTTTCAGGAGATTTTTATCACCTGGAGGTGAATCCCTCTACCCCTTAAGTCACCGCTCCCCATTCCCCATACCCAAGCCCTGGAAAACACTAATCTGCTTCCTATGTCTATGAATATGCCTCTTATGGGTGGGTATTTTACATAAATGTGATCATATAATATGTGGCCTTTTGTACCTGGCTTCTTCTATACAGCATGTTTTAAAGGTTCTTCCATATTATGCATATACAAACACATTATTTTTCATGATGAATAATATCTAATTGTCTGCATATATCACATTTTGCTTACACATTTATTAGCTGATGGATTTGAGAGTTGTTTCCAATTTTGGCAATTCCTAATAGTGCTACTATAAACATTACTGTACAGGATTTTTAATACCTCTTTTCAATTCTTTGGGCCATAGAGTAGAATTTCTAGGCCATATTGTAATTCTGTTTAACTTATTAAAAATTTTCCAAAGTTTTGTTCACAAAGGCTGCAATTTTTTTTGACTTCCAACCAGCAATATATGAGCTTTCAAACTTCTCCACATTACTGTCAACATTTGTTATTTTCTACTTTTAAAAAAAATTATCATTATAACAATCCTAGTGAGTATGAAGTAGTAGTACCTCATTGTGGTTTTGATTTGCATTTCTTTGATGACCAGTGACAGTGACCATCTTATTGTATGTGTTCACCATTTGTGTATTTCCTTTGGAGAAATGTCTGTTCAAGTCTTTCAGCTATTTTTTGATTAGATTGTCTATTTTGAATAGTACAAGATCTTTATAAAATTTCTGGATATTATAACCTTGCATATTAATTACATACATACATACAAATACCTTTTCAAGTTATGTAGGTTATCTTTCATTCTCTTGATAGTATATTTTGATGCACAAAAGTTGTGATTTTGAAGCCGCATGTGGTGGAATACACTTGTAATCCCAGCTACTCAGAATGCAGAAGCTGGAAGATCACAAGTCTGAGGTCAGCCTGGGCAACTTAGTGAGACCCTATTTCAAAATTTTAAATTTTTAAAAAGAACTGGGGATGTACCTCAGAGGTAGAGCACTTTTCTGTATTTAACCCCCAGTACCACAAAAGTCATAATTTTGATGAAGTCCATTTTTTAATATTTTCTTTAGATTCTTGTGCCCCTATGGTATCATAACAACTAAGTTATTGAAAATCCAAGTTAGTGAAGATGTTTCTTTGGGCTTTGATCTCTTTGAGGTTAATTTTTGTATATGGTATGAACTTCATTCTTTCACATGTGGTGGTTCATTTATTCCAGGACCACTTATTGACTAGACTATTCTTCCTCCATTGTATGGTCTTGGCTCATTTGTAGAAAATCAGTGGATCATAAAGTGTGGGTTTATTTCTAGACTCTCAATTCTATTCCATTGACCTATGTGTTTATCTTTTTAGTACCAAACCAATTTGATTCTGTAGCTTTGGAGGCAGTTTTGAAAGTATGAATGTGAGTCCTCCAACTTTATTCTTTTTCAATATTATTTTTAACTATTTTGTTTTTAAAATTAAGATTACATGTGAACTTGAGAATTTTCAGTTCAGAAAAAAAAGTCATTAGGATTTTGATAGGGATTGCATTGAATATGTAGATATTATTGAGAAGTATTGTCTTTTTAACAACATTGTCTCCAATCCATGAACATGAAATGTATTTCCATTTACTTAAATCTTCTGAAGTTCTTTTGGCAATGTTTTGCAATTTTCATAGTACAAGTCTTGTAACCCCTTGCTTAAATTGATTCCTATTTTAGTGTTTTTGATGCTATTGCCAATGGAATTTTTTTCTTAATATTCTTTTCAGATTGTTTATTGCTAATGTATAGAAATGCATCTCTTTTCTGTTGGTTGGTTTGTTGGTTGGTTGGTACTGAGAATTGAACCCAGGAGTGCCTTACCACTGACCTACATCCCCAGCCCTTTTTATTTTTTATTTTGAGACAGGGTCTTACAAAGTTGTGTAGGACTTTGCTAAGGTGCTGAGGCTAGCCTCAAACTTGCGATATTCCTGCCCCAGCCTCCTGCATCACTGTGATTACAGGCATTTACCACTGCATCCAGCAGAAATGCATCTCATGCTTGCATGTTGTTCCAGTATCCCAAAACCTTGCTGAATTTCTTCACTAGTCCTAGTGGGTTTGGGGCTTCTTTGTGGTATAAGACATATGTCATATGTCAATAAGGTAATTTTACTTCTTCCTCACCACTTGGGATAATTTTTACTTCTTTTACTTCCCAAATTGCTCTGAATAGAACTTCCAGTAGAATGTCAAATAAGTGGGAAAAGTGGGTATTCTTGCCTTGTTTCTGTTCTTGGGGGCAAAGTTTCTGAACTTTCACCAGTGAGCATGCTATTAGTTATGGGTTTTTAATAAATGTCCTTTATCTTGTTAGGATGTTCCCTCCCTAGATTCTGTCTATTGTCCCCCTTTTTTTTGTTTGTTTGTTTGTTTTAATGGTATTGTTGAGATTATCATGTGAAGGGTTTTTTTCTTTATAACATTAGTGTGGCTTGTTACATTGATTGATTTTAATATTTTGAACCAACATTACATTCTGTGTTTCAATTCCACTTAACAAGCTGTATAATGATCTTACTATGCTACTGCATTCAATTTGTCAGTATTTTGTTGAGGATGTTTCTATCAATATATGTAAGAGATATTGTTCTGTAGTTTTCTTGTGATATCTTTGTCTGACTTTGGTATCAAGTCAATTTTGCTCTCATAGAATTAGTTATAAAGTGTTTCTTTCACTTACATTTATTGGAAGAATTTGAGAAGCCTTGGTGTTAACTGTTTAAATGTTTAGTAGTATTCACCCATGAAGTCATCGAGTCCTAAGCCCTTCTTTGTAGGGAGGTTCTCTCCCTCCATATTTTTTATTGGTACATTATAATTACACATAATAGTGGTATTCACTGTTACATAGTCATATATGCACACATTTTAACAATAAAATTTGGTCAATATCATTCTCCAGGATTATTCTTCTACCTCCCCCCATCACCCTGCTCATCACTTTCCTCTACTGATTTTCCTTACACTTTCATGTGATTCCCTGCCACCTTTCTTTGTCTTCATCCTCATATGAGAGAAAATATCTGACCCTTGACTTTCTGGGTTTGGCTTATTTCACTTAACATAATGCTCTCAAGTTCCATCCATTTTGCTGAAAACAACATAACTTCGTTCTTCCTTGTGGCCCATTGTGTGTATATGCCAAATTTTCTTTAACCATTCATTCACTGATGGACAGCTAGTCTTGTTCCATGGTTTGTCGATTGTGAATTGTGCTATAAACATGGGTATACCTGTATCACTATAGTATGCTGACTTTAATTCTTTAGGATAAACACATAAGAGTTGTATAACTGGTTAATATGGTGGCTCCATTCCTAGTCTTGTGAGGAACCTCCATACTGATTTGCATAGTGGTTGTACTAATTCACAATCCAACCAAGATTGTAAACATGTTCTTTTTTTCTGTGAGAAGATTGTTGATTATTGACTCAATCTCTTTCCTTATTACAGGCCTATTCATATTTCCTTTTCTTTTAAGTACTGGGGGTTGAACCCAAGGTGTTCTATCTCTGAGAACATTCCTGGCCCTTTTTGTTTTTTAATTTGAGACAAGGACTCTGTTTTTCAGGCTGGCCTTGAACTTGCAATCTTCCTGCCTTGGCCTTCTGCAGATTTTCTAATTCTTATTGATTCAGTTTTGGTACTTTGTGTGTTTTTAAGAAATTGTTAAAATCACATAGGTTATTTAATTTATCAGTGTACTCTTATTCATAGTATTCTCTCATAATTCTTCTTCTTTTCATAAAAAGTCACTAGTAATGTCCCTGCTTTCATTTCTAATTTCAAAAATTTTGAGCTTCTTCTTTCTTTCTATTTTAGCCAACTAGCCAAATTTATTCTTCTTTTAAAAGTGAACTTTTGGTTCTCTTTACTGTTATTTTCCTATTTTTTATTTTTCTTTATCTCCACCCTTATCTTTATTATTTTCTTCTTTCTATTAGCTTTGGATGTAGTTTGTTCTTCTTTTTCAGTTCTTTAAGTTATACATTTAGGGTTATTGATTTGGATGTTCTTATTTAATGTAGGCATTTTACAGCCATAAATTTCCCTCTGAGAAATATAATCACTACATCTCTTAAGTTTTGGCATGCTGTATTGAGACGAATTTCATCTCAATGTATTTTCTAAGTTCCTCATGATTCCTTCTTTGTCTCATTAGTTGTTTAATTTCCACATAATCATTAATTTCTTAGTTTCCTTTCTGAGACTGATTTCCTTTTTCATTACACTGTTTTCAGAGAAGATACTTTTATTTTATTGCATTCTTAAATTTATTCAGATTGGTCTGTGGCCTAACATATGGTCCATTCTGTGGACTATTTTATGTGCCCTTAAGAAAAATTTGTATTCTGTTGTTTTAGGGTGGATTGTTGAGTCTAGCTGTACTGTAGTGTATAGTGCTGTTCAGCCTTCTATTTCCAGACTGACCATCTATCTAGTTGTTTTATCTATTATTGAAGGTAGGGAACTGAAACCTCCAACAATTATTATATAACTATTTCTGCTATCAATCCTGTCAGTTTTTAACTTCATGTATTCCAGAGCTTTTTTGTTAGGTGTGTGTTTTATGATTATGTATCACCTGTTGTATCTAACATATTCCCATTTAATCAATATTAAATGCCATTGTTGTCTTTTTGGCACACTTTTGACTTAAAATTTATTTTGTTTGATAGTGGGTATATACATCTTAATTTTCTTTTGGTTACTACTTAAAGAAATATATTTTTCCATCTTTTCATTTCCAACTTATTTGTGTCTTTGGATATAAAATGAATCTCTTTTAGAGAACACATAATTGGATCATGTTTGTTTTCACACCATTCTTTAATCTCTTAAATGTAAAATTTATTCTACAGTTATCATAATTACAGATAAGGAAGTACTAATCCTGCTATTTTTTTATTTGTTTTCACTGTATCTTATACATTGTCTTTGTTTCTCAGTTCCTCATTAATGCTTTCTTTTTTAACTGACTCTTTTCTAGAGAAATAGTTTGTTTTCTTTTTCATTTCCTTTTTGCATATTTTACGTGGCTGTACTCAATATTATAATTAAAACTTACATTTGTAACCATCTAGTTTGAATCAATATCAACTTAGCTTCAATAGAACAAAAAGAAAAGAAGGAGAAACTGTAGGTCCTATGCAACTTCATCTTTTTCCCTTAATATTTCTATTGTCGCAAATTGCATCTTTTAAACATGTGTGCCCATTTAACACAGATGAACTTTATGTATTTGCCTTTTAAATCATGTAGGGAAAAATTAGAAACTAAAAATAAAATAATACTGACATATTTACACATGTAGCTATCTTTATCAATGTCCCTTATTTCCTCATACGGCTATAAGTTATTCTTTATGGGCAACAAACTCCTTTCTTTTATTTCCTAGAAATATCTTAATTTCTCATCAATGTTGAGAGATAGTTTTGCCATATATGGAATTGTTGGCTTATGATTACTTTTCTTTCAGCACTCTAAATATGTTATTCAACCACCTTTTGGCTTTCATGGGTTCTGATGAGTCACTGACCATTTATCTTGTTAAAGTTCTTTTGTGCATGATAAGTCACTTCTCTTTACTGTTTTCAAGATTCTCACTTTGTCTTCGTTTTTTGACAATTTGATTATAATATATATAAGTGTGGATCTCTTTGAATTCATCCTACTTGGCATTCACTGCATTTATTAAATATGTAAAAGCATGTCTTTTATCAGATTTTAGAATTTTTCAGCCATTATTCCTTCAAATATTGTTTTTGCCTCTTTCCTCTCTCTCCCTCTCTCCCTCTGTCCCCTTTCCTTTCCTTCTAGGGCTTACCTGGTACACATTGTACACTTAGATTTCACAAGCCTGTTAGATTCTGCTCATTTTTCTTCCTTTTATTTATTGTTTCTTTCTTCTCAGACTACATAATCTCAATTGGGATTATCAATTTCTCAGTTTCAAGTTCTTGTTTCAAGTTCTCTGTTTCTTTCCTCTGCCTACTCAAATCTGCTATTGAATGTCTTTCATGAATTTTTTCACATCCGTGATTGTTCTTATGGATCCAAAGTTTCTACTTTTTCCCTTTATTACATTTCTATCTTTGCTGGTAATTTTTATTCAGGTGAAATTGGGCTCTTCTGGTTTTCTTTTATTTCTTTTTATGAGGTCTTCTTTAAATCTTTGGGCATACTGAAAATACTTGATTTGAACCCTCTGACTAGTAGGCAAAATATCCATGTTTCCTTAGAGACTCTTTCTATTTTTTTTCTTTATTTTCCCCCTGTGTATGGGTCAAAATTCCTTGTGTCTTTGCATTCCTGAGAATTTTTTTGATTGTTGGAAACTAAACATTTTGAATATTATAATGCAATACCTCTGGAAATCAGATTCTTCCTTCTTCCTTGGGTTTGTTATTGCTATGTGCCATAGATTTTTTGTTTGCTTAGTGAATTTTCTGAACTAATTTTTAAAGTATAAATTCTTTGTTGTGTGTGCTTAATAACTTCTATGTTCCATTATCTTATTAATTAGCTATTGATTTGGCAGTAATTTCCTTAAACACCTGTAACTCAAAGAGAAAATCTCTTAGTCTTTGCAGATGGGTTCTATGTACATGAGGAAAACCTTCCACACTCACCAGGCAGTTTACATATATGCCTTAAACTTCACATTCTTCCTAACTGAATGTCAGCCAGATGTGAGAATTTGGGGCCTTCTCTGACTTTTTCTGAGCATACATCCAGCCCTGGTCAAGTGGACCAAGTGGACAGATTTTAGATTCCCCAGTGTATATGGAAGCTTTGCAAAGTTCACAGCCTCCCACAGATCTCCTTTCCTAGCTTCTTCCTAGGCTCTTCCGTCTGTGTCCTGCTTACCCTATTTCTTTTTTTATTTTTTAATATTTATTTATTTGTTTTAGTTGTATACAATGCCTTTAGTTTTACGTGGTGCTGAGGATGGAACCGGGGCCACACACGTGCTAGGCGAGCGCTCTACCACTGAGCCACAACCCCAGCTCCCTGCTTACCCTATTTCTTATCCCTCACCCCAGAGAGCCATTCCTAGAACATTTGCTTTTTAATGGATTTTAGCAAATGGCATTAAAGGGGTTCCAGCCCTGAGATAGTTTCAAAGTGAAAAAAACAAAGGCAAGCTCCCCATCTGGGGGTCAAACCCTCAGAGAGTCACTAGACAAGCCAAAACATGCCACCACAATTGTTTGAGAAGGATATTTGTACTACCCCCTGTTAGTCACTGTCCAGCTGTGGTGTGGAGATGGGAGGCAGATAAGTTAAAATGCCATATCACTTTCTTACTGAAGTTTAGTAAATTCTCTCTTCATTAAGCATTCCCTTGGTTTTGATAAAGTATTTTAATGAAGTTTCAGAGTTCCAAAGAACTAGAGGAACAGTGTGTTGGAGTTTTCCTACTCCACCATTTTTGTTGATGTCACTCAATATATTTGCTTTTAAATGATCTCGGATCATTTCTACACCATAGTCCCTAACCACCCTGCATTTTCCAAACTCTTGAAATCTTGCTGTCTTCAAAAGTTAAACTCTGCTATTCCCATTGGAGACAGCCTACATCCTGTATGGAAAATATGCTCACTTTCAAAGTCACTTTTAGACGTTTTAAAGCCCTTCACCAAATATGACTTCACCTGCTTTTGCCGGAACATGCCGGGGACTCCAGGGACTGCATCACCCTCCCCAGCCAGCTGCAATCACCAGCCCCCATTGCCCTGGGCAGTACTCCCCACTTTTCCTCCACTGGCCTTTCTCAACTGCATATTTAACCCTGAAATAGTTACCACATCAACTTCCTGTTCAGGTTGATGTTATCACAGATATTTCCACCACTAATATACACATCTCATAATAACACTAATTGCACGAACACAAATACATGTACGCACAAAGCAGGTATTAGGTTCTCGCAGTGTGGTCGCTTGTGGTTACAAGCATCATAGCTTAGAATACACTGTCCTTTGTTTATTTCTCATCTGAACCACAGTCAAGGTCATTTGAATGTTGCATTTTCTATATCTGCTCTAACATTTAAGAAAAACATTTTTAATCAGTAGTCTTCAAATAATTTTGATAATGAGTGAGAATTGGCTTTATTTCTGAGAGTCTGGGGTTTTTCGTTTGTTTTGTTTTGGGTTTTTTTTTTTTTTTTCCATTTTCTTCTTTTTCTCCCTCAGAATAAAAACTGATAAACCAGCCTAATTCCATCTTAAGACCGAGAGCCATCCTGTCAAAAAGTTATGAAAAGCCCACTTCAGTTTTCTATGAAATGCTAGGATTCCTATTTGGCTTGAGCTTATTTTGATGTTTTAAATTGTCTGGCATTCATGCCCAGGCCTTGAGCTCACTCAGTCCTGGCTTTCCTTGACCAGATAACAACTCTCTCTCTCTAAAACTAACGGTGCCTCATAAACTTTTGATGTGGGGTTTGACTATACCCCCTCCCTTGGAATGCAATGCCATGTAGATTATTAGTTTGCTATGTGCTTTTGAATTACACATGTCTGATCTTGTTAGCTGTAAGTTCCCAAGATTTTTTGTAACTCTTTGAACTATAAAAACCTCGTCTTCCCTGAGAGTGGGGCTGACCCCAAGCCCAGTGTTTGGGAGGGGCATCCACTGGCCAGCTCTCTTTGTGTGCATACAATATAAGCTTGCTTTAATTTAAAATTGGAGTTGGTGGTCTTTTCTTTGCGTCTTGGATCAACAAAAACTAGCCCTGCTAATTATTTCATGATTATATTATCAGGCAATAGATCCTACCATATATTAAATGAGTAGCATCACAGAAATAGACATGCTGACCTAAAGGGAGGAATTATGGTTTTTATTTCATCTTGCCTTTATATCTATCTGTATTAAAGGGGACAGAAGAGAATGAGAAAACACTCCTTTTTCTTTTTTTACATTTTTTTAGATGTTGATGAACCTTTATTTTTATTCATTTATTTGTATGCAGTGCTAAGAATTGAACCCAGTGTCTCACACATGCTAAGCAAGTGCTCTACCACTGAGCCACAACTCCAGCCCCACACTCCTTCTCTTAATCCTTCTTTTTCCTTCTTATATTTCTCTAAAACAACAAAGTTCTAGATAGGGATGTCCAGTCAACCAAGAGACAAATCAAAATAAAAAACCATGCTGGTGGTAAACAAAAAATTCATGTAAGTATATAGTTAAGACTAAATATTTGAAGGAGCTATGGCTAAACAACAGAATGCAAATGCTTTAAATCCTCAAAAAAAAAAATATAAAAATAATAAATAAAAAAATCAGAAAGTGGAAAGAAAGCAAGTTTTGAAGAAATGAATGTAAATTTCTTAAGATTGCTTTCATGGGCATGGAGTCAATGGACACTGTGTGACAGTGAAAACGTAACTTTAAAAATGAACATATAGACTCTGGAAAGCAGTATGGAGATTCCTCAGAAAACTTAAAATGAAACCATCACTTGACCCAGTTATCCCACTCCTAAGTATATACCCAAAGGACCTAAAATCAGCATACTACAGTGACATGACATAGCCACTTCAATGTTTATAGCAGCACAATTCACAATAGCTAAGCTATGGAAAAAATCCAGGTGCCCTTCAACAGATGAATGGATAAATAAAATGTGGTATATACACACAATGGAATATTACTCAGCCATTAAAAATGGCTTTATGACTTTTGCCAGTAAAGGATGGATCTGGAGACCATCATTCTAAGTGAAATAAGCCAATCTCATAAAAACAAAAGCTGAATGTTCTCTCTGATATGTGGATGCACACAATAAGGGAGGGGAGAGAAGAACAGAAGTTCAGTGCGTTAGACAAAGGAGAATGAAAGGAAGGGAGAGGGGATGGGAATAGGAAAGACACTAAAATGAATTAGACATAACTTTGCTATGTTCATATATGAATATATCACCAATGAAACTCCACGTCATGTACAACCACAAGAATGGGATCCTATTTAGAAAAAGTTATATTCCATGTATGTATAGTGTATTAAAATACACTCTACTATAATGTGTAACTAAAAAGAACAAATAAAAATTAATTAATTAAATTTTGAAAAACAAAAATTGAATGGTTAGTTACATCTAGTTACATCACCTAATATAGTTAAAAATTTCTTCAGCGAAGTCCTTTAAAAATGAATATCTTTTTTAAAAGTGAGTATCTTATTGGCAAAGATTTTTCTTTTCAAAATATAGGAGGCAATGATCCAAATCCATTGAAGTATATATTTATGAAGATTTCTCTTTTTTTTCAACATGCTTTTCTTTTTAGTTCACTGAATGTTTTACACGTTGTTATGGTAAACCAGAAAATACTGCAGAAAAGCTCACTTTTCTGTAGATATACAGACTTTCTTTTTTATAACAGTGTTAGTTCACACAAAATTGAGTGGGAAGTACAAAGTGTTTAATATGCTCCCTTCCCACCCACAGACACAGCCTCCCCCACCATCAATATTTCCCACCAAAGTGCTACGTCTGCTACAACTGATGAACCTGCGTTGATACTCAATTATTACTCTGTCTACAGTTTATGTTGTTGTTCACTCTTGGTGTTAAATATTGTGAAGAAACTTTTACCTCAAAATTGGAATCGTTTCAGTTTCATACTTTAAGATCAAGTAACAGTACTTTTTATTTAAAATAAAATTTTTAGATAAAAGCATTTTTGTGAAATTATTTCTTCTTTCTCTTTTATATATATACATCCATAGAAAAGTATGCAGCTAATATTAACATATTTGTTTATGATTGGTGGAATTGTGAGCACTTAGGTTTTTCTATATTGGTTGAATTTAATATATGTATATTTCATTTTCAATAAAATAAAATGTCATTTTTTTTTAAAAAATGCCTAAGTGACCCTGACAAAATGTTAATGCTGATTTATAACATATTTGGCAAAATTGTCTCAGAAAGTTATCTTGAAAACCTATAAGAGACTTGAAAGACCCCAGAAGAAGATATACCACCAATGAAATTCCACGTCATGTACAGCCACAAGAATGGGATCCTATTTAGAAAAAGTTATATTCCATGTATGTATAATGTATACATACATTACATCTTGGGAAGACAAGAGCAATGGATACAATGAGTAGAAAAATCCAAATGCTTACTAGAGTTATAATTGGGAAACTATTTCCATCAAGCATGGCCACTATTTAAAGCAGGGTAGACTTGTTCCACAGTGTGTTAGACTGCATAAACAGTTGTGGTGGTTTATGCACATCACATGTGTGTTCAGAATGCAGGGTATTAAGTTTGGAGAATGTACAAATTAATAATAATAATAAAATGAGATCTGGGGATATAGCTCAGTTGTTAGAGTGCTTTCCTCACATGAACAAGGCCCTAGGTTCAATCCCAAGCACCACAAAAAAGAAAGGAAGAAGGGAAGAAAGAAAGAAAGAAAAGGAAGGAAGGAAGGAAGGAAGGAAGGAAGGAAGGAAGGAAGACTCACAGGCCCATTCACATAAACCAAATAATCATGTTGATAAATTTTTATTAACTTTTCCACACCTGAAAATGTTCTGTAAGTATATAATGTTTAAAGCAATGTCTTCAAAGTTAAAATTAATTTAATTTTAGGTGATCACAATATATCACAATATACATTGTGGGGGGTGGGGGAAGGTTGTTGGAGATTCAACTCAGGGACACTCAACTACTGAACCATATCCCCATCCTTTTTTTTTTTTTTTTTTTTTTTTTTTTTTTTGTATTTTATTTAAAGACAGGGTCTCACTGAATTGCTTAGGGCCTCAATAAGTTGCTGAGGCTGGCTTTGGACTCTCCATCTTCCTGCCTCAGCCTCCCAAGCTACTGGATTACAGGCATGCGCCACCATGTCCAGCCATAATAAACATTTCTTATCAACTAAAACAACTGATAAAATTCTCTTTTTCTTTTTTTTTCCTTTAATTTCAGATTACTTTAGCATGTATGGAAATGGCAAAAACAAAACTCATTGATTTGTACAATCAATAGGTTCTAAAAATTAAATTTTGAAAAATTTTGAAAAAGAGAAAAAAAGAATTTTTTTACACTCTTAATGTATGTTGAAAATCCCAAAGAATGCACCTAGAAAACACAAAATTACACAAGTACTTATTCTACAAGACATTAAAGCAATAACATGAACGTTTCATGTGGCATCTAGAAAATATGCACTCAGAAACAAATTGTTAAACAAACAAACTTCTCCAATCTGAAATGTACCAAAAATCAAAACTTTTTGAGAACTGGCATGACACCCCAAGTGGAAAATTCCACACATGACCTCATGTGACCAGTTACAGTCAAAACAGGTGCACTATAAATATTGTATAAAAATAACTGCAGTCTATATGTATAAAGTGTATGTGAAACATAAATTAATTTCATGCTTAGAATTGGGTCCCATTGCCAAGATATATCATTATATACAGGCAAAAATTTCATAATCCAAAAAAACCCAGAATCTAGAACACTTCCAGTCACTTCCAGTCACAAGCATTTCAGCTAAGAGGTACTCAACCTGTAATAACCATAGTGTGTGTCAGTTGTTCATTCAAGAAAGATGGTGCTCCAGAAAAAAAATAATAAGCAGTTCAATTAACTCAAAACTCAAAAAGTAACACAGGTATTTGTGTTAAAGACAACCATCATACTTTGAGAGATATCATAAGCATTTTATGTATACTTCACATTTCATCAAATGGAATATTTTAAAACATCTATTAAGCATTGACATTTAATAAAATCAATATTTCTAAAAGACAAATAATATCTTAACATTATTGTAAAAATAGAAACAACCATAAGAATGTCTTCAAGAGGACCGCCTTTGGTCCTTGGATCACATTTTTACTACAGCTAAGCTAAAACAAGCTCAGAAAACCAACGTTTATTCTTTCTTATCCTCTTGAGTGTCAAAGACATTAGGAAGTTGGAAAAGAAAGACCACGTTATCTGATTTGAATTAGTTATTCTCTGCAAAGCAATTGTGAATACAAAACTTATTTCCATTTATAAAAGGAAATCTGTTTCTTTTTATATTATGTTCCTCCACAAAGATCACTGACAATTGTAAATTTAATAAATTTCCACTTATAAAGGGAAACATGTTTTTTTATGTTATTTTCTCCCACAAAGATCACTACTACACCCTGACATATCTCAAAAATTATTCATGTAAGACATAAAAGCTTTCAAACAAATGATCAATTACCCTCAATCTTTAGTTTCATTATTATTAATGAGAAAAAAAAGTTAGATGAAATCTATTAGAATTTGGTGGTTCTAAAACAAATTAGTTAAATAGAATACAAACTCCTTAGGAATGAAAATTATTCCTTGTGATTCTCATTTTTCCTCCTTAATGTTCAAAAGAAAATATTCTGATCCACTAAGCCACTCAATGATGACTTAAAGATAAATGATAGCATAGACATCAAATAGATATAGGTCTCTGCTATTCCAAATTTATGAATAAATCTGAGGTCAATGCCAATCCAAGCTATGTTAGTCAACTTTGCGTTCTTGTGACCAAAATACCCCATGAGAACAACATAGAGGAGGGAAAGTTTATTTTGGCTCATGGTTCCAGAGGTTTAGTCCATGATCAGCCCAGTCTGTTGCTTTAGGTCCAAGGTGAGGCAGAAAGGCATGGTAGAGGAGTGCAGCTCCGTTCCTGGCAGCCAGGAAGCATAAAGAGGGAAGGGGCTACCCTTCCAGGGTACACCCCTAGTGACCCACCTTCTCCAGCCACTCCCCACCTGTCTACATTTTCCACCCAGTCCATTCAAACTAGGTTGGACTGATTAGGTCCATAACTCTCATAATCTAATCATTTCACCTCTGAATATTTCTGTGTCAACACAGGAGATTTGGGGGGATACCTCATTTCCAAATCATCACACAAGATTGAGGGTCTGTCAAATCTACTTATTCCCTCATGATCCCACAAATAGTTGATAAGTTTAACCAAGACAACCAGTCATGATGGTGCATGCCTGTAATCCCAGAAGCTCCAGAGGCTGAGGCAGGAGAATTGCAAGTTCAAGGCCAGCCTCAGCAGCTAAGTGAAGCCCTGAGCAATGTAGTGAGACTCTGACTCAAAATAAAAAGAGGATGTGGCTAGGGATATCACTCAGTGGTAAAATGCCTCTGAGCTCAATCCCTGATACCAAAATTAATTAATTAATTAATTAATTAACCAAGAGAGTCTGCAGGACATCTGGGTTTGGCATCTCATAGTCTCACTGTACTTAGTGGTTCAATGAGATGACCCACAACAAGGTTAAACTTCAATTAAAAGATTACTTTTGAACAGAAGTTTGAAAAAAGTGAAGAAGTTAGTCTGTGAATATCTGGAGGGAAAAAAAAGAAAACACAGCAATCCAAAAATCATGAAATAAGCAGTTGCAAAATCCCATGAATGTCCGAAGGAGAGAATAATTAGATTTGCAAGAGCAAGTGGACAATGGGGAGCCTAGTAGGAAGCCAGGTGAGGACAGAAGGGCCAAGGAGTGGAAGGCAGATCCCATAAAGCTGTAGGGAACACCAGAAGCTCAAGGTGAAGTGGGGAACCACTAGAGTGGTGAAAGAGGAGCGATGTCATCTGCTTACGTCTTAACAGCCTCACTCAGGCTTCTGTGTTACAGATCGTTTAGGTTTGCGCTGAAGTGGGGTACCAGTTAGGAGGTAATGCATTGCAGCGGTTCAGGTCCGGTTTTGGCTTAGATCAGGATGATAGTAGTAAAAGGATTAAGAAGTGGTAGGAATCTAGAAGTATTGTGAAGACAGAGACTGCAGGAATGGCTGATAGATTACTTCTGGAATATGCCACAAAGAGGATTAAAGTCAGTGAGGTGGCACACAGCTGTAATCCCAGCTACCCAGGAGGCTAAAACAGGACGGATAGCAAACTTGGGGCCACCTGGGCAGTTTAGTGTGACCCTATCTCAAAATAAAATAAAAACAGGTTGGGGATATAGCTCAGTGGTAGAGTACTTGACTTACATGTGGTGAACTGTGGGATTAATCCCCAGTACAGCAAAAAAGGAAGAGGGAGAAAGAATTTAAAGACCATTCCAGGCATTTAGTCCCCAGAAGTAAAAGAACAGAGTTGCCATCAACAGAAGAGAGAAAATCTGGGAGTGAAGCATGTTTGGAAGGATAAGGGGAGTTTGGGACATATGGAATTTGAATTGTTAGAAGTCCAAGTGAATATGTCAAGAAGGTAGAGCATTGGGGGTGGAGATACACATGGAAATATAAAAGGGGAATCTGTTAGCATACATTTTTTTGGCATCTTGTTAATACTACGATATTGCACAAAGGAACCTGACATATTTTGAAATGTTTCCTGATATGTTTCACAGTAATTCAAGGAAGAAAAACAAAGGAGTTAGCCCCTGTCATTCCGACATAGTGTAGCTACTCTTCACAACACTCTGTTGAAATTGCCTTTGTGATGGTCAATTTGAAGGATATTTTAAATTCCTATTCCACCAATCTCTAATCTCTTTAAGGAACTTGAAATTCTTGCTGCTTTTTTCTTCAGACTCTTTAATTGGTTTCCATTGATTTTATTTCTCCACTAAATGTACTTTGTCTCTTGGTTTAGTTTCTCTTCTCTGTCCCCCCACCCCTTAAAAATGTGACATTCTTCAGATTCCATCCTGTGCCTTTCTCTATCCAACTCAATCCTCTTCCCAGGAAAATTTCATTTAATTCTATGGTTTATCCATAACTTAGGAGAATATAACTTCCAAATCAGAATCTCATTCATTATTTCCTGTGATTCAAACCTGTATTTCCAACTCATCTCAAAATCTATTTATCCAAACTATGTTCTTTTGGTGATCAATGGCAACGTCACCCATGTTGAGGAAAACACCCAGTCATCAGCAACCCCTGCTAAACTTCCATGTTTAATTGATATAAAATTATTGTTGATCCTATAACTAAAATATCTTCTAAGTATTTTGAATACTTTATGTTTTTTGATTGTTTATATCCAAGCCCAGCACTTATCACACCCATCCCAGACTATTTAAATAGGCCTGATCTCCTTGACACTAGCTTGTTTTAATTCTAGTCCATTAAAAAAAAAATGCAAAATGTCTTGTAGTTATGCCATTCCTTTACTTGAAATCCTCCATTCCTCTATGTTGCCTACTGGGTAAAATCTAAACTCCTGAGGATAGCATACATGGTTTTTTACAGCTGGACCTTTATTTGTCATGTTTTATATCCAGGCCAGAGATTTAAAAGATTGGGCTAATTTGAACTATAGATCTTTATATTTGTTTTAAGCTAATATATTTTTTAAATGAGAAGAGTTTTATATAAAATCTAGATGTCAAGTTGTTTTGGGAAACAAAGATCTGGTAATGCCAGTTTCTCATATTCAAATGGAAATCATCAGCAGGAGTTAAAAAAATTCTCTTGTACCTCTTGGGAGGCTGAGGCAGGAAGATCATGAGTTCAAAGCCAGCCTCGCAATGGTGAGGCACTTAGCAACTCAGTGAGACCCTGTCTCTAACGAAATACAAAAAAGGGCTGGGAATGTGGCCCCATGGTCGAGTGCCCTGGAATTCAATCCCCAGTACCAAAAAAAAAAAAAAAATTCTCTTGTACCACTCTGCATTTCACCATAGTCCCATTTGGCCCCTGGGGCTCATCTGTGGTGTCTGTCTGCTTCTGAAGCTCCTTGTTACTTCCGCTCTACTCACCACCTATCCACAGCACTATGCTTCTTCTCGTGCCAACATTAAATTTCATGATTCTCTGTGTTTGTATATGCAAAGATCTTTACTTACAATGTCCTCTTTTGACTGTGTCGGCCTGATTAACTTTTTAAACTCCTACCTATCCTTTAGGCCTAGTATAAAATTCATCTCCTTTGCAAAGTACTCTCTGGGTTCTTCCCAAACTATTTACCATATAACACTCACTGTCTGTTCTACAATTCCATAATTCTATTATAGCAATCAACAGCAGAATTGGCAACACAAAAACTAGAAATAATAGAGTAACATGAAAACCATCATCAAATAACATATGATTAAGATAATTTTTAAAAAGAAAGAGAAAGTAAATTGAAAGAACAAAGAACTAAAACATAAAGTCATTGATATTAAATCTCAATGATGGATTTTAAAAAAGTGTAGATAGTTAAAAAGAAATAGTAAAGTGAAAGATTGATCTGAGAACAATCTTACTGCAACAATAAAATAAGAGAGAGAAGGAAAATATAAAAGAGGTAATAAATAGGAGGACAGAATGTGAAAATCTAATATAATTCAATGAAAATTTCCTGAGGAGCTAATTGAGTGAATGAAGTTTTCATAATCAGAGCAGTGACTACAAGTGTACTTACCTTCTATCAGACTCTTGTTTCTAAATATAAAACAGAGCAGGTGGCATGAGACATATTGCCGCTCACTCAGTGGTATGTGCTTCTCATAGTCACCATCTTCTTAATCTGAGGTTCATGTTCAGTGATGCAATTTCCTTCTGGTTCCCACAAGAGCTATTCCACTGCATGCTTCAGTTTTATTTTTTCTTGAGAGAAGGGCCACCTCTGAAGACCACTGATAAGACCGAAAATTGATTCAAGTTTAAGTTTTACAAAGCAAGAGTTTATGAGTGGTTAGTGAGGACTATTAGTGAATGTTAGTTAATGTATCATCTGACTTCAAATTCTGCCATTACTGTTTCCTAGCTGTGTAACCTTCTCTGTGCCTTGTGAAATCACTGGCAGTAAACTGGCATTAAGTGTAGGTCAGAGAGTAGGCAGAGAATGAGGTCAGAATGTTATTCCTGTGGGGATGTCATGAGTTTCTATATCTCATTACTATAACCATTGTCCTATAGCCAGACATGTCAAAACAAAAACAAACAAACAAACAAAAAATCATACTTTCTTTACATTCCTTTATCTTGAAACTTGAAGCTAAGGAGTGGAATGTCCCCCAAAGGTGGAAAGCTTCACAGACCTTCAGTGTCTCTTATTATTTTTCCCAAACATTGACCATATCTTTGTGAAGTACACACCTCTTTATTAAACTCCTCAAATTACCCAGTTAGAGTGTATAACTTGCTTCTTGCTGTGCCTCTAACTGATACACATCACATTTTGGAGATGTTAACATGTAAAAAACAATCTGCATCTTAGATATAATGGATATAGGGTACTTAATCTCTCTGTGCCTCATTTTCTTTTCTGCAAAATAAAGCTAATCATCATTATTATTATTATGAGGATTAAATGAATTAATGCGCTTGAATAACTAGATAAGTATCTGATGTGTAATAAGTGCTCAATAAATATCAACATTAGCAAATTCATGTCATTGGAATAGGTGACATGAATTATACAAATAGAATTCAAAAGACAAATCACACTTCTAAGAGTCTTGGGCAAATTTTATCTTTCAAATCCAGACTGGACAGGTGTATCATTCTGCCAATGTATGTGCTTCTTTACCCACACAAGAAAGTCATGGCCATGTTGGAAATCCCGGTTGAGCATTAGAAGAATACACACTCAACATCCATAAGTGACAGCCGCTCGACCACTCTGAAGGACAGGATTCTGGTCTGTCTGGAGGCCCAGATTATTCTCTTTTCAGCACTGTTCATTTCTATCATCTTCTTCTCTCTCACCTGCAAGCTCTGATGCAGGAAGGTTTGTCTCTAAAGACTGTTTCCCATGTTGTCAGCATCACAGTTGTCAAAGGCATACATAAGAAGGGCACAGCCTTTGCAGCTTCTAGTATAAACAGGTAAGTGTTAACTGGATGTGTTAGTCAACTTTCTGTCTCTGTGATGAATAACTGAGAAAAAATTATTTAAAAAGGAGGAGAAGTTTATTTTGGTTCATGGTTTCCATCCATTGTTGGCTGGCTCCTTTGCTTTAGGCCTAAGAACAGGCAGAACTTTGTGGCAGAGGGACATGGCAGAGGAAAGTTTCTCAGCTCATGGCAACCAGGAAGGAGAGCTAGAGATAGATAGATAGATAGATAGATAGATAGATAGATAGATAGATAAGGAGGCAAAGACATGATAATCCTTCCAGGACATGCCTCTAGTGACCTACTTCCTCCAACAGGTCCTACTTCCCAATAATCCATTCAAATGATTAATCCATCAAATGGATTAACCCACTGATGAGGTTAAAGACCTCATGATCCAATCAGTTCCTAAAACCCCACTTCTGGACATCACTGCCTTAGGGACCAAACCTTTATATTCCTAAGTCTTTGGAAGATGGTCCAATTCAGACCGTAACACTGGACATAGGAAGAAAGTATTGATAAAGATCTCTGTGAATCTGTCATTTCAGAGGGCACTATTCAATCTGTCTCACTAATAACATCTTTTACCTAAAACACTTTTAATGCATAAAGATAAACATTAAATACTATCTTTCATAGATCCACTTTGTATAAATACCAGTGTCCATATGCATATAACTACATCATCTGACTGCTATGAGTCACCTATCTCTTCTCTACTGAATAACTAAAACCCTAAAATTTAATAAGCATGTAATTTACCTTGTATAACACTCTGTCTAAAGAAGCGTAGGTGGGCCATAAATGACTCAATATTGGTTATCTCAAGTCAAACAGAAGATGACTTCAGAGCTGAATCTTTGAGGGGTAGCTATTGAAAGAAAAGTTGTGTGGGGCAAGCTCACACAGAGTGAAAAGATAAACTATCTATGGAAGCAATTTGGAAGGGCTGGATGAGAAGGGCACACACAGTAAGAAGAGAGTTGTGTAAAGATGGGTTGGTTAACAGAGGTCTAGAATTCAGTGCCAAATAATAAATACTTTATCAAGTGGACAGAATAAGTAGGGAGCTATTGAAGAGTCTGGAAATAGGAGGATAGTTTTGACAGACGGGTTACTTAATGAAGCGATTTTGTTGCACTGTGGAAGATGTCTCTGAAGAAGAGTCTAAGCATAGGGAGATGGTTTAGAAGATCAGACTACTATCCAGGGGAAAGATAATAAGTTAGGGTGAGGCCTGTAAAGGGGGTGAGAGACACAGCACCTTTCTGGATAGAACAGCCGACACTCCTGTCCTATACATCTGGGCGCTGTCAGTGCCAGCTGTATCTGAAGGCACATTGCTGAGTGCCAGGAGATTAATACAACAGATATCTCACTCCAGGATTTTTTAACATGAATGAATTGCTAAGGTGCAAATACAGAGATGCTTCCTGGAGGCATAGGGTGAGAAAACACTCTTACACAGCAGATGATTGAAAAGAACATTACATTTTATTAAGAAGAATCTCTCACTTAAACACTGCACTCGTTTTGTAATAGAAGAGAAGAAATACCAGAAAGATGAGAACCCAAAGAGATGGGAGGTAAAGGGGAAGTAGTTAAAATGAATGAGGAACAGACCCTGGTAAATGTTGGTTTCCCTCCTTAGCTTTTTGGCATTTGCTTTTGTTTGTTTTCTTGGTCCTCCACCCACCTTAGTTTTATATTTCCCTTTGTTCTACAATTAGGGTAATTGCAAACTAGGACACACACTTGTCACTTCAAAATCTTTCTAATGTATCTTTATTTCATGAATACAAGAGAAACTAAATTAGCTAAAAGGAAGGGAAAGGGGAGAGGGGAAAAGGGAGGTAGAGGAGGAGGGAAGAAAGAAAATAAAAAGAAAAACTAAAACAAAAATGAGTAGAGAAATCTCTAAATATAATCTTCTACTGAATAGTAATCATGTTCCTATATGTACATTCTCTAGATAACCTGAGTATTGACACTTGTTTAGGGTGGTATTCTTCTAGTCTAGAATAATGGTACTTAGATGTTGGGATGCTATAGATTGTTAAAAAAAAAATAATGGAAATGTTTTAAAGCAAAGACACTTAAAAATTACTTGCACCAGCTGTTTACTTTTTTAAACAATATTGAAACATCAAAAATCACAAATTTAAGAATTATACACTTTTAAAATAAAGGTGATTTCTTTCAGTTAATGAGTTTCGGTTTACTTTATTGTTTTGTTTTTATTTTTATCACTTCTCCACAAATTCATTTCCCCATGGATCATGAAACACTATGTTAAGATTCAAAAAACTTTTTAAAAAATATTTATTTATTTTTTAGTTGTAGTTGGACACAATATTTTTATTATATTTGTTTATTTGTATGTGGTACTGAGGATAGAACGTAGGGCTGATAAACCAGCCTAATTCCATCTTAAGACTGGGAGCCATTCTGTCAAAAAGTTATGAAAAGCCCACTTCAGTTTTCTATGAAATGCTAGGATTCTTATTTGGCTTGAGCTTATTGTCTGGCATTCATGCCCAGGCCTTGAGCTCACTCAGGCCTGGCTTTCCTTGACCAGATAACAACTCTCTCTCTCTAAAACTAACGGTGCCTCATAAACTTTTGATATGGGGTTTGAATACACTCCCCTTTTCCTTGGAATACAATGCCATGTAGGTGATTAGTTTGCTACTTGCTTTGAATTACACATGTCTGACCTTGTTAGCTGTAAGTTCCCAAGATTTTTTGTAACTCTTTGAACTATAAAAACCTTGTCTTCCCTGAGAGCGGGGCTGACCCCAAGCCCAGTGTTTGGGAGGGGCAGCCCTGGCCAGCTCTCTTTGTGTGTATACAATATAAGCTTGCTTTAATTTAAAATTGGAGTTGGTGGTCTTTTCTTTGCGTCTTGGATCAACAGGGCCTTGCTCATGCTAGGCAAGCACTCTATCGCTGAGCCACAACTCCAGCCCTCAAAAAACTTTTGTATTAAATCACTGTGTCACCACATGACTTAAGGCCATTGATCACTAATATTACTATAGTTCATTTTTATTCATTGGTTAAAATGACATAAATTGTTTTCTATTAAATGGCGATAAATATAAATATGTCCCTGGGAAATAAAATGCATGTGTACAAACTTGTGCCAAACTGTTCAAGAATATTTACGAGGGCTGGGGATATAGTTCAGTTGGTTGAGTGCTTGCCTAGCATGCACAAGGCCCTTGGTTCCATACCCAGTACCCACAAAAAAAAAAAAAAAAAAGAAGAAGAAGAAGAAGAATATTCAGGATAGATGAAGACAACCTGGAGGAAGTAAACAAACTAAGCAAAGGATACTTAGTAGCTAATAGTGGTGATTATTATTCTCTACCACGGGGTACTTTTATATTTATTTACACTTACTTTTACCTCATCCCGTTGAGAGAAAAAACATGGTCTTCATTTTATCCTAGGAAACTAATGTGAGATAATTTGACAAATATTATTAGTAGGGGACAGCTCTAAGTCTCAAAGTCCAATTTAACACCAGTATTCTTCTCACTATCAAACCTTCCTTGACCATTCAAAGTTACTGAAACAAAATCACTCTAGCCTAGCACAAAAGTATTAATAAAATACATTTTCAAACACATGAAGGCTTGTTTAGCTTCCATTACAGTAACACAACCAAATTACTAAATTGCATTGTTCAGAATACATGAAGAAATGATAACCAGACATAAAGATTGAAGTTGGTTTGAATGTAAAAATATTAGTTATTTATAAGTATAGAAATAAATTCCTCAAAACATAAGATGAGAAAGAAGAAAATAATTACTGAGCACCTACCCTGTGAGAAGCATTTCTGTATTCAGAAAACTCTCTGTGAGGGCAAAATAGCTATCCCATTTTACAGATGCGGTCTACCTCCAAAGGAACAGAGCAGATTCAAACCCAGTCAGTAAGAGAGAGCACAGAGAATGGCTTTTCTATATCACACTGCCTCCTGAACACTTCTGTAAGAATAATAAATTAATAAATTAATTAACTAACTCCCCCTAAAGTGGATTAAATGGAATATGCCCATTTATAAAGAGATTTGCATTTATGTGGGAATTTCCTCTTAACTCTTTACTTTTTTTTTTTTTTTTTTTAGTATGGTGCAATAATATATCCTATGATATATTGTAAGACTGTCTTTTCAAATAATAAGACTTCCTCGAAGCCTTGCTATTCAAGTGTGATCTGCAGATGGGCAGCATCAGCATTACCTGGAAGCTTGTCAGAAACGCAGAACAGTGGCCCCCCATTCAATGACTCTTCTAAAATTCTTAGCCAAGGAATTGAGGAAGAGAAGAATAAAGTGGATCATTTTTAAAGACATAAAACATTCTAGTGGGAAATGCTTTCATGTGTTTTCTCATCATGATTTCCTCTCTAATCCACCATGAGATCACTTACCCCTGACAGACCTATCAGCTGTGACATGGAGAAAAGTTGGGACCAGTATCCCAAAACCTGAAGCCATCTTCCAAAAGGAATTTCTGGAATTCATGTTTGTCCTGTACTTACCTCTGTAACCTCTATATTCTCTTTCACATATCCTAGGCAGGCTGCAGTCTTTTACTTTTCTTTGCTGCATCATTAGCACTGGTGAAAAATCCCTCACTTTATTAGCCATTTGTAATTTTGCTTCGTTTGCAGAATTGAGGTGATAAAGACTGAATTTCCTTATCTGCACTTTCCTACATTTCTTTTCATTTTGTTTGTTTTCATAACTAAGAAAGTAGACAAAGTTTAAGCAGTTTATTTGAAGTCAATCAAAGACAGTGCAATAGAAGTAGGAGAAAAATTTAAGGTCTTTTCATGGGAAGTTTCCCTTATCTTTCATTGTATTTTGTGTGTGTGATTCTATGAATGCTTGTTTGGTAATTTACATTTCTTTTGGTAATTTAAGCATGATCTCTCCCTCCAAGAGTATGAGACAGTGAGACACAAACTATTTAAAAGTAAGTATTTAAAAGACAGTGCAAACAATTCTCTACTTAAATGAGTGTTAACTTCTACTTTATACTTTTTATTTCATTTCTTTTTTCTTGGGGGCGGGGGATGGTTTCTGGCTAAATCCTTTTGGGTTATGCTATCTCCTACCACAGGTCAGGTTTTTCAATAGAGTGTGAAGATGAAGACTGAGGGAACTGACCACTAGGCTAAAGTTTCTGCTCATAAATTCTCCTTACATGCCCAGATCCCAGACTGGAACCCCGCACCCAGCCATACCCGGAGCCTGGACCCATGGTGCTGTGTGGAGAAGAACGTCCCAAACCACCTCCATCTTGGGACACTACAGCCACCACCATATCCCTTTCCAAGTGGTAATCTCCACCACAGGACAATGGATGGGCCAGGATGCAGCTGCCTGTTGCAGCACTCCATGCCACAGTGTGTCATTACCGAACAGGCTGCCCAGCACCATCACACAGCCCATACTTCCAACCCCATCTCTGAAAATGGTTGCCTCCATCATGGGACTTCTCCACCATCATTTTGGGTTACCTCCGCTGCCACCTTCTCCACCTTTAGTTGGGGCAGATTCTATCTTGGGACACTGATTGAGGCCTGGAAGCCCAACAGCAAGGTACCTACTGGCTTGATTCTATTGCCGCCACCAACCAGTAACATGGCCGCTTCCATCTAGGGACAATAATAAGGACTTGGAAGACCATCACCAAGATCCCTGTGGGCCCAGTTGCACCAAAGTTATCCCTACTAGATGTGCTAACAGTGTCCATCCTGTTGCAGAGGCAACAAGGAACCTTGCATAGGGTCACCTCTCTCTCTTTTTTTCCTCCTGCTAACAGCGAACTTCTTTTGATTCCCCTTTCACTCGTCCTATAATCCAAGACCTCTATATTCTCACATCCTACCTCATAAACATCACATCATACCCCCCTTTCTTTCTGTGTCCATCACTAGAAACTGTAAACCTTTATGCAAACTTACTGGTTATATAGTAGAAGTTAACCATACACTTCATTTCTGTTTATAGTGGCAAACTGTAAGGTTCTAAACAGAAGCTAATTGATTTATGGCTGCATATTAGTTGCATTGGGTGCTATAAACATTGATCTACCCCTTAAAGGTGAAGTATTCCTAACCTTCAGGGACACTACAAGATTATAGGGTAGAAACTTCAATACCTCAGATCTGCACTGCAAGAAAGGAAGACACAAAAACAACATGAAAAAACAAAGGAGGAAAATGCCCCAAACAAACCAAGATACTATAATAATAGAATCTATTGATAGCACAGTAGAGGAAATGACAGAGAAGGAGTTCAGAATGTGCATGATTAAAATGATCTGAGAATTAAAAATGACCTAAGAGAGCAAATACAGGCAAAAAATTGATCACTCCAACAAAGAGCTAAGAGAACAAATACAGACAGCTATTGATCATACCAACTAAGAGATAAGAGAGCAAATACAGGTAGTAAAACATTACTTTGAGAAAGAAATAGTGATTTTGAAGAAAAAAACAAACAGAAATCATTGAAATGAAGGAAACAATAAGCCAAATAAAAATCTTAATAGAAAGCATCACCAACAGACTAGATCACTTTGAAGATAGAACCTCAGACAATGAAGACAATATATACAATATGGAAAATAAAGTTGATGATAAAGTGAAGATGGTAAGAAATCATGAACTGAACATCCAAAAATTATGGGATAACATGAAAAGACCAAATCTAAGATTTATCAGGATATAGGAAAGCACACATTTTCAAATCAAATAAATGCACAATCTCATCAATGAAATAATATCAGAAAATTTCCCAAACATGAAGAATGAATTGGAAAATCAAATGCAAAAGGCTTACAGGACACCAAATGTGCAAAATTACAATAGATCTACACCAAGGCACATTATAATGAAAATGACTAGCCTCAAGAGAGAAGAATCAGATTACGTATAGGGGGAGACCAATTCAGATCTCAGTACAATTTTCAACCCAGACCCTCAAGACTAGGAAATCCTGGAACAACATACCAACCTCTGAAAGAAAATAGATGCTAACCAAGAATCATATCCAGCAAAATTAAGCTTCAGAGTTGATGACAAAACAAAAACTTCTACAATAAACAAAAGTTAAAAGAATTCAAAAAGAGAAAGCCTGTACTACAGAACATTCTTGGCAAAATATTCCATGAGGAGGAAATGAAAATCTGCAAAGGGAGGAACTACACTAAAGGAAAGGTCAAAGGAGAAATAAAACCAAGTTTTAAACCAAAAATAAACCAAAATGACCAAGAATACAAAACATATTTCAATAATTACTCTGAATGTGACTGGCCTAAACTCATCAACTAAAAGGCATAGACTGGCAGATTGAATTAAAAGAAAAAAAAATACCCCAACAATATGCTGCCTTCAAAAGACTCATCTCACAGGAAAAGACATCCACAGACTGAAGGTGAAAGGATGGGAAAAAAGTATCACTTATATGGACCACATAAACAAGCAGGTGTTTGTATCCTCATATCACATAAAGTGAACTTCAAACCAAAGTTATTGAAAAAAGGATAAAGAAGGACATTTCATACTACTCAAAGGAATCATACATCAACAAGACATAACAATCTTAAATATCTATGCCCCAAACAATGGGGCATCTACGTATATCAAACAAACCCTTCTCAACTTCAAGAAACAAATAGACCACAACATAATAATACTGCATGCCTTTAACACACCTCTCACCACTGGATAGGTCTTCCAAACAAGAACTAAATGAAGAAATTATAGAACTCAATGAAACAATAAACAATGTAGACTTAACAAGCATATATAGAATATTCCATCCATCAATGAGTGAATACACTTTTTCAGCAGCACATGGATCCTTCTCCAAAATAGACCATATGTTATGCCAAAAAGCAAATCTTAGTAAATACAAAAAAATAGAGAACTACCCTGCCTGGAATACTATGAAGGCAGTGCTAAGAGGAAAGTTCATTTCATTAAGCTCATTCATTAAAAGAAGAAATAGTCAACAAATAAATGACCTGACATTGGATCTTAAAACCCTAGAAAAAGAAGAACAAACCAACAACAAAAGTAGCAAAAGACAGGAAATAATTAAAATCAGGGCTGAAATCAATGAAATTGAAACAAAAGAAACAATTCGAAAAACTGACAAAACAAAATGTTGGTTCTTTGAAAAAACAAATAAATAAGATAAAGTTAGCCACCCTAATGAAAAGAAGGAGAAAGAAAACTCAAATTACTAAATTTCGTGAGGAAAAAGGAAATATCATGACAGACACTATTGAAATACAGAAGACAATTGAAACTATTTTGAAAATTTATACTCCAGTAAAATAGAAAATCCTGAAGATACCGAAACTGAGTCAGGAGGACATGCACAATTTAAACAGATCAATTTCAAGCAAGGAAGTAGAAGATGCCAGCAAAAGCCTCCCAGCAAAGAAAACCCTGGACCCAGACAGATTCTCAGACGAGTTCTACAAGACATACAAAGGAGAATTAATACCAATACTCCTCAAATTATTCCATGAAATAGAAAAGGAGGGAACACTTCCAAATTCATTCTATGAGGCTAGTATCATCCTAATCCCAAAACCTGACAGAGACATATCAAGGAAAAAAAAAATTTTCAGACCAATATCCCTGATGAACATAGATTTTTTAAAAAAATGAAATTAAGGTATAAAAAATTTCTCAATAAAATTCTGGCATTTCGCATGCAAGAACATATTAAAAAGATAGTGCGCCATGATCAAGTGGGGTTCATTCCAGGGATGCAAGGTTGATTCAACATAAATAAATCAAAAAGCATAATCCATCACTTCAATAGACTTAAAGATAAGAACCATATGATTATGTCAATTGATGCAGAGAAAGTATTTGACAAAATACAGCACCCTCTCATGTTCAAAAAACTAGGGGTAGTAGGAACATACTTTAACATGTAAAAGCTATCTATGCTAAACCCAAGGCCAACATCATTCTAAATGGAGAAAAATTGGAAGCATTCCCTCTAAAAACTGGAACAAGACAGGATGCCCTGTTTCAACACTTCTATTCAATATACTTCTTGATACTCTGGCCAGAGCAATTAGACAAGAGAAATTAAAGGGATACAAATAGGAAAAGTAGAACTCAAACTGTCACTATTTGCCGACAACATGATTCTATACTTAGAGAATCCAAAAAAATTCCACTAGAAAATTTATTGAATTAATAAATGAATTCAGCAAGGTAACAGGACATAAAATCAATACCAACAAATAAAATGCATTTCTATACATCAGTTATGAATCCTCTGAGAGAAATGAGTTAAACTACCCCATTCACAATAGCCTCAAAAAAATAAAACACTTGGGAATCAATTTAACAAAAGAGGTGAAAGACCTCTACAATGAAAACTATAGAACCCTAAAGAAAGAAATTGAAGAAGACCTTAGAAAATGGAAAGATCTCCCATGCTCCTGGAAAGGCAGAATTAATATTGTCAAAATGACCATACTACCAAAAGCACTGTACAGATTCAATATGATTCCAATTAAAATCCCAACATCATTCCTTATAGAAATAGAAAAAGCAATCATGAAATTCATTTGTAAAAATAAGAGACCCAGAATAGTCAAAGAAATCCTTAGCAAGAAGAGTGAAGCAGGTGGCATCACAACACCAGACTTTAAACTATACTACAAAGCTATAGTTAAAAAAAAAAAAAAAAGCATGGTATTGTCACCAAAATAGACATGTAGACCAATGGTACAGAATAGAAGACACAGAGACAAACCCACTAAACACAGTTATCTCATAATAGACAAAAGAAACAAAAACACACATTAAAGAAAAAATTATACTCTTCAACAAATGGTGCTGGGAAAACTGAAAATCCATATGCAGCAAAATGAAACTAAACACCTATCTCTCACCATGCACAAAACTCAACTCAAAGTGGATCAATGACCTAGGAATTAGACCAGAGACCCTGTGCCTAATAGAAGAAAAAGTAGGCCCAAATCTTCATCATGTTGGATTAGGTCCAACAAGACTCCTAAAGTGCAAGAAATAAAATCAAGAAACAATAAATGAGATGGATTCAAATTTAAAATCTTCTTCTCAGCAAAACAATCAATCAATGAAGCAAAAAGAGAGCCTAGATTTTGGGAGCAAATTTTTGCCACACTCATGTCAGATAGAGTACTAATCTCTAGGATATATAAAGAACTTTAAAAAATTTACACACAATAAAACAAACAACCCAATCAGTAAATGGGTTAAAGAGGTGAAGAGACACTTCTCAGAATATGGTATACAATCAATCAACAAACATATAAAAAAAAAAGTTCAACATCTCTAGCAATAAGAGAAATGCAAATCAAAACTACTTTAAGATTTCATCTCACTCCAGTCAGAATGGCAGCTATTAAGAATACAAACAACAATAAGTATTGGAGAGGATGTGGGGGAAATGGCACTCATACATTGCTGGTGGGACTGCAAATTGGTGCAGCCAATCTGGAAAGCAGTATGGAGATTCCTTAGAAAACTTGGAATGGAACCACCATTTGACCTAGCTATCCCACTCTTAGTTCTATACCCAAAGGACTTAAAAACAGCATACTACAGCAACACAGCCACATCAATGCTCATAGCAGCATAATAGCCAAACTGTGGAACCAACCTAGATGCCTTTCAATAGATGAATGGATAAAGAAACTGTGGTATATATACACAGTGGAATATTAATCAGCATTAAAAGAGAATAAAATTATGGCATTTGCACATAAATGGATGGAGTTAGAGGATATTGTGCTAAGTAAGCCAATTAAAAAAAAAAAAACAAAAACAAAAAACAAAGGCCGAATGTTTTCTCTGATAAATGGATGCTAATCCATGATGGGGGTGGATGGAATGAGTGGAGGAACTTTGAATGGGGCAAAGGGAAGAGGGTGTGGGGATATGATGCTAGGAAAGATGGTGGAATGAGACAGTCATCATTTCCCTAGGTACATGTATGATTGTACGATTGGTGTGATGCTACTTTGGGTACAACCACAGAAGTGAAAAATTCTGCTCCATTTGTGTACAATGAATGGAAGTGCATTCTGCTGTCATGTATAACTGATTAGAACAATTAATTAATTAATTAACTAATTAATTAATTCTCCTTACATCTTCCTAAATGGCAATAATCTTACCCTTTCCATTTGTTCTGTGCCCTCAACCCTCCTTCATAAGAACAAATTAAACCCTGAGTTAGCAGAAGAAAGTAATAGAGATTAGAGCAAAAAATACACAAAATAGAGAACAGAAAAACTCAACAATAATAAAATGTGGTTTTTTGAAAAGATAAAATTGATACTTCCTACTCAACTAAGAAAAGAAAAAGAGAAGGTTCAAATAAATAATTACAAAAACAAAAGAGGAAACATTACAATTGATATCACAGAAAAAATATATATCATGAGTCCACTATAAACAAATGTATCAGCAAACTGGAGAACCTAACAAAGTGGATACATTTCTAGAAATATATGATCTTCATGAATAACTAAAAAGTCTAAACGGGTCATAACTAATGATGAGATTAAATTGTAATTAAAAAGAAGAAGAAGAAGAAAAGAAGAAGAAGAAGAAGAAGAAGAAGAAGAAGAAGAAGAACTCCTAACAAAGAAAATGTCAGGAACAGATGGCTTTACTGGAAAATTCTACCCAACATTTAAAGACTAATTAGTGGCAATCCTTCTCAAACCCTTCCAAAAAACTACAGAGAAGGGAATGCTTTCAACTTCATTTTGTGAGGCTGGCATTCCCTTGATGCCAGATCCAGACAAAGAGACCATGAGAAAAGAAAACTAGAGGAAAATATCCCCAAGGAAATTAGATACCAAAATTCTTAATTAGAAAATTAATTAAACAGCATATTTAAAAGACCATACACCATAGCCATTTGAGATTTATCCCTGGGATGCAAAGATAATTCAACATAAAAATATCAATTAATTGGTATTTTTTGTGTGTGACTGTGATACACCACATTAACAGAGAATGAAAAGCATGTGCTCATCTCAATAGATACGGAAAACACATTTGATAAAAATTCAGCACCCATTCATAATTTTTTAAAACATTCTATAAGCTAGATGCAGAAGGAATGTACCTCAACATAATCAAGATGATGTATGAAAAGCCCACAGTTAACATTACAGTTAATGGTGAAAAACTAGAAGCTTTTCCACTGAGATCAAGAAGACAAGAAATGTTCACTCTCACTACTTATATTCAACATAGTATTGAAAGTTCTAGCCAAAGAAATTAAACATGAAAAATAAATAAAAAGAATCCAAATCAGAAAGGAAGGAGTAAAATTGTCCCTGTTTTCAGATTACATGATTTTACATAGAGAAAGCCATAGAGATTCAACATAAAGACAAAAGCTGTTAGAACTAATAAATGAAGCTCGTAAAGTTGCAGGATACAAAATTAACAGGCTTCTTCCACCTTCTAAAGCAGAGATTGTGAGTCATATTTGCATTCAACCAAAACTCATAAAGAACATCTCTTTAAATAAAACAAGGGATCTATGGTGGCAAATTTGTAGATTGAAGAAAAGCATCAGCTGCTGCAATGGATGGGAAGGAATGAAACAACATCACTATCTCATGGGTTAAATGGTGTCCCCCAGCATTCATGTGTTAAAATCTTAACCACAAGTAACTTACAATGTAACCTTGTTTGGAGATAGCATTATTATAGAAATAATCAAGTTAAGATGAGATCATGAAAGTGGGCTTTATTCCAATATGACTGGCATCCTAAGAAAAATGGGAAATTTGGACACAGACATACATACAGGGAGAATATTGTGTGAACATAAAGGTTACCTTCTACAAGACATGGAAGAAGCATGGAATGGATCCTTTCCTCTCAGCTCTCAGAAGGAAGAAACCGTGCCAACACCTTGATTTGGGGTGCCTAGTGAAGGACATGGTTACCTACCCGTCCTGCCCACATTCCCTAAATGATCCTGCCACCAAAACTCCTGCCATCACCTGGCCCTTCTCCCTGCCCACCAAAAGGGCCCGCCAAAAGTAACTAACCCCTCCCATGGCCTGGCTCTGCTAAGGCTATATATAAAGCCCAGAACCTGGTGGCCTGTTGCTTCCTGACTTGGAGCAACAATGCCGCGGGAGAAAAACTCGGAGGCAGAATGAAGATGAAAGAAGGTTTTTTATTCTTCAGCTTTAGCAATCTCTCAAAACTCTAACACTGGCTCTTTCAGCAATCTCTCTGACTCTTTACTTCTTCTGTCTACTGACTCTTTACTTCTTTACTTTCTTTTACTTTTACTTTCTTAGAGAGAGCTTAGAGAGAGAAAGAGAGAGTGAGAGAGAGAAAGAGAGAGCTTCTTTTTTCTTCTTCACTTTCTTTTACTTTTACTTTCTTAGAGAGAGCTTAGAGAGAGAAAGAGAAAGCAAGAGAAAGAGAGAGAGCTTCTTTCTTCTTCTTCACTTTCTTTTACTTTTACTTTCTTAGAGTTAGAGAGAGAGAGAGAGCTTCTTCTTTCTTCTTTCTTCTTCGGCAGCCTCAGCCTGACTCTGACCAGCAACAACTACTTCTCTAACTGCTCTGACTCTTATTTCTTCTTCTGACTACGTTCTGGCCGCTCTGACTCTTTTCTTCTTCTCTGACCCAAACTCTTCTTCCAACCAACTGAGCGACTGAACGACTGACTGAATGAATACTGCTTCTGACCGCTTTCACCCTGTTGTATACCTTTAGCTTTGCGGGTGCATCACATGCATTTACAGGTGCGTCACGTGCATATGATTATTATCAGGTGGAACTTATGGCTTCCAGCTAGCCACAATAGCCATCTCCCTGATTGGGGCTGCTTCAGTGGCCAGCAGCCATTGATTCCTGAAAATTAGCCACATCAGGTGTTTGTCCCATTGACCCAGCCACTGAATAAAGAGAAGCTTGCTGATCCAAGTTCTGCTCCCTGTCTCCATCATTTGTGCCTCTAGAAATATGAGACAATAAACTTCTGTTGGCTAAGCCATTCACTTCCATAGTACTTTATTACATCATTTCTAATAAATATGCCATCTCACATAGGGGATCCATTCAACCATTCTGTATTTAGAGTAATCACAGCACCCTGATGGAAACTGGTCCATAGTCCCCATCTTTACCCCTTTGAGGAAGCCTGGCTATTGGCTTTCCTTTACTCACATTTGCAGAAAGCCCTGTGACTAATATAGCATTCAGGTGACATTCATACAAGTCATGCTAGTAAAATCCATAGCATCTATCAAGCACTGGTAGATGTTTACATTTTAATTCACCAAATCCTCAAAGATACCATTTGAGTATTATTGAGCACCTAACATTATCATGTGCTCCATGTCAAATAGCTAGGAAATGGAAGAGATAAGACTCAAATCCAGTCTAGCTCTAGTATGTGCTCTTTTTTAAAAGATTTATTTATTTTTATTTATTTATTGGTACTGGGGATTGAACCCAGGGCTTTGTGCATGTGAGGCAGGCACTCTACCAACAAAGCTATACCCCAGCCTTAGGATGTACTCTTAACTACCAAACTCCTCAATCTCTATCTCACCAGATGCTTAAAGAAACCAATATCATGCAAGGAAGGAAACACAGACATACAGACACACAGAGAGAGAGACACACTAAGAAGTAGAGCAACTGATCCCTGAGAGTGCTAGCATAGGAAATAGACAAAAATATTATTCTATTTAGGAATTCTATTTCTGGATATTACTAATTATATATTCTGAAAAATAGTCAAATAAAAACATCAAAAATGAGGGCTAGAATATAAAAAAATGTTGGCTTTAAAGCTTAATTGAGTTCACATGAAATTAAGGAGAATTTCTGGAATCCAAACTGAAAGGAAGCAAGAATATGGCCTGGAAAGATGGAGGTAATTCAAAGAATATCCTGAAAGTGATAGCTAGAATCTATAGACATGAATTTTAATGGCTTTCTAGGAAGAAGAGGAGCCTTGGACCCATACACCCATACAAGGTAAGGAGTTGAGACTAAGATACACACCTCCCACAAAAAAAAAAAAAAAAAAAATGCCAGAACAAACTTTAAATAAATCCAAGTATCAGGAAAGGAAGATGAAGTTATTTGTCATACACTAAGATCTGGGTGAAGAGAAGAGCTCTGGAAAAGGTCTCTATCATGAATACATCACCATAACATTGGGTTAAGAGTTGAGATTTTATTATCTATGTTATTTAAGAAACTCTAAGCTGAGAAAGTCAACTACAGTGGCCCCAACTTGGTAGCACCTGGTAGGAAGAGTGAGTCTTTTGAAAGAACCTTCCCTTATCCCATTTCCCATGTGATTCTCACAGATATAGACAGCCAAGCATAAAATCACAATATTTATTTAAAATTCAAAATTTATTAAAAAACTTAAAAAGACAAATATCCATAGTAGGCAGTGACAGAAAGCACAATAAAAATTTTAAAAACTGTCAGAAAATTTAAGTATTATAACTTTCAAATGAATTTGGGCTATATATTTAATAAGTTCATAAAAAGTTGAGCTTAATGTTGCAGAAATTCAAAATGCTGTTCAAATATGAAAAAGCATTTTAAAATAACTAAAAAGAACTTATAGAATCAAATGTAATATTTATTTATTTAAAATTTATTTAAAAGTAATGAACAACTCAAACAGTAGATTAGACAAAGGTGAAGAGACATTGGTGGTCTCTAGGGAGATCTGAATAAATTACAAAAAAACTGCTACACAGAAAGACAAAGTATAGAAATTATTTAAAAGATGTTTAGTCATGGAACAGAGAATGTGAAAACTTCAACAGATTTTTTAATGGTGAATTTTAATATCATAAGGGATTATAACTACGAATTTTCCAGTACTAATGTAAAAAAAACTAAAACTAAATCCTCAGATGCAGGTTGCACAAAATATTTCAAACAAAAAAACAAAAATAAAGAGAGTCTGGGGGCCTAGCTCAGTTGCAGAGTACTTGCTAAAAATGCTCAAAACCCTGGGATCAATCCCCAGCACTAAAAAAAAAAAAAAAAAAGAAGAAGAAGAAGAAAGAAAGAAAGAAAGAAAAAGAAAACAAAGAAAAAAAGGAAGAGAAAGTGAGAAATCCATCTATAAAATATATATGTATTTTTTATAAATGAGAAAATGAAAACCTGTTTTGTAGACAAACAAAAACTTGACCTTACTAATACAGACCTTTGCTACATGAACTTTTGAACAATATGCCTGAAAACAAGAAAGAGAAAATGGAAAAAGAACCCAAAGGGAAAGTCTAATGCTGAGGAAGAAATAGTATACCAAAAAGATGGTAAATGTGTGGGTAAAGCTTTTTAAACTATTATTAAGCTGATATTTGGTTAGGTAATACCTAGTTGGTCTACAGAATGGTTTTAAATAGATGATAAATTTTCAATATATTACATAACAATAACTCTAAAATGAAAGAAGGAATAATTGGAATTCAAATGTGGTCAGGTCATTTAACTGTGTAAGTGGGATAATATCAATTCAACTTTGATTTTATGCATGAATGTTAAATTTTGAATGATAATCTCAAAGGAACAGAAGCTGAATGAGTAATTTCTAGCACAAGAAAAATAGAATTTTAGAGGCTCTGTACATCCAACAGGAAGCAAGAAGTGAACAAAGGAGATATATAGAAAATTCTGAATAAACATATAGTTTATTAGTACTTAAATATTTTAGCATATAAACATAATAAATATCAAAATTGTCATATTTGATTTCTAAAACTCAATTATGTGATGCTTAACCAAAAACTCATCCAAATCTTTGGAACATGGAAAGATAGAGATTAAAAGGGTGAAAAATACAGAGATTAAAAGACAAGAGAAATCTCATCCTAAAAACAGTGCCACTCCAGAGATAATGAGCACACTCCAGTGACAATGAGCACACCCAAAATCCAGACAGTGATTCTTATACCATTTCCCACCAAAAGGAACCAGGGCTCTGAAAGAAACGGCTTAGGCTAAATCAGAGGCAATGAAGGTACAGGAGAAGCCTAGGACATTTTACTGTTCAAAAAAAGCAACCAAAACATTCCAAGGAGCTGGGTGCAGTGGTGCATGTCTATAATCCCAGGGGCTCAGGAGGTGAGACAGGAGGATAGTAAGTTCAAAGCCAGCCTCAGCAATGGCGAGAGGTGCTAAGCTCCTCGTTGAGACCCTGCCTCTAAATAAAATACAAAATAGGGCTGGGGATGTGGCTCAGTGCTTGAGTGCCCCTGAGTTCAACCTCAAAAATAAAACAAACAAACAAACAAATTCTAGGGGAAAGTGAGCAAAGGACTTGAAGAGACATTTCTTCAAAGAAGAATACAAAAAATAAATAAAAGATTTTTACATCATAATCACTAGGGAAATGCAAATCAAAAGAACGAATTACCACTTCACACCTAAGTGTTGGTAAGGATGGAGAAATTGGAAAACTTGTACACTGAGGGAAGGTAAAATGGTGCAATCGCTATGGAAAGAGATGTGTTGGTTTCCCAAAAAATTTAAAATACAATAACAATGTAATCCAATCATTCCACCTCTGGGTACATTCTCAAAATATTTGAAAGCAGAAATATGAACAGATATTTGTACATGTATGTTCATAGCAGCATCAATACCTGAGCCAAAAAAGGAAGTCTGACACCTGCTGTCACACTGATAAAACCAAAAGATAATTATGAAATAAAAGGATAAATGCTGTACAATTCCACTTATATGAGGTAACAATAGTAATCAAATCTATAGAGTTAAAAAGAAGAATGTTGGTCAACTAGGGCAGGGGAGAGAAGGCAATAGGGATTGTTTATTGGTACAGAATTTCTGTTTAGGAAGTTGAAAATTTTTTGAGCTGGATGATGGTAATGGTTACACAACAATGCAAACATACTTAATTCCATTATATCATGCAGCTAAAATAATCAATTTTATGTTATGTATATTTATGACAATAAATTTAATTATCAGACATTCAAAGAAACCAAAAGGTAGAATTCATACTAAGGCAAAAACTGGCAAAGGTGTAAAACTCAGCAGACAAGGGCATTAAACAATCTTTATGAACATAGTCCATATGTTCCAAAAGCTAAATCAAGATATAGAAGACATCAAGTAAGATCCAAATCTAATTTCTAAAAATTAAAACTACAGCTGGGGTTAAAAAAATACACTAAATGGAGTGAAAATCTATTTATACATTGCAGAAGAAAAGGTTACTAAACTTGATGACAGTAGAAACAAAGAAGAAATCAACACATAAAAAGGAAAATTATTTTGACCATCTTTTTTTTAATTTATTTACTTTAGTTGTACACAATGCAATGCATTTATGTTTACATGGTGCTGAGGATCGAACCCGGGCCGCGCATGTGCGAGGCGAGCGCTCTGCCACTGAGCCACAACCCCAGCCCCTTGACCATCTTAATAGACAAAGAAAAAGCTTTGATGAAATTTAACATCAATTCCTGTTTAAAAAAAAAAAAAAAAACTGTCAGAAAAGTAAGAGAAGGAAGCCTTATAAATCCAGTAAAGGGCACCTACAAAAAAAAATTATCCGATAAATAACTACAGTCATAATTAAGACAAGTATATACACTTTTGCTACTTCCAAACAACCCATTTCTAGAGGTTTTAGATAGTGCATTAGGTAAATAAGGTCACTTGGATTGGATTGGAAAATGAGTCCTCACTCTCAGATGTTAGAATTTTTTATGTAGAAAATCTGCTAGTGTCTACAAAAAAAGCTATTAGAACCAATAATTACATTTAACAAGCTTGTTGTATAAGGTCAATATACAAAATTTAATATTTTTTAATATTAATGTCATTTAATGTCAATTTAATGTCATTTCAAGGAAAAGTTTGAAACTGACGTTTTTAAAACATGCCATTTAGAATGGCATCAAAAGTTATAAAATGCTATATTTAGGGATAAATCTAACAAAAGATGTGCAAGGACTGTACACAGGAAAGTATACAACATTACAGGGAAAAAGCAAAAGGCCTAGATAAATGGGAGATCTGCTATGCTCGTGGACTGGATGATTCAACGTTGCTGAGGAATCCATTCTCCTTGAACTGATGTATGCTTTAACACAATCTAATCAAAGCCCAATCAGACTTTTTTGCAGAAATTGACAAACTGATTTCAAAATTCATATGGAAATTCAAAGTATTTAGTATAACCAAAACTACTTTGAAAAATAATGATGTTGGAGGCCTGACACTACCTGCTTTCAAGTCTTATTAAGCTATATGACAATGTGAGGCTGACATTAAAATAGACAAATCCTTCAATAAAACAAAGCAGAGCATCTACAAATAGACCCATACATGAAAGGTAATTTAGTGATACTGGGATATCTACATGCGAAAAATGAACTTTAATTCATATCTCATACCATATACAAAAATACTTTAAAATAAATCATAAATATAAGTGTATAACCTAAAACTATAAAAACTTCCAGAATAAAATTGAGGACAAAATACAAATTAATGCATAGTTATAGAAAGCAGATCTATGTTACCTAGGAAGCAGGGAATGGGGGCAACAAGAAGAGTTTGGGCTTATAGTTATAAAGGGACATAAGAAAACTTTTTGGAGTGATGAACAAGTTCATCATATTGACTATAGTGATGACTTCTCAAGTGAAAAGTTATGTGTAAACTTAATAATGCATACATTTTATCAATTATACCTTATAAAACTATTTATAGATGTTCATAAATAAAGCATAACTACTAATGGAGGTATGTTATAATGGGTTATTAATGGATAACTTTGAAACTATTAGAAGGGGTGGAGTGGAGGAAAAAGAATTTACTAATCCAGTAAAACACATAAAAGAAAAAAATAAAATACAATGAAGGGGTGGGAGAAAGCATAGTAAATGAGACATATAAAATAAGATCATAAAAATATGACCAAATTTGTAAGTAGTCACAACAAATGTGTGTGATTTAAACTCCCATATAAAGTTTTCAACGTATTTGATAAAAGTCAGTTGTATCTCTTTTATTAAAAAAGTGGTAGTTTCTTTATAAAAGTACACCTACAATAAAATTCATTAAAGAGTTGAAAATAGACAGCATCCCATAGTCATGTAAGTGTGATATCCAGATTTCCCATCAATTAAAAAAAAAAAAAAAACTAAGCAGTACATTGTAAGAAGTGCAGTTAACTGCTAGTCCCCAGTTGGAGACAGCTTCAGGAGACATTTCAGCCTCTGAGCCAGGCTATGCTCTTCCTGGACAGGCCCCAGCTGATGTCTATGAGGAATTGATCAACTCCTCATATGAAAGACTGCTTTTACTCCAGCTGTCCATTGGTTTGGTCAAGACTTGGACAATTCTAATATTGTGATCTGAGGTTCTTCTTCCTCAAACATGCTCCTCCCCTCTTTCCTTTCGCAGGCTTCATTCAGATCTGCATATCATGGTCTAAAAGCTTGCCCTCCCTATCCTGCTTCCTTGCCCTTCAACTTTCACAGGTAAAACCTCCTCTCCCAATTAAATCTCATCACTCCTAATTCCATCTCAGCCATTGCTTCCTGAACTAATCCTTATCTTTCCTTTTCAGCAGACTTATAGTGGATTTGAGAAATCTGTATTTTTTTTAAATTTCTCCACGATTCTAATGTTCAACCATGTTTCATCTCCACAGTGAGCAATTTTCATAAATTGTTTCCTATACAATATAATTGAACATTAATAAACTATCTTGGAATCTTTATTATGGTGCATTTCCTATGCCTGTTTTGACATTGTCAACTTTTGTTTTATCTTTCAGTATTTAAATAGTCTTCCACCTAAATATGAGCCTTATCCCAAATACGGATGGATAAAAATTAATAAATGTCAAGAGCAGGGTAATGTTATCTATTGTTCACAATGCTTGCTATGGTTTGGATATAAGGTATCCCTCAAAAAGCTCACGTTTGAGACAATGCAAGAAGGTTCAGAGGAGAAATGATTGGGTGGTAAGAGTCTTAACCCAATCAACTGTTTAATCCCCTGATAGGGATTAACTGGTAATTGAAGTGGTAGGGTGTGTCTAGAGAAGGTGGGAATTAAGATGTGGCTTTGGGGTATATATTACTATCTGGCATGTGGGAGTCTCTCTCTTCTGCTTCCTGATCATGATGTGAGCTGCTTCTCTCTGTCACACACTCCACCATGATGTTCATCCAGCACTCTATGGACTAAGACCTCCAAAACCGTGAGCCCTCTAATAAACCTTCCCTCCTCTATTGTTGTTCTGCTTAAGTCCTTTAGTCACAATGGTGAAAAAGCTGACTAAAACACTGCTCAACAATATTTCTAAGCAGAAACAATGGACCAGGGTTTTCTTTGGTGAAGTCAAAATGGTTTGATGAAAGTATCATGTGTCTAGTGTCCTTGAATAGACTACAAATCCCTTTAATGAGAAAGCCTAAAATAACTAAATGTCTGGAGAGAGGAAAACATATTAACAACCAAAATAATTGTCTTAAATGCCTCAGGTGAAACAACTGATTTTGTTTTAATTTCTACCATATAATGATGAAAAATCTTTTAATTTCGTCCTGCAATGGAGCAAACAGGCTTATTTTTCATAATTTTATAACTAAAATATTGCTTATGATATTAAAAATTATCAGTATATATATTCCAAACATTCTGCTCCACAGAAAAATAGATAGGAGGGTCATGTCCTTCTATGGCTATTCTCTTAGTATACAGAGTCCCCAAGTCCTCCATAGCATATTTAGCTGATTATATCATCCATAAACATTTGTTATTTGATAAATACATCAGAATAAAATGTACAGCATAAAAATACATAATGCCAATTTATAATGTCTACAAAACTTAGGCATTAGATGTCAACACTTCTCTAGAGATACAATGAGTTCGGAAGAATACAAAGTTTTCACATGTGTGTTCTCCTTTGCACATGACAAAAATACAAATCCACTATTATTAAATGGTATGATTCTTATTATAATTTTGTATCATATTAGACCACTGGTTAATGAAAAGGAAAAATGGGAACAGAGGAAGTAATAATTTATCAGTTAACACAATGAGAGTACTGGGAAAGGCACAAACACTGTTGAAAGGAAGGTGAGTCCATAGAATTTGACATAAGAATGAACACCAATTGATCCACCAATTGCACTCAAGAAAATTATCTCATAGACACACTTAAACAAATGCAAAGAGATATATCCAGAAAAAACATTTGACATTATATTGTTTATACCACATACAAAACTTAAAACAATCTGAATGTTCACCACTAGGGCAGGGGCTAATTAAATTATCATATAGTGGAATTTATGTAGTCATTATAAAAGAATGAGGTAGCTTTGCTTCTGCTGATAAGAAAAGCTCTCTAAGTTGCATTATTCGCTTTTTATAAGCATGTAACAGCATTGCAGCATGTTCCTATTTGTATCTTGACAAGAAGTGTGTAAATATATATATATGTATATAAATATAGTACAATCATATGTAAAATATATAAATGCATACATACACCACAGGAATAAACACACGTCATATGTACACAGAAATTTCTAGAAGAATACATAGAAAACTATTGATCATTCTTCCTTCTGCAAAGTTATTTCTTGAGGAAACTTTTCACTATTCATTGTATTGCACCATTCAAATATGATATCATGAGCATGCACTTTCTTTGTGATAATAACATCAATTCTTCAAAAAACTAATAGTAGCTAAGACTCTAAAATTCTACTTGTAGAAAGATAGACATGCAAATCCATTAGAAAACCTCTGTCCTCTAAGAACCTTTGAAAGACTAATTTCAAAATAGGTCTTCTGTTCAAGAACTGTAAGAAAAGTAAAACAGTAGTTGGACTATATCTTGATTTGTTTTTCCTGGTGCTAGAGTCCAATAATTTATAACGTATGGAGGCCTGTGCCATCAACTTCATTTTGTGACACCTGCGATATCTCCACCTTGTTTACAGTATCATAAAGTGGATTGTTCTTCTCTGTGTAGCTGGCATAGGGCTGCATTTCATCCTAAGAAAGAACTCAAAGTCAAAATCAGTTCCAAAAGGCCAGAAATCATTATAGAAATTATCTGCATTTTTCTAACAGATGCCCACAGCATTCGTACAAACAATAGTGCTTATATTTGTGTCTCTGAGCTTACATGAACATAGGAGCAAGGTCTTGCTCTAATACCCTATCAAAAAGTATTTGTTGATTACTTACATCTGTGTGTGAGGTGATAGCTGTGTGGAAGAAGAAATAGAGACTAGAGTGACATAAGAAGTATTTTTCTTTTCTATTAAAGTATTATACATGGTAGTTGGATTCATAAGAAGTACTTCTCAAAGGAGAGTTAAAGACTTAGTATGCTACTGGATACAAGAAGTTAAGGAGCAAGATAGGTTTTTAGTTTGGGCATACAGGAAATGATAATTGTCTTGAAAAAGGGAAGCCAAGAATTAAAGATGGTTCCATGGGAAAGGAAACACCAATTCAGTTTCTTCAAAGTCCACAGGAGACAAATATTATATGATTAGGATACAGTTTATGAGCTGAAAATGTGGATTTGGGGTGATGCATAAGTAGTACTTGATAATTAACAAAAATAAGTACATCTAAATATCAGCATTGTAAGATCAGAGTTTTTTAGGTTTCTGGGGGGGGTTGTTGGGGGGAGGGGAGTTCTGGGGATTGAATTCAGGGGCACTCAACCACTGGGCCACATCCCCAGCCCTTTTCTGTATTTTTTTAGAGACAGGGTCTGACTGAGTTGTTAAGTGCCTCGCCATTGCTGAGGCTGGCTTTGAACTCACGAGCCTCCTGCCTCAGCCTCCCAAAGTTTTTTTAGTTTTGATGGAAACTAAATTGATTTAAATTACAAGTTATGTTGCTAAATTTTCAGACTATCTAAAAGCTTGTAAATATTCTTTTATGTATTATCTTACCTCCTCAACAACTGTAGTAGCTTCTGTTTTTTTCAGTTTATATCTTCTATAAAGATGAAGTAAGCTGAAATGAATGCAGAAAATGTCATTGTTTACATTGAAAAATGCAAAAAAGAAAGTATACCAAAGTTCATTTTGACAAAAAACATAATAAATTGGGAATGAACTACCAGAAATGAATGAAGAAGACTGCTTGTGGTTAATACACTCAATCAAGAAAATTTTGAATTTTGGAAAAGGAAGTTGAATTATACAATGGAAACTTGAAGCAATAGAATATATGTAGCACCTTTTCTTTGGTACATTAAAGGAATTATTATGATTATTTTCATAAATAAAAAATTAGTATGCACTGTCTCTCCCAAGATCCTGCCCTGAATGCCCTAATTCCCCATGTTTGCATCCCTGAGTATCCTGCAAAATCACTCTTATCATTCAAAGTATACAAGCCTAACACCTCCAAGATACCCTTTTTGACTATAAGAGAATGGCTGTTAATAGCCTAAGTTGCCCAGTTTGTCAATTCCATATGTCTGACTCTTTTCTAGTCCAATAAAGATAAGACCAAAAAAAATTCATCAGTCAATACCTGTAACCACTGATTTTCAAACACCAAACAAATACCCCGATGATCAAAATAGCAGGGATGATGTAATATAGATAATGTAGTTTTCCTGAATCTTTGGCACCTGTAACCACAGACATAAAAAAGTATGATTCAAATGTGCTAACTTCAGATAATGAGATATTATTCAGTGATAAAAAGGAATTAGCTCTTAAGCCATGGAACCACATGAAGAAAACTTAACTGTATATTGTTATGGTTTGGACATGAGGTATCCCCCAAATGCTCCTATGTTAATGCAAAAATGTTCAAAGGTGAAATGATCAGATTATGAGAGCTGTAACCTAATCAGTACACCCTAATTTGAACAGATTAACTTGGTGATAACTGAGGCAGGTGGGGTACAGCTGGAGAAAGTGGATTCCTGGAGGTGAGCTCTTGAGGACTGTATCCAGTCCCCATGGGCTCCTCCATTGCTTGCTCACTCGCTCTCTCTCTTCTCTCTCTCTGCTTCCTGGCTGCTATGAATGGAGTAGCTTTCCTCCTTGCTGCCCTTCCACCATGATTTTTCATTTGACCTTGGGCCCAGAGAAATGCAACCCACAGAACATGGACTAAACCTCTGAAACCATGAGCCAAAATAAAATTTTGCACCTCTAAGTTGGTCTTGTCAGGTATTTTGATCACAAGGACAAAAGGCTGACTAACACACATATTATTAAGTGAAACAAGCCAAACTGAACGTCTACTTATTATATGATTCCAACTGATATTCTAGAAAAGGCAAATCTGAGAAGACTATTTTATTTTTTTTATTACTATGACCAAAAGACCTGACAAGAACAATTAGAGGAGGAAAAGTTTATTTGGGACTCATGGTTTCAGAGGTCTCAGTCCATAGACAGCCGACTTCATTGCTCTGGGCTGAAGAGGAGACAGAACATCTTGGTAGAAGGGTGTGGAGGAAGGAAGCAGATGGGAATATGGCACCAGGAAGGAGAAAGAGAGAGTCCCCTCACCATGGACCAAATACATACTCCAAAGTCGTGCTGCCAGTGACCAACCTCCTCCAGCCATACCCTACCTGCCTACAGTTACCACCCAGTTAATCCCTACTTAGAAATTAATGATTGATTAGATTAAGGCTCTTATAATCCAAATATTTCACCTCTAAGCTTTCTTGCATTGTCTTACACATGAGCTTTTGGGGAACACCTCATATCTAAACCATAACAGAAGCAATACAAAGATCAGTGCTTGCCAGGGAATAGAAGGCAAGGAGGAAGCACAGAGGATTTTTATAGCAGCAAAACTATTTCTTATGATACCAGAATCAGGGATACATGTCAATATACATTTGTACAAGCCCATAGAATGTACATCATCAAAGAGTGAACCCTAACATGAACTGTGGTCTTTGTGTAATGTGCCAATGTAGGTTCATGGATGGTAATAATATAAATATGACACAATGTGTGTGACGTCTATAGTAGGGGAGGTTATGCCTGGGTGGATCAGTGGTTATATGAAAGCCTTCTGTACTTTCCACCCAAATTTGCTCTGAACCTAAAGTGCTCCAAAAAATAAAATCAATTCAAGTATACAATATGTATGTGGTTCAATGATGTCTCACAGTACATGAAATTCATTTCTTAAAATTTTATTTTAAACACTTCTGACTCATTGGTAGTTCAAGAAATCGTTATAATTAAATTGTTTTCTCAACTCAGACTTTAGAGTTTCCAGCAAGACATAATCTTAGTCAGGATTCTGCTGCCTCAAGGTTCATAAATAGTGAATTCCTAGAGGAAATTGCATGTAAATGGATCAACTTGAAGAATATCATACTAAGTGAAATAAGCCAATCTCCAAAACACCAAAGGCCAAATGTTTTCTCTGATATGCTGATCCATACTGGTGGGGAGGACAGGCAAGGAAAGAATAGAGGAACTTTGAATTGGGTGGAGGGGAGTGAAAGAAGAGGAGGGGGTTGGGGCAGTGGGAAGGATGGTGGGACATTATTACCCTGTGTACATGTATAATTGCACAAATGGTGTGACTGCATTGTGTACAGCCACAGAAATGAGAAGTTGTACTCTATTTGTGTACAATGAGTCAAAATGCATTCTGCTATCATGTATAACTAATTAGAACAACAACAAAAAAAGAAGCACTGTGTTCCAAACTGTTCTCCTGGTGTTGCATGAATGTGGCTTGAGGGCAGCAGAAGGAGGGGGAAGCAGAGGTTGAGTAGGCTGGTGCCCAGTCCTTCCAACTTCCTTCAATAGTTCATGCTTTTAAAAGTAGGACTTCCAGTATTTTATTTGAAAAAGAATATTTGGTTAAAACAAGAATATTGTTTTTGAAATTCTCTCTTCCAAACTAATGAGCTGTCTCTTACTGGATATGCAAGGAAAGCAGAGTAGATCTTTGCACTTTTGGACTAGATGGTCCTTTCAACTCTATATTTTATAAATATGGCATCTCGTCATAACACTGGATGGTGGATTTCATGCACAATGAAGACATAATTACTCTTCTCAATAAATGCTGCTAGACTCTTTTAAAACAAAATGGGAATAAATATTGAAAATGGTAGTTTAAACACAGGGTTTGCTCTTATCCCTTCTTAAAACGTACTAAAATATCAGTAAGAAAAGTTTTAAAATATAGACTTTCAAAGACAAAGAGAACAGGGATGAAGACAAGAACAGATGAAAGATTACAACCTTGTTTTTAAGTAAAAGAAAATGAGCAGGGTGGGGTGGTATACGCCAGTAATCCCAGCGGTTCAGGAGGCTGAGGCAGGAGGATCATGAGTTCAAAGACAGCCTCAGTAAAAGCAAGGTGGTAAGCAACTCAGTGAGACCCTGTATCTAAAAATAAAATACAAAATAGGGGAGGGGATATGGTTCAAGGGTCGAGTGCCCTAGAGTTCAATCACCAGTACCAAAAAAAAAAAAAAAAAAAAAGTAAAAGAAAATGAATGAAAGAATTGCAAATGATAACAGTGAAATAAGTGAAAAGCTTAGTGCCCACAAAACTGCAGAGAGAACAGAAAGCAACAAATATTTCAAAATCACTAAAAGAGAATTTCAAAATGATCTTTCCATAAAGAAATAATAAATATTTGAGTTGAGAGTTATGCAATTACTCTCATAGATCATTCTACAATGTAGAGATGTATCAAAATATCACTTTATATCCAATAAACATATAAAATTATGATTTGTCAATTACAAACAAAATAAAGATTTAGAAAGAGATAAAATTGGGAAAACAATAGAAAAAGTGGTACCTGGCAGGGGGCTAAAGTGTGGGGCTAAAAGTTGGGAGCTTCTCTGAAAGTCTATGTTAGGACAGGTAGGCTGCAAAGTCCTGGGTCACACTCTGTGAGGCACTTCCCCAGCCAACAGGAAAAGGGGAAGGTGAAGTAGAGAGACTCAGAGTCAAGTATCCAGACATCATGGAGGATGGAGATGAGGTGCCAGACTGCAGAGCAATACGGAAGCCTGGGCTCTGAACGGTGGCTTCAGAAAATAACTCTCCAGTCTCCTGCTCAGGGGGAAAGCCTGACCATCAGTGGTCTGGGAAGGGAAAATGAAATGCTCCAATTAAATACATGTGTGTTCTTTTAAAAATATGCTACTCAACTTGATTTATGATTAACATAGAAGTGAGCTTTGAAAGTAGAACAAACTCTTTTCTAAAATATTGCTTTTTGCCACAATTTATGTAATATTTTCTAGACTGTTTTATTTTGGAGACAAGAGAGAGATTAAAGTGGAGGCTAAAGAGAATATCTATAAATGAAATTTCTCCGCACATTCTTTTTTTCCTTCCTAACATAATTTCTCTAAAAGAATGGGGGAAAAAATTAAAAACTAGAATTACTAACCAGGAAAGCAGATCTTCGGTTAGACTCCTGTTGCCAGTCAGGTGGGAGACAAAGCAGGTCACGGTGGAAACATTGCCATCTGGATAATAATGGCACCTACTCCTGGTCGTCACTGTGCCATTGTCCTGGTATTCTTTCTCAGTGACACAATCCCCCTCTGGGACCCAATAAATTTGTGCAGCTGGCCTGCCTGCAATTGCTTTGCACTCCACAGTTCTATTCTTCCCTGGAGACAGGGTCACTTCAGGGGGCACTGCAGAGATGGAAGAGAAATCATGCTTCAGTCTTAACACAGGGTTATGGAATTAGAGAGACATTTGTTTCAGTCACAAATCCAGTCACCCGATATATCACAAAATACAACATTCTTTACCTAACACTTGAAGGCGATATTTAAGTTCAAAATTTCCATCAGTTGTTCCCATTTGACATACGTAATTCCCTTCATGTGAGATAGACACTGGATGGATCCGAAGGAGAGGACTCTGGTCAGGTCTGGAGGCCCAGGTGATTCTCCCATCAGCACAATCCGTTTCCACAGTCTGATTTGTTTCTCTGCTGTAGGCAATGGTGCACAAAGGCTTGTCTCTGAGGCTTATTTTCCATGTTGTTACTATCAACACTTTTGTTGGTGGAAGACAAGGGCAACAGAGCACAGTCTTTGCACCCATGTGCACAGACAGTGAAGTGTTAACTGGACACACACAAGGAGAGTGAGAAAAGAAAACCTTGATAAAGAACTTTGTGTTTTCAATTTGTTCACAGCAGATTACATAAAGTTGTACTAGAACCTTGCTTTCCTGGTGATCTTATTCCAGACTTACACAGTAAGTTAATATTCACAAAATACACATAATGTATCAAACCAAATCCAAATGTTGACAAATTTATTTTAATTTATTCATTACTCTAGAAAGAATATGCATTTATAAGAACTTTGGGATTAAGTCAGAATGGTGGTATATATAAACAAACAAAAAAGAGAATTATAGATTAAATGACAAAAGTAGTATCCTAAAGCTAATGTTTTGGTGGTGAGCAACATTGGATTTATCATATAATTTATGATGAAATAATTGGTCATGTGGTTGTCTCCCCTTGAGTTTTGAGAAATTAAAAATACCAGTAACTTCAAATCTAAATGCCAATCCTTAACTGGTGACACAGATGTGAAAAGTATATGGTACGTTCATTAAAAGTAACTCAAATGGAATTCAGGTTGAACTAACTGGAAACTTTATGTGAGAGAATAAAAAAGTCAGTTAAATTAAGAGTTTAGAATAATCTACTATTTTATCAGATTAGTAATTACATGAAAAAATGATGATGTCTAGTGATAAGAGATGTCTGAAAATATTTACTTCTCATGAAAAAGCAGTGTGGTAGACAAATTAAGAAACAAAGAAAAAAGTTTGGTTTTGGATTGCCAAGAGTGATATTGTCAAACATAGCCTTTAGATAATTTTCCCTTTCTTACAGTTAAGTTACACTTACACTTCCAGATAGTTCAGCTATGAATTTTGATTTGGTTTCTATATGTTCAATCTAGTTATCAGGATTTAAATATAAATGTTGACCATTTTTTTCCATCTTTTAAAGGAAAAATTAAGCCCTGTGACCTTCAAGAAATTTTTAACACAGACCCTCACACTTCTCATAAACCAACATGAGCTGTCCATGACTGAGAGTGGTTTGCTGAGAAATGATTACTCAAGCAATGCATCTGCCATAGCTCACCTCTAACAAAGGTGAAGTCAGTGACTTCATCACTTCAACACGGGCAGAAACAGGTATGGTGGGGCAAACCTTTTATATGAATAAACATTGGTTTTGGTAAACTCTGTACTCAACATCTCTTCTTTCCATTATAGTGTCACTTGTCTCCTCTGGGTATTCAAGCCCTTACATTTCATGGTCAAATAAAGATCACGTAACCTGCTGGGCACAGTGGCGCACGCCTTTAATCCCAGCACTTTGGGAGGCTGAGGCAGGAGGATCGCGAGTTCAAAGCCAGCCTCAGTAAAAGCAAGGTGGTAAGCAACTCAGTGAGACTCTGTCTCTAAATAAAATACAAAAAAAGGGCTGGGGATGTGGCCCAGTGGTCGATGCCCCTGAGTTCAATCCCTGGTACCAAAAAAAAAAAAAAAAAAAAAAAAAAAAATCACATAACTAGATAAAGAAAGAGATAGGACTTGAACTCAGAACTGACAGGAAGTTAAACCCATGTTCTTTATACCACTCCAACTTGACAAAGGTATAGAGGCAAGTAAGACTATGCCTTGTTTGGGAAAGCAAGTAGTGGTTGGGTCGTCAGGGTACCTCATACCACAGCACTGAGCTCACCATATTCTAAAGCTAGACATGAGGCTGGCCTGCTGCCAGGCCATCAGCCACTGTATCTAACAACCCCTCAGTGCTGGCCCTTGATAAGGAAGCATATTACCTTCTGCAAGAGGTAATGTTGTCTGATTTCCATCCATGCATGAACTACTTGAATCTAGAAAATATTTAGAGAAGTATAAATTAATTTTATATTCTCAAATATATGGGCCAATTATCTCTCCAAAGAACCTCCTTTAACATGAGTAACAATCAGTCAACCATCACTAAAATTGCACAAAATCATTGCAAAACAGAAATTAGAAGTGTGCCAAGTAGAGATAAAAGTATGGTACTCTCTTGACAATGATACTCATAAGATATTAAAGATTGCCCATTTATGAAACACCTAACTTTGTCAACCATTTTATACAAGATAACCCTGCCTTCCTTCTTCTACTCCCAACTCCCTTCTCAGCCAAGGGGATTGATCCAGTGTAGGCATCTCACATGAACCTATCTGATTAAACTCCTTTCCCTATGTACCACTCTCTAATTAAAGTTGGTCCAATGATGGGTACCTCACCCAAATGGATAAAGCAGAGCCTTTCCTCAAGGATTTTAGTATTAGAATTGACAATAGTTAATCCATGTCTCTTCTTTCCCTATTTTTTACTACTTTGGAAGAAAATAAAGGGAAAATATACAAAATCAAAAGGAGGAACATAGATTAGAGTCCTTACGGACTTCAACTTTCTAGTTGAATAGTTAGTTACTGAGACCCACATGCTTTTCTCCCTTTGGGTTCCATAGAATTTCTTACAGTCAGAATAGTCCTCATGAACTTCAATTTTTAGTTTCTGAAACATTGCAACTTGCAGTTTATTTTAAAAGCAATTATACAGAGTACAAAATGGAAGAATTAAGACTAGTTTTTTAAAGTCCTCACATTACCCATGAAGTAGTTTTGTATTAGCTGAAAGTGAACTTGGGGACCCAGCCACCAGCTCACCTGGCCTCTGGCTCACGCAGTCATCACCTCCGAGGCTGAGAAAAGCAGCTCCCCACTGCAGACAGGGCCCGACCAGAGGAAGGGCCCCATCCATTCTTTGGGGAACTGAGACCTGCCCAGCTGCAACCAGAACAAGCAGTAGGCACCTACTGGGAAGGAGCGACCCAGCCACCAGCTTGCCTGCCCCCGGCTCACGCCATCACCAGGACCAGAAACTGCAGGCTCCACCCTGTGGAAGGGCCCTGCTGCCCACTTGCCCAACCCCCCACAGAAACAACTAGACTGGGAGGAGACCCAGGAGGGAGGAGAGTGAGAAGAAAGCCAGACTGCCTGCTCCACCACACTGCGGCCAGGAGGGGATCTGGAGAGAGAGGCTTGCTCCACGCCCGCAAATCCGAGAGGCAACTTGAGTCTGCCCAGAGAGACACACTGAACCAATATAATTATAGGCATGAGGTTACCACTGCCACAAAACTGAGTTAGCTACTCTACTACCAAGGAACAACAAAAAGTTCCAGGTAAGACATCACTAAGGTCCCTAGAGACTAGGATGCACCAAAAGGTGCAACCAGTTATGATGTTGTAAACTAACAGGGAATCTTTCATGGGGTTGTCTATCTATTGCTTCTTCTACTAACAGCCAAATTCTAATGATTATACTCTCACTAGTCAAATAATCTAATACCTCTATTTTCTCAAATCTTACTTCATAAATATTTAAGCCAACCTCTAAGTCCCCCCTTCTTTCATTAGATACCATAAACCACCATGCAAACATAGAGACTATATGGAATAAGATAACTGATCTCATCATTTATGTTTATAGAAACAAAACTGTAAATATAAAAATAGAAACTAACTGGTATATGGACACACATTGGGTATATTGAAAGATCTAATATTGATATTTCCCTAAAAAGTGAGGTTCTGGGTAACCTGGAGGGACTTTATAAGACAAAAGGGCAGAGGTTGTAATACCTCAGGTTTACCTTGCAAGAGAGGAAAACACATAGACATCATGAGGAAACAAGGGAGGAAAATGCCCCAAACAAACCAAGATACTACAACAATAGAAACCATAGAAAGCACAGTAGGTGAAATGTCAGAGAAGGAGTTCCAGATATACATAATTAAAATGATAAGGGATTTAAAAAATGACTGAAGTGAACAGATACAGGCAAAAATCGATCTCTCCAACAAAGAGATAAGAGATCAAATACAGGCAACCATCAATCACATCGACAAAGAGATAAGAGAACAAATCCAGGTAGCAAAAGATTACTTCAAGAAAGAGAGAGTTTGAGAAAAAAAAAAACAGAAATCCTTGAAATGAAAGAAACAGTAAGCCACTTAAAAAATTCAATAGAAAGCATCACCAACAGATTGGACCACTTGGAAGATAGGACCTCAGACAATGAGGACAAAATATATAATCTTGAAAATCAAGTTGACCTCACAGTGAAGATGGTAAGAAACCATGAACAGAATATCCAAGAACTATGGGATACCATCAAAAGACCACATATAAGATTTATTGGAATAGAGGAAGGTGCAGAGATTCAAACCAAAGGAATGCACAATCTCTTCAATAAAATAATATCAGAAAATTTCCCAAGCAGGAAGAATGAATTTGAGAATCAAATACAAGAGGCCTATAGGATGCCAAATGTACAAAATTACAACAGGTCCACACCAAGGCACATTGTAATGAAGATGCCTAGCATACAAAATAAAGATAGAATTTTAAAGGCTGCAAGAGAGAAAAGTCAGATTACCTATAAAGGAAAACCAATTCACACCTCAGCAGATTTTTCAATCCAGACCCTCAAAGCCAGGAGAGCCTGGAACAACATATACCAAACTCTAAAGGATGAGGGATGCCAACAAGAATTTAATATCCAGGAAAATTAAGCTTTAGATTTAAGGATGAAATAAAAACCTTCCATGATAAACAAAAGCTAAAAGAATTTACAACAAGAAAGCCTGCTCTACAGAACATTCTTGGTAAACTATTCCACAAGGAGAAAATGAAAAATAATAACAAAAATCTGCAAAGGGAAGAACTACAACAGAGGGAAAAACCAAGTCAAACTAAATACCAAAAATAATAAAAAAATTAAAATGACTGGTAATACAAATTATGTCTCAATAATAACCCTGAATGTTAATGGCCTAAACTCACCAATTAAAAGATATAGGCTAATAGATTGGATTAAAAAAACAGACCCAACAATTTGTTGCCTTCAAGAGACACATCTCATAGGAAAAAATGCCCATAGACTAAAGGTGAAAGGATGGGATAAAATATATCATTCACATGGTCTACTTAAGCAAGCAGGGGTCTCCATCCTCATATCCAATAAAGTAGACTTCAAGCCAAAGTTAGTCAAAAGAGATAAAGATGGACATTTCCTACTGCTTAAGGGAATCCTAGATCAACAAGATATAACTTTAATAAATATATATGCCCCAAATAATGGAGCATCTACATTCATCAATCAAACTCTTCTCAAGTTCAAGAATCAAATAGAACACAACACAATAATTCTAGGTGACTTTAACACACCTCTTTCACCACTGGATAGATCTTCCAAACAAAAGTTAAACAAAGAAACTATAGAACTCAATAATACAATTAATAATTTAGACTTAACTGACATATATAGAGTATATCACCCATCAATGAGTCAATGCACTTTCTTCTCAGCATCACATGGATCCTTCTCAAAAATAGACCGTATATTATGCCATAAAGCAACTCTAAGCAAATATAAAAAAGTAGGGATACTACCCTGCATTCTATCAGATCATAATGGAATGAAATTAGAAATCAATGATAAAAAAAGAAAGAGGGCTGGGGTTGTGGCTCAGCGGTAGAGCGCTTGCCTAGCACGTGCGCGGCCTGGGTTCGATCCGCAGCACTACATACAAATAAACGCATTGTGTATAACTAAAGCAAATAAATAAATATTTTTTTTAAAAAAAGAAAGAAAGAAAAGCTACACTAACGCCCTGGAGACTAAATAATATGCTATTGAATGATCAATGGGTTGCAGAAAACATCAAGAAGGAGATTAAAAAATTCTTAGAGGTAAATGAGAACAACGATACAACATATCAAAATCTCTGGGACACCCTAAAGCAGTACTAAGAGGAAAGTTCATTGCATGGAGCTCATTCCTTCAAAAAAGAAAACGTCAACAAATAAATGAACTAACATTACATCTCAAAGCCCTAGAAAAAGAACAAATCAACCCCAAAAGAAGTAGAAGACAGGAAATAATTAAAATCAGAGCTGAAATTAATGAAATTGAAATGAAAAAAAAAAAAATTGAAAAAATTGACAGAACAAAAAGTTGGTTCTTTGAAAAAATAAATAAAATTGATAGACTTTTAGCTATGCTAACAAAGAAGAGAGAAAACACAAATTACCAATATCTATGATGAAAAAGAAAATATCATGACAGACACTACAGAAATACAGAAGATAATTAGAAATTATTTTGAAAATTTATACTCCAATAAAATAGAAAATAACAAAGGCATCAACAAATTTCTAGAGACATATGATAGGCCCAAACTAAATCAAGATGATATACACAATTTAAATAGGTCAATTTCAAGCAAAGAAATAGAGGATGCCATAAAAAACTTACCAACCAAGAAAAGCCCAGGTCCAGATGGATGCACAGCTGAGTTCTACAAGACCTTTAAAGAAGAACTAACACCAATACTTCTCAAACTATTTCATGAAATAGAAAAAGAGGGAACACTCCCAGACTCATTCTATGAGGTCAATATCACCCTGATTCCAAAACCAGACAGAGACAAATCAAAGAAAGAAAACTTCAGACCAATATCTCTAATGAATATAGATGCAAAAATTCTCAATAAAATTCTAGCAAATCAAATACAAAAACACATCAAGAAGATAGTGCATCACGATCAAGTGGGCTTCATTCCAGGGATGCAAGTATGATTCAATATAAGGAAATCAATAAATGTATTCATCACATCAACAGGCTCAAAGATAAAAATCATATGATCATCTCAATAGATGCAGAGAAAGCATTTTGACAAAATACAACATCCCTTCGTGTTCAAAATGCTAGAAAAAATAGGGATAACAGGAACATACCTCAACATTGTAAAGGCCATCTATGCTAAACCCCAGGCCAACATCATTGTAAATGAAGTAAAATTGAAAGCATTCCCTCTAAAAACTGGAACAAGACAGGGATGTCCTCTTTCACCACTCCTATTTAACATAGTTCTTGAAGCCCTAGGCAGAGCAATTAGACAGATGAAAGAAATTAAAGGGATACGGAAAGGAAAAGAAGAACTCAAATTATCACTATTTGCAGACAATATGATTCTATACATAGAAGATCCAAAAAATTCCACCAGAAATCTTCTAAATCTAATAAATGAATTCAGCAATGTAGCTAGATATACAATCAATACCCATAAATCAAAGGCATTTCTGTTCATCAGCAACAAATCCTCAGAAAGAGAAACTAGGAAATCCACCCCATTTACTATAGCCTCAAAAAAATAAAATATTTGGGAATCAACTTAACAAAAGAAGTGAAAGACCTCTACAATGAAAACTACAGCACAGTAAAGAAAGAAATTAATGAAGATCTTAGAAGATGGAAAGATCTACCTTGTTCTTGGATAGATAGAACTAATGTTGTCAAAATGACCATTCTCCCAAAAGCACTATACAGATTCAGTGCAATACCAACCAAAAATTCCAATATCATTCCTCATAGAAATAGAAAAAGAAATCATGAAATTCATCTGGAAAAATAAGAGAGCCAGAATAGCCAAAGCAATTCTTAGCAAGAAGAATGAAGCGGGTGACATTATTATTCCAGACCTTAAATTGTACTACAAAGCAATAGTAACAAAAACAGCATGGTATTGGCATCAAAATAGACCAGTTGACCAATGGTACAGAATAGAAGACACAGAGACAAACCCACACACCTACAGTTATCTTATATTAGACAAAGGTGCCAAAAATGTTCACTGGAGAAAAGACAGCCTCTTCAACAAATGGTATAGGGAAAACTAGAAATCCTCATGTAATAAAATGAAATTAAATCTCTTTCTCTCACCATGCACAAAACTTAACCCAAAGTGGATCAAGGACCTAGGAATTAAACCAGAGACCTTGCACCTAATAGAAGAAAAAGTAGACCCAAATATCTATCATGTTGGTTTAGGCTCCAACTTCCTCAATAAGACCCCTATAGCACAAGAACTAAAAACAAGAATCAATAAATGGGATGGATTCAAACTAAAAAGCTTCTTCTCAGCAAAAGAAATAATCAGTGAAGTGAATAGAGGAGCTACATAATGGGAGCAAATCTTTACCACAAGCACATCAGATAGAACACTAACCTCAAGGATTTATGAAGCTCTTAAAAGCCTTAACACACACACACCAAAAATAAATAAATAAATAAATAACCCAATCAATAAATGGGCCAAGGAACTAAACAGACACTTCTCAGAAGATGATATACAAACAATCAACAAATATATGAAAAATGTTCAACATCTCTAGCAATTAGAGAAATGCAAATCAAAACAACTCTAAGATTTCATCTTACTCCAGTCAGAATGGCAGCTATCAAAAACACAAGCAACAATAAATGCTGGCAAGGATGTGGGGAAAAAGGCACACTCTTACATTGCAGGTGGAACTGCAAATTGGTGAAGCCAATCTGGAAAGTAGTATGGAGATTCCTTGGATAACTGAGAATGGAACCACCATTTGACCCAGCTATCCCACTCCTTGGCCTATTCCCAAAGAACTTAAAAACAGCATACTACAGGGACACAGCCACATCAATGTTTATAGCAGCACAATTCACAATAGTAGATTGTGGAACCAACCTCGATGCCCATGAGCAGATGAATGGATAGGGAAACGCTGGTATATATACACAATGGAACACTACTCAGCACTAAAAGATAATAAACTCATGGAATTTGCAGGTAAATGGATGGAGTTGGAGAAAATAATGTTAAGTGAAGTTAGCCAATCCCAAAAAACCAAAGGTCGAATGATCTCTTTGATATGAAGATACTAACTTATAAAGGCAAGAGAAAGGGAATGAGAGGAATGAAAGAGCTTTAAATAGAACAAAGCGGGGGAGGGAAAGGTGGGGACAAGGGGATAGGAATAATGGCAGACTGAGTTATCCATGATTACCTTAAATACATGTATGAAGACACACACACACAAAAAAAAGAAGAAAGTGAACTTGGACTAATTGTAAATATAATTACAAACCCTGCAATTAAAAAAGCACAATTGATATGCTAAAAAAATAAAAAAATCATATAAAATAATTAAAATCATAAAAGGCATAAATGGGTGGGAAATAAATACAACGAACAAAGAATATGGGCAACAAATAGAAAATAGTAATAGCTATGATAAATATAAATGCAAATATATCAGTAATCACTTTGAATATCAATAGTCTAAATGTATCAATTAAAGGACACATTATCAAAATGGATTAAAAAGCAAGATGAACCTGTATGTTGTCCATAACAAATGAACTATAAACATAAAGACACATATAGTTTAAAATGAAGAAAGAAAGATGTATATCATGCTAGCCCTAATCAGAAGAAAACAGTAGTGGCTATATTAATTTTGGTCAAAGAAGAGAATAGACCAAGGAATGTCACTGGAGACAAAAAGAACAGCTACACAATGATAAATGGATCAATTCTGCAAAATGACAGGACAACCCTGAACATGTATGTGCCTAAGAAAAAAGCATCAAAATATATGACACAAAAACTGGTATAACTTCAAGGAGAAATATATGATCTACTATTATTGTTGGAGAATTCAACACCTGTGTATGAGAAATAGACAGATTCAGCAGGCATAGAATGAGCAGAATTTAGCTGAATTTAACAAAACTGTCTATCAACCGGACATAATGGACCTTTGTAAATTACTTCTTACTGCAACAGCAGAATACACATTCACATCAAGCTCATCTAACAGATGCACCAAAAGTTATGAAGCCATAAGACACATATTAGTAAATTTAAGAGAATATAAATCATACGCTTTCTGCTCTCAGGCACAGTAAAATTAAAATAAAAAATAATTAACAGAGCGGTAACTGGAACATTTAGAGATTATACCACACATATTAAATAATGCATGGATGAAAAGAGAAATCTCACAAATTTAAAAATATTCTGAAGTAAATGAAAATAAAACTTTACAAATTTTTGGGAAACAACAAAGTTGTGTTTAGAAAGAATTTATAGCATTGAATGCACATATTAGAGATAAAAGATGTAAAATCAGCCAAACTCCAACTTTAGGATACTATAAATAAAAGGGGAAATTAAATTCAAAGAAGCAGAAGATGGTAGCAGGGCACAGTGGTGCACACCTGTAATCCCAGCAGTTCTGGAGGCTAAGGCAGGATGATCTCGAGTTCAAAGCCAGCCTCAGCAATAGCGAGGCTCTAAGCAACTCAGTGAGACCCTGTCTCTAAATAAAATATGAAATAGGGCTGGGATGTGGCTCAGTGGTTGAGTGCCCCTGAGTTCAATCCCTGGTAAACCGCTCCCCCACCAAAAAAAAAAAAAAAAAAAAAAAGAAAGAAAGAAAGAAACAGAAGAAAATGCATAATAAAATTAGAGTAAAATCAATAAAGTTGGGGGGGGGGCAAGTAATTAATAGAGAAAATTAACAAACCATAGATCTGTTCTATGAAAAAAAACAATAAAATTGATAAGCCACTTGCCAAACTAATTAATAAAAAGAAAGCATGACTAATACATGAATGAAAGAGGGGACATCATTACAGATTATATGGACATTAAAAGAAAAATAAAAGAACATTATGAATAACTCTATGCCCACAAATTTGATAACTTGGATGAAATAGTCTAATTTCTTGAAAGACAATTTTGCAGAACTCTTACAAGAAAAAAATAGGCAATCTGAACAGGCCTATATCTATTAAACAAATTGAATCCATAATTAGTAACCTTGTAAAGCAAAAAAAAAAAAAAAAAAAAAAAAAAAAAAACACAAACAAAAACAAAAACAAAAAACAACAACAACAAAAAAAAAAACCACCAGGTCAAGAACTGTTCACTGGTGAATTCTGCCTAATGGTTAGGAAAAAATTATTCTAATTCTGTGCAATCTCTTTCAGAAGATATAAGCAGAGGTAGTACTTCCTAATTCATTCTATGAGACAGGCATTAATTTAAAACAAAAACCAGGAAAAGACATCATAAGAAAACTATCAAGCAATGTCTCTCAAGAGCAAACATGAAAAAAATGCTCTACAAAATTTTAAGAGATCAAATCCAAGAATGTAAAAAGGATTATATTCCATGACCAAGGGGGAATTGATCCCATATATGTAAGGCTGGTTCAACATCCAAAAATCAATTAATGTAATCCATCACATCACTAACAAAGAAAAATCACATAATCATATTAATAGAGGTAGGAAAATCACTTGACTAAATCCAACACTCATTCATGATTTTAAAAAAAAGAGCCAGTGGTGATAGTGCACACCTGTAATCCCAGTGGCTCTGGAGGCTGAGGCAGAAGAATCACAAGTTTAAAGCCAGCCTTAGCAATGCGGAGGCATTAAGCAACTCAGTGAGAGTCTCTAAATAAAATACAAATAGGGCGGAGGATTGTGGCTCAGTGGTAGAGTGCCCCTGAGTTCAATCCCCAGTACCAAAAAGAAAGAAAGAAAGCTCACCATAAAGAGGAATAGAGGTTAATATTTTCAACCTGATAAAGAATTTCTGCAAAAATAATCTACAGCTAACATGATAATTAATGATGAGAGCCACGCCTGTAATCCCAGGGGCTCAGGAAGCTGAGGCAGGAAAATCGTGAGTTCAAAGCCAGCTTCAGCAATAGTGAGGCTTGCTAAGCAATTCGGTGAGACCCTGTTTCTAAATAAAATACAAAATAGAGCTGGGGATGTGGCTCAGTGGTTGAGTGGCCCTGACTTCCTGGTTCCAAAAATAATAATAATAATAATTAATGGTGAGAAAACAGAGCTTTCCTACTCAGGTCAGTAACAAGGTAAGGATGATCACTTTCATTATTACTTTTCAACAGGATGTTCTCACTAATGCAATTTAGACAAGAAAAGAGATTACAAAAAATACAGATATGAACATAGAAATAAAATTATTTTTATAGTTTATGTCCACATGAAAACCTACACACAGATATTAATCGCAGATTTATTCCTTCCCCCTCCCTCTTTGACAGTACTGGGGAATGAACCCAGGGAATGGCTCATGCAAGGCACGGAGCTACAACTCCAGCCCTTGAAAGCACCTTTATTCCTAATTTTCAAAACTTGGAAGCATCAAGATGTTCTTTAGTAGGTGAAAGGATAAATGAACTGTAGTACATTCAGAAAATGGAATATTACTCATTACTTAAATGAAATAGCAAGTCATGAAAAGACGTGGAAGAAATTTAAAAGCATATTATTAAATGAAAAAAATCCAGTCTGAAATGGGTCCATACTGTAGCATTCCAACAACATGGCTTTCTAAAAAATGCAAATCTATGAAAACAGTAAAAAATCATGAGTTGCTAGGGATGAGGGGTAAGATGAATAGGTGAAGCAAATAAAGATTTTTAGGATAGTGAAACTACTGTATACAATACTATACTGGTAGAAAAATGTAATTAAGCATTAGTCTAAACCCATAGAATATAAAACACCAAGATTGAACACAAAACAAACTAGGACTTTGTGTAGTGATGATGTGTCAAATGTGTAGAGTCATCAGCTGGAACAAATGCACTATTCTAGTGGGGGAATGTCAACAATGGGGTAGGCTTGGCATGTGTGGGGGGAAATCACTCCCACCCCTTAAGTCTTGGTTGTTTAAAAGTGCTCTGGGATAATACTCTTATGTTTCATTCACACTTTATTTTTGAAACATGGAATATTAAAAGTAGTATCAGAAACATGAGGATTTAACACACATAACATTAGAATGTGTACCCACACAAACACAAAACAAAATACAAACAAACAAAAAAAAAACTCCTTTTCCATTTAAGTCAAAATCATCAGCAGATGTAAGAATGTTTTGTGATTTTACTACTAGTGAAACTTCTTAGTAACTTCGAGCACCAGAAGTTTCCTTTTCCATGTCATCACTGTCATATGCCTGAGCAAACACATACCACCCACGCAGCCGATGTTGCATATAGCCATGACTGTGCAAACCCAGACTCCATGAAGCTTCCTCCAGCGAGAGGAAAGTCTCTCAGAAACAGCGCATGACTTTCTTGTGATGTTCAACAGTTTTCATCTATTGTAAAAGGCTGTACGTGTGTGCTCTACTCTAAAAATAAAAAAGAAAGAAAGAAAAACCTAGCCGGGCGCAGTGGCGCACTCCTGTAATCCCAGCACTTTGGGAGGCTGAGGCAGGAGGATTGCGAGTTCAAAGCCAGCCTCAGCAATGTCAAGGCACTTAGCAAGTCAGTGAGACCCTGTCTCCAATAAAATACAAAAAAGGGCTGGGGATGTGACCCAGTGGTCCAGTGCTCCTGAGTTTAATCCCCGGTACCCACAAAAAAAAAAAAAAAAAAAAAAATCTAGAAATAGCATTTCTGAAATGTCACCATTCCCAATAACAACTCCGGATTCAGTAACTGTTACTAACCAAAATAGAGCATGGATTATGCCAAACTAAAATAGTTAATATCATTGTTAATATTTATTTATTATTTCTAATGTTTAGAGATAGAAAGCAAAAAAAAAATTTTTTTTTTCTGCCCTTTCATTCATTCGCAGATCTTCTGATGGAATACAAACAACACAGGGAACTGATAAAACTGTATACTAAAAAAAAAAAAAAAAAATGATGCTATGATTTCATAAGATAACCATATAACCCAAGAGAGAATAGTGTATTATAGTTTCATTTTTACATTTCTATTAATTTTCTTTATAGGACTTGGAGCCTTTAAACTAGTACTGAGCTAAGTAGAATCCATTCTTATTGCTTATTATGATTTTTACAAATTGTCATTTTAGTGTTATTTAACATTTAATAAATGTACTACTTCTAAAATACAGGATGCAAATAAATGTATGTTGAAATCTATGAAAATGTCCTGACATTATATTAGGGAAAAAAACAAACAAAATTATTTCTTTCTTCATTTAGTGGTTCTAGCATCCAAACTTCAAAACTGTTTTCTTGCAAACTTCAGTAACTCTTCAAAGTTAATTTAAAAATTTAGAGCCTTTATGGATTAAGCATGAAGCCATTTCCAACATGGGAATATGAGTTGACTTCTTCCTTTGTTTCTTTTACATGAATCTTTTTAGGTAATTAAATAAATTTATATGCCCTTGTTTTCCCCTCTGGGAAACAGAATATTATTTTAACTTAACAAGTAAGGAATAAGTAGAATATCAAAGCACACTGTAAATGGAGTATTAAGTCAATTAAAATTAAGCAATAGTTTTCTCCTAAAGAGTCAAAGTTTCATTTAAAATGAATGTGACTTTGTGAGATCTTAATCACACAAAGTCCTAGAATTTCAAATGATATTGCCAGAGCAGCCTTTATTTAGTTATACCACATACATAACTTTTTCTAATCACCAGTATGGTAAAGTCAATACAGTACAGAAACGTTTTTACTATGAATATCCTGTCTAAAAAAAAAAAAAAGCTTAAAATAGCAAGTTAAAATTTTAGTTAGTGAATGCTTTTACTACATTTTATAAACTACATTTTGTAATTGCAACATAGAAGAGTGTTATTGCCCAAGAGATTTTGGAATCGTGAATGGGTTCGTTAAGAAGTTGTGGAATTAAATTGTCTCTTTTTCAGAGGTCCTGGAAATAAGATTGTTGTCATCCAAAAGGGTTAATTATATTTCTGATTACAATTCTAAATCAGTGGTTCTCTCAGAACCATCTGGGGACTAATGGAAGTTCATGGTAGCCAGCCAGAAAGTTCAGGAACTTTATATCTTTTAAGGGAGGGAGCTGGCAGTACAATTTTATTTCTGATATATAATTAAAATCAGTATTAATCCTGTAGGTATAATTGAAAGCAAGACCTTTTTTATGCAAATGCTGTTATTTCCAAGTAATGAACAGGAATGATAGGGAAAGAATATCAATGTGATCTTTTTCTCTATTAAAGTTTACTGAAGATTAAGGTATTAATTTTATGATAAATTTTAGAAGTAAAGGGGATTACTAAGACAAATTAATAAGATCTCATTTTAAGATAATGATCAGTTTCTCATTAGCATTTTCCATTGAATGACACCTGAGTGATCACATATCAGATATAGTAGAGCTTTTGGACTGATTGAAAGAAGCTTGAGCTTTATTAATTCATTTAATCAATTACAATAACTGGACACTCAATCCCATTTATCAAGGTGTTTTTAATCTAATGAGGGCAATGTGCATTAACTAATCAAACAATTACACAATTATGTGAGATTGCAATAGCAATAAGGGAAAAGTTTGGAGAATAGAGGGTGAGCTATAGATCCTGATAATGACATTTGTGGTAGGCAGCCTCTCCAATGGCTCCCAATGTTCTCCCACCTGATATTCATGCCTTCATAAAATTGTCTCCACTTGAGAATGGGCTGGACCTACTAACTCACCTCTAGCAAACAGAATATAGCAGAAATGGTGTAACATCACTGCTGAGGTTAGGTTCTATGAAGTCTATGGTTCTATCTTCATGTTCATCTCTCTCTCTCTCTCTCTCTCTCTCTCTCTCTCTCTCTCTCTCTTTCTCTCATCTTGGATAACTGTAAGATATTTATTTGAGGTTAAATTTGTTATATAGTGATAGGTAACTAATATAAGATCCAATGGATGTGAAGAGAGAGAGAGAGAGAGAGAGAGAGAGAGAGAGAGAAATGAACATTCCAGAGAAAAGTAATATTTTGTGCAAAGGATGTGTGTCTAAAGGGAATAGTAGTATTTAAAAACAGTATTTAAAGAAAGAACAAGGGATGGGGGGAGAATATTTTCAGAATTTTTTTTCCCTTTTGTTGCCCTGAGACAATGTATTTTCCGATGGAAAAAGAAAGGAAAAGGAAAAAAATGCCATTTTATCAATATGAAATACAACATGATTTTTAAATTGAAACTTTCTGTTTCTTATGTCTCATAGTTTTATATTTCAGTTGTGATGAATTCCTGCTTCAAAAAACGAAAGGAACTGAAATACGAAATATAAAACTTCTGATTTGTAATTATGTTTATTATTTTTGAATCAGAACTTTTCAGGAGGTAGAACTGTTTTCAAATATTTGAGATTTGAGATAAAAATTATTTACATTAATGAACTACAATTACAAACTTAAACATGGGTAAATCTCAAGCATAATATTGAGTGAATAAAAGAAGCCATAAAAGAATATATACAATATGATTCCATTTATGTACAAAAAGAAAGTCAAAATAAGTCTTACAGATTAGACTGTAAAAACACATGATAAAATATAAAGAAAAGCATGGAATGATTATCCCAAAAGATAATGGCTACCTTTAATGCATAGGCAGAGGAATACAAGCAGAAGGAACTGGCAATAGTCTGCTTCTTAATTACATAGGTATTGACTTTATAATTATTTTTTAAATGTATGTATATCATAAATTCTAATATATATTATGTTAATTAAAAAATAAGGATAAGTGCAAAGAAATACAAAAAGTATAAATTAGTATTTACTTTTTTATTTTTAAATATAAGTTGAACAACTGATAATAGCATACATTTCATGTTCTTATACTTTATAAAACTGATTTTTACTTTTAAATATATCAATTTAGTAGCATATAACACCTAATTAGATTTTCAGTAAATAATATTTTGGGTGGAAACCCAAAGTTTTAGCAGAGCAATTAGATAAAAACATACCAAAGTTAGAGTAAGAAAATCAGCTAACATATTGGCTCTTCAGTTTTTAGCCCTGTGATCTTGCACAGGTGTCTCTGAATCTCAGTTGCTTTATCTACACACACGAGAATTTAGTATCTGTTACCAGTGGTCACTCAAATTCCAAAATGGAAGGATGACTATTTTTATCAGAGACAAGTGGTTTTAGGAGAACTTGGTAGGCATGTGGAAAACAACAAAATCAGATTCCTATTTCATTCCTTAGGCTAAAATAAGATAAACTAGAGACTTAAATAAAAAGACAAAAATAAATATAGTGAAATAAAACATGGGCAATTTTGATTTTTTAATATTTATTTATTTACTTTAGTTGTACACAATGCAATGCATTTATGTTTACGTGGTGCTGAGGATCGAACCCAGGCCGCGCACGTGCGAGGCGAGCGCTCTGCCGCTGAGCCACAATCCCAGCCCCAATTTTGATTTTTTAATTTAAACAGGACATAGGATGAATAACATCTTGCTTTGCTGTGACCAAGGACTTTCTTGGTGTGCCAGACATTCAGCACTAAAACCAGGAAAAAAGTCTCAGTTGCTCACTTTAGTAGGAAACCTGTCTAACCCTGATATGAAACAGAAACTATAAATAAAAGTATTGAGGTATTTGTCTCTATAAGGAATTTAAAACTTCTGTATGACCAAAAATAAATTAAGTAATTAAATAATGTTGTCAAGCAAAAATCTGGAGAATTGTTTGCATTTATGATAAAGTCTAATTTCCCTGCCCCCCAAAAAAAATTGGTACAGAAAACACACAAACAATAAAAAAAAAAAAAAGAAATAGGCAATTCTATTCAAAGAAAACTGGGCAAAAGATATGAATAGGCTGATAAAAGAAGAAATAATATGTTGAAGGTTACTTAGCTAGTAACATAATTCTATTCTTCAGATACAGCACAGAGATAAAAATAAAATAGCCACATGGTTTATAAAAAGAAAATATGAGACCTGTTTAAGAAACGTAATGAGTTCTAAAACACAAGAACTGAATAATAACCAGTAGGTGGACAAAATTACAAAAGCAGAAAATCCTGGTAAGTAATAAATTTCATCCTAGTTTCTAAGATAATATAATCGTAACATCTGTATCAGCTCGTTAGGTCACGGTGCTGACAAGAGCCAGTTTGCTTTACCTTTTTTTATTTTTTTCCTTTTTTTGAGGCATTTACTGTCATTTAACCTAAAACTAGTTAACGGAGACAGACTTGTTCCCTGACCTGAGGCAGATATACAAATGTGTACCTGTAATCACAAGGAATAATGTGTTCAGCGAATGTATTGATATTGAATATATATGCATATTCATATATCTAAAGATATATAGACTAAAATATCAATTCCAGCATGGTTTTTATTTTTTAAAAAACTGAAATTAATCAAAAAATCAATCTGTAGGGAGCTATTTAAACATGAAGTATGTACAAAGACTTTGAAGACTGCAAAATAATAAGGTTGCCATTTTTGCAATGTTTATTAATGCAAACACAGTGCAAAGTACTTCGTATGTATCATTTGACCTAATGCACACAGCAACAGTAGGTCAGGGATTTTAGGCAAACATAACTCCCAATTTTATTATTAATTAGCAGCTAATTCAATTTTTTAAAAATATTACCTGAGCCAACTAAAAGTATCTACAGCCAGATCTATCCCATGGGCTGCCAAATTGTTTCTCTGATGTGGAAATTAGGGGAAAGACCAAACCCAGAGTTTTGAAAACATTTATACACAGGTTCTGTTGGAAGCAGTGCAGTTAGCAAAAACAACGAAGAAAAATAGACAGTAAATGCAGTGCCATGAAACCAGGGTAAGACAATTCATGACAGGAAAAAATCAAGACCAAATCGTGGGGAAAGTCTTACAGTAAGATCTAAGGAGTTGTATGATTCTGTACTAAGAATTTCACAGATGACCTTTAAGATCTGTAAGAGAGCATTTTCAGTAGAAAGGTAGCAGTGGAAACCAGACCAAAAGGGGCTGAGCAGAGGCAATCCAGTCAACAAATGTAGACTCAGGCTTTCAAGAATTCGGACTTAGAAAGAGGGCGAGATGGGACAGTGGCTTTATCTGTTCATGTCAGATTTGAAAGAGAGAGAGAACAACGCCTTGAGCTGTGAAGAATGGGGAGGCCTTTGAAAACCTGTTTGCAGACAGGAAGAGGGAGAGGTAGAATTTCAGGAGTGAAAGAGGAAGCTAACTGGGAAAACAATCCTAGGGGTACTGGAGGGCCATGAGACATGGAGGGTTGCTTGTGAAAAGACAGATATTTCATCTCTGAGAGGAACAAAAAGATGAAGAATGATTACAGACACTTGAGACATTTTGAGGAAGTTTAGGTTAACAAACGTTATTGGAGTAGCTACTAAGTATCAAGTAGCTGTGTAAAGTTCTGGGCCTGATAGAATCTGTGAGGCAAGTTCCCAGCTCTGAAGAGCCCTACCAACTGGGGACATTGAAAAAAAGAAAGAAAAAGTCCACATTGAATGATGGGTCAATCAGGAAGTTAGCAGCCATCTGATGGGTAAAAGGGATGGCAGGGATAGTTTGAGTTAAAAACAAAAACAAGCAAACAACAACAACAACAAAAACCCTAGGACAATGCTTCTAATCCTTGCTCCCATCAGAACCACCTGCAAAGATTCATGAAGTCTACCTGCCTAGACCCTAGAAAAGTCTGAGTATGTAGGTTTGAGATAGAACCCCAGGATCTTTAACATTTTAGGAGATTCTGTCCAGCAACTACCTTAAAATTACAGCCTTAGAACAACCCCTAGGAAACATCTAGGAGGAAGTCAATTAAGGATATATAGAATGATTTTTCTTGAAGACTAAAAATAACTAGATTTCATTATTTGGAATCTACAAATATTTACCAGTTGGACACTTTTTAAAAATGTTTATCTATTTGCTTTAGTTGTACACAATGTTTTTTTTTTTTTTTTTTTTTTTAAATTGTGCTGAGGATCGAACCTGGGCCGCGCACGCCCTAGGCAAGCGCTCCACCGCTGAGCCACAACCCCAGCCCCAGTTGGACACTTTTTTTAAAAAAAATTTTATCAATACCACAAAATGGATTGTGTAATCAAATATTCCCTTAGTATATAATAGATAAACCTTTGGGACAAAGGAGCATTTCATGGTAAAGTAAGAAAATGCCAAGAAAAAAGGAAAAATCACTAACCACCTTAAAGCAGTATGAACACACACAGATTGGAAATACACTTTTACTGAGTCACTAAATTTTATGAAATTATTTCCTTCAAACACACCCAGGTTTCCCCTGTGTTGACAGAAATAAAAAAATTAGATGCTGCTTTCCCCTTTTAGCTATGATCCTTTCCCCTTTCTTTGCTACCTAACTTCTAGAATGAGTGGTCTGTGCCCACAGCCTCTATTTCCTTCCCACACACTCCCTCAACAGTAGCAGCAATCTGGCTGCTCCCACACTTTCTACTCAAAACGCAATTTCGAAGGTCACCAGCATTGTAGAGTCAAACTTTTGGCCCTTCTGCAGCACTTGTGCTCTGCAGGGTAGACTTTGATACCATGAAAGTTGTTCAAATTAAAATGAGATTATTTATATTAAGGCTTAGTTTTTTTGTTTGTTTGGTGCTGGGGATTGAACCTAGGGCCTTGTGCATGCAAGGCAAGCACTCTACCAACTGAGCCAAATCCCCAGCCCAAAGGCTTAGTTTTTAAAAGCAGGATAAAATAAATAGAGGTAGGATTATGAAGGAGGTGATAAGAACTATTATAAACATGACATAAAGGCTATTATAACCTTACACAGACAATACTTCTGCAAGGACATCTGCCCAACAAAATACTGCCCCCAACCATATTACTGATCCTCATAGCCAAGAATTATTGGTTTCAAAATACCTTATAATACTCCTAAATTTGCCTTTAAAAACTTCTTGCCTCAACCTCTTTGATACACACATGATTTACTATGACACATGTATCCCCATTGCAATGCTACTCCTGAATCCACTTATGAATGCTTAGAGAAAGCATCAACAACTAATCACTTTCTACTCCTCCATGACACCAATGTTTCCCTCTCTCTGTCTTCTTCCCTGTCTTCACCAATTACTCCCATATCTTCTCTGCAAGCTATATTTTCTTCAGGTATGCTCATGTGGGTATTTCCCCAAAGTCTCACCTCCTCCTCTTTCTCTTTGCATCTTCTGTTGTCCTTCTCCCCAACCCCCAGAACTTCAAATTGACCTCTCCACACTTGATCTCCTTGTTTCTGCCACTCTGATCATGGCTTAACTTCCTAGGTGCTTCCTGCAGCTGTTTGACCTGCCTGGAATGTTCATCTCACAACTCTAGCTCTTTCTGTTTGTCTTATCTTTCTCAGAGAAGCTTTCTAAGCCTCAGACCAGATCAAACTCACAAATGAGGTGTTTCTACACAATCCTATATTTTCCCTTCACACTCTTCATTATTTAAGTATTTGCAACAATGTATTTAATTTCTATCTTTCCTACTAGATTCTAAGCTCCATGAGAGATGTATGGCTCTCTTGATCAAGTATCCCCAGCATGCAGCACAGTGACTGACACATGACAGATACTCCTTTATTTGTTGGCTGACAGTATAAATGACTCACATTTTAGTGAAACTTATTTTTCCTAAACAAGAATTGCAAAGCTTTAGCTGCTATTCCCTCTGAATTCTTGCTGTCATTTCAAGTACATCACATCAAAATGTGCCCCTACACACTTGCTGCATCTCTTTGCTCTCTCTGAGTTGTTGTTCCAAACTCAGCTCATCCACTATAAAGTGAAAGATATCATTAACAATTTCTCAAACATGCTTGGGCTTTATTTGCCTACATATAAAATGAAAGAATTGTATTTGAAGATTTCTAAAGTTCTTCCTGTCTGAAAACTCTATATATCTTAATAGTGTTGTACATCTCCTTCATTTCACAAATCAGGAAATTACTATCTAAAGAGGCTACGCATTTCCTTAAAGATGAAAATAACCACACAAAATGGACACATTATAATTTTAAAATACAACAGAGAGAGAAATGTTGAAAGCAGACAGAAAAAAATAAAAAATAACACATTATATTCAGGAAAACAATGGTGTATATGGCCAACTGAATTCTCATCCAAGATAGTGAAACATTTTTAAGGTACTGAAAGAAAAAGAAATTCAGCCCAAAATTCTCCAGCCACCCAAAATATTCTTCAAGAATGAAAGCACACTTTGGGAGGCTGAGGCAGGAGGATCGCGAGTTCAAAGCCAGCCTCAGCAATGGTGAGGCACTTAGCAACTCAGTGAGACCCTGTCTCTAAATAAAATACAAAAAAGGGCTGGGGATGTGACCCAGTGGTCGAGTGCCCCTGAGTTCAATCCCCGGTACCACAAAAAAAAAATAAAATAAAATAAAATAAAAGAATGAAAGCAAATAATTTTTCATATAAAAGAAAACTAAAAGAACTCCTTGCCAGAAAAGTTACACTTCTAGAAATGACAAAAGAATTTTTTCAAGCTAAAGGGAAATAATACTAAATTAGACAGAAACTGGGAAAATCAAGAAGGAATGAAGAGTACTGGAAACCCCGGACATGCCCCGGGATCTCCTTTAAGCAACAACTCCTCAACTGTTACTGGGAGTACTGTCAGCCCACAGCCTTCCATCTACAGCATCTTCAACAATTTGCCTCAGTTACTCTGCCCAAAGTCAGACCTTACCTGGAACAGTCCTCATCCAATAACTGACAGACTGAAGTACAAAGGGCCAGCCAATTTGACAATGCAGGGACTCTTTAAAGCCCATTTTATCTCTAAAGCTCCCTGTAGGGTTAGGAGTGGGTGACAGCTGGTTGAGATCACAGGAAGATTTTTTCCCTCTGCCAGTAAATATTCTGCACATGAAACTACATCAGTCTGATTCCAAGATAACCTGCAATACCACCAGTAACTCAAAGTACTAGAGATTTTTGAAGAAAATTATTTCTTTAGAAATGGAAAGACTTCCAATCCTGCTTCAATCCTGGGACTCTTCTATAATGTTTCCCTTAAACACAAATGAGATTTTATTCTCAGATTGGGGGCTAGGTTTTCAGATATGCAAGGCATATAAATTCTATTCGGGAAAAGTTGGAAATTGTTTTCTTGGTGTTGATGCCTGAACAATATTTGGGAGAAATGGCAAAAATATATTATTGACTATTACATTTTAATCAATATATAGATCAATATTTTAGATACAGCATAAAATCAAAAACACATTACCTCTGTTTGATTTTATTAGTGAGCACTATTAATTGGAATACTCATAATCTTATTGGGAAGCAGTTTATTTACAATGAACACTTTAATTTTCTCACATCTCCTTATTGCTTTTTTTTTTTTTTTTTTTTTTTTTTTGGTATCAGGGATTGAACTCAGGGACACTCAACCACTGAGCCACATTCCCAGCCCTATTTTGTATTTCGTTTAGAGACAGGGTCTCACTGAGTTGCTTAGCACTTCAGCATTGCTGAGACTGGCTTTGAACTCTCAATCCTCCTGCCTTAGCCTCCTAAGCCACTGGAATTTCAGGCATGCTCCACCATGCCTGGCCTCCTTATTGCCATCATTAACTTACTAGTCTTCCTGTACCTAACTTCTCATCTCATTCTTCAATGCCAGCAAAGTTTCCTTCCTCCCATTTAAGATTATCCACACAATTCATAGCTCATCATGTGTCCCTTCCTATCTCTTCTTAGATCTTGCCCTTTGTTATGGAGAGGAATGAGATAATTAGGCTCCTAGGATCAAATCCAGAAATCTCTAGTGCTTATTCTGTTATGTGTATTTTGATGGGTAGTCTCTTTGTGGGATCATCCTCTTCATAAATTGCTCACAGACCCTGGATTTTGCTATATTTCCAAGTACATACAGGAATTTCCCTCCTCAGTGTTCTCCCTCCCTAAACTGAATTGAATACCTTCCTCTACAAACTCCCTTCTCAGCCAACAATGTGGATCATGGAACTTTCTAAATAAGAACATGGGGATAGAATCTTTTGGCTCCTGCTTCAAAATAAATCTTTTACTTAGTGCTACCAACATTCAATAGGATTCTGCTGCTATACTAGTCTCCCAAAATATCACCTTATTACATTTTTTTTCCTGTTCAAAAAATAATAGATGGCCCCCTCATTGTCTACTGCACAATTCTCAGATTTCTCTACTCAGTTACCGAAGACCCCTGAAATCCAGCCTTATTTCCTAGTATCATACAGCACACAATATCTGTGCCATCAAACTGGACTTCCTTCTCCCCAAAAAACCCTCACCTTTGCTAACGTTACATGACCCCTCTCCCAATTTCCTTCTCTGCCTTTCTTGTTAGTAGACAAGATTTAATAAGAAAATACCTGAAGGTAAAGATAAATCATCCACCACAGAGTCAAGTTCCCAATCTTGTAACTGGTCCCCCTTTCTTCTACTTCTCATATCCTAGTCTACTTCTTCCTCCTTTTACCCCTTTCATCTTCTAGGTTTGGGGTGTGTCTTTGAATTATATTTTCCTGCTCCAGTTAAAATCATTCCACCTTTTACAAAGTTACTGACTTCACCAAGCCTATCATTCAAGGCCCAACTCCAGACCCTTCTCCTCCACAAAGACTTCAGCAAGACGACCCACCATCATTTCAACTTTCTTCAGATTGTTCCTGGGTTCCAAGACAAAAAAAAAAAAAAAAAAAAAAAAAAAAAAAAGTCAACATGTACTAATTTTAAATCTTCCCCAATGACTTCATCTCAGCTTTGAATATACTCTATGTTCTTAATAAGGCCTTCCAATGTATTTATTAATTGCTTAAACACAGACATTTATAGGAAAATACACTTACAAATTATTATAATATATAAATTCACAACTATCACAAACTAAAAAAGAGCTAAAATTAAAGAAAGACAAATCCTTTCTTTTTTTTTCCACAACTGCTTTTAATCTCTTTCTCCATCTCTTGCAATTTTGCTCAAACTACCCCATAGCTCAGTCTTGATTTTTATCTACCTCTCCTGTTAACTGCTTGCCCTCTAGTGGGAGGTATGATTAATGAGCAAATATTATCCCCCCAAAATAAAATAAAATAAAAATGAGGGTTCCTATTCAGCAACTCTTTTTGGTGAAATCAGTAACTTTTGTAAAAGGTCTAATGGTTTTAATTAAAATGGGAAAATAAAATTTGAACACATACAAAAAATCTAGAATACAACAGGATTAAAAAGAGGTAGCAGCAGCAGAGAGGAGCAGAGGGAGGAGGACCAGGTAAAAGGTTTGGAACTTGGCTTTGGGATGGACAATAAAAATTACCTTTAGTTTAACCTTCAGGTATTTTATTATTAAATTTTGTCTACTAACCTCCACATTGCTTGAAGTTATAAGCAAATAAGTAGATAAAAGTAAACAGTTAAGCATGGTTAAGCATGAAGCCAGGAGCTCTCTTGCTCCTTGATGAATGTGTTGTGGGCACAGTGAGTTGCTTCTATTAGGCAGTATTGATAACAAAGCAGTATCAGTAAGAGACATAAAGCCATCACCATAAGTGGTTTTCTTCTCACTCTCCTAAATCATTTCTTGGTGAATTTATCATGCCAAATCACTGCACATAATTAGTTTTTTTAATATCTTGATGCCTAAACATTTTGACAACTTTATAATGATACAAGAATCGACTTCAGAGATTTGATGTATATAATATCTCCTAGTTGTACACAGAAATAGTTTTAAATTTTACACCATTCAACGTTCAAATTTCAAATTATTATATTTTCATCTTGTTATGTTTTTCCCTTTCCCAAGAGTAATAGTTCGAATCAACATAATCAGTTCCTTGACTATCTGGCTTCCCCTGACCAAGTCGGGTACTGCACAGCCTTCAAGAAGAGCTTTCTAAAGCAAGATTCCAACTATGGAAAGATTCAGATCACTTTTTTTTTTAAGTGAATAACAGCCTATACTAAGTTTATAACAAATTATTGGCTTCACCTTTTTCAGTGGTATTTAAATATTGGTGTAGTGAGAAGCAGAAAGTAGCACAAGGGTTAAACACTGAAGAAAATAACTCTTTCAAATGTCTCCTGGTGTTTACTGACATATGTTATAACTGAGTGTGAATACATACTAGTTGTTCTAACTTGAACAAATCATGTCATCTCTCTAAGCCTCAGTTTCTATCTTTGTAAAATGAAGAAATGTCTTCCATGTGTACTTTACTGGGTTACTGTACAGATCAAAAAAGAAAAAGTATGTGAAAATTCTCAGAAAGTTACAGTAGTGGAGGATGATCATTTTGTGTGCACTCACCAGTAAGATTAATCTATGATATTCTTTTTTTTTTTTTTTTTTTTTTGCTGGAAGATAGGCAAAACTGATTTTAGAATCATTCAGATGAGTAGGAAAATACCTTTTCTCTTTCAACTATCAAATTTATAAAATTTAAAACTAACTACATTGTTCCCTTGCTGCTGTTCCATCTACTAAAAGTGAAACCTGCAAACTCCCTCCCACATCAACTCCTAACAACCCTCTGTAGTGAAACAGGACACCCCCGCAGTAGCCCCCATGTTCTCTTCAACTCCTACAGGAACCTAAGATGAAGAGTGTGTCCTCTAATTCAGAAAGTGTTTCCTCCAGCCCACACACCTTCAAGAAAAATACAGCCACACATCACAGGTGTCCCAGCAAAACTGCATGCATATATTATATTTTAAAAGTATCTAGTCATAAAAACCCATAGAAAGCAATAAACTTTTCTAATCTATGCTATCAACAATGTGGACTTAAATGGGATAAGATAATTACTTAATTTTTTTTTTCTAAAGAGGCAAAGAAGATAAACAGAATCCAGACAACTTTGATTGCTACTAGTATATGTTTAATTTTGCCTGCCTTGTCCAAAAAAAGGGGGTTGGGGGGGATAAGGAAGAGGCAGTAAAGCAAATCATAGAAATAGACATATTGTGGTAGGATAAAGTAAAATAAACAAGACTAAACAGAAACTAAAGATGATAAAATCAAATAAACCTGTGGGTAATGTCCTACATCTACGGCTACAATTGGTTTGTATTGTCCCATAAGAAAGGCAAAGAAAACTCCAGAGGAGCTAAGCCCAGGTCTCTCGCCAGTCATTCTCCCAAAGAGAACTCAGACTCACCCAAAGAGAACTCAGACTCACCCGTCCAGAAGAAGAAGGTCAACATCAAGAGTAGCCCCAGGTCATGAGTTCCGCAAGGGCAGAGCATTTCTGTTTTGTTTTCTGCCCTTCACTCAGTATTTTTCCTCCTGACACATAGAAGATCAGCTGTGAGCATGGCGAGGCTCCCTCTGGTCGACTTCTCAGTGCTGGTTCCTCTTAGTCCAGCAGCAGCAGGGGACTTCTTTCCTCCTAGCCCTTTCCCTTACTGGATGTGTTTTAGCCTGATTAGTAACTTGGAAGAGAAGAAACTCTTCTCTGGAACTTGACACAGCATTAGATTTCCTGTACAAGGCGCTGAAGCAAAGACAGAGGAAGCAGATTGATTGGGTTGTCTTTCAGCTCATTGGTTCTCCTCTCACTTCTGCTGCTCACAGATAAACTTTACAGTAAGACATTGAACATGCCCAAGATAAACGGATTTGTCTGAACTTACACTAAAAAGTAAGACAGGGTATTTCTCTGTTTTTTGGTTCATGGCTACACATTTCCCAATCATGCCAACTTTTAGAAACTTTCTCCAGGTTGAAGTGTACAGCCTTGGTATGCAGATCTGGAAGAAATATTCTTTGGCTTGTGGCCACACCATTCTAACCTTTCCTTCACTGTCATATCTCCCTCTCTGATCATGACTCCCCTGACTCCCTCTTACAAAGACCCTTCATGACTGTATTGGGTCTACCAGATAATCCAGGATAATCTCCCCATCTCACAATCCTTAATTTAATCACATCTGCAAAGTCCATTTTGCCCTGTAAGGTGACACATTTTCATAAAGTAGATATGGACATGTACTTTGGGGGACTATCATTCTATATCATAGTCCAGTACTCACTGGCAATCACTTTCATCTTTGAAGAATTAGACTGTCTTTTTAACAAAATTAATAAACACTTGTCTTTTAGTTGACACACATCTGGAATTCCAACTTTCCAGGAAAACTCTGCCTAATGTTTCCAGTTAGTAGGCATTTAGATACATTTGAGAGAGAGAGAGAGAAAAAAAAAAAAAAAAAAACTTCAATGTGGTAAGAATTTCCTACCCCAAGGCAAAACCCTCCAGGAAGGGGAAGAAAACATTGCAAACAGGAAAAAGATTAAATACAGTGCATTTTATTTTTCTAACTTAGCAGTTCCATCTTCCCTCTTGCCAAACATTAAACTATAAATATTTTCCCCTCTCCCTTCTCTGGCTTTCTTCCCAGTGAATTGATTTGGCTCAGACAGTGAAACAAGGCCCCTAAGGGCATGGAAGACTGAGAAAATGAGTTATGACAATGAGCGGACTATAGCAATCTTCTCTCTGTCCAATGTTTAACCAGGTGTCAGAAAAATGAGTGAGAAAATGTCATTTAAAATATAGCACTCTTGATTTCCACCACAAAAAGCATGGATTTTGATAACAGACAGACCTAGAATTGTCTCTGCTTTGCCACTAATAGTCCAATGCTATGGGGCACATTTCTTAATCAAGTCTGTAGCCTTTTTTCCACTTAATATTAAATTGGTAGAAACTTTTTCACAAGTCATCGAAAATTCTTGTTAATCATTTATTTTCATGTTTGCTCAATGACATAGCCAGAACACTCCACAGAAGGGCTAATTGACCTTCTGCCTATAGTCTCAAAGTAACTTGGTAACACGGCTGAGAGTAAAATAATTCATGTTTGCTAGCGCATGTTCTTCCAAATCAGCTCCTCTGATTTGAAATTTCAGGCAACAACTCTGAGAGGCACACTCCCCTGTACTCATCTGAGATCAGACCACAACCTGCAATCAGCAGTTCAAGAGTCAGCTGAATGGTATCAAAAAGGACAGATTCACCAATTTGATTTGGCAGGATGAGATTGTTTTTCTTTCTATTCCCTTATCTCTTCCACCTTCAAACCCCTACTTCTACTTCTTAAGGAGAGCAAGTGTTGAAAACAATAAAGGAACCAAAGATTAGTAAGCAAAATTATCCACCTAAAGTATGCCCCAAAACTTAGTGTAATAAGAGAGAGAAAAGATATGTGTGTCTGGTAAATGTATCTTTCTGAACAATCTAAAAGCCCCAAATTCTTGGCTGTGCCCCTGAGGCACAGGGACCCAGAAAAGAGCAGAAGAGCAAGAAAAGAGCAAGAGAAAAGTATTGGTCAAGCCAGAAACCTAAACCTTTTATTCTACAGTCTTTTCTTCTATAATACCTGCTAAGAATCAGGGTATATGAGAAGAAAAAAAAAAACAAAACAGAATAGGTTGTGGCAGCTAAAACAAAAAAAAACTTTTTAGAGCTCACTTAAGTTACAATGTCCCCAAACTTGTACTGCCGATTTACTCAAAATTGGTTCATCTGCCTACAAATGCCATTGAAGTAAATTTCTTCTGATCCGGTGTACTTCTCTGTCTCCAAGTCTGAGGCAGACTTAGCCACAATCTGAAACCATTTAAGGTAGGACACTGCAGTCTTGCCCAGGGAGTCCTCCCATTATGAAGAAACTGAACACGGAGCTTTCATATTTATTGCAGAATCTATGGCCTTTTATTCCTGACCCCTTGTTCCTTGGGCTCTTTGTTGTGCAGCATCACTGTCTGATCATTCATCTCCTATTTGAGTAATGACCACTTGGAATTCCAGTACCTGCCTGGTCCCAGACACCATAGCTGAATTTTCTGTATATGTATCCTAGCAAAAATGGTCTAGTACCTGCTTCTTTGGCATCTTTACTTTTGGCGAGCTCTCTGGCTCAGTTTTCTGATTTACCCTGGCTCAGTTTTCTGATTTACCCTTCCATACACACACACACAAACACACCAGCTAAACACTTAGTCCCATTTCTTTCAATTTACCCTGTGCTACCACTACTCAAGTTTAACTTAGAAATTTCATAGAAGTAAAAGAACAATGCCTAATGGTATGAAGAATTTCAAGAAACCCAAACTCCACAACATTCCACTCTTTATTTACTCCCTGCCCCTGTGGCACAATTAGAGATCCAAATCTAACAATTACTGCAGAACACTATAAAATCAAATGACTGCACTCCTAGACATATCCATTTTCTATTTTCCGATTCACCTCTCTGCAATTTTCATCTACCCAAGCTCTCAAGAATCGTCTGAAGTCCTGGATCTTCCTCCATGCACACTTAAATGTATTGATTATAACTTAAAAGAGCCTCACAAAATGCACATATCTATTTTCAGATTCTACTGTTATACTGATATTTATCTTGAAATTTTTCACTACACAAAAATTATCCTTAGAAATTTTTTTAAAATATAGCCACCTGAAAGCTAATGATTTTTTTATTATGATTTTATAGACTGTGTAAAAAGGAAAGTTTAGAAGTAGATATTTGCTATATCCAACAGAGAAATTAGTAACTATAGTTTATTTGATGCCTACTATGAATTTTAGATTTCACTGGTCATATTCAGACTGAATATTTACCAAAGCTTAAACTGAACACCAGGCCCTGTTCTAAACAATTTAAAATATTGTCTTTTTTAGAGCTCTCAACAAATCTATATAGCAAATATTATAAGTCCCATTTTACAGTTTAAGAAATTAATGCCATAAAAATTAAGTAGATTTTACAAGATGATAAGTACAGATGATAAGTGATGGAACTAGTTCTCAAGCCCAAGAAATCTCACAGCAAAATCTATTTCTTAACTATATGGCTAATTAGACTTTCTTTAACTCCCTGCTTTTTAATTCTCTGTCTTGTCTCTGACACATCTTCTATAAGTAGATATATTCATCTATTCCCTCACTTTTTCTTCCAATTAGACACATTGATTTCATAGTTGTCTCTTTTGTTCCAATAAACAAACCTTGTGGTTGGTCACTTATCATGCATTTACATTAAGATTATTCTCTGCTGCCCTCTGCAGATAATTTGGTGAAATCAATGCTAATATTTTCATCAGTTAACAGATGCACTTTAAGATTTTGATCACAAAATATGCTAATATGCCTAAACATTGCACATTTAATTTAAAACTTTGGGAAATTAGTTAAACATAACAAATGGCTATCTAGTGAATAGGATGAATGTTATAACCTGAAGAAATGTTATTGAAAAGAATAATAATGAATCTTCTGAGTTGCCTGGAGGATGACTTAATAAAAACAGTAGTATAAAGAAATGGATAGACAGATGGGTGGATAGATGATAGATTCCATCCTCATCTGAGAAATATTGGGTTCCCTGAGAAACAACCACTGAGATGGAGTCTAATGTGAAGAATGATCATTTGGCAGAAATGTCAGTTCATCACATATGGAAATGAAGGGACAGAACCTGGTAGGCAGGGAGAGAAGTCAAAGTGTAAAGTAAGAGTCTGCACCTGACTCAGATACCCCATGCAGATTCTGAAGCTTGAACTGCCCTCTAGAGATGTCCTCTATTGGCCTCCAACAGTCAAGCATTTAGAGTGCTGCATCCACCAGTCACTGGATATAGCCACAGGAAGGACTTAGTTGGGAGAGACAATCCATGAGGGGGCTGACTGCAGACACCATCAACACTGGAGCAACAAAGTGCTTCATTGCAGTGAATCAGATGGCACCTCACAGGGTCTGCCATTGGTCTTTCCAACATTTATCTAAATATTGGAAAATCTTCTACCCAAATTCTGGTCTCAAGTACAGTGGTATTCCACTCAATCAGATGTGTTCATTCGCCAAAAAACAAAGTTATGGTAAATCTTGTTGAAAATATAAAGTTGAAGTAGTTCTGCATTAAGATGCTTCCTATTTGAGGTAGTTATGTTATTTGTATTTAAGACTGGCCCCTGGGAAGTCCAGAAAAATACAGGAATAAATTTTTTAAAAAATGAAAAATCCCAGTTATAAACTTGGCTAAAATTTACCATCAAGGCATTATGAAAAGATACCAGTATGATTTGATTTCCAAACACCCTAATGATTAAAGTCAATAAGGACCAGAACATTTTAAAAGGAGTATTCCAGATGGAACTGAGTGGGATTACCTTAAATGTCTCAGGCAGTATTCAATTAATAAATAAATGAGTTCTGAATAACTTTTAGAGAAATCATAAGGAGCAAAAATTATGCATGTCAGTAATAGAAGCTGACATTTGCCTGCAATTTCATTCAAACTTCATTGGGTCTTTCTCAGGTGAATGGCAAGTGTTCGGTTGAACTGTCTTGGTATTATTATATTGGTGGCTTAGAATTTTTGTCCCCAAAGTACATGTTTGACCATGTTGTTTATATTTTATAAGACAACTAATATTTTCAGTGAATAACTGAAAAGCAGTTTGTTGGCTGAATTTCAATATGTTAAATTATGGATGTCACAATTTCTAGTTTTGAGAATAGCTCCTAAGACTATGGGTCCTAAGTTTGAACTTCCTGTGTTCAAACTTTAGATCTTCCACTTAGTTTCTGGTTAGTGTATTTTCTTTATGTTCTACAAAGTTTATTTACTTATTTTTTAAAATCTTGTGTTGTTTTTATAATTTCCAGTTGTCTACCAGACTTTCTACTTTGGTATCCTGGAACATAAAATGAATATTTTAAATTTTCTGTGGTTAAATCTCTATTGGTTCTTTCTGTGAAATCTGGTCTTCTCTCTTGTGTCAGGCATTGATTGTGTTTTGTTTATTTATGCTATGTTAGCATCTAAATCATGTTTCTATGACTATTTTCCTGCTAATGATCTTTCTTTGTTGTGTGCTTTAATTCATTCATGCATTTAATATATACTACTGCCAATAATTTTGGAGTGGTTTAATATGATTTTAAAGTGTTTCTAGGGGAATTTTATGAAAAAATACTGTTATGATTATCTCAGCTTGGAAAAAGAAGAAGTAAGGATTATGAGACTGCTGAAAATGTTTAGAGGTTGAATGTTCTTCATCAAGAAAAGGAAGTAGATAAGATCTTTTTGTCTTAGAGTTCTATATTTTACTTGGCTGAACATAATAAAGCAACTAAACCTACGATAAGTGGTGGTGTCCTGTGTCTAACGAATTTGTCCTAACAGTAAATAAACCAATTATGACTGAACTTCCTCTGGTGAGTTAGCAGCCTTGGTGAAAATGAACCAAGCATGAGCTAGCATGCAAGTTGATCTATAAATCTGATTCTTCAAAATAAGTATCTCAAAACTAGTGGCAGAGAGACAAAAGCAGCCCTGCCCTAGCCGTCAAAAGCAAATCACCTTCATAATATATATCTTCAGACACATCCATCCAGAAGGAAGACACTCACACATGGGCATGTCTTGGGAGGTACTTTTAGGGAGAAAGGATGTGGATTTAGCTCATAGTTCTCAAGATCCAAATCCATCCAGCATCAGCTTCTGATGAGGCCTCAAGGCCCAGAGCAACATGTGTGTGCGGGGGTGGGGGGGGCACGTGCATGAGAGAGGAGAGAAAGAGGTCACTTGACAAGAAAGGAAGAAAGAGAATGAGTTGAAAAAGCTGAATTTGCAAGTAACTAATCCAGTCCCACAGACCTAACTCACTTTTGTGAAATGGGCCTGTATCTCTTCCAAGGGTGGGCCTGATTACCTTCTACTAGACCCCCTCTCAAAGATCCCACAACCTTGCTGCACATGAAATTGTGGGGGACAAACCATGTCTAAATCACAGCAAGATGTATTAAATATCCCTTTTTAAATGATGTGTTTTATGACTGCTTAAATTTGGTTTATCCACATGACCTAATCAAGAAAAGAGGCATAATCTATTACCACAGCTGATAGAGTTAAGCTTTCCAGGAATATGTCTTTAGGTGTTTAACCTTATGTTTCCCTTGGGCCCTTTTAGAAGAAAAACAAATAAATAAAACTCTTTGGGATTGGAATATGAGAATTAATGAATAAGACTAAATACACAGATAAGTATGAGTTCTGAGGAAGTGACATGCTAAAATACTTCTAGAGCTTTTTTTTTTTTTTTTTTTTTTGCCTTATTTACAGTTCTTATTCCACTGTTATTCTTCTTCCAAAAGTTATTCTATTCAAATACAAATATTAGGTAACTCAATTTTGCTCAGCATTTACAAATTTATATCTCTATTAAATGGAATTAAACAATGACTCTAAGAAGACATTAAAAAATGCTTCTACAAAGCAGAGAGGTATAATATAAAATTAACTTTTTACAAAAAGACACAATGATTGAGGGATCGAAATGTCTATCGAAGTGGATATTATTATAAAAGTAATATTTGCTTGCCAAACATAATAGAAACAGTATAAAATTATGTAAAGGAAAAAGTAAAAACATTCTCTCCAGGACACCAATCTTCATCTGTTTTCCCTTTTGGACTTTCCACTTGTGGTGGAAAGAAAATTCTACCTCCTCTCAAGATGCCCCTATCCTAATCCCTAGGATCTATAAATACATTGCCTTAAATGGCAAGAAGAATTTTGAAGACATGATTAGTTTAAAGATCTTGAAATTGAGATAATCCTGGATTATCTTAGTGGGTTCAATGTAATCATAAGGGTCCTCAGAAGGGAAAGAGGAAGGCAGGAGAGGCAGAAGCAGAGAAAGACAGAAGATGCTACACTTTTGGCTTTGGAGATTGAAGATGGGGGTGTGGACCAAGGAATGCAGGCTGCCTCTCAAAGCTGAAGAGACAAGGAAGCAGATTCTCATCAAGATCTTTCAGGGAGCCGGGGTTGTGGCTCAGCAGTAGAGTGCTCGCCTAGCATGTGTGAGGTGCTGGGTTTGATCCTCAGCACCACATAAAAAAATAAACAAATAAAATAAAGATTAAAAACAGATCTTTCAGGGCTGGGGTTGTGGCTCAGTGGTAGAGCGCTCGCCTAGCACGTGCGTGGCCTGGGTTCAATCCTCAGCACCACATACAAATAAAAAACCCATTTGTACAACTAAAGCAAATAAATAATTAAAAAAAAAAAAAAAAAAAAAACAGATCTTTCAGGAGGAGCACAACCCTGCTGACACCTTGATTTACCCTACTAAAAGCCATTTTGGACTTTTGACCTCCAGAACTTTTTTGAGACAATAAATTTGTGTTGTTACAATGCATTTAGTTTGTGCTATTTTGTTACAGCACCAAAAGGATAGTTGTACACCACTTAGCCACTCCTGTATTTGTATAGTCTTCCACAGTATGTATAAAAGCCTGCCAGAGTTTTTTCTTTTATTATTCTTCCCTCTTTATTAGGCTCACCTCTCATATTTGTGAGGCCTAGGTAAGAGCAAAGATAGAGGGCCACGTATCCCATGTTTAGATATTTTAAAGTATAAGTCATAGTAACAAATAAAATACGTTCTATTCTACTACTTTATCATATATAACTTCCAAACAACTTTTTAAAATAAACCTATGGTTTGTATAAGACAAAATGTTGGAAAAATATCAAAGATAGACAAATTCAGTTACAATTGCATATGTCGGGTGTTCTATTGATGTGTCATCTATATTTGGAAGAGTCATAAAACATATAATTTATAAGCCTTTGTATGATTATGCCACAAATTTTGGGGGGGCTCTTCATGATTCTGTTTTTCCTCTTGGTGAATTGAGTATTTATATATTTTTTCTAATTCTTTATCTTTTTTATTTAGGTTATGTGATGGTTGATTTTATGTGTCAACTTGACTGGGCTAATGGATGCCCAGATGGCTGGTAGAGCATTATCTCTGGGTGTATCTGTGAGGGTGTTTCTAGGAGAGGCTGGCATTTGAATTGATAGACTCAGTAAAGAAGAACATTCCCACTAATGTGGCTGGCTATCATCCAATCCATTGAAGGAAGGCCTGAATAGAACAAAAAAGCTGAGGAAGGGTGAATTAATTCTATTCATTCATATTCTCTCTCTCTCTCTCTCTCTCTCTCTCTCTCTCTCTCTCTCTCTCCCCCCTTCCCCCTCTTTCCCTCCCTTCCTCCTCAAACAGGGACATCCATCCTCTCCCACATTTGGACATCGGTATTCCTGGTTCTCAGCCCTTCTCAGGACTGGCATTACACCACTAGCTTTCCTGGGCCTTCAGCTTGCAGTTGACAGATAATGGGACTTCTCAGTCTCTGTAACTACATGAGCCAAACCTTCCTAATAAATACCTTTCTGTATATCTGCATAAATCCTACTAGTTCTGTTTCTCTAGAGAATCCTAATACAGGCTAACTATATAAATTTTTGGTGATGTACTTAAATTTTGATATTTTAGATATGTATTCCCTCACCTGCCTTCTGGCTTGGACCCACCCCATCTTTTTGCTTGTAATGAATATTTTGGAAGAGAGAATTAAAAGGCTACATGTTTTAAAATATGGGTTATAGGTATGTTTTGATTAGAGCTATTTGATGGAATAATTATATGATAGGTTTAAACCTTGCAATTCTGTTGTTTTATTTGAGTTTTTAAAATAATATGAGAGTCCTGTAACTTTTTCAGTCAGTTTGAACTACTTACAGCTATCATGTTGTTGTTACATAGTGTCTCATTTCATAATAGGTCTTTTGCTTTATATTCCCAGTTTCCTATTGACCATACTTTTAAAATTTACTTACTCTTCTCTACTACTATACATGAATTCAATTTTCTTATTATATTTTAAGACATCAATATACTATTTTTGTCCTTATGGTGGGTAGCTCAACTTTAAAAGTTTCATTCTTATACTTACTTTTTCTTACAAAGTTTTAAGGTTTATCAATATCTAAATCTTCTCTCCATGACAACACAAAGATATATTCCTTAGTATATTCTCATGTCTTATATACCTCCACCCCATATCCACCCCATGCTGCTAAAAAATAGACCAGGGCTGCTCAAAATGTGGTGTAGACAGGCACCAATTCACAAACAACTTGACATATGTTTGTTTATTTTTACTCCTACTCAAGCTCCTTTTCTCATATAGATGGCAAACAAACCATTCATGGATGGCACATTGAGTAGCCTCAGTCCAGACTGGAGTTTCAGTTCTGGATCATTAAAATATACTTTGTGTGTCACTGCTCAGGTAAAAGATGAACTTTGCTAAATTATTTATTCACCCATATGTCACAGATTTCATTTCTCCTTCTTAGATTTATTTCTCTCCTTACCTGAGTATGTTTTTCAAAATGCTATTAAAAATTATTGTTGGGCAGCAAATTTACTCTGGCCTTACATGCTGCAACTCTTCATTTTTACATGTTTAATAGTATAAATCTAAAATTCCAAGTTTGGTATTAATTTTCCTCAAACTTTAAAAATATTAATTTGGTCTCGTCTTATGTCCAGTGATAAAACACAGAAAATTTAATCTAACTGTTATCATTTCTTTGTAGGCTAACTGCATACATCCTCCGAAAACTTTTAGCATTTGCTTTTTTACTTTGAGTCTCTTAAAAGCTAATTTGATATGTTTAAGTGGTGGGTTTCTATTATATAGTCTTTTATATGAATCCTTCCAAACCAAAGTCTTAAAATTTTAATTCTAGAAATTTTCAGTAATTATTATTTTAAATATTTCCTCCTATTTATTTTACCTGATTCTTATAATATTTATATTAAAATTTCTTCTTTTTACCACCACATCTCTTGACCCTTGAATTTCTCATATTTTTTTCTCTTCCTAATTCTTTCTTGAAATATTCTACAGATCCTGGCTGGGGATAGCAGGGGAACAAGCCTCAGCCTGCAAGAGTTCCAGCTAGGCCCTCCAGACATGCTTTCCCAGTCTGTCCCACCCACCTTGGAGACGCCATCCTGGCTTGGGAAGTCAGGGGAACAAGCCTCAACCTGCAAGAATTCCAGGTAGGCCCTACAATGTGCCTTCCCAGCTAGGCCCGCCCACCTCAGAGACGCCATCCCAGCTGGAGATGGCAGGGGAACAAACCTGGCTTACAAGAGTTCCAGCTAAGCCCACCTGTGTGTGTGTTCCCAGCTCTGCCCACCCACTCAGGAGCCACAGGTATTCTCCACCTCTGCCTACAGGTCAGGGAACAGGCCCCAGGCCCAGGAACAGGGAATATTACATAGGGACACTCATCTTTTGTTTCTCCTACTAACACCCTAATTCCCATGATTACCCTCTCACTAGTCAAATACCTCTAATACCTCTATCTTCTCACATCCTACCTCACAAATGTTTTAGCCAAACCCATAAGTCCCCCCCCCCACCTTCTACCATTAGATACTGTGAACCACCACACACAAAAATACGAAGTGGTAAAAGATAATTGATCTCATCATTTATGGTTAAAGTGTCAAAATCCTAAATATAAAAATAGAAACTGATTGATATATGGCAATACATTGGGTACTTTGAATGCTGTAATATTGATCTTTCCATTAAAAGTGAGGCATCGGGTAACCTGTAGGGAAGATATAAGACAATAGGACAGAAACAGTAATACCTCAGACTTACACAGCAAGAGGAGAAAACACATAGATATCATGAAAAAACAAGGGAGGAAAATGCCCCAAACAAACCAAGATACTACAGCAATAGAATCCATAGAAAATACAGTAGGTGAAATGTCAGAAAAGGAGTTCCGAATATGCATAATTAAAATGATTCACGATTTAAAAAATGACCTAAGTGAGCAAATACAGGCAAAAATTGATCTCACCAACAAAGAGATAAGAGATCAAATGCATGCAACCATCAATCACACCAACAAAGAGATAAGAGAACAAATACAGGTAACAAAAGATTACTTCAAGAAAGAGAGTCTGAGAAAAAAAAAATCAGAAATACTTGAAATGAAAGAAAACAATAGGACATTTAAAAAACTCAATAGATAGTATCACCAATAGATTGGATCACTTGGAATATAGGACCTCTGACAATGAGGACAAAATATATAATACTGAAAATAAAGTTGGCCACACAGCAAAGACGGTAAGAAACCATGAACAAAATATCCAAGAAATATGGGATACCATCAAAAGACTGAATATAAGATTTATTGGAATTGAGGAAGGTGCAGAGAATCAATCCAAAGGAATGCAAAATCTCTTTAATGAAATAATATCAGAAGATTTCCCAAACAAGAAGAAGGAATTTGAAAACAAAATACAAGAAGCATATAGGACACCAAATGTACAAAATTACAACAGATCTACACCAAGGCACGTTATAATGAAAATGACTAGCATACAAAATAAGGATAGAATTTTAAAGGCCATAAGAGAGAAAAATCAGATAACCTATAGAGGAAAACAAATTCGCATCACAGCAGATTTTTCAACCCAGACCCTGAAAGCAAGGAGAGCTTGGAACAATATATATCAGGCTCTAAAAGATAAGGGATGCCAACCAAGAATCTTATATTCAGCAAAATTAAGCTTTAGATTTGATGATGAAATGAAAACCTTCCATGATAAAAAAAAAAAAAAGCTAAAAGAATTTACAAGAAAAGCCGTCACTACAGAACATCCTTGGCAAAATATTCCACGAGGAGGAATTGAAAAACAACAATGGAAACCTTCAAAGGGAAGAACAACAATAAAGGAAAACTAACCAAAGGAGAAATCAAGTCAAACTAAATACCAAAAATAAAATAGAATTAAATAAAATTTAAAATGACTGGTAATACAAATCATATCTCAATAATAACCCTGAACAGTAACGACCTAAACTCACCAATTAAAAGACATAGGTTGATAGATTGGATTAAAAAAAAAAAGACCCAACAATATGCTGCCTTCAAGAGACACATCTCATAGGAAAAGATGCCCACAAACTGAAGGTGAAAGGATGGGATAAAATATACCACTCACACGGACTATGTAAGCAAACAGGGGTTTCCATCCTCATATCAAACAAAGTAGACTTCAAGCCAAAGGTAATCAATAGAGACAAGGAAGGGCATTTCATACTACTTAAGGGAATCATACATCAACAAGAAATAACTGTCATAAATATATGCCCCAAATAATGGAGCATCCACATTCATCAAACAAACCCTTCTCAAGTTCAGGAACCAAATAGACCACAACACGATAATTCTAGGTGACTTTAACCCACCACTTTCACCACTAGATAGATCTTCCAAACAAAAGCTATACAAAAACTGTAGAACTCAATAATACAATCAATAACTTAGATTTAACTGATATATATAGAGTATATTATCCATTAATGAGTCATTACACTTTCTTCTCAGCAGCACATGGATCATTCTCTAAAATAGATCATATATTATGCCATAAAGCAACTGTAAGCAAACATAAAAAAGCAGAGACACTACCCTGCATACTATCAGATCATAGTGGAATGAAACTAGAAATCAATGATAAAAAAAGAAACAAAACCTATTCCAACACCTGGAGACTAAAAAATCTGCTATTGAATGAACAATGGGTTGCAGAAGACATCAAAAAGGAGATTAAAATATTCTTAGAGGTAAATGAGAATACCGATACAACATATCGAAATCTCTGGGACACTATGAAGGCAGTACTAAGAGGAAAATTCATTGCATGGAGTTCATTCCTTCAAAGAAGAAAAGGTCAACAAATAAATGGATTAACATTACATCTCAAAGCCCTATAAAAAGAAGAACAAATTAACTCCAAAAGCAGTAGAAGACAGGAAATAATTAAAATCAGAGCTGAAATCAATGAAATTGAAACAAAAAGCACAATTGAAAAAATCGACAGAACCAAAAGTTGGTTCTTTGAAAAAATAAATAAAATTGATAAACCATTAGCTATGCTAACTAAGAAAAAAAAAGAGAGAAAAAAACTCAAATTACCAATATATGTGATGAAAAAGGAAACATCACGACGGACACTACAGAAATACAGAAGATAATTAGAAATTATTTTGAAAATCTATACTCCAACAAAATAGAAAATAATGAAGACATCAACAAATTTCTAGAAATATACAATATGCCCAAACTAAATCAGGATGGCATACACAACTTAAATAGATCAATTTCAAGCAAAGAAATAGAGGATGCTATCAAATACCTACCAACAAAGAAAAGCCCAGGTCCAGATGGATACACAACTAAGTTCTATAAGACCTTAAAAGAAGAACTCACACCAATACTTCTCAAACTATTCCATGAAATAGAAAAAGAGGGAACACTCCCAGACTCATTCTATGAGGCCAATATCACCCTGATTCCAAAGCCAGGCAGAGACAAATCAAAGAAAGAAAACTTCAGACCAATATCACTAATGAATATAGATGCAAAAATTCTCAATAAAATTCTGGCAAATTGAATACAAAAACACATAAAAAAATAGTACATCATGATCAAGTGGGGGTTCATTCCAGGAATGCAAGTTTGGTTCAACATAAGGAAATCAATAAATGTTATTCACCACATCAATAGGCTCAAAGATAAAAATCATATGATCATCTCAATTGATGCAGAGAAAGCATTTTGACAAGATACAACACCTTTTCATGTTCAAAACACTAGAAAAAATAGGGATAACAGGAACATACCTCAACATTGTAAAGGCCATCTATGCTAAGCCCCAGGCCAACATCATCCTAAATGGAGAAAATCTTAAAGCATTCCCTCTAAAAACTGGAACAAGACAGGGATGTCCTCTTTCACCACTATTATTTAACATAGTTCTTGAAACCCTAGCCAATGCAATTAGACAGACAAAAGAAATAAAAGGGATACTGATAGGAAAAGAAGAACTCAAACTATCACTATTTGCAGATGATATGATTCTATACATAGAGGATCCAAAAACTCCACCAGAAATCTTCTAGATCTAATAAATGAATTCAGCAAAGTGGCTGGATATAAAATCAATACCCATAAATCTAAGGCATTTCTGTACATCAGCAAAAATCCTCAGAAAGAGGAACTAGGAGATCCACCCCATTTACTATAACGTCAAAAAAATTAAAAAATAAAATACTTGGGAATCAACCTAACAAAAAAAGTGAAAGACCTGTACAATGAAAACTACAACACACTAAAGAAAGAAATTAAAGAAGATCTTAGAAGATGGAAAGATTTACCTTGTTCATGGATAGGTAGAATGAATATTGTCGAAATGACTATTCTACCAAAAGCACTATATAATTTCAGTGCAATCCCAATCAAAATCCCAATGTCATTCCTCATAGAAATAGAAAAAGAAATCATTAAATTCATCTGGAAAAATAAGAGACCCAGAATAGCCAAAGCAATTCTTAGCAAGAAGAATGAAGCTGGTGGCATTACTATTCCAGACTTTAAATTGTATTACAAAGCAATAGTAACTAAAACAGCATGGTACTGGCACCAAAATAGACCAGTAGACCAATGATACAGAATAGAAGACAAAAAGACTAGCCCACACATTTACAGTTATCTTATATTAGACAAAGGTGCCAAAAACATACATTGGAGAAAAGACAGCCTCTTCAATAAATGGTGTTGGGAAAACTGGAAATCCTCATGTAATAAAATGAAATTAACCCTCTATCTCTCTCCATGCACAAAACTCAACTCAAAGTGGATCAAGGACCTAGGAATTAAACCAGAGACTTTGCACCTAATAGAAGAAAAAGTAGGCCCAAATCTCCAACATGTTGGATTAGGCCCCAACTTCCTCAATAAGACCCCTATAGCGCAAGAACTAAAACCAAGAATTAATAAATGGGATGGATTCAAACTAAAAAGCAAAAGAAACAATCAGCTAGGTGAACAGAGAACCTACAGAATGGGAGCAAATCTTTGCCACATGCACATCAGACAGAACTTTAACATTCAAGGATATATATCTCTCAAAACCTTTACACCAAAAAAACAAACAACACAAACAATGAATGGGCTAAGGAACTGAACAGACACTTCTCAGAAGAAGATATACAATCAATCGACAAATACATGAAAAAATGTTCAACATCTCTAGCAATTAGAGAAATGCAAATCAAAACTACTCTAAGATTTCATCTCACACCAGTCAGAATGGCAGCTATCAAAAACACAAACAATAATAAATGCTGGCAAGGATGTGGGGGAAAGGGCACACTCTTACATTGCTTGTGGGGCTGCAAATTGGTACAGCCAATTTGGAAAGCAGTATGGAGATTCCTAGGAAAACTTGGAATGGAACCACCATTTGACCCAGCTATCCCACTCCTTGGTCTATATACAAAGGACTTTAAAAGAGCATACTACAGGGACACAGCCACATCAATGTTCATAGCAGCACAATTCACAATAGCTAGATTGTGGAAACAACCTAGATGCCCATCAATAGACGAATGGATAGGGAAACTTTGGGATATATATATATATATATATATATATATATATATATATATATATATGTATATATATATATACAATGGAACATTACTCAGCACTAAAAGAGAATAAAATTATGGCATTTGCAGGTAAATGGATGGAGTTGGAGAAAATAATGCTAAGTGAAGTCAGCCAATCCCAGAAAACAAAATTCGATTAATTCCTTTGCTAGGATGATACTGAATTATAGTGGCAAGGGAGGGGGGATGAGAGGAATGAATGAATGTTAAATAGAAAAAAGGGAGGAAGGGAGGGCAGGGGCAAGGGTATAGAAACAATGGCAGAAGGAGTTTGACATCAATATACTAAGTGCATATATAAAAACTCAAATGGTATGAAAATATTTTGTGTAAAACCAATGACTTGGAAAACTGTGCTTTTTATATGTGATGTGAAAGGACTTGCACTCTAAAAGCATGTATAACAAATTAAATTAATTAAATGGAAAAAAAAAGAAATATTCTACAACCTAACCATCCAGCTCACTACTTTTTTCTTGGTCTAACCCATCCTTTGAGATTAATTATTAAACCCACCCATTGAGATCTTTACTTCAACAACAATACATTTTATACTCAATATGTCCAACTTCTATTTCTTTGAAGCTTCTTGTCTTTTATTCCTTTCATTGTCATTTATTCCTTTATTTCTTTGAAGATGTTTATTGTTTTGTTTTAAATTCTTTGTCCACCAGGTTTATTTTCTCTGATTACTTCTAGAATGTTTTATTGTTGTGTCTTTCACTTGAAACACTTGTGGGGTTCATAATGGGAGTTTGTGAGGTTCTACTCTCATGTAAAATCACCTACCTTGTCAAATAACAGATATTTGGAGTGAAGAGTACAATTCTAGGGTCTTGTGCAATAATCTAGGCAGTTGAGGGAGCATCACAGCATGAAGACCATATAGACTTAACTACTCACTTGCCTTCCATTTATTAGATTCTTCCCATCAGGCAAACCCCCTAGTACCTCTACTTAAGGCATTATGCCTTTCTAAAGAATAACTACAAAAAAAGTTTTATAATTTATTGTCCAACTCATGGAATAAGATGTGTTAAGGAGGTTGGAGGGAATATTCAATGACCAAGCTGCACTGAATTCTAACTAAATACCCAAGAGCTCATTTAATCAGTTGAGGATCTGCTGTTCATACCAGCTCAATTCACTAAAATTCATTGCACTGCTCTATAGAAACCCAATACTTCATTATAGGTAGCTGAAGGAGCAACTTTGATTATAACTTCCTCAACCTAAAGAATTTGAGTTTTACCATGTTCTACTAATGACTAGGACAGGTCTGTACAATTTTCTCAAAAATTTCCAGAGATAATTTTTAATTAAAACAGAACTTTCCTGTAAGTATATGACCTCACAATAATGGTAGATGAGAAACTTCTCATTTTTTAAGTTTTTTAATATATGTGCAGAAAGAGTTAACATAGAGGGCCTGTAACTACTGTCTTTAAAAAGACTTGATTATATAATTAGCCCTGGGCTAACATCTGAAAACATGACTGGTAAATCATTATCTCCATTGATAGAAAATCCTTCTTAAGTGAGAAGAGTATCTTGCTACACCTGTTTATATGAACAATATTGTTTATATTTATGTTAGTCAATTTTCCATCACTAGAACAAATATCTGATATAATCAACTTACAAAGAGAAAAGGATTAGTTGTGCTCACAACTTTGGAGGTCCATGATCAGTTGGCCCTGTGATTTTGAAGCCTGTGATGAGGCAGTAAATCATGGGCTGAGCATGTAGCAAAGCAAAACCACTTACCTCATGGCTAGGAAGTAAAATAAAAAAGAAGGGAAGAAGTCAGGGACCAACCATCCTCTTCAAGGGCACATCCCTAGTGACCTAAAGACCTCCCACTATGCCCCACCTCCTAAAGTTTACACAACTTCTCAATAGTGCCTCCCTGGAGACCACCGAAGCCTTTAACACATGGGCCCTTGGGGAACATTCTAGATTCAAGCTATGGTCATACTGAACACTGACTTCTTTCTGAGAACCTAAGATTTCTGTGAATACCATCGGTCACGTGGACACTAGGTGCTTACATGGACAGCCCTCCATAAAAACTCTGAACTCCTGTGCTCAGGTAAGCTTTCCTGGTGGACAGCATTTCACCCATTACACCGCTGTTAGCAGAATTAAGGGCATTCTGTAAAGATTCACTGAGAGACAACTCTGAAGGCTGGTGCCTGGCTTCTACAGGCACAGCTTTGTACCCTTTGCTATGAGAATAAACCATAGCCATGAGCACAACCACATGTTGAATCTTTCGAATACTAGTATTTCACCTTTGGGAGCTAGGCCTAGGAACACCTGACCCATTACTTGAGAATGAGTTAAAAACTAGAATATATATCAGCATATTTGACAGTGGAACATTGTCTCAATTATCAGGGTGTCAAAGAGCATATTGTTCATGTGCAATAAAGCAGTGAGATGTGAATTAGAGGTGTATACAAAATATTCCCATCAGAATAGCCTTTTCTATCAAGTAACAAATAGTTAAATGTTAATTAATCAGTCAGAACAGCAAGATCCATGCTTTTTTCAACAACAACAAAAAAACGCTGAGTTTGCTACCAATATAAAAACACGAATTGAATATGGCAAAACATTCCAATATATTTTAATAGCACTAGTATGACAGAGCCAAATACACAATTACAAATGAGAAAAATTAAGATTACTTAGGGCGACAGTTTTCTATTGATAAAAACAACCTTGAGGTAAGTGAATTTGTACTCCTTCTTCAGAACCCAAATCATTCTAAGAACTCACCTCCCACACATGAGTGCTGATACTTTAATCTCCAGACCTCTTTAAAGAAATTTGTTGGTACAGCAGACACAACCTTAAAAGAAAGCTCAAAAAGCTTTTCTGAAGAAGAAAAGAAACTCTCTGAAGTAGAGACATTCTCTAAAGGTCCTTTAATGAGATATGAATGAAATTCAATGATTTGATAAGTTTCCAAAGAAGATTATGGTAGATATGACTGTTCTTTCTTGAATTATAGTTATATAATAAATCCCAAGAATAGAAACCTATATCTAATTGACAAATTAAATGGAAAATTCGTATACCATGTTGTATGTGTATGCCACAAATTGTGTCAATATGTAGGTGATATTTAATATAAATTTTTAAATGAAATGTACAACTTGGGAAAAATATAATTAAAGGCATTTTAAATTTAAATCATTTATTCAGACAGTAATTATTAAAATCCAAGCAATTTAAATTACATATGGAATATTCTCATGTGTCAGTGTCCTTCACATTATGCTTCTTTCTTCTTCCTTTCTCCAATATTTTCTTCTTACTACAAGAGTTTGAGGTCCCAATTTGAACATGAACAGGTCAATCCCATGGTTAAGCCCCAGTACAAAGATCAAAGTTGGTATATAGCATGCATTCAATATTAATTATTGTTAAAACACCAGGGAAAGTGATGGTAGGAAAAAGTCTTGTGTAAATCAAATGCCTAGACTTAATCCATTGCTTCTCTCTACATCTCGAAGTAAGTTTTCCTAGTGTCTCTGCCCTTACTTCTGCCCTTGCTTCTGTCTGGGTATTCCAAGCGTGATTAGGCTAGAATGAGAGTTAACCTATGTGTATACTTTGCATGCTGCCTCTCTCATGTCCAAGATTCTGCTCACCTATCTAGGTCTACAGTGGTTACCTTCTTCCTCTCTTAGATGGATTCCCTAAGCTTGACACCTTTAGGACTTGGACATAAAATGAGATCACTCTGGGCCCAATGGCCATTCATTACAGCGGTACACATCATGGAAGGAATAACTGAGATGACCCTGTTCTAGTGGTAAGATCTTATCACTGTTTCCTCCTATTCTTGGTAGCTCAAACTGACAGAGTATAACAATGGCATTTAGGTAAGATTAATTTTAACGATAACACTTGACTCTGAGCTATGGGTTAAGGTACGTAAGGTCTTTCCAACTCATTACAGATTTTTAAAAATGTGGTGACTTTGTGGTAACTGCCTCCTCAGTTCTCAAAATAGAAGGCAGTTATTCTGAGAAGGACCATAAATGAACCCTGAATGGAAAGGAATAAGCCCTGTGGTTAACTAGGAAAGACTCTAGGCTGGAGTGTAAGGAGTTAAGAACAGGAGTGTGTATAGCTTGTTTGAAAACAGCAAGGAAAACAGTGTACCTAGCATAGAGTACAGAAGAGGAACAATAATAGTAGATGAAGTCAGATGAGTAAGAGTGGGAACAGGAAAAGAAGACCAGGTAGGCCTTTTAGGTTAGTGTAAGAACTTCAGCCTTCCTTTGAGTGAGAAAAGAAGATGTTCAAGATTTTAGCTTATATTTTAACAAAATAATGATTACTGCTGTACCAGGCATATACTGAAAGGAGAAAGGGGCAAAGATGGGTGGCCAGTTTGGAAGCTCTTGCAGTAAACTAGGCAGAAATAATGGGGGCTTGAGTCAAGATGGTAGCAGTGGATGTGTCAAAAAGTATCAAATTCAGGATACGTTTTGAAAGTAAAACCAGAATTGCTAACAGATTGAATGTGGCGCATAAGGGGGAAAATATCAAGAATTGTTTCCAAATTGTTTGTGTCATCTGGGAGACTGGGATTACCAATTATTGTGATAAGAATGACTGTAAAAATAGCAGGTCAGGGGAGAATGAGAGAATATCAGGATTCCTGTTTTGTATATTATAAGTTGGAGGTGTATTAAAAAACAGCATGGTTTTTTAATCTATATTCCTCCCTTCAGCCCCAGGATTAAACCTTATTCTGAATCTTAGCCCAGACCAAACCCCAGTCTAGAGGCTAGATTCTGACTCCCACTCTACAGTTTTTGGCTAAAGTCCTACTTCATAAGCACAGACCACCAGGAACCAGGGTGTTTCCAACAACCAGATCAGAGTAGCGCCAGAACCCAGAGTCCTACTGCAACATCCCATTCACCAGACTTGATTCCCTTTGATGTTGATTTTGGCTTGATTTTCCTGGACTCTGAGAATTCTCTGTATTCTCTATGATTCCCATTGCAGCTCTACAATGAAGTTAGTTCTCTCAACCTAATCCCTCCAAATTCTAGTCCTTTACCCTCACTAGTAGGTCTTACTGCTATCCATGTTCCATCTTTCACTTACAACAGAAATTAGGGAAGATTTGTTCACATGTGCCCAGCAAAAACACAGCATGTAAACTATCTTTCTCAAGTTTTATATGCTTTAAAAGAATGGAGTGAAAAAGGGGAAAAGATGATTAAATAAATTTTCAAGTTATGTTTCTAGACATATTTATTTCCAGTGGATTATTTATTTGACTTGACAACCTTTGCATGACAATTAGTTTGCAAAGACTGTCCTAAATTGCAAAAACTGTCCTGCCAATTGATTTCAAAATGATTTGTCCTATCAAGTGAATTCCAAAATGACTTAGGATTCAGACCCATGAAAGATTACAAAATGAGTACCATGACATCTATTAATCCCAAAACCCCTCTAAGAATTGCCAAACGTCCTTTATTCTCTGGTTTATTTCTAAAACTGAAGCTCCAATGTTTAGAAAGCATTTTAAAGTATATTAGATACACAACAACATATGGATCCCTGGTTTCTGGATGTATACAATAGAGTGTTGTTGTTGTTGTTGTTGTTGTTTTGTTTTTTGTTTTTTAATGGGGGAGTGGGTCTAGGAAATAGAGAGGACGCCTGAAGCCTAATGCAACAATCAATCAAAAATTAGCCAGCCAACATTAGTCCAGCTCCTATACTGGCTACCAGAAACTCCTTGGTTCTGTTCATTAATTTTTGAATTTTGTTTATTCAAGAATTGCACTGTTTAGTTGCCAAACAACTTGGGAAACAGCTAAGAGTATGTGAGGTACCACTCCACTGCTATTTTCTGCTAGTATTTTATAAGATCTTTGGTTTTTACACAAGGATATCTTTCAGTTATTCAGTTCATCAAATCGAAACCTGTTATCTCCCATTCCACCACTCATCACTTTAAATTGCTTTAAGAAGAAACTTGTGAAATAAGATGTTGTTATGGAACTTCCATAAAACAATTGTTTCACTTTTATTTTGTAAGAAATCTCTAAACTTTAATGACATTTCCTGCACCTTCAGAGAAAAGCAGAGATAACACTCCCTCTCCTGCAAATGAGGTGCTATTCCAACCACATTTCTTACCAGTTGTTTAAAAAAAAAAAAAAAAGTGTTTTTCATAGTTATGCGAATGTATGACAATGGTCAACCGTCCCTTAAACAACAAAAGAAACTGTGACAATAAAAGGGCTTTGGAATCCACCAGAATTTCACACCACATTACATCCCCACTTGAGAACCAAAGAATGTAACCAGGGTCCAGAGTTTATGCCTGAGTAAAACCTTGCTGCTTCACCTCAGATGGCTTATTTTAAAACTGACTTGTTTTTCTTAGTTCCTTTTCTTCTTGCCCCTCCTCCCCATCCCTAGCCGCAGAGTGGTAGGCGGGAACAAGACTAACATTTTTCCCGTCCCAGGGTAAACTATTATATTCTTCTCTACCCCGAGTGTCATGCCTGCAAGACCAAAGAAACGCCAAACCTGGGAACTGAAGCAAGGGCTCTCTCAAGAACTCCCCGAGGAGCACTAATTAATTATATCTACTGACAGTATTTGGATTTCACCCCTCTTTTTAAAGCTCTGTGTTCCCCCTACTGAATCACAGCCTCTGGGATAGGAATTCCCTGTGTTTTTCCTTTGCTAGCAAATCAGTTAAACTTTTTTCCTTTTTCTAAAAACCCTGTCCTCCTTATTGGACTGGCAGTGGAGACAAGGACCTTCGTATCAGGACCACAGAGCAAGGTAGGTCTTTCACCCCTGGAAACCGTTAAACACCCTCCTGCAGTAAGGTGTCAATCCGAAGGACAGTCGTTAGAGCAATGGTGTCTCAGGAACCCAGCTGACTTGATGAACAGTTCACCGCCCGCAGGAGCGGGAAAGGCCGGCGGCGCCTACAATTCCCAGCAGGCGCCGCGGCAGCGGTCTTCACGCACGCGCCGCAAAGACCCTGGGAAAAGGACTCAGCCGTGGGGCTTCTGGGAAAGGAAAATGGCTGCAGCGGCACTACGGCTTGAAATGGAGAAGCTCTGTAGGATGCCGGCAGCAATGGGGCTCCAGAGCCGAGCTTACAGCACGTCCCAGACTTTTGCTGAGGTACTACAGCTGCCGAAGAGGCAGTTGACAAAGCTGGTGTACCCGTTGCAGGAACTCGAGCAGCACCTTGTCCCAGACTCAAGGCCTGACCTTCACCTGAGGGTCTTCGACCCTAGCCTGGAGGACATCTCGAGGGCGGAGAGCGTTTTCACTTCCTCCCCCCGGAACCGCATTGAGTACATCAGCTCCGCGGTCCGGCTTGATCACGCCCCGGACCTCTCTCGACCTGAGGTGAGAGCTGCTGCTGCTCAGGTTCACCGTCGCCAAGGTATTAGACCTCAAACCACCGAGCCTCTCCCGCCGCAGGTCTTTCAAAACCTTCTTCAGAAGGCTTGCGGGGTGTGTGTGGGGGGGGGGGGGTTACTACCACTAGTTTCTCGTCACACGAGAGAGAGGTTTTCTGGCTTTGTGTGGACGCATGTTTTAGATAACCATATATATAGTTTTCCTGGGGATGTGGCTCAGTGGTAGACCGCTTGCCTCATACTTAAGGCCTTTGAATTGAATCCCCAGCACCAAAAATAAAGACAAAAACACACACACATAGTTTTAATTATTATGATGATGGATACGGAAGACTTTAAGAGGTTTTGAAACATGAACTAAGCGTTCAAAAAGAAAATTCTGCCCTTTTATTTTTTTCCTATTTAACTGAAGTATAAAAACTTGCTGAGACAAATTAGAAGGTAGGGAAGGGGACATGATAGATTCATAAATGAGAAGATCCTTATCAATATGTAATTTTAACCCTATCTAAATTTCTTATCATCTGCAGGAATAATTATTATCTGTAGATAGCAATAATGAGATATTTTTGAACTTTTATTAGTGAAATTTCAGAGTGTGCATTTTCTCCTTGTTCTACAATTTAATGATATATTGTGTTTTGAGTTTGCCTTTTAAAAGACGGCTCAGATCTCCTTTGCCCTGTAAATGGAACACTGCCCTGGAATTTTTCTTCTAAATTATGTAGAACTGCTATGATTAATGAACTTTTGTATACTGTTGTTTTTTAAAATTCAATTTTGTTTGTATATTAGCATTGGGTTTCCTCAGTCAAGCATTTGAAATTTATGCAAGACTCATATCATTCATTTTGAAGGACTAACAGTTTTGTAGAATACATGGCATCTCTGACCCCTGTCTACTAAATGTCCCCCAGTTGTACTGATAACCAAAAATGCCTATAGGGATTTCCAAAGTGTCCTCCAAGGAGCAGTTCTGACCTCATTTAGAACTAGTTGGAGTTATCTATCCTTTAGTACCATTAAAAAGCAAAGCCATGTGTACTAATGGTGATTCTTAAGAATATTTCGTTTCTTTCCATATTACAGAGGAGAAAATCTTTTTTTAAATATTTTTTGTAGTTGTAGATGAACAGAATGCCTTTATTTTGTTTACTTTTATGTCTAACCCAGTGCCTCATGCATGCTAAACAAGAGCTCTGCCACTGAGCTACAGCCCCAGCTGGAAAATCTTAATTGGAAATAAAAAGATCAAGGAAAAAAAAGAAGCAAACTCTATACTGTGCTTCCAAGCACGTAGTTGTACTTCGGAGCCAGTTTTGTTGAAATGACATTTTTTAATTACTTCAGAAAACTTTGTAAATGTGTAATGCTTAATAAAACATGCAGATATTCTTGGGCTGGGGATATAGCTCAGTTGGTAGAGTGCTTGCCTTCCATGCACAAGGCCCTGGGTTCAATCCCCTGCAGCACCAAAAAAAAAAAAAGCAGATATTCTTGAGTAGTGTAATTAAAGGTACAGATTTCTGGACATAAGATGTCCTAATTTTAAATCCCAACTTCTTCACTCTCACTTTATAACTTGGGGCTAGTTATATTTTCTCATTTCTAAAATGGGGATGATAATATTACTCACTTCATAGGATGTTGTGAAAAATAAATAATAATGTTAAATGCTTAGAACAGTACCGAGCACTTTAAAATTATTCATAAATATTAGCTGTGTGTTAGAATTTGAGGTTTGACCACACAGAAGCCACTTTTTATGTGCCTTGACAAGACTCAATAATTTGATTTTGTGGGGAATATAGCATTTAATAAATACACTAGTACTCAGTTCTCTTAATGCTCAATTCTCTTCTTTTTTCTTGTGTAAGGTATGTTTTATAGGCAGAAGCAATGTTGGAAAATCATCCCTAATAAAGGCTTTATTTTCACTGGCCCCGGAGGTTGAAGTTAGAGTCTCCAAAAAACCGGTATGTTGATATTTTTAAATATATCTGGACTAGCTCTTCAATTGACTAAGATGAGCAATAAATATTGGAAGATAAATAATTGGTAAGTGCCTAGAGAAAATATTTTTTTCACACAGTTAAAGCAGGACGTTTTATTCATGCCTATTTCTCACAAAAAAAAAAAAAAAAGGAAGTATGACTGAATTAATTTTAGTAGTCTTGCCAGTATCTTAAGGAAAGCTTTCTTTGTCCCTATTTTTCAAAGAGTTAACAAAGTCTTTTATTAGAATTGTATTATTTCCTTCTAAATAATGATCATCTAGTTCCATATGGATTTGAGAGGAAACAGCTTTAATGTTATTTTGCTTTTTACTTCCAGTAATCTTTTATTATACCTTGCTAATGTTCTCACTCTCTCATGCTTGCACATTCTTACACATTTACCTGTCAGGCATATTGTGTTTACCCAAGACCAAACCATTTGCTTCTTATCCCTTCTGCTATAATAACTTTCTGTCATTTTCCAGTTCCTTGTACTCGTTAATGAGGCAGACTCTACCAATGTTTAAGATGACATTTATATTCTCAAATCACCCCCACTTCCCATTACCATAGCATCTATCCATGGCAAAACCACTGACTCCAGTGCTCACTACTCCCTGATCCTTTCATTAAGTTGGAGCCCTTCCATGAGGCTTCACTAATCTTTTGCTCCCCACTTCTTTGTGTAGTTGATTCTCTGGATTTATCACTAGTGATTGCTTTCTTAAGCTCCTCCTACCCTGCCTTATCATATAAACCAGCCAAACTATAACTTCTAGGTAGAGGTGTATGGATGAAATTTATTCTTTACATTGTTAGTCTCAGTCTTGTCAAGTCATGTAATTCTAAAATCATTTTCTATCAGACAAATAAGCCTACTGGAAGTTTAATCACCATTTATAAAAAAAAGATAATATTTTTTCTAAGATCAAAACAATTACAATTAACTAAATTGTCTTTTCATGATTAATAAATATCCCATGGACACAAAATCATTAAATAAACCATATATTTACATTGATTTTAGTTGTGCAAATGTTTTAAAATTAGTGTTGTACATGATTTAATGAGATCACCAAAACTCACATGATAAAACATGAAAAGCATCTTGACTATAGGGGAACAATAATCTAGAAGTAAAAAACTTATCAGCTTTTGGATCTAGATGTTACAAAAACCTATTATGACTATGGCAATCACACAATCTAGAACAGAGAGACACCTTTTCCACAGAGAGTGAAATAGGCAAGACTCCACAACATTTGGTCTGTATTTTTTCATATTTCCTATATGGAATCTAAAGCTCTTAGTAATACAGATTCTATTTTAAGAAAAATTAATTGGAAGGAGAAAGTAGTATAAGCCAGGCTTATATCCAGCCACTTCCCTTCTGTTTTCTTTCCCTCTGTCATCATCAGAATACCTGGGGATCATATATGGGGCTTTTAATAAATATTTGACAGTTGAATAGAAAACATTCCAACACGTGAAATATATAAAAGACATATTTTAAGTCAGCTTTTATTTTTTTCATTTATCAGGGCCATACAAAGAAAATGAATTTTTTCAAAGTTGGAAAGTATTTTACAGTGGTGGACATGCCAGGTTATGGCTATAGAGCACCAGAAGATTTTGTTGACATGGTAGAGGCCTATCTAAAAGAACGAAGGAAGTAAGGAAATTTATTTTCTTATAGTAGTTAACACATTTAGTCCCCAAATACATTTTTATCAGTGGAATATTCTGCACATGATGAACATTTCACTTTTATCAAATGACTTAATTTAGAAGGTCCATTTAATATTTAGGAAAAAGGTGTGTTTGTTTGGCTTCTGCCTATAGGTGACTGTAATCTTAACTTACAGAGTTTTCCTAAATTGAAACTCCAGAGTACTTAAGCAATTTGTTCATTTTTTTTAAAACCAAACTCTTAACTTTTTTCTGAAAATGAAAATTATTGGTTACTGTATTATTTACCACATTAACTAAAGTAAATTTAGATTATTTTTAAAATACCTCATCTTTATCCTCTGAAATTGTTATCTTTACTTTTATGTCTCTAGGTAGTGAAATGACAGTTCTGTTTCAAGAACAATATAGAGAAAAATAATATTAAATTTCTGAAGTATAAAAATTTGTCTGGAACTGGGGATGTAGCTCAGTGGTAAAGTGCTTGCTGAACATAATAGAGGCTCTGGTTTTGATCCCTAGGCCCACCAATTTAAAAAAATAAAGTGTTGATTTTGTAGCTTTACGTATAAATTAAGGTGAAATATTTATAAAAGAAAAATGCAAAATATTATGTTTCTGGTTTCTGTTATCTGTTAAGTCTTAAAATAATATTTAAAAAGTTAAACATTTCTATAATGTGTAGTAAAATTGAATTTGTGTCCTTTTATCCCCCCTAAAGTTTAAGGTCTTAGAAGAAGAGACTTACTCATCAGAACAAAATCTCAGTCAGACTTATGTTTAATACATGCTTATTGAAATAAATTAATATTTAGCAAATTTAGTTATTGAAAGTAAGCAGCCTTGAGACCTATTAGGCTATAGGATGAACTTCCTGGTGAATTTAGAATTCCTTTTGCCTAAACAAATTTTTAAATTTTGGATCAAAAATACTCAAAGGGAAATTTCTTAATATAGTAAGGGTAGGTAGGAGGAGAGATGAATGAATATATTTTATATTGCCATTAATCTTCTTTTCTACTTTCTTACAGTTTGAAGAGAACATTTTTATTAGTGGATAGTGCTATTGGAATTACAAAAACAGACAATATTGCCATAGAAATGTGTGAAGAATTTGCATTACCTTATGTGGTAAGTTTTTCTTTTGACTCATGGTTGCAGTTAGAAACATCAGTTCTGTTTGGGTGTGTATGTGCACAAACACTTTAATAATGAATACAAAAAATACAAAGGGCCTTTATGTTGGCACTTTATGTTGAGTGGCACTTTTGTTCATTTTTTTTCTCTCAGTTTTAAGTTTTTTACATTATAATTAAAATGTTTTAAGCTGTTCATTTAGTGTTCCTAAGTGTTTTCTTTCTTTCTTTCTTTCTTTCTTTTTTAATGGAAATATAAGGAGTTGTTCAAAACATGTTAGTAGGTCTTTAACAGCAACTTGGCAGATAATACTTACCAACTATAATAGAAGCACAACTGAAAAATTTGTAAACTTATTTTGAAATTTAAAAATCATTCCAAGAACATAGTAGGCTCCAGTACACGCAAGTATGATTTTTATACTTTTAAAAAAACAGAATTGCCTCTGGGAATATCTTACTAGCACTCTTTCTGTCATCTCACCTAGAATAAAATACAGATTAGTAGACTGGAATCCACATTAATTTTATTTTCATTCTTAAAGTTCCTTTATAAAGAAAAGTGAAGAACTTAAGGACTGTAGTTTAGTTTCCACCAAGTGTCAGAAAACCACTAAAACATAACAATAGAGTTTGTCTTTAGGGTTGTGAAAATCTTGGGGTTTGCAAAAATTCTATGAATCAGGCTAACTTATAAGGCATCGAAGGATGATAGTCTTACATAGTAAAAATGCCTAAATATTGTGAAACTTATTTTATTAAGTAATAGTGTTCATAATTTTGTATCATAGGTATCAGTTTGTAAAATTTTATATTTTACTAGCTTTAACTGAGGAAATGTGAATACATATATATGTGTGTGTGTGTGTGTATGTGTATTTATACATTTATGTATACACACATATATATTCATATATATTTTCACATATCCATACATGTATGTATTTCTGCATATTTGCCTTTGTGAGGAAAGACTCCTATTTGAGGTGATTCACAGGTCATTAGAAACCATACACTTTCTACTTCTCACTCATTCTGCCACTAGCATTTTTATGAGTAAAAGGCATAAATGATTTGTCAGGAAATTTAATTTTATAGATTCCCCCAAGAAAACCTGATGGGTCAGTGTTTTACATCTTAATTGACTTTTAAGCATCCATATTTTGATGTTTCTCCAGTATAAAGTTGTATTTGGACAAGTAAAATTCTAGATTTTCCTGGGTTGTAACTATGGTAGATAAAAATCTACAAATAGCCCAATTTCAAATTTTTCTTTTAAATATTACTTATTAGGCTGGACCATTTAAAAACTCAAAATGATCACAAGTTCACAGTTATATATAGATCAACCTAATAATGTTCATTTATATATCTTTTATCACAAGACATATTGTGATCATAGGAAACAGCTGATGGCAATTACAAATATGGCTCCAGGATCCTTCTTATTGATCTTAAGTCCATGGTATGGTGGCTCTGTATAATTAAAACACTGTTAAGGGCTGGGGTTGTAGCTCGGTGGTTGAGCGCTTACCTCGCATGCGTGAGGCACTGGGTTTGATCCTCAGCACTACATAAAAAAAATAAATAAATAAAACAAAGATATTGTGTCCATCTACAACTAAAAAATGTTAAAAAAAATACCGTTAAATAATAGACATGAAGTGTACACTTTATATGTTATACACATTGAACTCATTTTATATTCAGAGCAACTTCTTTCTGGGTTATTGTTTTTATTTTGTAGATAAGGAAATGGGTAAAGAAAGATTTAGAAATATGCATGGATTACCTAGTTGTAACTGAAAATTTGTAGTTAAAATGTGTATAACTGCATATTAAGAAATATTTTATTTCTAATGCTTAAAATTTTATTTTCTTATAGATGGTATTAACAAAAATTGACAAATCTTCCAAAGGACATCTTTTAAAACAAGTACTTCAGATCCAGAAATTTGTCAACACTCAAACACAAGGATGTTTTCCTCAACTGTTTCCTGTAAGGTAGGAGTTAATTGTTTTAATAACTTTATGTACTAAAAACCTTTAATATTAAGTGTTTCTTAAATTGAGGTATCACTTAAAATTTGAAAGACTATGTACTTAGCCATGATTTGTTGGTACAGTCTTTTATTGCTTCTATTTTTTATTTTTTCCTTTTATTCTTTCTCATTGGATCTTCCTTGAAGGCATTTCATTTTATTTCTACCTCAGCCTAGGTCAACTATGGCAGAAATGAAAACTTGACTTTTGTAAAACAGCCACAATAAAGGTCTCTTTCTTAATTTCAAAAACAACTGTGTTTATAATAAAAAGCCCAGTCAGGCTAAATTTTTCCTTTTACATTTTCCTTTAAAAGGAAGAAAAAATGGTTCATGTGAGTTCAGATTAAACAGTGGTAGCAGACAGAATGGTTATTTCCTGAGCTGGTAATTTTTGAGATGTTATGATATGGTTTCGTGACAAAGCATGGGTTTGTACTTTCATTGTGTATCTATGGTACAATAAGTTATATACTGTGGCAGAGATAGAGCACCACTCCTCTGATGTTTCCTTACTCTGACTTATTTGTGGAAGGCGCTATGCTAGTTGCTACAAGAAAATAATGAAACCAGATAAAACCTAGATATCAATAAGCAGCCTTTGTAGGTCCTAACAATCTAGATCAGATTTAAATTACAATTTATGAATATGTCTGTCAGAACCCTTCTTCCTTCATTCCTACAAAATACTGTTCTCTTTTGACTTAGATTCAGCTATCTGTCCTGTTCATTTGTCTGTCCCACATACATAATGGATATTCATAGAGATTGGAGAGAAATCTTAATTCTTAGAGCTGTGAGCATTATCATAAAAATAGCTATTTCTTTTAACTAATAAGAAGGAAGTGAGATTTCAGCTAAAAAGATCACTCATGGCTAAACAAAATCATTTGTTGAAAAATATTGCATAAGCTGAGTTTGAACTAACCACATAAAGTGACTGGAGAAAAATTGGGGTCTTTTTTTAGGCTACATCAGTGGACAGTGATCAAGGAATTGTGCCATACTTCTGTGGGCTCTGTGCCACTAGACCATTCCTGTCAGACTGTGGCTTAACATTAAGAACAATTAGAGCATCTGAAAACAAATGGTCTTGAAGGGAGACTATTAAGCATTCAGAATACTTCATTGATCCTCATAGTAAACATGCCTGTTTCACAGACAACGTTACAAATCAGAGAAATTGAGAATTGCAGTTATTTGCTAAAAAGTAGCATAATTCCTGTACTTCTTGGTTATGGCTTTTAAAGCAACTTATCTTGTTTTCTCAGTCTTTTTCTGGTAAAAATGTGATGCTGGAATGTGATTGCCATACAGATGAGGCACATGTTAAGTTTAATAATGCTAGTCGTCAGTGGATGGCAGGGTCAGGCCTGTGACCCAGATTATCAGATACCTGGTACTTTTTAGGGACATTTTCTTCTTCAGATATGCCAACTTTTCTCTGCTAGCATGACCTTAGAATCACTGCTGCTACCAACCATCCTCAACATAGGTGATTAATGTATTGCAGAAAGCCTTATACCACTCACAAAGTAAGAACTGAGAAATGGCAGCCTACTGAACTTCCAAGAACTTAGGCATTCACTGTAACAGTGACCATATATAGGAATGTACTCACAGCTTTCAAAACCCCCTGCAGAAAATAGTTATATGGACTTCTTGTTTTACTTGTATGACCAAGGCATTGGTGAGTACTCTAGAAGGGAGTCTGGCCTATTCACAAATGGTTATTATAAAGAAGTCAGGTATTCTTTGTTTGCTCATGGTAGGAGAACAGTTAATTGTAGGGTAGACATTTAGTCTGGCAAGGTTTGGTTTTCAAGCTTGCAGGCAAAGGTCAAGTGCTAATCTTTATGTATGAACTCTAACCCAGCAGGCTAGAAAGTATCAAAGCCTTCTCTCAGACTGGATACTGGGATCAATCTGTTTCATAAATGGCATAGAAGAAACATAATAAGTAGGCACTATAAAATTGCTTCTGTAGTTGTCTATGTGTAAAATTCCAAATGGATGAGAACTGATTTTAAGGACAGAGGAAATTATGAGTTGACAGAAATGTTTTTTACACATAAATTCAAGGTGTCATACTGTTTGAACCATCCAACTTGTGTCTCTTTTTAAATGTTTGTGTATCTGTAACTCCAGTTGTGAGAATCATTATGGGCTTTTCTCAAGGAAGTAGCTTTGACCAAAGAGTCTAAAATGCTTACTTGATTATGAAAGGAATTAGTGATGCTGCAGGAAATATTCTACCTGCATATAAAATCATAATGTAGTAAAAAACCTGAGAAATGATGTGGTTGAGCTCCATAGGGATGGATGGATGGAGAGGGAAGAAGGGATGGTTTAATGAATGGATATAGAAAGACAGGTAAATAAAGTCACAATAATGGTGAGGGTGATTTAAAAAAAAGAAGAAAAAAAAAAAAACCTGAAAAAAAGTTCTAAATTATCAAGGAGATGGAATTTTTGTTACCAAAAGAACAAACTAAAAATATCAAAACTGATTCTGAGAAATAGTAAAATAAAAGATACAGCAAACTTTTAGAATCATGAGGGAAATGGAGCAGATACTGTGGGTCATCAGATGATAAATTCTATAAGAAGCTGAGGGAAGAGAGTAAAGACATGTTGCTTCATACAGGGAATCACAAAAGTTTGTAAATAACTTTAAATTAGATAAATTAAGATCTTTTATACCTCTGAGGTAAAGAAGAAAATTATTTTTCTTTTCTTTTCACAGTGCTGTGACCTATTCTGGAATCCATCTGCTGAAATGTTTTATAGCCAATATAACAGGAAATCTTAACTAATGGATCCATTAGTTTCAAAGATGAAGTTTCAAAATTCTGTGTGCCAGTGGAGTTCAACATCTAGAAAAAATTCAGTATTGTTTTAAATGTTGTGTATCTGTAACTTGCAGGAGGACCATTTCAGCTTTAAAACTTGTGTCTTCCTAAAATAAGAATGAATTGGTGCCTGGGGGACAAAAGATTCACAAAAAACTATCTGTTCAGTAGAACAAATGCTAGCTGGTTTTCCTATTTTAACAAACTGACAAGCAAGAGCACATTTTAAAAAATCCATAAAGTGAAAACCTATTACTACTGTGTAGAGGAAGGGTTGCCATGTTATTTATTAAGCTTATCTTTTAAAGAAAATGTCTATCATGTATATTTTTTTAAAAATATTAAAATGGACTAAATAAAAGTTGCTGCTTTTCTGTTAAGCATTAATAGTTAAGTTGAAGGATATACTCATGGATGCTTGTAATTAATTTTTTCTTATGTCCTTAGTTCAACATCAAAAGAATTATTCTTGGTAAAACTTTTCAGTCCTTATTGGAACACCAGTCATTTCAGGCTGGAATTATTCACCTTCGGGTAAACACAAGATTCAGAATCAAAAAACAAGAATTCAAGTTCCAGTTCTAACATCTATTATATCTAGGTCCTTGGGAAAATTACTTATTCTCTCTTAAATTTATTTGTAACTATAATGACACAAACTTTTAAGATTAAAATAGTATTATTACATGAGGTGATATATATATATATGAAGATGATATAAATATATATTCATATATATGAAGATGGCTACATATTTGTAAATTCAAACTAACCAAGGAATATAGCAAAATTCATAGGTATTTTTATTACAAAACATTGTTATTAAGGAATTGACATTTTCTCTAGTGAAAAGCAAAAAACCAAAATGAGCTTAAACAAGATTAATTTGCAAAGGGAAAAGAAAGAGATGAAGATAATTAACCCAAAGAGTAGGTTTATTTGGAAAAAAATCATTGATTGGTACCACATAAACAATAAACAAATAACTGAAAGTCTCTTGAAAAACTCCAAAAGCATTTTAATATGCCCTCCTGTAAGATAAGGTGAACAAATGAAGAGAAATAATGGTTGTGTCCAGTCTCCGGTAATAAATACAATTAGTGACAAAACTTAAGAGTCTTTTTGATAATTCAGTTTAATACATAAACAAGACAGCACAATGGTTGGAAGCTATAAACATTGGTATTTAGAGGTGGACTTAGCTACAACATGGTCAACGAGGACTAAATGACCCTCAAGGGTACTTCCTTGCTACTCTCTAACCTCATTCCCCATTTACCTTAAGGCACAGAGTTTTTGCAAACTTAATTAAATATTCAGGTCTTCATTCCCTGATAAATCATAAAACTGGTCACATTTTGAGGGACCTATCAGCCAGAGTCAAGGAATTACATTTGCTTCTCAAGGGCAGGCTGATAGACTTTTCATCTTAATACCTGGCATGTAGTCAAAGCCAAATAAATACTTGTTGATAAATGGCACAAAGCAACTCTATAAATGTTTACTGATCCAAAATGAACTCCTGTATGATGTTACACAGAAGCAGCTCCTCTGAGTTCAAGCAGGACATCCAGGTCTCAGCAGTTCCACTTAAAACAGCAGAAGACTGACTCAGATTGTTAACTACTTAAAAGTCTGACATATGAACATCTAAACTCCCATTAAAGCAAAAATGTCATCAATGTCATCTGTCTCCTTAACAGATTCTGGCATATAGTCTTTGTTTATATGTATTTTTATCCCTGAATCACTTTCATTTCCATTGCTTCCTATGAGATTCTTATGAATCTGTTTCTCCTTAGTTTGTTTGACAGAATCTGAAAGTCTGCTACTCAAGAGCTGCTTACTGTTAGGACCAGGATCAGTTCTATGAACTGTATGGCATGAGAGTCTCCACTTAGCACTGGTGTCTGTAGCACTCTTTGAAGAGAACTGCTGTATTTCCTTCAGATGAATTGACTGCAACTTTCTCTGTGGTTTCCTTTGTCTCAGTAAAACTTTATTCTGTGATCTTCTTTGTATCAGATGATACTTTGAAGTTTTGATACCTGAGCCACCAAGAAGACAGTTGCTAACAGATGTTTTTATGCATGCTAGTTTCTTTGGCAAACTAAAGGACAAAAAGAAAAAGTCAGCTTTTTCAGATGCAAAATAATTCTCAAGCACTTTTTAAATGTTTCCTTTGTAATAACTTCCAACAGAAAAGGACACAATTTATTTACAAGGCCTTTCCCTATGTATAATCTCAGAATCATAAAAAAAGGAAATAAGGAAACCAGAGTTTCAAATTTTCAGAGCAAAACCTCCCTCTGATTCAGACTATAGGCAGGTGTGTCTCTGTTTTACTTTCAATATAAAGTAATTCCTACAGCTGGTAGAGTTGCTGAATGATGAACTTTCCCCTCATAGTGTATCAGAAGTGGGAAAAAATATCCATCAGTATGTAGTTATCTGGATAAGCAACTCATGTTGACGCAGGGAATGAACAAGGAAAAGGGAATCAAAGTGAAGAGAGTGTTTATGAAAGATGAGAAGAGAGTTCCTCTGCCATACACAAACTTCAGGTAGCCTTGAACTACCAGAAATGCAATCTATAGCATGTCATCTTCAAGTGTGCAAAATTCAGAATTCAAACAGTTGGATTTTATTTATTTATATATATATATATTTGGGGGGGGGGTAGTTGGACACAATACCTTTATTTTTTATTCATTTAATTTTACATGGTGCTGAGGATCGACCACAGGGCTAAGCAAGTGCTAGGCGAGTGCTCTACTGCTGAGCCACAACCCCAGCCTTCAAACAGTTGATTCTAAGAGGTGTTTTGCTTCTGAATAGGGTGCACTACCATATGGTTCATCAATGCTTACTGAACTGCCTCACTGTGATGGCCAATTTTTTAAAATACTAATATAGGTCTATATTCCCTATCCCACCGACTTCCCTCCTTACTTTTAAAACAAATACAAACATTTGAAGTAATCCATGATCTCTGTTTTGAAACTACTGTCTTACTCTAAGTGGTGACATTAACAGAGAAGAAGGTGTGTAGGTGTAACTCTTGTATTGAAATGGAAAGAGAATGAATAGGAACAGGAATTAGAGAACCTGAATTGAGTTCTAGGTCTCCAGTAATTACACCTTATGCAAAATCCTCCATTTCCTCATCTATAAAATGAGAATAATGCTGCCTACCTCATGGAGTTATTGTGGAAATTAAGTATATTATAAAGTGCATTACAAAAAAATGAAACATCTAAATAGGACAATGTGAAAGAGGACTACATACTTAGGGAAGTAGAGACTATAGTGGTTTAACGAATAAACAAGTTTGTGATTGTTCCTTCCTTCCTTTCTTCCTTCCACAGGCATTCAGACCTGTCCCCTTCAGGTAAGCTGGTGGGATCTTTATTTTCTTTTCTTCATACACTGATTTTTATTATGCTTTGCAATTATACATAATAGTGGGATTATAACACTTTCATACTTGCATAACATAATTTGATCAATTTTCATTCCCCAGTTACCTCCCCTTTCTCATCTTTTAATCATTATCATCTCTGCCTCATCTAACCCCTGACTTTAAACCCAATCTTGAGTAGAAGGCCTCTCACCATCTCTAGCTGTTTCCAACCCTAGAACAGATCCCTTTAAGATGACTACAGACCTGTAGGGGATCCCAATGTTAAAACCCTCCCAGTTCATCCCTAGGAATATTCATCAACTTCTCCCAAGCATCTTTGTGAGAATTTGCTACAAAACCTCCATTATATACCACATTTTTTCCTAAAGTAGAAATATCTTTTTCATCATTTTTAAAATAAACCTTAAATTTTAGATAGTTACAGTGGTTCATCCACAAGAACCATTATAAAGCCCTGGGTAGATACATGTCTGTAACTACCAATAAGAAATAATGCTGTGTGATACAATATTTCTTGAACATAAAAAACTAGTCAGAGTGATGATTGCCTCTGTGAAGGGGGAATAAGGATCTTTATGCCTGTCTGTGTGTGAAAATTCTTACCATCAGCATCTATTATTTTTTTTTAGTAAAAATAAAAGCCCTGAAGTAGCTATAACTTCATGTAATGTTTCAGGCAATACTGGCCTACAATCATAAACAGTTCTATGAGTGTTAAAAAATCACAGGAAAAGAAAGACATCAATACAAGAGGACTGACTCCGCTGAACACCTAGCCTGACCCTAACGCTGGCAGCCTGGTGTGGGCCTTGAGGTGCAGGCTCCCATTCCTGTTCTCAAACCTTCATTGTTCTGCACTGTGTGTGCAGAAAGGCCACCTGTCCCACTAAAGGATGTGCTTCCTAAGGACTAGTCTGTCTCCTGCAGCTGTGTCCCCAGGCTTTGCACACCAGACATTCTTATGCTTCCTGAATGAACAGATGGGAATGATAAAGAGTATTAGTGAGTAGGTCCAATTAACCTAAGTTTACTTTCTTTCTCCCAATAATATAACTATGCCCATTTGACAAAAGCAACAAATCAAACTACAATTTGAGTAGATCTCACTTTCAGCACTGCTAGAGCTGCTAGACATCCTATTTTAAAGAAAACAGACTTGAATACATACACTTTTGCCCTGAGCAACAGAAAAAGTAAAGAAATATAATTTTTGTGATATCCTTACCTATAACCTTGAGCTTCCACGTGTTTAAGCCTGTTACTTTTAAGAAGTTTGTTACCCAGAAAGGTAGCCTGAGCCTTGAGTTTTTTGCTCCTGCACCATGTAATTGCCATTTGGATTGCTTCAGAGAGTTGTGTGAAAGTCTTGGCCTCTCGGAATCGTTGCACAAAATTTCTGGCAGGAGGAGTTCCTATCACTTTCTGAGAACGTTTTGTTGGTTTCAGTTTTGATTGAGAACCTTTAGACTCAAAGCTGGTCTCCTGAAATGTGAAAAGATGAGGAAAATATTGTAAATATGTTAATGGCTTGTAAATATATGACAAGAAGGAAAATTGACTCAATCAAAAGTTTAAAATTATCAGTCTTTTTAAAAGAAGGAAAATTTTTTGCTGCGTTATCCTTTTGCCATAAAAAACTTAATTTTTTATTCTCTGCTCCTAACACATTTTCTCCCTTTCAGTTGTACATGAAACTAAGACAGTTGAAGGGCTGTTGTTAGAAGGGACCCATGGCAAACTCGGGTGAAATAGGAGAAAATTATTCTAGTGCACACATCAGACATATACACAAGAATAAACTCCGAGAAAAAGTTAAATGCTCTAATCTTTCTCTAAGCTAAGTCAAAGCCTAATAATGAAGAAAAAAAACACTTACTTTCTCAGAAGAATAGCGGCCCTAAGTAACCTTCTTCAATAATGGGTCAGAAAAATATTACTGACAAGAAGAAAAAGCACTTGAGGATGGGGGGAATGCCATGACAGGAGTCTAGTGCAAAGTGCCCAACAAAGCAGACCTAATCATTTAATTAACATAGAGTAAACGTTAAAAATGCTTATGTGAGCAACATTTCCATTTCACTTAAACCATTTTATTGCAAGGCACCATTATTTTTTTCAATCCCTTCTTTCTATATATCAAGTCAAGTTTGGATTTTACTAACTTTTACTATTGCCTATGAAAACATGCCCCCTACTAAGTCTGCTTCTATCCTTTCAAAGCTTACCTTCTTCCCAAATTTCCCACACATAACAAGAACTTAAAAAAGAAATAGAAAATATAAAAGTAGGGACCTGTCAACATTTTGTTTGGTGATCAATAAAAGAAGTTTGCCCTTAAAAGCAAACAGCATATTAGTGCCAACTGTTAAAAATATGGTAGTGATTACTCTCGAATGAGAGGGACACCAACCAACCAACTTCAAAAACAGCTCATCTACAAGCAGGTGGACAAGCTACAGAAGTTTCAAGGATCACAAGGCACCATAACTCTCTGAGACAGAATTGAAAAAAATATTTTTGGGCTAGAATAGTAGTAAGGGAAATATACTGCCTGCATCCAGCTCTTCCACTCATTCAGTGTGGAATTCGGCAGTTTCTTAGTCTTTCTGTGCCTCAATTTTCTCATCTGAAACATGAAATCAGTAAGAAGAGCATCTACTTTTCAGGACTTTTTGGAAGAGTGCATGAGTTCATGCATATAAAACATTTAGAACAATGTCAGGCACAGAAAATATTAGCTATTGTTTTTATCCCTCTCTCTGAACATGAATTGGGCAGAATACAAATGCAATCTGGAGTCCTTGTAAAAGGTTCAAGAAAAAACTGTGACTTATTAGAAATGATTAATAATTGTTAAATAGAATGGAAGAAAAAATTGACAAATGGAACTAGAAGAAAGACATTTTACAAAGACAAAGGATAATAAAAATCAAGTAGTTATTGTGGTGAAAAAGAGTCAACACCGACATACTTATCTATTGTTAAATCCAGAACAAACAGAATTTACAGGCACTAACTAAAGAGAGGAATTATGTTAAAGTTTGAACCTCAATAAGAAAAAAATAGCCCCATAACAAACGAGGATGACAAAAATGATGACAGTTGCTAGTAATGTGTAACACCAATTAAATGCTTACCATACTCCAGACCCCACTGAACACTTTGTACACATTAAAACTATCCAAACACTATGAGGTTCATGCTATTATTACAAAATAAATGTATGAAAAGACCAAGGAACTTACAGGTCACACAGCTAGTATCAACCAAGTCTAGGATTCAAAACATCTGATTGCAAAGCCCATGCTCTTAAACTACAATGTAGTCCATACTTATAATAGATCTATAGTCACTTTAAAATTCTAAAGAAACTCTTACTAAAACATTTCTGAAGGCATTCTATTAACTGAATTAACTGAAATCATTAAAAAATTCCCTGCCTCTTTTCATTCAAAAGCATATACAGAACTAATAAGGCACCAACCTTAGAGCTGGGCATAAACAGAGGAGTAGGATTTATTCCCTGTTGTTGTAACATCCTCTACAAATTAGCAGAAATCAAAAGCTGTATTAAATTAAGCCAGACAAACCTCAGTGGCTTTGTGTTTCAGCTGTTTGCAGAAAGACCTCACATCAAATCCTGTAGACTTTTCTGTGAAGGTAGAAAAATCATAGATACAAAAAGTTAGGCATGCTATTTTCAAATCTCCAACAAATTCTTAAGTGCATGACATTTCCTGCCAAGTTACTACAAAAAAAAAAGGGAATAAAGCAATTAAAAAAAAAAAAAAACTGTGAAGGAATAACAAAGAACTTTTAAGTGCTCAAGCTTGGAAAACATAGGTGTAACTATACCTCTCTAAAGATAATCAGTGTAGGTTAGCATTCAGAAGTGAGATAGAGAATTTCTTTCTATACAATGCATGACTACATCATGCTTTTAAAAGTTTTATTTAATTAGAATATGTGCTATATCAAAGCAATTTACCTTTGAAGACATTCTTTACTGGCTGTCCAAGATCCATATTATTCTGTATATTGGTCTTCACTTGTTTAGCTTTTTTGGAAATCCTAAGTAAAGTATCTTCACTGGACCTTGATGATTGTTCTTTTGTTAAAAAGAGTTTATTTAGTAGCTTAGCTACTCCTTTAGCTGCAAAAGCTGTAGGCATTTTTTTTGTAAAGACTTCAAGATAGGGCTTTCCTAGAAATTCAGCAATATTGGAAGGAAAGGTAAAACCTTTGAAGTAAGGCATGGGTTGAATCCTAGTGATCTCTTGAAGCAATCCAAACAATGGCTCATATAAAGAAATCAACCTTCTTAAAACAGCTTTATAGAGAACCCTAGAAAGAAGCAGGAGCTCATAGATTAGCTAGTAGTTACAATTAGATTACATAATAAACTATAAAATTCAAAACTGAAAACAAATGGTTATCAAGCTCTACAGGTATAGATTAAAAAACAACCACAACACCACTATGGTGTGTATTTGCAAGTAGTTGGATTAATACAGCAGAACAGAAAAATTAAAACAACAAAGTAGAGAGCTGCGTCAAAGGATGTATATAAAAATTTAATTGGTGGTTTTATCTTAATGGTGAGATTTTAAGCAAATTTCAAGTACTTCACATTTTTATGTTTTTTTTAAGATAAGCATGTATGCTTATAATCAGCAAAAGTTAAAACTTCTTTTCATTACAAAAAAGAATAACAAAGGTTAAACATTTTAAGATAATATGACAGTAATTTAAATGGTATTCCCTCTGATTAAGAAAACGCAGTATAAAAAGCAAAGTGATTAGAAATAGTACATGATAGATCCAAGTTAAAGACACTGTTGAAGCAAGGTTTTCAATCACTGAATGCAGAAAGAATTTTCTACATTTTTCAGTTTTACATTAAAAATTACAGCTAATGAACCAATTCTAACTATCCATCAAATCATTTTCACAATATACATGTTGAGAAATTCAAGAAATTCAACGTCTCTTTAGTTTGCAAGTATTGCTAGTTCTCTTTACATCAACTAAATAGGCCTCTAAAACCAGTGCTTTCAGGTGGAAGAAAAGTCTACAGCACATAAAGAATGTCAAATTGTATTCCTCACTTTCATTAAAAATTAGAAACTAGGGGTTGGGGTTGTAGCTCAGTGTTAGACTGCTTTTCCTTGCACACGTTGAGTTACTGGGTTCGATCCTCAGCACCATGTAAAAATAAATAAATAAAAATAAAGATATATCCATTTACAGCTAAAAAAATTTTTTTTTTTAAATTAGAAGTGGCAAAAAGAACCACGGTATAGCCAGTACAAGAAGATCATTATTTTAAATAGCCCTCCAGTGCGGTGGCACATACATTTAAATCCTGGCAGCTCAGGCGGCTGAGACAGGAGATCACAAATTACAGAGCAGCCTTAGCAACTAAGTGAGGCCCTAAGCACCTTAGTGAGACCCTGTCTCAAAAAAAAAGACTGGGGAGGTAGCTCAGTGGTAAAGAACCCCTAGGTTAAATCTCCACTACCAAAAAAGCCCATTGCAGTATAATCCCTGCCACCAATTTTTTTATGCCAAATCCTAGATCCTAGGAATTCATTTGTTCAGTTGTTTAATGTTAAGTTGAATTTTGTGGCTTCAGATTCAAAGCCTACTTCTTTGACATAATCATCAGCACTTAGCTTCCTAATCTACCAAAAGTAAACTGATCAGATGAAGAAAGGGACTACTGCACCTTCAGCATCCCATGAAAAAACAATATGAAATGAAACTATATAAAAATTACTAATAAGAAATCTAGATTGAGGTAGAGAAATGAAAAAGAAACAAAGGATGTTAAAGGGCATGTACATACCACAATCTGCTCACCAGCCCAACCATCACAAGATTTAAAATAATAAACTCTTGCAATCCTAGATGTTTCACAGTTAAGCTGGAGAATCAATTTAAGGTGGAAAAACAAAACAAAAGTAATCTGTGTTTTGTAAGTTACAATTATGAAAGAAGAAATAGATTGAAAGTAAAAAGAATCTTCTTGAAGATGTTCCACTTAATGTCACATAAATATAAAAATACAGTAATCAACATTCCATTATTAAATTAACTTCTAAGATTAAGAATTTTCTAGATGTCAGTGCTTTGAAGATAATATGTGCTAGAGAAAGAATGTCTGGGAATGGCCATATCCACCAATTACCAGGAAAAGAAGACCAAGAAGCAAAAACTTTTAAATTCCTACAGATTATAACACTTATCAGGCCTTTGCTTTCAAACAGAAATACTGTTAAATATATCCAGACAATGCCCATTCACAGGAAGTTATTTTAGTAGATTAAAGGATACAGAAATGCCTTGCAGCAGCAGTCCAACAAGCGGACTAACAACTTGCAGGCTCCCAAAACCTTCATCAACGCCAATTCCACCACTGGTTGGCTGGGGATGACACATGCTTTGGTAGTTGCGGGCTGACTTTCACTTGACAAAAACAGAAAAGTGCATTATTTCATTTTTAAACAAAAAGCACTTCTATAGAAGTTTTCAAAGAGAAGACTTAATTTAAGCTCAAAAAGTATACTCAATAATAACCAACTGATGTTTTAATATAGCCTACTGTGATCCAGCTTTCAAAGTCACTCCACTCTTTCCCACAGACCAACAGAGGGAGATAACCACAAACACCAGGTGCCCCTTATTAAAATAAAATTTACAGCTAAGGTATAATTGGTTATACCCCACCACTAAGTAGAGAAAATCTAAAGGGAAATCACAACAGGACATCAAGTTCCCAGCCCACCACAACACAAAGCAATGCACCACCTACGTGGAAGAAAGCAGCTCAGATAGGTCTTCAATTGAGTCCTCCAACTTCATGTTTTTCAAACGTTTTAAACATTGTTCAACCTGAGAAAGAGCAGCTCAAGTTAGTATGTATATAATGCTGTCAGGGTTCACTGATGGACCAGGAAAGCAAAGAAACCATACTTTCAAAGTGTGAAAACAAGCTACATACCACAGGATACCTTTTGTTTAAGGATAAAGAAATCTAAAGCCCACAACAATTGCTTCTGGTTTAAAATGTGGAATTTATCCTACTCAACAAACTGCTCAAATAAGATAATGATTAAGAATTACTAAATGCCAGAACATGATAAAAGGAGCCAAAATGAGTATCTGATTATGATTTTGCTGAGGCAACATGATTTATAATAGTGAAGCTATTAAAACAAGATATTAAATTATTAACTACTAAATTTCAACATTCTGTGAAGTACCACAAATATAAGAAAAGTGACTGAGTCACTGAACAAATGTTATCTCAACAAGGCATGCTAGGAGATAAAGTAGTAAGATATTTTCCAATTTCTAGTAGTAAAATTGACATATAAAATGTTTAAATGCTGAAATAAAAATAGATGTACTTTATTTAAAATCACAATTCCCCCCATTTTTTTCTCCATAGCACTTATCACCACTGACATACCATTATTAACTGATTGAATGATTCATTGCCTTTCTCTCCAAAATGTTCTATATGTGCCACACTATATTTTGTCCATTTTGTTCACCAGTGTAATCCAGTTCTTAGAAGAGTGTTGAGTAGGCACTAAATACCTTTTTTTAAAAAATGGCAAGAGCTACGCATTATACAGAATGGTCTAAGAATTCTGTAGTCATCAGGAAATTCCACACAAAGGGTATGCATGGGACTGTATCCAAATTTAAAGACTATATAAATTTGGATGGGTACTGGTACTGGTAACAGTAGTATCTTGCTGGAGTTACATGTATACTACAAAGTTGAATGAAAGTTAAGGATTGTATCTTAACAGCAAATTTCAGAATTTAACAAAAGTAACAATCCTTAAATTCTCAGGATCAGCTCCTATCTTCTTCAGTTTTCAAATCTGAACACCACTCTTTGAGAAAGGTAATAACAAACCAAGAAGGTAAGGTGCTTGGTAAACTAAATAAACTACGATTCAAGAGACAGGACCAAAAAAAAAAAAAAGAAAAAGAAAAAACAAAACAAAACAAAAATTGAGAACTTGAGCAAAGAAGAGAGAGGACATGGAAGAACATAATTAAGTCTTCCCACACTCAAAGAACTGTCACACAATATTTTTTGTGTGCTCCATTTGAGGGAGTGTTAAGAGGCTAATCCCAGTATTTGGCTTTTGAAGAGAAAATATTAAATTTCAATGTATGTGAAGGTTCTCTGTAAACTGTGAAATGTTAAGAAGATACAAGGCAGCAGTAGCAGTGACAATAATAACAGCTGCAGCGGTGAGAGACAGCATGAGACAAGTTCCCTGCTGAAGGATATAAGGAACATATACACAAATAACTGTACCTAAATACAGATTGTATTAAATGCTATAAGAGAAGTGAAAAGGAGGCCCAGATAGTAAATAATCAAAAAATAATTCAACTTTACTAATAATGAGAAAAATGCAACTCAAAATGGGATTTCCATAACATACACTCATGTTACATCTTAGAAAGAAAAAAAGTATCACTGCCAGGGGACTTAGAAGACAAAAAGCCTTTCAAAAGAGGGAACAAACATGGTAACACATTAAGAATGCAGGCTGGCCAGACATGGTGGTGCACTCCTGTAATCCCAGTGACTGAGGAAGCTGAGACAGGAGGATTGCAAGTTTGACGCCAGCCTCAGCAACTCAACAGGACCCTATCTCAATTTTTTTTTTTTTTAAATGATTGAGAAGACTTGGGAGTGTAGCTCAGTGGCACAGCAGCGCCCTTGGGTTCAATCCCCAGTACTGTTTTTAAAAGGAAAAAAAAAAGTTCAGGTTGGCTAGAACACATGATACATGAAGGCCAGAGAGAAGCCTGAGCTAAGTTAGGCTGATGAGGCTAGATCATTAGAGGATACCATTAGCCAAATGAAGGAGTTTTGTCTTTATTTAGGATACAACAGAGAATTACTAAAAATCAAAGTTGTTTTAGGATGGTTAATAACCTGGTTTTGGTAAATTGAATACACCAAAATGTAGGCCAGACTAAAGAAAACATCAGTTAGGATAATAAGAACTACAAGTTGAAAAGGTCTAAGCAAGAAAATGGCAGCCAGAACTGAAGAGGAGATAACAGAGAAAGTTCCAACTTATAAATTGGTTGGGAGAGCTACACAAAAGGAAGAAACTGAGACAACAGAACACCAAATTTTTATGACTGGGTGATTATATACAATCCAGAAGCCAGGAGGAGAAATATGTTAAATTTAAGAGTTAACAATTTTGCTTTTGGATTATTTCCACTCAGATAAAAGCCATCCTAGGGAATCTTTAGGAAAAGACCATGATCCCTGATCTTTCTTTAATGAAGAGATCTTCACTCTTTTGCCTTAAATGATGGGAGGAGAAAACTAACAAGAAAGTATGAGTCTGTAAGATTAGAAACAATGTTTGTCTTTTTCACTCCTATATACCCAGCACCAAGCACAGTGCAGGCACAAATAAAGCTGTAAACAATATTTGCAAGGTGGTTCTGTTATACAAATAAAGTGAACATATGAATGAACACATAAGGAACATCACTTAAGAGGCTCTACTCTATGGTGTAGTCCGAGCTAGAGGACCCAATTTTGTCTTAAGTTCTAATAATTACATAAAACCACTTTATACCAAAACTTGCTATATACTCATTTACTCCAATACACTATTGATTAGATTATGTGCCCCACAATAAACCAAAACATTGTTCATTTTAGGATTTTAGAATTTAAATATGTGCAGATAATTGTTTGTTAATGTCTGACACTTTTGCCTTGATCAAATCACTTTATCTTTGAAATGAACAAAGGCACTGTTGTATAGATTGCACAAAATGAAAAAAAAAAATTTTTTTTACTTCCTAATTAGAGAAAAATAGGAAAGAATTAATCTAAACATACTTACTTTCAAACAAAAAAATACTTTTTTGAAATGGTTTCAGGAAAAAAAGATAAAGGCCCACATTTAACTCTGGGCTACAGACTTATAAATCACAAGTAATTTACTAAGATTTCCATTATAACAAAATAGTGACAGTGTGATCTATATTTTTCATCAAGTAACAACACAGGTATTGAACATAGGGCTTCCTTCTCACCTGCTTAAGGGCCAGATAGGGTTTGTGGTGGCCCATTCTGTTGTGATTGCTGTAAAGGACTGCACATAACACATCTGCTTCTGCATCTAAGGTTTGGCTCCTCAGGAACCGTGTGACAAGATGGCATTCTTTAATTACAGCTGCAATGCAAAGGTCTAGAGCAGAGACATTTAATAAGACTTGGTATGTATTTCTATATTAAGGGTATTATATGAAAAATACACTGAAAAAAACACCTTTCCTTATTTGCTTTAATACAATCAAAAATGAAATTAATACAGTCAACCTCAACTGTACAAACAACGAAGGATTCTAAATATGTGAGAAGTTAGAAAATGGTGACCAATGATATAAACCCCAAGAAATCATTAAAATTACTTCTGTTAAACAAGAATACGTATATTTTTACATTGCATTTTTCCATGACTTAAGTAATCTTTCATCCAAATACAGTCACTCATTTGGTGTACACTTTAAATACCTTGAAGCTGGGAATATCTACTCTCTCAATCTCCCATTTTGCTATGCATGTAAGCAAAACAAAACAGATTCACAGCCTTCAAGATCAAAGAAACTGTATGCGGATATCACTTTTAAGAAAGACAAAAGCAGGGCATGGTGGCTCACACCTGTAATCCCAGAGACTCAGGAGGCTGAGGCAGGAGGATCACAAGTTCAAAGCCAACCTCAGCAAATTAGTGAGGCCCTAAACAACTCAGCAAGACTCTGTCTCAAAATAAAAAAGGGCTGTGATGTGGCTCAGTGGTTAAGCATTCCTGAGTTCAATCCAGGTACCATAAAAAGATAAGATTATGTAGTCAGTCCTTTATATCCATGGGTGAAATCTGTGGATTCAACCAGCCTCAGATTGAAAATATTTGGGGGTGGAGGGTAGTCCATCTGTACTGAATATGTATAGACTTTTTTCCTTGTCATTATTTCCTAAATAATACAGTATAAAAACTATTTACATGACATTTAGATATTAAAAGTAATCTAGGAATTACCTAAATTATAGAGAAGAATGTGTGTAGGTTATATGCAAATACTGTACCATTTTATGTAAGGTACTTGAGCATCTGCAGATTTTTGGAACTCAAGGGGTGTCTAGTAAACAGAAGGACGATTATATTTAAAAAGAGAAACCACCATGTCCACTAGAAGTTATATTAGTAGAATATCTGACTGAACACCAGTGCCCAGAGGTTTCCTAATCTGCAAAGGTGTGAAGAAAAGGAAGTCAACTGTTCCAAGGGAACACAAGCACTCTGGGTGGAGGTAACACAAAGGCAGGTTTCTACACAACATGTAGTATTATCTTACTGTCCCAAATATCTGAAGACAGAATATTCTGCCTTGGGGATGAGGAGCAAATTGGTCAATTTACCACGCCTAACAGGAATTCTGTTTAAAAAGTTTTTGAATAGAAAATGCAAGATTAACCTGTAAACTGAGAGGATGGATGGATTGGGGGGGGGGGGGGGGGTAATTTATTTGATAGGCTGGATTTAACATTAATAAACGTCACTAAATTTTTCTATTAATGTAATTTTAAATTTGTCTACCGCCATACTGAACACAGGGTACCAAATGGTTTATCTATTGTACAGACTCGCATTCCTCAAGACAGACTTGAAGAGGAAGGTACTATTTTTACTCTCATTAGAAAGTAAGCTTAGGCACAAAAAGGTTTAATAACTCCCAAGTTCCTACTGCTAAAACCAGCAATGTAGCATGTTCACTCTCCTCATTTGCATCAGGAGATCCTTCATTAGATTAGGGGTAGGTGAGGCAAATTCTTGTTTTACAGAAACCAGAGGTCCAGCAAGATTGTGTCTTAAGTCCACAGTGCTTGAGTGACGCCCCAGCTCCTCGAGCCGGAGTGGGGAAACTGACGAAGAGCCGGCTCCGGGTGGCCTGAGCCAACTCTGCCCGTCCCCACGAGGCACTTTAATCCGGCGCCAGATGTGTCCGCTAGGCGCGGGGTTGCACTCTGGCCCTTGGTCCCTGCAGCCAGACCCTGCGTTAGCACGTGGGTTCACGGCAACTGCCAGAGCCGGAGGCCACAGGTCCCCGGCGCACACTGCCGGGTGCTGCGTGCTGGCCCGCCGCGCTCAGCGCCCCTTCCCAGCGTTCCCTGGACTCAGGAAGTCCCGCCCCGCCCCACTAGCGCCGGCCGGCCCGAAGCCTCCTCCGGAAGCGTCGGCGCTCCTCGCCGGCCCCTCACTCACTCAAGGACTTGCCGGGGTCCCGTACGGTCACGGTGCTCTGGCTCCCCGCCTTGGGGATCCTCACGCGGTTCCACGGCTCCGGACACGGCGGCATGGCAGCCGCCATCTTGGAGACGGGGAGGGCTTGCGATGGGCGGAGCCGGGTGAGACTAAACCGAACACGGCGGGGGAGGGGGGTGAGGCCAAGTCGGGTAGAAGGGGAGGGGCGGGGCCCGGAGCCCTGTGGCAGGCGGCCTTTACCAGGGGTCCGTAGTGTGGGTTGTAGAGTCCTTGCTGCATGTGACAAAGGACTCACTTGTTCAGTCTTCAGCAGGGCAATTTTGGTCACACAGCATCAGAAGAAGAGCACTCTGAAGAACAGATATGAGAGGGAAGAGGCTGGAGATGGAGACTAGAGAGTCTATCACAAATTCTGAGGATAGAAATGATGAAAGCCTGAACCTTCAAGCACTGGTCCTGGAGACTGAGAATGTGACTTGGGTGGAGGTCTGATATTTAGATCTTTACGTGTCTAGGGTGTCCTCTATATTTTCACCTTGCATGTGAGATATGGCATTCGGAAGAAGAACCTAATTAGATAGGTGGTAGGAATAATGAGCTAACTATTGATATACTGAATTTGAGATGACCCATTGGCTGTTCACAAGAAAATGTCCAATTCACAAGTTAAATAAATAACTGCAATGTGATTACAAAGGGGGGGAGTGGAAATAGTGACTTTAAGGTAATGTGTTTTAGAAGGCTAAACGAGAAGGGAATAAAGAGTTTATGTGGTAACAGAGCTACAGAATCAGGAAGGGTATTGTTTTGCTTTTTGCAAATTTTTAAAGATGATGTGTCAATCAGGGGTCCACCAATCAAGCAGAAACAATAACATATGAAGGTATTTGTTAAAGAAATTGGCTTATGTGAGTTTGGGGATTGGATAGGAAAGTCCAAAATATGCAGACTTGAAACTCTCAGGCAGAAATTGAAGGAGCAGTCCATAGTGGAATTTCATCTTCTTCCTTATTGTCTTTAAGGAAACCTACGATTTAAGTCCTTCCAACTAATTGAATCAGGCTCCCTCACATTACTTGGGATAGTCTCCTTTGCATAAAGTCAACAAATTATGGATGTTAATCACATCTACAGAACAACTTCACAGCAATACCTAGATTAATGTTCGGTTGAATAACTAGGTACTGTGTAACCTAGCCAAGTTGACTCATGAAACTGGCCATTGCAGATGGGAAGTTACTTGATCATATACATGCTAAGGAGAATAAAACAAAAAGAGTAAGAAAAGCTGGACATAATCAAGACACAAAAGCAAGAGAATTGATGGACAAGACCCATTACTCATTCAACAAAGTGTTTGACCATCAGCTTTTTCCTAGCACCATACCAAGTACCAGAGGTGACAATAGGAGTGTATCAAGTGCTTAAGTAAAGGAATCAACTTGACGTTAAAAAAAACTTTTAGTCTCTGATCCAGGAAAAAAAAATAAAGATAGCTAGAGACATGGATATGTTTGGAGTGCAGTAATGGAAAAGTGAGGGAGCCTAAAAATGAGAGCCTTTGTGTTAGGAGAGGAGGATTTGAGATCATTACCAAGAGTAGGAGACAGGGATGGTATTCTGGATGAGTAATGGAGAAAAAAAGAACTTTCTTGAACTAGGGGATATGGAAGGAATGCAGGCTATATACATTAGGAAGTCAGATTTTAAGGCCATGCTTTAAATTTCCTGTACTATGAAGAAAGACTGTCACAGATGCAAATGACCATTAACTATCCAAAACTTTGTCCACCTCATTATCCAAGAAATGCAAATTAAAATATTGTTGAGATACTATCAAATAGACAAAGTAAGAAGTGTGATGGATGTCTTGTTAGTAGGTCTTTGCCCAAAAGTTTAGTTACAAAGTTATCCTTCATTGTTGTAACCATGAAAATTGAAAATGATTTTGTATCCACACAGTGAATCTGTTCTTTTCTAAAATTTTGGCAGTGGAATTACACCCCCCCCCCCCACACACACAATCTTATAAGGAAATCAAATGCATAAAATAAATACATAAAAGTGGAATTGCACAGGTTAAGGAGCACGTAGAACACAGGGTCCTCCCATTAAAGCCTCCTGCCCCAGCCCCCTGGAGGCTTATTACAAGAAACTTTAGTGAGATAGTTCTGGGAAATAGATTAAAAAAAAAAAAAAAAAATACCCTTAATAGCTGAAGACCAGGATCTATGAGCATGACTAGTCATGCTTGTCCTTTTAATTGGATGAATATAATTTCCAGCATATGCTTGCAACAGATAACTAGAACAAAAATATAATTTAAATGTCACCAGATTCAAAGACTTACACAGTATACCCACAAATGACACAATGTACCCACAAATGATTTGTAGCTAGACTGTTTGACCAAAAAGACATCGGGGCCCCCCCCCCCCCCCCCCCCCCCCCCCCCCCCCCCCCCGGGCCGGAACCCCAAATATAGAATGATCATCACGGTTGCCTTTCAAAGAAACTTGTCTGAGAACCTGCGCATTTCTTCCCAGAAAAGTTCTATATATGATCAGTTTCAATCATGGGTGTGTCTCTCATCTTCTCTAAGAGGTGAGGAGCACCTGCACCCTACCTTTGGGTGTGTACACCTTTGCTGCCCTCAAATAAATGTTTGCTTGTGCCTTGCTTCTGAAATGTCCTGAAATTCTCTTCTGTGATGAAAGTGAAGAACTTACCAGGCTGAGTTGAAGTCCAGTTCTTCTCTTTGGAGGGACCTCGTTGTCCCTTCCCCCATTCAGTGATAATTCCATGAAAAAATATGTATCTACACATTGAAGAGAGGATCTGGGGGAATCCTAACAAAAATCATGATAATTTTTCCAACAATAGGATAGATTTTTCCTTCTATGAACTTATTTGTATCTTCCATTTTAAAAGAAAAATAGAAGTATTGCTGTTGTAGTGAGGAAAAATAAGTTATTTTCAATGCCAAAATATTGTGCGCCAGAGTCTTAAGGTGTCTGTGTGTGTGTGTGTGTGTGTGTGTGTGCATGTGTGACCAATGTATTTGAATATACTTTTTGGCCCATTCCCCTATGGCCTTTGAACTTCAATCTGGTTCTTCAAACTGCTCTGTGATGCTGGGACTGGGACTCTGCAAACTACTTTCTTTGCCAGTTGTTGTTATACTAATACAGGCCACTAGAGGGAGAGTGAAGGCAGGAGGAGGAGATCTTATTTCTTACAGTATTGCCCACCAACAATTGCTCCTCAGCAAAGGTAAGATCATACTCTTAGACTACCCTCACAAGTACTAGCTGTGCCTAGAAGGTGTTCTCAAAGATCTGAATGCCAATTCTGTGGTCCCCTTCCTCTAAAAGTCTAAATTGTGCTAACCCCAAATGCTTTGCTTTGTTTCAGGGGTTGTAGCTGCTTTCACAGATACCTCTGTGTTAACTCGGTGTGGTTTTGCACTTCAGTTACACCAATGTAATCAATTCTTACATTACTTAAATTCTCTCTGGTGAAACACATCGTATTTACTGTGTTTTACTGAAGGACTCTGATTGATAACAGTTTTTGAGACGAGAGGAGATGCCAGGAAACAGCCCCCCAATTTGGTATCTGAGATTGGTTTGGCAATGTCCTTAGTTTTGAACACAGAACAATCTCTTCATGAGGGGAAATTGGATATTAGAAATGCACAGTGTGCTGTGTCATTGTACCTAGGCACCCAAGATTGATTGTGATTGTGAGGGGACCAGATGACCTTAACAGTGAGGCTTCTGAATGCACTGAAGACCCTTCAAAAAATAGCAATCTTGGGTCTCTAACTCTTAGCTCAGTCACAGAGAGTCAAAGAGCACTGATCCTATTCTTGAGGGCACATACCTCATGACCTCATGACCTCCCCAGAAAGCTCCACCTCCTAATTGGTGATTAGAATTTCACCATATGAATTTTAGAGGACACAATGTTCAGGCCAGAGCCTTTGGTAAATTTCTCTTGTGCATCTATTATATGTCAGATACTCTGCTAGGCACCAGAAGGCAACAGATAGCAAGCACATACATGGTCTTTTTCCCTAAAAAGCAAAACAAAACAAAAAAACACTTATATTGGCCAATTAAGCAATAGAATAAAAACTCTTGGAGCTGGGGATGTGATCAGTGGTAGAACATTTGCTTAGCATGCCCAAGGTCCTGACTTTGATCCTCACACTAAAATCAAAACAAAACAAAACCTTCAGTGTACCCATGGTGTGCTGCCTCACCTTGGACCCAGAGCAAAAGGATCAGCTTTCTATGGACTAAGATCTCTGAAACCATAAGCCCCCACATAATTTTTTCCTCCTTTAAGTTGTTTTTGTCAGGTATTTTAGTCACAGTGATGAAAAGCTGACTAAAACAAGTGTGTGTGTGTGTGTGTGTGTGTGTGTGTGTGTGTGTGTGTTGATAAAGCAATGCATCACAAAGCTTTATAACCTGGACTGCGGAAAGGAGACTGGATTCAAATCTGGGTTCCAGTGAATACTTGTGACTTTGAGCTAGGTGCTTAATCTCTTTGAACCTCAGTTTTTTTTGTTTTGGTTTGGTTTGGTTTTGGTACCGGGGATTGAACTCAGGGGCACTCGACCACTGGGCCACATCCCCAGCCCCCTTTTTTTTTTTTTTTTTTTTTTGTATTTTATTAGAGACAGGGTCTCAGTGAGTTACTAAGTGCCTCGCCATTGCTGAGGCTGGCTTTGAACTCGTGATCCTCCTGCCTCAGCCTCCCAAGTGCTGGGATTACAGGCGTGCGCCACCTGAACCTCAGTTTTTGATAGAAATATACTCCTAGCTCACCCAAGGGTCTGAGCAGGTGTTCCTGGTCTGCAGAGGCTTTGCTCCAGCTCTGATTCCATCCGGTGGCTTTCCCTGCCCTCCAGCTTCACCCTCACTGCTGAAGGGGAAAGAGATTGTGGAAGAGGTACAGCTGCTGCTTAGCAGCACTGGTCTGAAAATGGCTTCCTCAGTGATTTGGCCACACTTAACTCAAGAGAGGCTGGAAGAAGTTGCCTAACTGTGCACCCAGGAATAAGGACAGCACAGACAGATTTATAAGGAGTAATCTGAGTAGGAAAGTTTAGAAGTAGGAAGCTATTGTCAGAAAGAGAAATGTCTGAATTTATGCTGTAGAGATGGAATGATCCTGGTGAACCTTTTGGGCCCTCACTTGAGAGTGCATGGATGAAGTGAAGTGGATGTGAAGGTGTGGAGATGAGAACAATGAAGTACCTGGAATGATAGAGGACTTGGGATGGAAAGGAACTAGTCTCCCAGGTGACATCACTGTGATGGAAATACCTGACAAATGTTCTACCACTGACCTAAATCTTAGTTTCATAGGATATGTAGTTCAGTGGTAGCTCATGTGCTTAGCATGCATGAGGCTCTGGGTTCAATCCCCATCACCAAGTAATAAATAAAATCCTAGCTCAGGTGTCGCTGGTTTTCACTGACCTCTGAACCCCTGTCTCACTTCACTCTCACCTCCCCCATGATGCTGCCTGGTCTGCCTTGTTTTTGTGATATTTGGCTCAGTTCTACCAGCAGCTTCATGCAGGTGAGGGGTGCCTCCCATAGTGCTGCCCCAAGACCACTCAGCAAATACTCATTGAAAAAATGCTGAATGAATGAATTAACTCATAATAGGAAAGCCTTCTGGTGTTAACCAAGTAATAGCCTGGCATTGATTTCTTAATTTAAAAAAAAAAACTCACAATAGTTCTAGAAATCCCTGGAACGCATTTGGAATATGTTAGTGTTCCTATATACTAGTCTTAAAAATTTTTCCTTGATTCTAAAAGGCTTCCTTCATGGGGTATATTTTAATTAAAAACGTGCTTCTACCTGCGTGTACTTTTTGAGAATTTTTTCAATTGCAGAGCCTTAAAAATTAACATATTCTCTTTCAAAATGTACCTTACATGCCAAGTCTTAAGGAGACAGACTCTCACTTGCACGGAGACAGTCTCATAAGGTTTAAGACTAACATGTTTCGTTTGCATTCCTGAAGTGAATTTTGATTTGGAATTTGATCTGAATGGATAGGTATAAATTGCAATTTGAAATGTGAAGTGCATAATGACACACCCATTTCCTGGACCAAATGCTGATTCTCACTTTTCAGAAATATTGAAAGATAACCCTACAGGAATCTTGAAGAAAAGGAAGAGGTTGAGAAAGAAAAAGGAGGAATGAGTTTCCAGCAAACAGAAAAAGGTGAGATTGAAGCTCCAACTGCTAAGACAGACTCTCATAGCTCCATTAATTTGATTTATCTTTCATTTATAACATCTATTTTCACATTTTAGTAGAAATGAACAGCTTGAAGAGTGTTTATTCCCCGTGAGCCTTTGCACTGACACCTTAAGTTTTGCTTAAATCCGTCCTGTTAAGGCTTGTGCAATACTCATTGTTTCCACCAGGGGACAGCAGGAGGCTGTATGCACACTACCCTCTAAATTGGTCACTGAAGCTACCAAGAGGAACCTGATAATCCCAGCTTCACAACTTCAGACAGAATGGAGACAAATCGATTTATCCTTGGCAGAGGAGATTCAGATAATCAAAGAAATGTCTCACAGGCAAAGTAGAAGCGCATGATTTCAAGGCTTGGCCCCTGAAGAGGAGGCGAGTCATGTGATTTGAAGGCCTAGTTTTGGATGGGGGTAGCATAACCTAAATTCATTCTCAAGGAGCAGAATCACCTGATCCTGGAAATGACTAGACTAAAAAGAAAAGAAAAAGAAAAAAGGAAAAAGCTGATAATCAGAATCAGATAATTGGATGTATTTTCTCCACATTAAAGACTAAATGCCCAAAAGTTGGACTTGGAGAAAATGGGATCATTATTTTTCCTCTTTTACAGCCTTGAGGCAAAATTTCCAAGTCAAATTTATAAGGTGTACAGGGATTTGGTTGCTTGTTTTGCTTTCTTCTCTCTTGCCAGTTACCTCCTGAGAGCTGGGCACGGATCAGTGAGGTCCCTCCATCAAGGATGCCAGCAAGTCTGTGCCTGATTTGGTGAGTTTCTGAAAAGGTACAAGTGCTTCCTCCCATCAGGGCCTCTAATGGAACGTAACACCTTAGAACTGTGCCAAGGGAAAGAGCCAAGCCACGTTTCAGTGTCTGCTGCTAAAGCAAGGGGCCATCTTTTCTGCCCAAGAAGTTGTTACTGGAATCTTTAGAGTGCTGGTCAAAAAAGATAGTGTCTGTACACCCAACATTTCCAAGACACCCTTTACCTGTACAATTACACACACACACATTCACACATGCCAAGAAACAAAATTAGGAGAGTCATGTTCCTAGAAGCTTTCTCTTTAAACTAGTATTTATTGCTATCTACTCTCATAAAATATACCATGGGAGATGCTGGCATAGCAAGAATTTTGCCTCAGTGGTACATAAGAAAACACAATCAAAGCAGTAGGCAGATATATTCAAATAGTGACAAGGGAACTACAGTATAATCAAGCCAGTACATGGGGTCACATCTAAGATTAAAAATGAAGGATATTGGGCTGGAGTTGTGGCTTAGTGGTAAAGTGCTCACCTAGCACATGCAAGGCACTGGGTTCGATCCTTAGCACCACATAAAAATAAATAAAATGAAGATTTTGTGTTCAGCTACAACTAAAAAAATAAATATTAAAAAAATGAAGGATATTACATCCAACAGAGGATTAATATTCAGAATATATAAAGAACTCAAAACCTTAAGACTATAAAAAACAAATAGCCCAGTCATAAGTTGGCAAAAGAACTAAACAGATACTTATTAAAAATGGCCAACAAATATATGAAAAACTGTTCAACATCCCTGGCAAACAGGGAAATACAAATCAAAACTATGCTGAGATTTCATCTCACTCCAGTTAGAATAGCAATCACCAAGAATACAAGTAATAATAAGTGGCAAGGATGTGGGAAAAGATATACTCATTGTGGGACTGCAAATTAGAACAATCACTCTGGAAAGCAGTATGGATGTTACTCAAAAGAATAGGAATGGAAACACCGTGTCACCCTGCTAACCCACTCCTTGGTATTTATCCAAAAGAACTGACCAGTATATCACAGTGATATGGGCACATCTATGTTTATAGCAGCACAATTCACAATAGCCAAGTTAGGGAACCAGCCCAGGTGCCCCACCAACAGATGAATGGATTTTTTAAAAATGTGGTATATATACACAATGGAGGCCATGAAGAAGAATGAAATTATGGTATTTGCTGGTAAATGGATGGAACTGGAGAAGATCTAGCTAAGTGAAATAAGCCAGCCTCAGAAAGTTAAGGATTGAATGTTTTCTCTCATATATGGAAGCTAGAGCAAAGTAAGGGGAAAAAAGTGAGGATACCATGAAAATAGGCAGAAAATCAGTAGATTACAGGAAGGGGGTTGAGGGGAAGGGGGGAGAGATGGGAAAGAGGAACTGTGGAATGAAAATGACAAAATTACACTATGTACATATATGTCACAGTGAATTCCACCTTTATGTACATCTGTAAAGCACCAACTTAAAAAAGCAGTAAATAATAGAAGAAAGACCTGTAAAGAAGGGGAAGGGGAATCCAAGAAGAGAAGAGGGGAGGGGAAGAGGAAGCACTGGGGATTGAAATGGAGCAAATTATTCCATGCATGTGTGATTATGTCAGAATGAATCCCACTGTTATGCAAAACTATAAAGCACTAATGAAAACATTTTTTAAAATTAAAAATATTAAAATTAACTTTGAAAATCCCTCCTTATGGGCCAGTGATGTAAGTCAGCTGTAAAGCATTTGCCTACCATGTATGAGCCCCTGAACTCAATCTCCAGCATCAAAAAAAAGAAAACCCAAATCTCCTCTTGTAAGCTTGCAGGCACTGTGAGAACAGGAATGTTTAGTTCCTTATTCAATTCCAAATGCTTTGAACATTTCAGATGCTCAGTTAATATTTGTTAAGTGAAGAAAGCATTTTAAAAATGCACCACATCAGAGAGGGATCCACTATCTCTTAGTGAGTCCATTTTCAATTATCTTTTTACCCTTCCAGCATTAAAACAGATGATGGTCTCTTCAGAGAGATGGAGTTGATGGCTGGGCTGTAAAAGTCATGTTGAATGCATTTTAGCAACAACCTTAGTGAAAGGGGCCAAATAGATGCTCACCCTAGAGCAGGGCGTGGGTACTGATACTGACCAAACACAAGGAAATTTTGCATTTCATATCATTTCTGGAATAGGGTTGCCAGATTTAGCAAATAAAACTACAGGGTGTTTAGTTAAATTTGAATTTCAGATCAATGAATTTATCATGGGATAAACTATACTAAAAAAGAAAAATATTCATTATGTCTCTGAAATTCAAAAGCAGCTGGGCATCCTGTATTTTAACTGGCAACCCCACCATGGGGTATACAATTTCTAAGTAGAAGGGTGAGAAGATTGCCCGACCTTTGAAATTGTGATCTCTACCTCTCCCTGGCCACAGGGGTTGTACCCTTTAACTTCAGTGTCTGAATGCTATTGTAGGTTGATTGTGAAGTGGATTCTCCTGAATCCCATTAAATGAGCCATCAGAAAATCTAGTATTTGGAAATGTTCCCTAGCTCAAAGTTTTTGTTTCGTTTGCTTTTTGTTTTTCAGGAGTATGCATTACAAACAACTGCTATGTTTGCTTCAAAGGCTCACCTGGTGCCAATGTCAAGTCCTGATGCTTTGGATAGCCCTTGGTTCTCCCCTCCAGAGTGGGCTGGACCCAGGTTCCCAGGTCTCTTCATGGAACACCCTGCTTCCTGACACCTGAGGCATCCAGCTCTTTAGTGATGCTCAGGGTTGGCTCCTTTCTCTCTGCTTGAGTTAGTTTAGGCCGGGAAACTCACAAGGGGGATGGCCAGCCCAGGGACACTGGGTGGTCAATGAATTCCCCTCTTACCTGGAACACAGATCCTTCAAATGGGCTAGAGTCATGGTTTCCACATCCTGCAGTTGGCTAGCCTATCCACCATAATGACTTCCTGCTTGGGGATGCCCCATGTGGGCCTCAGTAAGGAATTTCCAGCACATGGCTTCCCAGAGAAGGAAGCAGTAGTAGAGCAACTAGTGGTTTCCAGTCCTGACAGGCTGGGACCAAGTGCTATTGGTGCCTAGGTGCAGAGTGCTGGGCCTCCCAGAAGCCTTTTGGGGGTGGGGAAGAATGGGGACTGGAGGTCCAGACTACCCAGGTAGGGCCCTAGAGACAGGGAGCTCGTAGCCTCCCCAAAGGCTTATGGAGGTCATGGGAATCTTCTCTTAAAGTTCTCAGTATAATGTCTGTCAGTAGTGCTAAGGCCACCAGCTCCTAGCTCCTGGGACTCTGGGCGTGAAGGTATTCTCATCTCTACCTTTCCTGTTCCTCTAAGGAGGGGAGGGCTAGTCTTGTTTACTTCTAGCTCAGGTGCCAAGTCCTAAGCTCAAAGTTCTGAGAACCACAAGTAAGAACCTTCACTAATCATTCTTTGATCAAACAAAGGGTATAGCCCATACTTTCGATAATAATTTCTTGGCAGATACCTGTGTGTTTAGAAAATTGAAAATAGGCTTAGAAGGTCTTGTTTTTCCTATGTAACTTCCAGTCAATTATCAACCTCCTCATGATAGAGTGGATCTGATGCCCGATATTGGGGATGGGTCAGGGTGTCATAATGGGAAACTGTGAAAAAAGAAGACAGGATTAAATAATGATGACAAGAATTCAGCCTTTCCAACATAAATATGACTTAGAAAAAGTGATCTCCAGACTTCTGTTCACAAATATCCAGAGCCAGTCTTTCCTGATAACCCATACCTAGCTGTGACCTTACAAAAGGGGCAGGTCCATCTTCACCCTGAGCTCACCCCTATCCTTCCTGGATCTGACTCGCCTGAAGCCTCAGTAGACAGATATCCTGATGCTTTGCAGGAGTGGAGCGAGGAACCAGCCAGGACACACAGATGCCTTTCCACTAGAAGGTCCACAATCAAAAGACCTCAACGCTTAACTCTTAAGAATCTTGTAAAGAAAATGTTCTTTTGTTACTTGTAAGCATTATCACTTTTTATTGAAAAGTGAATGAGTACCCTTGAATCAAATGAGACTGATTAAATTAATGAAAATAAAATTCCTACCTTTCTAGAAACTCCCATTATATTGATAGACACTTAAGACCTTTTGCAAAACAACACCAATACATCTTTCAGAACTCATCAGCTATTTCTTCCTAGAACTACCATGCTTTACCTTAAGGTTTCTGAAACTTGGCACTATTGGCATTTGGAATGGTAGAATTCTTTTTTCTGGCAGGCTGTCCTGTGCATTACAGGATAATTAGCAACATCTCTGACCTCTACACACTAAATGCTAGTAGCATATAAGCTTACCCTCTGAGGTGGTGACAATCTTAAAATGGCTGCAGACATTACCATGTGTCCCCTAGGGAGCAAAATTGCCCCCATAAAGAGCCACCAGGGGACAAATCCATCCTCCACCCAGAACCACTATTCTGACTCAAGATAGCTTCCCTTCTATGAACATTTTCCTTTGTCCTCCCCCAATACACACACCTGTCTTCCTGTTCCCTTTACCCAAAACACCCTGCTTTCCCCCCTTTTTACTGACAAACTCATGCTTATTCTTTAAGGTCCAAATTAAATGCTGCTCTTTATAGCTGGCAGTCTGTGCCAGCTCAATTTTCTTTCCCTAGTCCCACCGCCATGGGTGCCACATGCAGCTTTACTTGTCCTAATGTTCACCGCATGATATTGCCATGACTTATTCCCCCTCCCCCCTTCTCCCAAGAGGCCACGAGTTCCTTAAGAGCAAGGTCTGTGCACCCATACTGCCCAGCGTGGTTTCTGTGTGTGCGTGCGTGTGTGTCCCGACAAATATACACAGCACTCAACTCAAGTAAATGTTTTTGTTGAGGCATAAGCCAAAGTCGTAAGCTATGTCATTTACTATATTTTCTTAAGGAATGCAGGGATTTTAGAATGTATCAAGAAAACTGATTTTAGTCTGTCTAGGACCCCACCCCCACCCCAGGCCTCTGCTGGATACTAGGTAAGGACTAGTTGATTTGAATAGAGACAAAGGAGGTTTTCTTAAAAATACTCAGTTAATATCAGAAACAAATGTGGGTGAATACAGAAAGGCCAGAGATTGTGACACCATCCAAGTGAAGCTTTACCAGATGAATTCGTGTGGGCTAGGAATGAATTGAAAAACAGCATCAGGCATCCCTGGACAGGCAAGGTGAAGCTGCTGCTTTCCTAGCAAAGGTGGCTACTGGACATGGTACCTAATTGGAACTAGAAGAAGGGAAGGGGAGTAAGTAAGAAATAATATCATCAGATCTTGAGTCTGGGTGCTAGGATGGTGATTTACCACTCACCAAAATGTAAAGATTAGGGAATGAAGGAATTGAGCTCAGCATTTGGGATACCAGTGGGCTAAAGGTTACACACATGGTTGGAAATGGGAGTGTGGGGCTCAGAGGAGCTGAGGCACACAGAGACCAGCTTTGGGATCTATCATGGAGACCAAGGAACCATACAAGACCACTAAGGAAGGGCAGATGGGATCTGTGATAACAGAAGAGGGGCTGGTGAGGACAACAAGCAGGAGCAGGAGGGAAGCCAGGAGCCACTATGCTGTGGAAGCCAGGAACAAATGACAGTTCAAGAATTGGAACACTTAAAGGGTATCAGTGGGGCAGAAGTTGGTGTGAATGAGGGCTGGAGATGGGCCAGTGGTGTGTTGATCTGGAGGTCGGTTGACTTGGGGGAGGTGAGACTAGTGGGGAGGAGGAGCTGAAAGTCAAACTGTGAGCAGGTAAGAAACAGAGGATCACGGAAAATGTAATGGTAGAGCTAGAAAAAACCAACTCCTTGACAAGCAAGTCAGTAGGCAGCCTGCAATAGCTCCAGGGGATAGCAGGGTTCAGAAAGGTTCTGTTTGTTTTTAGGTTGTGAAAGACTAGAACTTGTTTGTTGACAGACAAGGAACTGAGAAGTAGAAGATTCTGAAACTATAAGACAACTTAAGAAGCAAAGTCTTGTAAGGTGGGATGGGATCTGACTCCTTGAGGAAGGGCTGCCTTTGAAAGGAATAAGGGCATGTTTCCCTTAGAGAAAAGTAAAGAAAGGGTTAGGTGTGATGAATCACATAACTAAAACAAAAGAGGAGAGTGGAGGAACCTCACTGCTAGACATTCCCACCCTGCTCAAGCAAGAGGCTGCAGTTTGTGAAATCAGGGTTCCACAGTGATGATCCTACAACAAATATCCCAGGGAATTGACCAGAAATGATTTAAAGGACTGCAAGGCCAGAAGAGTTTCCATAATTCCTTTCGGATGGACATAGCTTTCCTGAAGAACTTCTATTCACCCTTCAACACCCAACTTAAATGTTCCCTTCTTTGACACATCCAGATGGACACTGAACTATGGGAGTCATTTTATCTCCCCCACCTCAAGGTTTTTATGAAAATATTTACCATGTTGTGTTTGAAATTCTGTTCACTCAGTTATTTTCCCACTAGTTCCTGAGCTTCTCAAAGGTACTAATTGATCTCTGAATTTTAGCACCCGGGGCCATGACTCACACATATTAGGTACTCAAATAGTGATGAACAAGTGAACAAAGAAGTGAACACCTGGCCAACTGGCACTGCCCCTGCTGGTAGGAAGCACACTCCTGCTTATAGCACCATTAGCTAGAGCAGAGAGTCCTGAGGAGAGGCTGGGCTGCTTCTCGGACTGCACAAGATCTGAGAAAAACCACACATGTGGATATAAAAGCACATGAGAACAATCATAGCCATGAAATGAATGTGAAATGCAAATGGTTTTCTCAAGACCCATATGCCATCCTGCCTAGCAGAAGAAAAGAGCAGGAGGTCTGACTGGGGCTGGGGGTGAAAAAAAAATAGGCCCAAGAGATCATTTTCAGCTGGGAACAGAATGACTTCCTAAATAGTGGAGCACTGCAGATGCGCTCACTATAAAAAAACAACCCTCATTGTTGTTTTTTGTTGTTGTTTTAGATAAAATCTGTTTTGAATCTGACTGTCTCTCTAGCATAACCTTGCTGCTAAAAGTCACAGCTCCATGAATTCCTGTCTCAGATGGAAATCGGTGAACTTTATGTGAATTCATGGTACCCAGCAACACCAGTGATACTTGTACTGAGCCCCACCGCAGGTCCTGTGTCTATCTTTAGTTCTCACAACCTCTCTGCTAGTTGGGGTGATTACCTTTGTCTTAGGCAAGGGGAAACTGAAGCAAGGAGCAGAAAGGTTAGACCCCAGTCCACAGGGTCAAGATTAAAGACGGAGTATTTCTAGCTGCAAAGCCCTGCTCTTCCCACTCTGTTGTGCGAATGCTCCACCAAGTATGATCAGAGAAGGGTAGTCGTGGGGACACATAGAATCCAGACCAGCTTCAAGGACATGCTGCCTGTTAAGGTAAATGGGCACCCATATGTAGGAGGGCCTGGTGCTTGGTTTAATGTTCTGCTGCTGCAGTCTTGACCTTCTGAATACTTTTTAAACAAAGGGTCCCACATTTCCATTTTACACTAGGTCCCACAAACTACGTACACAATCCTGTGTAGTCAGATTGTTGGAGCTGGAAGGGCTCTGGGGGGTCATCCGCTCCACCCCTGCCCATCTTAGAGATGAGGAAACTGAGGCACCAAGGGAGAAACTCACCACCTTTGGTCAAACTCCTCACTGGTGGCAAAGCAACAATAAAACCCAGGATCCCAGGGTTCTGCCTCTCTCCTCACCCTCTGCCCTTGAGAGCCTCTTGCATTGGACAGGGGAATCTCCCTCCTCACTACAGGAGCTTATCTCTAGCCAAAATATCATTTGTGGCTGAGCCGGGTCAACTCACTTCCTGGGCAAATAGCCTTGCATTTTTTATAAAACCAAATGCACATAAACCTGAATGTGATTCCAGTAAAACCATAGTGTCTACTCGGTGGTAAAAGAAATCTTTAACTGAGCGTCTCACCAAACACCTCTCTCTGCTGCCCAAACCTCCCCAACATGTATTTCTTATGCTGAGGAGTCTGCTTAGCCAGGATCAAGTAGGGGTTATTGCCAGGGCAGCCAGGGAGACATCAGGCTCAAGGTTAAGGCCAGGTACCTACCAAAGCCTACTCGGAAAGGAGGGAATGTGGGGCATGAGACCCAGATATCCCATGTCTACTAAACTGAAGCTCCGTCAAGCCCTTTCAGGAAGGCCTCTTAGGACTACCATCAGGTGGTTACAATGAGTAACCAAGCCTTTGTAAGGGCTTTGCTCAGGTCCTCCATGCCCACGTGTTTAGAAGTTACAATAATGAGACACAGTGCTCTAGTGTATTTTCCTCAGACACCCACAGTGGGTTGCTCTGCCCAGTGGAGAGCAGGGTCTAAGACATGGCAGATTGTTTTGAAGACCATGTGTGTCCACCACAGCAAGGAGTGGCATGTACAGGTTACCAAGGAGACCTGATTATGCCTTAAAAGAGCTTTTCTAGGTTTCCTGGGGTTATAGGTGCAGTATGGACAGTTTCCACTCTCATCTTAGCAGGAAGGGACAGACACACAGAGTACCACTGTTGCTGCCTGAAGTGATGGCCGCTTGGAGCAACGAAGCCACGGGAATAAGTTTAGAGGCAAACTGGAGACAAACAGCTTTTTATTTTGATAACTTTTCTCTCTGGCTCTAACAACGACTAACACGCGCCGCACACACCACCAAAATGGCGCTGACCCGATCAGCAATCTCGGCCAAGTCACTCGAGATCCCGGGCCAAGTCCCATGAGACTACGGAAGGCGACAATGCCCAAATCTCCATGGCCCATAGTCAACCGCAATTCAAGCCATCTCCCCAAACAGGGCTCCTGCATTTCCCCCCTGCGGCCTGGGGCACGGTATGAGTTTGGTCTTATTTTTCTTTTGGGATTTTGTCTAGAATAGCCTGATTGATTATGATAATTTTGTCTGGAATATCTTGATTGATTATAATGTCTACGTTTAGCCTTTGTGAAATTTCGAGGGGAAGCACCTCTCATTGAGGCTGTAATCACATTTCTTGTGACAAAGGCGTCATTTATATCTTTACATAGTTGTATATATATGGAAAGATCTTTTTTAGTTTTTTATGGCCTGATGGCTGCTTGGCACCATTTATTAGCATTTTCATATGCTAATTGAACAACTAATGGCATAGCTTGATCAACATTTGTAAACACAGTACCTGTAGTTTTCAAAAGTTGATCAGCAAAATCAGCATATGGCTCATTAGGTCTTTGAATCACTTTTGACAAGCTACCTTGTAGATCCCCAGGTCCTTGTACAGTTTTCTATGTCTCTAAGGCAGCTGTGTTTATCTGAGCATATACATCTGGGTCATAATTTGTTTGAGCTTGTAAGTCTGCGAATTGCCCTTCTCCTGTGAGCATGTCTATATTATAGTTTTCAAACCCTGTAGCCGCGTTTTTTTTAGCCGTTTCTATACAAAGTTTTTGGAATTGCGATCGCCAAACCAAGAATTGCCCCCCCGCTTAATGTTGCTTTATATAGACTTTTTTAGTCTGAGGGGGTTAAGCTAAATGTGTTAAGGGACTTTAGCATACTCAACGTGAAAGGAGCTTGGGGCCCATAAGTCATTACTGCCTCTTTGAGATTTTTTATTGTTTTGAAATCTACTGACTGATGGACCCTCTGTCCATTTTTTTTTTTTCAAATGCTGGCGGTTCTTAATGTATCTGTGAGTTGTCTTTGAGAGCGCATAAGCGATCAGAAAGACTTTTTATTTCTGTTTCTAGGGTATGTAAATGTCTAGTAATACCCTTCATATTTTTTGTAATGGATTTCACCCATGGGGGAGTAGAGGACACAAGTGGTTCCTCTACTTGATGGTCTTTTTTCTTGGTCTTTTTTAGTTTCTTTTTCCTCATTTTTTCAGGATCACTTTTACTAGATTTCTCACCACTGCTAATTTCACTGACAGCAATATCTTGAGGCCCAGGTTTCATTAAAGAGCAAGTATCCTTTAGCTATCACCAATAACTCTCGAATAGCTCTAATAGCTTGGATTTTTGTTATTTTTGGGACTTTTCTAATACTCTCTTTACTGGTCTTAGTTGGCCCAGTGGAAGCTACGCTTTTTTGATCACTTTCACTTTTTTCTATATCCTCCTCACTGAGAACAGAGTCAGGTATATCAAGGAGTCTTTGCATAGCCTCTATCACTTGGGATCCAGTTATATTTGAACCCATCTTTAGAGACCTTTCAGTTTTTACCTGTCTGTTCTGAAGTCCCCGTACGGGCCACCACCTGTTACTGCCTGAAGCGATGGCCACTTGGAGCAACGAAGCCGCGGGAAGAAGTTTAGAGGCAAACTGGAGACAAACAGCTTTTTATTTTGATAACTTTTCTCTCTGGCTCTAACAACGACTAACACGCGCCGCACACACCACCAAAATGGTGCTGACCCGATCAGCAATCTCGGCCAAGTCACTCGAGATCCCGGGCCAAGTCCCGTGAGACTACGGAAGGCGACAATGCCCAAATCTCCATGGCCCATAGTCAACCACAATTCAAACCATCTCCCCAAACAGGGCTCCTACATACCACGTGACACAGGAGCAGGACAAGGGCAGGCAGGTGACCTCTTTTGTTCACTGAGGTGTCTTAAGTGCCTGAGCAGACCCTGGGGCTTAGCAAGTGCTCAATAATTTTTGTGTGCAAGAACGGTAGTTGTGACTTTAAGAAGTAGTATTTAATCTTAGGGATACCTTTGAAATAGTTTTCAACCATCAGAAAAGTTCAAGAAGTTTATCCCTTTTACCCAATTCTCCCATTATTGACTATTAGTTTTTAGAGAAACACACACACACACACACACACACACACACACACTTTCTCACAGTTCTGGAGTTTGGGAAATCCAAGATCAAGTTACCAGCAGATCCAGTGTCTGGTGAGGACTTGCTTCCTGGTTAGCGGATGGGCATCTTCTTGCAGCATCCTCACATGATAGAGAACAGAGGGGAGGGGAGAAGAAGGGCAGGGAGAGAGAAAGAGAAAGAGAGGAAGAAAGCTTTTGAGTCTTTTTGCATGAGGCCACTAATCTCATTCATAAGGGCTCCAGCCTCATAACCCCATAACTTCCCAAAGATCCCACCTCCTAACGTCACATGGGAGTTAACATTTCAACCTATGAATTTGGGATGGGGGAAAAAAAACTTCATTCCATGACTGAAGGTAGAATAACAGAAGCAGGAATTGCCAAGAAAAAAACATGATTTTGCTTCAGGCTGGCCCTTCTCTTGAGCTCTTTTGGAGTGTGTATTAGTCACGGCTCCCTAATGTAACTTGCCATCAGCCTCCTTTGACTCCTGGAGTCTATGAAGAATGCAAGTGCTGACAATTTATTGAAGAATTTCCTGCACTTCTAGAGGTTTTGTGATTTTCCACCTTGGAGAAAAGGCCATGCACAGGGAAGGAGCACAGTGGACGCACTGTCTTGTCCTGAGTTCATCTCTCCAGTGCCTCAGCCTTGACCTATGATGTCTGTTTTGGCTGTTCTAGCCTTGGACCCCTACTCAGTGACCTCATTGCTGCCTTTATTTGGTCTTTGCCATATGGCCTGTAGGAATCATAAACCCAACACTAAACTCCACAGGCCAGAACTGCCAAGGTAAAGCAGTATTAATCCACCTGAGCCAAAGTTATTGCATTTCCTCCGGCTCCACAGGAATGAAGAAATTTGTCAAATATTTATTCTGGAAGAAAAACCAAAATCAAGTTAATGGGAAACGAGAGTGAATGATTGAATTCTGTTATTGTCTTTCCTGGCTCCCTCTGTTGCTGGTGAAAGCCATAAAACCTTATTTGTGCTATTCATTTTCATATTTTCTTGCTTACATTATAGCTGAAAGAAAAGTCAGGGCTAGCTCCAGATGAAAAGTCTCTGCCTGGGAAAGGAACACTTTGTTCCAGAGCCACACTAGCACAGCCCTGCAAAGCAAACTTATAGTCAGGGTCGAGTTAAACAAGGGAAGAACTGGAAGGAGAGAAAGCCCAACAGATGTAGCCCCTTTAATTTAATAAACTTTTGGAAAAGATCCACATAAGTTATCATCAGTACCTGGTTTGCTAGCAGTAGCAGGTTGGTCTCTGGATCTTCCCCCATCTGAGTTTCCAGAGATTGCCATATATGGCATTTTGAGAAGGAATCCTTGAGTAAATCAAGGCTGACATGGCCCACAAGAGATCACACTGCTTAGAATTAGCTCTAGCAGCACCTTCTCTTCCCTAAGATAGAGGAAGAGAAGCATAGATTTAATTTTGTTTTCATGCACAAGCATTCATGCTTCAAAAATAAAAACATTAGGAGAGACTCTAAAGGAACAGAAATAAACCAAATTCTGATGACCAGAAAATACCACAATAAATTGGGGCCTCAGGCCAAGATTGGGCTGGAAAATTATTACAATTGCTTTCAGAAGAAAGATTATGAAGGTAAGGAAAGATGGTCCTGTCAATGAACCTGAAGAACTTCAATCAAGGGCTTCACTTGTGTTCCTGCTGTGCACACTGCATTGTGCTGACACCAGGGCCTGATGAAAGAAGAATAAGGCCTGGTTCCTACTTATAGTCGCTGGTTCCTACTTATAGTCCCTTGGTTTGTGAGAGCAGATTATGAAGTATTCACAAAATTCTCATGCAGGTTATTAAACTACTGCTTCCTGGAAATTGACAGCAAAAAGAATATGTAAGCCACGAAAATGGACAAATGTTACTAATTGGGACTTTGCTTTCAGACAGCCAGTTTACACCACATAAAGGGGCCCTCCCCCAAGATGGGAGATGATGGACTTAGAGGGAATAAGGAATGGCCCAAGAAAGGACAATGTAACTGCTAGAAAGCAGGTCTCCAGGACATGGCAAAGCCATTTTGTGTCATGGGGAGACCCCTACTGAAGGCAGGACTGGAGGGAAATGGAGAAAGGAAACACCTATGCCTTCTCCTAGCCAACCTTAAACACCATCCCTCTCCTTCCCATCCAGGGCAGCCCATCCACCTGCTCAGCTTCTAGGGAGAAGAAGAGAGGAACTCAAAGGAAAGAAGGGAAAAATGGAAAAGCTGCTGACATAGAATTCATTGGCTTTTAGGATAAGAAGGCTTGGAAGGTTACTCAATACAACCCCTTACTTCCAAATAGGTAAAATGACACCAAGGGCATTTAGCTAGTTGAGTGATGCAGCAAGGGCCAGCAACCTGGTCTCACCCATCACCCCGACTGTGTGCCAGGTGCTGTGTTGGTTCCTAACCCTGGCACTTCCTGCTGCCACTCCGAGTACAGCTTGCTCCCAAGTAGGAGAAAGAGATAGAACTCAAAGAGAAGTTCATTAATCCCTCCCTTGCAGCCAGCACACTAAATTGGTATTGTCTCAGGAAAAATTAGGTTTATTATTTCCTTCTACGAAGGACCTGCCAACTTAGAAAAGGGATGTGAGGTTGAATGCTGATAATGAAGATGCCATGTATGTACCAGCTGGCGTAATTGGGAAAAAGTGTCATTTGTTCTAAATTGAGTTCCAAGTCATAATTTTAAATCACAACCTTTACTCCCAAGGAGACTATCAAAAAACGAGCTGGTGATTTCAATTCCTTCCAGATGGAAAAATATTGATGTCATCCCTAAGCTTGCCTCTGAGAGAGTCGTTTTGTTCTGCCTAGCATAGCGGGGCAGCAGAGGTAGAGGTGTCAGAGTTGGAAGGAGTCCCTGAGGCCAAACAGGCCCTTCTGGAGCTATTTCCTACCTGTCAGGCTTGCACCTCTCACACTGAGGAGAGGGAATGTGCACAGCTGCACTTTCTTGGAGAGTAGAAGATTTGGTCCTATGCTCAGCGTCCAACCCATGTCATCAGCATTAAACTCACATTATATTTTAAGAAGAGAGATTCTTATTAAGCCAGGCTAAATAAAGCTTTTGTGGAAGAACAACTCCTTGCAGGTCCCAGAGGGATGGATGGAATTTGGAGCTTAATGTCCCTGCCACCTCTCTGATGACACGGAATATTCCAACAGAAGCAGCAATGGAGATTCTTATCCATCTTGGACAGCATGGGCTTTCCCTAGCAAAAGGATTACAGAGGTTTTCTTCAAAGGGTCATTTTGGAGGACTAATCTGGGGGATGAAGGGTTATCTGAGATGAATTTTCAAAGTCTTCCTTTATGTCTAGTAATTAATTATATAACTGAGATGATTTAATGGGCCCACTCATCTTCCATAGATACATCCACCAAACAGATGGCAAACCCCACACAGTGAACCTAGAGCAAAGAAAAATGGAACACATTTACCACACAGTAATCCCCTAACCACTGTGAGGAGAGCAGCTCCATCTACATAAGATGGTCTCTTACATGATGTGTGAGCTTCGTAACAATTCTGTTGGGTTGGAGGCTGACCAGCCATCACAGTTTTTTCTAAAATTGAGAGGTTTCTTGTGAAGCATGACTTTAGTTTTGAAATCAGGATAGCCCTGGATGAACTGGGAAGAGTTGGTAATGCCATTGAACCCAGGTCCCCCTGTACCCCAATTCATTGACTATGAAATTGAAACTCCTAAGAACTTAAGAAACTTGCTCCTGACCATATACTATTTGATGGCAGAACTTGAGTTCATATCTTAATCTGACTTCAAAAACAGGGCTTTCCTTTCAATGACCAATAATGAGATCAATGATAAATATATCGACAGAGAAAGGTGTCAAAATATTACATCGATGTTTGTTTGTAGTCTTCCACACTGGAAGACGATGTAAAAGAAAGCAGACTTAAAAAACCAGGCTTGGATGAGAAAGATTTCCTGAATTTCTTTGGGAAGGAAGCAGAGAGAACTCAGACCATGGATTATTTCCCACTTTTTACAGAATACATGGCTCCTGATTATGAAGACGAGGTCACAAGTAAGGAAAGCAGGCATTCCAGTTTTCCAGTCCTCATTTATTTTTGCTGTCCTGATGAATAATTGAATAGTTAAAAATAATTAATTGAAGGTCCTCCTCACCCCCAAAAAGCTCTGGTTGGATAATAGAATTCCCCCAAACTAAGAGGCTTGCCATCACATAGTGGAAGAAAGCTATGAGACACTGGCAAGAAAAAAGAAAGCTCACTCTTTCTGGTGGGAATTATGAAAAGAGATAAATAAATAAAGGCAGGTAAAGGAAGGATCCAGCAGTGGAGTACTGGAGTCTGCTTTTCTGGCTAGCAAGGGGAAATGCAAATCAAAACTACTCATCTCACTCCAGTCAGAATGGCAGTTATCAAGAATACAAGCAATAACAAGTGTTGGCGAGGATGTGGGGAAAAAGGCACCCTCATACATTGCTGGTAGGACTGCAAATTGGTGCAACCACTTTAGAAGGCAGTGTGGAAATTCCTCAGAAAACTTGGAATGGAACCACCATTGGACCCAGCTATCCCACTCCTCAGTTTATATCCAAAGAACTTAAAATCACATACTATAGTGACACAGCCACATCAATGTTTATATAGCAGTTGAATTCACAATAGCTAAACTGTGGAACCAACCTAGATGGCCATCAATAGATGAATGGATAAAGAAACTGTGGTATATATATACACTGGAATGTGACTCAGCATTAAAAGAGAATAAAATTATGGCATTTGCAGATAAATGGATACAGTTGGAGAATATCATGCTAAGTGAAGTGAGCCAATCCCAAAAAACTAAAGGCTGAATGTTTTCTCTGATCAGCGGATGCTGATCTATGATGGGAAGGGGCATGGGAAAAATAGAGGAGCTTGGGATTGGGCAAAGGGAAAGGTGAGAAGGGGTTACGGAGGTAGGAAAGATGGTGGAATGAGATGGACATGATTACCCTAGGTGCACAAGTGATGCGTCTCTACATTGTGTTCAACCAGAGAATTGAAATGTTGCGCTCCATTTGTGTACGATGAATTGAAATGCATACCGCTGTCAGGTACAACTAAGTAGAACAAATACAAAAGATAATGAATTAAAGATAAATAAATAAATATTCTGAAAATTTCTAAGCAAGTTGTTAAATCTTTAGTAGCTTGAAATGAGCCATGGTGGAATATTTACGCCACAGAAAGCAAAAAATTATAAACCAGAACCTTTTATTACATAGATCTAAGTGACCATCATGCTGCTGGCTGAAGAGCACGACTCATTTGAAGCACTCGCTCCCTCTCACTCTCTCTTTCACACACACACACACCATGGACTATGAGCTACAATGGCAGAGTGCTTTAAAAGCACCTAGTTAAGCCAGGTGAATTCCAAGAAGAGAGATATTTATTCTGGCTTCTCAGGGATCTGGAAGGATATTACCTGCTAGGCTGTTCTTAGATCAACATGGAATATGTTACTTGAATGCAAACCTAGCAATACAGAATAATTAAACAGAGAAAGGCATATAGATCTAGCTTTCTACGTCACTTTCAGGTATCCATGGTTACAGAACTTAAATCTCTCTAGAGAATTTGCCAAAGAGAGTCTCAGGTGATATTTAGCAGAGAGGAACACCTAGATCAAGGACAAATATAGAATAAAGTTTTAGTTCAGGTATGGAAAGGACCAGAGATGCCAGGGATGTGACCACCCCCAACAGAGCCAAAAGAGCCACGGACTTTAGCTGCCAATGCCAACAAGGCCTGGGGTGAACAGTGAACAAGGTCATTGCTATGGGCTCAGAAGAATGGAGGGAATGTAAGAGTAAGCTCTTAACAAGTATTTTATTTCTCCCAGTTTATGGCTATTTTCCTGGCTATTGTTTCTGGTGACTTTGAGCACAACATCAGACACAGACTCAGTAGCATTAAATGTACTGCTTCCTTAGTTTCCATGTCTGTCCAGGGTGTAATCCCTGTCAAAAATCCCTGATGTTATGTCACTGATCTTTCTGCTTCTCTGACCAAACCCTAATTAATATAGAAACTGGTATTGGAAACTATTTCAGAAAAGCTTAGGAATGGGTTCTTCGAACTGACTTGGATTTTCTGGAATTAAAACTCTGATTAGATTTAAAGGCATTAATTACTCTATTTCCAGTGGTGAAAAGGATACTAGTAATCTATAGCCAGATGAGGCAAATTTACTTTTATTATCATCTACTACTTACAAACAAATGTGATCAATTGTCAGTAGAAGTCAAGGTTTCTTTGTGACAAAGCAACTGTCGCTAGAGAACATTCTGATAGAAATACAGACATTGAAGTTAGTTGAATGCTAGAGAACTTGGGAGAAAGAATGATGACTTAAGGGCTTTAAGGTTTCAGCTTACATTTCAGTAAGGACATATGGGTAAATCCTGACAAAGCTGGGGCCCTTAAGCCCCTAAATTCTTCTGGACTTCTTTGCCAGAAGTAGGCTCCCTTCCCTTCCTCTCTGAGGAAATTAATCTCCCCTCGCCTGATTCTTCACCACCTGCTGTGGCTGATCCCTGGGTCCTTGCCTTGCAAGGGACTCCAAAGCTTTTTCAAGATCTACCCTTGGACATTCTCATTGTTTCCAGACTTATGATCTGACTCAGATCTCAGCAGGCCTAGAGGTTAGCATAAGAATAGGTGACTATGAGAAGGTGCAACATTTTTTTTAATTACATATTTTACCCATTTTTATTGACAGAAACTTGGAAAATGTATGGGAATAGATCCCAGGAGTAATGGATAGGAACAGAAGAAAGAGGTATGGTCTAATGCAATCGTAAAGGTAGTACACAGAGATATCAGCTTGAACAGCTGAGAGTGTTGGGATGGCTCTGACAGTGGTTGGTTCATTGGAACCTAGATGCAAAGTGACCTACCCTAAATAAAAATGCCAGAACTTCCTTTGCCCCCCCCTTTTCCCTTCCTCCCCCCCTCCCTCCCCCCCTCCCCTTCTCCCCCAAACAAACCCTTCTCCTTTCCCCCCTCCCTCCCCCTACCCTCCCTCCTCTCTTACCCTAAATAAATACACTGTGCAGCAACAGTTCTTAAAAATGTGGTCCAAGCCGGGCGCGGTGGCGCACGCCTGTAATCCCAGCACTTTGGGAGGCTGAGGCAGGAGGATCGCGAGTTCAAAGCCAGCCTCAGCAATGGGGAAGCACTTAGCAACTCAGTGAGACCCTGTCTCTAAATAAAATACAAAAAGGTCTGGGGATGTGACCCAGTGGTCAAGTGCCCCTGAGTTCAATCCCCGGTACCACAAAAAAAAAAAAAAAAAAAAAAAATGTGGTCCACTGAGCTCTGGACTTATTTTATACTGTACGTAGGTTTAAATTTATTTTCATAGAAATCCCAAAATATTAATTGCTATTTTTCACTGTGTTGATAGTTCAACTGATGGGGCAAAAGTAATAATGCGTAATGCTGCCAGGGTCTTAGAACCAAGATCCAGGCAGCAAATGCTATATTGTACAGGTGGTCATTGTAATCCACTCAATAAAAAGAAGAATGCAAGTTTTAAGAATATCCTGATGGCGCAGTAAAAATATTAATATTTTGAATTTCAACACTTAAAGGTATATCTTTTTAATAGTCTGTGTAGTGAAATGGAAAGTAGCTATAAAACACTTTTTGTTATGAATGCATGTATGTGTGATGGTTCTCTTAAAAACTACCATTTTGTTGAAGTTGCCCAGACTGGCCTTGAACTTGCAATCCTCCTGCCTCTGCCATCCAAACTGCTGGGATTATAGGCATGCACCAAAACTTGAACTTCAGAGTGAGAATCAGTAATGGAAAACTTGTGTCTGCCCCTATGAGCTTTGACCACTTTTCAATTTCTGATGTTAAAAAATATGAATATTAACCTTATACAATGTAATTTGTCAACATTTAGACCTGCATAACTCAGTGAATCAATATTTTTCAAATGACCAATGCATAAAGTGGCAAAACCATAAAAACCCATTCAAGGTTCAAACTAGATTATTGGATTTTAACAGAAAAAAAAAAAAAAAAAAAAGATTCACTTGATGCCAGCCTAGCAAGCAAGGCCTATATCAAAATAAAAATAATAATAAGGCCTTGGGATGTAAGGCTTTAATCCCTAATATTGCAAAAAATAAAAGTAAAAATAAAAAAGAATAGATTACCATGAAAGATTGCCCCCTTCAAATATATCTCGGCAAATTGTTCTGAGGACATTGCTTTTACCAAGTCTGTAAGCAATATATTCATGAAGGGAGCCCCAGCATTCTTGATCTTTTCTGTTGCCTTCTAATGGGTTCCCCTGAATTCAGTGTGAATGACTGGATCTAGAGGTGGCAGGGGCCAAGTGGCAGAATTAATCACCAAAAACAAGGTGGATGTATTCACTGTCATAGGCAGTAGAGCAATAAACAGAATGGTTTGGAACTCAGAAGGCCTGGTGTCAGGTACTTAGTCTGAATAGATACAATCTACTGAAGCATTACTTAATTCATACATGTGGAAAAGCTCTACGTTTGCCCAACACCAGTCTAAATTGAATCACCATAATAGAGACTTGTGTCCCCTCAACCAATTTCTAAGCTTGAGTCAATTCACAGACCCAGAACTCCTTACAGAGGGACTGAGTCTTCTTGAAGAAGTCCTCTTCACACAATGAAGAAGGTTTATGGTACATCATCTTTTTAGCCTTTCCTTTCTTATAAGAGCCTTATAGAAAAATAAAAATTTTGTCATACATAATAAAACCATGTATTGTCATTAGGAAATGTCCCTCTTTATCTCTTACATACCCATCTGCCATTATATTACACATAATTCACTATTGTTCTGAGCATCAAATTATGAACACCAAATGAGGTTTAATGTAGTAATCCAGTTCTTGTGACAATTGGATAGGTCCAGAAGTTAATTAAGAATAAGGACCTGTCTCAAGGAATAACCAAAGCTGGCACATAGATGAGCTAAATGTTAATTTTCTATGTTCAGGGGACCAGTTCAAGAAATCTATCTATTCTGTGCCTACTTCCTGTCAGGCACTGTGCCAGGGTGCAGAAGAGAACAAGACCTCAAGAGAGCTCTCAGCCCAAATGAAAGCTCCTTTAAAGAGACAGGATGAGAAGGAGCCCTGGGAGCCTTCCCCTCCAGTCATTTTGTCCTCTACCTCGTCCAAATTGAATTGTGACCAAGCGTCTTTTCCAAGATTCTTTTTCACTGCTGTGTTTTTCTTGGAGAAAACGTTTTTGTCTCAGCAGCAGCAGCAGCAGCAGCAGCAACTCTTTGGATGGTTGAGTACTTATGCTAATCAGCGACCTGGCACCCGTTTACTGATTCTTTGGTCTGATTATTTATTATTTATATAGTGTGGTAAGTGCAGATGGCATTTTGCAAAACGTGGAAGTCTGAGAATGAAACCCCAGCCTCGAGGCGTTGACTGTCTGATTTAAACATAAACAAAACCCTGAATAAACAGTGAGACATCTACTTGAGTCAATGTGGCTGGAAAGGAGGAAAAAACTGGGAGACCAACAGAAGAAATGAGTTTATGGAGGGAGCTGAAGGGGGAAAAAAGGAACATGAAAAATTATTCCAAGAGACATGCAAGAAAGTCTACCAAACCAAGGGGTTAAAAATGGAAACAAAAGGAGGAGAAAACCCAGGAAAAGAAAGAACTCAATGAGAATTTCTGCTTCAGCTTTTGGTTGGGGAGTGGGGAGGTAGGAACACTTGAGTGAAGGAAACCTTCCTGATCCTGGATGAAGGTGACAAGATCACAGACTAGCATTTGATTTCTGGAGTGGAAAGGGAAAAAAATGGCAATTGGAAGGTAAGGAAATTTGTAGAAAGTCTGAATGGGAAGAGAGAAGAAGGATGCAGAGGTCAGATGGTGAGTTTTAACATGGGTCACAGCAGCCAGCCACTTCTGTCACCTGAGCCACACACACCTGATCTTGACCGATTGCGTTTGGAGATTTCCTTTTATTGATTCACCCAGAATGAGCATGATCTCAATCTCTCAGTAAAACTAACAAAATTCACAAAAGGCAGTTCTAGAAATAGAAATTTGGATGTATTGACTCAGAGTAGATGTTAATTAAAGGTTGTAATACACTGGGTAGAAAAGTCTAGCTAGGCAAACACTAAGCATAGAGTTAGGATAATATCAGATAAAACAAAATTCAAGGCAAAAAATATTTTCAGAGATAAAGAGGGGCATTTCCTAATGATAAGGAACATACTTCATCAGGAATACGCTATAATAAATGAGTATGCATCTAATAACAAAGCTTCAAAATACATAAAGCAAAATAGACAGGATTAAGGGGGAAAATAGGTAAGTCCACAGTCACAGTTAGAAATGTTAACACCATTTTCTCAGCAACTAATAGAACTAGACAAAAAATTAGTGAAGACAGATCATTTAAATAGCATATTAACCATTCTGGCCTAATTAATATATTAAAACACTTTATCCAACATCAACAGAACACACGATCTTTTCTAAAATGGATGATACTTTTGAATCCAAAATGTGGAGTTTGCTAGGATAAATTATGTCCACAAAGTGAGCATTTCAATGTCTTTCCAAATCATAGGTCTTTACATCAAAATTGTTTCCATTGTCTTACATCTGCTTTTTAAGTAGTGATTCTAGTTTCCTAAGCAAAGCCTGGGAAACATTCTATTCTATCATACCTACAAATTTTCCTCAAGACTGAATTATTTTGAGATACTATATTGCCAATGTTAACTTTACTGCTATAAACAGAGAAAATTCATTTTCCAATGACTTTCTCTCACACTAGCACAAAATATTCTGTACCTCAGGCCTAAAAGACCGGAGTTTTATTTCCCTCCTCCAGTACAACAACTTCCTAGCTGTACAACTTAAGACATGTAACCTTTTTAAGTCTGATTCGGTTTCCTGATCTGTGTAACTCTCAGGGATACTGTGAAGTTCAACTGAAAAGCTATCTGAAATCTTTTCATAAAATATGGAGCACTATGCAGTGTCATGGAAGCAATTGGTTTATTGTTGTTGTTGTTGTGGTTTTCTTTCTTTTTGCTAAAATGTACCTTGTAATCCTAAGGAAAGGGGATTGGGGGAGGAATCCTGTTTCTGTCCTGAATACAAGCAAGTCAAACCTAGTGTTGGGTAAAAATTATATGATGTGAAAGTAAAGGTTCATGGGTTTATTCTGAAGTAAACCTGTGAGAATCTCAACTTTCATACTTCAGGGCAGATTATAAAAGGTATAAAGGGCACCTTTAAAAGTCTGTATAAGCCAGGCATACTGGAGCACAGCTCAGAAGCTCAGGAGGTTGTGGCAAGAGGATCTCAAGTTTGAGGCCAGCCTCAACAACTTAGTAAGACCCTGTCTCAAAATAATAAATAAAGTAAATAAAAACAACTGGTGATGTAGCTCAGTAATAGAGCACACCTGGGTTCAATCTCCAGTACAAAAAAATATAGATAAATAAAATGTAAAATTTGCACAAGAAGAAGACAAGGGGGAAAGGCTGGGCATAAAAGTGAAGATGAGCTGTTGGAAATTTTGTTGAAGAACAAGTTGGATGATGTTGCTCTTACAGCAGGGTGGGTGGATTTCAGTCTAGGAATTATGGATTCAAGTCCTCATTCTTCCATCTGAGTTACCTTGCACTAGAAATTTAATTTCTCTAAAGCTGTTTCTCCATCTGGAAGCTGAGGGTAATAATAGACATCACCCACCACCGTCCTGAGGCTGAATTAATGTTTGTAAATGCTTTGAGCCATTGGGAAGGACCAGGATTTTATGAATACAGCATACTATTTAGAAAAGTGAAAGAGCACCCTGAGAGAAAGTTGGAGCTGCTCCCTGTAGGAGCCTCTTTTTGTCTTATAAGGGAAGAAAACCAAGTCAGGAGATGACTAATCCCACAGGCTAATCTCTCCCCACAATGTCCTCCGGACACACTCTTCTAAAGAGAATGTTGGGATTCTGTCCCTCCGATTTCCTCTTCAGTGTACATTCTTCCCCAGAAACATGACCATGAACGACCATGGCTGTGGTTTTGTGAGCAGCTGGCTGTGGGCCCAGCAGGCAGATGTTCTCGATCCCCTGCTCCACCTTGGGCCTCACGTACATCACGAGCTGCTCCACTTCCTCATCCACACAACTGGGATAAAAATGCCACTCTCTGGGAGGTCAAGTGAAAATTAATTAGCTGCCTTTTCTTTAAGTTCTTGTCCATTGATATTTCAGCAATCCACAGTCATTCGGTGGACACTTCCGGACATTATTTCTATCCCATGACTCAATGCTCAATGGAAATGGATATGAAAGAACCCGGGAAGTTTTAATCTAAAGTTTGGGGATTCTGGGATGTTTCCAAAGCTTTTATTTAAAAAGGTCTTAAGAAACCTTTGCCAAACCTCTTGGCCCCTTTCAATTATGTTTCATTAAGAATACCCAAAAAAAATGTGTGTGTGTGTGTGGGGGGGGGGTTCCTCCCTATTTCTCTCTTTGTTACTATTGCTCTCTGATTATCTCTCTTGCTTTCACTCCTTTCCATTCTTTCTCGGTTTCTCTCATTTCCCTAATGTTCAGTGAACTTGTAAAAATGAAGTTCAGCAGAGGTGTGTAATAAAGGTAGCCACCTCCCAACCTCAACCTCAAGGGAAGTGGAATTCTTTCAAATGCAACTGGATCACACTCGTTTAGCGCCCTCCTCCCCTTGCCTCTTTCCCATTGGGTCACTAACAAGTTACAATGTTTTTCTCTTGCCTCCCGTCCCCCTTGTCCTGGGGTTTTGTTCTTTTCTTCCTCGCTGTCCTTGCTTACTCCATCCAGAGGCTCGATTTGCCCGGCTGCCTCCACTCTTCTCGCCCCGCAGCAGCCAGAAAGGCTGAAATGTCAAAAGATGCGCCGGTTGCCCCCGACAAAAGCGCAGATCGGCACTGAAAGGGCATAAATATGATAGGGGGCACGATAATAACAGTGCGCACTTGTTAACTACGAAAATCCAGCAGGAGTTGGGGGCAGGGAGGGAGGGAAATGTGCAGAATAGAAGCAGCCTGGGCAGGAGCCCCTGGGGGGAGAGCAGAGGGGGGTCCTCCGGCAGCCACCATCAATTATATGGGCTGGTTTTGTTTTGTTTTGTGAGGTCTGAACTGAGGCTCAGCTGATAGGGCAGGGGGGTGGGAAGGGGGTGAATAAGGGATTTTACCCAAACCAGTGACTCTGAATGGAGGTCTTGGGCTCCGCTGAGGGGCCTCAGCAGTAAGAGCTTGAAAAGCGGGTCTTTGGGCTGTGAGAGGGAAAGGGGGGTGGGGGCTGGGAGAACATTTTGAGGTGGGAGGGGTAGGGGGGAAGGGGGAGAATAGCACAATAATGGGAAAAAGGAGGCCAGCTTCGGAGCTCTCCTTTCTCACAATGTGTCCCATGTGGTTCTCTTTATCTCCGGCTTTCAGGAGTCAATAGAGGGAGCTTTTTTATTTTCAACTCTAAGTATACAGCCATCCCACCTCCCCAACACACACACACACACACACACACACACACACACACACACACTTAAGTGTGGGACAGTGACCAAGACATTAAAATGTCTGAAAGTTACTTTCTCAGAGCAGATTTGCTGGATTTGCCAGCAGGACGTTCTCTTTACACCACTCCCTGCCACTCCTCTCTGCCTCTCTCCCCAGCCTCTAATCCCTCCTTCTGTGTTCTCCCTCCTTCCAGGATGCCTGGGGAACCCAAGATAGCCTGAAGCTTAATGTGGTCAACTCTTTTTGGAAAGATAGAAGTTACGTGGTGACAGGTAAAGCTGAGATCTACAACGGAATGAAAGCGATGTGCAGCCAAGAAAAGTACAAGTTAAAGATCAGAGCAAGCCCAGGCCTGAACTTTAAATTGTGTTAGTGTCCACAAAAGAATAGATGAAAAAAAAAGTGTTGTTGTTGTTTTTTGTTGTTGTTGTTGTTTGTTTGTTTTCTTAATTTTCATAGTGAGTTCTCTGTAATGTGAAGTCCCTGACTGGACAAATCTCTTTCAGTTTGTTCCTAAGTCTGTGATTGAAGCAGTCACATCCTCTGAACTTACTCAGCTCACAGAAAATAATTTGTCCATGTTTCTAAAACATTGGTATGTATTCCCACAGGGTGCCTGAGTCTGAATAGGTACTACATTCTTTTTTTTTTTTTTTTTTTTTTTTTTTTTTTGTGGTACCGGGGATTGAACTCAGGGGCACTTGACCACTGGGGCACATCCCCAGCCCTTTTTTTGTATTTTATGAGAGACAGGGTCTCACTGAGTTGCTAAATGCCTCGCCATTGCTGAGGCTGGCTTTGAACTCGCGATCCTCTTGCCTCAGCCTCCCAAAGTGCTGGGATTACAGGCGTGCGCCACCGCGCCCGGCGGTACTACATTCTTAATCAAGGGTGGAAGCTTTTAAAAACACATTCCAGGCCTCACCTCTTCAAGATTCTAATTTAGTAGCTCTGAATGAGCTCAGGACGTGTGTGTGTGTGTGTGTGTGTGTGTGTGTGTGTGTGTGTGTACAAGTGTAAAAGAAAGAGAAACAGAGACAGGGAAGGATCTTGAAGCACATGGCCATTTGAAATTCCCTTCAGTGGATTGGGGCAGCATGAGTCAAATAACAGTCACTAATCCAGAGCTGGGCGAATGGCTGATTACTCGAGACAGATCCATCTGTGTTTCCATTGTGTTTGAATAAAAGAAAAATTCCTCATTGTCAAGAAGTGAAGAGGAAGGTAAGAGAAACTGAAAATAACAACAAGCAACTGCTTAGTGCAAGGCACTTGTCCTACAAGGATCATTGCCCCTGTGGAGGGGGAAATGAAACAGGTGTCCCAAATGACTTGTCTAGATCACACACCTGGTAGGTAGCAGAGCCAGAACTTCTCTGAGGTTAAACGATCTGAACAGGAGAGAGTCCCCAGGTGGTATGGGGATAGATAAGAGAACAGGCTGGAGCAGACCCTCCTGTGTCACAAGAAGGCTTCTCTGGTTGCTCCTGTACTCCACGTCAGTGGGCTCAGGCTATTGCCTTCCCATCAAGGACTCCAAATGTCCCTCTACCTCCCCAAATCCTCTTCCTCCTAATCTAGCTTGCTCTACTGAGCAAAGTGTCCCACGCAGGGACAGAAGGAAAATGCATATTGCTTTCACATATGACACCAAGTAGGTAGTACCTGAAGCTTTCAGGTGTCTTTCACATATAAGAAAATCACAATGAACTTATCCTTGGCTCCAAGTCCAGTCTCTTGAAGGTGCAGCTTGTGTGACTTGGCTGTGAGGACTGGGGAGGATGGAAAGGTGTTGAGTAAGGGGGTGGCTCCCACCCCGTCACCCTGTCAGCTTCTCAACAGGCTCTGCTCACAGTATTTACATCCTGTCTCCACTGCATGAAGCAGATGCTCTCACAGGCTCAAGGGGGCTCCTCCCAGGCTCACTAACTTCACTGAAGCTCCCTGTCCACTACCTGCTCAAGCCCTATGCTGATGTGATGTTCAGGGAGGGCCTGTTCTTTAGTGGATGTACAAGTGCCCTTTAAATTGGGATGCTTGGGGTTGAAATAGTCTCTTGGTTGTTCCTGGTCACTTTTCTTAATCATCCCCCTCCTCTCACGAGATGCCCTAGTGTCTGGACTCTCCCGCTGAGGCGGACTGATCCCATGTGGACTCAGAGGACAGCTGCCTGTGTGCTGCCTTCCTCAGCACCTGCATTCTGTTGCTGCCTATTGTGTTGGTGCCCATCCCTGAGTCGTGCCCACTGTCCACTGTCTTTAGGTCTGTGCTATGTTGACTGGGCCAATTCAGGCTCATCTCAACTGTCGTTTAGCAATACTTTCTGTTTTCCTTTTCTGATTTCCTAAAACTATGGTCAATCCAAACATTCTCCATGCTTCCATACTTACCTCCAGTTTCCATTCTATTTTTCCTAAAGGAAAGTCCACAAGTTCCAACAGTGTTGTGACTTGCCTGTTCCTCAATCTCTTGTCACATGGTTTCTCCCTTTGCACTGTATGGTGCACACTGGGAAAGTCCCCCATGGCTGGGAAGAGCCTGTCCTTGATCTCATTTTGCATGGTTTCTCTGTAGCTTTTGGTGCTATGGGCACTGGCAGGTCCTACACTCTGTCTTCCTTTTATTTCTCCACAGGCCTCTACTTATTCTGCTCCTGCTATTTCTCCATCCAGCCCTCCCATATGGGCATTTCCCAGACTCAACTTCGGTGTGGTTTTCTTTGACATGACCTTCACTCCATGGCCTTAGTTAGGACCACCTCTAAGCAGGGCTGCTTTTCCAGTTGTCTACTGGATTTTTCCACATGTCTGTCCTAGTCTTAATTAAGTTTAAAATGTTTCAAATTGAATTTATTTCCCCCCTAACCATTCATTTTCATTCACTAACTTCAAGCCTATGATCTCTGCCCAACTATCGATCATAATATCCCACCAGTCGTAAAAGTCTATGATTCCTTCAGATCTGCTTTCTACTCCATCTCTTTAGTTTCCTCTGCCACCATCCTAATTTTGGCCTTCATCCCCCATACATAGGCTATTGAAATTAATCTCTTAAAATGTTTTTGTTAAAATGTTCTTTTCTACTTAAATATTCAGAGTTCCGCATTATTTACAGAATCAAGTTCAACCTTTGCCAAATATTCAAGACCTTCCTTAATCTAATCCCAACTTTGTCATTCCCACCATTTCCCCATCTATCAGATTATCCTTAAACAAGTGGAACTTTAAAGAAAGGAAACTTTTTCTCATAAGCTCCAAAATACTTTATGTTCTCTAATATCTACACAATATTTTATATCCTTCCAACCACCTGGTATACTCATCCCTCTTCTTCCCATCTCTCCTGGCAAATCTTCTTTCAAATTCCAATTCAAATCCTACCATTCAGAAAACCTTCTTTAACCATCTCAATTGCAATTAATCTCTTCTTCCCATAAATTCCATTTAATACCCATAAACTTCTGGCAGTTTATGAAATTATGAAAATTAAATTTTTATGTTGGATTATTGCTTACTTTTTGCCTATTATCTTCCCACTTAGATTGCTTCCTTCTTTTGTATCTGAACCTCCAACAGCTGCCTAGCTCAGATTTAGTAAATTCTACCTATCATCCTCTCCTGAGATTCCCTGGATTTACATTGTAAATTGCCTCTGAAAGTTGAGTCCCAAACCTGCATGTTCATGAGCACAAACACCTTGAGCAGGACTAACTATGAGCAGGTATAGATATTCTATTGTACTTTCTTCCAAACAAAATCTTATATATTGGCCACCTGTGTGTCTTAATCTGTGCTGTTCTAACGGAGTACCTGAGACTGGGTAATTTATAATGAACAGAAATTTGTTGGCTTATGGTTCTGAGGGCTGGGAAGCCCAATATAGAGGTGCAGGCATCTGGCGGGACCCTTCTTGTGTCATAACTTGGCGGAAAACATTACAAGACAGAAGGCAAAGAGAGAGAAGGCTAAACTTGGTCTTTTCATAGTTAACATTAATCCCACCCATGAGGGCAGAGCTCTCATAGCCTAATCACCTCTTAAAGGTTCCACCTCCTAATATTGTCACAATGACAAACTTCAACGTGAATTTTGGAGGGAATAAGCATTCCAGCCACAGCACTATAATATCAAATTTATCTCACCTCATCATACTTTGCCTTTTCTTTAGCAGATGAGAAAAGGAGAAGCAAGGTAGACGGCAAGTATGTTCTTTTCCAAGTAACCTCATTTATCATACAATGGCTAGTTTCCTCCTGTATGGTGAAGTAACTCCACTAAGGAAAGGAAAGGAAAGGGGAGGCGAAGGGAGGAGAGAGAGGGGAGGGAAGGGAAGGGGAGGGGAAACTTTGCAAGGGTTTTTGATTCAAGTGTGTGGAAAAAATAAAAGTTTACATTAGACAAACAGCTTTAGTATATCTAGGACACAAGTTCATTTATTATTTCATAGCACCTCACAAATTCATTTGCCAGATAAGAAAGTTAAAGGAATCACAGATAGAAATACAGTGTTTTTTCTTTACTGTAGAACCAAAATAGGTATTAATGAAATTTTCACTTCTTTTATTCAGGCTACAGACCATCCATCTCTACACTGCTGGCTGTGCTTCCGGCCAAGCTGGTGAAGAGATGTCTTGTATTCAGTGTGTTGTGAACCAGGGGACCAACATCAGTATATTACAGACTATGGCATCATCTGGGAGCTTGTGGATCACCCAGGCTTGTTGGAGAATCCCAGGGTCTCTTCAGCTTCAGCATTTTAATAAGATTGTCAGGTAAACTGTGTGCATTAAGGCAGATTGAGAAAGAAGATAGAATTTGAAATTCACCTCAGATGGCATTAATGTGAAGCTTGATGATTCTGGAGGCATCTTGAGGCAGTACATGAGGGTGATGGGTTGACAATATAAAGTAGTAGGAGTTCACAGACTAGAGTTCTACTCTGGGCAGAGTCTTACTAATTATTCTTCAGACTTCAACCTTACCCTTGGGCTCCGAGAGTCACTTCTGTGACCCAGGTCTCACTCCTCTTTACCACATTGCCCTCTTCCTGGGCCTCCCCACCCTGCCTTCCCTCAGATGCTGGATGAGACACAGTGGGAAAGTCTCCCAGTTCCTGCCTGTGGGGGACTCCTGCACAAGGCTGGGCCCTAGGAGAGGAAGGACCTGGAACTATGAAGAATCCAGGCATGATTTGCCACAGACTGCCTTTCCCTAGCGGATCATCTTCTGCTACCTTTACCTTGTCATCTTTCTGGAGGAATATGATCACCTAAAGCATTGTATTCATAATTTCCTAATAGCATCTCTTATCTTCTTATCAGGCTTTTCCTAAGTGTATACTTGAATCGTGAGAAAAGTCTAATACTCATATAATAGAAAGCAGACCAGGAGCAGGCAAGATGTTTCAGTGTGATGTTGGATTTTCCTGTGTGTGTGTGTGTGTGTGTGTGTGTGTGTGTGTGTGTGTGTATGTGTGTGTGTTACTGGGAATCCAACCCAGGGTGCCCTACCATTGAGCTACATACACAGTCCTTTTCTTTTCTTTCTTTTTTTTTTTTTTTTTAGACATGGTCTTGATACATTTTCCAGGCTGCCCTCAAACTTTGAAATCCCCCTGCCTCAGTCTCTTGAGTACCTGAGATTATAGATGTAAGCCATGGCACCGTGCAATCTTAGGTTTTTCTTAACCCTGAAAACAACCAATGACATTATTTTGTTGTTGTTGTTGTTGTTCACTCATTTTCAATACCTGCTTGTGGCAGGTGGTGTTCTGTGGAGCTCAGTTTCGTTGGTGAACAAAACAGTCTTTTGTACTCATGAAGACTCATTCTAATGGAGGAGGCAGTCAATATGCATGGAAACACATAGACGAAGAATACACTTTCAGATGATGAGTCAGGCTATGAAGAGAATAAAATAAAATAGAGTGACAGGAAAGAGCAACTGGATATGAGTTATGGCTCCTTTAGCTTGGGAAGTCAGGAAAAGACCCTGTCCATGGCATCTGAGCTCAGATGCCTCAGATGTAAATGATGAGATGAAGACATTTGTTCAAATATCTAGAACAAGTATTCCAGCCAATAGGGACAGCAAGAGCAAAGGACATGAGCAGAGTCCCATAACGATACATGTTGGGGTAAATTAGAAAGGGGAGAGAAAGAAGATGCATGAATAAAATGAAATCCCTGGCCTCAAATCTTCAGAGTAAGTGAAAGGATCTAGACAAGGGTAGGAGGAGGAAGAAGGGATTAATGTCCGTAAGTAGAGGAAATAGAGGAGAAAAAAACAAAAGATAGAGAATGAAGTCAGGAGAACACGGGTATGGTGGGGATGGCCAACTACAATCAACTGCCCAAGCCGTGGGGCAGCAACACAGGAGCAGGGGACTCCCTACCCAGGGCTGTGGCCAGAAGGTTTCTGCTCTGGAGGGAGGAGAGTTGTTGAAGGAAAATATACTAATAAGCCAAAGGCCTAGGAGGCTCTTAGCCACAAGACACCTTCTGAAGAAAGAATTTGGGAATCAGACTATAGCAAAGTTAGGAGTCAGGACTTTTAAAGCTCTGTTGCTTTCAGAGGTTATAGGGACATTTCAGAGTCTCCTGTGCCATGTTCACGCAAACACATCGATGTATGAATATATGAGCATGTGTGTATATGGTGTGTGTTGGGATCACGGGGGGGGGGGGGCGGGGGGGGACGCCTGGGCAGAGGGACTGAAAGAAGGGAAGGCCATTAAAAGCCTTGCTGAGAAAGGTATTTCTTGTGCACAAAAAAGAATCAGGCCCCTCGCTCCCTACTGAGCCCATTTCTCCTGCCTTTACTCAAGCTGTCAGGCATGAATCTCTGTAGCATTCCGTAACTAATTGACAGTAATGGAGGCCTTTGGGAGCCTAAGAATACATGGCATTACCCGGCATGCACTGGAGGGAAGGGGGGCTGCCGGGGGGCAGCTGTGGGGAAAATAAAGCTTGTCTTTTAAACTTTTTTTTTTTTTTTTTCTCTTTAATTGAAGGTAGGAAGTAGAAGTACGGAAGAGCAGATTTAGGCAAACTTTTACTTGAGCCTAAAATTTTAAATATTGTAAAACTCATATCTTATCCCGAGCAAATATCCTAGGCTACTATGTCTGCTACACAGAAGAAACAGATGGAATTTCAATTAACCCCAGGGCCCCCTGTGAAATCTATATTGTACCCTCTGGATTTACAACATATTGTAATATATGACTGCAGGCTCTGGAGATTCCATCGCAAATCAACCCTCTTTATTCCAGGGGTTCAGAAAACTACTACAAAAGCCTATTTCAGAATCAAAAGTGGCTAACTTCCTACAACTTCATCCTCAGAGTTAAAATCCAATTTTAATTTAACAATAGATTTCACTTATTGGGCAGCCTCATGTTTTTACAACAAGGTACATTTATTTTTTTTTCCTTCTATTAATGGTGATGTTAATGGGATAAAGTTGTTTACGCCACATAGAATATTGGGAAAACATACCCTATTATCATAAAAGAATCATTAAAGAATGATTCACCACACACTCACAGTGAATTGCCTTCCAAAAGATATTTGTATTTTAAAATTTCACACCTTTATAGAATATAGTCTTTAAAGATATTCAAAATAAAAATAAAAGCAGTTAGTCCTGCTATGAATATCACATTAAGTTTGTACATGTTGAAAGAATCTTAAGAATTCCAAGTTGTTCTTCAAAACCAGAATTGTTACTAAGGTGCCTATAAACTTATGACTTTCACTCTTATTTCTATTATTTTATTATTAGTGTGCCTTTTTGCATTCATTTGTTATTTCAAAAATAATATTTGCATAAATATTTAACTTCTCACATACAAAAAAAGACTTTAAAATTAATTTGGCTTTTCAGCATTAAAGATAAGTTTTCTGAACATTTTTCTCAAAACACTAACTTTTCCCTCAAATTGCACTTTAACTGCAATCTTTCATCACCTTCTGCAGGTATGAGCTTCCCTGGGCAGTGGTGCAGAATCTATTCTCCAGGGTGCTGCTGAGTTATCCAGCATCTGATGAAAGATTTCCCTTCAAGCCCCTAAAGACTATTTCTTGGAAATCAGATAAGCAAACTTCCTGTAGTTCGAGAAAACTTAATTTTGGAGAACTGAATTGTGCTTTTTTAAAAAGATTAGAGATTGAAATCAAATGTGAAGTCTCCTCCTTTCTCTAAAGTAACCATGCAGATCTGAGGACCATTAGGGCTGCCTCAGAAACACAATTCATAAACCCCTAGATGTTGCAAGCTGGAAGGAATGCAAGAGCCTTCATTCAGGCAACTAAGATATTGTTTGTCTCCCTTGGACAGTTTCATGGGAGTAAGTAAGGCAGTGACCAGGATGTTCCTCTCCAAGTTGTCAGAACAAAGTTCTCCAGCCAGGTCTTTTTTTGCTTCACCAAATGCACAGCCTGGAACCATCAGGGAACCATTCTCCCTGTGTGTGCCATTGTATACTTGGACCAGGCCTATTACATGTGAGGATGTACCTCCTGAACCAGAGAGGTTTGACATGGCACAAGGAATGCAGACCACCAGAGAAATTCAAAGAACTTGACAATTCACTTTTCTGAGCAGGTTTGGAACATTGAATCAAGGGTAGGAAGAGGGTTCTTTAATGGAACAAGCCCCTCTTATTTCCAGTGAGATTGTTTTAATCAGAAAGATATTATGTTTTTAAATAGGCTGAACATTTTCCTGTTTTAAACATCTTAATACCAGGCCATCATCAAAGGTCATCTTGGTATAATTATTAAGGTTTATTTCCTCATCTGAACAAAAACATATATTTGTTACTAAACCCAGAATAACATTCATTTAACCTGTCTCATTCTTGTCCTAGCTATCATTTATTTTGGAAAAAGCACTTAGTTAAAAATAATATACCAACCAAATGTCGATGCTGAGAGTAACTGTTTTTTTTTTTTTTTAACTCTTTTGTGTGCTTATTGTAAATGAATAATGAAAGTCAGTTCTTACAGTACCTATGTGCCAGACACAGTTCCAAGTGTTTTATATGCTTTAATTACCTCATCATCGCAATACTCTTTGAGGCATCATTCTCCTTTTCCAAAGAGAGAATGTTAATGGCATAAATGGTGCTCTTGCGTACATTTGTTCCTTAGCCTCTAGAGGTGACTGTCAGGCATCAGGTTTTCTGATGAACTGCTCATCTGCAGAACTGAAGGGGGCTTGTCTTTCAAACTACATAATCAGTATGGTTCTTCTTCCTCTTTCCTCCCTGCAGCCGCTCCTCCCAGCTGCCCTGAATCCTACACTCTTTGCTCTTTCTTATTTGAAGCTCCCTAAATTATGTTTGGCAACTTTACTTTTCAGTCTTCCTGTTTTTATTTTTTCCCTATTAAATTCATATCTTAGCACCACCAGAAGTCATAGCAGATAAGAGAAGCAGGAAAGGATGATATAGAAGTCTTCTGAAGTCACCTGGAAAACCTCATAATTATCCTGGACTCATGGGGGACTGTGTACTGAAAAATTCAATTGAAAGCACTATGTTACTACTGTACCATGTCTTTCCTCTAGACTCAGACCTTCTTTGTTTTTAATCATTTTGCTCAAAGAAAGAAAGTACATGAATTAGACCAATAAGTTTTCTACTAGATCTTTCTCAGAAGTCCATTTACCCTTCAGTTTTTTCCATAAGTCTTCACTGTGAGCCTTTCCCACAGGTATCTATTCCTTCCTTTGAATTCTCTTGGCACATGCATACATAAGCAGGGCCTCACTGCCAAGCCCTTGTTTATTATCTTGGCTTGGAATTGCTGTCTATTCATTTAACTTTGCAATTCTTAGCTTCAGAACCAAGTTCCAAGGAAAAGGGCTATTGTTTTTCTTTGCAGATTCTGCAGAACCTTGTTTTGTAAGTTAGACAAATTTGTTGAGCTGAATAGGGAGAGGGCTATATACAAATGACAGGTCTGTGGTTGCTGCCTAGTAGTAGGGCACTTGCCTAGCATGTGTGACACCCTGGGTTCAATCCCCAGCACAAAAATAAATAAATAAATGAAAAATAGAAACTTTCCTAAAGTGTAATTGCTGTGTACCAGAGCATTGAATTGACTGGGAAATTGGGCCAAGTGGAAATTAGGCCCAGACTGAGCCAGATTCTGGCGTTTAACTGGGGACAAGAGCATAGAAAGCAGCAGAAATGAGAGCTGGTTAAAGCTTAGGCAACTCTGTGGTAGTGGGGCCATATGAGGAAGACCATCTAGAACTTTGGAAGATGCTAAAGTTATAGCCCAGGAGTAAGACTTGGTTTCCTCTGAACCAACAAAGAAACCTTCTCTGTGGAGAAGTCTGCACTGAGAATAGAAGGCAAACACCTGGGACACCAGGAGGAAGATGCTCAAAGAAAAGCATCCACGTGGCTGAGTGACTTGCCAAGAATATTTGATTGAGCTATTATGATAAAACTGATCCAGTACCTCATTTTTGTGATTTCAACAACCTTTCCTCCATTGATTTGCTGCAGTTTACCCCCCTCACCATAGGTGTGAGTTTTGGTCTTTTGTTTACTCTGTCTCTAGAAATTTCTAGGAAGTCATTGTTTAAGGAGGATCACATTCTGCTTGTGAGTCTTGAGAACTGTCCTAGGCTTGGGACCTGTCACCATTGCAACAATGGCCACACATGCCCTCTAATGTCACTATTTCATGCTACATCTGTCTGCATGTAGTCATAAGCTGTTTCATGCCTTCAGAAATCATTCCCACCCTCTCATTGAGGATCATAAAATAAACTGGCCTTTATGCAGGATCTTTCTGACAATGATCTCAAAAATCAATAAGGACAAAAGGGCTCTCTTTCCCTGTTTTCTTATATTATTAGATTTTATTTTTAGAGTAATTTTAGGTTTACAGAAAAATTGAATGAAGAGTACAGAGAGTTCCATATATTCCTTTGTTCTCCCCATTTATCACCTCCTCCACCCATTTTCCCCTATAATTAACATCTTTTATTAGTGTGATACATTTGCTACAATCAATAAGATGATATTGAGACATTATTATTACTTGTTAACTAAAGTCTGTAGTAACATGAGGGGTTATAGAGTGAGGGGTTAACATTGTGTTATAGAGTCTATGGATTTTGACAAATGAATAGTGAACTTTATCCACCATTGTAGTATCAAACAGAGTAGTTTTGCTTCTCTAAAAATCACCTGGGCTCCATCTATCCATACATCTCTCCCTCCTTTCCTCCCCCTAAATCTCTCATTCTCTTTTCACTTTCTTCATATCTTTGCCTTTTCCAGAACGTCATATAGTTTGGGTATCATACAGTTCTACAATACACAGCATCTTCAGTTTGGCTTCTTCCACTTAGTAATAGGCATTTAAGGTTCCTACATGAATTTTTGTGGCTTTATATCTCACTTATTTTTATCACTGAATACTATCCTATTGTACCACAGCTTATTTATCTATTGACCTATTGAAGGACATCATAGTAGCTTCCAAGCTTTGGCTTGGAATGTGAATAAAGATGCTATAAACATTTTTATATGCAGGATTTTCTTATTTTGAAATTGAAGACAGAAGCAAGCCTCCCAAAATTCTCTGAATTTTTACAACTGCTCTTGGTCCTCCACCAAGCCTGACATGGCAACGAGTAAGGCCATCTTTAGGTCCAGTTTGCCTGATGGCAGATCACAGGGCAAGATGTACAGCTGCAAGACACCACCGTTGTGCAGGATAGACAGTCTCAGCTCACCAAGAGGGGCCAATCCCATAAGGCCTGTGGCCCATGGAACTTGGGCTTCTGTTATCAAAGGTCACTTGGAGATAACATTTCCATGCCTTTCATCTTCCAAGGCCAATTCTTAGTGCTTTATTCAGTTCTCGCTGCTATAACAGAACATCGTAGGCTGGGTGGCTTAAACATTAAACAACAACATTTATTTCTTATGGTTCTGAAGGTTGAAAATTTCAAATCAAAGTGCAGCTGGATCTGGTGTCTGGTAGGGCCTAGTTTCAGGTTTGCAAATGGCTGTCTTCTAGTTGTATACTCATAAGGCCAAAAGAGATGATTATTTCATCTTATCCTTCCTCTCCCCCTCCTCCTCCTCCTCTTCCTCCTCCTTCTTCTTCTGTTTTTCCAGCATGGGATCAGAATCCGGGGCCACTTTACCAGCTATATCCCAGCCCTTTTTATTTTTTATTCTAAGACAAGGTCTCTCTAAGTTGCCAAGACTGGCCTCAACCTTGTGATTCTCCTGCCTCAGCCTCCCAATTTACTGGGCTTACAGTTGTGTGCCACTGCACCCAGCAATGTCTTCTGATAAGGTAATAATCTGTCATAATAGCTCCAACCTCATGATCTCATCACCTCTCAAAGATCCCATCTCCTTATGCCATCACTTCAGAACTTAAGATTTCAACCTATGAAATTGGGGGACACAAGCATTCCATTCATTACACCCAGCTAACTAGATACTGTACTCAGATAGACCCAACCTTAATATCTTTCCACCTGTGTGCTTAACCCTGCTTAACTTTAGGGAAATAGTCATCAAGTTCTTTGTTTCACCTAGAAAGAGAAGGGCTTAAGTAATTGGAACCACCCAGTTTAGATATCTTCTACAGAGTCCTTCTTTATATTAATTCACTATCCTCTCAACCTCTACAAACACTTAAGATGCATTTTGAGTTTTCTTCTTTTTTTTTTTTTTCCTATGAATGTGAGGTCCTTTGCTAGCACAGTTGCAGAGGTGATCTGTCTCCTCAGCCTCCACTCACAGCAATTCTTTCTCACTACCTTATGGTTCTTCTGAACGCACCTTAGTAGTTAGTACTTAGTACTACAGTACCCAGGACTTAGTACCCCAGAACCCACATCGTCTCATAACTTGCTTTCAATCTTTCTAGTAACCCCAACGATCCCAAGCAGTGAAGAAATGAAGAGAGCATATGCATTTTCCTTCCTTTATTGCATTTCATCCAGGAGGAAACCAAGATGGGTGAAACTTCAAGGTGCCTAACCTTAAGAAGGCAGTGTTTAGTCCTGCTGAGGTGGAAGAAGAAAGAGTCCAAACCACTTAAAAAAACTTTCTCTCCAGGTTATCCCCCCACTTCAAGCTGCCTCAATAACTAATGGAAATTTACTCATCATATAACCCACCTTCTCAACATTCCCTGACAAGGGTCCCTGTTTCAGTGTTCTCATGGGATTCCTGCTCTGTGTACCTGCCCAGGGATCTGCTCTCAGAGGAGCTCCTTCTCCTCTGGGCAGAGAGTACCATGAGAGGTATCAAAGGAGGCTCTGCCAGCCAGGCCCAAGCAGTTGCTCCTGACTTTGTTGAACTTTCTGTGAAATGTGGTCAAAACCAGTTAATATGGGATTTCCCTCTAAACTGCTCATTAAAACCTGAGAGGAATTGAGCCAACATTATACTTGTCAAAGACAGTCAAAGGATTAGAGAAGAAACTAGATTTCTTAAGACAGCAACCTCAGTCCAGGAGGTAGGAAAATAAGTAGCCAGACTAGGGATAAAATCTTGGCCGTCCTGAGGTAGAAGGGGAAAGAAAAAAGGTGAGAAAGCCGTGAGGGTAGACGGAGTGAGGCAGTTTACTTATGATGTGTTTTGTGTATCAGACTCTGAGGATACCAAGGTAGGGAACACTGTCTGCTCTCACAACCTGTTTTTTTCTTTTTGTAAGAAAAGCAGTTGTGTGCATTTGTCACTCAAACAGCAACACTGAGTTTGAGTTGGGAGAGAACCATCCAGCATCCTATGAAGACAACATCCTTCAGTCAGAGATGCCTTGTTTCATAAGCAGAATAAGCAAGTAAGTGGGCTCTATTTCTGATGTTTGCAGAGTACCTGCCATATTTGCTGAGCCACACTTGAAGGGGATTAATATCCATTATTCAAGTTCACAGTTGTCTCTATCTTAAACAGACACAGAAAGTAAGAATAGTTAATTGACTTACACAGCAATGCAAAGCCAGTAATTTTCAGAACCTCAGTCCAGCTGGTTCCAAAGTCTGTTCTCATGCTCTCTAGGTGGGCTGAATTTAGCTCCTCTTCTTCCCCACTTAAGATCATCCTCCCACTAATAAAACATTCCTTCTGTGGGTAAAAGGAACTTGAGATTTTGCAAATAGAGATTTATTCCTTTATTTGAATGTTTTATTTTCTTTGGAAAATTTCTGCTGAGATGAGTTAGCCATTAAAAATGTGGTCATTGATATAATCCTTGCTGAGAACATATTTATGACAGAATTTGCCCAAGGAAGTTTTGACTGTGTGTAGGTAGAGTTGGGGGACAATCAAACAGAAGGAGAAGGAGTCAGTCAGAAAGGGAACAAGACCAAAGACCAACACAGAAGAGAGAGGCAGAGATTGAGGATGCCTTTGCTTATTCCTCAAATTTTTGTGGTGCAACAGTACCTGGGCAATACCCTGCGCATGCCCTCTCTTCTCTCTAGGCTCACGGAACTCATTACACCCCCAAAGGTCCACCAAGTGGCAGGAAGCTGGAGAGGAGAATGCTGGCCATGGTGGAGATGGGGAGGGCGGGGTAGGGTGGAGACAAAGGGGGAAGTAACTTTTTAAATAAAAAATGATAAGTGATGAATAGAATGGTTAATCCCAGGGAGTCCTGAGAATGCTGGACACCCCCTCCCCAGCAAGGGTCTCTCCCTTTTTTCACTTTGCTTTTTCTTTTCTTTTTAATTTTCTTTTATTTAATTTCGCTGCAGCACGTATAATCAATTACAGACTGAATCGGGGATAAAGGGAGGGGAAGCACTTTAATTCATAAATCAATTTTATACGGTCATCAGTCAGGTTGTGAATGCAAATACCTCTGTCGGTTTAGGTTATTCAGAATTAATTGACTCCCACCGGGCTGGGCTGCAGATGGAGAGGGGCTTTCTCACAGTCTCCTTGGGCCCAGCATGGGGGCCGAGGGCTTCCTCCCTCCCCAAGCCAGCCCTCTGGCCAGCCCCCTCTCCTCCTTTACCCTCTGGGCCCCAAACAGAGATGATGGGGGGTGGGCGTCCAGCAAGGAGCTGGGTGGATAAGAGCCCAGAAAGATTGTTTGAAGAAGGAAGGGAATACAGAGAAAGATGAAAGCCCCCAGACAAACCCTCTTCAGCCCACCCCGCAGACACCTTTATGTGATTAGAAATGCTTAACTTTCAAGGGTCTGCTTTTAAGTTCTCTTGAGCTTCTTAAATAAGAAAGAAAAAAGAAAACAAACAGAAAAGCCAGAGTCCCTGGGCCAAAGCTGAAGGGATATCATTTAGAAACCACTGGGTTACAGAGGTTGGTGCAGCTGCCAGATTTGAGCAGCCAGAAAGAAGCCCAAGACAGAGGGCTAATTGCCCTGCCAGGCAGGGCCCAGCACAAGTGAGAGGCCCCTGCCCAAGATACCTTAAGCCAATGGCCAAAGAGATGGAGAAAGAATGAGTCCTGGAGCTGGCCCCAGATGTCCTGGCTGGGTTGCACCTGTTTCCTAAGTTAGGGTCCTCCAACCACAGCAGTTCACTCTAATTTGGAAAAGACACACACCCATCCACCCATACCCTGACCTCTACTTTTCCGCTCTTTGCCCTCATCTAAATATACCCCTAATTCTGTCGCTCCAAATCAGATATATCTTAGTGGTTTTCAACACTGCCCTCTCACAGGAGAATCACCCAGGGAGTTTGCTTTGCTTTGTTGTTCTGTTTGCTTTTTCATGCTGACGTCCAGGTCCAGTCTTAAAATACTGTTCTCAATGATATTGAGTCAAGCCTGAGGAATTGGTGTTTCGAAGGAGAGCTATAAGTGAGTCCAATGTGCAGCAAGAGTTGGAGCCACTCAAGTGTCTGAGGACTGGTGGGCAGTTCTACAAACCCATCCTTACCTCCACAGTCCCCATGTCCTCCCACAACCTGGCAGTGTTTCTCAAAGTGGGCCTTATTAGAACTCCATCAGAAATAAAACAAAGCAAAACACTTTCACAAGGGAAAGAAAAAAAGGACAAAATAAAATCTGAGAACATATATGTTGCAGATTCCCTGATCCCCACCAGACAATCTACAGTAAAATTTCTGTGGGAAAAAAAAATCTGTAATTTACACAAACTCCCAGTAAAAGAGGGAATCCCTGTGAGGCAGAGCACTAAGGGGCTGTGCTGTCTTTATTCAAAAGCAAATCCTATCTTGCCTGGGATACATCACATTTAGCCTTGACATCACAGTTACATGATTGTGGCTTCTGCCAGAGAGGTCTCTGGAGAGACCAAAATCTGAACCTAGAAGGAAGAGAAAAGTAATCCATTTGAGGAGATGATCCTGAAGCCTGCACATTCCAAACATAGGAATCCATACAAAACCTCTAAAAATTCAGCTGGAAAATTCTTGTGCATTTTAAACCAGTCCCCAGAATAGTCTTCCTCTAATCTTAAATACAGTTGCTTGTATGCAAATGAGCCATTTTTATTTAGTTGAAAAGCTAAGAGAAATTCTTGGAAATGTTCTTTTAGTCATTCATTTGTATTACCATATGTTATTGGAAGCAATAAAACTGCCTTTCTTTAAAATTTGCAATACTTCAAGTTTCTTTCCCAAGTCAGACGAGACTTCCTCTCCCAAACGTCTGCGAGTCTTAATGGAGATTGAATGTGTGTTTTCTCTTGTTGTACTTAGCCAGCAGCAAAGAGAAAATTTGGGGAAAGGGTGGTCCAGAATGAAAGGGCACCTTGTTCACAAAGCCCTGGGTTTTAAAGGTAGATAATCTGAGAGGTCCATGGAGGAAATGTCCTTAGCCCATTAAGGCAGGGCAATACACTAGCTTCAGAGCAATACTGACAAGCTTCATCACTTACTTTGGATAAGGCATATAACCTCTCTGTGCCTCAGTATCTACCTCAGTAAAATGAGAGTATTAGCAGTAACTACCTGGTAGGATTGTTCTAAGGATTAAATGAGATAAAGCACCTAAAACAGAGAGCAAACGCAATAAATGGTAGCATACACTTTGAATGAGAGAGACTGTGGATGAGTGGTACTTGAGGAGCCTACCCCAGCAGCAGCAGCATCCACTGGGGTCTTGTTAGAAATGCAAACCTTGAGCCCCACCCTAGAACTACTGAAGAAAAACTGGGGCAGGATCCAGCAACCTGTAGTAAACCTTGTGGGTGATTCTGAACCACACTAAAGTTATGGAACTACTGGGGTAGGTTAAGAGCTGAAGGCTAGTGCCTTGGAAAGCAGTAAGAATCTTTTTGAATTCAAGCAATTTGTGGTAAAGAAAAAGATTAGAGCCAGCACAGTAGCCCACGCCTGTAACTCCAGCTACTCAGGAGGCTGAGGCAGGAGGATGGCTAGTTCAAGGCCAGCCACAGCAACTTAGTAAGACCCTGTCTGAAAATAAAAATTATGAAGTGCTAGAGAAGTAGCTCAGTAGCAGAGTACCTCTGGGTTCAATCCCCAGTAGAGCAAAAGGAAAAAATAATAAAAGAGGTTGGACATAGATCTTTCAAGGAAACTAAGACAAAGAGGTCTTATGCTACTGTGAACTTGGGACTTGGGAAGAAAGGAAATTTGGATGAACTGCAGCTTGGAGGGTCCAGCCAAAGGGTGGCAATCTCACAGTAACCATAATGCCTTTACAAGAGCTCGTGTGCAAACCCTGCCACTGGTGGTGTCTCATAGACCTCAGGACCACAGGACACCTTCTTGCCCTCACACCTCCTGCCTCTCTCCAGATGTCAAGGCCCACCATGCCTCTCACCCCATTTCACCCTGAGACTCAAGCAGACTGCACTCTGCTGCAGGATGAGAGCTGACAAGTCTGAGGCTTCTGCCCTAGACTTTGTGCAAAGAGGAAAACCTGGCCAGGAAAAGGGTCCTGGGAAAGCCATCCCAGCCAGATTGCTTTGAGTCACCAATATAGGGTACTGTCTGGTGATTCTCTTCTCCCTAAACAAGGGATCCTGAAGAGCCAGAAGAAGTGGAAAGGCCATGTGGAGAGGTAGGTACAAAGGAATTTGGAAGTCAATGATGGGAGGTTGGGGTTGCAGCTTAGCAGCAGAAAAGTTTGCTTGGTATGTGCAGGTCCTGGGTTTAATCACCAGCAAGTGCGTGCGCGTACGCACGTGCGCGTACACACACACACACACACACAAAAGCAATTTTTAAAATTTTGTAAAAAATAAAAAGAGGAAATAGAGTTTGGGGACTTCAGAGAGAAACCATGTGTTCCTGTCCATAGGGGTTAAAGGAAGAGAGGGAGGCCCCAGTCCGAAGCTGAAGCGGAGCCTAAGGAGCTGGGTAAAGATTGCTACTTCCCTTTGTAGGGGAGAAAAGTTAACCTCTTTTCATCATCTATGACAAGGTCCATGGCTAACACCCTATAGCAAAAGACAGACAAGAAAAAAGCAAAAAAAAAAAAAAAAAAAAAAAAAAATTTCATGTGACACAGGAGCTTTCAGAAATGAAGACCCAAAGACTTAGTGAAACTGTTTCTATGCTTAGGTCTGATGAAGAGTAGACAGTTGTGTGGAAGTGTGATTAGACAAAAGGGTGCATGATCTAATGTAACAAACAGGGGAGTTGGCAAGACCCACTTCTTCAGATTCTTCTTGGTGTCTTTGTGTTTTCCTTCCTTTCCTCTGGGTATAGGGGAAGCCACCTCCACATGAAGGTCCTATGATCTACTCTCAGGAGAGGTAGGACAGAGTGTTCATTTTTGGCTCTCCTGCAGGTAGGAGAAGGTCAGAGAGTGACCTTCTTGTTTCTGCAGTTTTCTCCGTGCTCAAGGTGCCCTGTTTTGGATAGTGTGTCCTTTAACAATCATTGAGAGCCTACTGGGTGCTAGATATTTTACTAGACTCTGAGGGGACAGAGATATGTAAAGCACAATTTCTGCTCTCCAGGAGCTCCTTTGAGAGAGAGAGAGAGGGAGGAAGGGAGGGAGGGAGGAAGGAAGGAAGGAAGGAAGGAAGGAAGGAAGGAAGGAAGGAAGGGAGGAGAGATAAATAACACAATAACATCTGAAGAAAGGAAGAAAATAGGTAACTTCCAATATTTTCAATGTTTCTTTAAATATTTGATTGAGAGTTGAGATTTGGGATTCAGCACACAATTGGAGTGCAAATTATTCACTCCCTGTCCTGTACATGTACACACACACAAACATACACACACACAGAGGCATGTATGTGCACACACACTCAGGCACATACACACTTTAACAGCAGCTGGCCGTTGGACAATGGGCCTTGTTGCTGATGGCCCTGCCTGTACTTCAGTTTTGATCAGACAGGCATTCAGAGTTAATTAAAGAAAGAAATCCTAGCGGTTTCTGGTACATAAGCCAATTCCAGCCTCACCTCCTCTGAATGAGGTAAGGGTAAAGGAATCTGACAAATACAGATTTAATTTCCTGTGAAATGAATAGGGATTGGACAAAGCATTTTGGGTTTTATCTCACAGGACACATAAAACCCTTTTGTCCTATTTAGCACAGCCCCAGGCCCATTAGATCTCAGCCACCCTTGCCCAGCCCTTCCATTCTCTGTTGGAGCCTCAGTCCTCCAGCCTCCCGGTCTGGAGAGACTCTTTCTGGGGAGAGAAGTCACAGCAACTTTGCTGTGGTTTGAGGACCAGGAGTTAGGTCACATGATTCCCTTAGTATCTTCCCAGTGGTCACTTTCCCAGGTCCCTGCCCCACTTTCATGTTTTGTCTCAATGTAAGTGAGTCAATTATTGTTGGTGCAGAAAGGAGACGCTAAAATGGGCCCTTTTGTTATTCCCCTATGTCACCCGCTCCAGGTGTCCTGTGATCTGCTCACTTGCTCCCTGAAGGAAGAAATGAGTTTTCCTTTCCTCTCAGACCTCTGCTGCTATTTATTTCCCAGCTCAGTTCCAAACAGCAAAATGAATTTTGCAGAAAGATCACAGCAGGCTTGTTAAGACCCAGGTAACAATATGAACAGAACTGAGACAGGAAATATCCCAGAACCCCTTGGGTGTCGTTTTTGCAAACTTTTCTTCTGGGCATTCTTCCATCTTCAGGGTTATTTTTTGGTTCCCTTTTATTATCTTTCTTGTCCATTTTTCTTGGCCTCTTCTTTCTCTATATTTTCCCCCAAAAGCATAAGCTTTGTGTCTGTGATCTGAACAAAGTTGATTCCAAAAGGTTTTTTTTTAAAAGAACATTTCTTAGACAAAACACAAACCTGCCTGCAGCTGGAGGCTGCTGGGATTTCGCGCCCTGTTTTAATGCATGGCCCCTTTCATGAAACCCGGGGCAGTTAACAGAGGTGGGGGTGGAGGAGAGAGGGGTGGGGGAAGAGAGGCGTGAACCTTTACACCCGAAGTGGGCTTTGGAAGAATTTACAGCCGTCTTTTCTGGAGACCGTTAAGATTTTATTGCCCTAGTACCAGCAGTTACAATGCTCCATAGAACTCCTAGCTGAGCTCAGGCCAAGGATCCTCCTGCTCGCTCAAGTTGGAAAGAAGCCAATTGCCCTGTCTCCAGGAAGAGACAGGGAGCTTGCTTAAGTAGGAGGTGGGCTGGCAGAAAGATAGAAGCCCAGAACATAAGTAAGACATTATTGTCACCACATCAGGGCTGCTGTCAAACAGAGCTGGCTTTGGGTGGCTTCCCACCATTTCCTAGCTTATGACGTTAAAACAGTGATTTCATCATTCCAAGACTCAGATTTCCCACCTAGAAACTGGAGATCACAACAGCACCTTCCGTATTGGATTGTTGTGAGGATTAAATAAGATAAAGCCTGAAAAGAGTTTAGCACAATGTCTGATTTGCAGAACAAGCTTAATAGATATTATTTTATATTAATGTAATTAAAATAATGGCATGCCGCCAAGAAGCTGCTCAGTAGAATTCACACTTTCTCTAAATGTGAGTGTGCATGCAAAGGGGACACCCTTTCTTATCTCTGTCCCTTCTGTGGCAGCTCTCTTGCTCAAGCTTTCTGGGTGCCTTGGGTGTGAGAAGAAAGAGTATAACAGAAGGAAACAGAAAAGGTGATAAAGGTGGGGGAAAAAAGATTCCAGTGGAAAAATAATTGGAAAGACACACAGGATAAAATTAAATGAAAGAAATGAATATGGAAATTGTTGAAGATGGAAAGAAATTATACAGCTGGACACAGACTGAGCAGGAAATGTGAAGGAGAGGCGTAGGAGTCTAAAAATGTACAGGGTTTGGTTTGCTGGCAAACACCTCCTCTGGGGAGGTAAGGACTCTTGAAAGCCATGAACGTTTAAAAAAAGGAGTCTAAGCAGCAGACCAGACTTTCCCAAAGAATGTACAACTTCACTGTATACTTTTGTCCATCCCAATTCCTTCCTCCTGGCTCTCACTGAACCACTGATGAATGGCCCACCCCTACCTCCCACAACCTCACACCTGCAGACTTTATGTAACCCTACAGGTAAACCTCAACACTTTGTGCTGTGTGTGCCCCTGCTGCAAAGGGAAGGGGTAAATTATCCCATGCTAGAGCTTGATAAGTACCTACTAAGTGTTTGATGAATGAACAAATGGATGTATAACATGGAATGCTTGAGGCAGACCTGCCACTCCAGCCAACAAGATTCCTAAGGAGGATAGGATTCCTCTCTGGGGGGATGAAATGAAATGTTCTGGAATTAGGTGGTGGTGATGATTGTATAACTGTGTGACATACTAAAACCTACTGAATTGTATACTTTAAAATGGTGAATTTTGTGGCTTATAAATTATATCTCAATAAAATAAATTTAAAAGCACAAGCTCCAGCCGTGGAGTAGCAGTACAGACTAGCATCTCTCTTCTCCTTGTACTCTTGAAATTAGATACTCTTCTCATGCCTCTCCCAGGACCTAGTCATTACCTAAAAGTCTCTTCCAGGTTTTTTCTGGATTGTCAAGTGCTCTGAAAATCTTAATGGGATCAAGAATGGTTAGATCTCATACAAGTAAGGTGAATAAATAAGAGAAGCTCTGTTTCTTCTTGAACTTTTCTCTAGGAACAGTGTCAACTTTTCAAGTGTGAATAGTCCTGGAGATAAATCTGTTTCACTTGGTCCCAGTCACCTGAGGCTCAGCATTAACAAAATTACAGGAAACCTTTTTCTCTAATTTAATGTCTGTTAACCTTGTAGTGCCTGTATGGAACACTTTTCCTTCCCTTAGAGTCCAGGGCATTTAAATGAACCAAAATCATTTTCCATATGGATGATGATAAAGAACAACAACTAGCAACCAGTTCTTCTGTTGCATTAACCTCCCTGTTCAATCAGAACCTGCTCCCTACACATGACTATAAGCATACAGACAATGTCCTAATGTTGGAAGTGCTTGTTTTTCATGGACACTTCAGTTTTGTGAGGTCATTGTGGTTGACACAGCACAATTCCCACAGAATTTCATGTGAAGCTTACTTCGGTTGCTTGTTTAGCACTGGCAAAGAAAAGTCTTGAGTGCTAAGCACCATTTAAGACATTAGCACCAGACTGTTGAGACAAACAGGATCTCAGGTTTGGGAGCTAGTGTCTGCTCTATTCCTATAAAGGGAAGAGGAAATGAGCTCACACATGGTGTCTGCAGCCCTTTCTAAGGTTTGGGCCAATTGTATCTTTAAGGGAAGTTGGGAAAAACAGGCTAGCTTCTGTTCACATTCCATCCTCAGCATCCTATTCCAAGAAGAATCAAACTGTGAAAAAGTGGAATGCCACCTACTCAAACTTAATCTTGAATCTGAGAAAAAAAAAATCTTCATGTACTCAGGGACTGTATTTGAATTTGGAGGCAGAAAGTTAGTTTATTGTGGTGGGAGCTTCTAAAAAGCCCACCTTATTGTTCTGCATAACTTGCCACAACCCACTGAGAAACTCAGTTTTCAAACTTAGGAAGAGAGGCTCAATCTAGATCTTTCTCACCACTAAGACCCTCATCCCTATACTTTTGCAATAATGTCATCACCAGCCAACCAAGGCCTCAGGTTCTTGTGCGCTAACCATGCTGTCAACTGAATTTTGAGGCATGATTGTCGGTTGGCGAGTTTGTTTAAAGTAAAGGAATAATTCCTTTTAATCTTTTAAAGTTTAAAGAACAACCTTTAAACTTTTGTTGTTATTTGTTGGATGGATTTTAATTTTGCTTTTTTTTGTTGTTGTTTGTTTGTTTGTTTTTTTGCCTTTGTGAATCCCCTACCTGAACAGGAACAGCAGGGTTGGTCAGGTGTCAAACTTAAACTTTAGAATGGGACACCAGGTCATCAATGAGGAACTTCCCAATGCTGAGATTCTCTGAGTTTGGGAAGCTAAGAGCAAATGAGGAAGCTGTGATTGCCTAGATGTGCACCTCCTTTCAGAGACCCTGCTGATGCTCCTGAAAAGCAGAGTCACCCAATGGCTAGATTGCCCACTCAGAGCAGCAGGCTAGCTCTGTCCTCACAGGGGAAAACAATAAAAACCCTTCAGAATGGAAGAAACAGTCATTATTTAGGTTTAAATCCTTGCACTGTTTAATTTCCCCAAATGTCTTTGGTCTATAAATTTAAGGAAAACAGCTTTCCTTGCTCATTTCCAATGATGCTTTGTGAATACAAGAGATGGACAGAAAGATTCTTTCCCTCTGTGCCCCACATATTACATCACAGAGCTCTTGAACTTTAGAGACCCCAGAGAATCCTTACACAATGGAAAACAGCCACTTGGATGAAACTTGAGAGAAAGGAGAGGAAAGGAAAAAGGAAGGCACACCCAGAAACTTGGGGATTCTGGAGCTGCTTTCCTCAGTCGCTGTCCCCTTGTACTGGGACAGAGAACTAGACTTCACACTCATTTCCTCTCTCTAATACCTCATAAAGGCATACATTGTAGACATTGTGGGGTAGAAACTCATTGTATTTAAACCTCCATTTGTGCAGGAAATCCAGAGTGGTGCTTTTTGCCAGGAGAAAATGGCACCAATGTCAGCAGCTCTTCTCACAGTGGCCAGCGTGGTCATGGGGCTGTCTCTGGAAAGTTTGCAGAGGGTCTCACCTTGTCCATTTTGATGAAGATGTTTACTATCGCCTGACTTTTAACCACCAAGATTGTCCACACCCCCCGACTAATCCAAGATTCTTGATTCATTCTGGAATGGGGACAGCTCAGCATTTTCATTAGTGGTCTAAACGAGTCCCTAAGATAAACTTTTACTTTGGACTCTAAAGTGAAGATGTCATGATAGCCATCGCCTGTGTACTTTTCATTGCACATCATTTGTACTTACTCTTCCTTCCCCAGGCACATAAGAAGTGTCATTCTTTTTCCTCCATGCTTCTTCAAGAAAATGCTTTGTTTTCAGATTGAATGTGCTATTGAATTAACAACTTAAGACGTCCTTCCCAGACTGCTAACCCATTTCCCAGTGGTCCCCAGCAGAGTCTTTGCTTGTACATTATTTGCTTATTGGGTTGCATTTGTGTTGCACCTTACCAAAACTCCTAGAGATCAGGCATCCCTGTAACACTGGCTTCATCCATCGGCAGCAGCACCCTCACTGCATCCTCTGCTCTAGCACTTGCTGTTTAAGTCTTTCCATAAACAATTAAATGGATTTCTGGTGTCAGAAATGCAAAAATCTAATCAGAGATATAAAAAATTGTGCTATATTTGTGAAATATGAATTATAATGCATTCTGTTGTAATATATAACTACTTAAATTATTTTTAAAAGATGCAAAGGCATCACCATGTATGATGTACATTACTTATAAAGAAAATATAAACCATAAAAAAAAAGAAAAGCAAAAATCTGCTTGCTGTTTTCTACATATATCAACAGTGTTCTGGAATTGAATGCAAAGCAAACTCAAATTTTCTCATATTTGAAGGAAAGACACCATGCTCAGAATGCTGAAGTTTTTTCTTTTAACACCCACCCTGGCAGCATCTTTAAATACAAAGAAGAAGAGAGTAGAAACAACCTGTAAACCTTGTTTCATGCTGAGGACTGTGTCTGGGTTCTCTTGATTAATTGTCATCACAAATTCTGAAGCAGGTGTTATTATTTGTCTTACATTTTTATCCACAATTGCTCCATGTTAACCTTTATCATCTTCGGTTCACACAAAACATTTTCATTTGTTGGTTTATTCCTTCTTATCACCATATGCTACTCCCTTCCCACCCACACACTCAGTAAGCAATTTATTTAACATGTGTATGAATATGTTCTTGCAATACATATTATTCTGTGTCCATGGATTTTAAGACAACATTTTTTCACATTTTAATCTGATATCAGGATTTATCTTACAATCAGTGGTATGTCATAGATTCATTGACAGAGTGGCACATAAAATGATAGTATATAGTATAATAGATGGTGTTTATATTTGATGAAATATTGCATCTTATTTCTTTTTTAAAAATATTTTAGTTGCCAATGGACCTTCATTTTATTTATTGATATGTGGTGCTGAGAATCAAACCCAGTGCCTCACACATGCTAGGCAAGTGCTCTGCCACTAAGCCACAACCCCAGCCCTTATTTCTTAATTTTTACCCCTGGAGTATCAGTTTAAGACCATGCATGTTGCTTTGGACTCATCTAATCTGTTACTTCTAATTGCTGTTCCAAGATGGGCTTCACCAAACCTTATCCACTCCCAAGGACTGCCAGTGTGGCCTCAGCTCCCTGACACCACAGTGCTGAAATAAACTTTTTTTTGTGTGTGTTCTGGGGATTGAGCCCAGGGGCACTCAACCACTGAGCCACATCCCCAGCTCTCTTTATGTTTTATTAAGAAACAGGGTCTTGCTAAGTTGCTGAGGCTGGCTTTAAACTCTCTATCTTCCTGCCTCAGCCTCCCCAGCCACTGGGATTACAGGCATGCATCACAGTGCCCAGGTGAAATAAACATTCTTGAATTATCTCCTATGGAACATTATAAGCATTTCAATGGAATAGTACATCTAGGACTAAAATTGGAGAATCATAAGGTTTTTAATATTAATTGACTAGGTAGAGCCATGTTTGTTTTCCAGAATACCTCCACTGTTTCTGTTCATACCAATAGTACATGAGGGTCTTTTGTGCCCCATCCCTGCCAACACTTAGCATCATCCAGCTTTTCTTTTCTTTCTTCTTCTTCTTCTCCTTCTCCTTCTTTTTCTTCTTCTTCCTCCTCCTCCTTGTCTTTCCACATATAAGAAAAGACAAGCTTGCCTGGGTGAACTTTCTTCTTTTTCATCAGGAAGAAATAGCTGTAGCTACTGGTACCAGAGCCTGGACTATGACAAGTTGCCTCTGGTCCTATAGGAAACTCTGTAGCTTCTTAATCCACATTTCTTCAGTCATTTAAGAACATCCCTCAGCCTCTCTGAGCATTAGTATTCTTATCCCTTCATTAGAGGGGTAGTATTTGATGATGTCCAGGTATCTTTACTAATCTAGAAATCTCCAGCTCTGAATACTCTTTATTTAGTCTATCAACAGCAGCTGCTTCTGAAGACATACAAGTGCCTCCATGGGCTTCAAGATGGTGAAAATGAAAAGCTATTCTTTATCCCTTTTCATCCAGCTGATAAGAGAATCTAATGCATAAGCAAGCACCCATACTCAGTGCTATCCCCTTTCATAGGAGCCTCCTCTCCCACCCTCCCCACTCCAACTGAGACAATACCCAGGAATTAAAGACAAGGTAACCGTTCCTCTTTACAATGCCAGGAGTGTGCTAGATTAAACTCTGCTCTAATCTGAAAATTGTTATTTCCTCTTTTCTGGTGAGGGATGGATCACATCATTTCACTAAAGCAAGGTCCAAATGGAAATGACACCCTTCAAGAAAGAAGAAGCCAAGGATCTATTCACAGTCGTTTTTCGAGTAAGGATGGGAAGCTGAGATTTGAAGTTGGAGGTTGCTTTGAGAAGACTTAAGGGCCAACACAGTTTGCCTTTCTCTCCATTGGATGAGGTTCTGCACTCTACTGGTTTATGTCAGTATGTGACAGGACCTTCAGTGTGCACTATGCATACCAGCTCCACAGGATCATTTCCAGCAGTTCCCTAACAGAGATGAGTCTTCTCAAGCTTCACAAACACAAACCCATGGACCCCTTGCCTCTTTCCATGTCATGCTCGTGTCAGGGTTCTAAATCTCAGACACCTGGAAAGGCTGTATTTGTGCCTGAGTTTAACTTCCTCTTATTGGCAAGAAGGAAATGAAGCACACCACTCACTGGAGGGAAATTTCAGGGCAAGATATTTTCAGATCTAGCCTCCAGTCCACAGGGTACTGCATGTCCCTGTCTCCTGAGCTCATATTGTTACATTTTGAGCACCCAGACCCTCTATCTCAGCATTTAAAAGGGCAGGGTAGGAATTGTCACTAGGAACAATCACATAGACAATCCTGTAACTCAAAAATCTTGGTAACCTAAACAAATGACACTCCATTGCCTGTTTTGCTCCTGCATTTTGCACAAGCTGTCCCAACAGGCCCCCTTTGTGAGCAACAGGAGAACTGTCGGAAGTGATCCTGTGAAGCTGGTATGCATAGTACGCACTGATGCTCCTGTCACATACTGACCATAAACCAGTAGAGTGCAGAACCTCATCCAACAGGATTCATTCTTCTCTCTCCTCCATTGCCAAGTCAGGAGATTTATTTTGCTTCACTAAGGTTGCTTACTGAGAAATCGCTGCAGAGCCAGTTCGCATCAGCCCCGCAGGGACCTGGATGGGAAATCCAGTATCCGCCCACGTGGAATATGGCTTTGGCTGAGCTGCGGGGTAGTGGTCTAGAATTCCAACATGCCTGTTTTCACTTATTCTGCAGGGTCACTGCTAGGACAGACAGGACCCTGCACTGCTCAGCTTATAGGAGAGTACTCTGGTCTGGACCTTATTGCTTCTTTTTTAAACTTTAAGTAATAGCATATTATAGTAGAAAAAGTAGAATACTAGGAAGCCCTAACTTTACTGATCATACTAATTAAATAAATGAACATTATAACCAGCCACATATCAGTTCAGATTAGGTTTCTAACCAAAAATGTATTTTTTTTGAGAAAAAATATTTGTGATGTTTAGAACTCTTTTTAGGTTTGGAAACTGCAGATAAGAACTTATGGGTTTATTTAATAGAAAAAGCATACTAAGCCTATGGCACAAGAAATAATATCTCATCCGTTGATTTTTGGGAAGTTGCTCAACTGTTCTGAAGTTCAGTTTCCTTTCTGCAAAAATGAAGGTTACAGTGGCTACTGTACCACATTATTTAGAAGGCTAAATGAGATATTGCATGTGTAGCACCTGGCACAAGATAAAAGAAAGGTTTCTGTTAGTTTTTAGGATATGTGACAGGATGTAAGGATGAATTAGGAAGATGAAAGAAAGAAGAAACTTAGATTTGTGTATTGGGGGAACAAACTATAAGGGAAAGGCCAACTGGAGAATGGGAAGGAGTAAGGGACAGCAGTCAAGAGGATGGCAACTTGATAGTGGTCCAAGAAAGGTTGGAGGATCTAAATTAGGTGCCTTGAGCTACAGTGAGAAAATAGTACATTGCATATAGAAACTCCAGCTAGAATAGGTTAGGAACCAGCTTGTGGAGGTACCAGTTGAGTTTGTAAAGCAGTTGATATGTGAGCTTCCCCCCCACCCCCCGTGTGTGTGTGTGTGTGTGTGTGTGTGTGTGTGTTGCCAGGGATTGAATCTAGGGGCACTTAACCACTGAGACATATCCCCAGCCCTTTTTTTAAAAAATATTTATTTATTTACTTTAGTTGTATACAATGCAATGCATTTTATGTTTACGTGATGCTGAGGATCGAACCCGGGCCGTGCACGTGCGAGGCGAGCGCTCTGCCACTGAGCCACAACCCCAGCCCCTCCCCAGCCCTTTTTAATTTTTTAAAATTTTGAGACAGAGTCTTGCTAATTTGCTCAGAGCCTTGCTAAGTTGCTGAGGTTAGCATTGAACTTGCAATCCTCCTGCCTCAGCCTCCTGAGCTGCTGGGATTACAAACATGCTCCACCACACCAGGCACAAGGATGCTTTTCTGATAGGACCATCTGACTCTTACAGGGATACATCTCTACCTCAAGATTTAATTACATTTTGAATCAAGTGACCAAATTCATATTGCACCAAAGCCCCAGAACAGAAATGAGAAATAAATTATAGTAGCTGTTATTTAGTGTATGCTTACCCAAAGTGTCATGCACTGGGCTAAAGCATTTAATATTCATCAGCTCCATAAATTCTTATAATACTATGAGGTATGCAATATTTATCTTTTACTATAGATGAGGAAACTGAGGTTCAGAGAGTTTGAGTGATTGTCCAAGATCACATAACTGGTAACTATCAGAGCTGGAATTCATCTCTAAGACTGCTCGGCTACAGGAATCATGCTCTTAACCATTGCAGCATACTTACTTTCTGCTGATAAACAAGAATATCAGTCATTGTATTAGTCAGTTTTTCATCACTGTGACCAAAATACATGACAAGGACAACTTAGAGGAGGAAAAGTTTAATTTGGCTCACAGTTTCAGAGGTTCAGTCCGTGGTGGACCTACTCCATTGCTGTGGGTCCAAATGAGGCAGAACACCATGGCGGGAGGGCATGGTGGAGGAGTGCTGCTCTATTCATAGTGATCAGGAAGCCAAGAAAGAAAGGGAAAGGGGCCCCAGGGAAGACGAACACTTCCAGGGCACACTCCCAATGACCCACCTCCAGCAGCCATGCTCCACCTGCTTAAAGTTACCACCCAGTCCATTCAAACTAGGATAGACTGACCAGGCTGCAGTTCTCATAATCCAAACATTGTACCTCCAAATATTCCACCATAAACACAGGAGCTTTTTGGGGGGGACACCTTTCATTCAAACCATAACAGAGGTTTTATATGAAAAGCAGCTAATCTCTTGGATATTGGAAATGGAAGACTGTAGTGGTGGAACATTGTGGGAAGGGTCCTGGGACCCATTTACCACAGTTGCTCCCCTTAGCCACATCCCAGCTCCAGGTATACATCCAACAGGCAGAGCAGGCACAGGGCCAGGAACCTACAACCCTTAAAAGGGCTCACAAACATTTTAACTCATTATGAAATCAAAAGGGGAAATGAATGTCATTTTATAATGCTTAATACTTGCTTATAGAAGAAGGGGTGTACAAAGGCAAAATTACCGAGGACCTGTGAAAATCATAATGTGGCCCTGCATGCTTTCCTAAATAATCCTGTAATTGCATGGTATGTAATTGCAATCTTTGCACAGCTTAGCCTCCTCTGTCATTCACTTGGGGAGTTATATCATTCTAGAAACCCTTAAGTAGAAAACATATGCTCCACTTGGCAGTCTTTTTTTTTTTTTTTTTTTTTTTGGTTAACACAAAAGTTGATACAAATATGTCCAAATATATAAAGATATACAAATGGAGCTGATACTTAAAGCTGAAAACACACAGGCTATACCCAAGAATTTATATCTCATCTTGCCCATGGGCATAAAGTCAAATTGGGGGTGCAGGCTAAGGAGCTCCACAGCAAACATAGGACACACACACACACACACACACACACACCAATAAAACAAATAGACAAGGGATAGGGAGCCAAGGATATCAAATTACCATCCCATAAGCAGTCAAAAAGAGAAAACTCCCAGATTTGGAGCCCAATCTGCAGTAGATAAATAAAGGGGCAAGAGCAAGTAAGAAAAGGGATAAAGTTTGCAAATTGAGGCTATACATTTTCAAGGTTCAAGATCAGGGTGCTTATCAATGATGACTCTTAGAGTTTCCCCATTGGGCATTTGTCCCCTGTTTTTGAGGAGTTCCCAGTCAGCACAACTTGGCAATGGCATCAGATTGGATCTATAATGGCCCAGAGGATTAAACTGGGAGTTGAAGGAGAGAAGGGGAGGAGGTCAAAACATCATGAGAGGCTTCTTGGTTAAAAACAAATTTAGAGCAGGGTACAATGGTGTATGCCTGTAATCCCAGCAGCTCAGGAGGCTGAGGCGGGAGGATCACGAGTTCAAAGCCAGCCTCAGCAACTTAGTGAGGTGCTACGCAACTCAGTGAGATCCTGTCTCTAAATAAAATACAAAAAAGGATTTGGGGTATGGCTCAGCGGTTAAGCACCCTAGGTTCAATCCCTGGTACCAAAAAGAAAGAAAGAAAGAAAAAAAAAATGTTCAGAAGTGGATGAGAAGTCAGAGGAAAGAAATATCTCATATGTTGGACACTTTTTATTTCCTTCCTTTTTTATCCACCCGCAATTCTCCTTCCTGCACAGAATGTACCTAAGCAAAATAGTTGAAAAAAAAAATGGTTTATTCACACTGGCCCTCAAAGCCAGGTTATTTTTTATTAGTTTTGGGGTTAAACTATAAGGCAACTTCTGGACAAAGGAACTCCAAGTCCTGCCTGTTTGGAATCAAATCTTAAAGCAATATCCACAGAAAGACATGTACTTATAACGGGGACTTTGGCCTCAATATGGTTCCTGTAATATCCGTTTAACTAGAATGTTGAGGGATTTAAATACTTTGGTCCACTGCTCCATTCCACAAAGATATAATGCTGCCTTCTGAAATGATAAGTAATAACTGTGCTTGGCGCTGTGCCAAATACTTTTTCTATGATGATCTTGTTTAATCCTCACAGCTTCAGAAAGTAAGGAATGTCAACATAAGTTGGATCTATTTTTTCTCATTTTTGCTTTTTAGAGAAATAGAATTTTATAAATTAAAAAAAAAAAGTAAATCTCAGTGTTGTTACATAGTTTACCTGGATTCTTAAAGCTAGTAATTCAGATTCAATGTTGTTCAGATATGACATTTTTGTGCGGTTTATATTGGCTTTTTTTCTCTTCATTATTCATGATTTAGGTGTTTTCCCCAAAATTTAACTACTAGAAATAGTATGACAATGTACTTTTTGTGCAGAAAGTTTTTCTCTCATTCTTGATTATTTCATTATTTTTCTACAGAGGTGAACCCTACTCCTGTACTGGAATTGAACTCAGGGCCTCAGGCTCTAGCACTGAGCTACATCCCCAGGCCCCTTGATTATTTTCTTAGAATAAATTTGTAGCAGTAAGATATTTGGACCAAATAATTTAGATTTTTTTTGGCTCTTACTACATATTGTTAAATTGCATTTTAAAATGCTTTGCTAATTTATACAGAGAATGTCAATTAGTGGGAACTATTTTTCTCACATCCTTTACAACACCATCTATTCACTGATGATGCTCTCTCTCACCATTCCGAGGTCAAGGGCAAAAGATTTTAGGAATTCCATTTCCATGGCCAGTAGCATTCTAAGGCTATGAACATGCTGGGTTATAATGGGCTCCACAAAAGTCCATTTCTTCATATCCCATCCCCTCCATCTGTTGGACAATATCTATAATTCTACCACTAGAGAGTCATCCTTTTGGTTTAAGGCTTAGAGTTCTTCTGAAATACCCCCTAGAAGGTGATACTTTTATTTTTCATTTTAAAAATCATTTAAAAAATTTATTGGGGCATTATAGTTATACCTAATAGAAGGTTTCATTGTGAAATATACATAGATACATGTAACACAATTTGGTCCCTTTATTTGCTCTCTACTCCCTCCCCCTGGTCTCCTTCCTCTACTCTACTTGTCTCCTTTCTACTTTCATGAGACACCCCACCCACACACACACACACACACACACACACACACACACACACACACACTTTTACTTTCTAGAAGGTGATACTTTTCAATGGCTATCAGCTATTTATACACCCTTGTGAAGATGAGGAACCAGATTGTTTTGAGAAATAAAGAAAATGACTGATTGGAGTTCCAAAGGGCCAGTGAGGAGGAAAAGTTGTCAAAGAGGGAGTGAAGAGCCACAAAGGTACAAGTCCTTCCCTCTCATCTAGCTAGAGTGCACTCTGTTATTCCTCTTCAGTGCTAAAGCACAAGAAGGTAGTTCATTTACTCCACATTTTTATTTGAGTGCTTAACATAATGTAAGCACTCAAATAAACACTGGATACATCAGTGAACAAAACAAGGTTCCTGTCCTAATTAGGCTTATATTTTACTGAGAGGCAACAAACACATAAACATATGTGATGTCAGGAAATAATAATGCTATAAAATGTTGCTTTAAAGAGGAAAATTGTCAGAACCCAAGTCTCTTGCTGGACTTAGGGCAGATATCTGCAGACCCAAGGTTTCAGGAGCATGTATGTGAGATTGGAAGATATGGAAGAAAAATAAAAATTACAGGCAAGGGGCTGGGATTGTGGCTCAGCGGTGGAGTGCTTGCCTAGCACGTGCACGGCCCGGGTTCGATCCTCAGCACCACGTACAAATAAACCCATTGTGTACAACTAAAGCAAATAAATAAATATTTTTAAAAAATTACAGGCAAAACAATCACTAGCACACAGTTGTCTGGCTCTTACTAGAAAGAACTCGAGATCTTCATTTTCCCCCAAGAAAGATCCATGGTCTTAGTCACCAGATACTTCTCTTTGCTGTAAAAAATGTGAGAGATGTGTCTAGATATGTGGTGCTGCTCTGTGTTCAGATGCAATGTTATTGTTCTGTATCTAGACCCCGGGTCATTGTTCTGTATCTAGATGCAGTGTGACTATTCTATATCAAGAGCAACAGATTTCTTGTTGACTTCCCTCTGAGAAGATCCTACCATGGTAAGAGTAGAAATCCCAGCAAGTCAAGGCTTGCCCTAACCCTTTTCAAGGAGTAGGGCAGGTCCTTTAATTGTTCTATTCTGTCGCAGGCTTCAATTAAGCCCAATTAGGCAAAATGTGGAGATTAGACAGTAGGAAAGAGGTCTCTATCACCCCCACTAACACTAACCTTCTTTCTCTACCCCAGCTTGCACTTCTGCCTATGAGCTTTCCAAGTACACAACAGGATTAATCCATCAGCTCAGCTGTACTGGGAGGGGGAGGGAGGCAGGGGAGGAAGTATCAATGATACTGCACTCCAGTGAGCACTGAAGAGGCTCCATTCATGGGCCAACAAAACCTGGGTGAAGACCCAGACTTAATCAGCCAGGGAGGCTCCAGCAGCAGGAACAAAGGAAATCACAGCCTCACTTGGCAGAGCAGGCACAGCTTCTGTGTTCTTCCCGAGACCTGAGCCCACTGAGTCCCCAGCAGACAAGAGCCTGAGGTGGGGGTATGCGCACGTCACCCCCCCCCCACGCATGCACATGCTCACACACACACAAACACACTCACATACATATACCAAACACACAGACTGGGGGGGTTAAGGAGGTCACAGATTTTCAGAAGGAAACTATGCAAAGACAGCAGCTGCAGATGGCTGCATAGCTGATACGATTGAAAGACAGCCTCATTTTAGCATTACCTTTTACACCATGCTTTAGGAATGTTTATCCTTTAATTTTTTCTATTAAGTTTTTTTTATATTTAATAACCAAGGAATGCTTTGCTGAGATTCAAAATGGAATTCTTTGACTTTATGACATTTGCCAGCAAATGGATGGATCTGGAAACTGTCACGCTAAGTTAAGTAAGCCAGTCCTAAAAAACCAAAGGTCAAATGTTTTCTCTGATAGGTGGAAGCTAATCCATAACAAGGGGGTGAGGGAACTGAGGGGAAAAATAGAAGTTCAGTAGATTAAATAATGGGGAATGGAGGGAAGAGGGGGGGATAAGCAAAGGAAAGACAGTGAAATGAATCTGACATAGTTTTCCCATGTGCATATATGAAAACAACACAGTGAATCCCACCACCAAGTACATCTGTGAGAACAGGGTTCTAACTAGAATAAGATATATTCCATGCTAGTCTATCAAAATGGAGTCTGCTATTATATATAACTAAAAAGAACCAATAAAAAGAAAAGAAAAAAACAAATGGAATTCTTGCATGGACTTCTGTATAAAACTTTTAAAAATGTACCTCATGAAAATAGAAGGGAGACCAAGGGGAGGGAGAAGAGGAGGGCAAGGGGCAGTATGGGGGAATGGAATTCACTAAATTATGTTATGTGCATGTATGAATACATCACAATGAATCCCATTATTATGTATAATCATAATGCACAAATAAAACAATAATAATAAAATAGAATTTAAAATATAGTAGTTGTAATACTTCTGTAGAATGTCTAGCTAGGCAGCTAGGCAGACTTTTTTTAATCAGTCATATTATCACTTTTTATTTTAAGGTATCCTAAATCACTTTGGTTTAGATGTATTTTTTACAAATATCATATAGTGGGCTTCTTTTTCTATTTTTTAAAATTTTATTATTTATTTTAATTAGGTGTATATGACAGAAAAATGCATTTTGATTCATTGTACACAATTGCAGCACAACTTTTTTTTTTCATTTTTTTTTTCATTTTTTTTTTACTCTTTTTTAAGTTCTAATTTGTTATACATGCTTGTAGAGTGCAATTCATTTCATATTACATATAAAGAGCACAGCTTTTTAAGTCACTGGTTTTACATAAAGTATTTTCACACCATTTGTGTTTTTATACATGTACTTAGTGTGTTGATGTCTAACTCATTCTGCCATTATTCCTATCCCCTTGCCCCCTCCCCTCTCCTCCTCCCCTTTGTTCTATTTAAAGTTTTTCTTCATTCCTCTCATCCCCCTCCCTTGCCATTATAATTCAGTATCATCATAGCAAAGGAATCATTCTACCTTTGGTTTTTTTGGATTGTCTAACTTCACTTAGCATTATTTTCTCCAACTCCATCCATTTACCTGCGAATGCCATGATTTTATTCTCTTTTAGTGCTTAGTAGTGTTCCATTGTGTATATATACCAAAGTTTCCCTAGCCATTCATCTATTGATGGACATCTAGGTTGTTTCCACAATCTAGCTATTGTGAATTGTGCTGCTATAAACATTGATATGGCTGTGTCCCTGTAGTATGCTGTTTTTAAGTCCTTTGGGTATAGACCTAGGAGTGGGATAGCTGGGTCAAATGGTGGTTCCAAAGTTTTTCTAGGAACCTCCATACTGCTTTCCAGATTGACTGCACCAATTTGCAGTCCCACCAGAAATGTAAGAGTGTGCCCTTTTGCCCACATTCTTGCCAGCATTTATTGTTGTTTGTGGTTTTGATAGCTGCCATTCTGGCTGGCGTGAGATGAAATCTTAGAGTAGTTTTGATTTGCATTTCTCTAATTGCTAGAGATGTTGAGCATTTTTTCATATATTTGTTGATTGATTATATATCATCTTCTGAGAAGTGGCTGTTCAGTTCCTTAGCCCATTTATTGATTGTTTTTTTTTTTTTTTTTTTTTTTTGTGTGTGTGTGTGTGTGTGTGTGTGTAAAGGTTTTTGAGAGCTTTATATATTCTTGAAGTTAATGTTCTGTCTGATGTGTGTGTGGTAAAGATTTGCTCCCATTCTGTAGGTTCTCTGTTCACCTCACTGATTGTTTCTTTTGCTGAGAGAAAGCTTTTTAGTTTGAATCCATCCCATTTATTAATTCTTGGCTTTAATTCTTGTGCTATAGGGGTCTTATTGAGGAAGTTGGGGCCTAATCCAACATTATGGAGATTTGGGCCTACTTTTTCTTCTATTAGGTGCAAAGTCTCTGGTTTAATTCCTACGTCCTTGATCCACTTTGAGTTGAGTTTTGTGCATGGAGAGAGATAGAGGGTTAATTTCATTTTATTACATGAGGATTTCCAGTTTTCACAACACCATTTGTTGAAGAGGCTGTCTTTTCTCCAATGTATGTTTTTGGCATCTTTATCTAATATAAGATAACTGTAGATATGTGGGTTAGTCTCTATGTCTTCTATTCTGTATCATTGGTCTACTGGTCTATTTTGGTGCCAATACCACGCTGTTTTAGTTACTATTGCTTTGTAGTACAATTTAAGGTCTGGAATAGTAATGCCACCAGCTTTACTCTTCTTGCTAAGAATTGCTTTGACTATTCTGGGTCTCTTATTTTTCCAGATGAATTTCATGATTTCTTTTTCTATTTCTATGAGGAATGATATTGGGATTTTGACTGGGGTTGCATTGAAATTGTATAGTGCTTTTGGTACAATTTTTCATTTCTCTGATTATACGTGATGTAGCGTCACACCACATGTGCAGTCATACATGTACCTAGGGTAATAATGTCTATCACATTCAACCATCTCTCCTACCCTCATACCTTCTCCCCTCTCCAACCTCCCCTTTGCCCAATCAAGTTCTTCTATTTTTCCCATTTTCTCCCCCATTATGGATCAGCATCCACTTGTCAGAGAGAACATTTGGCCTTTGGTTTTTTGGGATTATCTTATTTCACTTAACATGATACTCTCCACCTCCATCCATTTACCTACAAATGCCATAATTTTATTCTCGTTTAATGCTGAGTAATATTTCATTGTGTATATATACCACAGTTTGTTTATTCATTCATCATTTGAAGGGCATCTAGGTTGGTTCCACAGTTTAGTTATTGTGAATTCAGCTGCTATAAATATTGATGTGGCTGTGTCACTATAGTATGCTAATTTTAAGCCCTTTGGGTAAAGATCCAATCAATGGTGATTCCATTCCAAGTTTTTTAAGGAATCTCCATACTGCTTTCCAGAGTGGTTGCACCAATTTGCAGTCCCACCAGCAATGTATGAGTGTACCTTTTCCTGCACATCCTTGCCAACACTTATTGTTTGTATTCTTGATAACTGCCATTCTGACTGGTGTGAAATGAAATCAGAGTAGTTTTGATTTGCATTTCTCTAATTACTAGAGATGTCGAACATTTTTTTCATATATTTGTTGATCAATTCTTCTGGGAATTGTCTGTTCAGCTCCTTAGCCCATTTATTGATTGGGTTGTTTTTTTTTTTTTTTTTTTTTTTTTTTTTTGGTACTGGGTATTGAACTCAGCAGCACTAGACCACTGGGCCACATCCCCAGCCTTTTTTGTATTTTTTATTAGAGACAGGGTCTCACTGAGTTGCTAAGTGCCTCGCCATTGCTGAGGCTGGCTTTGAACTCGCGATCCTCCTGCCTCAGCCTCCCAAAGTGCTGGGATTACAGGCGTGCGCCACCGCGCCCGGCTTGTTTGTTTTTTTGGTGTTAAGTTTTTCGAGTTCTTTATATATCCTAGAGATTAGTGCTCTACCTGGCATGCTTGTGGCAAAATTTGCTCCCAAAATGTAGGCACTAGGCAGAATTTTTAATTTTAATGTTGTGGCACTCATCAAGTGATGTACAGAGATTATTTATAGCCTTATATTTTTATCAGTGAGAAAACTTGAGATTATGTTTCCTATGGCTGCTTATTATATCTTCCGTATGCCACTATAATAACCTGCGCCAACTTCATCACCTGTGTGATTGATGTCCCTGAAATGATGGTGGTAGGAATGAAAGATTGTCATCACCCTTCCCTAGGGAAGGTGCCAGAAGGAGGATGAGCAACTAAGATGCCACAAAACAAGCAGTAACTCCACTGGAAATAGGGACAAGATTCTACCCCTTTCTGTGCTAATATAAATGCCACACTCTGTCTGATGCTAAAAGTATCTGGAAGATCATATTATTATAAGCTTGACTCACAAAATTAGATAATTAAAATGCTTTATTTTGCACTCATGTGTCTTTCATCATGTGACTGTACTGTCTGCTGCCCCAAACTACCTGCTGCATCTCTCCAGAAGGAAGTCTGTGTAAGCGCACATACATGAGCATTGTATTTATAGCATTTCAACAAGTGATCATAGTTGTAAGAAAGGAGCTGGGGCTCCTGGAAGTTGTCTGTGAGGTTTACAACTAACACATTTTCTAAATAACTGTAAGAAGAATATTTTTTTGGCTGAAAAGTCTACTAATGAAAATCAGAAGAAAAGTCCTGCAGATAAAGCATACAGTTCATTGTGTTTAGGTGTTCCTCTCCATGGAATGGGTAAGAGATGTAGAGTTAAAACTACTGTTATGTTGTCATGACAGACATGTTTTCTTCCTTTAAAAATACCCATGACCGCAACTGACCATTGGCAAACCCACAAAGACATTTCTTTCTTTTGAGTTCAGCTCTATTTCTTTTCTGTGTTCCTGTACTTGTGATTTGTTTTTACCCATGAATTAGGTGGCCCTTGTCATTCCATCTATTGCTATCAGTGAGAGGGTAACTTAAAATTTTGTAGTCAAGGGCTGGGGTTGTGGCTCAGTGGTAGAGCTCTTGCCTGGCACGTGTGAGGTGCTGGGTTCGATCCTCAGCACCACACAAAAATAAAGGTATTGTGTCCACCTACAACTAAAAAGTAAATGTTAAAAAAAAGTTGGTTCTTAAACATAAATCATGAGATTCAGCTTCAGTTCAATTTGGCTTTGACATATTTACACTATGTTCATTAATTTGTTGTCTTCTTTCTTGTGCAAAATATCATCACTCAGGGGTAATTATCCAGTTTACTTCCAGAGATGGTTAATCACACCCTGTGTATGGATTTTTGTCTTTTATCTCTTAGAACAAACAATATTTCTAAAGACTTAGACCATATCTTTTTGTGGCCTCTAGGCCCTGCAGTGTCTTCTAATTCTCTGGTTTGTCGTAGAAACAAACCCATCAGAAGTCCCAGTTCTGGACATCACAGACAGAAACCAAACTGTACACTCTACTCATTGTCCTGCCTCTGGCTTGTAAAGTAGCCTTTATCCCTCCAGTAAAGCCAGTGTCAAGCACTGTTCCCAAGCTGCCCATAAGGACCTGGGCGGACAGTCAGCTGAGTCCCCACACGGCAGCTTTTCAAGCAGCAAAAGAATCAAATAAGAGATGGCAGCAGCTGCAAATGAACATATGGACTGAAAAGTGAACAATCCTGGGCCTCAGATGGGTCCAGAGGCCAGTGTTCAGGGGCTCCCCTCTCTCCAGCTTATTGACTGCAGCTAGGGTCAGCTAGGAACTTTCATGCGCCAGGCATGGAGTGTGGGTTTGGAGGAACAGGAGATGACTAAGACACAGTGCTTGCACTCCCGGAATCACAGTCTAACATAGGCAGGAACGTTGGCTTGCTGGCAAAGTAGTTCCTGGAATAAGTTATGGGATAATGGCTGGCAAGAAGGAGAAGGGACATTTGGAATCACCTGGAGAGGCATTCAACCTTGCAGTCTTTCCTGGAAGCACAAGCCATTTTTCTGTGCTGGCAGCGCTGTCCCTTCTTCCTCCTTCTCCTTCCCCTCCCACTCTTTCCTCTTGGCCTGTGGAGTCTGGCAGCGTGCCCCTTCTGAGGACTGTGGCCGCTGCTCTACAGGATGAGTCACCTCTACCCATTCCCAGGCACAGCAGCACTCCATGCTCCATGCAAGGAACCTGGGTCTTCAGACTAAGCTTAATTTGAATTGATACATTCACTTTTTAAAAAAGTTTAAGGAATGAAAAGCTCATATTTGGAGATAAACGTGCTTAAACATGCCCTCTGAAAGCATAAGGATTGTGTTAATTAAAAAAAAAAAAATGTGTGTGTATCCCCATATCCTGAGACCCCAGGGATGGAAAATTTTGGACTAGTGAGAAAAGCAAAGAATTAAACTAGCATGGTTTTAAAAGCTAACTAGGAAAGTTGTATTGATTTTGGCTAAATTAAATTCCAGAACCAAATGAAATGTTCCAGGAATATGTATCCCTAAAGGTTTCATTGTTCATGAGATGATAATCCAACATATTAGAAATTCAACAACATTTAGTAAGTGTCAGTCACTTTACTGGCACTGGAAATAATGAGCAAGACAGTCTCAGCCCTCATGGTTCTTTGATGTTTCTTCAAAGTAAAAGACACAGCCTCCTAAAAGTTCTGCCAGAATTGAAAATCAATCTCTCCTCTCTCTCTCTTTCTCCCTCTCCCCTTAATCGCTATCTCTATCTCCCTCCCTTTCCCTATATTTTCCATAGGCATAATATGTTAGAACTAGAATCTAACATCCAAGCACTGCTTTGTACGATACGACCATGTGCTACATAGTTGTATCAGTCAGAATAGAGTAGGTTATGCTGTAGTAACAAATAACTCCAAAATTTAGTGACTTAAAACAACAAAGATTTATTTTTCATTGATGCCACATACTCATTGAAAGTCAGTGAGGCTCTTCATTCACTGTAATCACTGGGAAATTCAAGCTGATGGAGTAACCACTATTTTGAATGCTGCTGATTTTTGTACCAAAGGGAAGAGAAAGTTCTAGAAAATCTCAAATAAGCTCCAGGATCAAGCCTAGAAGTATCACATGTCCCTTCCATACAAAACTCATAGGCCAAGGACTGGGTGTATAGCTCAGTCATAGACCACCTACCTAGCAAGTTCAAGGCCCTGGATTGAATACTGCAAGGGAAATTCAGTGCTGCCAGGGAAAAAAAGGAAAAGAAAAAGTTCAAAGACCGTAGCTAGTTAAAAAAGTTCACTCAACCATAGGAATCCAAGAAGTTCAATCTAACCTGTGCCTCCAAGTGAGGAAAATGAAATATTTGGAAGATAGATAGTACTATTGACCAGAAGTGCAGGGTAGATTTGGCAGATGCCGATCTCAATCCTAGGATGCTAGGCCAATGGATCATTCCAGCCTCTTGGTGTAGTGAATCCTGCCTCTCCAGCTTCAAACTAAAGAGGAAAAGTTCAATGGTCAGATATCGCTCTAGAATAATTGGATCCCAGAATAACCCTTTATGCCATTCTCCAACCATATATATAACAGAAGAAGGAGGGGGGGGAAGAGAAGAAAGAGGAGGGAGAGGAGGAGGAGAGAAAAAGGAGAGTGTGGGTTAGTGTAATGAGATTGGTTAAGTGCAGAGATTTCAAAACCAAACAGATTTGGGCTTGGATTGTGGTTCTACCATCAACTACCCATGTGAACTTTGGCAATTTTCTTAACTCTTTTGGGTTTCAGTGTCCTCCTCTGCAAAATGGGCTAATAAAGCTTAATGCATACGTTTATTGTTAGGATACTCTAAGAGCCAAGATAAAGCATTCAAATCCCTTAGCCAGTATCTGGTAACTGACAAGTACTCAGTACATGGTAACTATCACCATGTAACATCTAAAAGACATTTTATAACAATGTATAACCAAAGAAAGGATTTTTTAAAAATTGTTGCCTTTCCTTAAAGCGCTTCATTAAGTGTCAAGAAAAGGAATACAGAAGCGATGAGCCCCAGTAATGTGAGGAGAGATGCCAAAGGTGCAATAGAGCTGGAACACATTTTCCCACTTCTAACCTTTAGAAACATTGTGTATGCAAGAAAAGAAAAGAAAAGAAACATTGTATATGCAACTCCTCTGTCAGCACTCCTAAATACCTTCTGAGCTTAGAATACCTAGTTTACAGCAGAGTGGAGAAGAGCACAGACTCTTGTGTTGGAGGATCTGGAGTTAAAATCCAAGCTCTGCTGCACACAACTGTGGGACATCAGGAAGCTTTCTTTACCTCTTCCTCATCTGTAAAATGGGGGCAATAACTATACAGCCTGGGATTGCTATATTGATTAAGTGAGATAATGTATATAAATCACTTAACCCAGTGTCTGGTGTGAAATAAGGACTTGATGGATGTTAGTTAGAATTACCAACCATGAGGAAATCAAGACACCAGAAACTTAAGTCACTTACCCAAGATCACACGGTTAGTAATTAGTAAAATCTAAACTCTGGTGTTTCCAAATCCAAAGCACATGTGCCTGTGTTTTACCACATCATTCCATTATTTACACTCATATGATTGCCCTCAGGACTGCATTAATCTTCTGAAATTTGGGTCAAGCAGTTCTCAGGCATAATTGAATAGCAAGAAATCATGCAATGGCAGATTATGACAGTGGCAGTGAGTGAATGAAGTCCCTCCATTTTCAAGTATGGTCCAAATGGGTTCTTTCCAAGGCTTATCCTGTGAGAAGCAAGAGATGTGTCTCCAAGATGAAGAAAGAAAGAAAAACTGGGGAGGGGTCAGTATTTTTCCAGACTGTGAGAAAAAGTTATCCATGACTCTACTACTCTACCACCCAAAGAGTCAACCGCTGTTAATTCGATTATAGTTCCTTCAAGATTTTATTTTATTTTGGTCCTGGAAATTGAACCCAGTGGTACTTAACCACTGAGGAGCTACATCCCCATCCCTTTTTATTTTGAGGCACGGTTTCACTAAGTTGCCCAGGTTGGCCTTGAACTTGTGATTCTCCTGCCTCAGCCTCCCAGGTGGCTGCGCTTATAGACCTGCACCACTGCACCCCTCTAATGATGCAGTTCTTTTAGGAGACCAACAATGAATTCAGTAGGCATTTCCAATTAACATAATGCAATTTTTGCTAATAAGAATTCAGGAATTGATAAAATAGCTGTCATTCATTTACTGTATTTATAAGCTCAGTTCTGTGCAAAGAATTTTTAATTGAAGTATCTCTTTTTATTCAACTCTCTAAGTAGTTTATATAATCAAATAAACAGAATATTTATGTAACCAGTATTTTAATGCCCTATACTTTTTAAGAGAAAAAGGTAAAACACAACAAGTGAGCTGAGAGATCTAATTTATTTTAAAAACACTGTGGTCACATAATTCCCTTTCTGTTTCCACCCCTTTTCCAGCACAAAGAGGATTGTTGTCTGTGACATGAAACAATGATGATGATTCACAAGCATCACAAATTAAAGGAGGTTTCACTGTGCTTCCCTCCCTTGGCTTGGGCTTGGATAGGCCTGCACATAAGCAGCCTAGCTTATGGGACCACTCAGTGGACATCAGAAACTGGAAATGAACCCCATCTCCCTAATGTGGTCTGGATTAAATTCCAGTTTCCTCCTTTGGTCATTTTTGCTGGCTCTGCAGGAGCCCTTCTTGTCTCTGGGACCTGGACAGCAGGCCTGCTTTCTTTGTAGTCATCTGAGACTTCTTTAACTAACCACAGACTATGTAGAAAATGGTAGTTGGACAGCCTTTGGGGTGCAGTCCTTGCCTGATGAGATAAGAAGACAAAGAAAGGGGAGAAAAGCCTTTTATGAGATGAATGGCAGTATCCTCAGCAGAGTAAAGTCTAAAAATAGCCTCAATGTGGTAAGAAGACAGGGCCCCAAAGGGTCCTAAAGAACCATGCTAGGGAAGATTCTGCTGCAGAGATGCTAAAGGTCAGGAGTGGACCTTCAGAGTTTGCTATTTTTTATGTTTAAAGACCAGGTCTGTGTTTTGATAACGGAACTTGCTAATAGCCGGCCACTTGAGTTGCTGCCTCCAGCTTTCTGTTTGTTTTAAATAAGGAGATTCAGCCAGTAATAATGGGAGGAGCTGCACATGGCTTCCCAGTTGGGAGTGCCTGCTTGTTTTTTCTTCTGCCTGGGCACAATGGTGTGCAGGCCCCACTCATGTACATCTGAGGACACAGCCCAAGGGAGCCCTTGATCTGTATGTTTATGTAGGATGTGTGCATAAAAGTGTGCAAGGATCAAAATACATTGGTAACCACGGGTGAAAGAGGAATTTTGTGGCAAGAATTTAAATATACCATTTTTCATCTGTTTATTTCTCCATCAAATCATTTCACAAACCTTTACTGAGCACCTGCTGTGAGAAGCACTGTGCTATTTACTATGAGATATGTTAGGATTTCTGAAAGAGTCCTCCCTTCCTCCTACTTCCAAAAGCTTCCCATCCAGTGGAGGTACTCTCTGATCATCCACCAAAGAACACACAGGTCACCCACAGTGAAAATAACTTTGGAGCCGGGCGCGGTGGCGCATGCCTGTAATCCCAGCACTTTGGGAGGCTGAGTCAGGAGGATCGCGAGTTCAAAGCCAGCCTCAGCAATGGCGAGGCACTTAGCAACTCAGTGAGACCCCGTCTCTAATAAAATACAAAAAAAAAAAAAAAAAAGGGCTGGGGATGTGGCCCAGTGGTCTAGTGCCACTGAGTTCAATCCCCGGTACCAAAAAAAAAAAAAAAAAAAAAAAAAAAAAAAAAAAAAAAAAAGAAAATAACTTTGGGATAGATGCCCTAAGAATGGTCTTGAAGATAGGTCCTGCATTCACTTTTTAAATATAACTTTGTTTGTTTGTTGATTTGTTTATTATGTGGTGCTGAGATTCAAACCCAGTGCCTCTCATGTGCTAAAAGTGTTCTACCGCTGAGCCACAACCACAGCCCATGCATTCACTTCTGACTTAGAAAATATCCAAGAAGATAGGTGGAGGAAAGAGGTATATTTGGAAACACATGGAAAACAGCCAGAGGCAAGAAAAGGCACAGAACACAGCAAATTGCAAGCAAACTTTTTACCTAGATAGAATTCACATGGGAAGGTGGATTGAAATAAAATCAGAAACTAGGAGTCAGATTGTTCAAGGCCTTAAATGTCAAGTTCAGGTGACATCAACATATATAGATGGGGAGAAAGGGGTGGTACCTCTCAAGGTCTCAGCAATTCAGGAGATAAAACTGAAATTAGAGCATAGAATGACCTTTCACTTTCAGAATGGCTTCCAGGCAAGCAAGTCATCACTAAACCCCATGGGGGTTGGGGGAAACTTGCATAGAAATTGTCAAAATTGTAGAAAGAATAAAACCTCTGAATAAAAGATAGCCCTTAAAATTGAGACAATTAGGGAAAGTTACACTATTTTTTTTTTCACCAAGGCCTAGTGAGAACTTTATCACAACCGCTGATACAACTAAGACCCCTTTGCTTCAACTCCAAGCTCACCAAGGAACCTAATGAATATCACATGGGTCTAAGGGAGAAGACACCAGAGGCTCCCACAGCACATTAGCTACCAGACTGGCCTTGCATAGTGGTTCCTGAGAGCTTTGCTAATATGAGTAAATGTCCTCAAGTGGGAAGAGCTTCTGGGGACACTGGCTGAATCACATTTCTGAATTTTCAAAGCTTAAGTCTAAACACTGGACTTTGGGGAATTCACCAAGGCAAATGGCTCTTCCAGAGTTGGACCTGGGCAACTCACCAGCTTTCCCTTTGGACCTCCTTGGAAAGCACCTCATCATTCAAAATACCCACAATTCTAGGTAATGGAAAAGTTTAATTAGCACACTTACGTGCAATGCATATGTAAATCACCAAGAAGTAAACAGAATTAAATAGGCTTACATGAAGAGATCCTAAATATTTACACTTTTTTTGATGATTGAAGAGCTTTATCACCAAAAGACACATCCAGAATATATTAACACTCTCAAAACACAACAGAATACAAACAACTTAATATTTTTAAAAATGGGCAAAATAATTGAATGCATACTTCACCAAAGAGGATAGCCGGATGATAAATATGCACACAAAAAGTTGTTCAGCAACATTAGCCATTAGGGAAATGCCAATTAAAACCACAAGGAGTTACCACTACTTGGTATAATGGTTGAAATTTTAAAAATACTGACGGTGCTGACAAGAGTGCGGAGCAACTGGAATTCTCATGCATGGCAAGTGTAAATGCAGAATGGAAAAGCCATTGGAAAATGGTTTGGCCATTCCTTAACAAGCACACAAATCTTGAGACCCAATGATTCCACCACTTGAGTATTATCCTAAAGAAATGAAAACGTAGGTTCATACAAAAATCTGTATGTGCATGTTTATGACCAATCTAGTCATAATCACCAAAAGCTTGAAACAACCCAATGTCCTTCTGTAGGTAAATGGGTAAACAAAAGCTATAGTATCAGAATCTCACAGTATTGGGGGGATACATTATGGTCAATTAATGTTAGGAAGTGATGCCATCAAAGGGAAAAATGGTCATCTTTTTTCATCTACTTAATAAGATCCCAGCTCATTTGAGGATTTTATGCTACTACAAACAAGAAAATACATAAAGGCTACCAGGAAGACAACTGATGCTTACCCTAGCCCCACTGTGCACGTGCATTTATAAGTGTTTTTATCTGAGTGTTTTGAATAGAAAATGTAGAATTTTAAAAAGTAGAAGAGTAAAAGGAATGGAGAAGCAAGAACAAGGCTGAATGCAGACTAAATGAGTCTCTCTTCATCAAACTAACTTCAGTGCCAGAATCAGAAGCACATGTTTATGTATGTGTGTGTGTTGGGGGGGGGGGGTGTTTATATTTATTTGCAAGGCTCAAAGGCTTTGGTTAAACTTTAGAAAATTAATACTTAAAATTGTTCATTGTTTACTAAAAACAGTTCTCTTCCAGGGGGGGTGGAAATCCTATCTTTGGATGGACTGGAGAGTAGATACACTATCTACAGCACACTGGGGCAGGTTGTCTCTTGCTGTGCTGCCTGTTGAAGGACATGGCTCAGCATGACCTACCCTCCCAGTGCATCTAAAGCACCAACCATCGTGTCTGAAAACCAGTGACCACTGCTGAATCTGCAAAACTTTTTTGTTGTACATCTCTCTCCTGTTCAAACTGTTTAATTAGGGGTGGGAAAGTCACTAACTGAATTAAATGAGACGTTAAGTTTACCAGCAGGTGGCAATAGAGGTAATTGTGTCTCCCCAAACATTAGAATTCTATTATTTTACAAGCCAGAGATGGGAACCTTCAGAACGGATGGACTCTCAAGTTTAACTTCATTCTGCCCTGCTCTCATTTTATGAGATGGAATTTCTAAAGCTAAAATACTATAGCCGGAAACAAATTTTTCTTTACTGAGTTTCTTGCTATTGTGCTTCATTTTCCTGAGTGGCTCTTTTAGGCATTTGATATTTTTGGTTGAAAAATGAGAAATCATAACCAAAATATTTATAGTACCATAAATTAGGCTTATTTGCGGTCAAGGGAAACCTACAAAGGTGAAATAAATGCTGCTTTCAAATATAATCTCTCAGCTTTATTTAATGAGCTGAGCCCAAACTCTGATTTAAATAGAGATTAAACAAATGGACCACTATTGGATGTCAAATGGCCTCTAGGTTTCTAAGGGGATTCATCAAACTTTTGTTAGTTCCTTTCATACATGTGAAACCCACAGATTTTAGTGAAGAAAAATTAATTTTCCATTTTCAATATAATTTCAAAGACCAGTGTAACAGGATAGTTTACTCTGAAGCTCGTATACCAAGTAGGTAGCAGTATTGCAAAACCACTTACCCAATTGTCCTCACCCCAAAACTTGCAGAATGCCCACACTTTCTTCTGCTCGCCAGATTTCAAGTTCTCTAGTTCTCCCAGCTGGGTTCCAGGGCTCCTGACCAACTCCTGTTCTCATTCTCCCTGATTCCTCACCTCTCCTGGGGCTCATCACTCTTTTTATTTCCCACAATCTCTCTCTCCCTCTCTTCCTTCAATTATTTGGAATAACAGAATGGAAATTTGAAATAAACAGATTAATAATAAATACAAGCTTAGAAAAATAAAAATCATTCACAGTTGAATTTCATGATCTTAAATTTAAAAACTGATTTAATTTCATATTTCTAAAAATAAATTGCTTTTACAATTATGTCACTTAATTTTAAAACAAGTATACACATTCATGTGATTCAAAATAGAAAAGGTACAAGAGGTAAAAATTCTCTTTTTTCTCCTCTGTCAGCCAGTAGCAACTAAAGCTCCTAATTTCTCATGAGTGCTTCCAGACATACTTTATAGACATAAGTAGTTAAATATGTGTAGATAGATTAATAGCCTTTATTTTTCCTTTTCTTTACAGAAATGATTGCATACTTTACACAAAAGCACCTTATCCTTTTTTTAACAGTTACATATCTTGGCAATTATTCCATATCAGTGCAGAAAGAAATTTTTTCCTTTTCTTTAATGACCACAGAGTATTACATTGTGTAGATAGTCCATAATTGATTTAATCATACCAGTACAGATAGGCAGTAAAGATGCTTCTAATTGCATGCTATTACAAACAATTCTGCCTACCATGAATAGCCTTGTTCAGACGTCATTTGGGGCAATACTCTGAAGGATAAATCGTAGCAAAGATCAAAGGATATGTGCACTTTAAAGTTCAATGAATATTGCAAAATTATCCTTAGGAGTTGTACCCCAAGGGGATAGATAGAAGAGAGGGCCTGTATCTTTGCATTCTAATGCCCTACTTTTCAGAATTCTTCTGGCTCTTGTTTCTCTCTCTCTCTCTCTCTCTCTCTCTCTCTCTCTCTCTCTCTCTCTCGTACTGGGGCTTGAACCCAGGGGTGCTCTACCATTAAGCTTCATCTCCAGCCCGTTTTATTTTTTATCTTGACACACACAGAGTCTCCTAAGTTATTGAGGCTGGCCTCAAACTTGTGATCCTCCTGCCTCAGCTCTGGGAGTCACCGGAATTGCAGGCATGCACCATCTTACCTGGCTTCTTACTTGTTTTTCTTTCCTGTGAACTTTCAAATTAGTTTTCATCTCAAAAGACATCATGTAGAAAACTTTACTGAAATTTCATTAAATATATCAAGTTAAGGAGAATAGATCACCATGATCCTGAGGCTCCGTTCAGATAAGCCTTTGTTTGCTAAGGTGTTTTTTCTCAGTAGTCATTGAAAATTTCCTCATATAGAACCTTACACATTTCTTAAATTTACCCCTTGGTATTTTTATCATTATTGCTGCTATTGTAAAAGGGACCTTTCCTTCTATCTCTTCTATTTGAGAGGTTGATTTCTGTGCCCAGTTTGCACCTCACCATCTTACTAAATTCTCTTATTATTTGTAATAGGGTCACTGGAGTTTTCCAGGCATATCATCATAACCTGATTCAATAATGATAATTTTATCTTGTTATTTCCATTTTCTAAGTTTCAGACTGAATGTTTGTGTTTCTCCAAATTCATATGTCTAAGCCCTAACCTAGGGGCTATATCTGGAGATGCAATCAGTAAGAAAGTAACTAATGTTAAATGAGATCATAAGGACAGGGCCCTGGTTCAATAGGATTAGTGTCCTAGAGATTCTTATATAGTGAGAAGATAGCCATTTGCAAGGCAAGGAAGGGAGCCCTTGCCAGAAATCAATCCTGGCAGACCTTGAACTAGGACTTCAGAAATGTTATAAAATACATTTTTGCTGTTTGAGCCATTATGTCTATGGTATTTTGTTATTGTAGCCCAAGCAGATGAATGCAATCTCTTATTTTTAATTTTGTTAAGTGTTATTGGCCAGAACCAGAACAATGTAAAATAATTGTGATAACTGTTAACATCTTTCTCCTATTTCAGAATTAAAAGATAATGTTTCTAGTGTGTAAACATAATGCTGAATTTACATTGGCAAATATGTAATCTTATTAAGAAAACAAAGATACTTCTGTTTTCAATTAGTTTTGTTTTTGTGGTATTTGCTAAAAATTAACAAATGCTTTTTAGCATCTATGATAATAGTCATATGCTTTTTCTCCTTAAATCTATTGATATGGTGAATTATGCCAATATTAAATCATGTATGCATTCCTAATGGACATATTTGATAATAGTATATTGCCCTTTTAGATTCTACATTCTGTTTGCTAATGTTTTCTTTAGGATTTGTGCATTGATATTGATAAATGAGATTGGCCTATTGTATGTTTCTGTGTGTTGTATTTTGTTATCAATGTTATCTTAAGAGATTTTTTTTTTTTTTTTCTATTTTTTGTGAATAAAAGAATAAAATTATTGCAAGGTATGCTTCTTAATGATATAGTAGAATTCTATGCAAATTCAGGTGGTCCTGGTGCTTTGTTGGCATCGTTTGGTTGCTTGGAGGGTACTATTTATTTTAAAACTGTATTTTTTAAAAAAAAATTATAATTTAAGTCAGGCATAGTGTTGCTTATAAAGCCAGCAACATGGGAAACTGAGGCAGAAAGATCATAAGTTTGAGGCTAGTCTTACAACTTAGCAGTCCCTGTCTCAAAATTTTAAAAGGGCTGGGAATGTAGTTTAGTGATAGAGTGCCCCTGAGTTCAGTCTCCAGGACTGCAAAATAAATAAATAAATAAATAAGATAATTTAATTGTGTAGTTTTTTTAAAAATTGTTCTCTGAATGAATTTTAAGTAACTTATTTTTAGAAAATTATAAACTAGAAATTCAAATTTATTTTCAAAAATTTGAAAAAGGTAATCTCTTTTTCTCGTGATTTCTTCTATATTTAAAGTTATTGTCTCCCTGTATAATTTTCATTTTCTTATTTTGTGTATTAATGGGGTTTTCCCCTTAAGTTAAATATATTATTTTTTCCTTTAGGAACTAGCTCTTGAATTTATATGCCCTACTTTTATTTGTTTTTAGGTAATGATTTCTGTTTTTATCTTAATTTCTGCTTTCTACTTTGTTTATTATTATCCGGTTCTTTTTATTAACACCTTGAATTGGATGTTACTTCTATTTTTAGTCTTTTTTGCTTGTTATTCTCCATATGTGAAGCTACAAATTTTCCTGAGCACTGCTTAATTGCACCCCATAGGTTCTGGCATGCAGTTGCTTCTAAATTTAGTTTGGGCACAAAATCAAATTAATCATCATCCTTGATTTCGTGGCATGTTCTCACCATTGTATTTATTTAGTTCCTTGATTTTATTGAACACTGTAGTTTTTTAAAGTGTGGGCCCATTACGCAACATGATCTTGACAATAACCTGCATCTGCTCGAATAGTTCTTCTTATTTTCTATCTCTGCTTCCTCCTGAGTTCTTTCCGCACCACCAGAGAAAGCATCATGTTGAATTATTTGTTTTTATTTCCTTTCTCTCTTTTATTAACATCTATCTATCCTTAAAATATATTTTATATTAGATGAAAACTTTTTATTATTTTGTTGTATGTTCCACAATTTTGATTTCCTATATGACCTAAGTTACTTTTTAAAGAGGTTTGATGTCTCTTCGTTTTCCAAGTATTAGAGTTTTGTGTTTATTCTGCTTTCTTGCCTTATTACTAAAACCCAGCTCTATTGCATCAGGAACAGAGATTGTTTTCTGCACTAATCCTACATTTTGGAATTTATTGATATTTCTCTTTGGCTTAAAATATGATCAATTGTTAATATCCAGCTGCACATGAAGAGATGGCATAGTGCCTAGTACAGAGTTTGATATATACCCCTAAGATCTCCCTCATTCAGTATCTTTTTTAGGTCTTTTTATCATAGTTATTATCTATTTTCTCCTATGTGGTCTGTCACAGACTGAGGAAGCTGAATTAAGAGTTTCTGCTACTAAACTATTGCTTTTCTTAACACTTTATGTGTTTTGCTTCATAATTATTGATTCTGTGCTAGTTGATCTAACTTTTAGAAAATAATACTATGAAAACATTATAAAACATGATTTGTGACTTCCTTAAGCTTTTATTTTCATGATAGTAAGATTGTGGCTATTGCATTTGCTGGTGTCTGCCTATTTATTTATTCTCAGATGCTCAGATCTCTTTGTGTGAGTCTTCCATATAGTCTGTAATGGGATTTTGCTTTATAACAAAAAATTGAGAATCTTTTCCTCATCTTTGACCTCTCTCATCTGTTGAATTGTGTTCCCCAAAAATTAATGTGATGAAGTAGGATCCTAGTCCTTACTACCTTAGACTATGATTTGTTTGGAAATAGAATCACAGCAATGTTGCAGTACTTAAGAGGTCATACTGGAAGGTGAGGGCTTATGGAAAAACAGGAGTCTAGACACAGGAATAAATCTATCAAAAATTTAAGTTATGCTGGTATAAGCCAAAGAAATAGCAGAAGCCTAGAGGTAGGTGTGGACTGTTCCTTCCCTAGCACCTTCAGAGGGAGCATGGCCCTGACAGCATCTCCTTCTCTTACCTCTAGCCCCAAAACAATAAAAAATCAAATTTTTTTTTTTTTTTTTTTTGTTACCAGGGATTGAACTCAGGGGCACTTGACCACTGGGCCACATCCCCAGCCCTGTTTTTTTGTATTTTATTAGAGACAGGGTCTCAGTGAGTTGCTAAGTGCCTTGCCATTGCTGAGGCTGGCTTTGAACTCTCGATCCTCCTGCCTCAGCCTCCCAAGTGCTGGGATTACAGGCCTGTACCACCATGCCCAGCTAAGAAAATCAATTTCTGTTGTTTAAGCCCCTGGATATGTGACATTTGTTATGGCATCCTTAGCAAACTAATACAACTTCTCTGCAAATATCAATTGATTCTCATGTTATCAGAGGTTTTAAATTAATATTAAGTTATTAATTTTTAATGTTTTATCAGTCTTGAATAAATATAAATTAATAGCAAGTTGCTGAGGAATTATGGATAAGGCATGGCAAGTGCTGAAAGGGTCTATAAGTTATCCCAACATGTTCTAAATCCCTGCAGCACTAAGAAAAACTGGAGCTGCCTACACCTTTCCTAACACTGGCATATTCTAAAACTCTCAAATAAGCTAGCTGAAAGCCAATTAGCTGAACACAACACCTCCTTTTGTTGTTAAGATTGTATGACTTATGTGAATCAAAGAGTTGAAACTGATAATAGACTCTCCAGCCAAATAAAAATAGAAATAGACTCCCTATCACCTGCTCCAGAGATACCACGCTGGGGTTTGCCCGGTCATTTATAAAAATGAAGCACCTTTTACTTCCTGTAAAGGTAACTCTCTTGCCTAGCTGTAAGGGGCTAGTAAGAAAATGAAGGGACTAAGGGCTCTAACCAAATGAGATCTAGATCATTCTCTTTTCAAGTGCCAATTTGTAGTTTAACTATTCATGCTGTCAACCAACAGATTCCTGCTTTTGTATTTTTTTTTTCTAAACCTTGTTTAGCAATAGTCACTGGAATTAATTTGGCGGAGCTGGAGGGCAGGTGCAGAGATCAGTGCGCTCTGCAAAGGACTCAGGGCTGCACCACACAGGCGCGCTGGATGCTGGCCCATGAGAATTGGCCCAAGGATCTAAAGTGGCCTTACACATTCATCCATCACTTCCCTCACGCTTTCCCTCTTCCCTTCATAGCCCAGGCGCCATGCAGAAGAATACCATATATATAATTAAGAATATGAACAATAGCATTGCTTTCAAACCAAAAATAAGACACCTAGTGAGACAGAGTTTAGAATTAGGGTAGTTGCCAAACTCTGATAGGAATAGCCATGGTCAGAAGAGAGGAAGGTAATGAGAAAACAGGAGCTCAAAATTCCTCAGTGCCAATATATGAAACACGCATCTTACCTGAAATATGCCTTCCAAGGGGGAAAATAGAATATTCCCATACTGGTTATAAACTTTACAATTGGAAAGAAAAAACTATACCTCAAAGGAAAAATAAACAAAAAAATTACTAATGTCAGTATTTTTTAATAATCTGTTTTTTTTTTTTTTTTTTTACAGCAGTTTTAGGGTCGCAGAAAATATAAAGAATCCATTCTACTCCTTACCCCCACATATGTGTAACTGCCCTGATGACCAATGCCACCCACCATATTGGTACGTTTGTTAAAATTGGTGAACCTGCATTGACGCACCAATATACCATAGTCCATAGTTTACACTGGGTAAACACTCTTGCTGTTGTATATTTTGTGGGTTTGGACAAGTATGTGATGGTACGGATCCACATTTGTAGTATACAGTATTTTCACTGCCCTAAGCATCCTTTGTGCTCTTCCAATTCACATCCCTCCCTTTTCCTCAATTCCTGAAACAACTGAGCTTTAGCTGACTCCATAATTTTGCCTTTTCTAGAATGTCATATAGTTGGAATCATATACAATATATGCCCTTGTCAGATTGTCTATTGCACTTAATAATATGAATTTAAGGTTCCTTTTGTGTCTTTTTTTTTTTTTTTTCATACCAAGGAGTGAACCCAAGGGTGCTTAGCCACTGAGCCTCATGCCCAGCCCTTCTTAAATATTTTATTTAGAGAAAGGGTCTTGAGTTGCTTAGGGCCTCGCTGCTGAGGCTGGCTTTGAACTCACAATCCTCCTGCCCCAACCTCCTGAGCAGCTGGGATTATATGTGTGCACAACCATGCCCAGCGGTTCCTCTGTGTCTTGATAGTTCGTTTCTTTTTAGAGCTGTATAATATTTCATTATCTAGATATACCATTTTATTTATCCATTCACCTATTGAAGGTTATAATGGTTGCTTTCGAGTTATGGAAATCATAAGTAAAGCTACCATACATATCCATGTGCAGTTTTTTGTGTAGACATAAGTTTTTCCATTCATTTTAGTAAATATCAGAGAGAATGATTACTGAATCAATGGTGAAACAACTTAAGTTCTTGGTGGGGGGATGTTTTGATATTCATTGTCCTTGGCATTCTCTGAGTCTTCTGAATCTATAATGACATTAATTTGGGGGAAGGTCTCTGTCTTATTTCTTCAAATATTTCTTCTCTCTTCTCTTTATGATGTCCCCTTTTTGTGCATTTATATCCTTTGCAGTTGTCCCACCTTTCTGGAATAGTCTGACTTTTTGTGGGTTTCTCATTTTTAGTCTTCTTTTCCCTCTTTCTCCTTTCTCTTCGCCTTTCCTTTTTCAGAGCTTCTACTGAGTATCCTCGAGCTCATAGATTCTTCCTTCAGCCATATCCAATCCACTAATGAGCCCATCAGACATTCTTCATTTCTGTTACAGACCTTTTTGTCTTCAACATTTTAATTTTTTTCCTTCTTAGGATTGCCACCTCTACTTATATTGCCCATCTGTTCTTGCATTTGTTCCAGTGTTTTCTCACTAGAACCCTCAGCATATAATTAGAGTTGACTTAAATTCACAGTCTACTAATTCCAATATCCTTGCTCCATCTGGATCTTATTCTGATGCTTGCTCTAGCTATTCAAACTGTGTTTCTTGCCTTTTAGTATGCCTTGTGATTTTTTGTTGAAAGATAGAGAGTATGTACTGAGTAAAAGAAACTGCAAAAAATCTTGACAAAAAAAAAAAAAAAAAAAAACAAATAATCCAATCGATAAATGGGCTAAAGAATTGAAAAGACAGTTCTCAGAAGAAGATACACGATTAATCAACAAATACATGAAAAAATGCTCAACATCGCTGGCAATTAGAGAAATGCAAATCAAAACTACTCTAAGATTTCATTTCACTCCAGTCAGAATGGCAGCTATCAAGAACACAAACAACAATAAATGTTGGAGAGGATGTGGGGGAAAAGGCACACTCATACATTGCTGGTGGGACTGCAATATGGTACAACTGTTATGGAAAGCAGTATGGAGATTTCTTGGGAAAATGGGAATGGAACCACCCTATGACCCAGCCATCTATTCCCAAAGGACTTAAAAACAGCATATTACAGTGACACAGCTACCTCAATGTTTATAGCAGCACAATTCACAATAGCTAGGTTGTGGAACCAACCTAAATGTCCTCGGTAGATGAATGGATAAAGAAAATGTGGTATATATACACAATGGAATTTTACTCAGCAATAAAAGAGAATAAAATAATGACATTTGCAGGTAAATGGATGAAGTTGGAGAATACAATGCTAAGTGAAATCAGTCAATCTCAAAAATCCAAATACCGAATGTTTCCTCTGATATAAGGAAGAAGGTTCACAGTGGTGTTGGGCCGGGGTACATAGGAGGATTAGAGAACACTATAATGGTCAAAGGGAAGGGAGGGGAAGAGAGGGAGAAAGGGGGGAAGGGGGAAAAAGTGGTTGAATAAGACGGATATCATTATTCTAAATGAATGATTGAAGACTTGAATGCTGCGAATATACTTTGTATACAAACTGTTTTGTGTAAAAAGATGCTATATATGTATAGTATGAACTGTAATACATAATACTATAAATAAAAATTTTAAAAAATAAAAAATAAAAAAAAGAAGGTCTTTAGTACATGGTCACAAGCTATGGGAACAGGAGAAGCATTCTATAGTCCTATGATTAGGTTTCACTCTTTTGGTGAGCCTGTGCAACTGTGAACTTCATCAGCACTTCTCAGTTTTTTCTCCTTAGGTGGGACAGGATAACCAAAGGAGTCTAGACTTAGGTGTTTTTCCCTTCCCCTAGGTTATTTAGGCTCTGATAAAACTTTGGCAGGTTAGACTTTGGCAGAAAAAGTTTCTTCTGAGGGCAGGCCTTATTAAGAAGAAGAGAATGCTCTGACATATTGCAAAATTATTTTTTTTTCCCTTCCCCCTGCCAAAAGCACAAGGAGATTTTTTTCTCCAATCTTTGCTGTGGGAACCTAGTAGAATTCCTAAAGGTAAAATTCACAAAAGACAAAAATATAAGCACCACCCCCATATGACAGGGATCCCCCTGGAGTTTTTAACTCTCAGACTTGTCCATGCAAAGCCTCCAGCAATTTGGCAATTATAGGTCAGGTTTCCTTACCCCAGCACTGGTTCCCACATAGGTGGTTTTGTGCTCTGCTAGGTGGTGATTCTCTATATCTACCTGTCTGCTCTCTCCAACTTTGAGAGTAATTGCCCTGTGATCTCACTTCTCTGACAGACTAGAGTGATTTGCTGATTTTCCAGTTCATTCAGGGTATATATACAGGATATATTTGTGTTTGTGTGTGTGTGTGTGTGTGTGTGTGTGTATACACAGGATATACATATATATACACACACATATATCTGTATTTATATATTTGTATATATGATATATATTATATGCAAATTACATTATATATAAATTACATTATATATATTATATATGTGGGCACATATACACACATATTTAGGGCATATAACATGATGTTTTGAAATACAAATACATAGTGAAATGATCATATTATTATAGTTCAACAAATTAACTTTTCCATCATCTTGTGTGTGTCTGTGTGTACATATGCAAAACCTAAGTGCCTAAAACCTACTTTCTTAGCAAATTTTCAGTATACAATATTATTAACTACTCATCATGCTATATACATTAGACCTCTAGATTTATTTGTTAATCTTACGTAATTGCAAATTTGTACCTGATCTACTTCCATGTGCTCCCCTCCCTATCCATGGTAACTACTATTTTACTTTCTGTGCTTGATTTTTTTTTTTTTTTTTTTTAGCTTGTTCTTAGGATTAGAGTGGTGACTTCAAAGCTTCTTATGTATCAGACTGGAAACCAGAAGTCCTTATGTCAGTATTTTAAAATCGGCTTAGAGGTAATAATCACTTTGTCCTCACAAAAAAATCTCTTAGACAAATCAGCATGACTCTGAGGTGACAGTTAAGACTCCATTGACACAGAGAAGTTAAGCAGGTCATCCTAGGCCACACAGCAAGTTAAAGCTGGGCAGGGATTAGCTTTGGAGAGCTTGATTCCCAGCCCTGTGTGCAGACCACACTGCCTGAAAACAAACTAGCTAACAGTTAGACCAGATAAATGTGCCTGAAAATAGCCACTTGTGGCTGCCAAACTTGGTCAATAAGAGAAGGGTCCAAAAGTCAGGGCCTTTTTGCACATATATCATCATGAGAACCCAGCCCTTGAGAGGCCATGCTTCAAGGAACGAAGGACCAATCAACTTTGGTGGTCATCAACATGATTATTCATTGCATTTGTATGGCCCTCCTCAGTATTTGAAACACTTTTATGTGATTTATCTCAGATGTTCCTCCCAGACTGTAAAATGTTACATTTTTTGTTTTGTTTTTTAAAAGTCCAGTGAGCTGAATCTGCCTTAATGAGTGAGGAAACCAGCTGAAGCCCTGTTCTCTATGCAAACAGAAGAGGTGACTTCTGAGTCATATCTCAAAGAGAGACAGCATTACCTTGACCAGCGGCCACGTGGAAACAAAGATCAGGCAAGGGAACTTTCCATGCTACTAGTAAGTACATGGATAGATCTAACACCACGGAAATCTTTATTATTTTTTGCACCCTCTGTCGAAGAAGGTACTCTGTGAATGCTTGAAGATGAATGGATGAGGTACTTTCTGCACCTCACTGCCAATTCATGACTTCCTCTTCTGGGAAAATAAATGGTTACTAAGCATCTATCAAGTTAAGGACTAAATTCTTTCAAGTAGGTTATTTAATGTTTGCAACATCACTGTGATGATTAAAGAAAAAAAAAAACCTTTTCTTTCTTAAAGGTTTAAAGACCTTTACCTGATTTTTTAATATTGTCCATGGTCAGGCTGAACATCCGCCTCTATAATCTTTTGTTCCTATTACTCTGTGTGCTGCTCTCTTACTATTCATTCTGATTTTTTTCCACCTGGCCTGATTCATTGTCTTTCTTCACTATTTTGACTATCAATGATCAATTTTCTTTTGAGTTTCTTTAACCTGGAGAGTTGACATCATCTATTTTGTACTCATTCTTCTCCTATGTTATTCGGTCATTGCATGTACATGTCATGTTTGACTAGTTGTATTGGAAATTCTTTAAGAATTAGGTTTGTATTTAGTAGAGTACCAAGCATATAACCAAGCACATAATGGGAGCTTCACAAGTACTTTCTCACTGATTGGATAATTTTAAACACATGGCTAGAAAAGGTGCTGTATTAGCCAGCTTTTCATTGTTGTGACAAAATACTTGGGGGAATTAACTTAGAAAAGGAAAGACTTATTTTGGCTGCTGCTTTGGGGACCAAGTCTTCGACACATGAGTCCTGGGAGCTACTTCATATTCAAACTATCACAGATGCCTTTTATCTTCACTATTTAGAAACTTCCTGTAAAGTATGTAGTATTAGGCATATATTCTTGGCCAGTCTGAAGGGTTACAAACAAAGTCCTATCTAAAACTAAATGAACCATTTTCTGCCTCAATCTTCTGCACCTTTCACAACTCAGCAGATTAACTTCCACACAGGGCCTTTGGCCTCGTCCTCCCAATCACCTCTGGCCTGTGGCACTATCACTGCCTCCAGTCCTCTAAATACCTCTGCTGCCATGATGCCACTGCTTGGATCTGCCTGCTCATTTACCCTTAAGGCCTCACCTTGACCCTGAACTCTTATATAACAGTAGTCATCTAACAACATAGTTAAGAAATTATGGAAATTACATATAAATTAAGCTAGGGTCATGAAAAGTAATGGTCAAAAGTAGAAATGGAGTTATGCCATCCTAGTAGTTTATAAGTAACCTATGAAAGTCCTTCCTCTCAAATGTAGCTGGACTACAATTCCCAATTTTCCTTGAAGCCATGTAACTAGATTCTTTCCAAAATCATGAGTGGAAGTATCATACATCCTTAACAAGTCTGGCCCATAATAATTCCTCTGTGGGGGCTGCAGAGATAGCTCAGTGGTCAATCACTTGCCTAGCACATGCAACACCCTGAGTTCTATCCCCAGAACCATACGGAAAAATTCCTTTGTGTTCTTTCACACACTTTCTGTGGGTTTCATGATGTGGCTGTAGGAGATGGCAGAGCTAGAGAGTCTAGGAAGCCCAGGTCCTTTAACCACCTTCTGGCGGAGAGATATACTCCAGCCAGAGCACAGGCCTTGAATGATTATATGTGAAGCAAGTTTCTGTTGCATTTAAGCTGTTATACATTTGGGGTGTATTTGTTGTGGCAGTTCTGCTACCATAACTAACAGATCCATCAAGTGAACAAAGCAGGTAGAACCATCACTCAGCTCTTACCTGACTCCAGAGAAGCAAGACACTGAAAAAGAAAGGATATTATCTAATAGTAAAAGGGGTGGTGGGGGGGATGAAGTTGAATGTGAGTTCTATTTATATAAAATAGGATGGGAAAATTCATGTGATGAAGATCCTTAGAGCAAAGTCCTGGGCTTTGCTAACAGTGTCAGCGTGATGAAAAAGAATCTCAATAGATGAAAAAGAATTCCTTAAGGACAGATTCAATGTTAATTCATGGGACTGAGCATATTAAATACTCAATAAAAACTCAAACCAAGGGAGGTAAGGGATTTGTTAACTCAAACGAAGAAAGGTAAGAGTCCCAACTCCAGTCCATTTATAGAAATGGAACATGGCCAATTCGGAGGGTCAAACTTTAAAAGAGACAGCAAAAAGTCAAATGTACAAGAGAAGGGAATTGGGATTGGCAAGGTCTTGAAATCAGGTCAGATGAGAAATGTGTGCGTGTGTAGAGGGGTAGGGATGGAGGGAGCGGGTAATGAGACCCACAACTGCCTTTCAACTATTGGAAGAGTTGTCATGGGGAAGAGGAGATGTATTCCACATTCCTTAAGAGGTTAAACTGGAACTTGGATTCTGCTTTACTTAGAAAGAGCTTTCTAGCAAGTGCAGACAATGGAACAGGCTGCCTTGGAAAGAACTAAACTTCCCCCCAGAGGAAGACCCTCCTCCAATGCCAGCTGCTGCCAGTTGAGAGTCCCATAGGTGATTATCCTGGGTGTAAAATTAGTGAAACTGCCTTCTGGAGGTTTCAGACAGTCCCCAAGAAACTTTCACCAAGATGACATTCAGGAGATGCTCCGCTCTGGGGTCTCAGTGGTTTTCCAATTGTCTCTGTGCCGACTCTTGTCTTCCCCACAACAATGATTGGCTGGTTGCAAGAGGCAGGTGCAAAGAAGGTGTGGGAAGAAGGACCAAGTCCTAGGTCCAAGAACCCATGATCTTGGTATTTTATACAAAGTCTAGGATTGGGAAAGGGGACGGCAGCTGTTTGAGACAAAGTTCGAAGGCCTCCAATATTCCCCTTGTCAAGTTAGGCAAATTTAGTGGAAATTTCAACCCAGAATACCTACTGGAAAGATGAAGCTACTTGATTACTGCAATGGTTTGGATGTAGTTCTCTTTCCAAGGTTCATATGCTGAAAACTGCTCTCTAGTGTTGTGATATTGAGAGATAATAGACCTTTAAGAGGTGAACCTAGGACAATGTAATTAGGTCATTGGGGACCCTGCCCTAGAAAAAGATTAATGTAATTTTCATAAGACCCCAATTCATTTGTAAAGAGAGAGAGAGAGTCATTATAAAAGAGCAAGACAGGCTCCACCTTCTGGCTTCCTTTCTTACTGTGTGATGACTCTCACTCCCACCATCAGGCCCTAGATAGGCTTAATTAATGAAGCTGCCGAGTCTTGGACTTTCAGCCTTCAAAAATATGAGTCAAATAAATTTCTCCTCTTTGTAAAATACCCAGGCTTGGGTTATTTTGTTATAGCAATGAAAAGAAAACTAATATAATTACCCACAGTTTATTGGTTTTAAGAGATTAGTACATGTGGGTTTCTTCTGAAGATCAAGCCCAGTTAGGCACAAGGGAAGAAAGCCCCAAAGATTGTTGCCGCCTGGGTAGAAGGATTCTGATAACTTTTCTCTCTGGTTCTAACAACTAATAAGGAAGCAAAAATCATGCCTGAACATGTATCTATGGTCACATGAATAAATCGCAATTTTCCAAAACTTGGCTCATGAGTAACATCCATCTGCCACAAATGATTGGGCATCAATCCTCTAGGGTTAACGCCGAAATGAGGATTGGGGCAAATGTGTCATACAAGATTTACAATCTTTTACAATTGTTCTGGCTTGCTCCTTTGTGATTTTAAACCTACGTTGCAAGGTGGTGCTGTTGACATGAAACTGGGAGTGAAATAAAGTAGCTTGTTGTAGCGCTGAAAGTATAAATACTGTTTTTGTAAGTTCATCAGCCTTTTGATTACCTTCATGGAGGGGACCAGGCAAATTAGTATGTGCTCTAATATGGCCTACGAATAGGGGTTCTTTTCTTGCCCACAAAAGTTTTTGTATTTGATAAAACAATTTAAAGGCTGGAGTATGAGGTGCTATTGGTCCTGCTAACTCTAATTTTGGGACGGCTTGTACAATATAGTGGCTATCTGAAAAAATGTTTACGGGCTGGTCCCTAAAATTTTCCAGAGCTCTTACCACAGCTTCCAGTTCCACTAGTTGAGCTGATTTGTGTGCAGTTATGTAAGTCATATTTTCTTTTTTAGTGACTACTGTAGCAGTACCATTTGAGGACCCATCTGTAAATACATTAAATGCCTTAGGAATAGGTTGATTTTTTATTACCTGTGGAAATATAATAGGATGATTAATACAAAAAGATAATATAGGGGACTTAGGAAGATGATTATCAAAATTTGCAGAAGTAGAGCATTTAGCTATAGCCCAATCATTATCATTGAAGCATAAGTATTCAATCTGTGATGATGAATAGGGAGTAATAATAGTAGCAGGGTGAATGCCAAATATTTTAGTAGAAGTCTTAAGTCCTTGAAGAATAAGTTTAGCCACCATGGAGGTATAAGATTCAATTATACTTTTAGGAGAGACGGGCAAATGTATCCATAATAAAGGCCCTTGTTGCCAAAATACTCCTGTGGGTGTATATTGTGAAGAAATAATAATCAACATCAGCGGTTGAGTTAAATCAAATCTATCACAATGAGCTCCTTCGATGGCTTTTTCTACTAACTTTAAAGCTTTCCTAGCATCAGGAGTCAATGTTCGTGGTGAAGATGGATCAGGATCTCCACGAAGGATGTCAAATAAAGGTTTTAGTTGGCCAGTAGTGAGATTTAGTGTAGGGCGAAGCCAATTAATGTCTCCAGTAGTTTTTGGAAATCATTGAGGGTGGTCAAATGTTCTTTATTTATTAAAATTTTTTGGGGTCTAACAAAAGTATCCATGATTTTAAATCCTAAATATAATATGGGAGATCTGGTTTGAACTTTTTCTTCTGCTATATATAATCCATATTTTTTTTAAATTTTCTACCACATCACTGAATATATTAAATAAGATTTTTTTGATTAGGGTGGGCCAATAAAAATATTCCATGTAATGTAGACACTGAGGTTTGGATATTTATTTTTAATGGGTTGGATAGCCTTGTCACATATATTGGCATATGGTGGGGCTATTAGCCATTCCCTGTGGTAAAACCTTCCATTGATATCTCTGATCAGGCCATTATTGTTCATAGAAGGAACGGAAAAAGCAAACCTGGGGGCATCCAGAGGATGTAGGGGAATAGAAAAGAAGCAATCCTTTATATCAAGAGTAATAAGATGGAAATTTTTTGGAATAGCTACGGGACTAGGAAGTCCAGGTTGAGTAGGCCCCATAACTTGCATGGTTTTATTGATTTGTCTAAGATCATGTAACAATCGCCATTTTCCTGACTTTTTCTTGATCACAAATATGGGGGAATTCCAGGGAGAGGTGGAAGGTTCTATATGACCTGCTTCTAATTGTTCCTGAACTAATTGGTGGGCCGCTTGTAATTTCTCTTTAGATAGGGGCCACTGAGGGACCCACACTGGCTTATCAGAAAGCCATGGTATTTTCAAAATTATTTTCTCAGTGGCCCCGAAAAAAAATATCTTTTTCCTTTATGACAATGATTACTTTTAGGGTTAAGATTACTCTGTACTTTTTGATAATGAGTTCTTTTATGGTTAAGATTATCCTGTAGGTTTTCACATTTAACATCTGCAGGCTTGGTTGCAAGGTGTACTCCCATTTGTTGCAAAATATCTCTTCCCCATAAAGTAACCGGTAGATTAGGTAAAACATAAGGCTGAAATGTTCCTTTATGGCCTTCATCATCCTCCCATTTTAAAATTACTGCACTTTTTATCTGGGAGGTTATTATATCCCAAGCCTCTTAAACTGGTTGAAGCTTTTTGCAGAGGCCAGTGCTTGGGCCATTGGCGTAAATTAATAATGGAAGAGTCAGCTCCAGTATCTATTAATCCCTCCATTTCTATTCCTTGGATTTTTATTTTACACATAGGCCTCCTTGAACAGTCTCGAACCCAGCAAGCCATGGGACTTGAGTCAGTGGAACAAAATCCTCTATTGTTCCCTTCTTGAGGCATACCCATTTTAAATGAATTATGTAAATTGGGAAGGAGAAGCAACTGAGCAATTCTATCTCCTTGATTAACAGAACTTACACTTTGGGGTGAGCTAAGCATTATTTTTATTTCCCCTTTGTAGTCTGAGTTTATTACACCTGGGGTCACTTGCAAACCTAATAAGCTTTTAGGACTACGCCCGATAATAAGTCCTACAGTCCCTGAGGGAAGAGGTCCCCTGACTCCTGTGGGAATCAGTTGAACCCCCATTTCAGGTGTTAACACTATTCGGGCGGTGGAACAGAGGTCTAATCCTGCATTTCCTCTTGTTCCTCTGGCGAGGGAGTGGATGGGTAGTAGGGATTGTGTCGGGGAAGCATCTGAGTGGATGCTTGAGGATACTCCTTCTGCAATGCCCCGTACATTTGTGGGCCCCGGGGTACTGGGCCCCGTGCCCCGTTTTTTTTTTGAATTCCTGAACAAAGGATTTCCATGGATGTCAAATTTTGAATAGCATTTATTGGCCCAATGATTTCCCTTTTTACACCTGGGGCAGCGGCCTGGGGCATGGTATGAGCTTGATCTTATTTCTCTTTTGGGATTTTGCCTAGAATTGCCTGATTGATTATGATAATTTTGCCTGGAATATCCTGATTGATTATAATGTCTACGTTTAGCCTTTGTGAAATTTCGAGAGGAAGCACCTCTCATTGAGGCTGCAATCACATTTCCTGTGACAAAGGCGCCATTTATATCTTTACATAGTTGTATATATACGGAAAGATCCTTTTTAGTTCTCCATGGCCTGATGGCTGCTTGGCACCATTTATTTGCATTTTCATAAGCTAATTGAACAACTAAAGGCATAGCTTGGTCAACATCTGCAAACACACTACCTGCAGTTCTCAAAAGTCGATCAGCAAAGTCGGCATACGGCTCATTAGGTCCTTGAATCACTTTTGACAAGCTACCTTGTAGATCCCCAGGTCCTTGTACAGTTTTCCATGCCTCTAAGGCAGCTGCATTTATCTGAGCATATATATCTGAGTCATAATCTGTTTGAGCCTGTAAGTCTGCAAATTGCCCTTCTCCTGTGAGCATGTCTATATTATAGTTTTCAAACCCTGCAGCCGCGTTTCTTTTAGCCGTTTCTATACAAAGTTCTTGGAATTGCGATCGCCAAACCAAGAATTGCCCCCCGCTTAATGTTGCTTTACATAGACTTTTCCAGTCTGAGGGGGTTAAGCTAAGGTGTTAAGGGACTCCAGCATACTCAACGTGAAAGGAGCTTGGGGCCCATAAGTCATTACTGCCTCTTTGAGATTTTTTTATTGTTTTGAAATCTACTGACTGATGGACACTCTGTCCATTTTTCTTTTCAAATGCTGGCGGTTCCCAATGTATCTGTGAGTTGTCCTCGAGAGCGCATAAGCGATCAGAAAGACTTTTTATTTCTGTTTCTAGGGTATGCAAATGCCTAGTAATACCCTTCATATTTTCTGTAATGGATTCCACCCATGGGGGAGTAGTCACTTCCACAAGTGACTCCTCTGCCTGACGGACCTTTTTCTCGGTCTTTTTTAATTTCTTTTTCCTCATTTTCTCAGGATCACTTTTACTAGATTCCTCACCACTGCTAATTTCACTGACAGCAATATCCTGAGGCCCAGGTTCCAGTGAGAGCAAGTATCCTTCAGCTTTCGCCAATAACTCCCGAATAGCTTTAATAGCTTGGATTTTTGTCATTTTTGGGTCTCTTCTAATACTCTCTTTACTGGTCTCAGTTGGCCCAGTGGAATCTACACTTTTTTGATCACTTTCATTTTTGTCTATATACTCCTCACTGAGAACAGAGTCAGGTATATCAAGGAGTCTTTGCATAGCCTCTATCACTTGGGATTCAGTTATATTCGAACCCATCTTTAGAGACCTTTCAGTTCTTACCTGTCCGCTCCGAAGTTCCCCGTACGGGCCGCCACCTGTTGCCGCCTGAAGCGCTCGGAGCACCGGAGCCGCGGGAAGAACTTCAGAAGCAAACTGGAGACAAACAGCTTTTTATTCTGATAACTTTTCTCTCTGGTTCTAACAACTAACTCACGCCAAACACACCACTAAAATGGCGCTGACCCGATCAGCAATTTCGGCCAAGTCACTCCAGATCCCGCAACAAAATCCCGTGAGACTACGGGTGGCGACAATGGCCAAATCTCCACGGCTCATAGTCAACTGCAATTCAAGCCAATCCCCAAACAGGGCTCCTGCAAAAGATGGCAATGTGAGACCCAGGATGTCTGGGGTGCTGGGGAACTTAAAGAACAGGAAAAAGGGTGGGGAAGAGTTTTGCCTACTTTGCAGTTTAGCCTAAGGCCTTGGTATGACTCTGAGAACTTTCTCTGGGCTGGAAAACATTGTTTGCCAACACGCAAATTGGGATGTCAGGACTTGTTTATAAACTACAAACAGTTTACTACAGCTTAACCCAGGCTTCAAAGTCTAAGCCAGTCTTGTCTCCTTGGGTTCAAGTCTGGGTCTCTTTATCCCTCTCTCCAGAACAAGGAAGAGTGAAGGAAATGAAGAAAGCTCTCTCTTCTAAATATTTTCCCATTGAAGGAAGAGTATATCAACTGTCCATTCTCATGTGAGTCTAGTTGTCCCCTTGCCCCCAGTTAATTCCCGCCTTGTCCAATATGATTGATTCCACTGCGACTCCACAATTTCTCTGTCAGGGGAGTTCTGGAAACCATCTGCAGAGACTGCCAGCTGGCCACTTAAATACCTAGAACCCTACTAAAGAGTACAGAAACCTAAGAAGGAGGACGGGGTAGGTGCTACAAGCCACGAGTGGAGGGAGAGAACTGTGGTGAATGGCAGTGAGGAAGCCTTCACCGAGGAAAAGGAAATGAACCTAAGTCATAAAGAATGGGCAAGACCCGGGTGTGCAAACAGAAGTTGAGGGCCTTTCAGACTGAAGGGACTACGAAGAGAGAAAGGAGCCTAAGAAGAGTCTGTTGGAAGCCAGTGTGTAGAACGAGACTGGATAAACCTACTTGGGAACCAAGCACTCCCCGCAGCAACTGTCAGCTCCAGGCTCCATTCGAACTCCGTCTATGATTGCGGGTGGGTCTCCAGAGACAGGAATGGGCATCCCACCATTGAGGTGAGTCAAGTAGTGAATGCATGGAGAAGGTTTACCTGCCAAGAATGTGGTGAAAGCTGTCATGAAATTTTCAGATCCAATAGAGAAAAGTATGGTTAAATAAATTTATAAATTTATAACTCGTCCAATCACAAGACCAAAATGGTACTCATCTCTTGCTCCCAAATTCACCACTTCTCATGTTTTCCCCACCTCTATGATGGGTCATTCATTTAGTGGAACTGGTAGTGGGTTTCTAAAACTGTCACCTCATATGCAGATCAGAGGACCTGTGAAATGTCCCACGATGTCTTAATAGAGGCACTTGTGGGCCTTAAAAGGATTCAACTTTCTGCAGCACTTAATTGTAGAACATAAAAAACATGATTATAAATGTTTCACATAGAACTTTGGAGCCTCATATTTTCCAATTCTAGAGTAGTGACACCTTTTATTCACATTGACATTGAGGCATGCCTGACCACTTAGATAAGTTAATGGTTCTACTTAGACCAACTCACGTGGTGAGAACAAGGAATTCAAAGGCTGGTGCCCCACGTAATATTCTTGCCATTGAAAATAGGAGTTATGCTGTGTTTTTCTATTAATACTCACTGATTAGCACAAATTTAGTAGTTGACCTACATATAGCATTCTGTGTAAAATATATGCAAATGAGAAGACAGATCATAGAATGAAAGAAAGGGTGGGAGATGTCTTTTACAATTGAGGCACTAATAGACATATCTTATTGTTTAAAAGGGCACAATATTGAATGGAAATTTAAAATTTTTCAATATTTATAATATATATGTATGTACCATATGTTTTTTTTTTGTTTGTTTGGTTGGTTGGTTTTTTTTTTGTGGTACCAGGGATTGAACTCAGGGGCACTCGACCACTGGGTCACATCCCCAGACCTTTTTTGTATTTTATTCAGAGACAGGGTCTCACTGAGTTGCTAAGTGCCTCACCATTGCTGAGGCTGGCTTTGAACTCGCGATCCTCCTGCCTCAGCCTCCCAAAGTGCTGGGATTACAGGCGTGCGCCACCGCGCCCGGCTGTACCATATGTTTTTGTGTATGCTCATATATATACATACACACACACACATACATATGTGTGGTTTTTAATTTTTTATTTTTTGGCGGGGATTGAACTCAGGGGTACTCACCACTGAGCCACTCCCCAGCCCTATTTTGTATTTTATTTAGAGACAGGGTCTCACTGAGTTGCTTAGCGCCTCGCCATTGCGGAGGCTGGCTTTGAACTCACGATTCTCCTGTCTCAGCCTCCTGAGCTGCTAGAATTATAGGCGTGCACCAACGTGCCTGGCCATATAATATTTTTGACCTGGAAATATAATGAATCACAAATCAGTACTGAACCAGCAAGGTTCAGCACACCAAATACAAATTCTTTCTCTAGCACTACCTTGAAAGGTTAAAAATGCTTTCCTGGCAGGTCTTAAAGTGATAAGGACCTTGGGGCCCTTTGACCTGGAAGTCAAAATGGGAAGATTGCAGTTTTTCTCGAATCCCTTAAGGTTTCTCGTTGAATTAGTAGGATTAGAAGGTCTCACAATGAGGAGGAGTGTATGCAGTGCAGTTGATGAAGGAGAGCCTTCATTTCCAAGACTTCATTTTCCTTGGGCAAGATGAAGCTGCCCAGAGCTATAATCTGCCAGTTTGAGGGGGACGATTATAAAAAAATCTGACAGTTTAGTCAAAATTTCTTCCAAAGGGTGAGACATCTCCACCTTTTGTGTGGAAGTTTGCCTATTTGTGTGTGTGTGTGTGTGTGTGTGTGTGTGTGTGTGTGTGTGTATTTTTCCCCCTGCAATCCTTAAAGCAGTAGTAATCATTCTCTTTTGAGGGAAAGTTGTTATTTTTGTTAGCCTGGGCTTTGAACTACTTTTCTTTCTAATCTTGCAGGCACAGAAGACTTATGGCTAAATTAATATAGAGAGTCAACTTGTTGAATAAGAAAAAGAGGGTCTCTTGGTGTGTCAGATTCTGATGGTGCCCAGGACCTGCTATCCTGCATAGGGTGCCACCAGAAGACAGCAAGGCAGGGATAGGAGTGTGTACAGACAAGAAGGAAGGACACAGAAGAGAGTTTCCATCACACTGCCCATACTGTTCCCTTCTTGGAGCTTTTATGAGTTCAAGGGTCTGTGGGTCCTTCTAAATTTATTACATACCAGTGAATTTGCTAGATAGTTAGAAAGCTACCCATTAATCCAGTCATAAGTCCAAATACTCAACATTCCCCCAATCTTACTAACCCTAACTGACAAGAAGTCTAGAGGTAACACTTGAGATGAAAAAAAAAGGGCGGTGGTTTCTAAGCAGAGCATGGATTTATAAACAAAAATATCCTGCCCCTTATCCTTCCACCAAGGAGGAGAAAAAAGTGATCAGTAAAGATAACTTTGGATGTTAATGAGCCCAGAGATGGTACAAAAGAAATCACACTAAAAAGCTTTACTAACACCTCTTTCTCTACCAATTATAGTAATTCACACTTACCCAAGGGAGAAACATGCAGTGAATGCTGAAACCTCAAATAGTATCAAACCCTACACATGCTGTGTTTTTTTCCTATCCATATATACCTATGATAAAGACTACTTTATAAATTAGGTGCAGTAAGAGATTAACAACATTAATAATAAAATAGAACAATTATAGCACTACATTGCAATCAAAGTTAATGTGAATATGATCTTTCTCTCATAATACTCTTATTATGATAATATGCGATGATGTAATATGCCTATGCCTAAAAGAGTGACGTGAATGGTGTAAGCATTGTGATATACTATTGGGCTACTATGTAAGGATTCCTTCAGTACAGGCGTCCTTGATACCTCCACAGTTCATCTAAAAGTGGAGAGGGCTACTAAGTAATTAATGGGCTAGTGGCATATACAGCATGGATACTCTGGACTAAAGGATGGTTCATGCATGTTTTGACAGGACAGAAAGAGGGCTATAGCATGCCTTTAAAATTTGTGACTTGTTTATTTCTGGAATTTTATGTTTAATATTTTCAGATTGCAGTTGTGTGAAGGCAACTGAAACCATGGGAAGAGAAACCACAGACAAAGGACTACTCTATTTGGCTTCTCCTCAATTGCCCTAAAGACTTAAACTCCTTTTCCTTTATTTCGTCACTTCTCTAAAGATTATTTACTGTTCTTTGTTGAACATGATCTATACAAGCTGACATTCAAAGTCACCTCTTTCAGAGAGACTCATGGTTCCATGTATATATGAAATATTCATTAATAAACTTCTGTTTGTTTTTCTCTGATTAATCTCTTTTATTACAGAGGTTTGTTGCAACTAAGAATCTACGAAAGCTGAAGAAAAATTATTTTCCCTACACCCTCTTTCATTGAAAGCAATGTAGTTTGTGGGATATTTTCTTTCAGTTGGGTTAGGAGATAAATTAGTGGACTTTTACTTAAAGGAACATATTTTATGAAGTAAGTTATTGCTTCTTTAAATGTACTTTACTCATATCTGGAAGCCAAGGCCAAAAGGGACAAAGGAAGGGTAGATTCATGTGTCTAAGCTCAGCTCACCTAACACCACTGCTCTTTGAGCTGAAAGATGGAAAAATCGTCCTCACCATTTAAATTACTCCCTCATCCCCCCTCCCTCTTTTTTAGTTTTCTCACAAACATCACTGAATACACACAGGCTTGATTCATGGGTGGTGTACATGTCCTCTTCAGCTCACCTGAGGACCTAAGAGAGAGTTGAAGTCCAACACCCAAAGCTTCGGCCTCAGGACAGATCGGCCTCTATAAGTGCCTTACTTTTGGCAGCTGTCTTTCTAAAAGTCTGCCCCAGATTCCAGCCCTAAAATATCACACTTTTCCCATTTACAAAGCTCCTCCCAGTTTTAGTGTTCTTTATACAGTTCTTGGATAAGGCTTTTGGTCCGGAGACCTTGAGAAAGAAGGAAATTACAGATTTATGGGAAAAAGCCCTGGAAAATTTCACGCAGACACATCTTTAAGGCAGAAAGATCTGTGGGAGACAGAAAGGGCCCAGAAGGATCAGCCCTGAACTTGCTCCAATTCCAGGCTTTCAGTCACTCCCTTTGCAAGCTCCCCACTCAGCCAACATTTTAATCTTTCAATCTCCCTCCCTCCCTCCTCATCCCCTGTTTATTCACCTTTTCCATTCCCCTGTCTCATTTTCTCATTCTTTCTGATTGCCCCACTCTCTCACACTCCTATCCCCTCGCGGATCGTCTTTCTGTTGGAGCCTGTACTGATGGCCTCTTTCCAAAAGCAGCAGGTTTGAATCAGCTCCAGTTTAAAATGAAGGCAGGAGGTGGGGGTGGAGTGAGGCCCGGAGGGGAGAGTAGTTCTCTGATGCCCAGTGTGCGGGGAGCACAGCCCTCCCCAAGTCTCCAAGCTGGGCCTCTCTCCCTCTCCACCACCCCCCTACAGGTATGGAAAGGGAAGACCTAGAAATCCCCTGCAGGCGAAACTAAAGAAAGCCCCCACCCCCACCCCCCAACCAGGCAGCTGGTTTCCATTAGATGTTACAAGCCCTATAAATATTCTCTTTTCTCACTTATCTCTTATTATTTTTCCTTTCCCTTTCTCATGTTCCCGCCTCTGGATCCCCTCCTGGGAAGAGGCCTAAATGAAGAAGAGAAGGCCTGCCAAGCTTTGCATTAAGCATCCTGCCATGGCTCAGGCCTCCAGCAGAGCAGAACCCAGGAATGGTGGCTTCTTATGTGTTCAATTTGCTGCTCCACACAGAGAAGGCTAAGGTCATCCCAGGGGAGCAGCCGGGCTGAGGTCAGCCTGAGTTGGAGGATGCTGCCCAGGTCACCCCAGTCTGTGCTCTCGGTGGTACTCCTGGCTAAGCCTGGTGGGCCTTCCATCAAGGCTGTCCCATGCTTAGCACTAGATGGTGGGTAATGCCTTGGGCACAGATCTGGGGGTGATATTCTGGGGTTCAGATAGCAGAATGTGTACACAGTCAACTTGACCTCAGGCAAGTTACATAACCTCCCTCATTTGTAAAACTGTGTTGAACACCTACCTCAATGGACTGTTAGAGGATGAAAATGAGGTAAGGAATGGGAAAACCCTCAGCCCGAGGTCAGCAGGAAACAGATGTTGGGTCTCTCCTCCTGCCCCTCTCTATGGGCTTTACCACAGAAAACCCATCCTCATCCTCCACAGCTCAAGACACCTTCCCAGCAATTAACTGAGCAACCAGAGAATTAAGGCCTGAATACCCAAGATCTGAATTAAGGAGCATACAAATGTTGACTCCTTGTTCTTCTCTCCTCTATCCTATTTTAAGATAAAGAGGCAGGGAATTAGAACAATATTTACAGTTGTTAGTACTTCTTATAAACCAGGCAGCAAGAAGCTATGTCATTGCTGAGCCAGTGACCCCAGAGCTAGAGATCCTCTGGTGGGGGTGTCGGGAAGCACCTCATGCTAAACCTGGGTGTTAAGGCTGCAGCCTCTGTGGTCACACTGTTTGGAGTCTGCCTTCAAGACTCTGCACTCCCTAGCTGCAGGGTTGAACAAGTTATTGACCTTACTGTACTTCTTCTCCTCATCTATAAATAAGGGTAATAATAGTACTGACTTGGTAGGATTGTTGGAAAGACTGAATGAGCTAATATAGTTTGCTGACCTTTGAACAGAGTAAGTATGCAGTAAATGTTAGTCATCCTTCCCATTCCATAAATCAGCCCTGGTGTCCTACAGCCTGGCTTCTCTATCATGGCCATTTCCAAATTGACTCAAGTGCATAAACAATGATCCAGCTAGTAGTATGTGCTCCTCCCACCCTTGCATGTTCCTCAAAAAAAAAGTTCAGCCACTGCTGGGCACCATGGCGTATGCCTGTAATCCCAAAGACTCTAGAGGCTGAGGCAGGAGGATTAAAAGTTCGAGGCCAATCCCAGCAATTTAGCAAGACCCTGTCTAAAAATAAAAGTTAAAGAGAGAAAGAGAGAGAGAGGGAAGGGAGGGAGGGAGGGAAGGAAGTAAAGAGAGAGGGAGGAAGGGAGGGAGGGAGGGAGGGATGGATTTGGCTCACTGGCAGAGCACCCCTAGGTTTAATCCCTAGTACCACGGAAAAAAAAAAAAAAAAAAAAAAAAAAAAAAACTCCAGTCACTTTGGTGACTCTGGGTTAATTCTGATCCTTGTGATGGAAAAACAGAAACTCCTTGACTGGCCTTCCCATGGAGGAACAGACCCGAGGGAGAACATGCACTGTGAATAGCAGAAAGGAGCTTCCTGAGCCTCAGCCATGTACACGCACAAACTCCATGGCCTTCCTGAGACTGGAGCCTATGTTTGGGAGTGCAGCCCACCACAAGCAACAGAGAGGACCAGCCAAAACAGAGCCAAAGCCTTTCAAGTGTCTCCTGGATTATGGTTCTTGCAGCACAGAGACAGGTATAGCATAGAATCCCAAGACCCAAAGTCCACAGAATCAAATCCCCTGAACTCTGCACATAAAATAATCTAGGTTAATGGTACTTTATGGATGATTTTTCCCCCTGTATTAATTGCTCATTTCTTTGCCCTGAAGCCAGCATTTTTTGCATACTATGGAGTAAGTGAGCATTTGGTCACATACTGGAGGTGTGACATTGGGCAAGTTTCTTAACCTCTCTGAACCTCCATTCATTAGTCTATAAAATGGGGCTAACAACTTTACAACCTTGTATATATTTATCACAGCTTTCTCAATAGACCTTAGCTGTGACTACTCACTTTTATGACTACTTACTCCATCATTTTGCAACAACTTCATTTACTTTTATTCTATCTTCAATGCAGTCAGAAAACAGCTGGTCACCATCATTCCTATGTATAACTACCTTCCAGAAACCTGAAAACACTTAATAAATCTTTCTTCAGCCTAAACTTAACTTTAGGCTAAATAATGTCAATTTCTTTCATCTTCTCCCTGAAATCCTCTCTAAAAATCTTGAACAGTTTCATTTTTGTCTTCTACTCTCTATAAAAAAGTGAACACCTCTGCTTTTAATGCCAAACATGAATATAATATTTTAATAAGGGCTTGATAGAAATTTTAACCATTTAACTCATCTAATTCATGCTCAGCCCACATGTCTACTAGTATCTGCTCTACTTTGCTTTTTATCTTGCTGGGGTTTGCACTTAAATGTTAGATAATTCAAATAAATAGAGAAGAAAGGCTGGTGCTTGCTCCTTTAAGAAGGCAGCTCTGCAACTTTGTTGTTTAAACTTTGTCCCATTTTCAGCAGTAGGAGAAAAGAAAGAACCAAAAGGGACTTTGAAGGAAATCCTTGGAGGGAGGAGAGACGTGCTGAAGGGATATTTTCTGCCCTCTGAGTCCCCCTTGCTTCCTGCCCCCTCCCAGGTGACAGTGCAGCTAATAGAATCTGCACCCTACTAGGCCCCTGCTGAGCAGGGCTGGGGTGGGACAGGAAATCACCACTCAGAAAATAAATGACCTGTCCCAGAGTCTTTGTTAATGAGTCCAGGGCATAATAAATCAAGGTGACCCACTCTCAAGAAACACAAGCCTGTTAAAAAAAAAAAAAAAAAAAAAGGAAAAAGAAACCTTCAAGCCCCAGAGGTGAAGAGGAGAAGGGAGAGAGGGGACTGCAGGGAGTCCTTATAAATCACACCCAGACGAAACCAGTGCAGATGTTTTCCAGTCTCAGACCCACTCAAGAGGCAGAGAATAGACGCCTGTGGACGTGAATGGAAGGGCTGTTCATTTGTGAGGGGAGACAGGAGGCGGCTGGCTCCTTGCACAAGGGCCCTCCTCTTGCCCAGAGTCCCTGGGCTTTTAGTGGCACGGGACTTAGTGTTCTTCAGTGTCACGGCCCACTCTGCTTTTCCACTCTTCCTGGGTCTCCCTCTAACTATGGAGGCCAGAATTCTGGAGCAGAGTGAATGTCTAAATTGTGTCTGGGGAGAGGATCAAGAACCTCTTGTCAAATGAGGGTCCCAGCTTCCTCAAGTGGCAGAGCCTATGGAAAGACAGAGGTGACCAGGTCAATCATGGAAGGGGCTTAGCTCACTAAGTCAAGTGTAAGCTCTCTGAAGGTGAAATTTATCAATAGAACAGAAAGGATGCCATTGGTAGCAGAGAAGAAGGAACCTGTAGGTCTAGGGTAAGCTGCAACGTGAGACACACTTACATGCAAAGGGTTCTACATGGAGTCATGATAGCCTGGTGAGACAGGTGTCACTATCCCTACTTTACAAATTAAGAAACCCAGGCAAAAATAGCTTAAGAAACAACAATGAGGGCTGGGGCTGCAGCTCAGTAGCAGAACGTTTGCCTAGCACTTGTGAGGTACTGGGTTCAATCCTTAGTACCACATAAAAATAAACAAATAAAATAAAGTCATTCTGTCCATTTACAACTACAAATTTAAAAAAAAAAAAAAAGAAATAACAATGAATGGGCATTTCTAATGCACTTTATACTTTGTAAAGTGTTTTTGCAAATATTATTTGTTTAGATACTGCCTGGATGTAGTTAAACAGATTATACTTCCTTTACTATGAATGAGAAAACTCAGGATGAGAAAGCTAAATAAAAACAAAAAACCTCCAGGTCACACAAAGAGTATGGGCAAGAACTCAGGTCTATACTCAAACTCTTGAATCTAACTGTTGTTCTTCTATTCAAACACAGCTACTTGACAGGGTTCTACAGTTAGCAATAGGCTGATAGTGTTAAGATGTGGATAAATGGGAAGGATATGCTTTGACCAAAGTCCACTACTGTTTAGTATTTAGTGGCAGCTAGGACATAGATGAGTGGATAAAACGAAATCATGACCAAAGATTTTTCACCACTCTCTGTGACATATCAAATCAATCAGTTATTTTCTTCCCTCTTTGTAAGTGTAGTATCTGCTGTGGTTTGAATGTCCCCTCCAAAAATCATGCTAATATTCAATTGCCATTGTGACCATATCAAGTGGTAGTATCTTTTTAAAGAAGTGATTAGGTTCTGAAGGTTCTAACCCCATGAATGGATTGATACTGTGTTGGAGAAGTGAGTTAGTTACTGCAGGAGTAGGCTCTTGATAAAAACGATGAGCTGGAGCCCAATTTTCCTCTCCCTATCTCACATGTTTGCTTGCCCTTCTGCCTTCCACCATGGGATGACCATTGAAGATGCCACTATCAAGCCCTGGACTTCCCAGCCTCCAGAAACATGAGACACATAGGCTTCTTTTGTTTATAAATTAGTTTGTGGGATTCTGTTACATCAGCACAAAATAAACCAAGACATCATCCTCTGCTCACTCTCTCCTGTCGTCATTTCAAAAGGAATGATATCATACCAACTGTCTTTTTAAGAAAGTATTCCCCATGCTCAATTCAGTTTCAACCATCACTACTACAAGTTTGTATAGCGTGTTGCATTTTTTTTCAAAATTCTTTCATATCTGTTCCTCCTATAAGCCTTTTAATCAAAATTGTCATTAACCCTTGAAGACACTAAGACCAGAATTTCAAGATCACTTCACACATTAGAGTGCAGATCCCTGCCCTTAGACTGGACCATCTCCAAAATAACACAAGTAGCCAGATGCCTTCTTCCATGCTGGTTTTCTTCATGTTGCATAGTTTGACAGTAAGACAGATATCCCCCTTTTTCCTTCACGACCCTCTCTGAACTTCCCATACAAGCTCTGCCTCCTTTGAAACAAATAATTAATCTTTCCTCCAATAGAAATAAAAGCCATTTTACCCATCCACACAATATCATCAAACACAACAGGAAAACACTACAGCAAACTGCCTAAAATAAACCAAAACAAAAAACCCATATTTTTTAGCTGGCCCAGGACTGAGATCAACAGAGAACTGGGTACATCTATGAAGACTAGGTCTGTTCAAAGAACTTTAGATTAAAGAAGTTTCTTTCTTTCTTTTCCTTTTTTTGCTTTTTTTTTGTTAGTGTTGGGGATTGAATCCAGGGGCACTTTACCACTGAGCCACATCCCCAGCCCTTTTTATATTTTATTTTATTTCATTTTGAAACAGGGTCTCACTAAGTTATTTAGGGCCTCACTAAATTGCTGAGGCTGGCCTTGAACTTGTAATCCTCCTGCCTTAGCACACGGCTTTAGATTTATTTTACTTTATTTTTCTTTTCTTTTTGTGTTGTGTTTTAGTTCTGTTCTATGAGTCCCAATCTTTCATGCTCAGATGTTGTTTGGATAGCCAAAGACTAGACCCTAGGATGTGGGCTTTCCAGTGAAATTCAGCAATGATCTTGCATTATAAAAGTCCATCTGTCATTTAACAAACGTTCATGAATTCCTGCTTTGTACCAGTGACTGTGTCAGGTAGGGAAGAAGATTGAAACTATCTTTGTGACTAACTAGCAGGGAGACCCCAAGCAAGACCTTTTCCGAGGACCTCAATTTCTGCCTCTACAGAATGGTGTGACTTGATCAATCCCTAGAACATTTCCAAACCTGTTGCTCTACAATTCGTGGGCCTCTACGTTGATGCAGCAGCCTGGGTGCTGCATCTAAGGAGAGGAACAATGTCTTTTTTATTTAATAGTGTAAAGAACTGGAAAAGGAAGGGGTAAACGTGGAGACTATGTTTTGCAAGAACTTAAGACTTTGTGATGTAATGGGGAAAGTAGATACTGTTTTTAAAAATCTACTCTGTATGTCACAAAAAATTGTCAAATGCAAGTATGTATATCACTTTGGGCTTTCATCTGATATATATTTTATGTAAGTATAATCAGTTCATATGTAGCATCCTTCATTCTTTTGTTTTAACTCACACTGTGTTGTACAGACAGTCTATGTAACACATAGTTCATAGCCTTCTCACTTTGTTAGTGGATAAAAGCATTCCATCCCATCATACCATAGTTTTTCTTATCTACAGCCTAATGGTGGGACTTTTGGAGTATATCCAATCTTTTTATTAATAGCACTGGTGTAGCTTTTCCCCTAAATTTTTTCCTTTGGACATAAAGCTATGCTTAAAACAGTGATGTGTGTAGCTCCCACTCCATGTCATCAATTTGCATTTCCAAAGACTCGCCAATTTATTAATGATATGAGCAGTTTATGAGAATTTCTGTTCTCCCTTAATCTCTTCTACCTTGCATGTAATAATTTTTCTTTCTTTTTTGATAACTTAAAAATTGTATAATTTTTACACTACTGTAAATGTGTTTATATTTTCATTTCTTTCATCATTATTGGGCTAATCTGTGTGTTAAGTCATTTGCTATATTTCCCTCCATGTGAATAATTTCTTCACAACTTTTGATGTCATGTTTAATGATCCTTTTAAAAACATGTTAGGCTTTTGTGGGCCAAATTCTTAAGTAATACTGATAGTTAAGGGATTGCCAAGTGTAAACACATTTACATCAGGAAACTGAAGATTTTTGTCTGTTTATTTGTTGAAATACTCCAAACACATAAAATAGTGACAAGTAGACAGTAGGTGCTCAATATGTGATTACTAAATAAATAAATAGTCACTTCATATTTTTGAGATGCCCATGACTTGTTGGAACAAATATAAATGGTTCAAATTTTTTTAAGTTTTTTTTCTTAGTTGTTGATAGATCTTTATTTTATTTATTTATACGTGGTGCTGAGAATCGAACCCAGTGCCTCACACGTGCCAGGCAAGTGCACTACTGCTGAGCCACAGTCCCAGCCCCAAATGGTTCAAATTTGACATAGAGAAAGAGAAGGAAGGAAGGAGGAGAAAACAGCTGAGAGAGTGACTTGTTTCTCATTTCATAATTTAAAAAATCCATTCAAGTTGAAATGGCAAGGTAAGAAGCTACTGAGGAGTCCTTTCAGGTAAAATGACTGGACATAGCCACATACAGCATGCATGTTTGACTCTGTATTCTTGTCTCTCCCCACCCTTCCCTTTACCATGTGAATTAGTATCAGACTAACTTCAATAGAATCACTATATGAATTTTTGTACTACAGATTAAACCCAGGGGTACTGATCTATATCCACTGAGTAATATGCCCAGTCCCATTTATATTTTGTTTTGAGACAGGGCCTCAGTAAGTTGCTAAGTGTCTCACTAATCTGCCCAGGCTGTCCTCAAACTTATGATCCTCCTCCCCCACCCTACCAAGTTGCTGGAATTATAATTAAAAATTATACAATTTTTAAGTTATCTAAAAAGCAAGTGTCATAGCACTTGGATCACAACATGAATTTAATTCAAGCAACATACTTTTTTTGCATGAGGGAGGGCAGGCAGCACTGAGGATGTACCCAGGACCTTGAACATGTTAAGCAAATACTCTACTACTGAGCTACATCCCCAGCCCAAGCAAGAAACATTTTAATTAGCTCTTATTATTGTATTCAGGGACTGCACTAGTCACAGCATGCACATTAGTGTATAGACCGCGCTCCTGTAGTGTTCATACGATGGAATATTGTTCATCAAGCAAAGGAGAACAAACTACTGATATATATTGCAACATGAATAAACCTCAAAAACTTCATGCGAAGTGAAAGAAGTGAGATACAAAAGAATATATATGGTATATTCCACTTACGTAAAATGTTGACACAAATCAAAGGAAAAAAAAAGCCTGCAGATTTATATGAAATGTCCGGACAGATCTGTAGAGATAGAAAGATCAGTGGTTTCCTGGGGCTGGAGGCAGAAAAGGGGTGACTGCTATGGGCATGATGGATCTCTGTGGGGTAACGGAATCATTCCAACGCTGGACTGTGGTAAAGTCTGTGCAATTCTGTAATTTGATTGAAAAACCACTGGATTAAACACTTAAAACAAGTAGATTTTATGCTATATAAATTATACACCCAATAAGACTGTTCAATTTTTTAAATTTTATTTTACTAAGTGGCTACCATGACCTGTGCACTCCGGAAACAAAGCAAACACTGACCCCAGAGCAGGCAGACCTTTGGAAAACTGTGAAGGGCTGATGCAGGGCAAGCCCAGGGAGTAATGAGAGAACCTGGGCACCTAACCCAATCTCTAGGCCCAGGAGATTTTACCCAAAGAAGATGACATACCAGGCAGAGGAACTGGGAGGTGAGAGAGTAAGACAGCCCTACATTAAGTCAGTGACAGTATTTATGTCATAGGAGGTAGTGCCCATCTCCATTTGAGTTTTGCAGGTTTCAGAGGAAGTAAAACACTGGAAAACACTTTGCATACTACTTATAGTCACCCCTATGAAACCTTCTGCCACGAGTCAAGAACTTCACATCAGTAGCAATAATCCTGCCAGACAGAATTACAGATGAAGAAACCAAGGCAAAGAGAAGCTTCATTACTGGCTCAGGATCACATTCCCAGTATGAAACAGTAGGGCTGGAGTTCAGACAAAGGCCTGAGTCTGAAACCCATGCTTTTTCCATCCCATTATCTGTTTTTACCACTACATAGACACATGACTATTATGGGATGTGGAATTAATTAATTAACTAATGACTTCTGCTGGAAAGGATACAGATTTTTTCTAACCTACCCTAAAGAATCATAAAACCCTTCTGCAAGGAATTTTGTAAATGCAATTTGACAGGATCTCAGAGCCACAACTATGTAATTTATCACTGTCCCTTGCTCACTGCTCTGTATACAGCAGGCAGGCATTTGAAATGTGCTGGCTATTTAAATAACTTTGGGTGTGTAAGTAAAATCCAATACTCCTGGTTCAAGGGAAGTTAAATGACAGTGACTTCCTGAAGAGTTAGAAAACTCTGAAAAGTCACAGAAATCCAGCCTGTAGCATAGAACTCTAAACCAAAAAAAAATCCTCATTAAATGCCTTTCGATGATAATTTTTAACAATGACACAAGGCACTTAAGACGATATGACCCAAACAGAAAAAGGATTTCTTTAAAAAACCAGGTTGAGTTCCTTTTCCAGATTTTTTGAGAATTGCTCCTTCCCCACATCCTTGATCCTTTATGGGAAATTATGAGTCTGCTTGGGTGAGGCAAAGACACACATTCTCTTGAAAGAACAGACTTGCATTCCTATGAGTAAAATAAATTAGGCCCAGTTTCTCTGTCCATTAATTATGTGGAATAAACAACCTTCTCCTGCTCTGAGAAAAGCACAGGAGACCAGCACAAATTTCTTCCACAGACTCTGGGGAAAGATCACTTGACCATCCCGGAGAACGCCTGTGGTCTGGGAGGACTCAGAGGATTGAAACCGGCCAGGCTCTACTGCCAGATGTTTGTAGGAAATCCACTAATGGAGACGATCCCATGACATGATCCACAGAGGTCTGCTGCACTGCGGGGAGGGTGCTGGAATTGCTGAAAAGAGAGAGAGAAATGCCCAATTATGCCCTAGAGAATATCCTAGCCCTCACCCACAAGACTTGAGTATGGTTTAGAGAATATGCAGCTAGCCTACTTAGTTTAGTTAAAACATTACCTTGTTGGGGATGAAAGGGTGAGAGGAGAAAAGTAATGAATGGCTTCCCATGGTCCAAGTCACATTGAACCCACTGAGATTTGCAAGAGAAAGGAATGTCACCATCTCTAATCTAAAGGACGGAAGAGAGGCCAGGATGTAGCTCAGTGGCAGAGTGCTTGGTTAGACTCTGGGTTCAATTCCCAGTACTGCAAAAATATAAAAATAAAAATCATAAAAGCAGAAGAAATATGGGGAAAAGAAGAGAAGCTTCAGAATTGGAAATGTTTGTTTTGTGCCTTTCATACGTGTGATCAGTATTAGTACTCATTATTCCAATTATCTCCTTCTACTTTACTAAAAGAATCTTTATTTTATTATGGCTGCAACAGTGCACCCAGTTAAAATACTCAGTTTCCCAGAAGCCAATGTACCTTAGGCAAGGCCAAGTGATCCACTTTCAGCTCTGGAGGGAGAAGTGGACCTTCTTGGTTTGGGGTTTATTAATTTAGACTTTTTCCTTTGTCCCCTACTTCTCTTCCAGACTGGGGTGTGGAATAGCCACCATCTTTGGACCTTGAGAACAATGGGGAATGCTAGTCTGGCAAACAGAAATGTGGAAACAGCCTAAGTCATTGATGGATCCTGGTGAATGCTGCCCTGTACTAACTCTGGTTGAGATCTCTAGACTTTTTATTTTGTGATCCACATCCTAGTTTTTTGGCCTGGATCCTTGTGCTGGGGATCAAACCCAGGACTTCAGGAATAGTAGGCAACCATTCTATCACTGAGCTACACCACCACTGCCCCCATATCTTGTGTAAGCCATGGTTTGTTGAGTCTTCATTGTATGCAGTCAAGCATAGCCCCTAACCAACAGCAACCAGAATCAAGTTAAATTCAGCAGTGAACACATATCATCAATCAGTACTATGCTAGATTTAAGAATATAAAGGTGAGGAAGATTTAGCTCACTTAAAAAGTTCACAATCAAGTGTATTGAAAAAGATAAATAATCAAATCATTATCTTCATATCTTCTAAAGTGGAGGTTTTTGTATTGAAAAGTCACAGTTAGTATTAACAAGGAAGCAAAATACACTGGAGCAAATCATGTGGAATTTATCTCCTTACAATATCCTCACACTGTACTCATGTGGGTAAGTCCTATTAGCGCACTGAATAGCCACAATTACTATTATTGACAAAAGCTGCCAAATCATGAAGTCACAGTTATTTTATCCTCCCGTAAGTACTACTTTACACTTGTTTATTTTTTCTGATGGGGTCAGAGGACCCTCATGTTTGCTAAGTAAATTTTTCAAACCTTTGCCAATTTCTTTTACACAGGAGAAACCCCAAGAAGTCCATGGAAAAATAAACCCAATCTCAAAGAGCAGAAGAAGCAAAGGACAGTCTGGTCTGAGGCACACCCTGGAGTGAAAGCCAAAGTTCAGTAGCTGCATTTTAATCCAGTGGCAATACCCAGGTCAGCAACCATGGTCCCCACCTGGCTCCTTCCTCTTCTGACTCCCTCTTCATCTCCTGCCTGCCTAGGGCCCCATCATCTCTAGTCTCCTTGACAGCATCTGACATTCCCTCTTTCTCACACTCCATCTCTCTCTCTCCCTTAGCCAATCATGGAATAAGAATAAAGAATTTTTTTATATTTATTTATTTGCTTTAGTTGTACACAACGCATTTATTTTTACGTGGTGCTGAGGATCGAACCTGGGTCGCGCACGTGCTAAGAGAGCGCTCTACCGCTGAGCCACATCCCAGCCCCATGAATAAGGAATTTTTTAAAAGGTTATTTGCTGCCTTTATTGAGATTTCTAACCAAAATCTATAAATTTTTCAGGATGGTGATTGGATTAATTCCTGTTTCTCAAAAACAAGAACAAATTGTTTAAGAGTTTTTTGAAGTAATACAAATACATTCGCCTGTTTCAAAAGTTAAGAAGTATGAAAGGACATGCTTAATATATCTCCTGCACAATCCTGTTCCTCAGCCACTTAGCTCTCCTGCTCAGGACAACCAACACTGCCAGGTTTTTGTGCATCTGTACAGAACTATTTTATATGCAAGTAAATACAGACAACTATTTCCACAAAATGATGGCATATCATACACTCTATTTTGTACCTTGCTTTTTTGCACTTAACAAAGCACTCTCATTCTATTTTAAGCTGAAAAGTGGTCCATAGTATAAATGTTGTTATAGTTAAACTAAGCCCTAATGGACATTTAAGTTGTTTCCAGCCTTTCATTATTAAAAAAAAAAAAAAAAAAGTTGCAATGAATAGCATTTAACAGATAAGAGTATATTTTAGAATAAGTGCCTAGAAGCAAGTCAAATGATATAAGCACTTATGATAAATTTTGCTAAATACCTTTCATGAAATGTACTATTTTGCACTCCCGCTCATAATGTATGAAGGGCCCTATTTCCCTAAACCTCACTGATAGTTTATTAAACTTGTTTACTTCACAAAGTTTATAAATGAAAAATAGTCTGTCTGGGTATTTTTTTATCAACGTATTATAAATTAATTTTGCTTATCATAAACGAGGCTGTTCATCTCTCACATGTCATGTCATTATTATATTTTTTCCTTCCTTTTTTGTGGTAGTGAGGCTTGAATCAAGGAACACTCTATCACCAAACTACCTCCCAAGAACCACATTTTTTATTTTGAGACAGGGTTGTCCAGCCTCATCTTGAACTTGTGATCCTCCTGCTATATAGCTTCCAGAGTAACTGTGCTACTGTGCCTGGTGACATTATTATATTCTTTTCTCTTAAATGTTCATTAGCAAGTATCTTTCTTCCACAGGCTTGGTTTGTTTTTTGTTTGCTTGTTTGTTTTTGGTCCCAGGGATTGAACCCAGGGGTGCTTAACCACTGTGCACTGAAAGGACAAAATCAAACCCTGCACTTCTCATAAGACTTGAATACAGTAGCAGATATGTGCACAGAAGGAATTCAGACCCAGAAGCTGATTTCTTTCGCAGGTCTCCTTCCCTGAAACTTTATAAAATGTAGTTGGTAGATGAGCACAGTTGCCCCCACCAGTAATCCCAGCAATTTGGGAGGCTGAAGGCCAGCCTCAGCGACTCAGCAAGACCCTCAGCAACTTAGCAAAATCTTGTCTCTAAATAAAAATAAAAAAGGCTAGGAGTGTAGCTCAGTGGTAAAGCACCTCTGGGTTCAATCCCAGTATTTAAAAAAAAAAAAAAAAAGTAGTCAGGGCACAGTGATGCACATCTGTAATCCCAGACATTCAGGATGCTGAGGCAGGAGGATCTCTAGTTGAAAGCCAGCCTCAGCAAAAGCAAGATGCTAAACAATGGACCTTTACTTTATTTATTTATATGCAGTGCTAAGAATTGAACCCAGTGCCTCACACGTGCTAGGCAGTCACTCTACCACTGAGCCACAACCCCAGCCACCCCTACCACGTCTTTAAATAAAATACAAAATAGAGCTGAGGCATGGCTGGTTGGTTAAGTGCCCCTGAGCTCAATTCCTGTACAAAAAAAAAAAAAAAAAAAAAAAAGCAGGTATCTTTGTTGTTTGTATATTTTGTTTTGTTTTTATCATAAAGTTCTAGAACATACACACACCAAAATCATAATGTCATTGCAGACTATTTAATACCCTGAAAAAATTACATGAACATCTGTGTGTGTGTGTGTGTGTGTGTGTGTGTGTGTGTGTGTGTGTTTTCTAAGTGGTCAAATAAGCATCAATATAACCACCATAGTGGTAGGATTATGGAGTGATTTTTATTTTCTTCTTTTTTGTGTGTATTTTCAAAAATTTGAAAACATTATATCTCAACCAACTGGACATGATGTCAAAAAATTACAACCTCCCCTCAGTCCTCCTATGTAGCCACACTCCCTAAGATGGGGCCTCATGTGTCCTTCCAACAAATCCTTTTTTAAATAGAGCACATGTGTGTAGTAAACATTCATGCACTAATCCCCTGACCCGCTGCCCAATCCTCCTGTTTTAGGCACCTGCACATGGCTTAGAGGCACTTATGCACAGGAACACAAAATTGGAAGAGATTTCAGAAATGATCTTGCCCAGCTGCCAGCTCAACGCCCAGCTCTCCTTGCTCTATCCATAACGAGGGCCCATCTGGCCTCTGCTTAGTTATGCCCCAGGATGGGGAAACCAGGGCAGTGAAACCATCCATTGGTGGGTAAGGACCCTAGTGAGAAGGTCCACCTTGTTAACTAGAAGTACCCATCTTCAAGTAGCTCCCACCCAAAGATCCCAGCCCCAGGATAAAAGGTCCTTGTTGGCTTTAAGGACCCATCTCAGAGGATACAAAAGGAGGAATGAGAAGAATGCAAGTGTACAGGGTTGGGGATTTTTGTTTAGTTTTGTTTCAAGAATCTCTTTTAGTTCATCCTAGTTTCTTTTCCCTCTTGTTTGAAAAACTGGTCTTGTTTTCTGTTTCTCTCTTTACATGCCTGAGGTTTCTTTCTCTTCAAGGCAAAAGTCAGACTTATTTCTCCTCACTCACTTCATCCTGGCCACAGGTCTTCAGCAGGCCATTTCTGACCTTTTATATCCTACCCTATAGATGTCCCTTTTCTCCTATCTCCATCACCCCTTTTCCTTCCTTCTTCAAAATTTCTTCCTCTTTCTCTATCGGGGTCATAGCTAGAGACAGTCTAATGCTATAACATCCCTCTGAATATGAAGCAAAATAAAAGCACTACCTAATTATAAAACACATGTACAGGACACCAAGTTGATTTATTGTTGTTGTTGTTGTTTAGACAGTCACTGTGATGATTATTTCAATGCTTTTTTTTTTTTTTTTTGCATGTTTTTATTGTGGTAAATACACACGTCACAAAATTTACCATTGTAAAGTGTGTCATTCAGTGGCATTACATAGATTCATAATGTGGTGCCACCATCACCACTATCTAATTCCAGAATTTTCTCACCACCCCACAAAGAAAGCTCATACCCACTAAGTGATACCTCCCTTTTTTCCCTCTCCCCTCAGTCCCTGGCAGCAAATAAACTGTGTTCTGTCACTATGGATCTGCCATTTCTGGATATTTCAGATGAATGAAATCATACAATAGCTAGCATTTTGTATCTGGCCTCTTTCACTAGGCATAATGTTTTCAAGGTTCCTCTCTGCCATTGCGTGTGTCAGAACTTCATTCCTTTTTATGGCTAGATAACATTTATATGGATGTGGATATAGAAGATTTTTTTTTCATCACTTGATGGGCATTTGGGTTGTTTCCATCCTTTGGCTATTATGAATAGCGCTGCTATGAATACTCATATAAAAGTTTTTGTTTGAACATGAATGCTTTTTTTGAAGTTTTTATTTTTCCTCCAAAACACAGGCTTGTTTATTTGTTTCTTGCTGGGGGTAGGGATGGGCGTGCCACTGTTTTGCTGATGCCGTAAGCATTGCTTAGCCTGTCCACTGGTAACCTCAATCCGTTTTCCTGTCTCCTTCACCCTCTGCTTTCTGCACAAATGTTACGTATGTGGGTTCTCCCCCACCTTGAACAATTTGGAATTCATATTGGCAAGTGGATTTCCTCCTTCTTATAGAGGTGATTTTTTTTTTTTTAATTTAAATAAGTACAGTGAATGTGTCCAATTCAGAAGAGCCTTAGGCCTCCATCCTCAGCTTCCCCTAACAAGGCCCCCTTCCAACGCAGATTCCAGGAAAGCCAGCTCCTGAGCTCAAGCCAGGAGAGGCCACTTTGGGCCTCAGCTCATAATAAGGCAAGGTGTGTCTGAGCACCTCCACTCTGTCAGGCTTGGAATTTGATCCTTTACTCGCTGGCTGCTCTCAGGGTTCAGTGCTTCCTGCCAAGCCCTTGGAAAGCCTGAGGAGAGACAGAGAGAGAAAGACAGACAAAGATGTCAGATTTCTGCCTGTGGAGAGGACAGGGACTGGCCTACTGGACAATCCCCATGATAGTTGCCCTGTAGTGACCACAAGCATTGTCAGCGACAGTGATGGGGATAAAATCACAAAACACCCCGATCACCTTGCCTCCTCTGAGGGGTGCAGATGCAATTGCTCCTTTCCGGACGTCTCCCCTTTTCCTCCCTGCTCCCCTCTCCACAGCCACTGCTCTCCAGGTCTGTTTCTCTACAGCCCAAAAAGGTTCTCTAGTTCTCTTCTGTCCCTGTGATTCCCTCCCCCTCCTTTCATCCTTCAAACCTTTTTCTGTCGACTCCCTGTCTCCTGGCCTTTCTCGGTGTGCCTTTCAGATCTGTTTCCTTTGACACTGGTCCCAGGCCTGCTGCCAAGTTTCAGACCCATTAGTGAGGTGCCTTGCTGACTGAAACACAAATCAAGACTGATCCGGGTACAATTAGCAGCTGCTCGCACCTCATCTGGAAAGCATTAGCCAGCCCTGAGAGAGGGGAGACATGGGGAAATATTAGTGCCAAACAGAATAGATTTCTTATTTTGCAACATGAAAGAAATCTGACCCAGTTGACATATAACTGACAATGATATATGAATAGACAATGCAAAGTAGAGAGTCCTGTCATCTTATCTTGGGTATCCTTCAGTATCTATGCAAGAGATACAGGCCCTCCACCCTCAGTTCGGGTATATAAATATCATCCAGGAAAAGGGGTGTCTGTTGCACTTCATCCAGATACACTAACACTTGTGTGATTCAGGAATCCTTTTGCTCTCTTGCAGCGTACTGTTATCTTGCCTCTGCTTCTAGAAATTAAATGTTCATAAGAATCCCTTGGCATCAAACTAAAAAATGCAGATTCTGATTCACCAGGACTGGGAAAAGACTGAGATTCTGCATTTATTTAATGCTGATGGGTGGACCATACTCTTAAGGGTCTATGACAATTCAACTCTGTATAATTAGGTCAAGTTCCCTGCTAGAGTCTTCTCCCAGTACTTTGTCCATTTTCTTTTTAGCATTCACAGCTAAAAGTAAGGATGAACAATGCAATAAGCTATTGGTTGACTACCTTCCCAGCTCAAATGCAAACTACCCAAGGGCAAGAACCAGAGCTACCTGTGTTCTGAATCCTCAGTACTAGCCTTGTGTGTTGCTCATAGTAGGTGTTCAATAAAGACTTCACAAGTGAATTCACAAGTGAATCAACAAGCTCAATCCTCAAGGCCCATCAAAAGTCACTCTTCTTCAGTAGACTAGAGGAAGGAGAAGAGAGATGGGGGGATGGGAGGAAAGCAATGAGGGGGCTTGTGGATCGAAATCACATTCCTTGCATTATGATTTTTTTCAAAATTAACCCAAAGGCTATGTTTAACTATAAACATTAAAAAGAAATTAGTCATTCTTCTTCCAAAAAGCCTTCCTAGTTCAACACTCCTTACCTATGCCTGCCTGGTGGAATTTGATAATTTCCCATGTGTTTAAGCTTCTCTTCTGAGTTTCTGAAATTTCATTATGTCCTTTCTCCTCTCTGTTTCCCACTCCCCATCTTAATAAAGTCTTGTTCTAGTGGGTATTTAATGTTTGCTGATTGAGAGACCCTAGGATGATGCCAAGTTCTATTTAGAACTCAATTATAATGCTCAAGAGGTGGCTGAATTTGGGCTTGAATAAAAGCCAAGGTTTTACATGCCCCAGTGGAAAACCTTTAATACCACCTAACACATTTGTAGGGTGGGAAGCCTGAGATGTTATGTGGGTACAAAATCAAGAGATGTAATATTATGAGACTCCCAAAGCAGCTGTAAATCAGGTCACTCCCAAGGGCTAACTGCAGGCGGTGGCCATTACCTCACTCCCTTTTCTCAGCTTTCTTTCCAGAGGAGGGGGGACTGTTGTTCCCCAGGATTAGGCAGACTATTTCTCTTGGAAATATAGAAATCTGGCTCACAGTGTCCTGCCAAAGATAGAAGAACCTGATCTTGTTTGGAATTCATCAAATGCCTCAACTATTTTTCAAACATCTGGGGCTGTGTGAAACCCAGTGAGTCTTTTGTCAAGAATTTCCCTCCATAATTTCAAAACACATGCATATTTTAAGGGACATTTAATCCATATGTTTTTTATTTACTTACACTTAAGTCACCAAAATATTGTTATGCAAGACCTGTTTGATGTTTGAGAAACTTTATGAGCATTATTTGGAAGTTGAAAAACCTTGCTTCAGGAAAAAAAAAAAAAATACAGTAAATTGGATTTTTTCCAAAACACATTGTGTTTAAAACAAAAATATTTGAGAGCTTTTCTAGAATCTTAATTGTGCAGGGATTCAGGGGTTCAGAGACAACACAGCCCAAGTTCATACCCCTTGTCTCTTCGGTGACACATAGATCGGAGTTCCCAACCATGGCAGTCTCAAGCTGCTGTGCCTTATTTGAATCTGTGACTCTTTCACACATGACAGTGACAAAGCTCAATCTGTCTGTAGACTCATGATAATATTTTACACCAGTATTCCAGAAGTGTGTTCCATGTGTAGTTCTGCAAAAATGCCTGGCTAGGGCCTGATTATCTTCTGAAGCATTTGAGAAATAAATCCCAGGGTGTTCAGATAAATTTTAGAGTTTGAAAGAAGACTCTGGGGGGGAAAAATTCCATCAGAACATAGTGCAGGGGCTGGGATTGTGGCTCAGCGGTGGAGCGCTCGCCTCGCGCGTGCGCAGCCCGGGTTCGATCCTCAGCACCACGTAAACATAAATGCATTGCATTGTGTATAACTAAAGCAAATAGATAAATATTAAAAAAAAAAAAAGAACATAGTGCAAAGATGTAGATCTGTAGAACAGATTTGCAATGATCTGATTGATCTCAGGGTGGGGCAAGAGTCAGGAAATGTGGGATGTTCATGTCTATTAAGGCCCTGTCCAAAATTCATACTGGAAACTAAGAGCCACAACTTTGGTCTCTGAATTCTGATCCACAAATAAGTGAAATCAGAAAATGGTGGGGTGAGTGAATTTCAAAGCAATGATGATATATCCTCTCTGTCTCTCTGTCTCTCTCTCTCTCTCTCTCTCACACACACACACACACACACACACACACACACGTACATAAATGTCCTGTTAACGCAGTGAGGACAAAGTGAGTGAACAATAAAGCATATGAGAGATTCCAATGAAAGGAAAACTAGTGTTTCTAACACAAAGAAGTTCAATGCATATTTATTAACAAAATGGACTTCATGTTGCTGAAAATAGGTAATAAGAAATTTGGATCCATGACTTCATAGTCCCAGACAATAGGCTCACCAGTTCCAAACATGGGAATGTGGAAGTTTGGGATTAGAGAAGAAGATGGGCCCAGAGCAGGAAGCAGTGGCCTAAGCAAGTGGTAAGAAACAGAGACACAGGCAGGTCCATGCTCTCAGGCCATCAGTCTGAGTCCCACTGTCCTCCCCCCTCAGCCTTCTTCTAACTCAGCCTAAAAGGAGCAGGGCTCTGCGGGAGAGTAGGTCCCCCAGGAACGATACTCAGCAGACAGTTACCGAGGGCCTGCCATCTGTCAAGTGTGGCACAGCCTCCAACTCCAAGCACAATGGTGGATACAATTTCAGTCCACACCCTTAGAGAATTCACGCTCTGGCAAAGAGACCACCTTCCATTCTGCCTGCTGTAGTGTGAATGGAAACAAGGGGCAGAAGGAAAGATGAAGGCGATGGAAAGGGCAGGATTCAGGAGAGCTAGTGATGATACCAGCAGAACAGGAAGTGCAAAAAGAAAAGAGTCAAGTGTAACGATGCCATGCCAGCGTTAGTTTGGGACTCACCTGCTAAATCTGCTGGGACATCTTTGTGAGAGGATAAAAGAAAGGTGCTTTTAGAAACCTTTTAGGAGAAAAAATGGCTGCCTGGAAACTTCATACACCAGCAGCAAAAACAAATGGAGAACAAAATAAGAAATCACAAGAGCCCTTTTTAAAGGGGGGTTATTTTCTGGGTTGTATGCTAGCCAGAGCCAGCAGAAATCATTGGCTATCTTGGCTTGCGTAGGCCTTGGTCAGAACCAGCACATCACCCCATCTCACTTCTGATCACTGGCAACGTTAAAGAGTAATCTCATATTGATAGGAGACAGACAGATGTGAGTGGTGGGAACATAAGCTTGAGGAAATAATCCTATAAAATAGGCCCACTGTGCTGACCCCACATGCTTTCTTGTCTAAGAAGCAATTTACCTGCAACCTTGCCTGGCTTAAGTGGACAGGAGATGTCACAACCCTCGGAAAACTACCTGTTATCTTCAAGAGAAATGCAGGCCTGAGATAATGCCAATAAGAGGAACTCAAGTTACCCTGAAGGGGGGAGACTTTTGTGACCCTCTTCATAAACCAGATCCTGAAACTTAGGGAGATAAGGATGATTCCTCTTAACCATAAAATCTGAGAGAATTTATGGTTAAGAATCCATCTAGGATGTGATAGTGCATGCTTATAATCCCAGCAACTTGGGAAGCTGAGGCAGGAGGATAGAAAGTTCAAAGCCAGCCTCAGCAATTTCATGAGACCCTGTCTCATAATAAAAAATAAAAACGGGTTGGCAATGTGGTTCAGTGGTTAAGTGTCCCTGGTTCAATCCCTGTTACAAAAAAAAAAAAAAACCAAAAAACCCTAATTAAAATAGGTCAGCATGAGCCAAAGTGACCTACAGTTGTCATGGCAGTGGGAACTTGAAAGTCTGATGTCATTCTGCTGTCAGTCAAAAGTTGGACCTGGGTGGGACTCTCTGGAAACTTCTCTGGGATCCCCCCCAAAAAACTGGAGTACAGGAGAGGCACACCATCCCTCTTCAATCTGAGAGGATCCACTCTCTCTCTTTCTCCCTTGAGAGTGCCCCCTTTCCCTTTCCCTTTTCCTCTCCCTTCAATAAACTCATACCTTTTACTCTGAGCAACACGTCTGAAATCTTTTTTACTTGATTGCAAAAATCAGGGTTTTAAGGGGGGGGTCTTCATGCTGCCTCAGTTTCCCAGAAGGCCCCAGCTCTGTCACAATGCTCCAATAAACCAGATCAGATGTGTGGCTTCAGCGGTAGTATTGAATCCACACATGGAAAATTATATTAAAAAATGCCTGACTCCAGCACTTAAATTCCATGGCACACATGGAAGGAATTGAGGAGATCACCAAACTTAAAAATATTCCACCCACACTGTGTAAGATGGCGTCCTGATGTGCTTTGAAAACTGAAGATGACCACGAGGGGAAAACCTCTCCATGGGTAATCATGGACACCTTGAGCATGGACTGGGAGCTTTATGAGATTTTTAGATCATTGATGACTTGACCACTTCTGTCATGTTCTAGAGAGGTCTTAGGCCTGTGGCCATCTAGAATGTTTTGGCATATTCATGATTTTGAGAGGCTAAATATTCCAGAGAGCAAGATGTTAGCACTTTTGGCAACAAAACTTTATTTCTTTTTTCTTTTAGGGGCTGGGGTTGTAGCTCAGTGGTAGAGTGCTCACCTAGCACGTGTGCGGCCCGGGTTCGATCCTCAGCACCATGTACAAATAAACATGGAGAAAAAAAAAAAAAAGAAAAGAAAAGGTGGTTGAATGAGACGGATATCATTTTCCTAAATTCATGATTGAAGACCTGAATTGTACGAATATACTTTGTATACAAACAGTTGTATCTAAAAAGATGCTAAATACATGCACTATGAGTTGTACATATTAAAAATTATAAAAATAAAATTAAAAAAATTTAAAAAACTTTATTTCAATAATTTTGAAGTCTTTCTCAAGCTTCTTAAAGGTAGATTTAATTTCAAAAGACAGCCAACTACAAACTGTGCTATAATAAGATGTATACAAATGCCACAAGAAATGAGTGCATGCAAAAACTAGTGAAATCTATGTAAGGTGTACAACCTATTAGCAGCCTTGTAATGATATATACTTCTTTGCTTTGGTCATAGACTCAACTTGTGTATGATGTCATTGGGAAAGCTGAGAGAAGGGTACACAGAAATTATTTTGATAGCTTCTTGTGGGTATAAAATTATTCAAAATAGAAAGTTAGGAAAAATACTCTGAGGTCAGGAACTCTGTTTCAGCCATCAAGTGGAGAAAGTGATAGGGGACAGGTGTGAATGGTAGGAACACAAGGTTAAAGGAATAATTCTATAAAATGGACCCACTGTGATGACCCCACATGCTTTCTTTTCTAAGAAGCAATTTACCTGTAGCCCTGCCTAGCTTAAGTGGTCAGGAGATGTCACATTCCTTAACAAACTACCTGTTATCTTCAGGAGAAATGCAGGCCCAAAATAATGTTGATAAGAGGAACCCAAGTTACCCTGAAGGAGGAGACTCTTGTGACCCTTTTAACAGACCAGATCCTGGAACTCAGGGAGATAAGAATAATTCCTCCCAAGCATGAAATCGGAAAGAATTTATGGTTAAGCATCTCACTAGTGCCTGGCACGGTGGTGCATACTTGTAATTCCAGCAATTTGGGAAGCTCACAGGGGGATAACAAGTTCAAAGCCAGCATCAGCAACTTAGCTGGCCTAGCTTAGGTCCTAAGCAACTTAGCAAAACCCTGTCCCAACAAATAAAAAGGACAGGAGATGTGGCTCAGTGGTTAAGCCCTTCTCATTTAAATCCCCAGTACACCCGTCCCCCCCACCAAAAAAAAAAAAAAAAAAAAATCCAATTAGAATGGGTCAGCATGGACCAAAGTGACCTAGAGTTGTTTGTCATGGCAGTAGGGACTTGAAGATCTGATGTCATCCTGTTGTCAGTCAAAAGTCAAGAGGTAGACCTGGTCAGGACTCTCTGGGATCCCCAATAAAACTGGAGTGCAGGAAACTTCTCTGGGATCCCCAATAAATCTGGAGTGCAGATTCATTTAAAATCCTGCCTGCTGCTATGTGCAACTGACTTGAAATTCTTCGAGCAAGACTGCAAAAATCTATGGTTGTAGACACCCTGCAGTCGCTTTAACTCTGCAGGTATATCTCACTCTGGAACAGATTCAATCCAGGAAAGGAAGGGGAAGAGAAGGGAAGGGAATGAGCAATAGACCCCATGTACCTAATAAAGTCTCGGTCACCCAGTAGGCATTCCATAAACTGTTCCATTCTAAAGGCCTTCGAATGGTGTGTGGTGTCATTCATGTGTCTTAGTTTTGAAGTTCTGGTTACTGATCAGGATGCAGCTCTCGCACTTACGTGCCGTCAGCAGCTTCCTTGTTGTGTTGCTCTTCCTCATGCGCTGTGAGCTTGTTATAGTTCTACATACAATATCATTAGGCTCCAAAGGATAATTGCATCTGTGAATAAAGTATTTTTGTTTTGGCCTACAGACACTAAATTTAGCTGCTTGGAAACCTCTTTTGATTTACATTAGTTTTTGGCTAAGTCTCAAATGGATGAATCTATTAGATAAGGCAAAGATATTAATAAAAAGTAGCCATCATCTATCAATCATTGCAAGGCTAACTGTGCTACCTTTTTCAATCCTTACTCTACAGGAGGATAACTGTTTTAGTTTCTATACTGAGATTAAGATATTTCATTGCCTGTCCAAGGTCTAGGGCTATCTGGATAGCAGGCACCACTAAGCCTAGCAGACTCTAGAGCCCGAGCTTCTGTCACAGGTAATTCTATGTCAGCTTCTTATTATTCCAAAGTATTTTTAGATGCTCCAGGGTTTGGGATAGGAGGTAGGTCCTTTTGATGAATGAGGTAAAGAGAGGGTGGGAAGAAGGGAACGGGAGGAAAAGAACATAATAATTGAGGGAGTTCAAAATACCCACCCCCAATAGATGTCATTGGCATATTCTGGGTTGGTTATTCAGAGAAACCACAGACTTACACAGACACCAGAATGGCTCTGAAAAACTGTCCTTTTATTAAAAGAAATGTACATCTGTCTACATTAGTAAATAGCAGATGTAGGCCCAGGCTTTTCTATCCCCTACCCGCCAGCCCATACACACACACCACCAGGGTCTTTCTACAGGAAGAAGAGATTGGGGTCTGACACCTGGCCCATAGAGGCCCACAGGTAGCTTTTACCTAGGAGACTTCATCTGCATAAAACAACCCAGCTCCATGTGCACATCTTCCCCCAGCCTTCCACAGCCTCCTCCTCCCTTTTCCCCAGAAGCCAAGCCCCTATCCTTTTGTTAAGACTTCTGTAAGATTCAGCCCTCTTGCCCCTCTGAGTCTCATGCTTTGCATGTGGTTTCCATGCATATGCACATTAATAAATTTGTATTTTTAAATCCCTTTAAATCTGTACATTGCAGGTTAAGTTCATAGGCTAAAATTATTGACCTTCCAGGGGGAACACAGTATATTTGAAACTTCCTTATATGGTCAAGAACCCAGTTCTTTAAAAACCTGGAGACAACATTCCTGGAAATAGCACTTATTTATATTGGTCGGTCCTTAATAAATGTTTGTTGAATTGTTGAGAAAAAATTAAGCTTCCTCAAACTAGGGAATGAAAACTCTTTTTTCCTTTCAATATCCCAACATCTCTCTTCTTCTATGCTGACCCTCTGTCATGACTCATGACAGAACCAACCAGGAAGCATCTTTCACAACATGTAGCATCCAGATTTGCGTTGCATAATTTTGCTTTCCAGGCAGTCTTTTAGAATTGTCTACTTTGCATTTTGAGGATTTCCTATCTTTGGTAAACTTACATCTGAATATGTGCCATTGTTGCAGTCAGTCTGTAGTGTTCCTTGCTCACTGGCTTAAGCCTACAATGGGAGCCATGTGTAGACACAAACGAAGGAAAAGAGGGCACTGCTGCTCACAAGATACTTTCTGCATGCAGCAGAGAATCTAGTCTGGGACATGAACAGAATGTGCCTATTCTATGAGGGAGCAGGAACCAGCAGGTTGTAGACTTATCCAGCTGTAAAGCCAGAGGAGTCTTTAAACAGAAGAGGCTGCTGGGCCTTGGCATGTATTTTGCAATGGGTTGTGGTGTGAGGGATGTTTGGAGCAACTGTAAACAGGAACTGCTCTGTCCTTATTAGGAGTAATCACTTCTCCAGGCAAAGAAGGAGCTGTTGAGGCATTTAAACACATTCTGTGCACGAGAATTCCTTTCTCCTCCAAATCCCTGCCTATCCTCCCCGTTCCTCTCATAGGAACTCAGTGAGGCTGTATTCTATGGTCCTTCTTTGAGATTGCTGCTTGGCAGGGTTTAAGAAAAGAAAAACCCAGGGATTCCATCTGGCTAGATCTGCCTTGATCCCAGCTGCTCACAAGAGCTGTTTATTCCCCAACACTGAGCCCAGTGTAGCCCTTCTCCCTCCAGGGTGGCCTTAAGAGCTGTCCAGCAGGCCTGGCAAATTTTTGCCAAAGCCAGAACACTGGGCAGGAATTCAGGGGGTGGGGATGGGTGCTTAGCAGCCCTGAACAGAAAGTGGGAGCTATGGAAGGAGCAGATTTGTGCCTCAGCTTCCCTGTAGAGAAGAGCAAGTGAACCCTCAGGCTTTGATGCCTAACATCAGTGCCCAGGGGCCACTGTGATCCTGTGTTACTAACATAGAGATGATTAAAAGTATAGGTTGTGGCTCAAAATATAGGTCAAAATTCTTGCTCTGCCTCTTCCTATATGATCTTATTGAGGGTTAAAGTAAGACTCACTAAGTATAGTCTTGCTCAGTTAACAACAGGGACAGTGTGGTTAGGTGATTTTATCATTGTTTGAATATCATAAACTGTACATGCACAACAGAAATGGTGTAACCTACTACAGACCTAAGCTATGTGACATATATATTTATGGCATAGCTTATTGCTCCTAGGCCATCATGAACAGAACAACACCAGATGAAATCAAGCAACAAGAGAAAACATTACACTCAGAGATGTAATAAACACAGGATGTATGAGACTGTTGTCTGCATAACACGACTATTGTTCTAGTCAACTCTTCTTTTCAGTAGGTATTATTATTCTAAAATAATGATTAAAAGCACAGTAAATATGTAAACCAGTACCACAGTCGTTTATTATCAGCATCATTGACTGTTGTGCACAGTACATATCTGTATGTGCTATACAATTATGGCAGCACGGCAGGTTGCCTACATAAGCATCACCACAAACACCTGAGTGACATTTTACACTGTGACGTTATGACAGCTGCAATGTCATGAGATGATAGGAATTTTTCAGCTCTATTTATGACTGTAGTTGAGTGTAAGAGAAACCAAGAGTCTCTTAGAAATCTAGGCATAGGCCAAATAAAATCAAGAATAAAAAAATGGGATGTATTCAAACTAAAAAGCTTCTTCTCAGCAAAAGAAACAATCAATGAGGTGAAGAGACAGCCTACAGAATGGGAGCAAATTTTTACCACACACACACATCAGAGAGAGCACTAATCTCCAAGATATATAAATAACTCAAAAAACTTAACACCAAAAAATAAATAAATAAACAAATAAATAAATTAAATAACCCAATCAATAAGTAGGCTAAGGAACTGACCAGATACTTGTCAGAAGAAGCTATACAACTGATCAACAAATGTATGAAAAAATGTTCAACATCTCTAGTAATTAGAGAAATGCAAATTAAAACTACTCTAAGATTTCATCTCACTCCAGTCAGAATGGCAGCTATCAAAAACACAAACAACAATAAGTGTTGGTGAGGATGTGGGGGAAAAGGCACACTCTTATATTGCTAGTGGGACTGTAAATTGGTGCAACCAATCTGGAAAGAGGTATGGAGATTCCTTGCAAAACTTGGAATGGAACCACCATTTGACCCAGCTATCCCATTCCTTGGTTTATACCCAAAGGACTTAAAAACAGCATACTACAATGACACAGCCACATCAATGTTTATAGCAGCACAATTCACAATAGCTAAACTGTGGAACCAACCTAGATGCCCTTCAGTAAAATGAATAAAGAAACTGTGGTATATAAACACAATGGAATATTACTGAGCATTAAATAGAATAAAACCATGGCATTTGCAGGTAAATGAATTGAGTTGGAGAATATAATACTAAGTGAAGTAAGCCAATCCCAAAAAGCAAAGGCCAAATGTTTCCTCTGATAAATGGATGCTGATCCGTAATTGGGGATGGGGGTCATGGGAGGAATGGAGGAACTTTGGATAGGGCAAAAGGGAGGGAGGGAAAGGAAGGAGCATGGGGGTAGGAAAGATGGCAGAGTGAGACTGGACGTCATTACCCTAAGTACATGTATGATGACATGAATGGAATGATTCTACTTCGTGTACAACTAGAGAAATGAAAAATTGTACTCCATTTGTGTACTACGAATTAAAATGCGTTCTGCTGTCATATATATGACTAATTAGAACAAATAAATTAATTAATTAAAAATAAAAGAAATCTAGGCATAGCCCAAACTAGTGTGGGGGAAGTAAGGGCTGTTTATAAATATTTGGGATTAAGGAGACTGAGCAAATTTGAAGATGAATGCAAAGTCAGCTTTTCACATTTTGAGAGTGAAGAGCAATCAAAATACTCAAGTGAAAATGTAGGCAATTAAAAAACAGGAATGGAGTCCAGAGGAAGGTTAGAACCAGATTTCTTCATCTATGACCCTATTTTCCTTTAGTTTATTATTCTCTTTAATAATATAATGAACACTGTGAACCTAGAACCCAACACAAGAACTAATCATTAAAAAAACAAGTGACCATCCATATCCCCTCTGATTTTTGAACACTGTCCGTAATTTCTTTGCTTTATTTTGTTTATTATATACATATGTATTATATATAGTATTATATTATATATGTATATATACATATAATGCATATGTTATATATATTACAAATATATTACATATAATATAGATTATATATAAATAAATATATATGATTATATGTATATATATATATATATATTATTAGGGTTGTCTAGAGGAACAGAACCAACAGGAGGTATGTATATATATGTATACATATATATACACATACACACACATGCACACAAATACACACGGATATATATAATATGTATGATTATAAGAAGGGGATTTATTAGATTGGTTTACACAACCATAAGCTGGATAGTCCCACGATGGCCATCTACAGGCTGGAGAGTTAGAGGAACCAGTAGCTGTGCTCTCTAAGATATTGAAGCCTCAGAACACGAGGGATCAACAATGCTACCCAGTCCAAGACTAAAAGTTTCTCAAAACTCCCTGGAGAATCACTGGGCAGAGTCCACTTTGGAAGAGTGAAGGAGCTAGAGTGTAATGTCCTCAGGTGATCATGGCAGCAATTGAGAATCCCTTCAAGAACAATTGAGCTTGCATCTGCTGCTGTTTCCTTATTCTTACAACTTTTATTTCTTCCAAGCCTCCAACCTATTGGACAGTGCTGCTCACACTTAGAGAGGGTCTCAACCAACACTTGAGGGTACCATGTGAAAGATACTAAATTAAGTGCCAAACACATATCTTCTCATATACTCCTCTGAGAACAATTTATCATCTTTATTACAATTTCAACTTTACAGAAGAGGAAATTGAAGCTCAGCAATATGACAAGACCCAGCTGTCTGTCTGAGAGTATGTGCTCGTAATCACGACATCTAAGCCGAGAAAAAGGAAAACCAAATGAGTTCGTGCTAGATGGCAAAAGCTCAGAGCTAAAGGAAATCGGAAACATCAGAAGAATGGAAAAGGCTTACATGAGACACTTGGTTGGCAATGTGATGGCAATTAGGAGAAAAGGAAAAGAAATAGAATTTACTTGGTTCCTATGATGTTTCAGGTTAGGGGCCCTTTACATACATTGACTTATTTCAATAGAGATATTAATAATTTTTAAAAGATGACTAAGAAGTAGCAAGGGCTTAGAGACGATTAGAGAGCAACAGAGTAACGGAACTATGTTCTGTGCTTTCTCTGAACTTCACACCAGGAGAAGGAATCTGGAGAAGATGTACAATTGAACATGGGTTGGGGATGTGGACAGTGGGAATCAAGAGACAAGGATGTGAAGGGAGCCAGAGAGATCGCTACTGGCTGACCTAGAGGACCCATGTGCAAGGAAGGCAAATAAGGTCACAGGCGCAGGTGGACTAAGATGGAGGGGAGACTGAGGGAGTAAACATCACAAAGGGGTGCAGAGCTGGCACAGCTTTGGTATGAGTGGGAGGGGTGGGCAGGTGAGAGCTGAAGGCACAGCAGACCCTAGTGATCTGGGAACGCAGAGGCTGGGCAGCTGAGGGCTGAGTGCAATGTGGTGACTCCTTTCTAGTCTTCATAAGGACCCAGTGGAGTAGGTGTTCCCAGGAACATCACAGATGACCACACCGGGCTCCTCTGGTTTGGAAGCAGTAGCAGTGGGGCTTGACCCAAGTTTTCAGTGAGCTCCCCTTTCCTCTTCCTGGCCTGAAGCTCCCACTTACCATTCAAGAATCAGTTCAATCGCCATCTCTGAGAAGCTGTCGCCTCTCTCAAGACTGGGCTGCAGGCTCTTCTTCTGGGATTTCATGATTCCTTATATCACCTTGGGTTCCAGTTGCCCATTTATTTGTCTCTCGCAGTCTAAAGGAAAGTGACTGCATATTATTTATTTCCAGTGTCTGGCACCATTACAAAGCCAGAGTGGGCTCAGTAGTAAAAGTTTATGGAATGAGAGAGTACCAAACAAGGAGTCTCCACTTGTGATATTTGAACTTACAGTGCCTATAAGTTCAGTTCGGGGAGGGGGGGGGGGAATGGTTATTTAAAAATATACATAAATAAAATCAGTGTAGAAGAATAGCCAAGAAAAGCATGAGAGGTTCCTGAAAGGGGTACATTTATATAACTAGTAATGAGTTCAGAGAAGAGTAGAGATATAATATATACCGAACTCATATTTATTGAATTACTTAAGTCATTGGTTAATTAAGAGCTCCAGCTTCCTTGGAGGTCACTAGATAAAACCCTAGTTGCCTAGAAAGAAATCCTACCACCATTGCTCACTGAGCCTCAATCCCAGAACAAAAAGGAAAGGGGAGTCTTGATTTGCTTTGGTTTGGTTTGGTTTTTGGTTTTTGAGTTTTTTTTCTGGCACCGGGGACCACTAAGCCACATTCCCAGCCCTATTTTGTATTTTATTTAGAGACAGAGTCTCACTGAGTGGCTTAGGACCTCTCCATTGCTGAGGGTGGCTTTGAACTTGTGATCCTCCTGTCTCAGCCTCCCAACCCGCTGGGATTACAGGCGTGTGCCAGGAAAGGAGAGCCTTAGAACTCGCCCCCCTTAACCCACCACAACCTGGCCTCCCTCCCCATTCTTCCCAAACCTTCCCTCTCAACCCTAAACCCCCAAATCTTCTAGTTCCCTTAAGCCCTTACATACACATGCACATGCATGCACACACATGCACACACAAGCACACTCACTGCATCATTCAATCCCCACGTGAGCATCTGTGTTTGCTCTCCCCCTGCTGCTTCTCCTCCTTGGTTTCCCAGACTGGGAGAAGAGAAAGCCTGTTTTCATTTAGAACTTTGGTCACACACAGATGCCTTTTCCATTACTCTTGTTTTTCTTCTTGAAGTGTAACATTTCCAATTAACTCTCCACAGGGAGGCTGCCCTGCATTAAGCACCCCACAGAGCCCCCCAGCCCCATCCTCTTGTGAAGGGGGAGGGGCAAGGCCTCCGGAAGCCTCCCTGGACTGCCTTCAACTGACCCCTGAGCAGGCTGCAGCAGGAGCTTCCTTCCCTTTGCATTAGAGAAAGTGACCTTGTGGACAGTTTGAGGGCATGTCACAGGTTTGCCCATCTCTGTGGTTAAGGTCTGTGAAGTGGCACTCTCCTAATGCTGATCCCATTTGTTGATGCACTACCTCTAACAGCCTAAAGATACTAAGTAAACCGCGTCTGCTGTGGACGTGGAATTTATCTTGCTCTTAGAATCCTGGGAGAAGAGTTAGAAAGCAAAGACTGCAATAGACCCATTAAAAGCAACAGGTATTTTCCCTCCTGGATCTCCAAGTTTGTGTCTACCTCTGTAGCATATAGTTTGCAACCACAAATTGTAGTAGGGTATACATGAAAGCATAAAGGAGTCCCTTCTGTCCCCTTAGGGAGAATGTTCACCTATATGGTATTAGACATAAAGTTGCTTTAAAATGAGGGTGCTAAGTCACTGATTCAGCTCAACCACATGAATCCTCACATCTTAGTTCCTCAAACAGGAAACTCAGATATGGTCCATAAGCAAATGAAAGATTTTCATGAATCCAGAAGTTTTGTCAAAGGTTGTCAAACGTGCAAGTGTTTCACGTGGGAACGTGGGACACTGTTGTGGCAGGAGTCCTCTGTGTGTTTTTCATGAGCTGCATAAAGCCAGGCATTGTGCCAGGAGCTTGGCAATAACTGCACAGTTTGCCAGGGGTTGACTGCCATGGAGCCATCCCATCCTGCAGACAGGCTGGGCTCCATCTCTGTCCATTTGGAGCATTCAATTCGAGAATCCTGGAAACTGGTTTCACTGCTGGAGGTTCAAATGACTGATTCTGGGGTGGAGAAAATAATTGGAACAGCCCCTTCAGGGGCTATAGAGAATGGGTTATGGGAAACATCAGGGGGTTGAGAGGTATTTCCTTTGAAGGGGAGAACTGGAGATTCCTGTCAGATTGAAAGGAATCTTAACAGGTAAAGGACCCATGCTATTTATAATCTTATGCAAAGTAGGTTTGATTACACCTTGAAGTTCTGGGTCCCCTCCCCCAGACACCTGGATGCAATTATCCAGGGTCCCATTTACCTAGAAGAGAAACTGCATCTGGTTCCGATTCCCAGCCTGACTTCACCCTCTACAGATGCTCATCCACTCTCTGAAGTGATTTTAAAGGAACCAGGTGGAAGAGGGCCCCTGGCTGCTGACCCACACCCTCAGGAAATATATCACTGTTTTGCATTTTACATCCTTCTTAAGCTTCATCATCGGCAACTTACTCTTCTGCAAAATTTGTCCTAGTAACAATGTTCACACACTGAGATGCTTGTTTCAAGAATAAATCAGGAGATTTAAAATCCCTAGATAGCGCTGGAATGTAGTGCTGTGGCAGAGTTCATGCTGAGCATGAGTTAGGTTCCAGGTTCAATCCCTAGCACCAAAAAATACAAATGGAAATGGAAAGGTAATTCAAGTAAGATAGTTAGCAATATGCGGTGTGTATTCCTTTGCACTCAGATCACAGAAATGAATACTTTGAAAAGAAAACAGAAAGAAAAGAAGGAAAAAAAAAAAGTCCTAGACCTCTAGGAGTATATCTACTGTTTGGTTTGAATGCTTTTGCTCTTTTCAATGTTAAAACTTTATTCCCAGGGCAACAGTGTTGGGACATGGTACCTAACGGGTCAGGGCTTTGCCCTCCTGAATGGATTAATGCCACTATGAAATGGCAGGAGGGAGTGGGTTTGCTATCCTGTTTTTCTGCCACATAAAGAATAGTGTTCCTCTTTCTGGAGTATGCACAGTATTGAAAGCATAGAAAGAAGCCCTCACTAGACAATAAGCCTGCCTGCATCTTTGTCTTGGTCTTACCAGGCTTTGAAACCATGAGAAATAAATTTCTGTACTTTATAAATTAGCCAGTCTCAGGTATTGTGTTACAGCATCACAAAATCTACTAACACCTTCCAAAAGGAAAAATACAACTCACCTAAAGGATAATTAGATGTTTCACTACTAAGATTAGTGGTGCAGGGGATCTGGATCTACTCTTACTAGGACAGTTAGGAAAGTTTGTCAGAAACGATATATTTAAGCCAAGAAGTATAAAAAAGAACCTGCCTTACAAAAAACATGTAAAGTTCTTTGCAGGGAAATCAATCAGAATATGCAAAGTCCTGGAAGCCGGAAAGAACTTATCAAAGAAATTAAAAAAAAAAAAAGAATAGTAATAACTGGTGTAACATTCCACATAAAAGTTTATATGTTGGATTTTACTTAATAATAAAAATGTATTTCCTGTGGTATTAATTTTTCAAAATAGTTTTGACTGTATAGTATTCCATTCTCTGATATAATTTGCATAACAATACCCTTCAAAACAGTGGAATAGTTTCTTGATTTGTGCTTTTATAAACAATGGAAGCACAACTTTGTATATAACTATATTAAAATATGCATATACATATTTTTTTCTGAAATGCTTAATTTCTTTCAGGAAGAATTTCTAGGAATGGAGTTACTATTTGGTGGAACCAAATTGGTCAGGGTCCTGCGAAGTTACTGGGGGTCTCACTAAGTTGCTGAGGCTAGCATCAAACTTGTAATCCTGGTGTCTCTGCTTCCAGAGTTGCTGGCACTACAGGCATGCGCCACTACACCCAACTTAGTTTAACACATCTTAATTGGCTTTAATTTGTGATCCCAGAATCAGGCAGCAGTCCAGACCAAAAATGGTTCAAAATGCTCCTCTCCACCACATACGCAGGATATATTTATAGCCAAATAAAAGTAAGTGAACCACAGAAAGCAGAAATGAGGTACTGAAATGGCTGTACTGGTTAAAGCTTAGCATGTGTCTTGTTTGATCATTGTTTGAATGGTTAGCTACCTGTGGTTGACCGAAGTTAGGCTGTTGTGATTGGCTGAGACTGAGTCACCTGTTACAGGGGTAGGTTATTTACACATCAGGTTAGGTTACTGTTTACTATATATGGAGAAACCTTTAGGCCAAACTTAAAATATGTATGGAGTCAGCTTTAGGCCAAACTTAATCTAATTAAACACTGTTTCTATCAACCCTAATACAGAGGTGCGTAGAGTCATAGTTATAAGTATTAGAACTGAGCTGGACAGGGTGGTCTCATCAAGCACCTATCCAATTACCCAGGTCATTGACTTCTCATACTCCCTTTGCAGTGCTTTCTTTAGCATAAACCTAGTCTATCTGGTGCTCCTTCACAGCAGTGGAATAGCGTGTGTCACTCATGATCTTATGCATCCTGAGGCCCAAGACTGAAGTTTCCCTCTGACTTTCTCCTCTACTGTCTAAACCAACGTAGGAGAAGCCACCACAGAAACAGAAATATTATTAGCACTTGTATTACAAATCCAGTGGTTGTCTCCACTGAACTGAGACAGAAAATTGATATGTTTATCAGAAAAGATAACACTTGTCAGCAAAGAGTCTTTTTCAGGCTGTAGGATAAACAGCGGGAGCTGCCGCTTGTCCTCTGGGCTGGTCCCTGAGCAGGGAGTCCGCACAGGGCTGCGCAGGACACATTCTGTCTCCAGACAAAGCAGGCTGCTGACTTCGTCCAGCTTCCAGTCCTCCCCCAGACAGTCCCAGCTCTCAGCCACAGGCATCTCCCTCCATATATTTTTTTATTATAAGAAGATATTCAGTGATGGTTAAGAGATTAGAAAGAAATGATTCCTCAGAAAAGATTTTAAAAGTTGAATATGTATAACATAGTTAAAGAATGACAAAGACTGGCCCCTCCAGTGACTTGGCAGTTCCCTTGGGCCATGGCGTTATTTAGCCTGGCCTCTGGGTCAGGGATCAGGTGGCTCATTTCCACAGGCCCCCGTGGGTCAGATGCCTCTTCCCCATTTCCTTCGGGAAAGATTACAGACCTAGATCTGAGTTCAAATCCAGACTCCACCACTTACATATGTAGTTGTTAGCAAAATCCTTTAACCGAAAACTTATTCCTAAACTCTACTTTCATTACCTGTTAAAGGAGGATACTATTTTCTGCTTTTAGAAGTATTTTGGTGACTATTAATAATAAGGTATTCAATAAATGTTATTAATTTCTTATCAAAATTAAATTTATTTCCCCATGCCTACTGTTTTATCCTGACTTCCCTCCCTCCCTCCCTTCCTTTCTTTCTTTATTTCTTCCTTTCTGTTTTTTTTTCTTTCTTTCTTTTCCCTTCCTTCCTTCCTTCCTTCCTCCCTTCCTTCCTTCCTCCCTTCCTTCCTTCCTTTACCTTTTCTGGTACTAAGGATTAAACACAGTGGCACTCTACCACTGAGCTACATTCCCAGTTCTATTTATTTTTCATTCTGACACAAGGTCTCACTAAGTTGTACAGGTTAACTTTGAACTCCTGCCTCAGCCTCCCAAGTCTCTGGGATTACAGGTGTGTGCCACCACACTCAGCTCTTTTACTTAATAAAAAAATTAATTATCGATAAATGCACATGGATTTGTTTTTAAGTAGCACTAAAGTTACAGAGTAAAAAGTTAACACTTACCTCTCACCCTTTCCAAGGCTAGACTTACCAGATGGAATTATTTTTGACATTTTCTTCTGGCAATTGTCCCATATTTTCAATAATATGCTTATATCACTTATTTACTTTTTGTTTTAGAGAAAATCATTGAAAAAAATAGTCAAAAGTGCAAAAAGAAGCATCTGTCACTGGTATGAATACTTCTTTTAGGTCTCCCAGTTAGACCATAGGCCCCTGCTGCTATGCACTGAAATCCATCCACATACAGAGGTCATAACTCAAGGGTGTCAGGGATACTAAGGCACTCAGTCCATTGCCGGGAGTTGAGGAACTTCCTGGAAAAGTAACCATGTCTCCAGAGCTGCCCATTAGCTTTGCTAAAACTGCTGTAGAAGGAACCTCTTCCAACATTCTCCTACCCAACCTTCCTGATTTGGCTAATAGGGTTATACTGGCCTCAGAATGAATTTGAAAGGGTTCCTCCCTTCCAATTTTCTGGAATAGTTTAAGAATTGGCATTAATTCTTCTTTAAATTTTTGGTCATATTCAACAGTGTGACCATCCCATCCTGAACTTTTCTTCGTTGGAAAACTTTTTACTCTTTCAATCTCATTACTTGTTATTGGTCTATTCAGGTTTTTTTATGGCCTCGTGGTCCACTTTTGGTAGATCATACATGCCCAGAAACATGTCCATTTTTTTCTTGATTTTACAATTTGTTAGCATACATTTTTTTTTCATAATGATCCCTAATAATCCTTTGAATTTCTATGGTATAATGTCTCCTTTTTCATCTCTGATTTTACTTCTTGAGTTTTCTCGCTCTTTTCCTTGCTTAATCTAACCAAAGTTCTGTTGATTTTGTTAATCTTTTTGGAAAGCCAACTTTTTGTTTTATTGATCTTTTATATTATTATTTTAGTCTGTGCTTCATATATTTCTGCTCTGGTCTTTATTGTTTCTTACATTCTACTAGTTTTGAGCTTAGTTTGTTCATGATTTTCTAAATCCTTGACATGCATAGTTAGGTTGTTTATTTGAAATTTTTTTTTTTTTAACGTAGACACATTGATATAAACTTCCCTGTAAATACTGCTTTTGCTATATTCCAGGCATTTAAGTATGTTGTGTTTCTATTTTTGTTTATTTTGAGAAATTTTTAAATTTCCCTTGTTAAATCTCCATGTATTTTATGTTTTCTAAAATTTCTTTTGCTCTTGACTTCTAGTTTTATTCTATTGTGATAAAAGAGCATATGAATTCAATTACTTTAATTTATTAAGACTTGTTTTGTGGACTAATCTGTGATTTATTCTAGAGAAAGTACTGTGTGCTAATGAAAAAAATATGTATTCTGCAGCTGTTGAATGAAATGCTCTGTAAATGTCTGTTAAGTCCATTTGATCGATAGTATAGCTTAATTCTGATTATTTTTTGTTTGTTAATTTTTTTCCTAGATGATCTGTTCACTGATGAAAGTGGAGTGTTGAAGTCTCCCACCATTACTGTATTGGAGTCTATCTCTCTCTTTAGGTCTAATAGTGTTTGTTTTATGAAAGTGAGTGTTATGACATTAAGCACATAGAGATTTATAATCATTATATATATGTTCTTGTTGAATTGATCCCTTATTCATTATATACTGACCTTCTTTGTCTCTTACAGTCTTTGTCTTAAAGTCTATTTTGTCAGAAATAAATATAACTACTCCTGCTTACTGTAGGTTTCCATTTACTTACAATATAAACTTTCATCCTTTCACTTTCAGTCTGGGTGTGTCTTTACTGATAAGATGTAGGCAGCATATTTCTGGGTTTTTGCTTGTTTCTTTGTTTTATCCATACTTGGAAAATATTTACATTCAGGGCTAATATTAATGTAAGGATTCACTCCTGTCATTTTGTTGATTTTCCTCTCACTGTTTTGAATATTATTTTTCTTTTCTTTCTCTCTTGTTCATCTTGGTGGTTTGGTGGTTTTGATTAAGTTTGATTATTTTCTATTTCTCTTTGTGTATACTCTTCTAGTGAGGTTTATACTTTCACATGCTTTCATGATAGTGGTTATCCTTAAGTAAGATTTGACATTTTTTTTCTTGCAGATTTTAGAATTTTTCTTTGTCTTGCACTTTTGACAGTTTAACTGTAATATACTGTGGAAATTTTTTCTGGTCATGTCTACTTGGGGTCCTACTATACATGATGTCCATGTCTTTCCCAAGATTAAGGAAATTTTCTATTATTGTTTCCTTGAATAAGTTTTCTATGCTATTAACATTTCCCCTCGCTTTCAGGTACTCTGAAAATGTGGGTTTTTTTTTTTTTTTTTTTTTTTTTTTTTTTTTTTTTTTTGTTTTTTTTTTTTTTTTTATCTGATTGGGATATTTAAAAACACCTGTTTTCAGATATTCTTTCTTCTCATTTGCTATTCAGGCTTTCAACTGATTTTTTTTTTCACTTATTGAGCTCTTTATTTCCAAGATTTCTGTGTGGTTCTTTATCAAAATCTCTCTCTCTTTGCTGAGTTTCTCATTCATACTCAGCATTATCTTCCAAATTTTATTTACAGTTTACCTATAGTCTCTTGGAACTCATTGAGATTTTTAAATAATCATTCTTTTAAATGTTTTGGGGGACATCATATTACCTTGTTTTCTCATATTTCTTGTGCTTCTACCTTAAGATATGCACATCTTGTGTATCAGTTATCTCTACCCCTTTTATGTATCCTGCTTAGTAAGCATCTTTTGCCTGAATATGTGTCCTGGGATATTGGTTTGTTATGCAATGGTGGCTTTATTTACCAGAAGACTTCCTATGGTTACTTTGGCTGTGATTAATGACTTTGGGCACTGTGTAAGTGGGTGGCAGACAGAACCATGTGTGTGCGTTCCTCTTTGCTGGTGAAAGTGCACACCCAAGAGCAGGACTGGAGCTAACACACACCAGGGAAAGTTCCACTGGGTCCTCTGGTTGTGTGCACCTGCGTGCAGGGCACTGGCTAGAGTCAGGGCTTTTCTCTTGCTCTTTCTTCCCTACTCCTTCAGCCCTTTTGCTCACCCAGGGGCAACAGCTGGAGTCACAGAGTTGTTCTAAGCCCCCTCACCACAGCCTATGGGTAGGAAAGAAGAAGGAACCTTGATGTTTCCACCCTGCTCCATGAGTAACCAGCACCTGAGTGCTACACAGGGCAGAGGGGCAGGAAGAACCCTGAGCACCTGCACTGGCATGAGAGCATGTGCAGCTGACCGCGTCCTTGGTCTCAGAGAACAAGTGTCCTGACCTCCTGATTATTGAGGGCAGCACACTCCCTTACTCTTTGTCACAACTCTCCTCCCCTACAGTATAGGGCACTTCATCAGACCTCATATTTGATTGATAGTTTTATAGGATATAGAATAAATTGAAAATCATTTTTCTTATAATCCAAAGGTGTTGCTCCATTGCTGTCTATAGTTAATAATTCCTGTTGTGAGAGCTGGTGTTCAGTTTTTGTTTCTTGGAAGCTTTGGGGATTTTCTACTTTTTTGTGTGTGTGTATGCTGGGGAGTGAATCCAGGGGTGTTTAACCACTGAGCCACATCCCCAGCCCTTTCTTGTATTTTATTTGGAGACAGGGTCTCACTGAGTTATGTAGGGCCTCAGTAAATTGCTGAGGCTGGCTTTGAATTCATGATCCTCTGCCTCAGCCTCCCGAAACGCTGGGATTACAGGTGTGTGCCACCACCCCTGGCTTCTACTTCAGTTTGATGTTCTATAATTTCACAATAGGTTTCAGGGTAGTCACCTTTTTTCCTTCACCATTCTAGGTACTCAGTATTACAATTATATATGAGGACTTGCTGGGTACAGTGGCACACACCTGTAATCCCAGTGATCTAGGAGATAGAGGCAGGAGGATCACAAGTTAGAGGCCAGCCTGGGTAGCCTAAGAGACCCTGTCTCAAATTAATGTGAAATTCTCTAACATTTTTATAATTTTACTTACTTTCCTCAGTTTTCTTATACAGATATTTTTATTAATCTGATGTTAGAAAACTTGAGGAGATATTTTCTATCTTTTTTCTCATCTTTTATTTACCTGTGTCTTTTTAATTCTACTTCCTGGGAGACTTCTTCTCTTTTCTTTTCTTTCTTTCTTTTTTTTCTTTTTTAGAATTTATTTATTTGCTTTAGTTGTACACAATGTGTTTATTTTTACGTGGTGCTGAGGATAGAACCTGGGCTGCGCACATGCCAGGAGAGCACTCTACCTCTGAGCCACAACCCCAGGCTTTATTTTCTAATTCAGAAAGAGAAATTTACTGTTGTCCTTTTTCAAGCAGCCATAGTTTTAAGTGTCTTCAAAATATTATGCTGTTCTTGTTTTGCTTTAGTTATGACAAATTATATTTCCATAGAGATCTGAGAAATTATGGCACCATAAACAAGGTTTGAGTTTCTCTTTTATAGCTCCAGTTTGCTTCTCTAAGTTTTCTTGGACTTCTAGTCTTTTCGTGTTAGTTTATCCTCATGTTTCTCTTTCATAGTGTGGACTTAAGGTCTGTGGTTCCTCATTCATATTTCAATATAAGGAAGCAGGTGGCTAATTAGGGGTTCTGTATATACTGATGGAGCAATTCAACAGGGAGTGTCCACTCCATAGGTTAGTGGACAGTGAACAAGCCATTGTCCTTAGATCCCTAAATGTCAAAAATGCATTAGTGCACCCACAATAGATGCCTTGGTTTTACCTGGATATTTTGCCCTTGTAGTGGAGGAAAAATCTTTTTCTTCCTACCATTTAGGTTCAGTGGTTGGAGCATTAAAATTAAATTAGTAAAAGACAGAATAAAAAGAGAAAAAGTAGTTATGATTATGTATATAGGCACAGGAGATCAGGAAAAATGTGACTCAAAAGGCTTATGTATCATCTTAGATTAAACAGAAGGAAAAGGGTGTTGGGCTTCTGGACGGGAGAGCAAATTATGGGAAAGTGGGGGAAAGAAATATATGGTAAGTGGGATCATCATGTTACACAGAGTTCAGTCCCTCAAGTGACAGGTGTCTCCAGTGGTAGCTCTCTTCCTGGTGTGGAGAAATCTTTACAAATGGACATTTCCTTTTATGAAGGAGAAATTTAGGTACTCTATTTCTAGGAAGCTAGGGGCATAAACACTTTTGTCATTGTGAGTTGCCTTTGGCTCAAAATAATCCATATGCCAGCGAGGCATGCCATGGCACAGATACGACTTGAGATTTTCTCTGAAAGGTTTTTGTTCTGGAAGCTTGGTGAACAATGTGGCAATGATGAGAAGTGGTGAAACCTTTAAGAGCTGAGTTTAGTAGGAGGTGATTAGCTCACGGAGCACACTGCCCTTGAAAAGGACTAATGTGGTTCTCATGGGACCCTTGTTAGTTCTTGAAAGAGTGAGCTATTATAAAAAGAACAAACCTGGCCTCTGCATCCCTCTGACTTCCTGTCTCACCATGTGAGACATCTGTTCCCACTACCGTGATACCATCTGCCATGAAGCCCTCATCTGAGACCAAAAAGATGGGTCTGCCTGATCTTGGACTTTTAGTCTCCAAAACTAAGATCTTAAAAAAGCCTTCTTTCTTTATAAAGCACCCAGGCTCAGGTATTGTGTTATAGCAACAGGAAGTATATATATATATATATATAGCAACAGGAAGTAGACTTATATATATGACAAATTCTATACTATACTTATATATATGGCAAATTCAAATACTATATATATACTATATATATATATATATATATATATACTTCAACAGGAAGTAGACTTATATATATGGCAAATTCTGGTACCCCTCACTCTGTTTCTTGAGAGAAGATTCCTCCTTTCTTCCCATTACTGGGTACTACCTGACTGTCTGGCATTTTGCCACATTGGTGAGGATATATGGAACTTGACTGTTGTATCTACAGATGTTTGAGTATTCTTCCTGTATTTTGGGCCTGGCTTCTCCCCTTAGGTCATGAGCTTCTTCTGGTGGGGCTCTGCAGATAGACTGACTTCCTCCTTGGCTATAGCCACCTCTGCAAGAGCTCTCTATTCTGCTTCATCAGTCACTACTTCTTCATCCCTTTTCAGTCTTCCATAAATATGTTGAAATATTTGATACACTGAAAGATGCCCCCCTTCTATTTGGCATCATTATCTTGTAAAGCCTCAATTATTATTTTACTACTACCATGACACACTTGATTAAAACTTCTCACTTTCTCTCTGTCTCTCTCTGTCTCTCTCTCTCACATTCACCTATTCTTTCCTTCTTACTTCCAGTTTGGACTTTTTCTACATCTTATCCAGGTTATTACAATAACACCCTAGTTCATTGTCCCTACCATCTTTCAAAAACATAACTTGAAGCATGTTATTTTCCTGCTCATAAACCTTTACTGCTTCCCAATGACTATGAAAGAAAAGCTAAAATTGGACAGGCATTCAAAGTTCCCAATTATTTATCTCTTCCACATGTGATTAGTATACTGTTTCTTCCTCCTAGAATATCTCTACTTCCCATCTTTCAGCTTGAATTCTTTTTACTTATGTTTTTTTTAGTTGTTGATGGACCTTTATTTTCTCATTTAGTTATATGTGGTGCTGAGAATCAAACCCAGTGCCTCACACATGCTAAGCAAGTACTGAGCCACAACCACAGACCTCAGCTTGAATTCTTCTTTGCTTTCTTCACACTACAGCTTAAGTGCCTCCTCCTGGAAGACCTCATTGATTTTTTCACCCCTTCTGCATGCCTCTTCCAGAGTCCTCCAAACTTTGGGCTCTCCCCAGACACTAATACTCTCTAGAAGCATCCGTCACTGAAAGCCCATATGAACTTCTGAGGGTAGAGACCTGCCTATTCACCCCAAGTGTCTGTCACCAAGCAATGTGGCTAGCACATGGTGGGAATTTAGGAATTATTCATTCAACCTACATAATTGGTTTTGCTTTTCTATCAGTAAGAAGTAGCCCCTACTATGATAGCCCTGCGAACTCTGCCCACTGCAAAAATGAATGGATGTTATTGCTACTTGCTTCTTCTTGGGGAAACTTTTAAGTACAACATTTTATTACCTTGTATCAACCAGCTAAATCTGATAAACTAATTCATGCTAAAGTGCTAATGGAAAAGAGCTGAAAATCAGATTCTCAGGAAGTGGTGAGCATTTGGACTGCGGCTGTTTAGAAACCTGACCTTTATTATCTCAACAGCCAGCCATTAGCCTGACTAGGGCCCTACCTACCTGGAGAGTGGTGCTGGAAAACCAAAAATCAGGGAGGGAGAAAGGGACAGAGATGACAGCACAAGTGGGACCACTTTTAAATAACTAGCCTGCAGCCTAAGCAACCGGGTTGTGATTATGGTCCAAACAGCCAAGTAGGGCTTGGATTCAGGATCGAGATGGGCCTAGGGAATAGAGTAAATGCAAAGCAACCAAACAAAAGTAAACGTGAATAAATATTGAGAATCATCTTGACCTTTATAGCTCTTCTACAAAGGGTGCAGCAATTGTTATTTATTTGATAATTTCTTCAATCTAGGTTCAAATTTGTAATTGACTAGGCAATAAACTAAGTTACCACTTCTTGTCCTACATACCTACGGAATTTGTGGGTGAGGCCAATTCTTGTTATTTGGACATACTTGGAGGGAAGTAGAGCTAAATGCACATGTACATTTGCATGTTCATGCACATGTGTGCGCACACACCTTGGGTATTACATTATGTGCACTCAAGAGATCTTTTCTTCTTTCACTCATCTTTCCCTTTGCAAGCCAGAAGTAGGTGATGCAATCTTCTCTCCCACAATGCTCTACGGCATTCTTTCAACAACCTCAGGCTTCAATCGACTTGTGGCCACTCATGGTTTTAACATAGGGTCTTTCAAGAAAAATGCCAGAGAATTTTGGTTCTGGAAGTCTCTCGCAGAGAGTGCCAGGAGGGAAAGGATAGTTTCTAGTTTCCCCACTTTTTCCCCTGGGCTTTTCTAAGTATGATTCTATCCTGGGGCCCAGAGGGCCTGGATCCAGAAGAGGGGTTGTTAGCCAATGTTTCCCCTTAGTGTTTCTGAGAATTCCTGACAGAGCCCATCAGAGCTGCCTTTTATCACCCTGCATGCTTTAGTGCATCTGTCCTGGCTGGCAGACACTGTGTTCCCTGCTGGATTAATCCTGCCTGCATTCATACTCAGGGAGGGAGGGGGCAGGGTGGGGTCAGGGAGAGGGACAGGGAGGGAGAGGGTGGGGGCAGCAGGAAAATAAGGTGAGAAGAGGAAAAAAAAATCAAAAGGACCAAATGACAGGCCTAGGAACAAAACAATATAAGCAAACTGATTTGCAAAACTAGGGGAAGATACAGTTTAGACATATTAAAGCTAAAAAAAAAAAAATTAAAAATGGAAAGCAAAAGAATGATCCAGTAAACCCAAAGTCCCAGATTGTAAGGGGCATTCAGTATCTAAACTAGCACTATCAGAGGGACCTTAATATTTTTAGAAATTTACAAAGCAAATTGATCACTCATTGATTCATTCTTTCACTGAACACACATGGCCTATTCCGTGCAGCCATGCTAGGACACACTGGAAACGTTCTCATACACTCGGTTCTGCTTCTTAGATCTGGAGAAGGATGTTGAAATATATCAAACCTTCAGGTTGGCCCTTCGTAAATCTTGATCCAAATCAAACCTATTAGAAAAGCACTGTGGAATTTGCTTAGTGAAAGACAATTTGGAAAGATGGTGCTGCTGTCCTAGCAGGCAGTGATCTCTAGGTATAAAGTGCCTTTGCATTTCAGTGCCACAGAGAGCCTCCTTGTGCCACCTCCACAGTCTCATCCAGTGCTGTGGTTCCAGGAGTCAAGTCTCTCTTTGGAGAAAGGAAAGGTACAGACACAGGAGGTCTCTGCCACTCGGCGTGAGCATCCTGGGTCAAAGACCAAATGTAGTTCATGTCTGTGTCCTCTCTGCACCCATTCCTGATACTTAGTAGGTGCCCAGTTAATTTCATTGATTGAGAAAGATCAGACAAGAGCTAGAAGCCTAATGCATTGCCTGCATTTGGCATACAGAATGGACTCAATAAAGAAAGCTCAGGAAGGTGCAAGGTAAAAGAAGAGGAAAGGGACTGGGAAATAAAAACTTGCTGCACTCAAGAAACACAGTGTTTGTTGTATGGTTAGATCAGTGTCTCCTAAAAGTTGCTGGAGGAGTTTTGACGTGCACATTCCTGAGGTCTCTCAGCAATTTTGAATCAGTATCCCTGAATAAGGGCAACAAGGGCACCTGCATTTTAAATAAGCTCTGCCAAATCATTTTGTTACAGGTAGTCTGCAGATCACACTGTAGGAAACACAGGCTCAGAGATTCAGGGAGGGGGATGAGCAGGGGTGTCAAGTGGTGTGAGTATGTGGAAAAAGAGACCAGACTTGGTTGAGAAGAGTTTGGAGTCCATCCCGGAAGGGGGCCCTCCAAGGTTTCTAAGCAGGGGAGTGACAAGGCCACATCTGTGATGGAAATCAACTGTTCTCACTAAAGCTTCAGGTCATTTTCTCTTTGCTTCTGCTCCATTAGATATCATTGCTTCAAGGGCTCTGAACAAATAACGTTCCATTAAAGCGTCCAATTTTGTAGGATCCAGAGTTCCAGTTACCAGCAGCATGTGAAGTTCACAGGCTGCGTTCAGGCTTGCAAGGAGAGGATTAATTAGGTAAAAAGGCAGTTGCGCACATAAGTGGGTGCCCACACCCCGGTCTGGCCTGGTGTTTTGGTGCACTCATTCAGGCATACAATACTCTCTTCAGTTCTAAGCGCCACCTCTTGAAACAAGTTAAAAAGCGAGTTCCAAGTGAGATGCCCAAGTGCTATGTTTTACACAGACTAATGATCAACAGCCTCCTTGTTTTTATGAGCCTGGCAATGAGACTGGACTCACTTTGCTAAGGACACTATAGAAAAGAATGGCTGCATCGAACATCTGATTTCATAGCCTCATCCTAAAATATGTTTTAGATATTGAAAGATTTTGAAGAAACATTGTTGTACAGAAGTTATTTATTTCAAGAAACTTATGCCCCCTTGTGAGTTTTTTATTTTGTGTGTGTGCATTTAAAAAATGCTATACGTTTGTGTTGGGACACAAATTACCCTTCATGTCATGTTTCACTTTTTAAAAAGTGTTTTCTCATGAAATATCTCCTTTCATTCTCAAAATAATCTTGTGAGCTAGGTGTTATTATTATTATCTTCATTTGATAGATGAGAAGATAAACTGCAAGCTTAGTGACTCGTTTAAAGCCACCCAGCTATCATAGTGCTAAAAGTTGTTATCAAAACTCTGGCTGTCGGAGAGAATGTGGGAATCTCTTGTCACACTCCCACCTCTCTAGGATGCTGTAGTTCTGTTTCAGAGCTGATTGCCTTCACGTTTTTTTTTTTTTTTTTTTTTTTTTTTTTTTTTTTTCATTTCAGATGTCCTTGACAGAGAGAGAGAGATAGAGAGAGAGATGGTAGAGTCATGGGTACCATGTCAAAGTTGTGGTTGATGGTAGAGTTATTGTTGGTGAGTATATTCCTTTTGGGGGGCTGTCAGTTCAACCCTTCATACTTAATTAGCTCTCAAAAACTTGGAAATAAGATTACCTAGGAGAATTCACTATAATGGTAACTCTAACAGTAAAAGACATTCCAAGTCACCTTAGAGGTGGAATGACTCCCAAACTTATGATTATCTGAATGGATGTCCTTATGTGACAGGCAGAGGGGGAGTTGGTCATCATCCCAGAGACAAATATGACAAAACCCACATGAACCCAGACCCATGTGAGCCCTCGTGGGGAGGGATGTGCTGTGGCTCAACAACTTGACCCTGGCAAGCCCAGTGGCATAGACACCTTTGTCTCATGGTAACAGACGCTATTTCATATTTGGACCACAAAAATTACCTTCCTGTATTATGTCCATGCTCACCAAAGTAACTCCACTTTTGTTTTAATTTTTTTTTTTTGTTGTAAATGGACACAATACCTTTATTTTGTTTATTTATTTTTATGTGGTGCCAAGGATCAAACTCAGTGCCTCACAGGTGCAAGGCAAGCATTCTACCACTGAGCCACAACCCAACCCAGTAACTCCAGTTTTTAAATGAGTAATTAAAAAAAAATAGTAGAAATGCTCTTCTTTAAAAAAATAAAATAAAATCCACCTCCTTGTTGAGTGCTTCTGAACTCTCTTTTACTCTCACAGTGCATTTTGTTCTCAGAGAATTTCCAAAGTGTTTTCATCCTTCTTTCCTATTTTTGTTTTACCTGCATGATCCCACTCACCTTTTCAACAAATATTTCAGTAATTTTAGACTTACAGAAAAGTTCCAATGTCATATAGTAAGTTCTTATACATTCCTCATTCAGTTTCCCCTTTTGTTATCATTTTTAACAACCAAGTTCAATAATTAAAACTATGACATTAACAGCATTATAATACTGCCAATTAAAGTAGGAATGTTATTTGGATTTCCCCAGTTGTTTTTTTTTTTTTTTAATGCCCTTCTTCCATTTGAAGATTAAATCCAGTTTCCAATATTATATTTTGTTGTTATGTCTGGTTGGTCTTCTCAATCTGTGAAAGACAAATGTGTGTTACAACGAATTTCATAACACATTTGTCAAAATCCATAAAAATGCTCCACAAAGAGAAAATCTTACTGTGTGTAAATTTAAAAAATCAACCGGATGATAAGGAGGACTTGAATAAAAGCTGTAAAAATTGTTTATATTACAAAAACACAATCATGCTGGTAGAAGGATGAAAATTGATCTAAATTCCACTGGAAAGCTATTCTGATGGATAGTATGAAGCTCAACAAGAATTTTACACAAATACTGTATTCTAGTTAGTAAGTCATTTTTGTTTGGTTGGTTGGTTGGTTGGTTTTTGTACTGAAGATTGAACCCAGGGATGCTTAACCCCTGAGCCACATCCTCAGTCCTTTTAAAAAATATTTTATTAGAGACAGGGTCTCACTGAGTTGCTAAGTGCCTCACTAAGTTGCTGAGACTGGCTTTGAACTTGTGAGCCTCCTGCATCGGCCTCCAGGAGCTGCTGGGATCATAGGCATATGCCACCGCAACCATCAGTAAATCTACTTCTGTGGATCATTCTTCAATAAAAAGAAGTACAGATTCTTAGAAGAGCATTTGATGTCAGTGGGGCAAGAAAAATTTACAATGAATCAAGAGTATCTCCTGTTGACAAAAAGGTAAGGCAGATCTCAAAAGAAACAGGGGAGGGTGTTGAAAAGGTAAAGGAGCGGTCTGTAGCCAAAGATGGAACAATAGCAAAATAAGTAGCAATTGTGTTGGATTACAACTATAGAACACAATAAATATTTATGAATGCATCCTGATATAAATGAATACCCAAATGAATGAATGAATAATAACTAAATAATAAACAAAGGAGGAGTTAGGGAAATGGAAAATATTTATCAGAACACTGATACCTCTGACTCTAATCCAGCAGCAAAGTTTAATTATTTGCTCAACTCTAATATACACAACATACCCATGTGAGAAATAGATTTACTAACACAGTATTTGTGTACAATTCTTGTTTAGCCTCACAGTATCCATCACAACAATTTTTCAAAGCAACTTAGATTGGTTCTTAACCTCCCCTACCCCTCTATTATGGTTGTTACTCCTTTGTATTTTAGTTAGATTTATTTTTTTTTCATTTTTTACTCCATTTTGTGTTCCTCCCTATCATCCTAGTTGATTTTTTAAATTTACATACTACAGTAAGTTTTTCTCTTTGTGGAGTATAGTTTTATGGATTTTGACAAAGGTGTGATATTAACTTGCTAGTTTATTTTATTTTAAGACAGGGTCTCACTAAGTTGCTTAGGGCCTTGCTAAGTCACTGAGGCTGGCCTCTAACTTGAGATCCTCCTGCCTCAACCTCCCGAGTTGCTGGGATTACAGGCATGCACCACCACTCCCAGCTGTGGTGGTGTTTTTCTGTGTCTATAACACTGGAATTTTTTTCTTATTGTATATCTTTAGATATTTGTATTTACTTTTCAAAGTGCTTTACAATAACATTGCAACCTGGCCATTCCTGCCAGAGAAAGGTGTCAGCATCTCCACATGAGATGCTCCATCTCCACGTGAAAGGTGTCAGGTCTCACATGAAGAGGCTCCAAAATACGGAGCCTGCTGTGTCTATATAAGCCACCACTGGAATCTAGTCAAAACATTATTTTCCATTACCTAAGCAACTTGTGCCTGCATAATCAATTAGATTGACTGTGCTGCCAGTCTATAAGGCCTCTTAAAACACCAGGCAGCTGGGAGAAAAGAATTATTACACGCTGGCAGCTGGTCAGTTCTTCCTCCCTCCCTCTCTCCTTTCCTGCCTTTCTTCAGCGAGCATCTGCACATTGTTCACCCTGTTCCAGAAGTTGTACAAGGCATTAGGATTGAAATGGTGATTAAGGCCACACCCGGGCTTCATAAGTTTCATATAAGGTAGGGAAAACTGAAGAGAGACTACATGTGAATGTATTCCCTCCAATGAGAAATATGGCAGCCTGAAATAATTATAGAAGAGTGCAGTAAGTGCTTTGATAAGAATAAACACCAAGTGATAAGACTCCTCAGATAACAGGCACCTACCACAAGCTGGAGGGAGGGTGTGATGGGAGAGGAAGGAGTAACAAGCTGAGTTTTGCAGACAAGCAGGAGTTGTTTTTTTGTTGTTGTGTTTTTGTTTTGTATGCTGGCATTAAACCCGGGGCTTTGTGCTTGCTAGACAAGTGCTCTGCCACTGAGCTACACCCCTAGCTGGACTGTACAGACACAGTAAGCTACAGATTACTTCTTCTTATGATAGTAAAAAGAACACAACATTAAATTCTCCATCCTAACTGTTTTTAGGCATATAGTTCATTAGTGTTATGATATGCAATAAAATTCAAGAATTTTTCCATCATGCAACACCAAAACTCTATGCCCACCAAATACTAACTCCCCCCACACTACCTCCCCACCCCCCAGTCCTTGGTAATCATCTTTCTACTTTCTGTTCCTCTGATTTTGACTTCTTCAAATGAGTGGAATCGTGCAGAATTTTTCCTTTTGTGAGTGACTTATTTTACTTAGCACAAAGTTCTCAAGGTTCATTCATAGTGTAGCATGTGACAGGATTTCCTTCTTTTTTAAAGGCTGCGTAACATTACATTGTATGTCTATGCCACATTTTCTTCATTCGTATATCTGTCAACAGATATATGGGCTGCTTCCACCTCTTGGCTATTGTGAATGGTGCGTCAATAAACATAGAAATGTAGGTATCTGTCTCTTTGAGATCCTGATGTCAATTCTTTTGGATATAGATCTACGTTATAGTTTGGATCTGGAATGTCACCCCAAAGGCTGAGTCCCCAGACGGTTGCACTATTGGGAGGTGGTGGAAACTTCTAGAGGTAGGGCCTAATTTTAGGAAGTAGTCTCTGAGGGCATACCTTTGAAGGGTATGTTTTGTCCTAGCTTCTCTCTTCTCTCTTTTTGTTTCCCAGATGCCACTGGGTGAGCAGCTGTGCTCCTCTGCTCTCTGCCATGATGTTCTGCCTCACTCGGGGCCCAGAAACAACAGAGCTAAGAGGTCATGGACTGAAACCTCTAAAACCAGGAACCAAAATGTTGGCAAATGGCACAAAACGGTGGGTGGAAGTATCCCAAATCATTATGTGACTGACCACGACCTGAAAATAGAATTGCTAGATCTTATAATAATCTGTTTTTAGTTTATTGAGAGACTGTTTTCTCTAATGGCTATACCATTTTACAATCTCACCAACAATGTACAAAGGTGCTTATTCTCCAAATCCTTGATAACACTAGTTATGTTGTGGTTGTTGGTATTTATTTATTTATTTATTTATTTTGGTACCAGGGATTGAACCCAGGGGTACTTGACCACTGAGCCACATCCCCAGACCTTTTTATGTTTTATTTTTGAGACAGGATTTTCCAAGTTGCTTAGGGCCTTGCTAAGCTGCTGAGACTGGCTTTGAACTTGCGACCCTCCTGCCTCAGCCTCCCAAGTCACTGGTATTACAGGTGTGTGCCACCAAGCACAGGTCCATTTTCTAGTCAAGATATTTGTGGGTTCTTTGTTGTTGAGTTACAGAATTTTCTTATATATTCTTGATATTAATCCCATATCAGTATATGATTTTTAGTTATTTTCTGTGAGCTAACCTGTTCACTCTGCTGATTGTTTCCTTTGACTCAACAGAAGGTTCTAAGTTTGATATAGTCTTACTTGTCTATTTTTTATTTCGTGGTCTGTGCTTTGGATGTCATATCCAGAAATCATTGCTAGGTCTAACATCCTAAGCTTTATCCTCTATGGTTTCTTCTAGAACCTTAATAGCTTTAGGTCTTATCTTCAGGTCTTTAATCATTTTGAGTTTATTTTTGTATATGGTGCAAGGTTTGGGTCCACCTTAGTTCTTTGACATGTGGATATTCAATTTTCTCATCACTATTTGTCAAAAAGCCCTTTCTCCATTGTGTAATCTTGACACCCTTGTCAATAATCATTTGGCCATATATGCAAGACTTTATTTCTGGGCTCTCTGCTTGGTTCTACTGATCTGCCTGTCTATCATTATGCCACTAACACCACTGTAATTACTATTGTTTTGAAGTGTGCTTTGAAATCAGAGAGTAAGAGGGCTTCAACTTTATTCTTTATCAAAATTCATTTTAGCTCTTCATATCCTTCAGGGTCCATATGACTTTTAAAATATATTTTTTTGCTACTTCTATTAAAAATGTTCTTGGGATTTTGATACAGAATATTCTGAATCCACAAATTGCTTTGGATCCACAAACCATTTTTAAAATGTGCAACTACTCACAAATGAGTATGCTTGTAAACCTGGGGGAATAAAGTTGATAGATCAATGTCAATTAATTAAGATATATTATACTATAGTTAGAGTAGATGTCATACTGTAGTTAGAGGAGAGCAAGGTGAAAGGTATACATGATCTCTCTATTATTATTTCTTATAAAGTATGTTATAATTATCTCAAAATAAAAAGTGAAACAATTCAGCTAAAAGTCAGTCACATGCTATCATCTCAAACATACTATTAGAGCTAAATGCAAAATACTATATAATAGTTATGCAGCTTTATATCTAAGACAAACGAGTCTTAACTTGTTTTGGTTTTAAAACTATGATTCTACCTTGGGCCTAAGTTATTGGGATGCTTTCAACTTTCCTGTCCACAGAGATCCAGCAGGCTCCAACTTCTGTAAGAGGGATGGTTGTTTTTATTAGTTTTTTGTTTTGTTTTTTGGTACTGGGGTTTGAATTCAGGGCACCTAACCGCTGAGCCACATCCCCAGCCCTATTTTGTATTTTATGTAGAGGCAGGATCTCACTGAGTTGCTTAGTGCCTTACGTTTGCTGAGATTGGCTTTGAACTTGTGAACTTTCTGCCTCAACCTCCTGAGCCGCTGGGATTACAGGCATGTGCCACTGCTCCCAGCTTTTATTAATTTTTTTTTGTTCCCTTATTCATTTGACATGTTTTTTGTATAGGGAACCCACCATATGCCAGGTTTTGCGCTGAACACTGGATGTGCAAAGGTGAAACAAACAGGGATTGAGGATTGTCCAGCCAAGGAAAAAGACAGACCCACAATTTTCTTTACCATTAAAATTACAGTGCTCATGACAGATTCCAGGTAAAGGTAAGAATCTGGCTCTATGGGAGGATAGCTGGAATTAGGGAGCTGGGGAAGGAAGCTCAGATTAAATCTTCTTAAAGGAGATGATATTAGAGGGAAGGTTTGAGAGTTAGATGAGTAGAGAAGAAGAAAAGGGACTTAAGTCAATAGGATAGAAAGTGGGTAGGCTGGGAAGTGTAAGAAAGAGTGGTGCTTTGAGGAAGGGCCAAAAGATGATAGAGCAAAAGATACAGGCAGGTGAGTCACACAGAAGCCAGCCAGCCTGGATGGTTGAACTGGACCAGATCAAGCAGCACTTGCTCCTTATATCAGGGTAACTAGAGAACCATCAAAGAAGGGCATGGACATGACTGATTCCATCTTCATCTTTCCTAGATTAATAAGGACAAGGTTTATGGAGTTTCTTTGTTTTTGTGTTTTTTTTTTTTCCAAAAAAAAAAAAAAAAAAAAAAAAGAATTAGGAATCAGTGAACTGTGTGATTAGTTTTCTTAGCCCTTCCTTATCCCAGGCAGAGGTTCATAAGCAAATCCCTTCTTAAACTGGGCCCACCAAGCCTCAAACAATTCCATTTCCTAGTTGGTGAATCCGACTGGTAAAAGGTACTAAGAAGACAGAACTGAATAAGTATAAAAGAGGTCGGGGGAAGATTCTACAACCCCAGCATCTTCCTCTCAATTCCTCTCTCTCCCTTTTGCCTTGAGGTCCACAGAGATCTTCCAACCACTATCCAGAGACAGTGATCAGCCTTCCCTCTATGACCAGAGAGTGGCATAGCTTGAGTCTCCTTGTTAAATTTTGCCTATGGGTGCAAGGTTGAAGAAGTGGGGTAGGGTGGAGTAGAGTGGGGCATCGTTGACGTGCTATTGCTACTGCCCAGATTCTTAATGTATCTCTAGTAACTTATGAAGAAGAAAGAAAATAACATGTTTGGAGCAAAATCCAAGCCAGCACACTATCTGTCTCTAAGCTTGCAACCAGTTTGCTCTGTTCAGTTCCCTGGAACATTGATTGCCTTGGTGGAAGCATCCCTCACTAAAAATCTTCATGGGATGTGTGAGAAACTTCTTCCCTCTTAAATGGCTGACTGAACAAATTTAACGGAGGTTGTTACCCACTGAGTTTGGTATCAAAGCTCTGAGGTCCAATTCTCTTTGAGTTTTTGCTTTCATCTGGAATCCCTCGCCCCTGCCTTCTTTGCTGTAGTTGCCGCACAATATCAAGCAGCTGGAGTCTGGGCAGCTCCAGAATCCGTTTCTCAGCCTAACACGTGAGGCGAGCAGGGGGAGAACAGATGGAGGGAGCTGTGGAAGGTGGGGGTGTCATGTGCCACTAAATGGGGGCTGCGCTTGCTTCAGAGAATCTGATATCTTGAAAAAGTGGTCTCAAGTGGAACTCATTGTCAACAGACAGATTTTATTTGTCTGGGGCTTAAGGACTATGTAAAATCAAGCATGCAGAATGGGAAACAGAAATGACTTTGGACTCCTTGTTTACCATTTCTCTATCTCTGACTCAAACTTGTACTAATATAACTCTTTTTACTGAATGCCTATCAAGGGTTTGGAAAAACATATATATATATAACATATATGGCATGTATATATACATATATATGTGTATATATGTATACACACATACACACATACACACACACACACACATATATATATACATATATATATGGCATGGTGTGGATATGTGTGTGTGTGTGTGTGTGTGTGTGTGTGTGTTTATATAGCATGGTGTGGGAACTGACCAGTCAAAATAACTACTACCACAAATAGCTGGTATGGTTGTGTAGAAAACCCATTTGTAGTCATATAGAGATACTTCATATGTGCTAACTATATACTATATAATTCATATATACTTCATATATTCTAACCCTAATTTTCACAGATGAAGAAACTGGTTCTAAGAGGTTAGTAATTCACACAAACTTGCACAGGTTATTTAACACTGGGATTCGTCTTGATTCAGGGTCCCCTTTTGGTTGCTTGTCACCCTCCCTCTTGGTACACTTGTCCATAGGCAGCCTTGTGGAGATATGAAAACTAATCTTTCAACATCAACAGAGCACATGGCCAAAAGGAACCCTGAGTTAGCAACCCAGGGCTAGAGAATTCAGTCCCAGCTAGCTCAACTTGTATGAGGAAGAGATGGCATTGTGCCAGACTCATGTGTAATTCTGCCTGAACCCTATAATTTAAGCTTTAATTATATGCTATCTTGCATTGGTTACTAATTGTTGCATCGGTCAATCTTATACTTTCATTCAGTCAACAAATATTTTAGAACGACTGGCACATTCTTTGTCCAGTAGCCCTTGTGGTTCCCAGCATGGAGAAGTAAGCCAGCTCACATAACCAGTTAATGACCTGCTAAGGAGCAAATGGGGGCTGATTTTACTAATTCTAAATTAGTGGATTAAATTGTACATTTATTTCAAAAATGAATTGATAAATTAAAAATAAAAACTTTATATAGTCAACACCAGAATTTTAAGTGAGGTTGTTGGGTGCATGAATATTTTATTTCTAGTACCTCTTATCAAGATGAAACATCTTTATTCAAACATTAGCTTTGAGAATAGGAATGTATACAAAAGCCAATTACTAATTACTGTTAGTACTGTGAATTTTAGTATCTAGCCTTTAATCTTAACTCATACATCAGAACTCTATTCTCTTACGGTATACAATCCTTAGACTCTTACATTAGTTACAATTAGTTAGTTACCTTAGCTCTTTGACTACACTTGGATGCTCCTTTAAAAAAAATAAAAAATAAAAAACACTCCTTGGAAAACCCATAAAAGATTTCTTAATGGCTTGCCAAAATTCAGTCATCTTCTAAAATGTGCCTTTCTTATTCCAAGGCGTAGCCTATAACTCATGACATAGTTATGAGAAAATAGTGTGTTGCACTGTTTGGAATTAGAATCATCACTTAGTTGTCAGGGATCTTAGGCAAATTACATAATTTTCCTTATCTATAAGATGGAGATAATTGAATCTACATCAAAGTGTTCTTGTGGGAATTCAAAACTGAATGTACACACAGAATCCAGTGAAGAAACTGGGAAAGGAAAGTGCTCAAACATCTTAGCTTATTTCTCAAGGGGTTGTTGGATAGGTTAAATAATATTATAAATGTAACCGAGTTCACATAGTAAACACCCATTGTTCCACTCTTTCCACTTGAGTACTATCTCCATTCTAATGAATATCTGACAGTTGTTTTCTTGAACTGGTAAGTACAATCATCCAAACTGGTTAATTCAATTAAGTCTCCACTTGGTTCCTTGTGTTTGATGATCTCATTGTTGCTTTTGATTAAAATAATCCAAGAGATGAAAATGTCCATTGGAACCACAGGAGGACAGTTTTGTAATACCAACCAAAAGCCTTTAACATTTAAAATGTTATATCCTATTCATTGATCCAAAACTCTGACTCATTAAGAATTCACCCTTAGGAAATAATATTTATGATAGGATGTTTAGCTGACTGCAATGCAGGATAATAATAAAAACTAAAACAATCCAAATATATGGCAATAGAAGAATGATTGAATAAACCATCTCTCTTTGATGAAATAGTACACAACTGTTAAAGTCAAACTTTGAAGAATATTCAGTGACAGGGAAAATAATCACATTAGAATCTAACAAGGGACAGATCTTTAGATTTTAGAATGTTAATAAACAATCTATGCGTACAATGAACCTACGTTTGCAATATATGAAAGTGCCAGATAAATCAGTGAAGAAACTGGCTTCTGCCTGAATTACCAAAAGCCCAAGAGAAGAAAATGGTACAAATACTGAATAAGCACGCCTCATTTGTGATGTCCTTAAGTGTCTTCCAATTCTGATTTTATTAGAATCATATACTCAGTGTAGGAAAAGTATGTATTTGTATCCAGGAGAAACAAAAACAAGAAAAATGATTAGAAAAAAAGCACGCTACTATGTTAACAGCATTATCCTTGGGTAGTAGGCCTAATGTGATTTCCCCCTTTTGGTGTTTTTCTGTATTCTTCAGTGAACATATTTTATAATCAGGAAAATTGATTTATATTAAAACATAGAGAAAATCAATTCCCTATGCCACTTTGTCTGTAACCTTAGTAATTTTCTCAGCACTATCTTCTCCAGATACTCTTCCCAACCAGGGAGATGGCTGTTTATATGATATGGGGGTGGGGTGCAGCACACTAAGGAGGGAACAACGTCTTTTTATGTTCCTCACTGGATACCTTGAAGTTCATTCTGCATAGCCTAATGACATGGCGACTTGTGTAGACTTATAGTCCCTGCCCATTCTTCCCCTCACCCACCCTTCAAGCATAATAAATCAATGTGATCATTTCCAAACTAAACACTTCCTTCTTAGTGGATGCCCATAAAGCCCCCCCCCCCCCAAGCAATATACCAGTGATAAATCACCATTAACAGAATGAAGAAATGCAAAAAGCACCTCACTCAGTCCATCTAAATGTTTTACGATGGTTGGGGCACTGGAGTGGAGCAGGTTGAGTTAGAATAGGGAAACTCATCTAAAGAGGAAGGGAGAATTAGGCAAGGAACAGGGTCCAGACAGAGGAGAATGGGGCGAGAGTTCAAATATACACTGCACCTATGGAAGTATTAATAATAATTAGTAATAAACACAATCACAAAAATAGTAAATATTAAAATTAAAAATAATAAACATCACTGAAATGCCAACAGTGTGCTTGATGCTATAGCAGAATTAAATCTTCTTCATTAAGCTGTGATCTGCATTCTATCTAAACCATGCTGATGGCCAATAGCCACAGTGATAAGCCTGGCTTAGGGAGATAACAGCAGTCACGGTCATTCTCCTTGCTAAATAGTGTTGATAAAGACTGAAGCTTTGATTTAGAACCCAGGGATGTGTGAACCCAAAGCCTGGAGTGTTGGGCATGGAGAGTCCTAGGAGAAAGACAACATGAAAAGGTAGGAATAATAGAAATACAGAAGAATCAATTTGAAATTTCACACATCTTGTTCTCATTGGAATCTCACCATCGCCAGTGTGAGTCGTACTTTGAAACCATCTTTGAAACACAAAGCTGGATATCCTGCCTGTGGGTCTGAGGAGAAGTGGTTTCACTACAGTGTTAGATTAGCTAACCTGAGTCCTTGGGGGAATTAAGAGTCACATACCCAGGATGGTCCCCAGACATCTTAGTCCTGAATTGTGCCTCAGAAGGGAGACAATGAGAAGGTGGAAGCTAACATTGCCATTGAACAAGGAGAAAAATGGGTTTTTAAGAATGTTCTGGGAGAGTTCTAAAAATTAACAGAGAAAAGCGGGGGGGGGGGGGGGGGGGGGGGGGGGGGGGCGGCATAGATGGAAGTTTCAAAGATGGAATTCAGAACCTTTTCATCTTATTGAAAATGGGTCTTGCACTTGATCCATTTTGCTACCAGGACATGCCCAAGAATCCAGCCACACAGAGCTGAAAGTACCAAATAAATCAATAGGAAAAATGGACTCCTGCCTAACTGAAATGCAGGAGGAAAAAAAATGTGCGAAATATGGAATAGAACACATAGTTGCCTTTTTAGACGTCTTTTGGTTCAGATTCAAACAGAATCAAATAATCAGTATGAAATATCTATTTTTACTGACGAAATTCAAAACAATGGTAAATAAACCCATGATCCAGAAAGGTTAAGCAACTTTTTCAAAGTCACACAGTGGCTTCTTGAATACCAGTGCTGCTATCTGCCACAGAAGAGAGGCAGCACCTCTTTCACCCTAGCACTGCACTCTGGGTTGCTTTGAACAAATGGCTTAACTCTTCCCGGTCTTGGTTTTCTCAGCGGCAATGTGAGGGTATTGGAGTAATGATTCTTCACCATCTATGAAACAGCTTCATCTCTAAATAAGGACACCCAACTTGCCATCAACTCAGCATTTGTTTGACTTCTGAATAATCTGAAAGAGTGGCTTTTAATGTGTGGCCATGGACTGGCAGCATCAGCATCACCTGAGAATTTATTAGAAAAGTAAATTCTAGCTGAGAGACAGTACTAAATCAGAAAGTGCAGGAGGGGCTCAGCAATCTGCGTTGTAAAAAACAAATAACAACAACAAAAACCGTTCCAAGGAGTTCTGTTACAGCCCAACTTTAAGAACTTTTGCTCTGTTTTCTGCCCAATACACACACAGGAAACAAATTTCTCTCCGTGGCTACTAACCAGCCCCCATCCCTTGTCCTGGCTCCTACATCGTGGGATGATGAATGGAGGTCAGGGAGCTGTCAACTGAGGACGCGGCAAACCCTCCCTAGCCCACCGAGTACGGGTTGGGGAGGCCGCCTTAGGGCTTCCCTTATCATTTTTTCGACTGCCCATGACCCACTTTTTTAAGAGGTGGGGAAGTAGCTCCTTTAATAATATTAAATTTTCTTTTACTGGTTTATTTAATAGTTTGCAGAATGAAGGACGCAATTGAGAAGTGGGTGCCAGAAAAGGGCTAGGAGAGAAAAAACTGAGCTACAGGAGAGGAAGGGTCCAGAGAGGAAGGGTACAAGGTGAAGCTAAAGAGGGTCAAGGGAGCCCCTGGGGCACAGGACATTGCTTTTGGCATGGGAAAGAAAAAGAAGCTAGAAATGAGCGCGGGTCCAACGAACAACGGACATTAGGTGTTGGGGTGGAAACTGGAGTTTGGGGGACTGTGTGGATTTTTTTCCCCCAGCTTCCTTTCCAAGACTTTTTCTTTGCTTCGTTTCGCTCCTCCCCCCTCCTCCCCGCCTCCTCGGCTCCCCCCTCCCCTCCTCCCGCGGTAATGGGAGGCTCCTAGGCAGGAGAAGCAAAAGAAGGAATTGTTTGCGAGTTCAGTCATCCAAAAAAGCTTCTTCCATATGGAGGGATCGGGTGCGCTGGGCGCGGCGTCCCCTGCCTCGTCCTCCTGCTACTGCCGCCTCCACCGCGGCCCCGGCTTCCTGCCGCGGAGACCCTGAGCCCCGGCTAGCGGGTGTCAGCTATCGCGCACACACCGCACAGACAGACAGACACACACACACACACACGCACACACACGGTGCACACACCCTCAGCCACACGCGCTTCTCTCCCCGGCCGGCAGCTTCTCTGTCCGGGGCTCCTTTGTTGCTCCGGCTGCGGCCGCTCTCCCGTGTTGTGTGTCCCCGGGTGTCACAGTGCGTGTTGTGTGTCTGTGCAGCGCGGCGCTGTGTGGCTCTCTCCGCGCCCACCACGCTGACACTGGGGCTTCGGCTCACCCTTCCCAAGCGCCGGTTGCACCAGAGGTGAGTCACGTCTCTGAAGTTTGTTTTCTTTTCATAAAAAGTTGTGTTTGTTTGTTGGTTGGGGGGAGAGGAGGGGGCGGTAGGCTGCCGCAGGCCGGCGGACGCCGAGCTTGCACTGGCGAGTGGCTGCGGTGGATGCGCGGCGGCAGGAGCCGGGTCTGAGCGCTCGGCCGCCGGCTGGGGCTGGGGCTGGGGCTGGGGGCTCGACAGGCGGGGCGCGCCAGGCGCAGGATCCACAAGCTGGGCCCGGCGGGCAGCACGGCCCAGGACGCCGCGCCTGGTTCCCCGGCGGGTGCTTCAGGTTCCCTGGCCGGGTCGAGGTTCCCGGAAGCTTCTCGGGTAAAAGGAGGGCCCAGACAGCTTCCCAAACTTGCCTCAAAGGCTGACATCAGCGTCCCGTTCCCCAGCCAGGCGGTGGGGAGAAACCCACACAGTGTCGGCAGATCCACAGAACCGCTCAACGCGCACTTCCACTCCGGGGTCGAGGTTATCACCACTGACATTTTAAAAGGAAAATACTAAAATGATGGACTGAGCGAATCAGGAGCTAAACAGCCTCAGAAAAGATCCCTGAACAGGAGAGGTAGAATGGAAGAGGCTGAAGTGGTGTCCAGAGGTGTCTGTGAGGCTGAGGCATCTGTGTGTGTGTGTGTGTGTGTGTGTGTGTGTCCGCGCGCGCGCGCACCGCGCCTGTGTATGAGTGCGCGTGTGTGTTCGCGCCCGAAGCGTCCTCCTGGGGTTGTACTCTTCGGGTTTTTGTTTATGTAACTTTGAGAAGGTGGGGGCACGAATCTCTGGGACAAGTGGGAAAGGGCTGAGAGGAGGGCCAGGAACCCAGGAAGAATTTTCTGCTGGATTCTTAAAGGGCCTGCTTGACTTTCAGGTGCACAGTTTAGTTTGCTTTTCCAGGCAGTAGAAGAACTTTGAGAGGTGCAAGTCAGGCAGGCCTGAAAGGATTTCAGGAGCCTTAGAGATGGTTTTGTTTAGTTGTGTTTTGGGGTGGCAGAGGCAGAGTCCCTTGAAACACGAGTTGTGTTCCTCCAGAGATGTGGCAGTTAGAGCTAAGAATACCCAAACCACACACCAGCAATCCCAAACAGGCACTTTCTGGGTGTGGTGGGTGTTCTGCAGCTCCCCCCCCCCTCCATCTCTTCCCTGAAAACTCAAATGGGTTCACATAAGTTTTTGACACAGAGTTACCTCTTTGAGTAGACCAAGTGAAAAGTATATTTGGTTGCAGGCCCTTGTCCCACCTCCAAATACCCTATATCCAGCCCACCTTTGTCACTTAGCTCTTTTTTGCCCAGAACTCTGCAAGCATAGACCCTTAAATGAACGTAGTTTTTAAAATTCTTGAATGTGTAAACATTTCTAATTTATGCCACTACTAGGTTCTAAATAGGCAGCACACTCTGTGATGGTTTTTTTTATCCCTTTGGTTACAGCTAATAAACCTATTTCCATTTTTTCAAGAGCAGCATGGAAAATACTAGTCTTCTTGGACTCAGGTGGGGGCTGGGATGCCCATACATCTGGATGACCTGTTTTCTAAACTTGAAGTGAATCTGAGGCAAGAGGTTGGCCATTTTGAGGTGTGTAACAGGTTTCCCAGGAACATTTCTGAGGTCTTATAATTGGCACTTTTTAATGGTCTCATAATTGAGAACCAGAGGGTTCCCATGGTACTCTTGAAGCACCTTGGGGTCAGTGGGACAGAGGTGGGTGGAAACATCAGTGGGGTTTTCCTTCCTGATGAGTTTTTGGAATAAGTTTATACAAAAAAATGAAAGAAGCCAGAATTCCCTCCTTAGGCCTCTTTGCTGACACCATCCTCCCTCATGGAAATATATTACTCAGAATTTGGCCCTGCAGGAGGCCAGAAGCAGGCTACATCTATGAAGTCTGAGGCCTAAGACCACAGACATTCCCTTTTATTCTCTTTCAAGGTATCTCAGCAGAGCAACATTGCAGGAGAAGTTCACTCAAGAGAAATTGCCCAAGCTTCAGGGAGCTGGCTTTACTTGGGAGGGGTAATTGGTAGAGGCCAGTATAATAGGTCCTTTGACAGCAAATGAGAAGACAGGGTGTGAGGAAGAAAAAAAAAAAAAAAAAACCTGCTTAGGTGCTAATTAATTATCAGCCAATCGTAATAAGGAGTGTGATTTATGTTTCTTTCCATCCTCCAATGCCACCCTCCAAATGGACCCAGATATTTTATTTTCTTTGAAGTGCTTTTTCAAGTGCTTGGGATCCCCTCTCTCTTCAACAACTGTTTGTGGTTTCCATAGACTAAGGATGAATAGGAGATTTTACTCGTGAAATAATTCAGTTGACTTCCCCAAAGACCCCTGGGGTTTAAGAAAGGAGGGCAAGAAGTGAGCCTGATGATCAGTGTTCCAAGGGCCCTAGGGGGTCTAGGTTCAAATTTCAGCCATCACTGACATGCTTAATGAATTAAGGGTTTCTCTCTCTGTCTTTCAAAACTTGACCCATGTGTGCTAGATAATTTCTGTCCAGTACATTGTGACCTCTGAATAAAGAAGTATTAACCTGGTTCCAAAAGATATTATACACTGCAGTTTGCTTTCTTTCCTCCAAACTTTAAGCCCCCTTGCAATCTGGGAATAGAATGAAAATTGGGGAGGGAAAGAAAAGAGGGTGATATTTCCTATTTAGAAAAATTTAAGTACTTTAACATAAGATACTTCTTGTTACCTCCATACTTCAGTTTAACAAATATTTATGATGCATCAGACACCCGATTGGGAGCTTCCTTGTCCCAGCAAAGTAAGTTTTCTTAATCAAAGAGTGGTTACCCTCAAATTTTATTCATTGCACAAACATCTACTACTAATTATAAAAATGTTTTAAAAGTTATTCACAGTTATGTACAGGCTGAGGCTGTAGCTCTGCATTCAAGCATTTGCCTAGCATGCAGAAGGCCCTAGGTTCAATCTCCTGCATCACACACACACACACACACACACACACACACACACAGCTACCCACAATCCCATGCTATAGCATGACTTGTTTTTGTTCATCCATGTGCATTTATACTTTTTATATAGTTATGATAAAAGCAGACTCTTGTCATCAGATAACCCTAAAGTATCTACATTTGTACCAAAGACTCATAGAGAACACATATATCCAACCAATTTGCTTTTGGTGGGAATGAGCCAAATCCTAAGTATGCTCCCATAGGAACTTTAACTTGCAATATTTTCATAATTTATGAGCCTGAATCAAGTATTTGGGATTGAAGAGTGGGATGGGAGAGGGTGTTTATTTTTAATCTAGAAGTCCATGTTTACCAAAAACCTTCCTAAGGAAGATTTTTGCCACAGTGGAGCACTTGGGTTGGTCATGGAAAGAGAAGGGGAGGTGGAATGCAGGAAAGAGGTTTATAGGATCCCTCTTAAGTGACACTACCTTTTGGATTAGGTAGGAGCCCAAGTTCTGCCTCTGAACTCCATTCACACCACCTCAAACCAAAACACTAATCTTTTCCTCCATCTCTACTGCTACAGAGTTAGACTCCTTCCCCAACCTTGTGCAGTCTTTTCTGTTCTTCTTTTTGTTATTCTATACCATCTTTTCCAGACCTGCTTCCACTATGCTTATTGATGCCCTTGACAGTTGCTGCTGACATGTGGCTGGGCTCCCACTGTCCACCTAACCTCACTCCACTATTCTGCATCAGTCCTACAATCAAGTCACCACTCAGCTTTAAAATCCAAATTTCTCAACCCTCTTAAATGAGACGCCATCCTCCTTCATGATAATTCTTCCTCAGTAGGAGCCTGCTGCCCTGTCACCTTAAATCCTTCCACATAAGCCTACCTTATTATGTATGAGGCCTATTTATAATGTGTTTTGAAGAAATGTTTGGTGAATATTGATGAAAATACACTATTGGATGAAAAGGTCATGGTTTTGTAAAAAGTAGTCATTGTTCTTAATCCACTATTTTCATTTGTAGCAAGGAGCTAGGTAACTGGATATTGATGGAAACCTGTGATCTTAGAAGAATTGCTTTTCCTCTGTTTTCTTATTCATAAAAGGGGTTAATGTGGAATTAGTATGGTTTATAGCAATGCACCTTACAAAAAGCAAATACTTCAGAACTGTTTATTTTGTTGTTCAAAAGATGAAACAATTCTCTTTTTCCTCATTCCTGTACCAGGCTTCCTGGAACCCATGACCCATGAAGTTTTGTCAACATTCACGCCATCTGAGGGTAGCAGAAAAGAAGTAGAAGAAGTAGGTGAGGTTTTCTGCTCACAGTCTGATATCTCTATCTATTAGATCAACTGTTCCCCCCCCCACTCCTGTTTTGTGTTACCACCTGAAGATTGTGTTTCTCATCCTTTAGTATTGGCAAATCCAGCTTTGAGTGGCATGTGGACTAAACTTCAAGTTGGTTCTAGGGACTAGTACACTCTTAGTCAATGCCTGTGGTGGCCCGTGAATCCCCCTTGCCCTGAGGCAAACTCTGTCAGACTTGTTGGATACAAACTGCTAACTGTGAGATTCGGGGTCTAAGCTCACTGTGGAAAAGTCCTGCTTAGGTCTGGGTGAGGAAAGCCAAGTGTTTATGACTCTGTCAGTGGTCTTACAGCAAATGCCTTGTGGTCTCATGTACCGGGCATTGTTTATCTCACAAAAACCAGAAGGATTCTGTTTCTTTGCGTCTTCTGAAATGAAACTAGGAAATAATTTCTCTTTTCCTAATGGTAAATTTGGCCTTATTTTCAAAGAAGGCCTTTGATGTTTGGAACAGGATTATTGGGCAAAAAGAAATCATAGCAGAAAGACTATAGTCAGTAATACGAAGTCAACTTAATTTGGTTGCCAGAGAAAATGTTGAGAAAGTCTCAACTGATTCTCCTGGTTAGTAACAGGAAAATGCCAATGTGGATGGGGTAAGTAGCGTTGAAGAAAAACAACCCAAAAGGAGCTGAACAGTGGAAAGTAGGGCAAAGGAATGTTATTCTTCTCCAAAATGAGTTTGGACAACATTGGACACGACAAGGATGATGAAGTGTGTGTAGGTTGGAGCCTTCATTCTTTCAGCAAGCTTTTATTGAATACCTGCTAAGTGCCTGGCATCATGGCATAGACTGGCAGGAATCAATCCCAGAGCCCACAGGCAGCCAGAATTCCATTGCTGATGGGAAGTGAAATGCAAATTCTAGTGTTACAGTACTTGCAGTGGGTCAGTTAAGAAAGACTTTTTGATGGGCTGGGGTTGTGGCTCAGTGGTAGAGGGCTTGCCTAGCATGTGTGAGGCACTGTGTTCAATTCTCAGCAGCACATATAAATAAATGAATAAAATAAAGGTTCATCAACATCTAAAAAACATTTTAAAAAAGAAAGATTTTTTGAGGGAGGAGAGACATTATCTCAGGATATCTTAAAATCAGAGATGGACCAGTAGTACCAAGTGTTCTTTTGCTTTGCCTGTATGAATTGTTCATTGTTTTGTTCCAGAAAATTCATTTTTCCTTGGTGGATGATAGGTTTAAGTATGGTGGACACATGAGATTTCAAAGTCATGTCTTTGTTGCTATGTGTTTAATTTAGGAAACTTAAGACTTAGAATCTCTGCATCGAATGCAGAATCTCAGAAATCTAGGTTTTGGCTGTTTTCAAAACCAGTTACTGAGTAGTTTTCAGGAGGAAAAGGAAAAATTAGTGATTTTTCTTTCTTTCTAATTTACATCAAATTTTAACTGAGAATTTTAGAAACACATGTCTAAATTCATCATTTTACCTTTGAATTCCATTGGCCCCTTTGTTCTACTATAGATTTGTTTGACTCTGACATCATTCCCAGAGTAGCAGGTGAGGGGAAATTTATTTTAGAGATATAGAAATCACTGGGCTTTTCATTTGCCCAGAAACCTCCTGGGTTGCTGAGAGGTGAATACCACAAGGGCTGGGAGCCCCAGGTAGGGGAGGAAGGTATGTGGACCTGGCTGGCCTCAGAGGCCCCCACCCAGCCTGGGCTGCAACTTTCCTCTCAAAGAAAGTCTCCCCCACCTTCCCTGGTTCTGCCAATATTTTTCCAGATTAGTCAAAGCCAAGTACCTTTACTAGTCTGTACTTACCTGACATTACAATCCCAGCAGGTTTATTAGGTATTGGTCATAGTTAATTGGAGAGGAAAATTGGGGGGTTCTGGGTTTATTGGTTTTCTATGAAAGCAGAGGCTGCTCTTAATCACAGATCATCTCTCCCACTTCACTCTCTGTTTTCTGCCTCATGACTATCACACTATAGTAGGGTTACCTAGCTTTTCTTTCTTACATAGCTGTGCCCAAGTCAGGGGTATTTATTAATGCTGTCAGTCAGCACAATATCTTCTTCTGCAAGTGAGATCACATAAAAGCAGAGATGTTTATTTCTGTCATTGTGAATGAATTTTTGGTAGTGAACAAGTTGTATAAAAATCGGCTAAATTATAGACAAGAGTTCGATTCTCAGGATCATTCGTGGTACAGGCCTCTGGAATAATCATCTGCACCCCTTCCTTGAGCCCCTTGGTGGTCTGCCATCTGTGAAGGTCTGAGTCAGTTCCAGGTGATAGGCCCCAGTCAGGTGCTTTCCATTCTGTAGGCTTCTCTAGCAGAGGTGGAGGCTGCTGCAGGGCGGCTGGCTTTAGCCTGTCTGGACTATGGCAGTTTGCCAGCAAGTTTCAGTGGGTGGTCTTTGACAATGAAAGAAGGGGGTGGGGGCGGGGAACTCAGCTCTCCTCCCCAAAGGGGAACAACAAGGTGGCTTTCTATAGGTGGGTTTCACATTGGCGACCAATCCCCTTGTCACTGACACACCATACACGTCTTGAGTGTGGGTGAAAAGAACTGAACAGGTTGCCTGAAGGTGGTCATTGTGATGGAGTTAATTTTTGTTCCCCCGATTTTACAAATGAAGCCTTGTGTTTAGGTGGCAAGCCTTCCCTCCAAGGGGCAGCAGGCACCTTTCCTCATGATTACTGATAAAGGAAGAATGATTATTCTCACTTGCCAGACAGAGAAGCAAAGCTCCTAGTGCAGCTTCTCACCCCACAGATCAGGGAAATCAGCCACAGACCAGCAGCACAGGCCCAGATATGCTAATTTCAGTTACAAGTAGGCAACACTGCCTGCCTCTGCCTCCTCCCAGTGATGGGGAGATTGATAGCTGCCATCTAGTGAACACCTACTGGGTGCCAAGCCCTGTGCTGAGAATTACTGGCATTATCCCTTTGATCACCCAGTGGTCCTGTGAAGCTGGGCATTATTATCCTCTTCTGCAGATAAGAAGCTAAAGCTTAAGTAATTGTACTGACTTGTTCTAGTCTCACAACTGGAAGTGGCAGAGCCAAGATTTCATTGCAGGTCAGCTGACTCTAAAACGTGTGTGTGTGTGTGTGTGTGTGTGTGTGTGTGTGTGTGTGTGTGTTGGGGGATGAGGAACCCAGATAGGTTCTCTTCCCAAAGCAGAACCCCTTTAGCTTGGGAAAACTTTCTTTTGCAGCTAACTACACATAAGGGGCATGTGGGGACCTTTATGAGACTTGCCTTAAACCACATGAATATAGAACTCGGACCACAAGTGGAAGGTGTTGAATGGCTCAGAAGCAGCAGCACCAGGGAAGCCAGGCTTTGTGGTGCAGCTATGTCAGACTTTGCAGGCAGTGGTGAAAGCCACCTCCACCTTGGGTTTCATTTCCGAACTTGTCTCTTGATATTTTTTCTCCTCCTCCGGGGATGTTGGTTGAATTGACTGTCCCAAATCTCTGCTCCTACTCTAGCTGCCAGATAAATCCGTCTGCACCTAGGCTTTTTGCAAGTCTGATCAAGCAGGTCTTCCGTGCCTGCAATGAGCTGAGGGGGAGAAGGTGTTTGGCCTAGCAGATACTTTTACTGGTCAGGAAAAGTGGCAGCTTGTATAGAAAAATACCCTGGGGAAGGAAGTAGCAGCTTTGACAGACAGGTAACTGACAGGAGATGCTGCCTTCCAGGCAAATACTCACAGGGCAGCCAGCAGAAAGAATTCGACAGGCAGGTACCTGTAGAAGAGCAAAGCACCCCACTCCCTGCTGGCTTAGGAGGGTGGTGAGGTTTGGCTGCAGAGGACATGTAGTTACCCTTGTTCCTTGTTTTTCTTTAGCAAACATGGGAAGCCTGAAGCCAAGATGCACTGGGTGTGGGAAGACACAGGTATAAAATATAATGACGTGATTAGGATGATGGGGAGGAAGTCAGAGAAACTGTGCCTTTCTTCCCCTCTCATTTCAAGCTGCCTTTTAGAGGACCATGAGGATGCAGTGAAACACTTTTGATTAAAAATGTTCCTACTCACCTCGAAAGCCCCAGGTCCCTGGCATCTGTATTCACCCACTCTAATGAGATAAAAAATTATAGGGAACTGGGGAGAGGTCAGTCTGGACACAGGAATGCAGTCAACTCTGCCGTGTGTTTTTGTTTTCGAAGTGCAGGAACCTGAATAGGATTCTCTTTGGTCTGGTCATACTGTCAGAAACAGCCCCCTGGATCCCTCCAGACCAACTTTCTTTTCCTCACTAGTGGAAAAAGACAACTTAGAGTCTCAGGGTCTGGAAGAGGTTGGGAAGGAAAAGAACTCCTGGCAGCTGGAGTTAGGGTAACATCCTTCCTTGAGAGGAAAGGACAGAAGAAGTCCAGAGCGCTTCTGGGAGATCCTATCTAAGAAGACAGAAGTCTAGAGTGCATCTTATTAGAAAGCACGTGAAATGCTAGGAAAGAAGGTTTGCAGGAGAAAAGCATGTTTCTGGAACCACTTCCAGATTTGGGATTCGTGTAGTATCCTGGTTAATGGGAGGCTTTGTAAATAGAGCAGCCTGGGTTTCAGTCCTGGCTTTGCCAAGAGCTAGGTGTGTAATCCTGGGCAAGTTACAAAAAGTCTGCCACGCCAGTTTCTTAAGGTTGTTGCAAAGGGGAAACAAGGTCCTGTCATGTAAAACTCAGGAAATGCACTGGGAGCCATCTGTGGACAGTTGCGGTTGTTATTTAGAAAAAGAAGGAGGAACAGAGTGAAAGGAGCTTTCCTGGTAGGGTAGGGCAGAGAGGAGAATGAGCCAACTAACTCAAGGTCTACAGAGAGAAAGGGGTGAGGATGGGGAGAAAGAGGAGCAAAAGGTTGAGCCAGGCCTGGTCACTGGGTAGATCACCACCCCCACATCCACCCGGCCCTGCAGCCTTCCTCTCTGTTTCTTCCCCAACTCAGCATATCCCATCCTACCAAAAATCTTGAGGTTAACCTTGACTCTGCTTTTTCTCTTATACTCCATTCTATTTTTGCTTTTATTTTCATTATTAATTTATCGTGGTGCTGGAGATGGAAATCAGGGCCTTACACAATGCTAAGCAAGCACTCTACCACTGAGATACACCTCAGGCCCTCATACTCCACTTTAAGTTGGCACACAATACTGGCTTTACCTTCAGATGTTTGTAGAATCCTGTGACCTCTTACCACTTTAGTCTTCTGTTAACTTTTCTGACCTGGACTGTGGAGATGACTTCCCTGCCCAAAACTCTCCATGGCTTCAATCATCCATGAAAATCAAAATGCCTTTATTTGGAAAAATCCAGTACTCTGGGCCCCACCTCTTCCTCTCTGCCTCACCTCTACCTGCCTTGCTCACCCCACAGCCACATGGACCTCCCCAGGACTCCTCCAACTAGCCTTCTCCTCCTCAGAGGTTTTCCTGTCATTCTTCCAGCTGCCTGGAAGGCTCTCACCCCACATTCCTGTATAGCTTCCTCCCTCGTTTCAGTGGGTTCCCTGCTGCCCTGCTCACCCCACCACTATTCTCTCTCCTTTCAACCTAATTTGTTTTTCCTCAGCATTGTCACCTTTTGATATGTATCTATTTGTTTATTTGCATATTAACTGCTTCCCCTATAGAAGGAAGAAAGATCCAGGGACTTTGTTTTGTTTTTCACTTTCTCCCAGGGCCTAGAATAGAATTTGGTTCCTTTTTTTTTTCCTTCCTTCCTTCCTTCCTTCCTTCCTTCCTTCCTTCCTTCCTCTTTCCTTTCCTTTTCTCTTTCCTTTCTAATCTGCAGTACTCTCCTGAATTACAAAATTAATGCATAAGAATTTCAAACAAGATGAAATACAGTCAGTTCTCAGTATTCACAGGTTCCACACTTGCGGATGTGGTCAAAAGGATCAACCATGGATAGAAAATATATTTTTTTACCGGGCGCGGTGGCGCACGCCTGTAATCCCAGCACTTGGGAGGCTGAGGCAGGAGGATCGCGAGTTCAAAGCCAGCCTCAGCAATGGCCAGGCACTTAGTAACTCAGTGAGACCCTGCTTCTAATAAAATATAAAAAAGGGCTGGGGATGTGACCCAGTGGTCAAGTGCCCATGAGTTTAATCCCCAGTACCAAAAAAAAAAAAAAAAAAAAAAAAAAAAAAGAAAATATATTTTTTTAAATGTCATGTCTGTACTGAACATGTGCAGACCTTTTTCTTGTCACAGTTTAAATTGTATTCAGTACTATAAGGAACCTGGAGATGATTTAAAGTGTAGGTAAGGTACATGCAAATACTATCTACACCATTTTTTATGAGGGATTTGAACATCCATGGATTTTGGTATCCTGTGGGGGCAGTGTCATAGAACCAATCCTTCCCAAATACCAAGGGACAACTATAATTACACATGGAATTATGCAAGAAAATGCATTCAGGGGTGTATGTATATGGGGAACCTCGAGGGAAGGTGCTGAAAGTGCTAACGATGAGAGTCTTTTAGAAAAGCCAGGCAGCAAACCTGTGCAGAGAGAGCGCAGTCCTTCTCTCTTCCTCAAGATAACAGACTTCGGCAATTGTCCATGGCTAGGCAGGTGATTCCATCTGTAAGGAAGATACAAGAATGAAGCCAGGCATGTGGTGGTGCATGCCAGTAATCCCAGTGGCTTGGGAGGCTGAGGCAGGAGGATCACAAGTTCAAGGCCAGCCTTAGCAACTTAGTGAGACCCTGACTCAAAAGGAAAATGAAAAAGGACTGGGGTGTAGCTCAGTGGTAGAATAGCTCTGGGTTCAATCCCTAGTACTGTGAAGAAGAAGAAAAAAAGGAATGGATGTCCTCTCTGCCCTTCCTCATCACACACTTTATTTATTTATTTATTTTGAAATGTTTATTTATTTTCTTTTTTAGTTGTACACAATGCATTTTTATGTGGTGCTGAGACTTGAACCCGGGCCGCTCACGTGCTAGGCGAGCGCCCTACCGCTGAGCCACATCCCAGCCCACACACTTTATTTTTTTAACTATGACACTTTTTTTTAAAAAAATATTGTTTTAATTGTAAATGGACCTTTATATAATGTATTTATATGTGGTGCTGAGGGTCAAACCCAGGGCCTCACACAAGCTAGGCAAGTGCTCCACCACTGAGCTACAACCCCAGCCCTCATCACACACTTTAGAAGAATTTATTGTGCATCCACTTTATGCCCAGCACTGTGCATGGCCTGGATAGGAGTTGCAGAGAAACCCAGTTCTTCTTCTCATCCCACCACTGTTTATGGTCTGGTTGTCTATGTGGGGTTTCCTAAGTGGGCCTGGGCCACCCACCTTGGTGCTGCCCTCTTCCAGTCACCTGAGTCCAACTGGAAGTCTTCAGATCTGGTGGGCATGAGATGGATTTAACAATAGTCCAGTTCCCCACATACAGGGGGCTTGGTGGGGCCAGGCCCTGTGCTAGGCATGTTAGTGACAGAGATGGTACTAGCTGTTGGAAGTAAGGAAGAGCATGTGGGGCGCCACCTCAGAGGGACATAGATCTGACTTCATGTTGCATCTTAGACATTTCTGACTTGGTTCAAGATTTAGAAGCAGAGGAAGAATAAAAATAGTGAGGAAGATCCCAGGAGGTCTTGTGGTAACAATAAAAGTGGAAAAATGTGCCTCAGCAATAGAACAACCAGATGCCCAAATCCAACCCGGCAAGCATGTCATGGAGCTGGGAATAGCCTATGCCTCCTTTTTTATCATTGCTATTATTATTTTAAATTAATAATCTTCTTTTTGAGCAGTCTTAGGTTTACAGAAAAGTGAAGCAAAACAGAGTTGCCATTCAAGTCACCCCTATCACCTAACCCCTACCATTTCCCCTATAATTAACATCTTCTGCTGGTGTGATGTATTTGTTATAACTGATGAACCAAGACTGACATTTCACTATTAACTAAAGCGCATAGTTTACATTAGGGTCCACTCTTTGTGTGGTACATTTTCTGGGTATTGGCAGATATATGATGGCATGTACCTACTATGTTAGGATCATAATATCCTGCTGCCTAAAAGTCTCCCAGGCTCCACCTATTCACCTCCTCCTCCTGCCCCTAAATCTTTTGCAACCACTATCATCTTACTGTAGTAAACATATATATTTACTATATATATATTTTACTACATATATATGTATGTATGTGTGTATACATATGTACACACACACACACACACACACACACACACACACACACACATTATATAAGCTATAGTTTTGTCTTTTCCAGAATGTCACATAGTTGGAATCATGAAGTATATACCCTTTTCAGACTGGTTTCTTTCGCTTGGCAACCTCTTTGGGTTTCTCTCTTGCCAGCCCCAGACACATAAGCAGCTGGTGAGCAAGGGGCTGGAAAAGGAGGGGCTCAGAGCAGAGTGCTGAAACCTTCCTGACAAGAGCCCTGTGGGTCTGCTGTGCAGCTCCATCACCATCTTCTGCCGAGCAGCCTGGCCCTGGTGCTACTGGAATTTAACCAGGCTGGTAAACTGTCAGGAGCTGCCTGTGTTTGGGTTCCACATCTGGAAGTGCCAGCTGTGCAGACCCTCCCTCCTGTCCCTAAACAGACAGCCAGGAGGAGCACATGGGGCTGTTTGTCTTCCTCCTTGGGAGTTTGTTTTGCTTACTTTGGAGCTGCGGGCTAGGGCAAGCGTGGGGAAATGTGGTCCCCTGGGCAGGCAGCGATACTGTGCGCTCATATCCGGTGGTGGGCCACAGGTCCCTCAGTCTCTGAAATCGCTGCTTTCGGCCCAGGTTCCAGTGGTGTTCTTGTTGAGCCCTGAAAGCCATGGAGCACAGGCGAGCTTGTTTTGTGGTCATTAAAGGGGAAGACCTATCAATCGGGCACAAAGAGATTGAGAGTCTTTCTCCTGCCAAAAAGTACTTCTTTCTTGAGTCAGCATTGAAAACTGGGGTTCCCTGGGAGTTTGGAAGTAGGAGCCCAGTATTCAGAGCACGTAGCAGTCACTTTAAACAGTGAGGCTCTCTGGGGGACAGGTTATGATGACAGATTTGATAATGGGAGCAGAAGGAGGGAGCTCCTCCACCCTGCTCCAGCTCAGGACCACATCTAGGGGAAAGGTTAGGGGCTGTGACTGTGGAATCCTGTGGATCATCTGAACCACAGGCTGAAAAGTTCCAGGAACCGAGGAAGGGAGAAATACTGAGTAGAGTAAGTTCTAACCCTGGGGAACAGGGACTTAAATTTTAGAGCCTGGCTTCCATTCTTGCTTGACCAGAGAGCTAAAATCCATCAGTACTTTCTCACATTACAAGATATAAGCCATATGTGTCAGAGTTCAGTACAGAGGAATAAGACTCATCAGGTGCCTTTGGACTATGGAGATTCTATGTCAAAGATGCAAATTCATACCACCCCCTCCCCTGGTTTTCTTTTCTTCACCTAGCCTGAGCAGTGCCTCAGTAATGGCTCTGGAATGCCATTCTGTGCTCTACCTAGCTGTCTCCCGCGTAAGTGCACTAATAATACCTGTCCCAGGCTTATCCCTAAGACTGTGAGCACTAATGCAGTGCAGTCTTTAAAGTCTTTAAACTTCAGAGAATAGCACTCTATAGGCAAGCTGTCCTCTTGCTTTTGTTGTTAATTATAGCTCCAGGGTGGAGCCTGCTGGCCTGTCTTCTCAGGTCTTACTCCAGCATCCCTGCGGCTATCCCAGTGATTACTGACCATCTGGAAGACTTGGCCCTTGCCTCAGTTTGCCTGGGGAGGCAAGAAGATAGAGAACTGATGAGCCGTGTGAGTGTGGGACCCATGTTCTTTTCCAAATCCAGCCTTCACCTCTAAGTCGCCCTCCCTACACTCTGTCCCCCCCACTCTCAAGGAGAGACAGTGACAGCCCTGAGAAAGAATCCCAGGCTGGCTTCTGTAGGTACATGCCGGGAAATGTGCGCGTATAAGTGAGGTGCCACATTTTCTGAACCAAAAGACAAATCCATGATCTATCAAAGTATTTTTCTCTGATGTTGAGGGGTGGGGATCTCAGAAAAGCTGATTGTATAAATATCTTGTGATACATTTAAAAAATCTCGCCTTTGGTATAAGGTACAGTGAGGCCATCCCAGCACCTCGTGATGTTGCCAGAGGTGCCTGGAGGCACAGCGCGGGCCTCTGTCCACGTGGGGCGAGTGTTGGTGGAAGGAAGTCTCTGGTGTGGTCTGGCTCTTCTTCAGTACTTTTTCACCAGAGCCATCTGTAGAAATGGGGCAGGATCCCAATTTTACCCACCACCCTCCTCCCCTCTCCAGAAAAAGCCAGCCTCCAAAGCAGTGGGAGGAGCCTTCATAACTAAGTTTTACATGCTTTGAAAGTCGGGAAGTAAAAAGGAATCATGTGTCCAGTTGAGATGGAATCTTAGGCAAGCAGATCTAATTTTTCCCACACGTGAAATTAACCAAAATGCCAGTGCTAATGTCCATGGTCTGAGTGGGGAAAAGGCCCTGAGACCTTGTTCTTTGCATCATAGCCAAGATGAGGCATGTTTCCTTGCCCCAGGCCAGGGGCTTGGGACCAGGTTCCCTTGTGTGAAGAATACCACCCACTAAAACTCAGGATGGTTACTGCTGCTGCCTCTCAGCAGTCACTGAGGTTTTATGCTGAATTTTGGATGCTGATCCCAATATCCAGCAGCAAATCTTGCCTGAGCACAGTGTATTTGCCCTCTGTAGGTGTTTGCCACAGGAGCCTAAAGACATTTGTAGCTATCAAAGAGCAGCCTTTCAATTGGTCAGTCAATAGATGTTTCTCAAGTGGTGTGTCTACTGTCCTTAAGGTGCTTGTGTCCTGGTTTCTGAATATTTCCCAAATCAAAACATTGAATTCATTATTCACAGAGGAGTGCTCAGTCTGGAGTGAGTGCTGTGTTATTCAGCTTTCTGTTGCTGTAACAAAATATCTGAGATAATCAACTTGAAAGAAGGGAAGATGCACTTTGGCTTATGGTTTCAGTCCATAGTTGCTTGGCCCTATCACTGTGGGCCTATGGTAAGGCAGAATAGCATGGTGGAGAGCACACGGTAAGGCAAAGCTACTTACCTCATCGCAGCTGGGAAGCAAAAGGAGAGAGCAGGAAAAGTCAGGAGCTCAATATCCCCTTCCAGAGGGTAGGCCCAGTGACCTAACTTCCTTCTACAGGTCCCACCTCCTGAAGGTTCCACCACCTCTCGATAGTACCACAGGCCTTTATCATCTGGGCCTTTGGGGAACTTTTAAAATCTAAACCACAACAGCTACATAGATGGTCACTGTTGTCATCATTCATATCATTGTTACTTTGACCTGAGACAAGCTGCTGATTTATAATTCTCTCCCAAGAGCCCATATTCTTGGAGAATTTGGTTATTTTAAAAGTTTTGACACTTGTCAAATGGATTACATCAAACTTAAAAAGGTTTTCCACAAGGAAGGAACAAAACATGAAAAATCAATCTACAGAATGGGAGAACATTATGTGCCAGCTATTCATCGGACTGGATTAATATCCAGAATCTATAGAGAACTAAAAAAGCTTAACAAGTTGGGCATGGTGGCACACACCTGTAATCCCATCAGCTCTGGAGGCCAAGGCAAGAGGATCATGAGTTCAAAGCCAGCCTCAGCAATGGCAAGGTGCTAAGCAAGTCAGTGAGGCCCTGTCTCTAAATAAAATACAAAATAGGGATGGGGATGTGGCTCAGTGGTCGAGTGTCCCTGAGTTCAATCCCCAGTACCAAAAAAAAAAAAAAAAAAAAAAGGCTTAACAATAAAAATAAGTAATATAATTAAAAATGGCAGATAATTGACACTTCTCAAAAGAAATACAAATGGCCAATGGCCATCAGGGAAATACAAATCAAAACTGAAGTGAGATACCATTTCACTCCAGTTGGAATAGTTATAAAGAAAATTTTTAAAAAAGAACAAAACAAACAAAAAATACCATGGTGGTAAGGATGAGGAGAAAAAGGAAATCATACATTTTGGTGGGAATGTAAATTAGTACAGACACTATAGGAAACAGTATGGAGATTCCTCTAAAAACTAAAAATAGACCTACCATATGATACAACTAAACCACTCCTGGGTATACAGCCAAAGGAAAGGAAGTCAGCATACGAAAGTAACACCTGCACCTGCACACCCTTGTTTGCTATGGCACTATTGACAATAGCTTGGATATGAAATCAGCATAGATGCCCATTAACAGATAAATGGATAAAGAAAATGTGGAGGACTAGGGATATAGCTCAGCTGGTAGAGTGCTTGCCTCGAATGCACAAGGCCTTGTGTTCAATCCCCAGCACCACAAAAAAAAGAAAGAAAAAGAAAATGTGCTATATATACATGATGGAGTATTATTTAGCCATAAAGAAGAATGAAATTCTGTCACTTACAGGAAAATAGATTAAAGTGGAGTACATCATGTTACATGAAGTAAGCCAGACACAGAAAAGTCAAGGACAGCATGTTCTCTCTCATATGCAAAAACTAGAGAGAGAGAGAGAGGGAGAGAGGGGGGGGGGAAGCCAACCTGAAAGTAGAATAGTGATTACTAAGGGATGGGAAGGTGCCAAAGGGGAAGGGGATGAAGGGGGAAGAAATCTGGGTGCATATGATAAACGCACACTGTATGCATGTATGGAAATATCACACTGAATCTCATTAATATGTAAAATCCATATGTATCAATAAAAGCAAATCATTTTGTCACAGTATGGTTCAGAATTTGATAGGTAAAAAAGTGGAAAAGTCATAGGTTCAGAAGTCTGGTTCTGCAACCTGGTAAAAGTCAGCCAGTGCTGGGGATGTGTCATGGGTGAGAAATGGACGGGTCTGGGGAAGGCCCTTCCTGGACAGGTAAGCCCCTAAAAGGGAACAGAGAGCACTAGGGGAAGCCAGCTGGCTGGGGTTCTTGGGTCCCAAGAGTGAGGGAGAGAGGCTGGTAAGCGGCGCTCCAGCTGCCACCAGCAGTCCTCTTGTCGGGGCTGGGCTGCTTCTGAGGTCTGACACACCCAGAAGATCATAAGGGAGTATGCCCCCTCTTCCACCAGAACCTAGGCATTCCCCCAAATCCCCCTGACTGTGCCATTTGTCTTAATTTAGAGGACATTAGGTTGAGGTAGGGTTTCCTGGAAGTCAATGCAAAGATTGGAAAGATTTGAGAGGTCATATTCTAATTATCCTATTGATTTCTAAAAAGAAGTTTTATTATTACTATTTTCTAACTTAAAAACTCAAACAACATAAAAGTAGAAAGATTAATACCATGAACCCTATGAGTCCGTATGGGTGTTTTAAATTTATTGTTTTCTAATTGAAAGTTTGATATTATTAGTCTATGAAACAAGCTGAAAATAGAAAATAGACATTATGACAAAGAACATACAAATTTTATTACATACTTAAGAGCACAGGAGGATGAGACTCAGAGGGGCAAATGGCTGAACCTTAGAGAGAGCTTAAAAAAAAAAAAAGGTAGGGGCTTGGCTTGGGAGGGGCACTATGGATTGGAGGATGTGCCCACGGAGCTGGCTTGTCTTATGCAGACGAAGTCTCCCAGGCAACAGCCACCTGTAGACCTCTCAGTCCGGCCCAGGAGTCAGACCCTTATCTCCTCTTTCTGTGGAAAGACCCTGGTGGTAGGAGTGGGGAATAACAGAAAAGCCTGGGCCTGCATCCACTATTTACTAAGGTAGATATACGTGCATTTCTTTTTATAAAAGGACAGCTTTTCAGAGCCATTCCCGTGTCTGTAGAAGTCTTTGGTTACTCTGAATAACCAGAATATGCCAATGACATCTATCTCCGACATACCCACCACCCAGATTCAACAAGTAGCAAGACAACAAAGTTTTTGTGTGTGTGTGTGTGTGTGTGTGTTTTAATATATTACTCTATTACTGTGCTCTGTGTGCTGGATGGGTCAAAATTGGATGCCACAAAGTTACTCCTTCCATAAAAGTGTGTGATCCAGGCTTCCCACCTCTGACAGTGGAGTGGGAAAGAACGTGTGCCTGGGCCACTGGGGTTTGATTCATGACTGTTCTGTGGTGCTCTGGGATCTTCCTGTGTCTCTTTACCAGAGCTTAAGCTCTTGCTGAGAACTTTTCCTTTGGATTCCCAGGACCTAGTGTTTAATGAGTGTTCAATAAACATTTATGGACTTGTGAGGCAAGTGATTCCATGAGACAGTGGGTTTCCACCTGGTCAGGTGTCAGTACTGTGAGTACGAGGGCTGGACCCACCATCTGCAGTGTCGGGGATGATGATATAGAGAGGTGAGTGAAGGCCAGTCCTGGGGGACACTGAGCAGGAAGGACAGAGCCTCGCGGGTTCCTGGAGATGTGGCCTCTGCCTGCCTGCCTGCAGATTCAGGTGTCATGCACAGGCCCTGGGGGAGGTGGGGCAGGATTCTAAGGAGGCTCCAGATCTGTTTTTCTGGGTGGCCATGCAGCCTGCTGGCTGCCTGTGCCACCAGGGCCTGCATGCCATCCCCAGTACTGTTGGATTCACTTTGGAGTTGACAAGAAAGGGCTCTGCCACGCACAGACATGGATCTCTCCCTGCCTCTGGACACTGCAACAAGCTGCTCTGAGCCACTCTGGTGACAGGGCTGGGTAGGAAGGATGGTTAAAGTGTTTGAAATGGGGTGTTGGGGGGCCACGAGGGGATGCATTTCAAGCATTTCCCTTCAGATCTGAACCTCAGGTCTACATAGCCGGAGAGACCTCAGGCAGGTGTGCCAGCCCTGGGAGAAGTCATCAAGCCCTGACTTTCAGCAGCCAACCCGTCCTTCCCCTCTCTGCCTGGTCTTTTTCAGTTTAAATTTCCAACCAGATCTTCTCTTCCCATACATGTATGGTGAGTGTGTGTGTGTGTGTGTGTGTGTGTGTGTGTGTGTGTGTGTGTGTGAATTTTTATTCTTGGCAGAAGTTAAGACACAAAATGGATTTGGAAGGAGATGAAACCAGTCTGGGGATATGTTGGGCAGCAGGCAGCTTCATTCCTGGAGTGGGAGGGCCTGGGAGGGGCCAGGGCTGGGGCTTCAAGGTGGGTTGTCTCCTCCCACTGTGTGGGGACCAGGAAGGCAGAGGCTGAACTGTTAACCCTTTGGATTGTCAAACAGCAGTTTCCAGTGGAGCCAAAACCCCCTGGAGGCCAACACTTGGGGCATTTCTTAGTGTTCTGTGAGCCCCTGGAGACTGACCTGGCTTTGGCAAGGGAACCCTGGCTAGCTTCTCAGGCTTTGAAGGGCAAACATTCAAATTTGCATGCGTGGAAAACATCCCTCCCGCACCTCCCCCCCCCCCCCAAATACACTATCCTGGTCCCAGTAGGCAGAGGTGACAGTGACCCAGAGACCTCTTTGAGTGTTGCCTTTGCACTGTGGAGGCTGTCGCCATGGTAGCCTCTTTTGGGGTTTTTATTTCTGTGTGAGGAATGGAGTCTGGAACCTGAAAATGCAAAAAATAAATAAATAAATAAATAATAACTTGGGAAAACTGAGAGAAGCTTTTTGGAGAAAAAAAGTTTTCTTCCTTTAAATGTGTTAATATTCAATTTGTAGGATGAGAAATATTTATTTTTGCTTTAAAATTAAAAAGAAGCTTCTTTAAAATAATATATAATATATACCATCTTTATGCAAAACTCTCAATTCTAACCATTGAATCCAATGCAACCAAAGCTTTCCTGGCAGATATTTTTTTCTGAAATTGCCCCAGAATCCATGGCAAAGACACCCTCACAGAGTTCTCAACTGGTTGCATGTTGTAATTTGCAGAAGGAATTTTTAAAATACTGATGCCTAGGCTGAGTCTCTAACTTTATTTGCCTGAGGTACCATTCCCCCACCCCTCACTCCTGGCATTGCTGTTTTGGTGTCCCAGATGATTTTCTGTGCCACTAGAGCTGCTATGTAAGAGTGAATGCTGTGTAAGAACAGAAGATGAGCTGGGCACCGTGGCACATGCCTGTAATCGCAGCGACTCAAGAGGCTGAGGCAGGAGGATTGCAAGTTCAAGACCAGTCTCTGCAACTTAGTGAGATACTGCACCAAAACCCAAAAACAAACAAACAAAACACCACAAGAGAGCTAGATGAGGAAACAGGAAAATTTTTATTGTCTCTCTGTACATGCTGGGGCTCTTATAACTTGGATTCCAAACTCAAAGTGCTACCATTAGTTTCAGGGTTGCATTTGGTACTTAGACACTGGGGGCTCAACCTGGGCAGGCTCAGGGAACTTTCAGAAGTACAGGTTCCATGCGCCTTGAGGAGTTTGGATACAGCGTACTTTGTGGGAGTCTGCCAAAACAATCCATCCTGAAGCACAGTGACTAGTATATGACTCCAACTCAGACTTTTGTTTTTTCTGCATTTCTCAGTTCTTTCTTTGAAAACAGTTTTGTTATATATCTGCTTGCAACTATCAGGCACCAAGACCAGCAGGCAGCGGAGGCAGATTCAAGCCCTGGCTTTGAATCCTTTACCTGAGCAAGTTGCTTTATCTCTCCAAGCCTCATTTGCTGCAGCTGTAAAATGGGGATGAGAATACTGCCTATCTCCTAGAGTGGTTTAGTGGTTAGACAAGATGATACTTGTGTATTAGCTCATTGTTTTGCATATATTTATTCAACAAATGGTCAAATAATGTTCCTTTTTTTATGTTAAGATTGATGGTCTCATTCTAAATGTGTGCCTTAATCAAACCTGGTTTACTACATTCAATAATTTCAATGACTTTTAATTGTGTATACAAGTCAGTAGGAAATTGGTAAGTTAGGAGAAAAAGGCTGTCATTAAATGTTAATATGCTCAACCTGATAATTTCAGCAAACTAAATTCTACATGGTATATTAATACAACTTGCTAAACAGAGTAAAGGTTGTTAAAAGTAAAAGATCTCTAAAGGTTGTCAATAAAGTATTAAATTTGTTTTCACTTTTTTTGCAAAATTCTTGCCCATGTTGTACAAAAGTAACAAAATCCTGGAATTAGGGGATATATTCTAAGGCAAAGGATTGGAATGTTGCAATCAGACAAAGCAAACTCTTTAGATGTGATAATGGGTAGCATTATCACATCTAGGCCGATGGAAGGATAAATTATCAGTGATGACATGATAATATTTTGGATTAGCTTTTATTTTTTTCAAATTTGTCTTTTTAGTAATAAAAGTGATACTTCATACCTGTTTTGAATATTTTTTTTTTTTTCTTTATTTTGTTTATTGTGGTTTTGGTGATGAGATCTAAGCCAGGGCTTCCTGCCTGCATGTACTCTACCACTGAGCTATACCCCAGCCCTACTTTGAATATTTCTGAAGCCTTTAATGTAAAAGTGCAAATCCCCTCATCTTCAGAGACAACTGATGTTTAAAATTTACATGTCTCCTTACCTTTTCTGATGACAATCTAAATAACTACACACTGCATAGTCATATGTGACTTTTTTTTTTTTTTTTTAATTACAAAAATAGAATCATGTTGTTTTGCAAGTTGCTTTTGGAACATTCTCCAGGAACTTCTTAGGCCAGAATTTCCAAAAGTATAATTGGTGAAATTCTCATAACTAATGGTACTCTGAGAAAAAGATGGGGCTCTCAAATAATTCCACTCTCATAAAGTAAACTAAAGTCAAGTAAATCCATACTTGTGGTTGTAGACTTCAGTGCATACTGTATCCTGCTCTATTTTTTTGTTTTGGGTTTTGTTTATTTGTTTGTTTTGATTTTTGTTTTTCTCATACCTGGGTTTAAACTGAAGGGTGCTTAACCACTCTATAAATATATAAAGGGTTGGCCACATACCCAACCTGTATTTCATTTTGAGACAGTTCTCACTAAATTGCTTAGGGTCTCACTAAGTTGCTGAGACTGGCTTTGAACTTGTAATCCTCCTGCTTCAGCCTCCTGAGCTGGTAGGATTACAGGCATGCTCTGCTGCACCCAGGTCTATCCCCCTCTTGGTGATTCATGCTGCATAATAGCACATTAAAGGCTCCGAAAAGGCCTACAGTAAAGAAACCTGGTAAGATTTCACAGTACTGCATTTTCCTTAATTACTTTCGGGATAGCTCTGTAGCATATTTTAAAACGTGTAGTAGGTTTTTAGAAGTACAGTCTTAGGCATTCCTTGCCAACCTCCTCTCTACCATGTTCCTCCTACTGCCCACCCATCTGTAACCTTGTGGGCCAGAGAGGAAAACAGCTTATTTATTCATATAATCAACAAAATGCTCACTGCATTCCCCTTATGTGCCTAACATTATGACTGGTGCTGGGGACAGAATAATAAGCAAGATAGCAGGCTCTCTGCTGGCAAGGACTTGCACTTTGCTTGCAGCATCATGATGACATGAGTCCCACCTCTGATGGACTCTGTCCTGTTCTGCACCTAGGAATGGCAGAACCTCTGCAGGAGATCCTCTTTGCAGGTGGTGAACCTAGGAGCAGGAAGCTAGAATTACCCGCCCCCTCTGCTCCTTCCCCACATCATGCTTCTCCAATTCTCCACACTTTGCTCCTGCTGTAAACAGTGGTGGCTGATCCAGCTGGCGAGACTCCATGTGTTTGTTTTCTCTGCATGTGCCAGCCTTGCACCAGGGCCACTGGGCTTCACAAGTTGGGGAAAGCTGGCAGGGGATGGGGTGGGGGCTTCCAGCAGAAGGCAGAGACTGACTGACTGACAGACTGCAGCATGCTTTGGATTTCCAGATGGGTATTTATTTAAGTTTTAGGTGGTTTAAAAGAACTGTGTGATTGAGAAAGGAAAGATTGGGGGTGGGGTGATGCACTGAATGTGTATAGTTGGGGTCAGAAAGGTGGTGAGGAAAGTGGGTTTGCATGAGGTTAGTTGGGAAAGAAAGTAAACTGTCAGGATTCTAAAGCGTGCTTACCAGCTGGAGCTGCAGCTGTTTGCTCTGTGTGTGTGTGTGTGTGTGTGTGTGTGTGTGTGTGTGTGTGTGTGTGAATCTTAGAGGTAGAGGGTGCACATGACCAGGATAAGGCACTGGAAGAGCCAGAATAGAAGTATAAAGTCCCTGAGATATTGTCTAAAATACCAGGGATGACTCTGTGGATGAATCTGTGTACTGAAAATATTCCTAAAAATGATTCTAAAAGGAGTTATTCAGATTTAATAAGTCATTGTCGTTAATTGACCACCTACTTTATGCCAGTCTTGATTCTAGATGCTCTACTAACGTAACCTGTGTTTCCTTCAGCATCTGTGGGTGAGATAGATTTTGTTGTCCTACGCCAAAGTGGTTCCTCTGTAAGTTCAGCTCAAGTTCACTGTCACAGTGCAGTCAGATGTGAACCCAAGAGTGGAAGCCTGTCATCTCCTGTCTTGGCCTTGACTTCAGCAGTTTGTCTATTTTGTCCCAAGGCTTAACTCTTCTTCTGAATGCTTCAGATTTCCTGTGAGCATGCATGAGTGTGTTAGAATTGTTGTGTGTGTGTGTGTGTGTGTGTAGGGGGTGGCTAGGGCTGGTTTTGCCTGGCATTTGCTCAAATCAGTCCCAGAACCAGACAGATCAAGAATCAGACTGATCCTCATTCAGTCCGGGTCACAGCACCTGAGACCTTTTTTGAGTCATGTGGAGGGTGGAGATGTAGGTCTGCCTGGTGCTTAATCATTGTGAAGAAGGAACATAGAAAATGACTGCAAGTGACAGCTTACCTCAAATTGGTGGTAATTATGTTGCCTGACTAAGTAAGTCAAAGTGTTTTCACTCCCCAAGGCTCCCTAAAATGCCCCTCTTCTCTTACTAACAACACAGCTCCCTCCTGGCTCGTGACCACAGTTCTTTTTCCTCTGCCATAACCTTTCACCTTTGTGTCTGGCGTCATTATTTGTTCATTTAACAGGTATTTGTTGAGTACCTAGAGCTGTGCCAGTGCTGCGGATGCTCTTGCAAATAAGATCACCATTCCTGAGCCTTTGGTCTAGTGGGCAGGCAGAGGCAAATGATTAATAGTGTGGAGGGCTCTGGGTGAATGAAGAGCAGGGCTCCTCACCACGGCCTGGTGGGCCCCTGATGGGATGGGTATTAGGAACGTAGTTGGCCAATGGAAACAAGCTTCCTCAGGCACCCATTTCTCTTTACATTCCCCTCCTCCACCTCCTTTTTGGCAAACCCGCTTCACACACACTATACTTCCATGAGACATGGTCTGTATCCTGCCTGTCTTCTCCACTGAATAAGAGCCACAGTGGGTTCCCAAACCAAATCCCTGAGGGAGACAAGGACAAGAGCATGCTCATATCACTATCACCTGCACAAGCTCTGCACCTCGGATTCATCAGATCCAAACTCCATGGACCATGGCTAGGCCTGGAGAAGACCTTAGAGGTAGGTCTTCTCCACAGATTAGCAAACATTCATAGAGTACCTACTGCGTGTCAAGGAGGAGACTATAAACTAATAAGTTACATTGACAAGTGCCAGTGTAGGTGATAAAACTTGAGGCCTAAAAGAAACTGTCACATGACTTCTGTTAGGTCTAAGCCCTTGTCCTGCCTTAACTGACAGACTTTGATGACTTTCATCACTGAGTGAGCAATGAATATGGATGGGAGAAAGGGGGATTCTTTTAGGATTTATGAACAGAGCTACGTTGGGAAATTGGCCTTCCGTATCGACCAGGGCATGAGTGTGTGTGTGTGTATGCACACATATACGTGTAGGGACATGCGTCCACACTTCTATCATTCCTCTGATGCCTTTGCTAGTGGTTCTGGTTCCTGTACTTAATGATTAGTGAAATCCACAGTTTATCTTCTGACTCATTTTTTCTTGAGGCCATGCTGCAATTTAATTTTGGTATAACAAAAAGATGTTGTCAGAGCCAAATGTGGACTGGGTCGTAAGCTCTTTGAGGATTGGAGGCTGCCTTGTTTTCTCTGCATCCCCCTCAACCCTTTGTACAATTCATGGCAACTAGAGGACGCTCCCTGGGTTTGCTGAACTGCACTGAATTCTACCCAGTGCCCACCCCAGGGCCCTGTGCTTCTCATCAGGAGTGTCTTTGAGTTGCCAGCAACTGATCTTCTCCTCTTCTCAGCACAAACACTAAGTAGAATGCCCTTGTTTTTCCTACTCCACTTCTGAACCAAATCCTGTTAGCCTGCTGGGTGATTTGGGGGAAATATCTTTTATTCCGTTCTGTGCACGGTGCAGGTTGGTCTGCTCCCTGGAGAATGCCCTGGAGCAGTGCCTAGCTGTTCTTGTTGCCTTCAGTGGGCCCTGCTAGGTGGAAGGGGTGTTCTCGCCTTTCTCCACACTGTGGAATGATGACTGTGCTCACACACTACCGTCAAATGAGACCTTTTCCCCTTTGTCCTGGAAGACAGGACTGAGATTTTAAAGTCTTCCTTAAGTGGGTCTGTTTATATGCTTTTTGGACCGTCTACACAGCCTCTCAGGTCTTTCCTTTTGAGTTGGTTGTTTTGTGGGTTCCAAGCACCAGGTTTTAGCAGATATTCCTGTTTTCTCTCCAGTCACTGTATTAGCATTTTAGTTCATTATCTGCATGAGCCATGTGGGTATAGCCCTGGTCATAAGTTGTAATTAGAAGCAAGTAGGTAGAAAAAGAACAGGTGGTTTTGTTGAGGCCATGTGTGTTTGCTGGATGAGGCCACGGTTAGCTCCTTTGTGGAGCTGGGAATAGGGGTAGAGCAGCCAGGGGTATGTTTTCTTTTCTATAAACACCTCTCCGGAACTTCTGCTCCCCAGTGACCTACTGTTGGGGATGTTTTGCTCTTTCTCTCTGAACAAGTAGAGACACTATGGAGAAATTATGATCATTACTGTCATTATCATCATCAAAAGTATGGAGAGGCATACGTGGAAGGGGAGGCTATTAGCGGAAGTGATATTAAATGTTGAATAGTGTTGGGTGCAGATCAAGACTTTAGAAACTGAATCTGGCCACAGACTTGGGAATACTATGATGTTCTCCATGTATTCCCCCTCCCTCCCACAGGGCTATTGTGAGGTTCTGTAAAATCATGTAAAATAGATTGCTTTTTTTCTTCCTAAAAAAACTATTTCTTGACCTTCAGGTGCATGTGTGTAGGGTAGCAAAGTCAGTCTACTGCATAATTTTGTACAGCTTATAAGGAGAGAGCAGAAATGATATCATGTGTGTCTAGAGTTGTTAAAATGCAACACTTCTTTCGGTCTTAAAGAACATTAATTGAAAAGCCCACCAGGTGGCAATGCCACTGCATGAAATTAGAGCTCCAGTGAACAGCTTTCAGTAGAAAAGTTCATGACCCCCACTCTCCAAAATGACTGCCTGAGTGCCATATGCCAGGCTGCTTTTGCACATTATCTCATTAACTCGTTTTATAAGCTCATCCAAGTACTCATTCTCATTTTCACAGAGAGTAAACTGAGGCTCAAAGACATTAAGTAACTCACCCAAAGTCACCTTCTATCGAGGGTAGAAGCAACAGAGCTCATACTGAACCCAAGGAGGATGATTCCATAGTCCCTGATCCTGCAGAGTTCCAACCTTGTCACCTAGTAGAGAAACTTTATCTTCAGTACAAACTGGAGAGGAACCCTAAAGTCCCTAAGTGACAAAGCATCAAGAAGGGTTTTGATAATGTATCAAGGGGGACAGTCACACTCCCTGGATGGTGATAATGAAAAGAGATTCTGGATATGAAGCACCCTGCCCAGGACTCAGCATATCATGGGAGCTTAGCATAATTAATCGGCTCTCCTACCTTTCCATTCTCATCCCTCCTCCCCTCCCCTTGCTCTTTTTTTGAACTTGAGCTCCTCAGGCCCAAACCTGCCCTTCACTTTCTGACTCAACAGCTTTCTGATTTCTCCCTCTCCTGTCCGTCTTTGCCAGCCTCCTTCTGCCTAGCCTGAGGCTCAGGGCATGGTGATAATGGCTTGGGCATGGAGTCATCCTAGATTAGATTCTCCTGCATCCCCATGACTGCTGCAAGCCTAGTTGATATTTATTTTGGGAGAAGAGATGGGAAGGAAAAACATCGCACCTTGAAGGGAGCCATCCATCAGAGCATGGGCAGGGGCACAGCCTCTGGCCTTGAAGAGCTCAGGACCTCCTCTGCCCTCTGCTCCTTCCAGCGCTGCCCACACTGACTGAGGGCCCTTGGGTTTTAAAAAATAAAGGCAGTAGACTTTCCCTTAGAAAAACCCTTGTTTCCACTAGGGTTTACAGTCTCTCTCTCTCTCTCTCTCTCTCTCTCTCTCTGTATGTGTGTGTGTGTGTGTCCCTCCTTCCTGTCCCTGTGCCAGATTAACATCCCTTTGAAGTTTAAATTTCTGATTGGACCAAACCCTTCCCTTCAGCAAACATTGAATAAGCTCCTTGTGCCAAGGCTTTTCTAGGTGTTAAGGTTACCAAGGTAAATTTGTTACATCCCGGCCTTCAAGCAGTTGGTAGTCTGGGTTGGGGGAAGAGATAGGAGGTCTCTTACAGACAGGCACATGATCAAAACCCAGGCATCATTGTGGAGCAAGTGCTTTGGGAACTGGAATGAGGAACAGTCACAGGAGGCTTCACAAAGGAGGTGATGTTTGAGGTAAGCTTTGGAAGATAGTTGTGAGTTTCTTTGGAATGAAGGGGAAAGGGAAGGTGGTTAAGAGTGTGTGAAGATGCAGCTTGTCTACATCTTAGGGATGTGGGAGGAAGACACGTCAGAGGTTCACTGGAGGCCAAGAATAAAGAAAGGTTGTATGGCGGCCTTTGAACTTTAATCATTCTCAGCCAGGGAACTATTAAAGGTGGGTCTGTACACTTATTTCATTATTTTTTTTAAACTGAATTCAAAAGGGTTAAAACATCACTCATAATTCCTCCCAATTTTCAAACCAACTGCTTTTTAATTTAAAAAAATTTTTTTACATACCCTTCCGGGCCTCATCCACTTGCCTTTTATAAAATGAAATCTATTATTTTCCCATCTTCTGAACATTTATTTTCATGTTGCTACTTGATCTTTCTCATTATTATTTTTAATGGTTGCATTATAGTCCATCCTTATTATGCCTTAATTTATGTAAAGCATCATGGTAAAGTGAAAGGGTTTTAGAATCAGAGGACCTGATTCAAATCCTGACTCAGATTTACCATCCATGTGTTACTGAACCCAGGTTCAAAGGCTCATCCCATGGAAAAAGCAATGTCAAAGAGCATTGGGGAGAAGAAAGCCTTTATTTGGTAGCCAAAGTATGAAGAAGAGGGAGCTTCACTCATAATTCAGCTTCTCAACTCTAGGGGCTTGAGAGGTTAAAGATAGATATGCATGGTAGGGAGAGGGAGAGTCTAACAAATGGGAGGAATAGTCACATCTTTTCTGAAAATACGTAGAGATTTAGGAACTGGGTGCTACCTCTCTTCATGGTCTGGTCTTTCTGGTTGTGGTGTCTGGTACATGTGTTTATCCCTGAAAGCGGGTCAGGGAAGGGAGAGAGACCAGGCAAGTCTAGGTCAAGTTAGCCCTATGTTGTAGTTTTAGACAAAGCATCTCTCAAATGTTGAACAGATCTACATGCAGAGCTGAGAAAAATCTGACTCCAAAATTTAAGGCAACAAAAGAGACAGCCCTACTATGAAGACAGAGATGCTAAGCCTTTTCACCCCATTGTGGTCACCTATGGGATGTCTCTAGGCCCACACAAAGAGTCAGTGTTTTCAGCCACAGCTGCCTCAGGTCCCTGAGAAGTAATCTAGGCAACCGTTAGCATCATCACCTACAAGTCACAGGTGTTATCTACAGCAAAGCTACTGGGACACTAATAATATATTGTCCAGCTGTGTGACCTCCAAAATCAGTGATTTTTAAGTCAACTAAAGGAGTGAAGCTAGGGGTTTTATTTAGTTTTTACCTTGATGACACATGTGATCTTGGACAAGATATTTAATCATCCTGAGCTTCGGTTTCCCCGTCTATAAAATGGGTTGATTGTACACCTACCTTACAGGGGACACAGTGAGAATATCAAATTAAATGAATTATAATTTTGACTAATAGGAGGTGCTTGCTCAAGGAATGGTAGCTGCCCATTTATCATCTTTTACTGTTTGGTAGAGTCTGACATTTTATAAAGAAGGTAGATGACAATGCAGAGGCTGATTAAATGCAGAGAAGAGAGAGCCTGGGAACCAGATTGAGGGCTCTTGACCTGTGCTGTCCAATACAGTAACCACTAAGCCCACGTGACCATTAATTTTACCTTGATTATTTAATGAAATGATAAATTTTGGATATATTGTGTTAAAATATTGTTAAAATCATTTTAATCTATGTCTTCAATGTGGCTGTCAGAGAAATTAAAAGTTATATATGTGGCTGGAATTGCATTTCTATTGGGCAACACTGGTTTGGAAGGAGTTACAGCCCATGTGACTGATCAGAAATGGAGGTGGAGAACTGGGGAGAAGCAAGAGAAGAAGAGTCCAAGGCTGGGCAGCAGAGTGGGTGGTGCATCTTTTTATGGCTTTAGGAAAGTCAGGAAAGAGTAGATGAGTTTGAGTATATGTTGGTATAGGAAGGTCATTGATTGGGGGGTGGGGGTTTCCTCTTGGCAGTGACATAAAAGGCAAGGATTTGGCCTACAGTAGAGTAACTGGCTCTGTTTTTCTTATAAGTTGGCCATTCTGGCTCCCACTAGTTCACATCCTTCCCTTTATTCCTGAAGACTTGTTAGGGATGCTTCTGCCCACCATTTATATTCTCATGGTCCATATGGCAGGCATGTCCTTGTCACCAGATTCAGAATGCACTTGGTGCTCAGGGACTTCCAGAGTGGAAGATTACTGACCAGCATGTTCATTGCAGGGAAGGCTGGGAAGAGCCTGGAGCTCCAAGACTGGCTCACCCCAGAGCTCCAGGTAGCCCCACTGCCCCTTGCTGAGCTGCCCTCTAGTGCATGCAACATGCGGAGCCTAAAGAGCCTTGCAGGAGAATTGTGTAGAGAAAAGCTGGGAGGGAAGGCGTCTCCTGAAGGGAGGGTAAGTGCTCTCCAAGTCCTGCCAGACCCTGCTTGCTTGTGCGTCTCCTATTCTGGCTTCTCAAAGATTCCACGAGTCTTCAAGGAGTGGATACTGAGGAGTAAGGAACTATGGCTGGCTCTGGATAGCATTTCTGATAACCAAATTCATTTTAGGTTTTAGAACCAGGAAGTGACATTGTACTGGGCCCCTGAAATACCCAGTGCACCATTCCCTGAAGGATTGTTGGGATACACAGCCTTGGGTTGAGCTACGAAGCACAGATTTGTAATGTAACTCAGTGGAAAGTAACTGCAGTGAATATAGAACATAGAAAATTAGGAAGGTTTAAAAAAGAAAAATCAACACTGCTTGTATCTATTTTGGTTTTAGTGATGTCATGTAACTTAAGCTGCTTGACTTTGGTACTGGAAGAGGGGGAACACTGTGATGCGGCTATTGTTGCACCAATAGTAGAAGCATTTTTGCTTCTACTAAAGCCTCTGCACACCCTCAACACCCCTGCCCCTCCACCCCCAATCCTGATTATGGTTGTCAGTTCTTCAAGTTTTCCTTTGCTTTATTTTATGTCTTGACTTAATTTTGCGTTGCTTATCCCCCCACAGCCACAGAACAAGTAGCTTTGTTTTGCAACTTATGAAACTATTCTTTGGGGAATTCTACCGTATCTTGGTTATAATTTTTAGTCTCTCAGCCCAGGTGGGAAATGCGTGCTCTGTTCTCTCCTGCAGTCCTTGTCCCTCCTTTCCTTTTGGGTGCTGGAGGGAGACCACCTCTGACCTTACAGAACCCCAAGTCTTGTGTCACAGATATACTTGTGACAGGGCCTGACCTGCTAGATGGCCCACTCCCACAGTGCAGAGGTTCCTTATGCCTTTAGCTTGGTTGTGCAGACACAACTGTCACCTCCTCCTTGGTGCCATACCCACCAGAGAAGGACATGGGCCAAAGGAGGCAGGCTGGGGCCTTTCCATTGCTAAGAATTCTTTCTGAAGGGGTTTCCTCCCACTGCCACACATGTGACCTTTCAGAGCAACTTTGGAAAGCTAGGAATTGGCCACAGACCTGACACCCTGGAGAGAGAGATGTCACTGGCTTTAGTGACTTCAAATTGGCTGGACTTGAGAGGAGTTGGATGGGGATTGGGGAAGAAAGTGAAAGAAACACCTAAACATAGACTGCTGAGTAAATATGAAGGTTGCTGTCCCTAAAGGCACAGCCAGGAGATTGACCAACCCTCCCACCCACCCTGCCTTACCCCAGGACCCCAGCCTGCCCACATCTGCACACATAACACCACGTGCTCCTTGACTGTGTGGAGGCTGCACCCCCTCCCCCCCAGGGGTTCCTACCTCTCACTTCTCATCACCTCAGCACCCCCCAATACCACCATCGCCTTCCTCACTCCTAACCCCCAAATCCACCCTTTCCAGCAGCCCAGACCTCTCCAGATTAGAACTCACTGGAGACCAGGCCCTTTTAAAAGGAAGACAGAAAGAAAAAGGGAGGAAAAACAGAAAGTGGGCAACATAAGAATGAAACCAGCCCGAAGGGCAGTGGTGCCTGGAGCTATCTCACTGCATCACAATGAATATGGACTCTATTAAGCTCCGTTCTGCCTGTTAGTGTCTCCCGGGGCAACACAGCCCCCATATGGCAAGCATGCAGCAGATTAGGGTAGGCCCCCAGCAGCATTGAAGGCCAGGGGCTTGACTGGCAGTTGAACCCCCTCCCCACCTCCCCCTTCTCCTCACACTTGACACGGCCTGTGTTTATCTAAAGGGGGGGGGGGGGTATCTGGAAGTTTTTTTTTTTGTCCCAGCTCTGAGATGGGAGAGAGGCTGGAGGCCAGGTGGGGAGAGGGAAGTTGAGGGAGGAAGGAGGGTGGAGGTGGGGTAGAAAGGGGAGAGGGGAGGAGGGAAGTCTTCATAAATATTCAGGAGCAGCTCTGAATGGAGAGAGAGAAATAAAGCAGATGGAATTCGTGTTGAAGAACAGCACAATCACCCTGGTTTGAGCTCTCCAAAAACAAAACAAGAAGAAAAAAAAAAGAATGAAAGAAAAGAAAAAGAAAGAAAAGGGAATAGCCTTCTAGGAGTGTAGGAGCTGCGTTTATCCAATTAGCAGGGTTGTCAAATTGAATTTATATGGAAGAGGGGTGGGGGAATCAAGAAGAGAATATAGAAGAAAACGTGGTTTTTATTTTGACTCTTTATCCAGCTTAGCAATAAACCATTCTCCACCCCCATGGGTAGATATTTTTAAAAATCTCTTTCCAGAAATGAGGCCATTTTCAAGAAGGGGTGACAATGTGATTCCCTGTAACTTTTTCCCCCAGTGGAGGAGGTGGGAGAGGATGAAGTGCATTTTGCCAAATGCTCTGTTGGGCAAATCGCTCAGATAGCAGAGGTGGCTCTCTCAATGGGGGGTTCCTCCCCAGAGCCTACCCAGGCTCCTTTCCTTCCTGCTTGCTTTGACATCCCACCCATCTGGAATAAACTGTTAGCAGCTTGTTATAAATCGTGTTCAATGAGAGAAGCCTGAGTTTGCTAATCTCTCAAAGTGTCACTTGGATTACATGTTCCCTTGCTTAAAGCCCAATACTTTCACTCTCTCCATGGAGTTAATTTCAAACTCTTTTCCTTGGTCTTCCACTCGGTCACAATGTCCTGCTTGACTCTTTTAATTCTAATACAGTAGTCTCCAAAATAAGGTGTAAGTTCCCAAGGAGAAACACACATGATTCTATTAGGTGCTGGAAGAAAATAGTAGCGATTCCCTTAATGTTTACTTCTATCTGAAAAAAAGGAAGCAAGGCTGGGGATGGAGCTCAGTGGTAGAGCACATGGATGAAACCCTGGGTTTAATCCCCAGCACTGCGAAATAAAACAAAATAATATTAAAAAAGAGAAATGGAAATAGCAAAGAAGACCAGCTTTCCTAATATTTAGTATAGAAACTAGAAGTGGTTAGCGGTGTGTCACAACAGTATCCAAGACATCTCCACTGTGTGGAGGGTTTGACAGTAGGGATCTCACTTGCTCATTCACTCCCATTTTCTTGTTTTCTCCGTTAAGTGGATTTACAGATTATATTATTTAGTTTTAACTAAATTAACTCTCACAAAAGGACAAGTGGCTTAAAGAGATTGCTGCAAAGAAACTGGATTGAGAATGCTGATAATCTAAGCATATGCAAACAGAAAGAGAAAGGCAGAGTTGACCCTTTTCAGGCCACAATCGGAAGCTAAAAAAAAAAAAAAAAAATTGATAATGGAATCACATTTGATGAGAAGTCAACAACACAATTAACATTTGAGCAGAGCATTTAAAAGAGATTACATCCATGCCATTGGTAATGATCCTAATCCTAAATAGGCATTCTGTCTTAAGGCATTAACTGATGAAAAATCATCATGATTAAGGGGGTCATTAAAATATGGTTTCACTTTTACCTCGTGTTCTTTAGACTTTAGTTCTACAGCATAAGCATTTAATTTATAAATAAATGCATGGACATGTGTTAGGGATGGTTGCCCAGAATATTTTACTCCTGGGGAGTAAGGTAATATGGAAAGAGCCCTGCTCCAGAGCTTTCTGCCCAGTCTGATTACTGGCTGCCCTGCACACAGGAGACCTGCCCCCACCTGGCCTTTGTCCCTTCTTTACCTTCTTGTGGTGTCCTCCTTCTCCGTACATAGCCATACCCCAGAGGTCCCAGTTTCAAACACCACATCTAGAGCACCTTCCTGAAAGTGCTCTCATTTGCCACGTGGCACCTGTGACTGCCCTGGTGGTCACTTAAGCTGTTGGAGGGAAGTGCGCTAAGGTTGCTATGTGAGAGTAATCCCTACACTTCAATCGTTCTGGACAACAAAGGTTTATTTTTTTCTCATTTCCCATCTCAAGCTGCTCCCTTCTGTCTTGTAGCTGTGCCTTGTTAAACATGTGGCATGTGACCACCAGACCAGTGAGGGAGAGATGGAAGCAGCTCTCAAGTTCCTGAGTACCCTGCTCCAGGAGTGACATGTGACATAATACTCACACCTCATTGGCCAACACTAGTCACATGTTCCTGAGCTAACTGAGGAGGAGGCTGGGGAGTGATGAAGATCTTACCGATACTTGCCCGGTACTAGTGGATTTTTGTCCACAATTTGACTTTAAGCTCCTGGGGACTGAATTCATCTTCGAGTACCTCTCAGTGTACTTGCATTCTCTCTTATATGCATATCTCTCTTATATTATATTCTCTCTTGTATAATATTTTTCTTCCCAATAATGTTAATAATTTAAAAAATCACAATACATATAGTTTTTAATAAAAGACTCATATACAGAATTTGGATAAGGACTAAAGGAAAAACATTTAGAAGCTGGCTAGAGTGTGACTTCTATTTAAGAACATTAAACCATTGCTATTGTCCCCTATTTGACATCAGCGTGGTTGGGTAGATACTCTAGATTGTGATCTAGACCTATGCTATGGGATGTGGTCTGTAGAGCCACTTAAAGAAAACTTAAAATTCATATCCTTAGTCACATTGGCCACATTGCAAGTATTTAGAGAGCACAAATACAGAATGTCTCCATCACCACAGAAAATTCTGTTGAAGAGATTTGTGCAATGAACAGTAGGAGAGTGTTTTAGATTAGGATATAAAAGACAGGCAGATGAAAATGATCACATAGAAAGTTACCATTAGAGATGATAATCCAGGTAATGTTATTTTCATGCATACAGAAGTAAAATCAGAAACATTGTAAAAATTAGTGGTAAAACCAATTCTAAGCAGTCGGTTAATGTGGCCCCAGAAACAATTTGCTGGAAGCAGTGTTGAAATAGTGAGGCACGTCCTACACTAGGAGAGACCTGACTTGCATCCTGAACCCATCCTTCCTGACTGGCTGGGAGATCGTCTGCGAGTCACAGACTCAGGCGGCCTGAAAACACATAGGTATCAGTCTAAGCTGCTATTGTATTTCCTTGAGGTTCCTCCCATTTTATAATATTTCCTTTTAATTAGGTCTGTGGGTAAAGTATGCTTCTTAAGTAAAAATGAGCTTTTTACTGTATAATTTTAAAGGTGTCCAATATGGTATTTTAGCAACCTTTCTTTCTCAGTTCCTCCTAAGGCTATCAAAACTCACATTTTCAGCCCTCTGAGAATTAAATTCACTTATTTTCCTGGCATCACGCCCATGCCACTCTGCCAGGCAGGACTTCCGTCCTCTTTCTTGAGACCAGGAACTGCTGACACTTGCACCCAGCCACTCAGCAACCCGTCCAGGAGCAAAGCTCTGCTTTGTCCTCACAGATCATCAGAAACAGGAATCTTCCTCTACAAAACTGGGAACACGCATAAAGTGGACCTTGAGCCAGATATTATTTTTCCTTGTAGACAGACCCTCTCAACCAATGGAACAAAGGATTTGTCCGACCTCATTCTTGCCATTAAAGAATATTTTTAAGAAAGTCTCTGTATACTGTCTGCTGCATCATACTCTCTGTTTGCACTCATCTTGGTTATTGGTCTCAAGACATCCAAAAGGCATGTTTTGTGGTTTAGCTCCTACAGGCTTCCCTTTCCGCAGCAGCTGCTGTGGCATGGGTGTCCAGGGGATGAGACTGTGACCTTTGTGGCGTTGTCTCACTCTTGGTCCATGTAATCAGCTGCCCTCTATGGAGGAGGGGGAGCCGGCCTTCTCCAGATGATCCACTCTCAGTTGTTTGTAATTTTCTCAAAAAAATAAATATTCCAAGGCTACAATTTCTCATGCTTGGTCTCAAACCCAGAAGTGTGTTTTGTTGTTGTTGTTTTTGGAAAGTTTCAGAAACGTCTGTTTGGAGGTGATTATTTCAGTGGGAAACATGTATGTCAGCAATGAAACTTCTCAGACCTATTTTCTTTTCTTTTTCGTGTCCAAATTACCCTTAAAAATGGCAAGTACCTAGACCTCAGTGAGGAATTCATGGCAAGAATTAATTTTCCCTTTTCCATTTGATTTTTTTCCCCTTGACTTCTCCTCTTTTTCTGAGAAAATGCATAAGAAAATAGAAGGATCCAGACATACTTTGCATTGCCAAGAAAAACATCAGACCTTACTCTTGCCTTCACTCTGAAATTGTACCTCACTCATTTCACAATGAGACAGTTATACTGCAATTAGACTCTCCAATTTAAGCCTTACTTTCCTTTTTTTTTAATATTTATTTATTTGCTTTTAGTTGTACACAATGCATTATCTTTACGTGGTGCTGAGGATCAAACCCAGGCCGTGCACGCGCTAGGCGAGCGCTCTACCGCTGAGCCACATCCCCAGCCCCAAGCCTTACTTTCCTTAAAAAAAAAAAAAAAAAAAAGTAAAATTATCTGTCACCTAAATCTTTGGAATTTTTCTCTCTCTAGAATAAATTCACAAGGTATCTTGGTCTAAGAAGTAACTCAGTTTCCCCAGCTGGTAAACAACAAGTATCATACCTTCAGTGATACCCCTCACAATACACACTCATTTTGTTGGTCTTGGCTCTGCCTTTACACAAGTGAGACCCCATTGTCCTGCTTTGGGGTCATTAAAACAGCACCTGCTTACCATTCTGTCATGAGGATCAATGAGTGAACCCCCTTCTCTGGCTTTGGATACCTGTTTCGTGGCACTCCCTGTCGCTTCCCTGCTACATTCTTTTCTCCTTGATGCTTTTTAAAAGCAGGTTGGTGGCTGGCAGCAAAAGTGGGGTCTGTTTCCATTTTGAACCTTATAAATTACCAAGGGTACAGAAGTAACAGGCATTGTTTGCCTTGTCCCCATTAATCAGGAGGGTGTCTGGGCTGAATTTCCTCAGTAAAACCTTTGTTGATTTTACCTAAACACCTAAACAACTTTGTAGCCACCCTGTGCTCAGATAAGAAACAGCCCCCTGTCCCTCTTTGTCTGCTTCTCCTCTCTGCCCTTTAGTATTTCATATATATTTTCAGTCTCCTTCCCTCCCTTCTTCCCTTCCCTTCCTTTTCTTCTTCCACTCCCTTCCTTTCACCTTCCTTGGGGCAGGAAAAGGAATTCTTGATATCAATCTCCTTAAGGACTTGGGGAATCTGGGGCATGTCGTGAATAATCCAGTTCCTTAAAATCCCACAACTGGGAACTCATACAGTGTTCTATATTAACATGCCATCTAATTGGGAAATAGTAGTTAAGAGAATTAATACAAGTATCTGGAAAATTGAGAGGATACCAAAAGCTTGCTTTTTCAGTATGAACTTTTCCTTTAGAAATCACTATTTTATGTCACTCTTACTCCAACTACTTAAACACCCACTGGGTTCAGAGTCCCAACAGAAAAAAATATGAGTTACTATTGTGGCTAAAAAGTACAGACCTTTGGTATTGGCCTGACCTGTGTGTCCAAGCCTACAGTTGTGTGATCCCAGGCAAGTTACTTCACCTCTGAAGCTCAGTTTTTTCACCTATAAAATGGGGAGGATGGCTCCCACCTTGAAGGGTTGGTGTGTAGACTTAAGAAGACACTTTGTGCACAGAGCTCAGGTCCCCCAGAGCAGCAGCAAGCACTCCCACCTCTCTGCCATCACTGCCCTGCCTGGCCCAACTCATATCCTTTGCAGCTGCATGATTTCACTTTGCTAGTAATATGGTCCTTTGGTTCACTGAATTGTTTGAAAACAGGCAAAAACACTCTCTCCCCTAACAGGAAATTATTTTGAATTGCCAGGAAAAAAAAAAAAAAAAAAAACTTCTGTAAAGTAAGAACTTTCTTTTAAACCCCGTTTAGAGAATGTCTCTTGTCCTTTCCCAGAGCAGTCGAGGAGTTTTGTGGGTCCTCTGATGTTGAAGTCAGATGGAGAGACTAAAAATCAAGGAGAAAAAACTCTTTCTTGGAAAACGTTGTCAATATTGGTGTAAGGACAGGCCCTAGGTCTGGTTTGGAGGGTGCTTCTCTGTAGAGTGGATGCGTCCTCCTCACTCCCTCTGCAGAGGTTTTGGAGAATCGAAAGGTCTAGGCGAATCCCAAGCACCTCCAAGCACAAAGCAAGAGCCTCAAACCCAGCCTGCAGTCCCCATGTCAGGAGTGATGGTGTCGGAGGTTTGGGACCCCTTCTCCCAGCAGACTGTGATTCACCAACTAGCGAGGTCAACCCTGCTCTCTGCTGGGAAGCTTAATTACTTTGCCAGATTTTTCGATGGTGATTGTGCATCTTCAAAAATCTCTGACTAGGTCAATTGGTCTAGAAGAATCAACATGTTGAATGTAGGTCACTTTCATGAATGATATTAATGGTATTGCCACGTGCACATGATTCAAGAGGATTCACCACTGTCTTATCATGGGAATGATGCCCTCAGTGTTATAGGAACTCATTCTGATGCCTCCCTGTCCAATAGGGTAGTGATCCACCCTCCTTGTATGCTAATGTTTTAAATATACACCAGTGAGAAGCATAGAAGCAAAACCATGGTTTTGGCTGAGGCAGAAAGGGAGAGAGAGAAGAAAGGAGAGGAGAAGAGAGAGAGAGAGAGAGAGTGAATGTGTGTGTGTGTGTGTGTGTGTGTGTGTGTGTGTGTGTGTGTGTATGTGCTGTGTGATTTCCATGATCTTTTAATGATCATAGCTTACTGGAGACTAAAGGAATAATACTGTGGAAGGGGAGAATTTAATGTTTTAGGAGAGTATTAAGAGGTGGCTGATGACTGAGATGTGTCACCAGGTGGCTGAAAGAGTTCTACAAATCCCCAAGGGACTATTTTATGGGTGGAAATGCAACCTAGGTAGTTGTCAAGAGCACAGATGTTGTAAAGATGGAAAATTCCAGAATTCCAGCACTAGGGGTAGAGAAGTGGCAACCAGCAACTGAAGCTGAAATGAGACTCCATGCCCTGAGAAGCTGAGGGGCCTTGGCTGACGTGTGACTTGTGTCTGTGTTTGTGCTGGGCAGTAGAGGTTACAGATGAGCCAGATGACCCCCATGAGTGCGGGCCAATTCCAGGAATGAAGAGCATTCACAGGGGTCTAGTAGGCATGGAGTCCGGGGGAGAAGAGCCAAAGCAGCTTCATGAGACACTGAGGCTATAGGATGTATTAATCAGGAACCTCCCCTAAAAGGGGGGATCGGGCACACAGGCACGTGCATGCGTGAGAGTGCTGTTCTGCAGTGTTCCTCACTAGCAACGTCGCATGCTACCTGGCCTTTGGCAAGCAAATGCTAAGAATAATCCCATCTGTTCCAGCTTCTGCACTGGACACTCCCTGCCCTGTGTCCTGGATGGGGCTGTAGGCATCCGCCTCTCCATATTCTTGGCTCCATGTCCTGGGTGCCCCTTGGGAAAAGCTCTAGCATCCTCACCACAATAACATCATCACCTTCTAGCTCAAGGGCACACCTGACAAGAGGCTTCTTTTACATGAGAAGTGGCATGAGGGGGTTCTTTGGTCTTCTCACAGCGTGGCAGCTCCCCACTTGGAATGCTGCCAGCAAGTGTGAGGGAAGCCGGCCTGTGGGGTGAAGCCCGGCCTGCGGCTGCCACCAAAACACACAGGTGTTCTCACCACACCCATTCTTTCTCTCTTTTACGACAGCATTGCAGGGGACTGCAATAGCTCTGTGAGTGACCCCGGTGGCCTATGGGACGTTGGCTTGGGATCCTCTAACACACCATGCTGCATGGGACGATGACAACGCAGAGAAGAAAAAGGCCGGAAGTCACCCTCTCCTGGCTCATCTTGGCCACAGTGGGCTGCCTTGCTGACTTGAGTGAGCACCACTGCCCCCACCCTGTTTCCCCTGGAAGGACTCTGCCCTGGAGCTGGGTATAAAGCATCTGCTCCCACCGGTCAAGGGCAGAATGCAGAATACAAGATGAGAACTATCGCGATACCATATTGGTTATGTGTTGGTATTTTATTTATTTCAAAGATATACCTGAGGCCGGGCGCGGTGGTGCACGCCTGTAATCCCAGCACTTTGGGAGGCTGAGGCAGGAGGATCGCGAGTTCAAAGCCAGCCTCAGCAATGGCGAGGCACTTAGTGACTCAGTGAGACCCTGTCTCTAAATAAAATACAAAAAAAGGTCTGGGGATGTGACCCAGTGGTCGAGTGCCCCTGAGTTCAATCCCCGGTACAAAAAAAAAAAAAAAAAAAAAAAAAAAAAAAAAAAATATACCTGAGGAGGAGGAGGAAGTAATAACTGTTTGTTTATCATATGGGACCATGGCAAGATATGCATGGCGTGTAAGCCTCCCATGGGCCAGCCCTGTGAGATGAATATGGTAGGCCTCACTTTACAGATGAGCCTGCAAAAGGCAAGTCACATGGCTCAGAAATGGTGGCACTGGGATTCAGCCCAGGTCTGTCCAACTCCAGAGCCTGAACTCTTGTCTCTAAGACACATCTTCATGTCACTTCAGATTTGTTTGCTGGGAACAAGGACAGACTGGGCGGGTTACTCAGACAAAGATCAAGTCCTGGGTGCTCAATTCTGGAAGGTTGCCAGGGTGCAGTGCTTCTAAAAAGGTGATGCTGTTGGTTTGTTGGGGGCTTGATGTCATTGCTGCATCCCTGTTCTTTCTCCAGACGAGGTCCCTCGGGTCACCGTCCAGCCTGCGTCCACTGTCCAGAAGCTGGGAGGAACTGTGATCCTGGGCTGTGTGGTGGAACCCCCGTGGGTGAACGTAACCTGGCGCCTGAACGGGAAGGAGCTGAATGGCTCGGATGATGCTCTGGGTGTCCTCCTCACCGGAGGGACCCTGGTCATCACTGCCCTCAACAACCACACCGTGGGACGCTATCAGTGTGTGGCCCGGATGCCTGCGGGGGCTGTGGCCAGCGTGCCAGCCACGGTGACACTAGCCAGTGAGTCTGCTCCTTTGCTGTAGTGCAATCCCACCTCCTCTCTGCCCCCCATTTGTACCTCCTGTCATTAGTCATGTCATAAAAGGGGACTTAATTGTTGAAATTTCCAATCAGAGGGCAATGTTGTGGGCACCATCGTGGCCTTGGGAATCTCTGAGCCGGACGGTATCTGGAGCAAGCATCTGTAGAAGGTGAACAGTTCTGGGGATCCCAGATCTGGGCCATGCCTTGTGTCCCCGCCTCATCACCCTGTGATGTACCAGCTGCTGTCCCCCTGCACCTCCATCACCGTCACCCCATTCTTCCCCATTTAGGAAGCTGGGTAATGGAGCCTGCCCTTCCCGGACTTGGCCTCTGGCTCTCTGTGAGTGGCGAGCGTATTTCAAATGCCTAGAATATAAATTGTAGAGCATAGTGAAAAGGAAACTGTGACAAAAGATAAAGAAAACAGAAACCACCGAGAGATTCAGTGGCAATTTGGTCCAAGATTTGTTTCCTTTCTTTCCTTTCTTTTCTTCCCTCCTCCTCTCTTTCCCTCCTTCCTTCCTTCCTTCCTTCCTCCCTCCCTCCCTCCCTCCCTTCCTTCCTTCCTTCCTTTCTTTCTTTCCTATTGTTGTACCCAGTATAAGATAGTTTATTAAAATAATTGTCTGTAGACATTCTGCTTGATATAGAATCAGTGTTATCTGTGATCTCTACTTTCTCTGATTATTACATGACCATGAACATAGGTCCTCAGGCCAACATGTGGAATCCAAGGGCCAAATGGCCTCTAAGGTCGTTCCCAACCCGATAAAATCTGGTGGGTTCCATTTCCAGGCACTTCCTGCAAGATTGTCTCATGACTGTTCTTATTTCTTTCATGTTTATGAAAGTGAGACATGGTTTTTACAAAATTACCTAAGTATATATTATGAGGATTCCACAGAGCAAAATGAGGGCCAAGTGACTTGACATAGTCACAGCAGGAAGAGGAGCCTTATGCAGGACAGGTAATCCAGTTGCCACCATCATGGGCCCACCCTATTGGACCCTGTCATGTTGTGCCAGGGAGGAGTGGCCAGGGTTGGCCATCTGACACATACCTCTGTGTGTGATTACCACTTGGTGTACTACGTCCTGGGCACTCACTGTACCTGTGTTATCTAATTTCCACCCGTTATAATAAGGCAACCTGAGGTTTGGCAGATTAACTATTGAAGGCAACAGAGCAGTCCCAACACTCATTATGATATGCTGAACCTGGAAGTATAAAGAATAGCCTCCACCTTGGCCCTTTCCTGGAGCCTGAGGTGTAGGAAATAGGGAGACTTGTTGAGATTTAAACGGCATTTGGATTTCCACTTTGAGATTTCCAGGGCTTGTTCCCTCATGATTTAGCAGTATCCCCTATCCCTGACAGTCCTGCTTTGGGCTTCCATGTTGCCATCACCACCTTCGTGAACGACAAGGTTCCAGGAAGTTCGCAGTCCCATGTCATGGCTCATACCTAAGATAGCAAGCTTCTGAAGTGCACCTCCATCCTGGCCAGCTGGGGCCTCGGGGTGCGTGAGGCACGAGCTCTGGCAGGAAAATGCTAAGAGATGGGGAAGTAGAAAAGCAAGGGAGAAATACCCCTCTTTGCCCTCTGGTCCCCAGATTCCCTGGAGGGACTTCATTCTGTGGGAGAGTGGAACACAGGCTGCGGCTGTGCTCCTGTTTCCTTGGGAGATAGCTGAGCAGCCCAGCCATTTTCTAAAGGGAGGAGGCTGAGCATGTCCTCAGCTATTTCCCCGAGGGGCCAGGCTGGCCCTGAGCTGTATGTGGAAGCCTCCACACGGTGGGAGCCGTTTTCCTTTGCAGCAGAGGGAGCACCACTGAGTTTGAGTACCAGCAGGCCATCGCCAGCTGGCCCGCGTGAGGGAGGGTGCTTGGAGGGTTAGGTGAAGAGGGTGGAGGTGGGGAGGGGACGTCTCACCACATCAACAAGACCTGACTTGGGCTGGGGTTGTATAGCTCAGTGGCACAGCACTTGCCTAGTGTACACAAGGCCCTGCTTTTGTCCCCAGTACCACCAAGATAACATTTTTGAATGGAAGGGCTGAAGTCATAACTATACTTCTTTTTACACTTTCTACTTCTGCTTTTTTTGGGGGGATCAGGGTACCAGGGATTGAACTCAGAGTCACTTGACCACTGAGCCATATCCCCAGCCTTATTTTGTATTTTATTTAGAGTCAGAGTCTCACTGAGTCGCTTAGTGCCTTGCTTTTGCTGAGGCTGACTTTTATATTTGGAAATTGTGATTGCACATAGAAATTTTAGAATATATGAAAACAATGTTTCCCTGAAGCCTGCCATCTCTACAAACTCACTATTATCATTTGGGCACATACTCTTCCAGTCTTTATCCATACCCTTATTTTTACATTGTTGTAATGAAGGTACTGAATTCCAGTGTCTACTTATTTTCTTCCCTTTAACATTGTATATATAATAAGCATTTGCCATTGACCACAAAATACTTTAACTTCTTCTTTATCAACATGTATAAAATGCTTACAGTATGATACAAAAAGTATATTAATCTTTAGTGAACAACCCAGTGCCCTGTGTAACCATCACTCTGACACATTCCATCATTCCCCTTCCTTATTGGTCCATCCTCCAGCCCCAGCAAAGTGTGCTCATAAATGTAGATGGCCCTAGAACATCCCCAAGTGGCTCTTCCATAAGGAACTGAATTCTTTTCCTATTGCTGGGCAATTAGTTCGCTTCCAGCTGTTCATTATTATAACTAAGACATGCCTTTTAGCAACTTTATGCCTTTAGAGGGTATCTGGGAGGGAGATTTTTTCTACAAATGGTCAGCACGTGTCTGTGGAGGCTCAAGAAATTCCATAACCATTCATTCAGGCTAATTAGGAACCAGGCTGAGCCTTTTATTGTTTGGCGAAGGGAGGGTTGGGAAGGAGAAGATTGATTTTGGACTCCTCCTTTTACTTTAAGGTGTATCTATGTGAAGAGAGACCATTTATAGACAATTTATTTTTTTAAAAAAAAATTTCTGGCTGCTGCTCTTTCTGGTGCTTGCAGGGATGTGTGGTTGGCAGAGAGGACAAAGGGAAGGTTTTGGTTGCAGCCCAAGAAGACACAGCGAGAGAAGAAGGGGCATGTGCAAGAGCGGAGCAGTCTTGTTTGAAAGCCAAGAACCATTGGCTTGTCATTTAGACATGAATCACAAGTGAAATGTGTGGGCCTGAGTGGAAGGAAGGAAAAGCGCTGGAAATGGGGTGAGCAGGCTGGGGGTCCGTGTCTCGCAGAAGGTGGAGCTGGCAGAGTGGAACCGCAGCCTCCCAAGCTTGGGGGAGACAGCAGTGGCGGGAAGGCAGGTGGGGGAGAGAGAAAGGGGGTGCTGTCTTTGGGTTAATGCCACTGGGGGATTTGGCCCAGACTCAGCAGTTAGATTAAGTTTCTGAAAGCACATTCCTGAGCAGAATGGGGGCTGTGTTTTGCTGGTTGGCTGGTGTACAAGGAGGCTGCAGGGTAGATGGGACTCTGCATCTCCAGGAAAGGCTGGGCACATGCATGTGCACCCACACATTCTCAGCATTTGCCTTTTTTTCCTCTGGCCTCTCGAGTCTGCCTTCCCGTGTTCATCTTCTCACAAAGCGGGTGCTGTTTGGCCTACCCAAACAGCAAAATTGGCTAAATGCCGTCGCCTGGCCTAACTCTTAGCCATCACTCAGAGCTTTAGATGATGGGGCTGAGGACCTGCTAGAGGATTCAGGAGGCCTCTGGAGCACTTTAATGGCTCAGGCCTCTGTTACTCCAGTGTTACTTCTGGGTTTCAGGTAAATTGGAGCCAGAAGCCGAGACCACCCAAAAAGCCTCACCTGTGCATTCTCCCCCTCCACCCAGGCTGTCCTGGCCATTGGATAGAGTAACCCTCACTTTGAGGATGGGGCATCTCACACTCCCCTGTGGAGAATGTTTTTCTTTCCTATTTACACTTCATTTTTGAGAAATTACTCTTGCTGCTAGTGCCTCACTTCAGATCACCTTGTCTAATTCTTATTTTTAAAATGCTTTTGACTTTGATTGCCTTTTTTCCTCTTTCTTGTCACAAGCTTTATACCAGGTAGTGAACCATTTTACATGGCTCAAATATTCCCACTGTGTTCCAAAACCAATAGCAGACACCACCAAGGAAACACCAGATACAGCAGCCTAGCAAGGAGGCCCAGCGGCTCCTCAGAGCCACCATGCCACAGGGAGGCTATTCTTTGTCCCTTACCATTCAAGTAACTCCTACCTAATCCTTTACTTTTAACTTTCTCTATTCTTTAAGCAATTCTCCCAATTTTCCAAGCATCCAAGGTCCCACTTGTAGTTGGAAAATAGAATAGAGGGTAACTGGGAAGTTACCGACCTGTGGCTTTATATGTAGAAATTTTAGTCTTCAAGCTAATGAGAAGTCTTCAGTTGATGCTGGTATGATTGAGAGGAGATGTAGAACTCTCTATAAGACCTTTGAGCATGAAGATCAGGCATGTACTCCTGAGTGATCCTTTCTCTGGCCTCAGAGATCAGCCGGTGGAGAGGCCGACAGGAAAGAAAGTGTTCCCTCCAAGGAGCCACCTTCACGACTCTGAGGAAATGTCAGAAAGGGATGAGGGGCCCTTTGTGACCATAATTTAATTTACCTCATAAATACAATGAAGAGCCATGTTAGTATAATGGGAAAAAATAAAATTTAAAAATCCTAGGTTTAAGTCTTTGCTCTAAGTTTGGATAATCATTTATATATGGGGTACCAGGGATTGAACTCTGGGGCACTCGACCACTAAGCCACATTCCCAGCCCCATTTTGTATTTTATTTAGAGACAGGGTCTCACTGAGTTGCTTAGCACCTTGCTTTTGCTGAGGCTGGCTTTGAACTTGAGATCTTCCTGCCTCAGCCTCCCAAGCCACTGGGATTACAGGCATGTGCCACTGCACCCAGCGGACAGAATATATGATAGTAATCTCTGAAGCATTTTAGAAATCTCAGGCTTTACTGTTGGTCCATTTGGTTAGCAAGTATGAGGAGCATCTCCTTGCAGGAGGCTCTGGGGCCTGCGTCCAGCCGGTGCTGCCCACCTCCATTCTGGGAACAGCCCCTAGGAAGACAAGGAATCCAGGGCCTTGCAGAGCTTCCTGTTGGCACCGGAGCTTAGAGAGGACTGGCTGGGCAGAAAGCCAAAACTGACCCATCCCCTGTGCATTGGCTCCCTGTGCACGTCAATTCTCCAACCCAGATTCCCACTTCTGGCTGCCCTCAAGAGCAAGCTGGGATGTCACTGTATTTGTCACTGTGGCCCATTGAGCTGCCTTTTGTTTCTGTGGGCTCAGTGCTGCCCACTTTTCCTTCAGACAGAGGTTGGCTTGTGCTGACAAGCTATGCTGATCTGGGTCCTGGGCATGGCAAATTCTTCAAACAGGCCAGGCCCCTTCTTGCTCAGCTCTCCTCACTTCTGATTCCTATAAGAGACTTTAATAATATCATCTACCTTCTGACTTTGAGCATTTTTGGGCCTTTAAGCACCATTGTAGACATTGTTCCTTAAAATATTTCTAGCTTCCTTTATCAAGAAAAGTTCTCCAGAAAACCAGAACCAATGCCAATATATATATATATATATATATGTATATATAAAATTTTAGCTTATGTTTTATTACACTAGTATGCACACACACACACACATATATCATATATATATTAGTTCATTTATTTTAAAGAATTGGTTTATTTTAAAGAATTGGCTCATGCATCCTGGAGTCAGGTAAAAGTTGATGTTTCATTCTTGAGTCTAAAGACTGGGATCTCAGGCAGATTTTCAATGTTGTCCTTCTCTGGGAAACCTGTCTTTGCTCTAAAAGCCTTCAACTGATTCGATGAGACCCAACCCTGTTATAGAGGGCAATCTGTTTTACTCAAAGTCTACTGATTATAAATCTTATTAAAAACCTAAAAAATACCTTGACAGCACCCTATACACTAGTGTTGGACCAAAAATCGGTCATCATTGTCTAACAAAGTTGGCACATAAAATTAACTATCACAATCCCCTGGATGTCCACCTCAAATATACCATGTGCTGGGGTAATTTAGGAACATATCTCTTTGGAAGTACTGTGAAGAAATTAGATTCCCTGTAAGTCCAGCTCCTAGAACCATTAACAGTTTCTTTAAACCTAGATGTTTGCACACTGTCAGTGCAATGGTTATTTCTCAACCTTTCTGGACTCAATTCAGCCCTCTGGATGTTTTAGACTTCAGCCTTAGATGAAGTTGTGCCATTGGAAATACAGACTCAGAGGTTCTGTTGTCTGGTCCCATCTGAGAGATGCTGGCAGGGTTGCAGGAACAGCTTCATGGAACCTCTTGCCTTGGCACATGGGCATTGTTAGGAATTGCTTTGGACACGGGTGGCTCAGATTTCATGAAGGCTTTCAGTTCTGGATTTTAATTTTCCCCTAGCCTTGATATAAAAACACACACACACACACACACACACACACACACACACACTTAACATGTTCATATATATGGTGTATCTATATATATGCACACATATATATATCTGTATCTTGGTTTTTTTTTACTGTAAAATTTAGCTTATGTTTTACAGTGTATGTTCTTATAAGCCACTTAAAATCCTTTGTGAGCAAGAGGATGAGAGGAAAAATAGGCAGCATGCAAGGACTTATGTCAGTCAGTCCAAAAAATGTATCTTTCATCTATAGCAACTTTTCTAGTGTTCTCCCAGAATATATGAAAATATAAATAGAGGAATAAACTCTCTTCATAATCCAGCTTCTTGCATTTAGTTTCTTACCCAGTACCTTACCTCTAAGTAATGTGCTCTATCCACAAATCTTCCATTTATTTTTCTATTAAATAAGACAAAATCTAAGTTTGTGAGTCTCAATTAATTGAAAACTACCCATTTCCCAGTGCTGACTTCTCTATTCAGATATTTTGGAGGCTGTTGTCCTAAGAAGTGAAAAGTGTTTAGAGTTCCTATAGTGAAGACTAAGACCTGGTCCCAGTCCTTGAGAACCTCTCAGTCTAATGGACAAGGGGGACTTTGGTAACTCATAAGCCATAAAGCAAGTCAGCCCCATGAGTTGCCTGACACACGTGAACAGATTTTAGTGGACACTCAGAAGCTAGTAATGATTCATTTCAGTTTCAGGGAACTAAGGAAAACTCAAGAGATGGACCTTGAAGACTGTATGGGGCCACTCTAGTTTTAATTTTTAAAGCATATAAGTCCTTACATACTTTTCTCAGACCTTTAACAACTAAATTTAGCTCTCAACATTGTGTACGCACACCTAGACCAAGCACATTTTCTGGGACTGTACAGATATTTCCAGAGTGTTTCATTTTCATAGTGAGATGGTTCCATGGAGAACCACCAGGTAATTGTCTGTCTCTTGGTACTCCATCCATCTCACTCCCCATTTCCTCCTGTTTCTCATCTCTTTTACCTGTAGGGATGTACATGTTCTGATTAAGAAAGGAAACCTGAGTGTTTTTCTCCAGCCAACACTCTCCCCCACCCCCACCCCGTCTGGCTCAGTCTACCAATGACTCCCTGATAAAACAAGAAGGAACCATTCCCTCCAAATTGGAAAAACATTTGTGTGTTGGCTCCGGTGTCCCAAGGAATCCTGTGCAAGCCCTTTGCTTTGTGATGAAGGGATGGCAGCGGGGAGAAGAGTTGGGGGAGCAAAGAAAACACAGGTGGCTTCCTGAGCTGCCCCAGGAGGGGACGGGAGTCTCTGGCTGAAAGCCAGGGCTTTGAGAGGGCTGAGAGTCTGCCTTTGCTGGGAGAGGCACAGACAACTGCATACATGGGTCCAGAAAGAGAAAAGGAGAACTATCTTGGTTTGAGTAAGAAATACCTTGTAGTGTTAAGTCAAAGTCATATTAATTCTCTCAGACTTGTATTGGACACAGACAGAAATTCACATGTCACAAGAACTTCCTTTGATATTCTGACATCAACACCACTAATCCTATCAGACCAGGTGCAAGCAAGCCCCTGACAGATCCATGGCATGAGCTCTGTTCAGGGCACCTTAGAGCAAATGCCTGCCCCTAGCAGTGAGAGTCCCAATTCTATATGTAGCAATGGTTGCCATTTGACAAGGACACACTTGACTCACCCTTCCCCCAATCTATCCTTTGTACACACAGCCACATGCTTAAATAAAATCCTAGGTCTGTTTCCTAAGCTAAGACAATAAGGAAGGGCCACATAGTGTGTTGATTCAAAGAGCCTAGACAGATTTAGAAGAACCTTTTGCACTGACCAAGGATGAGGGACTGAGGGACAAAGTGATTAGTTGGGTTAAAATCACTGAAACCCCATTATGGAACATGATGTAACATGGTTCCTGTACAATGAAAAGAAACAAATCAAGAGAAGAGATGAGTCCCTTGACTCCTCCCCACCCCCACCCCTGTTTTTGTCTGGAAAAGTTTAGTTTCTACTTTGACCTTGTTTTTAGACTTTTAGCCGTTTTTGAAATCTGGTGATAATTCCCCAAAATATAGAACAGCATGTCTGCCCTGAAAATGGACAAAATGTTCACATTTAAGTTAAAGGGGACCACTTAATAGTGAGAAAACAAAGTAAGTCAAAGCAAAAAAAAAAAAAAAAAATGCTGAGGCAAAAATAGTTTCTTTTTCTTTTGTTTGGTACTATGGATTGAGCCTAAGGACACTTTACAACTGAGCTACATCCCCAGACCTATTATCTTTTGAGAGATGGTCCCCTGAGTTGCTAAAGCTGACCTTGAACTTGCCATCTTCCTGCCTCAGCCTCCATGTTTTTCTATAGAGAGACTTGTGCTTAATTGTGAGCATCTGTGCTTCTTTTCCAGTTAAAAACATTTGGTAACTCCAGGAACCATGGAGTCAAACTCAAGCCTGGGCTGGAAGCATCCACCCACCTGTTCTTTGCCTTTGTTTTTGGAAAGGCACCTTTCTCTTTCCATTCCCTTCCCACCTCCCTTGCATTACTACTTCTCTCAATTTTCAAGACTCCAGCATCTTCTCTAGGAACCTTATCTTAATCCCCTCACCTTCACAAGTCTGGACTAGGGACTCCCCTTCTTGGTGTACTTCTAGCGCCTTCCCTTGCCATGGTGTCTGTGCCCCAGGACAGCAGCCACTGTTACTCATCTGTCCATGGTGCTTTACTCAGGGCCTGGCCCACTGTAGTCCTTGGGCAAATATTAAGGAAGAGGAAAACTCCCTGATAAAATGTGTTTGAAGTCTGCGAGATCAAGAAGGACATGCAGGTAGTGAAAAGAGATGTCAAGATTTCTTCACCAAATTCTGATGTATTAAAGGTCTTTAAGAAGTAAATAAGAAAGGATGAAGCAGGAACTCGGCATATAAAGAGGTTGAAAATACAAATAGATTGAAGATGAGTTTATAAAAATTGATAGATATTAGAGAAACATAAAAGGTATTTAAAAGAAATTAAGATGATCAGAGGAACCTCTGGAACCTTGAGGGAGAGGTCCATGACTTTGACTCTGTGTCTCTATGTCCTGCCACACGATCCCAGGGCAGATGCCATGGCAAGATCATGGGCGGACAGAATCAGCACACTGCTGATGCTACTGGAAGTCACAGTTCCCAGATGTGCGGGAAGAAAAAGTGGGCACCAATGGGCGCCCTGGCCCTAGGACAGTGGCCCTACCTCTCCCACCTGGAATTGTTTATAAAGGATACGCCAAAGATCCCCATTCCCTGGCTCCATGGCCTCCATTTTCTCTCCTCGCTCTCCTCCAGTGCCGGCCGCCAGCCCTGCGGAAGGCTGTGCCAGGATCCAGCTCTGGCTCCGATGAGTCCGGACCACCGGGATTCACATTAATTTTCCCATTGCAAAGTTTATAGTTTATATTTAGATGATCAGAGAAATATGTGTGATGTGGGTTGCTGGCAAGTAAATCTTTTTTTCCCCCTTCTCTCTTTCTTCAGTGTATTTTTTTTCAAACCATTTCATTCCTTCCTTGAGTCCAAAAGAAACTCCCAGCTCTGTGAAGCAGCCCTACCTCACAGCAGCACTGAAGTCTGAGATGGTCTCCAGCCATCATCTCTGTTCATCTGGCTGCCAGACTCAGTGGAGACAGGGCTCCATCTTTGACTTGTCTTTGAGGATTAATCACATTTCTTGTTCTCTTATGTCTTTTTTTTTTTTTTAATACTTTTAATTGGTTCAAGCCAAGAAATTCCTGAAGCCTTAGGCCAGTGTATTGCAAATCATTTAATGACATTGCAAAATACATTCTTTTTATTCTCTTTTCTTCCTTGCACACTTCTCCCTTTATGTTTCTCCTCCCCTGCCCACCCAGTTTCCTGCCTCCTGTCTTGACTGATTTTTTTGCCTTTATCCCATCCCCCCATCGACTCTTTCATCTCTTCTCCATTCTCAGCTTACTCCCACTGTTCATATCTGGGTGCACACCTCACCTCAACAGCAAGGAAAAAAACAAGATTTGACAACCAATGTGTTTGGCATCTGCAAAGTGTTTTTTTTTTTTTTTTTTTCCCTCCCCATGGAAACTGTTTTATTTAAATAAAAGAGAATATGTCTTGCTTTCATCAGAAAGTGTGTTTGAGAAATTTCATGTCATGTTTCCATGGCTGTCAGGCGAGAGCTTTGTTTGGAGCCAAAATTATTTGTGCAACTGGACCGGTGGAAAAAAATCTCAAAGACAGTAAATGAATTTATCCACTGTCCCGTCCCGTCTGCGAAGTGAGGAGCAGTACTCACTCTGCCAACTTCTCTGCGTTCTCTGCTGATCACAGTGGACTGGCTTAGGCAGCTATGCTGGTGAAGGAGGTGGGGACCATGCTGGTGGGCACAGCTCTGGTGAATGATTGCATCCTGTCTTGTGTTTTCTTTGCCTGTCTCTGTATTAGATTAAAAGCTCCCTGTGGTTGAGAGGTATTTCTCCTTTATGTTTTCTGCAGTTCCTGGTGCAATAGGCAGTTCTGAGCACTTGGTTGGCTGAATGAAGGCATCTGCGATGCTTGGAGCGATTACACTGCACCAAATGCCGACTACACAATATATTGGTCTGGCCCAGCTTTGTGAGCTGCAGTTAGGTTTGGCTTTAGCCAGAGCTGCCCAATTCCCCTAAAGAAAAAGCCTTAGTCACTTTCCCAAATGGGCAGTTTCTGACAAGCTTGCCCAGGACGTAGTAACCCCGTCCGCTCTTCAGGTACCAGGCTCTCTGACCTATTGAGCCCCATCAGCTGTACCTCAACTCTGCCTCTGTAGTTGCCCCATGTCCTAAGTGGCTTTTCATTTGTAGAATGCTTTACTTCAAGGACTAGCTATGGGGTCATGCCAAGCCATGATTCCTCAGGTGACTTGGGGCTTGATAACAGCATGTAATTCTTTGCCCATCATTCAGGGAATAAGAGAAGCCCTGCTTTGCCAGAGGTCACACAGTGAGGCAGTGCCAACGCCTTCCACTTTCAGCCAGGGCTCAGCCAGAGAAAGCTCTCAGAAGCTTTACTTCCCCTGCATGTGGTCCATCTCTCCAAAAGAGGCTGAGGTGCTGAGAAGAACCACGGGGTCAGCATGCCAACGGGGTCAGCATGTACTCTACTAAGGCCACATTTTTCTGAGCTTTGTAACATCAGCATAGATATAGCAAACTGCCACAGGGAAAAATCTAGGCTTGGAGGCCATGAGGGCTGGGGAACAGAATTATCCATCAGCACAGAAACTTACCCATGGCCCCGAGGCTGCGGAGCCACCCTGGCAATATGGCCCAGTGAGCTCCATGCAGTGCCCGTAATCTGTTGGGTCCCATTCAGACTTCAGCAGATGAGTGCAGGCTTGTCTCATAATCCTTGAGAACATGGAAGGAGGGTGAGACAGGACTGTACGCAAGAACACCTGCTTGGCCAAAAGACCAGAATTGTCAAGATGGACATATTCATGTTCCCTACAGCATGCAGCCAAAGATGCAATATTATTTGACTTTTTACCTAAACAAAATAGAACTTTGATTTGCAACCTATGGGAGGACACAGGGAGAAGGCTGAATGAAGAAATACTTTGAAAGTGATTGTTAGGGGACACTGAACCAATATCCAATACACCCTGTAACTGAATGTGTAAGGTCCATAAAAATTGGGAGATAAGCCTACAATTAAGATTTCACAATTTGTGTTGAGAATGCATGATTATATATTAAATATGTAACTTAATTCATAGCTCTACTGAGCTGCTTCTATTCCTTCTTCCTCCTCCTCCTCCTCTCCTCCCTCTTCCTCCTCCTTCTTCTTCATCTTCTTCTTCCTCCTCCTCCTCTTCTTCTTTAGCTTCTCTTTTTTTATTTTTCTTTTTTTTGGTACCAGGGATTGAACTCAGGGGGACTCAACCACTGGGCCATATCCCTAGCCCTTTTTTGTATTTTATTAGAGACAGGGTCTCACTGAGTTGCTGAGGCTGGCTTTGAACTCAAGATCCTCCTGCCTCTCAGCCTCTCAAGTGCTGGGATTATAGGCATGCACCACTGATCCCGGCTTCTTTAGCTTCTTATTAATAAAGGAAGGGTGGAGACCAGAAGGTGGTGAGAAAGAAGTTCAAGGGGACTCAAGATAAAATTTGTCCATTTGTAGTTTCATATATGATCCTGGTACGGACAGCCACACCACATGGATCTAAAAGTCTTTTATGTGCTTTCTTTTTTCCCCTCTGGGCAAGAACACGTATGTCCTTTGTGCCCTTCAAATGTGAAAGGAAGCGCATTATATGATGTGTGTTTGAATAAATCCCTGTAATGTGCATTTGGCATTGGAGTATGTGCCAATGATACATCAGAATATACATTTTCTTTTCCCTTTAGAATTTGAGCTTTGAGAAGGAACCCAGGCAGCATTCTGTACGAAGCCTAAAATAGTATGGCCTTTCTCAGAAAGCACAAAGTTCTGTCACAAGAAGGCCTGTGAACCCAGAGGTGGCTCTGAAGACCAGAGCTTTTGGCCTGTGGGAACTGAGAAACAACAAGAGTGGCCACTGGCATTTGATTAATGTAGACAAGTTAATGAAGTAGCTGGAAGAATGCACAGAGGCAAGATGCAAGAGGGGTGTGAGGAAAGGCGAGAGGTTTAAAATTGCAAAAAAAAAAAAAACCTTTCTTCTAACGGGTTTCTCAAACACCCCAGCCAATAGACAAGGACAGGTGTCCTTTCAGAGCACTTCCTAGGAAACCTGATCCATTCTCTGCAGCCTGGAGGCCAGCTAACCCCATCAGTAATTGAAGGGCCCCATTGCTGTGCAGCCCAGGACTCGGCCAGAAAACTGACTTTGCAGAGCCAAGGGCCTGGGAAACAGGCTGTTTTCCTTCATATGCGGCCAGTTGGATCTCTCTGCATCTGCCCATCTGATGGTTGATTAGGCTGTTATTGATCACGAAGTCTCCACCCCTCTCTGGCCTCCTTCCTGCCCAAATACACTAGGAAAGGAGCTCTCTGATTTTTAGAACATACATCACTTCATTACTCTTGTCTTTGATCCTTTTAGTGAAACTCAAGTTTTACTCCTGCAGCCAAATTGGGAGTGTTTGTCTAGTTAAGCAACAGCTAAGGCTTAAGCTTAGGAGGCACAGGGAGGGGACACAGCCAAGGACCCAACTGCCGCTTATTTGTTTTGAAGCCAGGAAAGTTCGCCTGCCAGTGGGCGCTTGTGGGGAGCTGGACGCCCAGCTGGGGTGTCCTGGGTCCTGTCTGCATGGGCTGTTGCGCACATGTTGGCATCAGAACAGAGGGGCCGTCGGGGAGAATGGCTGACCGGTGCCGCCCAGCTTTGTACCTCCCCCACTGCACAGCCTTCTGTTTCCACACAAGCAGTTGTCAGAGGAGGCAGCAGGAGCCAAGAGGGGCTTAGGGAGGCCCGGTGTCTTTAGCATGGGGTCGGTGAGGTGGGCCCCTAGAGGAGTGCATGATCCATGCCTGGATTAGCCCTCAAGTACAGTGGGCAGGAGCCCGGGGCCATTAAAATGGAGATGGCATTCTGGTGCCAAACTCCTTTCAGTTGCTCACATCTTGCAAAATGATCTGTTAGGTTTAAGTACATTCTTGCTGGAGGCAAATTTCCTTGGAATGAGGTAAAGAAAAAGAGGGGGTAAAAAGAACAACAACCCTTGGTGGAGTAGCTTTGGATTTATTAGACCGTGGAAGAGAGTGCTTCTTAGTGCTTGAGAAATTTTCCAGATATCCCTGAGCTCACAGTCACTCACAGCTCGCTTTGTGAGGAGCCTCCTGACTTAGCAAGTACAGGATGCGCTGGGCTAAAAAAGGTTTAAGGCCTCAGCATTTTTTTTTTAAGTTAATTGCTTTAGAAAAGCAAACTTACTGATATTTAGCTAGAAGGCATTGAGTTCTGCAGTCCCCCTTCCCATAGTCCAAATCTTCCTCTTCTCAGAGAGAAAACTCCTTGGCTGTCTTGGCAGAGAGACTCCATCAGGCTTGGGCTACATAATTTTCAGGGACCAATGCAAAATGAAAATGTAGGGCCCCTTGTTCAAACCTGATGAAGAACGTTAAAATGGAGACAGTAAAGTGTTAAACCAAGCATTGACGCCTTCCAAAGGCTTGTATGCCCATGAAGATGGACTTGGGCTCAGCCTTCCAAACCATGTCTTCATTCCGGAAGGATCTGGAGAGCATTTGCTGTGTGTCCCAGATAGCTGGTTGGGGTGTGCAGTCCAAAAGTAATAGGCTTCCCACGAGGCACTTATAACAGGGTCAGATATCACACACACAAAATTAAATAATGATGAGATAATTATTTAAAAGCCCAGGAGGCCCTACACCCACCCACAGGAAGGAATCCAAGACAGCTCACCTTGGCCTATAGGTGGCACTCTTTCTGCCTGTAGGGTGAAGTGGGATGATAGAACAAAGCCAGGCTGTCCGTTGTCTACCCTGCTTACGAATAGCACGTATTCTTGGTACACACTTATTGGACCTATTTCACCTCTTTCTTGTGACCTTAGGAGTGACCGCTCAAGAAAGATTCTGTTTTAGAAATACCTTCTATTGGCCACACTTTTGTAAACTGTTCCTGAAACTGTATTTGTTGTACTAGGCTTTTGTCCTTGAGCTCACGACATAGACCAGCTCAACTAGGAAATTTGGATTCATAGGCTGCATAAAAGGGTATCTATCTCGTACCTAACTTGTGGGGCTTGGTCTCCAAGTTGGAACATTTATTGTCTACTTGGGTCATGCTGAGTTAGGCTCAGAGGACACACTTGTAAACAAGGCTCGGTTCCCAGCCCTGAGGAGTTCACAGTCAACATTGTAATCAAAAGGACAGTGATCCTCTCATAGAAAAAGAAGGATCTATCCTGTACTGGCTTGACTTGACTGAGAGCTTCTGGAAGGTTCCATCAAGTCTCAAGCCTCTTGACCTCGCTGAATACCTTGAACACAGCTCACCTGTGGTGACAGTTGTTTGTTTTTGGTAATTATCTTCTGTGGGAAATCTGATTCCTGCCTGCTCCTGTTGCCTTCTCCTGGTCCCTGGTGGAAACAACAACACAGGCAGGTGGAGTCTTGCAGTAAAATTGCAGTGAGCCCCAATGCTGATGCTATCAGGCCTCCAGGCTGAGCAGAATTTGGTGTGGTCAGCATTATGAGAGCTCCCTTCAGGGCTCCCTGAGTACCATGATGAAGAAAGTCTAGATAAACTATTTTCATCCCTCCTACTTTGTATTCCATTAGTTTTGTTTCCTCTCTTAAAACAAATTCAGCTCCAATCCTGAAAAACAAATTTCCAGTTTGGAATGCAGTTTTGTTGTACAAATGGCCCCTGTTTTGTTCAGCAACATCAGTAATTTGGCTCATACAAAGAAAGATCTCTTTCTTGGACTCTTGGATTGTTTGGGAAACATCTTGCCCTTGTTCCAGATGGATTTCCATCCTTTCCCAGTTTAGCTCTTAGTCTTCCTCCCACAGAGCCAAGACAGAAGAGATGGCCATGAGTCTACCATAGACTGCAGCTTCCTGTTCGGACCCTGGGCTCCCCCACATTCTGCTGCCATTAAGCCATGCTGGGGTGTTGCCTACTGTCCTGGGAGATCCCTTTTTGCCTAGGAGAACCCGTAGGGCACCCACAGAGTCCCAGCCACAGCCCCAGGAGCAATTAGTCATGACATAGAGTACAGCTCCTGGGAGCAGGAGTTGGCCTTCTGGTTGTAACCATGGTTGGAGGTCAAGTGGAAATCTTGGGCCTGTCACTCCTCACTGTGGATGTCTGAGAGGAAGAACCTGGGAAGCTGCTCTCGATTGAACTGGAGAAAAGGCTTCAGCATTCTCTTTCATCATGTTCTCCCATCTCCGTTGGCTGAGCCTCCTGACAGCTGTGCTAAGACATTTATGCCTTAACTATGACCCATGTCCAGTGCAGAAGAACAAGGCCAACTCACCCCCAAGTCCCAGTGTCACAGAAGAGCATGGTCTGTTGGAGGCACTTCCTGGTGTAATTCCTTATACTTCCCCAGCTCATGCCTTACATATGAACCAAGTTGAACACCCATAGTGGTGAGGGCCACGCAGTCCATCCTTATAAACCCCAACAGACAAGATGCTCAGACAGGATTCAGCATCCTGCCCCCAGGACCCAGAGTGCAGTTCTGCACTGTTGGTTGTGACTAACACCAGCCACCCTATCATTTTCCTCCATTGAAGTCTAACCAGCACCTTTTCTTTTCTCCACAGATCTCCAGGACTTCAAGTTAGACGTGCAGCATGTGATTGAAGTGGACGAGGGGAACACCGCAGTCATTGCCTGCCACCTGCCTGAGAGCCACCCAAAAGCCCAGGTCCGGTACAGCGTCAAGCAAGAGTGGCTAGAGGCCTCCAGAGGTGAGCAAATGGGCCCGAGCTCAGAGGCGAGGTCAGGAGGAGATCTGGCCTCTTCGGAACCCTCCCTACCCGACCAAACTGTGTCAGCTGCTGCCACCTCCCAAGGCCCATGACCAGGCTGGCCAGCTGTCTTCTGTCTTGACATTTAGCCCTCCCTGTAGGGCCCCACAGGGGTGGCTTTCCTTATGGAGGGACTCTTCCTGTCATGGAGAATTTCTTCATCCATTGAGGCCTTGGAAGATTTGGCTGAGCTGCTGCCATTTGATCAGGACGCTTAGCACATGGTTCCAGACGCCTGCTGTGTGAGCCCCTTGCCACTGACCACACACAGAAAGGCCACTGAACAAACTGAGTGTCCACAGAGTGTGTCGGTTTCCTGGTGGGAGGTGGGGCTCTTCCCCGTACAGCAGCCTCCTAGTGGAATGGACGTTCTGCCTCTCTCATTTGCCCAGTACTGTGCTGTCATGACGGACACACCTCAGGCCACAGCGGGCATGACAGTGGGTCCAGGGGAGGCTACACTTTGGTCCACATTGAACCCCCATGCAGTGATGAGGGCCACGCAGTTCAACCTCATAAACCCTGATGGACAAGATGCTCGGAAAGTGCCAGCAGAGAGGGGAGACAAAGTCGTTTCTTCCTACAACCACCCTGCCCTGGAGGCCAAGTCAACCCCACTTGATGTGACCCTGCTCAAAGTGTGCACCTTTTACAGAGCTCTGTAGATTTTCTGGTTATAAAAGGAGTGTATGTTCATTATAGAAAACTTAGAAAATATAGAAAGCTATTTTTGAAATAGGGTGGAAACCCTAATCCTACTACTAACAAATAACTGGAGACTGAGAGGAGAAGAGCATTAATCCCTGTGTCCCCAGCTGAGGCTTGGCAACAGTCCCTAGGGGAGGTGCCACTCCATCTGGCACTTGCCTAAGCTCACACCTGGGTGGCCCAGCAGCAGGCAGGCAACAGGCTTGATGACACCGTGACTCCTGAGAGACCACCAAGACAAAGATCAGAGCTGATGGCCGTGCTCTGCCTGCCAGGAAGCTGAATGCCACCCAGTTGCTAGGCTGTCCAGAAGCTGTGAATCCCCCTCCTGCCTAAAGAACCTGAACACGCCCAGGCCCACCCCATGGCACCCCCAGACCAGGAGCAGACAAAGCCTGTCCAGCCAGCAACGTGCAGCAGTAGGTTTTCATGCCATTCATGGGGAGGGCAGAGGTTGGGAGTTAGCACATTCCTCTCTAATAGCAGAAATTCAACAGTGAGGTAGCTCAGAGCAGTGACCATGACACAGTCTCCTGGGAAGTTCCAAAGTCAATTCCCTCCTTCTTGGTGGCTTGCAGAAATTACTGTGTCTCTCCCATGTGCACAGCATGGGGCCTTTGATTCTTTTTTTTCCCCCTTTATTCTAAGTTGTTATATATGACAGCAGAATTCATTACAATTCATATTATACTTATAGAGCACATTTTTACATATCTTTGTATACAAAGTATATTCACACCATTCGTGTCTTCATACATGCACTTAGGGTAATGATATCCATCTCATTCTACCATCTTTTTTTTTTTTTTTTTTTACCCTTTTGCCCCCTCCCTTCCCCTTCCTCCCCATTGGCCTTTCTAGTGTTCCTATAATCCTCTTATGTTCCCTGTCCCAACCCCACTGTGAATCAGCCTCCTTATATCAGAGAAAACATTCAGCATTTGGATTTTGGGGATTGGCTAACTTCACTTAGCATTATATTCTCCAACTTTATCCATTTACCTGAGAATGCCATTATTTTATCCTCTTTTATTGCTGAATAATATTCCATTGTGTATATATGCCACATTTTCTTTATCCATTCATCTACTGAAGGGCATCTAGGTTGCTTCCACAGATTAGCTATTGTGAATTGTGCTGCTATAAACATTGATGTGGCTGTGTCCCTGTAGTATGCTGTTTTTAAGTCCTTTGGGTATAGACGGAGGAGTGGGATAGCTGGGTCATAAGGTGGTTCCATTCCCAGTTTTCCAAGGAATCTCCATGCTGCTTTCCAGAGCGGTTGCACCATTTTGCAGTCCCACCAGCAACGTATGTGTTGGATAAGATTCAGGCTGGCAGGCCATACCCCCAGGCACCTTCCCGGAAGTGCCCATCTCTCTCGAGAATCCACCTTTGGCGGGCTCCGAGTCTCCACCCTTCCTGATCCCGGGACTACTTGCCTTTCGTGGGAATTCACCCTAGGGCGGGCTCTCCCTTTCTGAGCCAATCCAGACCATATAAGTCACGTTCCCGCCCCTCTGTACTTAAGCCCTAGCTTGTCCAGAACTCACTCTCTTTTTTCGCCGTCATCTTCTCACCAGCTCTCCCCTTCCCCGTTCCCCTTTCCCCCTTCCCCCTTTCTCCCCTTTGCCCCTTCCCTTAATAAACCCCCCTTTTCTACAAGGCGGTCCCGGTGTGGTTTTTGCCCTTCAGTATGAGTGTGCCTTTTTCCCCACATCCTCTTCAACATGGGCCCTTTAATTCTTAACAGTGGCTCTGAGGCAGTGTGCATTATGCCTTTTTACAAAAGAGCAAACAGGATCTGAGAGGGTGATTAACTTGTTCAAGATCACATAGTAAGTATCCAGCAGATCCAGAGCTTGAGCCCAAGTCTGGCTGACTCGGACCCCTATTTCTTTCTACCCTCTCCCAGCTCCCCTGACAGTAGATACACACTTTCCACAGATACACAATAACTGGGAGGTAGCCAGCCAGCCATTAGCTGATGGGTGAGCTTCTCACGCTGGCACATCTGTCCCTCTTGGTGCAAGGTTTTATGGTGCAAGCATTTTAGGCTTGGGCTTGTGTCTCCCACCCTGAATTCCTTGCTCTTTGGGAACTGCAGATTGTAGTCTTCTGGGCCCAAACTCATCCCATCTCCCCCTTCCCATGCCATTTCTACAGACAACTACCTGATCATGCCATCAGGGAACCTCCAGATTGTCAACGCCAGCCAGGAGGACGAGGGCATGTACAAGTGCGCTGCCTACAATCCCGTGACCCAGGAAGTGAAAACCTCTGGCTCCAGCGACAGGCTGCGCGTGCGCCGTAAGGGCCAGGCTCACCTACTGGGGTGGGGAGTATCACTGATGGAGGGTCCGGCAAAGCTGGGAAAGGCTGTGGGAAATTGGGGGCACCACAGTCAAGCTCCGGTTCTGTGTGCTTGTGGGGTAGGGGCGTGGCCACAAGGCCAGTGGGACACCCACATTGTGAGGGTCCTTTTGGCTCTGGCCAGCCCCAGTGCCTTTCCCTCCCTACCCAGGGCCCTTGCTCAGGCAGGTAGAGGGCTTGCCGGTCACGTTGGAACACTGTGGGGGACATCCCCTTCCTCCCACCTGTGGACAAGTTTCCTTCACTGTCACTGTGCCAGTGGGATCCACTAGGATGTGTGTGCCAGGAAGGTGGTGGAGCTCAGCAGCTGACACAGTGTTTGCACAACAGCTTTATACACCTCGCGTTCTCCCAGGCCAGTCCTTCCACTCTGTAGTGCTGGGTTGTGCCCAGTGCCCCCCTCTTCGCAGTGCCTCCATGGAGGCCACACACTCTCCCATTAAAATGAAAACAACAGCTACCTCTTCTCCTCTTCTGAGTACTTCTCTAAGGTTTCAGAGACTCAGTGAAGTGACATCACACACAAAGCTTGCTCTTTGTTTTTTTTTTTTTTTTTTTTTTTTTTTTTGGTACCAGGGATTGAACCCAGGGGCACTTAACCACTGAGCCACATCCCCAGCCCTTTTTATATTTTATTCAGAGACAGGGTCTGACCCCATTAAGTTGCTGAGGCTGGCTTTGAACTCTCCATCGTCCTGCCTCAGTCTCCCAAGCTGCTGCGATTACAGGCATGTGCCACCACACCCAGCTAGAGCTAGCTCTTAGAGTCAGCACCTGAGAGGGATTGATTGTTCCTGAAGCTATTGAAGCTAAATTTTATCCTAATTTTTTATCTGTAATTTTATATTCTTTTTCTTAAAAAGAGTCTCCCAAACTGCAGAAGTTTCAGGTTTATGAAACCTAGATCTGCCCCTGATTGGCACATAAAGCAAAATTGCAGTCTAGAAGCTCTTTGAAGGTCCCCGAGAAAGGCAGGGCATTGGAAAGCAATATGCTTTCCAGTAAGTTCTGTGCAGCTTCTTCCCAGGTACTGAAAAAAAATCGCTTCTTCTTCATTGAGCACTTGACAAAGTCGTTGATTTGCGCTTGGGGACCTTGCTATATGAAAAATGTGTATCTTTAGACAGTGGGTCCCCTTTGGCTCAGTGGGATGTTCACACTGAAAGGTCACTTGGGGAAGAGACTCAGGGTGCAGTGACTGAGGTCAAGCAGGAAAAAAATTCCTCCCACCATTTAAATAATTTCACCCTCCACACCCTCATCTCTCTTTGTCAACACCTAGCGTACCATATCAGTTGTGTTCTCTGCAGAAGGAAGCCCTTGTTTCTGATAAGGAATTACATAACTTGCCCTGCTTTACATAGGTAGGTCATAGGTCCTAAGTCTGAAGGGCAGTTTGATCCAAATCCATGCTCCCTGCAGGCTGGAGGTGACTATCTGCAGGAAGTACAGGTCTCACATGTTCTGCATTCTTCCCCTCCTTACCCCTCCAGGCTCCACTGCTGAGGCTGCCCGCATCATCTACCCCCTGGAGGCCCAGACTGTCATTGTTACTAAAGGCCAGAGCCTCATCTTGGAGTGTGTGGCTAGTGGGATCCCACCCCCTCGAGTCACCTGGGCCAAGGACGGGTCCAGTGTCACTGGTTACAACAAGACTCGCTTCCTGCTAGGCAACCTGCTTATTGACACCACCAGTGAGGAGGACTCGGGCACCTACCGCTGCATGGCTAGCAACGGGGTTGGGGAGCCGGGCGCGGCCGTCATTCTCTACAACGTCCAAGTGTTTGGTAAGTGCCTCATCAGCCCTTGACCTTCTCTCTGGTCTACATGGTCTTTCTAGAAGCCGATGACTCCAGGTCAGAGAGTTAGACTTTGAAAGGCCACAGCCAAGTGAGTAGTGGAGGTGTTCCACAGCTGGAGATCCATGCCAGGGCAAGGGCCCATTGACCTGGGCCTTCTTTAGTCCCTTCCCTGTTGTGACTTGATGGGAGAGAAGTGGATCTTTCCTTCCCTTTACTCCTACCCATTAGGAAAAACCAACAGCCTGGGGAAGAAGGCAGCCTCTCCGCCCCATCCTCTTCCAGCCTGTCTGGCCCTAAAGAAGATGCAACCCTACCCACACCTGCTCTTATTTTCCTGCAGAACCACCTGAGGTCACTGTGGAGTTGTCCCAGCTGGTCATCCCATGGGGCCAGAGTGCTAAGCTCACCTGTGAGGTGCGCGGGAACCCCCCGCCCTCCGTGCTGTGGCTAAGGAACGCCGTTCCCCTCACCTCCAGCCAACGCCTCCGGTTGTCCCGCAAGGCCCTGCGTGTGGTCAGTGTGGGGCCTGAGGATGAAGGTGTCTACCAGTGCATGGCTGAGAATGAGGTCGGGAGTGCCCATGCCGTGGTCCAGCTGAGGACCTCCAGGCCAGGTGAGTGCAACCCAAGGGTCCGAGATTCCAGCTAAACTCACACACAACCGTTTTCTCAAATGAAGTCCAACTTAGAAAGCCAGTATTTAAGCTAGATGAAGGAGTCTTTCAGTTGTCAATTCAAATTTACATTAACTTATCAATAAGTCAGAAATACAAGTTTTCACTAACAAAAAAATGACCTATTTAACTCTTATATTTTTTAAAAATGCATTTATCAGTTTGCAGAGTCTGTGGGCTCTTAGGGTTCTATGGAAATAAGTTTAGAATAAAGAAAAGCAGGTCTCTCCTCAACTTCATTCATACCAACATTGATGCCTCTAGGGGCTGGGCAGTTACTGTGTCAGCACTGGCTAGATAACGTGGGGGACTCAGAGCAACATGACAGACGCCCACCTTCATAAACATTCCTACGAAAGAGATGAAACTTACCAAGGAAACAATTTAAAAAGCAAAATAAAGTTGACCAAACTTTGCTATGTCTGTGTATGAATATAACACATTGCATTCTAATTTTATACATAACTATAATGCACCAATAAATAAATAAATAAAGGCCAATAGAGTAGAGGAAGGGGATCAGAAAAGGGAGGAGAGGAGGAAAGAGGATGTTTCTGGGGACTGAAATGGAGAAAACTGTCGTATATGCATTTATGAATATGTCAAAATGAATCTCACTATTATGTATGTATATATATTATGTATACATTAAAAATGCACTAAAAATTAAAAAATAAGTTAGTAAAAATAAATAAATAAAACAATCCTTTGTCAACATTATCAAGTGCCACTCTCCCATGGTGGTTGAGATCAGGTGGAATGAAGGCTAGTGCTGGTGGAGTCTGTGCAAGTTTCTGGAAGGAATTGTTGCTGCTCTTGGCTCCTAGATTCTCAGAAGGCATTCTATTTCCTTCATGTCTCTAGTCTCCAGGTCACCTCCGTGGAGAAAAGCCCGCACTGTATGTTAGTGTTAAGATCCTATGGTGAAGGGTTGGGGGTGTAGCTCAGTGGTAGAGCACTTGCCTGTCAAGTATGAGGCCCTGAGTTCCATCACCAGAAACACACACACACACACACACACACACACACACACACACACACACACACGAGCGCGCTCACACACACACACAAAATAATAATAATAATCCCACAGGGAAGGGACATGTCCCCACCCCCCAGCTAGACCCGAGAAGAAAGGGTGCAGGGTTTCCATGCCTCAGGCGCAAATTGAGATAATTCTTTCAAGATGCACCTCCTGAGGACACTGAGGGTCAGCAGATTGCAGAGATGTTGGTCTGCAGCCCCGAGCTGCAGCAAGAGGCCTGTGCCAGGTAGGGGGGACCTGGCAGGGCAGGGACACTGGCCCTCTCTTCCACAGAGCCTGTCTGTGTGTCACGTGGTGGCCTGATGGTGGCCTCAGGTCTCCTTTCTGACTTTGTTCTCAGTTTTCTCCCTGGAAGGTAACCAGGGGCGCTAACACACACAATTCGCTCCTCTTTCTTGCTTGGTCCCCAGACACGACCCTGAGACCCTGGAAGGATGCTAAACCAGCCACTGCCACACCTCCTGCACTATCCTCCAGACCCGGCAGCCCTGACCAGATGCTTCAGGGACTACCGGGGCTCCTCAGGCCCCCAACATCCTTGCAGCCTGCTTTTCTGCAGTGCCCAGGAGAGAAGGGGCCAGTGGTTCCTGCAGAGGCTCCCATCATCCTGAGCTCGCCCCGGACCTCCAAGACTGACTCATATGAGCTGGTGTGGCGGCCTCGGCACGAGGGCAGCAGCCGGGCGCCCATCCTCTACTATGTGGTGAAACACCGCAAGGTATGGCCCTGGCCTCGTACCTCCGTCTCCCCTGGATCCCCTACTCCCCACTGTTGATCGTGCCCTCTGTCTCCTCCTATGCCCATCCCTTCAGCTGCCAAGAAAGCTGCCTGTGAAATGGGCAGGTGGCACCCTGAGATGCCCAGGAAGAGGCCGTGCGTGGGCTCTTCGGTCTAAGCTCTGTGTTCATTTCCCAGAAACTAATGCCAGCTTCCAGTCCCAGAGGTGACAGTTAGCAGGCTCCTAGTTACCATCACCATCCTTCCCTCCTTCCTTCTGTTATTTGCTGTTGATTTTGTTTTGTTTTTTAACCAAAGTAAGCTCCTCTAGGCACATACCTGCAGGAACTCTGGCATGGCAAGCTAGCTCTAAAGCCAGGAAAACAAATATTTGTGAACTGGTGTTTTCTCTGGGCTAGAAAACACCCTTCAGTTCTCAGAATTCATCGTGGCTCTGGCTGACAAACAGGCATCTGAGCTCCAAGCACATGGAGTTGTTCAGATCTCAGCCATTTCTTCTTGACAGAGGAAGTCTGTTAGGGGGTGTTGGGGAGCTGTCAGGGAGGGAGTCTTGGTCTGTGACAGGCTGCGTGACAGAACTGGGCCAACCCCATGCTCCTGGATGCTGTCCTGGTGAGGCATGACAGGGCTTCCAGGCTGCCACACTCCATGGCTATGCAAGGAAGAGGACACGAAATGCCCTGTAAGAAAACATCCTGAAAATATTTCTGTTCACCCCATGTATGTGTGATTTTCTAAGTCCATTTGGTAGGAATTGATTGCTCTTAAACAAATTTTTAAAAATGTTTATTAGCTAATAGCATTATCACATATGTTGAATTTTATTATATATTATATTGTGTTTGCTTATAAAAGTGCTGTGTGTACTTGGTAGAAAATATAGGAATTCCATAACATGGAACTGAACGTCTCTACCCACTTTTTCCTTTTCAAAAAACAAACAAGAAAACAAACTCCACCCTGCATGGCAGAAGGCACTGACCATGCAGAAGCCATTTCCCCACTGCGAACCCCACTAGCCCTTGCAGTTTGTCCTTTTCTTTTCCTCCATATATTCTCCTAGAAGACCTGGGGGTAGGACATGTCCACAGAGACTGGGGTCAGAAACCCTCATACGGCAGAGCGACCCCTGTTGCCCTTGTGCTTGCTCCTGTGCAGGGGCATGGGCGGGGCAGACCCTCATTAACCCGCAGCAGCAATGGGGGTGAATGAGCTCGGAACAAGCAGCAGCCTTGTTCAGCACATGTTCCAGGGCAGGGCTGGTCTCCATCCTTACTTCCCCCTGTAACTGGACACCTCCATCTGAGCTGTAGACAAAGATCAGGGCAGGCCAAATGCCCATGGTCCCCAAGAGACAAAAACCAGCATGAGAGCAAGAATAATATTTTTCAGGCCAATAGGTGGCCACGAAACTGCCTCACACAAGAGGCAGGCTGGCAAAGGCCCAGCCGTGGTGATCCGGAAATGCCAGGCTGAGGCCGCATTCACCCTCTCAGTGTGTGTGACAGTGACTAATTACCCTTGCATTTCTTATTTTCATTTCTATGCCCAGTGGAAGTGCAAGGCCAGCGCCGGGAGGGCAGGGGAGAGCGGGGGATGCAGGGAAGCGAGAGTCCGGACAGGGCTCCTGCTGAGTCTGGCTTCTATTAGGCTCCGGCCTGTGGGGCGCTTGGAGCTGTTAGGTGACGTTGCCAAGGCAGAAATTATGCCTTGAAAGCCAACCCTGCTTGTGGAACTCGCATATCTTAAACATCATCGCTCGAGAAAGAAATCTGAAATCAAAAGTCAGAGTTTTAAGTTATGGTTTTTTTGTTCCGTCTCTTGTGAGGGATTGGGAATTGCTCAGCTAAGTTTCACTTTTTCACGCGCACAAAGCAAGTTTCCCTTCCTGGTACATCTGCAAACCCCGGGCTACTGTGTTTGGGTTTCCAGCATCGCTGGGGATTCTCAGTTTGTAAAATCTTCTCCCTTTGGAACGAATCCTGGAAGCCTGACATTAATGAGCCTAGACCATCCCTGTCCCTTGAATGGTCGGTTTTGTTCTGCTTTGGAATATTCTGCTTGGGACTAGGAGTTTTCCTTACCAGCTGTTCTCTGCCTTCAGCAAACCTCAACTTCAGGTTCCAACAGGCTCTCTGAGATGCAAAACTGGCCCTCAAGTGCTTGTCCTTAAAGGTGGTGGATGAGATGAAGTAGTTTCTCATAGTCAACTGTTGGGGGCCTGGAACCCTCTTATTTTTTTCTTTTGCTTTAGAGAGTTAGTATTAAAAATTCATGTGTAGTATTTGCAATTTATCTGTAGCTTTTAAGTTCTAAACAAGGACTGAAGGCAGGAGCAGAGGAAAAAGATTATAACGTGAGAACCCTCACATGGTGAAAAATGTGGGGAGGGGCGGGGGCGCACACTTGCTGGGAGGCTCAGTTGTGTCAGCCTCAGTGCTAGGAGCTTTACATAAGTCATCTTCAGAGTCACCTGAGAGATTTTCTTTGCCTCATTTTAGAAGTCGAAGGTTTAGAGCTCAGAGGGAGCTTGCTCAGAGTTACACAATCCAGACTTGAACTCAGGACTCTGTGCTCCCAGGCTCCTCATTCTAGGACAGGTCACTCTATGGGCTATGGTTTGGAGTCAGATCAGGGTTTCTGTGCTCACCAGCCATGCAGCCTTGAGCAAATCACTCCTCTCTGAGGTTGGTCTCCCCTCTTGTGACTGGGAGCAGTGTCAATGCCATTGCTTGGGCCTCAGGAGGGCAGATGAGGTAGAGTGTATATAGCCCCTTAAGTCTGTGCTCTGCACATAGTGAGTGCCCAGGAAGTGCTGCTGTCTCTACCACTGCCACTGCTCTTGTCATTATTCTCATCACTGTCTCCTTAGAGTACAGACTGGAGGCTATCTATGGTTCAGACACAGCAAGGAAAAGCCAGCCATGGGGGTTTGGGAAGTATAGCGGGAGGCCTGTGGAGGGGCCCTCCACAGCGCAGCCGCCAGATCTGCCACACTGAGCTTCTCTTGATGGTATCATTAGATGAGAGACTGGGAAGCCTAACCTGAGCACCCCGGTGAGGTTGGTAGAGTGGCCAGTCTGAGCTCTGCAGTGCCTCCTGCCCCTAAATTGGTCCTCCATCCCCTTCTCGTGTCCCCTCCCCTTAGTTCTGCTGTGCTTACAAGACACAGCCACCTGTAGCCCTAGGGGGAGATGCTGGTCCTTACACCAGCCACTTTCTCCAGCAGGTCACCAACTCCTCTGATGACTGGACCGTCTCTGGCATTCCAGCCAGCCAGCACCGCCTGACCCTCACCAGGCTTGACCCAGGGAGCTTGTATGAAGTGGAGATGGCAGCTTACAACTGTGCTGGCGAGGGCCAAACGGCAATGGTCACCTTCCGAACTGGTAAGGTCAACATGGGCTCAGCTTGGGGTTTCTACAGCCAAGCAACTTGTACCAGGCCCCAGGTGGGAAATCCTGCTCACCTTGCCACCCGGTCCCTCAGAGCGCTGTCCTTCTTTCCCACTGCTGCCTCCCTGTGGCTTGTGTGCCCAGGCTGATGTTTCTCTTCTCACCACAATGACCAGCCGGCCTCTTTGGCATCTCTTTGCCCCTACCCCACACAGGGGCTGGCAGCACACCATGCCAGTATCGGGCAGCGCTGCGATCTGACCTCACTGTCAGCGTCCTGTGGTCTTACTTACCTCACCTTGTCACAGCCCTTGCCAGAGTCTCAGACAAAAAGGACTCTGTGGGAAGATCTAACGCGTGCTGCACCCCTTGCTGATCTCAAACCATTTCCACCCAGGACGGCGTCCCAAACCCGAGATCATAGCCAGCAAGGAGCAACAGATCCAGAGAGATGACCCTGGAGCTGGCCCCCAGAGCAGCAGCCAGCCAGATCACGGCCGCCTTTCCCGTAAGCCCCCAGCAGCTGGGGGCAAGGGGTGGGGAGGGGTGAGGAGTAGTCAACACTGGACCACCCTGTTGCCTGTTGCTGCAGGTCAATGGGGTTTTGGTTCTGAAGGTCCAGAAGTCTTTAAGACATTTTCTTGGCGTCTCCCCCATTTGACCATAATAAAAAAATACAGGTTGAAGCTTTTCAAATTAAAAGCTGGAGTCAGAATTACCTGTGGGTCCAGAAAGCAGCCGGGGGGGCGGGGGACAGCAACTGGCCCTTGGCCCTCCACACTCTGGCATGAGCAGCTGAAGGGGTCTTGGTGTGAGGCTTGTCCTGCGCAGGAGGACCTGATGGTGGGTGGAGTGCTGAGGGGAGGTGCAGGCCCTGTTGGGGCAGGCCAGTCCAATCAGAAAACGGGGTCATCTCACAGTGTCCCCCTCTTCTTCCTTCCTCCCTCCTTCCCTGGGCATGATCTTCCCAGCCCCAGAAGCTCCAGACAGGCCCACTATCTCCATGGCCTCTGAGACCTCCGTGTATGTGACCTGGATTCCCCGTGGGAATGGTGGCTTCCCAATCCAGTCCTTCCGTGTGGAGTACAAGAAGCTAAAGAAAGTGGGAGATTGGATCCTGGCCACTAACGCCATCCCTCCCTCACGGCTCTCAGTGGAAATCACAGGCCTAGAGAAAGGTAGGGGCCTGGCCACTCTCCTGCCTGATCCCTGGGCTGCCCCTGGACCATGCTGAAGAAGAAAATGAGCTTGGAGGCTCGTTGCTCAGTCCTCCCCCCACCAGCATGCCCATATAGATGCAGTGTATGGTTCTGCCTGGGTCCCAAAAGCCCCTCCTTCTCCTTCTCTCTGCAAGAGTCCAGAGCCATTTCCTGTGTGATTCCTCTCTGATGAGGATGGGCATTCTTGTGAGTCCTTTGGGGACTTGTTCTTGGGGTGGGCTGCCCAAAACATCCCGCCAGGCTGGGCCCTGTTGGGCTGTGGGGGAATGAAAAGGTCTTTTTTCCTGAGTTCCCTAAGGGTCTCTCTCTCCAGGTACCTCTTACAAGTTCCGAGTCCGAGCTCTGAACATGCTAGGGGAGAGCGAGCCCAGTGCCCCCTCCCGGCCCTACGTGGTGTCAGGCTACAGTGGCCGCGTGTATGAGAGGCCAGTGGCAGGTCCTTACATCACCTTCACGGACGCGGTCAATGAGACCACCATCATGCTCAAGTGGATGGTAAGTGACCTTGCCCCGGACAGCCATGGGAAGAAGGGGCAGAGGCTCCTGTCGGGTAGGAACTTGCTGCCGCAGCAGGGGCAGACAGTCCCTCTGCAGCCTTAGCCCCTGTCTAAGACACCTTCCCTATGTGTCCCTCCACCTACATGCTCGAGAACTGGCTCCCCCACAGTGCACCAGCAAGCCTGATTGGTGGGATTTGGGAGGCTCTTGGCAGCTGCTGTTAGGGGTCTCCCATTGGGTCTGGTGCCTTGACCCAGTAGATGCCCCAAGCTGATTCCCATTTTCAGGTTATGTCCCACCCTCCTTCCTGCCCTTCCCCAGACACCACAGAGAACCCCAGCACAATTGTTAGGGTCCCTTTTAAACCAGAGATAGTGACCCTCACCTTCCCAGGGAGGCTCAGGAAGAACTGAAATCTTTGAAGAAATCTGTTTCCAGAAGCTCGGGGACCTCTAGGCAAAATAAAATAATGTGTGATCTCCACAGCCTTCTTCAGAGAACCCCAGGGACGTCATCAGGAATGTTCGTCAGGGGTCCCCAGTGCAGTTCACACTCTAGACTGGGGTAGCACTTCCACACCCCAGCCGTTTTGCTCTGATGACGAATTCTGTGCTCCACTGTCAACATGTCTCTTCTCCATTCCCCGTAGTATATCCCAGCAAGTAACAACAACACCCCAATCCATGGCTTTTATATCTACTATCGACCCACAGACAGTGACAATGACAGTGACTACAAGAAGGATATGGTGGAAGGTGAGAAGCACTTGGTGTGATTCCGTCCATTGGCAAGGGGTCTGGGCGTTGGTGAAATCTGGTAAAGCATAAAACTTGGGTGTGGCATGGTGCAAAACATCTGTGCTCTGTGCCACTGAGTCAGGATACATGCAGGTCTGTCCAGTTAAAAAGCCCACACGCTTCCTTCCCGTAATGATAGACAATGAGAATGCAGGTGGATCCCTGGAACATTCCTTCCAATGTGTCTCTACCATTTGAGCCTTGAGTCTGACCGTGAGATCTAGGCAAAGTCAGATTTTCAGTCACATCACCCTGCACAATTCTCCCTGTCTTTCCCAGGGGACAGGTACTGGCACTCTATCAGCCACCTGCAGCCAGAGACCTCCTACGACATTAAGATGCAGTGCTTCAATGAAGGCGGGGAGAGTGAGTTCAGCAATGTGATGATCTGTGAGACCAAAGGTGATTCTCTTTGGGTTCTCCTCTCCCTTTGTGCTACTTCCAGCAGGGTAGGGCAAAGTCGCTGTCTGCGCCATGCTGGGTGTCTCTTTCTCAAGACGACTCCTTATCTTCCGGGTACCCCACACCTCTTCATTTTCACCCTTCTGCTTGTTTACTTGTGCCTCATGTTAAGGATGAGTGAGTCACCCTCAGGATGATTTCAGAGAACTTTGGAATTATCCATAAACTCATTGTTAAGTTGGGAACTTTTTAATTCGGTACTTATATTGGTTGATTTATTTAATTGAGAAACTACAGTCTCATGAGACGAGGAAGAAACTGAGCCTCAGGAAACTGCATACTTTGGCCAAGATCATGTGGCCAGTCAGTGACTTTGGAACAGGTCCACCTAACTACGAGCCTGAGTTCTTTCTCACCACAAAACACGTTAAACATATTCAAATAGCAACTTGTTCATATCTGCACATGGGTCAAGTGGGTATATATCATTACCTCCATTTTTTAAATACTGAAAGTGAGATTAAGCAGATATTGCAAAAGACATATTCAGGAGATCACAAAGGAATAGAAATGGAGATAAAAACACATTTTTTTCAGTCTTTGAGACATCAACATTCTTTCTCCTACTTTGCGTTGCTTTCAAACACCTGCTGAGGACCTGCCCTCTTCCACCAGCTTCAGGGATGAGAGTGGCAGATACGTGCAAAGCCCCAAATCCTGCATCAGGTGGCACTGGGGAAAGAACAGAGGCTCACCAAGCCTTCATGCTGGTCTTCTGGAAGGAGCGACTCTGGGCTGGAATGAGGAGAGAGCAGCTGGGGACAGGTTAAGCCTGAAAGTATCACAGATGGCGGCAGCACCCAGTGCCAGAGGGAGGATGAGAGAGAGACGCTCAGAGAAGAGGCCAGAGACAATGGCAGGCAGCGGGCAGTGAGGGCCTGAGGCTGAGCTCCTGGTCGGCAGTGGGAACCTCCTGAGGCCGTGGAGTGAGGGAGGGAGGTCATTGTTGGATTTATTTGCTGAGAAGGGCCACCAGTAATCCTGCAAGGGGTAGACTGCTGGGAGAGAACTGAGGCTCAGAAGTGAAGGACATGAGAATAGTTTGACTGCTTTTCTGAGGAGGTATGGGCAGGACCAAAACTGCTGGGCTGGGAGAGAGAAAAGAGCTAAAAGTAAACTTCGAGGTATTAATTCAAAAGTGCTATCAGGTGTTGTTGCCCTTTATTGAAATGAGGGAGGCAAAAAGAGAAACAGTTTTCATGAGAATAGGACAAGGCAAAATCTCTTGAAGATTAACCGAATGTCTGATGCTGAAATGGAAGTGTCTGATAAGAGGCAGGTCTACTGCCTGGGACAAGGGTCACATGGGGACATTGATATGGGTGGATGGTGGGATTAGGAGAGAGCACACAGAGAGAGTGGACCAAGAGGAGCCAGGGAGATTGCCCCAGGTCTGAGGAAGCAGAACGAAGAGGCAGGAAAATGGTGGAATATCACTTGACAGTGGCCCCAGGAAGTCGAGGGAGGAGGCTTTTGTGAAAGAGTGAGTCATGTCAGATACACTACATAGCAAAACCCAGATGGAGCCGGGCGCGGTGGCGCACGCCTGTAATCCCAGCACTTTGGGAGGCTGAGTCAGGAGGATCGCGAGTTCAAAGCCAGCCTCAGCAATGGCGAGGCACTTAGCAGCTCAGTGAGACCCTGTCTCTAATAAAATACAAAAAAGGGCTGGGGATGTGGCCCAGTGGTCTAGTGCCGCTGAGTTCAATCCCCGGTACCAAAAAAAAAAAAAAAAAAAAAAAAAAAAAAAAACCCAGATGGGAAGTTTATGACCTTGACTTTTCACCTTTGAACTGACATTTCCCAATTACTCTTTGTCCCACCCAAGTCCCCAAACGCCCAATTTCTTGCTCTGCAACCTGAGTGAAAACCTCATAGATGTCACATTCCTTCATCTACCCAGAATAGTAAATTTGTGTTTAAATTCTTCCATTCCCAATTCTTTTGCTGGTTTTGTGAGTTTTTAATATTTTCTTCCAAAAGTTCCCCAGTTATTCTTTTAAAAAATCACAATGCCACTTCTGCTCAGTCAGACCCAGTGCCTGTCTCACAGATGTATTTTGAAATACAAGGTTTGGGTCTCCTCAACACCACCAAATTTCACATTGGATACCAATTTCATGCAGAGTATGGACATGACTTAAATAAGGAATTCAAAATAAGGTATTTTGAAGCCCTATGTTGAGTTTGATCCCGTTTCCTATACCTGTAGAATTGGGGTATTTTCTTTTTCAATTTCTTGGGAGGGAAATGTCAAAGAAATAGATGCTGACGTGAGTTTCGTCCACAATTGCAGCTCGGAAGTCCTCTGGTCAGCCTGGTAGACTCCCACCCCCAACTCTGGCCGCACCACAGCCACCACCCCCGGAAACCATAGAGCGGCCGATGGGCACCGGGGCTATGGTGGCACGTGCCAGCGATCTGCCCTATCTGATTGTCGGGGTCGTCCTGGGCTCCATCGTCCTCATCATCGTCACCTTCATCCCCTTCTGCCTGTGGAGGGCCTGGTCTAAGCAAAGTGAGTAACGTCAGGAGCCTGGAGAGGAAGCCTGGGCCTCCCAGTCCTCCCAGAAGGCCTCTGCCCAGTTCAAGGCCAGAGGTGCCCCACTCCACATCCAGGGGCAGCTCGAGCTGCAGGGGCCCCTAGAGGTCTCACAGAGCCAGAGAATACCCCAAGCCTGGGCACGTGCCCCCTAGATCCTGTCCCTGGATGAGGAGGGAGTGTGAAGAGGCAGAGGTTGGTCTGCCCTCTTTGTGTCTCCAGCTTAGTGCTCACCTGGTTCTATCCTCTTTTATGCCAAAGCTGCCTCTCTGACCTCATTTCACCTTTGCCAACTGCCCTGCCTCTTCCCAGCAGCCATTTGCTGCCTCTTCTCTGGATGCAGAGCCACCTGAGCTTTCCCCGCTCCCCGCTTCCTCCCACTAATGTGTTTCAGATGGTGCCACGTGGGGGCCACCTACTCGTCCTCCTGCTCTTTTCACTTACCTGCTTCCCCCCACACTTTTGCCCTATTCTCCCCACTGTCTCCTCACTGCGGGGTGGGGTTGGGGGGTGAAAGACTCAAAGCTAGGAAAAAATAGGAGTCAGGAAGAAGGTTCTGAGGGAGAACATTCTCCACCCCTTGGACGGTGTCATCTCCCCGCCTGCGTCGTTGGACCCTGTGTGGTCAGGCGAGTGGGACTTTTTCAGGCTGCCCGAGGCGTCCTTGGCCTAACCATACCCGTCCTTCTGTTCTTCAGAACACACAACAGACCTGGGTTTTCCTCGAAGTGCCCTTCTGACCTCCTCCTGCCAGTACACTATGGTGCCATTGGGAGGACTCCCGGGCCACCGAGTCAGTGGACAACCATACCTAGGTGGCCTCAGTGGACGGGCCTGCACCAATGGGACACATGTGAATCGGGGCTGCCCTGCAGCTGCAGTGGGCTACCCAGGCATGAAACCTCAGCAGCACTGCCCAGGGGAGCTCCAGCAGGTAACACAGCCCTGCGCGGGTGGGCGGCACCAGACAGGAGGGCGTGGTTGAGCTGCCTTTGGGGGCTTCTCCCTTCTAGCCTCCCATGCCAGGCTGCTGGGCCAGGCTTTCTTTCATCATCCTCCTGAAGAGTGAGCCATGAGTTTCCTGGACCCCCTGACACGACCTTTTCCTTATTCTTTCCTTTGAGCAGCAGGATGACACCAACAGCCTGCTGAGGCAGACCCTTCTTGGCAATGGATATGACCCCCAGAGCCACCAGATTACCAGGTAGCCAGGCCCCTCCTGGCCCTTCTTTTCATTTCCAAGCCCCAGAGCCTCTCTCTTTAGCTCCTCAAATCCAATGTCAGTCACACAGAGCCAAGAAGTGCTTCACTCAGGGTTCCTCAGATCTGCAGGCTTTGCTCGGTAGGGCCCTTACCCTAATGGCTGGTTTTGTGTTTGTGGGTATGATCCCCTTTCTTTTTGGGGGGACATAGGTTGCCTCTCAGAATCCTCACTGGGTAGACCAGAAACAACTGGATTTGCCCACCGTCCCCGAAACACGATTCACATACGCCATGTAAAATAAAATGGAACAGGACTAGAACTAACAGTGGGATAACGGTGTGACACCTCGTGATGCTCAAAGAGCGCTGTCCCAGCCCATCTGAGCTCTGACCAGCTCTGACACCCTCAGACGGGGAAGTCGCCAGCAGATGGGGGAGGGTCCAGGCCCACTCTGCCCCTGCTTCACTGTCCCCATCTGTTTTGTGCACTGCAGGGGTCCCAAGTCGAGCCCAGATGAGGACCCTTTCCTATACACAGTGCCCGATGACTCCACTCACCAGCTGCTCCAGTCCCAAGACTGCGGCCACCTCCAAAAGCAGCCTGCCACTGCGGGCCAGGCAGGAATGAGGAGAGCACCAGAGAGTCCTGGCCTGGATGCTGCGTGGGACCCTCCATTTCACTCAGGTTAGCTGGGCAGGGTGGAGAAATTGAAGATGCTGGGAATGACCCGAAGTGGGCACCCCATGACCCAGTAGTGACTTGGAGGAGGGGAGAGACAACAATCCTAAAATGGGTTTTGGTCCTCAGAGGCTGAGAGGAAGGACACTGCTCCAGTGCAGAGGAAGAAGCCGTTTGGTCTCTGCATTTCAAGGCCATTCACAAATTCTTTTTGCCTCTCATCACGCAAGAACCTCTAATCACTTACTTGCTTTGTTGGGTCTTGTCTCGTAATTAAGGAATAAGTTGCCTCCATTGTTACAGAGCCAAGTTCTTACAAACATCATCATCAGGACTCTTCGTGCTTCTACTAGAACTTTCTCTCCATGGGGCTTGGGGCCACTCTTGCCACCCCATGCCACTCTCTCCCTCTGTTCTGCCTCCTTGGAAGTGTTTGGATGCTTGGTTAGGGCACAGGCTGGTTAGAGGAGTGCTTACTGTTTCTTAGCCTCCGTGGTGTACATGTCCTTTCAAACACAGATCCTAGACCCTGTCCCTGGGACATTACATTTTGAAAGACAGTAACCTCCCAGAGCCTGACACAGTGTCATGAAAACTGGGTTAGGTCAGTCTGAGGGCAATGCATTGTGAGGGGATCTTTGCACTATACCAAAGGTTGGGCCGACAGCCTGAATCTGAAAGAGCAGGGCTTTCTTCCACGTTTCATGGGCTCCTCTGATTTAATCAGTAGGCATGCTGAGAGTTTGAGAGTCTCCACACTCCCAGGTCCCAGCCCAGGTGGCATATGGATAGTTAAGGGGCCCTCCCCACATGGGTGAGAGTCCTTGGAGGGTACACAAATTCCTTGTATTGGTTGTGGGTTTCTGTCCCTCCTTTAGAGCCAGTGTAACCAGCTCCCTCCACAGGTAGACTGGTCCAGGACTGCTTGCTTAGTCTGCATTTTAATGTTTCCCACTTTCTTTTCCTGCCAGGGACCCCTTGCTGCTTGGGCCTTGTGCCAGTTGAAGAGGTGGACAGTCCTGACTCCTGCCAAGTGGGTGGAGGAGACTGGTGCCCCCAGCACCCTTCGGGGGCCTACACAGGACGGGAACCCGGGATGCAGCTCTCCTCTAGCCCACCGGTGCATGTGTCTTTTGAAACGCCACCTCCCACAGTTTAGGCAGAAGCCAATATCCCAGACAGACTATATATTGTTTGTTTTTTAAAAGAGACAGAGAAAATTGGTATTTATTTTTCTATTATAGCCATATTTATATATTTATGCACTTGTAAATAAATGTATATGTGTTTTTATAATTCTGGAGAGATGGAATCCTCCCCATTGAGGTGTCAGAGGGAAAACAAGCCACAACATACCAGGCATCAGCCAGGAGAGAGGAAGGCAGACTGGCCAGGGTATGGACTCCTACAGGACCTGCAGCTGCCTGGGCTGCAGCTACTAGAAGGCAGGGTCCTAAGCACATTGTCCACGAACACCATGAGGGAAAAGCAAGGGCCACAGTATGGTAGACTGGAGACACCCCTGAAGGTGGCTGGATCTGGTGGCACAGGAAACACTTCGTAAGATGCCCTGAGAACAGACTGAGATGTGTATAGCACTATAAGCATTAACAAACGTTCCAGAGTCAATAATCTGTGGCAACATATCTCTGTAAAAACAAACACTGTAACTTCTAAATAAATGTTTAGTCTTCCCTGTAACCTTCAACTGAGTCATGAATGAGTCAGCATTTTTCTCTAGACTTTAGGATTTGGTCTTTGAATCACTGGAGAAAATATCTGCTTGTGATGTTTTCAGATGCATCAAGCAATGAAGTCTGAAATTGGTAGCAGATGTTTTTCTTTTTTCTTTTTTTTTTCTGACTTTTTAAACACTGAACATCAATTGTGTTTCGATGAATGCAGAATGCATTAATAACTATTTCCTCCAAGAGGGACTTGTACAATAAGCTAGAGAAGCAGATTTGTAGTTCTCTTACTGCCTGGGCTTGAGGTAAGGCTTTGGTCATAATGGATGAATGAAACATCCTTTTTATGTAGATGTGTTGAAGACCAAATGTTTCTTCCAAAATACCATTTAGTTAAGTGCTGTCTTACATGTGGTGCCTGACAAATTCTGAAGATGCACCAATATTGCTGGGGGAGTTGACTCACTCGTTTAAAATCAACATTTACTTACTGTTGTCCAATCAAAGTATCATAGAGTCTCTTCTGAAACTGAAATTTTAAAACATTTATATATGGAACTGGAACTAGATGGAGGCTAAAGCTTGCAATGTCTTAACATGCTTTGACTGAGTTTTTGGTGGGTGGGAGGGTGTTTTCTATATTTTAAAAAAAAACTGAATTACAGATGAAATGCTATTTGAGACACTTAATCTCCCTAAAAGTTGTGCCAGAATTTGATAAACAGGATCCTAGGAATCCTGGGGAGCTGGTAGACTCTGACGGTCAGGATGAGTGCACCCTCTGCTGGCAAGAAGTAGTACTGCACCTACTCTTCCTAAATCTTGTACCTTTTCCCCATCAAACAGCTAATCTAAAAAAGAATACTCATAACAGCATTTTTAGTGTATTTATTGACATTACCATGAGGAACATTTTAAAAAGACAGGGAAGGAGAAGTAGATCTGGGAAGGAAAGAAAAAAGAGACCGTGATTTCAGACACAATCTGACTTTGAGGGCTACTTCCAGGAGGGGGTGGGGCTAATGTTTCCAATCTCACCTTTGTTAATCCAGGTAACCTCAAATCTGAGCTTTAAATCACTTGCTATGGAAGGTTTTTTTTTTTTTTTTTTTTTTAATTTCCCTTTGTTTCTCCTCATAGAGGATCTAAGTTTATTGTTAAAATTGATTGTGGTGAACTTTATTGAAGTGATATATAAAATACCTACTTTCTGCCCAGCATTGGAATCATAATAACACTGAAAGATTTTAGTTCTCAAAAGAGAAGTCCTGGTACCAATCAATCAATCAATCAGTATTTCCAAGGCAGGTTAAATAAGATAAATACTAAGCCAATTCCTAGAAAAAGAAAAAAAGTTAGGATACCAGGCTTTAGAATGTTAGCCCAGGAAATTAAACAGTTCAGATATTAAACTTCATTGTATTTTTGTATTTCTTGAGATTCAGGTTAATTAATTATTATACTTTATGAAAGTTGTGATTTAGTCTTTCATGGCTACATAAATTGCTGATGGGAAAAGGAAGACCTTCTGGGTGGGAAATGATGGGTACAGAGGTCAGTTGAGGCCCATAGACCTCTGAGGGCCAGAACCCTCTCTGATGGGATAGGCTGACCCACAGGAAGGAGGAACTCTTACTGTGAAGTGGTGACCCAGGGGCTGGACTCTACTGTTTCTTTTCTTTTTTTTTTTTCCAGAGCTTCTATTCAATAATATTATAGATGACAATTCAAAATGGCCAAGTCGTAGTAATGACTGATCCACAAGTAACTCGGGGACGGGGACGTCTGGCTTAGCTCTCAGAGAGGAGGCTGCTCCCTGACTGGAGGAGGCAGAGAACAGTGTGATGGGGGAGGGGGCTGGATAGCTTTTTGTTTTGTTTGAAGCTTAAATTCCCACATATTCAGAGATAATACTTAATTACAGGTTGAAGACATCAACTGGAGTCAAGCACAAATGAAAGTAAAGCTACTAAGACACCTTGTCCAGCTCAAGATAAAATAATGGAGTATTATCTCCATTATTGTCAAATTGTAGTGGCACCCCCTTACTTTACAGAAAATTTTAACTGGGCTTCTCCAGAAATCTTCACCATAGCTGATTTTAAGACTGTCAGCAAAAGAGTCTCTACAAAAAAGTTCAGTGTAGATAAACTTCCTATTTTCCTGTTGCTCTATTACGTGGCCACTGGCCTGGAAGAAATCTGCACTCCAGGTCTGGACGCCCCTTTTCTTAGTATAAGTGTATCTGCAAATACCAAGTGTGATAATAAGAAGGACAAGTTCTTTAACAAGGCCTCTGGCCTTGAGTTGGGGCTCACAGAGATGTCTACATTTCTAAGATAAGAGAAGTTACTGTTTGGGCTCCATGGTATCAGCTGGCAGGGGAGAAGAAGCTCTCCCCTTCTGAGGTATTGTCCTTGAAGGGTTAATTTGCCCAGAACAGTGAAAGAGAGAGAGGGAAAAAAAAAAAAAAAAAAACTGCTTTTATGTGAACTTCTGTAAAATGAACTTCTGAGCCCCTCCCCTTACATGCTGGGTATAAAGTTCTGAAAGTACCTGAACTTGGGGTTTTGCGGGGGGCAGTAGGTGGGGGGTTTGGTTGATTACAGCGAGAGGGTATGGCTCTCCCTGTGATCAATTAATCCCCTCTGGACCAGCTGCAGCCAGAATAATAAAACTGTTTCCTGTTATCTTCCTGTGCCTTGCCTTGTCTATCCCGACAACAAAATCCCAAACACACTGAGCAAAGCACTGAATATTGTTGTTCATTATCGTATTGTAGATTTAGTCTAGCTCAAGTTGGGAAAACAACAATCTTGATTGGTTCTACTCTAAGATGAAATGTGTGTCGAATTCTTGACACCACTCTTCCATAGATTCTAAATTCATTCTTGCTACAATTAGAATCACTGAATTTCATAATGGGAAAGAGGCACTGAATTTATCCAAATTCCTCACTTGTCAGATAATAAAATGAGGCCCAGGAATATTACATAATCTATGGTTCTTATGATGCAAATGGAATTGTTTCTCCTCAAGAGTGTATCCAGAGACCAACCACTTTATCCAGGTGGGTGCTTGTTCTCATAACCAGCCCATGATAACCCCCAGTGATCACTGCCTGGTATTCACAGTCTACTCCACATCTTACCTGGGCGGGCCTGTGGGAACCATTTGGCAATGGTGATGGTATGTCACATCTGCCAGAGACACCCAGCTAAGCTGCTGCCATATTCCTTTTATTTTATTTTTTTTTTTGGGGGGGGGGGGGGGGGCGGGTACTGGGAATTGAACTCAGGGGCACTCAGCCACTAAGCCACATCCCCAGCCCTATTTTGTATTTTATTTAGAGACGGGGTCTCACTGACTTGCTTAGTGCCTCGCTTTTGCTGAGGCTGGCTTTGAACTCATGATCCTCTTGCCTCAACCTCCCAAGCCTCTGGGATACGGGCATGTGGCACAATGCAGCTGGTTCCCAGATACTTAAGCCTCAGAAACCCTCTGGGTAAGATAATAATTTTTTTTCCAACTAAGTTGTGGGGTAATTTTTTATGCAATAATAAATAAAAACACTTGAAGTCATAACTAGCACATTTTTTTTAAAATAATGCTCGAAAGGCACAGATAGTTCAGGGTACACAGAGAAAGCAATAACAGGATATTTTCCAGTACAGAAGCCACAGGTTAGGAAGTCATGGCTTTGTAGAGTTGCCTTCCACATTTATGCAATACAGGTATTGCCTCCTTCACCTTTCCTTCTTAGTGACCAACTTATACCCTGGGTATAAGCCTCAATTAAGCTCATTAGTACAGAGTCATAGAACTCTGAATCCAAAGTGCCATGTTCTGTTACTAACAAGAATCAAGTGTCAGGAAGATCATTCTTCAATGGTTGCAGTCACAAATTTCCACCAAAAGAATACTCTTAAATTAGTTAGAAATGTTATGCGTAATTGAAAGTGAGGGTTAGTGATGACTTCTTGGAGAGATGTAAATCTATTTAATTTCTTCCTGATCTGTGTCAAAATCAGCAAAAGACAAGTCAAATCTATAAGATGATGGTATAGGACATAAAAAGTACAGGGATAATTAGAAAACTGATGGAGCTGAAAAAAAATCTATAAAGAAAATCCTCTGATTGACCACTTTGTAAAACCCGTTCCTCTGCTCCTCTCAAAACTGAGGAGTTTGTGAATCTCTGGGTGATTCAGGAAGCCGGTGTCTTTTCTGCTTTCTGCCAACTCAAAGCAAACTAAAGAGAGCTACTTTGCTCTGTCTGTCTGCACTTTCTGAATCCCCATTCCTCAAAGCACTGTTTTATGAAGTCAACAATGCCAAAATTCTAATTTACACTTCTTATTGTTGGCAAATAGTTTCTTTTTCTCTTGTGTTCTCTCAGAGAATCTCTAATACAAACAAAGTTTATTTTCTAAGGATTCAAGAACCAAGAAAATGAAGTTTTCTCACAAATTGCTAAATGATAGTTTTTCTTGCCAATGGTTAAATATTTAGAATACTGGAAAAATACATTTTCCTAAAACAAAATATATTACAGACACTTTCTGGCAACTCTGAGATACAGCTTTCTGAGATTTCATATTCAATCTAGCAGGGTCTAAATATCTAAAATGGTTCAGTGCAGTAATAATTAGATGTTGGGTGCAGCAGACAGTTCTAAGATAACCAAGTTGGATAAAAATTATTAAAACTACATAACAGGATCTGGTTTTTGATTTTTTAGATAAGTTCACTTTAACATAATAGGATTGTTGCAGGTGACAAGGAAACAAAAATTCTGGTGAATTATGTCAGAGATCTTGGATGGATTTGAGAAAACAGCAGACCTAAAGGTTCGTGGGGCTCACTGCATCCTCTTGTGTAGCCCGAATGGGTGGGAGGATAAAGCCTCCTTTCTTGCGCAAAAGAGCAATCTCTTCCTTTAAGGCTAAAATCCTTTCTGCCTGGGCTTGGACCAATTCAGTGATCTTCTCTTTTGCAACAACATCTGCTTTCCGAATGCTCTGGAAGGCATTGCCCTGTGGGGAGAAAATAACTCTCTGCTTTAAGCATCATTTGGGATGTAAAACTATCCCCTGTCCTTATATATCTGTTAGAAGGGCAGATCAATTTAAACAGTCACTGCTCATTACCAAATTCAACCATAGGAAACCATGACATTCAACAGATTTTTAGCCTAAAATATGGCGATTTCACATGATTCCACCTAAATGCTCATTTGATATCATCTCTCTTTCTGGGTCTTATGCCTCCTAGAGGTAGGGTCCATCAGGTATGACTGAGTCTCCCCACCACCCAGTACCTGCTCTCATGCTTGTTACATAAGTGGATGCTCAATAAAATGTGCCCTCTCATCTAATCATCACAGCAACTGTAGCTACAGATTTACAGATAAGAAAACTCAGACTCGGAGAGAGAGAGATTGGTGAACTGGCCCAAATTTTTTAAGGGCTTGAAACAGAGTAGAAACAAGTTGCCTGAAACCAGAAGTCCACAGTTTTTCCATTACCCCTATATACTACTGTAACCGAGGGAAAATCTGAGTAACCCCTCTTCCTTCCCTTGATGTTAGGTTACTTTAGAAACCACTAATTTTGGAGGTTATGTAGCTGAGCATTATATTATTAGTTTCCCACTAGCTTGACTGCACATGACACCTCTGACTGAAGCCATTAATGACTTGAAACAGTTGCCTTTCTCTATCTCCTCCTCTTCTCCAGCGAAAGCTGCTTTTTGTATCTTCATAATTAACTGTGAGGTTCGCTATTCCTGGGAAAGGAACTGAAAACAGGTTTGTCATAAAACTTACTAATCAGTAACCTTTTTCTAGATTTACAGAACCCAGGACACCTGAGGGTCCTCACATAACATCAAAAAGTAGGCCAAGGACTTGCTAATCTTGTTCTTTAATTAAAAATGGAATAATGTTTAACCTGAAGGAAAATAATGTGTTTATCCAAAAAGGAAAAATTATAGGGAGATGAAGTTTGATGATCATTGTAAGGATGTTTCAGCAGAAAAGAGAAAGAAAAACATCCTTGCGTGACTGAGGTGGATGGTGAGCCTGGATGTGTGACTCTGTGTACAGTCTTCCTGCTCAGTGCTCTTCCCTCCCCCTACAAAAACCCTTTGCACCCCTGACCCTTGAAAAACATATTTCCTTCCCACCAACTTTCATTTCCTAAATATTGGCTTTTGAGTAGTGCATAGTGAGACTCAAGTCCAGTAACACTATGGCAGACCTTCACAGGAAGGCACAGTGAGGGCTACCTAATACCCTTCTGCCTCTTCCCTCTTGCTCACTTTTATTTTAGAGACTGTTAAAGTTTAACACTAATCTTTTTTTTTTCTTTTTTTTTTTTTTTTTTTTGTGGTGGTGGTGCTGGAGATTGAACCCAGAGCCCTCTGCATACAAGGCAAGCACTACTACCAACTGAGCTATATCTCCAGGCCCCTAAACACCAATCTTATATAGTTTTTCTTTCAGCTAAGGGTGGCTAAGTGGATGTAAGCAGAAAAGTTTTGCTTTCTTTCTTTCTTTGTTTTTTTTCTTCTTCTGGTAATATTAGGGATTACACCCAGGGTCTTACTCATGCTAGGCAAGCATTCTACCATTAAGTTACATTCTTATTCCTACTTTTTAAAATTTAAGTTTGAGACAGGGTATCACTAAGTTGCCCAGGCTGGCTTCAAACTAGTGATCAGGACTGCCTTAGCTTCCCAAATAGCAGGAATTCTAGGTCATATGCCACTGTACCCAGCAAAATCTTTGCTTTCTTATTAAAAGAGACAGAAGAGACTGGCACATGGATATGGAATAGAGCTTAGAAGCCATCTTGCAACTTTAAAAAAACACTGACAGAATCACTGAGATACGGACCTTGACACCACAGACTCACTAAACAAAAATACGGTCGTCTCCTTCCAGACTTCTTGTCAAATGAGAAAAAACAATGTCTGCTAAGTGTTTAAGTCATTCTCAATGGAACTTTTGGTTACTTGTAGCTAAAAGCATGACTGATATGTCAACACTCATTCACGCCCTGTCATTCCAGTTGGTAACTTTACCCCCATTTTTCTCACCATGTTTAATCAAATTTTGGCTTTTCTTACTTTGATATATCTTTTTACATTTACTTTTTTCATTTTTACCAAATACCTTCCACACTTCATTCCTAGATCATTATTGTAAGAAGCAATAGAGTCAGCTTTAGAGGCAGATAAACTTGGGTTTAAAAACTAACTTAACTATGCATTATCTTTGACAGCTTGAGAAGTTATTTAACTTCTAACTCTAAGCTTTGAAAAGTAATGTTTTGAAAATTAAATGAGATATCCTATGTAAAGTTGCTGTACATGTAAAGATATACTAACTAAAAAAAGTATAGACTGGTAATTTTGTTTCCCATGCAACTGATCTCCTGCCTCTGAACTTTCCTCTTCAACACATACAGACTTAAAAAACACACCAAGTCAATGAATTTTATTGGCTGCTTAGTCCATGAAGATTTTGTTTAGGTATTAATTTTCTCAAACATTGCCTTGATTCTTCACTCAAAACTTCTTCAATTTGGATAAAGAGCCCTTGATATTCAAATTCTAGTCTTTCTTCCATGTCTAATCTCCAATGATATATCTCCCAAATCCTTATTCATTATCCAAGGAAGAAATCTTTCTACCTTGGGACTTATGTTTAGACCAGTGATTCTTAAACTCTGGCATTCATCAGAATCACCTAGAAGGTTTGTTAATGTGCAGATTGCTAGGCCTCCCTTCCACTCCCTTCCACAACTCCTGACCCAGTAGCTCTGGGATATTAGGTTTCTAGAGGGCAAGGCTTGAATTGGGTAAAGTTTCTTTAAAAAGCATCTACTGCATGCTGTTTAAATACTATGTTAGGCTCAATAAATGTTATAGAATAAAAGTTGAAACCCACAAAAAAAGCAAGCATTTTAGCAAAGGAACATGCAAGTTTTCACAATTTAAAATGCCTGCTTTAGGTCAAATGAAATAACAGATATTAGAAGTGAATGTTTAACATTAAACTCAGGGAGTGTATTGGTATCATTATTTGTTCCTAAATAACCTCACCTTTCTAGCAGCAAGGCAAACCCTATAGATTAGTACTTATATAAGTTCTTGGCACCCAGGAGACATCCAATAAAATGAGTCCTTCAGGAGCCCCACTCTAAGATGGCCAATATGAACTCAGCGTCCTCAGGGATGCAGGGGGCCTGGAATGGTCCAAGATCAAGGTCTGTTTCAATTCCAGCTGCAACATTCTTGTGAATAGCCACCTTTGCAGAGCTCTCTCAATTCTGAAAAAGGCTGTGAAGAGAAGGAACATACCTGTTGGTTCTGTAGCATATTCAGCCGAGTATCAAGCTTCTTCTTTTCAATGCATAAGTCATTCATCTGATGAAGCTTTTTGGTGTGTTCTTTTGTCTTCATCATCAGTTCCCATCGCAGTTGAGCAATCTTTTCCTACCAGGGCAGGAAGAAACAAAATAAGTTAAGTGAATAAGAGAAAAAAATGTCCAGCTTTGGTCAAAATCATCAGGCAACAGTAGTGATATGTACATATGAAAATATCATCAGAGCCAGGTGCAGTGGCACATGCCTATAATCCCAGTGGCTCAGGAGGCTGAAGCAGGAGGATCACAAGTTCAAAGTGAGCCTCAGCAATAGCAAGGCACTAAGCAATTCAGTGAGACCCTGTCTCTAAATAGAAGACAAAATAGGGCCATGGATGTGGCTCAGTGGTTGAGTACCCCTGAATTCAATCCCCAGTACCAAAAAAAAAAAAAAGAAGAAGAAGAAGAAGAAGAAGTAATCAGAAGCCAATATAAAGATGTAGCCAGCAGCAATGGTGGTGAGTCTGGTCTGATTAAAGACAAGAAGAATGTAAGTATGCTCAAAGATAAAAGTAAGTAAAACAAGATATAGGTAGATATCCCTGTATCATTGAATAATAATATTAGTGTGCATGCTGATTTCTGGTACTTATTACGTAAAAAAGAAGGATGACAAATTAAGCAGAAAACTTCCATTTAGTGCTCTTTCCCAATCTACCTCAGGAGGTGATTTGAATGGCCATATATCTATGTGTGTAATGGCTCTCTTTTGTTCTTGTGTTACTCCAAAAAATTATTTTACATTGTACATATTATCTCCAATATTCCCCTGATAAGGACCAGTTCAATTGACATGAACACCTAAAACAATTTGCCTCTTCAAAGTACTGTGATAGTCGAAGATGAGATAGGGCCATTGGACAAGACAGCCCTAGGAACCTTTCCTTCTATCCTATCTGTCGATAAAACTGGAAATTAGAGCAGTCATAATGATTTGTGGTCTTATAAAAACTTCATTAAAAGTCCTATTCCTGAATCAGGTTGGAATTGGGGAACTGTCTCATCTCATGGATCAGGGAATAATATGTAGGCTAATATTAAGATCTTCTAAGACCCCAACAACTACACAGTTGATGCCTTTGACAAAACTTATTATTTAGATACATTTTCTAATTTACAAATTAGAACAGCATACCAAAACTATGCGTAATACAATGAGGATCATCAGAGGATAGCAGTTCTAACACCATCAGAGCATTTATACTTTAAAATAGGCCCCAAAGTAGGACCTGTGGGAGTATGTGTGTGTGTGTGTGTTGCTGGGGATTAAACCCAGAGCCTCACACATGTGAGGTAAGCACTCTACCACTGAGTAGTAGAATGCTCAACCTATTTTGTTTTATTTTACTTTATTTTATTTTGAGACAGGGTCTTGCTAAATTGCTGAGGCTGACCTCAAACTTGCAATGCTCTTGCTTCATCCTCTCAGGTAGCTAGAATTACAGGCATGTACCACCATGTCTGGCTTGTCCATGATCTTTCAAGCCAGTTTTCATCATATTTATATTCATTTGTACCCTAAAACCATTAGCACAGATAGTTAGCTAGAAGTGAGCAGAAGGAGATAGGAAGGGGCAGAGGCTATAAATGGACCCCTGACTGGCAACTGACCCAGAGGACTCCATATCCATTGTGCCATGCCATAGGTCATAAATTCCCCTTTCCCCTTGTGTGGGTGGGGCTATGAAAGAAAAACAATTTAGGAAGGTAGGGAGACTACCGAGACCCACTGAATGACGCTACAAGTCTTCCACATTTCAGAAAGAGGCCCCACACTCTCTCCCATTGGGACATCTCTTTCTCTAGGTCATGCATGCACCCAAAAGCTGCCTAATGGTCAGTTGACTGTTACCTGATATGCCACTGGTGGCATTAGGCCAGAAAGTGCAAAATGACCCAAATACACAGACACATGACCTCAATTTTCACACAGTGGAGGTATCTGACCTCCCCACAAATGGGCAGCAGCTGTGTAAGCACAAGGCCCAAAGACGCATGGCTACCTGCCACTCCAAGGTCAAAACCCACTGCAAATTCCCACCTCCTGTCTGAACAAAAACTGGAAGCCTAATCATTTTGTCACATGTTGGTCCCTAGCTGATATGCTTGCCCCTCTCCCTGGGGTATGTCTCTTTCTCTTGCCTTTCCCTCACCTTACAATGAACCTGCTCTAATAAAACAACCCTGTTTGCTGTCCTTCTGTTTCTGAACTGGGTAATTGCCCTAATCTTAGGCATTATTCCCAAGACCAAGGATCACTCCACACTAGACTCTCAACCTCTGATAACAAAACCCAGTACTGGTGCTTTCACTCCAAGATAGACAAGCCCCTCCAGGTGAGCTGGCCAAAGTTCCTGGGAGAGCCAAGCAGAGCTCACAGCCCCATCTCCAGCTGCACAGATACTTCCCAGGAACCACTTACAGCTTTTCAGAGCTTCCAGCTGCCACCCAGATCCAACCAAAGAAAACCACCTGCCCCTCCTTCTCACCTCCCACATCTTCATTTCCTTTGCATTCATCAGCTCTTTTCGAAGTTTTCTGATCTTTAGTTCTTCAAGTGTTGTATTAACAGAAAGAGTCTGCAGGGCTTCTAGATCTATCACCCGGCCAAACTTGTCAATCATTAGTTGACGGACAGTTTCTTCCATTTCTAAAAGAAGACAGTCACTGTCTCAGACTGTTCAATGGCGCCCATTGTTATTAAATGAATGACACCAATAACAATAAAATTCTAAGGAACAGTTTTTGCAAGATGATATTTATGTTACCTGTTGATTTTTCATGTTTTTTTTTTTACCTGCTACTTTTCTCACTTAAAATGTCTATTCCTGTATTGTCTTTTCATCTTCAAAATCCTGTGTAAAACGGACTCATTTTTTCCAAGTGGCTTATACATTCCTACCTGCCCCTCCTCAGACTATTAACAGGCTCCAATTGGTTAATGACCCTTATCACTTTTTTAAATTATTGATCTCTACAGCATCTAGCATTAAGATGAGAGCAGGCACTTTAGGAAGTTTTCATCATGTCCAGGTAAAAACTAAAATTCTTGTGGTGGTTCCCGAGGCCCTTCATGGTCTGCCCTGCCCGCCCTGTGGTCTCTCCCTCTTCCTCTCCTTATTCACTCCACTCCTAATCTTAGAAAAATAATAGCAAATGAAATAGTATGCTTTAAAAGGATACATGTTATGTTTTTTTTAAACAAAGTTTTAAGGCAACATGTTAGTTAGGAATACATATAATTGTGCAAAACTTTTTTATTTTTTTAAGAAAGGAATGCTAAACACAAAATTGGAAATAGTGGTTATCTCTGGGAATAGGAAGACAGAACAGAATAGAAACAGTGGCCATAGGCAGGAGCTACAATATTGGTAAAACTGTTGTCATTAAGTTTGGTGGTGGGTTCACAGGATTCATTTGTTATAATACTTGATAACTTATACATACGTTCCACATACCAAACATTACAAAAAGTATTTTAAAAGATAATTCTCCTTACACTATGCATCTCACACACTTACCTCAATTCCAGGAAGACTAAAGACAATGTGATTATTAGAGAAAACTATTAAAACGTATCTTTTTTTTTAATTGACAAAATTTGTCTATCTTTATTGCTTGCAAAAAGTTCTTTTGAAATATGTATCCATTGTGGAATGGCCAAACTGAGCTGATTAACATACATACTACTTCAATACCCAATTTTGTGTGTGTGGTAAGAACACTTCAAACTTATTCTCTCAGCCATTTCTTAGAAGATAATACATTGGTATAAGTATAGTCACCATGTTGTACAATAGCACACATGAACCTATCTCACTGAATATTGTACTCTTGAGTCAATATCTCCCCAACTTCCCAACCCTACTCCACAGCCTCTATTGTTTCTATAAGTTCAACTTTTTTACACTACACATATTAGTGAGATCTTGTGGTATTTATCATTCTGTTCCTGACTTATTTCACTTAATACAATGTCCTCCTGGTTCATTCGTGTTATCTCAAATGATAGTATTTCCTTGGTTTTTAGGTTGAATAATATTCCCTTGTGTATATACATCACATTTTCTTTATCCATTCATCTGTTGATGGACACTTAGGCTGATTTCATATCTTGGCTACTATGACTAGTGCTGTAACAAACATGGGTGTGTATGCATCTCTTGTACATACTGATTTCGTTTCCTTTGGATATACACCTAGTAGTGGGATTGATGAACAGAAAACTACCTTTATGACCTTAAAATAGGAGAGGGCTTCTTAAAATAATGCACAAGCCATTATAATGTAGATCAGATTCACCACTATTCAGATTTCAAACATCTGTAGGGATGGTAAAAGGCACGTGACAAACTAAAAAAGATTCAAAGTACATTTAATAGACAAAAATTAAGAATTCCATAAAATTGATAAGAAAACAAATATAAAATAGAAATTTAAAATGGTCCAAAGCTATGACAGGCAAATTAGAGAAAGAAAACAAATAAATGGCAAATAAATGTGTATAAAGACGTTCAATTCACCAGCAATCAAGGAAATATGAATAAGAATCACAATGAAATATAATATTCACCAGATTGGCAAAGACATTACAGTCTGATAGTATCAAGGGCTGACAACAATATGGAGCTGGGCCAGTTCTTCCACATTGGCAAGGGAGGATAAGTCGGTTCAATCACTATGAGGAGACAACTTAGCAATACCTAGGAAAGCAGAAAGTATACAACCCTCCCCCCCATAACAAAGGAATCCCAGTACTAGGGATTCACCTCCTCATGTGTGTACACAGGAGAAGTATATAAGGTCTACTGTAATGTTGTAATAATGAAAAATGAGAAATATCTAAATATCCATCAAGAGGAGACTGAAGAAGAAAATCTTTTTATATGCATACAATGGAATACTGGAGTAGTAAAGTGAATAAATTACCTATAGTAAGATGAATAACTCAAAAATTGGTTTAATTAAGTGAACCACAAAATAAAAACATCATCGCAGAAATGTGTAAGGTGGTTCTACACGCTGTGTGAGGACACACACATACGTGTGGGTGCACACCCTGTTTTAACCCTGGAAGGAGCAGCAGATGGCATTAGAAAGCAAAGGTGCTCCAATTGCATCATGATGTTTTATTTCTTGAGTGTGGTAGTGGGTATGTGGATTATGATGTTATTCTATATTTTATCATACACAAAGTAGAACAGTCCTGTGATAAAGGATTTTTTTCAAAATAGGACAGTGATCTTTTCAAAAACATCGGGAGAGCTGGTTGGTGACGTAGGAAAATGAGAACGTGAATTTGTCTTCTCCCTCAGTGGATCTGATTCTGTGATCACTATTTTCAGAGTTGGAGACAACTGCTTGATGGTTCCCTTGTGGGCCCATAAATAATCCTAGATAATCCTTGGGCTCAGATACTCACTACTTATGGCTTTAGCCATCTCTCTCTTTTCTCGGATGAGCCGTTTTCGCCTCTCCCGGCATTCTTTGTTCAGTTTTTGCTGCTTGGCGTTCTCTTCATGGAGCTGCACAATTCGTGCTTGCAGCCGTCCCAAGGAGTGGTTAGAGAAGACCAAAGTACCCGAAAGATCATGGGGTATTTCCCCAGATTGCATGTACTCTATCTGTAAAAATAAAAATAAATGAAATAGACAAAGGTACAAAGTGTAAAGTGGAGAAAGCCCAAAGAAAGTGCTTCCTTCTCTGACCCTGGCTTAGCTCAATGCCCTTGGGCCTCTCTCTCTCTCTCACCATGAGTGACAGTGACCAGGTAAACAGAAAGTTGGCAGATAGAAAGCCACGTTATGCCTCTCTGGGGACAGCAAATCTTCCCACACATATGGTGCCTACTGTCTACTGTGTAGCAACAGAACCAACACTTTTGGCTTGGCACTGTAGGCAAACTGCTACAGGGGGCTCATCAGTTTGGAACAGGTTACACAGAATATATAGAAGGCTGAACTTGAGTTTTTTGTTTTTCTTTTCTCTCTTAAAATACAGCTTTTTCTCTTAACCTGAGAAAAGAGGATACAATGAACCTTTTTTCCTCACTGATCTATATTTCTACAATTTAATATGTTACACTATGATAGTATAAATGAACAAACAGAGGGAATAAAGAAAAAATGTTTTCCTTGGGTCTGAACTCCCTCATAATAAGTAGAGATTAAATGAAGATAGTTCTTCAGTTCATGTCTAATGTCTCACGTGGTGTGGTAAGTGACATGTGTGCAAGACCCAACACTTCAACCTCCAGGCCATTTCATCCTTACATCATTTCTCTAGAGCTGAAATTATTAAACTTTTAAAGGGATAATGAGCTACAAGAAAATCTGTGTGGTTTGATGCCATGCTTTAAAAATAGTCTGAAATAGATAAGAAAAATCTGGTGTCATCCTACAGGTGGAATCCTCAGCCCAAGGACCACTGGTGACCCACAGATCTTTCCTAGAGAAGCCTGGGTATAATGACTCTTCTGCTCATACAGGGTGGGGCAACCTCTCAGACACATCACCTGGTGGAGCTTGAGTGGAAACACAACCAGCAGTTCATTCAGCTGCTGCTGCTTCTCTCGCTGATAAGCCTCCAGGGCCTCCTCTGCCGCGTTCAGATTTATTGCCACAACTTTTACCTGCAGAAAGTCCCATGTGAGAGATGCTGACAAGACTCAGTGAATGGATACCTAATGTGGTAAATGAGGAAGGAGGTACAGGGCCAGGAGGGTGTGTTTGGCCAGGCTGTGATGAAGGGCACCATTCCAGTCTGCATTCCAGGAGTGTATATCATTCTCTTTCCACCAAGTTAGAATCCATATTACTTTTTCAATTATTCCTGTGTTCCCAGAACTGTACAATTTTTGTGAGGACACATCCTCAGCTCACTTTTATTTTCTGCATGAAAAGCAGCCCTTACCATGAAATTTTTGTCAGAATGATAAGAATCTTGTTTGTTCATAATGACCTCAATAAATTAAAGGAAAAAGTGCTTTAAATAATTAAACTACTAGCTTCAGCATTTCTAAAGCATATGCTTTATCTCCTAAAAAACCTGTTAGTTTTCCAGATTATTTTCTATTTGCAAGAGGAAAGCAATCTATCAAAAATATTTCTGAATCTGAATAGGAATCAAGTTGAATGATGTTGCACTAAACAAGAATACCTCAGAGGGAAAGGGAACAGAAAAGGCAGAAACTAACCAATATTATACCAGAAGTTTAGCTTTGTGATCTCCAACATGAAATGCATGCACCCCAGAGGATCAACAAAATGATCTGTTATAGTACAAATAGAAAATATCAGTTTCTATTTCTATTTATTTTTATCTTATTCTTATTCTTGTGAATGAATGCTTTATAACATATAAACTCTACTAAACAATATTTCCTGAGTACAATTTGTAAATACTTATCCATTTATCGTGGAGGTACTACTTTTTTTTTTTTTTTTTCATAGAGAATTACATAATCAAAAAAGTTTGGAAGCTGAGCATGAGGGCATATACTTCTAAAATCCCAAAGGCTCGGAAGTCAGGAAGATCACAAGTTCAAAGCCAGCCTCAGCAAAAGTGAGGCACTAAGCAACTCATATAAATAAAATACAAAATGGGGCTGGGGATGTGGCTCAGTGATAAAGTGTCCCTAAGTTCAATCCCTGGTGCGCGCGCACGCGCGCACACACACACACACACACACACACACACACACAAGTTTGGATACCAATGATTAAAGTAAGGTCCAGTTATCAAAAAACAATGACCCTCGAACACAACTTCCTTAAGAAGAAGAAGAAAAAAAGCCTGTTCATAACATTTGAAATGTTTCCCTCTGAAAATTCTTAACAATGCTATTGCTACGAAGTTGCAATGTCATAGTTGTGAGAGAACAAATAAAAAAGCAGACCACCATACTTTTTTGGACAATGTATCATATTCCTTTTTGAGGTTATCAACAGTTTTCTTTTCTTCAACTAAGGCCTCCTCAATGTCCAGCCTTTTTTCTCGTAGTTGAAGGGCAAGTTCGAAAAGACCCTTATCACAATCTGAAAAGAAAGTTAAAATAAAAAAGTAGCCCCACTTGTTAGGGAATGTAGTAGTACTAGAAATGTGAACTTTAGAGCTTCTTAATTAATATCTGTGTGCAGATCCATGGTAACACATTTCCACTACACTGATGGTTCCATTGTTCCAGGAGAAAATGACCAATAGCATTAATAATTATGATAGTAATAATGACACTAGCTTTGATGCTCTGAACAGTACTCTGAACCAGACTTTATGCTAGGCCCTTTATGCCCATTGTCTCACTCCAAGCTAGACCCTGAAAGGCAGAAACTATTTCCTCATCCTGTACATGAAGACCCTAAGTCTCAGCGGACATAAGTAGAAAGAGACTAAATGGGCTTCAAGTGCATTATCCCTGTGCTATTTCCACCATCACACCAAGGGCCACATTGATCCACCAAGTAATAGATGAAAAATGTAAAAAGATAATAATAAATAGAATTTAGGAACCATAGTTCTAGACTTAACTCTACCACTATGCTGGCTACATGATATTGTTCAAGCTCTAATCTTAGCTGCTGGAAAATAGTTGCCTCATAAGGTTTTTGTGCTCTCTTCTATTTGTAAATATAATCTTAATAAGACTCTGGTTTTCAAAAGTGAAACAAGATTTTGAGTTTGTTTGAAATTAAACTTTTAAAATTTTATTAAAACTTTATTTTAAATATCTAGAAAGTCAAATTATAAACCAAAGAAAATTATTTTCTCTGCAGAGCCATTCATCTAGACTGTAAGAAGGTTGATCTAGCTGTTCCAAATTTGTTTCACCATGAAAAAAGTAAATATAAATGGCCAACCATTTCCAGGAAGACAGTACAAAGAACCCTTCCACAGAGGCCCCCGGGGCCCCTCTCCCAGCCAGGCCTCTTGGTAGAAGGGTGAGTGCAGACAGATGAAGGGAAGGCAAGGTCAGGGTAGTGGTCAGGTTTTCTTAACTCTGCTTCTATACTGCTTTCCCTCCTCCTTGGATTTCCTCTCTGCCTGCTCCTGTCCTTCCCTGAGGTTCTGGTGGTGGAAAAGCTTGAGTCTTTGCAAAGCTAATGACTTGCCTCTGTGGGAAGCTTACTGGAGGCTGAACTTCCAACACAAACTCCATGGATGGCCTCTTAGGCCCTCTGCTGGCATCCCCAGAGATAGGGGCCAACCTCTGCCCACTTAGATGCTGATGGCCTTCCCAACAGAACAAACCTGAGCCTCCTGGGGGTAGCCCTTTCTAGGCCCCTGGTTTATCAGGAATAAAGTCCAGGGCTCCCCTTTGGATTCTCACCACAGCCTTCTTCTTTCAGCCTTGGCTCCCACTTGGGTACTCTAGGACCCACGACTCACTGTGACCTCCTTGGGAACCTGGCCAAGCCAGGGTCAGGCCCCCAGGACAGTTGGGAAAAGTTGTTCTAAACATTTTCAGGGTGACCCATCATCATGTCTAGCTGCTACCTTCCTGGCTGGCTAGGTAGAAATAAGTCCTGTTGAGGGGAGTTCAACTGTGTGGCAGGGATGGTGGCTGATATTGGGAAGACAACTTTAGATTGCTGTTTAAAATTGGAGGGGGGGCTTGACATGATAGTGCACACCTGTAATCCCAGGAATCTGGGCAAATAGGGCAGGAGGATCACAAGTTCAAGGCCAGCTTCAGCAATTTAGTGAGACCCACAGTAACTTAGTAAGACCCATCTCAAAAGTTAAAACATTAATAATTTTTTTTAACAAAAGGACTGGAGATGTAGCTCAGCTCAGTGATAAAGTGCCTGGGGTTTCAGTCCCCAGTACCAAAAAAAAAAAAAAAAAAAAAAAAAAAAGCCGGACACACTGATGTAGTTCTGTAATCTCAGTTATTTAGAGGCTGAAGTATGAAGATTCCAAGTTTGTGGAGAGCCTCAGCAACTTAGTGTTAAAATACAAAATTAAAAAAATTTAAAAAATGCTGGGGATGTAGCTCAGTGGTAAAGCACACCTGGGTTCAATTCCCAGTACCAAAAAAAAAAAAAAAAAAAAAAAAAAAAAAAAAGGCAGGGATGACCCAGAGTGCAGTGTTGGCCAAGCCCTCAGGCCATGAGTCTTGTACATAGCCCTCCCTACACACTGCCTCTTGCCCTAAGCACAGAAGTCCCTGTTACAGACTGGTTGCCCTGGGAAGCCTGCATGAGACGGTGGCCATTCACATGGCAGCCAGCCGGGGCTTCTTCCTAAACCCTGCTTCCATGTTCACTCTGCTACTTTTGTAATGAGACTATTAAATAAAACATTACCACATTTTAGAAACAAAAAAACAAAACAAAACTATTCTTACAAAACAGATTTGAAATAGAAAATTTTGAATGGATCTTTCTTAAAAAATGAAAATACTGTATAAAAAAAACTATAGAAGTTACTATCGTTTCTCTATAAAATCAAATTTCTTACATAATTCATAGTAACTGATTCATCAATTGCAGATTACTTAATTTGCTATTCATAAAAGGCTGCTTAAAGGAACAGATAATGAATCATTCAGAGAGCCTCCCCAAAGTATCATTAGACTCTACTCCATACATTTTAAACCACCCTTTTCTTAAAATTTATTAACATAATTGAGAAATTTTTAAAAACGAGACCTTCTCAGTCCTGTCAATCCAAGTTCACACTTCAGAGAACACGTAGTTTTATCTGACTTACTTGTTGGGCAGATAGAATCATCGAAAACCTCATCTTCGGATCCAGACTCTTCCTCATCACTCTCCAAGCTGGATTCATCTTCGCTTGATTCTTCACTCTCCTCATCTTCGTCTGAGGGAAGAGGAGGACTTGGTTAGCAGAAAAGTTCCTATAATAAACAAAACTCTAGATTTTCAAAATATTTTTCAATGAGTCAGTCAACAGGAAAAGTAATAAAGACACAGAGTAGGAAATGACTCAATATTTTTTGAAGAGTTAAAATGGTTAAGGACACAGAGATCACAAACTCAAATGCCTGCAGAAGGTTATAGTTATTATTAACACATAAATACAGATGGTGTTGGGACCCACTTGCTAAACTGCTTGTGTTGTAACCACCTACCATACACACACTTGGTAAAACAGGCCTACGATTCCTAAATCACAAAAAGCTCTAAAAACGGAAGAAACTTTCATACTTACCTGAACTGAAGTGTTTACATCATCTATAGCTTTTACTGAATCTACTTAGTGTGAATATTCATGTTTTGCTGCAGAAGTATTAAGCATTTGACTCCAGAACCAGATCCTACTGAGGGGTGTTCTGTTCATAGACTCTCTCTCTGTTCACCAAACTTGAGTCAGGCTTCTCTGAGTCCTCTCTCTATAACCAACCTTAGTTTCTATCCTTAATCCATTTAGTTCAGTTGTAGGAAAAATCCTGCTGAGTCTGTTTAGCAAACCTCCTGTACCCTTGATATCTGATCAAATTACTCATACTTCCACCCTCAATATCTTGTCACTCTGGCCTGCCTTCAGCAAACATTCTGTTAGGACAAGGACAGCTTAGCACAGAATGATGCTACTTATTTTCTGCTCCCCTGTTACAAATCTCTACTGTCCTCATGGTATTCGAAGTGGAGTTCCGTCTCTCTTTCCTACAAAACTCCATCGTAGTAGTCTCCCAAGTAAAGTCTTCCTTTTTGTTCTTTAACTAGTGTTATGGATAATTTTTCATTATAATGTCATATATTATCTTTATAAAATATTAAAATGTCTGAATACTAAAACACATCTGTCGCCAAGGGTTTTGGATAAAAGATTGTAGACCTCTTTTCTCTACCTTGCCCCATTTTCTTTTAAAACACCTGGTGACATCTATGAACTATACATCACCAACTTTCAATTCCTGTTTTATGGAACTTCAAATTAAAGATAAGAGAAGAACCTCACATGTACTTGATTCTTAAAAATGTATTATTACTCTTAAAATCATTTAAAGTAATCTGTGCAACTATGTAAAATGAACCAGAAAAGTTTAAAACTTCTTAGAATTCTTTACATAGATGTCTGCTTCCCCACTTTTCCTTAATTCTCCCCCTAAATATAGCTAAGCATTACGTGTAAAACAGAATAACAAAACTCCAAAAAGTAGGCAAAAGAAAGCAAACTAATAATGCACCTCAGAACTTGAAAAACAATGCTGTAGTGAGTTCTTGGGTCTTATTTTTGCCTCATATATTTCAGATTTGGAGACAGCTCAGTGAGATCCTGTCTCCAAATAAAGTATAAAATAGGGCTGAGATGTGGCTCAGTGGTCAAGTACTCCTGAGTTCAATTCCCAGCATCCCCGACCCCGACCCCCCTCCCCAAAAATACCCACATGGGTAGCTGGGACTTCTACACCCTCTGGCAGTAGCTAGTGTTCTTCTCGCCTCAGGGTGTTTTCAGGAGATCCCTAGTAGAGAGTCAGGACTTCCACCATTGCCCAGACATACCAAGGCCATCCACACCATGTTGTCAGCAGAGACTACATGTGCAGCTAGAATTCATGCATGTCAGCAAGAAGGTCCCCTTTCATTAGGTGACAATGAAGGCTGAATGGGAATGTGTACTTCTTACCCCTTTCTTGTCAGAGCAGTGTTGAAGAACCAAGTACAACAAAGATTTAAATAAGATACAGTTTCATAATATGATACTAGGTTTCAATTGACAGTCACTCATCATAACAAAAATCAGGAAAAAAATATATGTGCACCACATGTTAGACATAGGACTAGTATCTAAAAGGTACAAAGAACTCTCAAAAACTCAGTTATAGGGGCTGGAGTAGTGGCTCAGTGGTAGAGCACTTGCCTAGCATGTGTGAGGCACTGGGTTTGATTCTCAGCACTGCATATAAATAAATAAAATAAAGGTCCATTGACAACTGAAAAATATTTTTTAAACCTCAACTGTAACAAAGCAAATAATTCTATTCAAACATGGACAAAGGATATGAAGATACATTGCACCAAGGATACACAGATAGCAGGTAAACCTATAAAAAGATGTGCTTGTTAACTACCCTCATACCACACACACACACACACCCCACCACACACACACACACAAGTAACTCCAGATGTTTAAAGATCCTAAAGGTTTGTACCCCCTCCTCTTTAATCCCCCCACAGTGCCTCTAGGTAGTTTATGTTGTAGTGGATGGGAAATGGCATCTAATAAAACACTTAGTTAAGTCTCTATTTCATGTTAATGAGAGAAAATGGAATAACACAGGACAAAGGAATACAAACCAGCATCTCCTTCAACCTCCTTTTTCTTTACCCGCTTAATCTTCTTCTTTAGGACCTTAAGGAGGAAGTTTGCAAATTTATTGTTTTCTCCAAGGGCTGTCTGGAAACCTGCATAGAGTGCCTTTTCTTGCTCTTGGAGCTTGGTGATTTCATTTTTTCTTTCTTCCATCTCTCTAAGTAGTTCATTTATTTTCCACTAAATGAACAAAAGGAAGAAAAAAAATAATAAATGAAATGTTTCTAATAAACCAAGTTTAGAAAGCAATGCACTTCATAGAGGTTCACTTTCTGATATTTGCAGAGCCATCCATTTATTGGGTTAAAATTATTCTTTATTAAAACCATTTCCATTAAGAATCAGAAAGAAGAGCTGGGGATATAGCTCAGTTGGTAGAGTGCTCAGTTGCACAAGGCCCTGGGTTCAATTCCCAGCACCACAAAAAAAAAAAAAAAAAAAAAAAAAAAACGAAATGTTTGCCTTTAACTGGGCGCATTGGCTCACACCTATAATCCCAGCATTTGGGAGGCTGAGGCAGGAGGATCTCGAGTTCAAAGCCAGCCTCAGCAATGGCAAGGCACTTAACAACTCAGTGAGAGCCTGTCTCTAATAAAACAAAAAAAGGCTGGGGATGTGGCCCAGTGGTTGAGTGCCCCTGAGTTGATATCTGGATGTCAGTTAATATTTTTGCAAGTCTCAAAAATAAAGACTTTTCTGCAATGATATATGATAATTAAAATAAGACACATTGGTGAAACTGATATTCCTCAAAACTGATCTCACTATTCAGTATATAATATATAATATCCATTTAATAATTGTATAATTTACTTCTTTGAATTTAACATCTAAGAAATAAACTGTTTCTTATGGCATTCAATTACACATTACACTGAAACTAGTTACCATACTTAAGAAATTCACCAACTTCTTTTCCAGTTATGTTCATAAGGATTACATGATCAAAAATCAATTTCCTTATGGTAGCTGATGATGAAGATACGACATTTAAAATCCATATATGAACTAAAAGAAAAGGCTCATTTTTGAAAATTTCATTCTCCTATCTTATAAAATATTGTATCAAATTCACTAAAAATCTGAATTATTTCTCCCCCAAAAATAATAAAGACAGAAAGCAAGTAGGAATAACAGGAAAAAGGAGGAGGGAAGAGAACACAAGAAAGGGATGAGGGCTAGAACAAGAAGGGACATTTAAGAAAATGAAAGGGAAGAAGGAGCCCAGCTTCCTCCACAACTAACAGAGCAGCCAGCCAGGGTTCTTCCTGCTCTCACCTGCATCTCCTGTTCCTCTTGGTCACATGAATTAACACGTTCTTGAAGTATGTTCTCCTGTTTTTCAAAATTCTTGAGAAGAAGAATTTCTTGAAATAATGTGACATGGTGTAGGTCAGATAATTTCATCTGAGTGTCTAATTTCAGTTTCTGATGTCTCAGGAGACGAAGTTCTGCATCAAAAGTGACGATCAGTTCTTTGATCTGAGGTAGAAAAAGATTTGAAGATATATTAGAAGTTAAAAGGAATGAGGAGGTGGATTTTTAAACTGTTGAATAGTTGTTATTTATCTGAAAGTATTTTTTCATTAGGCCTCTTTTATGTGTATGGTCATACAAATTAGTTCATTAATGGCATTAAATTTGCATACAATTATTAAAGGATGGAGATTCTATAACTACAGTCCTTTGAGCTATTTCTTCACATTGATTAAGCTGTGGATCAACAATCCCCTTCTTGCTACACTGTGTGGAAAATGAGCTCTTTATATAGTGTCTATCTTTCTCTCCTCTTCGTCCCTTACAGCATCACTGAATTGCATTTCTTATAGGAAACATAAATATTTCCCCAACTTCCTATTTTAAAAAACTTTATACACAATGGTAAATATTTTTAAATAGGTACTATAATCACGGAGCCATAATAAACTATTTAATCTTCTTATTTTACAAATGAGACCAAAGGTGACTTTCCTAAGATCAAAGTTACTGTATTTCAGAGATGGGAGAAGAACTCAAGTATCCCAAGTCCTGATATGGACCTTATTCCATCGTGGTCCAGGTGATTCTAAGTCCTTAGTCTGGCTCTGATTTTGGCATAGTTTTCTTCCCCTCATCCCAAAGCATATAAAGAGATCAAGAGAAAGCCCGGGGATGATTTTCCTGAGGAAACCAGTAAAACAGGAAGAGGCAAAACATTCTGTTTTTCATTAGGTTGGGCATATACATGATAGGGAGCCTCCACTGACAAATACCTGTGGTATATGAAGTCCCAGACTAGGGGCTGAGGAAGAGGAAGAGATCTCTGGATTTGGGGAAGAGAAATTACTAGAGAATTTTAGAAAGAGAAAACAAACAAACAAACAAAAACCCAAGGAGAAGAAAAAGAAAAACTTTTACATAAAAAGGTTTGTAGACACAGGTTATAGACTCTATGTTTGGACTCTCTTTAACCCTTGTTTAACAAACACAAATCATTCCTACATTTCTTTGGAGGCAGGACTACATTTTCTTCATTGCAAGGCCATTCTGAAACTAAACCACACAGGTCTCCAAGTTTGTAAAGGTTATATATATTTTTTTTATTTTCTCTCATCCAAGAGCCTGAAAGCTTTGTAAGGATACAGAGGGTGTCTTTTTTGAATATTGTTATATCCCTACACTTTGCTAGAACTGTCCCTGCACAGACAGTGTCCAATAAATACTTGTTACATTAATAATTTAGCTATAATAGAACCCAAACTTATGACTGAATACCACTATATATCTGTCATTGTCCTAGACAATGTAGGGGAATTGGAAGTACATGTGGCCCTTCCCTTAGGAATTGTATAATCTAATTTTCAAAATGAACTATAACACACATGGAACAGTAAGAAAAACCAGTGCGAAACATAAAGCTCACTTGGAGTTTAGACATAAAGAAAGAGCACATTTGTGGGCAGAAGATGACAAGAAGGCTTGGAACTAAGTTGTGCTTTGAATGATGGTTCAACTCTAGAGGAAGTCATTGTAGGTAGAAGAAAATAACAAAAAGGAAAGCACAGACATAAAGAGGGAGGTAAGGGGAGAATGGGGGAGGTAGGGACAGCAAGAAACAGGGTGGATGAAGCAGAGATGACAGGAGAAGAATAATGTTGGGAATCTGCAGGGGTACCATGACAGGGTGGAGTTGAAAAGACACTAAGGAACAGGGCTATTTCTATATGGCTGGGAACAGGGAGCTACTTATCTAAGAAAGCTTCCTTTCCTTTCATATTTAGAACATATCCTACACATCTGGCCCCAGACTGGTCCTGATTTTCCTAGAAAGACCAATATTTGCCATTATAGCTTCAGAATAATTTTGAACCCAGTCATCACCATAAACACTCCCAACTGATGGAGCAAATCACTTGTTAGAGAAAAAAGAGGATGTGTGAAAAGCAGAGATGCCTCGTTTCTTGGGAAGATTTTTAATTATGCTCCATCTATCATCTGAGAGCTGCTCTATACGTCCAGTACTTTACTAGTACATTTCACTTAGATGCCAACTCACTAAAACATGGGTTTGTCCTTCATTCTAATTCAGCCTTCCAAAAAGAAAAAAATAAATGAAATCACAAAGCACCAAAGTTCTGGGCAGTGCACAAAGATTTGTAAGGGGCCAGGGAGAGGGAGGAAGCCAAGCCATTAGGGAAAGGTGAGCTGGGCAGAGATAGAGAAAGGTTAATGTAGACAAATTTAAAATAGGTAAACAGTAAACGAAATATAATTCTTCAAATGTTCTCCTTTCTTTGAGCTTTAAATAGGGACAGTTTCACCCCATACCCTGTTGGTCAAGTATTGTTGCATGTACAAGTGTTTAATCTCGTCCCTCTTCATGATCTCCAGCTCCACCTCAGTAGGCTCTGCTTTTTCAAATTCAACTGGCTTTGGAAGATCCAGGCTGAATGTTGATACCTTGGATGACCTAGACAGTGAGTCTCGCGTTGTTATCTCTCCCTCCTTTCCGAAGAGAGTTTGAGGAATCCTCTGCCTGAGGAAACAGACCCCATCTGTTCCACATGGCTGAGCTTTTTCTCCTGGATTTTCATCTGCTGTCGCTTAAACTTTTTGAGAATTTCCTCATCATAGTGAAATCTCTTTTCTGGAACTTCTTCTGGGTATATCTGAGGGACTTGGGGAATAGGGATGTGTTTGGATATGTCGAGGGTCGACTGAATGTTCTTCAGTTCTTGTACCAGGCACTGTATTTCCTCAATAACAGCTACTTTAAGGTCTCGAAGAGACAGGATACACTTGTTCATGTGCATTTTTTTCCCATGGACCTGAAAAAAAAATAGAAGAAGAAAAAGAAAGGAAAACAACAACCTTCTCACAAATAACTATTTGCTCTTATCCCTTGACTAGTGGGCCTAGTAGAATTTAAGATAAAGATATATCTGATCATCTCTGTTCAGCACTAGATTACTCTTTTCTCTAGTTTTTAGGCTTTTCCTATTGAGCCCCTCTAAGATAGGAGGACAGTCTGTATATGACCTGTGGTAGCCCTGTTTTCTATAATTTGTTTCTTTTATTTGGTTTGTAGGGCTGAGTTCCCCTGTCTTCTTTCACCTCTCCCATGGAAGTTCTTCCTGAATCCTGTGCTCATCTAGGATACCTTCCCAGGGAAGGGAAGGCTATTAATGCATTATGAAAATTCAGGTTGGATGACTGATAAAGTGGGCACCTTTCCCTGCTGGACCTTGGATTACTTTGGCTTAGACTCACCTCAGTGGCCCACTTAGAGCCTGTTTCATTCTGTAGTTTGGCCACATGGTTACTGTTATTTATTCTTCATGTAAGCAAAGCCATGATCCTGAATTTCAGTAGTATCACATCACAACAAGGGAACTTCTCTTCTTTGTCCTTCACATTTGTCTGAGCCAAAGTGTGCCTCTGTCTTCAGCAAAGGGTCTGTACACATCCATTACTCCCTCTCTCACGACCAGCTCTCTCTCTGGTCTAAGTTTCTTAAATACCCTTACCAGAGCCTAAGGGAAGATACAATCCTTCCTCCTGTATGCAGTTAAGCTACTACTAGATTAAGAGTTGTTTTTTAAAAAAAATACAATTGCCGGGCGCGGTGGCGCACGCCTGTAATCCCAGCACTTTGGGAGGCTGAGGCAGGAGGATCGCGAGTTCAAAGCCAGCCTCAGCAATGGCGAGGCACTTAGTAACTCAGTGAGACCCTGTCTCTAATAAAAATACAAAAAGGGCCGGGGATGTGGCCCAGTGGTCGAGTGCCCCTGAGTTCAATCCCCAGTACAAAAAAAAAAAAAAAATACAATTAACAAGATCAAAAGGTGATTCTTCATGCATTACAAAATTTATCTATACATTTGCTATGAAGCAAAAATACTGTAACAAGATAGAAGAGATGTTTTACAGAATTGATAATAAGCCTTAAAGCGTTGAGGTTTAAACTCAAAATCCAGCACTTGAGTGAATGGGGAACCACCTCTAAAGTACCTGAAGGATTGAGGATTATGTATACAAGAAAAAACCCAAACCACTCTAGTGGCTACACAGCCCATTTCTTTCAGAAACCTTCCCAACATACCAACTCTTTCTTTCTAGTTTTACAAATGACACATGAACCTAAACACTGGCCATGGGAAAAGAGGATAATACACTATTTTTTAAATTCTTAATACTTTTCAATGATTTTGAATTTGACCATAACAATGATTGTCATTTATTGATTTTGATCATTACATTGACCTTATGAGGTGGACATGTCTTATTGTGTTAACTGGCATTAATATCTTTTCACAGATGAGATAATTGAAGGTTAGGGAGATTTACATGAGTCAGCAAAGTTCACATGGCTAGTGCCAAAGATGGGAACAGAAGTCTTCTGACTTGTAGGACTGAATAGTATGTTCTATAATATTTTACACTGCCATTTTAATGAAGTAGATTTCAATGTAATGCATTTAATTCATTCAAAACACCACACTTGCCCATCTTCTCTAGAAAGACTATGAAATTTCAAGTTGCATGGATTCAGGGTGCAACTCAGTGGTGGAGTGCTTGTGTAGCATGCATGAAGCCCTGGGTTTGATCCCCAGCACCAGAAAGGAAGGAAGAGAGAGGGATGGAGGGAGAGAGGGAGGAGAGGGAAAAAGGGTGGGTGGGGAGAAAGAAAAGAGGAAGGAAAAGGAAGGAAGGGAAGGAGGGAGAGAAATTTCAGGTTGAATGACTGATAAATTATGGTCACATGAAATCTGGAATTTGAGATACACATATATAGGAAGTGGTTAGCTAGTTAGCAACTCTAAATAGAGATGGTTAACACATTAAAAATTTTGGTCATAGCAAAACTTGTCTATGATGGTGATGGAGTATAATGGATAAGCAAAAATTATCTTAGTTAGAAAAACAATCTAAATGATCACTATTAAAATGTCCAAAATGCCCATATTGACAAGAAAGTTAGTTACAAGCTATAAAAATTTATTTATGGATAGGAATTGCCATGCCAGGATCTCTGTATTGCTGGCATACATAGCATCTTTGGTGAAATAGAAAAAGGCATCCCTTCCTCAGGATACTTCATTCTCATTTGTCAGACAATTATAAAATATTCAAAGATACAATTTATGTGATAAGACTATCAATACTCTCTCTGATGTGATGCTTTGAACTGTGAAAACTACACAATCACATTAGGTGGCCAAATATCAATTTCTCCTAAAAATGATAGCTTGAACATATTTTAAGCCTCTAAGTGTGACACTAATCAGTTTGAATACTGAGTGTGGAATTAATACAGCAGGAAGAGGAAACTTTAATTTAAAAAAAAAAAAAAAAACAACACCAAGAATCAGAAATGAGGAAGTAGATGAGATTTCTGCTGCCATGACAAAATGCCTGATAAAATCAACTTAAAGGAGTAAATGTTTATTTTGGCTTACAGTTTCAGAGGTTTCAGTACAAGGTCAGCTGGCTGGCTGGCTCCACTGTTTCTAAACCTGTGATGAGGTAAAACATCATGACAGGGAGCATGCGATAGAGTAAAGTTGCTCATCTCATGGCAGAGAGAAGTGAAGGACAGGGACAAAATGCACCCTTTGAAGGTATGCATGCCTCCAGTGACCCGCCTCTTTCAAGCAGGCCTTACTTCCTAAAGTTTCCACCACTTCCCAGTAGTATCATCAGCTGAAAATCAAGCCTTCAACATATGAGATTTTGGGGGGAATTCCAGATCTAAACTATAAAGGATGATTAGAAGCAGTTCAGAAGAATGCAGACAAAGTCAGAAAGGAATGTGTGTGTGTGTGTGTGTGTGTATGGGTTTTTTTTTTTTTTTTTTTTTTTTTTGGTACCGGGGATTGAACTCAGGGGCACTCCACCACTGAGCCACCTTCCCAGCGTGTTTTTGTATTTTATTTAGAGACAGGGTCTCACTGAGTTGCTAAGTACCTCACTATTGCTGAGGCTGGCTTTGGATTCGCAATCCTCCTGCCTCAGCCTCCCAAGTGCTGGGATTACAGGCGTACGCCACCACACCTGGCTCAGAAAGGAATATACTAATTGGTTAGTCTTGAGTTCCTATAAAAGAATGGAATTCATGCAGAGAAAAACTAAACAATGACTTTCTTCAAGTCCTTTGTGGTTCTATAGCAGTCAAAAAAAAAAAAAAAAAAACTAGATCCAATAAAGATTTGTTTGAATGTTAGAAGTTCAATGTCTACAAAATAGTACAGTGCTTTCACCCATGAAACTGGAATTGAGACATATAATTAATGTGAAGGCTGGTTCTGCCATATTAACTGACAATAATGATGATTTGCCAAAATCTGTTGTCCTCCCTGGGACTCATTTATGAAAAGAGGGCATTCTAGATATCCATGAAATATTTTCTAGTTAGGCCCAAATCTGCACCACATCAGCCTAGGATCTGACTTCCTTAACAAGACTCCTAAAGAGCAAGAAGTAAAATCAAGCATAAATAAATGGGATGGATTCAAATTTAAAAGCTTCTTCTCTGCAAAGGAAACAATAATGTGAGGAGAGAGCCTACACATTGGGAGAAAATCTTTACCACTTGCACCTCCAATAAAGCATTAATCTCTAAGATATATAAAGAACTCAAAAAACTGAACACAAAAAAAAAAAAAAAAAAAAAAAAAAAAAAAAAAACAAATAACCCAATCAATAAATGGGCTAAGGAACTGAACAGATACTTCACAGAAGAAGAAACACAATTGATCAACAAATATATGAAAAAGTGTTCAATATCTCTAGCAATTAGAGAAATGCAAATCAAAACTACTCTAAGATTTCATCTCACTCCAGTCAGAATGGCAATCATCAAGAGTACAGGCAACAATAAATGTTGGCAAGGATGTAGGGGGAAAGGTACACTTATACATTGCTGGTGGGACTGCAAATTGGTGCAACTAGTATGGAAAGCAGTATGGCGATTCCTCAGAAAACTTGGAATGGAACCACCATTTGACCCAGTTATCCCACTCCTTGGTTTATACACAAAGGACTCAAAATCAGCATACTATTGTGATCCAGCCACATCAATGTTTATAGCAGCTCAATTCACAATAGCTAGACTATGGGACCAACCTAGATGTCCCTCAATAGATGAATGGATAAAGAATATGTGGTATATATACTCAACAGACTATTACTCAGCTTTAAAGAAGAGTGAAATTATGGCATTTGCCAGTAAATGGTTGGAGTTGGAGAACATGCTAAGTGAAATAAGCCAATCCCATAAAACCAAAGGCTGAATGTTATCTCTAATATGAAGATGCTAATTCACAATAAGACCGGGGAGGGGGACACTAGGGAAGAATAACTTTACCTTAGATTAGGTAGAGGGAAGTGATGGAAGGGGAGAAAAGGGATGTGGGGATGGTGGGAAAGATAGTGGAATGAAACAGATATTATTACTGTATGTGACTACATGACCAATATGATTCTGCAACATGTACACTTAGAAAAATGAGAATGAAAAATTATATCCCATTTATGTATGACATATTACAGTACATAAATGCATTCTACCGTCATGTGTAACTAATTAAAACAAATAAAAAAATTAAAAGAGAAAAAAATTTCTATGGTTATTTTTCCTTATGGACCAGATGGGAAAATGGGTGGTTTTAAGCAGAATTCAATTAAAAACACAGAGTGCTTTGTCTATGTGTAAGTACCAAAGAGACAAGGTGTCCCAATTCCTCTTCCTTCTTGGCAGCATTTATTCTCATGTGTTCAGGTATCTTGTAGTCTGAGGCTGTCTTCAGATTGAAATCTCCCATATACACTTGGGCTTCTTTAATGGCTTGAACATCTTTTGGATCTTCATAGTCATCATCAGGTTTACTCTTATATCTATTAGAAAAAAAGACAATCCAGACACAAATACAACAGTAAACTATAATTTATCTACTTTTAGCAAGGTACATTTTAAAATTTAACCATGAAGCAAAAGAATAATTTTGAGCCTGTGATGTCACATTTGTCTATAGGTTCCAAGTATTTTTTTAAACTAATGACTATTTTTTATGGATCTCAAGAAAAAAAATAATACACAATTAAATAAAAACCGATCACTATGTTGTATTGAAATAATACAAATTACTGTCAGGCTTTGGTTCACTTCTAAGTAATTCACACTTAAAATTGCTATATATTCTTTTAATATAAATTAAGCTTTGGAAAATGGGTGGTTTTTAAAAATCACAAAAAAGTCAATTAAATTTTTTATCACACAAATTATTGTAACAAAAATTTCAACAAAAGGCACCTAGTTCAAGATGATAACATGAGCATATATATTTGCCTCCTCTTCTCTCCCCAAATCCCATGGAAATGACAGTATTGGGGTATAAAAAGCAGTGAATCATTATGAAAGCTGAGAATGGGATTAAAAAAAACATGAGCAAATCAGTGATATTGATATATTTCTGTAAGGCAGAAAGAAGATGAAATTGTATTAGTTAATAAATCAGACAAGAGCAAAATATAGCTCAGAATACCTGCAGGAAAAGGCTATAAAAATAATTGAATATGATTTTCTTTCTAGAGTACCTAAGAAGCTCCAAGAACAAAGGAAGCAGGTGTGAAGAATAGAATGGAACATTAGATATACTTGGGAAAATCAATTAAAGGGTTGAAAAGGGGCTCCCAACCAGCAAGTTGGGAACCCCCCCAAATTGCCCACATACAAGCAACATTTATACCTAGACTAAAATGGAAGAATTGCTCTCTACAGAAACCAAACTCTCTGGGAAGTTCTAAGACATCTATGGGAACAGGTAACATTCCCTTGAAAGACCCTTAATTGGGAGACTCCAATTCTTTAAAGTCAAGTGTGTCAGTCAATACAAAAATGTACAGATTGCAGTCATCAATTTGCTTTATGAGAAAGCCCTTTTAGGTAAACAAAAATGAAAAATAGCAAAGGAAATCCATGCTACTGCCTTTTGTACCAGTTGACAATCATTCATTTGTATATATCTGAACTAAAAGGAAGAATTGTTATTTTTAAAGAAGGAAAGGAAAAAGAGAGAGAGGGAAGGAGAGAAGAGAAAGAAAAGAGGTACTTTCTGCTTCTAGCTATGATAGAGAACAGGCCCATAATTACCTTCATGATCTAAAAAATTAGAGAACTGAACAAAAAAAAATACATGGAACAACTATGTTCAGACATTCAACACAGGCAGGAGACATTGAATATAGATAATATAAAACTAGAATTCCTAGAGAGGAGAAGTGAAGTAATCCTATCCCTTTGTTTTCTGCATGGAAGAAATTACACTGTGAAGTAGGGTCAGGATCCTACTGACCCAAATATAGCCTATTGAACTCACTAATTGAAGAGACAGAGATCAGAAGACCCAACGGATTAGAATATCATGGAAAAGAATATTAGAGTTATATAAAGGAATATCTTCAGAAGTCTATACGAGGCTCTCTTTTTTGGATGGATATTTATCTGCACAGTACATAGGTAATGTGAAACACCTTGTAGCTGGTCACAGAACAAGTAGTTGGAAATGTACAATAACTGGATAGCTATACAACAAATGATTCTCACAGTTTACATGTATCTGGGAATAACTCATGTTCCCATAAGCTGAAAAGACCTTGGTGAATACAGGGGAAATTCAAGAGTTACCCTGAAAGAGTCATCCTTTCGAACTGGGAAGAACAGAGGAGACTGGGACATTATTAATCACCTTGTCCTAGTTGATATTTATATAACACTATATCCAATAAGAAAGCACACTCTGCCGGGCGCGGTGGCGCACGCCTGTAATCCCAGCACTTTGGGAGGCTGAGGCAAAAGGATCACGAGTTCAAAGCCAGCCTCAGCAATAGTGAGGCACTTAGCAACTCAGTGAGACCCTGTCTCTAAATAAAATACAAAAAAGGGCTGGGGATGTGGCCCAGAGGTTGAGTGCCCCTGAGTTCAATCCCTGGTACCAAAAAAAAAAAAAAAAAAAGAAAGCACACTCTTTTCAAGAACATACTGAACTCTAAAAAATATTGAAATAATGTTTCTTTTAAAAAAATCAATAATACAGAAAGCAAACAATTATTTTAAAATCTATGACCAAAAGTTAGCTTTTTGAAAAGATCAACAACATTGGTAAACCATTAGCCAGAATGGCCAAGAAAGAGATAAAAGATATAAATTAATAGTGTTCTGAATTAGAGGTGAAACATCAAAACAGATACAGAAAATTAAAATGAAAATAAGGGACTAGTATAAACTACTTTATGCTAGTAACTTTGACAACCTAGATGAAATGCATAAATTCTTTGAAGGAAAGAGATTGCAAAAATCAATCCAAGAAGAAGCAAAATATCTGCAGAGCACTATAACAATTAATAATTCAAATTTGTATTCAAAATCTTCTCCTTAAGAATATTTCAAAGTTAGATGACTTAGTTGATAATTTCAAATATCTAAGGAAGATATAATACCAAGCCTACACACAAATTCTTTCAGAAAACAAAAGAGGAAAGAACATTTATAACTTATTTTGTGAAAACAGTATTACCTTGATAACAACCCAGAAAAAATATTACAGAAAAATGAAACTATAGATCAAATTTTTGACTAATAAAGATACAAACATCCCCAACAAAATACTAGCAAATTAAATCCAGCAATATTTTTTATAGGATAATATGCCATGATAAAATGAGATTTATCGTGGGAATGCTAGTTTCAGTTAATTTAATATTTGAAATCAGACACTGTAACTATCAATGTTAAAGAATAAAAGAAAAAGCATTATAATTTCAACATACATACTAAAAGCATTTCATAAAATTCAATATCCATCCTTGACTTAATAAAAAAAATGGTTAAGTAAAAACACTAGGAATAAAAGAGAATTTACTCAACTTGATAAAATGCTTGTAAAGAGCTGAGAAATCACACTTAAAATCATAAAAGAATTAATGCTTTCCTCCTACTATTGGAAACAAAACAAGAATGCCCACTCTTATTATTTTTATTCAACATTATATTGCATGTCATAGACAATAAAATAAGCAAGAGTAAGAAATAAAAAGCAAAGAGACTGGAGGGGAAGATTGTGTCTTTAAATAAGAGTAGCATCTGAGCATTATAAAATTAGTAAACTCCACATTAAAACACCTAAATATATAAAGTAGATATTGACAGAGTGAAGGGAGAACCATAATCCAGTAATAGTATGAGAATTCAATGCCCCACTCCCAATAAAAGATAAATATCCAGATAGAATATCAATAAGGAACAGAGGACTCATACAATACTATGGACCAAATGGTCCTAACAGATACATACAGAAGAATACACACTCTTCTCAAGTACAGTAATCAAAAACCTTCCAGTGAAGAAAAACAGAACCAGATGGCTTTGTTGGTAAATTCTGCCTCACATTTAAGGAAGAATGCCAATACTTTCGAAACTCTTCCAAAAAATTCAAAAGAAGAAAACACTTCCAAACTTATTTTGTAAGGCTAGAATTACCCTGATATCAAAGACATGCATATATATATATATATATATATATATATATATATATATATATACACACACACACACATATACATGTATGTATGTATACATACATACTACAGGCCAATACTCCTGCTAACTATAGATATCAAAATCCTCAACAAAATATTAGTAAATCAAATCCAAAACATAAAATGATCAGATAGTATGCCCATGTGTGATTATTCCTAGAATGCAAGGATGGTTCAACACACCTTCATTAATTAATTTGATTCACTACATTAACAAAATAAATGATAAAAATCACACATTCCTCTCAATCGGTACAGAAAAAGAATTTGAGAAATTCAACACCTATTTATGACAAAAACTCATAACAAATGAGGGATAGAAAAAAAGTACTCCAACATAATGAAACCCACATACAAAAAGCCCACAGCTAAAATCCTCCTCAACTATGAAAAACTGAAAACTTTTCCCAAAGTTTAGGAGCAAGGCAAGGATGCCTATTCTTATTACTTCTACTGAACATAGTAATGGAAGTTTTAGCTAGAGCATGTAGGCAAGAAAAAGAGACACAAAAACATCCAGACAGAAAGGAAGAAGTAAATCATCCCTGACTGAAGGTTACATGATCTTTATATAGAAAACCACAGAGAACTAGTAAACAAATTCAGTAAAGTCAAAGGATACAAAAATCAACACATAGAAACACAACTGCATATTTACTAACAATGAAAAATCTAATGAGGAAATTAGGAAAATAATCCGAGTTACAATAGTATGAAAATGAATAAAATACTTGGGAATAAATTTAATTATGGTGGTAAATACTTGGAAATGAAATTGCTGGCTCATATAGTAGTTTTACTTCTAGTTTTTTGGGGAAGACTTTCCTTCTGTCTTTCATGATAGCTATACCATTTTGAATTGTACCAACAATGTACAAGAGTTCTGATTCTCCACATCCTTTCCAACACTTGTTACCTTTTGATTTTTTGATAATAGCCAACCTGACAAGTGTGAGGTGATATTTTACTGTGGTTTCAATTTACATTTCTCTGATGACTAGTGAAATATTTATTTACTAAGAAAAAAACTGTTGAAAGAAATTAAGGATGATACAAACAAATGGAAATATATGTTGTGTTCACAGATCAGAAAACTTAATATTGTTTAAATGTTCTTATTACCAAAAGTGATCTACAGATTCAATACAATTCCTTTGATGGCATTTTTTTACTGAAAAAGAAAAAAATTATCCTGATTCATATGTAATTACAGATGATCACAAATAACCAAATCAATCTTTTGATTTGATTAGAAAAGAACAAAGCTGGAAGGTTCAAACTAATTTCAACAAAATTTACAAAGTTAGTATGGTACTAGAATAAAGAAAAACATAAATTAACTGAACAGAATAGAGAGCCCAGAAATAAACCCACCAATACTCAGTTAACTGATCTTCAACAAAGATGCCAAGAATACACAGTGGGAAAAGGACAGTCTCCTCAACAAATGGTACTGGGAAAACTGGAGATTTATATGCAAAAGAATAAAAGAATTCCTTCAATTCAATAGCAAAAAAGTCCCTAATAACCTGATTTTTAAAAAAGCAAAGGACCTCAATGAACTTTTCCTCAAAGAAGATATATGAATGGCCAACAGGTACGTAAAAAAATGCTAATTAATAGTCATTAGTGAAATGCAAATCGAAACCACAGTAAAATATCACCTCATACTTGTCAGAGTGGCTATTATAAAAAAATCAAAAGGCAACAAGTGTTGGAGAGGAAGTAGAGAATTGGAACTCTTGTACATTGTTGGTACAATACAAAACAGTATAGCTATCATGGAAGACAGAAGGAAAGTCTTCCCCCCAAAACTAAAACTACTATATGACCCAGCAATTTCATTTCCAGGTATTTATTCATATAACTGAAATCAGGATCTTTATGTAAAGTTGGAATTGAAAAGAATTTCTTAATCCTTAAAAATCACTAACTATATTAGCAAAATAAAACCCCTAGGACTGAAACTCTAAGGATCATGGAAGTTCCAACAAGAAGTATCACTACTTTAAAATCTATCTCGGGGCCAGGTGTGGTGGCGCACGCCTGTAATCCCAGCATTTGGGAGGCTGAGGCAGGAGGATCGCAAGTTCAAAGCCAGCCTCAGCAATGGTGAGGCACTTAGCAACTCAGTGAGACCCTGTCTCTAATAAAACACACACACACACACACACACACACACACACACAAAAAGGGCTGGGGATGTGGCCCAGTGGTCGAGTGCCCCTGAGTTCAATCCCTGGTACAAAAAAAAAAAAAAAAGATTTATCCCCTCTAGTTTTATTTGTTTTATTTTTTATTTTTTAATTTAAATAATGGCAATGTCAATAAATATAAAGATTTTTAAAAAAAATATTTATTTATTTGCTTTAGTTGTACACAATGCGTTTATTTTTATGTGGTGCTGAGGATCAAACCTGGGCCGCGCATGTGCTAGGTGAGCGCTCTACCGCTGAGCCACAACCCCAGCCCAAGATTTTTTTTAAATATATATTTTAGGGTTTACATATTAAAAGATTAAGAGCTTAGGTAAAAACTCACAGTTCCTCCCATTCTTTTTTTCGCTGCTGGATCTTTTGTTGGGCTCTTTCCGCTTGTTGTATAAGTTTCCTTGTTTTCTCAATTTGATTTTCTATCATAATTTCACTTAGGGTTTTAGGTCGAAATTTCTTCCCTTTTTCTATCATTGATTCTTCTTGCATGCTAACACTTCCACCTGTACAAAGAATCAACATTTTTTTCAGTCTTTTTGGAACAGAAAAACAAAACTCTTGAAGATGGTCCTTTATATATATTTTAGTGAGGGAAGTGGTTTCTGTTTCCTGCTTCTTTAGTTTTTTTCCTGGTAAATAAACAAAAACAAAATTTCTAAAGACTGAAACTACTATTTCAATCTAGGAAGGCACATCTGATCCCTATTGTGGTCTTTAGGCACACTTTTCTCTTTCCCAGAGATGAGAGGAGCAATTCAGATTAGCAGAGGAACCCTAAGAATTCTAGCTCAGGTTCCTTTTTTTCTCCCATCAAAGCTGTTGGTAGTGTATAAGGTAGCATGAACATCATGCTTTGAAAGTCAAGAGATCTCCTGAAGACAGAACCTGTTGACTTTCATCCTGAATATTCCATCTGGTGAAGTACACGAGCTTTACTGTTTTCCTGGTCTTCCAATGGCCTGTCATTATTAGCTGCTATGGTAGTGGTTACTGAGTGTGAGTTCCTTCACACCCTGGTAGGTGATTTCAGCTTGGGTGAGACATCAGCAAGTCACTGATACATGCATAAGCAGTTGCAGTGAATCTCTCCTCAGGCTGACTCGACAGGAACCATCTATCTTTCTGTTCATTCATTAAATAAACATTTATAAATACCAAAAAAATTCAGATAATATATTGACTTTTTAAATCAAAGTATTATTGAGCAACTACCATGAATGTAACCCCATAAGTACAAATGCTCTTTGACTTATGATAATTTGTGTCCTGATTATCCCACAGCCAACTGAAAATTGTTAAGTCAAAAATGTATTTAATACACCTTGCTTACAGAACATTATAACTTAGACAAGTCTACCTTCAACAGGCTGAGAACACTTATATTAGCATGCAGTCAGACAAAAATCACCTAACAAAAAGTCTATCTTATAATAAAGTGTTGGATATCTTTTGTAATTTATTAAGCACTACACTGAAAGTGGAAAACAGAATGGTTGTATGGGTAGACCTTCACACAATCATAGAGTTGAAAAATTAGAAGTGGAACCATCATAAGTTGGATATTATCATTACTGTGGAATGCCAATGTAAAGAGATAAAAGACAAAATTATTGCTTTTAAGGACTTCATTTAAAAGTTGGCAAGATAAAACACAAATCAGGCAATTAGAGAACAAAATGAGTAATGATGGACCACTGACAGATATTTGGAAGCTTGGAAATAGTGTTAGTGATATAATAGTAGGAGCTAGGGGAAGAAATAAGTGAATCCTATCTGGGCGCAATGGCTCAGGCTTGTAATCCCAGCGGCTCAGGAGGCTGAGGCAGAAGGATCTCGAGTTGAAAGACAGCCTTAGCAACAGGGAGGCACTGAACAACTCACTGAGACCCTGTCTCTAAGTAAATAAATAAATAATAGGGCTGAGGATGTGGCTCAGCAGACCGAGCGCCCCTGCTGTCAATCCCCAGTACCGAAAATGAAATAAATAAATAAATAAATAAATAAATAAATAAATAAATAAATAAATAAATAAAATAAAGAAGTGAGTCCTATTTAACACATATAATTTGAGATGGTACATACCAACAGAAGTGGTCTGCCATCAATTTAAAAACTAGTCAGAAACAGAACCATATCTGGAATTTAAACATGATAAACAAGTGTTTCTGGAAAATTACTTTGTGTTTAAGTTAGATAAAAATATACTTTAGATAAAAAATGAAAAAATATAAGCTAGCTATATAGCTATGTTACTACTTTATATTTCATATTTCAATATATATGGTAATATGGAAAAAGAAAGGTTTAATGTGGCCTGGGCGATTGTAGAAAGACTTTACAACAATAATATTAAGTCTAGCTGGATCCCCAAGAACTGGTAGAATTTAGGGAGGAGAGGAGTCCGAGGTCACTTAGTAGGAGCCTGGATATGAACATATCAGGAATAATTAGGGAGTAGCAAGCAGGACAGTAAGCTAAACAGGTAAGTTGAACAGCATGATAAAGCACTATGGGAAACAGTATAGTAATAGAAAAAAGATTTAAATACCAGGATAATGGTTTCAGAATTCATCCAGGCCAAGAAAGAAGATCTTACAGATTATTCAATGAAGAAAAATGGGGCCAAGGAATATGGAAAGAGACACTGTCTAAAAACTAGCCATCTGGGAAAATTCTATATTTGAGAATAGTTCTATGGCATCCAGTAGTCTCACACCCTGTCAGTCACATGACCAGGGCGGGTTTTCTTTAGCAGACTGCATCAAACAAGAAAGTAAGCATGGAGTATTTGTTGGAAAACTATGGCATCTCATTCTCAATCATACCACACAACTCTCTCTCCCTTGATAATTTATTCCTAAGGAGATTATCCTGAAAGAAAGGGAGGATAACAAATTGAGCTCAAGCCACCAAAGAATGTTCAAAATCTCTTCTCATGAAAAGATAATTCACTTTTCAAATTTTAATAAATAATGATGTAAAAGCCTTCTTGTCATTTAGGCTACCTGTATCTCTCTGGCTATCCCTTTTTCCAGATCCCTCTTTTTCAAACCTATCGAATTTACTTGCTCTTCTCTCTGATTGACTTGCTCGTTTGTATTTGGAATATTTAGAGGGTTTTACCAGCCTATAGGAGGATATCTTGTGGTCAGTTTGTATAGCATAAACCACAATAGTGTCATTTTCCAGTGGATCACGAAATCTGAAGAAAAAAAAAACAAATGTTTGCAATAGTGACCATTCTAATCATTCCTCATGATTAAGTAATAAAATAAGATTACAATATACTATCTTATAATCCATTGTATTGTGCTAGACTTAAAACAATTAATTCATTTTATTGGTACATTATAATTATACATAATAGTGAAATTCACTGTGACATATTTGTACATGCACATAACATAATTTGGTCAATTTCATTCCCCAGTACCTCCCTTTTCCTCCCCATCCACCCTCACTCCCATGTCTTCTTCTTCTACTCTACTGGTCTCCCTTCTATTTTCATGAGATTCCCCCCCCACACACACTCCTTCTTTCTCTTTTCCTTTATTTTCTCTATAGCATATGACCTTTCTGAGTCTGGCTTATTTCACTTAACATAATGCTCTCAAGTTCCATCCCTTTTCCTCCAAATGACTTTCATTTTTCTTTGTAGCTGCATAAAACTCCTTTGTGTATATATACCACATTTTCTTTATTGATCCATCTGTTGATGTAGACCTAGGCTGGTTCTATAACTTGACTATTTTAAATTGTGGTTCTGTAAATATGGGTATGCATGCATTCTCATGGTATGCTGACTTTAATTATTTTGGATAAATACCAAAGAGTGGCATAGCTGGGTCCTATATTGGTTCCATTCCTAGTTTTTGAGGAATCTCCATACTGATTTCCACAATGGTTGTACTGATTTACAATTCCAACAACAGAATATAATTTCCATTTTTTCCAACATCCTCACCAAATTTATTATTTGTATTCTTGATGATTGCCATTCTAACTGCAATGACATAAAAATCTCAGTGTAGTTTTGATTTACATTTCCCTCATTGCTAAGATATTGAACATTTTTTTCTTTTTTCTTTTTTTTTGGGGGGGGCATTTGTATTTCTTATTTGAAGAGTGTTTGATTAGTTCGTTTTCCTATTTATTGATTGGGTTATTTGGGTTTTGGGTGGTAAGTTTTTAAAATTTCTTTATGTATTCTGGATATTAGTCCTCTGTCAGAAGAGTAGCTGGTAATCTGTACTTTCTCCTCACACTATTGTTTCCTTTGTTGTTGTGTAGAAGCATTTTAATTTGATACCTTCCCGTTTATTAATTCTTGGTTTTATTTCCTGAACTTTGGGAGTCCTATTGAGGAAGTTATCACCTGCAATTATATGTTGGAGTGTTAACCTTGTTTTCTTTTAGCAGTTGCAAAATATCTGGGTTAGACTCAAACTTTAATCATGCATATACCATCAAGATGTAATGGAAGTTGGATTAGACTTCATTAAAGAGCAAGTAGAGGGATGGGAGTATAGCTCAATGGTAAAGTGTTTACTTAGCATTGAAGGTCCTGGCCTCAATCCCCACCACCCCCAACACACCCCCACCCCACCCCCCGCACAAAAAAAATGGAAGGAAGAAAGGGAGGGAAGGAAGGGGGAATTATTTCTAATGAAAATGTTAAACAGTTCATTATTAATATAATGCCATTGTTTTGCTAATATGTAGAAAAAATGAAAATTTTGTAAGCAGGCTGCAGTTTAATAGTAAATAGATCATATCAAACTCTGAGAAAATATAATCCACCTCCCTATTATATAAAATAGGTTGTTAAATATAATAGATACATGTTGATTTTATATGTATTATATATGGATATATAAATAAATATAAATATATAAGTTATATAAAATATGTAAATATGTGTGAGGGAGTCCTGAATCCAAAACTAGAAAAATCATTATTTAACACTCATTTTCAAGAGAGTTAAGAAAGTCCACCTTACTAAGGCAGCTAAAACACATTTTGTTTTCTTAAATTATATGTTATATGTATATGTTCATGTATTTGTGATAATGTGATTTATTTGTATGTAGTAACTACGAGGGGAACAGACTTTGGGAAACTGAATACAAAGGTAAGCCTCCCCACTCCTACTTTGTCCCTCAGCTTTCCATTTTAAGGGCATTTTATTAAACCCCCAAACTATCAGATTCCACTCTTTGCCTCTATAAAAACCATCAAGTGCTGGGTACGGTGTGTACACCTGTAATCCCAGCAACTTGTGTGGCTGAGGCAGGAGGACCACAAGTTCAAGGCCAGGTTCAGCAACCTAACCAGACCCTAAGCAACTTAGCAAGACCCTGTCTCAAAATTTAGAAGGGCTGGGGATTTGGCTGAGTGGTTATAAGTGGCCCAGGGTTCAATCCCTGTTATCCCCACCACCACCAAAAAAAAAAAAAAAAAAAAAAAAAATCAAACTTAGGAATTCATACTACCCTTCTCTTATAGCCCACAGAGATTTGAGATTTATCTTTTAAAGTATTCAACTGTCAATTTTTTTTTTAATTAAATGATTCCTCACCAGTTAAATTATTATTTTGAGGCACTGGTTCACTATCACCCCTGTACCCTGACACTTTTAATTTTAGAATTTAACTTATTAGTCCTAGTTTGTTTGCTTTTCTTAGCTTTTTTTGACCTTTTAATTCTATTTCTCCCTTTTAAATCACTTACTGTTCTCTTTAATTCTCTCTCTTTTCACAGCATAGTATCTTTCTCATCTATTTAAGACATATTCCCATTAACTTTAACCCACTGAGCTTTACTTTTTAAATTTGGCTTCCCCATGAGACTCAGATAACATGATGGAAGATTAGTTTTGAGTACATCAAAATGGAAACTTCACAGATAGAAAAATATTAACAAATTTCAAAGCAAATGGCAGAGTAGGAGAAAGCATTTACCATATGTATGATAAAAGGCAAATACCTACCATACAGCATAGAAAATAAGCAGGACCCAAAGAAAAATGAACAAAGAGTCCAAGCAGCTAATTCTCAAAAGAATAAGTATAAGTGAAATATAAACATGAAAAGAAATGTGAGCATTACTGATAATAAAAAAAATTCAAGTTATTCAAACAAGAGTTGCCATGTTTGGCCTATTAATTGGTAAAGGTGAAAATACTGGTAACACCCAGAGTTATGTGGTGGCAGATTTTATTCCCTTCCCACATTCTAATCAAAGGGCTAGGTATTTATTATTTCCTCCCATATGTCCACCAAAAACATGATACTATAGTGAATGGAGAGTACATGACCAGGGAGGGAAAATAGCTAAAAAAAATAATATTTGAGAGCAAGTAGGGTAGGGAGGAAGATGCTCCTCCTGATTAGGAGAATGGGCAGCTTGTGTCTTGGCACTGTGGATACTTGTGCCCTCCTTCAGATAGCTTCTAGAGAGATGGCAAGGCCTCACAATGGTAGCTGTATGTTCTGTATGCGTGTCTGATGCAAGGCCGGGGATTCTGGCCCTAGCAAAGATAGTCTGCTCCAGCAGAGCACAGAACCATTGAATCAAAGAACAGAAAGAAGCAAGCAGCTGGTACAGGAGCCTCGGTAGTACCAAGACTGACTTACCTGTCTTCTTGATAGAAAAAGAGCCCAGAGTCAAATTTAAATTAATATAAAGAAAATAAAGAATAGCCCCACTACTTACATACCTAAGTTTGTGGGTTAAGATTCATACTTACCCCTCCCCACACACACATTTTTATAAATATATGGTGAATATTTATTAAAAATAAACAGGTTACAATGTTGAAGTTCTTTCTGAGAAAAACTTTATATCCACATTCCTTTCTAAGCTGGTAGCAATCTGATTATAATTTGGGGATTCAAATACTATCCAGAAATTCAAATATTCAAGGATTTAAAATCAGGCAATGAGTGCTATAATTTACTGGACAAAGTACCAGAAAGGAAACAGATGCACATCTGAGAGAACTCTGACGATCTGAGGACTCCCTTCCACTCTTGAGGTAAGTACTCACCAGCACATACATGAGAAAGCATCTACCGGAAGCTAGGGAAAGAACCACCCAAAAAGGAACAGGCAGAATAATCCCCAGACTCCACACAGGTTGAAACAGCTTGTGTCCTCACAATCTTTTTTTTTTTTTTAATATTTATTTATTTGCTTTAGTTGTACACATGCGTTTTTACGTGGTGCTAAGGATGGAACCCAGGCTGTGCATGTGCTAGGCGAGCACTCTACCACTGAGCCACAATTGCAGCCCTCACAATTTTGATACTACATGGGACCTAGGGTAGACTACTCAGAACAGTAGTCAGGAAGAATTAGCCCGAAACTAACAACTGCCTAACAACACCTTGGTCAGGTGATCCCACCTAACCAAGATTAAAAGCAAAAAAAAAAAAAAAAAAAAAAAAAAAAAAAAAAAAAAAAAAAAAAAAATCCAACTATTTCCAAGTAGCTTAACTGAGTCCTAGAATTAAACTCAAGAATACTTAAAATTATGTAAAAATATCCAGCACCCACAAAGTAGAATTCACAATGTCGAACATCTAACCAAAACTTATCAGGCAAGCAAAAAAGCAGAAAAAGCTGACCCAAAATGAACAGAAATATATTAGTCAGCAGAAATAGCCCCAGTAGTGACACCAATGATATAACAGATTAGGACACTGAATCAATTATTATGATACATTCTATAAAATCAAGAAGGCAGAAAAAAGAATAGACATGTTAAAGTGAATAAAAATTTCACCTATTATACCAGGAAGTCAATAAGAATGACTATAAGATAGTCATTGATATAAGAAATGATATAAGAATATTATTATAGATGAAATACAAGAACTAGAAGAAATGGTAAAAGTGGTTCTTTTCAAGATATATCATATTTATGGGCTAAAAAAATCAATAATTGTTTTTAAAATGTCTGTTATTCCTACATATGTCTATAGATTTCATGTAATTCCAATCAAAATCATAGCAGGGTTTTTGCAAAAGTTGACAAGTTGTTAACATGCAATGAATGTAAACAATCTTGGAGATGAAGAACAAGGCTGAAAGATTCATCAGACTAGACATGAAGATTTAAGACAGGATGATACCAACACAAGGATAGAAAGAGAGGCCAGTGAAATATAATGAAGAATGCAGAAACAGACCCAAGTATAGTTATCTGATTTTGGAAAAAAGCATCACTACAATCCTGTGAGAAAAGGGTGGTCTCTTCAGCAAATGATACTAAGTTAATTGGACATTGACAGAGAAATAAATGACATTGGATCACTATCATACTACCTACAAAAATTATTCAAGATGAGTAATGGCAAACAATAGAGCTTCTAGCAGAAAACATAGGAGAATTATTTCATGAATTGGGAATAGGCAAAGGTTTCTTAAATACAACACAAAAGCATTAGCCTTGAAAGAAAAAGAAAGAAAAAAGCCAATAAACTAAACTTAATAAAAACAAAACTTTCATTCAAAAAGACTCCATTGGGAGTAAAGAAACATGCCACAGACTAGATCAAGATATCTTACATAAGCACACACATACATATCATCTGTATGATATATAAATACATAAATATATGTAATATACACACCTATTGATCATATATAAATACAGATAGATATAGAGAGATAACCAAAGACTCAAATCCACAATATATAAATAGCTCCTACATCCAATTTTTAAAATGAATGAAAAATTTGAACAAAAACCTAACATAGAAAATATACCAATGACTAGTAAATATATTGAAAAGGGGCTAAAAATTATCACTTACCAGGGAAATGCAAACTTAAACCACATGAGATACTACTAAAGAATGCCTGGAATTTAAAGGTGCGACACTCCCCACTGATGACAAGCATGCGTGTTAGGAATTTAACTGTATCCTAACATGTGCAGAGGTAAGGCTATATTACAAGACACAGAGATGAACCTCAAGTGTCGCTGGCAAACCACCAGACACTCAGACAGAGTCATGGAACAGATTCTTCTCTCCAGTCCTCAAAAGAACCAACTTGCTAAACACCTTGATTTTCAACCTCTAGCCTCCAGAACCATGAGACAATAAATGTTACTTAGTTAAACCAACCACTTTATGATACTTTGTTGGAAGCGCTAAGAAACTGACACAATGAGGATTAATTGGAATATTTTACACTTGGGAGCTCAAGGTGTAAACTGATTCAATTATTTTGGAAAATTGGCAGTATCTAATAAAACTAATCATGCATAAAAATCATGGCCCAGCAGTTCTACAACTGGATATATCACCAACAGTAATAAGTGATGATGTCCACCAAAAACCATGCACCAGAATATTCAAAGCAGCATTATTTATAATAGCCAAAATCTATCAATGATAAATGGTCAAACTGTGGCATAGCTACAATTATTCAAATTAATTGAAATGATGGAATATTGCAAGAAAATGAAAAAGAATAAACTACAGTGAATGCAACAATGTGGATAATCTTAGACATGAATAATCTTAGCATATGAATAAAAGAAAACAGATGCAAAAGAGTCCATGTTCAACATTTAATTTATGTAAAGTTCTCACATAAAACTAATTAATGGCAATAAAGATTTAAATTTGGAAAGTAGATATTTACAAAGATTATGCCATTAGGAAACTTTCTAAACTGGTATAAATGTTCTATATCTTAATCTGAGTAGTGGATACGTGAGTTCATATTTTTTTTAAATTATTAAGCCACTTAACTAAGATTTATATATTTCATATAAATTACATCAAAATAAAAGACAAAAAAGTAATCTCCTCTGGAAATTTGAATTGATGTATGAGATTATGCAGGAGGTTGTTGTCTTTTATTAAAAGTCCTTTGATTCTGTTTGATTTTTAAATTTTTAATGCACATGTGCTCTTATGCTAATGTGCCATAAAATAAATAATTTTTCACAAACAGAAAGTAAATATGTATCATATAATTTTTAAAAGTATAATTGTTAACCAAATAACTCATATTTAACTAGAAAGGAATAAGCAGAAAGCTTAAAGAGATATCAATATTAGTGACAAGAGTAGTCCTTAAGATTTCAAGTCAGTGGGTACTTCAAAAAACCTCTTATCTGGCCTCTTCACTGACACTACTGTAAACTATTTAAATTTATGTTCTCAAACATCTTAATTTATAGGAAATATGGATCTTACCTATTCTGTACCTTCATTAGGCCGAGCTCATACTTCTCTTTTTCCCAAGCTAATTCCTTTTCTAGTTGGTGAATTTTATAAACAGTTTTTCTGTTAATATCAGCACGAATTTTGGAATCAAGATCAAAGTCCTGCAAATACATAGATTTGTATATCCAAAAGCGTTTTTTTTATCAATGTATTGTATCAGTCCTGTCTCATACACAATTACAGATTTTTAGTTTTGTCTTCAATTTCACACTACATCCTAACTCCAGAATATTTTAAACTCTTGTTCTAGAAAAGATATAGTTTACTTTTGATCTTACTTCCACAGGATGGGGTAGGGAATTTCATAATATATGAAAAAATCATTAATAATATGCAAATAACGTTACATACTTAAAATATTTCCCCACAATAAAAGTGATAAATGCTAATAATATTTGGACAGTATACAAAGTTTAATGGCACTCTTACCATCCCAAAGAAAGTACTATTGCATAACCTGCTTTGCCCAGGGTAGAAGCTGGTGGCAGCTGAACATTCCCTTGCATATGGATGTCTTCTTGACATTCTTGTTGAATGTCACCCACTGAGGAGTTGGCTTTCTCCCCTAAGGATAACTATGGGCATCACATTTCTTACCTTTACCCCCAGAAAAATATCAGAGCCTGCATTCACACTAAACTATGAATAGTAATTATTCTTTCCAGAAGTGTTGTGTTTTCAGTAGTGATGTTTGTAAAATGCTTTGCCACAGTACTTGGTTCAGTTATTCTTTATCTTTATATCTTGCCTCAATTATTTTCTATCTTTATTGCTTATACTCTGGAGTATCAGCCTCTTTCTTAGTAAAATAGTATAAAGGCTTTTTTTGACTATTATGAATTAGCTTTTTAAGTCAATATAATGAGTTAATCATTATGACATCACAACATTTTCCATGTGAAACAGACAAAGTACTTCTATAATTACAGATTGGATAATCCATGAATATATTCAAGATGACAAATTCTGGCTTTTAACTTGATCTTTTACATTTTTTGTTTTTTTAGTATCGGGGATTGAACTCAGGGGCACTTGACCACTGGGCCACATCCCCAGCCCTTTTTTGTATTTTATGAGAGACAGGGTCTCACTGAGTTGCTAAGTGCCTCGCCATTGCTGAGGCTGGCTTTGAACTCGCAATCCTCCTGCCTCAGCCTCCCAAGTGCTGGGATTACAGGCGTGTGCCACCGCACCTGGCTCTTAACTTGATCTTAACAGTGATTCTGTTTAGGAAGAAATACAAAATAAATTAAAAAAAAAAAAAAAAACTAATCACTAACAGACACATGGGGCTTGCAGTAGTCACGAAAGAAAAAATAAATACAAAATTGGCTTAAATAATTTTGTGATTGTCCTTATAGCTACAACTATACTAAAACAACTTTTAGAAACTTGGTGGATCAACCAGGTACTATCTTTTCAACATGTCTGATAAATGTATAGAAATGGAACCACAAAGAATCAAAATATACATGTACCAACTGAACAGATATTCTGACCAGGTACAATAAGGGTTGATAGCCAAATCAAAACCTGAATTTATATGTTATTTTGTTACCAATCAATAAACAAATAAAACATGTGCAAGGAACCTAAATCCAGTAGAAACTTTGTATTATGTAAAGAGACTTATTTGCTTCTAAACCAGTTTTACAGTAGTTGAGTTGCTGCAAAAACACTGACCAGCCAAATAAAGGAAAGCATATTATGCTTTTTATGTTCCAGCCATTTGGCAAAATAGTAGTCTCGATTAGGAAATTGCATGTTATTAAATTTTTACTTAGACTTACTGTCCTTTTAAATTGCATATGCTTTGGTAATTCTTTGTTCATTTCTAATAGTTTCCAGAATGTATTCCTCAAAGCCTGGATTTGTTCTCTCTTCCCAGCTTTTAATTCTTCCATTTCTTTCATTAGCTTGTCATGTTCTCTTTTCTTCCTAGCATTCTCAATACTGAGAATAGAAATTTACAAGGGTACCATGTTAGGATACAGAAATAGCAGAACAGAAAAATCAGTATTCAATAATTTGGAAATGTATTCAGCTTGGTCAACTTCTGTACAATGTTGGGTTGTTTTGTAAAAAAGTCTTATCTAAGCAATACTTATCAAAAATTCCCATACCTGTAGGCTTTGGGATCTTCAATATCTTCCGGGGATGGCTGTGTTTCAATTCCAAACTGTAGGCAGAATAGGAAAAAGCCCTTTAAAATTGTATATTTCCCTCAAACTATCTAGGAAAATTGAAGGTTTTTTACCTTCTAATTTCTAACAAGTATAGGTCTGAAAAGTAGTTTTACATATAACAAATGGAAAAAATTATGTTGACTAAATTTATTTGTTTCTGTATCATTTAAAGGGGTAGATAGAAAAAGATTGAAAGGTTGAGATACAATCATATGTTTTTGCAAAATGTTAATATCATCACAGTTGCCCCCTCCAAAATGTCAATTACTGATTCACATGAGATATTAATACATATTTTTAATAGCAAATACATACTAAAAAATTCTATATATTTCAAAATGTTGTTTTTCTGTATATCACTTTATTATATGCATAATTTCTCAAAATACTTCATGTATACCCTAGATTTTTTAAATATATGTGTGTGTGTGTTAATTTTAAGTAAAAATTTGATGTGACCATAAATCAAAAGAAGACATAAGGTAGATATGCACAGAATAACATAATCCCCCTTCTTCAGAGAAAAAAAATATGAAAAAAGAAATACAAATCTCTGTTTAGAAAGAAAATCAGTTTAAGAGGAACTAAGAAGTAAATTACTTAAAGTTTGTGTATTCAGGTGCTGTCTTGTAAAATGTCTGCAATGTTAAGGAAGAGGAATTATAACCCAGCAATCAAAACAGAGTCTTAATTTGCTATCTAATCAGTTCTTCAGTAAAGCTGAACTTTTTTATTCTCTATTCTCTTTTATAGCAGATGGGTCTGTTTTCCTGTTGTTCTTTGTAAAGAAATAAATTTTGATCAAATTGTTTTGTTATAGTCTTCATACATACGAAATGTAAACATACAATATTTATATATACAAAACATAAGTCTATATATTTCTATGGAAGTCAAGGTTTATGACTACTACAGTAAAAATGAAGTCACATACATGACTAATATAAGAGCCATTGATGGCTAATAAATCATTACTTACTCATTCAAAACATAAATATATTAAATATATTAAATTTATTTCTTATTCTTTTATTGTCAAGAGCTAAGTCCCTTGGTTCTCTAATATCCATGTGCCAAGATTTAACCCTGATGCTCAGCCAACTAACTGTCTCCTGGTCACAGTTGTTTACAATATAGTTGAGTTAAACAAAGATACTTCCAACAGTTCCAAAATATATGCCAAAGGCTTCTCAAACTTGGCTGCACATTAGAATGAAGTGGAAGATATTTTGTAAAATGCTGATGCCTCTCACCTTCAGAGATGTTAATTTAATTTTTCTTGGGTGGGGTTCATGCATCTGTACTTGTAAGGACTCTCAGTGTTCTAAAGCAAGAACCTCAGAACTTCTGCAGAGCTTAATTGGACTTTATGGGTTTTTAAAAAATTATTTCAATTTTTTTTCTGATTTTTCCTTCTTAAAAGCAGAGTCAACATCTATGATATAAAAATATTGACTGCAGCCATAAATAAGGGGACACTGTTATTCAAATTGTGGAATGATTTTTTTTCTATCCAATATAGGTTTCTATAGAGAAAGCTCACATTAGGTACAAAAATTAAAATTTTTCTTCTCATTCATATACTTTCCCTGTGTAATTCCTCTTTTGAAGCTGGACCCTCTTTAAACAATGGCCCATACTCCAAATTTTGCTGTTATTAAAAGAAATGAAAATTAACCAGCTCCTATCTTCCCTACATTCTTTGTGTGTTGTTTTAAAATAGGCTGTTAAATGGGAAGTCAACATGTTCTTAGTAATTTTAACTGTGGTGTTTCTAATACAACTCCTTAGTCTTTAGGAATAATTTAATGGTTCCTAAATCACTTTATCCAAAGGCGTTGACAACAGATCTTTTGATAGCAAAAGATTCTGGTTCTGTGACAAGACAAAAGGATATAATTTGGGGATGTGTACCTTGAAAATTCATCACAAAGCCAACAATCTATTTTGTCTATGAAAAGAATAATTTATTGAGAATCTTTGAACAAGACCTATATTATTACATTCCAAAATGAAAGATATTAATATTTTTCAACCTTTTTCTGGTGTACATCCTGTACACACCCATATGATGAGTGAATGAATAAATGAAAAACAAAATATGTCTGAAAAATGTTGTGCATTTTTGAAATAGAAGAAACTGTGATTTTAAAAAGTCATTATACAGAAAAATCAACAGATTCTTTTTAAATTTTGAGACCTACATACCTTTATAATAAGGGGAATTCAACACCATTAATATAATTATAGAAGCATCAGAAAGTCAAAATTATAATATGGCTAGGAAGTTTAGATAATAAAGTTAATGTGTCTAAATAGTTTTCATTTTCTTAAAGCACATGAGCAATTTCACATCACTACCTTAATTAAAGTTTGTTGTTATTAATTAGTTCACTGGTTAGTTACATACCTTGGGAGATGGCACTTTGGCTTTGACAATTTTTAGGAATTCAAGTTCAGAATAAACATTGAAAACAAAGATATTATTATCTGCTCCAGCAGACATCAAGAAACGGTCATCAAAGCTAGTTACCATGCTTTTAACACATCCATAATCATTGTCATGCATATTGAAGTGCCAGTAGTCTTCCAAACTGGTTAGTGAAAGATCATTCTGACTTAGGATATACACTCTAATTGCTCCATTTCTCATTCCACAAAACATCATAGTTTGGCTAGAGCTATGAGTCAAAAAGAAAGTAAATTGTTCTTCCTATTAGTCTAAAAGTAATATTCAACTTTAAATTAATTGACAAATATCTCTATTTGAATAACAAAGGTGTTATGAACTGAATTGTGTATCACTAAAATTCATATATTTAAACCCTAACCCCAATTGCCTCAGAATGTAACTATATTATGAGATGGGGCATTTAAACAGGTAATTAAGTTAAATGAGAACAGTCTGACTGGTAAACTTTTAAGAAAAAAGGGTTAAGACAGAGAAATTAGGGATATTGTGCACATAGGAAAGACCAAGTGAGGACACAGCAAAAGGCAGATATTAGCAAGCCAAGAAAAGAGACTTCAAGAGAAACCAAACCAGCTAACACTTTGATCTTAGAACTCTAGTATCCAGACTATGATAACATAAATTTCTGTTGTTCAGGCTACCAAGTATATGGCATTTTGTTATAGAAGCCCTAATAAATTAATACAAAGTGGGGAAAGGTCAATTGAAAATTGGACCTAGTCCATCTGTTTTTCAGAAAAATGATAGGGACATATTCTCAGTTCTCAATTACTAAACATCTAATGATTCAATTTGTAATTTCTCCAGAATTATTGTATCCCTGACCCTTGATTTTCTGACCATGTAGTAGCATTCTCCTAAGTAAAAAAAGGTAAATCCATGCAACTCAATTGTCATAAACAGAAATTCTGACAGAATATCTACAGGGGAAATTTGAATATAACTTCAGGACTAGTTTTGATTTATTTGATTTATTTAACCACACTGTTTGAGTAACTCTTTATTTGGATGGATCTTTAAAATTGACAATATCCATGATATACAAAAACATAGACACTTAATGGGATATCATTTTTCAAAGCTTTTGACATTCTATTCACCTGAAAATGATAGTTTGGATGGGATTGTCATCTGTATCCTCAAGAAAACGGAAATCAAAAGGTTCATCTCTCTGTTCTTCAAAATTCCTCCTTTTGTCACATGGGAGAAATTCACAGTGATATAGAAAACCAGAATCATAGCCACCCTGGAAAAGATAAATAACATAGATGGTGGTATTTGGATATAACACATATAAGTGAATGAGGATTTTTCAATTATCTCAAAATTTAAAAAGCAATATAGATGTTTTAAAACATCTACTTTTATATTTGTGATTATAGAGTAGTTTATTTACTATAAAATATCTTTATTGTCCATTTATATGCAACCATATAATTATAATAATAAATACTTAATAATGATTTGTTCCCACTTAGAAGTCAATACAAGAGAGATTTCACCTCTGACTAGCTACTGAATTCCATTTTATTTCTTCAGGTGTTATTTGGAATAGGTGGTATTTTTGTAACAGGTTTTACAGGTCATTGTTTTCATAGCTAGCTTCAGTCTTGGGTAACTTCAAACATTTAATTTTCCAGGAAGGGCTAGTTAGGAAAAAAATCTATCCATTTAATAAAAAGAAAAGTGATCATCTGGATGGGCTATATTGCTCCAACTCTAATTTGCTTTCTTTTTCTATATGAACCAAAGATTCCTCACTAAGAGAAGTAAATTAATGGCCAGAACATCTTTATGAAAAAAACAAATGAATGAGAAAGAAATGGTAACAAAATATGACCTCTAAAAATCAAATTAAGTTTTCACTTTTGACAATGGCAGATTGGATTGCTTCAGCCAAACCCACTAAGAATAAACAAAACAAAAATTTAAAAAGGTGTTTGAAGATATTGGAGAGGTACAAAAATAGCAAAACCCAAAAGAGAGGGAAAGCCAAGAGAAGTGAGCCTGGCATTTGGCACGGCTTTCCTCCCTGAAACAATTGTAGATTAAAGTGGCAATTGAGAGGTTAAGAAGCTGAGCAGAGCTATGTGTAGTCTCATGGGCTTATGAAGAGGGAAATAATTTCCAGGGCTTTTTAAAGAGAAGGGTCCACTGTAAAAAACACTTACTACTAGAATTTTCCACTGAAATCCTGGAGTGGTTCACTCTAAGTGTATGAGAGAACAGGAAATAGAATGGCCCTCACAGCAAGTGAAGCTAAATTCAAGTAATCTCAATAAGTGGTTTATTTAAAGTGATCTAGGATTTCTGTTTTCCAGAACCAAAAATAAATCCCTAGGATATAAGAGCAACATACCAAGAATCAATGTAGCTCTACAGCTTTTCACATATAAGGTTTGGCACTCAATTAAAAATAGGTGGGCATGCTAGGAAAGATAAGACTTGATTAAAAAAAAAAAAAAAACAAAGAATCCCAAGAGATATCAATAGAGGAGTTTTCAAAATGGACTTCAAAATAACTAAGGTTAATATATCTAAGGAATTTTAAAACAATATACAAAATTTGAAGTCAGTTGAAATCTATGAAAATGTGGAAAAATGGAAATTCTAGAACTGAAAAATAAAATGATAGAAAATAAAAATTCAATAGATTGAGGTAACAGCAACTAAAATCAGCTAAAGAGAGTTAAAACTCAACAACAAAACCCCAATGACCAAATTAAAAATAGGAAGGACCTGAATTGGTAATTCTCCAAACAAAATACACAATGGCTAATAAGCACATGAAAAGATGCTCAACCTTACTTATCACTGCAAAAGAGGCAAGTACAAAGATACAGAAAGGAATTAACAGCAAGAGAAAAAACCAAAGTGATATCAACAATAAAACAACAGTAAATATTTTCTAGGAATAGCAACATATATAAAACCAAAATACATTAAAACAGAGTAGGAATTGGGGAGGATATATGTTAAAATGCTCTAAGCTATGGAACCAATAAAGAATAAATTTATATTAAATTTTATTAAGTCAAATGAATATTATAATCTTCAGACCTACCACTAAATGAATAATAAAAGAGCAAATAACTGATCACCTAGTAGAGGAAGAAAACTTGAGGAAAATCTACGTAATCTTCCATTGGGTGACAAAAAAAAAAAAAAAAATGGAATATAGAAGTCATGTGAAAAACAGCAAAAAAATTGGTAATGTGATAGATTTAAGCCAAAATATATCAGTAATTATATTAAATGTGAATGGATGTGGCATTTTATTTTAAAAGACAATGATTATCCCACATGATTTTTCTTAAGAAGCCTAAATATGTACCATTTATAAGAGACACATTTGGGGGTGGGAGAGGTTGGGAGTACTGGAGATTGAACTCACGGGCACACAACCACTGAGACACATCCCCAACCCTATTTTGTATTTTATTTAGAGATAGGGTCTCACTGAGTTGCTTAGTGCCTCACTATTGCTGAGGCTGGCTTTGAACTCTCTATCCTCCTGCCTCAGCCTGCTGAGCTGCTGAGATCACAGGTGTGCTCCACCACACCTGGCTGACATGCACTCTTGTAGACTATTTTGACCACCTCAGGGGTAAGGATTACTTCATTTTTCATCAATAATCTTTTTTTCTGTCTCTGTGTGTTCTTTCTCTGTTGATTGGTTCATGGACATATATACATATACATATTTGTTCCATTTTTTTCTCATTTTTAGCATTTTTAAATGTTGTTTTTCTTTGCCTGTGTTTTGAGGGTTAGGTTTCTTGTTTTGTTTATTGTTTGTTTTGGTTTTGTTTGTTAGTTTCTCTTTCGTTTCTTTTGTCTCCTGCTAACAGCCAAATTCTCTTCTCTCTTTCTCTCTCTTTACTTTGTTCTTCCTATTTTTCTCCTATTATATCTTGTCTGAATTCTCTCTGTTGACATTTTGAACATTGTAAACTCTCTTCCACTTTTCTATCACATTTTCTTTTCTCTTAATGAAAATCTTTTTTTAACCATCTTTTAGAACTAATTGGTTTATATAACTCCTGCTCCCACATTTTATGGGGTTGCAATTATTACTACTGTGGAGGACATAGTTGACAACTGCTGCTTGCTTTAATGCCAGATCTAGTTCAGGGTTACTTATTGCTTTAGCTGCTGGCAATTGCTGACTCCACCATTCCTGTTTTTGTGGTAATTAGTGTAGTAGATCTCATAGTAGGAACCAGGTGTTTATTTTACTGCTGTATATGGGTTTTGCATCAGTTGTTGCTATTGTTTGTTTCTTCCTTTGCTGTGAGGTGTTGGAAACCTACAAGGACACTACAAATTCCTGGGTAGAGACTCTGCTGCTAAACTAAACACAGTCAAAAGACAGTGTACCTTACTCCACACACAAATTAATGATACTGAAACTTCAGCTATCCTTTAATACAAAGAATAGAAGAGACTAAAACTCAAACTAACAACCAGATTCCAAGGAGGTATAGCTAGGGGTGGGCCCTCAGGTCTCACTCACGGACATCCACTGTCACAGCCAAAACAGAGAATTAACACAGAGGCTATGGATACCGCACATAGGAGAGGTCTCAATCTAGATCACTCTAGGATACTTGGGCAAGAGAAAGCTGTGCCCTAAAAAAGTCCTACATGTCAGTGTGGAAGAGAAATCCATCCCCACTGATGCATAAAAACCCAAAATAGGAATACAAGAAATATCAAAACACAAGGTAACACAACACCTCCTACAGTTGATAATTCACCAGCAACTGATCCCAAAAATATTGAAGTAGATAAAATATCAGATAAAGAATTTAAAATAATCATTATAAAAATGATCAATGAATTCTAAGAGAACACAGAAAAATAACTGAATGAATTAGGAAAGTTAGTACAGGATAGGAATAAGAAATTCAATAAGGGGATAGAGATATTTAAAAAGACCCAAACAAAAATCTTGGAAATGAAGGACACAATAAATCAAATAAAATGTCTAGTTGAAAGTCTCGCTAATAGAGAAGACCATGCTGAAGACAAAATCTCAGAGCTGAAAGACAAAGTTGCCAGCCTTAAACATTTTAACAGTATTGAAGAAAAGAAAATAAGAACATATGATCAAAATATACAAGCACTCTGGGACAACACTAGGAGACAAAATTAAAGAATAATTAGAACTGAAGAGGGTTGTGAGATGCAGGCCAATGGAATAGATAAACTCTTCAGGGAAATAATAACAAAAATACCCAAACCTTGAGAATGAGATGGACATCCAGATATAAGATGCATTCAGAACCCCAAATAGACAAGATTTTTAAAAAAGAACATCTCTACTCACATTAAAATTAAAATGCCTAACATACAGAACAAGAATAAAATTTTAAAAACCTCAAAAGAAAAACATTAGGTCAAATTTAGAGGCAAGTCAATTAGAATAACTTCTGATTTCTTAGCACAAACTCTGAAAGCCAGGAGGGCTTGGAATGATGTGTCCCAAGTCCTGAAAGGGAATGTCAACCGAGATGGCTATATTCAGCAAAGCTATTCTTCAAAATTGAAGATGAAATAAAAACCTTCCAAGATAAGCAAAAACTAAAAGAATTCCTCACTACTAAACCAGCACTAGAGAACTTACTGAAATAAATATTCCATACAGAAGAAATCAAAACAAATCCAGAGCTCAAAGATGAACAAATCTCATCTGAACACTAGCTAAGCAAGTGAGAAACAGACCAAATTAAACATTGAAAGAAATCAAAATGGCATAAATTAATAAACATCTCTCTATAACAACATTGAATGTAAATGATCTCAACTCTCCAGTTAAAAGACATAGGCTAGGGCTGGGGTTGTGGCTCAGCGGTAGAGCGCTTGCGTAGCACATGCCTGGCCCGGGTTCGATCCTCAGCAACAAACGCATTGTGTACAACTAAAGCAAATAAATAAATATTAAAAAAAAAAAGACATAGGCTAGCCAGGTACAATGGCTCATGCCTATAATCCTAGGAGGTTGGGAGGCTGAGGCAGGAGGATTTCAGGTTCAAAGAAGTCAGCCTCAGCAATTTAGCAAGGCCCTAAGCAACTTAGCAAGACCCTATCTAAAAAAGAAAGACAAAGAAAAAAGGGTGGAGAGGGTAGGGATGTGTCTCAGTGGTTAACAGCCTCTGGGTTTAATCCCTGGTACCAAAAATAAAAACATAGGCTGGAAGAAGGGATTAAAAACCAAGATTCAACTATATGTTGCTTGCAAGAGACTCGCCTTATAAGCAAAGATAGGCACAGGTTAAAATGAAAGGATTATTTTTAAAAAAGAAATTATTTGTTCCTTTTAGTTATACATGACAGTAGAATAGATTTTGACATATCATACATACATGGAATATAACTTACCATTCTTGTGGTTGTACCTGGTATGGAGTTACACTGGTTGTGTATTCATATATGAACATAGGAAAGTTATGTCCAATTCGTTCTACTGTCTTTCCCACTCCCAACCCTCTCCCTTCCCCCCACTCCCCTCTGTCCAATCCAGTGAACCTCTACTTCCCCCCAACCAACTTTGCCTATTATAAATCACTATCCACATATCAGAGAGAATATCTGGACTTTGGATTTTGAGGACTGATTTATTTCACTTAGCATGACAGTCTTCAGATTCATCCATTTACCAGCAAATGCCATAATTTCATTCTTCTTTATGGCTGAGTAATATTCCATTGTATATATGTACCACATTTTGAAAGGATGAAATTTGACATATCAAAAGCAAGTAGAAGTCACTAACTCTCTGACAAAACAGACTTTGAAACAAAATTAATCAGAAGAAATAAAGAATGTCACTTGCCATAACAGGTAACTAAATCGTTCAGGATCACTACAGGTGAATTTGGGCTCACTAAATAAAGACACAGACACAGGAAGTACCTTTTTCTTTGGGATTCTTCAGCGTTGGCTCCTCTGATCCAGCTCCCACAAGGGAGGCAAGGGAGGCAGACAAAAGAGGAGGAGGACGTTCTGAAGCCCCTTTTTATTGAGGGGAAGACACTGGAGAAAGTTCCACCACAATGAGGGGGTTCAGATTTCAGGGGGTTGAGTCTAGCTACGTGATGTCTTCTGGTCAGCAGATTGACTGATATCTTGGAAGGTCATGCCCATCTCATGTGCTGTGAGATTGGCGTGACCATCACAGGCAGAGCGAGCGAAAAGGACACACACATTGCCAGCCCAAACAGAGAGGCAAGATCAGTCCAGTCCCCTCACATACTCATACTCATAGTTCACACACACAGCCCATGGCTGTCTCACCACAGTCACTTTATACTGATAAAAGGAACAATCCAACAAGAAGATATAATGATAGTAAATATTTATGCTGCAAATATGGGTGCAACTAATTACATAAAAGAGAAACTACTCAAATTAAAGCCTCAGATAGACCCCAGTACAAAATTACTAGGTGATATCAACACACCTATCTCACCAATAGATAAATCATCCAGACATGAAATCAGTAAAGAGACTCTTTGGACATGAAAAATGTTATAAATCAAATGGACTTAACAGACTTCTATAGAATATTTCATCCAACAAGAGCTGGAATACACTTTTTTCTTAATAGTTCATGAAACCTTCTCCAAAAGGGATTCTATTTTAGACCACAAAACAACTCCTAGTAAATATTTTAAAAAATAATATAATTTGTTGCATTTTATCAGATCATAATGGAATGAAATTAGAAAGTAACATGACAAAACTATATAGAAACTATATATACATATGCATGGAGATTGAACAATACACTTTCAAATGACAAATAAGGTGATAAAAAAATCAGGGGAGAAATTTACAAATTTCTTAGACTTAAATGAGAATAGCTGTCAGGAGCGGAGAATGAATCATTGCTTTAACTGATCCCTGGACAGAGTTGATGCTGCTCCTGGGAATTTCTCGGTGTAACCTGCTGATTGAAAACTGCCCAGTTGATGGTGGCCTCTGTTAATAGGGAGTATTCTGTGCCTGCCATGGAATTCTTTAGTTCATAGTTTTGAATTCAAAGGCCAACTCCCAGGGACAGAATCAGGGACAGAGGATTCTGAACATAGAAGATAACTACAATGTTTCACCAGCGCTGCTACTCCTGAGCCTGCCACTTGAGTGCTGCACAAAACTCCCAACATTGGGCATTGCAACAGTGGAAAAGCTGCATAAATGTTTCCAGTCTTGTAACTTCCTTGTACACAAAGAATAATGCCTCTATAGTCATGATTATGATTCCTTTATAGTCTTTGAGTATGAGACCATATATAAATATACTTGCTGGAACCGCTCTTGAATCACTGTTTCCCCATCTATGTGCAGGGTTCCATCTGATCCCAGCTCTCTTCTCAATATCTGCATGTGTGTGATTTCTTCAGTCCCCATTACCCCTTGCCAGTTTCTCAGGTTCAGGTGTGCAGGTCATGGCAAGTAGTGATATAACATACTAGAACCATGGAGACACTAAGAGGCAGTTATGAGTGCTTACATAAGAAAATCAGAAAGATCCCAAATAAACAACCTAATGATCTCAAGGTCCTTGAAAAAGAACAAACCAACTCCAAAACCAGTAAAAGGAAGAAAATAATTAAGATCAGAGCTAAAAATCAATGAAATTGAGAGATAAAAATCAATACAATCAATGAAATAAAGAGTTGGTTCTTTAAAAACATAAACAAGATCGATAAGCCCTTAGCCAAAATAACCCAAAGGAAAAGAGAGAAGAAAAATTAATAAAATTAGAAACGAAAAAAGAGAAATCAGCACAGACATCATGGAAATCCAGAGGATCATTAGGGACTATTTAGAAAACTTAACTCCAATAAATTGGAAAACCTGGAAGAAATGTATACATTTCTAGACACATATAACCTACCAAAATTGAATCAAGAGGACATAGAAAACCTAAAGAGACCAATAACTAGCAATGAGATATAAGCAGTAATAAAAAGTCTTCCAATAAAAGAAACCCCAGGACCAGATGGATTCTCCAATGAATTCTACCAGACCCATAAAGAAGAAATAATCCCAATGCCCCTCAAATTATTTCATGAAATAAAAATGGACAGAACACTTCCAAATTCATTCTATGAAGCCAGTATCACAATCATATCAAAATAAGATAAGGACACATTAAGGACATTCAACTACAGAACAATATCCCTGATGAACTCAGATGTAAAAATCCTTAAAAAAACGTTAGCAAATCGTACACAATAACATACTAAGAATATAGTACATCATGACAAAGGTAATTTTATCCCAGGGATGCAAAGATGGTTTAATATGTGCAAATCAATAAATGTAATTCATCACATAAATAGAATAAAGGACAAAAATCACTTAGTCATCTCAATAGATGCAGAGAAAACATTTGACAAAATTCTGCACCCACTCATGATTAAAACACTAAAAAAAATAGGGATAGAAGAAATATGCCTCAGCATCATAAAAGCTATATATGAAAAACCCAAACCCAACCTCACAGTAAATGGGAAAAAACTGAAAGCATTTCTTTTAAAATCTGGAACAAGATAAGGATGTCCACTTTTACCACCAACATTTAATATAGTACTAGAAATTCTAGCCAGAGCAACTAGAGAAGAAAATTAAAAGGATAAAAATAGAAAAGGAAGACATCATATTATCACTGCAGATGATATGATCTTATACATAGAAGATACAAAAACCTCTATCAAAAGACTCTTAGAGCAAATAAGCAAATTCAGCAAAGTGGTAGGTTACAAAATCAACATACAAGAATCAATAACTTAGCTGGGCGTGGTGGTGCATGCCTGTAATCCCAGCACTTGGGAGGCTGACACAGGAGGATCATGAGTTCAAAGCCAGCCTCATCAATGGCAAGGCACTTAGCAACTCAGTGAGACCCTGTCTCTAATAAAATACAAAAAAGGGCTGGGGATGTGGTCCAGTGGTCGAGTGCCCCTGAGTTCAATCCCCAGTACCAAAAAGTAAAATAAAATAAAATAAATTTAAAAAATGTTCAACATCATTAGGTATTAAGGAAATGTAAATCAAAACTACATTGAGGGGCTGGGGTTGTGGCTCAGTGGTAGAGCGCTCGCCTAGCACGTGCGCGGCCCGGGTTCGATCCTCAGCACCACATACAAATAAAGGCATTGTGTACAACTAAAGCAAATAAATAAATATATTTTTTTAAAAAACTACATTGAAATTTCATCTCATATCAGTCAGAAAGACAGCCAGCAAGAACACAAACAATAATGAACACTGGAAAGAATAGAGAGAAAAAGGAACATTTTTACACTGTTAGTGGGATTGTAAATTAGTACAACCACTATGGAAATCAATATGGAGGTTCCTCAAAAGACTAGGCATGATAGAAAGATCTGATACAAAATGGTGACTAGAGGGAAGCTGTATTCCTTGTCACTCCATGACCTGGAATTCAAGCAGTGGAAATACTATTTCTCTGCAAGGCTACCACCCACTGCTAACCCACTGCCCACCAGCCTCCACACCCACCTCAGACAGAGCACTAATCTTCAAGATATATAAATAACTCAAAAAACTTAACACCAAAAAAAAAATAATAACCCAATCAATAAATGGGCTAAGGAACTTATCAGACACTTCACAGAAGAAGAAATACATTTGATCAACAAATATATGAAAAAATGTTCAACATCTCTAGTAATTAGAGAAACGTAAATCAAAACTACTCTAAGATTTAATCTCATTCCAGTCAGAATGGCAATTATCAAGAATACAAGCAACAATAAATCTTGGCGAGGATGTGGGGGAAAAGGCACACTCATACATTGCTGGTAGGACTGCAAATTGGTGCAACCAATCTGGAAAGCAGTATGGAAATTCCTCAGAAAACTTGGAATGGAACCACCATTTGTCCCAGCTATCCCACTCCTCAGTTTATACCCAAAGGACTTAAAAACAGCATACTACAGTGATGCAGCCACAGCAATGTTTATAGCAGCTCCACTAACAATAACTAACTTATGGAACCATCAAAGGTGCCCTTCAACAGATGAATGGATAAAGAAAATGTGGATATTTTCTTTATATACCCAATGGAATATTACTCAGCCTTAAAGAAGAATGGAATTATGGCATTTTCAGGTAAATGGATGGAATTGGAGAATATCATGCTAAGTGAAATAAGCCAATCCCAAAAAACCAAAGGCCGAATGTTTTCTCTGATATGTAGATGCTAATTCACAATGCGGGGTGGTTAGAGAAAAATAGTTACTTTGAATTAGGTAGAAGGGTGTGAAAGGAGGGGAGGTGATATGGCAGTAGGAAGGACAATAGAATGAAATGGACATCATTACCCTGGTGTGATTCTATAACCTGTACAACCAGAAAAATGAGAAGTTATGCTCCATTTATGTATGATATGTCAAAGAGTACTCTACTGTTATGTATAACTGATTACAACAAAATTTTAAAAGATAGAAAAAATTCATATTCCTATACTTCCATATGCCATATAGCATATTTCTAAGTGATAGGATGTCAGCAAAAGTCTTGGCTAGTGCTGCCACGAAACCTATTATTTGCAAAACTAAGAAACAACAGACTCAGCTAGAAAACCCCTTAAACCTTTGCCCTTCCATCCTTGATCATTCTTCCCTTTGACCTGCTTTAAGCATGTATGCCTGTCACAGAAAATAGCAGATATTAAAAGTAGACATATAAAAGAGATGTTAAGATGATATTTTAAAAATGTAGCTAACATTGATTTGTCAAAACCCACAACTTTAATAGCAATTAATAAATAAAAACAACATATGAAAAAGAAAGTAATAATTTTGGCGATATTAATTATAACCTAGATTGGAGTATGGCAGAGGTAAAAAATTATTACATTTTTACTCACCAAGGAAACCCAGAATTTCCCTGGCCCAGAGTAAAAGCCACAGAGGATGGGAGAGGGGCTGGGTGGAATGAAGATTTCAGGCAGTGGCTCCTCTTCCTCTTCTTCCTCCTCTTCCTGCAATTCTTTTCCTGCATCTTCTCCCATCTCTTCTATTAGCTTCTTTCTCCTTGCTTCCCTTTCCTTTGCCTTCAACTCCTTTTGCTTTTCTCTCTTTTCAATTTCTATGAATCTCTTTAAAAAGAGACATGAAGTAGATATCAAAACAAGTGTAACATTCCTTTACACTACTGAAAAGAAAGTGGAAGGAAGATAGTGTTCTAGAAAAACTCAGAGAATGGGATGTACAAACAATAACATTTAAAAGTAATAATCATTGTGGGAATACTGTTTTAACCCCCATTGATGGGGTTTTTTTTTAATATTTATTTATTTTCTTAGTTGTATACAATGCGTTTATTTTTACGTGGTGCTGAGGATTGAACCCGGGCTGCACACATGCTAGGCAAGCGCTCTACCGCTGAGCCACAATCCCAGCCCCCCCCCCATTGATGGTTTATAGAAATTATTATGTACTTTTCTCCTAACAGAGGGTTTAAACATAGTTTTCTCTCAGAGCCTGTTACTATAAATGCAGGACCTAGATGGATTGAAATAGTCCGTGGGGAAAGTTGTTTCCAGCTTTATTAACACTGTGATTTAGGTCCTCCTTGTCTATCAACTAGTCATTGAAAAAGCCCCCAACACTAGTGTCCCTCTTTCCCATCTTTAACCTCTTTCTTTTGTTCCTCCTGCAGTATTATCTTCCTAATTCATATGATCTCATCACATCAATATTCTCCTCAAACACTCACAATGACCCCAACGATCTAAATTGAAATGTCTTGGCTGGCATTTAAAGAGCTCCAGGCTCTCTGGTCACAGACTTCTACTATATCCTTCCACAAACTGCATTCCTCTGCAGGAGCCCTGTTTGGGGAGATGGCTTAAATTGCGGTTGACTATGGGCCATAAGGATTTGGGCATTGTCGCCTTCCATAGTCTCACGGGACTTGGCCCGGGATCTCGAGTGACTTGGCCGAGATTGCTGATCGGGTCAGCGCCATTTTGGTGGTGTGTGTGGCGCGTGTTAGTCCTTGTTAGAACCAGAGAGAAAAGTTATCAGAATAAAAAGCTGTTTGTCTCCAGTTTGCCTCTGAACTTCTTCCCGCGGCTCTGTTGCTCCAAGCGGCCATCGCTTCAGGCGGCAACATTCCTCCATTTTACCAGTCCCCTCTTCCTCTCCTGAAAATACTGAAAACATCACAACTCTGCCTTCCCTCAGGATGTTCGCCCACTAAATCTTTAATGTCATTCTCTCCATTTCACTTTTTCAAAATCCTTCCAGTCTTCTAAGTATTAAAGGTCACTTCCATGCAACCATATTTGACCTCCTCCCACTACTCCCACTCTTACATCAGCATCTTCCATCCTTCAAATTCCTTCCTCGATCCTTCTGGTAGACACTGCTTGGATTTTTGTGTCTATTTACTACTACCTTCTAATAGCTGCTTTCCTACCAGATTATAAGTTCCTTAAGGTCAGGGTTTGCTTTTTTTTTTTATTCCCCCAGCATTTCATACAGGATAGTTTATATCCTAATGAGAGACAAAATATTAGGAGATAATGCTTCAACAATGTCACATACCAGAATCTTAGATTTGACACTTGTGAAATGGAAACATTTTAAGCACATATCATGGATTTCATAGGAAACTACATCATGATCTTCCTCTTCTTCCTTAATGGTTGGACATGGAGCTTCAAGAATATAACCATTCTCACAGAGAATCAATAAAGTGCTGTCAGGCTAAAAAAGAAAGAAAGAAAGACTAAACATGTCACTTACATTTAGGAAATTTCTTTTTAAAACAGCTTTATTCAAGTATAATTGACATTCAATGTTTTAGTCAGATTTTTGTCCCTGTGACCAAAAATCTAAGAAAAATTAGAAGAGGAAAAGTTTATTTCTGGCTCATGGTTTCAGAGGTTTAGTCCCTGCTGAGCAGATTCCATAGCTCTGGGTCCAAGGTGAGGCAAAACATCAATCATGACAGAAGGGTGTGGCAGAGGGAAGCAGCTTAGAATGAGGAATCAAGAAGCAGAGAGCTCCACATATTAGGGGAAAATATATACCCCAAAGACACCCCCCCCCCCAGTAACCTACCTCCTCTAGTCACGCCCTACCTGCCTACAATCACCACCCAGTTAATCCATATCAGTGGATCAATCTTAGGTTACAACTCTCAAAATCTAATCATTTCACCACTGACCAATCTTACATTCTTTCACATATAAGCTTTTGGGGACATCTCACATCATTTAGTAAATTACAAATATTTAAGTGTACAATTTGATCAGTTTTAACATAAGCATACATTACAAGACCATCCATTACCTCCAAAAGTTTTTCTGTTGCTATTTGTTATCCCACCCTGTCTCCCTGACCCCCCCAGACTGCTACTTTGGCCTTCTTCAGAAAACAACTGATCTTCTTTTATCAGTAGATTACTTTGCTTTTCTTAAAATTTTATTAAAATGGAATAATTTCATAGTTGCCTACAAAATATGCATCTTTGTAGATTTAGGCAAATTTTTAAAAGCATCATTCAAAAAATATTATATACCAAGAAAAATACAATTCATATTTATATAAAAATCTTTAAAAGATGCTTTATTCCTTACTTATTGTAGTTATTGGTAATGTCTAGTCCTTAATACTTATTATGTAACCAATTATTAATTATTATGTAATTACTATTAACTATTATGTGATTATTAATTAGTAAACTAATAGTTAAAATTAGATTTAGATTTGGTTCATTTACAGAGGCCATAACATATTTTCTAAGTGAATTATCTATCAGTCCAAAGGGAAGAATATTATAATTAGAAGTACCAAAAAAATCTGTAGTGTATAGATGGCATATTAAGTCTTAGACTGCTTTGACAGCTCATCCTCTATCTGCCCAAGTTTATTTAAATGTGGACGCTTCCAGGGTTTTGTCCTCTTATTTCTTCTTCTCCCTCTCCAAAAGTATTCTCTGAGAAATCTTACTTCCCTGATTACCACTAGTATGCAAAAATATTCCAAATTAATATCACTAGCCCAGATTCAGTTCTTGTTCCAAAACTATGTGTGGGAAATCCCCATCTTGATATCACACAGACACGTTATTTGAAACGTTTATTCATTCAGTTACTCCATTCTATACTTATTATGCGTCTGCCACAAACTAAGTATTTTGTTAAATACTAGGATTAAAATAATAAAAAGAAAATAGGTATAGTCTCTGCCATTATGAATATTACCTCCAAAGGGACAGTCTGACATTTGGAAATTCACAAATATTAATGCAAACCATAATTGTAAAAGTGGCAAGAGGTAGCACAGAACAAATAGTTTGTCCAAAGCTTTCTGAGAATGTGGTATCTAAGCTTCAAGGCAAAGGATTAATAAAATATAATTACATAATGAATTAGGGGAAGGTTTGAAGGAGCATGCTATATAAAGGAAACACTATGTGAAAGTAGCTTGTGGCACATTTGGGCTTATAAGAAAAATGTGGGGTTGGATGGCGTCACCTACAGCAATGGAACAGAAGAGAAAAGAGACTGGGATGGACCATTAGGAAAAGCTAACATTCACTGACTGGTTGAAGGAGACTGAGAAGGAATGGCAAGATGTGAGAGGGAACCAAGAAAGAAAGCTATTATAAAAATCAAAGGAGAAGTTACTTTAAAGAGGGAGAAAATGTCAACAAGGACAAATGATGCTAAGCAGTCAAGAAAGATAAGAATTAAATATTAAATGGCCATTGGTGGTGCCTATAGAAGAGCTGATTGGTAAAATGATAAAACTAGAAGCCAGATAAGAACACATAAGGAGGGAGTGGTAAGCAAGGAAATGGAATCTCTGGATAAATCCTTTTGAGAGAGTTGGCTAAGAAGAGAGATGGGCAGTAGCTGGAGGAGAATACAAGATAAAGGAATTTATTGTTTGTAAGTGGGAGAGGCTAGAACTTCTATAAGTACTGATGGAAATTATCCAGTAAATAGGTGAGGTAAAATTTATATGACAGAAAAAATAAATAAAATGAAATACTGAAAAAAATGGGAGGGAGTAGAATCCAAAATATGAGAGACAGAATTGCCAATACATAGGCATAGAGAGGGCTCCTCTGTTGTGAAAGAGGGAAGAACTAGTAGATACAGAGATAAATAGGATAATGTTTCTCAGTGTGTGTTTCCTTGGGTTCATTTATTTGGTGTTCTTTGGACTTCTTGGATCTGGACATCTATTTTGGATCTGGATATTTGCCTTCAGGTCACTTATCTTTTCTTCAGTTTGATCTAATGTTAGTATGCTGTTGAACCCCTCTAGTCAAAATTTTCAGTTCAGTCAGTATATTCTTCAACTCCATGATTTCTAGTTGGTACTTTTAAATGTTTTCTATCACTTTGTTGCAATGTTCACTTTGTTCTCTTCACTTCAGTGAGCATCTTTTTTAAAAAATATTTATTTATTTACTTTAGTTGTACACAATGCAATGCATTTATGTTTACGTGGTGCTGAGGATCGAACCCGGGCTGCGCACTTGCGAGGCAAGCACTCTGCCACTAAGCCACAACCCCAGCCCTTCAGTGAGCATCTTTATGACACTTATTTTGAATTCTGTATCAAATGAATCATGTTTCCATTTCATTAGGGTCAGTCTTAGAGACTTATCTTGTTCCTTTGTCTGGAACATCTTAGTCTCATTCTTCACTTTCTATGACTCTCTGGTGTTAGTGTCTGTGCATTAGACAAAGCAAATGCTTCTCTCAGTCTTCATATATGGGCTCATATAGGAGAATACCTCTACCAATGGACCTAGCCAGAGATACTAGGAGCCTCCATAAACTCTTTCCCTCCCCAGGGCAAAGCAGGAAGTTGTCATTTTGTATGATATCTCTGTGCTGAACCTGGAGTAGAAGTTCTGGCATCTACCCATCCAAAACACCATTTCTATTCTGTTAGGCAGATAGACTACTATATAGAATTCTATGTAAAAAATAAATAAATAGCTTCAATAATGAAAGAAAAATAAGAACCAAGATAGTTTGCCAACAGATGACCCGCAGGATAAGAAGATCTGAAGAATGTAATTCAGGTAGCAAGAACAGTTCTCAGACAAGAAAAAATAAAGAGCATATAAAGTGGTAAATACATAGGATATTCTTAGTGAATATTAACTGATTATATCTTACAACATTTCTCTTTTTTTTTTTTTTTTTTTTTTTTTTTTTTTTTTTTTGTGTGTGTGTGTGTGTGTGGTGCTAGGGATTGAACCCAGGGCCTTGTGCCTGCAAGGTAAGCACTCTACCAACTGAGTTATATCACTAGCCCCATTTTTATCTTTCTAAAGTCATAGATAGTTTTAATTTTAAAACACACAACAATTGGATATCATTCCAGAAGGAAGGTAGAGAGATGATACTAAGATATGTGCATTTTCCAGGAGGAAGATACTGATATAACATATATGAGTTAAGGATATATATTAAAATGGAATATAATCATTAAAAGAATAGAAACAGATGTAAAACTTCCAAACTGATAGAAGCAAAATTGGAATGATTTTTTTAAAAAAAGTCAATGCAAAAGAAGGCACATAAAGAAAAATTTTTCATAAAAATAGAAAGTATGGGACAAAGAGAAAACAAAATAAGACACCTGATTTAATCTAAAACATAACAGTAATAACATTACTTTTAAATAAATGCTCAAATTAACATACAAAGATTATCAATTTGGATACTTTTTAGGATTAAACTATTTATGTTATGTAAAAGGCAAACACCACTAGATATAAAAGGCTATTTTATAATAATAAAAGAAACAATTCACCAGAAAATTAGTAATTTATATTTACATACAATAATGCTATGGTTTTGCAATACAAAAAAAAAGTGTCAAACTCAGAAGGGAGAATATTCAATAAAACAAAAGGATTTTTTAAATATCTCTATCAGCAACAAGCAAATGGAAAATCCAAATAATATGGATAATTTAACTATACAATTTAAAAACTTGAGCTAATAAAAATGCAAAATAATGCACATAGTTTTAAGAATACATAACCTTTTCAAGCATAAGATGGGCATTTATAAACTTTTCGTCAACAAATTTCAGAGTATTAAAATAATATAGGATTTATTCTTTTGCTAAAATGCCATTGCTGTAGATATCAATAATAAAAAGATAATTAGAAATTCCTTATGTTTGGAAATTAAGAACACACTTCTAAATAGCCAGTATGTCAAAGAAGAAATCTAAATGAAACTGAGAAAATATTTTGTACTGAATGATAACGAAAATACTATGTCATCAAAACTTGTGGGATATAGCCAAAACCTACATAGTTTCTGAAAGATGTGTATAAAGATGACTAGTAATAAAGTATCAATAGCCATTTCATGAAAATAGGGCAACATTACAATAAAATAAACCATAAGAAAGTAAATGTAGGGAAATGATAAAAGTGCAGAATTTAATAAAATTAAAAATAATAAAGCCAAATGCTTCTTGAAAACACTAATAAAATTGATTGACCTCTACCAAGACTAATTAAGCAAAGGGTGTGAGGAAGACAGAGAATACAAATAACCACTATAAAATATGAAAAAGGCACTTCACTACAGATTCTGTGTTATTAAGGATATTTTCAAAATATCAAGTAATACATTTGAAAATTCAGAAGAAAGTTTCCTAGGAAAAAACATGTACTTCCAAAAATTGAATCAAGAATAGTTAATCTTAATATCACTATAATCACTGAAGACCCTGAATTCATACTTTAAAATTATCTAAAAAAAAAAAAAAAAAAAAAAAAAAAAAAAAAAACAGTTAAGATGACTCTGGTACCAAATCTGCCAAACGTTCCAAATTCTAATATAATAAAAAATCTTCAAGAGAACAGAAAGAAGGAATTAATTCTCAATTCATTTTAGGGAGTAGAATGGCCTTAATAAGAAATCTGATAATGAAGTATGAGGACAGAAATTAATGCAATGTTGCTTATGAACATAGATGCAAAATTCTAATATTAACAACCTGAATTCAATAACATAAAAATGTTTGCTAGAACAGCTAATTCAGAGAAGAATCAGCACAGCCAGGGCTCAGAGGTTAAGAATCCACAGGGAAGGGAAGCACAGTGAGGTGAGTTGGACATTCTCTGCAACTTCTTCTCCTGAGCACATTTGTCAATTATAGCACAGAACCTAGAAGCCAAGTAGAATGCTATGTCCTAGAGCTTTAGGCATTATCTGAGAAATGAAGAGAAAAACTTGGAAGGTCAAAACTATAAGAAAGTAAGGGGACAAGATCCCAGAAAGAAAAATGCAGAAAAGTGAGCCCGACATTCTGGTAGGCCTTGGCATTTGAAACACTTACACAGCCCTACGCCATGTGGGAACATGATTTGTTCATTTCATTCCAATGGTCACATTATCTTTTATTCCACATTCAATTATGAAAGATGCTACTTCTGGGTATAAAATATGGTTCAAAAATTATTTTCTTTTAGCTCTCCATAGTCCTATATCTACTAAAGAAACTGAATACATTATTAAAAATTCTCCTACAAAAAAATAACTTGATCCATTCTCTTTATAGGAGCGAAAAATACCTTGATAAAAAAACTGGCAAGACCATTTTAAAAGGTGGGAATGATCTATCACACTTTTGTGAATATGGATGCAAAAATACTTAGTAAGATATTAGCAAATGGAGTCTGTGTATGTGTGTTAAATGCTAGTTTATGTGTGCCAATATGACAAGGAGGTAGGCCATTTTAGGTGGAAAAGATCAAGATCCAAAGCATGAAACATGAAATAGTAAGAAACAAAAAAGAGCTAGGGGGGGAGAGATTCAAGAGATGTTCAGATATATAATCAGCGGCGCTTGGTAAAACACTGAAGACCAAGGTGGTTAGAGATAGAGACTAGAATCACTTTCAAGATTCTGACTTTGGTGATCAGGAGAATGGTAGACCCAGAGAAGCACAGGAGAAAGAACATGTCTTAGAGAAACAGCAATGAATTATTTAAGCACTTCAAATAATCCTCAGAAAAATCTAAAGATCTCCAAATTCTGTAAATTCTATTTTCTATTATCCCTGTCTAGTCTTTCATCCCCTGGTCACAGCTGTTCAACAGACACACTGCCTATGATCTGTCTCCCTTGTAATTTTACCACACCAATGGCAAAGTGATCATGGTAGTGACAATGATTGGCAAATGCTTCTGACTGCATATGTAATGTAACTTCATTGGAAATGCCCAGAAACAACAGGTAGAAACTTAATGTTTTCAGGCAGGTACAAGATCTGACAAGGTAATAGGAACAAAGACCTACTGCTTTTGAAAACATGAAGTCTGCAGTGTATGTGTTACATAGAGTAATTTACTTTGACATTAGTAATCCTCAAATAATATTAGAAACACAAACACTTGACAGGCAGCACTACTCAAAATGACTTTAAAATCGTGTGGAGTTTTAAAAAGCTTTTATATCTATTTAAAACATTTTTTTAACTTCTTATTTTGAAACAAGTGTAGATTCAAAGGGCATTGAAAAATTAGTACAAAGGGTATCATGTACACTTCACTACCAAAAGCAGGAAATCAACAACAGTTTAGAACAGGGTATTATTCTATGTCATTTTATCACATGTGCAGACTCATCTAATCATCATGAAAATCAAGATACAAAACTCTCTCATTACCATAAAAATCTCCCTCAAGCTGCCCCTTTGTAGGCATACCCATTCCATTCCTGCCTACCATTCCCAACCACTGGCAAATATTGCTTTGGTTTAACTTTGTGCCAAGGGAAATGACAGAAGGATGCACTTATGTTGTATGCTTTGACGTAAACATTCACACGTTTCACACCGAGATTCCTGAGCAGTTATCACTCCCTTCATGTAAACCCCCTGCACCTGCCACCTCCCCACATGTCACAGGTCCTCAAAACTAAGGCACGGTACGATAATAGAAAATAATAATATTAATGATTTGCAACTTTTCTCCTTCATAGTTCCGTTCTCTGAATTTACAACATACATTGTCTACATGCCACTGATATTGTAGTTGTCAATTCTCTTGTGAAAATTTTTATTGTTTGTTGATAGAGTTACTTAACTTTTTAAATATAAACATTTTCTCTTTGAGGAAAAAAATACTATTTCATACTGTTTACTGAATCCATCATAGTCTCTAGCAAAGATGGAAACAATTCATATTTGTTTTTTTAATTTTAAGTATTTTTCCAGACACTACTCTTTTATAATAGCCCTTTTCTTCAGAAGAGCTGAAAGTGGATAATAAATGTTTCCCCAATAATCCTAACAGTACTTTGATGCAGTTCATCAGTAATATTACTCTGGCAACACTTGGTTTAGACAATTAGTTAATATTTAGATGATGAATCATCATATGCTCATACCTAGTAAATGAGAGATATTAAATGAGATTAATAATCAATACTGGATTATTAGGATAGAAGCAAAAAAAGATAAGAAGAGAAAATGGAGGAGAATTAAAAATAGAGGAAAGTAAAGAGATAAAGATGAGGAAAAGTACACTCCAATCTTAGAAATGAGCTACTGATTGTCAGAGAGACTGATTGGCTGATCCAAGTCAGAGCAATCTGACCCATGTACCTGACAACTGTATTCTGTGTGTATTCTGACAATGGCCCAAGTCATTATTGTTGAAGAAAAAGCCTGATATAACCCTGTCTTTTGAGAGGTGTTCATGGCCACCTTATTAAGAGTATGGAAGAGAAGGAAATGGGTGAGGGGAGCAGAGAGGTCCTGAGTGATGCTTGACTGACCAAGCTACCTGATAACCAAAGGTTGGGGCTAATAATTCCACCCACTATTCTCTAGCTACAAGATCACTTCACTACATTGCTAAGGTTTAGATGTGAGATGTCCTCCAAAAGCTCATGTGTGAGATAAGACAAGAAAGTTTAGAGGTGAAATAATTGGGTTATGAAAACCTTAACCTAATCAGTACATTAACTAATTAACTGATTAGTGGGATTAACTGAGTAATTAACTAATTAACTGATTAACTGACTGTGGGCAGGTAGGGCATGACTGGAGGAGATGGGACATTGGGGGCATGCTTTTGAGTATGTATTTTGTGAACTGATCTTAGGCTCTTTCTGCTTCTGTGTGCAATGTTCCCAGCTGCTTTCCTCTACCACACCTTTCCACCATGACGTTCTGCCTCACCTTGAGCCCTAGGAATGGAGCCAGGCCTCTACGACCTCTGAAACTATGGGCCCCCAAATGAACTTTTCCTCCTCAAATTGTTCTTGTCAGGTCTTTTGGTCAAGGCAACAAAAAAGCCAACTAAAACATACATAGTAATTGAAATTTAAGCTTGAGGAAAAATAATAATGACTCACATGTGCGATGGGAGACCATATTAGCTGACAAACAGGTCCAGGAGTGTTAATATAACCAATTGGCTTATAATCCTTTTCCACTTCAAAGAAAAAGACGGTGTGATCTTTACTCTAAGAGAGGTACACCCAACAAATTTATATTACTATGAAATCTAGTTTATTGAACATGAATAGCATTTAATGGTATATGTTATATACACTGAATACTTATACATTCAATGGTCATATATCTCAGATTGTTCTGAAGTGATTCTTCAAATATTTGCTTTATCTCCTTATGTGTTCTAGTATGTGGTTCTGAAATTTTGATTACCATACTTGTACATAAGTAACAAAAAGTTCTATAATGCATATGCTCACATCTTAATGCATGAAAAATGTTCAGTTATTTTCTTCATTTATGCCAGTTCAACTTTATTGCTATTACAGTCCTGGAGATTGAACCTAGGACCTTGTGAATGTTAGGCAAGTGCTCTACCACTAAGCTACACACTCAGCTATGGTAATCCTACTTAAGAATGTACCCACACTATAAAATGCTGATTTATAAATAATACATCTAGCAGTTGAAATTTTCTATTCATTTAAAATTAATATAAAACTAAATCGAGTAATGCTTAAATTGGTAAGAATATCTTAAATGTTGTGCACAGAGTACACTGAAAGAATACGAATACAATGAAAGTAAAATATGAATATATTCTTGGATAATTAATTTCAGTAAGGCACAATCATGTAGGTGGACTTACAAGGTAAAGTTAAGCATGACATTGCAATAGGAAACAGGAGGGAAATCTTCAGCTTACCCCGGTGGCTAGAACTTCTGCATCACGTTCATATGCTAAAGCAGTGACTTGAGCAGTATGGGGTTTGAAAACCTGTTTCAAAAAAATATCGACATCCGGAACTTTTTTCCGTCCTATAAAAATTGTGAGCCCTTTTGGATCATAAAGTTCAAGAATTCGAACAACTCCATCTTCAAATCCTACAGCAATTTGTGCTCCAGAGTAGCTTACCTGAAAAAGATGTGAATACTCAGGACCTGAATTTAGCTAAGAAAAGTGTACTACAGGACAGATAAGTCGTTTTATTTCAAATTTGGATAGTTTACATTGGCTGCCCACTGGCAACTTCTCATGACACTTTAAGGTAACCTTTATCATTCTAGGACAATTTTTTATCACTAAGGGCTACAAGAAGGATAAGCAATAGCAATGCAAGCTTCAGTGAGCAAACATAGCAGAGTAGCTGCCTGTAGCACGCTAGGGCACTATCACCAGTGACTCAACAGTGAACATGAATAGACTCAATCCTTGGTTTCAGAATTTAATGTCCCCTATCATCACACAAATTCATGCGAAATGTGAACTGAAGTAAGTGCTGCACAAGAGAAACATAATCTAGCTGACCTAGATTGAAGGCTTCTGTAAGGAAGAGATAGTAAAGCTGAGATTAGACGGTTACTCAGGAAGTAATTAGATACAGGGAGGTGGGACATGAACTCCTAAAAGAGGATATAATTTGCGCAAAAGTTCTGGTCAAAAAAAGAACATAACTCAGGGAAGTCATAGTTCCACTACAGCAGACTGGAGTGAGGAAGCAGTGCTTCCACAAGCAGCTGGAGTGGAAGATAGGCAGGCACCAAGTCATGAAATGGCTTTACATGACACATAAATGGAAGCCTATGTCTAAACAGTAATGGGAAATTGTCAAAAAGTTTTTAGTTAGAGATTATAGGAGAAAGGGAGGTGACATTGGTCAGACTATTTCAAAACTTTCATCCAAGTTGCAGTGTGCAAAACACATATAAGATGGTCTAGATAGGGTGCAAGGAAACCTTTTGGAAGGCATTTTAAGAGATGGCTACTGAACTCTAGAAGAACAATGGGGCCACTTGGTCTGAGGTATTGTAGTAGAGAAGAGGGATGTGGATATATCCTAGAAAGCAGTATGATAACTCTATTTGTGATGACTGGATATGGGGAATAAGGCAGAGGGAGATGTCAGGGATGACAAATAGTAGAATTTACTGAAACATAAAATATTGGAAGAGAGCTAGGGGGTGTGTGTGTGTGTGTGTGTGTGTGTGTGTGTGTGGTTTGTTGTTCCCATTGTTATTTTAGAGGGAGGGATGACTGTGGTTGAGCAGAAGATCATGAATTTCATCTTGAACATTTTGAATTTGAGGCCTCCTTAAGAGCTCAAAATGGAGAGGACATTTAATCTGCAGCTTAGAGGAAAATTCTGAGCTAGAGATATAAATCTAGTAATGTCTGTATGTACTAAATATCCTGTCTTGGAGGGCACTGGAAAGAAGTGCAAAAGCCCAGGCATCCTTTAAAGCAGAGTGACCATCCCTGAGGCCAGGTAAATATAAGAATATTAGGAGTAAGAAAACTGCACTCCGTTCAACAAACATTTACTAAGTGTCTAAAGGTACTAGTAACTGTAGAGGCACTGGAGGTAAAGAAGAATAAGGTATGGCTGTCACATAGGAAAGATAGACAATAAAGCAAATTATTTTAGTATGTTGTAATAAACACTGTAAGAGAAATGCACATAATCCTTAGAGGAAAACTCACAGAGGAAGGAAGACCTAACTCTACTTAAAGATGTGTTCACAGAAAGCTATGAGGAGATGATGTTTGACCTGAGCCAAGTCATCAAGAATAATGTGAAGTCTTCCAGAAGGCAAGGAGGTGGGTATGCAGAAAAGATATTTCTAGTTCAAGCACAACATCTGTAGGATCATTAACTCAGGTAAAAAGTTAAAAAGGAAACATCCTATGTAAAGTGCCCTGGGTTAATCCCCAGTGCCAATAAATAAATAAAAGTGTGTGATCCCCTGAGGCTACCATGCTGTGACGAAGTATAAGTCATATGGAGAGGCTATTAGGGAAATCCTCCTGTGACAATCCCAGCTTAGTCCAGCCTTCAAGTCATCCAACCCAGGTGCCAGCCTTGTGATCAAGTATTATTCCAGGCCCCAATCAAGTCCTCCCAGATGAGACCTCAGACTCTGAAGCAAAGACAGTACATCCCTGCTATCACCTGTGTGAATTTCCAATGCAAACAGCATGTGAGCAAACTAAACAACTATTATTTTATGACCCCATACTTTGGGGTAGTATATCCCACAGTAGTGGATAACTTTAACAACTCCCTATCCCTGGCGATATTTTCCCAATAGTTGTTACCATTACATATCAGAGAATGTGTTTAACTTATTTATTTGGTGTATCATCTGTCTCTGCCTCCCTCCCACTAAAGACTAAAGTCTCTGAAGGCAAGTATTTCTATCTTTTGGTTCACTGTTTTATTCCCAGAACCTAGCATAATGCCCAACACGTTGAAGAAATATTAACAGGATGAATGAAATCAGAGGCAGGTAGATACACAAATATCTGTTGGATAATTACTTTGCCACATTAAACTATCACTAATCTGCAGTTGGCATAAAGAATACCATTTTCATTCAAAACAGGACCAACCCCATAACAATAGTGAAATCATGACATGATTTCCATCATGTTCTGAGTGAAATAAACTAACAAAATTTTTATTCCTTTCTAAAATTCTGAGTCAGAAATATCTGTCTTCCCACAAAATAGCAATGATATATTTAGTAATAGAATCTGGTAGAAATTCATTATAATAGAAAACTTACTATTCGGGGTACCCAGGTGAGGGCAGTACCTCCTTGTTTGAATTTCATCTGAGCCAAAGGATTTTTGCTAGCAAAATCATAGATTCGAACAGAACCTACAGAGAGATTATTTTTTTTTTTTTAAATTACATACGTAATATTTCTTTACATGATCTTATCTCACTTTTTATGTTGAGTATTAAAAAAAGAGATTTCATAAATAACCAAATCAACTGGTAATTCAACAACCCTTCTTTCATTATTAAAAATTTTCCTTGTCCATCCTCATACAGGTAATTCATAAATGTGAATGATAAAAAAGACAACTGATGACTCTCTGGTGGATTGGTTTCACCTTGGACAGGCTACACTGATTTGTCATAAATCAAAAAAGAAAAAGGTGATGGAAAAACTGGGAAAAGCACAAATGTAGATAATACCAAAATGAATGTTCATGAATGAATTAAAGAGCTTGAGTCTTCATTTTAATTTCTCACTATAACTATGGAAGCTTTTGTGCCCTCTTCACTCCACAGCAACCTATCTCACTTGCACTCCCCAAAGGGAAAAGGCAAATTCTTACATGTTTTTAATCAAACACATATAAAAAGTTACATTGAAAACAAAATAAGGCCAGATATATTTTCACTAAGAGTTCCCACTTACAGTCCAATGCAGTTGTGGCCATGAGATAAGTGAGAGGAGAAGTAGCTATGGCTTCAATAGCTTCAGAATGGAAGGAAAAGAGACATTCTGGATCCTGGGTCTGAGAACAGACAAAGAACTTAGTAAATGCCAAAGACAGGGTGATGTAGAATTAAGGTCAAGTTTATAGCAGTGCAAATAGAACCCTTTTACACGTGTCTGATTTTATTTGAATAGAAATAAGAAAAAGCATAACCAGTTAGAAATAGTGCTGTACTTGGAAATTAGGAAAACAGATGGCGTCCTTGTTTTGTACAAAGGCTGCGTGATTTTACATAAGTTACTTCAAATGCCCTAAAATGAAATGATGACCACTACCTGCCTACTAAAGAAGATCTAGCTGTGAGTATCTTATGACATAATATAAATGAAAATCCCACATATTTACAAAATGTGCAATGTATAATGTTAGAATTTGCCATTGCTACTTTTGGACAAAATTGGCTATGAAACATTTTTAATGTAAAAAATCATAACAAGAGAGAGAATTCTCCAAGAGTACTGCATATTTGGTAGATTTTTTTTTTATTGGCACAATGATCAAATTAGAGAAATATAAAGCATCTTTCAATGAATAACAAATATTTTTACTATATAAGGTAAGGGAAAATTGACAACTTACTATATTTGAAAAACTAAGGTCAAGCTTCCATATGGCTCCATTAGAATCCTAAAAAATTAAATACTTAAATGTGTTATAAATTTTTATTTTGAACTTTCATCAAATTAAAAAATATTTCCTCATATGTTTTAGTTAAAATAAGAACAAACAATAATATCAAAAGCTTATATATGTTATAAAGTGTGGTTGGCATTTAATAAAAGTAACTTAGATATACTTTAGAATACAACCACACAACAAGCAAAATAATGTCATAATACTTATAGTTAAAAGGACATCCAACCCAGACAATCAGTTATACTACTCTTTTAATTTTATGTCTTGGTAACTTTCAAAAGCCCAGAATAATGCAACTTACCTGAGCCAACCACAAGTTTTGTCCAGGTGCATCTATTTTTATCATAGAAAAGAGTTTGACATTCTTATCTACTTGAAGTTCATTAATAGGCTCAATCTCCAACAATCCAGTATCGTCTACAATATCAGCAGTGTCTATTGTCTCAAAGTCCCATATCTTATAAAATTAATAAGAAAATAGTCAATCAGTAGTTTCATTTATTTCTAAGCCAGAAGAAGTTACAACTTTTTGCAAACGTCATTCTTGTTTCGTGAAAATTAACAATGAGTAGGAGTAATTACAATACCATCCAAACCTGACCTCTGGGATTTTATTCTGAACTGAGGTATAAAAAAATCATTTTAGGGACTGGGATTGTGGCTCAGTGGCAGAGAGCTTGCCTAGCAACTGTGAGGCACTCAGTTTGGTTCTCAGCATTGCATATAAATAAATAAATAACAGAGGTCCCTCGACAACTAAATAAATATTTTTAAATAATTTTTTTAGATGTTGATAGACCATTATTTTTTTTTATTTATTTATACTTGGTGCTGAGAATCGAATCCAGTGCCTCACACATGCCAGGCAAGTGCACTGCCTCTGAGCCACAGCCCCAGGTAAGTAAATATGTTTTAAAGAATCATTTTAGTATCCTTTGTATGTGTAGAGATTAATGAGAAAATACTATCTTTTTTTGGGGGGGTGGCTACCGGGGATTGAACTCAGGGGCACTCAACCACTGAGCCACATCCCCAACCCTATTTTGTATTTTATTTAGTGATAGGGTCTCACTAAGTTGCTTTGCACCTCATCATTGCTGAAGCTGGCTATGAACTCGTGATCCTCCTGTCTCAACCACTGGGATTACAGGCGTACGCCACTGCACCTGGTGAGAAAGGATTATCTTACATAATAATTTTAATTTGCTTAAAAGGAGCTCTACTGGAAGATTTTTTATTAGGTCTTTCTTTATAAAAAGTATCCATAAAAAGTAAATGATTCAGTTGTTCAGCAAGACATTGCAGCGAGTCTTGTTTTACATATACTAGAAGGCCCCTGGAAGGGGAAATATACTCTTTTGTTTAGTTATTCAAGTACTATCTTAATTATAAGCTGAGAAAACACATGTATATGATGGCTCCATTAAAAAAGTTTCTGTTCCTTAAAGAAAATGTGGTGTACATATACACAATAGAGTTTCATTCAAACATAAAAAAGAACAAAATTATGCTATCACCAGAAAAATGATGGATCTGGAGAACATCACACTACATGAAATAAGTTAAACTCAGAAAGTCAAGCGCCACATGTTTTCTCTCACATGTGAATGCTAAAGAGAAGAAAGGGGGGAAAAGGAGGGGGAAAAGTCTCATGAAAATAGAAGCGAGACCAGCAGGATAGAAGAATGTGGTCAAGGGGAAGAAGGAGAAAAGGCCAATAAGAGGTACTGGGGAATTAAATTGATCAAATTATGTGATGTGCATGTAAGAATATGCCACAATAAAATCTATTATTCTCTAAAATTATTATGAGCCAATAAAAAAATTATTTAAAGAAAATGTTTCTCTTCCTTAATACCAATTTAAACTCTACTATCTCCGATAAGGATAGTTGCTCCCTGGGAGAAGAGTCCAGAATACCACAGGAAGGCTGAAGGAGCACTGTCTCATTTCACCATGGATGGCAGAGACTCAGAAGGACTTCCATTAAATGCCAACCCTTGCCCCAGAGAGATCTGTTCACATACCCTGCCATGTTATCATAGACCCAAACTTTGGGCAAGTAACTTCTAGAAGTTTGTTATTGTCATATGGATTAGCCTGGTTGGGTGGAAAAGGCAAGATTCTAGGAGCAGACAAATCCATGGTATTTAGGGTAGGTTTTCCCTAAAAGATAAGAGGTCGAGATTTACAGTTTGAGGAATGAAGGTAGGCTTTGAAAAGGGAAACAAGTTTAGAAATGCGGGGTTTCAAGATGGTGAAATAGAGCAGGTTGCTTTCCTGGCTGCTCCATGGCATGAAAATAAGAAAGCAGACAACAGGCAACTTCTCAGCAAAATAGGGTGGGGGGATTGAGGCAGGAGGATTTCAAGTTGAAAGCCAGCCTCAGCAACTTAGCGAGGCACTTAGCAACTCAGCAAGACCCTGTCTCTAAATAAAATATTTTAAAAAGGGCAGGGGATGTGGTTCAGTGGTAAATGTCCTTGGTTTTAATCCTGGTACCAAAAAAAAAAGGGGGGGGGCAGGAACTTTTCTGAAATTTAAGACTGGACACTCAAAGCAGATCGGGAACTCAAGAGGTTAGATATGATAAGATAATGACAAAATCTCCAGCACTACAGCTGCTCCTGCAGCTGGGAGCACCAGTCAGAGCAGTCCCTCCAATGAGCACAGTGGAGGAATAAGGCACCGACATTTTTAAGAGGACTGAGGTGTGTCTGGGTACAGTTTAGAGATCAAAGGCACAGACCTACTAAACTGACAGGCACATGGCAATACAGTCTTATAGGGAAAGAAACCACATGTCTCCCAGTGGTGTGTGAAGGACAGACAAAGAACCATTTTGTAGTCACAGCACAGAGACCAGCAGCTGAGGGAGCTGAGACCTGGCAAACCTGAATCTGGCCCAAAATACAGGCCTGGCAAACCCACCCTGCTCGACATAGAGTGTGCCTAAGTGACTAGGAGAAAATAAAATGTGGAGAGAAGTTTACATAAGGGACAATGGGTCATGGAAATCCCCCCTGGCTCTCTTCCTCTCCCTCTAATCCAGCTGCTTGCAGGACCATCTGGGAGAGACATGCCTGGCTGGGAATTCAACAGGGTGGGGGTGGGAGATACTGAGTTTGGAGACTGAACCTGAGACTAGGAAACTTGGGGTCTGCAGTTGACATATGGACTAAGAATTGGCTCCTCCACCATGGGAGTGGGACCAAGGTGAGATCCTGGGGTGCAGTCTTCCAGTGTGTGCTGGTAATTGCTGGGACCTGGAGGCACTCTGATTTAAAATCTCAAGACCAATTGGCATCCAGTGAAGAGCCTGGACCCTGCCTAAACCTAACCCCTCCCTCCAGGAGTTCCACCTAAGGAATTATTTCTCTCACTCTAGCAACCCTGCCCTGAGGGTGGAGGAAGCATCATACTCCAGACAACCCCACCTAACTGCTGAGAAGGGAAGCTGAGCATCTTTTGAACAAATAGAAACAATTCTTTAACTTTTCATGGAGATCTTTTTCTTTTTCTTTGTTCTTTTCTCTGCTTAATTGTGACCTTAATGGTCCATGGACATTTATACATATTTAAATTTGTTTTTTATGTCTTTTCTCATTTCTAGCATTTTAGAAAATTTATTTACTTATTTGTCCTAATTTGTTATACATGACAGCAGAATGCAGTTCATAGTACACAAATGGAACACAATTTTTATTTTTCAGGTTGTAGACAAAGTAGAGGCACATCATTCGTGTCTTCATACATGTACCTAAGGTAATGACATCCATCTCATTTCACCATCTTTCCTACTCCCATGCCCCCTCCCTTCCTGTCCTTCCCCCTTTGCCCTATCCAAAGTGTCTCCATTTTGCCCATGCTCCACCCTGCCATTATGGATCAGCATCCACTTATCAGAGAAATCATTCAGCCTTCAGTTTTGTGTATTGGCTTACTTCACTTAGCATGATATTCTCCAACTCCATCCATTTACCTGTAAAACCATGATTTCATTCTCTTTTAATGCTGAGTAATATTCCATTGTGTATATATACCACAGTTTTTTTTTTAATCCATTCATCTATTGAAGGACATTTAGGTTGGTTCCACAATTTAGCTATTGTGAATTGTGTTGCTATAAACATTGATGTGGCTGTGTCACTGTAGTATGCTGTTTTTAAGTCCTTTGGGTATAAACCAAGGAATGGGATAGCTGGGTCAAATGGTGGTTCCATTCCAAGTTTTCTAAGGATTCTCCATACTGCTTTCCAGAGTGGTTGCACCACTTTGCAATCCCACTAGAAATGTATGAGTGTGGCTTTTCCCCCACATCCTTGCCAACACTATTATTGCTTGTATTCTTTTTTTAAAGTTTTTATTCTAATTTATTATATATGACAGCAGAATACATTACAATTCATATTATACATATAGAGTACAATTTTTCATATCTCTGGTTGTACACAAGTAGAGTCACACCATTCATGTCTTCATACATGTACTTAGGGTAATGATGTCCATCTCATTCCACCATCTTTTCTACCCCCATGACCCCTTCCTTATCCTCCCTCCCCTTTGCTCTATCTAGAGTTCATCTAATCTGCCCATGCCCCCCCAACACCATTATTAATCAGCATCCTTATATCAGAGAAAACATTCAGCATTTGTTTTGGGAGGATTGGCTAAATTCACTTAGCAATATATTCTCCACTCCACCCATTTACCTGAAAATTCCATGATTTTATTCTCTTTTAATGCTGAATAGTATTCCATTGTGTATATATACCACATTTTCTTTAACCACTCATCAACTGAAGAGCATCTAATTTGGTTCCACAGTTTAGCTATTGTGAATTGTGTTGCTATAAACATCGATGTGACTGTGTCCCTGTAGTATGCTGTTTTTAAGTCCTTTAGGTATAGACTGAGGAGATGAGATAGCTGGATCAAATGGTGGTTCCATTCCCAGTTTTCTAAGGATTCTCCATACCGCTTTCCATATTGGCTGTCTCACCAGTAATGTATGAGTGTGCATTTTCCCCCATATCCTCACCAACACTTATTGTTGTTTGTATTCTTGATAGCTGCCATTCTGACTGGAGTGAGATGAAATCTTAGAGTTGTTTTGATTTGCATTTTTCTAATTGCTAGAGATGTTGAACATTTTTTTCATATATTTGTTGATTGGTTGTATATCTTGTTCTGAAAGTGTCTCTTCAGTTCCTTGGCCCATTTATTGATTAGGTTATTTGGTTTTTTGTTGGTGTTAAGATTTCTGAGTTCTTTATATATCCTAGAGATTAGTGCTCTATCTGATGTGCTTGTGGTAAAAATTTGCTATCTCACTCCTCGGTCTAACATATGTAAGCATTTGATATTATTGAATGTCGAGTTCTGTAGGCACTCTTTTTACCTCACTGATTGTTTATTTTGCTGAGAAGAAGTTTTTCAGTTTGAAACCATCCCATTTATTGATTCTTGATTTTATTTCTTGAGCTTTAGGGGTCTTGTTAAGGAAGTAGGGGCCTAATCCAATATGATGAAGATTTGGGCCTACTTTTTCTATTAGGTGCAGGGTCTCTGGTCTAATTCCTAGGTCCTTGATCCATTTTGAGTTGACTTTTTTGCAGAATGAGATATAGGGACCTAGTTTCATTCTTCCACATATGAATTTCCAGTTTTCCCAGCATCATTTGTGAAAAAGACTGTCTTTCCACCATGCTTTTGGTGACTTTGTCAAGGATCAGATTGATTGTATTTTTTAAATTTATTAGAGCATTATAATTATACATACAACCTGGGTTCATTTTGACAAAATCATACATGGAAGGAATTTGATTGCAAGCCCCATTTATCCCCCTTTTCTCCCCTCTTTCCTCCCGCTATTCTCTTTACTCTATTAAACTTCTTTTCTTTCATGTAAACATAAAAGTGAAATTCCCTTTTGCATCTGTATGTATGAATATAGCATGATTTTGCTAAATTCATTCCATTTATTTTCCCCTTTCCTTTCCTTCCTCCCTCTTATTCTCCCACATCTACTCTACTCATCTTTCCTGTATATTTATGATATTTGATCCCCTCCCCCACTGTCTTCTTTCCCTTATTCTGTTCTAGCTTCCATATATGAGAGAAAAAAAATTGGCCTTTGATTTTCTGAGTCTGGCTTATTTCACTTAGCATGATTTTCTCCATTTTCATCCATTTATCAGCTAATTCCATTTTCTCATTTTTCTTTATATATGTGAGATACACACACACACACACACACACACACATATATATATATATATATATACACACACAAAACACATTTTCTAAGTCTATTCATCTACTTATGGGCATCCAGTTGATTCCATAATTTGGCTGTTATAAATTGTGCTGCAATAAACATTGAGGTGGCTTTATCACTGTAGAATGCTTACTTTGGTTTTTTGGATAAATACTGAGGAGTAGGATAGCTGGGTCATGTGGTAGTTCCCTTCATAGTTTTTTGAGGAATTTCCACACTGCTTTCCAGCCTACTATTTCTTAAACTGTAATCTTATTTCTGATAATATTTCTTAAAGAATGTCAAGATAATATTATCACTTTCTTATGAAAGGCCCCAGAAAGAACATGCACCAAATGTAAATCACAAAAGTACACATTAGCTAACAAGAGGGAGGTACATATTCACAGAAGGTGCCTGGCTAGGTGGATGGGAGAAGTGCAATAGAACAGCAACCACAGAACTCAGATGCAGAAACAATGTTCCAGCTTAACACATGCTTTAAATAAAATAGCACCCACAAGTGAAAGCAGGTGAGTTCCATTGGTGTTAGAAGCAAGAAGAGTAGCACCCACAGGCAGACCCCATCAGCTCACCAAGTATATTTCTAATTTCTATTCTCAGTAAAAGATAGCAAAAGTTTATCACTTTTGTTTCCAGAAAATGACCCATTCGTACTGGCACTTTGGAAGGACACAGCCTTTCATTTTCCGAAACTGTTTTTACAACAACTGAACTAAAAGAACAAGAGGTCCCCTCAGAAAATTTCAATGCTAAGAGAACAGAAATTAATTTTGACAAGAATGCAAATATTCCCCACATGAGAAGCATTGTTCAGAATGAGTTGATCTTGGGAATAAATGACAATTGATGTCCTTTACCACGTGACCTTTATGAGAAATGAAAATCTGACGAAACCACCTGAAAGGCAGCTGTGCCACTATGCCATCAACATGACCCTGAAAAAACAACTTGAATGATCTACCAGTCTTCACATGGGTGTGACTGTCCAAGCATCAAGAAAACTTACCCTAATATACCCATCTGACCCAGCAGTGATAACTTCTCCCTCATCCAGTGTTATCTGGTTAATGGGACCATGGTGACAAGGCTTCATTCCCTTTCGACAGAGCTCCACTTTGATGAGACTGGCTTCCCAAAGCAGTAGGTTGCCCCATTCTGACCCTGAGAGCACCTGTCAGGTGTACAGAAGGAAAGAGATGTCACTAAAACAGATGAATGTATATATTTATGTCTCAAATATCAGGTGTGAGTTATTTTTAACGGTGCTTTTTCTTGATTATGAAAGTAAAATGTTTGAATATGGAAAAATAAGAAAATGCAGAAATAAAAATCCACTATCCCAGACATAATCCCATAACTCCAGACAAACCCATCTTGATGCATATCTTTCTAGCTTTATGAATAGTTTTACATCACTGTGATTAGGATACATGTTATTGGCAATGTTTCATTATGTATGTATATATATATATATATGTATATATATATATATATATTTCTTTGTACATTTCTTTCTTAAGGGTCCAATCCAAGGGTAAAATTACTTGATCAAAAATTAGAGATGTGTTTAAAGTCCTTGATAGGTGAGATTCTACATTTTAAGTACAATACTATCAAATTTTATAAGATGTTAGATAAGTTGTAAGCTGTTACTCAACTGAGCAGATTATAGCATAACAGTATCCAATTTCAAATAGGGATAATATCTGGAACCACTTCAAATTAATTTATTAAATCAGCATTCCCACTGCTTGTGCACTTAAGTTATTTAATGCTTAAAAACATGAACTACGTTCATTTATAAGCTATACCATATACAATTGCGCGTGTTGGATACTTTATTTTTCCCAGAAGAAACAACTCTTTCTTGTTCCCACAAAGGAATGATATGGGCCAATGCTAATCCCTTATTATCCTTATTTTACAGAGGAGAACCTGAAGCACAAAACAGTTAAGTGACTTGCCCAAAATTACCCAGACAAGTCAGGATCCTGGTCCAAGCACATGGCTCAAATCTCCTGTTCTGACTACACTGCCTCAGAAGGGACATTCTATAGTAAGGTGTCAAATGAGTTGGCTTTTCTCTAGGACTCCTGGAAACTTTTTGTTTTGTGGTGCTGGGGATTGAACCCAGGGCCTTGTGCATGCGAGGCAAGCACTCTACCAACTGAGCTATATACCCAGCCCTCCTGGAAACTTTTAATCCAGAAATATTTGCTGAGAATTACCCAAAAGATTTTCTAGATGCAGAGAACTCTGACTAGAAAGGTCATAGAGCTTGTGTGAAGACTGATGTTCCCTATGATGCCCTCTGGTGGGGGGAGGCTCTGGTCTTATTTTTGCCCGCCAGCTCAAGGGTTCTCTATTCCCATGTCCCCCTCAACTGGAGGAACTGATGACTGTACAAAGGATTTTTTACCTACCCTGCCTATATTGTTTATTATTAAGCCTTGATCATTTGTAGTAGAGTCTTTAGACTTGTTTTCTTCTTTTTTTTCTACAGTATTTTTAAATTGACACAAAATAATTGTACATATTTATGGGGCACAGGGTGATAATTCAATACATGTACATAATGAGTAGCGATTATATCAGGGTAATCAGCATTTCATTATCCTACATCATCTGTCCTTTCTTTGTGCTGGGAAGCTTTGAACTGCTCTTTTCTAGTTCTTTATAAAACACGTAATAAGTTGTTGTGCCATAGAACATTAGAACATATTTCTTTTTTATAATTGTGTTTTGTTGCCCATTGTCCAACCACTCTCCATTCCCTGGTCCCCTTCTTCTTCCTAGCCTCTCATGACCACAATTTTACTTCCATGAAATCAACTGCTCCATAACTAAAGCCACCAGAGGTGACCAAAACCTATGAGGTATTCATTTCAGAAGTGTCACTTTTACTTAGATTTCCTTTGTACTGGTCCTGAGAAGTTAAGGCCTTTATCATCTCTTTTCAGATGATGGTAACAGCTCCCTTCCTAGCTCATCTCTTTGACTCAGGATTTCCCTTCCTCTAATCCACCTGGCATTTTATTAACAAATGTGTCCACTTCTTCATTCATTTGTATTACTATTCTGCAAATGTACAACAATTCTGCCTTGCTGTTAAACTCCCAATGCATTAAGATGCATATTTCTCATATTTCTCAATTCAGCATTTGCACTCTTTCCCAGTATTAATGTCGTATTCCTTTCTGCTCTTTAAATATCCAACATTTATTCCTAGCTCTAAACATTTCCTTTTGTGACTTTATCATTTAAAATGATTTCTTTCTCCCTTACATCTACACAAAATCTACTGAACCTTTTAAGGATGTATGTTGTACCATGCTTTTAACAAGGGTCGTACTAATCTTATCTTAATCCTTACAGTATTCACAATATGAAGCTACATTGATTTAAGATCATCTTATACTTCAACTGGCATCCAAGGCCTTTATTTTCTTTTATACACAATGTTTTTTGAATTGAGACTATTCCATTTGGTAGATGCCTAAACCATCTGGTTTCTTAAGGTTACAGTAATATTTGTATGCTGGCTTTTACTTATAACTGAAATGATCACAAGCAGTACTGTATAACTCATTCTATTCAGAAATCAAATAAAATATTAATGGAGAACTGGTCCTAATTAGCTATCATTTCAGAAAACAAGCCCATAAGTTTTATAAAAGGAAGAGAGGAAATGAACTAACAATATTAAAGAATAAATTAACAGATTGAATTACAGTGCTATAGATGTCCCTACAAAGCAGTTGATCTTCCTGACTAATAATCTGACAATAAAAACAAAAGTCATGAGTGTATATAATCTTTGACCCAGTAAGTACTCTTGGAGCATCATGGCAAAGAAAAAAATGGAAAAAAGCTAAGTAAAATACACTGCAATTCTGTGATTTAATTAAAACTAACAAGTGTGGCACTGTGTTAATACATGAAAATGCTTAGATACTTTATATCATATTTAGCAAATATCTATTGTTAGATGGGCAGGCTTAAAGGTCACCAAAAGTTCGCCCTGTTCCACAGGCAGAGGGCCAAAAGGTTGCTCTGTTCTCAGGGCAGGATGTTTCATCATCCCTGGGCAGGAGCCAATAGGCTTGAAGGCTGCCCTCACACCACAAGCAGGAGCCAATAGGCTTAAAGTTCACCCTCCCCCATGGGCAAAGAGCCAATAACATTAAAGTTCGCTCTGGTACACCCCCCCCACACACCTGTAATCCCTATATAAACTCCCGTCCATTCTAAGTTTGAGAGCCAGAGAGCCAGCGAGAGGAAGAGCCAGATGAAGAGAGCCAGTGAGATGACAAGAGAGCCAGATGACAAAGAGCCAGAGGACAAGAAGAGAGAGGCGACAAGATGGAGAGAAGAGGGAGACGAGAAGAGGCAGCCACTGCACACTTACCCACTGTCTCCAGCCCAACAGCAGCTGCCCCAGACGATAGCTCCAGAGACTGCAGCCAGCGCGACCAGACTCCCACCTTCTGGTCAGAGCTTGCACACTCTTCCACCAGGGCTTACACACTTTCTGAGCTTGCACACTCCCCTCTCCCTGACTCCTTTCTCCCACCAGAGCTTGCACACTTCCCTCTCCCTGACCCCTCTCCCTGTTCCTTTTCTACCCTTAACCAGCCATAAAGGCCAGTGAATAAATCCCTTGGCTGCATGGCTGTCCCCAGTGTGATATTTGCCCTTCATCTATCATAATTTGGATTATGATATTTTCAGAAAATACTTAATTATAACTGATAATCTGAAAAAGTAACATTCAATGTTCATTACATTGATAATCATAATATCTGTTGTTCATATTGGCAGAACTTATTAGAATATATGATGTGTTTTCATATATGTGTGCTTTTCTATGTGTACTTGAAAACACAATTTTATTATTGTACAACAGTGGCTATACTGACCTTCCCATCTGGGAGTTCCATGTAGCCTTCAATATCAGTAGTAGTTGTTTTGCCAAATCGACCTAGTGATCCCTGCAACTTGAGCCCAGTGAACGTATAAGCCATTTCCCAGAACCTGCACACAAACAAGAAAGAGATCAAATCTACTTTGAATAAGTGTTACTTATTTCTATTTTGATATGATCCAAATACTTACATATTTCATAATCACATACATTATTTCATTTATTCATCTGATTAATATGTAGGAAGCATCTACTATCTGTCAGGCAAAGCTCTATACAATATGAATTTAGCAATAAGCAAAATAGAGAAAAGAAACTGTCTTCATGGGGTTCATATTTTGAGTTGTGCTGTTTGATGCAGTAGCCACCAGCCACAACTAATCATTTGAATTTAAAGTAATTAGCATTAAATAAAATTAAGAATTCAGTGTTTCAGTCAATTCAGTCAATTTCAAGTGCTCAAAAACTACATATGGCTGGTGGTTTCTGCATAAGACAGCATAGGCATTCTGGCCTGGAAAAAAGTTCTAGTGGACTGTACTGTGCTAGGGGATATAAAAGTTTACCCCCAACGTTCTAACTTACTAGCTGTGTGACTCTGAGTGATTTTCTTGATGATAGTGTGCCTTTATTTTCTCATGCATAAAATGAGAATATTAGTAACACCTACCTTATAAAACTATTGAAAAATTCTTAGTGAAATCAATACATGTTAATTATTACTAACATTTTCTTATTAATAATTTAAAGAAATAGACAATCAGAATGCTAAAGATTAGCAAAAATAATCTGGCTAATCAACAAGATATAAAACAGAAAAAGGAAAGTATCAATAAGCCAGTAATACAAAGCCAAAAGTCCATATTACGAACATCTCCAAAGGTATGGTAGGTCTCCTAATCATATACTTCCATGTATTTTCTTTCTTTTGTATCACTTCATATATGAAGTTAATTATTCAATGTTTGTCTTTCCCCAAAGATTCAATGCACACAACATACACACTTTACTAAATGAGAAGAAAAATTTAGCCTGTAGCTAGCAGAGAGTTTCTTCAGAATTTCCTCCAAGATTACATTTAAGAATCTGTTCAGTTTTGTCTGTATTTCTAACTAGTTAGTAATATAAGACCAGATATAAATTGGGACAAAAGAAATTTGAGATAGATAAAAATGTCTTTCTCTTAAAGAGACACTGGGGCTGAGCACAATGACACATGCCTGCAATCCCAGCAGCTCAGGAAGCTGAGGCAGGTGGAACATGAATTCAAAGCCAGCCTCAGCAACTCAGCAATGCCCTAAGCAACTCAGCAAGACCCTGTCACTAAATAAAAATACAAAAAAAGAGCAGGGGATGTGGCTCAGTGGTTAAGCTCCTCTGGGTTCAATCGCTGGTTATCCACCACCCAAAAAAGAAACACTGGGAATCAGATTATGGGCAGCTCTGGGGTAATGATAGAAGGTTGTTAAATATATGCATGAGATAGGATGAGGAAAAAAATAGAGACGGATAAAATCATTTGATCCTGGAAACAGATCAGGGTATGACATAGTAAGAAGAGCATGGAATTAGAGCCAGCAACCTGAGATCAAGATAAGGTTCTGGGCTGGGATTGTGGCTCAGTGGTAGAGGGCTTGCCTAGCGCATGTGAGGTCCTGGGTTTGATCCTCAGCATCACATAAAAATAAATAAATAAAATAAAGGCATTGTGTCCATTGTGTCCAATTAAAAATATTAAAAAAAAAAAAGGATTAGGTTCTGCTACATTTGGTACTGAGGGTCCCCCATCAGGAATAATAGAAATTGTCCTACAGGTGAAAACTGAGTTGCTACAAACAAGAAATTTAATAGTGTTGTGAAAGCTCAACATGAGTTTGAAAACATCATACCAAAGTTAGTTGTTAAAATTCCATTCAGGGCTGGGGTTGTAGCTCAGTGATAGAGCACTTGCCTCACATGTGTGAGGCACTAGGTTCAAATCTCAGCACCATATGTAAATAAATGGATGAAATAAAGGTTCATCAACAAATTTAAACCCTTTCTTTCATCTATGCTGTCCTGGGAAATAAAATTCCACAATCTAATTAGAAAAAGTACACCACTAGTTAATTTTAAAAATACACATTTGGAAGTTATCCAAATTTTAACAATATCAAAAATGTCTCCAGGTCTTAGATCCCCTTAGAAAATACCTTTGTAATATGTATCAGCATTTCTATTCATCACCCGACCTACTTGATGTGGCCTGATCCTGCTGTAGTAAGCTGCTCATCATCTTCAGGATTGAAAGTAACCTTAAAAACATCCAGAGAAAAAGCTTTTTTCCTCAGTATGGGTTGTTCTTCTTTCCAATTCCAAATGGTCAGTGTGTAATCAGGGGAGCTACCAACAGAGGCCAACAAGGTACCATTGTAGTTAAAGTCCACATAGGCAAATGCCTTCTCGGTTCCATCTGGAAAGATGAATAGAATCTAGTAAATAAGGGCAATGTTTATATCATTGTCAAAAAGTGTATTAGAGAAGGGGGCATCTTGTGATGTATATTAATATAAGAATGCCAAGAATTCCCTTGAAGGAGCAATTCCAAAATCATCTATCACCCTGGGCTTTAGAATAGATTATATAATACAAAGGGTGGAGAAGTCATACGCACATTTGTATGAGTAAAACTTTGTGAGCATGTTCATCTTCTGGAGGAGGAGAAACACAAAAGTATATTACATAATAGAGAAAAATCAATCTATGATTTAAAATTTGTCAAACAACAACTCCAAAAACAAAAATTGGCTGCCAAAATGAATTGTATGAAAAATAGAAGTATAAAATAATTGTAATGGTTAATTTTCTACTGGAGTAGAACCTAATTAACAAGTTATAAAAGAATGGCCACTGAGAAAATTTAATCCTCCAGTTATATTCATCAATGCTCTAGTTATTCAATTAACCAATAATCTAGATGTTGCTGTAAAGGGATCTTGCAGATGTGGCTAATAACCATGATCAGTTGACTTTAAGTAATGATTATCCTTGATAATCTCAGTGGGGCTCTAGACAACCAGTTGAAAGGCCTTGAAAGTAAAACTTAGAATTCCCTGAAGAAGAAATTCTACCTGACTGCTACCATCAACTCCTTCCCCAAAGTTTTCAGCCAGCAGGCTTGATCTACAAATTTCAGACTTATTACCCTCCACAATTGTGTGAGCCAATTCAATTAAATGCATCTCTTTTCTATTTCCTACTAATTTGGTTTCTCTGGAACACCCTGATTAATTTAATAATCTCATATCTGCATAATGTTGTTAACCTTGAACACAAAATATTTTAAGATTTTACTGGACTTACCTGGAAGGATTCTGTAGGGCTTCAGAGAAGGATATTCATAGATGATAATCTTTGGAAAACTTCCTTTTTCAGCTACTGTGAAGTAAGTTTTATGTGGATGAACCTATGAAAAATAGAATCTCACTAAAATATTAAAGGGAAGATTTTCATAGATAATCCTATTAATACAGTACTCAGTGACCACTCTTTTATAACTTATTGATTAGGATCTACTCCCATAGCAAACTAAAACCGGGCATCTGATAAACACTGAAGGGATAGAATTTGAATTGAAAACCAGAAGAAAGTAAAGGTAAAACCTTAAGTTTTACTTACATTAAGACAGTCATTTCCAACTTTATAGTTCTTTTAATTGCCATTAAAGAAACTAGAACAATGGTTCTCAATCCTTAAATGTGCAGAATCATTTGAAAAGCTTATTAAAACACAGATTGGAAGCCCTTACACCCATGTTTCTGATCCAATGGGTCAGGGCTGAAACTTGACAATTTGCATTTACACTTTTAACAAATTCAAATGTGATGTCTACGCTGCTGATCTGGGGCCTATGCCTTAAGAACCACTAAGTTGGATGAATTGCTTTCCCTGCATACGAGTCCATCTAAATTTTGTATAGAAAATTCCATGCAATGTATATGCCTGGGTATGTTTTATGCTACTGTAACAAAATACCTGAGATTGAATAACTTATAATGATTGAGAATTTGTTCTGGAGAGTAGAAAAATCCAAGATTAAAGAACTACATCTAGTCTTTTATGTTGCATCATCCCATAGTGAAAGGTTGGAGGGCAAGAGAGGGTAAAAGCAAGAAAGCAAGAACAGGCCAGATTCACTCCTATAATAACCCTCTATTTTTATAGCTAACCCACTTCCTCAATAACACGATTAATCCATTCAAGTCCTAACCATTCCTTATTAGGCATACTTCTCAACACTGTTGCATTGGGAATTAAGTTTCTAATGCATGAACTTCAGAGGACATGTATGGGTTCCATAACAGTATGGAACTCATTGTTTCCAGAGTAGATTATATCTATATTTTAAAAAATTCACCCTGGATGAACTTACCACAAATGACTGTAAACATAACAGAAGTGAGAAAGATACAATATTTATAAGATGGACATGGGAAAACACAATAAACAGCCTGGATAAACTATTTGTTTCAATATTTGAAATAATAACCATATATAAATTGGATATAATTATATGTTCATTTTGTTATTTTTGTTCATTGATCAGTCAAGTGTAGGAAGAATAAGTAAAAAAAATAGAAATAAAAGTAGGCTGTAATAAGAATAAGCTATTTAAAATATATTGTATTTATAAAATTCTATTTTTAGTTACTGTTTTGCAACTCCTGATTACATATCTAAAGACAAGGAGCTGGGTTCTCAGACACAGGTGGCAAGTCCTGTTATCCAAGACAATGTTGTGCTCCTTTTCCCTCCACTATCAGGATAAGATTTATGATAGGCCGACTTCCTACTGGCAAGCAGCCTCTTATCCTGCTATTGAAGTAAATCATTCTTACTTTATCTTAAAACAGGCTCAGGTTGAAAGGAGGGACACTCAATGAGATAATGGTAACGCTGACTACACCAACATTTATTGAGTGCTTACTATGTACCAGACACTGGTCTAAGTTTTACATGCATTCTGTAAATTTCACATCAATCACAGCATTATCATTCCCATCTTATTGATGAGCAAATTGAGGATCAGAAAGATTAAGTAATTGTCTGCAGTCATCCAGGCTGCAGTGTGGTAAATGTGAGACAGGATTCAACCCCATGTTGTGAATCCAACTAAGTTATAGGAGAAACAATTGAACCTTTCCAGACTATTTTTAGAAGCTTTTTTTAAAAGGTCGAACCTAGACTCGAATCTAGATTGTCCTTTATTCTAGAAATAATTTAACTCTCCTACTAATGTGTCATTCTTTGGGATTTGCTACTCACTGACCCAGGTAACCAATGAAGAAGTAAATGGGACTAAGAAATCGGAGATCCCAAGGTGGTAGGGAAAGGGAATAGCACTACATGTGTCTAGATACCCAGTGACAAGGAAATTGTATGTAGGATATGTGACTACAGACACCTGAATGGAGATCCAGATACCTGAATGGAGATTCCTTCACCTGTTTAGATCTTATCTTAAAAAAAGTTTCTACCCCTTAGATTGGAAGCTGCTGTGGGATTGAGTTTTGGGCATTTTGCTTTTAGCAGAGACCTGTAATTAGTAAGTTAATACTCAACGTATAAATTCACTCTGCCTTTTCTGGAAGATAATTTATAGGCACAAAACACATTTCTCACAGGTTTCTCAAAGCCTTGTGAATGTATTTCTCATCCTCAACTGAATAGGACATACAAGGTGACATACAGTGCAGGAGAGGCCTCTTTCGCTATCTAGCTCCTGTACACATGATGAAAACTTTGTGGACATAAAACTGCTCACATTCAGGTGGAGAGAATTAAGATTAGCATCACTGCCCACACTACATCTTTGACAACTGTCCTCAAATCAAATTATTTAATAAAAAAATAGAAAATATAAAGACTACTTATGACCATTAAATGATAAATAAATATATGATAATTCGAAGTTTTTTAGTCCTCTGCAAATATTGTGGGCCTCAGGCTCATGACACTTCATGACCTTTGATGGATCTCCCTCCACAAAACCTATGACCTTCACAATGGGTCCAGATTACTTGCACAGAGCTATAGTCACACTATCATGTACTTTGTTAGATGGCTTTTAAACACTGAATTCATAGAGGCCACAGATTCTTCTTCCTTTAAATCTTTCACTGTATGTTATATGTAGAATTGGATACTTTGTACTATATAATAAATTCTTACTGAATTTATTATTAACTAGTCTTGAAACAAAGTCCCTGAAGACAGGGACTTTTATCATCTGCATATGCCATATATAGATAGATGATGATCAAGGAAAAAACAAACATGAGATTCTTTCACTTCGTGCATCTCACAATACCCTGTTTCCATAGTCAATCTATCTCTATGTCATATGTGTGGGTCTCACATTCTGTTCATGTTCTTCATTTCCTGCTGTGAAACTCAGATCAAGAAGTTCAAACACCTCCCTCACTCAACTCCACTTCAAATCTAAATGTGAAAAAAACCTGCACAACTATGTGAAAGTCACTTAACCTCTAGAGCCACAGTTTCTCCTCAAAATGGAATAATACTATAATAAAACTATTATTATCATATTGATGGAGGCAGTGTCAGTGAATTTAGTGATTGTAATCAACTTGAAAGCACCTGAGAATAAAGATGGCCGTGCCTCCCGTGCGATCCCTCAGTATCATGCATGGTGTTAGCACCCAACGGCCACTGTTGGTGGGTCCACAAAAGGAGGAAATATGTTCTTTTCCTCTAAGTTACTAAAGGCATACCCCAATGACACCAATTCCTTGACCACTGCTACTTCTCAGGTAGGTCTGTTGTTTGGTTTGAAAATTAAGAAGAATCAGTTGGTTCCCAGCGACGTACATCAGGGTATTGCTGTCTAGAAGCTGCAGGTTGGCTCGCTTACTGCATTCATAACCAAAAGAATGTCTGAGAGAAAGTTGCTAAGGAAAAGAAGTGAAACAAATGACCATCCTAGGATAGAAGAGTGATGAAATAATATATTTTTAAAATCCATAGTCTTAAATAAAGATTCAAGGCCAAAGTAGTTGAATTTTACCCTGAAACTCATAATTTTTTATGTATTACTAACACAATTTTATTTTTAAGTTAAATGGAAATCCTCATACACTGATTTAGTTACTATTTTAATTTTCCTAAAGGAATACTGAAAGCACATTTGTTGTTTTTGTAATAATAGATGTTAAACCAAGCCAGGAATGGTGGCACATGACTGTAATCCCAGTGATTTGGGAGACTGAAGCAGGAGGATCACAAGTTCAAGATCAGCCTGGGCAATTTAGCAAGCCCCTGTCTCAAAATTTAAAAATAAAAAAAGGGTGAAACTATAGCTCGGTGATGAAGTATCCCTGAGTTCAACCCCCATAACACACACACACACACACACACACACACAAAAAAAAAAAAAAAAAAAAAAAAAAGTTGAACCTTCTGCTTGGGTATCACACATAGGAACATTGTCACCTAAATCATTTCATTTTCCCTTCTCTCACCAAAACTAAATCATACCTATAACATGGGACACAGTCCATGTCCTCAAAATCTTTGTACTTAACGCCTGTCAGATTTGTTGACTGATCATAGTAAAAAATAACATATAGGCCTTTTGATGTTTAAAGACAAGATATTTAAAATTCCTAGTTCTGTAAAATTCTAATATAACCTTTTATAACATAACTGCTGTAATAAGCTAACACAAATATAATTGAAATTTAATTCATATAAATACTGAAGATCACTAATAGTATACAAATATTTAATTAATAAGCTAACTCCTTCTTTCCAAGCTTGTTAGTATGTGCATTGTAGGCAACTGTATATATGTTTATATTATAGAAAAAAATTATACTATTTCAAAAAATAAATTTAAAAAAAATCTGAGTTATATAAAACCTTGTAAGATACATTGTTAATACACAAGTCAAATTAAAACAACCCAAGATATAAGTGTAATAAGTAAACTAAATGAGATGGATCAATGAAAAAAATTAGAGTTAGCAAAAGAAATATACAACATATGCTAAGTAGATAGATTCCTAATTTATAAGAATTCATTTCTGAATACCAAAGTTGAAAGATCAATGAAAGAATATTTCTTGAGCCCTTGCTTAAAAAATACATTATGATTTTAGAGGATTACAGGGTGTTTTTTATAAGGAAGAAAATTCAGAGAAAGAAATTATGTGAAACCTTTAACAAGAAGAAAATAAACATTGTAATAAAGAATAGTTTAACTAATGTAATTTGAATATTGATGTATAAACAATTTATAACCAATTTGGTTACTTATCATTATCTAATAGATACATTGAAAGAGAGGATAAAATATTTCTGAACATTTTCTCTATTCAAGAACAAAGAATTCTGTAAATTTATTGAAGACATAAATGCCTAAAATTTAATCTTATACAGAAATGTGAATGAATATGTGTGATTCAGAGATCTGAATGATGCTATTCAGACCTCAAAACCTGGGACCTCATTAGCCATAGTGTAGAGCCCTATTTGAGGAGATAGCTAGATGGCGGCTAGCTGAGAGCCATAAAGGTGTTCAAGTATTTTCACCTGATATTCATGCATTTACCTAAGAATCTTTTTATGCCCGTGAACACTGTGTGACACACCTGTAAGCTCGAGCTGTTAGCACTTGTCCTTGTTAAGGCAAAATGTATTTAACCGGGTGAGGTTAGTTAGAGGGGTGGTTGGAGTTGGGGTGGTTGGAGTTGGAGAGGTTGTTGGAGCCGGAGAGAGAAGTTAGAAGAAAGAAAAATAAAAGAACTTTTTCATTTCCAGTCTGCCTCTGAATTTTCTCCCGCGGTATCGTTGCTGCAAGCAGCAATTGCTGCAGGCAGCGACACCATAGTACAAATAGAGTATCAGATCTAAATAAATATTTCCTGACCTTTATAGAACTTGATATAGGGCAGTAAGTTTGGCCTACTGTCTTTTTCCATTTTCCCAAACTACTGCTCTCACCTTTCCTACTTCCTTTTCTATTTTCCTTTCTTTTTCTCTTTCCAGGTGTCAATATAATACTGTAGAGGGCTAAACACATGTTCATACATGAGATTAGAAGTAATCAAGTTAGTGGATTACCATCTCTTCACTAACTTGAGTAAATATTAGGAATCAAGAGTTATTACCATTTATTTAAAATCATCATCTCTAATTTCACAGGAGATGATGGGAAGACTCCCTCTTTCATGTTACTCCTCTGATCAAAGGACTTTTTAAATCCAGAATGTCACTACTATGAAACCAAATAAACTAAATTACTATGTCAAAGACACATGTACATTCTCATTTAATTGCAGTACTATTCATAGTGACCAAGTAATGGAAACAAGAATCTACCAACTGAGGAACAAATCAAGAAAATGAGGAACATATGCACAATGGAATACTATTAAGCTATAAAAAGAATGAAATTCTGTCATCTGTAACAACATGGATGAAACAGAAGATCTTGATGTTAGGTGAAATAAACCAGGCACAAAAAGTCAAATATTGCATGATTTCACTCATATGTAGAATCTAAAAATTCTCACAGAAAGAGTAGAATGGTGGTTACTAAACCCTGGGAAAAGGAGGGAAAGAGAGATGTAGAAAGATTGATCATGAGCACTAAGTTAGGAGCAAGAAGTTTTGGTGTGCTATTGCATAGCAGGGTGACTATAGGTAATGATAATACACTGTATTTTAAAAGCTAGAAGGAAAGACTTTTAATGCTTTCACCATAAAGAAATGATATATGTTTGAGAAGATAGACATGCTTAACCTGTTTAAGCATTACATGATATATACATGCATCAAAACATTGCATGATAGCCCATAAATCTGTATAATTTTGGTTTTTATGTATCAGTTAGAAATAAATTTTTAAAAAGCCAAAAGGCCAGAATGTATAGGATTATAACTCCCCAAATTCTCCTCCTCTAAATTATAACCTACTTAATGGCAGAAACTACTTCTCATCATCTCTATTTCCCAGAATGCCTAGCACAGTGTCTTTAGCCAATTAGGTATTTAATATTTGCTGAATTAATGAGTGAATAACTAGAGTTTGATCTTTTCTTTCTAACCCAGAGGTCATTGGCAGTCCCTTACCAGAGTTTTGCAAATATTAAAATGTGTTTTGATGACCTTCAATTTCTTTTTGTCTTGTCTTACCCTGTCTTCTGGCTTGCTTCTTCTTAACTTCCAATCAGAGACCTGGGGCCTTCAATGTTTTTTCATGGCCACCTAGGACCTCCACTTCAGAATTGTTTAAATACTATGTTAAGTTCTGTTTAATGTCTTTTTCAAATTATGCCATGATTTAGCTGGTATTTTATAAATGGCACATTTTCCAATAAATAAATTGATTTAGAAGATGCAAGTTTTTAAAACTAAAGTATCAATGTAATTACTAAAGTATTAAAAGATTACTTAAGAGAATACATAAAAGTTGATTTCCTCTTCTTAGAGTTTTTCACAAGGTGTAGAGATTACATTTGGTCCATCTCCAAAGAGTAGAACTAATCCCAATGGGGGCTATTCTTGAGAGACAGATTTTTTTTTTTTTTTTTTTTTTTTTTTTTTGTGGTACCGGGGATTGAACTCAGGGGCACTGGACCACTGAGTCACATCCCCAGCCCATTTTTGTATTTTATTTAGAGACAGGGTCTCACTGAGTTGCTAAGTGCCTCGCCATTGCTGAGGCTGGCTTTGAACTTGCAATCCTCCTGCCTCAGCCTCCCAAAGTGCTGGGATTACAGGTGTGCACCACCGCGCCCGGCTGAGAGACAGATTTTGATTCAAGTCTTCAATAAAGTTCTCTAATAATTTAAACCGTCCAAAAATGGGATAGGCTACTTGCAGTTTCCCTGGAGGTAAAACAATAGCCTTCAAGACTCATCTATTGGATCAAAAGCTAGAGTCCTAGCTAGGCATGGTGGTGCACACCTGTAATCCCAGCAGCTGGGGAGGCTGAGGCAGGAGGATCATGAATTCAAAGCCAGCCTCATCAAAAGCAAGGTACTGAGCAACTCAGTGAGACCCTATCTCTAAATATAATACAAAATAGGGCTGGGGATTTGGCTTAGTGTCAAGTGCCCTGAGTTCAATCTCCAGCACCTCCCCCTGAAAAAAGTTGGGGTCCTTCTTACTAATATGTAGAATATGAACACGTTCTTTAATAAAGACTCTCCTCTCCTGGTGGTGAGTTGCCAGTGTTGGAGTCTGGGAGAAGGCACATGTGAAAAACCACCTGGAGGCTTTTTCAGCACATACATGCCCAACTTCTCCACACAGAAATAGCACAGGAAGTCCAGGAAGTCATCAGATCATTGTGTACTTCTGGAAAGCTTCTGGGGAACTCTGATACACCAGTCCTATTCCATTTTAAAATATCAGGCTAAAAGAAAGCAAACAGCCTGACTATTGTCATAAACTTGTCCAAAGACAAGAGGGAAAAAAACCTAAAGAAAGAAAATTACAGTTACAAGATGATTTGGAAAGAATGAATTTAGCCACACCTGGAACTGAACCAGAGTTAGAAGCTACATTCACAATGTATTCTATTTTTATGCAAAAGCACAACTGAATCAGGGAATATATCCCATTTCTGAAAGCACACCTTTAACAAGAAGCCTGCCAGTGGTCAGGCCATGTGGCAATAACCACTACCCATCTGAAGGGAGACATGCTAAATTGCTAGCTGAGGACTGTAGTGGAAATTATCTTTTAACCATCTGCCTCACAAACTAACATCATAAATGATGACAAACATTAAATCTTCCCATCAGTTATCCCCACTTTCACAGACTCTTATTCTTCAGACCAATTAAAACTTGCTATTCTTTGTGCCCTATTTCCTCAGGATCATCTTCTCCGGTGACTCATCCGATACCTAATAAAGTACTAAAGCGTGAAGATGGCCACATTAGTGTTTCAAGAAGAGAAATCAAAGATTTAGCTTGACAGGCCTTAGCAAAGGCAGGCAAGGCTGGTAGAAGAGGGAAGTGAGAATAAGAGGCTCCAGGTTCTCCTTCAAATCACATCTCATGAACTCCAGCCTTTTTCACCTGCACAAAGAAAAGCATAATTTCTCTTTACAGGTATTTAACATCCAGTAAAAGTTTAGTTCAAATTAAGATCAAATATTTTAAGGGCCAAGATTCTTAGAATTATCTAAGACAGAAGTTAGTAAATTGTTTCTATAAAGGGAAGGTAGTATATACTTTAGGTTTTATGGGCCAGATGGTCTCTGTTACAACTACTTAACTCTTATACTATTATGCCAGCTATAGATAAGATGTAAATGTATGAGTGTGGCTATGCCGTGATAAAATTTTATTTACTAAAACAGGGTAGAGGCTAGATTTGCTCCACGGGCTATAAGTTTGGCAACCCCTGACTCAATAAACTAAATCCCCAAATTATGCATATGTAGCTGGAGTGGATACACGAGTACAAGAAAATCCAGTGGTATGTTCGAATTTGGAGTCACAAAAGGCATTGAAGCAAGTTCATTGTAATCATAAAAGAAGCTTTCTGATATTTTCTTCTTAAGTTCTTCCTCTGCTTCTTCTGCAGGTTGGCCAGGGGGTTCCTGAGATGCTAAAACATTAAAATATTTTAACTAAGACAGGTGTCTGGTGAGTCCTAAAATTGTATTTCTCAAAGACAGGAGAAATGTACACAGCAGGCAGTATACACTGGCAGTAAGTATGACCACAGGCCTGAACACAAGATACTACCCACTACTGGGCACTGGAGGAAGAGTGAACATGCTTGTGGGAATCAGGGGTGAATGTAGAGCTCTGGTCATAGTTTAAACAATTTCAAAGAATGATTCCCCATCAATTCCAAGGGAAAGTTGGCAAACTCTGATCTATTGTAGAACACTCCTTAAATTGCCTCAATTTCTAGAAGATCAAGTATGAGAGCTCTAAATGTGAGCTTCAGAAATTGAATATTCAACTCCAAGCTCTAAAAACTACCTTGCCTGACCATGCGCAATGCTTTTTCCTTTTATCATCTGCACACATATCTACAACCTGCAAATTTTTCTTTCTCTGGTTTATAACTGTTCAATGTGTCTGAGAAACTTATCCTTAAAACAGCAGCATTTACCAGTAGAAAACTAAAAATATGTACCTTTTTTACTTTCCGCATCATCATATGGAAATGAACTTAAACTTCCTTCCGAGCCTTCCAAATATGAGTCGTCCTCTAAATATGATTCTTCCCCTTCAGTCAATGTGTCATCTGTGGTTTCTTCAAAACCATATTTTGCTAGAGGTATTAAAAATAATGTTTTGATAATTCCTAAAATTTGAATACTCTCTTATTTCAAAAGTAGCTAAAACTTCCAATTTGCTCATGCTCTAAGCATATAATAAGTTTTCATACTCTTAAAAAAAAAAATTCCTAGAAGAATTATTTCATTTGATCAGTCTTTTTAACTTAAAAAATGTGAAGTTCTTTTCTGTAAGTTCATTTCCATTTTCACTTTATTTCCAGTATATTTTCTATCACTGTATACTTACAGAAAAGTAAATGATAAAGAAAAAAAGAGATGAATATGTTGGTATCATAATTTCAATTCAGTTGGATTTTACCAACATTTATGGAGGATCTGTTATGACAAAGACAATGCTATTCAAGAATGACCCTGTCTGAGTATGATCATTTATCTTGGAAATTATATCCCAGGACTAAGAATATTGGCTTCAGGACAAGCTAAGAGGGAAGAATAATTGGAATGGGAGTAAAAATGGTCCCAGGGATAAACCAACATTCAAATGAAGTCCAACCATGGGCATGGTTAACATATACAATGTCAAAGAAACTTTCATGATGTGAAAGGTATGACTAGGGGTACTTTCAGAATAAGAAATGGTAAGTGTACCAGAATTACCTAGTAGATCTATCTAAGATGATCCTAAGAGACTAGGGACAAGGCCCCAAACTAATATGAATGATACGGAAAAGCTGGGTCAAGCCAATTAGCTGGATAACAGGATAGAATCTGGAGGATTCTATGTACATTTGGAAGGAAAGAAAGTAGTCCTGGGTATGTGAATAGGCCAAGCACAGCATGACTTCCCCAAAAGTGGGCCCTGGGAAACTACTCTTCAAAGATCACCTAACCTCTTTTTTTGTGATTGCCACAACCAAATACAATTTTCTCATTTTAAGATTAGGGTGTTAAAAAAAAGTGTAACACTCTTCTTTTTTTTTTTTTTTTTTGGTGGTGGTGGTGGTATTGGGGATTGAGTCCAGGAGTATCGGAGCTACCTCCCCAGCCTATTTTATTTTATTATTTTATTATTTTATTATTTTATTTTTTATTTTATTTTAAAACAAAGTCTCACTAAATCACCCAGGCTGACCACAAAGTTGTGATCCTCCTGCTTCAGTCTCTGAAGTAGCTGTGATTACAAACATGCACCACTATGTCTGGCAAAATCAATACTCTGAATCACTGGTCACCCCCACAAAAGGAGTTCCAACTGCCAGTAGGTAACTTAAAGCTGCCATCTAGATAATGAGGTAACTACTGATATAGGAAGAAGGATTAAATATGTATGGAAAGAAGATAATAACAATAATAATAATAGACATTTCAAGGCTAAGAAAAGGGTTCTGTCACTGAAGAAAAAGCAAAGTTCGGAAATAACACTAAATTTGCAAAAATTAGCAAAGAAGCAGATCTAAGCAATTTGGTAATACCTAGAAATATCTTATAATTTTTGATAATCCACAAGTAGACTGGTGAATGACTTTTAGATTTTAAATATAAATCAGCATTTGCCTTTCTATTCTTGGAAATAATCTAAAATCAACATTAAGGATGGAAAAACACAAACTCCATTTTTTTTTTTTTTTTTTTTTTTTTTTTTTTTTGGTAAAACTAGAAACACTTAAAACTCCAAGTAAAAAATTAGGGCTAGCAAAAAAAAAAAAAAAAAAAAAAAAAGCTGGTAAAATTAATGCAGACTGAAGAACAGGCACAGGAGGAAGGAGAGAGAGGTGATCAAGGAGAAAGCATTCCACAACCATAGATATCAAACAGGACTGGATGGAATTTTTGTTTTATATGGCTCAGGATTTTATATGTAAGTTTCTTTGGTATTTTTCTTCTCTTTAGCCAATGAAAACAGGAAGCTGTGGGAACTTTTTTCTGGGGCTACCACAGAGACATACTGCATCCTACAAATAGTTTACCTCTATGATTTCTTGTTTATTTCCACCTTCTCTATGAGATTGGGGATAAAGTGAGGAAGACTATAAATGATATGATTGTGCCCATAGAAAATCCATATGAACTATTTATAATTTATTGTAATTTTAAAAAGAGTTCAGTATGATTAGTTCATTTGACAAAAAAAGAAAGAAATATTTATAGTAGGAACTTCCTCTTTGGCCATTATGAGATAGCAGGTACTTCATCACTCTCTACTATGATTGTATAATTTAGTTTCTCTTCAATTTTATTTTTGCTCCATGTCTTGTCATGTTGTTATTAGGTGCATACATATTTATGACGGTCATGTCTTCCTAATAAATTGATCCTTTAATATAGCCACTCCAGTCTTCTTATACTTACTGTCTGCATGGCAGATCTCTTCACACTGCATTATAGATTGTTGAGGATGTCAGAAAATTATTTCACATTATCATTTGGGATTCTAATACTCATGACAGATGTGTTAATTTATGAGCTAAGCATAGGGCTAGGCCACACTTGAGAAAGCCTTTCCTTAAGAGGCTCAGACATAAGAAAGTAAGGTCCTGAGGCAGTGATAGACACAGGATCATTATCATTAAATCCATCCTTCCAAAGCTGAAAGTAACATCCAGGAAATCTCTGCCAAGAAGTAGACAACCTAGTGTCAGAAAACTAGGGAGAAAAGTGGAAATGAAAGATAACTATTAGGATTCCTGGTTTCCGGGTCCCCTTCTCCTTCTAGGAGGAGTCTTTTAGCTGTCCTTTCAATAAAGCTTTCCATTTTCCACTCAGAAAGAAAAAGAAAGAAAGAAAGAAAGAAAGAAAGAAAGAAAGAAAGAAAGAAAGAAAACTATTATTAGTTAACTGGGCAAGAAAATTTAGGTTCAGAAAGCTACAGTAATTCCTCCTAGATCAAAAATCTTTAAGTGGTAGACCCAGGGTACAAAACCAAAGTCTAGCCCTTTCCACTACATTATATCAGAAAAGCCATTAAAGATTGAATTGGACCTTACAGATGAATTCCAGACCAGATGTACAGGACAGGTCATCTGTAATGAGATGATAGTAACTTCTTTATGCCAGAAGCTGGAGATAAAGGATTAAAACACAGATTCTGCCCTGAAAGAACTTAAAGTTTGTAAGGAAATTAAACAAGTAAACAATTTCTGTTCTGTAAATATAGATATATACTCTTTAAAATTTTTAAAATTTTTAATTTAAAATTTATTATTATTTTAAAAAATTTATTATTTACTAATATTACTTTACCTAAATTTAATAATAAAAAATGTATATTATCTTTACTTACATTTTGATTCTGATTTAATAGACTGTTTTCTATCACTTTTTGATCTATCTGATTTCTCCCCATCAGTATCCTGATCATCTGGTTCCTTCATGTCTCCTGTAGGTGCAAAATTGAGATAGATAAAAGGACAGTGCTATCAAATAGAAATTAATATTTTTCCTCTGATAAATTTTATAAGCACCAAGAGCTCACATGTGTTGGAAATCCCATGTTTGGGATGGGGTTGTGCTTCAGTGGTAGAGTGCTTGCCTAGCATGTGTGAGGCACTGGGTTCGATCCTCAGCACCACATAAAAATAGATAAAATAAAATAAAGGTATTGTGTCCATCTACAACTAAAAATATATCCCATGTTTGCATGGTATCCAATATGATACACCAGCGGGGTTGCGGTCACCATCAGCAAAACAGCAACTTATAATCACACAGATTCCCTTTCTCCATGCTAACCTGGCATTGTGGATTTCCAAAGGTCCACAGTGAAATGTGACACCCAAGTCCATCTTTTAAGTAGTGCTTCACCACTAAAATTATCCCTCTGCCATCCTTCCTTTGATTTGTCCCTCCCTCTTTCTTTACCCATTATCAAATTCCCCTGGTGTTACTAATCAAATTCCATTTAATATATTTGTCAAGCACACCTAGTACGTACCAAGTCTTACATTGGGCACTAAATTACTATACTGTGCAAGAGAAATATGGTACCTAACTTTATAGAACTTGTTTAAAAATATAGATGTTAAACAAGCAACTGAAATATAATGAGTGCTACAAAAATGAAACAATGGGATGCTGTGAATATGAACAGCAAGACGCTTAAACCATGCTTGGGGTTTAAAAAAGAAGTGTTCGAGACATGAGTGATGATGAGCGAGTTGGCCAGCCATAGAATGGGGAAAAGTACGTCACACACAGGGAACATCAGAGAAAAGCAGAATGCAGCCTGTCCGCTAGAGTGGGAGACAAATGAATGTGAAGAGAAGGCAGGTGGCAGCTTTAGAAATAGTTGTGTTCCTATGGCAATTAAAAGCCACTGAATGGTTTTAAAGAGGAAGTGACATAACTTTCTCTGTCCTCTGTCTATATTGCAGCTCTTTGAAAAGACCTATGGTACCTCCAAGTCTTCACTTCTCTACACTAAACATCCCATGTTTCCTCCACATTATTCCATAGGGTAACTGGAAAAGAATAATAGAATAAGAGTTCTGTTGGGACCAGATTTGTGGTTATATTCAGGTATGAATCCCAGAATTGCCACATAACAAACTAATTAAATCAATTTACATCAATTCCTCAAATGTAACGAGAATGAAGATTAACTACCCACAAGGCTGATAGAAGGATTAATTGAACTAGTACATTATTATACTTTCCTGGTGTCTGAAGATAGACTAGTTTTCCATAAGCAGATATGATGTGAACTACATGATCACTGATCAGTGAGTAGAGTATTACTATTTCCCATCAACTGACCATTAGGGCTTTTTCTGTGTTTTCTTGCATTATAATGATGTCTTCTCTTTATTTGGGGGACAAAAGTACCTTGACCAAATGTTTTTGCTATAACTATTACCAAAAATAATATGCTTTGGGCTGGGTCTATGGCTCAGCGGTAGAGTGTGAGTCTCACATGTGTGAGTCCCTGGGTTGGATTCTCAGCACCACATATATAAAATAAAGATTAAAAAAAAAAAATATATATATATATATATATATATATGCTTTAACATTGATACTCATGTCCAAGATAATACTTTACTTTTTTTAAAAATATTTATTTATTTGCTTTAGTTGTACACAATGCATTTGTCTTTACGTGGTGCTGAGGATGGAACCCCCGGTCGTGCACATGGTAGGTGAGCGCTCTACCGCTGAGCCACAACCCCAGCCCGATAATGCTTTACTTTTAAAAAACATTTGTGTAGTTTTATTTTCCTTTTTCTTAATCCTTTCTTCCTTTCTTCTCTCCCTCCATTCCTACTTACCTACTTCCTTCCTTCCTTCCCTCCATTCATCTCACTGTAGAATAAATACCCCTTGGGGTTTAGGAATTGAGGTAGGAATTGAATGATAGAAAATTTTAAAGTAACAAGATCCTTGAAAATCCATATTCCATCATTCAGTATACTTTTAGACACATAGACCTTTAAGTTTATAGCAAGTAACTGACTAAAAAAAGAACTGTGTGAGGCAATGCCAATTTTTGCATAGATTGGTTGCAAATTACCACATACAGTAGATAAAACTGTTCAAATAGGCTATAAAAATATCTAAATGCTATTTTTCCCTTGCTTTCAAGATTCTTCATAATTCAAGTGAATTCAATTCTTAAAACTACTGAACATGTTTATAAACTGTACTATGCTTGCACAGCAGAGGACACAACAATGAGCAATATATATCCCCTGGCTTTAATTTATAATTCAAGAAGAAGAAATCAACAATTTTCTTTCAATATATTCTGAGAATAAACTTCTAAGTCACTGATTCAGATCCATCTGAGTTTGAGAAGAACTGCATAGTTTGATAGTCATGATAGAAGTGGTGGTTATAGATAATGATTTCTTAAATCATTATTTTATTTTTGATTTATATCTATGAGTTGTACATATTAATGAAATTAAGTATGATGTTTCAACATGTACATATAGCACTGATCAAATCCAACTTTCCCTTTCCACACCCCAAACACCTTTCCAAAACTCTTTAACCAATATTCTATATTCAGACATTTTTCTATCTATATATCTATCTATGTATCTATCTATGTATCTATCTATGTATGTATCTATCTACTTTTAGCTTCTACATATGAGAGAAAATAAGCGGTACTTGTCTTTCTGTGTCTGGCTTATTTTATTTAACATAATGTCCCCCAGTTCCATTCATTTTGTTGCAAATGACAGAATTTTATTTTTCTTTATGGCTGAATAATAATATAAGAAAATAATACTATAGTTTTTTTATCTATTCATCTGTTGATAAGCACCCAGGCAGATTCTATATCTTAGCTATTCTGAATAGTGTGAATAGTGACACAATAAACATGGGTGTATGGGTATCTCTTTGATATGCTGATTTAATTCCCCATGTGGTAGTTCTAGTTTTAGTTTTTTGAGGAATCTCCATACTGCTCTTCATAATGGCTATTCTAATTTACATTCCCACCCCAGTATTTAAGAGTTTCTTTTCCCCTGAATCCTTGCCAGCATTTCTTATTTACTTTTTGGGGATAATAACAATTCTAGCCGGCATGAAACATTAATAGATAATGATTTCTTTGATAAAAATCAACATTTAAAATATTGGAAAGAAACTAAACTACATGATTCAGGCCCCAATAAGTAAAGGCAAGGTGGCTGCTGGGTTTGCCCACAAAACTGAACTGATATTCTATTGCTGCTGATCAATTGAGAACTAAATGAAAGCTTTTAGTCTGAGAGTTCCCATTGTTTTACTTTTCTATTGCTGTCATAAAAATTACCAGAAGTAACACCCATGGATTATCTTACAGTTTTGTGGGCCAAAGGTCCAGTCAGGCCCAATGTCACTCAGCTGCCCTCAGCCTAGTCTTACAAGATTAGAATCAAGGTGTTGACAGTGCTGTCTTCATTTCTGGAGGCTCTGAGGAGGAATCTATTTCTGGGCTCTTTAGGTTGCCAGCGAAATTTCATTCCATGTGGTTATAGGACCTAGACCCCTGTCTTCTTCTTGGCTGGTTGTCATCTAACAGTCATTCTAAGCTTTCAGAGGCCACCTGTGTTCCCTGGCTTCTGGATCCCCTTTAAAGCCAGAAATGGGGCAGACCAAATACATTTCAGTGATTTGCATCTCATAGTTTTCTTTCCTGCTTCCCACCAATCAATATCATCTTGAGATCATCTTCTATCTTTTAGCCTTTTCCCCCCGAATACATTTATTTTTGACATACTATAATTGAATCTATCCTACACATAGATTCTAATAAAAATAGGCCCTAAGATCTAATGAATTTATCCATAAGGATAACTAAATAGTCATAAAGTGGGTAATAAACAATTACAGCAAAGATGCTGAACCACAATAAAAGGTAACTTTGTGTCAAGACAAAAGCACCACACTTTATTCTATGCTAACATGAACAATATGGTTCTCAAATGGCTAACACTACCATGCAGTACTTTTTAATATCACAAATCTATCAATGTCAGGTTGTACATAGTGTAAAAGAATATACTGGACCCCAAGGAATCTGCCCAGTGTTCTTAATTTGCAATGCTGGATGATAAATATTGTGATTTATTCTTAGTTTTTCTGGGCTCTACAAGGTGACAAAATAATCTGTAAAAAGCATTGAGGGCTGGGGTTGTGGCTGAGTTCGATCCTCAGCAACACATAAAAAAATAAATAAATAAAAAATAAAGGTATTATTTCCAACTAAAAAAAATAAATAAATAAAAAATAAAAGCAGTTGAGCAAGTCAGGGTACCAAAGGCTACTGGACTCCTGTAGATTAGCAGCATAATTATTGAGACGGAATAAAATATTTGGTTTTAGATCAAAGAGATTGGGAAATTATATAGTAACCTGGTAAGGCTTTGGTGCCCAAGAGATGTGGGTTCACATTCCAGATTGGCCAAGGAATAAGTTCCTTAATCTCTTAGTCCTTTTATATGTAAAGTGAGGTTAGTACTATTGTCTAGTAGAGTTGTTGTAAAAATTAAATGAGATTTTTATATCTATAGTTGCCAACTCTGACTATAGTTTAAAATCGCATGAAAAACTTAAAAAAAAAAATACCATTAGGGCTGGGGCTGTAGCTCAGTGGCAAAGCGCCTACCTCTCATGTGTGAGGCACTGGGTTTGATCCTCAGCACCACATAAAAATAAATAAAGATATTGCATGTTTATCTACAACTAAAAGAATATTCTAAAAAAAATACCATTAACAGGGTCTTACTTCCCTAGGCAATTCTTTTATGCAGCAAGTGATAAGAATCAATCTTAAGAACTATGGGTTTATATAAAACACCTAGTAGGTGCCCATAAATGAAAGGCATTTTTAATGTTACTACTATATAGTCTATTTAATGCAGGTGGGGTTTAATTAAATATGATCATAAGCTGGGCACCTGAAGTCCCAGCTACTTGGGAGGCTAAGGCAGTAGGATAGCTTCAGTCCAGGAGTTAGACACCAGCCTGGGCACATAGTGAGACACTGTCTCAAATAAACAAACAAATGAAAGAATATTTTAAGCAACAGTCAATTGGCTTCAATTTAAATATTTCAGGTAAGAGGGTGAGCACATTCTATTGATGCTTAGCTCTAGTTCCTAGTATATTTTAAATTAAGCTAAAATTTTCCAGGAATAGTAGTGCACGCCTATAATTCCAGTAACTCAGAAGGCTGAGGAAGGAAGATCACAAGTTCAAGGCCAGTTTTGACTACTTAGTAAGAACCTGTGCCTCAAAATAAAAAATAAAAAGGGCTGGGGATGTTGCTCAGTGGTAGAGTGTCCCTGGATTAGATCCCTGGTATCACCAAAAAAAATTTTTTTTTTAATTTTAAATTAAGCTGAAATCTGCCTCCCTACAGCTTGGATCCATTTGGACCTTGTTCTTTTTTTTCTGGAAATATTTTTTTTTTAAAAAAGTGTTTGTAGATGCTACAGCCATTCAAATAATTCTAGGTGGTCTCATTTCTCCCTAGATTGCCTTTCTTAGATAACCATCCCAATTCTCTCCATTATTCCTCATTGACGTGATTCTAACTTTTCTCACTATATAATCTCAAATATGTACCCAATGCATAATATATCCCTCCCTATTTTGTATCTTACTTTTGTAAATTCTGGACACTTTCCAGAAGAGAGCAACTATCACTTCATCTGATCACCTCATCTGCTAGGAACATCCACTGTATTCCTTCAAGGTATCTAAAATTATATCATTAGTCCGGGATGGGCACAGGAGATAGGATTATCATATAATGACTCATCAAAATCACATTGTAACTAGAATAAATAAAACTTTATTTGTATGTTCTACACTATGTCCTATCTTATTCAACTCTACTAGTGAGGTTTGGGAGTTTATTTGCAGAACTACCATAAATTTTGTTTCATTAGATTTAGGCTTATTGGTTCAGCCCACAGACAATTCTTATTACTACCTCATTAGACCACCCAGTTTTGAGTCAACCCCAAAAAAGAGTAAATAAAAAAATAAGAAATAACAGCACTCAAAATGGTGCACAGAAGAGTGTTGCTAGAAGGTTGGCTAGAAGGCAGAGTGCTCCACAAGGTGACATTACTCTGATTTCAGAGTAGTTACCCTTGCCTTTCACCCAACTCATGCAATTGATTTACTAAGGGTCAGGTCAGTAAGTCTAGAATTCATCCACTCCATTCTAGTCCCACTGTCACTATAGTTGATCCTAATTGTGTCTGACCCCTACCATTATCTCTGCCACATATTTTGTCTCTGTTCTCTAAACCATTTTCTACACTGCCTCTTGAATTTCTGGAACTTAGTTTTTAATGTGCCACTCTTCTTGTTTAAAATCTTTAGTGGCTCTTCATTGTCCTAGAATAAGAACTAAGATTACTTGGCATGACTTAAACATCCTTCCACATAGGGTCTATAGGTGGTTCCTCTCCCCTTGCTTTCTCTCTCCCTAATCTCTCACTAGCTTCTCAAAAGGTTTTTAAAAATGGGCCAGTGTTACACATCTGTAATCACAACTAATTGGGAGGCTGAGGCAGGAGGATTTGCAAGTTTGAAGATAGTCTCAGCAATTCAGTGGAATCCTGTATTAAAATTTGAAAAAATAAGCCGGGTGCGGTGGCGCACGCCTGTAATCCCAGCACTTTGGGAGGCTGAGTCAGGAGAATCGCGAGTTCAAAGCCAGCCTCAGCAATGGCGAGGCACTTAGCAACTCAGTGAGACCCTGTCTCTAATAAAAAATACAAAAAAGGGCTGGGGATGTGGCCCAGTGGTCTAGTGCCGCTGAGTTCAATCCCCAGTACCAAAAAAAAATTTTTTTTAAAAAAATAAAAGGGTGGGGGATGTAGTTTAATCCCCCAGTACTGCAAAAGAATAAAAGAAATAAAATTATGAAATGAAAAATGCTAGTGCATAAAGGAAATATGGAAATATGGCATATATGTGTAGTCTACATGACTACATGACTACATGTAGTCATGTAGACTACACATATAAATCCCAGTATTTAGTAGGTGTCACCATGGCTTAAAAATCCATACACTCAAATTGAGTAGGTGTTTTAATAGGAATGGAAGGAGGAAGGAAAGAGAATAGAAAGACTAAAATATGGTTGAACATAAAAACGTTCAGTCAGTAGGCACCCAGAACAACTCATGACTGAACACACTGCTACTATGTCTTTTGTATTTATTCAACAAGTATCTGTGGTGCACCCACTATGTGCTGGGCTGGTGCTAAGCACCTAGCCTGCATTATCCTATTTATAACAAGAATCCCACGAGGTAAGCATTACCATCTTTCTCTATACAGATAAGAAATGTGAAGGGCAGAGGGGTCAATTTGCCAAGTGTTACACACGATACGTATGGGCAGAGATGACTTTGCTTGGACCCCAGTGTCCTTACACTTCGCCAGATTCGCTGCTTCTGGCTTAGTCCAGTCTAACCCTTACTCTTGTGACAGGCCAGGTTTCCTCATGGTCAGATTGCGAGCTTCTTACAGGCAGGAGCGGTGCCCACGGGGTGTCTAGCCTATACTAGTACCTTCAAATGTTTGTTGATCTACTTCAGGGAGAACGAAGGAACGTGTTTCAGCAAAACCTGGAAAACACTTGTTCAGCATAAAAGAAGTCCACGTGGGGCTTACTGCATTGCAGGTCGCTAAGAAATTTAAGGGAAAAGTCCTGGGAGCAGCCAGGCTGCTGAAGTACACTTACCACCCGAGGTCCCTACCGCTGCCGCTGTTTTCTCCCCTGCACTTACACAAGGCCTTCGTTTACTGTGGTTACCATGGCAACCCCGCCCCGCCTCTGGGCAGGCCTAAAGGTGCATGCGCTGTCCGGTGAGAGGCTTAGGGCAAGTTTCCGCGTTGCTGTAAGGTAACCCAGTTCAATCCCTGAATGTTTCATGTTTCCACCCAGGTCGGCTCAAAGACAGATAAGTCCAGCATTCTACCAATTAACCCCTAAAGGGTGTCGTGTTGACCAATGACTTTTGAAACTTTCGAAAATAACTGCCCCTATTCCAAAATGGCCTAAAGGGGCCTCGATTGCAACAGCGGTCTGTGTACATTTTGGGTTTTTTTTTTTTTTTTTTTTTTTTTTTTTTGGTTTGTTTGTTTTGGTACTGGAGACTGAACTCAGAGGCACTCGACCACTCGGCCACATCCCCAGCCCTTTTTTGTATTTTTATTTAGAGACAGGGTCTCACTAAGTTGCTAAGTGCCTCGCCATTGCTGAGGCTGGCTTTGAACTCAGGATCCTCCTGCCTCAGCCTCCCAAGTGCTGGGATTACAGGCGTGCTCCACTGCGTCCCGCTATGTGTTGGTAAGTTTTAACTTCGAATTTAAGGGTCCTAGACAATTATTACTTACCAATTAAAAATAAAAGTGTAAAGGCAGGGCGGGGGTGTTCCTAGGACAACTGAAGGCAGTTTGCCAGCAGCATCAACAGCAGAGATAAATCCCTGGGGCAGGTGGGAATGTGTGCCTGTGTGTTTTGTTTTTAAAACCTACCTGCATTATCTCCATGGGCTATTTAACGGAGTGAATAAGATCTTATGTTTGGGGCTCCTATTTCAGGAGGATGGAAACTAAGCATAGGCTCAGCTCACAGGTCGTCATTTGGTATTTTTAAAATGCTTCCCAAGTTGAGAACAATGGCTTTTCAGGTTTAAAATAACTGCTAATCAGTTGGAAAACATTAAGGGAAACCCATATCAAAAGAATCCATTCATGCGGGCTAGGGTTGTGGCTCAGTGGTAGAGTGCTTGCCTGGAAATGCATGAGGCCCTGGGTTCGAACCTCAGCACCACATTAAAAAAAGAAAAAAAAAAGGGGGGGGGGATTGCATCCATCTACTACTAAAAAAAAAAAAAAAAAAATTTAAAAAAAAGCATGCATTCATGATGGAAGTCATCAAGAATACAAATAATAAGAAATGCCGGAGAGGATGTGGAGAAAAAGAAACACTTTCATACTGTTGATGGGATTATAAATTAGCACAACCACCATGAAAATCAGTATGGGGGTTCCTCAAAAGAATGGTCATGGAACCACCATACGACTCAGCTATACATGCTCCTTGGTATTTATCCTAAATAAAGTCATCAATCATACTATCGTGATAGACACATACCTATGTTTATAGCAGCACACTCATAATAGCCAAACTATGGAACCAGCCTAAGTGTCCACCAACAGATGAATGGATAAAGAAAATGTGGTATATATACACAATGAAGTTTTATTCAGCCCTAAAGAAAAATGAAATTATGTCATTTACAGGTAAATGGGTGGAACTAAAGACAAATATGTTGAGCAAAATAAGCCAAACTTAGAAAGTCAAGGGTCATATGTGTTTGATTCCGGGCAGGGAGGTAGAAGGCCACACCTCCCCAGGTACTTTGTGAAAAGACTACCTTTCCCAGGTGCCCTGGCCATCACCTCCTGACCTCTGGAAGCCTATAGGGCAAGGACCCACTCCAGGGGTCTGACCACCACTCTGCTATTTAAGCCAGCCCCAGACTGAAACCTCTCTCTGTTGGCACCTGTCCCTGTTCCCGTTTGTCCCATTTTCCCCTTCTTCCTTCCTGTTCTCCCTTCCCTACCCCCCTTCCCTTCCCTTCCCCACGTGGCACCCCAATAAACCCTTTTATTTCACTAACACGGTGTTCCCGGCTAAGTTAACTTTGTTCAGCATTTTCTAACAATATGTTTTCTCTCATATGTGGAAGAGAGGAAAAAGGAAAAGAAAGGTGGGTAGGGGGGCAGGGAGCTCATGAAAAGTCAAAGGGAGAACAGTAGAGGAAAAGGATCAAATGGTGGGATGTGGGGGAGGGAGGAGAGAAGTACTGGGGAGTGTTTGGCCAAATAATATTATTATATTGTGTGCATATATGAATATTTACAACAAATACCATCATTATACACAATAATAATGAACCAATAAAAATATATTTTTTAAAAAGAATATATTCATGAAGCAAGCAGATAACATTTTGATAAGGAGTAACACTAAAATGGATTATGTCACAGACAGGTACAGAATTAATTACCAAGTTTCAAAATGTGCAATTGATGGAACAATCTGCAATAATGCAAATGAATACAGATGACATCACAAAAATGAATCTGTAGTGCTTCAGAAAATAATTTTATTTTTGCCACAACAATAAAGAGGCCCAAGTAAAAGTTACATAGGGCACTTCCCAGGACAGAGATTTACAATTGCAGAGGGCAGAAAAGTGTTGTCAGAGAAAATTCCCCTGGTAGTTTCAAAGTGCTGCCCTTCCCGTGTCCCACTTCACTCAAGTTGAAAACAGAAACCAACATTTGAGAACCAAACAGGTGCCTGAAAGAAAAACTTATTCTGAATGAATCTGCTTAGATTCTGGGCTAAGAAAATTAATGACAAGAATTTTTATTTAATTCTGTTTCAAACACTAAATAGACCATTAAATCAAATGTTACTACCTTTAGATATTTGAGCTCTATGATCATTATTTATTTTATGTACATTATCATAATTCATATTTTCACCTTTAAAAATTAAATAAGGATTTTATAATATATACAACCAGTCTTACCTGCTTAAGCAAATACAAACGCTTCCATACCTATTTTTTTAAATTCTGCTTTTTTATTTCTTGTGGTGTTGGGGATCAAACCCAAGGTTTCACACATGCTAGGCAAGCATTCTACCACTGAGCCACATCCTTAGCCTTCCCATAAATATTTTTTAAAGCTGCACATTCCACTTGGAAATGGTGATGAACCACAGTATATTCCCACCAAAAAAGAAACCAAAAGAAAGTGTTACATTTTTCTCAATGCCAGACTCTAACAGAGGCATCCCATTGTATGTTACATGCAAAGCAACTAACTGCTTCAAGAAGAAGAAAAATCAAATATGTCAACATTTAAGTGGCAGTCAAGAACAACAAAATCTGATTCAAGATGATAATATCAGGTAAAAATACATTGCTAAGACAAAAACCTTAAAATACTTAAGAAGTTATTAGAAAATAAAACTTTAATTTCCCCACAGTCAAAATTTTATTCACAGGGATTTATACGTTGGCTGGCTGTTGAAAACCCGTTTGAAAAGGTAAAATATTTTCTGTTGTTTAGTATTATTCACAGAATCGCTGTAGGTTTTATCTGAAGAAGTGAATAAAAACTTGAAAGCAGGAGCAGGTTAAGGAGAGTGGAAGGACAAGAATTAATTATTGAGAACAAACTTATAAAGTGCAACTTCAACCTCACTTATGATACATGAGTAGAAAGAGCAAACCAGCCTTCTTCATTTTGTTTCTCAATCTGTTGAACAAAGATACAGAAAAGATTTAGAAGGTAACCAGAAACATAAGACAACTCAAGATTTATAGATCATTTAGAACAAGTATATACAACAAAGTCATCCTGTTACATTAAATGGTAGTAGAAATTAAATTATTACTGGCAATTTTTATTCTCTAACAGAGACACTACCAAATAACCAACTACCTGATCAACAGACCCCCTTATTGATTTAAGGGTCCTCATTTTTTTAAAATAAGAAGTATTCTTTTTTTTTTTTTTTTTTTTTTTTAGTTGTAGATGGACACAATACCTTTATTTTATTTTTTTTTTTATGTTGGCTGATGATAGAACCCAGTGCCTCACACATAGAGTGAGCAAGCGCTCTACAAATGAGTTACAACCCCAGCCCCAAGAGTTCTCATTTTTAAAAAAAGATTAAGTGTAGTATTTTATGTGAATCTTGGGTACAATTTTTAAAATTATTTTTTAAAAAGTAATTTCATCTTAGTAAATTAAGTGTTACTAAGTTCCAGAAACTAATAAGAATAAATTATATAAAATAGCTAACTTAAAATCTTTTTTAGAATATAACAGAAAAAGACAAAAATTTTAGTGCTAGGCAATTGGGGTAGCTAAGCCTATCAATCAATGTGGGGGCTGTAAGCATCTACTCTTTGTTCTCATTACTGAAGTTAGTAATAAGAATAACAAAGACAATTATTGGCTCAAGTTAGCAAAAGTTATTTTTATAATTTTAAAGACTAACTCACAATTTTCTGTGACTAAACACTGACAGGAACTATATTTTATTGCATTATCAACACAGAAAAATAAAAACACCTTTTGTAAGAATTCTAGCTTCTACATATTACTGTAGTAAACTGAAACATGAAGACCACTTAAGACATTTATTTGCTTTTTGAACCATAACCTGTCTAACCAGGGTCACACTCAGAGATGGCTCATTAAGTGCCTGGACCATGGCTCTGTTATACCATATTCCACCGAGACACAGGAATAACTGGGAACCAACATCTTGGTGTACCCACAACCCATTCAAGGCACCCCTGTATGTCCTGCTACAATATTTGGGAAGCTCTGCCTGAAACCAGTAATATCCAGTCTTTAGGACTGTTGAAATCCTATTGAATTTTACCTTATTCTTTAGTTACCCTGGAAAGCAAAACAAGTATATGGTTTCTTCTTTTTCTAATAAAGGTGAATTATAGAATTTCTTCTGAGAATTTATATCATCTTTAGGATAACAGGAATGACAACTAAGATTTAAAATCAGCAAATCAGTCATCTTCTACCCTCCCTCTTGACCCCTACATGTATTTTACAATGACATTTTATAATTTACCTTTGTTCTTGGGTTAATAGGTGTGAATCGCCCACTTCCTGAGGTGGCATTTAAAGGAGAACAAGAGTTACTAGTAGCCCCTGAAGATCTATTTATGAAAAATAAAGTGACAGAGAATGAGATATTATTAATAACCTTAATAAATTATGAAAATAACAATTCTCAATCCTGGCAAAAACTTGAAAAGGAATGAATAACTTAGGTTCAAATGAGGTAAGTTATTTTACATAATATTACCAAAGTATAACTCTTTATTTCCTTTACTAATAGAATTTATTTTTTACAGCAGCTTTAGGTTTGCAAAAAGATTGAGTGGAAAGTGCAGACTTGCCATGTACCACCTCACCCCCACCTCCAACACACAGTTTCCCCTATTGTTAGCATGTTGCATTAATGTGGCACATCTATTGTTACAACTGAAATTGACAAGCTGTTTTTAACTAAAGTCCATAATTTACATGAGGTTTTACTATTTGTATAGTACATTCTATGGATTTTGACAACTGTATAATTACATGTATCTGCCATTACAATATCATACAGATAAGTTTTTAACATTAAAGATGAAAAATGGTTGTACAGTGGAAGGGAAGAAGGTCAAAACAGTAAAGAGCGATGAGAACCGGAACAGTACAGTACTATAGTGAAGATGTGGAGACAGAAGACTTTCTGTGTCACCAATTACCAACCATGTGGCCCATCTAGGCAAGTCACCCAATTAGCTCTGTGAGCTTCAGTTTTACCTATTGTAGAGGAGGAAAATACTACTGTTCAATTTAACCACCCTGTCATATCTTACCTCCTAAATCATAACTCATAAATACTCTACATATGTGTAAACCCATGTTTGTTTTCAGTAGCCACCCCATGATTTTCTACTTAATTAAAACTCTATTCCTCATTCATTTTATTGCCCCCATTCTCTCTAGTTACTTTATTTGCTCTACATGAGTGAGTCTGAACTTAAGTCACATATTATACACATCCTTTTCTCACAAAAAGAATAAAACACAAACCACATTCTTGATTTTTTCAAAGTAACTGTTCATGTAGTAACCTACCTTCTTGTACTTATCCCACTGAGAGGAGAGATAGTATCACATTTTGTACTTTCTGGGGCTTCTGCTCCTGGAATAGATACCTCAATGGTCTTTTTTCCTCCTTCTAAAATATAAAAGTAAATATTGTTTTCATTAACTTTCAGTAAGGTAAAAATAAATTTTTTGCTCAATTCTGCCGGGCATGGTGATGCATGCCTATAATCCCAGTGGCTAAGGAGGCTGAGACAGTAAGATCACAAGTTCAAAGCCAGCTTCAACAAAAGTGAGGTGCTAAGCAACTCAGTGAGACCCTGTATCTAAATAAAATGCAAAACAGAGCTGGGGATGAGTCTCAGTGGTTGAGTGCCCCTGAGTTCAATCCCCAGTACACCCAAAAGAAAAAAAAGATTTTTTTTTTTTGCCCAATTTCAATATTATTAAAATTTGGGGATTTCTTTTCACATTTTTATCATTATGGCCCACAGGTGCACACTTGAAAAAAAAAATTTTTTTAAATGAACTGAGACAAGAAACTTTAGTTACTAGTGTTAATTCAGTAACATGTCAATTCATAGAGAGGCAGAATCTTCAGATACATGGTATCATGTCGGATCTGGAAGTGAAAAACAAAGAGCTAGCCCTAAAGAATTTGAGATCTTTGTCAAAAACAGCTTATTTAAAGTTTTCCTAAAAAAGAAAAAGGGAAAAAAATTTGAAGTCATTCAGTAAAAATTTCAATCTTTTAAATCTATTACATTATTACTGTTGTTCACAACACTAACATAGGAGGGGGAAAATTTGGCTAAGGTGCTCATACTGCCAAAAGTAAGTATAATTATGTACATTTTCAATACTTCAAAAGTAGGTTATTGATTAACAAACATTTACTACATATTTACTGGTGAAAGACTTTATGTCCATCCCAGGCAATTTCAGAAAGGCTCCTGTGAACCACTGCTTAAAACCAGTGATTCATGACATTAAGTGGTAATAAGGCTTATTTTATTTCATAAAATGTTCCTTAGTTTCCCTAAAAAAAATAAATAAACAAAAAAGAAGTTCTTTTTTCATGGCATAGTTATTTATTCTTATTTTTTATCAGGATAGCCCAGAGAGATTCCTATGTGACCAAGAATTTTTTTTTTTTTTTTAAGTTGTTGTTGGACCTTTATTCTATTTATTTATATGTGGTGCTGAGATTAGAATCCAGGGCCTCACACATGCCAGGCAAGCGCTCTACCACTGAGCCACAACTCCAGCCCCAAGAATTTTACTTACAAAAAGAATACCGGAGATATAATCACTGGAATGAAAAGAACACCGACGCAAATCCACAATTTGCTTTGGAACTTCAAACAGATCATTTAACCTTTCTGTACCTCAGCTTACTTATTAAATTGGCATAATAACAGCCCTGTCTACTCTTAGGCTGTGTTGAGTTCTAGACAAGATAATAAAGGCACTTTTAACCTTATAGAATTATGAGACAAAGATGTCATATTTAATCACAAAATTATTCTTAAAAGTGATCTGCTTTATGTTTCTTCATTGTACTCAGTACTAACTAGCATTATTTCACTTATTTAGTTGTTTGTTCGTCATCTGTTCCCCAACTTAAATATCTGAGTATTCAAGACCACAAGTGGCAGGCACACATTAGTTTGAAAAGTTTGTTTATTCTTATCAAAATTCGGTATTAGACTTCAGAACTATAAAGACTAGTATACAAGGCTGACATGTGAAGAAGCCTAGAGAAAGAGGAAGGACCCTGGATAATTTATTACTCATCACTTTCCAGCAATTTCCAGAAAACCTGCTTTTCTGAAATTATTTATAATTGAGATGAAAACTCTTACTGGCAATTACCCTAAAGCATAAGATAAACGAGTCTTCTAAAACACCTGTTTGCACACCTCAGGGAGCACTTCACTGATACAGAGCTTCTTCTATTCCTGATAATTAGAATCTTCTCTTATTCTGGACCTATATCATTCTCTATACTCTTCAGGTAGCTCCATTCCTTGAGGGTCTTAAACGAAATTCTGGCTAAAAACCAACTTGAGATCTACTTCATTTCTTCAGTATCATTTTTGAATGTGAATGCTATGATAACTTTTTTAGTTACCATTCTATTAGTCTACTATTATATTATTATTCTATTATTCTAGCTTTTCACATTCCTAAATGTAACAAGAGAATTGAAAGTTTTTAAATTAAGAAATGAAAATGTTTTAATGGTTTTACAGAACATTAATGTGTAATCTGATGTTGATGAAATTGTAAGTTATAATTTTCATGTTTATGTTTTATAATTAGCTACAGTATATGTCCTAAGTGAATCATATACCATAATGAATCTCATCTAGAAGTAGAGCAACTTAAGAACTCAATCACTGAAGATCAAATGGGCTAAAGAGAATCAGGAGACCTGCTTTCTAGTCCTATCTCTGTCACTTATACTCTGATACAAGCCTGTTTCTTTTGATGTGAAGCTGAAGATTTCTTTGGGTTCAATACAAACTTGTAAAATTGGTAAAGTAAAAACCTTCATGTTTCTAGTTTATAAATCATGCATTTGTGACCAACCAGTCCATGCTCTGCGAGGTGACTGAACAGGTGACACTGGTGGAGAGGAGAGATTCAAACCAACAAGTTTTCTGCTGCTCTATCAACTGTAGTAGTTTCCCCCGAGCCTCCATACTCTGTCGGTTCAATTCTGCAATCCGTTCCTCCATGCTACTGGGTGCTAGAGATTGTGCTACTGGAAAAGTCTTTGGGGGAAAAAGAAAAGGGTATAAATTCAACATGGAAAAAAAAAAATCCACACTATTTTAACTTTTCTATCAAATGTAAGCACGTTAATATTCTTAATACAAATGTGAATAGTGGGCAAGCAATAGAATTTACAATTCCTTTAATTAAAGAATTAGGACTAAAATAAAAGGGTACTAAACCTCCCACTACTATTACCACATATACCCTCCATCAGTGCCTTTGTCTGAACACACAAGTCTGTTTGACAAAGCTTTCCTGCATCTCTTAGTGTTTGTGGGGCTGCACAAGAGATCACAAGAGCAAAGAGACAACTCCTAGTAAGCTAAATACCACACACCTATTGATGACTGATCTGAAGTTGGACAGATTAAAAAGGAGGATCTGCTTTATTTGAAACAGATGTTTCTACAATTACAACCTTCAAACACGCACAGTGAATTATTTGACAAAGATCCTGAGAACCCTGTCACTCCTTCTGACCACTTTTAGCTTAGAATAACTGATTCAAGAATAGTTGTAATTGGAAAGGAATGTAACAGTAAATTCAATCTGAAAACTCCCAAGAGAAGTGTATTTATAACATTCACAATTATTTCACTTAGTTAAATATATCCCTTTGGGAAAAAACAATCCCTAATAGAATTTCCTACTTTTTAGCTTGACTATTAGTTTTAAAAAAAGATAAGTAAATCAGCATGAATTAAAAATCATGTTATATTTTCAATTAAAACAAAAGAGGGTGGTGAGGGCAACAATAATAGATTGTCTTTTCTAGACTGATGTATATTCTAATTAGGAAAGGACACAAGCTCAATATGTAACTGTGCTATCATTTTTAAACCAAGAGTTATCTGTTTCAAATAATCTTCAAAACTTTGCAAACAATTACTCAAAATTGAGGCAGTTTGTTCTTAGACTTGTACCATTGGCTACTTCCTACTCCTAATACCCCTTCTTTCTGGCTCCTCACCTGTCAGTCGCTTTTGACTACTTATTTTTTTTATTTTATTACTGTTGTTGTTGGTACTGGAGATTAAACTTAGGAGTGTTTTACCACTGAACTATATCCCCAGCTCTTTTAATTTTTTGAGAAAGGGTCTCACTAAGTTGCTTACAGCCTAAGTTGCTGAGGCTGGCCTACCTCATCTGGGAGTCCAGATGTACACCACCAACCCCAGCTCTGACTACTATTTCTGTGACTCAGTTTCACATTCTCCTTGTTCCCCATAGCCAGGGATGACACTCACCTCTCCCTTACTTTGCTCACCAAAGCCTGTAATCCATTATTTTTAAAACATGGACACAGCTATGGACCCTAATCCATAATACGGATGCCTATATCCTTGCCACTGCAAAAACACTGTACTGCCTGTCCCCTATTAGAACCTGCACAGAAGACACTATGGATAAAAAATGGCTAAAACAAAATATATGTTATAACTGGGAATTGTACAAGGAGGTGTGTTATAAACACTCCAGTTGGAACTTAAGAGTTCCTTTTCTCCCCACAAACAATGAAATGAAGATTTGAGTTAGGGGTTAGCCCATAAAGTTTATTTTACTTATAAAACCTGCACTATAACATGCAGAACTTTGCTTCTCAAAATAGAGCCCTTGGCCTGGCAGCATTAACATCATTTAGAAACTTATTAGAAATCCACAGATCCTACCCCTTGACCTACTCATCCAGAAACCACATTTTAGCAAGACCCCCCCCACACACACATAATTCATATGCACATTAAAATCTGACTTTAATGATCCTTTAACATCATTTCATCACATGCATGCTGTGTCCTAAAAAAATTAGCTAGTCATGAATAGAAAGCCAGTTACTCTTTTATGAGCTATTTCAAGTCAAAATAATTTCAATAAAATGTAGTTGTATGGCAACTTCCAAGTCACATCAATTCTATATATTTTATACTTAAAACCTCATTTTAGTCTAATTTTAGCTTTCCTACACATTTTTACCTTAGTCCTATTTTCTTCATTCATGTATTTTTTTTTCTTTCGTGTTGTCTTCTATGTTCAATATAAACTAATCGGTATCTTTTAACTATTTTGTGAAGAGAACATGCCAAAGCATAAGCCATCTAGTGACCACCTCAAAGATATCCAGGATCACTTCTGAAAAGAAATCTCTTAAGATGCCCAGCCTAACTCCCTACATGACCCCTATTAATGAGTAAGTGGTACTCACAGCAGTCACATTGCCCGCACTTTCCTGTTTGTTCACCTCCCGCTGTCCATCCCCTTGCTCGCCCACTGGACCAGTAATATTATTTAGCTGTGTCTTGATGGCTGAATTCTGCAGTGTTAACTCAGCAATTCGTGCCATTATGTCCTTTCTTTGTACCAACGATGCCTCATTTGTTCTAAGCTGTTGCCCATCTCCTTGTACTGAGGGCTCTTCTGAGGAAGCGAGATTTCTTAATTGCTGAGTGTTGGGATGGAAATTGCTGAGAGTCTGTGAAAAGTTAACAAATGGGGTCTGAATTTTATTCTCTAAATCTTCTCCCATGTGAGAGACTCTCCACCTCTGAGTGAAAAGACGACTCTCTTCACTTGAATTCTGAATGTCTGTATCAATAGGTAAAGTCTTTTCCCAGTTTTGTTCCTTCTCAATGATTTCCATAGTTGGAGGAATTCGTGGAGCAGGACGAGTTTGAACAGTTCTCCTCAATACTGTAGATAAGAATTTAAAAATAACAAACATGTATTATTTTCAAATAAATTGGTACTATAAACATCTCATTAGCCTATCATGATAGTTAAAAGAAGTCTTTCAATAGAAGGGTTTGACTTTTGAATGCCTTAATTATTTTTAGCAGGAAATATGCCAGCAAAGCCACCCCTAACAATCAAGTACAGAGACTTTTTATATTTCTTAAAGCATTTACCAGCAGTCTTGTGAAAAACTATTTGCCAAGTTTAGTTTAATATAGATGTTAACTCATACCTGAGAATCTTGGAGAAGTGAGGAGGAGAGTATAATTTAAACAGGGAATGGCAAGGAAAAGCCTGAGTCAGATTTTACAATGATTATATATGTAGCAGAAAAAAGAATAAAGGACATTACAGGCAGAGAGAAAAACATTATACAAAGATTCCAAAATAGAAAAGAGTAAAGAATTGAGGCCAGTCTAGCTATAACAGCAACAAGGAAAGAACTGGGAAGATAAGAGATTGGAGAGGTATGCAGGCCATTTCTGGCAGATTCATTGAGACCATGTCAGGGATTTTACAATTTAAGAGCAATGGAAGGTTTGGCAATGACTTAGTTTACATTTCTTAAATGCAGTGACTAATTGGAAGGTAGCAGAAATGAAGTATGGATCCAAAAGGCAACTGTAGTAGTCTAGAAGAAAGATGTTGGAAGCTCTGCCCCAAAATATGTTGGTAAAAGAGACAAAAAGAAGTAAATAAATTTGGGGACTATTTTGGCAATAGAACTGCGTGTTTTAAATTAGAAGTTATGAGTAAGGGAAACATATTAAGATGGCATGACTTCTACTGAGATGGAGAAGTAAGAAGGTAGACTTGGGGAAAAGGAAATAATCAGAATTCAGCTCTGAACATGTTAAATTTAAGAAGTTTTACAGTCAGGTGTGGTGGTACATGGCTATAAACCCAGAGACCCAGGACGCTGAGGCAGAGGACTGCAAGTTCAAATTCAGCATCAACAACTTAGCGAGGCCTTAAGCTACTTAGTGAGACCTGTCTCAAAAAATAAAAAATAAAAAGGGCTTGGAATGTAGCTTAGAGGTTAAGTACCCATGCATTCAATTCCTGGTACTAAAAAGAAAAGCAGCAGCAGTAGCAGCAACTGAAAATTCAGGAGAGGCGTCTGGGCCAAGATACAAAACTAGAAGTCACCAAATTGGGAATGCTTTGGAAAAAGGGATGCTTTTATTTCAGGACTATAGACCAAACACAAACTTACTTCAATCTCTTCCTCCGACAGCAAAGAAGTATAAAAATACATATAAACACATTAGTAAACAGAATGATCTGGGAAGAGAATCATTAGCAAATAAGATATTTTAACAAATTTCTGTAAGACACAGAGTGATGGGAAGTGTGTAATAGAATGAAAATGAGCAGAAGCCACAGTCCAGAATATTTATAAATTACCAGAAGGCAACAGGTAAAAGCCATTCTTTCTGGGGGAACCCTGTAAAGACTTTGTTTTAAAAATCCAAAAGACAGACCTGAACATAATGTGGGAAAAAAAAAATCTTTCACAATATAAGAAGGAAAACGCAAGCCAAATATATGAGAAAATGCTCCTGAAGGTCAACATACATTTTCCTGAAACTGAAGAAAGTCACATTTTCAGACTGAAAAGTCCCACTGGTGTCCCACAGAGCAAGAGAGGGAAAAATATTTAGGCATAACTTGTGCAATTCCAGGATAAAAATACAGGAGGGCTGAGACTGTGGCTCAGCGGCAGAGCACTCGCCTCGCACGTGCGCGGCCCGGGTTCGATCCTCAGCACCACGTAAACATAAATGCATTGCATTGTGTACAACTAAAGTAAATAAATAAATATTAAAAAAAAAATACAGGAATACTAAAAGCTTCCTTCCATAGGGGAAAAATTCCTATAAAACTAAAGATATAAATGTTAGATATAACATCAGGCATCTCAACTAAACACTGGATGCTAGATACTAACAGAAAGATGCATTTATGTTCAAAGAGAAAAAAAGGAATGCAGACTTTTCTTTTATCTAGTCACATTATCAACCAACTATAGGAGAAAAATGAAAACAATTTCAGATTTTCAAGAACTCAGTGTATCTTCTACATACCCTTCTTGATCATTTCTTTCAGTAAACTGAGGAGGAAAAAAGAAGAAATGAAACTCAGGAAATAGCTGATCCAACCATGAAGTATGATGATAGCAAGTCCCAGGATAAGAACTATGCAGCAATCAGTCAAGACTAGAACAGGTCTGAAGGGCTTAGGGAAAAGATCTCTGAGGTAAATGTGAATTTCATGCCATAGATGATGAAAGGACTTGAAGGTAGGGTGAAAGCACATTATTCTTTCATCAACAAGAAGGTACAAACAATTTGAAAGTTCAGAAAAAGCAAAAAATGAGCAAAAAGTCATAGTATAGCAAACCAAAAGGTTCTGAACAACTGATGGAATGAGAATTCACTTTGATCTTTTTTTTTTTTTTTTTTTTTGTGTGTGGTACCAGGGATTGAACTCAGGGGCACTCGACCACTGGATCACATCCCCAGACCTTTTTTTTTTTTGTATTTTATTAGAGACAGGGTCTCACTGAGTTGCTAAGTGCCTCGCCATTGCTGAGGCTGGCTTTGAACTCTGCGATCCTCCTGCCTCAGCCTCCCAAAGTGCTGGGATTACAGGCATGCGCCACCGCGCCCGGCTTCACTTTGATCTTAATAAGAACTTACTTTTTTTTTAGTTTGGCATAAGGATTGGCAGTAACAAGGTACTCAGAAAGAAAATGCTAATTGTTTTCACTTTTCAGTGTCCACATAGAACAACACAGAAAACATAATTGTGATAGAACAGAATTAAACTTATTAACATAAAAGGAAAGGAATAGCTGACTTAAGGCGGGGAAAGAAACCAGAAAAGGTAGAGGAAGCAGAGGGGAGCTAGTGTTCTTATAGTGAAAAGCAAGGAAATGCCACCTAAAATTAATGAAGAAATGTAAAGTAAGATACAAAGTTGAGCATAGAAAAATTAAAAATAAAGTAGCTATCCAAATTAAAGAAGGGAGATAGGTATTAAAGTGAGTATACAAAGTTGAGCACAGAAAAATTAAAAATAAAATAGCTATCCAAATTAAAGAAGGGAGATAGGTATTAAAGTGAGTTACACTATTTCTTCCATAATGGAGGGTCCCTAATTTTTGTGTTGTCTCAAGAAAAGAGAAAGGAAACAACTAACAGATAAACAAATAGATAAATCAAATTAGGATAAAAATGATTGCCTTTGAAGATAGGCCTAGAGGTGGGGGAGAAGACTTTTATATGTATTTTAGCCACATGAAAATATGAATTAGAAAACACTTTAAAATAAAGTATGAATGAAATAGAAAATGTGTGTGTGTGTGTGCACACACTCTTTCAAGAAGGACAGACATTTTAAAAAGTAAAAATAAGTTACTAGCTAGAGAAAAACATTTATGACAGAAAATCCCAGAGAGCCTCTAGCCACGTGACTCTTCAAATTCAAATTTAAATTAATTAAAATTAAATAAAATTTGAAATTCTCTTCTTAGTCACACTAGCCATATCAGGCACTAAAAAGTGTCATGATATAGTGACCACCAAAATGGATTGAGTAGATAAACAACATTTTCATCATCACAGAAATTTCTACAGGACAAATTTATTATAAAAGAATAACTAAATGCTGATGAAGGGCCTTATCTACCTTCACCTGAATGCACAGTTTAACTGAACAACTCTTTACATATGAGTCTTCCAAGCACAATGCTTGAAAAATATAATACAATGTTACCAATTCAGAATACATACACAAAAGCATCTTTCTCTACATATTGTAAAAGTAATTACTTGCTTTACAAATGATTACATTACTTGCTTTAATGAGCACTTGGTATATTTGCAATCAAAATTAAGAATATTTATTGTAATTGTCTCTTTAAAAGAATTATAAGCTATTTTACCATTATCAAATGAAACATAATTTATAATACTTGAGAAGAAATCATTAGAACAGCCTATTAAGAACGGGAAAACATCTGAACAATTACTTTAAAGCAAAACTAATCTTAACAGATACTAGAACTGAAACTAAATTTCCTTAATTAATAACATTCTCCAGCCCTCTAAAGAGGAAATATTGAATCGTAGAATTGGAAAGCTGGAAAAGATATTAAAGAAAAATCTTCTCATATTAGAGATGAGAAAACTGAGGTCCAGAGAAGGTAAGTATCTTAGCCCCATGCCTCACAAGTAGTCAAACTGCCAGCACTTCTCTCAGCCTGGCACTGTCTCCTCTACACCACTTGAACTGACAATCACTACATTTACATTATAAATAACAAAACAAAATTTTTATGGCAAGGATTTCTCATTTTTTTTTTAACCCTTCATGGCCACTTCATGTCCTTTTTTGGAAACATACATGAAAGTGCAAAAAATCTGACAAAATATTTCTTTCCCAATGACAACAGAAGTCATTTTTTGGTCCCCAACAGAAGAATATATACAAACTTTTAAAATTAATAATAATTTAGGCAAATCAAGGCTCAATAATATTTTCAAAGAAACTTTAGAGGAGAATCTAAGGTAATGGTTCTTTTTGTTTTACTAAAAAAACTCTTTGAAAAATGAAATAAAGGCAGTAGCTCAGGAAAACAAAAAAAGTGCACATGTAGAAAATTTTCTCAACAGTGAGGAATTTCTGAAGACAATTCATGAAATCCAAGAATTTCTGAATGAAGGATTACCAAAAGAGTTTAGTTTTTTTATTCAAAACTCTTCATAGGGCTGGGGTTGTAGCTGAGTGGTCGAGCATTTGCCTAACATGTCAGGCACTGGGGTCAATTCTCAGCACCACACATAAATAAAATAAAGGTCCACTGACAACTAAAAAAATATCTAAAAGAAATAAAGGTATTGTGTCTATCTACAACTAAAAATCTTTAAAAAAAAAACTCTATATGTGGACAACAAAAGTAATTCTAAAGCTATTTTTAATTGTCTATCTACTTCTTGTAAAAATTTTGAGAACATCTGATGAGAAAAAAGTTAACATGATCAGATATGACTTATAAAATCCTTAAGTCCCAGTTCTAATCTTTCCTTGGTCATACTTTCCTTATTACCTGAAGTATAATCTTCTCTTGTTTCTTCCTCCTTCATATCCTCCTAGACCATAGGGACAAAGGGAATTCCCCTTATTTTGTATCTTAATGCTAAGAACTTTGATTCTTGGATCTGAGTTTACTATGCACAATGTTTAAGCAAATTAATTCATTATCACACTTTATTATACATATAAGACAATATAAAGCACACTGAAAATTTCACCTTCAGCTAAAAGATTGTGGTCATTAATCAATGTTTTTTGATTCTATTTTGTAGGTAACAGTGAACACAATACATGAAGCAAAAAAAAAAAAAAAAAAAAAAAAAAAACTTCCATAAACCTTAGAAGAAGCCTGCTTACCATCCTGCAGAGGAGAGAATTCTGAGTTGCTTTTCTGCCTGGGTGGTGTTAACAACACAGCTGGCTCAAAAATATGTGCCGGAAAACTGGTGCCCAGATTCACGCTATCAGGGGGTTTTGGCACCTGAGATAGTTTTACAGGCAACTCTTCCTGTGGGAAATCAACCACTTCTTCCCCTCTGAACATCAATGGCACAGAGACATTAGCATTTACAACAGGACCCTCTAAAGAAGACAAGAAGATATTATTATGTAAAGAAAGTATGAGCACACCTCAGGTGTTTATCTTACATACACATAAATAGAATACAAAATCCATTCAGCCTCTAGAGCCTTCACTTTCTAGGCTATATTCTCCTTTGCCAGCAATTCATAGGCAGGCTCCTGTGGAGCCAGCACTGGGAAAAAGTTGCTATTTTTGAGAAAAGTACCAAGGGCCACAAAGTCATAAAAAGAAAGCCACTTTTTAGGAATTCTTTAAAAAAAAATCTTACTTGGCATTTTAGAGTTTTTCATGATTTGTTTTCATAGTTTTCTGATGGTCCTGACAAGTAACAAAATGGCAAAAATGGGACCTGTCCATATACAACGCTCACTACCAAACAAGGTAATTTCACAAGTCATGTACTATCACAGTGTAGTCACATTCCGTATTATTTTAAAAGTGTTATAAGAGCTGAGACTCAGAAGATGCTGACCTTGTTTCAACATACATAAATCTTACTTTTTCCACAGACAAAAGAATTAACAATAATCTTATAATACACTCACACCCTGCCTTTCTCATCTTTAGATAATGAAGTTTTCTCACTAGTGAAATAACTCGGGTAACAGCAAAGCACATATGTTTGACTGAGATATTAATAGCAAAATCCCACAAAAACAGAGACTTGCACTAGGCATTGCTTTACTTCATGCAAGTCAAATTTTAGACTGCCAATACTTAGAATACATCCTAAGAAAATAATTATAAATACATCCTAAGAAAGTAATTATAAATACACATGGACACTCATCAAAATATTATTTATAAGTGAAAAAGCCTAAATGTCCTATTCACCCTATTAATACATGAAGGCACACAGGTGAAGACAGGATTTTGAAACATCACCACATCTGAACAAAAGTTATGAATTTTTAAAACTCAGGGGTGTTTTGTTTCCAATACCATCTCTTCTCCTGAATCTGGGACACCATGATTAAAAGTACTGGCACTAACATCTCACCTGGCCTAGGTATTCAGTTCTACTATGTCCTACCTGCATGACTGCTAAGTTACTGTCCCTCTCTAGGCCTCAGTTTCCTCATTTAAAAATGGGATAACAAAACACTTGCCCCATATGGCTATTATAAGGATTAAATGAGATAATACATGAGAAAGTACCTGGCAAATAGAAAGTATTCAATAAATATCAGCTGGTAAAGCAGTGGCAATTGTAGTAGTGATAATTCAATATATGCATAAATAGCTAATAACTCCACATAAGTTTGGAGGTTCAGGATTTGATTTGATTTGCTTGCTACTCTAAAGGCATTTAGCAGTTCAATGACAATCTGGAATAATAAGACTATACCTACTTGGATTGTCTATAATTCTACCTGTGGCTTCCCTTTCTGATGTTTGACTTTCTTGTCTGGAGCTATTTATCACAGGACAGTTCTTAATGGCATGTGTGAGTGATATAAGTTGCTCATCTGTTGTGACCATATATTGCTGAAGTCTTGCCTGGAGAAGGGAAGAAATGAAATAATATCATTAGCATTAAAAAAAAAAAAAAATCAAACCATCACCTAGAAAGAAAGTCATATAAAGGATATGAATGTGTGTATAACATCACTATTTTATTTTAAATACTCCAAGAATTCCAGACTTTCATTCAAACTCTAAAGAAATGCTATTCATAATTATAAATATTCTAAAAGTCCCGTGAAAGATAAAGTGTTAAATAAATCATGGACAATTAATACCCTGCTATAAAAATAAGAATTAACCTTTTTTACAGGGCTTTCAATTTACAAAACCTCTTCCTATATATAATTTCAACTGATTCTCAAGCTACCCCAAGAGACAGATACATTTGGTAGAGGAAACAATAAAATATTCCTCAAGCATTTAAACTAGCAAACATAAACACTATAAAGATTTATGCTAATGTATATGAAATAATGGTAAAGGTATAAGAAAGCATAAAATTCCATGTTCAATTATTATAAACTTTACATTTTACATGTGTGAGAGAATTATATTTTATATATGTACATACTTACATATCTATATTCTCATATTTGTCTATGTATATATACTTCATATCTTTTTTAAAATTATATAAGGCTTTCTTTTACTTAAAAGATAATTCACAAAATACCACACCTACTGATTTACTCTCTATCATACACCTGGATGTATTCGGAATTCCATTCTTACATGTAAAAGTCAACTAGATTGCCCAAAAGTTTAGATGAACTTGTTGTTCTTATCTTTTCCACACTTAAGGTCTAAGTAGTCATTCAAAAGCACCAGGTTTGATTACAACCACATAATGCAGGTCTTTCTTAAGCTAAGCACTGATGCTACACAAATACTTCTTAGCAGAAAAAAAAGATGGCAGGTAGAAGGAAAGAAAGGAAAGTCGTATAGATTGCTAAGACCTTGCAAAGAGAAAGAGTAAGAGAAACCAAGGATGACATGTAGTGATGAACTATCTAATTATATAAATGTCTCACACAAGCTTAGAGATATACATTAAGTTTAGCCAGACATATTAGAAATATTATTAATAGAATGAATGCTATAACTGGGGAAAGTATACTAAACATTTTTATATCACCAGCTGATATTTCTTCCCAAATTTCACACTCATATATCCAGTGGCTTCAACATTTCCATCTAAGACTCAAATAGACTTCTCAAACCTAAGATACAAAACCAAAGTCTTCCTGAAGCCTTCATTACTTTGTAAGTAGAAACTGTTAATTGTTTGGTCCTAAACTCCGGAATCACCCTTGACTCTTTTTCTTTCATACCCTCTTCTTCACCCCGTATCTAATGGGTTTGGTTGGTTTTCAAAAATATATTCAGAATTTGATTGATTTCAAACCCTCTGCCACTTCTACTCTAGACCAAATTCCCATGTTCCAACTGAATTATTCCAATAACTCTTATATGTAATGTCCTGCTTCAGGGTTTGACTATCTAGTCTAGTCCTGTTCCCAAACTGTATATAGAGATACTGAAGGCACAAGAATGAACTCGCAGGACACGAGAGGACATTTTAAATTTACAAGAGAAATAGTGAAGTCCAACATTTATCAGACATTGGTGAACGATTAGCTTGGAGCAGTTCACAATGTCAACATGAGATTAGATTACATTACTTTTAATAATGTAAAATCTTCTTATGGCTGGTTTTTTAGCAGTTGCTATGCTAAAAAAAAGTTCTGAGTGGAAATTAATGTTGGACAGGAAATAAGAGCAGTGGTGTCCAATACAATTATAAGTTTTGAAAAGTTGTGCAGTGCTCAAAAGGTACATATATACCACTTGTAAATACTTGTAGTTATTTAAGGATGAAATAAATGTATACTTTGTATTTCAATTTATGCACATTATTTTTTATAATAGCTCCTAGGTTGTTAGAGTGAGTTGTTTGGACCTAACTACTTAATAAATGGAACTGTTAGGTATTTCTTTTGGCCAAGGGGTGCCATGAGACACTCAAGAGTACCGTCACCCAACGCAGCATTTCTGATCTAGTCTCAATATTGTAACCCAGAGTGATCCTCTCAAAAGCCAGTTTCCCACCTCATTTTTCCCAAATCCTTAAACAGTATGCAAAGCCTATGTTACCTGGCTTCTCTGGTCTTGTCTCCAATGCTCTCCCTTTCCCATGCTCCATTCCCACCACACTGGTCTCCTTGATGACTTTGAGTTCCCAGACACAATGCCAGCTTTGTCATTGCTTTTCCTCTGCCTAGACAGTTCTTCTCTCAGCTATCTGCATGCTCGTTCCCTTACCTCTTCCAGGCCTCTGTGCATATGTCACCTCCTCAGAAGGCATGACCCATCCCATTTATAACTATATCCCACACCCATTAGGCACTTCCTATGCCTTTGACTTACTTTATTTTTCTTCAAAGTACATATTAACTCCTAATTTTCTACATACATAACTTCTTTATTTTTTAGTACTTATTTAGAATGGAAGCTCCACCAGGGTAAGGATTTCTATATTTTGTTCACAGCTGTATTTCCTACATCTAAAATAATACCAGGTCCATAGTAGACACACAATAAAGATTTGTTAAACAAATCAGTATATTTTAACACTTCACATCTTCCCAGGAGAACTGAAAATATATTCATGCAAAATCATGTTCATGAATGTTCATAGCAGCAATGTAACAGACAAAAAGATGGAAATAATCCAAATGTTTATTCATCAACTGATGAATGGACAAATAAAATGGCATATCCATAACATGGAACATATTATTGAGTGATATAAATGAAATATTGATATATTTTACAACATGGATGATAAACCTTAAAATATGAAAGAAGCCAGACACAAAAGACCACAGATCCCACTGCTACAAAATGTCTGGATTAAATGTATGGATTAAATCCATAGAGACAGAAAGTAGAGCTGGGTGTGGTGGCGCATGCCTGTAATCCCAGCACTTGGGAGGCTGAGGCAGGAGGATGGTGAGTTCAAAGCCAGCCTTAGCAATGGCAAGGCACTTAGCAACTCAGTGAGACCCTTTCTCTAATAAAATACAAAAAAGGGCTGGGGATGTGCCCCAGTGGTCAAGTGCCCTTGAGTTCAATCCCTGGTACAAAAAAAAAAGAAAGAGAAAGAAAGTAGACTAGTGACTGCCAGGGGTTAGAGAAAGGGGTGAATCCAGCATGACTCCTCATGGGCATATGGTTTCTCTCCAGGAAGATGAAAATGTTCTGGATTGAAATGAGAGTACTGGTACACAAGTCTTTAAAAGGGTGGACTTAATGGTATGCAGACTGCATTATCAATTTTTTTTAAATTATACATTTTATATCTAGTGTTCGTTGACAAAAACAGAATTTGTCTATCATTCTTTTCTAATCTCTTGTAGCTGATAAATAAAATAAAAATACCCATAAGAACAAAAAGATGACCAAGATAGCCTCTACATTCATGTAGCACAAAGTACTAATATAAGAACACACATAACTATAACATAATCTAGTAAATGCAATGATAGCAAATATCCAGAGAGTATCAAAAATATATAAAGGAGGGGCTGGGGCTAAGGCTCAGCAGTATAGCACTCATCTCGCATGTGTGAGGGCCTGGATTCGATCCTCAGCACCACATAAATAAAATAAAGGTGTCGTATCCACCTACAACTAAAAAAATTAAAAATTAAAAAAATATATGTATATAAAGGAAGTGCTTAATGCAGTATGCAAGCAATAGGCTTTCTAGAAGAGATTATTGTATGTCTTTTTTTTTTAAAAAAAAAAAAAAGCATTTATTCAAGTGGCAAATCAAATATGAAGACACCGTTAACTATAAACAGCACTTGAAGCAATTTGTAGGAAGGTTCCACAACAGCTATCCTCTGCTGTTTTGAAATTAAAAGTGGCAACCATAACACTCACACTTTGGCTATCAAAACATTGTACATTCTGGTTAGCTACTATAATACTGGCAGTTATCATTTCAATATATATTCTGTCTTTTACCCTAAATAGTATGTGTATTAAAGGCAGCAGACTTATTTTATATACTTATTCTACATACAATTTGTAGTCTAAACTTCTACTATAGTACCTCCAATATAATAAATGTTCAATAATACCAACCATTGATAATGATAATATGTCAATAAGAAATCACATCAGCACAGCTGAAACAAAATCAACTCCTCTAAGAGAATCCTGCACATGTGCAGAGACATTTCATACTACGAAACGTGGAAAAAATCTGGGATAGCATTTGAGTACCTGTGTGGCAGTATTTTCTTCTCTCAGAAGAAGAATTTCAGCTGTCAGCGCATCGATGAGCTCTCGATGATCACCTAATACATGTTCCAGTTGCTGCCTTGTCTCTACCTCTTTACGAAGTTGAAGCTCACTCTAACAAAAAAAATCAAACTAACATCACATATTGAAAACTAAAACTTTCTACTCAAAGTGTCAAAGAAGACAATTACAAAGATTTACATGTTATATGACAGTATAAATTAAACATTTGTATTACAAAGTTTATTATATTTAACTGAATAAAACAAGCTGCTTTATCCTTTTTTTAAGATAGAATATAATGAACAAAATGGTATATAAAATTAACAAATTACATTTTCATGAAAGAAACTGAAGGGATTTACATATACATGTTGTTTGAATATACGTAGACTATCTCTAGAAAGACACACTGGTATCTGGTAATGATAGTTGCATACAGGGAAGCAAATATGTTAGAGATAAGAACTAGATTATTCATTTCATACCCTTCTGCATCTTTGAATTTCACACCATGTGACAAGTCACCAATTCAAAAATTAAGTTTGCTAAACTATAATTAAAAACAAATAACAACATTAAACTATCTTAAATACTTCCATTAAATGGTTTATCTTTTAAAGTAAGTGATCAGCTAAAAAGTACATTCTTCTAAGCCTGCAATACTTTCCAAGCACCAGAAGTACATTCTTAAAGATTCCTGACTTAAGGGTACAAGAATGTTAACACTTTATTTCTGAGAGTACCACAAATCTTTCATTAAAAGGCAATCTTAGTAAAACAGCTCCAGAGCAATTGAAACATCTGAATTGTGATAAATTTTATTTTTAAATAAAATTTCCTTAAACATTTTGTCTTTTTTTTTTTTTTTTTGTGGTACCAGGGATTGAACTCAGGGGCACTCGACCACTGGGCCACATCCCCGGCCCTTTTTGTATTTTTTATTTAGAGACAGGGTCTCACTGAGTTGCTAAGTGCCTCACCATTGCTGAGGCTGGCTTTGAACTCTCGATCCTCCTGCCTCAGCCTCCCAAAGTGCTGGGATTACAGGCGTGCACCTCCGCGCCCGGCTTGTCATATTTTTTAATAGGTTTATTAACGTAAGTTTAAATGGAGTTTATAAAATATGAAATGCATAGCCAATTCTAATTCTATGGCATTCTGAATACAGCTTAGTATTTATAAACAAAGAAAAATTCTTGCTTGTTTTATGAATTATTTTCACAATAAAACATCTGCCACTTAAAAACTGAAGCCATACTGAGTTACCAATCATACAAAAAATACGACACATTTTCCCACCTATCCAATCTACATACAGAACTCCAAACTGAACTAATGTGAGTATAACAAGCAGAAAAAGGCAACAGAATCAAGACCCAGTTAATAGTGCTATTTTTTTAATCTATAGCTGCCAAACAGAAACCATGCCAGGATAGGGACAGCTGAGAAGCTTACCCTAGCCTACCGTCATACTGTGTCACAGCTTTCTGTTCTGTTCACCTTGTAGCATTTACTGCTTATTTGTAACACTTTTATAATAAGAATAACAGAAACTATTCTGTTTGGCAGCTATAGATTATTAATAATCTCAATATCAGTACAAGATATAATTTTATTTACATCAGATTTCCCTTACTAATTAAATTTTGTTAAAGCTCATATTTGCATCAAAAAGATTATTTAAGGAAGTATCAGGTTTCTGTTTGGCAGCTATAGATTAAATAGCACTATTAACTGGGTCTTGATTCTGTTGCCTTTTTCTGCTTGTTATACTCACATTAGTTCAGTTTGGAGTTCTGTATGTAGATTGGATAGGTGGGAAAATGTGTCGTATTTTTTGTATGATTGGTAACTGATTAAAACCAAATTACTGCAGATAGTCTAAAACTGAGTTTTTCAAATAAAGTTATTTGAATTTGCATTTTATTTGAAGGTTGCAATAAACTAAGAAGAAAAATCCACATACATTTCTGCCTGAAGAGAAGTCAAATAATGTTATGCACTTACCTCTCTCAGGTACCGAATCAGGCGACAGAGAGAGCTCACCAGAGACAAAGTGAAGCCAGTGAGACCCTGACTACTCTGCAGTCCCTTGACCTCACGTCCTGTCCACCGCTCATATTCTTCCATTTCATGTTCCACTTCATGTATCATGTGTTTGAGGACATCCAGGCTGGAATTATTGCTGTTTGATAAGTCTGCAGAGGTAGTGCTAGCTGATAACATGTTTTTCTTCTGCTTGGCAGGAGCACGCAAATCTGGTTTTCTTTTCACTGAGAATGACAGAAGTAATCATATTTCAAGACCAGGAAAAATTACAATCACAAAATTACGAGAAAAATATTTTAACTATTCACAATGTACAAAAATTTTTACAGAAGTTATTACTATTTTTATAAAAATCAATACAGTTTAAACAAGGTTTATACTATAATGAATATACTGGAATCATCTATCCAGAATTTTGTGAATTAGGAAGGATTTCTCAGCTAAACTCCAACAAAGTCTTACTTAATTAGATCCCAATAGATGAGCTTAAGGAGAAAAAAATGTAGTAACAGATTGAAATAGCTACATCAGGTTACATGTTTAAAAAGTCATTTTTGCAAATTAAAAAGAGACTGAACCTTTATTCAGCAGTTGTTTTTGCTTCCTTGAGTTGAGCACCTGTCCAACAACATAGCTTGAGTCTAGAGTCTCAATAGATTCTTCAGGCTGAAGCCTGGTTTGGAGCTTCTTGACAGCATCAGTAGCATTCAGAGCAGCTAAAAGGAAGAACAATGAAAAAAAAGTATCTCAAGAGAAGAAACTTTCTCTGAAATGTCTTTTAAATGACAGATCCATTAGTATTTTAAATAATTAGGATACATAAGGAAGTCAAAAGTTAAACAATATTCCTTTAAAAATTATTGTTTGCTGGGTGTTGTAGTGCATGCCTGTAATCCCAGCTACTCAGGAGGCTGAGGAGGGAGGATCTCAAATTCGAAGCCAACCTCAGCAACTTAGCAAGGCCCTACATAATTTAGTGAGAGACTATATTAAAATAAAAAACAAAAAGGGCTGGGAATGTAGCTCAGTGATAAAGTGATTTTGAGTTCAATCCCTAATACCTAAAAAATAAATAAATAAATTATTGTGTTCAAGAAAAAAACTAATGAAGCAGGCTACTAGGAATAATGCAAAGAGGGAACGAACCTCTTTGTTCCCCTGATGAAACAGCAGATGGAATTCTTGGAGGGGTTGTTATTTGTGACTGTGTTGCTATTTTCTGCTGAATATTAGTCCACAGTTTACTAATTAACTCGGAATTCTCTTCCGTTAGTTGGTGGAGAAACCTATAAATTTCAAGACAATAAGGTATAGTAGTGTTAATAAGTACTATCATTAAAACTGTCCAAATGTTTACACACTTGATTTGAAAGGTTTTTAGAAATCATAAAGAAAAAATAACTTTCTCTTTAACTGATAAAATAGGTAGATAGCTAAAATACCTATCCTCTTTGTGTTAGAAGGAATCATCCCATCTGTTTCTCAGTTTCCTATCTACCTTTGGTCCCTAATATAGAAGCATTTGCCCCTGCAGTTTTGTAGTGTGGCTCCATCTTCCCCTTTCTCTAAAGTAATTATGTATATGCAGCTCAGCTGCTTTTGGTTTCTCTCTCCTACAAAAGAACCTGCCCACTGAGCAGACAGCCACTGCTCATACTAAAGCAAATTCATTAGAGCAGAACAGGACCCTATGTATGAGAGAGGGAACAGAAAAAGTGAGAAGAAAAGCTGTAGTTTATGGCTTAGTATTTGTAAGCCCTTTCATTACAGATCTAAGTTTTACTCTATAAACATCTTTATCACTGATTAAGTTGATATTTTAATATTTGACTAATCTGATTCATGTATCTATTTTCTTACTTGGATTGAGATTTAAAAGAGGTAGGGGGCCAAAAAGTAGAAAAAACTCAATGTCTACCAGCTGATGAATGGATGGGTAAAATGTGGTATAGCCATACAACAAAATATTATTCAGCCTTTAAAAGGAATGAAGTACTGATATATGCTACAACATGGATGAACCTTGAAAATAAGGTGCTAAGTGAAAGACACCAGACAAAACAGAGCATAATGCATGATATATGTATATACACACACATATATAAGATACATAAATACATATAAAATATATAATACATAAATATTTATAAAAATATATATTAAAAACATATACCCAGATAGACAAATTGTATAAAGGCAGAAAGTAGATTAGTGGCTATCTAAAGCCAAAAGGTTTGGGAGGAGGATATGGGGTTTGACAGCTAAAGAGCATGGGATTTCTTTTTGAGCTGATAAAACTATCCTAAAATTGATTACAGTAGTGATTGTATAGCTATAAATATGCTAAAAACATTGAATATTACATTTTTAATATGCATACTATATACCCATGAATTATAAATCAATAAAGCTGTTGAGAGAAAGATGGATGAAAGGAAGGAAGGAAGGGAGGGAGGGAGGGAGGAAAAGGGAATCTTATTTAGTGGTTCTAAAACCTCAGCCTAGGAGTTGCTTTCAAGCAACATATGGGTGGCACATTAGTATGCTATTTGCTAAAAGCTATATTTAGCAAAATGTCCATGATACAGTTCATTCAAAGGGCACTAATTAACAAAGCAACAGAAAGAGCCCTTTATAAATCCAACTTTACAGATAAATCTCAAGAAGTACTATAATGAGATTTCTACACAATTTGGGCACATAAACTCCAATCAATCTGACACCTATATTACTCTCTCTAATGTTTATGATATTCTTAAGAGTCGGTTATGTGAAATAATCATAACAACAAAAATACAATATCATCTACGGTTGGCTAATAAATGGGCCACCAATCTGTAAGTTCTCTTTTCATGCTCTTGATTGCTTCTTTTGTTGTGAAGAAGCTTTTTAGTTTGATGCCATCCCATTTATTTATTTTTTTATTTCTTATGCTTTAGAAGTCTTGTTCAAGAAGTCAGCTGCTGTGCCAATATGTTGAAGTGCTGGGCCTACATTTTCTTCTAGTATGTTCAGGGTTTCTGGTCTATCTTTGATCCACTTAGAACTGATTTTTGTGCTGGTAAGAGACAGGGGTTAACTTTCATTCTATTACATATGGATTTCCAATTTTCCCACCACCATATGTTAAAGAGGCTATCTTTTCTCCAGAGTATGTTTTTGGTGCCTTTGTTTAATATGAGTTAACTGTGTTTAGGTGGGTTTGTCTCTGTGTCTTCTATTCCATTCCATTGGTCTTCTTGCCTATTTTGGTGTTGTAGTATAATTTAATGTCTGGAATTGTGATGCATTCTGTTTCGTATTTCTTGCTAAAGAGTGTTTTAGCTATTCTGGACCTCTTATTTCTCCAAATGAATTTCGTGACTGCTTTTTATACTTCTACGAAGAACATTATTAGAATTTTGATGGGAACTGCATTGAATATGTATAGCACTTTTGGTAGTATGGCAATTTTGACAATATTGATTCTGCCTATCCAAGAACATGGGAGACCTTTCTATCTTCTGAGGTCTTCCTCAATTCCTTTCTTTAGTGTTCTCTAGCTTTCATTAGAGAGCTCCTTCACTTCTTTTGTTAGATTGATTCCTAAGTATTTTACTTTTATGTGTGTGGCTATTTGTGAATGGGATAGTTTTCCTAATTTTTTTTTATTCAACCGATTCATCATTGAAATGATAGAATGCAAGAGTGTGAAGACAGAATGTACAGAATGGGAGAAAGTCTTTGCCAACTGCACCTCAGACAGGGTGTTAATTTCCAAGATATACAAAGAACTCAAAAAACTTAACACCAAAAAAACAAATAACCCAATCAATAGATGGGCAAAGGAACTGAACAGACACTTCTCAAAAGAAGAAATACAAATGATGAACAAATATATGAAAAAATGTTCAACAACTCTAGCAATTAGGGAAATACAAATTAAAACTACACTGAGATTTCATCTCACTCTAGTCAGAATGGCAATTATCAAGAATACAAATAACAATAAATGTTGGTGAGGACATAGGGAACAGGGGAACACTCATACATTGCTGGTAGGACAGCAAATTGATTCAAGCCCTCTGGAAAGTAGTATGGAGATACCTCAGAAAACTTGGAATGGAACCACCATTTGACCCAGTTATCCCACTCTTCAGCATATATCCAAAGGATTTAAAATCAGCATACTGGTAGTGTGCCCACCCCCCTTTTCTGCTCCGCAGCCACCATGGCACCCATGAAAAAAGCTTTTGGCGAAGGGGGGCAAAAAAAAAAGAATCAAGTTCTGAAATTCACCCTTGATTGCACCCACCCTGTAGAAGATGGAATCATGGACGCTGCCAATTTCGAGCAGTTTCTCCAAGAGAGAATCAAAGTGAATTGAAAAGCTGGGAATCTTGGTGGAGGGGTTGTGACCATCGAAAGGAGCCAAAGCAAGATTATTGTAACATCTGAGGTGCCTTTTTCCAAAAGGTATTTGAAATATCTCATCAAAAAGTATGTGTTTTTTGTTTTTCTTAAATTATTTTTTATTCTAAGATGTTATAAATGACAGCAGAATGCATTACATTTCATATTACACATACAGAGCACTTTTTTACAAATCTCTGGTCGTATGCAAAGTATATTCACACCATTCGTGACTTCATACATGAAAAACTATTTGAAGAAGAATAATCTACGTGAGTGGTTGTGCGTAGTCGCTAACAGCAAAGAAAGTTATGAATTACGTTACTTCCAGATTAACCAGGATGAAGAGGAGGAAGAAGATGAGGATTAAAACTCTTTTATCTAGAATATTTTGTATGAGTTCTTGAACAAAACTTGGGAACCTAAATAAATAAATAAATAAAATCAGCATATTACAGTGATACAACCACATCAATGTTTATAGCGGCACAATTCACAATAGCTAAGCTACAAAACCAACCTATATGCCCATCAACAGATGAATGGATAAAGAAATTGTGACATACATACATACATACGTGTGTGTGTGTGTGTGTGTGTAATGGAATATTACTCAGCTATAAAGAAGAATGACTTTATGATATTTGCCAGTAAATGAATGGATCTGGAGACTATCATGCTAAGTAAAATAAGCCAATTCCAAAAAAAACCAAAGGTTAAATGTTTTTGCTGATATGTGGAAGTTAAACCACATTTCAAAGTAAAGTACAGGGGTGTGGAGAAGAGAAGTTCAGTAGATTAGACAAAGGAGAACAAAAGGAAGAGGGGGATAAAAATAGGAAAGACAGTAGAATAAATCTAACATAATTTTCCTATGTCCACATATGAAAATACCTAAGTGAATCCCACCTTCATGCCCACCCACAAGAATGAAGTCCTAATTACAATAAGATATATTCCATGTTTGTATAATTTTATCAAAATTGATCTACTGTCATGTATAACTAAGAAGAGCCAATAAAAATAAATAAATAGAAAAAAATGGGCCACCAAAAGATACTACAATCTAATCCCTGTAAACTATGAGGACTACTTTATCTGACTAAAGAGTGATTTTGCCAATTTGATTAAGGATTATAAAATGAGGAGATGATCCTGGATTATCAAGTTGGGTCCTACATGTGAATTGTATGCATCCTCATAAAAGGAAGGCAGAGGGAGATCTGACACACATCATGAGAAGGCAGTGTGAAGTTAGAGGCAGTGATTGGAGTGATGTAGCCACAAATAAAGGAATGCTAAAGGCCACCAAAGGTGGAAAAGGCCAGGAACAGATTTGCACCAAAAGCCTCCAGAAAGAATATGGCCCTACCAACACCCTGATTTAAGCCTACTAAAAATCATTTTAGATTTCTAACCTCCAAAATTGTAAAAGAATAAATTTCTATTGTTTTAAGCCACAAAGTTTATGTTTGTACAGAAAACTAATACAGATTTTGAACCCAGATATGGGGTACTGGCGTAATAAATACCTAAAAAAATGTGAAAGCACCTTTAAGATTGAATAATGAATAGAGGCTGCACAGATTTTTAGATGAATTATATAGAAAAAGCCTACACTGCCTTAAACAGACTATTGGTAGAAATATGGATGCTGAAAACTTCTAGTGAGGGCTCAGGAGGAAGTAATGGTGGAGAGATAATACATTGGTTTAGAGAATATACATATTATATATCATAAATAGAATACTGATATGAATGCATGTTTTAAAGGAGCTTCTGGTGAGGGTTCTGAAGGAGATAAGAAACACATGATTTGAAACTGAAGGAAAGGCAATCCTTGGTATAAAGGAGCAGAATTTTAGTTGCATGCAAAGCAGAACTTTGTAAGCAATGAGTTTGGAAATTCAGCTAACACCATTTCAAAGTAAAGTACAGAGGTGTAGGCTGCTTCCTTCTGAAGGATAGTAGAAATATTTTGACATATAAATAGAGGCTAAGGTGATGTGAAGATGGGAGCAGAGAGAGATGTGATGTGGCTACAAGGCCAAGAAAGCAAAATCACCAGAAGCTGAAAGAGACAAGGAGCAAGTTTTCCTGTAGAACCTCTGGAAGGAGTGCAGCCCAGTGAATCTGATTTTGGATTTCTAGTATCCTGAAGTGGGAAACAACACATTTCTGTTGTTATAAGATACCAGGCTTGTAGTAATTTGTTACAGCAACCTAGAAACTAACACAAAATATCAGATTTGTTTGGAAACTTTCATTTTAAAAGCCCAAAGAACTTTTTACATATTATTTTTGAAATATAAGTGTAGAGGAACTTTAAAGTGTTTGTCTCCATCCAAATATTATAAACTCCCTTAGATCTGGAACTCTGTTTGATTTAATCCTAGCTCCTTTAATTTTGTTGATGACTACTTAGCACCAATTCTATTTTGTGCATGTGTGTGTGTGTATGGTGCTGGGGACTGAATCCAGGGCCTTATGCATATGAGGCAAGCACTCTACCAACTGGCACCAATTCTATTTTGTGGCACTATCAATTACAATAGTACTAAAGACATGACTTCGTGCACAATTTAGGAATATCAGCATCTTCAATTTATACTTGTAACATTCCCCATGCAAAAGAAGCTTCCCAAGCAATTTCCCCTGTCCCCACAATGCTATCCTTCAGGATTTCCTTCCTAGATGCCATTGATGCCTCTAATATATCACCCTTCCCTTCCCAATCCTAGTCTTTTTGTTGTTGTTGTTGTTGTTGTTGTTGTTGTTCACAAAGGGCTACAGGGTGAGTAAGACAGTGAGTGGCAAAGGGAAACTAAAAAAATAAATAAATAAATAAAAATTGTGTTCACTGCTTCTTTTTCTGAAGGTTACTGATCTCAGAAACATCAATGACCCAAAAGAAGCTTTTGAGGATTGGGATAGAATATTATCTTCACGAAAAATCTCTGTAGTGCTCACAGAAGCATATATTCATAGAAATGTTCAAACCAAAAGCACCTTAAAGATCACTCAGATGCTTTATCTATCAAATTTTACAACTGAGGAGACAAACCACATATTAACTAGGAAATATCCAAAAGCTTGGTCCCCTGAAGTCCAAGCTTAATGTATCTTCCAATACCTCTTACCAAATATTCAGCAAGCAACATTTTGAATTTAAGGTATTTAAAACTTGGATACCACCTCAACCAATTAATTAAAAAATAGTAATCTGAACCAAATGTAAAGAATCAAAGCATCCTATTTAAAACTAGTTACACTAGACTTCTGAAAGAAAAAATACTTAAAAGTTGATATGTATTTCCAGGTATCCCAAAATAAATTTGAATTCCTCTATATCCTCCAAAACACTATCCAGTGCAACAAGAACAGCAAAAAAACAAAACAAAACAAAAAAAAAAAAGTGCATAACACACACCTTCTTAGTTAATAGAAGGCAGAGAATACTAACTAAAAATTACATTTACGTAGAAAACAACCCCACCAAATTCCAGCAAAGATATTTCCTGAGCTGCTGCCAGAAGCTATTGTAGATAGGGTGCCAGTTCAAAATGAGCACAGAGAAAAGGAAAGTTAAGAGCCTAATGGTGACAAATACTGCCCCTGGAAAGAAAAAGTTTGCTCCAAGTCTGCAAATACTTAAAAAGAAAAAAGAAATAAAACATGAGAAGTCTCAACACCGCAAAGAAGGAATATGAGACTGTGTATAGTCTTAGAAATATATCACTTCTTAGGGAGAGCTGCCCTTTAGAGACTTTATTCAGTGGAGGGAAAAAAAAGCAAGAGTTCTTCAAGGCAAAATATTGGAGGGGGAAAAAATAAACTTTAACCCACCAAAACATTAAAGAAAAAAGTATTCATTAATAAAAACTGTGCTTCACTATAGTTGACAGAATAATGTGCTTTTTTTTTTTTTTTTACCAGGAATTGAACTCAGGGGCACTCAATCACTGGGCCACATCCTCAGCCCTTTTTTTATTGTATTAGAGACAGGGTCTCACTGAGTTGCTAAGTGCCTCGCCATTGCTGAGGCTGACTTTGAACTCATGATCCTCCTGCCTCAGCCTCCGAAGTGCTGGGATTACAGGCGTGCATTACAGGCATGTGCCAGGGCACCCAGCCCAGAAAAATGTGCTCTTGAACTAGGAATGTTGTAACCAAACCCAAACTCCCAATCTTATCCACAAAAGATACAGACTAAAGTAATTTACCACCCATATAAAGATAACATAACACAGTATAAAACTAAAAAAGTTCAGTTAATAAAAATTTCTCTTCAACCCCACCAAAAATGGGGTGCAGAAGAAAATATAGTGCATATTCCAAATTAATTAAATGTACTTAAACAAGTATTTGAAGATACACACACACACACACACACACACACTAGTTTTCAGTTGAAATTCCAAAATTAAGAACAGAAAATGGACAAATACTAGGAAGAAAAAAAGTAAGAATAGACTGAACTCAGAAAATAAATTTTTTAAAAAAGAAAAAACTACCTCTGAAATAAAGATTAAATAACAACGTGTCCAATAGAGAATTGTTAAAGAAAAGTTTAATATGTAACATTGAAGAATTACAGGAAAACAATAAAAAGAATGAAAACAAGATGAAGAATAAATGGGTCAAAGAAAAAGTACTTGAAATGGAACACATAAAAGAAGATCATTCACGTGTGTGTGTGCGCGCGCGCGCGTGTATGTATATATATAGCTGAAAAAGAAAAACAAAACAATGATACAGAACTAATACTTAAAACTATAATCCAAGAAAATTTTCCAATCATAGTAAGGAAAAAAAAAAACCTGAATTTATCTATATCTTAAAAAGGCCACCTATGGGAAAAGGAAGATTGACTTGAAAAAACAAACTCTTCAGACTTATCTTCGTAATACTTAAAAATAAAGGAAAAAATTCTTAAGATGAAAAAAATCAAGTTCATAGACAAAAACACCAAATTACTTGTAAGTGCAAGAAAATTATTCCATCATCAGAATTCTCAAAAGCAACATACAAAGCAAACAAAGAGTGGAGCAACAAAGTGTGAAGCAAAGATTTTATATTAAGCCAAGTTGTCCTTCAAATATAAAAGCAACAGAAAAAATTTTAAGAACTTAGGGAATACCACATTCACAAGTCCAATGGCAGAGGCTTCATATAATGGAGAGATCCAAATAAAGGCTAAGTAGAGAAACATAAAAATGCTAATGATGAGCATTTAATCTATCTAATTGTAACTCTGAGATAAAAACAAATGATGGTAAACTTGGAAGCACAGTATGTAAATGTTTTATAGTCTGTCAAAGCAAAAAGAAAGCAACTAAAAATGGAAAGAATGGAAAGAATGTGAATATAGAATTCCTCGCTTGTTGCACAGATGATAGGTAGAAGTAAAACTAAAGCCAGGCATGGTGGCACACGCCTGTTATCCCAGCACTTGGGAGGCTGAGGCAGGAGAATCTCGAGTTCAAAGCCAGCCTCAGCAATGGCGAGGCACTTAGCAACTCAGTGAAACCCTGTCTCTAATAAAAATACAAAAAAAGGGCTGGGGTGTGGCCAAGTGGTAGAGTGCCCCTGAGCTCAATCCCTGGTACCAAAAAAAATGAAGTAGTTAACAAAAAATTATATCCTTCCTAAACACTAAAAGAAATGTTTTAGAGAAAACATATTTCACAGACAAGGAAAACTTAATTACAGTACAACATACTAAAAAATAATAAGACAAAATTAACATTAAACTGCTGGGGCTATAGCTCAGTGGTAGAGCACTTGCCTTACACACATGAGGCACTGGGTTTGATCCTTAGCACTACATAAAAATAAATAAATAAATAAAATAAAGATATTGTGTCCATCTACAACTAAAAAAAATTTTTTTTTAAATTAACATTGAACATACCAACCATATCAAAAAATGTACAAGCTTACTTCACCACTTAAAAGAAGAATATTTTCAAATTATCTAATAAGGTCAGACTCAACTCTGCATTGAATATGAAATATACCTGATACAAAATAATTCTAAAAGGATGTAAAAGAATATAAAATAAAAAAAGACTAAATATAGAAAGTAAAGACAGAAGTTGGCAGGTGGTGTGCACCTATGGTCCCAGCTATTTGGGAGGGTGAGGCAGAAGGATCCCTTGAACCCATGAGTTTGAGACCAGCCTGGATGACAGAGGGAGACTTCCAACACAAACACACACACCAAAAAAAAAAAAAAAAAAAGAACTAAATCAAACAATTGGAAACAAGAAAGAGGTTTCATTCTTAATATGAGATAAAGCAGAACTAAACCAATATTAAATGTGACAAAAGATACTTTATAATTTTAAAAGTCATTAATCAAGATATAACATTTATGGCTCTCAAGGTACCAAAAAACACAACAATCACTTTTATAAGAAAGGATTTAAGCAATTAAATATACTTAAGCAAAAAATCAAAGAGAAACAGAAACACATTAGCAGGAGACTTTTAATACATTACTCCCAGTATAAGATAGTGGCAAAAATAAGAAAGGAGACAGAAGGAAGAAACAGCATAACCCCTGAGGCAGATCTTATGGCAATACTATAGAACTTTATACCTTGTTAATAGAGTTATACCCTCTTCTCAAGCACACACATGGAATATTCACAAAAATGTGATCATATATTAGGTCACAAAGAAAACATCATTAAGTTCCACAAGTAGAAATATTACAAATCATACTTTGAATACAATGTAATAAAACTAGAAATAATAAGGTGGCTCTGGAAATTTTCTTTACATTTGCTAATAGATAACTTTTAGGTAAAAAGAAAAATATAAATCAAAACTACTACATTTCTAAAGTAACAAAACACTACTACATCAGAATGTATGGTATATATTTGAAGTGATTAGAGGAAAATTCAGAGCCTTAAATAACTTATTCTTAATAATTAAAATAATGAAAATAATTTAAATTTCCAACTCAAAAAGCCAGAAAAACAAAGAAAACCAAAAGAAAGAACAAGGAAGGAATAAAAGCAAAATTTGATGAATAAGAAATCAGGAAACTGGCAGCTCTAATAAATCAAAATCCTGGTTCTATGATTTTTAACAAAATGGACAAATCATTAATTAACCTAATTTTAAGAAAAGAGAACTAAAATATATGATGTGAAAGAGATGGTAAATGAGCATTGAAACAGAAGAAATTTTTCAGAAGTACAGAGCTATTGGCATACTTTTACAGAAATCCAGTGATTAACCTAAATAAAATAGAAAATTTCTTAAGAAAATATATTCTACAAAAATATTTTTTCAATCTTCATTAAAAAAAAAAAAAAAAAAGTACCAGGCACAAACAGCTTTACAGAAGAAAACTATTAGCTTTCAAAGACTAGACAGCCCCAAAGCTACACGAAATTACATCCTTCCTAAACACTGAAAGAAATTTAAAACTTACAGAACGTTTCTTATGAAAAATGAGAAAAATTTTCAGATGTTTCTTGTGAAATCAAGTATCACATTGTTATTAGCTCAACCTGATAAAGACTACAGACACAAAAATACTATAGATAATATCACTTACAAAATTTAAAGCAATACTAAATATAATAGTAATAAGCAACATCCAACACTATATTAATGGAAAGTATACACCTTGGCCATGTAAAAGTTATTGCAGGAATGCAAAGATAGTTTAATATTAGAAAATCTATAAAATAATGTACCATATTAATAGGTCTAAAGAAATTTCATATGATTTTCTCTATAGACAATGAAAAAGTTCTTGACAAAATTCAAGACTCATTACTGGTAAAAACACTTAATAAAACTGGGATTGATAGACATTTGCTAGCATTTTTTTTTTTTTTTAAAGCTTCAGTAAAGAAGCTGACACCTTAAGAAGAAATAACAAACATTTTCATAAGATCAGTAACAGAGTAAGGATGCCACTCTATCCACAATTATTTAATACTCTCCTATAAATAATATACAAAAGAAACTATTAAAAATTATAATCTAAGAAAAAAAGTAAAAAATGCTATTGATTTGCAGATAACAAGATAGTAGACCTAGAAACCCTAGACAATCAATGCTAAAACTAACTCTACCAAGATTCAATAAAGTAACAGAATATTGAGATAAAATACAGACATCAAAACCCTTCACAAGCATAAATGATAACTAATTAGAACATATTATAAAGCCATTAAGAAATAACAAAAAAAATCATAAAATATTTAGGAATTAACAAGAAAACAGTAAAATCTATATGAGAAAAAAATTTAAACACCTCTCAGGAAAGTACACTTGAAACAAATGGAAAAATAAATTTATTCTTAGATAGTAAAATTCAATATCAAAAAGATGTCAATTCTCACTAGGTAATGATATAGCATGTCCTAACAGAAAATATCAAAAAGCTTTTATACAAAGTTAAGCAAGCTAATACTAAAGTTCAAATGGAAAATACATAAGAATCCCTAAGAAAACTCTTGAATTAAAAAAAAAACTATGAGGAAGTCTATTAAAACTGGATCATGATGGAGAAACAAGGACTGCAAACTAGAATACAAAATCCTGAAATGGATCCAAGTACATATGGTAATTTAATATGTGACAAAAGTAGTATTTCAAATAAGTAGGGCAAGAATGGTTGATCTTTTTAATAAATAGTGTTGGGACAACTGGATAGCCATCTAACAAAAGAAAAATTAAACACATACCTCATATATCCAAACAAATGTTAAGTAATCTTAGCTAGGTGATCAGAGAACTAAATGTAAAAAATAAACCAAACAAGTATTAAAAGAAAACATGAATGAATTCCTCTATTATATGGGTTTTGGGAAATTATTTCAGAATATGATTCAGGATTCACATGCAAAAAAAAAAAAAAAAAAAAAAAGAAAAAGTTAAAATTCAAACTATAATTTGCTGGCAAGAAAAAAAATTGCCACCACAAAATGTAAAAAACAAACTAGGGAAAATATAACACATTATACAGATAAAAGACTAATGTTTTAATGTACAAAGACATTTACAAATTAAGGAAGAAAAGATCAAAATCTCAAAAAATAGACAAATGACACAAACACAGAATTCACTGTAAGGTCCCTTAAACTTGAAAAAAATTTCAATTTAACTCATAAAAGAAATGAAAAGTAAACATACTGAGATATCACTGCTCACCTATGAAATTATTGCAAAAATTAAAAAAAAAAAAAAAAATCCTGACAACACACTCTGGGCTGGCCACACACATACATACAGTCAGGAAGAATGCAAAATATTACAACATTCAAAAAGCACAAATATTATGGCCTTCACAAAATGCTTAGCATTTACCTATTAAGCCCTAAACCCCACATCTAACAATTTTCTCTAAATATGGACCCCCCCATAATAAAAAAAATAATACCTATCTTCAAGGTTATTCACTGCAGTATTTCTAGAATTATAGAATACTGCAAAAAACCTAAGTGACCAGAGTGGTCAAACTATGATACATTCACACAGTTCAGAACTATGCAGCTGTTTCATTTTGCCATAAAAAAGGAAAAAGAAAAAAAGGAGATCCTATAAATTTTTAAATAGCTGTGAAGTGATTTCCAGAATAAAGGCAAATATAGTAAGCTACATAAGTATCATAAAATATGTGCGCTATAGGGGTCTTATTGAGGAAGTTGGGTCCTAATGCAACATGATGGAGATTTGGGCCTACTGAATGGATTCAAACTAAAAAGCTTCTTCTCAGCAGAAGAAACAATTAGGTAAATAGAGAACCTACAGAATGGGAGCAAATCTTTACCACAAACACATCAGATAGAACACTAACCTCAAGGATAAAGCTCTCAAAAACTTTAACACCAAAAAAACAAACAACCCAATCAATAAATGGGCCAAGGAACTGAACAGACACTTCTCAGAAGATGATATACAATCAATCAACAAATATATGAAAAAATGTTCAGTATCTCTAGCAATTAGAGAAATGCAAATCAAAACAACTCTAAGATTTCATCTTACTCCAGTCAGAATGGCAGCTATTAAAAATACAAACAACAATAAATGCTGGCAAGGATGTGGGGGAAAAGGCACACTCTTACATTGCTGGTGGGACTGCAAATTGGTGAAACCAATCTGGAAAGTAGTATGGAGATTCCTAGGAAAACTTGGAATGGAACCACCATTTGACCCAGCTTTCCAACTCCTTGGTCTATACCCAAAAGATTTAAAAACAGCTTACTACAGGGACACAGCCACATCAGTGTTTATAGCAGCACAATTCACAATAGCTAGATTGTGGAACCAACCTAGATGCCCATCAGTTGATGAATGGATAAAGAAAATGTGGTATATATACATAATGGAACACTACTCAGCACTAAACGAGAATAAAATCATGGCATTTGCAAGTAAATGGATGGAGCTGGAGAAAATAATGCTAAATGAAGCTAGCCAATCCCAAAAAACCAAAGGTCAAATGATCTCTTTGTTATGAAGATACTGACTTATAAAGGCAAGGGAGAGGGGATGAGAGGAATGAAGAAACTTTAAATAGAATAAAGGTGGGGGCAGGGGAGGGGCAAGGAGAGAAGAATAATGGTAGAATGGTAGAATGATCATTACCCTAAGTACATGTATGAAGACACAATTGTGAAAATACTTTATGTAAAACCAGTGACTTGAAAAATTGGGCACTTTATATGTAATATGAAATGAATTGCACTCTGCAAGCATGTATAGCAAATGAGAATAAAAATAAATTAAAAAAATAAAAATTAAAAAAAAAGATATGTGCATCTGCTTATATTTATAAAAAGCAGCTCAGTAAGAATAAAACCAAAACTAATTAAACTGGTTATGTACAGGGTAAGGACAGATGGCAAATTGTTAGAAGGGATAGGGCATGGTAACACTACCCTGAAAACAGCTTTTGTATGGTTTTGTGAAAAGGATGGAAGGAAAAACTTAAAATTGAATATAAACAGAAAAATGTACCTAATTATATTTCAAGTGAATAGAATAACCTTTAAAAAACATCCTCTAGCAACTTTGAACTCTGCTTAGTAGGTTTATTTCTGTGGTAGTATGGGAGCAGCAATTCCAAAACTACTTTGTAGGCTTGAATAGAAGTAAATATACTATGCATAGAAACATGCATCTTAGTGCGAAAGAAGAGGGATACAAATATAGTAAGGGAGAAGACTAAGAAAAATCCAATAGTGTTAAACTGGCCTTGGAAGTATCAGTATAAGCTCATAATTTATAAATAAATAGATATTAACATGGACATGTGCATATGCATATGACTATAGGTGCATATGTGCATGTGCGCATGTGTTGGTACCTGCTGAAAGGTACTAAAAGCAAGGACTGTCAGGTGCAATAAGCACACCTAATACTTAGATCTTGATTTCTACACACCCTTCTTTCAATAAAACAAATCAGGACTTCTCAAAGAAATGGCTGGTTCCAGGCCAAGGGCATGACTGTTGTACCAGAAATTAAATTGGGGACAAAGGGATAATTTGTAAACAGGACCCAGGAATGATTTGAAGATGCTCCCATTGGCCAAATCTGTGACAAGTGAACATCAAAATAGAAGAAATAATGAACTAATAAAGGAACTTGGCAGGCATCACTAACCAAATGATGAAAATTAACAGCACCAATAATTATCCTTCTTTCTCACTCATGACATCACTGTTTCATAATAGGATACACTAAGAAGAACTTAGCATCACTTCAGAGATATTCCTGCCTGAGTCTAATAACAAGGAAATATCAGAGAACACCAAATCAGAGGAAATTCTATAAAGTAACTGCTCTTGTACTTCTTGGAAATCACAAAGGTATTATGAAAGACAAACACTATAAACAGATCTTAAAAGGTTCCAGATTTTTAAAAAGTCAAAGAAATGTGAAAAGTAAATACAATAAATGATCATGATTGGTTCTCCAAACAATAAAAAGGACAATAATTAATATGAATGGGGCAATTAGAGAAATCTAAATAAAGTCTATGAACTTGACGGTAGTATGGTATTAATTTAATTTCCCGATTGTGATAAGTGTATTGTGGTTCTGTAAATGAATACTCTTGCTGAATACACACTGAAGTATGTGGAGATTTAGGAACATGTAGTATGTAGCTTACTCCCAAATGGTTCTCAAAAATGTGTATGTGGGGGCTGTGCTGTAGCTCAGTGGCAGAGCACTTGCTTAGCACGTGGCACTGGGTTGGATCCTTACCACCACATAAGAATAAACAAATAAAATAAAGGCATGCTGTCTATCGACAACTCCAAAAAAAAGTTGAAAAAAATGCGTATGTGTACATATGCATGGGTGTGTGTGTGTGTGTGTGTGTGTAAATTCACAGAAAAAGATAAAAAATAATAAAACAAAAATGTGAAATGTTAATAACTGGTAAATCTGGGTGAAAAGTACATAGGAGGTTTTTCTACTACTTTTAAAACTTTTTAGAAATTATATCAAAATACAAAAACTTTTAATAAAAATATACCCTTTGTTAATAAAAAAAAATGATGCAATAAGCATTTGAAATAGGCTTGGAAAAAAGGCAAAAGCTGTAGATATTTATGCTGTATGTACATACCTGTCTGTGTTCGTATTAGACTGAGAGGTCAGAGAGTTATCCAATTCATTCTCACTTTCTTCTGACTGGCTATTAACAATTCCTTCTTCTCCTTCATCAGCTATTTCATTAAGAGGCTATCTCAAAACAATAATAAAAATAACAACACAAGCTGATTATACACACTCTCATCCTTTCTTTCTATCATAACAGAAAGAGACTTCCCTAAGGCTAATCCCTCCATATGCATTCTGGAACAGAAACCCTCTTACCTGCTTCCACTCCATCAGAGTCTTTTCTCTCTCCAGCATCCTTAAATCTCTATGTTTGCTTAAGTTCATCAAAGTTTAAATGTGAGCAAGCCTCTCCCATCTTACCCTGACCTCACACCCACCTTGACAGTCTTTTCTCTTTCACCACCAAACTTTACTTAAAGAGTTATTCCCATTTCTCAAACACCATTTACACCCTTCAATTTTGTTTCTGCCCTACTATTCCAAACTACTCGCTACAAACTCAGTATCAACATGTTTATTCCTAAATCAAATGAATATTTCTTTGTTTTCCCTCAATTCTCTGACACCTTAGATTCTGATGACTCATTTCTTTCTTTTAAAATTTTCTTGATACACTTGTTCTTTAACTTCCATGTATTTTTTTAAATCTTCTTTTCCTCTGGCTACTCCTTCCAAATCTCCCTTATTGGTTTTCTTTTTCTACTCTTCCCTTATATCTGATGGGACTCAAGATCCTCCCTTTGGACCTTTCTCCTCTCATTTGATCTACTTTCTCAATGATTTTATCCAAGTCCAAAGTTGCAATTGCAAGTCATATGCTGTTAATTTCCAAATCTCTTTCTCTACCCAGACCTCTCTTGAGCCCTAGACATTTATATTCAACTGCCTAAAAGATATTCCTACTCAATATTTCCGAAAGTAAACATCTTACTAAGTCTTTCCCAGCAATCTTCCAGAAACTTTATTCTGCCAATACTACCTAAGGCCATGAACGCTGCCATCATCTACTCAGATGCCCAAGCTCGCAAATAAGAAATTTCCTTCTTTCTCACCCATCAAACTAATCAGCCACCCAATCCTGTCAACTCTACCTCATTTAACCTCTCTCAAATGTATCATTATCCTTTACTTTACTTCCTCTGGCACTGCTTTGAGCCAGGTCCTTACCATTTCTTAACACAATTCCAAACTAAGTCTTCTAACCAGGCTATTATGGTTTAAATGATTCATGCCTTCTGAAACTCATGTTGAAATTTAAATCCCAATTATGAGCTATTAAGAGGTAGGTCCATGATATACTGACAGTCCTGCCCTCATGAGTAGATTAATCCATTCACACTATTAATGGATTAATAGGCTAATGGATTATCTCAAGAGTGGTTCTGCTATTAAAAGCCAGCTTGCCTAGGTAGGTCTCTCTTGTTATCTCTCTCACCATGTGATGCCTAGTGTCACATCAAAACTCAGGAAGCAAGAAGGTCATCAATAGATAAGACAATTTTGGACAAGAACCATGAGCCAAAATAAACCACTTTTATTTTTATAACTAATCCAGTCTGTGGTAGTATGTTATCAGCAGTAAAAAACAGGCTAAGACAAGACCCTTTCTCAATCTTAGCCTCTCCAATTCATCTTCCACACCACGGTCAATCTCATCATGACTTCATGCTTCTTAAACTCATTTAGTGGCTCTATCCTTAATTTCCAGATCCTTAGCCCTTCAGGACCTACCTCCTGCCTATTTCTCAAACCTCAGATCTTGCCACTTCCCCATCCCAATGATGAAGACATGCCTTATTCATCCATGTATCCCAACCTCTAGTGCAGGGCCTAATATATACTACATGTTGAATAAGTAAATAACTTAGTTTCACTCATTCCTATTCTTAATAGTAAGGTCCAGAGAATTTAAGTAATGCAGTTATAAATGCATCTTTTCTTGGTGGCTCCAGGTATCTATTGCAATATCAGTTTCTTTTCTGATATATAGTGGTTCTCTCCTTACCTATAAAAGTGTCTTCTTTTTCCTCCCTCACTGCCATATTTCTCTGCTATCTCACATTTATTTTGAGAAGCTTACCTCACTGTTCTTAATCTGTTATCAGTTGTAAACTCAGAAAGAAATTAAGCCAGCTAGGAAAACTAGTTATATCAAGAAAATTATTTTGAAATTACTAATAACATAATTGGCTCAGTTAATCTATTCTATGTTGCTGGGATACATTGTACACCTGTTTCCCAGCTCCAAATGACTGAAAGTATGATTGCCAAATAAATAGAACATTACATTATACAATTTATTTAAGTAAATGAAAAAGCTTCCATCAAACATATTCCAATAGTAGGATATTCTAAGATGATTAAATTTCTGAATATCTGAGAGTTGATTTTTCTATAAGTGCCAAAGCATAAATGCTTTTTGCTTAGGTAATAGATTTGGCTTCTTTAAATATGTTTAACATTCTACTTAATTGCATTTAAATATAAAACAATATAATTAACTTGACTTTATGATTCTGGACCTGCATTCCCTAGAGTCATCCCTCCAACTGAAGATTTTCCATTTTTTCATGGACGGTATAGTTTAGGATAAATAGGTGACTAGGCAAGTCCTAGTCAATCTTAAAAAGCTGCTTTATTTTAGTATTAAATTCTTCATTAGCTTTTAAAAAATGTACTATTTCAAAATTCTTAACATTTTGACTAAAACTTTTGTTAGATTTTAGCTAATTGATATTTGATTAGCATAGTATCAATTCCTCATGTAGTATTATTTTCCCATAAATTTCAAGTTTCCTGGGCAGATAACCTTTTAAATATACTAATACATTAAAAGAGATTGACATTTAATGAAGTACTATGTTTCTGGTATCATGCTAAGTACTTTATGTAACCTATTTCAAGATGATCCATACAACAATGGTATCAGGTATATTTTATTCCAATTTAATAAAAACAAATAAGAAGCACTCTGTGGCCAATCAGATATCTTAAGAGATGTTAACAGTCTTATGGAGCCACAGGACCTAAATGAGAACTTGGTCTCAGCTGTAAACTACATGATCTTGAACAACTCACTTAGTTTTTTTGTACCTCAGTCTCTTTTACTGTTAAATGGGAATAACAACAGTACCTAGGTCCTATGTAAACACACAATAAACGTTGACTATTACTATCCAGTCTCCAATCTTATTTAGGCAAATGCTACTCATATAAAATGCAATATGCTTGAGTAACTAGCAATTACAACTAGCAGTTATTGATAGTTAAGCTTTTAAAATGTTTACCAAAATGCCTACATTAACTCAAACTTCATTTCAACATGAGCATTATAGTCATGAGTAGACCACGTTACCTGAGGGTCTATGACAGACTCATTGAGGATGGATTGGGCAATAGGATCTTGATTTACCACGATGGGACTCTGAGAGGAATCAGGAGCCATTGTTACATTTGGAAACCCTGCAGAAAGAAAATAAGTCATGATGATTTTGTTTCATTTAATTAAATTGACTTCTCAAGTTCTACACTGCCATATATCTATGCATCATTATATGGAAATCTAAAATGATAATAAAAGCTTACACTTACATAGTGCTTACTATATACCAGCCACTATTCCAAATGCTTATATGTATATTAACTCATTTTTGACCCTCACAAAACTGTATGAGGTAGATACTATTATTATTTTACAGATCAGTAAACTAAAATTCAAAGTTTCTTTTAGCAAGAAAATAAATTTGCTTTAGATTTCAAATTGTTTTATGCAAATTATATTAAATACAAGCTTTTTAATAATATGATAACATATTAATAAGCTGAAAAGAAAGTCTCATTTTAAATTATGAAATCCTGTACATTACACCATATTTTTTCCTTGAATAAACATATTTTTTGAAAATTTAAAGCAAGATAATATTTCATATTGTTTATATTTGTTATCTGTCAGAGAACTAATCCAACATAAGCTACTTTGCTATTATCAGACAATAACAGATTTTTTTCTTAACAAGGTGACTTTTTAAAAAAAATTTTGATTCAAGTTTATTTATATAAAGGATAAAAGGATCTTTTTAAATTTTTTATTCTAATTTGTTATATATGACAGCAGAATGCATTACAATTCATATTACACATATAGAGCACAATTTTTCATGTCTCTGGTTGTACACAAAGTAGAGTCACACCATTCGTGTCTTCATACATGTACTTAGGGTAATAATGTCCATCTAATTCCACTGTCTTTCCTACCTTCATGACTCCTCCCTTACCCTCCCTTCCCTTTGCTCTATCTAGAGTTTGTCTAATCCTCCCATGCTCCCCCTCAACCCCATCATGAATCAGCATCCTTATATCAGAGAAAACATTCGGCATTTGGTTTTTTTGGAATTGGTTAACTTCACCTAGCATTATACTCTCCAATTCCATCCATTATACCTGCAAATGCCATGATTTAATTCTCTTTTAATGCTGATTAGTATTCCATTGTGTATATATGCCACATTTTCTTTATCCATTCATCAACTGATGGGCATCTAGGTTGGTTCCACAGTTTAGCTATTGTGAATTGTGCTGTTATGAACATTGATGTGACTGTGTCCCTGTAGTATGCTATTTTTAAGTCTTTTGGGTATATACCAAGGAGTGGAATAGCTGGGTCAAATGGTGGCTCCATTCCCAGTGTCCCAAGGAATCTCCATACTGCTTTCCATATTGGCTTCACCAATTTGCAGTCCCACCAGCAATTTAAGAGTTTCCCCACATTCTCACCAACACTTTGTTGTTGTTTATATTCTTAATAGCTGCCATTCTGACTGGAGTGAGATGAAATCTTAAGAGTAGTTTTGATTTGCATTTCTCTAATTGCTAGAGATGTTGAACATTTTTTCATGTATTTATTGATTGATTGTATACCATCTTCTGAGAAGTGTCTGTTCAGTTCCTTGGCCCATTTATTGATTGGGCTATTTGGGTTTTTTTGGTATTATGCCATATTTTAGTATATAATGATTTATCTTTCCTTTGATGAATAATTTGTAAGTTAACATTCTTCGTAAAAAGCAAAAAAATTACATAAAGTTTAACAATAACAACCTTATATACTACCAACCTTGAATATTTGTAATAAAAATAATATAATGCTTGAGAAATGAATTTAAATTTCTTCTAAACATCCACTTGTGGGCTATAGTTAATAAGAAAAAGAAGCTTTTTTAAAATTGACTACTTACCTGTGCGTTTACGAGGAACATCAACAAACAGATCTTTGGCTGCAGCCAACAAATGATCAGATTTCGCCAAAACGTCCTGCATCTGGTATTGATCAGAAAGAATCTAGACATGTGTTAATAACAAATATTACTCAGAAAAAAATATATGTATATTTACTCTTCAAATCACAAAGGAAAAGACTATATAAAGGCACAGAGCATAAACCATAAACCACCACCTAAAATCCTTCAGTGACAATATCCTTTAGTACCAGTAGATGGGGCTATGACAATAATTAGTGGCTTGCAAATGCTTGGCTGCAATCCAAAGTAATACATATTAAAAACTGTGACCCAGAACACTCACATACATGCAAATGTATATGAAACAAAAGTTTACTTAAAAAACTTTCTCCATAAAAACTACCAGTATATTTTCCTTTCCACTTCTATTTTTTAAATGATGGTAGTAAGATACTAACACAACTTCATAATCCATTAACAAATTATGATCCACAGTTTGGGGGAAAAAAGATTAAAGATAAGGATCTTTGAGCCATAAACTCAGAGAGGTGTTTCAACCACTTAAGTGATTTCATAATCTACCATTGGATCATGACTTACCTTAAAAAAAAAAAAAAAAAAAAAAAAAATGAGTGTTAGAATTAAAACAAAAAGGTGATGTCTCTGTGTTTTAAAAAAGGTTGGTTTTTTAATCCCAAAGAGGTGGAAACTCAAAAAAATCACATTACAGTCCTGCTTCTGATAACACGCTTTTCCGTAACAGAACTTTCATAATTACAAGCCAAGCCACAGGCCAGAAATGAGTCAACTCCATATACCACCACCAGATGGCATTCTTAAATTGAAAGGAGTCTCAAAATTGACAAGCTACCTAGTTTCTAACACTGACTCAAGTCAAAACATCTGGTAACAAATATTCCTACCAGAATTTTTCTGTATCAGGGAAATAATTACATAATATAACCTCAGTTGTAGTTTTAGGATACAGAGAGAAAAATAAGTTACTTTTCCCCTTCTTTACCTGCTGCGGCCAAGCAGGTCAGCTAGTTCAGTTTAGCAGAATGAAGTCCTGAATTTGTTCCTTCCACAAAGAGTAAGCTTTGGAAAGGTAAGGCCAAGAGCATATTTGTAGCCAGAAGATGGAGTTCTATGCCCAAACAAAAAATGCTAAGCAAAATCCATACCAAAATCCAACCTTTTTAAACTTAATTTCCCAACATGCAACAACCTCCTCAACCCTACAGAGATGCTCAAGGATGCAGACACACTGGAAACTTATGCAGCACTCTAGAGAAGTTTTAGAATACTGTTACAATGTAAACTATATTATCCTATAAACCAAATTTCTATCACTGATGGTGCACATCTTAGATTTTCAAAGAATCAGTCAGGAGCCCTGAAAAAAACATTATCAGAAACTCCTCATCCTAGCCCTTTTTTTTTTTTTTGCATTGTAACAGAAACCAGATGGAATTGATAAATTACAAAGATACTTAGGAATTTATTACACTTTCAGAATTTGTAAAACCTTTATGAAAGCCTCCCTTCCTCTTAAATCTTAACCCTAATTGTGCCTGATTCCTATGGCCTGAATATATCATACAGTAAATGAAATCTAAGATTATACTGGCCAGAGAGCTTTCCTCTTAATTTATATTAATACAGGAGTCCAGCTTACATGAATATTCTTATTGAGGATTTTTTTTTATATTATGACATCCCTTAAACATAGCCATTACAAATTTAGTAACACTGAAATAAAAGATATACTTATCCTTTGACTCAGCAATTCTTAATAATTTATCTTACAAATATACATATACCCGAAAACATACTCAAGAATATTCATTACATTATTTATAATAGCAAGGTAGGAAGAAATCTGTGGGTGGCATACATTGCTACTTATCCACCAACACTCTTTCTTCCTCTTTGTCCTTTAACAGCAGGACTCCCAAGTTTCAGCAAGTATATACATAGATTTCCAACCATCTTTGCAAGTAAGAATGGTCATGCAATGACTTTCTGGCCACCAGGATAGATACTAACATTTATGGATGGTATGTAAAAGGAATACACTGTCTTTTCCTCTCTTTGTGGCTTGCATACAACTGAAGAAAGCTGCAACAGTCATTCTATACTCAAGACAGAAGTCATGTAATGAAGGACTACAGGTCTCCCACCAGATTCCACTTACAAATGAACTATTTTATAAAAGAGAAATAACTCTTCATTTGGTTTAAATGACTATGTTTTGAGGATTTTGTTCCAGAAACTTATACTATACTATAATATAAAACCTAAGTGTCCAATAATAAAGCACCAATAAATAAGCTACAGTAAATCTATACACTACTGGGCGTTAAAAAAGAAAAATTAGAGGGCTCTCTGTGTAGCTCCATGGAATAGTGCTTACCTAGCGTATATAAATCCTAGATTTAATCCTCAGCACCACCAAAAAAAAAAAAAAGGTTGATTTCTAAGTACTAACATGAAACAAATTCCAAAATATATTGTTAAAGAAAAGAGAAACAAGTGAATCCCATTAAGAGCAGAGGTTTTCCACCCCTCTAGCGCATTAAAATCACACATGAAACTGTCTAGAAAATACCTGTGCGGAATCATACTCCAAGTCAACTAAATCAGACTCTCTGGGTAAAGGGTCCAGATACAGTAATAATTTTTTTAAACATTTTTTAGTTGTTGATGGACCTTTATTTATTTATATGTGGTGCTGAAAATCAAACCCAGTGCCTCAAACATGCTAGGCAAGCACTCTTCCACTGAGCTACAACTTCAGCCCCTAGATACAGTAATAATTTTTTAGTGGAGTTTCTCAACCATAGTTAATTCTAATGTGCAGAACCACTACACTAAAACTGGAGGAAGTTGCACTACCAAAAGAAGGCAGAGCAACCTTATTCATCCTCTCACCACTCTACCTGCAATTCCTTACTTCTACTACATCTATTACCTATATGAGAAATTCAGGACATGAACAGGAACCACTAGCGAAGAAAAACAAAAGCTCAGAGTCTGATACACTTCAGGGGGACTGGGTTTCTTTCCTGGTCAGATGTGTACTTTTAGGACTTTTGAAGAGAATTAGCATATAACATTTAAATGTGTGTGACTTGTCCAAGATCACCAAAATATATTTATCTGGAAAAAAAGCATTCTCTTTCAATTCACTGTTCTTTTCTCAAGGTCAAGAAAACATTTATTTGGTAGATATAATGCTTCCTGATGATGCATAAAATGGAGACTTTCTTTTTTCATTAAAAACCCTAATAAGCCGGGCGCGGTGGCGCACGCCTGTAATCCCAGCACTTGGGAGGCTGAGGCAGGAGGATCGAGAATTCAAAACCGGCCTCAGCAATGGCGAGGCACTTAGCAACTCAGTGAGACCCTGTCTCTAATAAAATATAAAAAAGGGCTGGGGATGTGGCCCAGTGGTCGAGTGCCCCTGAGTTCAATCCCCAGTACCAAAAAAAAAAAAAAAAAACCCTAATAAAGCCGGGCGCGGTGGCACACGCCTATAATCCCAGCACTTGGGAGACTGAGGCAGGAGGATCACAAGTTCAAAGCCAGCCTCAGCAATGGCGAGGCACTTAGCAACTCAGTGAGACCCTGTCTCTAATAAAATACAAAAAAAAAAAAAAAAAAAAGGGCTGGGGATGTGGCCCAGAGGTCGAGTGCCCCTGAGTTCAATCCCCGGTACCAAAAAAAAAAAAAAAAAAAAAAAAAAAAACCCTAATAAATTTCTCAAAAAACAGAGTGTGATTTACACCTGCAATGAAAGATCACCCAGTCAGCTAAGTGTCAGAGACTCTAACCTGAACAAGGAGCACAAAATACATTTCTTTATAATGATTTCAGCTCGAATTTAAAAGAAAAAAAAAAATCTGGTTGTAGTTTCCTCTTATTTCCCACATTGTTTATCCATACATTTTCTGATTACTTGTCCAAATACCCTATATTGGGCAAAAAGTTAAGCCAAAGACAAATGGTTTACTAACTAGAAAGCACACAGTGTTTGTTTTGTTTTGTTGTTGTTTTGCTAAGTAACTTAATAGCACTGTTGTTGAACTGAGAAAAATAACTATAGCAGTTTATATATAAAAGGAATTAATTATGTACCAAGGACTATGCTGATCATTATATAAGTATTATATCATTAAAATCTCAAAACAAGGCATTTTATAGACGAGAAAATTCAGGCTAAGAAAGTAAATAAGTTGCGTAAGGTTACATAGCTAGTAAGTTGTGGAGCAAGAATTCAAACTGCCAAATCATCATTCTGCTGCTATTTAAAAAGTCTACATGTAGATCATGTAGATACAGTAATAATTAGTCTCTCTAATGTGAATCAAGTTGAGGGAAAAAGAAACCTATTTATTTCTTTCCTCTAATTATAAAGATAAGAGGTAATACATTTTAGCATTACCTCTCTCATAATAGACAATCTTCTTTTCTCAAGACTTGAAGTTTCTAGTTTCTGCTTCCTCCATTTTCTCTTCAAAGCTTTTTCTTGGAGTTCCCAGTGCACTAATGCTCTATTCTTTGATTTATGTATTTCATGACGACGTATCTATATAGAAGGAAAAAATTTATAAAGGAATGTTTTCAGTAACAAAGAGTTTGTTTATTCAGATGGTGGAACTACCTAGACTTGTTCAATCACTTTTAAATCCTTTCTGGTCCAACATACACATATTTACATATATTTCACAGCAAATTTTCATAGGCCTCTAAATTTTCAAAAATGATCTAAAAAAAAGGAGTTATCTATAACCAGTAGACCTAGTTAAAAGACAGTGAAAATAATACTAATTTCTACTTCCTTTATATAAGATTATCCATTAAACTAGAGTTTTTCAAATAATAGGTTAGAACTCATTTAATGGCTGGTAAAATCAACTAGTGTGTCAAAACTGATATTTTATACACATACACACACACACACACACACACACACACACACTGACTGAGCACAATGTAAAACAGTGTTTTTATAGCCCTAAAGGTTTCATGTGGAAGTAACAAAAAATACAGAAATCCAGGGAACTGGAGTTCCTCAGGCAGAAGAAGAGCCATGTAGCCACAGGTCCTAAGAGTTAAAAGGGAGGAATTAACTGAGGTGGCTAAATAATAAAAGCAGATAATTGACTTTACAAATACTCTAGCATTCAGAACTATGAACGTAAATAAATTTCATATGTCATCTAACAAAATGTATTGCTGAGTTTTCACCATGTAAATAAGAAATCAGTCCACTAAAAGGTTAACAACCAAATATGCAAGGATTCTGATTAACACACACACACACACATAAACCCAAAGATGATATTTTTTGAGACAATTAGAGAAATTTGAACATGTACTGAATAGTCGCCAAAAATTGTTTTTACTTTTGTTGAGTATGATAATGGTACTGTTGGTATGTTTTAAGTCTGTATTTTAAAAATGCAAGCTGAATGTGTAGACATAAAATGACTTTTTCTCTAGAATTTGCTTTAAAATATTTCAGTGAAGGAAAAAAAATGAAACAACTATAGCAAAAATTTAATAACTGATGTTTCAAGGGAGTTCTTTATATTTTTGTCTCCACTTTGACTTGAGTTCGCAATTTTTCATTAAAAAAATGTTAAGTCAGTTGGGCATCATTATTATCCTCAATAAATATTTAAGGAGTACCTAATAGGATTAAGACTACAAGGTCTACAGGGCTGGGGTTGTGGCTCAGCGGTAGAGCACTTGCCTAGCACGTGCACGGCCCGGGTTCGATCCTCAGCACCACATAAAAATAAACGCATTGTGTACAACTAAAGCAAACAAACAAATATTAAAAAAAAAAAAAAAGACTACAAGGTCTACAAAGATAAGTACAATATGTTCCTATCTCCCAAAAGCATTAAAAATCTGCCCAGAGAGATTGGGCATATCCATATAATGTTAAATGATATGCAACAGATGTCATATACTCAGTGTTTTATTTAGATAATAAGTACAGCCACAGTTCAGAGAAAAATGTTGGGCAGTTTCAAACACCAGGACTTCAAATTTACTACAAAACTATAGTAATCAAAACTGTGTGATACTGCTTAAGGTAAGACATATAGATCAATGGAATAGAATTGAAAGTATAGAATAAACCCTCCCACTAATGGACAATTGGTTTTTCAACAAGACTGCCAAGGTAATTCAATGGAGGAAAGAAGACACTTTTCAACAAATGGTGCTTGGACAACTGGATATCACTTGCCAAAAAAAAAAAAAAAAAGAAAAGAAAGAAGAAGTTGAACCCTGCTTCACACCATATACAAAAATTAACTTAAAATTAATCATAAACCTAAATATAAAAGCCAAAACTATAAAGCTGTTGGAATGAAAGATAAATTTTATTGAACCATGGGTTAGGTTTCTTAGATGTAACACTAAAAACACAAGTGGCAAAAGGAAAAACAGATAAATCTAACTTCATAAAAATTAAAAACTTTCATGCTTAATGGACACCATCAAGAAAGTTGAAAGACAAGTAAGAAAATGGAAGAAAATATCTGTAAATCATATATTTGGATAAGGAGTTTGTATCCAGAACATGTAAAGAAATTTTATGATTCAACAATAACACAAATAATTCTTTTAAAATTGACTCAAGGATATGAATAGATATTTCTCCAAAGAAATAAACTAAAAATGGCCAATATACACTAAAAAATATATTCATCATCTTTTCAACATCATTTCTCACTAGGAAAGTGCAAATCAAAATCACAATTGGCTAGCATTTTATACCCACTAGGAGAACTAAAATTAAAAAGGTGACAATAACAATAATGTGAAGAAACGGAACACCCCATACATACTGGTGGAATAAAAAGTAATATAGTCTCTTTGGAAGAAAGTTTTTAATTGTTATTCAGAAAGTTAAATATGAAGATACTATCTGACCCAGAAATTTTATTCCTAGGTATATATACAAAAGAACTGACAGCCTAGTTCACACAAAAATTTGTACACAAATGTTAATATCAGCAACATTCATAAACAGCCAAAAAGAAAAAAACAATGCAAATGTTTATCAACTGATGAATGGATGGATAAAATATGGTGTTTCCATACAATGAAATATTATTTAGTAATAATAAGGAATGGAGTACAGATACATGCTACAACATGTATCAATCTTGAAAACATTATGTTGAGAAAAAAGAAACTAAACACAAAAAGTTATATATGGTATTCTACTTATAAGAAAAGTCCACAATAGGTAAATTCACAGAGAACAGATGAGTCATTGACACAGAATGGAAGGAGGTGGGCATAGGGAATGACTTAATGGGCATAGGGTTTTCTTGAGGGATGATGATAACATTCTAAAATTAAATAAAGATGATGGATGCACAATTCTGTGACTATACTAAAAATCACTGAATTTTACACTTTCTAAGAGTAAAATTTTATGCTATGCAAATTTTATCTCAATAAATCCATTTTTAAAAACATACAGTATATTGTACATTAAGGGGACTACAGATAAAGATAATGAACTCTATTTCAAAAAATCTCAAAAAAATAAAAATTAAAAAAAATTAAAAATCTCAAAGAAAGAATTTGAATATATTCACCACAAAGAAATGATAAATGCTTGAGGAGATAGATGTTTGCCCTAGTTTACATATGTGTATCAAATCACACAACCCTACAAATATGTACAATTGTTATGTCAATTAAAAATAATTAACTTTTAGGGGCTGGAGTTGTAGCTCAGTGGTAGAGCACTTGCCTAGCATGTGTGAGGCACTGGGTTCAATCCTCAGCACCACATAAAAAAAGATAAATTAATAAAATAAAGGTATTGTGTCCATCTACAACTAAAAAATATTTTTTAAAAAATTAATTTTTAAAAGGTAAAAAACACCACTAATAGAAATTTCACAAAAAAGAAAAAGGTAGGATTTGAACAAGGATAAAGAAGCAAAGCAAGATTTAGATAGGTGGATAAGAAAGTAGGGAAGCTGTTTAAAGTAAGGAAAATAGCATGAATTATAGCTCAAATGTAGAAATTTGAGCTTGGCATATTCACGGGATAAATTACTACACTGATAGATGAATATTTTTATTTAAGGAAATAGTAACAAATAATGCTGAAGATATCTACATATAGGAAGAGATGTATACAGGGCAATTTTAGACTAGAGAGATTTGAAGTGTAAAACAAACCTATCTAATGAAATTCTAAGATTAATTGATTTAACTAGGTAAAAACCAAGAAGTCCAGAAGATATGCTTTTTTTTTTTTTGAACCAGGGATTGAACTCAGGGGTACTCCACCACTGAGCCACATTCCCAGCCCATTTTTGTATTTTATTTATTTAGAGACAGGGTCTCACTGAGTTCCTAAGTGCCTCACCATTGCTGAGACTGGCTTTGAACTCACGATCCTCCTGCCTCACCTCCCAAGTGCTGGGATTACAGGCATGAGCCACTGCACCCTGCTCTAGAAGATATGCTTTTTGATTTTATGCAGACATAAGAAAAATTAAATATAACTGAACAACACCCAAGAAGTCACTATGGTTTCTATTCTGAAGGTCAGAAATCAAATACCAAATGAAACAATGAATAACTGACTTTGCTTTTGATACTAAACTTACCAGATCTTCAGGAGTTGCCCGATGAACTGTTAGATCATTCACAGTATTCTGACAAAAAAAAAAGAGTTTTCTTATAAAATATTAACATTTACTAGGTTCTGATGGCTGAAAATTGATTCAAAATGCTGATACTAAAAATTATTTCTTTCTAGGAACCAGTATTTTCAATATAAAATTAACACATTATTTTCAGTGTGTTATAGAAAGTAACAGGCCAATTTAAGATGTCTTACAGAAAGTAAGTACTCAGTTACATTAAAAGAAGGAATAAACAAGGGTAATATATATTCAAAATGAGTAAGTTTAACTAAAATTGTAATTTTCAAACTGTATTCCATAGAATTCCAATTGGAAAGATTTCTAATAGAAAGTATGATCACTACAGAAAGGTTCAACTAGTGTCCACAAATACCTTAAGCATAGAAATTATTACAATAAGAGATGAAATGTATAGGTATTGCATAATCTCATAAAATGTGAAAATAGTGACCTATATAAAAGGCATTAAACCAACACAGTAGGGTTATCACACTGCACAACTCCAGGAGGTAGCATGAATAATATATCCTAGCCCATGTTAATAGCATCCCTTTGAATGATGTGATGCACCGCTCTAAATAGCAGGCCTGCAACTTGGCACTTTCCAAAATGACATCAGTCAATTTGCCACAGATCTAATAAGGCAGAAAATAAAAACAATTTAAAATTTTACTTTTATTTTCCCCCAGTACTGGGGATTGAATCCATGGACAAACTACCACTAGGCTCCATCCCTAGCCCTTCTTATCTTTTATTTGGAGACAGGATCTTGCTAAATTGCCCAGATTGGCCTTAACTTGTACTCATTCTGCCTCAGTGTCCAGAGTTCCTGGGATTGTGGGAGTGTACCACTACAACTGGCTGAGTTTCACTTCTAAATGATGGGATATACTAAGAAAACGGAACCAAAATAGTCTCCAATATATTCAAAACTAAACTTTTTGGCCATCATTTATATTTAGATCAAGGATTTTTCAAGACAAAAACTGCTATTCCTTACACATTGATTTAGAGAGGTACGACTATAAGATCATGAGAATTATTTGTAATAATCCTAGTAAAATTCAGGCATACAAAAAAGTGACAGGCTTCGAATTAGCTTTAATGGGAGAAAATACAAATTCAGCAGTACTACTATTGCTTAGGACTATTTTCTTTTGAAATTGCTTTTAAATCTAATTATAAGCCATTTCAGAAAGTGTTTTGCTATTCTTATCAAAATTCTATCAGTTTGATCTCTCCCCAGTCATTTACCATTCACTCCAAATGATCTATGACTATTTTCCAAGTGCAATCTACCTCCAAAAAATAAAATTTTTCTAGCACTGGGGATAACAAAAATGTAAGCAAGGAAGGTTCTTGATGCACTTTTAAACAATAGGTTTTGATTCAATTTTGAGCAATAGCTACATAAATGAATAAATACTGAACTTTCTAAAGTAACTATTCTGAAGGAGACAACAATTATAAGTATTTTTAGCCAATCAGATCTGCCCAAAATATCTAAGTCCATGTTATCCAAAATGTTCCAAGTCCAAAAAAAATACAAGATCCAAACTAGTCCCTGACTAGTTACTCTCCACAATGGAAAGTAAAGGCACCTAAAGTCTAAAGTCCATACCTAAGTAACAAGCTGCAAAAGATATACCAGGTAATACTCAGGTTAGAAGCCAGGGTTCATATGTTCTAGGTATTTAAGAGAATCTTGTACTGAATCTGCCTAGCCTCTGGGGTATGCAACAAATAAATCAAGGGGTAAGAAAGCCAGGTTCACCCACTTTTTCAGTCCAAAGTGCCACCCACATAATTATAGCATCACTGGTTATTAAAGACTAATCTTAAAAATGTACCAAAATTTAAAAATTCATAGACATCAGTGACACAGGTTAATCAGAGTTGCCTTAGAGCAATGAGTTCTCAAAGTGGAGTGGAAGGGACTTTTTTTAAAAAACACACTCTATGCCTCATGAAAATTACAATTCTTTAAAAGAGCCTGGACATGGATGGGTATTCTAAAAAACTCCCAAAGAATTTTGCTCTTTCCTCTAAAACCAGAATACAACATGCCTAGAAACCTCTTCTACCATATTAAATACTGAGCCCCATTCAAAACATGGTTCTGAGAGGCTAGACCCTTGTCATCATGTCTATTTCTCCAGAGTAAGATTATATTGTTTATTATCCCACCTAGACTTACATCCCATTCTTGCTTCACTGACGTTTTCTTCTTCTTTACTTTCAGTGCTTTTCTTCCACTTCCCCGGGGACAGTAACGGTTTACTCTGACCAATGACATCTAGGAATAATATCAAAATTTTAAAATGCATGATGATGGTGATGATGATGATGGTTGCAACAGTGGTAATAATGGCATCAGCTATCAGATATTGTTTCTTACAAGCCAGATACTATGCTAAGCTCTTTACACATAGTATCTTCTTTAATTCTCACAGTAATTCCATGAAGTACTTTACTGTTTATTACTGATTTTATTGAGAGAAAACTAAGGAACAGAGTTATCCAACTTTAAAGTTCACAGTAAGTAGCAGAGACATAAATATCACTTAAAAAGATATAGAATAGAACTAAAAAACCAAAACAAACTTACATTTACTTATTTTCCAATAAGAGTGCCAAGACAATTCAATGGGGTATGAATAGTCTTTTCAATAAATGGTGTTGGGACAACTGGATATTCATATAAAAAAGAATAAACTGTCCTGCTACTTCACATCATATAAAAAGTTAGTTTAAAACTATAAAACTCTTGGAAGAAATCATAAGTATAAATATTTGTGGACCTCCAGTTAAGCAATGATTTCTTAACTATGGCACTAAAAATATAAGCAACTAAAGAAAAAAACAAATTGGACTGCATCAAAATTTAAAAATTTTATGCAGAAAGGCACAATCAAGAAAGTAAAGTAAAAAGGTAAGTGACAGAATGGAGGAAATATTTGCAAATCACTGTATCTGATTGTGTTAGCTTTCTGCTTCTGTGAAAAACACTTGGAATAATCAATTTAATGAAGTAAAAGGTTTACTTTGGCTCATGGTTTCAGAGGTTTCAGTCCATGGTCACTTGGCCCTGTTGCTTTGGACCTGTGAGGGGCAATACCATGGCAGGAACAAATATTAGAGAAGCTGCTCACCACACAGCAGCCAAGAAACAAAAAGAGAAACAGGAAGGGAAAGGATCTCAACATCCCTTCAAATGAACACCACTCCCCAACAATTTCCTAACTTCCTTCTACTAAGCTATACCTTCTAAAAGTTCTACCACCTCCCTCCCAATAGCACCACTGGCTGGTAACAAAGCTTTTAGCAAATGGGCCTTTGCAGGACATTTAAGATCCACATTATAACACTGATAAAGGACTTAAATTCAAAATATATCAAGAATTCTTATAACTCCACTACAAAAAAAATTTTTTAAATGGGCATAGGACTTGAATAGACATTTCTCCAAAAAAGATACTACAGAAGGCCAATAAGCACCTGAAAAGAGTCTCAACTTAAGCAGTCCCTAGGGAAGTCCCAATGAAAATCACAATGAGATATCACCTCACACCCACTAGGATGGCTATAATAAAAAACAATAAGCAGTGACAGACGTGGAGAAATTGGACTCCTCATATGTTCACTGATGGGAATGTAAAATGATATAGGAACTTAGGAAAACAGTTTGGCAATGCCTCAAACAGTTAAACATGCAGCTACCACATGACCCCTACTCCTAGGTATATACCCAAGAGATTTAAAAGCATATGGTCACACAAAAACTTATACATGAATGTTCACAGTTGTATTATTTTTAATAGACAAAAAGTGGAAACATCCCAAATATTCACCAATTGATAAATGTATAAATAAATGTGATATATCCATAAAATGGAACATTATTTGGCAATAATTAGGAATAAGTACTGATATATCCTACAACATGAATACACCTTGAAAACTACACTATAAGAACAGCTAAACACAAAAAACCATATATTGCATAAGACCATTTATCTATGTCCATAATGGGCAAATCCACTGACATATAAAGTAGATAAGTAGTTGCTTAGGTCTGGAGAGAGGAGAGAAGAGAAAGCTACTGCTAATGAGCAAAGGGTTTGTTTGTGGGGTGACTAAAATGTTCTGGAATTAGTGATGATGATTGTACAACTCTGTGAATATACTAAAACCTTCTAAATTGTATTCTTTAAAAGGACAAATTTTGTGATTGCTAATTATCTCTAAATAAAGGCGTTATCTAAAAAGATATAGGAAAATATAATAGTTGTTCAATAAAAGGAACCTAGTGTATTTTAACCATCTAGATCTTTACCCACTTAGATTTCTAATTTACTCTGTAGAAGCAAAGGGGAATCGTAGTTGTCAGTAAATCAATACAAATAGAATACAGAAGTATGTGTATGGTATATCCTCAATGATGTTTATATGCATTATTAATAAAGCAATTCTATATACTAAGAGCATCACATTTAATCCCACAACTCTATGAGGCATGTACCGTCTTGAGAAAAAATATGGAAGAGAACAATCTCGATACAGACTGGGTATACACTTGGGTTTTGTCACTAACTCTAAAATGGAACTAACTCAATTTGCAAGGTGTTTAGGATCCCTGCCTGGTAGATACTAAGTCCTGCTTAGCTGTCAATAATGATGTCAGTAAAAACCATCATTAATTCCTTTCCCAAATGAGAAAAATAAGGCTTAGAGAGCATAAGTTAATTGCACAAAGTCACAAAAATAATAAGGAGAGCAGGGAACTGACACTCAAAACCAGGTCTTACCAACTGTAAAGTATAAGCTAGAAAACTGATAAAACTGGGTTAACGGTGCTTGAGTCCATATTTTCCAAATTTTCTACAATGAATCTATATTACTCTTTAAAATAGGAGGAATTTTTATTTGAAGTTTTAATATTTAAAATATTACACTTATTCAGACAGTAAAATTCCACCAGCCTCAATTCTGAAAAACAGCATGAATGTGAAGGATGCAAAGGCTTATGAGTAGTGAAAACCAGTTGTCAAAAGGCCCATGTATTTGCTTCTTTTAATAGATTAAGCCCTTAATATAACAACAAAAAATTAAGAAGTCTTTTTATCATGCTATTTGTACACTAGTAATGACTTGTGATAGAAAATACAATGTATTCAAACAAAAAAAATTTAGAGCAAAGATATGAAAATTAATATAAGGACATGATCAAATGCCTAAGTATTAGCAAGAATGTGAAAAGTTGCCAATTTTAACACAAGAAAATTTTATTCATTGAAACCATATTCATGTGACACAGTGGTAAAACAAAGGTGTGCATCTGTTGCCGTATTTTCACTTGGTAATTTAGCCTAGTAAAGCTAGTTGTGAATGACCTCCAATGAGTCCTGCCCTTATATAACTCTCCCTTATGTTTGGGTGGGAACTGTGACTTGTGATTGCATTATGTTACACAACATAGTCTGAGATATGACAATAGCAAAAGATGCTCTCCTTCAGGCCTTGAAGAAGCAAAACGTCACATTGTGACTGTGGAAAAGGCCAGCGGCACAGAATTCAAGCAGCTTTGAGGATCTGAGGGCAATATTCAGCAAGAAGCTGGGGGCAGCATGGGAGAGACTCAGTGAGACAGATATCTAAAAGAAATTAATTCTGCCAACAACCTCAGTGAGTCTGGAAGCTTACCAAGTTGAGCCTCTAGATGCCAGTGCAGATTAGCCAACATCTTTCTTACAGCTTTGTGAGACCCTAAGCATAGGATTCAGCTAAGCCATGTCTAAAGTCATAACCTGTGGAAATTGAGACAATGGCAAAGTTTGAATATGGTTCCTCCCTTCTGAAACTCGTGTTAAAATTTGATTGCCTTTGTGGCAGTGTTGCGAAGTTGGGCTTTTAAGAGATGATTGGGTCATTAAAAGGGATTGATGCCTTTCTCTCTTGGACTGGATTAGTTACCCAGAGAGTGGGCTGTTTATAAAAAAAAAGAGGTTGCCTCCTGTTTTGCCTCTTCTGAACATGGCTGCTTCCAACTTTCACCATGTTATGAAGCAGCATAAGATCTATACCAGATGTAGCTGCCTGATCTTGGATTTCTCAGACTCCAGAACTATGAGCTAAATAAAACTTTTCTTAATAAATTACCCAGTCTCACACTTAATGAATCAGAAAAGAGACGGAGACAATGAATGTGTGTTTTTTAAATCACTAAATTGTGGTCATTTGTTACATAATAAACTAGCAACTGGCTGACTCTAAATAAAGCTGTGTTAAGATCACTAAGATGTAACTAACTACGCAGCTAACCTATCTCTGGCCTTCCCTTTGCCAACAAACTTCATGAAGAGGCAAATTTTAGCACCTGTTTACTAACCCATAATTACACCTCAAGTTTCTGCTAACATGAGAACTCTGATCCCATCTTTGCACTGAAAAATGTTCTCTTGAACATCACCAGTAGTGGTAATGATATTTTTTTCTCAAGAAAGAATCAGATTTTGTGGTTTAACAAAGAAATATTGTGCCACTTATAGAAACCAGAGATCATAAGAATGCATTATTTACTGCTTAAATACGTGAGGCCAGAGGTATTCTGATGGTTCACTGTGCTAAGAAATCAAATAAAATTAGTACAGCCCAGAAAATCAAGGCCTATCTGAAGAAAATCTACCAGCTTTCCAATTGCTAATATTATTGGTTCTTTCTTATTTCTCAGGCACTTTCCTGCAGTGCAGACTCTCAACTCTAAGAAGCCCTCTCCTCCGTTGGGTTCCATGACATTCTTTCTCCTATTCTATTTTTTTTTTTTTTCCCTCCCTCACAGAATATCCTGACGCCTCCTCACATACATCTTAAGCAAGGACTCTATCCAGTTCTTCCCTAGCCCTATTACCTTTCCATTAAACCCAATAATTGTTTGGGGAAGTCTATCATATACCATGTACTAGCTTGGCATTGGAGATAAAATACTAAAATGTCTAATATGATGTCAGGTCTTATAGAGCTTACTTTCTAGATCACCAAGGGATATTTACATCTTCCCTCAATGATCTCACCAAATCCTTTGCACAAAGTTGTGAATACCATGGGCACACAAATACACTGCTAAACTGAGTACCAAATCAAAAATGTATACCTTTCCTAAAAATACTAAACGTTTATTTCTAACTGCCACCGTACAATATCTCCCAAATATCTCAAAGACAATATACAGAATGCAGCTCATCATCCATATTCCCTTCAACCTCTAGTTCTTGATGTATAATTGGGTGCTCAGTAAATGTCTGCTGAATTAAGCTGAACTTACAGAATTGTAATCCTTCCAGTTGTTCCGGTTTACAACCTTAGTTAGCATCACCTCCTATTCCTTCTTGTCTCTTAAGTCACTCAGATACCAGAGTCTATTAATACTTTACCTAAGATATCTCTCCCACTTATCCACTCTTTTCCATTTCTTAGGAATACTTTTTCCAGGTTCTCATCATTTCTTTTGTTCTCCTCTCACTCCTTCACTTCATTATCCACCTATTAATTCAAAAAATATATTAAAAGTGCTTGCTAAGAGCCAGGCACCTGATAAAGTAGAATCATTTGTGTGCCCTCACAAGGACCACAATTAAACAAGTCATTACAATAAAAAAAGGCAACATGGGAAGTAAATTCTGTGTGCTATGGAAATACCTAACTTAGTCTACAAAATGAGAAAAGGCTGCTTCCTCTCCCTATTCCCCCAAAATATTTTAAGCTGAGAGCTAAAGCATGAATAGAAGTTACAAGGGACGGGCGGGGGTGGGGGAGGGGGCGGAGTTCTAGGCAGGGGAGAAGGCACTTAAAATCTTTATAAAGTTCCTTTTAACAAAGATTTGAGAGGGCGATAGGCTAAAGAGCCTAGAAGGAAAGGCAGAGTGGCAGATCATGGCCTTGGAGCAAGAGCAATTTGAATACACAGAAAGCCACTTAAGAACTTTAAGCAGGGAGTTAGAACGGAATTTTATCAAATCCACTTCGACTTGTGTGAGAAACAAGGTCTCCTTCCAAACCCTTTCATTAACCCTACTCAGATACATGGATAGAGTACAGATCTCAGCCCTTTACTTGCTTCCTTCAAAAGATTTTAATGGTGCCCCATTGTTGGGAATCCAGCTTCAGAGCTCCCCCTCCATGTGACCCGACTGACCTTTCAGTTCTTTTCTTTTTTTTCTTCACATCTCCCACACATCCCAAAACCAAGCTCTCACCTTTACACATAATTCCATTATTTTCCCTATGCCTAACACACCCCTGAGACGCTCACTCCATTCCCTACCGGGTTTTCTCCTCCACGCCTCCTCAAAACTCATTCAAGGACCCTTCTTAGAAACCCCACTGGACACCCATCGATCGAAATGACCCTTTCTGTCCCAAAGAACCCTGAGGTAGCTCTATTCCTCTCCTGCTAGACAGTAAACCCTTTGAAAGATACAATCGAGTACCCTCAATTTTTCAGCTCGCTGCAAAAGAGCCCAAAAGCGGTGTGCATGCGCACACTGAGGTGCTCCGAGAGCGCGCTAAACGCAAACACACACACACACAGTCACAACACACAGAGCTGCGGTCGGGCCTACTGTAGTAAGGATCCCGGACCAGGCGGTCCGGATCCCCGGGAGACAGAAAGAGGCACCACTTCGTTCTCCCGGGCCCTGACCGCAGCCCGGGTCCCTGCGGCTTGAAGGGCCTGCGGGCTGCAGACCTCCGCCCCGCATCCCAACCTGCCTTGCTGTTTTCTGACTGCCTCCGCCGCAACTAAAACTTCAGGCTCCCGAACCGCGGAGCGCGCCACAGGTCAATCCAGCCCGCGACTTCCGGGATGTTGCCTGGTTACCAGAGCCCCGCCCCACGCCTTTGCGCATATCCGGCGAGCTCAGTGCGCCGGCGCCTTCCAAACCCTGACTCTGCTTCTGGGGTCACCAGTACCTTAGTGTCTGTTGTTTTCACACAGTGATCTCTCTGTAGTTTTCACGGCAAAGCATTGAAAGATAGGCAAGTAGTGTTAGTCAGGGCCTTCAGAATTTTCCAAAAGAAGGAGAGACACTTGCCGGGAGCGGTGGCGCGCGCCTGTAATCCCAGCGGCTCCGGAGGCTGAGGCAGGAGGATCGCCGAGTTTGAAACCAGCCTCAGCAAAAGTGAGGCGCTAAGCCAGTCTATGAGACCTTGTCTCTAAAATGCAAAATAGGGCTAGGGTCGAGTGCCTCTGAGTTCAATCCCCGGTACAAAACAAAAAAGAGACATTAGGCTTCACATACCGCACTTATTTGCTTTCCCTTCTATTTATTTTAAAATGTTTATTACCACCTACCTGTATACCAGACAGTATGCCAGGTTCACTGGGAATTAAAAATAGACAAGTCTCTGTCCTCACTAAGCTTAAGCATAGTATCAAAAAGATATCAATGACACGAATGTAAGAATAAAACGGAGTGCTAAGAATGAAGTATACTAACTAAATAGTAAGTTTGTTATAGGAATAGTTGAATATCTCAGAAAAGCCTAGATGCAGAGATGAGTAGTTACCAGGTAATGGAAGAAATGGAAGAGCATTTCTGCAGAGGCAACTGCATATGCAAAGGTGTATGGCAAATGCAAGGGTTAGGAAGAAGTCCAGTGTGTCTGGAGTTGCGAGAACAGTGAGTGGTTGGTAGAAGGGGGAGGCTGCCCAGGAGCGAGGACAGGCAGAACTGTATAGATCACGTTAACGATGTTACAAAGCACTTCATTCAAAAACAGTGCTAATTTGCTCTGATACAATTTCCTTTAGCCTCCTTCTACTGTTAAGAAACATATGTACATCCAATAAATATTGGATCAACCAAAGTATATTCAATGCAAGGAACTGCCTTCTAATAGTTTCCATTCTGATTAAGGAAGTTTGATGTAGATATATTTTATGGCCAATCAGTATAATCAATGTCTTGCCCATCTCTGAGATGCTGTAATCACTTGGCAAATCACCAATACTGGCCATCCCAACTTTGTTCTGAACTAAGTGTTTGCACTCTTGCAGCTGAACCTGATACAAGAAAAACACACACCAATGCTGGTTTTAATTTCAAGATTACTAATTTTAAGTGGGCCTTTAAAGATGCTTGAAAATCTTATTAAAGCTCCCTGCTCCTTGATTTTCCTACACTCCTTGATGACAATTTTATACTTTCTCTCATTTTCAACATCTTTTCTTCTATTCTGTGTCTCAGCCAATGACCTATTTCATTAATAACACTGAATTAATCAGAAGAGAATTTCAATAAGCTCTCATTGCTACTTTAGTCCTCCTATCAGCATCTTTATTCACATACTTCATCTTTACTTTCATCTTCAGAAGTTCAATGAAACATGAGCCCAGGAAACATAATGAAAACTACATCAAGATTCATCATAATCAAATTGCTCAGAACCAGTGATAAGAAAAAAAAAAATCTTAAAAGCAGCCAAAGGTTAAAGAAAAATGACATGTACAGAAGAACAAAAATAATGATAATAACATTTTCTTATTAGAACAAAGCAAGCAAGAAGACAATATAATGATAGCTTAAATGCAAACTTTCAACTTAGAAGTCTTTTTTGGAAAAAATATATTTTAAAAGTAACAATAAAATAATATGTTTCCATACATACAGAAATTGGTAGAATTTATCACTAGTAGATTCTCATTATGAGAAATGTTAAAGGAGATACTTCAAGCATTAGGAAAATGATACCAGATGGAAATCTAAAAGAATAAAGAGTAATGGAATGTAGGAGCCCTAATTAAGGAGATAGCTAAGATTGAGGTTAGCTGTGAGCCATAAAGCATTACTACCTTCCATAATCTCCCGGGACTTGGCCCGAGACTTGACGGTCGGGTCGAAGCCATTTTGTGTGGTTGGCAAAGTGTGGATAGCGTGTGGGAGTTGTTGTTGGAGCCGGAGAGAGAAGCTAGCAGAATAAAGAGCCTGTTTGTTTCCAGTCCGCCTCTGAACTTATTCCTGTGTGTCGTTGCTCCAAGCGGCAATCACTTCAGGCAGCGACAATGGAAAATATAACTACTATGGTAAATACATATGATTATTTTTCTTATTATTTAAATCTCTTTAAAGATTGCTGACTGTTTAAAAATATAATAAAAATGTATTGTGAGGTATATGATATATGTAAAAGTACAATGCTGGGGAACAATGGCATAAAGATCAGAGAAGGGAAATAAAAGTATGCTGTTTTAGGGATATTATACTAGATCTGATGTATTGGCAAAATAATAAAATGCATAGCTAAAAAATATAATGAATAATAAACACTTAATTACTCTAAAAGTAGGCAGAAAGAGCCAAAAAATGAAACAAAGATGAGAAAATGAAAAGAAAACTCAAGATGATGCGTTTCATAATCACATTAAATATAAATGGTCTAAACACCCTAATTCAAAGGCAGAGATTATTGGATCAGATTTTATAAATTCCTGCCTATAAGGAAAAAAGTACATTAAATAAAAAGACATGAGTAAGTATAAAGAACAAAAATAGGAAAAGATATGTACAAAAAAGCTGGCTTTATTGATGATAGACAAAGAATATTTCAGGAAAAAAAATATTGCCAGAGACAAAGAAGCTCATTTCATAATGGCAAAGGTGCCATTTAATCAAAAAGTCATTACCATTTATGCACCTAAAAACAGAGCTTCAAAATACATGAAGCAAAAAATGATAGTACCTCATTGTGAAATTGAAAATTGCACAATTATAATCAGAAATTCCAGTGTCTTTCTCTGATTAATTTATAATAAAGGAGAGAGAAAACTATCAAGTTTATAAAATACTTGAACAACACCAACCAACTTGAGCTGATTAATATTTATAGAACACTCCTCCAACAATCAGCAGAATACACAAGTTCTTTATTGTATACAGAATGTTTAGGAGATAGGCAATAATTTGGACCATAAAACAAGTTTCAATAAATTCAAAAAGACTCAAATCACATTAGCTGTGTTCTCTGACCACAATGTAATTAAATTAGAAATCAATAACCAAATTATTCTTGGAAAAGCCATCACAATTTGGAAGAAAAAAAAAACACTTCTAAACAAGCCATTGTTATTGTCTGAATGTGTCCCCCAAATTCATAAATTTAAAACTTATTCACCAATGCAATAGTATTAAGAGGTGAGACCTTTAAGAGGTGCCCTTATAAAAGGTTTTGAGGGAGCTTGTTTGGACTTTTAGATGTTCTTCCCCTTTTGCTATGTAAAAACGCAACAGTTGCCCCTTCCACCTTATGAAGACATAGCAACCAGACATTGAATCTGCTGTTGCTTTGATCACAGACCTCCCAAGCTCCAGAAACATAAGAAATAAACTTCTTTTACTTATAAATTACCTAGTCTAAGTTGTTTTGTCGTAGTGGTGCAGATGGACTAAAACAGCCACTAATCAAGCAAGAAATCAAAACAGAAAATAGAATATATTTTGAAGTTCATGAAAATGAAAATGCAATATATCAGAACTAAACACCTATATTAGAAAATAAGAAAGATCTGAGTCTACCATTAGAAAATAGAAAAAAAGAACAAGTTAAAACCAAAAAAGTGGAAAAACATATTTAGAATCAAAACTAAATCAATGAAACAGAAAAACAAAAATCAATGGACAAAATCAACAGATAGATCTTTGGGAAGATCAATCAGACTAATAAACCTCTATTCAAACTTATCAGGGGAAAATTAGCCATAAATTACTAATATCAGTAATGAAAATGGCAATAATAGTACTGACTTCACAGATTCTAAAGAATAATAAAAATAAAACCCATTTGTCATAAAAAATTTAAGAATTATATAACATTTTGACTTTGTAGCAACATAGATAAAAATAAACAAGTTCCTTGAAAGACATGAATTGCCAAAGCCTCAAGAAAAAAAATAGATCATTTAAATAACCCTTAAATTTATTTTAAAAATTGAAGTTTTGGGGGGCTGGGTTGTAACTCAGTGGTATAGCATTTGCCTAGCATATGTGAGGTACTGGGTTCAATTCTCAGCACCACACGTAAATGAATAAAATAAAGGCTTATCTACAACTAAAAAATGGATATATTTTTAAAGTTGAAGTTGTAGTTAAGAACCTTCCCTCAAAGCAAGCTACAGTTCCCAAAGCCTTCAATGGCAAATTCTACCAAACACTTAGTGAAGAAACATTAACAATTTTGTATAATTTTGAAAAACTAAGTTCTTCAATGAGGCTAGCACTACCCTATGGTTTAAACCAGAAGGGAGTATTATAAGAGAAGAGAACTCTTTAAACCCTATGGTTTAAACCAGAAGGGAGTATTATAAGAGAAGACAATATTCTTCATGAAGATAACTATAAAACAATTCTTAGCAAAATTTTCCAAATTGAATTTAAAAATATATTGAAAGGATCCACTGTGAACAAATGGGACTTGTTTTGAAAGTCAGTCAATATAATTCAACACATTAAAAAATAGATAACAGATAGATTTAGATATATAGATATTTATCTCAGTAGACACAGAAAAGGCATTTGAACAAATCCAATGCTGATTCTTAATAAAAACTCTCAGTTAACCAGAAAGAGCAAGAAACCTCTTCAACCTGATTAAATACATCTACAAAAGATGTACATCTAACACAATGCATAATGGCAAAAGACTGTGTGCAGACAAGTCTTGGTATACTGTTACTAAAGTTCATGAAGTGTTAGTCTGAGGCAAAAAGGACAATGTGTCCTGCCTCCAAAAGGAGTGGTGGCCCATAATCCAAAAAAGTATTCATTGAATAAAGTCAGAACCAAAGCCTTACATTAGTCTTCTCCACATGGCAAGTATTTGGCATCAACCTTCAAAGTTTGTTGAATTCAATCTTTATAAGAATGATTTCACTAGAAGTAGGAATGTGTCTAAAAATTCTTACAATTACCTGGTATCTGATAAATGGATTTTAATAATTGGTTCTTTTCTTTAGAAGAAGGGAAACTAGCCAACTCACATTTTAATGTGTTTGCTGTTTGTCCATGTAACTGGAAGTGGAAATGGCATGGGCTGTAAGTCCCTATGATCTCATTTGATCAGGCTGGAATCACCGACAGACTTTTATTATGGTGGTCCAGTAATGGATGGCATATCCAACAGACAGTAAGACTGATGGCAGTGGCTATTGTTTAGGGTAATATAAGAATTGTGTTAGAATGAGTATGTTCTAATTTAACAATTAGAATAACAATAAAGAGGAAGTGAAAACAGAAAAAAGGGCCATTTGGGGTTGTCTGTAACCAGTGGCCTATAGTAAATGAGAAGAATGATTATCAATAAGCTATTAAAAACAAAACAGGAATTAAACAGAGGTCTTGGTCTGAGGTCTTAGGTAGAAGCTATCCATTAAGAGGTCATCTCTCTGTTCCAAATATCTCCAGTCAAGTGGCTATTTCCAGAGATAGACTGTTTCTTGAGGATCTCTGAGACTTTTCAGTTTGAGGTCCTCTATTGGAGGAGCCTTCCAATAGTATGGAATTCTGAGTTCTTTCTCTAGTTGTTGCTAGGGTTTTGACCTTGAATGTCTCCCAAAGACCCATAAATTAAAGGGCTGGTCCTCAGGATAGTGCTATTGGGGAATGGGAGAACCTTTAGGAGCTGGGTCCCAGGTGGAGATCCTGAGGTCACTTAGTTCACTATCACTGCTATATTTATTAATAACTGTAACTGATTAAGGTTGCTTCCAATGAAGCACAAGAGCAGTTTTCATCCAATGTGTCTCTCATTAAATGAAATTTTATGATTTTTGGGCCCTGATCCCTTTCTCCTCTGCTTCCTGGTTTGTTTTGCCATGTGCTCCCCTCCACTGCCATCCAGCATCCCACAAAGGGCCCAAAGCAGGGAGTCTACCTAAACTTAGGCTAGAACCCCTAAAACTGTGAGCCAAGATAAATCTTTTCTCTTTATAAGTTAATTATCTCAAGTTTCATTAAAGTCATGAGACACTGACTAATACAAGATTGGCTTGCTGGAATTTCACTGCTGTATCTATTAACAACTGTACCTGATTAAGGTTCTTTCCAATGAGAACACTTGTTATTCAATGTCCCTCTCCATAGATGAAATTTCCTGATGTTCATGAGGAGTTCATTTAGGAAGATGTTGTGGGAAGGTGGCCTTAACTTGTTCTTTTTAGGACTAGGTCCAGTACATGAGTCCCTTGTAATATTTTACCAAATCTACATGCAGCAGGGAAGAGTCTAGTACTAGGGATGAAGTTTCTAAAAACAGAGGCCTTCCTGTTAATGGTTCCTAAGATGATAACTAATGTGTCCTTGAGAGAATAGATCATATGGCCATAAGAGCTAGTGTGAATGTCTTTAGCCAAGGTGGCTCAAGGAGTTTTGAAAGTTTTGCTAATTTTAATTGAAGGATTCCACTGGTACTTGTACTTTCAATCTGAAAGAAATTCATAGGTGATAAGGGTTGTGTAGTAGATGAGAAGGAGTAAAATTCTTTTGTAATAATTGTGAAATTCTTTTGTAATAATTCCTGTAAATTGTGTGCCTCAGTAAGTTGATGTAACCCAAGTTGGAAGTGCAAAGTCAAACAGTTTTTTAGAGACTATAAGGGCTGGCGATTTTCAGCAAGGAAATCATTCAACCCATCCTAAAAGTAGGAAATATCCTATCTAAAGTATTCAAAGATTCCTTGAGGATTCAGTTTTTGGCCATTCTTCATCTTAACCATTGTCCCAAAACTATTTTGTTTACAAGTCACTTGTTACCCCCAAAAGACATCTCAGATGTCTTTTTAAAGTTTTCCCGTCAATGTTGATTTAAGATAGTAATTTATCTGTTTTTACCATGATGAATAGTTTCATAGAGAAATTTAACTAATATTCATTTGAAATCACCTGGCACCACCAAATAGCCACTTTAGGAATGTCAAGATTATCTGAATGAAGGATAAAACCACATTTTTTTCCATTCTTTTTTTTCCAAGAAAGGCACTAAATGCTCATGTTTTATATTGGCATCTTTCAGTCAGTCTAGAGAGTTATCCTTTGGGGATTTAGTTAGTATCAAAACCTTTTTTAAAGCTGTTTGTTTATCAAAATGATATGCTAGAGCATTTAGTTTAACTTCCATGTTATTCTTTAGACATGGGCCTCAACCTTTTTAAGAATGATTTCACTAGAAGTAGGAATGTGTCTAAAAATTCCTCCATTTGTTATTCATACCTAATGAGAGTTCCTGAAGAGGTAAGAAAACCCTTACATTTCCAGGAAAATCTTCTATTTCCAAAATATCATTTACTGTGCCAAAAGCATACCTCCCATCTAATACAGGCTTAATCCTTAGTCCTAATTGAAAAGCCCTAGTAAGTGTGACAAGTCCTGCAATCTGACCTGGGTTTTACTTCAGGTAGAAGACTGTCTTTTAAAGGAAAGCTCATATAGGAATAGCATTTCTGATAGCTCAGTAATCACAAGTTTTAATTCTGAGGTGTGACCCATCAACAAATACTATAAGATATTTGGTGGAATTTGCTAGTAAATCTGAGCAAGATGTTGCGAGACTATTCTCCAAGGTAAGATATTCATGAGGTTCCTCTTCTTTTGGTAAGATCAAGAGAACGGCAGGAATCATGGTGTTGCAGCAGTGAATAGTAATGTCAGAAAGAACAACAGAAACTTTGAAGAGGTTAAGAGGCAGTAAAATCATAGTCCATTAGAAAAAAGAGGCTAGCCGGGCACAGTGGCGCACGCCTGTAATCCCAGCACTTTGGGAGGCTGAGGCAGGAGGATCGCGAGTTCAAAGCCAGCCTCAGCAATAGTGAGGCACTTAGCAACTCAGTGAGACCCTGTCTCTAAATAAAATACAAAAAAGGGCTGGGGATGTGACCCAGTGGACGAGAGCCCCTGAGTTCAATCCCCAGTACCACAAAAAAAAAAAAAAAAAAAAAAAAGAAAGAAAGAAAGAAAGAAAGAAAAAAGAGGCTAATAGGCTGAACGGAAAGTGTTCTCAGTCAATTGTAAAGTCTGTACTGTACTTATGAGGAACCATAAGGTCAACAATGGAGCCTGGGACAAATTCAACAAAGCCTTTGCAATTGGGTTGAGTTTGAGGTTGTAGTAGGTGATATATTTTGATGGTTCTCACGAAGTTGAGTTAAACTCCTGAGGTTTGTCCAGAACACTCACGCAGAAATAGACAAAAGGTTTTTTGTAGTTAGGGATGCCAGGGGAAAGGGGATATTGAAGAGCCTTCTTCAGATTATATAGAAGGCTCATTCAATACACTGGCTCCCAAAAGACAGGGCTCTCATTAGGGATTTACCCATTTCATAGAGGTGTCACAGTCTCAAAAAACTTGGCATCCATTGTCATAAACATACAGTTACACACAGAAGTCATTGCAAGTGAAGTTTTGTCAGGGCTTCAGATAAGTTTAGACAGTCTTTAGCTTGGCAGGAAACAGTGTGTTCCCCTCCTCAAATAGGTCATGCCCTAAAACATGGACTATGTTTTGGCAAATGCTAATTTGCCTTTCTTTTTTATTAATTTTTATTTGTTTTAATTAATTATACTTGACAGTAGAATGCATTTATGCACTATGATATATCATACATAGATGGGATATAATTTCTCATTTTTCTAAGTGTACATGTTGCAGAATCATATTGGTCATGTAGTCACATATATACATACAGTAATAATGTCTGTTTCATTCCACAATCTTTTCCATACCCACATCCCCTCCCTCCCCTCCCTTCACTTCCCTCTACCTAATCTAACGCTATTTTTCCCTAGTGCCCCCCCGACACAGCCTGACAATCTGTGCTCCCAGAGAGGTAGAACACCAGAGAGAGCACTCTGTGGACCAAGATCAAATTCTCAGGTGGAAAGATGATCCTGTCTTGCTTTATTGGTGACCTACAGGAAAGTTTGAATGAATGAGAACCACATTGATCAGTGAGGCCAACTCAAACTAAAGGTTTATGAGGCCTATGCTTACTCTGTGACACTTTTAGACAGCACAACACAAAACAGAAGCAGAAAAAAGAGCAAAAAGGGATAAAAAAGAATGGCCCAACTCCAACAAAGATGGCCAACAATGGGAACCAAAAACAAAACCCTATACCAAAATAAGCCTAGATAACCAAATCAAAAGCAAAGACAGCCAGGTTCAGACACAGTGCTGATGTATCATGTTAATGCATATTCAAGCTGTGTGCACAAGAGGTGAGTCCCACACCTGGTAGATAACCAGGGTGCACAGTAACAGGAAATACAGATAATATCTCTGTAGAATCCTCTGAAAAATTATGGAAATAAACAAAGACCACACAAATTAAAACAAATACAGGTCATTCGAAGCATGCTGTAGCAAGAGATTGTGCCACCATCACTTGTGTTTGGCAGAGACTCAAAGTTAGGCAGGAGAGAGAAATCTTTGTAGTGAAATAAAACAGGAGAGCATTTCAGGTAGGTGTTGATTGGCTTGTGGTGAAGGGAAGCTAAAGGCAGGCTAACTAGAAGCAGGGCACTTTATGGTTTGGGGAGCATATTTGACTTCCTCTAATAGATCTTGTGTTGAAAGCAGAGCCAAAACTAGGGAAGATGACTCACTGGCCACGTCTTAACTTTCTGCACCATTTGCTGCCAAGGTTGTGATTTGGTACACGGAACTGGTTGCCACTGAAGTTATAGGTCAGATTCCTGAGTCAGTAGCTGCAGAAGTTATGGGCCAAAGTTTTATTGCCAATGCCCATTTGGATATTCAGTCTCTCCAAGTGGAATTTTGGTGTTGTGGATGTTAAAAATACCTACCAATGGACCATATTTTATTTTTTAGTTATTAAACTGGCAGTCATACAATAATAATGCTAGTTTGTACAACAAGTATGAACTTTAAAATACACTTTTAAATACCTTATTCTTCTTTTTATCCTTACAAAAATCTTGTGTTTCTGAGATTAATTATTGAAAGTAACTCATTGGATTTGGTCTCTAGAATCAGGATTAGATCATAGCACAGAATCATTTGTGGTATATAATGCAAATTTTCTGGTATAAAATAGATAACACCTACAATGGCTTAGGAATAAATACTTATATAATAAATATTCATACTGTGACCAAGAATCTGTTCCAATTGTTCCTAATTTCATGGCTTAAAGTTAGCACAAACTTTTGAAGGAAGAATCACAGCTCCCTTCAAATATTTACAAGGCTGTCATGTGGAAGAAAGATTAGGTATATTCCAATGGCTCCAGAGGGCTAGACTAGTGCAAGTGAGTTTGAGAGTAAGGCAGGTTTCAACTAAGAATCTGAAATATCTTTCAAATGAGATGCTTGTGCAGAAAAGAAGGAGTTGCTTTGTGAAAGAGCCAATTCCTGGTGTCTCATAATGTTTAAGTCGAACTCCAGTATCCTACATCTCTAGAGACTGCTTTGGACAGGCCACCCCAGCTAATCTCAAAGGCCTTCATAAATTTCAAGTTCAAAATGAAATTTTGTTATATTTTGAAAAGAGGAATAGACATTATCAATAAAGCAGTTTAAAGCAATTGAAATTTGGGGTGAAATTATTATGTTTCTCAAAAATAGTAAGTTCTATTTAAAATTTTTACTCCCAGACACTTCTTTGAAGTAAGGTTTTTTGCTTAAATGCACATACATTTTCAAGAGTTTATTTTTTAAAGTGAAAGTTGTCCTAATAAGGAGTAGTCTAAGTCAATCTTCCATCAACATGGTTTTCTGATTACAGTTTAAAAACTTTATATAGATACTGCATTTATTCCTGATACTTTAATAATTGGTAGGAATTCAGTAAGGAAAACAAACATCCGCCTTCATTTGAATGGCAAGTACTAAGACTTAAATCTGTAATCTTAAATCTTTGAACAAGATCTTTTTCTCAGTAGTTTTTTTTTTTTTTTTTTTTTAATGTTCCTTCAGGTTAACAATCTATTCTCTTCTAGTTTGCAAATAATACTGAAATAAAACAGTAAGTCTTCTCCCACACCTAAATTGACTGTTTTCCAAGGACTTACCATGGATCCTCTTACTCATTACCTGGTAATGTAACCCTCTAAATCTAATGCCCCAATTTTTGCTGGAAGGGTATTTCCTTTTTGTGATAGGCTGTGGTTTCTGTTACTTAAAGAGCAATTTAGGATTCTGGGAATTCTCCTGGAATCTGGAAGAAGACACTGCAGAGGTAAAAAGCAAGACGCTAGGAAGAAAGAAATGCCTTCTGCATAAATCAAGTTACTCTAGTTATCTTTGACAACTTCCGGGACCAGACTTCAGGCAGAGCTGAAATGATCCTCTTTAACATATCTTTTTTTTTTTTTTTTTAACGACTGTACATATTTACATACATGCCACATATAGGGAGCAAGAGAGAGTGATGACGTGAGGCTCTCCTGAGAGAATAAGAGGTAACAAGGAAATAAAACAGGTGTCCGAGAAGGGCTCCTTTCAGAGAAGGGAGAATAGAGAATAATCATCATTCACACCCTCAAGAGTTCTCTGCAGATAGCAACCTGCAAAAGCGAACTCGTGCACCCTCTTGGGGGACAGGTTCTTTTGCTTTCTATTTGCTCGCCGGCAGCCAGGGTGCATATTTGAAAGGGACCATATTTCCTCCTCGATGGCTGGTCAGGTTGATTTTTCCACATTAATGTATTCAATAGCTCAATAGCTTTTTTGTTATTATATTTGTTGAGGTAGGGGAGAAGAGATCGGTTGAAATTCTGTCTGGGTAAGTGGGAGATTCTCTGCGATGAGGAAGGCGAGACAGGAGGGGAAAGCCTCAGCCCCCCGCCCCCACAGCTCGTGTTCCCCTTACTCTCCACCAGTGACCTCCCTTGGAGACCCCAGGCGGCACATCAATATTTAATCAGCCCTTCGGGGTTTGCCAGGCTTCGCTCTCACTGCGCTGAAGCCGGCACCGTATCCGCAAACCGCTTAGGAAGGACCGGCTCCGGCTCGCCCCCTCCCCAGGGTGGCTCTGTTCCCGGCCGGGCGCGGCGCCCACCATGCGCGTCTGCCAGCAGCTCGCGCTGCTCTGTGCGCTGCCCTGGCTCCTGTGGGCTGCGGCGCCCAGGCGTCCAGCGAAGCCCCCCACGCAGTCCTCAGAGCCTCGCGACGCCCCAAGCGACCCCGCCAGGGGCGCAGATTTCGATCACGTCTACAGCGGGGTGGTGAACCTCAGCACCGAGAACATCTACTCCTTCAACTACACCAGCCAGCCTGGCCAGGTAAGACACTTGCTCCCCTCGCTCGACTCCTAGAACTTGCCAGATTTCAACGCCTGGGTCGCTGCTTTGGGTTCCCCTGAGAATTGGCCTTGGGACTTGGAAACCTCATTTCCTTTCTCCCGAAAAGCAATCACTGCCCTGGCAGAGCTGCCACAGCAAGCCTCGGGGACACTTCGCCGGCCTGGTCACTGGCAATTGTGTTTTTTTTTTGCAGAGGCGCTAGCTAGTTACCTGCACCTTCTGAGGGTCCTGGCTCCCTGCGGGGCCTTTCTCCAGGAAAGTCATAATTCCTAGGCTTGCGGGAGGGCGGGAAAGATTGAACCTCTGTTCCCAATCCCCTGCGGGAAAGGAACCTCCTTTCATTTTTATGACCCAAGACCCTTCTATTTCATTGCACCGGGAGGGAGAGTTGCTAAGATTCTAAAATGGAAATCGTGTGAGAATGGACGGAAGCTGCAGAACCTCTGTGTATTCAATAGTCACTTCCTGCCTTTCTGTACCATTGTCACAGTATGTGCTTCAGAGAAGCAAGAAGACCCGGTCAAAGACATTGGAACTGCAGCCATCACCTGATCTGTCCAGGATTTTATCTTAAATAAGGATGAATAATTGTGTGAAAGTTCTAGACTTATTTCTGAGAGAGTTGAGGTGAGACAGGGCAGGGGATTGTTTCAGTGACTGTGCTTTTGACACATATACTCTGATTACACAATTTAAGAAAATATATGTGGATCGCTTTTTTGTCCCTTTAATATGGTACCTTCTGGAGCACAGGACAAGAGAGAGAAAACTCTACAGTGTACCTGCCTCTGCATCTTCTTCCCATATAGATGCGTTTATGTGTACCTTACTGTGCCAGCATTCCCAACTCCTTTGGAAAATTCTAGAGCCAGATGATTGGGATACCACCATATTCCTCCCTCTCTGATTCTTTTTCTCATTCAGGTTCACAACTGGGAAACCTCCTTGCTTTAACTAGAAAGGGTTTATGTTGTGGTGGGGCCGGGAAGGGGGACAAATGTGCCTGTTGCTATTCCCAGACATTTTCCAATTCTGTGTACTGATGAAGTGCCCGAAGTTTCCCATCTTGAGTCTGCCAGCAAATCCTATGGCACTATGGCCATGGCAGCACAGCCTTCACCCTGCTCCATCCTCTTGTCACCTTCAAGTTGTATGTCCTATAATGGACAGAGTGGCTATGTGTATGTAGTAACTTGCATTGCAGACAAGTGGGAGGGGGCAGTTTTTATTTCCCAAACCCACCCAACTTCTTCCTATCTAGTATGAGATCCTCCATAAGCTGGTTGATATATTGTCCATGATGTATGTTCCCAGCCCTGTGATTCCCTGGGAACGGATGAGTCTGAAAAACCCCATGAACTCTGGGGTGTAGTGTCAGCTTCACCCTAAGTCATTGGTAAGGAAACAGCTTACACAGGCAAAGTAAATCCTGGCATTAGACTTTTGTTGTCGCCTGAAGCGATGGCCGCTTGGAGCAACGAAGCCGCGGGAAGAAGTTCAGAGGCGAACTGGAAACAAACAGCTTTTTATTCTGATAACTTTTCTCTCTGGCTCTAACAATGACTAACACACACCACACACACCACCAAAAAATGGCTCAGACCCGATCAGCAATCTTGGCTCAAGTCACTCAAGATCCGGGGCCAAGTCCTGTGAGACTATGGAAGGCAGCAATGCCCAAATATACATAGCCCATAGTCAACCGCAATTTAAGCCATCTCCCCAAACAGGGCTCCTGCAGACTTTGATGTTACTTGCAGTGCTGCTTTGAGATAAACTGACTGCTTTTTAAATGTTGCTTTTCACTTTCCCTCCTTAGTTCTGTGTAAGTTTCTCTACTACAACCAGGTTGCTCTGTTTGGTTGAGGTCACCTACTTGATTTTCCTACTAAACCTTGAGTAATTGAAGGCAAGGACACAGTCATGTTCATCACTATATCTAGTACCTACTGCAGTGCCTGGCACACATAGGTTTATAAATTTTTTTAATGAACAAATAAGTGAATAAAAGACTAAAAAACCTTTAAGCTGAAGTTAAAGTATACATTGTTTTCAATTTAATAGGTTTAAGTATGTGAGATCATTTCAGATAAAAACAATAATTTTATTTTTCAGAGAAACAAAAATTTTTAAAAATATTCTATTGTGTCCTTTATATTTTGCCTGTATGTGTATTTAAATGTCCTTTATTGAAACCAATTCCTGTAATCCCAGCTACTTGGGAGGCTGAGGCAGGAGGATTTTGGATTCAAGGCCAGCCAGAACAACATAACAAGACACCATTTAAAAAAAGACAGTACCTTTATTTTTGAAACAATAGTGATAGCTTTTTTATGCTTTTGCATAATACAATAAAAAGTTATCAACCTCACAGTTCTTAGAATTTTCACTAAAATGTTACTACTAGTCTGAGAAATGCAAACTTGAGAAATATTTCAATTATTTTAATGTCAGTATGCACTAATATAAAGCAGATGTTAAACCTTGTGGTTTTCTGAGACATATTTTCAATATGTAAATAAAAGAGTGGAACCCCCAACGTACTTACCATAGGAAATTACCCTCCTCTCTCCAGCCATGTTCCTGTTGATTTTTCCAGAGATGACCATTTCCAGATCTGTCTGTCCAAACCATTACTCTCAGTTTCTACTGATGGCCTCCTCTCTTCTTGGTCTGCTTTGCCCCAAGTTGAAGTACAAAAGACCTCCCTTCCAATGTCATGAACATAGGCTATGGGATGTAACAGAATTTTACTGAAGGTTTGAATAACGCAAGGAAATTGCAGCACAGCACAGGGCAGGTGAGAGATTCAATCAGAAATTTAGGAAACACTCTCCTAAAAATTTACCAGTGATTCTGTAGGGAGAAGAGGAGATTTCAAGATAGTGGCTCTTTCATTCAGGCCCTGACTTACTACCATTTTCCAAATGCTGGCCTCCACACTCTAAATTTTCATTACTCTCCCATGTTGAACACTTTTTTTCCTCCACTGTCAACTTCAAACTCACTAAGTAACTCTGCTAAAAAGATCTATGATCTAAAGATCTATGATCTCCAGAGCAGAAACTTAGAATAGACTGGTTTTCCACTAATCTGAGCAATGTCTTGGTTGGTCAGGGTCCCTTTCCCTTCAGGGTCATTTCCCATCACCTGTCTTCAATCAACAAAGATTGTGGTTTAGAAAAAAAAAATTGAGTTTTAATCTTTTCCCCCTTCCTCTTCAAGCCATTGTTGTTTGGCTTTGTTTTTCTTTTGCCTTGCAGGAGAATGTCTAATTTAAATTTAGGCTTTGGTGAAGAAAGAAAGGAGTTGTGGGTGCCTTGCTCCTAATCCTTTCCATTAGCCACTGCATTTTCCATACCAAATGCTGTCCCAGTCTATGTCATGCTAAATTAGCTGAACTCATAACCAGGAAAAGTCTTGTATGCCTTCCAGGTGTAGAGTCATATAAATATGAAGTTGCCATTTGAAAAAAAAAAAAAAAAAAAAGAAAAGAAAACCCACAAAAATCTGAAAGAGTGGAGTGACTAGTTTGAAGAAAAATAATGGAGATAATGACTGAAGGTGCAGGTTAGGCAAGATCAGGTTCATTTCATTTCTCTGGAGAGGAAGTTTCTGGAGACTTTCTTTAAGGAGAATAGGGTTACACTGTGCAAACAGGGTGTTCTGTAAGCACAGGGCTCATTCGAACTACAAGGAAATCACCTTGTTGGAAAGTCACCAGGGATCTGTTTGGGACAGAGGGCACAAACTGAAGTATACTGGAAAATGAGAATACCCTTACAGAGGCTGGCAAGGCAACAAGCAGATGTTTCTGTTTGAGCTAGATGGTGATAAGAAGCCCTTAAATAAAAATCTAACCACTGCACTACAGGCTATCTGTTCTGAGGCTTTCAATAACAGAACTGAATGTTTGTCATAGAACTTGAAATGCTTCCCTGGAAATTTCTCTTATGTTTATTAAACTGAGGCATTTGTCTTTTAATGACATATATTATGCTTTTCTGTGCCCACAGACCAATCTTTGGCTTTACTTATTTATTTTGCCTTTATTTTATTTATTTATTTTCTTGTGGTGCTTACGATCGAACCCAGGGCCTTGCACATGTTAGGGAGTGCTCTACAGCTGAGCCACAACCCCAACCCTCTTTAACTTTATTAATATCAACCAATGGTTGTTGCGTCATACAACTAAACTGGTCAGGGTCACTCCAAGTGAATTTTGGCGGACTAAATAAAGACAGTCACAGAAAGTACCTTTTCTCTGGGTTCAGTGACCACTTCTCAGCCACAGCTCCCTCAAGGGAGGCAAGGCAGGCAAGAAAGAGAGGGAGTACCCCTCTAATGCCAGGTTTTATTGGGGAGGAGCCATTCAAATGAGGCAAGAGGTCAGGTTTCAGCTGGTTGAGTCTAGCTTTGTGATGTATTGCTGTCAGCAGACTGACTGACATCTTGGAAGGTCGCGCCCATTTCACATGCTGTGTGATGATCAAAAGCAGAACAAGCGAAAGGGACACTTACATGCACAGCCCCAGACAGAGCAGCATCGTTAGTCCAGTCCGCTTTGTGTGCTCAAAATGCTCACAGCTCACACATACAGCCCATGGCTGGCTCGCCACAATGGTTTTATATCTATAACCAGTTACACCAATCTCTTCAATTCATATTTTAAAAGCCTGCCCAGTGATCATGAGAAATGGAATATATATCTGGACATGCCAGTCATAACTTCTAGTTATATACAGATGGTTTTCCATATCTGCTGGTTCCATATCTGTGGATTCAATATCAGATGGAAAATATGCAAGAAAAAACTGGATCTGTAATGTACATGTACAGACTTTTTATTGGCATTATTCCCTAAATAATACAGCATAACAACTATTTACATTTACATTGCACTAGTTATCCTAAGTAATTTAAAGAAAGAATACAGGAGAATATGTGTAGATTATAGGCAAAAACTATGCCATTTTTTAAATAAGGGACTTGAGCATCCACAGAATTTGGTATTCACAGGGTGTTCTGGAATGAATCACCCAATGAATACTGAAGGATGATTGTGCTCTACATTACTAGTTACACAGAAGAGTTAAAAATGTAGATGCAATGGCCCCAGTTCTTCCATTTGTACAGGGACTGCTGACTTTTTATGTACTGAGGCCAAAAAGCCTCCTTTGCTGTCCTCCCACATCCTCTTAACTGAACAGGACTGAGGCTTGTTGGAAGAAAGAATCAACTCATTAGCACATTATCTGGATGGTTGGTTCTGTTATAAGAGACTATCATGGGCAGATCCCGTGTCTAGTGAGATCTGATTCCTGGCTTGCAGACAGACACTCTCTTGCTGTGTCCACATAGGCCAAGGGTGCAAAGAGACAACCAATGTCTGTCATGTCTCTTCTTGTACCAACACTATTTCATCCCTTGTGACCTAATTGTCTCCCTGAGGCCCCATCTCAAATACTGTCACTGGGTTTAGGTTTCACCATGTGAATTTGGCGGGGGGGGGGGGGGGGGGTCAGGGGAAGCACAAACATTCAGTCCACAGCTGTCCTCTCCTACATTTTTCTCTATGGCTCTGAAAACAGCATTATCATGTCATAAAGGTCTTTAGGGATTGGCACTACTCCGGTTATGGGTCTAACTACCTTCTGCCCATCCAGTCTGATTAGTATGTGTTAAGTTGTATAAGAGATTCTGTAAATCTGTGTTATCCAGTATGTTAGTCATTGTCTGCATGTAGCTATCAAATACTTGAAGTGTGATTAGTCTTAGCTGAGATGTAGTGTTTAGTGTAGAATACATGTAGACCATATGAAAAAATAGTGTAAAACATGTCATTAATATTTTTTGTGTTTAAATATTTCCAGATATACTAGATTAAATAATTTATTTTCATAAAGTTAACTTCACCTATTTCTTTCTACTTTTTTAATGCAGCAATTAGAAGACTTTAAAACACATATGTGGCTCACATTTTATTTTTTATTAGGCAGCACTGCTGCACGTATCACTTTAGAGAAGACAGTGTCATATACCATAGCTTTGTTGAGGAAGTGGGGCTTGAAAATGCCATAATAGATAAGTACAATTAGGATAAACAGAAAGAAGGCAGAAAGCATTTTAATGTGGAGAAATATATCTGATTTCTTTTGGGGCAAGACTGTCAGCATTATGAGCTGGAATACTTCCATAATGAGGAACTTCTCAAACTGAAGCTACTGTTATAAAGGAAACGTGGAATGCATACCTCAAACTTCACTTTTATTTACTAAATTTCAAAATAATGAGTTGGTCTCCTAGCATCCTATAGCAATGATCAGTGAGATATCATTCCACATAATTATTAGTTATGGATTTAAACATCTTTCATGTATCTCAATCTATAGCTGTCTTTATCCTTCTTTAAGTTCAAATTGTTTATCTTTGGTCAGTGAAAGCCAATTCAGGTTGACTTCTGAATTCTTCTGATAAGACCCAAGTGCTCTTTGACAGGTTCTTCACTGTGTTGCATGAAAGGTTTTTCTTGTCCCCAATGGGCATGTTCTTTAGAGTGAGATATAATTTTTAGAGCTCACAGTTTGAGAACTAGAGGTCCTCACTGCTAATGGATTAGCAACTTTTTCTGAGCCTTTTTAGTGGTCAGAGCTCAGAAATACATTATATCATGGCTCAATACTATTATTTTCAATTCAAATTCAGAACTATAGGGGTCTTACTCATTGATATTACATCTCTACCTCCTTTCTTTCATGCCCAAAACCCTGGTTCTCAACTAGATCAACTTGTTACTTATTTATTTTATTCCATAATATGCAAGTAACTGTTTCAATAACATGCTACTGTTACCACCAACAATGAAATTACAAGAAACAGATTTATTTTTACAGTTTCTTTTACCTTAGAGTATGTTTCATCATGGTGTTGAGACAAATTACTATGCTCAGAAGTAATGTAGCATAATTTCTTTCAGTGCAGGAGAGGAACTTGTTAGGTTCATTTGTTTCACTTTACTTCTGAATTTTAGGGATTGCTTCTTAATATTTTATGAAAGTTAAGAACAAAACATAATCTGCAAAACGTGGTATATTCAGAGAAATCTAGCTTCTATCTTTATCCTCTGCACCTTATAGCTTCTCTTCCTCTATTTTTAATCATTTAAAAATTATGGTTTATAAAATAAAATGTATTAAACAAATTTTGTGTTTTACTTCTAATGGTTTCCTTTGTATTAATACATTTATATCATGCCATCAGTCCCCTCTTGTTCTATTTTCTATTAGTTCTCAATGATGAGCAATATTTATTTATTTATTTATTTTTGTACTGGGGATTGAACTCAGGGGCACTTGACCACTGAGCCACATCCCCAGCCCTATTTTGTATTTTACTTGGAGACAGGGTCTCACTGAGTTGCTTAGCACCTTGATTTTGATGAGGCTGGCTTTGAACCCTTGGTCCTCCTGTCTCAGCCTCCCTAACCACTGGGATTACAGCCATGGGATACTATGCCCAGCTGATTATTTTCTTAACAGTTCATCTGCAACCTTTATACTTGAAAGTCAACTGGACTGAATTTGAAATCCTTGGCTCACCATTTTTCTCTTTTTAAACTTGTTATTTCATTGTCTGCTAGCAAAAGTGATATCAAATCCATTTTGTTTTTCTTATAAGTAAATTTATTTTTCTGCCTGGATTCCTTAAAAATTACCACCCTTCCTTCCTTTTCTCATCCAACAGTTTTACCAAACTAGATCTTATAAATCAATTTTTGCCAGGTATGTGGTATAACCTTTCAATATGTAGTTTCAATGCCTTTTTTTTAATGTTGGAAATTTAGTTCTAGTCTGTTCTGATCTTTGATTATCTTCTTCAGGAATTTGCTTTTACACTAATATTGTTGGCTCTTCTTTAATGTTTTCTATAACTATCATTTTTTCTAGAATCATTCTCATGTCTTTCTTTTTTCCTGCCTGAATTTAAAGTTTTTTTCCCTCATTTTTACTTTCTATTTTTCTTAAGTCATTATTGAGGCGTTAATTATATTATACTCCTTCAAATTTAATGTTGACTTTTAAGAATCATTTTAAAACTTACTTCTATTTTTTCCTGATTTCTGTCACTTTTTTAAACTGTTTTTCCTAATCATCTCATTTCTGAATTTTTAAAATTCTGATTAATATATATATATATATCATATATATAGCAGGTATATTAAGAAATAGTATTAAGAAATAATAATCCATAAAGTAAGTTTCTTCTCTGTCCTTCCCCTCACTAGCAAAATAATTATATTTCAGTGGCTTTTAAGTCACAAAAAACAAAGATTACATTATAAGTCATCATCCAGATCATCATTAGTCCAATTATCTAGTTCATCTGTTGAATCCCAAGCATCTCTGCCCTTGACCATTTAATAAGTATAGTAATCCTCAGTTTTAAATTTGTTGGTAAAGGGACAATCACATTTTTTTCCATCAGAAACTAAAAATTGGAATAGTGAAACAAATTATATCAGTGATAGTTGAGGCAAGGATACTAAATTTTTGATTTCAGGCCCACAATTTTATATATTCCAGTCATGAACTATGGAATTAGGTTAATACAGATTTTCATTAGTTTTTGAAATATGATTAACTTGGCATTGTCTCTGGGTAGTAGAGTACAGGAGATTTTAATGCTCTTTCTGTACTTTCATGCATTTTCTAAATATTTCACAATGAAGATGTTTTGCTTTTATGTCAGAGGCAGAACTGTATATTGAGTAAGAGCATGGCAAGAGGGGATCAGGGAATATGTGTTTTCTTATATCCAATTCTTCCTTTATTTATTTTTTTCTTGTTATTTTTCCTGTTGGGTACCATTTCAGTAAGCTTGCTGTGGTGTGTGTGTGTGGGGGGATGGTATTTGTTTGTTTGGTTGGTTTATTTGGTTGTCCTTTGTTTTATTTTACTGTTGTAATGGTCCCTTCTGAGAGGACTTTTCAGGCCTCTGATATAATATAGAGATTTTTCAGCCTTTCTTCTTTCCCACTTTGGTTTCAATCGATTACTTTAAGTATTTTATATGTCTTTTTTTTTTTTTTTTTTAAAACTGCGGACTTCAATCAAAAAGACCAAGGGACTTGAAGGCACTTGTGACACCTTAAAAACCTCTTTGCTGCTGGAAGATGCCAGAATTTCTTCTTTTCAAATAGAAACAACCCCACATTGTTGACATTATTACAAGTTGCCATCCAACACCCCAGGCTGTTTCAGCCAGCTCTTCCTGCATAGTTCAACTCTAGAGCTAACTGGAGTTCCATGTCAACATGCCAAGATGTTGCATTGATCATTCTAATGAACTATTTGAATTGGGGCCTCTCCATCCTTTCTGATTATTTGCAAAGGAAAATATTGACCATATGGAGCTGACAGATGATACAATCATAGTCTTCTATTTTGCTAAAAATGGAAACAAAAACACATTTATAATCATTGCTTTTTTCCTTTTTTCTTCAATATTTGGAAATGGAAACTTTGAGTTTTCTTAGTACATTAGTTGACTGTGCTGCTTAAAAAAAAAAAAAAAAAAAGGAAAAGAAAGAAAAAAAAAAAAAACCTGAGGGCCTATATTTATTTAAAAAACTAAAGTCTGCAGTAAGAACAACCTTGTATTCTCTGAAGTCTTCAATCTAAGATCTTTTGGGTTTTATATGTAATAAATTTCTAGGAATGTGCGTACAATCATTTATACAGGAGAAGCAGTTGATCTACATGTTAAAAGATAGCATTTCAGGGGGGTGTAGGGGCACAGGTCCATGGTAGAGGTTTTGCCTAGCATGCACAATGCATTTGATCCTTGCCATGGCAAAAGAAGAGATGGGATTCCACTCCTGAGGAGGGAAAAGCAAAGTTGAGTGTTATGTAGCAAATGTAAATTATATATTAAATGTTATTAGTAAATATAATCCTAAAGTAATTCTTACTTTGAATTCTTGTTCCCCTCATTCCTTTGATTTGGGAAGTGACAATAGACATATTGATTTTGCCATTAGGAGGAAGGACATGGAGATATTACAAGACTGAATAAGGGATTTTTCAGTGCGTTGTATGAAAAGAATGAAGATGTCTTACACTGGAAATAATGCCAAAGTTGAATACAAGACTTCTTTCCTAATAAGAAAGCTTTAATAATCCACTTCTGTATCAGAGCCCCAAGAACTGGGATTTTTTTTTTTTTTTTTCTCTATTGGACTACTGAAAAACTTTTTAGGAGCTAATTCTAAAACTGTAACTTTTAAGAAATTTTCTTTTGGATCCAGCATTCTCAAGGTTGGCCAAGGGTGTTGTTGGAACATAAAGCTACCCAGGAACACTGTGTTGAAAAGGGGGGTTTATTGGGGTGCCACGTGGGGAGGGGTAGGGAGAGGAAGGGAGGGGAAAAGGGGTAGGGAATGGGAAAGGGGCAAGACAAGAAGAGCACGGAACAAGTGACAAGGGCGAACAGGGGGCCAGTTTCAGTCTGGAGCAGGCTTAAATAGCGAACTGGTGGTCCGAGGGACCCCTGGAGTGAGTCCGTGTCCCCATAGGCTGCCGGAGGTCAAGAGGCGGGGAGGGCACCTGAGGGCTGGCCAGCTTGAGGAACCTGGGAGATGTAGTCTTTTCTCAAAGTACCTGGGGATGTGTGGCCTACCTGGGAGGTGCAGCCTCCCTGCCCAGAATCCAACAGGTGTCAATATATAATTATGAAAATATTGATTTATGTAAAGGTGAATTTTACCTTTGCTTTGGTTGGATTTCAGTATTTGAATAGAACATTTTATTTCTTAAAACAGTAGCAAAATTAAAGTTTACCTGGCATTATCAAGTAATGTGTTGTTTGGAGTAAAATCATTCTCTGAGTCTTATCTAAAAAGTCTTATCTAAAAGTCTCAAACTTTTAGATAAAGTCTCTAGGGGACTTTATCTAAAAGTTTGCCCCTCCCATTACCTAACCCAGGATGCAAAAGTTTCTTGACTTCATTTGCTTCTTCAATGATATTTTCTCTTCACCCAACTCTCATGCAATTTCCCCCATTATTAACATCTTACATTAATGTAGTACACTAATGATGAACTAATATTGGTACATTATGGTATTTATTATTAACTAAAATCAATAGTTTAAGTTAGGGTTCAGTCTTGATGTTGTACAGTTCTACAGGTTTGGAAAAATGTATAATATCACCATATATGCATAATCTACCATTGTGGTATTTTCTGAATAATACTTTCAATCCCTAAAAACCCTGATGTTTCACCAATTTATCACTCTTTTTTTTCTATAGTTTTGCCTCTTTCATGTCATATATTTGTTAAGGACTTCAGAACATGTCACCCCAAAATACACTCTAGCATATTGACTCTTCTGAGTTAAAGACCCTTGAAAACAGCAGATGCAAGATCATTCTGACCTTCATTCCATTTCTTAAAAGCAGGAAATTCCATGTGAAAGATGCCCTTCTTATACTAAATGAAGAGTAACCATCTTATTATCAAAGATAGCAAGTTGAAGTAGAAGGAAATTTGTAGAAACACTGTGAGACTAACTATTTTATTATCTTCCTGGCCTCTTCTCTACCCAAAAACCCAGCCCAAGCCCCTTTGTCTTGTCACATTTCTTTGTCTTAAGTCAGTATATAAGTGCTCAACTCTGCATCTTTGGGTCTTCATTTCTTCATGAGGGCATAAAACTTACATCAGCTTCTTATGCTTTTTCTCCTATTAATTCATTGTATGTCAACTTCATTCTCTCAGGCCTAGCTGGTTTCCTACGAGAGCAGATGTAAAGTTTGCCCTTCCCTATAGTTGGAATCATGCAGCATGTAAGCTTCTCAGACTTGCTTCTTTAACTAAGCAACATGCTTTTAAGGTTCCTCCATGTCATTTTGTGGCTTGATAGCTCATTTGTTTTTAGTACTGAATAATTTCCCTTGTCAGGATATATCAGTTTATTTCTCCATTGCTATATTAAAGCATATCTTGGTTGCTCCCAATTTAGGGTAATTATGAATAAAGCTGCTATAAATACTGTGTGCAGATTACTATATGGATATAAGTTTTTAATTCAATTTGATAAATGCCTAGGAGTGTGATTGCTGGATCATATAGTGAGACTGTGCTTAGCTTTGTAAGAACTGACAAATTTTCTTCCAAAGTGCAATGTATCATTTTGCATTCCCACCAATAATGAATGAGAGTTTTCTGTTGTTCCTTATCCTCATTAGCATTTGATCTTGTTAGTGTTTTGAATTTTAGTCCTCCTAATAGGTATGCAGTAATAGCTCATTGTTTTAATTTGTGTTTTCTTAATGGTATATGATGTTGAGCATTTTTTCATATGTCTTTTTGTGTCTTCTTTGGTGAGTAATCTGTTTAGATCTTTTGACTATTTTTAAATTGAGTTCTTCAATTTCTAATAGTTGAATTTTAACAGTTTATTTTGAACATTTTGGACACTGATCCTTTATCAGATACATGTTTTTGCAAATATTTTTTCCCTGTTTGTGACTTGCTTTTTCATTTTCTTAATAATGTCTTACACAAAGCAGCCATTTTTTATTTTTTTAAAAAATTTATTTTTTAGTTGTACAGGATACCTTTGTTTATGCATTTATTTATTTATTTTTATGTGGTGCTGAAGATTGAACCCAGGGCCTCACACGTGCTAGGCGAGCGCTCTACCACTGAACCACAACCCCAGCCCCATTTTTAATTTTAATAAAAAATACATTGTCGTTTTATTTAAGGATCATACTTTTGATGTTGCATCTATTAGAACTCAAATTGTGGTTTTTCTGGGTTTTTTTTTTTGTTTGCATGTTTTTTGTGGTGCTGGAGATTGAACTCAGGGCCTTGTGCATGCAATCCAAGCACTCTACCAATTGAGTTATATCCCCAACCCTTGATGTTGCATCTAAAAAATTGTCAACAAATCAAAAATCACCCAAATTTTCTCCTGTGTTTATCTTCTGGGAGTTTTATAGTTTCATATTCTGTGTTTAGGTATATTATCCATTTGAGGTTCCTTTTTGTGAAAGGCATAAGGTTTCTTTTCTTTTTCTTTTTTAACAGTCAAACTCAAATTTATCTAACAGATCTCAACGTTAAGGCTTTTATCTGGGCCATTATTATTATTATTATTATTTATATATGTCCATGTGTTCAGCACCATTTGTTGAAAAACCCTCCCTATATTCTTAGTATTAAAGAACTGTGTCTATGGTTGCATTTACTGCCTGCTTTGGAACAAAGCAACTCCACACCTGGTACTTAGTGTTCTTATTATTATTCCCTACCTTCCCTTCTGCTGCTGCCACCTCTAATAGCTGTCATTCTCTTGTCCCTCCTTTTTGCTCTGCATCTTATGTTTCTGTGAATCTCTCTTTTTTTTTTTTTAACTTTCCAATCTTTTATGAACATGGATAGTCTATCAAGTTTTCCTTGGTTCTCTGGGCATGATCTCCTCTACTTGTTTGAGGCTTTGCTAACTGCAAAGATATTCTGTCTTATTCGTTCCAGAAGGTAAGTTTTGTTTCTTACTCCTGATTCAGAGCCATGATGAATAATTCATTTACTAGAAGCTGGTCTCCTGATGACCAAGGTTTTGCTATGGAGTTTTAAGAGTACCAACAGTGGTAGATGAAAAGGAAATGTTATTGGGGCAGACAGTAAATATTTGGGTTGACTTCATGTGCCACTCTTTCCTTTGCTCAAGTCAAAATGGTTGTCTTTGTCAAGTCTGCTTAGCTATAGAAATGAGACTTTTTGGAGACTTCCCTTGAGACTTTCTGTTTTTTTTTTTTCTATCAAAAAACAAAAATAAAAACAAAAAAAAAACTTATATAAAATATTCTTTGAAACCAAAATAAAGGGCTGTTTTTATGCATTCTATTGATTAAAGTATAGTGGTTAATACTGGGAAAAAAAGATTGAAGAACTTTTTAAGTCAATCTCTTCTCAACAGGAGGGAAAATTGAAAGCCAATGAAATAAATTACTTATCCAAAAATCACATATCTAGTTTAAAGCAAATCCAAGAATGTATTTTAGGTTCCAGAGGATATTTTCTCAGGATATTTCTGTTAAATCACTCTCCTTCTCACAAGAGCATATCTGCTATAATTATCAACAACAATAAAAATAACCTTGCAATACTGTAGTCTTATTCTCACAGCCACATCTTTTGTCCATGCAATTTAAGACTCATGTTTAACTCCCTTACAATTACTGAAAAGTGAAACATTCAATAGAATGCATAAAAACAGCCCTTTATTTTGGTTTCAAAGAATATTTTATATAAGTTTTTTTTTTTGTTTTGTTTTTTGATAGAAAAAAAAAAAAAAAAAACAGAAAGTCTCAAGGGATTTTTAGTAATTGTTTTTTCCCCCATGAATTATCCAGGCATTCTTTGGTCTGTGTATCTCAGGCAAGCAGGACAGAAACTAAGTCAAGCTATGAAGTTGGCAGATTTTCTTAAGTATTTCAAAGAACCACAGCCACCACCAAGCATGAGTTTACACTGACCCCTCTGGATCCCAGAGGGCCTGTCTTCATCCCTTTAGGGCTTTTGTTTTCATCAAGGCACAGGGCAGCTAGGAGGCCCATGCAACTTACCTGCTACTTCAGGGCAGTGTTATTTCTTAGAACTGGTATTTCTGGATCCCCACTGAGCAGCCATGAAGATAAGCCACAACATACAGGACTAACTGACTGTTTCTGTCCCTCTGGATTAACTGCCCTGTTGTGGACAGAGTGACTCAGAGCTATTGTAATTAACCTCCTAACTGGGAGCATATGTTGTGAGCCAAAAACCGGAATGCCCACAGTTTTATTTTATTTCTTCCACCTACCTCTTAAAAGAATCCTTTATTTGTCTTCCCTCCCTTTCCATACCACCCTGGCCAGGAAGAATTACATGTTTCCGGAAAACAGAGACAATGTTTATCTTCAAAACAGAAGGATAAGGAAAGAGAAACAATGGTGAAGTTTTGGTAAGCAGAGGGATTGGGGAAATTTATGAAAAGTGAAGCCCCCAAATGACTCTTAGGTGTGAGGGAAATGGACAAGGAAGGGAAGAGGACATAGAGTCAGGCAAGTTCTTGGCTACAAACAACAGAAATCAACCTGCTAATGTAGACAAACCTGAGTTACTAGGCTGAGACAACGTTTGGGACCAAGAGACTAAGCTGCAGGAAACTACAGCCACAGTTATGCAGCAGGAATGGCTTGGTCATGGCACCCACTCTGCCATCACTGCTTCTACTACCATTGGATATGGTCTCTACCTGTGCCCCATCCATGTCGCCATCATCAGTGAAATCTAAACTTTCCTTCATCTTTGTGTCACTTCCTCTCAACTGAAAGTGCCAAGTGGATGCATGGGTCATGCATCTGAGCCTTTGGGATCTATAGGCTTATCTTGCCCATCCCCCATAAAGTTCACATAATGGGGCTGAGTAGGGGATTTTCCTCCAAAACATGCAACAGTTTTGGATGCTTTACAGCCTCTAAACAAACCCTTCCAAAAGCCCTCATGGGCCACGCCTGGTGGCACACGCCTGTAATCCCAAGCAGCTTGGGAGGCTGAGACAGGAGGATGGTGAGTTCAAAGCCAGCCTCAGCAAAAGTAAGGCACTAAGCAACTCAGTGAGACGCTGTCTCTAAATAAAGACAAAATAGGGCTGGGGATGTGGCTCAGTGACCGAGTGTCCCTGAGTTCAATCCCTGCTACCAAAAAAAAAAAAAAAAAAAAAGAAAGAAAAGAAAGAAAGAAAAGAAAAAGCCCTCATGGGTGCGCTCAAGCTAGTGCGTTTGTTGGAAAACAGCTAATGTAGACCCAGACATAGGCAGGAATCAGGATGTGGCAGGAAGTACACTGGTATGCACACAGCCTTCTATCTATTCCCATTTAAAGAGGAGCATCTCACCTGAGCTTCAGAAAAGAATTCAAAGAGGATATTTCACCTCTGCCACTTTGTCACTCCACAGTTAGAAATGGTTTATTTTCCCCTAAGGCCCCTTCTGCTTGTCTTGAGAAATTGTCTTTGAAGATGTTGAAAAGGAACATGCTTGTAGATGATCAATTTTGTCTTGTTTAGAAAGCAGTTGCCTTTAGGTAGCACTTATATCCTACAAACACTTATTTAAAGTTACAAATGACACCATTTGGGCAATAAATTTTATACAGAAATAAATAGCTAATAAGCATAGATAATTTACAGTTATCACAATAATTTTCTGATGCTTTTCCATCTTCAGAGCATTAATTAAGTAGGCTTCAAAATAGCTCTAGGAGGAGCTTGCCTGCTGTGCAATCAGTCAGCATATAAATAAAATCCAGGGAGTGGATCCTTCGGTTTGGCTCAACCATAAAATAATTATTTTTATGAGAGTCTCCTTATAGGAAAAGACTGAGCAAGAGATAGAAGGAAATAGGAAAGATAAAGAAGAGTGAAGGAATCACACACAAATAAACAGTCTCTGATACCCAAAAGGATGGTGAACTAGTGCAGGTTTCTGGCTGTGTCCCAAGAACTAAGCCTGGAGATGCTCAGAGATAAGCCAGTGGAACTAAGAAAGCAACGTAAAAATGCTGAGAAACCCTGTTGAGACAGAAGATGGGTAGGTATTGAATCATGAGGCACAGGCCACTCACAGTTAGGTTAGAGTCTTCTGGACATACCTGTATTGACATCAGCTCCTGTGAAAAATATCTAGGACAATATTTCCTAAAGTGTGCTTCATGGAATAATTGTTCTGGAAGACAGTCTTGACACTGCATTTAAAAGACATTCCGATGCAGTAGAACTAAGACATGTTTTGACTGTCCAACAGGTGAACCCCATTGCTATGTGTTTGGAGGAATTCCCCACTTCACACATCTCAGCTGAAGGTGGAGCCCCTTCCATGACAGAGCTGAACACCAGGCACTTGTTTTCTCATCTTCCCTCCTTCTTTCACTGTCCCACACCCATCCAACTCAGGCATGGGCATATGGCCTAGGTGCTGCCAATAAGAACAGATTTCCCCAGAGTTTGATTTGGGAGCCAATGATGCAAGGAAGCAGTTATTTAGCAGCAGTTGAAGCAGCATTGGGTGTCCAGGGATGACTGTGGAAACAGTGCCAGCACTTAAAACCTTCCAATGGCTTTCTATTGCCCTTAGAATAAATCCCTTATGTCCCTAACATGGCTTATAACACTCTTCAGGAAAATAATAGCCCTCCACGTTCCAAGAAAATTGATTTTCTTTCAATTCTTTAAACATGTTTCTCAACTTCTCTCTCATTTCCCTTTTCCTTATGTTTCTACACTATTTCTTTTATTGATAAACTTTTCTTGCTCTGCCCCCGACCCACCCACCCATTTTCTGGTCTTACTCATCTTTTAAGAAAAATATTCTCCCAAATGTGTATGTTATGCACTCTTGCAGAAGCTTAAATGTTGATGAAATTGATTAATTGCCATCCTGCATGTAAACCTCTAATCTCCAGGAGGAGAGGGACTATGTCCACAGTGATGACGGACATCTCTCTGTGTCCAGTGTAATGCTTGGCACAGGGTAAGGAGTCATATATTTATTGAACAAACACAGTTCATCTTAAAATAGCCAGAGTCTATCTGTGTATTGTTCTGCATCCCTGGCACACCAATGATTATATATCTCTTCAATGGTTACCCATGTTTTTAGTGGAATTGAAATTTAAAATATATATATGTATATGTATATATATACGTGTGTGTGTGTGTGTATATATATATAGTTTTAGTTGTAGACGGACACAATACCTTTATTTTATTTATTTATTTTTATGTGGTGCTGAGGATTGAACTCAGTGCCTCAAAAATGTGAGGAAAGTGCTCTACCACTGAGCTACAGCCCCAGCCCTGGAATTGAGATTATCAATATAAAATTTAGATCATAAACTAAAAGGTAAAAGGCTTATATAAGTGTATTCATGTTGAGATCATTGTTGGCATAATGAAATTGGTGAGATGGGGTCTATAAAGCACTCTTCATAGAGAAATGCACTGAATACAAAATGTGGAGAATCTGAAAGCACAGGGAGCAAATAGCTCTCAAGGGATAAACTGCTCTTTTCAATGAGATGAATGAGCTGTTCCTAGAAGCCAGTCTGTGAAAGGAAATTAATACCCTACGTGATATGGACCTTCTCCCTTGTCAGGGATGATTTGGCTTATAAGATTGTCTCCATACCAGGGCAACAGGTAGTCAGTTACTAATTGATTGATGAATGGATAGGAGTGGAAAAGTGTTATCCCAACCCAGAGCATGGCTAAAACACTTCTGCCTGGTGCTTTGCATGTCACAACACCATTTCACATCACCTGCCATTTGATTGACAATGAATGTTGCCCAGACAAGTAAATAGTCTGGGTGTCATTATTCTAACTCTACAATTGAGGAAACTGAGATCCAGGGAATTTAACTGATTCATCCAAGGCCACCAAGCTTATCGATATTACTGCCAGAAATAAAAACCATGTCTATATATATCTTTCTTCATTGTGGTATAAGTGTACAGAAGATAGTTTTCTGAGGCTGAATTGGGCTGAGAGAATTTTAAACAGTCACATCAGTAATGTCAGAAATTGTTTTCACGTTTATAATTTCTTTTAAAGTATAACTTACGATTGAAGCAGCTAAGCTTCATGTAGTACTTAGGAAAATCTTGGGATGAAAATGTTTCATTTACAGGTTTGCCCTGGCCTCCAATGAGAAAGGGATCCAGGACTGAGCAGCTACTTTGCTCAGCAGCAGCTGTTTTTATATACCAGTTACATATGGGTGCTCCTAGCAGTCCTGCCCTCAACTGTGACACACAAGCTCACAAAACATATTGCAAATAAACAAACTTGGCAAAGTAGCAGGTTACAAAATCAACATTTAAAAATCAATAGCTTTCCTAAATGCCAACAATGAATCTGCTGAGAAAGAAATCAGGAAAACAATTTTATCCACAATAGTCTAAAAAAATATCAAGTACATGAAAGAAGGCTACAATGATAACTGTAGAACATTGAAGAAAAAAATTAAAGAAGATGCAAAAAAAGTGGAAGGACCTCCCATGTTCATGGATAGGCATAATTAATATTGTTAAAATGGCCATACTACTAAAAGCAATGTACAGGTTCAATGTCAAAATACCAATGACATTCTTCACAGAATTAGAAGAAAAAAAAAAGTCCTAAAATTCATCTGAAAGAATAAAAGAACCAGAATAGCCAAAGCAATTCTAAGCCAGAAAAGCAACACTGGAGGCATTACAATATCTGACTTCAAATTATACTAGAGAGCTATAATAACAAATACTGCATAGTACTGGCATAAAAGTGGATACATAGATCAATGATATGGAATAGAAGACCCAGAGACAAACCCACTCATCTACAGTCATCTGATCCTTGAAAAGGGTGCCAAAAGCATACATTGGAAAAAAAGACATCCTTTTTAACAAATGCTGCCAGGAAAACTGGTTATCCATCTGTGGAAAAATGAAATTTAAAATACCCTTATCTTTCACCCTGCACAAAAAACAACTCAAATTGATTAAATACCCAGGAATTATACCAGAAACTATGCAACTCCCAGAAGAAAACATAGGGTCCAAACACTGCAGCATATAGACACAGGCAATGACTTTCTCAATAGGACCCCTAAAGCTCAGGAAATAAGGCCAAGAGTTAACAAATGGGATCACATCAAATTAAAAAGCTTCTGTCCAGAAAAGGAGACAATTAAGAATGTAAAGAAAGAACCTACGAAACGGGGAAAAAATCTAATTAAAGTTACTCTTCTGACAGAGGATTAATATTGAGAATATAAAAAGAACTAAAAAAAACTTAACACTCCTAAACCAAATAATCCAATTAACAAATGGACAAAGGAATTAAACAGACAATTGTCAAAAGAAGAAGTGATATCAGTTCCCAGTGATATCACTCCTCAGTATTTACCCTAAAGAATTGAAGTCATCATACTATAGTGAGTGATACATGCATACACATGTTTTATAGCCGCATAGTTCACAGTAGCCAAACTATGGAAGCAGCCTAGGTGCCCATCAACAGATGAATGGATAAAGAAAATGTGGTATATATACACAATGGGATTTTATTCACCCACAAAGAAAAGTGAAATTAGGGCATTTGCAGGAAAATGGATGGAATTAGAGGCCATCATATTAAGTGAAATAAGTCATGTGTTTCCTCTCATATACAAAAGCTAGAGAGGAAAAAGGAAAAGAAAGTGGGAGCAGATCTCATGAAAATCAGAGGGAGATCTGTAAAGGAGGACCAGGAGGTGGGGCGGGGGGAAGGAGGGAGGGAAGTACTAGAGAGTGATATTGGCCAAACTTTATTTTTATATTTTGTGCATGTATGGATATGTAACAACAAATCCCATCATTGTGTATAATTATAATACACCAATTTAAAAAATGTTGGGAAGAAAAAAAAAAAAAGTTTCCTCATAGAACACCTTTGGGCCCAGGCCAGGGTCATTCTGAGTTCTTGATAATTCAACTGTTGAACTGAATATTGGCTTCAGAGAAGTTTATTGAGTATTTTGTGTTGATATCTATTATATATAAAAATAGCTTTCATTTTTTAAAACTTCTCTTGTATTTGATTGTCATGATGACAACTAGTTCATAAAATTATTCTGGTTGTTTTGTTTTTATGTCTAGAATAATATATAGCAAGGGAATATCTGTCCCTCGAAAATTTGAAATAACTTACTAATAAAATTATGTATGCTAGGAAAAAAAAGTATCACAGTATTGAAAGGTAAACTGAGACACACTAACATTTTTAAAAAGTTTATTTGAACAAATGACAATTCATCAGTCATGCAGCTCCAAACCAGATGTGGTTTGGGGACTCAGCCAAAGGAATAAAAAAAGAACATTTTGAGAGGTAAACACAGAAATGAAGCAAAGAAATATTTGATTGGTTATAGTCATTCAATTACTTTATTTGGTATATCCGGTTGAGTTATAAGTTAGTTATATTGCTAGTTAATAAATTAGTCTGTGGCTTCTGATTGGTTAGTTTTAGCTTCATTTTTCTTTAATATAGGAATTGACAAGCAATAGCTCAAGTAAAGTTTTGCTTGACTGCCTCTTTGCCACATCCTTGAGCAAGAAGAAGCCTTAGGAAATGAGGGTTATTGCTCATCAGTAACTAAACACAAAGACCAATATATCATGGCTTTTTTTTTTATTATTATAAAACTTTTCAGGTAAGTAAATAAGCATAGCAAATAATGTAAAAGATGTATTACCCATCTTAAAGACAGAAAAGAACAATTATAGTTATCTGTTTACCTTCACCCTGATCCTTTTCCTTCATCCCCCAAAGTAACCAATTTTGGGAGATAATCCTTCACAGCCCTCTCAATTTCTGCACATCTTACAAGAAAGTGTTGACTGAAAACAAATTTTTTTTCTATACTGTTGTTTCAAGGATATTTACGTGGGGGGGGGGGGCTCATAAAACAGTGTCCCTCTCTGGAGCAAATAGCAGATAAGCTTATGCCCATTATAAATGATTTGGATTCCCTAAAACCTCAGGGTTCCTCTCCTGTTGCGCAACCCACTGCACATATATGGGCATCAATGTGCGCCCATTTACATCTTTACAGTTCTGGGCAAGCAGAAGTGATGCTAATGCTGCTTGGCATGACAGTAGTGATAAAGTTCTTTGTCTTCAAGCCAGGAGACTTTTATCTTCTCCCGGTATTGTTGAAATTTTAGCAAACAGAGTAAAGTCTTGGATCCTCCAGAGTTCTTGAAGTCTACAGTCTTGCATTTAGCACTTATTATTTTCATGTATGTATATTTTACTAAAGATGAATATGTAAAAAGATAGTATTGTTTTACTTTATCTCAACGTTTACATAAATGGGACCATGCAGTAGTATCCTTCATAAACCTCAAATTCACTCAATTTATCTCCTTGAGATTTATCCATGGATCTATCCAGTGCATTAACTTTTAACCACTGTATAGCACTTAAGTTCATGAGTACAATTTTATTTATTCATACTTTTGTTGTGTGGTTTATTTTTGTTGTCGTTTAGGTTGTTTGAAGTTTTATTATTGCAAACAATGCTGGCAGTGAAATTTTTTGTTCATGATTCCTTGTACACATGTAGGAGTTCTTTTTGTGTATAAACTTAGGAGTGTGAATGCTGAAATGTAATGCAAATTCATCTTCGTCTTCCATCTAAAGTGACTGTACCAAATTGCATTTTGGTTTGCAATATGCAATAGTCCTTTTTTACTTTATATCTTTGAAAGTTTGGTAGCATCACACTTTTGAGGTTTTACCTGTCTGATGAGTGTAAAGTGCCAAATGTCCTTTTACTTGTTCTTTGGTCAGTTTTGCCGCCTTCAGTTGCTGTTATAACCTTAACCCATTTTTCTACTGGTGATTGTGTTTTTATCTGGTGGGTTCTCAGAGTTCTTTATGTATTTATATGTTTAAGATACTAGTATTCTGCCTATTATAAATGTACAAATAAACAAATTAGAATAAAATAAATAAATAAACAAATGTACAAATAATCTGGGCACAGTGGCACACACTTCTAATCCCGACTGGGGAGGCTGATGCAGGAGGTTCTCAAGGTCAAGGCCAGCCTCTGCAATTTAGCAAGACCTTATCTCAAAATAAAAGATAAAAAAGGCTGGGGATGTAGCTCTGTGATAAAAGTGCCCCTGGGTTCAATCTTTAATAGGAAGCAGGAGGCAGGCAGGAGAGAAGGAGGGAAGAAGGGAAGAATAATATGTCTTAGTCTGTGGCTTGTCTCTTCCATGACTTATGGTGCTAATATAGCTTCTAGATTTCCTAGTGGAATAATAGAACATTTATAGTATTGTTCAGTGAAGTCAAGGATCCAAAATAGTGATAACAGTATATTCTGACCAACCATTGTGTAGAGACTGGGACACAGGAAGAAGCTTGGGTTCTAGTCATGATTTTTCTATGAATCTGTGTCATTGGATAAGTCACATCATCCCAATGTCTTGGGCTCCTCATCTGTAGATGGGAGAGCTGGATATATGATCTCACTGAGCACCTTCCCAAGTAGGTTTTCTAACACTATGATATGCACCGAGCAGGCAGTGGCAGGAGAGCCCAACTCCACTAACATGAAGGAACAGCCTCTGTGTTGCTTCCCCTAACTCCCCCATGGAGAAATTCCCTTACCCTTGCTGTGTCCACAGCAACTGCTCATATTACTGCCACTGTTCTCATGGCATTGTGCTGTTATCAGTGTGTGTTCCATTTGTGCCTCTGAGAAGATCACAAGCCTCCTTTAGGACAGGGCTGCCTTAGCATATCCCCAGCACCCCCTACAATTTCTGAGTCAGGTCAACCCTCAGTGAATGTTTAATGAATGATTACAGAAGCATGGGAAGAAAGGGAGGGAGAATGGAAAGTCTTAAGCAGCTGCAGATATTCACCCAGTGAACACAAGAGTGTTGCTAAAATATTTACATATCAACCAAAAGGACCATCAACAAATAATTTTATAGGTATTTTACAAGTGGAGTCTGTTTTTGAAGATCACACAGGTACTTAATGATGGAAGCCAATACTCTCTTAGTTGTAATCTGATGTTCCAACTAAGAGGCTGCATTGTCATTATTTTAGCAAAAATAAACTAGAGTTTGAATTAAACTCATTTTTGTCCTTTTTTGTGCAACAAAAATTTATTACTTACAATTCTGAACTTTTCCCTACTGATGTATTCTAAAAGATTAAAAAGGGAGTCTCTAAGCTGCGAGAGGACTTTCATAATCATGATCGATATAATATCAGGTGTAGAAATATTTAAATAAATTCTCTTTTAGCTATAATGAAATTCCCTGCTTGCAGTAAATGTAGGAGAAAACAAATCTACATAATAAAAATATTGAGTTGTCATGACAACAGTAAGAAGCAACAGGAGGAAAAATCTTAGCACATAAGAATGGTCTGTTACAAGGCGTCAGAACCCATTAAGTATGGTCAGTACTCTACCCTTCATTTCGCTCTGCCTTTACACAGCTCACTTCACGGCTGCAAATGTAATCCAATTTTCTCAGCTGCACATTAGCTTCTGGAAAGGCAAAACAAATTTTGAACAGAGCTCTTTATCCTTTCCTAAGGGTAATACATTATCTATTCATCTTGAAAAACTGTCCAGTGTCTTCTATGTCCTACTCTAATATTTTCATTGCAATTTATTATGCCAGCATTGTCAGCTCCTGTTTTCAGTATGACTAGTAAGGACATTACTAAATAATAAAAAGTAAGTGGATTACAGAATCCAGACTAGTACTCAAACTAGGGTGGGAAGATGCACAGTGGAGTGAAGATAAACATGGCAATCTTACAGTTGTTCTGCAGGCCCAGTTTTGGCCCCAGCAAACACCAGCTTCCAGATATTAGGACATTGGTGAGCTCCAAGATATGTATCTCATAATAATGGGCAGTTGGTGAGCTGCTGACCAATGGGGTCATCCATTATATCATTTCTTGGGAACAGTACTTCCCAAAGTTAGGTCCCAAACCAAGTACATCTGAATACCCCAGCATGCTTGTTAAAAATGCATCGTTTAAAGTTCTATTCCTAATTGCTAAATCAGAAATTTGGGGATTGGCTTAAAGATTTGAATTGCTAAGCTTTGAGAATCCTTGCCTTTATATCAAAAATGTAGGGGGGGGGGGGGGGGGGGGGGGGAAATGAATGCCATTCCTCAAAAGGTTTCAACTAGAGTTACCATGTCTCCCCTCTGGTACTAAGTACCTAAGAAGGGCAAATAAGGTTGACTCCTAAGTCAATAAAAGGAAAGAAGACAAGCTAAAAATGAAACTTGCCTATTTCACAGCTTTCCTTAGGTTTACCTTGTTTCTGACTGCTATGGATTTAAGCCAGACTAAAACCTACTCTATAATGCTAGTATTGGTATCATAATCTCAAAAATGAGTGTTCTAAGGTAAATCATTCTGCTGGGCTCTAGCGTGCCAAAGATGAAGTCTGCAGCTTCCGAGAGCCAAACAACTAAACTAACAGTTAAAAACATTGTGTGGTCCACAATGAGATACAGCTTCACACCCACTAGGATGGCTATAATAAAAGACATCAGCAAGTGTTGAAAAGGATGTAGAGGAACTGGAAACCTATACATCACTGATTATGCAAATAATTAGAATATAAAATGATAGACATTTTGGGAAAACATTTTGGCTATTCCTCAAAAGGTTTCAACTAGACTAGTTAACATGTCTCCCAGCAATTCCACTCATGGGTATATACCCCAGAGTATCAAAAACATTGTGTTAGTCAACTCTTCATAACTGTGACCAAATTACCTGACAAAAACAATTTAGAAGACAAAGGTTTATTTGGGGCTCATGGTTTCAGAGATTCAAACCACAGTCAGCCAACTCCAATTCTCTGGGCCTAGGGTAAGGCAGAATATCATATTAGAGGAAAGTTCCTCAGCTCATGGCAGTCAGGAAGCCGAGAATGAGAGCAAGGATCCAGGGACAAGACAGAATCCCCAAGGCATGCCCCCAGTGACCTGCTTCCTCCAGCCACATCCCCATCTGTCTCCAGTTACCATCCAGAAGTCCATTCAAATTATTAATCCACCAAATGGGTTAAACTGATGAGGTTATGAAATCAGAGATTGAGACAAAACTTTATTCTCCTATTTTATTGGTGAGGGAGGTGGTCTGTGTAAACTTCAGGCCTCTGTAGCCAAGAAAGCCCATTCTAGTCTTGGTTCCTAATCACAGCAGGGGCTTCCTACCAGCCTCAGCTCTCAGGGTCACAGCCAGCAGAGCTGGGCTCTTCTCCACTACTATCCAGTGGCATATTGCAGCTCCCAGTGTTGTAGCTCTTAATGGCAAGCTGTGCCCTCCAGTGTTGCAACAGACCCCAACAGTTCACTGCCAACTGCTTTCCAGATTCTTGTCTTGCAAATCCAAAGAATGAAATTCATGGGACAACAGAAGGCAAGAGTGACCATAATAAGATTTCTTCAAGTGTGAATTATAGAAACAGAACTCTTACAGGGGCGAGAGGGGACCTGATGGCAGGTTGCTGTCTGAGGGTGCTAGTCTAGGGGTTTGTGTAGCACTTTGGGTCAATACAGTTAGTCCAGATTTATGCTAATGAGGGTTTGGAAAAGTACCAGTGCTATTGTCCAAATTTATCAAAAGGAGTTATCATCCCCAAAACAAAGATGATCTCTGAAATCTCAGGTAGAGATTTCATAGAAAAGCTCTTCTGCTGAGGGAGAAGAAGGGGGTCATAGGGGGAAATGGCCAGGAAGGCTATGTGGTGAATGGCGTCTTTGTCATCCAAGGCTTGTGTTTTTGTTTTTGTTTCTGCCTGAATATCCTTAAAGTAACAATCAATGAACGTTGTTTGCCTGAAAATTAAACATTGTTTCAGTTTTAATTAAAGAACAGGATTAGCAAATCTGTAGATCATGCTTTCATGTTATCTGAAGACCATTAGATGTCCTGACTCTGGAAAACTAAAGAAAGATTACTGATTATGGGGTGTCAGGATCAGTGTTTTTTTAAATTAATTTATTTTACTTAGGTATATATGACAGTGGAATGCATTTTGATTCATTGTACACAGTTGCAGCACAACTTTTCATTTCTCTGATTGTACACAATGTAGTGTTGCACCATATGTGCAGTCATACCTATACCTAAGGTAATAATGTCTATCACATTCCACCATCTTTCCTGCCCCCATACCACCTCCCCTCCTCTTCCTCCCCCTTGCTCAAATTTCCTCCATTTTTCCCATGCCCCCCTCCCAATTGTGGATCAGCATCCATTTATCAGAGAAAACATTTGGCCTTTGGTTTTTTGGGGATTGGCTTACTTCGCTTAGCATCATATTCTCCAACTCCATCCATTTGCCTGCAAATGCCATAATTTTATTCTCTTTTAATGCTGAGTAATATTCCATTGTATATATATACCACAGTTTCTTTATCCATTCATCTATTGAAGAACATCTAGGTTGATTCCACAGTTTAGCTATTGTGAATTGAGCTGCTGTGATGGACCGAGCTAAGAGAATGTCTTTGGGGTAGAAGGAGGCCCTGGCTATGGACAGTATGAAGAACTTAGAATTGGTAGAACTATTGATTGAAGGAGCCAGAGAAGTAGGAATAAAGGATGCTGCTCAGGTCTCTAGCTTAGATGAACTGCATGGTGAAACTACTCATCAAGCAAAGAAATTCAACAAAATTAAAGTTGGGGCTGAAGATAGTGATAAGTTCCATTTCAGACACATTGACTTTGAGATGCCTGTGGAATATCCATAACTTAGGAAAGAGGTCTGCACTAGAGATATAGTTTGAAACAATAAATGTTGGCGAGGATGTGGAGAAAAAGGCACACTCATTTATTGTTGGTGGGACTGCAAAATGGTGCAGCCAATATGGAAAGCAGTATGGAGATTCCTTGGAAAACTGGGAATGGAACCACCTTATGACCCAGCTATCCCACTCCTCGTTCTATACCCAAAGGACTTAAAAACAGTATACTACAGGAACACAGTCACATCAATGTTTATAGCAGCACAATTCACAATAGCTAAACTGTGGAACCAACTTAGATGCTCTTCAGTAGATGAATGGATAAAGAAAATGTGGTGTATATATAGAATATACACAATGAAATATTACTGAGCATTAAGAGAGGATAAAATCATGGCATTTGCAGGTAAATGTATGGAGTTGGAGAATATCATGCTAAGCAAAGTAAGCCAGTCTCCAAAAAACAAATGCCGAATGTTTTCTCTGATATAAGGAGACCGATTCACAGTGGGGTTGGGATGGGGAACATAGGAGGATTAGAGGAACACTAGAATGGCCAATGGGGAGGGAGAGGAGGGGAGAGGACAAAAGGGTGAAGGAAAAAAAAAAAAAGATGGTAGAATGAGATGGATACCATTACCCTAAGTGCATGTATGAAGTCATTAATGGTGTGAATATACTTTGTATACAACCAGAGATATGTAAAAATGTGCTCTATAAGTATAATATGAAATGTAATACATTCTGCTGTCATTTCTAACAACTTAGAATAAAAAATAAATTTGAAAAAAAAAAGAGATACAGTTTGACAATTACCAGCTGCAGCATAATTTCCATAGAAACATGTAGAGTGTAGGCACAGGAAAAACACTCCCCTTCATGAGCAAGTGCTTCTGATCAAATTAACAAATTACTCTTGGACTGTGTGAATATTTACAAAGTGAAACAGTGGCTGGATGGAGGCGAGTGGACACTAGAGAGCTAAGTTGCAATCTAGAATGCACACACTATTGTGTCCTCTCAGTTTCCCTTGTGAATGTGTTACAGATGTTCAGGTATAATTGCAGGATTTTTCTTATTTTATAAAGGAGTTTTCAAAACAACACTAAGGCAGTGAGGAAGAACATGTGGAAAATCAAATTTTACCTTTTTTTCTCAACTTGCCTTTCTTCTCCTTTGTTCTCTTTTGTATTGCCTATGGTACTGTAAACTGAAAATAAAACACCAAAACCATCTACCTCACTTTCTATCTTCAAAACAGGCATGAGGGGCTGGGGTTGTGGCTCCATGGTGGAGTGCTTGCCTAGCATGTGCGAGGCACTGGGTTCAATCCTCAGCACCACATAAAAATGAATAAATAAAATAAAGGGCCGGGCGCAGTGGCGCACGCCTGTAATCCCAGCACTTGGGAGGCTGAGGCAGGAGGATCATGAGTTCAAAGCCAGCCTCAGCAATGGCGAGGCACTTAGCAACTCAGTGAGACCCTGTCTCTAATAAAATACAAATAAAAGGGCTGGGGATGTGGCCCAGTGGTCGAGTGCCCCTGAGTTCAATCCTCGGGTACCAAAAAAATTAAAATATATATATATATATATATAAAAACAGGCATGACAGGGTTAAGACCTTGAATTGATATGTATATTCAGAAGTAGCCATAAAACTGCTGATACAAAGGAGTCTTTTGTTGGGGTGGGGGCAGTTATACCTCGGACCAGGGAAAGGAGAAGAATGCTCAGTCCCTGTAGTCTCTGGTCCTGGGACACATCAAGATTTGTCCATGGGAATATCAGACCATCTATCAGGCTTTAATAATATGTGGCCATAACATTTTGATTTGAAACACAGAATGAGTTCCCAAACCAAAGTTAAAGTTTGTCAGCAACTGATGGGCGTGGTGGCACACGCCTGTAATTCCAGCACTTGGGAGGCTGAGGCAGGAGGATCTCGAGCTCAAAGCCAGCCTCAGCAATGGTGAGGCAGTTAGAAACTCAGTAAGACCCTGTCTCTGATAAAATACAAAAAAGGGCTGGGGATGTGGCTCAGTGGTTGAGCGCCCCTGAGTTCAATCCCCGGTACCAAAAAAAAAAAAAAGTTTGTCAGCAACTGAAGGTCTTATAGGGTAATAATTTGGTGGGGGGAAAGTGGATTTTTTAGAAAAAGATATTTGTATCCTCTGTATTTATATTTAAATAAAATGAAAAACATCAATATCTTTCTTTTTCTATTCTGGGCTTATTCTTAAAACCTGGTGTTGACTGCTCAGTTCAAACTCAGCTTGCTATTTGAAGGCTCTGTAATTAGACCAATTGAATTGGAATTTGGGGGAAGGGGATGGACCAAAGTATCAGTTTTATTTTTAATTTCCTCAGGTGATTTCAATATACAGTCAAGGTTGAGACCCTCTCCGATTGCAATACAAAATGACGGAAACAACTAGGTCACTTGCATTATTGTGAAAAACAAATGTCAGAAATCAAAGTTTGCCTCAGCTTCGGGTAGTGTCTGTGTTGTGGGTGTGTGTGCACACGTGTGTGCATGCACATGGTTTGCATTTCTTCTCTCTTCCCTGCCATGCAGGTGACTGCCGTGCGGGTATATGTGAATAGTTCCTCTGAGAACCTCGACTATCCGGTCCTCGTTGTGGTTCGTCAGCAAAAAGAGGTGCTGTCCTGGCAGGTTCCACTGCTCTTCCAAGGACTGTAAGTGATTCTTTTTCCAGACGGCTTCATTACACGTTGTTTTCTTCAATGTCCTAAAGACCTTGATCAGTGGGTTCTCTGGTGAAAAGAGAAATCAGACGTGGGAACATTGAGATGTCACGATACTAAGTGCAAATAGTGCTTGTGGTGCTTGTTCATCTCTGTTCCTTTCCCATCCTCTTTGAATTTCACATAAGCACTGTTCCTAGGTTTGCAGTGACTGGAAAAATTTTTTTTCCTGTATTTGTTTATTTTTAAATAGTGAGATAGGGTCTTATTAAGTTGCCCAAAATGGCCTCAACCTTACAATCCTCCAGCCTCAGCCTCCCAAGTTTTAAAATCTACCATAGTATTCTACAGCTTGGGAAATGGGTCATCCAATAGCCATTGGTGAGTTAGGCCTAGCAGTGAGCATATAAATAAGTAGTACCTCCTCCATGCTGGAAAATGTCCACCACTGGTGCACTCTTTATTCAATAATATTTATAGATCACTATTAAGTGGTAGGTGCTGATGATAGAGCCATTAAAAACAACAACAACAACAACGAAGTCCTTCTCTTCATGGAGTTTGTATTTTCTCAGGGAAGAACTATATAAGACATTATCACACTAATTAGGAAAAAAATCCAAAGGCACAGAGTATGGTATTACACATTTTCAAAGGCTCAGAAATTTGAAGATTGAAATAGTGGCTCTGATAGCTTAGACTTGGATCCAGGACTTTCTTTACTTCTATCTTAACAAAAGTTAAAAAGAGCAGAAAAATGGAATCAACCAGTTTTCTTATTAGGACGTCCACCCCCCTCAATATCTGATGATTTTTCCTCACTGAATAGGAAGATGGGAAGATGGCTTGACCAAATATAGACACTGCTTAAGTGAACTGGTCAGCACAGAACAGTTCTCATGTCCCCATAATTAGGACACAACAACACTAGTTGGGTTTGTTTTTTTATCTTTTGTTTTCTATACCAGGGATTGAACCCAGGGGCATTTAACCACTGATCCACATCCCAGGCCCTTTTTTCTTTCTTTCTTTTTTCTTTTTTTTTTTCCTTCCTTTCTTTCTTTCTTTCTTTTTTTTTTTTTTTTTTTTTTTTTTTGAGACAGAATCTCACTAACTCACTTAGGGCCTTGCTAAATTGCTGAGGCTGCCCTTGAACTTGCAATCCTGAGTCGCTGGGATTACAGGCATGCACCACCACACCTGGCCAACAACACTTGTTCTAAAATCACTATCAATAGGTCCAGCCTAAAATTTAAAATGAAGAATTTGGAAAGAAGTGGAATGAGACAGTCTTCTCCCCCTGCTGGTTCACCGAGTCTCTTCCTCATTCTTGCTGATGTTGCCCTCCCTTATCTGCTACAGATACCAGAGGAGTTACAACTACCAGGAAGTCAGTCGCACCCTATGTCCCTCAAAAGCAACCAATGAAACAGGACCTTTGGAACAACTGATTTTTGTGGACGTGGCATCCATGGCACCACTTAGTGCCCACTACAAACTACTGGTCACCAAGATCAAGGACTTCCAGCTCCGGTAAGCAGGAATTATGCAGCCTTTCTCTGCTTGTCTATTCTTCCTTTGCTTGTGGATGTTCAATTCGACTTCCATCCTTACAGATTAGCACTCTGCAAGGAAATTATCCACTTAGCATATTATTTTAACATCTTCTGAACTGTCCTGCCCAGCAAAGTCTTAGTCTAGTCATGAGGGTGGTAGTAAGGGACTGCTGCAAAGGGAAAGAGCCCTTGGTCTCATAGATATGTCCATTTTCGGAAATCTGCATGAGGGCCTAGTCCTGCCTATAATCCAGTCAAGATTATTACTGGTGTCTGGATATCATTATATATGTCTAACCACTGCCACACTCCTGGAAGAAGTTTTCATTTTGTTTTAAGGAAGACTAAGCTAATTTTCCTATCCTGATTGCTATTTTAGTTTTCTCCATTGAGGTTGGGAATGTAGATAGCAATGTGGCTTTGTCCTTCTTTGGAGTGACTAGCATATTTCCCCTTGTTTTTTAAAAAACAAAACAAACAGGCAGCCCATTGGGAAAAAAATAGGCATGAAACTTTGACATTTCACCAAACAAGCGCCCTCAAAAGAAAAAAAAAATCTCATTAGCAGTCAGAAATACAAATTTAAACCACAGTAAAATTCCTACTACAACTACCAAAATGTTATAATTTGTAAGGCCTAATGATGCAGTCCCAGTCCTAACTAAATACTTCACTCCTGGATTTAGAGGTTGTGGTATTATGATATTCATTCAGTGGAATACCCATGACAATAAAAGTGGACAAGCTATTGCTGTACCTAATGACATGGGGAAACCTCAGAATGCTGAATAAAAGCCAGACAAAAAGAACACATGTACCAGGTGCGGTGGCTCACGCCTGTAATCCCAGCAGCTTGGGAGGCTGAGGTGGAAGGATGGCAAATTCAAAGCTAGCCTCAGCAAAAGCAAGGCATTAAGTAACTCAGTGAGACCCTGTCTCTAAATAAAATACAAAATAGGGCTAGGGATATGGCTCAGTGGTCGAGTACCCCTGAATTCAATCCCCAGTATCCACCCCCCCAAAAAAATGCATGCTGTTTGCTTTCCTTTATATAAAGTTTATTAACAGTTGAAACTAATCTGTAATATTAGAAGCCAAGATAATGATGTCTTTCGGAAGGAAATAATAAAGGCATGGTTCTATTAACTCACTGAGATATATGCTTATAACTTATGTACTTTTCTATATGTTTGTTCTATTTTGATTAAAAAGTTAGTTTGAAAAATCAGGATTTTTTAAAATAGTGTATGCTACCTTATTTTGCAGCTCATTTTTTTCTGAAGAGAATGTTCTATTCTATTAGAAAGTTCCTCTTTACATTTAATAAAGCCATTTATAAAGCAGTCTATAGCAAGTGGAGTTGCTAATAGGAATTGAATATTTATCTTGGTCTTCTCTGCATCCTAGACATAGTACTGTACCTATCAAAACAACTGGATAAATGGCTGAATGAATGGTCAGAAGGATGGAGAAGTAGACAATTTGTTCTCAGTCCTTGCATTAATTCTGGTGTTGAAAAAGATGTTGTGATAATTTTAAGAGCAAAAGACACCCCCTTTGTCCACCCCCAAAAAAGAATGGAAACCTATTCTCTGGTGGGAAGATTTACCAGATCAATTAAATCGGGGTCTTTAGTGAGGAGATTTTTGTGCACTGAAACAGTTTTTGAAGTTTTCCAGATGATCCCAACATGCAACCAGAGTAGAGAACCATTACCCTAAAGCAATTTCTAAACATGGTTATTAAGTTTAACTTAATAATTTAAAATCTGTTTGATATTAAACCATATGGGAATCCATAGTTATACTTTTGGTGGGGGTGGCAGCACGCTATTTGAACAGTGCAGTTTAACCTTTCAGAGAAGGACTTGCCTTTGCTGATTAGTGTCTCTGACCCCACTGTCACCTGGTGGCAGTGTACCTGAGTTGTAGTGTGGGTTTTGAGGGGAAGTAATTTGACCCCTTGGAGAACTGAATTCTGAGAAACTGAAGTCATAAAATCACAACTCTGTGCAAGTGTTAATGAATGATTCCCATGTCAGTGAAACTGCAAATCTATTCTGTCACATTGTTTTCTGTTTCCACATCTTATGATACAACTTAGCCTCCACAACCAGAAATGGAGAGCATTTTAAAATGCACAGAGTTACCAAGTCTTTTATGAGACCAAGATAAGTCTAAGATGGTAGCTGAGATATATGTTTCTACCTCCCTGGCTCTACAGCATTGTTGGTGACCCAGAAATCCAGAGAGTGGGGGTAAGAATTTTACGGCTGAGGCCTGCCATAAGAACTGGGCTCCAGATATTGAGAGAAAAACTTAAGAATTACATCAGAAGTTCCTGACATTGTAGTTTTTGTAGACAAGAATATATATGAAACATGTTCTGGGATGGATTTTTTTCCCTGCCTAGAATCATACTTTTATGGGCAGGAAGTAGGTAGTGGGAACTGAATCTAGGGTTACATTATCACTAAGCTACATCCCATCCCTTTTAATTTTTTATTTTGAGACAAGGTCTCACTGAGTTGCCCAAGCTGGGCTTGAACTTGTAATCCTCCTGCTTCAGCCTCCAGAGTCACTGGGTTTATAGACATGTACCACAGTGCCCAGCTAGAACCATACATTTTAAGAATTGAAAGAATTTGGGGAGTCTAAAGCATTCATTTCATTTTTACAGATGAGCCATCTGATGCTTAGAGATGGTATGGGAATTTTGGGGATTTTTTGTTTTTGTTTTTTGGTTTTGGTTTTCTAGTTTTTTTGAGAGGTGGTCTCACCATGTTACCCAAACTAGCCTCAGACTCATGGGCTCAAGCGATCCTCATGCCTCAACCTTCTGAGTAACTGGGACTATAGGCATGAATCACACATGACTCTGATGCTCAAAGATGTTAAGTGACTTTTCCAAAATCACACAACTAAGAAAGTGTAAAATCAGGGCTAAACTTTGCTTCCAACTCTCAGTTCTAAGTTCTTCTCATCATAATGTGCTATTTCCACTTTCTGTTTAAAACTGTCCTCCCAATTGTTATGTTCCCTTAAATATATTTCTCAATTCCATAAAACATTTATTTATTTAAATCCAACTTTAAATAAAGCAATGTTGCCTTAAAGCATTCCCTCCCTGCCATTCTCTCCCACTCCCTCCACAACCTTGCTACTACACATCCTCCCAAACTCCAGTGCCCCTGGGTTCAGTGTGAAGTGGTAGACAGGGAGCAGCAGGGGCATGCTGGAGCAAGCAGGCACATGATCACAGGGTGGGAGGAAGTTCAGAAGGGTGTTAAGAAATTTAGATAATTGTCTACGTTATATAGTCACGCAGGGAATGGATTTGAAGGGAGAGGAGTTAGAAGGCTGATGCAGTCAGGGGTCAGGATAAATAAAAAGAAGGTGACTTGAAGAATTTAGGAAGTGAAGTTGGCAAAACTTAAGTGGACATGTCACTATAGCATGATGATTTTAAGTCCTTTGGGTGAATTCCCAGGAGAGGGATAACTGGGTTAAATTGTGTTTCCATTCCAAGTTTCCTGAGGACTCTCCATACTGCTTTCCAGAGTGGTTGCACTGATTTGTAGTCCAACCAGCAATGTATGAGTGTACCTTTCCCCCACATCATTGCCAACATTTATTGTTACTTGTATTCTTTTTTAAAATTTTTTTTCAATTTGTTCTAATTAATTATACATGATAGCAGAATTCATTTTGATTCATTGTACACAGATGGAGCACAACTTTTCATTGCTCTGGTTGTAAATGATATAGAGTTGCACCACATGTGCAGTCATACATGTACCTTGGGCAATGATATTCATCTCTTTCCACCATCTTTCCTACCTCCATACCCTCCTCTGCCCTCCCTCCTCTTTTCCCAATCAATACTTATAGTAGCTCAATTCACAAGCTATGGAACCAACCTAGGTACCCTTCAACAGGTGAACGGATAAAGAAAATGTGCTATATATACACACAATGGACTATTACTCAACCACAAAGAATGAAATTATGGCATTTGCTGGTAAATAGATGGAACTGGAAACTAGCAATGCTAAGTGAAATAAGCCAATCCCTAAAAAATCAAAGGCCTAAAATTCTCTCTGATATGTGGATACTAACACACAATAAGGGGATAGAGAGGGAAAATAGATGTTCATTGGATTAGACAAAGGGGAATGATGGGAAAAGAGGGAGGATGGGAATAGGAAAGTCAGTAGAATGAATCAGACATAACTTTCCTACAGTCATACATGAATTCATGGCCACTGTAACTCCATATCATGTACAGCCACAAGAATGGGAAGTTATATTCTATATATTTATAATATGTCAAAATACATTCTACTGTTATGTATAACTAAAAGGAACAAAATTTAAAATGTCCTCTTACTAGAAGGAAGAAGAGCTGGGCATGGTGGCACATGCCCGTAATCCCGTAATCCCAGCGGCTCGGGAAGCTGAGACAGGAGGATCGTGAATTCAAAGCCAGCCTCAGCAATAGCAAGGCACTAAACAACTCAGTGAGACCCTGTCTCTAAATAAAATACAAAATAGGGCTGGGAATGTGACTCAGTGGTAGAGTGCCCCTGAGTTCAATCCCTGGTACCAAAAAAAAAAAAAAAAAAAAAAAAGGAAGAGATGATAAGCTCACCTTGGACATGTTGAGTTTGAAGTTGGGATGTCTGGCAAAGTGTTCTATATGAACCAACGAGACTTCAGGGCAGAGGTCTGAGTTAAAAATGGCCAGCTGGGCGTGGTGGCATATGCCTATAATCCCAGCAGCTGAGGAGGCTGAGGCAGGAGGATCGTGAGTTCAAAGCCAGCCTTAGCAATGGTGAGGTACTAAGCAACTCAGTGAGACCCTGTCTCTACATAAAATACAAAATAGGGCTGAGGATGTGGCTCAGTGGTTGAGTGCCCCTCAGTTCAATCCTTGGTACTGGAAAAAAAAAAAAAGAAAAGGTCAGCTAAGTAGAAGCCTTTCAGGAAGGTTGCTCTGCATGGCATCTAAGGCAGAGTTATAGGAGACAGGGATAGAGAAACAGACAGTACCCAGACTTGATGCTTAAGGTTTTGGAGGCTGAATGAGGGGGTTGGGACTCCACTGAAAGATTTTAAGCAACAAAATAACATGAACATATCTGACCTTTGAGATGACTTTAGTGGCATTGTGGAAGATGGATTAGAGTGGAGGAAAAAGTGCAGGCAAATGGACAAATTAGTTGAATACAGAAAAATAAATAATAATTAGAACCTGAATATATTATAGAAGCAACAAAGTTGTAAGGGAGAAGAAGAGTCAAGTGATACACAGGGCAGAAATTCACAAATTCAACAAATGAGACAGAATAAAAATTATAGTCTTATATGAATACTTGTAGTTTTTGATCCTCTGTAGCCTTCTAAGTAAATATCTTGAGTCTTCTTTTTTTTTTTTTGAACAGAGAAAAATGTGTGAATGAGATATAACTATCGCACTGTGAAAGTATGTTTTTTGTTTATTGTTTGTTTGAGAAAATGTATAACTAAGAGGCACTTGGACAATTCTACTATGTGTTATACTATGTAATCATCCCTTAGTATTTTGGGAGAGACTCAGAAAAAAATTATATTACTTTTTGTTATTGATGCTGTACTGGCCAAAGGTGGTGCTTTGGATGGAGAACCAGTACATCCACGTAACTTTCACACTAATAGAATGAGAGGATCACTCAAATGGAAGGTGATAGGGAGAAGTCTGAGATGAATCCTGTGATGATGCTAGAAGTCTGGTGAGGTTTATTGTCAAAAAGACATGGTGAGTTGAGATCAGAGAAGTGACAGTACATTCCATTTTGATTGAGTAGAGTTTGAGGTGTTTTAGGGATGGTCAAGCGCAGAAGCTCAATAGGGAATCTCTGTTCTGTAACTGGAGCCAAGGAGATGGCTGGACAGACAGACTTGAGATTCGCCAGCACTTTTGTAGTATTTATGGCAACTGGATATATACATGTGGCTAAGAAAGATGGGAAGGTCAAGAACAGAACTATGGCTCACATCTCATGAAGAATGGTTTGAGAAAAAAATAAAGAATGGTTTGAGAAGTAGGAGCTATAAAAAGAGGCTGAGTAAACACAGTTAGATATGTGAAAGAAAACCCAGGTAAGCAGGTATCATAGAGTCCAGGGGAGGAAAGTGTTTGAAGACAGAGGAAGCTTGTAGGCATAGGCAACAACTTTCTCAATAGAACCCCTAAAGCTCAGAAAACAATGCTAAGAGTTAATAAATTAGATGGCATCAAATTAAAAAGCTTCTGTACAACAAATAAACAATTAGAAATGTGAAGAAAGAACTTATAGAATGGGAGAAAATCTTTGTTAGCTACTGTCTGACAGAGGATTAATATCTAGAATATAAAGTTAGCCAATCCCAGAAAAACAAATGCTGAATGATTTCTCTGATTTAAGGATGCTGATTCATAATGTACTGGGAGGGGGGATGGGAGGATTAGATGAACTCTAGATAGGGCAAAGGGGAAAAGGGGAGAGAGGGGAAGGAAAGGGCACGGGGCTAGGAAAGACGGTGGAATGCGATGGTCATCATTTCCCTAAGTACATATATAAAGACACGAATGATGTGACTCTACTTTGTGTACAATCAGAGATATGAAAAATTGTACTCTATATGTGTAATATGAATTGTAATGCATTCTGTTGTCATATATAACAAATTAAAATTTTAAAAAAATCTAAAATATGTAAAGAGCACAAAAAACTTTACATCAAAAGATCAAATAACCTAATTAATGGGCAAATGAATTAAACAGACACTTCTCAAAAAAGAAATACAAATGGTCAACAAATACATGAGAAAATATTCAACATCATTAGCAATTAGAAAAACACAAACCAAAACTACACTGAGATTTCATATCACACAAGTCAGAATGGCAATCATCAAGAACACAGATAATAATAAATGCCGGAGAGGATGTGGAGAAAAAGAAACACTTTTACACTGCTTGTGGGACTATAAATTAGTACAACCACTATGGGAATCAGTATGGAGGTTCCTCAAAAGACTAGGCATGGAACCACTATACGATCCAGGAATATACTCCTCAGTATTTATCCTGTAGAATTAAAGTCATCTTACTACAGTGATACATGCATACCGATGTTTATAGCTGCACAATTCATACTAACCAAAGTATGAAACCAGCTTAGGTGTCCATCATCAGATGAATGGATAAAGACAACGTGGGGCACATATATACACAACAGAGATTTATTCAGCCATAAAGAAAAATAAAATTATGGCATTTGCAGGAAAATAAGTGGAACTAGAGACCATCAGGTTAAGCAAAACTTAGAAGGTTAAGGGTCACATGTTTTTTTTTTCTCATATGTGGAAGCTAGAGAGGAAAAAAGAAAAGAAAGTTGGGGGCAGATCTCCTAAAAATCAAAGGGAGATCAGTAGAGGAAAGGGACGAAGAAGAGGGAGGTTTGGAGGGAGGGGAGGAGTTATGGGGAATGATATTGGCCAAATTATATTGTTATATTGTGTTCACGTACAAATATGTAACAACAATTCCATCATTATGTACAACTATATTGCACCAATTAAAAAATGTGGAAAGAAAAAAAAAAAAGAGAAAGTTATTGTCAATATCAGATTCATGGAGAGATGAAGATAGTTGAGGGTTAAATCACTAGATTTAGTAATTTAGAAGGTGCTATAGTCTAAAGGTTTGTGTTCCCCCAAATTGATATATTCAAATCCCAACAACCAAGGTGAATGGTACTAGGAGGTGGGACCTTTGGGAAGTGAAAGGGTTGTGAGGGTGGGGCCTCATGAATGGGATAAGCATTCTTGTAGAAGAGACCCTTCATACTTTTCCACCACATGAGGTTGCAGTGAGACGATACCATCAATAAAGAGGCAGGCCCTAATCAGACACCAAGTCTGCAGGTCCCTTGATCCTGGACTTTCCAACTTCTAGAACTGTGAGAAATAAATTTCTAACCTTTAAAAGTACTCCACTGACTGATGATGTAGCTCAGTGGTAGAGCACTTGCCCAGCATGCATGAGGCCCGGGGTTCCACACCCAGTCAAGAAAATGAACAAACAAAAATGTAAGCACTCAGTTTATGGTATTTTGTTACAGCTGCCCAAATGGACTGAGACAAGAGGTGACTATTCCCATCAACACAGGCAATTTCAAGGGGATGATGGGAAAAGAACCAGGACAGGAGCAAGCAAAGGGAAGAATGAATGAGATAGAAAGTTTTTAACTAAGCTGGTTTGTGAAGAAAAGGAAGTGTACAGGATTACATTAAAGAAGGGAGAAACAAAGATAAGGGTAGAATTATGTCGAGGTGATCTGATATTTATTTTGAAAATGGTCAAGACTGGGATATACTTATTAAAATTGGAGTAGAAAGGCAGACTAAATTCACAGAAGAGTTGGTTTGTAAAAGCAAAGTCCTGGAGAAGGATAGAAAGGATAGAATTTAGCACATAAGCACTGAGTTCATACTTAGACCAGAGGAATGAAGGGCAGAGAGAGGACTGGATATGACAGAAAAGCTGGAGAAATGTTTGGGCAGTGACAGGAACCCATGACAGATGTCAGTCGGAAGATTATAGGGAATGAAGTCCATAGTCCAAGGCAATAATACAGCATCATTTCCTTCAACAAATAAAGGGTTGGAACACCCATGGCTCACTGCGTTAGGGGCTTGCTGATAAGACGAGTAAGATGCCGTGAGTCTGAGAGACTTCTCTGGAACTTACCTCAAAAACTATGGAACTTTTGTGCCTACCTCTCCTTCCACTTACCCATTCTTCCCTACCTTCTTTCCTTTTTCATCTATTTTATTTTCTTCCTGTAAAGATTTCTTGTTTCTCCCGGTGTGGTGGCACACACCTGTAATCTCAGCGGCTCAGGAGGCTGAGACAGGAGGATGGTAAGTTCGAAGCCAGCCTCAGCAACAGTGAGGTGCTTAGCAACTCAGTGAGACCCTGTCTCTAAATAAAACACAAAATAGGGCTGGGGATGTGGCTCAGTCGTGTGCCTCTAAGTTCAATCCCCAGTACCCACTCCCAAAATGTACACAAAAGGGCTGGGGAAATAGCTCAGTTGGTAGAGTGCTTGCCTTGCATGAACAAAGCAGCCCTGGGTTCAATCCCAGCATCAAAAAAAAAAAAAAAAAAATCTTGTTTCTTTCTCTGTCCACATGGTTTCCTGTCTGCCTCTTCTTTACCCCCTCTCCTTCATCTGTACCTGCCTTTCATTCCATCTGTTTCTTTTCCCTCTGTCCTTCCTTGAAACTGCAATAAGGAAACAAAATTGCAATTTCATCTCTTATATTTATTGAATAAGTATTTGTTTCCTGTTCTCAATTTTTACAACAAAAAAGTTGGAAATTTGATGCTTCTTTCTCTAAAATTAAAAGTGTATATGAATTTCTATTAGCTTTACTCTGATGGTTATTGACCCTTGACAAAACTATCCTACCTCTGTTAGGAACCACAAAAGAAGAAATGATATTTCATCCCCAACAGACAACATTTATTGTGCAAATACTGTTGACTCCAAGAGGAAGAAAGGACTTAAATGTAATAGTCTTAAATTCAATACTGTACTTTCAGCCAGGCATGGTGCACATGCCTGTAAGCCCAGAGACTTGGGAGACTGAGGTAAGAGGATCACAAGTTCGAGAACAGCCTCAGCAATTTAGTGAGACCCTGTGTCAAAATAAAAAATAAAAAGGGCTGGGGATGCAGCTCTGTGGTAAAGCACTCCTGGGATCCACTTCCGGTACCACAAAAATAATAATACTGGTGATGATGATGATGATGATGATGATGATGATGATGATATACTTTCAAAGTTTTCATGCATTAGACTAGCAAATAAAATATAAAGAACAAGAAAAAAAAAAAAACAAAGTGCATATTGATGTCCATAAATTCTGTGTTATAATTGGAATTCAAATGAAGGGGTAGATAAAAATCAAATTTCTGCCCTAAATACACAGTTGTTTCAGGAAATCTCATGCTTTCTGTTGCTAACCAAGAAAATCAGTGTCCTCTTCCTATTCTGACCTGTCAATAAAGTAAGCTGAATGCTCCTGTTGCCCTGATGACAGCAGGTGACTCTCGAGCCACACGCAACACCACAGATCCTGACTCTGGATCCTTAGTAGAAACTCACAACTGGTTTTCACATGGGCTTGGGCTTCTTTAGGTGACTTAAGGCCAGGAGTTTTTAACAGTGCTTCAGCAGAACTAATCTTCCACATGGATGACAATTTCTGTCGAAAGGGAATATATAAAATTTCATCCATTGTTGTGAGCTAAATTCTGAGCCCACTTCAATAATAGCTTAAATCATGGCCATTGTCTTTATATAAATAGTGCTCAAGTTTTATGACTTCTAAATAAAACCTCAAATTATACATATCTTGCTTAAACATCTTGACATGCCCCTTATAAAGGAATCTCCAAGTTTAAAAGATATTTAATTTTTATAAGAGGAAAATTAGGAATGGGAAGAAAGAGTCTTCAGAGAGCTTTAGGAGATGAAGATGGTGACAGATTCCAAAAGTTCAGGTTCAGATTCCCAGAAAAGCAGGGATGGGTGTACATTAGACAGGTTTGGGATATGACACCCCCAGAAGAGGTGTTTCAACAGCTTGGAGAATTTCAAGTACAGCAGACTTGTATGTGTGATCTACAAGGCTAACAATGAGGCAGGAGCCAGAAAAAGCAAAACAGCCCAAGAGCAGCCCTCATAAAGCTGTAGAGAAGAACAAATTTGTCTTTATGTTTTCCAGCCTCTTGAGCTGTTTTGCAGATATTCCCTCCAGGCAGCTTTCAAAGCATGCATCCTTTTCTTCTCCTTTCCTTAGTGCCTGGGTCATTGCTGTCTCAAATATCTAATAAAATAATTCACAGTAAATTACTATTTGGAGAGCAAATAACTTCATTATATTCTTTTGGCCATATTTACATTTTAAAGGTAGGCCTTAGAAGGCAATGCATAGCCCAAGAAGGACAAAATCTTGGAGAATTTTGAGCAGGTGTGGCAGGCAACTGGAGAGAGGAAGAGCATGTGCTTATCACCAGCAATCATGCTAGAGTGATTACCTATTTATCATGTTTGTTTTTAAATTATCTTCTGCCATGTATCCATCAAAATTATTTTGAAATGGTGCCTACATTATCCAAAACGTAATTTTTCCTACATTATCCCCACGTCTTCATTTCTTTTCTTTCAACTCACTTCTAATACCTAAACTCTGAACTTGATGGTAAAAATAAGAGTCCAAAGGCAAAAGTGTCCTTAAAAGCAATCAAAGAACATACTTATATAGGTAGGTCTTTGTGGGTATTTAAAGATATAAAAATTATCTTCTTCTCCAATTTGATCATTCTTGAGAGTTGAAACCACCAACTCCCCATTTAGTTTATCAGTTTGAGAGGATAAACTTCCTTTGCAAAGGATAAGGCTCTCCTTCCATCTAGGTTAAGATGACTTTCTTTTAAATAAATGATTTCTGCATGCTAACTTATGCTTTTTTTTTTTTTTTTTTTTTTTTTTTTCAGGACAAATGTTGCCTTTCACTTCACTGCCAGCCCTTCTCAACCTCAGGTAAGTGAGGGCCCCAAGAGTTATTAAGAGCCCACCTATTGCCCTCAGAAACCATGTTAATGCAGAGTCTGCATGTGGAGTGGCCCTTGACCTTTCACAATTTGAGATGTATTTGCATTCTAGATTGTTCCTCATGTCACTGGGATTTGGGACACAACATTTAATTTTATCCCCTTTGTTGGTATGAAATGGAAGTCATGATATTTGTTTGCTGATGTGCCTTGGTTTAATCTTCACTGAGGAGATTGTACATTTACTAATGTCCCAAGCACAATGCAGACTGCACCAGGTGCTGGGAACACAGGATAAAGAAGAGAGAGATACAAATTCTGTCACTGTGGAAATGATACTTGGGATGGGGTGGGGGAACAGGGAGTGGAAGGCTCACACCAAACAGATATACAAATAATTAACTCAAAAGTACAATAAAAATAGACCAGATTTTAATTTATACAGTATAATTGGTAGAATATGTAAGTTTCTCCTGGCTTACAAAAACAGCAGGAATGCTGACAAAAATGTAACAAGAGAATAAACTTTTTTTTGGTGTTCCTCATGAAGTCATAATTACAAACAGAATAAATATATGGAAATGTTGATTACTTCAGCCTGTTTTCTGGTGACATTTCTAGCTACTTTTTTTTTTTCATAGTTTCTGAAGAGTATATAATAGCAAGTTTAAAATAGGTTTATTTATTGTCTTAGTATTTATTATAATTTTTCTGCAGGCTATAATACAACTTTGATCCTAAATGCTTACTTAGTTTTTGCTTTGGATATATATAGTAAAGCTAATATTAAAATATTTTTGAACTGTTGTAAATTTATTACAGGCACTGGTGTGCTGGTAAATATTGAGCAACTGGTTCTCAGAGAAAATGCCTTTATTTATTTTACAGCATCTGTCCATTCCTGCAGTGTAAATACCTCTATCATGGCTGATTTCAAGCTGCCAACATGACATCACTGAACATAGAGCCGGGAAGAGATGCATGCAATGAGCTTGCCCAAGCCTATATGAACTGACTCCTACATATCTTTTAAAATTTAAATTAGCCAGGCATGGTGGCTCACCCATGTGACTGTGGCTACTGCAGAGACTGAGGCAGGATGATCATAAGTTGAAGGCTAGCCTGGGAAACTTAACATGACCCTGTCTCAAAATTAAAAAAAAAAAAAAACTTTAAAAGATCTTGGGCTATAGCTCAGAGGTTAAGTGCTTGCCTACCATGTGCAAGGCCCTGAATTCAATCCCCAGTATCAACCAGAAAGAAAAAAAAAAAAAAAAAAAAAGTTAAATTGCCCCTTTCAGGGAAAGTCTCTGTTGTGCATATATGCTGCCACCCCGTGGCAGGAGAGGGCCATAGGCCATAATCTGTTGCCCTCAACATTTATTGACGATGTAAATCATCTCAAGAAATATTTAGAAAACAGTATTACTAGGTACAATGGGAGATAACCTAGAAAAGGACAGAACAACTTGCACTAACTACAGAAAAAGTGCAGTCTAATGATCATGCACAGAGCTATGATAAATATGATCCATGAATATTGTATACACAATATAATAGAAGAGCTTATAGTCTGATAATCAATGACAATTATATATTATGGCTCCTTTGTATTTTTAAAAATATGTAAATGTCAAAACCACTTTGCATATAAACCCCCAAAATGTCAAAAACACTTTGCATATAAACCCCAAACTAGAGTGACATATATTTAGAACAAACTAAAAACAAAACATGAAGTCTTACTTTACTCTTAACTATTCCCATTTGACCTGTATTTTATTATCCTCTTTGATTACTGAAAAGATTTTCTAATCCTATAAACTCATCTAAAGTGAATGTGGCTATATATTCCCAGGCATCCTGTGTCAATCACTGCTTCTCCTCTATAAGTAGAAGCAGGTTGCTGAATTGACTTGTTACAGAAACTGAGAAGCTAGTCAGGACCCACATGGTGATTTTTAGCCTAAATTCCAGCCATTGCTGTGCCTAATTGTCATTTGCTTATTCTAGTTGGAGTAGATTATCAGGGCAGGGGTCAAAAACATTTGTTTGGGGTTTATGGTAATTTAGAGAAAAACAAGATTGATAATACTTGAGCATATTGAGAAGGTGTAAATAAGTGGCAACTGCTTGCACAAATCCAATAATCATCATAAGAAATATATATATACATATATATATACATATATATATATACATATATATATATGATGCTCACCATTGCCGATAGTAATCATAATAATCCTCTTGAATTACAAAACACCATTTCCCTGAGCACCAAAAATACCTCTTGGGGATTTCAGACTCTCCACCTTTTGAAGAGCCCTGTATTATATGTATTTGAGTCAAACTCCAAATGAAGAGGGTTCTTTGAGGTATTGCTGACTGTTACAAGGTATAAATAAACCTCCAGCAGCAGCATTATTAACACTTCTTTATCTTGATATGATTTTTCCCCATCAGAAACTTTTGGATTCTTGAAAAACATTCCACTTTTATTGCCCTGGTTCTCAAAACAGGATTAGTAAAAGGGATATTGTAATACAAATTGTAACATGTTTTGCTTTTCTTTTAAAGTGATGGATTTATTAGAGTCCTAGGATATGGGGCTCATTTGCATTGGTTTCCTCAAAATCTTAATTAGAAGCTTGACATAGCTTCTTATTCACTTCTGAAGCTTATCATTATTGAGCAGATTTTTCCTTTCTTTATCATTAGCAACATGTTTAAAACTTGAGTTGACACATTTTCCTAGTGGACTCATAATCTGTATGTGTAAATAGTAAAACTTCTTTCTATTAGAAATGTTTCCTAATTCTCACGATTTTTTAAATGTTTTGATTCTGATGATTTTTTTGGCAAGTACCTTTAAATGTGCCTCAGACTGCCCAAGATTGTGAACGTAGTTTAGGAGCTAGATATAGGATCTCATCTAGGAATCTAAATATCTTCTTAGATTCTTTGGTGAAAGGTCTAAGGGAAAGATTGGTGTAGCACTAATTCTTGCCTATGGGAAAGTGGTCAAAATTCTTGAAGAACAGGCTTACCTGCTTTTCAAGGCAAGGCTTCATATTTCACATTGGCCACATAGAAATAAATCTCGCTTCATATTACATCCACATATTTCTAATTCTAAGTGGGGGGTGTGTAAGAGGTACTTCTTAAGTAGGAAATGCAAAATTTAGTTGAAAAGAAATGGTCACACCATAAAATGAAATGGCATCATTGAGTGAATGGTGACTTTGCCATATTCCCTGCTAAATCTTTCTAAGGTCTGGCACAGAGCTGTCAATTACTCAATATCTATGAGATTAATGCTGTCTGAAATAATGACAATTCATTGAGATTTGCATCTGAACTCTGTACTTGATAATAGAGAATACAGTCCTATTCATGTGAAAATGGTTTGAGTCCATCACTGTACACATTTCTTAATATTAACAAATTATGTCTTTCCTTTTCTTTTTCTCAGTATTTTCTATACAAATTTCCCAAAGATGTGGACTCAGTTATCATTAAAGTGGTATCAGAAATGGCGTATCCATGTTCTGTTGTCTCAGTCCAGAACACCATGGTGAGTTCCTACATTTGTCAGCCTTTTAAGTATTGTATTATCCAGAATGAATGAAAGGGAAGAGCAAGGACCATAGCATCCTCTTATACTATGTGTCTCCCCAAAAGTGATAAATAAAAAGAACAGTATCTTGTGCACCTAAGTGGCCAGTTCATGTTCGCATATGTTTATTTAGAGAGAGAAAGGAAAAGAACTCCTCACAAAAAAAAAAGAAAGGAAGGAAGGAAGGAAGTAAGGAAGGAAGAAGAGAGGAAGGGAGGAAGTAAGATGGATCTTGACAAAGAATAAGGACTACCAAGTTGTGGGTTCATAAGAAAAGTAAAATAGAAACCTACCATTTGTTCTGTTTTAAATTTTTTATTGTAACATTCAATTTTTTTTCTGTCTTACCAGGTGTTAACAAAAAATGGGGAAGGTGTTATATACTTTAAGACAATCTTTTCATAGTTGTCTTCAGTGTAAAGTGACTTTAACTTGAGAGGACAAGACACCAGATCTTAGGAGGGCTATTTCATGACTGTTCTGGGGAGAAGCTTTCATGGTTTCTGGCTTAGTAAGAACTCCCCTGTTCTGTGGTCCAGGTGGAAAAGCCTTAACAGGTGTGGCATGACATTATGTAATATTAATGATGCTTTCCTTTTTATCCTCATGCATGCTGTAGTGCCCAGTGTATGATCTTGACCACAATGTGGAATTTAATGGTGTCTATCAGTCCATGACCAAGAAAGCTGCCATCACACTACAGGTGAGACATTACTTCTGTGATCATAGTTGCCATGACAATGCTTAATCTGTAGTCAGTTTACCTTCTGGACTAGCATCCAAATACATGGCTATCCTCTGTGTATCTTGGATCTTTTCCCTCTCTGATTGGTTTAAAACTAAGATTGCTATTGGTAACACCAAAGCTGAGTGGTGGTGAATGATGGTATCCTTCTAGGTAAAGATTTCTCCCCACCCATGGGGATTCTTGGGAAACCTATGGTGCAGTGGGACACATATCTGACAGCTTGCCTAGAGAAATAAGGACAGAAGAGTCCTACTCATTGGGGGTTGCCAATTTACAGTGAAGTTGATCAGATCCACTTAAATCAATTAAATATATTCTAATAGTCTGTACCAGTAACAGCAAAATATGACTTTGACTGGACAAAATGATAGTCTAACTTTAATTTTCAAGAGTCTCAAATTTGACATCCCAAATATTTGCTTTTGTTGTTGGTATTTCTTCCTTAGCATCCCAGAACCATGTGATCCAAAATAAAAAAAAAAATGACAGAAAAATAACCATAATAGGGAACTTTAGATTTTACCTCACCCAGGATACTTCATTAATGAAGGGCAAAGCATATTAGTTCATGTCTACCCTAGATACATTTGTCAATAAACTTCTTTTGGAGCCCACACTTCAGTCTTAGACCATTTTCTCAGAGGGCTACACATAATACCAGAAATTTGAGGATGATAAAAAATAAGTCAAGGTTATAGAATTCTAATATACCTTAAAGGTCATCTTATCCACCATAGTACATTCATGGATGAGGAACCTGGGACACAAAGAAACACAAAGAGAAAGTAAAAATCAAGACTATAACTCCCTACTTGGGTCCTTCACCTCCCTCACCTGAATTATTTGTTTAACTGCTGAATGTGTGAGTCATTTATCATTAGATTTTAAAACAAAAACTTAATATATAGAAATTAATTATTAAATGTAAGTTATTGACATTATTTATGGTGCCTATCAGTTCTAAGCACTCATGTGAGCACAAAATCGATTCAAACCATATTTGCGTATCTGTTTATTTTAATTTCTTTCATGCAATAATTAACTTATTGTAGATAATCTGGAATTGATTATGGGTATGTGAGAGTCCTTTCCAAGTGAGTCAAGGGCTGGGGTGAATTCTAGTTTTCCTCTTTCTTTCTGTCCATACCCCCATGGACTTTCTTGCTTCTTCTCGCTGTCTTCCTTACCTGCCTATCATAAGGTTGTTATGTCTTACACAGAAGAAAGATTTTCCAGGTGAGCAGTTCTTCGTGGTGTTTGTGATAAAACCTGAAGATTACGCATGTGGAGGATCATTCTTCATCCAGGGTAAGAGATAGTGAGAAATACTTGGAAGGGAATATAAAGGAAGCTGCAAGTTCATCTTTAGTTCAACTAAGGGTCCATCAGCAGTGACTTGGCAAGGCAGTTTGAGAGACACTTGAGGAAGAAAATAATAGACTAAAGGTATTATTGATGCTGTAAAATGTCATTTAGTACATCCCAACATTTTTTTTAAGTCTTACACTTCCTCAGACCATGTAAGTAAACTCGCTCAGTTGGCCCTTTACTCAGCAAATATTTGCAGTTGTGAAGTAAAGATATTACACAGTGAGTCAAGGTCTGTTTCCTAAGATGAGTTTCCTAAGATGGAGCCCTTATATTTATCAGTAGTAATCATTTCCACAAAGGTGTACAAGGAAAATTTAGAGTTTACCATTCAGGTTGCCAAAATTGTACCACATAAGATAGTAAGAAAGCTGAGTATGATGGCTTTATCCCAAAGATAAGGGGTTATGTGAGCTCTCAGGCATAGTACAAAGAGCTACAGGTAACTACCCAGTTCTACCTTGGGAATGGAATAGGCTGTTAATTGACAATATAGACTCCCCCCCCACACACTGCCTGCTAAAGAACCATATATAATCAACACAGATAATATTTACTGTTGAGTATAACATGGTTCCTTCAGCATTTAAGTGAAGTTTCTGCTAGCATGCTCTTTAATCTCTTAATTACATTGCTCTGGAGTTTTACCAGTGTCAAGTGTTCCTTAGTAAACTATAAGCCCCTCAAGGAAAAAACAACTTTTTATTGGCCAGAAAAAAGTGCAAACTAAAGGAAGACATAGCTTTCTGTTTTTACAACTGTTTTCTTCAGATATCTGTGGATATAAAGGGAAGGACCAAATCCTTCTTTACTGAAGAAAGGATACTGCAGTCTTTTTTGCATCAGTTGGTACTACCAAAATATGCTCAAGCAAAGGCCAAATTGAGACTTTTAACCAAAAGGAATATTAGATAGTTTGAAGATTTGAAAGCTATATTTTCCTCCCCTTCTTGTTAAAATGAAATTCAGCAGCCAGAGTTAATTCTGGACATTTTTGTACAACTGCTCAGAAGAGAGGATAAGAATTCCATATCTGATCCATTGCACCCTGTGCTTTGTTTTTGTTGTTTTGTTTGGTTTTTGTTTTGTTTTTATCAGAAAATGAGAACCAGACCTGGAATCTACAACGAACAAAGAAACTTAAAGTGACCATCGTTCCTTCCATTAAAGGTCAGTGTCCACTCTGAGATGTGGCGGAGAGACTCCCATGTCAGGAAATTTCTCACTAGTTAAACAGTCATCCTCCCAGAGCAGATCATCACAGGAAAACTAAAGTCCATTTGCCTCAGAGATAGAAGAGGGAATCAGAACACCTTGTTAAGTCCCTTCCAAAAAGAAAGGGAACCCTGTTCTGGAGTTGTATATGGCGCCTTCCCCAAGTCTTCACTGAGGAAGCCAGCGGCTTGAGGATAATAATGAGGGATGATGTGTGAGTGGCCTCAAGCATCTTTGCTTCTCTGAATGAAAATTTCTTGGGACTTAAGAAGGGGTGTGATGGAGGTGGGCCCATTAAGCTGTCCTTGCCCAGACATAGTCCTCCTTCTCCTGAGGACAACCTGACCAAAGTCATTTCTGTCTTCTCAGAATCCATTTACATGAAAGCCAGTCTTTTCAGTGTCTTCATCTTCTTGTCCTTCTACGTGGGATGCCTGCTCATGGTGTTTGTTCATTACGTGAGGTAGGTGAAAAGTTTCAAGGACTGTTCACACCTTTGCCTGTCTCCATGTAATGACAGCAGAGATTTTAGAGCCATATTGACTGGGGTCAAAGCTACCTCAACCACTGACTTGACTGTGACCTTGGGCAGGCTACTTAACGTCCTGGGCCTCCGGTTTCTCATGTAAAATGAGATGATAATTTACCTCATAGAATAGCATAACTAGGAGAGTTCATGTCAGTGTCATGCACGTAGTGTTGGCTATTTTCATAGTGAAAACTCGACAAAAAGGCAGCTTATTTTTTTAAACTGAAATCCTAGAGACTGTAGGAAATGATCAGTTCTCCCTAACATGGAACTTTAGAAATAGCTTTAAACATCCTATCAAAAAGTAAATTTCATGCCTAAAATAAATCTTGAGGTACAATAAGTAGCAGGAGAGATATGTTCTGATACCATATTACCAGATGCTTTTCTACTATTATAATATCAATTTTCCAGTAAAATGTCCCTTGGGGGAAAAGGAAGGGAGATAATTGTGCCATAATTTGACCAAAGAAATTTCCCTTCCAAGAATTTGGAGCCCCTCATTAAAAAAAAAAAAAAAAAAAAATCATTCCTTGACTCTCAGCAGGGATGAGTCTTAAGAATTACATTCTTTGTTGTGCTTTCTGGGAAACAAGTACAAAAGAATGGCAGAGGTTTACAATAAACAAATGTTCTTTCTCCCCTTGAATATGTCAAGATAACAAAGCCAGCATGGAGTTTTAAGCAAGATGAATCAGTCTATAGGAAGATCTCTCTGCTATCTCAATGATACAGCTGTCTCAATGATTAAGGACTATATCTTTGACTCAACCAAGTCCCTTCAGACCTTTAGGAAACTTTTGAGTTGAGATACTGCCTTCAAAAACCATTGTCCCACCACTAGCCAAATCTGGGAGAATTTAAGCACCAAAATAATTGAAAACAATGAATTACAAACCATTAGGGGGAAAATAGAAAGTCATGAGCCTGTATTCATAAATAAAGGAAGGACTTAAACATCTGCAGATATATATGCAATGAATTCAACAACTTCACTAAAACAGGTACCCATTAGGGAAAGGTGCCTTTGGCAAATACAGTAAAAAGGAGGGCTTTTACCTACAGCAGAAGACCAAGAGCTGACTGGAATTGGGAAAATTATCATTTTGGAAACTTCATACTAAAGACTAGATCAGGTTAGACATTTTCAATGGATGCTAAATCTAGAGGGGAAATCCAATGAGAATCAAGATATTTGTGTGACCCTAATGGATATCCTCACTAATCACTCACTAGTTGTAAGGGGAAAAGATAATAATTCTACAGGATGAATCAAACATATTGATTAGAATTAATATCACCAAGGAGAAGGTAGTCCTTGGGTGCCTCTGGACATGACACCCTGAGGAAGACACGACATCACGTGGGTGGTGTTTTAGAAAGGCATATGTTGAATCTAATCATGTGGAAAAACTAGACACTGAAATATTCATAGAAGACAAAGAATATATAGAATTGTCTTATATCAAAGATGACTAAAAACATCTGACATCTAAAGGCAATACCTGATCTCAGATTAGATCTTGTACTAGAAAATTTGTTACTTGTATTGTGGTTATGTAAGAGAATATTTTTACTATTTGGAAATATTTAGGGATAAAAGTCTACAACATATGCAATTTGTCAAATGGTACAGAAAGAAAATTTAGATAGATACATGAAATAGATAGACAGATACATATACAGAGAAATAAAAATAGAAGCAAATGGGGTAATAGGCTAACAATAAGTGAATGTAGGTAATGGGGATATGGATGTTTTATATTCTGTTCTTTTTCTTGAAACTTCTTTGTAAATTTAAAATTATTTTCAAATAAAAAGTTAAAAACAAAAACCTCAGGGTGGGGCAAATGTTATACCTGGAAAGTGTATATATTAACTGATTATCAGCTCTATTAATCTATCAGATCATAGTCACCAACATTTAACAAGTACCTGTTCTGTGCCAAGCAGTGTGCTGAGCTGTCTAAGTAGTTTTTCTCATCTCATGTTGAATCTAATCATGAATCGAATCAATAGTGTTTACTACTACTATCACCATGGAACAGTTAAGGAAATTGAGGCACAGAGAGATTAAGCAATTTGACCAAGAATTCACAGCCAGTAAATGAGAGAGCTAGGATTTGAACTCAGGCAGGCTGGCTCCTCTCCTGATATCCTAGGCAGACTGATCAAGATGGGTCTGGAGTGGTCATGGTATGTGAAGGAAGACAGTCCTAACAAGAGAGGCCTGACCAAAAGTCTAGCACCCCAGCAAAGATACAACTTTAAAAGAACCCCCAAAGTTTCCAGTTTTGCCTCAGATGAGCTCCAATGTCCTGGAGCTCTCTTCTGCCTCTCTTAGATTATCTCCACTGCTGATGTTTTAGATTTTAGAAAACAGGATTAAGTCTTAGCTAGCATGTATAATCAATACAGAGACAAAAAAATAAATAGCTGATTAGAAATCTCTCTAAAGTTGTTATTCAACCAACTGAAGTGAGCACAAGATTTTGAAACTTGTAGCTTAAGGCTCTGTTGAAACTTCTAGCTGCAAATTATTTTGCTACAGTCAAATGCACAAGCATATATTCTTCCTAAAGATAGACAAACTGAAAATAGAAATCTGGAGACATAAGAACCATTTGGCATTCTAAACAGAGGAATAGACTGGGGGAAATGCTAATAGGAGATCTCTTCCTTCACTGAACTAAGTGAAACAAAGTTTTCTGCAAAACCATATGAAACCAGTCTTCTCAGCATAGTGCCATTTAGTTGACGGGTCCCTTATACCTTATTATTAGTACATGTGGAATTTGTGCTATGAGATCAGGATGAGAAATATTGACAAGACACAGAGCCCTGCCCTCAGGGAGCTAAGATAGCAATACCTTTATGCTGTATTGGCACTTAAACACCATTTCCTGCCCATCTTCCAGCCCTGATCCATGCAGCAGTGTATAAAAAATGTGCAGGCCTCGGGCCAAGCACTGCTTGTGTGTTCTTCTCAACCACCCTGCCAGACATTGAGTCCAAACTACCTAATCCTGAGTACTCATCCTTCCCTTTGATTATTTTATTAGTTATCCATTTCTACAGTAATGCTGCTTAAATACCAACCACAAAACTCCAGCAGCATATGGCAATGAATATTTGAATTTGCTCTTAAATCCGTGGGTCAGATGGATGGCTCTGCTAATCTGGCCTGGGTTCAGAGATCTCAGCTGGACGCAGTCATAGAGTGTGATCCACTGGCAGGTCAGCTAGGAGCTCGTTCTTATAGACTGTCCTCAGCTGCTCTTGGTCTCTCATCACCCAGCAGGCTAGCCTGGGATTATTGTATCTCAAAGAGAGATAGGAGAAGAATGCAATGCCTCCTTAACATGTTGGTTCAGAAGTACTTCCTCCTCATTCCACTGGAAGGGGAGTAAGTCATGAAGTCAGCCCAGGTTCCAGAAATGAAGATGTAGACACTACCTTTTGATTGACAAAGAACAGCCATTTTGCAATCAGACTAGGCCAGTTCTCATTTGCCATGTTTTGATTTGTTCACTGGATACTGCCTGCCTCGCCCTAGCTTTGTAAATCATTTAACTCCTCTAACAAAGAATCTTATCAGTTCCAAAAGCTAGTGCAAATGTGGAGTAAAGCTTATTAATCCAAACACATAGTCTTCTATGTGTCCATACAATTGCTGGCCAGTTGATATCACTACAATTATTAAAAAGCAACTTCACCACAGCCTCATTTGCCAGCTAGAACAGTCAGGCCAAATTATAACTATTTTTCTTAGTAATATGCTTGTTCATTCAACAAATATGTAGTTAGCATCTCTTATATTCCAAGCTAGACATAACAGAACAAAAGAATCTAGATCCTTGCCCAACTACAGCTTCCATTAGAGGGGAGAAACATACAAGCAAGTAAGCAATTAATAAAGAAATAATTCCAGCTAGTGACAGTGGTGTGATAGTGATTGGACTGGAGAATACCACTTTAGATTTTATTTGGTCAATAGGGAAGGTCTCTAAGGGCCAAGGCCTGAATAATGAAGAGGAGCCAATAATGTAAGAATCTGAGGACAGTGGCCCAAGCAGAGAACAAGAGCAAAGGCCCTGAGGCAGAGATGAGTTTGGTGTGGCCTAAGAACAAAAGAGATTTGAGGAGAAGTAATTCCACCAAACATACTAGGATCAGGGGATGCAGCCTCTATACTTCTCACCTGGAAGTGCTTGAGTACTTCTAGATCCCAGAGAGTCTCCCCAGTCCTTCCAACCTCACATCCAAAAAGGAGGGTCATTTTGGGAGAAGAAAGTCACTCACATTCCAATTTTTTATAAATAGAAACAAATGATAGATCTGGCTTAATAACAGCTTTATTGATATAAAATTTGTGCACTATCAAATTTACCCCTTTAAATTATACAATTCATATATTTTTGTATACTCACAATTGCACAACCATCACCACAATCTAACTTCAGAACATTTTTTTTCACTCCAAAAAGAAGCTCTGAGTTCAACAAGATTGCAGGGTACAGAATAATATATAAAAATCAATTGTATTTCTGTATACTAGCAATGAACAACCAAAACAATGCAATTGAGAAAGTAATTCTGTTTACAAAAATACCAAAAACAATAAAAATTTAGGAGCAAAATTGACAAATTAAGTGTAAGATCTGTATATTGAAAACTACAAAACATTGCTAAAAGAAATGAAAGAAATGGAAAGACATCCTGTGTTCATGGATTGGAAGACTGTAATGTTGAGATGGTGTGGTAGAAAGAATAATGGCCCCCAAAGATGTCATGTCTTAATCTCCAGAACCTGTGAATCTCTTACTTTACACGCATATGTGATAAAGTTATGGAGATTTTCTTGGATTACCCATGTGAGCCTAGTGTAATCACAAAGGTCCTTATGACACAGTAGCAAGAGCACCAAAGGTGGAAGGAGGATATATGAAGGAAGATGCAAAGGCTGCAGTGATGGAGAAGGGGCTATGGGTCAAGGATTGCAGAACACCTGTAGGAGTTTGAAATGGCAAATAAATGGACTGACTCCCCTGCAACCTCCAGAAGGAATACTGCCCTGCTGACACCTTGATGTTAACCACATAAAACATGTTTTATTGTCCCAACATCCAGAACTGTAAAATAATCAATTTTTGTTGTTTCAAGCCACTAGATGTGTGATAATCAGTTACAGAAGTGGTATAAAATTAACATACATCACAATACCTTCCAAACTGATCTACAGATTCAAAATGATCCTTATCAAAGCTCCAGCTGACTTTTTTACATAAATTGACAAGTGAATCCTAAAATTCATATAAAAATGCAAGGGTCCTTAAGTAGCCAAAATGATCTAGGAAGAAAGAACAAAGTTGGAGGACTGATACTTCCTGGAAACAAAAGTTATTGCAAAGGTGTATTAACCAAGATTCTGATACTGACATAAGGAAAGATATAGACCAATGGAATAAAGTTGAGAGTTCAAAAATAAATTCTTATATTTATGGTCAATTTTTGACAAGAGTACCAAGATAATTCACTGGACAAAATATTCTTTTCAACAAATGGTGCTAGGACAACTAGATATCCACATGAAAAAGAATGACATTGTACCCCTACCTCACACCATATACAAAAAACTAACTCAAAGAGGATCAAGCACCTAAATGTAAGAGCCAAAACTGTAAAACTCCTAGGGAAAAAAAAAACATTGGTGTAAATATCTGTGGCCTGATGTTAGAGAACAGTCTCTCTTAGACCCCCAAAAGCACAAGTAACATAAGAAAAAAATAAGTTGAACTTTATAAAAATGAGAATTTTTGTACTTTAAAAAAACTATCAAAAGATTGATAATACAACCTACAGAATAGGAAAAATATTGGCAAACCATATATCTGCTAAGAGTCTAGTATCTAGTTATAGAAAAAATTCCTGTAACTCAATTGTAAAAAGATAGTAGGGTAAAAGGAAAAAAATCGTAAACAAATTTAAGTTGGTATTTCTCCAAAGAAGATATACAAATAGCCAATCATTATATAAAAAGATACTCAACAACATCATTTCCCATTAGGGAAGAGCAAATCAAAACTACAAAGAGATGTCATGCCCAAAAGACTGGCTATAATAAAAAATTGTAATGGAAAAGAAAAGTTGGCAAGGATATAGAAAAATTGGAACCCTTATACATGCAAAACAGTTCTTACTACACAGCCTTTATGAAAAACAGTTTGGGAAAAGAGTTCAACTCAGAATTACCTCACACACAGCTATGCACTCCTAGGCATATACCCCCCAAATTAAAAACATATCTACAGAAAAATGTGTACAAGAATGTTTGTAGCAATGTTATTCATATTAGTTAGCAAGTGAAAACAACAAAAACATCCATCTAGTGAAAAAAAATAAGTGGAATGTAGTATGCCACCACTTACACAGCTGAACCCTGAAGATAGGTGAGAGGCAATAGGGGATTAAGAAAGACACAAGGGTGATGGGATATAGCTCAGTTGGTAGAGTGCTTGCCCTGCATGCACAAAGCCCTGGGTTCAATCCCCAGCATTGTCCCCCACCAAAAAATAGAAAGAAAGACACACAAACATTTACAAAGAGAAAGCTGGGACCAGGTGGGACACTGACCTCTGATGTAGGAATAGTGACCCAGAGCTAGCACAGTACATTTCTTATGTAAGTTTTACCATCAAAAGGTTATTTGTGGGAAAGTTTCTGCAAAGCAGGAAGGCTTGAAGTCCACAGCACTTACAGATATTGTGGTTATCTTGTTATCCTCAGAACTCAGTCCCCAGCAGCTGGTATCTGAACTCAAGGTCAAGACTGATATAATTCCATGCCTTTGCACAGAACTTCCTTAGGGTATCACCATAGCTCCTGAGCAATCTTGTTCTGCACCAAGGCAGTTAAAGACCATGGTCCAAGCCACTGCTCCCCACAGTAGTATATACACACAATGAATATTATTCAGTCATAAAAGACTGAATGAATATTGATGCATGCTACAACATGGATAAGCCAGGACAAACATTATGCTAAGTGAAAGAAGCAGTCAGAATATTTCATATGCAGTATGATTTTATTTATACAAAATGTCCAGAATAGGCAAATTCGTAGAAACAGCAAGTAGATTAGTGGTTGCCATGGACTGGGAAGGAGGAAGGGAGGAGTTATTGCTGATGGGAACAGGCTTTCTTTGGGGATGATGAAAGTGTTCTACAATCAGATAGTGGTGATAGTTGTACAACTTTGTGAACATATTAAAACTCATTGAACTGGTGTGCTTTATAAGGTGAGTTTTACAGTGTGTGAATTATATCTGAAAAGTAATAAATTATTGATCAAATAAATGAATGGTGCATATACCTGGAAATTAAATCACTGGTTTATATAGTAACTCTAACTTCTCGAGAGATGTGAAATTGTTTTCCAAAGTGACAGTACCATTTTACATCCCTACTGGTGATATATCAGGGTTCCAATTTCCCTATATCCGAAAGCCTATTTTTTTAAAAAATATTTTTTAGTTGTAGGTGGACACATATCTTTATTTATTTATTTAGTTTTATGTGGTGCTGAGGATTGAACCTAGGGCCTCACACCCGCGAGGCAAACACTCTAGCACTGAGCTCCCATATGGGTTTCAAGTGAGTTCCAGCCCCAAAGGCCAACTTTTTTTTAAAGTTGTTGATAGACCTCTAATTTTTATTTATACGTGGTGCTGAGAATCTAACCCAGTGCCTCACACATGCCAGGCAAGTGCACTACCGCTGAGCCCATTTTTAAGAGATCCTATCAGAGAAATCTGCAATGAAGTACATGGTTAAAAAATGTAAAATGCTGAGGTTTTCATTGTCTTAGCAGCATATATGTGCTTGTTTGCAGGTTTCAGAGAAAATCCATCGATGGAAGCTTTGGTTCCAATGATGGTAAGAAAAAAAATCCCTGGTTTTAATTCAGAATGATGTTGAATAGTGTGGTAACATCCCTCTTGTGCTTCTTTTAACTCTCTGCCTTTTGCAATTTACAAACCCTCCCTTATTCCTATCCCACATAGTCTAATCTTTAGTCTTTCTGCAGAAGCAGAGCCAGTAAGAATTGATTTTATAGCTGATAATCATTGAGATATGGAGCTCACACTAAAAACCTTTACTTGGAGGGTCGCTTATATTCACAGACCTTCTGTCAGCCCCTCATCTCTTAAAGACATTTCTTCTTTTCCTAGAAATAATTGTTCATATCTGTCTTGTCCCAAAACTGATTTGGGAACCAACAATAAGAATTTATTTTATCAACTCTAATATAGAGTTTACTTTTCCCAGATTGAGGTAGAAGCTTTTTTGTTTGTTTAACTAGGTTTCTAGAAAACCAAAATGTTTGAGGTTAGTCAAGTATAATAAAGAATATGATAATTGGGGGTAATCTAAAGTGATTAAATATGGAACCATCATTATCTGCCCTTTTCTCCAATCTAAGAATTTGAACAAAGGAATTCAATTGCCTGGTCATTTTATCAAAACTTTAAAAAGTTTAAAAGTATTCATTTTTGAAAAGCCTAAATCAGGATAAGTTACTCCATGCTCATAGGTATTTGGCACAGAGTGAAAATCTGAAAAAAGAGATGATGAAGTGGAAACCTGACTTTTAAGTCACAGATAGCAGATGTTTTGTTCTGTATTTGCACCACAGAAATCTTAGAAAGACAAACTCCCCCTGCACCCACCCAGCAGGACCATTTCTCCCTCTGCTGGAAGGCTTGCTTTTTTTTTTTTTTTTTTTCTTTTAACCTTCATCTTCCTTAAAGTGAGCATGTCTCTTTTTCCAGCCACACAGGCACTTTGTTTTAATGAACAACTGCCAATATAAAAGACTGCAGAAGAAGACCTGCTCTCATAGCTCTAAATGCCAAGTGCTGCTTCCCCTTTTACTTACTAAATGTTTTGTTAAATTTGTCTTCCTCTGAATCTCATCTTTTTTCTTATAATGTTCACAGGTTTTGCTATTATTTTAGGCCTAGTCAAACTTAGGACTAAATCCAGTTGGATGGATTCCATTGGGAATGGATGTTATTTTTTATTATAAAAGTGCCGTTGTTTTTTTTTGTTATTTTTTTTTTCATTGTGATAATAATTAAAGGAATTCCATGTTCAGGTTTCTTGAACAAGAAAGCATAAATAGACAGTGTTGATACTTAAGCCAGATCATTGTCCAAGATAAGGAAGGCTCTAAAAATTAGCTCAGAGGTATAGGCACCCTTCAGATGACAAGCAGAAACAAATGAGTAACCAAAAATAATGAAGCTACATCATTAAGATTTACGTGACTACAAATAACAAAAACTGCAACCACAACAAAACAACGCCTCAAACACACTAAACAATAAGAAGATTCTTTGCCTGGAAGGTGAGCAGAACCATGGGCTTCAGGATTGAAGGAGTCCAGTGGCTTTGGTCTACTTCCCTGTCATTCCTTCAACTCTGTTTTGTTCCCAGGGCTGGTGAGAATAAGGGTCTAGGCTCACACCCTTACCTGCCAACTGAGGAGGGAGGGCATTTTTCCAAAGTCCCTCCCCAGCAACTTCTCATGTTTCCTTGGCCTACAGGGAAACTAGTAAACTAGTCACTGCAAGGAAAAGGTCTATGTACACAACACACAGACTCACTTTTAGAATTAGAGGGAGATCCTCTCTAAGACTAGGGTTTCTCAAAGTCAACGTTATTAACATGATGACCATATAAGTCTTTATCATTGGGGTTCTCCCATACACTGTAGAATGTTTAACAGCATCCTTCAGCCCTTCCTGTTAGACTCCAGAGTACATTTCCTCCTTGTGACAACTGAAAATGTCTCCAGACCCTACCAAAGGTCTTTTTGAGACAAAAGTGACCGACCCCCTTCTCCTGCTTGAGAATCCCTGACCTAAACACATCTGCTGCCAGGCACAGGTGAGAATACTTAGATGAAATGCCAGCTTGAGGCATAGAGAACACAAATGTTTGGAGAGAATAAGGAGCCTTTGTAATGTAGAGAAACTTTTGGAAATTTGGCACCACCTCCAGTGTCCCATGACCACTCTCGAGCCAAGACTTTAAAGCAAGAGCAGGAAAAGACAAACTCTGCCTGAGGGGGAGAGCCAGTTAGTGACTGGGACAAAGCTTGAGAAGTCAGCCAAGAGGGAGAGTCAAAGGCAAGTCAGGAGGATGGGAAAGCTAATGTGAGGCAGCTGGGGGAGGGACCTTTGGAGAAGCACAAGGAAACAGAAATGTCTTTCTCTCTCAAGGTCAGGATCAATGTGACTGTAGGGCACTGAAGTTCTATGCAGCTCAGAGCTACAGGAAATGCCCTGGGGGCTGGAGGCCAGAGAAAATGCTAGGAGCAGCTTCTGAAAGGGGAAGGGTATGGTATCACACAGAGATTCTAGACTTACAGGTGTCCCACACTTCTAAGGAGCTAAACATCAAGAGAACTTTAGTATAATGCTTCCGCCTTAGGTTTGATTGAGGTGAAGAAAATGAAGACAGGTCCTTAAGCTGCCAAATGGCAGTGGCTCTGTATTGTTAGGTAATGATTGAAGGGCTGCATCAGAAAATCTGCTGGCTGCTCTGAATTTGTTTGTTTTTTGACATGCCCACAGTAGTTAACTTTTATTTGAAAAATATCAATGTTGGCTCCAACTCTACTAAACAAGCAAATGGATTCCTTTCATACTTCATGAAGAAGATAAGACCCTGGAGCCTGGGTGGGTGGAAGGGACTTTTTTTTTGTCGTGGTAGGTGAAGGGCAAAAAACCCATGCCAGAAACTGCCGTGTAGCAAAAGGGTTTATTAACCAGCCCCTAACAACCCTGTCAGGACCATCAGGACCATAAGGGCATGTGGAGGGAAAGGGAGCAAGGGGAAGGGAAGGAAAACCGGTGGGGAGGAGAAGGGCGCGGGGATAGTGTGAAGAAGGAAAAAGGGGATGGGAAGAAAAAAGGGAAAAGGGGGAGAGGGGAGAAGGGAAAGGGAAGGGAAAAGGGGGAAGGAGGGAGGGAAGAAAGGGAGAAGGGGAAAGGAAAGCCAGCGAGAAGAAGGCGGCAAAGGGGAAAAGAGGGAGGGTGGCAAGAAGAAGAAGGAAGAAGGGAAGAGCATGTTGAGTTTGGGGAACTCAAGGAACAAAGACCATCATCAGCCTGCCTGGAAATGGGTTTCAAATTCTAGTCCTGATCTCTCTATTCTTTTTCATAATTTCTTTAGCCTTTTTTCTCCCCATTTTTTCCTCTATGGAAGTTTTACTTTTACATCTCTCTGTAAAGATTAATGGTTCTCCTCATGTCTTCTTCAACTTTTGAAACAAAACATGAGACCAGTTGGAGTAGTAGCCTATTGGTATAAAGATAGCATTTCCTGGTGGCTAGTTCACATCATTTCTGACTCTCTTCAGCTTCCAATCTCCTGAGTCTTCACAGAAGAAAGGGTCAGGACAACTGTATACGAAGTCCCTGAAAGACCCAAACATGCTCAACTGGAAATGAATTTTTTCTGCTCACATAGGGCATTTAGGATAAAAAGGAGACAGATGGCAAGAGGCTCATGCTCAGAGAAAAACATACCCAAACAAGTGTCTTCATTAAGATGTGATCATTCACAATTTTATGTCTGCTATTCCCAGCCAGAACATTGTGATCTGTCCTATAAACTGTTATCTTGTGTTTAATTCTGCTTTTTAAATGCTGTACAGTTTAAAATATAGATATGACCATGATTATACTTTGAAGTTGAGAAGGATATGCTTTGACTTTTTGCATTCTTGAAAGACCTTAGACATAAGCAAAATTAACAGAATTTTGTTATTCACCTTGGTTGATCTCATATTTAAAATTGTGCATAGATAAACCTATAGAGTCCCACATTTTTATCTCTGGCAGTTGTACTGCACACAACAATTTTGGTGCTCCTGTCCATGACAGAAGCCATGATGTTGTGGTTGCCTCCAAGTGAACAGCACCAGCAACTAAACCAAAACCAGAGCATGCTCAATTAGGAGCCAGTACAGAGCACAGACACCAGTGGTTCATCCAAGTCTGCAGAGACCTACACAGCTGATTTTTCTTTTTAGTGAAGTTTTCACATAACAAAACTGGTGATCCTTATTTGTTCTCTTGCTTTGATTTTAGTTTTTGGCTTTTGCTTTTTTTCTTTTTTATTAATATTTTTTTAGTTGTAGATGGACACACAATATCTTTATTTTTATGTGCTGAGGATCGAACCCAGTGCCTAATACATGCTAGGCGCTTTACCACTGAGCTACAGCCCCCGCCCTGTTTTCCTTTTGATTACACGTCACAGAACAGGTTGAAACCTTCCCAGGAACATTTCAACCCCCTGCCACAGCAGAACTCAGGCATTTTCCTGTGCGCACTTCTACTTGTCCCACGTCCCACTAACATCGGGAGTCCAACAGTGTCATTCTTTATGTACTATTTGCACATGTAATAACTTTTCAAAATTATATTTTAAACAAAAGACATAGGTTAATGGTTAAAAATAGGGAGCTTAAACTTTAAAAGCTATTAAAAAAACTGAGAGAAATGTAAGACTACAACATCATCTAGGCTTGGGATCACAGCAGGGATTATCTTTAGACTCTGGCAATAAACTAAACAGAAAAAAAGGAGCACTGTGGTCCTACCCTACAGGGAATCATTGGCAGGCCACAGCAGCCAACCTAAACAGCAAAAGTTGTTCTTACTTTTTAAAAATATGAGTTTATTAGAGAGATGCAAAGGAACCACAGCCTCCTTAGAAGATATTCTCAGGCACTATGTGAAAGTAACATGTTTGTTTTCAGTTTAATTCATAGTTTGAAGGAAAATATCTGTACTTTTTCAATTAAGACCTTAAGTTTTGGGATACATATACATGATGAGATGTGATTTGCCTTTTAAAAGGAGATACTACCATTTGTGACCTAATGCTATGGATGAACCTGGAGGACATTCTGCTAAATGATATAAACCAGACACAAAGAAAAACACTGTATGATCTTACTTATATGTGAAGTCTAAAACAACACGTTGAATAATACATAGAAACAGTGAGTAGTCTTGCAGACTTGTAGTTATGTAGGATGAATGAGTCTAGAGATCTAATGTACAAGAGGACTCTAGTTAATGGTATTATATTTATATAATGGTATTATACTACTATTACCTATAGTAATCATTTCACTATGCATATGTCTATCAAAATAGGTTAAATAGATAGAATAAAAAATGAAATTCCAAAAAAGAAGGTAAGTTTTATCACTTTTGCACTCACCATCCTCTATCTGAGTGACCGGGCAAACTACTTGTTCCTTCTGCACCTCCATTTCATCATCTTTAAAATGATGATAATAAGAGTACCCACATCTTTGGGTTGTTGAAAAGTCAAAGGACTAAATTCTTGGAGAGAACTTAAAAGAGTGTCTAGTACAATGTCTCCAATAAACAGAAGCCAGTAGAAGTAGTAGCAGCAATAGTAACAATAAAAGCATTAGGAGTTACAGCAATACTTGGGGGTGGTAATTGTGGTGGTGCTTGTTGTAGTCAATCCTAGCAGTAGCAGAAGCAAAACAAAGCTCTGTGCTGTAACTATGGCCAAATCTGCGCTCCATCAAAAAAAGAAAGCCAAATTATACAGAGCATCTTCACCTAACATTTACTGTGCTCAAAAGATTTGCTGCCTCATACTTAGGAGCCTGAAGGTAACCTACGTTTGTTTGTTGGCCTCAAACTTGGATGAGAAGCATTGATGGCATTGATGCTGTGTTGCATGTTTATGGGTTAGCCCAAGTAAGGTCAAGAACTTTCTTTCTCTAAATAATAAATATATCAAGCTTGCTAGCAACTCCAGGGAGTATGCACTCTGAGAGTCAAAGTCTACATTCTGGGGGCCCTGGGAACAACCTTGCCTGCCAAGAATACTGCATTAGCCAAAAGCCTTGTAGTCCAGCCAGCTCTTAGCTAAGACAACAAAAGGAAAACAGGTCTCCAAGTCCATTAGATTTGTTTCTCAACACCTAGCTAAAAGTTTGGAACCTTAACATTGAACTGTTTTTCTTCATGGAGGAAACAAACACGTATACAAAGAGTTTACAAAAACTCAAGCCTACAAAACGGGTGTGTGAATATTTTTACCACCCACCAAAGGAAATGAAATTTGAAAGTTGGATGAAGAAAGTTGACTGACAACTAGGAAATATTTGAGGCTTTTGATCCTTTTACATGTGTTCTGCATTGTACCTTTCTTGAAAGTTACAACAAATTAAATTCTCAGTGAAGACACAGAAATGTATTTACAGTAAGGATATTTTAGAATATTCTCTGCTAATTTTCTTCACTTAAAACACTGAAGTAATGTAAAATGCTGACCAGTGGGCTGGGGGGTTCTACTCAGTAGTAGAGCATTTGCATAGCATGTGTAAGATCCGTGGGTTTAATCTCCACCACTGAAGAGAGAGAGAAAGAGAGACAGACACAAAGACAGACTGACCAGTTAATTTACAGCTCTTTTATCTATCATGTGACACTAGCAATTTCACCTCTCAGAAAGGAATTTGTTGACATCCCCATCAGCCTGACATTATCCAGATCCCTGGCAGAGTTCAGAAGGCAGTGAAGATATGTTCTCATGAAATTCCATAGCACTAAGTCAGAGTCCGAGACCCTGCCTGGATGCCTGCTAGTTCATAGATCCCTCCCTCTTGGTTCAGTTTGGTTTAATTCTCAGAAAGGCTTAAACTTAAAGGGATAGTGTCTTGCCTAATAGCTATTAAGAATAAGTCTGGGAGATATTTCTCTCTGGTGCATATGATGGGGTGGCTCCAGAAAAATCCCTAGATTCTCAGAGCAATGAGTTCACTCTCCCTGATACTAGGAGTCTTTATTTCACTGAAAATTTTTGAGGAGCATTATCTGAGTCTATTGTTCTCCTACTGTCAAAACCAGTTGACAACAGATACACCTATTTTGCCTCCAGTGTATTCCTCAAAGCAGCTAGTCTTCCCCCATACGCTGAGTTCATGTTGTCAGCACTTACCGCTGCAGTGAGTACAGTAACTTCCATTTTACCTGGACTTCCTGCCTATAGCTAGGAAACTGCTAAATGGTATAACAATAAACCTCCAAACTACTATGACTTAACAACACTAGTTTATCTCTGGTATTTCTGTTCAGTGCTAGCCTTCCTCCCAGTGATTCCAGACCTAGGATACTTTATTCTGTGCTTTTGCAATACTGTCAGGCAAGAGTCAATATTTTTTTTTTTCTGTAATGAGTCAAATAATAAATATGTCAAGCTTTCTGGGCCATATGGTCTAAGTTGCAACTACTCAACCAGCCACTGTAGCACAAGAGCAACCATATTTGTACTCAAACAAGGGTAGCTGTGTTTCAATAGAACTTTAGAATTGAATACGGAAATTTGAATTTCATATAATTTTCATCTGCCCTGAAATGTTATTCTTATTTTGATCTTTCCCCCAAACATGTAAACACCATTCTTGGTTTAAGAGCCATACAAAAGCAGCTGGTAGGCTAGATTTGGCCTAAGGACTACAGTTTGGTGACTTTCAGAGTAAAAAGAAAATCAAATTTAAAATATTGTGATCTGGATTAGAGCTACTTGGAGTTGCATTGTTTTGTTTTAGCAGCTAGACATAAAGTGTTTGATTTTTTTCACAGGCTCTGGAAACATGGCGGTGTCACATCCCATTGCTGCCAGCACACCTGAAGGGAGCAATTATGGGACAATAGGTATTTCCTATGATGAGCCTATTGATGGAACTGTTTCCTGATCCTGCATAGATTAACATACAAATGGTATTCCAGCCACTAAGTACTGTGATCATGGGCAAGTCAGTCTCCTATGAAATAGTCTTTAATTTATAAGAGGAGTTGGTTGGATAATCTGGAAGCTTCCTTTCCAGCTCTCACTTTCTGCAGCTCTCTTGTTCTGTTTCTTGGCTCTGCTAGACACACTTGAACAGAATTCCCTATGATGGTTGCCATCAATTCCCAAGGCCCACTAGGGACTTTTACATACCCAGCCCCAGTTTAGGGCATGAAAAATGTGTCACAGCGAGTCTGACGTCAATTCATCAGTGGTTTCACTGTCAGGTTTCAGTGGAGTAAGTGTGATCGGAAGACGGAAGCAGTGTGGCAGGTGAACCATGGCGGTAGCCTGACAGCCCTCCATTTTGGCTAACTTCACAACTGAGCCTGCCCAGTGCCACCCAGTCATTCCCGTGGCAAGCCCAGCACTCTTTAAGCTGCCTCAAAGGAACAGAGTCACTGTTCCTGCCTAGTGAGGAGGGTAGGAGCGCACTGAGCAGCCTGCCCCTTCCAGACACCCATGGGCCTGCCAAAGGTGCCCCTTAAAATGTTCATGTCCAGGAACTGGGAGTCCCGTATTCCTGCCCTGTTATTCTGTAACTTTGAGCATGTGGGCTCAGTGTAGGCTGTTTATTTTTAGCTCTGTAAGAACAGGGTTTTTTTAAGCCATCTGAACAGAAGAAATAAAACGGAAGGTAGGCTCAGCTCATGTGCTCAAGCAGCACAAATCCCATCTGCTCTGGGAAACGTTCATGGGAACAGAAGAATCCTTCTGCCTGAGAATGTTGTTCTCGTTATATAATCATAGATATGGCCTGTGGTGGATTTCTGTGTATAAATACTTTATCCAGGAGAAATATATAGCTGTGGATATGCATGTGCTTACACATCTTTATGGTAGATGCTACACATGACTATACGTATATATATGTTTATATATTTGTTTTCATATTCTAAAATATGAAACATGAAATAAAAGCACAGTGTTATTTTTGTGTTCAAATTGTTAATAGAGCAGATGCCTTTATATTCTAAAACATATTCAGCCCTGAAGATAGACAAGCTAAATATAAAAATAAGAGAAAAGAAAGCTAAAGGTCCATTGAGAAGGTATGAGGGAAAGAGCATGTCTCATGGGCAAGGAGTGAGTTTTGACCAACACGGTCCTTTCTAGAATGAGTCAGCACTGTCCTTTTTGCAGAGAAATGAACTTTATAGGTGTTCTTGGCTCTTAAAGGCTAATGAGTTTTCTGTTTCAGATGAGTCGAGCTCCAGTCCTGGAAGGCAGATATCCCCCTCTGAAGGTGGGCAGCCATGCCAGTCAGACACAGACAGCTCCGTGGAAGAGAGTGACTTTGACACTATGCCAGATATTGAGAGTGACAAAAACGTCATCCGGACCAAGGTACCTCTTCTGTCTGGTGGCGCTTTTTAAGAGGGCAGAAAGTTCAGCTGTAGAATAAACTCCACCAGTGCCTCAGTCTCCTTTCTGTTTCCTTCAAGGAAAATGAAATTTCCTAGAAAGTTTAGTTAAAATGTAAGGACATAATCAAGGCAATACTCTGTTTATTAACACTTTTTTAAAGTATTTACTTTTTAGTTGTAGTTGGACACAATTTTATTTATTTTTACGTGGTGCTGCAGATTAAACCCAGGGCCGCGCACATGCTTGGCGAGCGCTCTACCGCTGAGCCACAACCCCTGCCCTCATTAACAATTTTTTTGAGGGAAATGTGAGAAATTAAAGATAGAGCATTAAACACTCTCAGGATCTGAAGTTGCTGGCTGTGGACAAGAAGGGATGAAGGGATTCAACCAGATGGAGGGAATGATCTATTGGAGGGGAAGACCTGCAACAGCTTCCAGTTTCTTCACATATCATCTTTCAGGAGTAAAGTTTATTTCTTTCTGACATATATTTATCATATTGTGTTGTACCAGTAAAAGATATGAGCATAATCACACAGTTTCAACCTTATATAATTCAACAACCATGTGGTGTATAGCTCTGAAAGCTGGAAAGTCAAAACTTGACATATAAGAAGCCTTTAAGACACCTAATAGGGCTCCCATGTCAGCCAGTCCTTAATGTTCCAAGAAAAATATAAGGATTGTTATTGTATTATCCTTGGAAAGCAAAATTAAAAGAACAGTCTTGTTGAATAATTTAAATTCTTAGCAAGGGGTTAAATTGAAATTTGTCAGTCTCCCTATTTTATGCAAGAAAATCCAGGTACAGATTTGTGTTCTCTGTTTCTTTGGTATCTCAGATGTTCCTTTACCTGTCAGATCTGTCCAGGAAGGACCGGAGAATTGTCAGCAAAAAATATAAGATTTATTTTTGGTAAGTGGAATACCTGTAGGACCATAGTTCCCTAAGTAAAATCAAACTATTTAAATTTAAGTTCTTTGTAAAAACCGCAACCACTTATGTCACAAGTTAATGTTTAATGAGGCACAGGGATAGGCAATGATGCCACCAGCTAATGATAAATAGACCTGTGGTGGTCATACTCAATGGATGCAGCCTCCCACCCAGACAAAAGGCTGAGCTACCAGGCCAGGGCTCCTCCTCCCCTGAGAAAGGCCCAGGCCCTCTTGTGAAGCAACCCTTCCCATTCTTTTCTACTGAAGAATGCCCTTTTTCTTGAACACAGATATTAAAGGGAAAACAGAGACAATGGGGCCACATAGAATTTCACAGTGGAACCATCATTATGGAACTAAGAGTTATCTAAGAGAGATACACCCTCTGCATGCAGCCCCTCACCCATTATTTGAACTCTGATCACTTTTAATCTAATGGCATCTATTTTCAGCCTTTTCACTGCTGTGATGAAAAGACCTGACAAGAACAATTTTATTTTTATTTTTTATTTTTCGGTACTGGGGATTGAACTCAGGGGCACTTGACCACTGGGCCACATCCCCAGCCCTTTTTTGTATTTTATTAGAGACAGGGTCTCACTGAGTTGCTAAGTACCTCGCCATTGCTAAGGCTGGCTTTAAACTCTTTGATCCTCCTGCCTCAGCCTCCCAAGTGCTGGGATTGTAGGCATGTTCCACAAGAACAATTTTAGAGGAGGAAAAGTTTACCTGGGGCTTACAGTTTTAGAGGTCTCCATTCAAAGACAGCCAACTCCATTGCTCTGTGCCCAAGGTGAGGCAGAACATCATAGCAGAAGAGTGTGGTGGAGGAGAGTGACTCAGGACATGACCATCAGGAAGCTGAAAGAGAGACTAAGCTCAGCTTACAAAATACATATTCCAAAGGCATTCCCCCAAGGAGTCCCCTTCTTCAGCCATACTCTACCTGCCTACAGCCACCATCCAGTTAATCCCTACCATAGAATTAATGCACAGATTATTAAAATCTTAAGGCTTTCATAACCCAATCATTTCACCTCTAAATTTTCTTGCATTGTCTGGCACCTGAGCTTTTGGGGGACACCTCATACCTAAACCATAATAGCATCCTAAAAAGTTAGGCTTTCATTAATCATGCAGTTAAACCAGAAACAATTTTTATACTATTTTACAAATGGTTGTACAAAGAGGAAAGGAAAAAAACCTAATTTTGTTGGGTGCCAATCATTAGTTTTTAAATATATCATTTCAGTTCATATTTTCACAAACTAAGAATAACCTTACCTCTCCTTTAGTCAAGATATTGCATACCAATTACAAAAGAAGAGAAGAGGAAAACTAGAGAAATGAGAGCCACATTATCAGCTTCTAGGTGTTTTTGCAAGTTATAGAGTTTTTTAAAAACTGAGGAAAGATTCTATTCTTAATTTGGAAATGTCTGTCTATGGTTCTTTCTGCCTGCTTAGGAACATCATCACCATCGCTGTGTTTTATGCACTGCCTGTGATCCAGTTGGTCATCACCTACCAGACAGTAAGTGCTGTCCCCAGCCCCAGAATCTCAGCTTCCATACTGCAAGGAAAGTCTTCACTGTGACCTACAGAGAAAGGTGTAATTTGGAATCAGTTCAAGAATTAATTTTCCACTTGGGTTCCAGTTGGACTTCTCCATTGCTTGATCTTTACCTGGCCTTTCAATCTCTTTCCCAACTGTTTGATCACAAAGAAACCTGGGACTTTTTATATTGTTTTGTCTACCAACTTGAAATTATTACCTTGCATTCATTCAGCTATAATATTTACCAATTGCATCTGTTATTTTCCAGTCTGAGCTCTCTGATCATCATGGAATAAGGAGTAAAGTTTCAAACCAAAACAAAGAAATCTGATGTCTCTTTTAGCCTGTGCTTTCTCGTGGAGGTTAAATAGATTTTGTAAAATGAAAAACAGCTTCATGAAGCTAGAAAAATATTAAAGCAAAAAGAAAATGTAAACAAAAAATTACAAATCAAATAAAGACTGTATCAAAACAGCTTGAGAATTCCCACTGCTCCTCCACAGAACCCGAGGGTCTAGGTCACTTACATGTGAGAATTTAATTTGGAGTCCAGGTAACTTTAAGTATAAATTCTCCAGAATTTATGACACATGAGAAAGCCCCAATAGAACGGCACAGGGTTGAAGACATTTCTGATGCAGTGGCTCTTAAACTTTGCTGTGCATTAAAATTGCTTGGGGCACTTTTAAAAATCCCAGTGTCGGGGCTGTGTCCCAAGAAGATCAGGATTATCAGTGGTAATGGTATCATCAGTGTTGTTTAAACCCCTACTGATTCCAAAGTACAGCCATGTTTGAGAGCTAATAGTCTAATAATATTTAGTTCATTCCATACTTGTTACATAATGAGGGCAAGGACTTTATAAGGTTTGAAAAACACTGTTTATAATGTAAATATTCTCTGCATACTTTGGGGCCCTGTGAGAAAACACAGCTGTGGCTGTGCTGTGGCTTGGGTAGGTTCTTGATAGATGGTGATAAATATGGAAAGCAGAATGCACACAAGTCTACCTGCTAATGGTGGTGATCATTTCCACCCAGAGAATGGGGCAACTCCATATTCCCAGAATTCATCAAGAAAATAGGACCTAGCCAGGCAGACTTAAAAGGCAGGTGACAGTGATAGTATTCTTTCATAGACCTTTTATTATGATAACAAAGGACCCACACTTGGTTGAATTCCATCTTGAGGCCACTTAGTGAGGTACACAGAATGTCTGCATCCAAGGCACGATGGTGCTGGACCTGGCAGCGCACGCCTGTAATCCCAGCTACTCAGGAGGCTGAGGAGGGAAGATTGTAAGTTTGAGGCTAGCCTCAGCCGATTAGCAAGGCCCTAGGCAACTTAGTGAGACCCTGACTCAAAAATTTAAAAAATTTGGGGCTGGGTTTGTGGCTCAGTGGTAGAGCGCTTGCCTCGCACGTGTGAGGCACTGGGTTCAATCCTCAGCACCACATAAAAATAAATAAACAAAATAAAGATATTGTGTCCATTTACAACTAAGAAAAAAAAATTTTTTTTAAATTTAAATTAAAATGGACTGGGAAGTGGCTCTGTGGTAAAGCATGTCTGGGTTCAATACCCCAGTTTAAAAAACAACAACAACAACAATGATAACATTTATGGGAAATGTGCCTGTGATATGCAACCGTGGTAAATAATGATCCAGCCCTACCAAGGAAGGCTCACCAGAAACACAGTAAGCCACTGACAGGGCATGGCTGGGAGCCCAGTCTGCTTTTTGTGACTTCAGGTGGGGCTCGGAGGATGGAGAAAAACCACATTTCCTCTTCTCACACTTGATTTTACAGGTGGTAAATGTCACTGGCAACCAGGACATCTGCTACTACAACTTCCTCTGTGCTCACCCCTTGGGCGTCCTGAGGTAAACCCAGTCCTCTGGTTGCTCATGAGGCATGTAGAAATTCCTTTCTGTCTAATGTGATTTCAGTTTTCAAAGGCATTAAAAGCAACTGTGGAAAACTACCCCAATTAGGCTAACGAGGAACTAAACCCCGTGGTTAAGAGCAGGTATGGTTCTCATTCCTGAGGGCCCCAGGCCACGTTCCTAAAATCACCTGCGGAGAAGCAGGCAGTGGTGTTTATGAAAAGGTCAGGTCCCTAGCTGTCATGGCATGAGCTCACAGACATGAGCTGGCAGCCTGTGGTCTCATTCCATCTATCCAAAAAACTCGAGATAGATGCTCATTACCAGCATTTTTTAGATGAAGATGCTTAGGCACAGCCAGGTAAGGACAGGACGTGCTGAAACTCCCTCAGCTGTTAGTGATGTGAGGACCTCATCCCAGGCCTGCTCTCTAGCTGTTCTCTAGCTAGAACTTGACGACAAGGAAAGAACACTTTCCTGGGGGTTGGCTTCTTGTTCCAGAGCTGAATTCACCTTCATTTCCTGAGATTAAGTTCTTGACTGTGACTGGCCAACATTTGTCCTGAAGTTCACAGTTAGTGAATATGCTACGTAACTTGAATATTGCTACAAACTTGGGTCAGCTTTCTTTCCTAGGACTTATACTTTGCCGTGCCATGAAGACAAGAAGAGATGGGGCAATGTTAGGAATGCTGAGCAGGCATTCCTGAAAGGGAACAAACATATTATCATAAGCTAAATAAGCATCCTAAAATGAAGGAGCTAGGTTAAAGAGGATTTTCTATGACTTTTCAGTCCTGAAATCTTAGGGACAGGTTGGTGGTGGAAAATGCCGAGATCACTCACTCATTTGTACATTCATTCCTTTTCTGAATCCTCCTGATGAACTTCACCCTCATGGTTTCTCACTCATCCTTTAGTGCCTTCAACAATATTCTCAGTAACCTGGGCCATGTGCTTCTGGGCTTCCTCTTCCTGCTGATAGTCTTGCGCCGGGATGTTCTCCATCGAAGAGCCCTGGAAGCCAAGGACATCTTTGCTATGGTGAGGACAGTGTGGGCGAATCAGAGGTAGGAGCTGGGAATGACCATGATTCTAAACAGGATCTGCAAAGGGGAAGGACATCTGGCTTGATGTTGGGATGATATATTATGTATAATGAGCCACTTGAAGCCAAAAGCCTAGGCTTTTACATTCTGTGGGCACATCACTAACTAGTGTCCTCCTTTTGACCTACCTTTTTCCTTTTTCAGGAGTACGGGATTCCCAAACACTTTGGTCTCTTCTATGCTATGGGCATTGCACTGATGATGGAAGGGGTCCTCAGTGCTTGTTACCACGTCTGCCCTAATTACTCCAATTTCCAGTTTGGTAATTAGAATTTATATCAACTACAAAGATTTGAGCTATAGGAGTCTTATTCTAGAACCTTTCCAAAAATGCTAAACTCAACTTGCAGAAATTAAAAGTCATTTTGTGTGAGCCGACATGATCCCCACAAAGTGTGATTTCCAAGTGGTTTACCATTTTTTCTTTTCACCACTTTTTAGACTAGAAAACACTCAATGCTGAGTGATAATCCCATGGAAAGATCTAAAGGAAGATAATGGGCTAAGCATTAGGCAGCAAGTCAGGTAGAATCCATCAACAGACTCCTGGAATAACTTGGCCTAATTCAGCAGTTAGACTGCTCTGGAGTAAAAGTAATAGAAAATCCAGTTTGGATTGGGTTGAGTAATAAGGACATCTAGCAGCTCACTCAAAGTACAGAGGTGGAGAGGGTTGACTTATCTTGTTGACTCTGGTTCCATTTATCTATGGAATCCCTTTGGTTATACCCAGCCAATATGTTGGTTTTATACTGCAGTTAACATCACTCATGGTGGCGGAAGTAGTTATAGCAGGTGCTGGCTTCACATCACCATCCCCCAGTTCCAGAGGGGCTTGCAAGCTGTCTTCCAGGGACCATCATGGAATAACAAGGAAACGTCAAGAAACCCCCAGAGAATGTTCTCTCACACCTCAAGAGCCCATTCCTGAATTATTCCCTAAATCCTGGTTAGCTTAGGCCTGGGTTGCTGCACCAGTCAGCAAAGGAGTTTGGGTTTCCTTTAGACCAATCAGACCCATCCCTGGAATCAAAGGTAGAACTAGCTTTCCTGAAGCCAAGGGGCTGGAAGGGTGTGCATTTCTCAATTGAAATGGGTAAATACTGAGTCAGTATTGAGGCTGTTAAAAGAGGACGGAGGGAAGAATTAAGCTGGCAGCCAATTAGCAGTGTCCTCCACTCTCCAGGGTAAGGATATTTGAAATAGTCATTGTTACATTTCTTCTCTGGCCTCCTGCTGTTAGAACACCACCATAATTCTGTCATATTTAACCATTTTAAATTAGAAAGCATTTTTAATAGTGATAACTACAGAGAACAACATCATTCATCACTCTGAATGAAAAAAGTCAACACTTTTAAGTATTTGTCTTAGACCTACATTTTAAGAAATAATGTGTTGTGATAAAATTGAACAATTTTGAACTGAAATTCATTTTTCATTACTTTTCCTGGAGGAAAAAACTATGATTAATTTGATATTTATCCTTCCAGTTTATTTTTTATATTTTATTACATTTGCAGTAAGTTAATGTTAATTTTTCACATTGTTTTTCTACCTACTTTGTTCATTCAACAATGTTTTCAAGATTTATCAAAACTTAATAAAAAAAATGGAATTCATTCATTTTTAAGGATTACTATATTCTATTATAAAAGATAATACATTAACTCCTCCATTGAACAACACTTAGATGTTGCCAATATTTTGCTATTACATACAATGCTACGATGAACATTTTTATAAATGTCCCCTTGTGCAGATGTGAGAGAGGGTCCCTGGGAGACCTAGAAGTAGAATTTTGTGAGTCACCTGTATGTGCATCTTCTATTTTGCCAAAAATAAACAAATTTCTCTCCAAAGTATTAATTTCTATTCCCACTAGCTAGGTGAGAGTTTCCATTTCCCCCACATCACCATTAACTTTTGTTATTATCAGACATATAATTTATTTGCAAAGTTTTGAGTAATATAGGGCATTGCATTGTCATACTGCTTTGCATTTTCCCATTTCCCATTTCTAATTCATCTAAGCTACATTTAACAACTAGCTATTTTCCATCACTAGGCTATGAAACCACACACACCCATATATATACACACACACACACACACACACACACACACACACACACACATATATATGCAGTAATCAATGGGGTTATATTTCAGGGTGCTGAGAGCAACCTCCTACATCCACCTGATATCCATCTTACCATCACACTGCCTAAACTGTCACCATTAAGGGTTCTTTTGCTATCACTCTTGAACATCAGCATTTAAAAAGCAAATACTCTGCACGTGGGGATAGTTGATTGTTATCCTATTAGATGTTTTTCTTCTAAGCTCCAAGAATGGGCTTGGAGGGGGGTTAGGAATGGAGTACATGAGGTCTGTCTGGAGAGTGCACCAAGGGAGGCTGACTGTTGGAGGTCTACACACAGTCTGAAGGCAGCAAATACTACCTGGACTAAAGTGAGGGGGTTTGTAGAAAACATGAGAGCGTGTCATCTGTCCGTCATCCACTAAGCCTCTTGTCTCCACTCCTCCTCTGGGTCATCAGACACCTCCTTCATGTACATGATCGCTGGCCTCTGTATGCTGAAGCTCTATCAGACCCGCCACCCGGACATCAATGCCAGCGCCTACTCTGCCTATGCCTCCTTCGCCGTGGTCATCATGATCACCGTCCTTGGAGTGGTGCGTTCCTTTCCACGCGCCTTCGGTCTGGCTCTCAAAAAGTGCTCTCTTGAGAGGCTTTTTGTATTGTTTGTTTGTTTGTTGGACCTCGGCTGCACAGGTTTGGATTTATAATAATCTTTGGTTCCCTCTCATCCTGGGTCCACTCAAGGCACTCTTACTTATGCAGCTGGTTATTTCTGACAATGTGGCATGCTCCTGTAAAACTACCCCTGGATAGTTTGAATATTAAGCTGGGGCCTGACTCATGTGAGATTGGAATAGAAACATCCCAGCTGAATTTGGAGAGACCAACCTGAAAGAACAGAACCCACTTTCTGAATTTTCTTGGACCACAGTGTTGATTGTCTTCAGTTATTTGAGGAGCATTAGCCCCTACATTAGAACTATGGTCCCATTATTGTGGCCATTCAGCTGCCTTCCCCCATTTCTTTTTCTTTTCCATTTTCATTTGGCCAGGTAGCTATTCTTTTTCCTGCCCACTGTGCGGAAAGATCCCTATGAGTTCCAAGAAGGGGGAGAAAACAAAACGCACACAGGGTTCGGTTTTGGACTCTTTAGGTACGTCTAAGAGAATGATTTTAGTGAGTTCTCAGAAGGCCTTAGATCAAGGTAACCTCCATTTTTACTCCTAGGTATTTGGAAAAAATGACGTGTGGTTCTGGGTGATCTTCTCTGCAATCCATATTCTGGCTTCTCTGGCCCTCAGCACCCAGATCTACTACATGGGGCGTTTCAAGATAGGTGAGTTACCTGTTATTCTATAGTGAACACCTGAGTTAACTTAAGCAGGCATTACCTTCACTCACCTTCAAAGAAAGTGTGACAGGTCACCATGACTGCATGCTCTGAAGTCTGTGCTGTGTTTAATTCTCTCCAAGATATTTCTCATCCCTATAGGATTGAATTAGCTGTTATCACTAGTTTTGTTTTCAGCTTCAGCTAAGCTTACTGCACATCAGAGCCTAGGCACATCTCCAGCTCCTAGTTGTAAACACCATATAATCCGCTCAACTTTGAAAGTACATTTGAACAATGGTATATACCACTAGTCCCACCTAGAGGAACATTTTTCCATTTGCAGTATTCAAAAAGGAGCATTCCTTTTTGAGACAACTTTGTCAATCGCAGGTGCCTGCTTAACTTCCCAGGACAGTGTGAACTGATCAGGGAGCACTAAGTGTTCTACATGCTTGTGATCTGCTGTTCAGTTGTCATACATTGGAGGAAGTTTAAATTGTTTTGGAGCATTTACATTAAAAAAAAAGCCATTTCAAGGGGCAGGAAGTCAAACTTAAATATTCTTTTGTATATTTTAAGACAAATCATTATATATAAGCATAGGCCTGCCCCTAATATTCACACAGCCCAGGGAAAGAATGCAAACTAAAACTTACTTACCATATGTGTGAAAATTTCATATTTATAAAACTCAAAGTTATTAAATATGAAAAAGAAGAAAGGCAGGAAGGGAGGGAGTGAACGAGGGAGGGAAGAAGGGACTGGGAATATAGCTCAGTGGTGGAACACATGTTTAGCATGTACAAGGCCCTGGGTTTGATCCCCAGCACCAAAATAATAATAATAATAATTTTAAAAAGAAAGAAAGAAAACAACGAACTGGTGAATTTATCTTCACTACAACTTAGAAGGTCCAGGTTCAGACTTAGAATTTTGGGGCCCTCAAAAGAACACTATAGAACATAGCTGTTCTTCCTGCCTCTGGCTCTGTTCTCTATTCTCTGTCTTAAGGGGTTTCTCAGATCTGCATAAAAACATCCTTGTCCAATACCCAGTGTCCATCCACATTCCCCACAAATGGCCCCGCTTGCTTTCCTTGGGCAGGGTTGTGCACTAATGGTGTCATCTGCCCTCAGGGAATATAAACCAGGTGAGGAGGCTATGTAGGCCCTGAGAGCAGGCTCTGGTTATCTGAGAAGGAAATTTTTTGTTCCAGGAATCGAGAATGTGATCCAGAAAAGGAAGGATTAGTCCCCTTACCCTGTAGACTTCTCACTCAAAGGGGAATGAAGGTCTTCTAAAATAAGGACCCCTTTGGCCCAGATCTAAGAACAATTCAATATAAACAAATGGCCTGAAGTCTAGAAGATCAAACAAGACACATTCTCATGCTCACAGTTTAATTTTCTCTGGGCATGGTATGTTAGCATTAACATAGCCAGTGTATCTCCAAATGCCTCAGTGACACTAGTCTGTTGTGTAGAACATTTGATAAGTTGCTCTGATCATGCCCCATCTTCCAGAACAAAGGTGAGTGAAGTCATATAAACCAGACTTTGAAAAGGAAAATAAATTAGAGTGTTGTCATTCTGGTTTCTTTTAGAGTTAGGGAAACAAAACAATAACTTGAAAACAGACATAGGTAATGGTAATGACTACCACCATGGTCATGCTATCCTAATGGTCCTGATGGGACAATAGTAATGCAATATTAAATTTGTTTACCTTTTGAACAAGAAGGAATTTCATATGTTATGTTATGCTTGTGCAATAATTTATGAGAGTCCCGACAGGAAAATGATGTCACATACAAAGATTAATGAGGGTTTATTCACAAAGGGACTAGTCACAAGACATGGGTTGGGGTAGAGAAGGATGGAAGGGGCAGCACAGTAACCTGGGGTCACTGGCATTGGGCCTTTACCATCCATAAACCCCAAAGGAAGGGAGGAAATGGTTACCAAATTGTGTCATATAGAGGAAGTCACTCTGAAAGGATCAGTAACCTCTAGTGACAGACACTGTCAGTCCTGTGGAGCCTCTCAGGGAGGGCAACAGGGAAATAACTGCTCTGAGCTCATTCTCCTTCCTCTGTCCCTTGTGTCCTGCCGTGGCTTCCCATCATCTGCATCCAAGAGAACCCACTGTAGTAATACAGACAGGTCAGCCTCCCCAGGGAGGTGCAGGAGAAAGAGACATATGGCAACAAGAAGATGGCCGGCATAAAGTTGAACTAAGTATTTTCAAGTTCTATGCCCAGGGAGTCTTTCTCAGGTGGTTCTAGATTTACCAGAGTCAGAAGGAAAGCTTGCTATTTTCTTGTGACAATGATTATGTTTAAAGTTAGTTGAAAGGTCAGAGGTGATTAGTGGATTGTGGTTGAACCCACTCGGAACTCTCTACCCATTTCCTACGCTACCTTTGCTTTTTAAATCTGAGTGGCCCTGAGGTCACACAAGAAAATAAGCATAGACATAGAAAAGACAGCAGAGATGAGATAGAACATTTCATAAATAGGACAGAAAGTCAGAGCTACCTGCCCAGATCACAGCTGTGCCCCTTAGTCCCAGGGCTCTGGAAAAGTACCTCAGGAATTGTTCATGAGAGAGGATGGTAAACAGGGAGAGAGAAAAGTCTTAATTCACTCCTCAAGGAGTAAATTTCCGACTGTTTGAGATAGTCAGATTCTGTGTTCTTTATGATGAGCAAACATTACTTTATAATTGGCAAATAAAATTATAGTCATCATTTTGAGAAAATAATAAAAACGACCAGTAATTTACCTGTTTGGCTTCCTTCTTACAAATCATTTCTTTCTCTCTTTTCTTCTCTGCTTCCCACTGATTCAGATGTGTCTGACACAGGTAATGTCCTGCCATCCTTCCCAATGTTCTAGATTGTTTCCTTATCAAAGAAGTCCACCAGACTGTCTATCAGTTCTGCTCCCTGAACGGGTAGGGCAGGATTGTTTTGGTAGGATAGAAGGAGGCTCAGAGCTGAGGCTGAATTCCATCTCAACCTCTTCTGGGTTATCACATAGGCAGGCCCCTCACTCCTGGTTAAATTCACTGTAGGGGTAGCCTTAAGAAGGGGTAGCATTCTCATTCTCCTCTAGATATTTTTTGTTTTGTTTTCTAACAGGGTCTTACTATATTGTCCAGGCTGGCCTTGAACTTGCAATCCTCCTACCTCACCATCACAAGTAGCTGGGTAGGCATAAAATAGTATTCTCAACATAACTGGGAACTGTACTCCCTGAAATGATTGTTTTAGGCAGACCCAGTGTTGCATTTGATGTCTACGATGTGGGCAAACTCACATAAAGACAGCCCCACCTTTGACCTTGACCCTATTCCGTAGCAATTATAACACACACACTTAATACATTTTATACCTTCCTTTTGCTAAATTGCACGTTTTAAAACTTCTCTGTCTCTTTCTCCTCAACTTAACTTACATTCTTTTGGGTCTTTTGACTGTGGCTTCAGTATAGATAGGCTTTCTAAACTCAGTACTGCCCAGGATCCCTTGGTTCAGTTCTTACTAATTCATACACTGAGAAATAGATATGGAACCTTCATAAGCTAAGATTTCCCATTTTCTAAGGAAAGCCAAATGTTTTAAGGTTGATTTGAGGGGACCCATGACATCTCTACTGTGAAGGAAATGCCTCCAGAGAAAACTGCAAATAAAGGGAAGCCCAGCTCAGGGAAACAGAATAAGGGACACCAAGCCACTCATGTCATTTGCAGGTGCTTATTATTCATGTCCATCTTGCTTGCTGTTCTGGGTTATGATGTGTGGATATGGCATCCCTTCCATGACAACACAAACTTTTAAAGCAAATATTTATTGCTCACCTGTTAGGTGCAAGGCATCCTAGTACATTTTCATAAAATGAAGACGATACCCTTCCAGCCCCTAAGGCTCTAACTGTTTCCCAGTGTTTGTGTTTTCTCTGACTAAGCCTATCACGGTGTGATTATGTCATCAGCAGATTTGGGAATTTTCCGGCGGGCAGCCATGGTGATATACACAGACTGTATCCAGCAGTGTAGCCGGCCACTATATATGGTACGTGCATGCTCCTGTGTTCCTTGGCCTTCTCCCAAAAAGTGGGGGAACAGCAGGAGGGACAGGCTTGGGGCAGTCACTCAAAGCTTCAAAAATCCAAAGGGCCAGATGGACTCAGAGTGGCTGGGATCCAGTTAGTGGGGGAAGCATGTTGTTTACTCTTTTTCATAAAAGACAAGCAAGGATGGTCCCATTTTTGTAAATGAAATGTTTGCTAACCTATAGGAAAGAAAAAATAAATCAATCGAACTTTTAAGTAGTGTTAATTGCTGTGGAAAAGGATCAAGACAGAGTATCCCTATAAATAATCACCTAAAACGGTACTCCTGTGAAATTACAAGGTAGGCTATTAATCTATTAACCAGGACAGCAGGTATAAACCATGGTTGTCCCAAGCGTCCTGGGACATGTGGTCACTCCAAATTTCATTAGGAGCTTATACTTTTTACATTAAGTATTTCTGCATTGTTTGATTTTTACAATGAGCAAAAATTGTGGTTGAAATAAACTTTAAAAGTCCTCCCTTATAGTTTTCAGCATATTGTCCATTTCTACACCAAGCCTAGAGACAAGGGCCCTAGCCAGCTCTGTCTTGGCTCGCTGGCTAATGACCTTGGAAAGGCCACTTGCCTGCTCTGAGCTCACTGCCTGAGCCTTTGGTCAGATCTAGTGATATGTTTGGGCCTGGCACACAGGAATTCAACAAATATCTGCTAATAGTTTATAAATCAGAATGATTTTTACATAAAACATGGGAATTGTATAACCCTGTAGAGCTTGGGTAGGAACTACAGGCACTACAAATTTGAGGAAATTGAAGGCAGAGGGTTCCTTCAATTTCAGGAGGTGAATTCAAAAGCCTATTAGGACCTGTGAGTATTTTGAGAGTTATGTATGTTTTAGCTGTGAACCAGGAAGGGCAATTAATGTTTTGTTTGTTTGTTGTTGGTTTACATTAAGTGGTGCTGATAGCAGTTTTAGGTTCATAGCAAAATTAAGCAAAGGGGGCTGGGATTGTGGTTCAGCGGTAGAGCGCTCGCCTGGCACGTGCGCAGCCCGGGTTCGATCCTCAGCACCACGTACAAATAAACATGTTGTGTACAACTAAAGCAAATAAATAAATATTTTTTAAAAAATTAAGCAAAGGTACAGAGATTTTCTGTATCCCCTCTGCTCCTGAATATGCATAACCTCCCCCACTGTCAACATCCCCAACAGAACAGTCCATGGGTTACAATCAATGAACCTACATTGACATATCTTCACTCTACCCATAGATTGCACTAGGGTTCACTTCTGCTTTCTATGGGTTTTAACAAATATGTAATGGCATGTACTGACACTGTAATGCCATACAGAGCAGTGCCACTGCCCTAAAAGTCCTCTGTACTCTGCCTGTTCATTAATCCCTCCATCTTAACCTCTGCCACCACCAATCTTTTTATTGTCTCCATAGTTTTGCATTTTCCAAAATGTCATGTAATTGGAATCACATAGTGTGTAGCCTTTTCAGGTTGGCTTCTTTCACTTAGTATCATGCGTTTAAGCTTCCTCCATGTCTTTCAATGCGTTGATAACTAGTTTCTTTTTAGTGCTGAATAATATTCCATTGTCTAAAGGTTTATTTATTCATTAACCTACTAAAGGACATCTTGGTTGCTTCCAAGTTTTGGTAATTATGAATAAAGCTGCTATAATCAAATGTGTTCAGGTTTTTGTGTGGACATAAGTTTTCAACTCATTTGGAAAACTACCAAGGAAAGCAATTGCTAAATCATATGGTAAGCATGTGTTTAGTTTTATAAGAAACTGCCAAACTGCCTTCCAAAATGGCTGTATCATTTTACATTTCCACCAACAATGAATGAAAGTTCTTATCATTCCCATGACTGTGACCCCTCTCAGCATTTGGTGTTGTCGGTGTTTTGGATTTGGACCATTTAATCAGTGAATCTTTTTTTTTTTTTTTTTTTAAATAAAGACATTTCCTCCAAATTAGGTGGATCACCTTTAAAGACAGAGAACTGCTCCTTCTAAATAGTAGATAAGTGGTCATGGAAATTAAAACAATTACTTAGTACCTAAGTTTGAAGTAGTATGCAAAAGAGTAGGAACAGATTATGAATAAATCTCTACCAAAGCAATTACCCTTTAAGATGGACTGTTCCTCTGCATTTTATCCTCTAATCAGTAACTCTAGTGTCCAGACTGTGTGTTGTAGAGACCAGAAGCCTGGCAGTTGCACGGCCTCCTTGGAGCCAGAGTAATGAGTACAAAACTCACTCACTCAGTGGTCCTGACAGTTGCAATGGAGGCTACCAAGAAACACCAAGCATAAAATGGGTCCTCAATCACATAGAACTAGTGACAGAAATCTAACTACTAGGTAATCAGCACTCACCACCAGCCTCACACTAAGAAGTGGGCCCAGCTGCCCAGCTCCACTGAACCTTGGAAGACACAGCTAGCATCCTACTTTGCTGACCACATGTCCTTTTCTTTTCTGGGGACAAGGTCATGTCTTTTTGCAGTGGGGGGGGCCTTGCCCTCTAGTGCCTGCAGAGGCTTAGTGTCAGATGATAGGCAAGGCTCTCTTAGAACCATAAGACACAGTGTTCAACAAGGCAATCATTTTTGCATGGTTGATACATACACCACAGTGGGGTTTTTTAAAAAAAAATAAAGCAGCCTGTATGACCTCTCATTTAATGTTCTCTTTCTTCTTTTCCAGGATAGAATGGTGTTGCTCATTGTGGGCAATCTGGCTAACTGGTCCTTGTAAGTAATCTTAGAAAAATAGGTTTTTATCTTTATTAATGTCTGTAACACTGTGGTTTAACTTTCCTTGCCTGTCATTTTTACAAAGAAATATTAAATTAAGGAAAGGGTAAGCATATGCTTGCCCTAGAGACTTGATTAAAAGATTTTTTGTTTGTTTGTTTTCTTTTCCCTGCAAAGAAAACACTAAAGTACCAATACTGGCTCCTTCTAAAGCATTGATACAGTGGTTGAGTTCATTTGCTCAAAAGACAAACATCTATGAGGACAGGTCAGATCAGATCAGATGGATGGATGGATAGATTCTGCCCATGGGTGCAAAGATGCAATATAATTTTAAATTATTTTGTAGAACCTTTCTATAAAGGCTATCCCAATGAAATGTAATCCATTCTGCTGTCATTTATAACATCTTAGAATTTTTTTTTTAAAAAAGGTTATCCTATAGGCATTCTTTTTGGTAAAATTCCTCTTTTTTTGTTCTGTGTGTGCATCTGTCTGTCAAAGAGAGATGGGGGGGATGGGGGGCATAAGAGCAAGAGCAAGTCTTATTCCTATTTCTTTCTTTCCCTCTGGGTCTATTTATTCCTCTTCCACCTTTATCATTCTTCTTCCTCTTTTTGTCTCTGGTCATCCCCTTGGCCTTTTTCTTCAAAGAGACTAAAAATAACTGAAATTATTTTATGCAACCTAGTCTCACTTTGAACATGTGAGATATTTATTGATAACTCAAAAATAAACAAGTAATTTTAGCTGCTTTTGTTTATGGCTCTTAGCTGATATGTTTCTCTGGGTCAGTGTCCTTTGATAGAAAATGACTGTCCGCTCCTGGCACACGTTAAGTCATGTGAAGGCATGAAGAAAGAGACAGACCTTCGAATCAACCCCAAAGAATTAGCTGGGACGGTGGGCATGTGCCACTGTGCTCCACCTGCACCAACCTCTTAATAACGAACAACCCATGACTGTGACCCCAGGAACTCAGAATCACCTGGCTCACCTCTGCCCCACACCAAACCTACAATCTGCTCACAAAATAAGATAAATGGCCTCTCTCTTCTTAGACACCTCTGTGAGATGCCAGGGCCTACACGTGTGCAAGGTGCTATAACACACTAACATTGTGATTACCTGGTAGAAGGCTCCTTTCTCTCAGTAGCTCCGCAAAGACATGTTGTGAATTGGTATGATTGGTGTTTTAAAGAGAATAACTTTCCTATGATCTGAAGAAGAATAATGTGTGTGTGTGTGTGTGTGTGTGTGTGTGTGTGTGTACAGAGAGAGGTATGTAGTATACATATATATGTATACATATACACACATGTATGCATTTGTACAGATGTGTATATATACATATATATGCACACATAAATATGACTATTAAATGCATACATATATGTATGTATTTATGTATGATTGATTAGAGAGAGCAAGAATGATAAAGCAAGTGTGCAAAAATGCTAATAGTTGGTGGATCTGATTAAAGGCTATGCAAGAGATCTTTAGTTTAATGAAAATTTCAAAATCTGGAAGGAGGAACTTTCCTGTATTACAAGTCAGTTGAGATTCAAAGGGAACCAAATGAGAGTCCAATAATAACAGTTTTGCAGTTGACATACTTAGGAATAAATTTTGAGAGATGTGTAAAACCTTTTTGCAGAAAATTCAATTGCCTTATTAGGAGATATAAAGGAAAACTTAACTAAATGAAGAGAGGTATCAGGGTCTGGGTGGGAAGGTTAACCTTTGTAAAGATATCTGTTTTCAAGTTAATGTATAAATTTAGATTTAGAGCTAGAATTAAATTAACGGGGTTTTATTCTAAAATTTATTTGCCCAGTTAGATGAAAATTTCAAAGATCCCTGAAAAGTAAGATAAACAGAAGTAAGGAGGGGCAGAGAGGTATAGTGACCACCTCCACATTATCCAGCAGAATTTTCTGGAATTATAGAAATGTTCTGCACTTAATTGTCCAATACAAAATCTACTACTACTACTGAGAAGTTGACTAAGGAACTGGATTTTCAATCTTATTTAATTTTAATTAATAGCTTTAAATTTAAATAACCATATGTGGCTACTATATGGGACACTGAAAATTAGCCTGAACAGTAAGTATTGTGAAGGTATTCACTTATTCATTGCAGAATTGTTTACCATCATGAAAAACTGAAGGATACTGGAGAGACTAACCAGAGAGGGAAGATGACTGTGTACAGTACATTCACTTATGTGAACTTTACATAGTCATTAGAAATGAATGTGTTGAAGATGTAGTAATTTAAAAGTTCAGCATATAGTCAAGTGTTGCATGATGACATTTTAGTTAGTGGAGTACCACATATAAACACTGGTCCCATGAAATGATACTGCCTAGTGATGTAGCAGCTGTCCTTCGCTTGTGTGAATATACTCCATGATGCTTGCACAGGGCCCAAATTGCCTAAGAATGCATCTCTCAAAACATCCCCATCGTTAAGTGATACATGACTATATGTTAAAGTGGGTTTTTTAGTGAACACCTCTCCCTCAAAAACATAGTAGGGAGCCGGGCGTGGTGGCGCATGCCTGTAATCCCAGCACTTGGGAGGCTGAGGCAGGAGGATCTCGAGTTCAAAGCCAGCCTCAGCAATGGCGAGGCACTTAGCAACTCGGTGAGACCCTGTCTCTAACCAAATACAAAAAAGGGCTGGGGATGTGGCCTAGTGGTCAAGTGCCCCTGAGTTCAATCCTCAGTACCACAAAAAAAAAAAAAAAAAAAAAAAAAAAAAACATAGTAGGGCAGGAAAAAGACAATGGTGTAAGAAGCTGTCTTCTCCACTACAAATGTTTCTTCCCATGTCCCCAGTGCCCTCTTTGGATTGATCTACCGGCCCAGAGACTTTGCATCCTACATGCTGGGCATCTTCATCTGCAACCTGCTGCTGTACCTGGCCTTCTACATCATCATGAAGGTAAGTGCAGGTGCAGGGAGCTGGCAGGGCCCCTGCCTGGCAGAGGCTATGGCCCCAGCTTCACTGCTCCTGTGTCTCCCCAACAGCTTCGCAGCTCTGAGAAGGTCCTCCCAGTGCCACTCTTCTGCATTGTAGCCACGGCTGTGGTATGGGCTGCCGCCCTGTATTTTTTCTTCCAGAATCTCAGCAGCTGGGAGGTGAGCAGCTCTCCTTCCATCTTTCCTTTTTACTTTCCTACCACCCTCTTTATTATGCTTGCTGTTTTCAATCTTTTTTACATTTTCTAAATTGAAAGCTTCCTCCAGAAGGGATAGGTTTTAGTTTATTTTATTTTATGTGGTGTTGGAGATTGAACTCAGAGCCTCACGAATGCTAGGCAAACACTCTATCACTGAGCTTCATCCCCAGCCCAAGGGATAGGTTTTAGTGTCCACACATAAATGCTCAACAATGATACCGGCTCATCATTTTCAGGGTAACACTTTGTAAATTTGTAAACCTACAGACACTGCAAATTCAGTCTTCATTTATGTGTTGTATGACGATCCTGTTCCCAGTAAAACTTGAATGTGTATAAATGTTTGATGAGTGTGTCTTCTCTGTCTTTCTCATCACCATCACCATCCATCTATCAACAAAAACCAGGGGATTGGGAGGGGTCGGGGTTGTTCCTACTCCCCTCCAGGGTAGGAAAGCTAAGGCCTTGGAAATCAGCACTGTACCTGAGGCACATCGCAGGGACAAAGTCTCAGCTCTCCATCATGGCAACTACCACAATTGATTTTAGAACATTTTTTCATCCCAGGAAGAAACTCCATAAGTATAAGCAGTCACTCCCATTTCTCCCTGAGCAGCAACACAAATCTACATCTGAACATTCTATGTAAATGGAATCAAATAACATATGGCCTTTGAGTCAGGCTTCTTCACCCAGGATAATGTGTTAGGTTCACCCAGCTACAGCTGTATCCTTTTGTTACTGAATAATATTCCACTGTGTGGCTATACCACATTATCTATGCATTTACCCATTGATGGACATTTAGGCTGTTTCTACTTTTTGGTTTATGAATGATGCTGGGAACATTTTGTGTACAAGTTTTTGTGTGCAGGTCTGTTTTCTTGGAAGCTAACTTTTTGAGCTATCTAGTAGCATCTTTATGGCTTCCTGGATGTGAAACTCTGAAACAGTTGAATTGTGGGAATCTTGCCCATATCCTGCCTCACCTTCCTCCAGGGAACCCCGGCAGAATCGCGAGAGAAGAATCGTGAGTGTATCCTGATGAATTTCTTTGATGACCATGACATCTGGCACTTCCTCTCTGCTACTGCCCTATTTTTCTCATTCTTGGTGAGTTTATCAGGTATTTTTTGTTGTCTTTTCACTTTAAAATCTTGTCTGTTCTCTTCTACTCTTCCTTACATCCTCTTTATATTCCTCTATAATTTCCCTTTCCAGTTCCTCATTATAATTCAAACATGCAGATCATTTTCTTTTTTAAAAATTTTGTATCTCTATTTTCATTTTGCTTTTACTTTTCAATAATATGAGACAAAGAGTGACAAAATTACCTTCCTAAGTAACACTGCACATTGGGACTGACTTGGTTATTAGACTCATATGCCCAGAATTCCCTCCAGGAACCACTCCTGGCATTCACTAAATTTCCCACAACATTGGGTTACTCTTTCTCTTCCCACTCCTCCACCTTCACTTAATATTTTATGAATAATTTACAGATTCCTAGAGTCGTTCAGAGCAGCTGCCAGACCTGTGTTGCTTTCTAACAGTCAGTGCCAAATCTCTCTTGTATTTCCTCTATTTTCTGCCCAAATCCTTTCCCAGAAGCCATGCATATATATGTCAACCTGGGATGATAGTTCCCAGCATCCTCTAATTCTATTTTTCACATTTCAGAATTAAAAAGTTTGTCATGTCTGCACACAAGTTCCCTTGACACCACCACTGGACTCCCAAAGCCATCTACTTTAAGCAGTCTCAGGCTGGCCATACTACCTCAAGAGTGGAGCAGTGCTACCCCCTAGTGTCACATTTGGGAAGTTCACCCAATCTCTATGAATACTCCCTAGGACTTTTCTTTTTTGCTTTTAAAAATGATTTAATATTTTATTTATTCCTTTTAGGTATACATGACATTAGTAGAGTATTTTTTATTCTAAGTTGTTATATATGTAGCAATAGCATTCAATATTCCCGTTCTTGAAAGAGACAGACAACAAAAAACAAAGCTAAGGATTCTATATGGGGAAAGTGGTGGCCAAGGGAACTAAAAATGGAAGAGAAGTTTCCATTTCTTATATAGCAATACTCTATGCAAAAAGATTTCATTTTCTTTAAGTCTTGACCTAAATGTCACCTTCTAAGTGACTTCCCAGGCCACCCTGTAAAAAAATTGCCACACCCAATTCCACATGTCCTATATTCCCTGGTTTAACTTTCATTCTTAGCACATCTAGCTTTCTAACATGCTGAGTTTTACCCATGCATTTGTTTCATGTTGAAAGCCATCTCTTGGATGGGAACTCCACGAGGGTGGAATATTTCTCTTTTACTCCAGCTACATCTTCAGCATCTAGAATAACACATAATAAACTCTCATGGCTATTTAAGTTAATTAATAAATGAACTATATAGTTATGATAAGTGCTTGTTATGAGCATGACATTGCAGAGAGCCACAGAGGATAAGAAAACAATTCAAGAAACAAAGTTTTACTTTGTGGGAATCACAAAGTAGGGATGTGGTGTGGCTGTGACTAAACATTTTTTTCATTTCTCTGTCACTCTCATCTCAGGTTTTGTTAACTCTGGACGATGACCTGGATGTGGTTCGGAGAGACCAGATCCCTGTCTTCTGAGCCTCCAGCATTAAGAGGGGGACAGCAAACGATCCATCTTGGTGCTGATTCTTGAAGAATACAATGACTGCAGCAACGTACCCACTGCCAAACACTCCATTGGTCTCTGTGGAGTCAACTCTTATTCACACAGGAAGGAGAGGAGCTGGGGGAGATCTACACCCTGTAAGAAGGGAGGCAGAAGGGAGCCACAGCTGAAAACAGAGGTAAACCCTGAGAAACTCAGAAGCACCCATCCTGTGTCTGTGTTTGCAACTCAGAAAGTCAGACATGGACAAAAGCGGCATGACAGTCACCTCACTGTCTGGGACCCTCCCACTCTCACCTGACATTTATCAGAACCTGGCTGCTTACTTCCCTGGGCCACAGCAATGCCCAGAAAGACCAGCTGCTTGGATTTCCTGCCCAGAAACCTTAGTGTGGTCTTTGTACCTCTGTGATTCCCACTGCTCTAGACGTCCAAAGCACCATCTCGTTTCTCCAAGGGCCTGTGAAAACGTGATTTCTCAGAGTATTGTGGAGAGGGTGCAGAGGTGGACCAAGGCCCCACCCAGCTGGTAACCCAGCTAGTCACCTCCTCAGAAGGAACACTGAATGTTCCCTCAAGCTCCTGACACCATGAGGACTCAGGATTAGGCACTGTCACACACTCTTCTGAACAGGAAACCATCATTGGGACCAAAGCCTGGGTGCTTATCTATTCTCAATGTCTTCATTTCGCTGCTGTATTGATCCTTTACTCTGGCTCCACCTTCTTGGAAAGACCTTATTACTCCTTAGACCCACTTATCTCTAAAATGGGAAGAGAAATGGGAAAATCTCTTCTGGCAATAAGAGGAGCAGGAAAAATGACTGCCCAAACTAAGAGACTAGAAACATCAAGCAGACAGGCCTTGCCTTGTGAACTGGGGCTACTGGAGAAAATCCAGTGAGGCAACAGTATTTGCTCAGCCTCCAATTCACACAGCTCAGTTCTGTGCCCACATGACCTTTGGCAGAGAAATAACTGTTCTAGCCAGGGCCATCACTCTCTGAGCCTCCACAACTGAGCCCCTCAGATGGCATGATCAGGGTTCCAGATTTTCTCCCTGAAGTTCTCAGAAGTTACTCAGGATGAACACATTTTCCGCTGCCCGTCTGGTTGCAAAGAGTACAGCTAATTGAACATTGTGTCTTATTGCACCTGACCCTCCCCAGCATGGAGTCGAAAAGCTCAGCATCCTGGTTCCCTTCTCACACTGTGTGGCAGCTCTGCTTCTGAGAAGTCCCATTTTGACCAAACATCTTGTTGCCAGGAGTATGTTATCATAAAATAGACATACAAATGTTTGCACACATATGTGTTTGCTTGTGAAATTGAACTCACTTCTCATCTCTACTTTCCTAGTCATTCATAAGAGAAGTAGATTGGGCATTCTTCTTTAAAATTTTTTTCCTCTCAAATATTTACATAATGTTCAAAGAACATACTTTGGAAGTTTGAACAGCAAGATTTCCCTAAATTTTAAAAACACAAAAGTGCTTTCTGTGAAATATTTTGTGTTGTTTTTTTTTTTTTCTAAAAAATCTCCTAAATTTATAATTGATCTTCTGTCATTCTTTATTCCTTAAAAATTGTTGGCTTCCATAGGTCCCACAGAGGCCATCAATTAAATGGTTTTGTCAATCTAACATGTAAAAAAAAATTTCGAACCTATTTCACTATGACTGACTTGGTGTAATTTTTTTAAGGCACTCAATGGAACCACTAAAGACATGTGAACAACAAAGTCCACCCAAGTAAATAAATGTCTCTGGAAGTTTGTTTGGGAAAAACATCAATGGAAATGGGGAGGGCTCCTGCAGAAAGGGGCGGACCGTGCAGCCGTATTTGTTGCTGTGTTCTGTTAGTGTCTATCTTGTGCTATCAAGTCACACATTGTGGTCAGTTTTGTTCTCTGCAGGACTAAAAACCCAGACCATGCCTGCTTTTGTAAATATTAATTATAAGTGTATGTGTTGCTAATTCTTTCTATAGCACCAATCTTGTGGTTGGGAGAAAGTCATGGAGCTGCATTTATGGGATTCATATGAGTGCTGGGTAGAAAGGAGCAGCCAGAGGTTAGTAGTTTCATGGTATGTCTTTGGTAGGTAGCACAGTGCCTATGCTAACTTCTGCCTGTGCTCATAGATTTGGCTCTTCAAAACCAAGGCTAATTCTGGAGGCCAAGTTCAGCGGGAGGGTAACTGAGAAAGCAATGACTGTGAAGATGATCTTGGCAGAGCAACCCCAGAAGGAATAAGAGAAGTTTAGCTGGAGCGGGTCAGAGATGTGACAGCCAGAGGGTAAAAAATGACCTCTTCACACCTCTGACAAATGGGGCTGGAAAGTTAGCACCACCTGTTATGCTGGATGGCTGAGGGATTAGCCTGGTTTTATTTTAGCAGCAAGACAAGCCAGTGGAAAACCAGAGACTAACTGGGGAAGGGACTTTCCATGACTGAAGGCCATCCCTGAGCCAGCTACTTGTGGCAAATAGTGGCAGCTGCTTATTTTGTACCTCCAAGCATTGACCAGAAAGTTCTTGTGGGATCCCAAATTGCATGTCTCAGCAAATCAACACTCACACGTTTCTCATTCTGGGTGCTGGTCAACCTGATTAAAACATGGGGGGGGAAGGGAGGACAACAATAAACCTTCTTCCTAGAGGAACAGTAAAGTCTGAAGAAGATTATGGAGTCAGACTTTAGGCTGAAAATATCCACCTACTCTCTGCATGACCTTGGGTAAGCTGCTAAAGCTCTCTGATTCTCAACTAACACATCTCCATGACATTACGCTAGGATGACAAAGTTGTGCAGGGCATTAGAGCAGGACCAGCACAGAAGGTCTTCATCTCTGGCCCCGTAAGTCACACAGGGAGGCTGGGAAAGAGCAGGGCCTTTGGCTGTGCTGGGATGTCTCTCTGGGGAATCTCCACAGAGCCTGTGTTCTGTTTCCAGTCTTCAGTTCCCCACAAAGGAGTGGGGAGGCCTTTTCACCTTCAGAGACAATGCCCAGAGCTTCAAATCTCCCAGTCCAGCTCCTCCTTTCTCTTTATTGATGCATTTCACTGTCTCTGACTCTTAATATGATTATTCCAACTACCATGAAAACCACTACCAACGCAAGGGCGGAGTGGAAAGCCTGCCATGTGTACTGTCACACCTCATTGCTACTGTCTCCGCCCTGGGTGTCTCAAAGGTAAGAAAACAGACTTTCTCCTGTGGAGTAGCTACCCATGACTCAAGGAATGCCACCAGCCGATGCCACCAACCTCCGACCCTTATCACCAGTTCCTCTGGAAGGCAAGCCACAAGGCTTAGCCTGTGGGGAGAAGGCTCTAGTCCTCAGATGATGAGATGGGCCCCAGAAAGAAGTGAGGTGAGTGTCACTTGGGTTTTGAAGTGACCCACTGTGACTCTCATGTCTTGTGGTGAAACTGAGGAAAAGCACTGCACGTAAAGAAGCCACCTGTCCTGATGGGAGCAGTGCCAAACCCTTACTTACCGTGGTGATGCTGCTCAGCCAGTAGAGTGGGTTCAACACTGGGGCCATGATCTACCTATGTGGCTCAGCGTCCCTTCACTGTTAAGGCACCGCTGGCAGCATGGCGCAGGGCCTGCTAAGTCTCAGGCCGTAACACAGGTGAAATCAAATAAGTATGGGAAGAGCCATCGATGACCTTCCCCTGTGCAACTGGAACACAACAGTAACAGAGTTTTAGCTTGGATGAGGCTCCTCTGTCAAGAGACCCCCTCTTTGATGGACTTTATGGGGGACCTTTTATACTGTATGTTTTTCTAAAATGTGGTCCTACCTATTCTTATTGGGGATACAAAGAAGACAAGGTGGGTACCACTGTTTACCTAGAATCACCCTTGGCTCCCCCAGTCTTGGAGCAATGGAGCTCTGCCCTCTTCCAAATACCTCTAAATGAGGAAATTTCATCATTTTCTCCAAACCCTTAAGTTTTTAAGTTTATTTGTCTCTGTCCTACATCCTTTTGGTTGCCTTGAAGTCCTTGTCACCTAAGGCTTACCCATTTCATTAGAGAGAAACAATAGCTGGCTGCTATATTTTAATGAACATTAGCTTTGGAGTCATATTATATACTTCAACCAAGTGCTAAATAAAGTATGGGTGTCATCATGCAACATTATATTTATGATTTAGACAACAACATACTTAAATAGTGAAAGATTTTCAAATCAGGAAAAGAGAAATCTGGTATACTATCCCAATGTTGCTAGATCCTGGGTCCCTCGTATTCACTCTAAATCTTGGCATTCTTTGTGAATCAAGACTCTTTTATGTCTGGGCTGGGGATGTAGCTCAGTGGTAGAATGCTTGCCCAACATGCACGAGACCCTAGGTTCAATGCCCAATACTGTTGAAAAATAAATAAACAAACAAACAAATGAAAGACCAAGTTCTTTAAACAGAAGATTATCAAAATATTATCCAAAGTGATTCAAATGTACTCAGTGTACTGAAACACTGCCATCACAGAAATAAGTTGATTTGTGCTTTCTGATTTTTATCATATAGCCTATAAAACAGACAGGAAGGGTGCAAATTCAGGCCTGAGACTGATTCTGCTTCTTTCTCAACACAGGACAAACTGTGAAGCAAGCTGCTTTATTGGACACATCCATATTTCCTCTCCTTCTCACCACTTCTCTATTAATTTAAGTAGAATAAAAAATATTGCTTCAGTCAATAATCAAGAAATATTTGCCCCAAACACTGAGTAACTAGAGCACAGTGGTCAATAAGGAAGATAGACATGGAACAAATCATTGTAATTTGTTCATTATAAGCAGTCAAATAAGTATAAGAAAAATGGGGAGGGAGGGAAGGGATGGAGCAAGTGAGTAGGAAGGGGGAAAAAAAGAAGTTGGTAGAAGGAGATAGATATCATTATCCTAAATGCATGATTGAAGACATGAATACTATGAATATACTTTGTATACAAACAGTGTTATGTAAAAAGGTGCTCTATATGTATATTATGAATTGTAATGCATGCTACTGTTATATATACAACAACTTTGAATAAAAGAGAAAAAGAAAAAGAAAAAAATGGCAGTTGGGCACCATGGCACACACACGTAATCCCAGTGGCTCAGGAGGCTGAAGCAAGAGGATGGTGAGTTCAAAGCCAGCCTCAGCAATTTAGCAAGGCCCTAAGCAACTTGATGAGACCTTTTCTCAAAGTTTAAAAAATAAAAAGGGCTAAGGATGTAGCTCAGTGGTAAAGTGCCTCTGGGTTCAATCCCTGGTACCAAAAAAGAAGAAGGAGGAAGAAGAGGAGGAGAAGGAGTGTGGAGAGCAGTGACAATGAATAGGAGAGCAGTGTCTGAAATTGGAGTCCCTGATGACTTCATGGCTGTGGCATGCTTGGTGCCTGCGAAAGTTTCTGTGCCATGGTTTAGGATGCCTAGTTGCTATGGTAATGCCCTCCATTAGGAGGCTCTGTGCTAGAGTCTTATCAGCCTCAACCTTGATCTCAGGCACATAGCTCCTGGGAATAAAGAAACTCTCTTGCTAGACAACCACAATGTTTCACCAGCTCTGCTGCTCCTGAGCCTGCCAGCATAACAGTAACTTTAAACAATGGACTTTCTTGAGAGCTACACAAAGCTCCTAACATTGCACATTGCAACTGCAGAATGTAAATGTAACTGTGGAATAAACTGCATAATGTTGCTAACTCTGTAACTTTCATAAATACAAAGAATAATGTTTACATAGTCTTTAATCTGATTAATGAGACATATGTAATAAAGATTGCTGGTGTAATTCTTTAGACTTGCTTCTCAGAGAGCAGTGCTCCACCCAAAATCAGCAGTTATCTTCAAAATCTGCATATGTAAGTCTTGATTTTTCTCATCGCCTAGCTCCACCCAATATCACCAGTTATCTTCAAAATCATATGTGAGTCTTTATTTTTCTAATCTCCCATCCCCTCACAGGAACCTGCTAGTTTGGCCACACTGGTCACACCAAAGGAGGAGGAGAAAGAGGAGAAGAAGGGGAAGTAAAAGAAGAGGGGGGGGGGAACAGCCTTATAAAAATCTTATCACTATATGCAGAACAGAAAAATAAACAGATAATTATCAGCAATTTTCATCCCTAGATGTGAAACCCTAATTGCTGATATAATATAACACCTCTTTACAATCAAATTTTTGGAAAGAATATTTCCCCCTGTAGTTCTCTAGAGAAGAACTCTTCGGGTAGATGCAGGCTTTCCTTGTCTATGGTCCCCAGTTGTATTACAAAACAATACAAAGAAATAGAGTTATTGAAGGGACTCTGTGTAGGATCTAGTATTAGAACAGTGCTCATACTTAGGAATGGGCCACTTTGAAAAAATATGCTTCTTCTAAGATAGCTCTAGATATGTCTGAAAATTTCCAGTTGACTGTGGAGTGCTACAACATTGCAATTATGTGGATAGAGCAGGAAGGAGAAGGAAAACTGATCTGAGGCAAGAAGAATACATGTGAAACTGGAAGACAAATGGAAACTCAGTTGAAGGGCAAGTTCAAGACATAGTGTTTTCTGAAAGTCTAAAGTAAAAGCAAAGAGGTAAGATTTCAGCCTAAGTCATCCCTAAAAACTCTAAATGTACAAGGTGGTGTTAAACAAAAGTGTAAATGTGACTGTGTTTTAGTCAGATTTTTTACTGCTGTGACCAAAAGACCTGACAAGAATAACACAGGAAGAAAAGTTTATTTGGTCTCATAGTTCCAGAGGTCTCAGTCGTAGATGGCCAACTCCATTCATTGCTCTGTGCCCAGGGTGAGGCAGCACATCAAAGCAGAAGGCATGGTGGATGGAAGCATCTCAGAACATGGCAACAAGGAAGCAGAAGGAGCATTCCTGTTACCAGGGACAAAATATATACCCCAGCCGGGCGCGGTGGCGCACGCCTGTAATCCCAGCACTTTGGGAGGCTGAGGCAGGAGGATCGCGAGTTCAAAGCCAGCCTCAGCAATTGCGAGGCACTTAGCAACTCAGTGAGACCCTGTCTCTAATAAAATACAAAAAAGGGCTAGGGATGTGACCCAGTGGTCGAGTGCCGCTGAGTTCAACCCCCGGTACCAAAAAAAAAAAAATAAAAAAAAAAAAAAAAATATATATATATATATATATATAATATATATATATATATAAATATATATATATAAATATATATATATATAAATATATATATATAAATATATATATAAATATATATATATAAATTTATATATATATATAAATATATATAAATATAAATATATATATATATTTGCCCCAATGGCATGCCCCCAGTGACCCACCTCCTTCAGCCACACCCTACCTGCCTACAGTTACCACCCAGCTAATCCATTCAAGTGGATTAATGCACTGATTCACTTAAGGTTCTCATAACCTAATCCTTTTGCCTCTGAACTTTCTTGCATTGTCTCACACATGAGTTTTGTGGGGGACACCTCACATCTAAACCATAACAGACTGGTTTGTGACAAGGAGGGAAAGATAGCTTTTGAATAATGAAAAGGAAGAGGTAAGCTAGAAGGAAAAGAAAATTGATTAACTTCATGGAACTCCATGCACAGTAGTGTTGGGGACACATGGTGAATGGGGTCTACGGAGCATCATTTTAGTGAGAACTCTGGAAAAAGAGTTAGGGAAGGAGGATGGGACCAAAGGGGGAAGGTCAAACTTCTGATGTGGTGGGTTTATTTTTGTTTGTTTTCAGGTAGACTGAAAGCAAAAAGAAAAAGACCCTTGGATCCACTGAGCTGGGACGACTACAAAGACAACTACAACTACTATAAGAGGTATTTTAAAACATCATACCTGGACTAACAGGCAAGCTGACCCCTCTCTGGACTCCTAGCATGGCCTTCCATGCCCCAGGGAGAAGAAGAGTTTTCTGTCCAGATAAAGGCAGAGAAGCAAAAAAAATAAGAGATGTTTTGAACTGGCAACCTCAAACATTCATAAGAAAAATACAAGTCCCAGTTTTAACCACAGCAAAAAAAAAAAAAAAAAAAAAAAAAAAAAAAATAGAGATCTGAAGAGAAAGATAAGATGGTTGGGGTGGAGATCATTTTAATCCATCCTTGAAGAAATACAACAGCTCCATCTCCCAAACTCTCAGAAAATTCCTCTCTGCTGGAGGACAAGCATGAAACTGAAGTTCTCAATCTGTACTTTTAGTGGGATTTTTAAAAAATATTTATTTATTTGTTTTAGTTGTACACAATGCCTGTATTCTTACGTGGTGCTGAGGATCGAACCCGGCCTGCACCACAACCCCAGCCCTTTTAGTGGGATTTTACCACTGCCAACTACTGTCTTCAATTCCCATCTCCAATCCCTAGAACACGAAAGTCAGCAGAATTGATCCTTAAAACAGCAAATACTCATCATTATGAACTCTGCTAAGGGTTTTTACCTACATTGTATATCTAATCATGAAACCCCCCAAAGAAGTTAGGGTTCTTACATCATCCCCATTTCCCACATGGAGAAACAGAAACTTAGAGAAGTCATTGTTTGCTAGGTGAAGTGAATGGGGCAGAAACCTGATAAGTAGTCAAATTTAGTAGTTCAGGTTCAAACCAGAGAAAAGGAAGACAGTGCTGCAATGAGCATTCAACAGTTTATCTGTGCAGATCTATATGTGCAAAACACAGCCTAGAATTATATAGCTATTCAACATATTAATAGAAAGAGAAGGTTTTTCCAAAATTCAGAAGATCTTTGATTATCATATAACCTCAGTAACAATGAAACTTGCAGTGCCTTTGGAAAGTGCTTTTAGAAAGCTTTGGATCTGTTAGACTCTCTAAACTAGAACAGCTGGATTCCTGTGAGGGCTGTTGCATCAGTTTGTGAGCTTGTTAAGAACCAAAGCCCTGCACTAGGCAAAGTAGACCCAAAGATTCATTTTAAATTAAAATACACATACGATAAAGTGTCAGGTTACCACTGGGAGCCTATTGGCTCAAAATCAAAATTTTAAAAGAAAGCAAACGAATGTAGTGGGGTTTTTCAGTTTCTAAAAAAAATTCAGAGACTCAAAATATCTTCAAGAGTCCAAAAGTCCTCCAAATCTACCTCTGAAACTGGTCTCTACTGGTCTGGGGGTGGGACCCAAATCTTCAGCTCCCTTCAATGGTTCAACCATCTTTGTTCTTGGTCCTGGGCCCAGAACTTTCCCCTTAGAAGGAGTGGATTCATCCCAGCCAAATTTAGGCAGAGCAAGTAGCTGCATTGAACTAGGGAATCATATTTCTTCATTTGGAGTACAGTGAAAATAGTCAGAAATAGTAAGTTTGTTCAAAAGAAGAAGAAGAAGAAGAAGAAGAAGAAGAAGAAGAAGAAGAAGAAGAAGAAGAAGAAAACAACAACACAACTTGGTTAGAAACAAGAACACACTAACCAAATTTTCTTCTGTGCAGAGATGTCCGTTGGAATTATTATTATTATTATTATTAATTATTATTATTATTATTATTTGGTACTGGGTATTGAACTCAGGGGCACTCAACCACTAGGTCACATCCCCATCCCTTTTTTGTATTTTTTATTAGAGACAGGGTCTCACTGAGTTGCTAAGGGCCTCGCCATTGCTGAGGCTGCCTTTCAATTCACGATCCTCCTGCCTCAGCCTCCCAAGTGCTGGGATTACAGGCGTGCGCCATGGTGCCTGGCTGGACTTTTTATTTTGAATATGAATTTTCACATTTACCCCACAGCATTTTTTTTTTTAATTGGATCTAAGGGCTGGGGATATAGCTCAGTTGGTAGAGCACTTGCCTCGCATGCACAAGGCCCTGGGTTCAATCCCCAGCACCACAAAAAAAAAAAAAAAAAAAAAAGAAAAAGAAAAAAGAAAACACTCTGAAGCAAGAAATTCTCCACATAGCCTGGAAATGTGATCCATTCAGCCATGTGAGCCATGGCTGAATGTGATAAAGCAATATAAGAAAACACTACCAACAGCCAAACCCACACTGCACAAACTTAACTAAAAGCTGCATTTCTGTATCTTCCCTTAATTCTGTAGCTTATCTGAATGCGTGAAAAATTAAGTGGCACGATGACACTAATTAGCCACCCTACCTGACTTCTGAATTTATCTATCAAGCAGACTAACATCTCCTTAATTTCTCACAGGAAGAAGAAATAGTCTAATCTGTTGACACTGACCAGCCAAATATATCCTAATGGAGGCCTGCATTTCAGTCTCCTATGTGGGGAGGGTGGTGTGAGGAAGGCCATGGAAAGTAATTTCTATGATACATTAAATATTACTTTGCAGTGATTTAGAAACACCTTCAAATGTGACACTTCATTTGTCCTTTATAACACCGTGTGAGAAAGGCAGGACTGGTAATAACCACAATAAACAGCTAAGGACACTAATAAACTAGACATAAAGGAGTTATGCCACTTGCCTGAAGTCTCAGTCAGGTAACAAGGGAGATACACATAAAAGTGTCAAGGTCTTGCTTTTCTAAATAAAGTAAAGCTGGGGATGTAGCTCAGAGGTAAAGCACTTGTCTAGAATGTGCAAGTCCCTGGGTTTGAACCACAGCAGTGAAAGAAAAAAAAAAAAAAAAAAAAGATAGGAAAATAACTTTTAGATTTTGCTGAGTCAAAGGAAATTTATCAAGAAAAATGACCAGTGTTAGTTCAAACTTCCATAGTTTTTTCTGAACCTTTTTTAAGTATAAAATATATTTAGTAATGGATTGAGTATAAAATATATTCAGTAATGTATAAAATGTACATTCATCTTAAGTGGATGTAGATCAATGGATTTTACAGACACATGTAAATATCCATGTACACAAATGTACACAAACCTACATATGTAACCACTACCCAGATGCAAGACATTTCCAGCATCCTCAGACCTGTTCTAAGTTCATCTCTGGCCCACAGATAATTAATATTCTGACGTTCTCACATTGATTTTTAAAAATCTGCTTTTTAAATTCAAATAAATGGGATCGTGCAGGATAAACTCCTCTTGTCTGCATGAAGTGGTAGTGTCATTTTGTGATCACTTTATTATCCATTCTCCTACTGATGGGCATTTGAGTTTCTAGTTTTGGGAATATTGTAAAGAAAGTTACTCTGACCATTCTACCATGTATTTTGGTGAACTTTTCCCCAGGATATATTCTCAGGTCACTTTGGAACTGCTGGGTTAGAGCAGATATGTGTATTAGTGAAGAATACTACCAACAGTCTTCCGAAGTAGTTTGACCAGTTTGCATTCCGATCAGCACTGTGTGAGATCTCCAGTTTTTCTGCATCTTTGCCAACACCTAGCATTTGTCAGTTCAGCCTCTCAAAGTGACAACAAAGTGGTACCTCATCATATTTTACTTTGCCTTTATCTGATGACTAATGATGTTGAGCATCTTTTCATAAACTTCTTGGGCATCTGTGTGAGGGATTCATTCAAGTTCTTTGACAATTTTAAAAATCAGTTTGGGCATCTTTTTGATATGTATAATCTTTGATAATCTGTGTCTTGATGAAGAGAAATTCTGAATTTTAATGAAGTCCAAGATAATAATTCTTTTCTACTATGGTTATAGTCATATATTTCCTCTGGTTTCTTTTCAAATTCTAGTTCTCAAAATATTTCATCTTAGAACCAATTTACACCCTTAAAAATTATTGAGAACCCAAAAGAGTTTTTGTGGACTTATCTAGTAACATTTACAATAGTAGAAATAAACACAGAGGGTTGAGGTTGTAGCTCAGTACTAGAGTGCTTGCCTAGCATGTGTGAGGCACTGGGTTCAATTCTCAGCACCACATATAAGTAACTAAAAATAAAAGGCCATCAACAACTAAAAAAATTTATAAAAAGAAATAAACATAGAAAAATTATAAATATTTATTAACAGTTGAAAATAATAAACCACCACATAACACAAATATATTTATTCTAACAATAACTACATTTTCTAAAACAAATTGTGAGAACAGTGGCATTGTTTTACATTTTTATAATTATTTAATATCTGGCTTAATAGAAGATAGCTGAATTCTCATTGTTTTCTACATTTGCTCTCCTGCAATATGTGTCATGCTTAAAGTATATGTAGTCTAATCTCACAAAAATATGTAATTGGAAAGAAAAGAGCATTTTAGTGGACTTTTCAGATAACTGTTGATATTCTTCTTTGATACTACACCAAAACAATATGGAATTTGAAACCATATCAGTGAACTTTTCATGTTTTGTTACATTGAGATCCATTGATCTATGTTGCACTTTAATCTTTTTACCCCTGTGTGATTGTGTAACAGTGTACCTTGGCCTTCTGGAGAATATTGGTTCACTGAATAATGCAACCCTCCAAACATTTGCACATTTCATTATTTGATTGTTAATACATAAAATGTATATTATATTGATTGTTAATACATAAAATATGTATTATGTGTTGATATCACCACTGACCTCATCTGAGAAGCCTTAGTGGGAATCTCACAGTGGTAGACACGGTGATGGGCTCATTTCATTCATTTTTGAAAAACTGTTTGCCATAGATTTTAGTTATACATTTCATTGCTTCAGCAAGAACATTCTAAAGTAAACTGGCTTTTATTTTCACTGTGAGTTTGTGATGATCAAGAAAACATTGTCGATTGGTTCAGCAATGGTGCCCCTGTCTCGATTTATGCCAAAGTACAGCAGTTTTGACCACCATGACTGGCCTCCTCCAGAAAATTGTATGCATCTTTTGACATTGCTTTTAAATACATAAAGGTATAATAGAACTAAAAGGATTATTAGACAAATTCAAATTGTTATTGCAAGTTTTAACACACTTTTTAAAATAATTATATAACAAGCAGACATAAATTTAATATTCATATATAAGATTTGAACTATTAACCAACCTGACCTGATGTTTTATAGAACACTAATCCAACAAGCACAGAGAACACATGCTTTCAAGTTCATATAAAACATTTAGTAAATTATACCATATTCAGGGCCATAAAATAAATACCACAAATTTTAAAAGATTAAAATCAAAGACTTCATTGTCTGACCTCAGTGAAACCAAACTATGAGAAAACATTTTTTAAAGTATGATATTAATTGAATGGTCATAAATTATGCAAAAAACTTTCAAATAGCTTATGGGTCAACAAAATAAATCCTGGTAGAAGTTGGGAAATGTTTGAGCTGAAAAATAAAAATACAACATCTCAAAATTTGTGGGATGTAGCTAAAGCATAAATTAGAGGGAAAATGGTTGTTTTACAGACATATTTTTAAAAAGTTTGAAAATTCATGATTTAAGTTTCCATATTTAGAAACTAAAAAAATAGCAAATTAAAAAACAAAATAAGTCAAAGGAAAGATATAATAGAGCAGAAATCAAAAAAATATAAAGCATGTATGCTACAAGGAAAATTAACAAAGCGAAAGTTAATCTTTGGAGAAGGTTAAAAATAAATGCCTACCAAGAATGATAAGGAAAAAAAGAGAGAGAAAAAAAAATAGAAATTACCAATTACATGAATGTAAAAGAGGATATTATAAAATATTATACACAAATTAAAAACATAAAGTGGTTTTATTTATAGCTTTATGTTGATGATACAAATAATGAAATGGACAATTTTTTTTTGAAAAACACAACCAAATGAACACAAAATAGAAAAGTCGGATAGTCTTATACTTGTTAATGAAACTGAATCTATAATTTAAAACCTTCCTACACATATTATACTATTCTATGAATATGTGGACTATAGAGATAGGAAATGACTTAAAACTACTGAACTGTCTAAATGAATGAATTCCATAGTGTGTTAATTATATTCTGGTAATGTTGTGTGTGTGTGTGTGTGTGTGTGTGTGTGTGTGTGAGAGAGAGAGAGAGAGAGATTTGCTGAGGATTAAGCCCAAGGCTTCATGCATGCTAAGCATTTGCTTTGAGTAAGTAACATGAGTAACACTGGTTTGTTTTTTTTTTTAATCTTTCCACAAAGAAAACTTCAAGCTCAAGTGGTTTTGGTGGTATATTCCTCTAAACATCAATCCAAATTCATGAAAAGAGTAAGAATCCTGCTGAACTTGGTTTAGGAAGTTAATATAATTTTTATAGCCTTAACATCAAATCCTGGAATGATATGATAGTAAAAGAAGATTATAGACCAATGCCTCTAATAAACATAAATAAGAAAATTCTAAACAAAATGTCAGCAAATTTAATCTGATAACATAGGAAAAGTATAGTATATCATGACCTAATAGTGATTATTTCAGGGATATGAAGTTATTTTTAATATTTTTCAAATTGATTTACACAGCTCATTATATTAACAGAATAAAGGGAAAAAGCTTTATGGTAGCTCAAACAGTTGATAAAATTCAGCATTCATTCCTGAGGAAGCTCTGAACAAAATGGGAAAAGCACATTCTCAAACTGATAAAGTATATCTATAAAAACATAACCTACAAGCCAGGCGTGGTGGCGCACGCCTGTAATCCCAGCACTTTGGGAGGCTGAGGCAGGAGGATCGCAAGTTCAAAGCCAGCCTCAGCAATGGCGAGGCACTTAGCAACTCAGTGAGACCCTGTCTCTAAATAAAATACAAAAAAGGGCTGGGGATGTGGCCCAGTGGTCGAGTGTCCCTGAGTTCAATCCCTGGTGCCACAAAAAAAAAAAAAAAAAACCATAACCTACAGTTAATATCATACTTAATGATATTGCCCTGGGAGTTGAGAACAAAACATGAATGCTCATTATCATCAGTTTATTTAACATTTGTTGTCATTCCCTGCCAGTGCCTCACCAAGAAATAAAGTTTGCCACCAAAAACTATAAAAAAATGTTGCTGAGAGAAATCAAAGGAGACTCAAAAGATACCAAAGGTGATATAATGTCAATAAGATGTTAATTCTGCTCAAATTTATCTACAGATTCATGCAATTATAATTAAATCACTGCAGAAAAAAAAATTTTTTTTGGCTGGAAATTGTTAAAGCTTGGATATGAAGTATTCTCCCAAAAGATGCTACATTAATGCAGGAATATTCAGAAGTAAAATGATTGGATTGTGAGCTTTATAATCAGTCCATCTTAGTTTGAATGAACTAACTGGGTGGTAACTGTAGGCAGGTGAGTGTTGCTGGAGGAGGTGGGTCAGGAGGGGCATGGCCTGGAAGGGTTCATCTTCTCTGAAGCCCCTTTTCTTTTCTCTGTCTGCTTCCTGGCTGCCATGAGGGGAGCAGGTCTCCTCCGCCATGATGTTCTGTCTCATCTTGGGCTCAGAGAAATAGAGTCAGCCTACCATGGACTAAACCTCTAAAACCATGAGCCCAAATAAACTTTTTCTCCTCCTCTAAGTTGTTCTTGTCAGGCATTTTGATCATAGCAAAGAAATTAACACAGAAATTGGCAAACTGATCCTAAAATTTATATATACTTAATATAATAACCATATAACTATAAATGTATAGCCTAGACCATCTTGAAAATAAAATTAGTTTGGGGGAGATTTGTTCCCTTGCTTTTTCATGTTGTTTGTGTGTCCACTCATTTAACAGTATGGATACGATGCAATAGCGTTTCTACCCTGTGGACTTATAGTGTCCCCGAAGGTTTCCAGTACCTCACCATTTAGGGGAAGACAAATAATAACTACAATGAATGCAAACAATATACAGCATTAAACCAAATTGTTCCAGCTATGACACCTACAATGTTAATTGTCACAATAAACAGAAATTATATGATCAGTTATTGCCTACGGTAAAAACAGTAATATCTAGTCCTAAAAATACTGATCCATGAAAAATAACTGATTTTAAAAATGCTATAAATGGGGAAAAACAAATATGAATATGTATAAATGTTCATGAACCATTAAGGTTGCAATTAAATATATAGAAAAAAAAGATCTCGATGAAAAAAGTTAAAGAATTATTTCCCTTGGAATTCAAAAGATTCTCTGCTTCCCTTCTCAGCAGAGTTAGGTGGCATCATCTGGAGTGCTATGCTTGCTTCACCCTCAGGGTGGGGTGGCTGGAGTGAGAGCTACAGGTGGAACTCCTGGAGGTGGGGTTTAGGCTTAGGTAGGCTCCAATCTGTTTGGTGAATGCCAATTTATATGGAGATTTTAAATTAGCACACCTCCAGAGCCCAGCAATTGCCAGTCCATGCTGGAACACTGCACCCCAGGGATCTCCCCTGGGTTCCACTTCTGCAGTGGAGGAAGAAGCCAATTCTTATTCCACTCCATCACCTGCGGAACCTGCATTTCCTGGTCTTGGGTTCAGTCTCCAAAGTCAATATCTCCCTCCCCTGCCCTTTCAAATTCCCAGTCAGGCACATCTTTCCCAGAGGGTATTGCAAGCAGCCAGATTAGAGGGGGACAGGGAGAGCCAGGTGAGTTTCCACGACCAGTATTACACTATGTAAATCCCTCTACACATTTGATTTTCTTCTGGTCACTTAGACACACCCTATGTTGTGCAGTATAGGTTTGTCAGGCCTGTATTTCTGGCCAAACTTGGGTTTGCTAGGAATCAGCTCCTCCAGCTGTCAGCCCTGTGCTGCAGCTGCGAAATCCTTCCTTCCTCTGTCCTGTGCACACAGCTGAGAAAGATGGGGCTTCTTTCCTGGACAAGGATATTGTGAAGAATGCCATTCAGTGTATTCAGTCTATGTCTTTGATCTCTAAACTCTCCACACCCAGACATACCTCAGGCTTCCTAAAAATACAGGTTTTTAAAATTCCCTTATCCCTGGGCTGGGGTTGTGGCTCAGCGGCAGAGCGCTCGCCTCACATGTGCGTGGCCGGGTTCTATCCTCAGCACCACGTAAACATAAATGCATTGCATTATGTACAAAATGCATTGCATTGTGTACAACTAAAGTAAATAAATAAATATTTTTTAAAATTCCCTTATCCCTCTACTTGGCTTGCAGAAGAACCTCTCTGGCCGGTGCCTCTAGCTGTAGCAGTGGTGGTGATGCTGGGGATTTCTTTCTTATTTTATTATACCAACCTGATGAGTCCAAATCTGCTTTGAATGTCCAGTATTAAATTCCAATAAAGCCGCACCTTTTTTTTCACCCACCTTGGTAAGAAGCTGCCTATCTGCTTTCTTGGCTTCACACCATGGAGCATCCAAGAAACCAACCTTCTCTATTCTGCCATCTTAAGGTCTTCCAATAGAATTGAGCATTTTATTAGAAAATGTCTCTTCTCTAAAATAATTCTTGCCTTGAAGTCTCTTTCTGTGTGGAAAAGTAGTGTTGACACAATAAATCACTGACAGCAAGATGACATTTGGATAAACCATTAACACCTGCCAGGATGAACACAATCAGACACCTAAGCACTACTCAGTTCTGCTATGCTGAATACCTCACATGCTCCACCCCTCTGATCTCCCACCATTCTACCCTTTACCAGGAGGAGCCACACAGAATCAGTCTCTAGCATTATTCAAAAATCTCATCAGCAAGTTTCTGCCTTATTCTTATCCTTATTATTTTTATATCAACCTCATTATATTTAAACTCCAAGTCTCTCTCTTCCTCTCTTCCCCCCTCTCCCTCCCTCCCTCCCTCCTTCCCTCCCTCTACCAAGACATTAGAGAGCCCTCTTTCAGATGGTGGACCCCCTCCCCCAGGGGCTCCTCCCACATTTTAAGTTGCATATTCCTGAATAAGTAATAAGCCTTTGAACTGCATGTGGTCAATGGCTCTCCCATGCTGTGACATCCGATGGCTTTAAAGGGGAGGAGTGGGAGGGAGCAGCAAACCCAGCAGCAAAGTTAGACCATAACACTGGTTTTAATTTAGCTGTGTTTATTTTGGTTACTGTTTACATATCTTATATATTTGCCCCATCCTTTTACTTCATCTTTGTTTCCTTATAATTAAAATGTGTCCTTTTTGTCTCTTGTAAGCGACACAAAGCTAATTGTGACTTTTTCAATTTAGTCTAACAATTTTTTTAAATTTTAAATGAATAGATCTATAATTAACATAATTACTCGTTTTAAATCTAATATTTTGCTATCGGTTTTCTTTTTCTTTTTTTCCTTGTACCAGGGATTAAACCTAGGTGTGCTTAACCACTGAGCCAAACCCTCAGCCATTTTAAAAATATTTTGTCTAGAGACAGGGTCTTGCTGAGTTGCTTAGGGCCTTGCTAAGTTTCTGAGTCTGGCTTTGAACTTGCGATCCTCCTGCCTCAGCCTCCTGAGCTGCATGTGCCACCATGCCCAGCTTGCAATTGGTTTTCTTCTATTTATTTATTTATATTTTTTAGTTATACATGGACACAATACCTTTATTTTGTTTATTTGTTTTTATGTGATGCTTAGGATCAAACCCAGTGCCTCACATATGTGAGGCAAGCACTCTGCCACTGAGACACAAACCCCAGCCCTGGCCCTTTTGTTTTACTTCCCATTATTATTATTATTATTATTATTATTATTTTGGTAGTTACACTAGGAATTATAATAAACAGACTTGACTTATTATACCATTTACCTTCAATTATCATTTTTGCTTTTCACCAATGAATATCCCAATGCCAAATTTCATTCCACTCTTTACTCGTATTTGTGTTATTATCACATATTTTACTTCTACATATTCATAAGCTTTATAAGCCTTTTAAGCCCTAGTACTCTTTTAAACTTACCTTCAATTTACCCTTTCAGCTTCTCTCCATTACTGTTCTTCACTTTCATCAGTGATCATTTTCCCTTGAACTGAACAATGCCCTTTAAAATTTCTTATAGTATTATTCTATGGATAAAAGGCAAGATTTCTCAGATTTGATTGCAAAAATATAATTATTTTTTAGTTTTGAGGGCATTTCTTAATTTATAAAATTATAGGTCAGCAGAGTTTTTTACTCTTAATACTTGAAATGTCATTCCAGCTGGATGTGGTGGTGCACACATGTAATCCCAGTGACTCGGAAAGGCTGAAGTAGGAGTATCACAAGCTCAAGCCCAGTTTGGACAACTTCAGGAGATCCTGTCTCAAAATTAAAAAAAAAAAAAAAAATTAAAAGACAAAAGGCTGGGTGTTGCTTCTGAAGCGATCCGGTTGGAGCAACGAACGCCGCAGGAAAATTCGGAGGCAGGATGAAAATGAAAAAAGGTCTTTTATTCTTCTTCTTCTCTCTCCAGCTCCAGCAATCACTCCAAACACTCTAACTCCGACCACCACCTTCTTCTTCTTCTTCCCACACACTCTAACCAACCTCACCCAGTTATATACATATAGCTTTAACAAGGACAAGTGCTTACAGCTCGAGCTTACAGGTGCGTCACACAGTGTTCACGGGCATACAAAGATTCTTTGAATAATATATTAATATCAGGTGGAAACTAGAACATCTTTTATGGCTCTCAGCTAACCACAATCTTTAGCTATCTCCTTGATTATAGGCTCCTTCAGCTGGGTATGTATCTCAGTGGTAGAGCACCCTGGCCTCAGACCTCAGTAGAAGGAGAAAGAGAAGAAGAAGAGAAGGAGGAGAAGGAGAAGGAAGAAGGAAAAGGAAGAGGAAGAGACACCTAAGCACAAAATATTTCTTTTGTCCCATTCTTTCTCCCTTCCTCTTGGGGCCTTAGTGATATATAAGTTGGATGTTTTGACTGGTTCCAAATTATTATGGTTTAGATGTGAAGTGTCCCCTAAAAGTTCACGATTGGGATAATGCAAGGTTTAGAGGTGAAATGATTGGTTTATGAAAGCCTTAATTCAATCAGTGAACTAATCCCCTGATAGGGTTTAACTGAGTAGTAACTGAAAGTAGGCAGGTATGGCTGGAGGAGGTGGGTATTGGGGGCGGGCCTTTGGGATATATATATATATATATATATATATATATATATATATTCATTCCTTGTATATATGTATATATATATATACATATATATATATATATATTCATTCCTTGTTGATCAGAGTGCTCTCTCTCCCTCTCTCCCCCCCCCCTCCTTCCCTCTCACTCCCCCTTCATCCCTCTCTGCTTACTTGGGTGCCTTGTTCCCAGCTGCTTTCCTCTGCTACACCTTACCACCATGATGTTCTGCCTCACCTGGGGCTACAAAGAATGGAGCCAGCTGTCTATGGACTGACACCTCTGAAACTGTGAGCCCTGAAATAAACTTTTCCTCTCCTAATTGTTCTTGTCAGGTCTTTTGGTCACAGCAAAGAAAAAGATGACTAAAACACACATTATCTCTTGTATTCTGATAATCTTTTTTGTAGTTGTTTTGTCTCTTTGTGTTTTGATATTTTCTGTTGGTTGATGTGTGCTTTGCTATAAACTTTTTCAAGGGTTTAAAAATTGCAATCCTCTAAAAAACTTCCATTGTTACCTTTTTTTTCCCCAACTTCTCCAGTTTTCCTTCTATTTTCTTTAACATATTTATCAGCTTTTTTCAAAGCCCATCTGTATATCTGGATCACTGATGGACCTAATTCTACTGTTTTTCTTCTGCTTCTTGCTCACATTTTCCTGAACATCCTATGTTTTCTGGATGTCATACATAAAGAAACTGTAGAGATTGAATTTAATGTTATTTTCTACCAGAGCAAGTTCACACTTTTGTTTGAGATAGAAGGTTGAACTGGGTGGAAGCTGGGATGCAGCTTTACTTAGATTCAGTTCACATCTGGTTTCAAATGTCTTAAGGGTAAGAACTGCTCCCTCTTGCAGGAATTATCCCCTAAAGGTCAGGAAACTGGGAGTTTTCACTTGCCTTTTCAACTCAAGACTCATCAAATTTCCCCAGGGTTAAAAAGAAATGCCAGAGATCTCAGCTTATCCAGAAAGGGCCTTTCCCTCTGAAATTTTGTTGGTGTTCAATGCCTTTTAAAATAAGATTGTTCTAATTTATCCTTTTGTTCCATTTGTTACAGTGAGACTGATGACCTGGCACAACTACTATCTCCTACCCAAAAGTAAAAATCTCCTGGGTATGTTTTTAAAGAGATATGTTATTTAAACCTTTTCCCCAAAACACCTAACTAACCTGAAAAGTTCACAAAACTGCAAAATATACAACTACCATAACTTACACGTTAATTTTACGGAGATAGAATTAAACAAAGTAATGGCAATTTTGCAGCTTAGATACCCTTTATGACATGCTAGACTTTATTCTATAATATCTCTCTGGGAGGTAATGTACAAAGGTAGAACAAATATTTAATATTTCGTAGGAGAAAGATTAGTTTAAATCTGAATTCCCAAGAAGTCAAGGAAAATATCATGAATTTTAATTTCCCAGAGTACATGTGGGAACAAATGATTTTTGTGTTCTTATTTTACATTTTTAATATATTAGGATATTATACATTCGTAAGATAAAGACCACGCATAAGTGAGACCAACACCTGAGTATCTCCTACCCAGGCAATGGAATACTAACACTTTTGAAGCATTCCTTCATACTACGCCCCTGTCCTTTCCTAAAATGTATTTATTATCCTGAATTTTGCATTTACCATTTCCTTAATTTATCATTTTTACCACATCAGCTATCTCTAGGCAGTAAGTTGATTTATAGGCATTTTAACTTTATATTTTATCTAATACAAATTACTCTCAATTTTTCCCCTCAAAAGTCATGTTGTATTAACTAAGTTAATGTGGGTAACTTTAGCAATAGATCTTTTATATCCAAATTCTGTGTTTCAGTTTCTTCCACAGAGGAGAGTTAAAACTGGATTGTTTCTAAATACTCTTCCAGATCTGAAATTCTAATTTTAATTTTTTTATAAATATAGGGATACACAGTTTGTTCTAACAATACAGTTCTATCATAATTATTATTCATTATTTATTTAAGGTCAATTGATTAGGAACACAACCCTTACAGAAATGTGTCACAGAATTATTTTCAGATACATGGCAAAATTTTAAAGAGTGTTTGAATATTTCAGTATGCAAAGCAAGCAGGTTTGAAGTGGCACATGCAATGATCAGAAAGAACCAAATTCACAATGCAAAAAATGCAAAGTTTATTTTCTTAAATAAAATACTATATTCATATCTATACAAATAATTATTACAACCATTAAAATGTTACATTTAACAATAAAAATTTCAAAACTTTAAACAAGAGCATGGTTCAGAATATTCACACCCTAATACAATGCATTTGTAAAAAGATGTCAAAATAAACAGGACCCATTCTTATTTACAACTGTAGGACAATCCTGATCTTATTATACATATCTGCTCTGGATTCCATTAAAAAACAAATTAGTTTCCATTAGAATTATAAACCAGGTGATTTACAGTAATAGGACACAATGCACAGCAGACCCTGCTGGCATAATAATAGATACAAATATTACACTATTGAAGCACTAAACTTTGTTTTTCTTGATGACTGCCCTACAGTAAGCTTCTCACCCAGTGTATCTATAAATAATTTGTGAAGGAATTATGTTCTCAGATTTTTCAAACTTTTTTTACCAAAATGAAAATATATATATATATGTATAGATATTTATATAACCTGCTGAAAGTGGAAGCAAATCTTTTCTTCACAGTAACACAATTGCAGCATCTTAAGCAACACTGTCTGGTCCCTTTCTTCTTGGAAGATCAACAGTTTAACTTCCCATCAAGATTACCACTCTACTCAAGCCCAGTGCCTCAGTGACCTCGCAGATGAAAGTGATTTTAAGACTTCAGGGGTGGAAGGGCAGAGAGCTCTCAGAACTAAGTGAAGAAGGGATTTAAATAGATCAAATTTTAAATTCCTATGGCATAGTATGGTGTATAGCTGTACATAGAACTAAGGAAAAAAATTAAAGATCATCTTTTAAAAAAACATGTTACATTACAAATCAAGTTACTTTCTACATCTCATGACATCTCTAGTGACAGATTATGTGGTCATCCAAATTAACACCAATGTGGATGTGATGCCCAACATCTTCAACCTAAGTTAACTCATGTTTATGAAGCATCTGACCACAAATGCCAGAAAAAGATTACAGTTGATAGTTTGTGCAAATCTAGAAATAAGGATGCTGAATGACCAACACATATAATCTCTGTGTTTCAAAGGAGTTTTACTACTAACTAGTTTTTTTTTTTTTAAACAAGATCAACTTTGAAGATGGCTCAGAGAATGATAAGGCAACAGTGAGAATCTATTGTACTTACTTCTGGGAGGTGTTTGATTACACACCTTGCACCATCCTGGCTGGTCCTTTCTATCACAGAGAGGGTGATGATATATTCCAATATCTGGTCTGAGGACCAGAGGCACAGTTTTAGGTAAAATGCAGTACTAACAGAGAGGTGTGGGGAAAGAGCTAGAAACTCTACATTCCAACAAGGTCCTCAATACTTATGCCAAGCATATCAAAACTGCCTCAATCTAAGTTTGGTGATGCCTACAGACTCACAGAAACACTCGTTACATTTTACTCTTTCAGAAAACAACCCAGGAAGAGTGGAATGCAGAGAGTATAGCTGAGTCAAAAAAGGACCCTTTTATATAGAACTCTGGGGAAGGAAAAATGGTAACATTCAGCCAAAATGGCATACAGAGAAGAAACTAACTTCTGCCTTTAATTTGCATATTGGTATCATAAAATCATCACTGAGATCAACTCCACACTAGTTTATCATGGTCATTGGTTATTACTATTGCCCTTTAGATGTACACAGCTGTAGGTGCATTACCTCCAGGCAAAGGCAGCACTTATCTAGATAAGAGAATTGCAATGACTTCCAGGCTCCTCAGGATATCGACCCAAAGCCATTTCAGTTTGTTGTTATCATCTTTGCCCTTTCTTCATTCTTGAGAAAAAAACAAGTCCACCTACAGATAGAGCCATACGGTATATTACAATATTTTAGACCAATTCTGAACTAACATTGTTGTTGCTACTTAAGAGAATAGGAAGAAAGGATATGGATCCCAAAGCCAAAAATTGGGAATCACTAATTTGGAAGTATGATTCACTCCCACACACTAATCTAATAGATGGTGGAATCAATAAATGTTTCAAGGCAAATGAATAATTATCCTGCTAAGGAAATGACCAGGCTCCCTGTCCCCTATTTGACATGGAACAGATGGAAAATAATAAAAGCATAAGTACCTATGTAGCAAAGAAAGGAGAAAGCTGAGAAGATGCACATTAATAAGTCCTTTCTCAAAATTTTTAATATTATTTCCATTAAAATGCATGTCCACATTTTTTGGAGTATAAGCTTTAGCCTCTCAATGAAATGACTGATGTTAGAAGGCAAGAACAAGGCAAATGAACTATCTTTAAAATGTTTAAATGATTTTGTACTTTAACAAGGTTGATTTTTTAAAGTTTAACTTCACTGTAGTTCAACATAACCCTGACTTATGACTGGAAATTGCTGTAAAACAATATGGCCTTCCTTCCCACAGTTCAGATATGTTAAATTTTATAAATCATGATTACTATAGAATTCTCATTCCTTACTTAAAAAAAATCAATGCAAATTCTGGTGTCCCAAAATGTCTGAAAATAAACAAAATTAAATTTCCTGAAGTGGTATAAAACATATGACAAATCCCAAAGCAACCTGTATTTTCCAAAAAATAAATAACTCTAAAATGGATTTATTTCATCTATGATTTACATATTTAACAAATCACTGACAAGGTTTATACATGAAGAAAAACAAAAATTTTCACTTCATAGAACTTATTAAATGTTGAGAAGAATCACCTATTTTCTTTAACTGATTCTATGTGATCAATAATGCTAAAAGAGAAATGATTCAATGACTCTCACTTATGATTCACACATCTGCATATTTTCAGAAGTTGCAAAATTATTTGTGGAGATGGTTGAACTTTGTATATCATGTTAGCAAGCCAAGAATAACATTTCAATTTACAATAGCCAAAATTGACTGCATTTTCTGCCATTCCTTTACCAAAAGATTATAAACAGATATCACTAAGTATGATATAATAAATTTCCTCCTCAAAAGCATGTACCTCAATTCAAATACTTAATACTGCTGTTAAGTACTCATGCTTTAAAATCAAATAAGAGTACTTTGGTGTGAACACTCAGAATTGATCCCATATATGAAATGATCTCTAACATATATAGGCTTTCTGTCTATAAGATAATTAGAGTTATATATAAGCTGGAGCCCAATTATTTGCAGATGGTCAAACAAGCCTTTCTCAGACTCACTCAATATCAGTGTTATATTCTTGGAATGAAAGTTCTGAGTAATGAAAATGCTATTTCTGAACATAGTTGAACAGTAAAATACAATCAATCAATACAATAGAAATAATTGAAAGTAACAAATTTTTGAGCCCTTTGAACTGCAACATTCAAATCAAGCTCTTCATCTGGGTGTGGTAGAGAGCCCCTATAGAAGCTACTTGTAAAGGTGGGGCAGGAAGATCTCTTGAGCCCAGTAGTTTGGAACCAGCATGGGCAACAAAAGACCCCATCTAGGGGTGGAAGGGAACTGAGCTTCACCATGGCCTGTTACCTTTGCTCCAGTTATACCCAGAAGCCTCTAGTCCTACAGAACTCAATGGCTACTGTTATGTGGGGGTATGTGTGAGGGGAACAAGAGAAGAAAGAGGAGGAAAGGAAGAGCTAAATATATAGAAAACTGCCCTTCTTGAATTGGCAGATTAGCCAGGCAAGTGGCACAATTCTATAATCCCAGCTACTTGGGCTGAGTAAGGAGGATCACAAGTTCAAATCCAGCCTCAGCAACTCAGTGAGGCTCTAAGTAATTTAGTGAGACCCTGTCTCAAAAAATGAAAAGGGTGGGGGATGTGGCTCAGTGGTCAAGCACCCCATTAAATCCCCAGTACCACCCCCCTCCAAAATTGGCAGATTGAACTTTTCAAGTACTAAGAAAAAATTGAATATTAAAGCTTAAATTTAGAAAATTAAAAAACAAGTTATAGATCTTGCTGTTTTTCTAAAAAAATTGTAATTGTGTTTATACATTCTTATTTAAATAACTTATTCATGAAGTTCTCCTATTTTCTCCCCAAGACCATTTTGAAGGGAGGCAATACAGGTTTCTCTGGTTTATGCTATTTCTTTGCTCCTGGAGACTGCTTTAGCAGGCAGCAGAAACAGATGGTAAGGTTTGGTGAGAATAGTGAAGGAGGCACAAGTGACCATTTCAGTCTCCAGAAGAGGGATGTGGGCGGTAATTGCTCTGACCAGGCCATAGGAGACTTTGTTAGGATGGAAATAAATGCTGGTCCCCAGGTTTACTTTTTTTTTTTAACAGAGCAGACAGGACAATTTATATGCATTTTTCCCATCCCATTCCATTTTGGGCGGAATATAACAATAAAAAGTCATGGTTTAACAGGGTTAAAAAAACCAGCATATTATATATAACTGTTTTCTTAGGTTTTTGCTTGTTTGTTTTAGTTCTCAAAATTCAATGCATGTTTTTTAAATTTGTTATTAAATTCATTATTAAATTTACTGGGTGTTTAAAAAAAAAAAAAAAAACCTTACCTGCATCAATTTTTTCTATACTTTAGCAGGCCTTAATTTCCTATTTTCTGATGGCAGACTATTGTTTTTTCAAATTTATTTACTTGATAAATAAAATTATATGTATTCATGGTGTACAACATGATATTTTTAAGTATGTATACATTGTGGAATAGTAGGGACCAGTTTATACTTTAAAATCTGTCTGTTTTCATATATACTCTCACATACACACGGACATATATAAAGTCTGTATTTTTTTGAAGCACCATTTCACATTTACCCTCAAGAAAAAATATTGAATCAACACATCTTCTCATTATAATAATTCTGATATAAAGGATAACAATGAAATATACAATGCCCTGTTTAAAATATAAATATCACTAAATGAAAATGCTGAGAGTTTAAAACTCTGTTCAGAAATATTTTTAAAAGTAAGACTCAAATAATCGTGTAGATTCTAAATGCATGACTTGCTAATCAGTCCTAATATCTAAATAGAAAAGAATTTATTTCAAAGTCAAATAAATGAATGCAGAGAGAACACTAAATCAAAACTCAATTGACAAAACACCAATTGTTAACGACTCCATGAAAAACTCCACTGCCTTTATCTTTGTGGCCTGATGCAAAATACAAGTACATGATGGAGAACAATTGTGTCCTTTACTTTTTAGCTTTCTATTTTTAAGGCTAATTGTCTAGGAAGACTTTTGCTTTAAAGGATCCTGGCACATTAAAGGACAATGTGGCTCCCTACTTAGAAGAACACATTACTTATGAATAATTATAATCAAGAAAGAAGACTTTCCCTAAGCCAAACTTTGAGGATGAAGGCTGATTACATAATTAATTTATTTGATATCTACTTGACTGTATGGACATTTAATTTAACATCAATTCAACACCTGTCACAGCTAAGAAATTTTTTTAGATGTAGACATCATCCAGCATCTGGTTACAAAGCTACTGGCTTTATCAAGTTGCTTATGTTTTTGAATAACAACTCAACTATTATAAAAATCACCAGGGATCAGGTTTAAAATCTCAGTCCCTTCCTACCACCCAGCACATACCAAGGTGAGCTCCCCCAACTTTCAGTTGACTTGTATTTAGGGAATATAAAATTACAAATCAAACTTGGAAATGTCAATATGCTTGAAAGCTTGAAACATAAAAAACACTCCATGCAGTTAAAAAACATAATTTGTTTTTGACAAATTTTGCATGATCTCAGACATGGACATGGCTTCCCTACATTCAGAAGATAATTGAAAATTGATTATATAAACTCACAAAATTTCTCTCTTCATGTACACGTACATGTACGTGTGCGTGCACACACAAGTACTTTTGTAATCTCACTCAAGACCTTTAATACCTTCACATTTAGTTTATCTATATTTAAACAGCCGAACTGCAATCATGACCTAAAATATGGCTTATGTTGTGGGCAGGTCTGTTTGAGGACTGCTTGGAAGAGTCAGAGGCAGAGGAGTTTGCTATCGTAAGCAAAGGTGACATTGCTGAGCCATCAGGAAGAGCTGTTGCTATTTCTGGAAACAAAGATGTCATATTAAAATTGGATAAGTGAGAGTTGGTCATGTGCATTGGTGGCATATCGGGGAGTAAAGGAAAACTTGGTTGAGCAAAGCCAACAGGTCTGGGAGGAGATAAAATTGATCCAAATCGGTTATTTAAACTTCCACTGTTTACTTTCTCTGTGCTAGGATTTGAGAACATTTGGTTAGAAAAATAAGGGATTGAAATATCATTGGACAGTGTAGGATGAGCAGGAGAATATGGGGGATAGAATGAAGGTAGAGTATTTTGGGGATCTACTGGAATGAGGGCTGGAGTTCGAGTGGCACTGGGCTGCGTAACCTGTGGAATGAAAGAAGTATTAGCATTTATTGGTGGATTCATACCACCCTCAGGAATAAAAGGAAAACCAAAATTCTGTGATAGTGTATGCTGGTCAGGACCTGAATTATCATTAGGGACTTGTGGACTATCAGGCATGAAACGAACAATACTCCCTCTCTTCTCCGTAGTGGGCTGTTGACGTCCAAGGATCATACTGCCACTAGTAGAGAGAGGAAGATGGGGAAGACTTGGATCAAAGACATTACTATGCCTTTGGTTTCCAGAACGATTCCTCTCAGGTTGACGAATTTTGGAACCACTGCCGTCTTGCAAAGGATGTCTTGATCTCTGGGGAACTGAAGAATTAGCTTGACGTACAGGAGGCCCTTGGTCAGCATTTCCATGAGACACAGATGGGTGTGGCAAAGCTGGCCTTGCAACCCCATGCATGTTGGTTGTGACAGGAGGGTTCATGTGGCCCTTGGTCCCATGACTGTCAGTAATCCTCATGGGGTTGGACTTCTGTACAGAAACATTGGGACTTGTGTTTCGACCTTGAATATCTCCTGAGGAAGAGGAACTTGAAAAAGGAATACTCAAGGTGCTGTTCCTGGTGTTAATTGCACCTAAAGACATGTCACAACTTTCCCTATTCTGATTCTCACTCTCTCTTCTAATATGGACACTTTCGTGTGCTGGGGGACAATTATATTCAATTGCAGAGGATGGACCACACTGTGTATTCCTCTGATGTTCTGAGAGTGATCTCTGGCTCCCAATGACCTGATCACCAAGATGAGGGGCAAGCAAACTCTGCATAAAACTTTGGTGACATGTATTTTCACTGTCCCTTGGCGGGATAGCATTTCCTGTTGGGATGCTCTGAACTGGTGGATAAGGTAATCGCTTTTGACGGTCGATCGGTGGTGGACCAGTGTTTTGACTAATCCGAAAAGCCTGAGACTGCATACTCCTCAATGATGATACAGGGTTAACTATTTCATTATTTCTTGAAGACTGTACTTCAAAATTACTTTGGGGCTGTTGACTGGCTCCACTTGGTTTAAATGTCTGACAATCAGAAAGGCGGATATCTGAGGCAACAGTATGGTCTACACGACCCTGCATATTATGAATAGCCAAGCTTTTATTTCTGGGAACATCAAGATAGCTTCTCATTTCAAGCTGATCTGAAACTCTGGAACCCTGAATTGATATACCCATTCTCTGCTCTGAATTAGAAGATGTCTTTCCAATGAGTGCCTCAGCAGAATAACTGGAAACTCGATTTCTCTCTGGCCTGTGTGGAGTACAGGTCATATCTGAAGGTCTAGTTACAATACTCGATTGGGACACCATTTGCTGCTCTAAGCCTCTTGATGTCAAAAGCCTCTGCATTGGATTATGCCCAGACACATGTTCAGAAGAAACCCCTGATCCTGGCTGTCTGCTTCCAACATCTTGCTGCTGGTGCATAATATCTTGATTGAGGTGGTTTTGGGGATGGCTGTGGTGGTTCCGGCTAGTTGAAGGGTTTTCACAGCTCTTCTCTGGCTGGGAACTTCCAAAGTGTTGCTGCATCTGTTGCTGCATCTGTTGATGGTGGGGATGTGGCTGGCCACTCTTGGGTCTGGCTTGGTCAGTTCCATGATGCTTTGGTTGTAAGGAAAGCTGAGAGGCCTGACTGCCCTGAACAAGATTCCTTTTTTTCTGCATCTGAACTTCCTGTTGCAGAGTTCTCTGTTGGTGCACATTATGGGGCTGAGAGTGAACAGCACTCTCTGCGTGAGGTACGTGATGCTGCAGTTGATACAAGTGATGCCTTTCTCTTAACTGCCCTGCTTGCTGTTGCTGCTGCTGCTGCTTGATGTACAGATGGTTACTGTGAAGGTGAGATACACCTTGAGCTGGAACATGCTGTTGCAGGGCCTGTAGATGCTGACTTGCTTGGGTTTGCTGCTGCTCGGCAACTGAAGGCTGAGAGCTACACTGAACTTCAGCTTGCCTCAAAGCAGGAGACACAAAGTTGTTACCAGGTGGAAATAATCGTGTAAGGCCATCTCCATGTGCTGGGTTGCTAACAGGCACAACTGAGTTTGAAGAATTGGGAGGGAGCTGACTAACCATCATTTGAGTTTGATCAGAAATGCTGTCTGGAGTTCGGCTCATTAGGGACATGTTTTCAAGTCCGAGGGGGGCTGGCTGACAATGCTTTTGACGTTTGGCTGAAGACAGTAAAAGGTCATCTTGGACAGTGCGCTTAGCAGAATCTTTACGGCTTTCGTGACTTGGCTTTAAGAGAGACTCTTGAATCTGTGAATTTGGTATGGTATTATTCATACTACTTAGCTGTTCTTGAGAATATTCTGTCATCAGAGGTGGTCCAGGAGGCTGGCTGCTGTAGGAGCTAGATGAAACAGTCAGACTAACTGTCGTAGGAACAGTTGTTTGCTCTGAAGTTTGGGACAGACCTGCACAGCTGACTAGAGGATGGCTGATGCTGTTCTGGTGGATGAGATTATTAACACTTAAACTGGTGAGGCTTGGTGGCTGAGAAGTTGAAACTTGTAAGGAGCCATTTGATGTTTTAATTCCTAGAGAGCAACTTGGTTTTTCAAGGGGCCTGTCCACTGTTACTTCAATTGAATCCTGAGAGTTAAATTCATTTGGTGTTGCTTCTGTCTGTCCTGTGCCATTCTCTTTAGGGATCTGTGATTTGAAAGGCTGGTCTCCTTCTAAAGATGCTTCAGAAGGCTTTGAAGTAACCTCCCTTACATCAGCCTGGATGCCAACTCTTCCCTTCTCAATGTTCTCCTGGTCAAAAATAGCTCTTGCTGCAAGAGCTACTATATCAGTTTGCTCTGCAAAGGTACAGCTGTCACATGTATTAGTTGAGGTACTGCTGGTCACATCTTCTCTAGTTGTTTCGGGAAGCATGGATGCAACTGAGAAACTGCGACTACTGCCAGAGCTGGTTGACATGGGGGAATCAGCTTGCCTACTGGTGAGCAAAGAACCATTAATAACTTCCTGATCAGGGAGACAGGACTGATGCTGTGGTGGATCTCTATCATCACTGTTCATCAGTAAGAGTTCTTGCTTGGGATGTAAATCAACACTCGAATCCATTATCTTAGAATTTTCTGAAGAAAAGTCAGGATGATCCATAGGGACGGAAAGAGTTGATTTCTGGGGGTCTTTTTCTTTAGCAAGATCAGATAGCAATGTAGTTAAACCTTGCCCCTTTAAGAGACCTGTGGTTTGCATTGTATCCGATGAATCTTGCTCTATCCTGCAAGGTTCAGCAATGATTTCTACCTCAGAAACACAGTCAGTACTTGTAGTGCTTGTGGAAGATGACAAACCAGACACCTGAGAAACCAGAATCTGAGGATTTGGAGATGGAATCAACACATTGGCTGAAGTACAGGATTTGGTAGCATCTGACAATGCTAAGCTAGTTGGTGGTTTATCCTGAGATGTCTCTCGTTGCAAAATGGGGGTAGGATCTTTGGATTTTGCTGGGGCCACTGCAAAATGTTCACTTGTTCCAGATTCTTGGGGGGGTGACTTAGACTCTTCTGCTAACTTAGATTTGGATACAGATTCAGGTATTACTGATTCAGAATTTAGCATGTCCAAAGAATGTGAAGCAGAAACACTTCCACTATTTGCCTGGGACAGAGTGACAGGTGGTAGCACAACAGGAAGGCTTTCCAGCAGTCCAGCAGTACATGATGGCTCTGCTGAACTTTCCATGTTGGGGCAGTCTGACTTGCCCACATCTCTGACTGGATTCAGAGGACATGTGGGTTTGCTAGCTACTATATGTTTCTTGGCACCTGGCTTCTTATTCAATCTTTTTGACTTCGTGGTAGGTGGCAAACAAGAAACAGTGTTCACTGAGGAAGTAGTCACAAGATTAAAAGTACCAGGGAGTGTGGCCGAATTGTCAGTTGTCATGGGAGGTGCTATAGTTGTTGTTAATGAAACACAGTTAGTTGGGGAGGTTTGACTATTTGCAGCAATTTGAGGATTGGCAGGCTGGCTAAGAGATAGTTGCACACAGCTCTGCCCAGCCATCTGTGAGATGCTTTGATTGAGGCTGGCCAAAGCACCAAATGTATTCAGGGCAACATTGGTATTTGGATCTTCGCTGGTGGTGGGTTGAATAATTTGCATAGGGGTGTGATTTGTAGTTCCTGATGAAGACATCACAGGCTGCAAAGCAAAGAGCTGTCCATTTAAAGAAATGGTTTGAGGCTGTTGTTGGTTTGACATGGTAACAGAAAAAGTCTGTGTTGAATTAGATGTTGACAAAGATGAAGGTCTTGGTAATATGTGGACAAGGTGCTTTCCTCCAAAAGTTTGTGGGGTTGAAACATTTTGCACTGAATGATTAGACCCAATTATAGCACTGGCTCCATTGACAGGGAGTCGAACAGAAGCAGGAGGTGGAGCAGAGAGGAGTGGCAATGGGTTCTGATTAGCTGCCTGGATGATGACTATCTGTTGACCTACTGTTTGGTTGGGAACTTCTGCCCTCACCACTGTGGGGCACGGGGTAGTGCTGGGGGGCTGAAGAATGATAACATTTTGATTAGTAGGAGGGGCATTAACAGCTGACCCAACTGGCTGAGCCATCTGAATCACTTGCATTGCTGAATTCAGTGGAAGGATATTTTTTGGAGACTGAGATTTAACTTGTGGCTGGGCAATTAGTGGCTGCATAGGTAAAGATGGACAAGAAGGCAAGGTTACAACTACTTGCTCAACTGATGACCCATCTGTTGGAAGGGAATTGTTTAAGTTGATGCCTGTAGCTATGTGTCTACTGTGGTTGCTTGCAGTGGGGCTAGTACCAGACTCATTTAGTACTGGAATCACAGTGGAAGATGGTGTCTGGCTTAAGGGCTGAATAGTGTTTCCTGCCAGCTGCAAAGTAGTCCACGTTGTCTGTGTGTTTCCAGCTGAAGAAATTCGAGTAAGGCTATTAATGTTTTTCAAATCTGAAGTACTAACACTTGAAGAAGGCAAAGAACAAGAAAGAGTCCAACCACTGTCCAAAGGACTTGTAGAAAGAGCGCTCACTGGAGTAGTAGTCTTCCCTACTCCAGGGGCAGCTGGTGCCACCACCGGGGATGTACTTGTTGAGACTGTGCACTTGCTAACACTCACTGGAGAAGAATCACCTGCAGATCTAGGGGGCTGGGAACACACTGCAGTGGTAACTGAAACAACAAAGGTGTTTTGAAAGTCACCTCTGATGTCCTGTGTGCTCAGACAGGACTTGGTTCCACGGTGCACTTTAGTGGCAGTTGCTGAGGAGCTTGAGGGGATACTTGTAACACAAGGGGCTGTCTTCTTTAATAATTTAGGGCTCTCTGGCCCATTATTAGTTTCAGAAGAATTTTGATCATTTTGACCTGTATGCAAGGACCGATGTTGGTGAGGTTCAGGCCCAACTGAAACAGCAATTAGTGAGCTCCCTGTGGCACCAAGCACACTTGATTCACTTTCGGAGGTGGAAAGCTCAAGAATATTTTGAGCAGAAATGGTAGCAGGAAGACAAAGAGGAACAGGCTGGTTGGCAGCCAGTGCAGAAACTGTGTTCTGATGCCACGGCTTGTTTTCAGAAGGGTAAACTCCAGAAATAGACACAGGAGTCACAAGATTGCAAGTCCTCTGTACTGGCACCACATTGGCGGTTTGCTTTTGTAAATTATGACCAACATTAAAGGTTATCCCCTGAACAGCTGTCCCCTGGCTGTTTCCACCAGGCTGACTCCCATTGGAATAAACAATAATATTTTTTTGAACTTGGTCGCTCGGAATAACAACAGACACCTTTGAGTTTTTAAGATTTCCTTTCCAGTGGATTGTGGGATCATCGTACAAGCATATATCATTTGCTTTCAGTAATTCGATATATCGGCCATTTTCTTTTTGGATTTCTTCCAGTTGTTTCCGTAATTTTTTAATTTCTTCAGCTATAATTTTAAAAATAAAAATTAAAAATTACCAGTGAAGGTCAGTATTTACAATAACTTGAGAAAGAACTGTGTACTAAAACTACTGAATTCTAACGTTAGCATTCGAGAAACTTCAAACTGAGAATTCTTAGCTCTTTGCTAATACAAGTTCTTTCTTCTCTTTAGAATGGTACCTCAAGCCCCTATCCCATTCTTTTTAAAAGTATCTATCTTTAAAGGCTAGCCACTGGAAAATAACTTATAAGGCAGAAATCTCAAAATTCCCAATTTGAAAATTCCTGATTTGAAAATTTCCAATAGTGTAGCTACGCAAATAAAGCAAAGAAAAACTTATTGATATAATGGTAACATGGTGGGAAATTTACACTGAAAATGCCTATAATACCATTTAAATGCTGTAATAGCTAATATGTACCAGATAGGTTCTTATAAATGGTTTGAACTTTCATTTTATCCTCTGAAACAAACAATGGAGACTGAAATGAATGAGAACACATCAGAAGTTAAGTGGTAGAGTATCAAAGAGGGTATTAGCAATAGGACCTCCATTTTCCTTGGTAGGGCCAAGGCAGGTACACTGCTGAGCAGTGAAGGCACCTGCCATACCCCTCTCCTTTATAAGAGAGACAGCTTCACCCACAGGTCCTACTATGGGGGCAGTATTGGTTGCTGGATTTATGCTTTTGACCCCTTTGCTTCATACATCCCCATCTGCCTTGTCATAGTGGTAGGTAGTCTTATCCTTGCCCCACAAGACTCATGTTCTAGGAAGTAGCCTAAAATGAAAAGTTTCATTTCAACAAGGATGACCTGAGATTGGCAGATCATTTTTATCAGATACTTAAACATGAGACAAATATTAGAATCTTAAAGGACAATTATTTGGCATAATGGCATATACCTGTAATCCCAATGACTTGAGAGGTTGAGGCAAGAGGATCACAAATTCGAGGCCAGATTCAGCAATTTAGTGAGATCCTACCTCAAAATAAAAAGTAAGGGATGGGGTTGTAGCTCAGTGGCAGAGCGCTTGCCTAGTGCTTGTGTGAGGCACTGGGTTCAATCCTCAGCACCACATTTAAAAAATAAAATAAAATAAAGGCATTCTGTCCATCTACAACTACAAAAAAATAAAAATAAAAAATAAAAGGGATGGGGATGTAGCTAAATGGTAGAGTGCCCCTGGGTTCAATCTCCAGTACTGCTAACAAAAGATGGCTATTCTGAAACAAATAATAACAATCTTTGCTTTTACTTATTACACATTTACTGCCTGGCACTTTTCATTCATTGTTTCATTTAATAATAACCACACCAATGATAACAGCTAACATTTATCAAGCATTTCTATGTGTAAGGCTTTAGTCTAAATGGTTTACCTCTATTGTCTCTTTTAATATTCATAAGAACCATAAAATGAGAACTACCTATTATTATTACCATTTTTAGATGGAAAAATAGGTTCAGAGTAATTATTAAATTTGCCTAAAATCATCCAGGTAAAATAATTATCCTCATTTTAAGATACCTGTAATCCCAGCTACTCGAGAGGCTAAGGTAGGAAGATCTCAAGTTCAAGGCAAGACTAGGCAACTTGGTGAGACCCTATCTCAAAAATAAAATAAAAAGGCCTCCTCTTTAGCTCAGGAGTAGAGTGCTTCTCTAGTATGCATGAAACCCTGTGTTAAATCCCTAATACTGGGGCGGGGGCATAAAAATGATAGGGAAACTGAAATTTGGGGAGATTAAATAACTGGCCAAAGGGTACTAAGTGAGAGAAAATAAAGTTGAAACTACAACCCAGTGGGCCTGGCTCCAAGGCATTGCTTTGACCACTACGCTGGAGTGTCATCTGGATGATGAATATAAAGAAGCAGCCAGTGGGGGCGGGAGTTGTAGCTCACTGGTAGAGTGCTTGCCGGCACATGTGAGGCACTGGGTTCAATCGTCAGCACCACATAAAAATAAACAAATAAAATAAAGTTATAGTGTCCATATACAATAAAAAAAAAAAAAAAAAAAGCAGCCACTGGTGAAAAAAGAGGCATAAAGTAGATGCACAAAAAGAACCAGAAAAACCATAGTGACAGAAATGACAACTGAGTCAAACCTCATCTGCTTCAGGTGCTACCCCTAACCCGTGGTCTGGATATTTGGCTTTTCCTGAGTCCCATGCACCTGATATTTTTTCAACAGCTTCCCTTTCCCCTAAGGTAACATGAATGCCTCAGCTTTAATGCTTTGAAATGAAAGGAGCCTTCTCTAGAAGAGTCTACATATCATTCTGACTTCCTGTCCCTTTTGTGAAGTACCTCATAATGGAACACAGATTACTGTACCTATCTGGCAGCATCACACAAAACAGCATAGACCATAAAAGATAGCTGACCGAGGAGGAGGATGATTGTTATTTCACTAAAAGCTAACAAAGAGAATTCCAAAAGCTGACCTCCTGGATATGCTTTGAAATATCCTTCCTATGTGTTATAATAAACACAGCCCAGCAAATTCTGCCTTGTTTCTCTCCTTTGAAGATGGCTGACTGAGCGCTGTCACAGAAAATTCTCTGCTCTTCTCAGAGCCATAAATAAAGGACAATTTAAACTGTCCTATCACCCTGAGCTTTACACTTGCCTGGGATATTATTGTTTCCAGCTTCTCTCCAAGAGTGGTGAAATACAGAACTCATTTGACAGCATAAAAAAGTCATTTTCTATCTAAAAATCAAATATTATGAAATGATGAGGCAGCTTGATGCATATATTACATCAATACAAGCAATTATATTCATAATGAATGTTTTGACCTTTTGAGTTTATGTACAGTTACGATTTAGCACAGGCCTATCCTATCTTGTTTTTAAGTTACAAAAAGCAGAACTCCTCCCTACATCCTCTTATGGGAATCCCCTAGCTACAAGATCCAACTGGGATAAAGGAGATTTAGTATTATTAGTATCATGAGTGAGGCAAACATGAAGTACACAGAAGAGTCCAAAATCAAAACTATGTATGCATGTAAGATTACAGTTGTTCCCAGAGGAAACTGCAGAGTTAAACTGATTTTATTTGAAATTCTATTCTCCTAGACCCCTTGAGTGCAAGGTCTTAATAATGTTTTTGTTTGCTGGTTTGGTTTTCGGCTTTGGGGGATATTCTTGAGGGGGGCTTTCTATATACTAATATAAATTTCACAGTCACACAAAGATCTAAGCATTTAACAAAAATCAAAAAGAATCTCCAAGTTGTTACCTTGTTCATTGTTTCCGCCATTAAGCAGGAGTTCATCATTTTGTCTTTTCAATTCTGTTATGTATTTAAAGGCTTGGTCCAGGATCATATTCTTGCTCTGCCAAAGAAAATTAATGATTTAAAACTTCACTGAAGGAAAACTTGCCAGAGAAACTGAAATCTTTGGCTTTATCACATATGTGATATGTAACTTTTCAAAATTAAAGCAGGCACCACATTCAAACACTTCTACTAAATATCTATCAGGCTTGCTCTTTCATTCATTCTTTCTTTCTTTATTTTTTTTTGGTACTGGGGGTTGAACTTGGGCCTTATGCCCAAGTTTAGTTCTTCCACAGAACTAAATCCCCAGCCCTCTACTGGACTTTTAGTGTCAGGCTGTGTTCGAGGCACTGGGATACAGTAGTAAAACAAGTACCTGAACTTGAAGAATATAAATACGTATGTAAAATAGTTAGGTGATGACAAGATTACACACACACACACACACACACACACACACACACACACACAACACAATAAAATAGCAGGGTCCCAGGGAGGGGGTTAAATTGATGGTGGAGGTTATTCTGTGCTGTTCACTGAATGTTTGTGTCTTCCCACCAAATTCATAGATTGACATCCTAATCCATAATGACATGGTATCAGGAGGTGAGACCTTTGGGAGGATATTCAGTTATGAGGGAAGAACCCTCATGAACAGGTTTAGGGCCCTTATAAGAAGAGAGGGAGGGATGATTTTGCCTTTTCCTCCATGTGAGAACATAACCAGGAATCAAATATTGATCTTGGACTTCCCAGCTTCCAGAATTATGAGAAATAAATCTTTGCTGTTAAAGTCACTCAGTCCATGGTGGTTTTGTTACAGCAGCCTGAATTAAGATGCTCTCTGAGAAGGCCTCCCTGTATAGTGATACTTAAGCAAAAACCCAGAGGTAAAAAGCATACCCTGCAGACATCTGGAGGAAGAGGGCCCAGGTATGAGTTCAGAAGCAAAAGGCCCTCAGGCAGGGCTGGGCTGGACAAGGCTCAAGACAGCAAGGAGGTAAACGGAGTGAGAGTCCTACACATCAGGAAGAATGGTAGGAGAAGAGGCCAGAGAGAGCCTTCAGGACCATGTAAATATTTTAGACCTTAATGTTATTCTCTACTGTTAACCACAGCTATCAATGATCCAAAGTAACAGGGTGAGAAAGAAGAATCACTTGACTGAGTTCTGGTGTCATACTCTTAGTAGATTACATTCCTAAGGTTTTTCAAAAAGATTGTGCTTTATGTCAAAGTGCTCCTTTATTCTTTTTTTAAAAAATTTATTTATTTTTTATTCTAAGTTGTTATAAATGGCAGCAGAATGCATTACATTTCATATTATACTTATAGAGCATATTTTTACATATCTCTGGTTGTATGCAAAGTATATTCACACCATTCATGACTTCATACATGTACTTAGGGTAATGATATCCATCTCCTTTATTCTTAATTGATAATTTAAAAAATTGAAACATGGGGCTGGGGCTGGTGCTCAATGGTAGTGCACTTGCCTGGCATGTGTGAGGCACTGGGTTCGGTTCTCAGTACTGCATATAAATAAATAAAATAAAGGTCTATCAACAACTAAAAAAAAATATTTTAAAAAATTGAAACATAACACTTGGCAAAAAAGTAAATAATATGAAGGAATAGACACCGAAAGTAACATTCTTTTGTGCTTTAGCTCTCCAGACCCTGTTCCAGAGGTAACAACTCTAAAGTTACTTGTATATCCTTCCACAAATATCCTGTGCCAATATATTCATGTATATGTATTTAAATTTTTTTTGTACCAGGAATTGAACCCAGGGGTGCTTAACCACTAAGCCACATCCCCAGACCTTTTTTATTTTTTGAGACAATGCCTTGCTAAGTTGCTTAGGACCTTGATAAATTGTTGGGGCTAGCTTTGAACTTGTGATTTTCTGACTCAACCTCCCAAGTCATGGGATTACAGGTATGTGCCACCGCGCCTGGCTCTGATATATATCTTTTTTAAAAATCCAGATCAAAGGACGCTATAAACAGTACACTGTACTTTTTAAAATTTAAAGATATATGTTGTATATATCGTCATGTGGCACTTAGAAGTCTATCTTATTCTTTCTAATGGCTGTATTTATTTTACTTAGCAGTCTATTCCTGATAAACATTTAAGCTATCTGAGAGCCATTTCTGGTTTCCTTCTTTGGCTACTGAACATGTGGCAGTGAATATTTAACTTCTCCTCCAGCATACATATCACTAAACATCTCCAGTACCTATGGATAGCTCTTTTCATGTAGAAGTCACTATAATTTAGTGCTTTGGTTCAACAAGCTTCAATTCTGTGTTCTTCACACTAAGTCCCAGTAGAGACCCAGTAATATAAACCCAGGAAACTATTTTAGGAAGAGAAAAGCTAATATTGTGCTTTCCTGAAACAAGAATCTGAACCAAGGTAGAACCTGATAAATGCCCAGGCACCTGACCCATTACTACAGATAGCAGGCAGAGCCAGCAGAAATGCTCAAGAAAAACTTTAGGCTGCTCTGCTTCTGGGAACCAAATATTGACCTTCTCTGCACATTCTAGGACACAAAGGAAGAAAAATGGTTATGGTTTCCTTTCTTCAGAGAAACTTATGAAAGCCAAAATCAGGAAAATAATATTTTTCTGAGCAACTTCCAATATTTACTGAGCACAACTATTATACATTAAAAGGTGGAGAAAGAAAAACAAATCAGAAGACATAGTTTGCCATTGTGTTAAGGAAAGAATACATTTTTGAAGACTTAAAAACACATTTGTAGAAGTCTAAGTCAACCCTGTAGGGGAGAGTGAAAGGAAACTGAAGTCTATGTCCTTGCTAAGGGAGATAATATTGGCAGCAAGTTGATTTGGTCTTTTAAATTCCTAGGAAGTTTCAACACTGAGAAGCACCAGTTACTACAGAAGGTGGGTACAGGGACTTGACAGGGAGGACTTGTTGAAAGGCTCTTAATAAAGCAGTAATAGGAACCACTTCCCCATGCATATATCGTATGCAGCTGGATGACTTCCCCCTTCTTGCCCCAAACACAGGAAACAAGTTTATTTTCTGTGAAATCTGAACCAGAGAATTTTAACTTCAGAGATACTTGGCACAAAAGCGGACAAGATGAGGCTCCTAAGAGAAAACAGGGTAAAGAAAAATTCTCCCTACTAAAGAATGACATTTTCTAGTCCCTACCATCCCTGATCCAGCCTTCAAAATATTACCAAACAAGCTCATACTCGCCTCCCACCATTTCCACTCCTAGGTAAGAGACTAATAGATTCCTTCTCCGGGGAAAAAATTAATAGTTATCCCCCCAAAAAGAAAAAAAATCTACAAATGTAGTTTTGTTTTGTTTTGTTTTTTTAAGTTGTACCACCACCACCACAACAACAACAGCAAAAAAATACTAGCACATCATCTAATCATGCAGTAGTTAGGGACACCAAAATGACAAGCCTATTTATTTGATCAGCTTTTTAATGCCTACCCTCAAGTCAGAAAAAACAGCTACCTGTCACTAATCTTTAAGAAAAGCATCTCCAAAAAGAAAGATAAACCATCTAAAAAAAGTGGGGGAGGAAATCAGCAAACTTCACGAAAACTCCTAGAGAAAACATTCAAAGATGAGGTGTTATCAAATCCACAGAATTAACATATGGTATTAAAAGGAATATATAGAATAAGAAAAAAAAAGACTCTTGGAAATGAAAAATATGAAACCTGAAATTAAAAACAGGAGAGTTGGAAGAGATCAATTAGTTGAGATTGAAAAAGGAAGACAGAGGGTTTCAGAAGTACACTCTCAAAGGAAGAAAATGGAAAATGGAAATTATGTGCTATACTTGACCACCTAGAAAACTACTAAGAGCCTGTTGGAAGGGTAGAAATAATTAAAGACAAATATATAGAAAATTAAGCAAATGAAAAACTATAAGTTACATACGAAATGAAACATAATGATAATATACTCCTTGGGTCAACCACAAACAATAGTTAAATACTCTTAATAATATAAAAACTGCTGGGCGCGGTGGCGCATGCCTGTAATCCCAGCACTTTGGGAGGCTGAGGCAGGAGGATCGTGAGTTCAAAGTCAGCCTCAGCAATGGCGAGGCACTTAGCAACTCAGTGAGACCCTGTCTCTAATAAAAACACAAAAAAGGGCTGGGGATGTGGCCCAGTGGTCAAGTGCCCCTGAGTTCAATCCCCGGTACCACAAAAAAAAAAAAAAATAAAATAATAATAATAATAATATAAAAACTGAATATCAATTTTAATCCGAATTATATGGGGAAGTCAAGGAAAAAGCACAATAGGATTTTTTTTTTAAATATGTTTTAGTTTTCAGTAGACCTTTATTTTGTTTATTTATATGTAGTGCTGAGAATTGAACCCAGTGCCTCACATGTGCTAGGCAAGTGCTCTACCACTGAGTTACTTCAGTCCACCCCACAGGATTTGGTAGTTAATATCTAAAATGGAAAAGTTAAGATATAGAAATGTAAGTTTGTATTTTGAAATACAACAGTAAGCCAGGCTTGATGGCATGTGTCTACAATCCCAGTGAGTTGGAAGGTTGAAGCTGGAGGACCACAAACTTGAGGTCAGCCTCATCAACTTAGCAAAAGCCTGTCTCAAAATAAGAAAGTACTAGATGTATAGTCCAGTGGTGGAGCACCACTGGTTTCAGCCCCCATTACCAAAAAAGAAAGAAAGAAGGAAAGAGAAGGAAAAGAAAGAAAGAAAGAAAAACAGTAGTAAATTTCACAAGGAGGAACAGTTGAGAACGTTTGCTCTGAGGAGCTGTGTTAGGGTTGAGATGCAGGTACAAGATTAATGTTTGTTTTAAGCTTTTTAGTGATATTTGCTATGTGCATATTAATTAATCTTTGTCTATAGTATTTAATTAAAATTAATTAACAAAAAGCTTCTACTCATTATGATATCCTATTGTTAAAATTAAAAGGAAAGGAGATCATAAGAGGAAAGGTATCTACAACCAAAATTTTACTGTGTAATGAGTGAAGGTATAACAAAGCAGGTTATGAAAGAACTGGAAGAAAGGGGATATATCTTAGTGGTACAGTGCTTGTGTAGCAAGTATGAGGCCCTGGGTTTGATCCCCAGCACTATTTAAAAAAAAAAAAAAAAAGACAAAAAAAAAAAAAAAGATACAGCACTGGATAGATATACAGATATACTTATAAAGCAATGTCTGGGGGGGTCGTGCAACAATATTTTATTAGTAGTTATAACTTGGGGTGGGATGCCAATTATTTTAAAAATATTTTATGCCTACTACATCATTTCAATTGTTTGTTTTGTTTTCAATGAGCACATTTTATCCTCATTATCAGAAAAAACAAAAGCTATCTTCATGAGGGAAAACTGAAAGTTGAGATTTTTAAGTACTATTGGGAATTAATAGGGTATGAAGAATAAAGAGCTACCTGGAAGATCCTAGGTAAGAATTTTAAAAAGATTAAAACACATGAATTGGCAGAAAACAAAAGGCCTGATAAGCAGAGTATATAAACATAATCATGGGACCAAGTTAGTCATTCAGGAGAAAACACAACTTAAAAGGATCTAGACATTACATGGTACATTTGACCATGTAGAAAGTTGTACTGAGATTGTTAGAAATGTGGGGAAAACTAATGTTAAGTATATAAACAATAAAACAAATGAAAAATGAGGCAATTATGAACTTCAAAAAACTCCTCATAAATGGCAGGGAACAAAAGTAATTATTCTAAGTACCAAAACAATTTAGGGAACTCTCTGTTCACAAGCAATGAATGAAAATATGAGTGGATTCTTACCTGCTTCAGAGCTGGGGAACATGGGATCAGCTCTCCTATTCTGTTAATCCCAGCATTGATTTTCTTCTTTCTATGCCTCTCCACTAGATAAAGGGAAAAATCCATATATCAAACCTTATATTACTCTGTTAAAGTGCCCCATTTTTCCTGGGCAAAGAAATTTTAGGTAAAGAAATCCCTAAGAAATGTTTATCAAACATTACTTCTAAAGACAAATAACCATAATAAGTAAATAAGATTTCTAACAATGTAATGCTTTAGTGTTACTTTAATGTTATAAAATCAACAAAGCAATAATTTTACTAGCATTTAAAAATATATCATCTATGGACTGGGGATGTAGCGCAGTAGTAGAACACTTGCCTAGCATGCATAAGGTCCTGGGTTTGATCCCTAGTAGGAAGAAAGAAAGAAAGAAAGAAAGAAAGAAAGAAAGAAGAAAGAAAGAAAGAAAGAAAAAGAAAGAAAGAAAGAAAAAAGAAAGAAAGAAAGAAAGAAAGAAAGAAAGAAAGAAAGAAAGAAAATCATCTATAATAATTACATTCAAATTATTTAAAAAGGAATGATTAATACTGTATTATATTATTATCAATCATTTATTATAGTGCAAGTAATTAAAAGATTTTAATGATAACCATTAGCAACCTAAGTTATCAGAAAACAGCCCTTTTATAATAAATCAGACCTTTCTACACAGGTTAAAGAACCTGAAAACACCTTTGGATGAACAGATGCCCCTTTTGGAATAGAAACAGCTATTAGTGATGACTTAAAACAGAAAAGAAAAGGTACTGGCTTGTTTTTCTCTATGGAGTATGGGCTTTCCACTCTGGGCCTGTAAAATCTTCCTAAGAAACCAGGCAACTGATAACTTCTCAATTAACTATGAAATATTCCAGACTTCCACGCTATAACTTTAAAAGGGGCAAAGGATACAGAGATTATCTAATTTCTATAAGGCACTATAAGTAGAAATACTACTCTTAGACATTTTATATTGGGACGTTTTCTAAAACCTTTCCTTTCTAACAAGGGATACCAGACTTCTAAGACATCTTTCAGATTTTCCCCTGGGAAGAACTTGTTTTACAAAATGTATGTATTTTTTGTTTCATGATCTAACACTAAGAATATTCTATTTAATGATATCTAATTACCCTCTCTTAATAAGGCACAATCAGGACACATTTGTGGCACAATAAGAGAGCTGATTCCAATGAAAAAATTTAGCTCATATAGCCAAATAAGAATTCATACAGCCCCCAAATGAAAGCAATAAATCAGAGCTTTCCTTTTGTCTAAATTCTCTAATAATAATACTTCTTGGTATCTAAGAGCAGATTTTTAAAAAATATGTGGAGTTAAAAAATTACAACCCAATATTAAGACTTTTTGCCTATAGTAATATATGGGGCTTCAAAGGCATTAATCTGTTTATTATGGAAAACAATCCCACCAGTGTTTCAGACATGTTTCCATAGATAAAAATTTCTCAAAGGAAAGGAAGATATCATTTATAGAGTAATAGAAATTAACTTATAAATAAAACATGTATGTGCATTATAACTTTGTGTGTGTGTGTCAGAATGAAGTTTGGTTTGAATGAAGTTCCTGATGGAAAATAAAATGGCATACAATGTGCCAAACTGAAAATGTATGCACAATTCTATATATGTTTATCTAGCTTTGGCCTATACTTTTGATGTTTGAGATAAAAATCAAATATTTATTTTCTACATTTCTTCTTATAATTGAAAACTACACAACTTAAGACTGTTCATGTGCAAGTCTCTTTAAGATCTGTAGTCTACTGCTCATCTCTTCCTTACCCTCTAGACAACTGTCCCTTCTGGAATTTATTCACACAGACACATAACCTTCATTCTACTGAGAAGTGTATCTGGATTTCTTTGGTGGGTGAAATCCCTTCAAACACTAGCTCCAGGAATAATCTCTTAATTTATCCAAATAGACTACAATTCAAAATGTCATCTTCATGAGACTCAGAGAATATTTTAATTTTATTATTTTTTATTTTTGTGGTGCTGGGGATTGAACCCAGGGCTTTGTGCATGTGAGGCAAGCACTCTACAAACTGAGCTATAGCCCCAGCCCAGAGAATATTTTGTCAATTAAAAACAATAAAGGTACATTCTCTTATAATACAATAAATAATGGTTCTATGTTTATAACATAAAAACTTAACAATCAACTGTGCTATAATTTTGAAAACAAAAAATGCCAACAAGTAAAATTTAAATTACTGTAATTACCTGCATTGTGTGTTTCCCGGTTTTTCTTTCTGAAACAAAAAATATAGATAAAAGGTAACATGAAGATAACTGGAAAGCATTTTTACCACTTTATGTTTTGAGAACCATAAAAATAAATTTTATAAATTTGTATTTTCAGCATCAATAAGTAACTATCCAAAGAAAACTTTTATTAACATATTATGGTATAAAAACCTAACTAAAGATACCTCCATATAAATTCAGAAGACACAGTTTCTAGAACTACAGTTCTCTAATCTTTGATTCTCAGAAGTCATGGATTGAGAATAAAATCAATCACTGAATATCATAACTATTTGAAAAATGTAATTAGGGTGCTAGTAAAATCTCAGTGATGTGCCCCATAGGTGACTTCTGAAGTCTGCCTTGGCACCTAGGCAAGAGTGAGTGTGTGAGAGATGAGCAACAGTAGAGAGTAACTTATTAATTCACAGACAGGAAAATGTGGTAGGCATCAGCACACTTAGGCACTGACAATTGACAGTTGAGTCATCTTTTGCATTTGTATACTTAGTAGGTTGTGCAAACTCTTAAATTTTCTTAAAAGCCCATCTATTAAAGACACTGATTTTTCCCTGTTATACATAATTCCTCAATACATTAGCATCCTCAAATAGCTATTTAGCAAGGAAAGAGAACAGTGACTTCAATACCAATAAAAGCACAGGCCATGCAATCTTAAGCAGATATTGCCCAAAATGCTACAAATTCAGAAAAGGGTTATACAAAAAACAAAAGTCATATTATGTAGGCATATTGGCATTAATAGATTATAATGTTGCAAAATATCTATTCAAACTGTCTGTGACCTAAATGTTTCAGGATCTACAAAAATTCATACTGTATACTAGTAAAAATATCACTAGAAACTAAACATTTAGCACAGAGTTGATATACTATTTTAACTACTGATGATCATTATTCCTTGTTACATTTCTGACAGAATAAGGAAGATAGATAAATTTTAACAATATACCCCCTTTAGTAAATCTATATTTAATCTACATGTATTTTTAGAGACTAATTATTTACTAGCCTGAATAAGTTCATTAAGGACTATCTACTTAGCAAAATGGGATCTAATTCTGTTTCTTACCCGCCTACACTATATTACTTTTTGTCTGTGGACATACCTATGCTGCTTTTTTGTAGGAGTTTCATGCTCTGTCATTTCTGGCATGGTGACAGTGATAGGAACCTATAAAGGGATAGAAAGATACACCAGGAATGTTAGTCATTCTAAAATCTTGGAAAAATTGATCAATAGAAATTTAATTTGAACATAAAATGCTAAAAAAATAAAATTGACATTAAAAGCTCTATATTAGATATTGTGAATGGAAAGAGTATAAGAAAATAGTACAAAAATTATGACTAGCAGATGTAAAACATAGTGAATGTCAAATGTGAAGTATAGGGCGGGAGTTGTGGCTCAGCGGCAGAGCGCTCACCTCGCAAGTGCACGGCCTGGGTTCTATCCTCAGCACCACGTAAACATAAATGCATTGCATTGTGTACAACTAAAGTAAATAAATAAATATTAAAAATTTTTTTTTGTCAATTTCTTTAAAAAAAAAATGTGAAGTATAACCAGAAAGTGTTTGAGAAGACTGGAGTAGAAAAATATCACTGTGAGCTTGGAAACAAAGAAAAGCCTAAAGGAGACCTGGAAAGACAGGTCAAACATTCTTAAGTTGGAATAGTACATTCTTTGTTCATGATACTGAAATGTTATACAAAATTTCCACTAGGGGCTGGAGATATAGCTCAGGTGGTAGAGTGCTTGTCTTGCATGCACAAGCCCCAGCACCACAAAATAAAAAATAAAATTCCCCCTCTCTGAATACAGAAAAGAACAAAAGCAAAAAGCAAAAGAGACAAGTGAACAAATGTAATATTCCATACATGGAAGCAAGGATTCATTTATTCACTCATTTGCTAAACTTCAAACTGCTAGAAGTCTCATGTTATCATTTGAGAGTTATTAAAATCTGGGCATAAAAATTCTATTAATATTTAAAATATCAGAATACTCATAAAGATCATGTGTACCATAGGGATATATAAACATTATGGTGAAAGCCTAGAAGCAGAAACATTATTAATTATAATTATGTAAGGTCAGCAATGATTTCTTCTCCTCTCTGATTTTTGAAAACTTCATAATGAAAAATTTAATGCTTTTAAATTACAGGAACTGACCACTTTCCAAAAGAGGTCCACCAACTTGGGGTACCTGTTCTGGTAACTAGAAGAAGTGCTAGTGCGGCTTGCCCTTTTTCCTCTGAGAGAGGAAAGCAGACATCAAATACGCAGTCTTAAGTCAGAAAACAACAGTTTAAAATCTGGTTCTGGTATTTCCTAGTTATCAGGTCTTAGGGAAGTTATCTACCCACTTGAAACCTCAAATGTTTATGTTATTGGGTTGTTTTTGAGAAGGGAATGAATGCAAAGAGAGCACAACACTATGGTACCTGACAGTAATAACAATTCAATAAATGTGAGCTATGATTATTAATAAGGTATTTCAGGGTAAGCTCCAGCCACAGAAAGAAGGGGAAAGGTCCTGGGAAATAAGTAAAAAGAATGCAGGCAAGAGGCTGTCAGAAAGTACTGACTGAAGCACACTGCAGAGAAATATATAGTTGAGACCCATTTCCAGCAATTTACTCCTATTTTCCTATTCCACCTTCTCTCTACAATTAGTGAAGCTACCTATGGGCCTAAGCAATGCACACACATCAGATAACCATATAATAATAATAATAATAATAATAATAATAATAATAATTAATAAATTAATTAATAAATTAATTAATTAATAAGCATGCAATATCTGTCACCTCTTTCACCCAAGGTCTTGCAGAGTTTCTTTACTTTTGACTCCTGGCTTCCAATACCTCCCGTTTCTGATCCAAATCTATCATGTTTTGCCAGAAGATGGTCTATAGATTATGTTTTCTTCTTTCTACAAAAGAGAAAAACCAATGTTTATAGTCTCTAGGTATCCATCAGCAGCACATGGGACAAGGGCTGGCAAACAAGGGCATGCAAATGTTTTTTGTGACATGTGGAAAATCCTGAATTCTCCCTATCACCTAGAAGTAAATGAATGCCTTTGCTTTCAAAAGTCCTTTTCTAGCCATGAGCAATGGTATACATCTATAATATTGGTACCTAGGGAAGCTTAAGAAGGAGGATCGCAAACTTGAGGCCAGCCTCAGCAACTTAGTGAGACCCTAAGCAACTTAGTTCAATCCCTAGTACAAAAAAAAAAAAAAAAAATCCACTGAAAAGCTTACATCCCTGGTCTGCACCAGCCATTATAGCACTGTCTTTTTACACTCCATAACAAAACAGGTCTGCTTATTTTGATCATCTTGCTCTAACAGTTTAACTTTATAATAAAAGTACTACATAGCTAGAAAACAAAGCAATATGAAAAACTACTCCATTACATCTTTCACTCTGGATTTTTAGGCATTCCTTTCTGGATCTTTTTCTATACGCACCTGATTTTTCTCAAATGTTGGGCCATAAGCAACTTTATATTCTGAATTTTATTAATATGAGCATTTTTCCATTTTATTAAATATTGAAAATCATGATTATAGCATTTATAATACCACAAATGCTATATTTATTTTGCTATATGAGCTATTGTCTGTAGTCATCTTCTCCAGCATCTTAGGTTAAAAATTCTCTTCCTGGAATGCACTATCACCAGGTCTATCTGATTTAAAATGTTAATTCTTGAAATCTTGGGATATACAGTCATATGTTGCTTAACAACTGGGATATGTTCTGAGAAATGTTCTGTGAGGTGATTTTGTCATTGGGCCAACATTCGAGAGTGTACTTGCGTAAACTAATACAGCTACAACTTCACTGGGGGATAAAATCTTATGGGTCCACTTCTGTATATGCAGTCCACTGTTGTCCAAAACATTGTTTTGCAGAATATGATTATATCTGTATGTTAAGGCAGGGGCAGGGCAGAGGTACTTATCACACAGAGATGACTCCTTCCTCCGTTCCTCTATGTATATGATTTCAACAGATGTTTTCTTTTTTTTAAAAATTTGTTCTTTTTAGTTATATATGATGGTAGAGTGTATTTTGACATATTATACATACATGGAGTATAAATTCCCATTCTTGTGGTTGTGCATGATGTAGAGTTACACTGATAGTGTATTCATATATGACCATAGGAAAGTAATGTCTAATTCATTCTATGGTCAGCACCTGTCTTCTTAGTGAATCTATTTATGATGTTAGGTTGTCTTCTACTTTGTCTAACTGCTATGGTAAATCCTAATTTCCTTTGCCATTGAAGAAATCTTACATCCTTCAACAATATCTGCTGGTTCTTTCCTGTCAATCATCACCATTATGTGTAGAGCTACCAGTCACATAAGTTCACAATGTCAATCTTGAAATACTATGATGTTCTGTAAGAACATGAAATAATGAAGTTCTGACACTAGAACAAACTTTCACTGTGAAGCTCAGCCAACCTATATCTCAAGAAAAAGACATGAGCCAAAGGAATAATTTACTGGATACCATTTAAATGTTTATTTTCAAACTTTAAAAGTAATCTGTTTGCAAAACAAATTATTTTCAAAGAGTACAGAAGTATGAATATAAATGGAAAATCTTCTTTGCCCTACAGTCCCACTCTTCAGGGATAACCACTGTAAATAGCTTGGCTCCTCACCACCCCATACTAGGGATCTAGGGCCTTGCACATGCTGGGCAAGTACTCTACCTCTGAGCCACATCTCCAGTTCCTTTTAAACTTTTTATTTTGAGGCAAGGTCTTGCTATTGACCAGGCTGGACCAGAACTTGCAATCTTCCTGCCTCAGTCTCAGGCATGTGCCACCACTCCAGGTTCAGTTTGACATTTTTTAAACCTTTTCCTTGTTCTGGCCCACACAAACTACAAATATTTCTGGCACAGAAATTATATTGTAACTAAATTCAGAGAGAACTTCATATTTTATGGCTTCTTTAAAATTCAATTGCATAACTAATCCTTGCTCTTTGTAAAAACTTTAAGCAGCATAACTGTATATGAAGTACCAGTATTATTCTTCTTTTAACAATCTGGTGGTATCAGTTCCATACATTTTCCTACATATGCCCAAGCAATTACTTACGTACATATAAGTAACTGTCACACTGAGAACAAGACCCATAAAATTCAAATAGTATATTTTCCACTGCCTAGTCAAATCTCTTCTATATGGTGATCCTACTCCTTGCACAAAATTTATGGCAGATCCCATGACTTTGCTGGTCATAATTATATAACAAAAATCCCTTAGTAATTTTTTAAAAATATTTATTTATTTGCTTTAGTTGTACACAATGTGTTTATTTTTACATGGTGCTGAGGATCGAACCTGGGCCGCGCATGTGCTAGGCGAGCGCTCTACCGCTGAGCCACAACCCCAGCCCCCCTTAGTAATTTTTAATCACAGAAAAATCTACTGAGAACATCTCAATAAAATTATCTTGATGTGGACAATGCCTCTCCTGACCCAGTATCTTCTTTTCTCCCTCTGCCTCTGACTTTTTTTTTTTTTTTGTGTGGTACCGGGGATTGAACTCAGGGGCACTCGACCATTGGGCCACATCCCCAGACCTTTTTTGTATTTTTTATTAGAGACAGGGTCTCACTGAGTTGCTAAGTGCCTCGCCATTGCTGAGGCTGGCTTTGAACTCGCGATCCTCCTGCCTCAGCCTCCCAAGTGCTGGGATTACAGGCGTGCGCCACCGCGCCCGGCTTGCCTCTGACTTTTGCTTCTAGATTTATAGCTCCAATTCTTCCTGCACAGGCAGTCTTGTCCTAGTCAGGAAGACCCACAGCAGGGTGCCTATATCTGCCCACAACTGTTCCACATAAGCACACAGATCTTTGATACAATAACTCCAAGAAATTTACCATAAGGGTGTATTCGTAAGTGTAAAAAATGACATTTATTTAAGGATATTCTCTGCAACATTGTCTGAAGTACCAAATGACAAAGATATACCTGAACTCTCATTAAAAGGAGATTGATTAAACTTCACTACTATGTTGAAATACCTTTAACTGCCTATATACAATCATTGTTGCCTTTTGAAACCGCAGTTTCAGATGATTGAAGCTAATATCTCTATCCACACAATGCAGTGAGACTATGCACTGGTAGGTATATATATGTATGTATGTATCCAGAGAAGTAGATTATGCTCCCCTAAATTTATATGTTGAAATCCTAACTAAACCTCAGTACCTCAGTATGTGACTATATTTGGAGATAAGGGCTTTTAAGAGGTAATTAACTTAAAATAAGGTTGTTAGGGTAGACCCTAATACAATATGACTAGTGTCTTTATAAGAGGCTATTAGGACACAGACAACACAGATATAAGGATGACCATGGGAGCACACAGCAAGACACAAGTCTGCAAGCCAAGCGTAAGAAACCAAACTTACCAACAACTTGATCTTGGACTCCTAGCCTCTAGAACTATGAGAAAATAAATTTCTGCTGTTTAAGCCACCCAGTCTGTGGTATTTTGTTATGGTAGTCCTAGAACACTAATACTATTATATATTTTTTTAATTTAAGTTATAAACTATTGTATATAATACCAATCCCTTTGGAATAGGAGAATGAACAGTTATATTTCCTTTTTGGTTACTCTTCAGTTATTTACTTACTTATTTTGTTAACTATTTTCTTCCATTATGTTTGGCAATAAAAAATATCTACTTTTTTGAATTTGATATTTTCTTTGTAGCTCTCTTACATATTTTTGTTACATGTTCCACAAGTGTATATTATTTTCCTTAGGAACTAAGTTATATAAAATAGTTTAAATGTTTCTTATCTTGAATTAAACTTTGTCTGATAACAATATTACCATGCATTTTCTTTCATTTGCTAGGAGTATGTACCCATATTTTATTTTTAACCTTCTTGCATTGGTTTATTTTAAAGCTGTCTGAAATAACATAAATCTAGAGATTTGTGTCTATAAATGCCTTTTTAAAATGAGAATTTATTTCAGTCATATTTACTGTAATTTTTGTTATATTTGGTCACATACTTTTCCCTCTCTCCTCCTGATCTATTTTTAGTTTGCTTGCCTAATAACATTTTCCTCAATATTTTTTCCTTTTATTTCAATCTTACTCATGAATGTCCTTAACAATTTTAAGAACATACTGCAGTGGACATTTATATTTTCCCTTCCATGAAACCCCAAATTGTCACTGATACAACTTCTCCAAAAGATGGCACTTGTGCTTTCAGTGCCAAGTTGTAGCAGATCTTCACAAGTGACTTTTCTTCGAGCCATAGGGTTTGGTATCAGGTTGGGTGAATTAGAACAAAGCTAGGACTTTCTTTGATGGTGTGGATAATTATGTTTTTCTTTCTGATTAAAAGAGAAAGCATGTAATTCCAACTTATAGACATCTTGCAAAAAAGGGAAGCCAGGGCTGGGGTTGTGGCTCAGCGGTGGAACGCTCGCCTCGCACATGCGCGGCCCGGGTTCGATCCTCAGCACCACGTAAACATAAATGCATTGCATTGTGTACAACTAAAGCAAATAAATAAATATTAAAAAAAAAAAAAGGGAAGCCAGTGTAAGGATAAAATTGACCCACGAAGAAAAGCAAAACAGAGAGATATGAGAGAAACAGAGTCACTTACTAATAATCTAAAATATCCTAATATAGTATCCCTTGGTATCCATAGGAGATTAGTTCCAGGACCCTCCATGAATACCAAAATCAGAGAATGCCCTGGTCTATTATATGAAATGGTGTAGTATTTTCATATAACCTAAGTACACCCTTTTGGATACTTTTAAATCACCTCTAAATTACTTATAATACAGAATACAATGTAAATGCTATGTTAATACTTGTTCTTTATAATTTAGCGAATAATGAAAAACATATCCATTAGAGATACAATTTGTTTCTCTATTTTTTATTTTTATTTTTTAAGAGATAATTTTTTAAAAAATATTTATTTATTTGCTTTAGTTGTACACAATTCGTTTATTTTTACGTGGCGCTGAGGATCGAACCTGGGCCGCACGCGTGATAGGCGAGCGCTCTACTGCTGAGCCACAATCCCAGCCCCTATTTTTTATTTTTATTATGATTATTGTGTATGTGTGCGTGTGCGTACTCATGTGCATGTGTGTACACATGTGCAGTACTGGGAATCAAACCCAGGGCCTCACATATGCTAGGCAAGAGCTCTCCCACCGAGTTACACTGCCATCCCTTTCTGAATATTTTCAATCAAAGTTGGTCAAATCTCTATATGTAGAACCTACAGATACAGAGAACTAAATGTATTATAATTGAAACTTTTTTTTTCCCTATTAAACCTGTATCTACAGTCTCCTCTCTTTCCACTACAAAATTTTAACATACTCTATCACCCACCAACTGTCTTCCATTCACCTCCCAGGGACTTATTAAAACTGTCTGGAATATATGACTAGAATGTTAATTCCTCTCCTGGATTTGTACACCATGCCTCAACAATGCATCATTTTCTTCTTTTCCTTTTGCACCTTGACTTGGTTTTATAGTTCATTAATTTAGTCATCTGTTAACAGCCATGCTACCATTTAGCCCACTACTTAAGTTTTTATTTTAAAAATCACATTTTGAATTTCCAAAAACTTTTTCTCATTTCTCTTTCACAGCACACATTGCTATTTTGTGGAAATTATATTCTCTCAAATCGTTGAAGATATTTTTGAACAAAAAAAAAAGTTTTGTGTCTTCAATTTATTTTCTCAAAGACTGGCTCCTCTGTTTGGTTAGCTTAGTGTTTCTCTTTGATTCTGTTGATTTTCCTTAAATGTATAGTAATTCTGGATTAAACTAATCAGATTGGTGGCTAATGTTGGTTTCCCCAGCACAGTGGGTCCCAACTCTAGCTGCACTATGACAATCACCTTTTAATTAATTAATTAATTAAATTTTTTGTTTGTGTTTGCAGTGTTTGGGGGATTGAATCCAGGGTGCTCTACCACTGAGTTACATTTATGTGCCCTGCCCTTTTTATTTTTTATTTTATGATAGAGCCTCACTAAGTTGCCCAGGCTGGCCTCCAACTTGTGCTCCTTCTGCCTCAGCCTCCCAAGTTGCTAGGATAGGGTGTATACCAATGTGCCAGGCTCCCTAGGTGATTTTAATGTGCACCTACCACTACACAACTGCTTCATTTTTGTGTAAAAATCACTCCTTCCTGCCATGAAGGTGCATACTGAGTGTAAGAGTTCTGGCTATCAAAAGTATCATGTAAGAATAGAGGTATGCAGCCACAAGATGCCTCTAAAGGAAAGAAATTCACATTCACAAGGGCAACCAGTTCTCTCTGGTAACCTGATGTTCATGTTGGCCCTGAAGCCCATGTTGGAGATAATCCAACCTATATAAACATATTCTAGCAGCCCCTGATGCAGCTGTTTTCAAATATGGCAATTAATGTTACCTGGTACCTTTTGGCCACTCTCAATCCATTGTGAATTCTGAAGTCTTTGAGCTCTGGGGCTTACCAGAATTGTACTGGGAAAATTCCTTTCCCTTTAAGCCTGAATTAGGTTGAATATTCTCCACATGGCAGTTTTGCAATCAATCTGAATTCATATACTGTGGTTTTCACAAATTCCTCAAAGTTTCTGATCTGTACATGATACTCTTCCCAGTTTTTTCAACATTATGGTATTTCCTTATTTTCTTATTTTTTGTTGTATAACTAGAACTTTTCCATTATATAAGTAAAATGTGCTTATATTAAACTACTCAGGTCAAACTGAAGGATTTAAGTTGTAAAAAGAAGTACAATCTACCTTATTGGTTTCCCTTCTCAAATTTTCTGAAACGCTCTGTGTAATTACTGGTATGTCACTATTTTCCCTTTTCTGTACTATATTCTTTGAAAATGAGTACTAAGTCTAGCCCATACTCAAAGAGAGAGAATTAAGCTCTAGCTCTTGGAGAGGGGACTTTCTAAATATATTTTGTAGAATTCTTCTGTAAGGAATTCACTTATTTACATCAATTTATTTATATCAATATGGATAAATAAATTGAAAAATGTCCTTTATTTGGGGAGTCATAATTCAAAGCTAATGCTATTTTGTTGCTCAAGATTTGGCCATTAGATGGACATCATCATCCAAAGTACATGTATGAAGACATGAATGGAGTGAATATACATTGTATACAACCAGAGTTATGAAAAATTGTGCCCTATATTGTGTAATATGAATTATAAAGCATTTTGCTGTCATATATAACAAATTAGAATTTAAAAAAAGATTTGGAAATTGGGTGTTTAGATTGGTTTTTGTGTCTTTTTTTTTTTTTTTTGTGGTACCAGGGATTGAACTCAGGGGCACTTGTCCACTGGGTCACATCCCCAGCCCTTTTTCATATTTTATTTAGAGACAGGGTCTCACTGAGCTGCTAAGTGCCTCGCCATTGCTGAGGCTGGCTTTGAACTCGCGATCCTCCTGCCTCAGCCTCCCAAAGTGCTGGGATTACAGGCGTGCGCCACCACGCCCGGCTTGGTTTTTGTGTCTTTTTAATGCCTCCCTCCAACTTAGAAATTCCTTACTTTTTGGTACTATGAGATATTCCAGGCCTGTTTTGTGTTTTTCCAGCCCCAGTTGTAGAATCAACTATCTTTAAGGAAGCTTTGTCTTTTTTATTTAAGAATGGAACTTAAGCCGGGCGCGGTGGCGCACGCCTGTAATCCCAGCACTTTGGGAGGCTGAGGCAGGAGGATCGCGAGTTCAAAGCCAGCCTCAGCAATGGCGAGGCACTTAGCAACTCAGTGAGACCCTGTCTCTAATAAAATACAAAAAAGGGTTGGGGATGTGGCCAGTGGTCTAGTGCCGCTGAGTTCAATCCCCGGTACCAAAAAAAAAAAAAAAAAAAAAAAAAAAGAATGGAACTTAGAAATCAACATCAGGGTTCCAGGTGTATTAACTGCTTTTGGGGTGTCACTGTAGGCAGAAATAGCAAATATTTGTATGTAACCTATATAGATATACATACCTACATTCATTTCTGTTATCTATCTGTATTTACATTAAAATAGCTGGGCATTGTGGTGCACACCTGTAAGTAATCCTAGTGGCCTGGGAGGCTGAGGCAGGAGGATGGAAAGTTTAAAGCCAGTTTTAGCAATGGTGAGACACTAAGCTACTCAGTGAGACCCTATTTCTAAATGAAATACAAAATAGGGCTGGGGTTGTGGCTCAGTGGTTGAGTGCCCCTGAGTTCAATCCCCAGTACCAAACCAAACAAATAAACATGAATTTATAACTATATCTCTGATTTTAATCCAGCACTTCTGGGCTCAGTCTTCCTCCCCTTTTTGTTTTTTGTTTTTTTGTTGTTGTTTGTTTTTTAGGTTGGATACTGGGGACTGAATAGGGGCACTCTATGACTGAGCTACACCTTTTTTATTTTTATTTTGAGACAGGGTCTCACCAAGTTGCTAAGGTTAGCCTTGAACTTGTGATCCTCCTACCTTCAGAGTCACTGGGATTATAGGTGTGTACCACTCCACCAGGCATTCTTGCTGATTTTTAATGTCTTTCACTGACAGTGGAAAATTTGGCTCCTAATAGCTACTATTATTTTTCTGATTTGTTCAACTCTAGTATCCATGTAAAGTGATTCCAGACTGTCTAACTCACATCACTTTCACCCTTCTCTTAAGGATCTACTGATAACTGACATCCAGAAGCTCTTTTAGAAGAGGACAACTTTGTCTTAGAATCTCAAGGGCCTAATACAATGTGTGCTCAGTGTGTTACTCAACTGTTTGTTGAATAAACAATGCACCTCTATAACTAATATAGCTAAGTCCCTAAATATAAAGTATCATATCACTAATAAGCTTCCTTTGTGGTGTAGCTGACTCTAGGATTACTGTGTTAGTCATCTTTCTGTTGCCGTCACAAAATACCAGAATAAAATCAACTTACAGGAGGAAATATTTTATTTTAGCTCATAGTTTCAGAGGATTTGATCCATGGTCATGTGGCTCCATTGTTTCTGGGCCTGTGGCGAGGCAGAACATCATGGTGGGAGTGGGAAGTGGGTGGTGGGGTGGTGTAGCAAAGCTGCTTACTTCATGGCAGATAAAAGCAAAGAGAAAGAGAGAAAGAGGCCAGGGCCAAAGAAAGGGCACACCCCAATGACCTACTTTCTCTAAGTAGGCCCCCCTCCTAAATTTCCACCACCTCCCAAATTATGAGTCCATAAATGGATTAATCCACTGATGAGACTGGAGCTCTCATTACCCAAATCTTCCAAAGGCCTCACCTATGAACACTGCTGCACTGGAGACCAAGTCTTCAACATAAGAGCCTTTAAAGGACACTTCATGTCCAAACCATAACGTCAGTTAATTCCATGTTTAACTCCTGGATCTTATGCTAGTCCCCTAGGATCATCTTCTAGTAATGTTTCCCTGTTACTGAGTGCTCTGTGCAGAAGACACCCATTATGAAGTCATACTCAGCAATCTGAGTCTATCCTTCATCACTTAATCCTAGAGTAATGGTTCCAATATCTGATTAATCATCGGAATTACCAAGATCTATTTTCAGAGATTGGTTCAGCAGATAGTGTTCGTGAGGGCAGGCATTTGAGTCTGTTTCGTTCACTGATGTATTCTAAGTGCCTAGAATAATACTAGACACATAGTGGGTACTCAATAAGAACTTGCTGAATGAACGACTGGGTTGGAACATGCAGGAGTTTTTTAGAAAAATGTTTTAGTTGTCGATGGACCTCTGTTTTATTTGTCTATATGTGGTGTTGAGAATCAAACCCAGTGTCTCATACATGGTAGGCAAGCACTCTGCCACTGAGCCACAACCCTAGCCCCATGCAGGAATTTTTGTAAAGCTCCTAAAATGGAGCCAGGAATGGTGGCATGCACCTGTATTCCCAGTTATCCAGGAGACTGAGGCAGAAGAATCCCTTGAACCCAGGAGTCAAGGCCAGCCTGGAAAATATTAAAACTAAACAAAAAGAAAAAACAAACAAAATAAAGCCCTAAAATGATTCTGAGGCACAGTCACTGTAGCCATTAATACAACTAGTGTCAGTCGTCCACATATCCTTCACCCCACATCAATGAATGATATAATGAGATGGGAATAGCTTTTGATGTCAGACTTAGGAACAAATGTACTATTTGGTTATGAAGGTTCTCTTCAGAATCTCGGCAGCCTCACATTTAAAAGTGGGAAAGTCTCATCAAGCCTGAGAGGACTATTAGGAGTTTACGTAATAATATATTTAATGGGTCTAGGAATGTGCCTAGTACATAGCAGGAGATGTTAGTTGCTCTTCTTCCTCTCCCCTCAAATAGAGAAAATGGAGATCATCTAGCATCAATTCTTTAATTAGATCCTATGATTCCCCTAAGAAACCCTGTTTATACCTAAATATCTGTTTTTCAGCTGTCCATACCTTCCTAAAGCTAACTCTTTGATCCATGAAAAGGGACTCTATACTTTTTTGTTTCTTCTTCAGCACTTTATTTTCTCCTTATCCATATATTTTTGTTTTCAAAATGCAAAGATTTTCCTCATATTAAACAAAAACTGTCTTTCTGCCTACCGCTCCATTTCATCCACTCCTCCTTAAAAACTTCTCACTTTTCTTTATTAGTCTCCTAAATCCATGACAGTATGCCTTCTAAAGGCTCCAACAAACCAAAACTACTTCCTTAGAGGTCAGGGACTATTTTTCACCAAAGATCTTTTCTCTGTTTTCAATCTTCTCTCAGTAGGATTTATGCTGTTGATCTCTCCGTTTCCTTGAAATACTCTCTCCTTAGCTTGTCTTCTTCTTATCCAGTTATGCACCCTCTTCTTTAACATGAATGTTTTTCGTTCTCATTTGATTTCTCAGTCTTAGTGCTCTCTTTGTTTTCTCCCTAAAAAGTTTTCATTTTTTCTGTGTAAAAGTCATTGTATTTTATAATGAAATTACTTTTTATCTCCTTTATTTGGAGGGGGGAGTACTGGGATTGAACTCAGGGGCACTGGACCACTGAGCCACATCTCCAGCCCTAGTTTGTATTTTTTATTTAGAGACAGGGTCTCACTGAGTTGCTTAGTGCCTTCGCCATTGCTGAGGCTGGCTTTGAACTTGTGAAACTCCTGCCTCAGTCTCCCAGCCACTGGGATTACAGGAGTGTACCACCGCGCCCAGCTATCTCCTAATTTTTAATGATTAAAATGTTTTTTATAAGTGCATTATAGTTATACATAATAGTGGGATTCATTTTGACATAATGATTCATTGCATGGAATATAACTGCTCCATTTTAGTCCTCAGGGCTTCCTCTTTCCCTTCTCTTCTCCCTTCCCCTACTTCCCTTCCTCTACTCTATTGGTCTTCCTTCTATTTAATATTTTTAATTGGTACTTTATATATATACAAAAGGGAGAATTCACTGTGGTGTGTTCATGTATATGTACATAGCATAATTTTGTCAGTTTCATTCTGCAGTTCCTCCCTTTCCCTGTCCTCCTCCTTCCCCCTCAATTCCCTATTTCTCCTCCATTGATCTCCCCTTTATTTTTGTGGTATCTGCTCCCTACACACACACACACCCATTTTTTCCTTACTTTTCTCTAGCTTCTGCATATGAAAGAAAATATTCAATACCTTTCTGATTCTAGCTATTTCACTTAGCATGATTTTATCCAGTTCCATCCATTTATTACCAGCAAATGCCATAATATCATTCTTCTTTATGGTTGAGTAAAAGTCCATTGTGTATATAGACCACATTTTCTTTATCCATTCATCTGTTGATAGGTATCTGGGTTAGCTCCTTAACTTGACTATTGTGAATTGTGCTGCTATAAACATTGAGGTGGTTGTATCATTACAGTATGCTGATTTTAGTTCTTCTGGATAAATACCAATGAGTGGGATAGCTGGTTCATATGGTGGTTCTATACAATAAAACTACTTTTCAACTCTGACCGTGCTCCAAATCTTTGGTTAGGCAATACTGTCTTTGGAACATTTTATTTCAAAACAAATAAATAGGTCTGCCTGGAACACTTGAAATTGTGTTTCCTCTTGAGAGACCTACTACCAAATTCTCAATTTTAATCAATGACACCAAACTTTAACCTGGCTCTAAAGCTCAAAATAAAATTTCTCACCAAATTCTATCAGTGCTTTTCACAAAGTTCATTCCTTCCTGTTTGTTACTACTACCTCAGATTGGCCCCCTTTTACAAGTCTGGTTCTTAAAGTCTTTTTTTGCTCTCAACCTTTTTCCTGTTCTTTGGTGACTTTTATACCCAAAAGTCTCATCAATCTTTACTTCCAATTCATTAGGTTCTGTCATATTCCTTTCCCACCTCAGAATCTACTATTAATCAACCCTTCATATCCAACAATTCCACATCCATGAATTCAACTAATCTCAGACAAAAATACTGAGGAGGGTGTCTGTACTAAACTACAGATTTTTTTTCTTATTCCCCAAATATTACAAGATTAACAGTTACAGCTATACACTGTATAATGATGTTTTGGTCAATAACAGCCCACAAATACAACAGTGGTCCATATCATACTGGGACTAAAAAATTCTGTTGCCTTGTATTTTTACTGTAACTTTTCTATGTTTATATATGTTTAGACAAATATTTATCATTGTTATAATTGCCAACAGCATTCAGTGGTGTACAAGTTTGTAGCCTAAGAAAATAGGCTACAAATGTGGGTTTGTGTAAGTACATTCTATGATGTTCACACAATGATTAAATCACCTAATGACACATTTCTCAGAACATATCCCATCATCAAGCAATGAGTGATTCTATTTACATTATAAAAGGCATTATAAGTAACAGGTGATTGGAAGCATACAGGAAGATGTGTAAAGGTTATATGTAAACAGTACATTGTTTACATGTGACTTGAACATCCTTGAATTTTCCTATCTGTCAGTGGGGGGGGGGGGGGTGGTCCTGAAACAAATCTCCCATAGACACCAACAGACCATTTCCTACTGACTACTGCATCACATCCAAGTCTGGATCCTGGTTTTCATAACACTCTCTTCTTCACTGACCAGTCTCACCCATCCACTTCCACCTATGTACTGTTGTAACACATGGAAGTCCAGGGTTAACTCTTCCCTTCTCTCCAATTCAAATAGGTTCTTCCCCATGCTCCTTATCAGTGAGTTAGTTCACTTTTTTGCCAAATTCATGCTATTCTCTCATTGACATACCCTTTCCACTTTGTTCTGCTTACTCAAATCCCACCAACCCTTTAAAATCCAGGGCAACTATAAAACCTTCCCAGATTTCTAGCTAACACTAAACCCTTTCTATACTCAACTCTATTACTCTAACTACTTGACAAACTTGCTACATAATTTCTTTTCTCTCATATATTATTTAGTGCTTTTTCATTAAAATATATCCTTATTTGACTTATTTTCAACTTAAAAGCCTAAACTATTTTTTCCCCTGACCTTCTACTCCCTAGGTCTTCCCTTTCTGTTTTCCTCCCAACCATCAGGCTTCGTGAACAACTAGTTTACACTCACCGTCCTCAATTCCTCATTTCCCATTCACTCTTCAACCATCTGTCATCTTTCATTCCAAAAACTGCTTACACCAAGCTCATCAAAAGACTACAATGCCAAATCTAATGAGTCTGTAAGAAATATTTGGTTTTTGGCCCTTCTGGTAATAATATCCTATTTTTTCTTTTGGGGAGCTATCTGTTCCATCTCTGAGTTCTGATGGAACTTCACATGGGCTCACCTCTGGAGTAGGAACATAGCTGACCAATAACACTTTTACACAAAGAAGAAAGCTGGCTGGGGCTAAGTTAACCCCACAGACTAACATGATCCCAGAAACTTCTGTTCTCAGACATTCCTGAGCCTTCAATATTCTGCCTTCTTTCATTTCATTGAGTTTACCCAGTACCTACCCATAAATCCCCATTTTCAGCTTAAGTTAGCCAAATCAATGTCTGTTGTTCATAACCAAAAAGAACTGGTCCTCAAAGTGGCACGGAGGTAGAACTGGTTATCTCTCACAGTTACACCACAATTTTCTCCCCTCTGGCCCTTCTCATAGCTAATATGAGAATGCTTTCACCAGGAAACCCAAAGATGGCTCCATTCATAGGGAAGTAAGGCTATCTGGGTCTCCTATGTAGCCAGGCAATAGACAAAAGGGAAATTACAAAGAGCACATATAGAAACTAGAGGAATCTTAGGGTACCTCTTAGTACTAAGACTGGCAGTGAAGTTACCAGTAGACCACAGCTATTCAAAAAGGCAAAATCTGCAAGGGCTTAGACCTCTCAGAAATGAAAGTTAGTAAACCACATCTGTAGGACTCCAAAGTCCATGCCTTTAATACTCTACTTTCTAGTGATATCAATCTACTTGCAGGTACTTAATCAAGGAATGTCTTTCTCATTTCCATGCTTTTGTGCTGTTCTCTTTGAATTGAATGCCCTTATTGACTTTCCAACTGGGACTTTTACTGTCCTCCTTTGAAACTTTCTCTGATCCCTAGAAGTTGCACTAGATACCCTTCTACATAGTTCCAAACATCATGACATAAATCTTAAAAATAAATATATTCTACATGCTAATTAGTTTTTCCCACTAGACCATAAGCTTCTTAGTGGTAGAATCACATATATTATATTTGTGTTCTCAACATTCAATACTCAATACTAAATGTAATCAATGTCCTTTGAAAGAATATCTAGTCTTTCCTAATTTTTCAGTATTAATTATTACATCATAGATCTTAGGTACACAGGTTTAATTTAGCATCTGATTAATACTGCATTGAATCCCTTAATTATCTGATGTAGGTGTTCCCCAATCCTCCCAATAAGCCTGAAAAGATCTTATGAGTTCACCACTTTATGTCTTCTGGATTCTCTTTAGCACCTAATGGTGTTGGGCACATGGTAAGTATTCAATAAATACTTGATGAACTGAATTAAAAAACGTAGTATTAGCACATTAATAGGAGTAACTTATCATGTCCTACTGATCTAATTAAAAGATCTGGCCTTCTGAAGTACTGCAATTGTACCCACATGGCAAATTTAATGAGAAAAAGAAAAATTATCCAATTGGACAGTTAACAGCTTTTCTCTTAGCAAGAGTTCCACAAATATTTTATGGATAATAAGCTCAGAGCAAAAGATTCAAGGTGCATATGCCTGTGCATACTGGACAGAAGATTATATATTTAAGAGATCTGTCACAACTATAATTACTTAGACAATTACTTAGACTTCACTAATTCTTAGTAAATCCATAGTAGAAGTACAGGACATTCTATTTAATAGCAAAGTTAATGGCAAATCCACCTATGTTAAAGATATATAAAGTTATCTTTGAATAATATATAACCAGGCAGTCATATACTTATTTAACACATATTTATTAAGAGCCTGCTAATAAAAAAAAAAAAGAGAAAAAAAAAAAAAAAAAAAGAGCCTGCTAATGACAAATGCAATTTTAAGTCCTGAAAATACAAAGGTAAAGAACACAGACCTATGTTTATTGGGTTCTAGTTCTGCCACACTGCACTATATTTAGGAATATAATGTGAATCATATCCTCCAATGCAGAAGACCTGTGGGTGGGGTAAAAATCTGGTGGGAAAAGCAGATAAACACATACTTATGACAATGTGATAAGTGCTAATGGAGAAATACATGCAAGTTATTAAGAGGTAACAGAAAATAACCTACTGAAGAAATTAGGAAAATATAAGGAAATAATTGATATCTACACATGAATTCAATGTTAGTAAGGTATGCAGAGAGAAACACCAGGGACTTAATCAAGTTAAGTTGGAGCCTAATGAAACATGTACACATAAGAAGTTAAACAATATCATGCTTGAGCATCAAGGGAATCTTTTAAACGATATGTATTATGAAAACTTAAAGAGAGCCAATCACTTCTTAAGAACTACAGTAAGCTGTCTGGAAAAACCTTCATGAAAGTATAATTAAAACTAGTGTTGGTAAGAAGGGAGATTACAGAAAAAAGGACCAATATCCTGATAAATGCCAATGTTGTTAACAAAAGCAAATCTCAATTGCATACATATGGGACCTGAGGTTGTTCCAAAGATTCACAATAAAAAGCAGTGAGGGAAAAGTTTGATACACGGTGAAGGTCTGCTTCAGAAAAACTGTAATATATGCCTAGCAGTTTGGATATTATTCTAGAAGTATGGAAATTCTCAGCCCTGGCTGCTGAACAGAATCACTCGAGAGTTTTAAAAGATGTGCTCAAGGTCAAAAGTAACCTTCACTTCAGGTCAGAAGTAACCTCTGAGCAGGGTATAGTGGCGGCACGCCTGTAATGAGTTCAAAAACCAGCCTCAGTAACAGAGGCACTAAGCAACTCAGTGAGACCCTACCTCTAAATAAAATACAAAATAAAGGTTGGGGATGTGGCTCAATGGTTGAGCACTCCTGGTTTCAATCATTGGTACCAAAAAAACCACTTTTTTAAAAAGGCACACAAGGTGATTTTAATGTGCAGAACAGTTTGAGAACCCCTGGGATAGACCACAGAAAGATAATGTATGTGAGATATGGTTAAGACTCAAGCTTGATTTAAGACTCCGTTTTTAAGCAACAGTGTTGGGCTGATTACCTGTTGAAACTTAACTTCTAACCTAAGTTAAACAGTCTGTTTTCTATATATTTTTTTTTTCTCCTGTTGACAGGCTGAACTATGAATACAGAAAAATAATCCACCAATTTCTCATAGCTGGTTCACTTGCTGAATGGTCTGCAACTTTAGAAATTTACTTCTGTGGTTTCAATTCTAAGCTAACTTTACATCCCTGCAGTGCAGTGCTTTTTATATTTGGGCATGTTCTAGGCTGCACCCATGTCCAAATTTTATAAAACTTCTCAAATACATAAAGAATCTAGCCGGGCATGGTGGCGCATGCCTGTAATCCCAGCACTTTGGGAGGCTGAGGCAGGAGGATCGCGAGTTCAAAGCCAGCCTCAGCAATGGCGAAGCACTTATTAACTTAGTGAGACCCTGTCTCTAAATAAAATACAAAAAAAAAAAAAAAAAAAAAAGGGCTGGGAATGTGGCCCAGTGGTCCAGTGCCCCTGAGTTCAATCCCCGGTACCACACAAAAAAAAAAAAAAAAAAAAAAAAAGAAAGAAAGAAAGAAAAAAAGGATACAAAAGTCGTATTGCTTAGATTACAGCAAAATGTGAGCAGCAAAATGTGAGATAAAGTATTCATTCTTGCAGTGCTTGGAAACATTATATCACCCTGGTTTCAGAAGTCCAACGATTAGAATGTACTTATTCTGTAACAAATACTTTCAGAGCACTTCAAATAAAAGGAAACACATGTATCCTACACAGAAACTCTGACATAACATTAAACTAGAGTCTACAGGGGAGGAAAAAGTCAAGGTGATTGAGAGTGTGATAGCCTGCTGATCTTTCAAAAAGCATGTCCTTTTGCTTAAAGCAAACGTGGAAAAATGCTTCAGGATCCATATTACTCACCATAAGTTTCACTCAAGAAATCTTTACACTGTTTATAAGTAAGCAACTATATTCTTTACCTGAAAAGTTGGCCAAAACTGTCCTGCTTTGTGCGGTGTTAATATACTATATCTGCTTGGCAGAAATGTTATCCGAACATCAGTTAGGATTTGGTATGTGGGCTTATTATTCGTTTGTTTCCAGATAAAGTAAATGAATACAAAAACCCATACGTAAAAGGGTGGGTTGGGTTAGAAGAGTGAGTAAGAGGGAACTCAATAATCAAAGTGGTGAACCTAAACAATGGCCCAAAACCTCGCGTTTCTTCGAGAAATAAAGAAATAGATTTAAGAGTTGGTCATCTGCTTATACCCCTCCTATTCGGAAAGCAAAAGACAGACAGGCTTCTAAAAAGAAAATGCAAACCTTAACTCTCCGACATAGGGGTGAGAGTTAAAAAGCAAGCCATACGACTTTGACGAGGGGGTCCAAAGGAAAGTCTGAGGGCAAGGAAAGAAGGGGAGATGAAGGAGGCAAGAAAAGGTGAACGAGGCAGGCAAAGGCCATCCGGTGTGAACCGGGCTGCCCGGCTCTTTATGCACCCAGGACCACATGGGGCCTCTCTCGACCCGCGCGCAATTGCGGGCCGGGGCGCAGCAACCAGCCTGGCACCGCGAGCGCCAGGAAGACGAGCTTAAGAGGGGTGCGCGCACCTCCAGCGCTCGCCCGGGGCCCGGCTCTGCACACAGGGGTCCCCAGGAACGAAGAACACTTTGCTCAACCCTCGCCTCTGGGAGCAAGAAGGGGGTGGGTGGAGCTGAGCCCGGAGCCGCCCCCCGGAGCCGCCCCCGCAGCCCATGCCCCCGCGCCCCGCCCCGGCTGTCAGCGGCCCCCTCCCGCAGTCACTTACCCGAGGGCTGCGCGGTTTCAGCCGCAGTAGTGGCGGCAGCAGCGGCGACCCCCGCCTGGGTCATGATCCCAGGCGGGGAAATCAGGGGTGTCTGATCGCTCTAGCGAATCTCTCTGTCCGCGGCCGCCGCCTACTCCTCCGGGGCTGGGGGAGCGCGGGCCCAGGCCCTCCTCTCCCCCCGCCCCCGCCGCCTCTTCTTGCGGCCACCGCCGCCGCTGCGAGCCCGAGCCCTCAAGGCCGGAGACCCGGCGGCAGTGCGGCCTCAACTTTCCCAGCCCCCCTCCCCCCGCCCCTCCCCGCCCCTCCCGCGGCCGCAGCTCAGCACCCGAACAGCCTACCCTGGGTGCACTGCGCGCCCACCCCTGTTACGGAACTCGCCAATCCGGAGCCGGAAAGGCTACTGTGGTGGCCAATCAGAAGCCGGAACGCCGTTGCACTGGGCTAGAGGCTGGTAGAAGGTGGAGGAAAAACCTAGGAGCGAACGGGCCTCGGGCTACCCAATGAGGAGAGCCGGGGGGCGGAGGTGTGCAAGTTGGGTTGAAGGAACAGGAAATATTCTTAAAGGTAGAGTGACGGGCAAGAAGGAAAGCCAGTACGTGATTGGGAAAGAGGTGGGCCTGGTTCCTTAAAGGGGACGCCTTGAGAACCTAGAAAAGAAGATGTTTTAAGAAACTTCTTTGTGTCCTGGTCTCTCTTCTGCTTTTCACGTCTTTCAGTGGGAGTTTGGAAGTGGAGAAAATGAAGAGGAAGAGGGCACGGGAGAGCTTTCGGAATGATTAGAGAGCTCCTCGTAGCATAGAAGGCAAGAAAGGAAAGAGGATGCCTCCATAAGAAGGTGGGGAAATAAAATAAGACAATTCAGACTTCTCTGATTTCCCTTTCACTGGAAGAACCTTGCCGACCTTCACTAATACTTGAATTCGTAGGTTGTGATTTCCTGTTGTTCTCTATTTGCATCGACGTAGGATTCCTGTGAACTAGAGGTGGTTGTGTTCAGAAATGCCCTGAGGACCTCCCAGAGGAGGGAAGAGAATGTTGGCATTGGGTGATGGAGTTTGGAAACCCAAGCTTAGGTTACTAGACCTGTTTTTGGAGGTGTCAGGCCACCCGTATGGAATGGAGACGTGAGGGTCCCCTATCACCACGGTGGATTTGGAACCCTAGAACTGTGGTCACAACTGCCTTTTCCTAGTTTCACTTCATATTTCATAAACCCTCCCGTCCTAAAACAGGTGTCCACTACCTCGTGGCGTTGAAATATTTCTGGGCTCTTCCACAATCAGATTTCCGAAATGTCTCTGATCTTAGACGTCCCCGATTTAGACCAGTTAACTTCCAGAACGTGCACACAGCTCATGACTTAAATGGGAACTTGTAGAATCTCTTTACATAGGAAGGAGAACTTGGGTTGAGAAAAAGGGTAAACAGTTCCCCACCTTATCTTTGTAAAAGAGTTTGAAAAGCTGTGATCAAACAGGCTTTTAAGGTTGCCCGAAAACTATGGCACCTATAGAGTCTGGAAATTTTCTTTAATTATTCTATCTAGGCATACGAAGTTTAATTAGCCTTTGAATGGATTTGGCACTCCCAGATTCAAACTACCAATCAGAAAGCCCCTATGATTCAGAGTTATAATAGTAATGTCAATAACACCACCATGAAATTGTATGTTAATGTGTCCAGGTGTAACGAATAATCTCCATTGTGCCAATAATATAAGGTATTTTGGTTAACAAATATCAAATCTACTGTATTCACCACTTGCCAGCTGCAATAATCAGTTCTAAAGTAAACCACACAAGTAGTCTTGATTCAGCAAACAGGATTTAAGAGTTTTGTGGGATTTTGTTGTTGTTGTTTGAAACACCGCTAAAAATACATATTAATACCATTCTGATAGGATTTAGAAGTGAAGCTAACAGTAGCTTCTGTTTGATAAATGTCAGAATATTCGCTTTTTAATTTAATCCAGAACTGAAGCCCGATCCCAACAAGAGATCTTTTTATTAGTTTACCCATTCATCATCAAATTGACTGAACTACATAAGAGATTATTGTCATCAGATAACAAGGACTCCCATTTTCAGGCTAGCTGGCATGAGCTTACAGTAGTACCTATACTGATAAGAAAATATAGTAGTCAAGTTAAACTGTTGTCTCCAGGTGAAGTTCATTTTTCCCAAGGACAGAATGAATCTGTTTTTCACCTACATGCTTGAACCCTTCCATGGAGCTGAAAGATTATTTGCATGATTTACAAGGTAGCGCTTGCATCCCTGGCTTCATTTCATGACATTTCTTTTTTCCTAGATGAACTGCGGGAGGGGGCCACTGACACCCTTGAGAGGGGATGGCACCTCTCTCAGCTCCACTTACCCACTCCTTGCACCTAGAGGTTAGGGCTGAGTAAAGTATACCTCCTTCCTGGAGATCCCTGTGTGCAGACCCCGGCCCAAAGCAAGCGTTGGAGGCACGCCTACCCCTCTCCTGTTGGTCCTCCCTGCACTAGCAGTGCCAGATTGTTTGGGAGCTTGCCCTGTGCCCTGGCCAGGCAGCCAGGTTCACACTGGACGACCTTAGCCTGTCCCTCACTTTTTCTTGCCTCCTTCATCTCCCCTTCTTTCCTTGACCTCACACTTTCCATTGGACCCCCCCCTCGTCAGAGTTGAGTGGCTTCCTTTTTAACTCTACTACTTAGGAGAGTGAGTTGGGTTGGGTTTTCTTTTTAGAAACCCAACTTCTGCTTTTTGAATAGGAGGGGGAATTCTTAAATTTACTTCCCTATTTTCCGAAGGAACCGCCCAACTTTCCCAAAGTGCTTGTTACTTATTTCACATGCTCAACAGCAATATATGAAGGTTTGATGGTCTACACTATTATCAACATTTGGTATTGTCAGTCTTTTTAATGCCAGCCATTATAGTGTATGAAGTGACATCATATTGTGATTTTAGTTTTTCATGTCTCTAGTAACCATTAGCCCGTTTAAAACCAGGGATGCTTGTTTCATTATTGACTTTAAATTTCTTTATGTGTTCTGGATACAAGTCCTTTCTCAGATATGTTATACAAATATTTTCACCCAGACTGTGAAATGTCCTTGAAAACAAAACCAAAATAGCTTTATTAAGGTATGATGGACCCACAATTAACAGAACATATTTTAAATGCACAATTTAAAGTGATAAACTTTAACACACATATATACCTGTGAAAACATCTCTACAATAAAAACTGAACATATCCATCTCCTCCTACCCCATTTCTTCCTGCGAAGGAATTCCTTCCTCCTCCTTTCATTAGGCACTGTTGCCAGTTCCCTGGCAAACACTAATCTGCTGTCACAACAAATTATTTTCATTTTCTAGAATTTTAAACAAATGAAGTCATTCAGTTAACACCATCTTTTTTATTCATCATAATTTTAAAAACGATTCATTCATTTTGTTGTATGCATCAATTCATATTAGCTGTAGATGCTGAAGTCTTTCATTGTATGGATGTATCAAATAAATGTTGATGTACCTGTCCACTGTTGGTGGACAGTGGGATTGTTTCCAGTGTTTAACTATTACAAATAAAGGTGCCAAGAACATCTTGGTAAAATCTTGGCACACACATTTGCTTTCGTTTTGTGTAACATTTGGTAACTATCCAGTGAAATAGTTGAGTTATATGGTAGATGTGTTTACATTTTTAAAAAAACTGCTAAACTGCTTCTCAAAGTTTGACCATTTTATGTTACCACCAGAAGTACATGAGACTTTGAATTGTTCTATATCCTTGCCAACACTTGATATGACCAAATTCTAAAATTTTAGCCAGTTGAATAGGTACATATTGGTATTTCATTATGATTTTAAGCGACTTTCTCTATTGAACAATGATGCACCTTTTCATGTACTTAGTAACCATTTCTACATCTTTGGTGATGTGTTCAAAATTTTTTACTGGGTTGCTTGAGTTTCAAGAATTCTTTTTATTTTCTGACTACAAATCCCAAAGGCTGTGATAATATTTTCTCACAAATCTTGGTTTGTCTTTTCATTTTCTGAAAAAAGTATTGTTCAATACCTTCTAATTAAGTCCAACTTATCAATAACTTGTTTTGTGGGTCATGCTTATGTTGTCATATGTAAGAAATCATTGGTTAACATTAGGTCACATAGGATTTTTTCTCCTTTATTTTCTTCTAGATTTTTGTTTTTAAGTTTTATGTTTTCATTTAGACCCATTGTGCATCTTACGGATTTTTGTTTGGTTGGTTTGTTTTTGAGATTGGATTTTACTGTGTTATCCAGGCTGATCTCAAACTCATGGGCAAAGCATTCCTCCTGCCTCAGCCTCCCAAGCAGTTAGGACTACAGGCATGTGCCACTGCACCTGGCTAAGGTAAATTTAAAATTAGTTTTTGTATATTGTGGAGGTATGGATCAAAGTTCATATTTTGGTATTGGGAACTCCAATTTTTTCAGCACTAATTGTTGTATAGACTATACTTACCCACTGAAATTGCACTTGTACGTTGGACAGAAATCAAGTGACCACATGTTGTTTTGGTATACTGGGGATTAAGCCCAGAGGTGCTCTACTGAATTACATCCCCAACCCCTTTTAATTTTTTGAAACCGGGTCCTGGTAAGTTGCTGAGGCTAGCCTCAAAATTGTGATCGTCCTACCTCAGCCTCCCTAGTACCTGGTTACCACATCTGGCACCAAATCGTCTTTTTATGCAGTTTAGTTTTGAAGTCAAGTAGTATAAGCCCTGCAATTTTCTTTTTTTAAAAAATTGTACTGGGACTCAGCGGTAGTGCACTTGCCTGGCATGAATGAGGCACTGGGTTTGATTTTCAGCACCACATGTAAATAAATAAAATAAAGGTGTATCTACAACTAAAGAGTTTTTTTTTTTTAAATTGTATTAACTATTTTAAAGCCTTTGCATTCCCATATAGACCTATGCTTATCAAGCTTAAAAAAAAGAAACTTGCTGAAATTTTGACTGGGATCTATAAGTCAATTTGGGGAGAATTGACAATTCAGTAATTGTCTTTAGTTCCATGAACACGTTATTTCGCTCCATTTGAGTTTTTCCTTCTTTTTTTTTTTCAGGTGCTGGGGACCACACCCAGGGCCTCTGGCTTGCTAGGCAAGCTCTCTGCCACTGAGACATATCCCCAGTGCTCTAATACTCTAATAGCTTTTTTTTTTTTTAAAGGATATACTGAATCCCAGTGACTTGGGAGGCTGAGACAGGAGGATCACAAGTTTAAGGCTGGCCTTAGCAACTTAATGAGGCTCTAAGCCTGAAACCATTTCTCAAACTAAAAAAATGGCTGGAGACATAACTTAGTGGTAAAATGCCCCTGGGACCAATGCCTAGTTTTAACAAACAAAACTTAGCACTTTTTAGCTTAATTATGTCTTCTACAAGTAAAAAATATTTTACTTTCTTCATTGATGCTTATTTTTTAATTTTTTCCTTATTGGACTGCTTAGGGTATCCAGGGACAAAATTGTGCCAGAAGTGTAAGAGCACCTATTCTTGTTTTCCTCACAATTTTAGGAGTAAAACATTGTCTTTCACCAGTATGATGGCAGCTTTTATAGATAACCCTCTCATTTTTATATTGTTCAAAAGTTTTGTCATGAATGGGTGTTGAATCTTGTCAAATACTTTTTCTGCATCCAGATAATCATTTTTTCCTTTCAAGGTTGTTAATGTGATGAATGACAATTGATTTTCAATTGTTAAAAACCAGCTAGCTTTTCACTCCTGGGACTAATCCTATTTGAAAATGATATATCCTTTTGATATATTGCTAGATATGACTTATATTTTTCTTAAAAGGATTATCCTGTCTTTATTCATAATATCTACTGGTTTATACTTAATCTACTTTGAATATAAGCATAGTGCTGCTGTTCTCATAAAAAATGGTTGAGCAAAACTACTTTTATTCCCTTGAAAAGATTATATAAAATTGATATTACTTCTTCCACATTTGATAACTTTCACAAAAGAAGCCATTTGGGCCTGGATTCTTCCTTGTGGTTAGTTTTTAACTACAAATTCAGTTTCCTTCATCTATGTAAGGCTAAGATTTTCTATTTATTTTGAAAACAGACTTAATGAAATATAATTCACATATTAAACAACTCGCCTGTTATGGCTGAATAATATTCCATTGTATGGGTATAGCACATTTTGTTTATCCATCAGTTTGACATTTGGGTCATTTCCATGTTGGCTATTATGAATTATATACTGTGATTAACATTCAGATATAAGTTTTTGTGTGGGTATGTCTTCATGTCTCTGGCATATATACCTAGGAATGAAATTGTATCCTATCACTCTATATTTAACTTTTTGTAGAACTGCCAGACATTCTTCCTGAGTTTAGTAATTTGTTCTTCCAAAAAAATCATTTTCATCTAAGCTGTTAAATTTAGTGGATGGGTTGTTTATAATATCCTTTTATTAATCTTTTATTCTAAGTTCTATAGTGAGGTCTCTTCTTTCATTGCTTATCTTGGTAATTGGTGTTTTCTATTGTTTGCTCAGTCCATAAATTTTTTAAAATTAGCTCTTGCTTTCATTTTTGTTTTGTTTTCAATTATTGGTTTCTGCTTTCTTCTTCTTTCTACATCCTCAGTCTTTTTTATTTTTCTTGATAGGGACTCTGTAGTTCCCTAGGATGACCTTGAACTTGCTATCCTCCTGCCTCAGCCTCCCAAGTCGCTGGGATTATAGGAATATGCCACTGCACTAAGCCTTTGTTAAGTTTCTTTCTTTTTTTTTTTAAAATATTTATTTATTTGCTTTAGTTGTACACAATGCAACACATTTATGTTTTACGTGGTGCTGAGGATCGAACTCGGGCCGCGCACATGCTAGGCGAGCGCTCTACCGCTGAGCCACAACCCCAGCCCGTGTTAAGTTTCTTAAAATTTAAACTTAGGTCCTTTATTCAAGATCTTTCTTCCTTTTATATGCATATACCCAATAGTAAAAATTATCCTTCAAACACTTTTACAGCTGCATCCTGAAGCTTGTGATATACTTTTAATTTTCCTTGTTTAATATTTTCTAATTTCTGGTGATTTCTTAAGACACGAGTTATTTAAAAGTATGTTTAATTTCTAAATATTTAGAGATATTGCAGATATAGTATCAACTTTTATAAACGTATTGTGGCTTACATCATGGCCCGTGATTTGGTCTAACTGGTCAACACTTTAAAAAAAAAAAAAAAAAAAAAAAAAAAAAAAAAAACAGGATTTAACTGAGGTATGATTGACACACAAAAAGCTGTACACAAGTTATAGAACTTGAGGAATCTGGAGAAAATACATATCCATGAAGCCATCACCACAATGTCATAATATATCCACCATTTCCTAGTTTTCTCCTGTCTTCAAAAACACTTAACTTACATAAGGTCACCCTCTTAGCAAATTTTAATATTTATCTTGCAGTACGGGGATGAATCCAAGACCTTGCACATACTAAACAAGTGCTCTATCACTCAGCTACACACCCAACATCTTAGCAAATTTTAAAGTATATAATACAAGGTTCTTAGTAGAGCATATAGTGGCATCAATCACAGTGCCTAATACAGTTTAAAGTATCAAGTGTGATTGTAAGGAATGAATCCAACACAATGCAGTGTAGTTAGGCCCAGCAGAATAAAAATATCCTAAAATTGTCATCATTAAGCAAAAGCAAAGCAGTATTTTTATAAACTGCCTGTTTATTATAATTTGTTTTCTCCTTAATTGTATTTCCATTATCAAAATAATCTGATTTTATTTTTTTTTTTTTTTTTGGCATGTGGTCTTAAACCCTGAGTTATAAAATACATCATTTTCTCCAGTGCTTGGGATCAAATGCAGAGCCTCCCACATGTACTGAGTTAAATCGCCAACACTTTTAATTTGTTAATGCAAAAAATTCAATTTTTGCGGGCGGGAGGGGACTGGGTATTGAACTCAAAAGCACTCAACCACTGGGCCAAATCCCCAGCCCTATTTTGTATTTAGAGGCAGGATCTCACCAAGTTGCTTGGCGCCTGACCTTTGATAAGGCTGGCTTTGAACACGGGATCCTCCTGCCTCAGCCTCCTGTGTGCCACTGTGCACGGCTAAAAATTTCATTCTTAATGCATAATTTATAATTCTATTAAACTTGATTTTTATTACAGCCCAACTCCAAAGCTTTGCAAATTAATGATCAATATTATATTTTTCCCCTAGTACTTGATGCTTTGATCAGTTATCTTGGTCCTAAATTGTTTTTGCCATTGTTAACTGGTTACCTCACACCTGTCTTGCTATGGCCTTATGATCATATCTCCATGGAAATAAAATTTATTCTCTAACATATTTCTCATGACACTGATCTAAACGTAACCATAACTTTCCTGGTTGAGTGTACCTGTTAGAATTGTTTGTAGACAATTTTACACCCTTTGTATCCATGAATATGACATCTCTTCCATTAACTTATTCACTACATCTTCCTTTGTAAGTACCAAAGGAACTTTGTGCTTTGTATAAGCTGTTTTTACTGAATTATTATTTCCTTTATGATCAGTGTGAATAGGTGTTTCCCAGTTCCTAACTGGGAGAGAGCTCCTGGTATTTCTGTCAAGCTTTATTAAAATTCATTTGGTTGGCACTGAATGTTGCCGAGACATCAGTTCCAATGACTTACACTGACTACCTCCCACCTTAAAAACTTTTATATATGTAAAAAGACACCACCACCACCACCCCCTTTTACTTTGTCAACAAGACTTATTTAGTGGTTATTCAAAGGCAGCAAAGAAAACATCCTCTTAAAACTCAGGCAAAAAAGGCATTGTGGCACATGCTTGTAATCCCAGCAACTTGGGAAGCTGAGGCACAATGATTACTAGTTCAAGGTCAGCCTCATCAACTTATTGAGACCCTGTTTCAAAATAAAACATAAAAGCTGGGGTTGGGGTTGTGGCTCAGCGGCAGAGTGCTCGCCTTGCACATGCGCGGTCCGGGTTCGATCCTCAGCACCACCTAAACATAAATGCATTGCATTGTGTACAACCAAAGTAAATAAATAAATATTAAAAAAAAAAAAAAAAACATAAAAGCGGGTGGGGAATGTAACTCAGTGGTAAAATTCAACTCACAGTACCAAAGCAAAGACCAACAAGAAATTCAGACTGTCTTGTAACCTGTCAGAGGAAACAAATTGGGGGAGGGGGAGAGATGCAAAAACAATGACATTGATTACTGTTCACTTTGTATTGACTCAAAATTGTTTTCTCCAAAATTCTGTAAAAATTATGCTTTCCATCTCAACATAGTCTCTCATGACAACTAAAAATAAATGTTTCCTACCATTCTGCTAGGCAATACCAGGGCAGGTTCATACACCCTTTTTTCATGTCAGTGCCTGATTCTTGTAGGATCATGTAAGTCAGGGTACTAACCCTGTAAATTACAAGCACTTAAAAAACAAACAAACAAACAAAAAATACCCCAACCTTGAGGACCCATGATGATCTAGGACACTATTGTCCTGGAGTACACATTATAGGCAGAATTTTGATTTGGAGACACTAGATAATTTTATGTAAACAAAGGCTAGGGGAAAAAAAGTAGTGGGGGATGGAGAGGCTAGTAAATGCTGACTAGTTGTGGAAGTTATACTTGAATTAAGTGTTTAAACTATCACATAGTAAATAAGACAAAGTATGATGTCACTTGCACAGGCAATTATAATCAAGAGCCATATAAATCTGCTTATATATGTAAAATAAATGAATTGAAAGGAATGCCAAATAATCATTCCTAGAAATGAATCATCAGGGGGAGAAGTCTGTGTTAATCAGAAACTAGAATGAAGGAAAGACCTAGTGAGACATAAGATTACTCTTTTGGATCCTGAGATAAAATGTCAAATTATGTGGGAAATCCATCCTAATTTGTCTTACATGATCTTCAGCTAAGTCACCAGATTTAAGCTAGTCTGTGATAATTAAGGCTTTTTTTTATACTTGAGCCAATGTTATGAGAAAACCTACCAGTGTAGAGAATATTTCTTTCCTCCAAGTTATTTTCAAAGTCAAAGTAAATCAAGACCTTTGGGGGAGCTTATCTTCACTTTAGTAAAGGAAGGCTGTCACATGAATTCTACTTAAAATAGAATTTTACTTACCTTAAAAGAGGCCAAAGACTGCCTTGCTTACTGTAGACTCAGAACTTGCAAGAACAGATGCTCAGAAAATTTGTGTAAATAATTTAAGCAATACATATACAGAAACTGAGTTGTAAAACTCAGTAATACACTCTGGGGTAGACTGATAGTGATAAAAATTCAAGATTGTTCAAATCTTTAGAGGACTTTTGCTACTGCCAATGACTTTCCAAAGATGAGCTAACTACATGAGGTTCAGAAACCTGGACAAAGGAAAAAAAAAATCTATTGAATCAGATAGCCCGTTGACGCTACAGCCATTTAACATGTGCTTTAATTTACACTTAGATCCCTCATGAGTTCAGATGTCTTAATTTTTTTTATTTTTATTTTTACTTTTTTGTACCAGGGATTGAACTCAGGGGCACTCTACCACTGAGCCACATCCCCAACCCTATTTTGTATTTTACTTAGAGACAGTCTCAGAGATGCTTAGCACCTTGCTACTGCTGAGGCTAGTTTTGAACTCACAATCCTCCTGTCTTGGCCTCCCAAGCCGCTGGGATTACAGGCATGCACCATCATGCCCAGCAGATGTCTTAAATTTTTGAGGACACTAAATATATCAGAAATAAATGTTCAGAAACTCCAAAATATTCCATCCAATAGGATATCTTCACAAATGTTGGACTTAAGTTTTTACCACAAATGTGGCATTTAAAAAAAAATTATTAGTTGTTGATGGACCTTTATTTTATTTTTATGTGGTGCGAGAACCAAACCCAGTGCCTCACACGTTAAGCAAATGCTCTAACACTGAGCCACAACCCCAGCCCCAAATGTAGTTATTTTTAATATTGATCTGTGATGGAAACTTAAATCCAACACTTACACAGTGAGGACCTGAGGCTCAACAGCTAGGTGACTGCACCATCTTGGAAGTGGCTTCTCTGGCCCTTGTCAAACCTTCAAGATGCAGCAGCCCTGGCTGACAGCTCCTTTGCAAACCCAAAGAAATCCCAAGCCAAAACTAGCCAGGTAAGCCGCATCTAGATCCTTGGAAACTGTGGAAGACAGTGTTTATTATTTTAACCTACTTAATTTTGGGGTGATGTTATAAATAGGACACACTGGGCAAAGAAAGCCCATTGTTTCTTGAATGGAATAAGTAAAATTTAAAAAGGGAAAAAAAATCTGAATGTAACAATTAGATTCAAAACAACAGCAGGACAGATCCTTGGACATTCTTTCTCCCATAGGATTAAACTATAAATATTTGACAGTTTTTCTAGTAAGTTCCAAAAGGTCTGAATTAGGTTGCTCTGATTACACCTGAGCTATTGTAATGAGCTTTAAATTATATCTTAAAGAAATATGAAAGGTGTGGGCAACAATGACTACATACAGTTGCCAACTGCAGAATTTAGCACAATGCCAGGTATTGTTTGACACTTATGGACATCACAGATCACTACCAGAACATCACATAAGTTTATTTCAGATATAACAGCAATGTTAAAATTGACAAGTTTAATTCTTAACTGCACCAAGTAAACGTAGCCATTTAAGTAAATTTAAAGTTTTCCCTCCAAAAACTGAGGGAGCTTTTCTTTTCCACCACCACACACCAGTTTCCTAATAATCTCTTTTTGAAAGATTTTTAATTGATGAGTAAACTTTGAAGATATTTCAGAACTCCTTTCCCCAAATGAAAACTAATCTGGACAAATTATACATTGCATAGATTCTCTACAGATTCTTTTCTTTAGAACCTAAATGCAAATTCCATACAGTATAATTTTAACATACTTGCCCCACTGTAAAAACTATCTGTCCTGAAAAATATGATGGATATATCCTGTGATCTTCCAGTTAACAGAATTACTATTTTACCTCAAAGATTATTTTTTTTATCATATATCAAAATAATCAACTCAACATGGGGTATTACTTTAGTCTTTACTGACTCATAGGCATACAAACTAGTGCCCAACTTCTACTTCTTCCAAATCTTCTTCTGTAAGTGGATGGAATTATTTAACACAAGTTTGATATATGACAGTTAACCCTTTACAAACACTCAGAATTTAGGTTAAATCTTTAACTAGTGTGGAAAAAGAAACTAAATGATAGGAAGCCTACAAACTCAATTCAAACTTTAATATTTTTTTTCCCTCTTTAAATAACAAGTACTTAATTGTCATGAGGCAGCTATTCGGTTTTTGATAACCACATTTAGGGATACATTCATAGGACTGCTTAGAAAGTCCAGGTGAAATGGTTATAGAAATAGAGGCAGTGTCATCTCAGAAAACTCAGTTATATATCAAAATCTATTTTGATATCTGGAAGTTTACAAAAAGGCTGAATTCTTCACACTAATTACACTTCCTGTAACTCAAGCACTCTTGTCTTGGCAAGAGCAAGCTGAATCTTATCCACAAAGGTAAAGGTGCTTAATGCTAAACTTTTCTTCTAAGCCTACATTTGGATTGTTTAAGGAACTGATAATGAAGAAACCAGCATGGTCTTTCTACATTTTTACTAACTTAAGATTAGAACACTCTAAACTCATTCATCAGCCATCTTCCTTTCTTATATTTTTCTTGGCACTCAAGACTATAGAAGTCTATTTTACTTTGTACTCTCACACTTTCAAATAAAAACTTAAGGTTATAAAGTGTGTACAAACATTTTATGAAATAATATTGTCATTTAACCTATTTGGAGATGAGACTATCATACCAGAATTTTACACATGAGAATCAATATTACCAAACTTCCTTAAAGTCAAATAACAGAAAACTCAAGCCCTGTGCATTGTTTGTAAAGTCTAATGAGAGCATTTCTTGAACCATCACTACTGACAACCCAAAAAACTCTAAATATTGAAGATGGGACAATGGGAGTAAAACAAGTATTTCAGATGTCTCTCATCTTATAAAGTTATCAACCTGTTAAAGCCACTCTCTACGTGCCAGAAAATGTTCTGACAAAAACCAGTCCTGTCAGTAGAGGAGGTCACAGTGATATCTGCATTATTAACACTTTATGCTTCTATCTTTCCTAGAAGCAATTTAACAATTCCTCTTATCCCAAATCCTTAAACTCAATATTGTAGGCACAGAGTATAAGCAAATCTGGGATGTTCTCCAACAGATAAGCAATACATAGCTATGTTATTCTCAAAAATACTGTCTAGATTTTTTTTCCTATACAATCAAATGTTCAGTGGCCACACTTTCAATTAACAGCCTGCATTAGTTGACATTAAATGCACTTATTGTGCCACACGTCCATCTAGTTCCTTTTAGGTATTTTTTAATACGTCTACGAGAAAACACCTGCTTTAGGTTGATTTAGGGATACTGACCTATAAGGACACATCAACTCCACTTTTAAGGTTAGACTATTATTGGGATTGCTGAAGGAAAAGGATTGGAAAAAAAACATATCACAACAAAGCTCTTTAGGTCAGTTAAAGGCCATATCTCTAGCTGGGGTAATTAAAAAAATTTTTTTTCACCAGCTCATACTCTTAAAGTTAATGACTCTAATAAAAAATCAATGGTGGGAAAAACAAATCTGCTAATAACCAGCTCACTCATTACCAAAAAAGCAGTTTAACTCAAATGCTTTCAAACCAAAATACAACACAACCTACCCAAACTACCTCAACCATCAGTTGGGGGGAAAATTGCTTTAAAAACCTAAATAAGCTTGATATTTCTTACAAAGATAAAAATGGTCCAACTCCTGAGGAAAGTGCTCAGAAGGACTAACGGTGGAGTGAAGGCAATGTCTAGGGATTAACATCCCACAAATAGTTTTTAAAAACCTAAAGTACCACAAACACACTAAACTTGTCTATGAATTACAGAACAAGATATTGCTGCTGCTTCTTTTTATCTTTAGAAATAAACAAAATTGTAGGCTCTGCCCTTCAATGTGAAAGCAGGAAGGAGAAAAAAAAATAAAAATAAAAAAATTGAAATCATCTGACACCCAAATATTTTTACGACCCTACATTTTAACTGTGAAACTAAACAGATCTACCTTCTCCTTCTTTCAAGCGAACCACCTCAAAAAAAAAAAAAAAAAAAAAAAAAAAAAGTAAAAGAAAGAAAACTAAAACAATCCAAACATGATTATTTTTTAAAAGTCCTTGAAAGTATTAAAACTTCTAGAGGAAAGAAAAGAAATGAGGAAAAACAAGAACAAGGAGGGAGGAAAGATTAGGTAAGGCGGGGGGACAGGGCCAGGGAATCAATGGGCCTCTCTTTTATTTGGCGACAAGCAAGTGCAAGAAAGTTCATTTGTAATTTGTTCAGTTGTCTGTTTTCTGCGCATCTGCATTCTGACCAGAAGGGACTTTGAGGTTTTTCTGAAGCACATGAGCATCTGCAGGCTCTATCCTCTTATAGTAGTTCTTCTTTGTCTCAATAATCTCAAAGCCAAACTTCCTGTAGAAGTCAATTGCTGACTCATTGCTGATCTGAACGTGCCTGAGATGTAAAAGGTTATAAAGAATGTAAATTAAAGTTTTTCAGTTGTCAAGGAGGGGAGGATAGATTAGGTAAGGCGGGGGGACAGGGCCAGGGAATCAATGGGCCTCTCTTTTATTTGGCGACAAGCAAGTGCAAGAAAGTTCATTTGTAATTTGTTCAGTTGTCTGTTTTCTGCGCATCTGCATTCTGACCAGAAGGGACTTTGAGGTTTTTCTGAAGCACATGAGCATCTGCAGGCTCTATCCTCTTATAGTAGTTCTTCTTTGTCTCAATAATCTCAAAGCCAAACTTCCTGTAGAAGTCAATTGCTGACTCATTGCTGATCTGAACGTGCCTGAGATGTAAAAGGTTATAAAGAATGTAAATTAAAGTTTTATCAGCTTTTAAGTATTCTCCACACAGCTTCAACTTTGAATTAGAATATTAAAAAAAAATTTTTTACATTTTCTTTACAATATAATCAACTAGTATTATCAATTACCACTAATTGATGATATTTTTAACCGAATTCTTCCATTTGAAAGACATATCACTAGGAGCAGGAGGCTCAGTAAGAGTATTTAGTCATACAGTCAACAAAGGAAAAACTACCCCTAAGTTTGCCAGTAAGGGGGAAAAAAAGATTCTTGTAATTAAACATGGATTATAAATAGCTGGATGTGGTGGTACACAACTATAATCCCAGCTATTCCAGAGGCTGAAGCAGGAAGATCACAAGTTCAAGTTGAGTCTCAGCAACTTAACAAGACCCCCAGTAACTTAGTGACATGCTGTCTCAAAATAAACAATAAAAGAACTAGGGATGTAGCTCAGTGGCAAAGTGCTCCTGGTTTCAATCCCCGAAACAAAAAAGAAAACAAAGGTGAGGTGGGGTTTAGATAACCATGGCATGAATCAAAGGCTATACTAGACAAAAGCAGAAAAATAATGATAAAAAATTTTAAAACTAAGGTCTCAAATCTGGAATTTACCTTCCTTCAAAACAACAGACAACATGAATTTTTTTTGTTTTGTGTGTCTGGGGGGGCGGTGGTGATACTAGAGATAGAAACCACTGGAGTTTTACCACTGAGCTACATCCAAAGGCTTTATTTATTTATTTACTTATTTAGGTGCTGGGGGTTGAACTCAGGGACACTCAACCACTGAGCCACATCCCCAGTCCTATTTTTGTATTTTATTTAGAGACAAGATCTCACTGAATTGCTTAGCAACTCGCTTTTGCTGAGGCTGGCTTTGAACTCACCATCCTCCTGTCTCAGCCTCCCAAGCTGCTGGGATTACAAGTGTGTGCCACCACACCAGCCCTTTTTATTTAGAGGCAGGTTCTCACTATGTTGCTTAGGGTCTAGCTAAGTTGCTGAGGCTGGTCTAGACTTGCAATCTTCCTGCCTCGGCTTCCCAAATTCTCTAGGATTACAGATGTGTGCCACTGCTCCCAGCCAAAAAAAAGAAAGAAATAATAAAAAGAAATTAGAGCTTTATCAATTACTCCTCAAAGTAATACTATATAATTTAATTTCTGTCATCATCAAACCGAATTACAAACATCCAGTAACATCTTACTCTTGATTCTTATCTGCAGCCTTCTAAGAGTCAAATATAACCTCAAAGAAGTCACCTCTGATTTTGATTGTTAACTCTACTATAATAAGCATATCACTGCTAACCTTGAACAAAACAGTGCAAACAGCAAGGCATGAGAAAAATAATATTGGTCTTAAATCTGAACATGAGTTTTAATCCTGGTTTCATTTGTATGACTTTGGAACTCCCAACCCAATATAATATAGCAATGTGTCTCAGATTCTTTATCTATTACTAAAGCAAACCAAACGAACATTTTAACAATTAGCCCAGTACAGTGGTGCACTGCATGCCTGTAATCCCAGCATCTTGGGAGGCTGAGGCAGGAGGATCACAAATTCAAAGCCAGTCTTAGCAATTTACAAGGACCTAAGCAGCTCAGCAAGATCCTATCTCAAAATTAAAAATTAACAAAGGGCTAGGGATGTGTCTCAGTGGTTAAGTACCCCTGGGTTCAACCCCTGGTACCAAAAACATAAAATAAAATAAACAACAACAAAAAAAAGCATTGTAACAACTACAGGAGTCCCATCACATTCCTGGGTTCTGCTTCTGCAGATTAAACCAAGTCCAGACTGAATTTATATCAGGAAAGAAAACTGCTGTACTGAACAGGTACATTGTATTTTTCCTTGTCATTCCCTAAGCAACATAGTAAAATAGTACATTTACACAGCATTTATATTTTATTGAATATTATAAGTAATCTAATTTGATTTCATATGAGAGGATATCTGTAGGTCTCCGGTAAATACTTTGCCATTCTACATAAAGGCTTAAACCACTCATATTTTGTTATCTGTGAGGGGGGACCAGAGGGGCGGTCCTGGAAGCAATCCTTTACAGGTATGTGCAACAACTATTCCATGGTATTTTTAAAGATACAATAAGTGACCAGATTTTTAAATTTCTAATAACAATTTTTATTGACATTTAAGCTCTTGAGATAAGAACATTAAATATTATTTTACTTACAGATAGATGTTGTCAAAAGTGCCATCTTTTTCACAGATGTTTAGGACGTGATTTAACATTTTAGTTCCTGTTAATACAAACAACAAATAAGTAACCATAAAAAGCAACCTTTATTTGCCAACTGAACTACTTATTGAGACCTAATAAAATTTAAGAGGTATACACTAGACACTAAGAGATAAATATAGAGCATATTTTTTTTTTTATACAAATACTCCCAGGTAGATTTTTTTAAATGGGGTGGGGGGAAATCAGACAAATTTATGGAGGGGTTTTCAATTGAATGATGTTAACAAACACTAATTACTTTCCACTTTATTTTATATAATTCAGTAACCCTTTTCTAGTACTCTTAAATTGACTTATTATGTCAAAGAGATTTAATAATGTACTTAGGCTTTGAAGAAGGAAGGAAGGAAGGAAGGAAGGAAGGAAGGAAGGAAGAATGAATGAATGAATTACCTATTCCTAGCCTTCGGTAAGGTGCAAGACATCCTAGTGTCATGATGTAAAGTCTCTTCTGATTCTGTGAATGATCCACCCTGCAGCATACTGCACCTACAGCAATATCATTGAAATAGGCTGCCATAGAAAATATAAAGACATAAAGTTCAATAGACAAAAACACATTTAATCATTTCTTCTAAGAGACTAAATTGTTGTTATGAGCATTAAATTTTAATCAGCTACTCTATGAATATCAATGGCCTCAAGAACCTCTTACAGTGTGTCTCAGGAAGGCTTCACAGTTGTAAAGCTAAATCAGTCATAAGATACAGGCAAACACTAAATGATAAAGAATATTTAGTGCTTCCTTTTAAAATTCAAATATGCTAAATTTTTCCTAGAACCTGAACCACTCCATTAACCTCATTTGTAAAATAAAAAGACAAATTAGTCTTCTTGCTCTAATAGTAACAGGTACAGTTCAAAAATACAAAATTTTAAAAAAGAAAGGAGGGAAAAAAAGCCATATTATACCAAGTTTTGCTAGCTCGCCAACCTCCAGCACATCCTTGTAGAACTTGTCATTGTAGCTGACTGGAAAGATGACCTGGTTCAATCTCTTCAACTGTTTAATATTGTGTGGTGTTACATCTCCCAGCTCGATCCGGCTACTGGAACAAACCAATATGTACTCAATAAAATATAATTAGCTTCTTATTTATTAAGATGAACATATTAAAAGGGTATCAAGTTTTTTTCATGATTGACAAATCCAACATTTTCATAGTGACTTCGTATTCCTAAAACTATTACCATTTAAGGAAATATGGCCAAATATTCAATATCGATTTTACTAGTAACTTTTGTACAACTGTACACGGTTAGGGACAAATATAGTATACAATTATTAAGAAAGCCAAAATAATATCCTACAATAAATAGGAAAATTTTCCCTGTAGTTTACTATTCAAAATATTAGATACAACTATTGATCAAAAAGAATGATACCTAATATTAGCAAGAAGTAGCAAATGGTATTCTTAAAGTTTGCAGATGGTAATGTAAATATACAGTATCCCTTGAGAAAAAAATCTAGTACAATATATTGAGAAACCTAAAGAGTGTATCTCCTTTGTCCAAGTAATCCTACTTCTAACAATTTATTCCAAGAAAATAATTTGTATAATAATTATGTGCCTATTAATTGAGAACAGTGGCCCAGGAACCACCTACTTCAGAGTCACAGTGGTGTTGCTCAAAATTCACATTCTTGGACATCCACTCCCCTTTCAGAAGCAGAGTCTCTGAAAACAGAATCTACGTTTTGAAAAACACAAATTTGAAAATTATCTATCAAGAATTGGGTCCACTCTTGCCCCTGCCAGAGTTCTATTTCTATTCTTCACACATGAATAAATCCTCTTCTTTCATTCTTGGGGGGGAAAATGCAACAGTTATCAAAAGAACTGGTTCCATGGGAAAAGGGATTAAAGCTAAAAAGTTTCATACTCACAGTAACCAAGTTATTTCGCCTATAAAGCTGTTAGTTTCAGATTATAAGGGCATTAGAATCTAACAGCAGCGAACTGCAAACAAGTATGCTTATTAATAATTTGTATCACATTTGGGGTGTGTTGGACAAATGACTCAACAAGAATGTTTATATTTTACCACACTTAGAATAGCAAAAAGGAAAAAAAAAAAAAAAAAAAAAAAGATAAAAATGTGTTTACTGATATGAGACTGATTGAAGTTAAGCATGCTATATCCAAATTACTGGCACAAAAATATGTTGTAATATAGTTTTGTGGAGAAAAAAGTATATTCCACCTATATATTCAACAATCCAGCTTTTGTTAATGTCTATAGAAAAATATCTGAAAAGGATGTTTTTAAATGTATAGCAGAAACTGTAGGCATTTTAAAAAAATAGCTTCTGAAGCATTATAACTTAGATAATAGAAACATTAAACCTGTAATCCCAGCACTTGGGAGGCCGAGGCAGGAGGATTACGAGTTCAAAGCCAGCCTCAGCAATGGTGAGGCACTTAGCAACTCAGTGAGACCCCTGTCTCTAATAAAATACAAAAAAGGGCTGGGGATGTGGCCCAGTGGTGGAAAGGCCCTGAGTTCAATCCCTGGTACCAAAAAGAAAAAAAAGAAAAAAGAAAAAAAAAAAAAAAAAAAAACCGATCGAATAGTACTAAAATAAAAGTTTTCATTAGGCTTGGCAGATCAAGCCTATATTGAAGAATCAACACTGAATCATTACAGTATAGCAGCTTAATCTTTCCTTGCTTAATTTTTTAAAAGTCTTAATTTTTTTTAGGTGCATAATCATCAAAATGACTTAGGAAGTGAAAATATTCTGAGGAACAAGACCAGAAATAGTTTGACAGTCTTTCAGTATTTTTCTATATGCAAATATGTATCTTAAACCAAACTGAAATATTTTAAATATTGCTTGGCAGCTGTTGGAAAAATTAATTAGATTCTTGCTAGATGGTTAGAATATACCAGAAACAATTTCAAAGTGGTGACGAAAGGTACTACTGTCAGCAAAATTTAGCTTCAAATATAGTTTATTTTCATTAACATGATATGTCTAATTGAAATGGAATACTTCTGTAATCCTGACCACTTAGCTCCAAAATTATTTTAAGATGTGGATATTCTAAATATATCAAAGTAATATAATATCACCTTATAATTTAACAAAGAACATGTGTAGTATTAAAGGCATAGCATAATTTCAACAAAAGGGATATGTAGAAATATCAAGAAAATTAGAATATCCCATGACTATAACAACCAAAAAGTAGAAGAGCTTCCAAAAATTTTTAAAAAACCCCAAATCTCTATTGGAAAATTAGTATAAAAACAGAACTTTTAAGAACTCAGTGAATTTAAACTTTTCTTGAGTTCTTACTGTGGGAAGATGGCAAGACATATAATCTAAGAAGAAGGTAAAACATTAATAAAATAACAACGGTGTTATTTTCAAAACTATAGCCTGTTTGGTAAGGCTATAATATAAATTACCCTGTGGGTACATAAGAAAGCTGGTATTGAACCAATTCTACCAAAGCCCTGCACATCAATACAGTTGGCACATATTTTCTTGGTGATTTCATTCATTCCTATGACTTTAATGCTGCCAACTTCCAAATTTGTCTCTAGCCTAAACTTCATTCCAGAATTCCAAAATCTGATTCAAAAACATCTCTAGGAGACACCTCCAAGTACACATATTGAAAACTAAATATATGGACCCCTCCCCCAAAATGTTTAACCTACAGTTTTCCCCATTTCTGCTGGTGACCTCTTCATCCTTGGCTATGTATTCCCCTTGCAAATGAAGTCTCAAGAAAGCTTCTTCAACACAAATGGTTTTCTTGTAATCTTGACAGGCTTTTTTTTTTTTTAAATATAAATAAAAAATTTACATATATTTGTTAAAAAAAAATATATATATATATTTAGTTGTAGTTGGACACAATACCTTTATTTTATTTATTTTTTATGTGGTGCTGAGGATTGAACCCAGGGCCTCACATGTGCTAGGTAAGCGCTCTACTGCTGAGCCACAACCCCAGTCCTTGACAGGCTTTCTTGTCAGGATTATGTTGGCTTCAAAGTTTGCAAGTGTTCCTTCTTTTTCAGCTCTGCTCATATTTGCTTCAGGTATTTTCAAGTTGTTAGTAGGAATGTCAAATATTCAGGACTGTTATAAACTGTAGACAACTTGACGTTTTTATAATTCTAAAACATCCCTCATTTTCACTGATGATACTTCTCATTTTAAAGTCTGCTTTGTTTATCACATAGACACAGCTTTCACCTAATCAATGATGCATGGTATATCTTTTAGCAATTGAAAAAAAATCTTTTAAACTTCCCCAAATCCTTAAGTGCAGTCATGTAAGCAGTGGCACTCGACCATATAGTCCAAGAGTTTGAGACCAATCTGGACTACACATTGGGACCCTATGTATTAATAAGCTTAAAAAAAATTCTTGTAAACAATACACACTCAAGTCCTACTCCTTTCATCTGACAATTAGAGTATCTACTCCAGTCAAACTCAATGCAACAATTCAATCAAGTCCACCAGCTTGCGATTTTTTGTACCAACCATTAGCGGTTTTTTACTTTCCACTTTTTTTTGGCAGAAGGGAACCAATTTTCTCTTGGCTCTTTTAAAAACTTTAAATTCACTCTTTTGAGTGTATAGCTCAGAGTTTTGACAAATATGTAAATTCATGTAACCACTATAATATACATACATATAATCATGTAGTCAAATATATAATAGTTCTACCACCCCAAGAACCTCCTACATAACCATACCACTCCCAGGCAACCACTAATCTGGTTCTTTATAAATTTGCCCTCGAGAATGTGACGAAAATTGAATCACAAAATACATAGTGCTTGTTTGGCTTTTCATTCAGCATAATGCCTTTGATACAACAGTGTATTTCATTGTATAGACAGATGTACCATACTTTGTCATTGCTGTGCTACAAATTGGACCCAGGGCCCCTCACATACACAGAACTACACTCCTAGCCTTATCCTCTAATTGAAGAGCATTATGAGTTGTTTACAATTTTTGAAGATTTTGAATAAAGTTCCATTAACATTTTCATACAGGTTTTTTGTGAATGTGTTTTCATTTCTTTTAATAAATACCAAGGAGTGGGAATGCTAAATTATAGGTAAGTACATGAGAATTCCAGTTGTTCTGCACTCTCACCAACACTGGGGATTGTCAACTTTAAACTTTATGCTATTCTAATAAGTGGGTTAAGACATCTCATTGTGGTTTTTATTTTTGTCTTTATATATAAAGAAATGATATTGATTATCTTCTCGTGTAATTACTTTTCATCATGTCTTCCTTGGTAAGTTTATGTTCAAATCTTCTGCCCATTTTTTAAAAACTTAAGTTTTTGTAAGCTTGTCTTCTGTAAGTTATAGATACATATACATCCTCTATAAGTCATGTTGCAAAAAATTTTTTTCAGTCTGTGGCTTTTATCATTTTCCTGTGTTTTATGGAGTAGGAGCTTTACATTTTTGTTGAATGTCTTCTTGTAAAATATTTCTCAGGGTCTTACCTAAGAAATTCTTGCCTAATTCAACATCACAGATTATTTGACTAGTTACAAACATATGCAACTATCAACCTCAACTCAGCTTTGTTAGTGCTTATACAGTCAATCCTCTTTCCTACTCACAGTCAGCCATAATGTCCAATTTCTCTTTGTACAGATTTGCTGTTCCCGGACGTTTCCAACATGAAATCACATAATAATGTTATCCTTTACACTAGATTTCTTTTCTGTTCCATAATATTTAAGAGGTTTACCCATGTTGTAGTACATTATAGAAGCTCAATCCTTTTATTTCATTGTGGTATTGATATATATATAGCATTTTGTTTATCTGTTCACCAGTTGATGAGCATCTGAACGATACGTACTTCCCTAGATATTATAAATAAAGTTGCTATGAATTTTGTATATAAGTCTTTGTAGCAGGCATATGCCTTAATTTTTTTTTCCTGACAGATACCTGAAAGTGGGAATGTGGCCACCTAAAGTAAGTACAATAATGGCTCTCAAAGGATGACCTTTTTAACATGGAAAAAATGTACTTTGCAGACACGATTAAGACTTTGATATATGAAGATTATCCAGATGGGTCCAAAGTCCTTAAGAACCAGAGATGAAGCCAGGCGCCAGGATGCATGCCTGTAATCTCAGGGGCTCAGGTGGCCGAGGCAGGAGGATTGCAAATTCAAAGCCTCAGCAAAAGCAAGGTACTAAGCAACTCAGTGAGACCCTGTCTCTAAAACACAAAATAAGGCTGGGGATGTGGCTCAGACAATAAATTTGTATTATTTTAAGCCATGAAGTTTGAATTGTTACACCAACAACAGAAAACTAACACACCACTGAAATGTTTCCAAGGTGGCTGCACAATTTGTATTCTCACCAGCAATGTATTTGGGGGTTACAAAGTTTTTCTACATTATCTTTTTTAATTACCTATTTCCAGTCATTCTAGCAATGTGATGTGATATCTCACTGGACATGCATTACCCTAATCATTACTGACACTGAGAATCTTTCTGTATGGTTACCAGTCATTTGTATATTTTTGGGGAAATGTTTTAAGTTTTTTGCCCATGGTATAGACCTGCGATAAAACCTAGGATTTTGACAATGACTCAATTCATAAAGAATTGAACTGTCTGTCCTAAGTGAGTTGTAAAATATATGACCTGGACATAATTCCTTTATCAAAATTATAATTTGTCAACTACTCTGTCCCAATTGTGGCTTACCTTTTCATTTTCTTAGCATATACCATAATAATCTAAGATGTTAATTATTGAAAAACACAGAATTTTCTGTAACATCTTTGCAGTCTATCTGTAAATCTAAAACAAGTTTTTCTTTTTTTTTTTTTTTTTAAACGTAATACCTTTATTTTACTTACTTTTTTTAATGTGGTGCTGAGGATCAAACCTAGTGCCTTAAACATGCTAGGCAAGTGCTCTCCCACTGGGCTACAACCCCAGCCCAACAGTTTTGTTTTTTTTTTAAAGGATGATAAGGCATTTCAGCCAAATGCAATCTGTGGATTGTTGGAATTTGATATGAATAAATCTAATAAAACGATATTTATAAGACAGGAAAACTACAGATTAATAGTTTCAATAATATTAGGTATTGTAATTATGTTAGAAAAAGTACTTTTCCATTAAAGATTCATACTGAACTATGTAGAGATACAGTAGGATAATAGGTATAGGATTTCCTTTCAAGTGTTCCAGCTGAAAAGGAAAGTAAGGGTCAAATATGAAATAATAACATGGGAATCATTCCTACTACTTTCTGGAATTGAAAGATGGAGTTTATTGTCTGTTTTCTTTACTTTTATTATATGTGTGAAAATTTCCATAATAAAACAAAGAAATAGAAACACCACTCATTACATAAAGCACAAGCTACAGTACTTCGAAGTTAAATTTTGCAGCAACTTGGTGAGGAAAGAACAGACATGTTATTGGTGATATGAAAACTCATAAAAAAAGCATTTGATGCCTCACTTATTCTTATTGCTTAAAAGACGAAGCAAAAGGAGGCAAGACCTTCAGATTTTTTTAATTTTTAACAAATAGTAACTTCTCAATCTCTAGCTGTACCAAGCTTTCACTTTGTGGGAGAAGCTGAGTAAGAGAATAAGCCTTCCATTTAGATACAGATCTCCCTTCCAAATACGTAAACCAAACATCTGAGATATATGCGTGTATACTGATGTATGTACATATGTGTACGTGTGTGAGGGAATATATGTATGTATGTAAATATATATATATATATGTTTCCAGAGGTGCCATGGATAGAACTTGGGGTCTCCACTGGGCCCTAACCCCAGTATCCAGACATATTTAAAACAGGAAAAAAAAAAAACACAGAAAGTTTATTACATGCCTAAAACATAAAGTATTAGATTCAGTGACATACAGTTTTCATTAGACTAGTGTCAAACACTCTAAAGGGAATACATTTAGATTTTTTGTGTGCATATATAATCACCTTGCTCAAAATTCACAGCAAAGGGGCTGGGGTTGTGGCTCAGCGGTAGAGCGCTCGCCTAGCACGTGCGCAGCCCGGGTTTGATTCTCAGCACCACGTAAAAAATAAACGCATTGTGTAAAACTAAAGCAAATAAATAAATATTAAAAAAAAAAATTCACAGCAAAGTTCCATCTTAGAATTTACTTTTAATAACTCTTGTTATGTAAACCATCCAATTTAATACCCACCTATATTATAGTAGTCCTCCTTTACCTTAGGTTTTTGCTTGCTATAATTTCATTTACCTGCAGTCTGAAAACATTAACTGGAAAATTGCAGAAATAAATAAGTCATATGTTTTAAATTGTGCATCATCCTTAGTGAGATAAAATCTTGTGCCTTTTCACTCAGTCTCATCTGGGATGTGAGTCGTCCTTTTGTCCAATGTCTCTGCACTACATAGGCTACCTGCCAGTTAGTTCTTAGTAGCCATCTTGTTATCAGATCCCAGTATTGCAGTGCTTTTGTTAAAGTAATCCTTTCTTAGTAGCCTAATACTACTTCACAATGCCTGTATCATGTCACTTCATTTTATCATGTAGGCAATGTATCATCTCAAATCATCAGAAGAAGGGTGATTATAGTACATTAGGATTTTTAAAAAAATATTTATTTATTTACTTTAGTTGTACACAATGCAATGCATTTATGTTAGGATATTTTGAGAAAAAGACCACATGCACAAGCTGGGTGCAGTGGCACATGCCTGTTATCCCAGAAGCTAGGGAGGCTGAGGCAGGAGGATGGTAAGTTCAAAGCCAGCCTCAGCAACAGCGAGGCACTCAGCAACTCAGTGAGACCCTGTCTCTAAATAAATACAAAAAAAGGCTGGAGATGTGGCTCAGTGGTTGAGTGTCCCTGAGTTCAATCCCTCCCCTGTACCCCCCCCAATAAATAAATAATTTTTAAAAAATCCACGCACACAATTTTATAATATTGTTAAAATTACTGTTTTATTATTATTATAATTATTTTTATTATGCCTAATGCATAAATTTAAGTTTACCATAGGTATGCATTGCATAGGCAAAAAATTGCATATATCAGGTCCAATACTTTCTGTGGTTTCAGGTCATCCATTGGGATGTTGGAACATATACCCCAGGGATAAAGGAGAACCACTTTAATTAAAACTTCCCTTATGTGTGATTTACAAAGCTGAGGAATCAGTAAGGCAAATAAAGGCTAAGGATTGGCACAAAGAAGTGGAATAGGTCAATGGAAAAAGTATGCTATATGATTAGAGTGAATTTAACTTCAAATATTAATTATTTCCCCTAGACAATTAGCAAGAATGGTACACTATAGTTTCGATTTATGTGTAACACAGCTAAGAGGACTGTGATTCAAATTCAAATCTGGTTGTCCCTGCAACATGGGTTTAAAACAGCACAATGATGGTTTGCCTTCTGATAAGAGTTCAAATTAACAATGTGATATCATCTTAATTTATCAGTAGTTTAGGACTTCTATTCTGTACCTAAGCCTGAAAGTTTGCCTGAAAGTCAAATCAGTAAAACAACCACAGCTATTGACCCATAATTTTTCTTTTTTGATTTTTAAGTTGGATGCTAAAACTTAAATGAGAAGATTTTACATTTAGCCTAAATTTGCAACTTCTCTTGTTTTACTCATGTACATTAACAGCAGGTCCCTGGCATGGGAGTTTACAGCTCTAACTATAGAAAACTGAAGACAGCAATTACTAAAGGAACTAAAATATCTTAGCTCAAGTAAATTCATGTGACATATTATTTTTTTCTTGATTTCAAATCTTTATCAAACTCCAAGTCATCTTCATATAGAAATGTTTATACTATGGATCCAACAATGGAGCAGACTGTGACAGAAACAAGAAACAGCAATTACAAAGGCACACAGAATTCTCAATTAAGTCCTCAGATCTGAAAGATAATTGTCTACCTCTACCTAGCCTATTAGCTAGTAATCTGTGTCAGCATAAGACTAGTCATTCAGTCAAACCTTATAACCACGATCTGTGGGTTTAGAATGTGGAAATAGGAAACTTTTATTTTTGGCTTAGTAAACAAGCCAAGTGACAAAATGAGATAATGTCTCCCAACTTTTAGCACAGCAACATAATAGGATAATAAGCAGTCTTAGTCCATTTTCTGCTGCTACAGAACACCACAAATGGTAAATCATAAACAATTTGGCTCACAGTTCTGGAGATAGGGAAGGCCAAGATAAAGAGGCTACATGTAGGCCTTCTTGCTATGTCATAACACAGTGAAGACATCATATGGTGAGGAAAAGGGGAGAGGAAAAATGGGCCCAACTCCCCACTTTTATAACTGACCCACATTTGTGATAAAGATCAATTCTTGAGAGTAGAGTCCTCATAATGTGATCACTTTCTAGAGGTCCTGCCTTTAAGATACTTTTACAATGGCAATTAAATTTAAACATGAATTTTGGAGGAGCCATTCAAACCATAGCAAGCACTCAAACATTTTGAGTGCCAATCATGCCAATAATTGTGAATTTAGTGGCATTATACTGAAAGGCCACAAGATGGGGATGATTCCACACAAGTGGGTTTTTGTACAAAGTGTGACTTTTAAAGTTATATAGTAAAAAGTGAAAATAAAATAAAGAAAGCTCAAAACCTGTTTATGCTATCAATGGGTAGAGCATACCTTGGCACAGGAATCTCAAAATCAATTCAACCTACAAGAAATTAGAGCATCTACCTCTATTCTCAGTCTTCATGAATAGCCCACCATTCATCCAATATAAAATTTAGTTCTGATGTATCCTTATGTCCTTTTACAATTCTTATTAGTTTTGCTTCCTCAAATATCATCATAACCTATTCTTATACCCTTTCTCTTAGCATTATGATTCAGACCACTATTTCAGTCTTGATTTTAAGAGCCTAAAACAGGAAAAATAAATCTAGCGTCTAAGAGATAGTCATCACAATGCAATAAATAATCTTCCTAAAACACAAATCTGATGACTACATCTCTGCTCAAACTCTTTCAATAACTGTTGGGGCTGGGACTGTAGCTCAGTGGTAAAGCACTTGCCTAGCACGTGTGAGGCACTGGGTTTCAGCCTCAGCACCACATTATAAAGCCTTTCATCACCTAGCTACAGCTACTGATCTCATTTCTCCCTACTACCCCCCAACAACTTTTGGCCACATAAAACTACTAAAAAATCCCAGAACTCACAAAGCTCTTTTTACTTCTTGGTTTACTCCTGCTTGTTTTTTTTAAACTAAAAGACTATAGATATCACATCATCTAAACAGGGAAATTTTAACGATTAAATGAGAATCCATTACTTGGCCCAGTAGGAATATCAGGTAGCAGTTAAAATTTTTTTAAAAAGCGTGTCATGAGTGAAAAGGACAAGAGAACAGGCAGGCACAAAAGCAAATAAAAGAAAGTGGTTTAAAGGGTACACTTCAAATTTGATTACAAGGCTTTGTTTCTTGGTATCATAGAAAGTCAGTGCTGACAGAGACCAGAAATGGCAAACATGTGACATACATCATAGCAGTCATGGATAGGTGTCAATAACAGCACATTTTTCTGTAGACTGAGAACTCATCAAAGCCACCAGCAGCTTAAATACCAACAGTAAATTAGAACTTGCACCGGAGTTAGAAACATTGGTCATCCTTGTTCAGGTTCAAGTCCTTCCTGTTAAAGAATGAAGCCAAGACCTAGAGATCAAGAGTCTCATTATAATGACCCTACTTCTAGCTATCATTTATGACACACTGAACTAAAACTTGCTGCCGTTTAGTTCAGTGTTGTTTATGTTACAGTAAGTTTCCCTTAAGTAATAAACTACATAGACTAAAAGGGCAAAAAATCCAAATTCCACCTTAGAATTTTCTTTCAGGCGATCTGGGTCAACTGGCATCACCCTTAACAAAAATTTACTTATCTGAATGTCTCAACCTCATTTTCTAAACAGCAGTGTCTTTGATTGTTTTGTAATTTGAAGTCTGGGCAATCTGTATCCCAATTAAAAACAAGATGTTTTATAAACAAATAAGTTACAAAGATATATAAATGACCAGTAAAAGTAGAAAGTGTCCAACTTCATCAAGTACTTTAATTTTTTAAAAATAGAAAAGAAATTTATCCACTTATCACCTAATCAGCCAAGTAAAACTTGAGTTAAAGCTATATGTATGTGTACTCAAAACCAACTTGTGGGCTGGGGCTGTAACTCAGTGGTAGAATGCTAGCCTAGCATGTGTGAGGCCCTGGATTTGATCCTCAGCACCACATAAAAATAAATAACTAAAACAAAGGTATTGTGTCCATCTATAACAACAATGACAAAAAAAAAGCCAACTTGTAAGGAAACTATTACCTGTATCTATCGTTCTACAAACATTCAATGTTACCATCACTATTGAAACAAAAATTTTTAAAACTCTTAGATGAAATGGTAGCCAATGTTTTCATCCATTTTCTTAAGGTTTTTGCAAATTTCCCTTTCCTTCTGAATCTGCCCTTGGGAGAGAGAAAGGACATTCTCATAACAGGGCTAACAGTATAAACTGCTACTTTTGGAGGGCAACTGTATCAGAGCTTTAAAAAATGTCAGTACTTTTTGATCCAAAAAATTTATTCCTAGGGAATTATCCAAAAGAAATAATTAAGGATGTATGTCAAGTAGTTTTATGAACAAGCATTCACTACAGCACTTAGGGGAATAAGATGAGAAGCCTCAGGACTTGAAAAACAAGGTTCTCCCTGAAGAACAGCTTCAACAATGACAGGCAGAATAGAGGCTGCACTAGGTTCAGGAAAGACAAATACACAATTCCTATTATGCTCCCCACCCATGGCAGTCAAGATGATTGGAACACAACATTTTAAACAAAAACTAGGAGTGGCATCAGAATCCTTTCCCAGAGTATAAATAGCCATAAATCAACTGCTGGACCACAACTGGAAACATTTAGACATGTCTACCATCTGGGAACTAGATTCTAAGGGAAGAGATCATGTTTTACACAACTTTGGTTTGTTTGTTTTTGGTACTAGGAATTGAATACAGGGGTGTTTTTACTACTGAACTACGTCCCCAGTCCTTTTTATATTTAATTCTGAGAAAAGGTCTTGCCAAGTTAATGAGGGTCTCCCTAAATTGCTAAGGCTGACCTGGAATTTACCATCTTCCTGCCTAAGCTTTCAGAGCCTTTGGGATTATAAGTGTATGTAACAGCTCACAACTTTGGTTTTAAGGATCTAGCATTTACTTGACATACATCCTTAATTATTTCTTTTGAATATAATTATTTCTTTTGGATAATTCCCTAGGAATAAATTTTTTGGATCAAAAAGTTGTCCAACAGAAACATAACTTAGTTACAAATATAATTTAAAATTTTCTAGTATTCACATTAACAAGCCAAACAATAGAAATCATGTCAACATATAACCAAAACATTAATAATTTATCTTTTTTATTTAAAAACATTTTCCATAATAAGTTTTTGTAACATACCTCAATTCAAATGCTAATTTTTCTGGGAATTCATTCACCTATATTTACATTTCACAAAATCTAGATTAGATCTACATATATAAGATGTGTCAAGCATTCTTAAAAATTGTCCAATAACTGAATTTTAAAATTTTGATTGAAAGATTTTAATTAAACTTAAAAAACTCAGTTACTCAGCCTCACAAGGCACATTTCAGCAGCTCAATTGTCAACTGTTTGAGCTGCTACTATAATGGACTAATATTTTGCTATTAAGTTAGGGACTGAATTAATTGATAGAAAAAATAAAAAAGCGGGGGTGGGTGATAGCATCATTATATAATCCTGTAGTTTTACAAGATTATAATCCTTACACTCCATATAATTCTCATTTTCACAATGGAAAGGCTTACTATTTGTTTCTATTGATTACTGTAAGCCATGTTTTTAAAAACCATGATGTAGGAAAATCATTTGAATAACTGAGAAAGCATATCTCTTCAGGTATCACAAAGTTGAAAGCCAAAGCTAACACTTGAAAGAGAAAATTAAATTTTCACAGGATAAAACAACAAAATGGAATTTAATATTTTGGTCTGGCAAAATATTGGCTTTTAAAGGTAACAGTTTGTAAGATTTAGGAAGAGATTTTATTGAAAATAGTGAATGTTCAATAATGTACTTTGGCCACAAAGTGCAACAATAGGAACACAAATCTATATTACAATAGTTTCATTTTCCCACACTACTGATCACGTGTGCAGTAATATTCAATAGTAGTCAGAAAGTCTGAGATTATGACCACAGGAAATATATATCTTGATACAATTGTTGAATGTCATGACCCTGGATGGCCTTAAAATTTTTTTTTTCCAAAACAGAAATTCTTATTCTTTGTTCAAGCTTTACTAAGAGTTGTCCACAATCTCAGAAAAACCACACCACCAAGGGCAACACAGGATTAGTCACCCCTGCACACAACTATATAGACAGGAGACATACTTCCTATTATACAATAATTCCATTCACAGACAGATGTAAACAATTGACTTTCCTATGCTTTATAGTATAGTTGTACCTGATCATTAGAATAAAACAAATTTTAATCTAATTTTCTGTATTTCTTTTACACCAGCTAGCATATTACACTGATTTTTTTAAAGTTCTTTTATGGTCATTTTTATATGAATGTATCTCAACATAGCAAAGGGAACATTAAAAAAGTAAAGTCGTTGTTAAAATTCAGTATTTCAATCAACAAACAACAAATTATTGATTTGACAATAGCAAGGAGTAGGAATTGCAGGTTTATAAAAGTTCTCAAATGCTACTTCAGCCTGACTGGCTGTTTTTCCCCCCCTGACAAAACAGCAAAATGATCTTATTGACATATAAGATACATATGGAAAAGATTACTAATTGTTTTTATGGCCCAATGATTTTACACATACAACACACACACACGTATGTGTATACACATCCTATGCAACCAATACCAAATAAAGAGAATATTTCCAGCACTCCAGAAAACTCCCTGTGCTCTTTCCTAATCTATACACTATCCGTGTTATTCTAAATTCTCCAACACAGTTTAATCTGACTACAGAATCTTATATTTTTATTGATTAGCAAACTGTTTTATACTCATATTATTGCTACCTACTTTTCCATCTTTACTTTGGTCACAGGTATTCAAATCTTTTAAAAGTCATTTTTATTAGAATTAATTTGCACGTCTTTACTACAATTGAAGGGTAAACGGATTTAGCTTTTTTTCTATGACATTAATGACCAATTAATGTAGCTCAATTGCCATCCCAGTCATGGCTGCCTACAGTGTACTACTTGTTTGACTATCATCTTCCCTAGTGAGGAATAACAGATAAAAAAAAAAAGTTTATGCTAGGCACAGAGGTCCACACTTGTAATCCCAGCAATTCACAGGAGGATCCCAAGTTCAAGGTCATCCAGAGCAATTTAGGAAGACCTTGTCTTTATTTAAAAAAAAAAAAAGAGAGGGGGGAAGGGATGTAGCTCAGTGGTAAACAAGACAACAAGCACCCCTGGGTTCAATCCCCAGTAGACTCCCCCCACAAAATCATACAAATATATGCCAATACAACAGAATCTCCTATTGCTATTGCTAATAAAAATACTAACAGTAAAAATATGAAGAAAAATCAGAAAATAAGTTTTAAAAATTTCAGAACAATAGGCAATGTAGGTAATAATGCAAAATATTTAAATACACTGCTTTGGAGTTGGGAGTCCTACAGTTTCCCATTCTGGGTATTTCTATTTAACTTACTGTCTGGTTAGATCAATATGCAATAAAATATGTAGCAAATGAAATTTCATACAAAAACCACATAATCAGGACTACTATTTCCCACAGGCCTTTCAAAATCAAGAATCAAAAGACTGACCACACTGCACATAGTGATACAAGTTCTGGACCTCAAGGACTTCAACATCTTCTAAAGAATGTAGCATTTCTTAACTTCATTTCTTCAGCACCTTAATTACATACTAAGAAGCAATAACTTTTTTCAAGTCCCAACTTCCGGGAATGAGTGGGAATAAGAACTATTCCTGTGAAACCATCTTAAAATTTTTCATTCAAGAACATGATTCTAAGCTCCCAATCATAAGCAATAAGAACGGTACTTAAGGACTCTTAATGCATGGTTGCTGGCATGAAGTACAGATTCAATAACTTTTCTCTAACAATAACCAGTTCCTTATTTCTAGGGATCTGCCTCCATCACATCACACTTAAATGTCCATTTAAAATAAAAAGTATACTGCTTAATGCGTATATTAATACACAGTAGAGACTGGCCCCATTTCTGTTTCCAAAAGAATTACCAGAAAAACATTACACCCTATGGATAGTTAGCTGGATTAAAGGTTTGGGATCAAAACATCCAGAACAATTTCTTGGATACTTGGCACAATTTCAAAACTGGGGACTCTTCAGCCTCATTATTACTTTTAGAGAACATGATAAATATGTATTGAGCGTATGAAAAAAATACAAAAAAAAATGAGTTGAGAGAACATAGCATCTACACTGAAGTAGTATCAGAAAAAAAAAAAAAAAAAAAAAAACAACAACAAAAAAAAAGAGACTCCCCAAATATGTTGAATCACAAAGTAAAAGAGCCCCAACTTCCTGGATCAGGACCCAAGTGGAGAAAATAATTTCAAGACATACAATTCAACACTGAAATGAATCTCCAATATTTAAAGCAAATCAAAGTAAGAAAACATGTTACAGACCTAAAGTCAAATAAACAAACTTCCTTGGAATCTCTTCTGCACTTCAAACATAAATACAGAGATAATATTTAGACCTTAATTTTAGGCAGTATGAAATTACTTCAAAAGTTACTTACTTCATCCTCAAAAGAGCTGCTGAATAGTTTGAATAGTTTAACTAACATAAAGCATAGTTACAATTCTTTAACCGATTTACGATAATAAGAAAAAAAATTTTTTTTTCAGGCGTCTGAGAAAGCTTTTACAAGGTTGTTTCTTCCTCTAAGGATTCTAAAAGGCAAGCTCCAAAATACTCATTTAAGCAATGTTTTAATGTAACTAATGCTGTAACAGTATGTAATTTAATGGCAAGAAGACATTTTATGCAAACAGAAACATTTAAATTAAAATAATCCCTAATTTTATCCAAGAGAGAGAAAGAATCTTAACTTTGTCAACCACGCTGAAGTAACCCAGAATCCCCTCACAAGCACTTAGGGGGCAATTACCAACTACTGAAGCAATAGCTCCACCTATTGATTCACAATACTTCCTTAAACATTTTGGCACCCCAACTCTACACTATTCGAGCTCATTCCCCCTCCTCCACTCCCTCTGACCCAACCCAAATTGAGTTGAGTCACTAGCTCTTAATACTCATGCTTATGCTCTTTATTCCAATTCCTTCTCCCGCCAGAAGGTTCTGCATGGACCCCAAATGCGAATAAAACTAAAAGGTGTCAAAGACTGCAGTTCCAGTTGTTAAGCATGGATATGAATGAGAGGACAACCTGACCACTGCACTAGAAATGGGCCGGAGGTGGCTCAGGCGTCCGCTCAGGGGTAAGAGGCCCCAGGGGCCTCACAATAGCTTTTCCTTCTAGCTCCGGCTCAGCCACACTTGTCCTCCGGACAAAATCCTGGGTTCCCCACTCCTGCCATCGCTAGCCCTTTAGCCCGCCAACAGCCTGGGTCGCCTCCGCCCCCTCGGGGAACGGAGGGAAGAGAGAAGCCTGGAAATCTCCCTTCGCTCGGTCTTCGCCCTTAGTTTCTTCCCTTCTCGCAACACTCCCCCTACACGGGCCCGCGCCTCACCACCCTGCCCGCCGGGCCCTTCCAGGCTGCCCTTCCTCACCCTTTCATCTTCCCCGCCTGCTGAGGCCGTCGTTACCACCGCTATCAACGCCGTCGTCCTCGCCGCCCCGAGCTCTCGGCGCCCTCAGCCCGGGCCACTCAACCCCACAAGCCGGCCTCCCTGCCTAGGGCACAGAGCTGAACGGGTGACGGAGGCCGCGAAAGTCGAGTGCGGCCCTGAGTCTTGGAAGGGGTTGGGGATATCTCCCGCCGCCGCGCTGGTGCCGCCGCTCCTTCACACGTGCACTCACGGCACTCAGCTCCCGCCCGCCGCCGCCGCCAGCCAGACCCGCCGCCGCGCTGTGACCTTTCACCCCGCCCCCTCTGCGCGCCGGCGCGTCCGCCGCCTCGCGCGCAGCCGCACTGCTAGCCTCTGCGTTCCCTTCCCCCCGCCCGCTTGGGGACTTCCATCTTTTTTTGGGCTGTGCCTCCAGGCGTTATACTCCTCCTCCCATCTCTTACGACACTACTTGTGGGGCTAGCTTGGTAGGCCCTGGCGGTAAAATCCGGATTTTTCTGCCCCTCCTTCTTCTCTCCCGCCTCAGCAAGATAAACCCTTCCTGGCCCGTTCTTCCCAGTCGGTAGTATCCACAGTGACCTTCAAACACTCGTCTCCCAACAAGGCTTTATAAAGCTGTTTCTTTAAGAAGCCCTAGAAAACTCAGTAAATGAGGTGCTTTTAAAACAAACACAATCAAAAACCGGCCGGGTAACTTGGCTACTCTCCAGCACAGCTCAAATTTTGAAATCACGTGACTGGCCCAAACCTTACAGCCTGGGATTTTACCGGCTGGCCTCAGAGGGACGGAACTCCATCGCCATTTCCGGTCCCTGGATTGTGGCTTCAACGTCACTTCCTTAGCAATGCACTTTAACCCTTGTCATCCTCGCCTTCTGCACTTTACATCACAGTCTTTGTAAAAATATATGCTCACTTTTTCTTTAGACGCAAAAAAAAAAAAAAATGTTCAAGCGATCTGCAGACCCAAGCTCGCGCGACACAGCGGTCTAGGATGGGGAGGATGCAGGGCGGAGTTCGAGGTCACGTGACTGACTAGACCCGCCCCGCCCCCTTGCAGCTGAAGACATCCCCTCCCGCAGTGACAGAGCCTTTGGATCTGTGGTCGGTACAGTTTCTGCACCTCGCGCCCCAGCAGGTGAGCGGCGACCGGTAACTGGCGACTGGTGGGGATTGTAGAAGGGAGTGGGAGAAGACAAGGGAGAATGTAAAGAGTGGACTCCACTGCTTGAGGTTTCCTCCCCGCTGTCACCCTGCACTGGCAAGGAGCTTATTTCTCCCGGTCTCTTGACCCCCGACCCCTCAATGTGGTTGTCCCGCTACCTGTGATTTGAGGTGTCCACCTTTTCCGGGGTTGAGAGTGAGTGCGGCCATTATGGTTCCCTATTTGGAGTCTTTCTTTGGTGCTACAGGTAGTAGGCTTGCTTCAGTATTTCCTCGGGGTCTGCAACAACCGCCAGCCCCCATTCCCCAAAGCCTATTCTTTGGCAAATGCCCTTACTCGGGTAAGCAGGAAGGCTGGAAAAACACTGGAGGCAGAGACGTCTGCGGTGAAACAGGCTTGGGAGGGAATGTCATTGATATGGCCCTCACTGCAGTCACTGAAAAGCTTCCTTTCGAATGTGCTTTCTCAGTAATTCTGAGGGTTTTATCAGACATCCTTGCAGGAGAGGTTCTGTGGATGTCCGTATCCTTCGGGTGGGACTGGAAGGGTAAAAGCAAGACTTACAACTTTTTCTTCTTCGAGAGGGCGGATAGTTAAAGGAATAAAGACATACTGTCTTCAAAACAAGGGTGTTGGTAATGCGACAGTCTCAATTGAATCGGAGAGGCGTTGAAAGATGGTGTTGCTGTGTCTTGGTCTGCAGGAGGCCCAGGCTAGCTTATGGGAAAGTGACTAGGTTTTCCTGAAAGGGAAGTAATTCTTTGGAAACTTGGGCTGGGCGAATAGTTAAACCAAATTTATTTGACCATAACTTAAAAGACAAGAAGATTAAGTAAAGATATTGCTGGCTCTATATTTTCTGCCTTTGGCATTCTTTTCTTTTTGCCTTTCCTCCTTAAAATCTACTTAATTGACGCTCCCAATCAATACCTCGACCAACTTTGTGGTAAATTTGAATTAAATAAAGCTTGTGTTTCTCCTTAGCTTTTCCCAATGGTGAATGGTGTGTTTTGTGAAAATAAAGAAATTGTTTTGCCTAGGTTTTTGCCCAACCCAGTGCTCCTCCATTTAATATGTAATGTAGTAGCCAATGTTTTTACCTTAAATAATGTACTTTAGGAAAGAATGTGTACCAGTTTGGGGTTAAACTTTTTTATTTGTATTGCAAACTCAGAAAGTTCTTGTTTCTTTTAAATTGAAAGGCCCTACCAAAAATTACAAATATGATTTTTGAAGTTTGAATTACACTTAATATGAAAAATCATATTCTAAGTTAAATCTTGTAGTTTTCTAACTAGTGTAATCGGAGAATCTTTTTAAAAGTCTTGAAAAATGAGGAAGATGGAATCGTTATTTGAGTTGTGAATGTAGCTGTCTTATTTTTGTTTTTCTGTATCTTCCAAATTTTTACAAAACAATTGGACTTGTTTTGTTAAGGAGAGCTCAAAGTTAAAACTATTGAATGATGGCAAAATAGAAAAACTGGCCTATTCATGTTCCTCACTAGAAAACACAGCCTTAATGATTCTTGATCTTTACCCAAGTAATAAAGATCACTATTGTCTTTTTTGTGGATTTCCAATTTTAGCATTTTGTACTTATGACCTATTCTGGACAATAGCACTAACCATTGATATGTTTATATAACCTTGCCAATTACAGATGTGAATATATTTTGGTCTATTTCATTTCTCCATAGTGAGGTTCCCTGGTCTTAGAGGAAAGAAAAAAAAAAAAAAAATAGTGTTGCTTCCTTGCCCAGATGACATCATACCAATAAGGAGAATTCTTTAAGTGCTCTGGAAAGCCAAACCTGTTCTGTCCAGGTACACCAGAATGGGCAAGAAAAAAAGCAGTTAAAAAGCAGTGCAGTACAAGAGGGAAAAATATCAATATGAAAGAGGTTGAATGAGTCTGCAGTTTTATTTCACAATTCTTCCAATTTTAGGGAACTTATGAAAGAAAGAACTCAGACCACTAATGAAATCTGGAAAATTAGCAACAGGAATTGGTGACTGAATTGCTGTAGAGGTACACACACACACACACACACACACACACACAAACACACACGATTTGAAGTTTGGAAGACATTTCACAGACTAGCTTTATCAATTTGTGAGTGTACATGTAGAAATTTTAACATTTATTAAGAAATTTGTGTTATAATCTACTATAAAACAATACATAAAGGTTTTTGTGTTAGGTCCCCTGATACCTCTTGTTTTCTTACTGTGAGGTCATTCTCATTTTCACTGCCTTCATAGATTGTCATAACTACTAAATGTTTCCTTCCCCTGTGGGCAGAGGTAACCATGCAGGCCTAAGTACTACTACACAATGTTTTTTTGTTTTTATTTCTGGCACATAGCTGTTTGTTGGGCTGTTCCTCGGTAATCCATAAACCTCCTAGGAGTTCAAGGACTAAGTCTTTATTGTTGTTTCTTCTGCACAAAAATGCTGAAGTACCTGAGAGGTACTCATTAAATTGTTGATTGAGTGCTGAACAATTAGACTAGGAGATTAAGCCATTTTAACTTTTGGAGATCATAGCTCCTTCTAAATTCAAACACTTTTAAATGTAAGTTTTATACTTTTAAATATAAGTCCATAATAATAGTTTTCCAAATCATGATCAACAGAATAGAAACAAACTTCATATGGACTTCATTAGTGCAATGACCAGTTTATTTTCACTGTATGTATATTTAATAATAGATATGGTTATCACCCAGATATGGGAGGGAAGTTGGGATGAATAAGTTATATTAAATGAAAAATTAACTCTATTAGCTACAAGTGAAGTAGCACTAGACTAAAACTGAGAGAATCTTCTTTCAGCTGTGCCACCTTAGTTACATGCTACATGCCTTTGTTGGGAGTGCTGGTTTCGGGTTTGATATTGAGGGTATCAAAAGCTGTGAGTTTGAATGAGATGACTCTAGATCATCTATTAGAAAGTATTTTAAAAACTAAGCGGTGGTTGGGCTGGGGATATAGCTCATTGGTAGAGTGCTTGCCCTGCATGCACAAGGCCCTGAGTTCAATCCCCAGCACCACAAAAAAAAAAACCTAAGTGGTGGGGCTGGGGCTGTATGTAGCTCAGTGGTAGAGTACTTGCCTAGCAGTGGGTTCAAGCCTCAGCACCACATTAAAAAAATAATAATAAATTAATAAACAAAGATATTATGTGTCCATCTACAACTAAAAAAAAAATTTTTTTTTTTTTTTAAATCAAGTGGTATGTGAATATAAAGCATAGTAGTACAGTCTTTACATGAAAAGATTTCCCAAACTGCCGCCTGGGTTTAGAAGGCCTGGGTTTAGAATCTCGCCCTAACTCTTAATAGCTGTATGACCTTGGGCACTTTACTTAAGTAAGATTGTTTCCTCAAGTTTAAATCTATCCCATAGGTGCTGTTAAATTAGCTGAGTGTACAGTGTCCAGTACACACTTGTAAAGTTTTTTTTATCATTAACTTTACTGACAACTACTTAGATTTTATGTAACTGAATTCCTAAAAGAGATGATATCCTACAAAGCTTGACTAACACCCATTTTTGCACCAGGTTGGATATGGTGAAGGAAGTAGAATATGAAATTAAGCTATTAAGAAAAAAAATGAAGCAGAAAAAATGCATGTCTAGCAAAGTTTTTTTTCTTTCTTTCCTTCTTTCTCTTTTTCTTTTGAGATGAGGATCTCACTTCACTGTTTTGCCCAGGCTACCTTGGAACTTCTGAGCTCAAATGATCTTCCTGTCTCAGCCTTCCAAATAGCTGGGACTATATGTGTGCACCACCTTACCCAGCTTCTAACAAAGATTCTAAAACAGATTTAATAGGAGCTGAGAAATATCAGCAAAAAAGGCCCCTATTTTGGCAATTGTAGTGATTTAGTATTTTCTGCATAAAGATTTTCCAAAGCTTGTGGTAATTAATGTGTGGAATCAATTTAAGGAGGCAGTTCTTCTATTTCTAATTTTTATTTCTACAATGGATGGTACAAATATATTGTACAAACTGTAGAGTGGTGGTGTTTTTATATCTTTTTTTTTTGTGTGTGTGGTACTGGGGATTGAACTCAGGGGCACTCGACCACTGGGTCACATCCCCAGCCCTTTTTTTTGTATTTTATTTAGAAACAGGGTCTCACTGAGTTGCTAAGTGCCTTGCCATTGCTGAGGCTGGCTTTGAACTCGCGATCGTCCTGCCTCAGCCTCCCAAAGTGCTGGGATTACAGGCGTGCGCCACCGCGCCCGGCCTTTATATCTTATTTTTATCATCACGAAATAGACAAAGGAATATAAGGAACCATGGAGAAATGAACTACATAATAGTTTTCCTTTTCTAAATACTCACAGGATTAATAGTTTTACAATGGAAAATATCAATAAATTAAACAGTAATTAAACTGTAGCTTCCATGAGCTTATATTTCATTTTAATCCTAAGAAATATTGCTCCTTTGCTCTGAGGAGAGGTTTCATTAAAAGTAAGTATTTTCTTTAATGTCAGTTCTCTATTCTTAAAATATAATAAATGAATGCATTCATTTTTATTATAAGTTTATTATAAATAGTGATCAATAAGAATGTATTCCAGAATGAGATGGATATCATTATCCTAAATGCATGATTGAAGACATGAATAGTATGAATATACTTTGTATACAAACAGTGTTATGTAAAAAGGTGCTCTATATGTGTATTATGAATTGTAATGCATGCTACTGTTATATATATACAACTTCAAATTTAAAAAAGGTATTCCATTTAATTTCTGTAGAGAATTTTAAAGTTTTACTATTCTCTTTTTTTTCCTATTGCAAAATGAAAATTTTCAGGTTATATAAGTATTTTCTAAGTAATGGGTATATATATGTATATGTACATATATTATACAATATTGTACATATAGTAAAAATATAGTAACTATATAAAGTTTGTGTGTATACAGATGCAACTGAAATGGATTTATATCTTCGTAGTACCAGGTCTTTCTTTTCACCAGAAATTACTAAAACTATCTTTACATTTAGTTGTTACTATGAATAAAATTTAGAGTTTCATTATTTTCAAATAATGATGTATTTGAGATACCATTTCCTGTCCATTTCTTTGTAGTTAGCTCTATTACATTTCATAATGGTGAGTAGCCTTCTTTAAAAATTAATGTATTTTCAGATTTGAATTCTTACATTCTGTTTTTTTCTTTTTTAATTCTTATAGCCTATGATTTTTTGTCACCATTATTTATGGTTCATTATTATAACTAACCAAATTTTTTCAGTTTTAAATCTTAATGCTACCTGTAGAAGTTATTGTTCTTTTGATGATGAATCTTTTTATTGAAAATAAGGTGAATGGTGAATGATATGATGCAGAAGAGGCAGAAAGATTGTGAGTTCAAGGCCAGCCTTGGCACTATAGCAAGATCCCTTCTCAAAATAAAAAGTATAAAAAGAGTTGGAGGTGTAGCTTAGTATTAGAATGCATGTCTAACATGCATGAGGCCCTGGGTTTGATCCTCAGCAGCATACACACAAACACATTCACATGTGCATGCATGGCAGATAGGCAAACAAAAGCAAAATAAAGAAGGCTCAACTGGGGCTGGAGTTGTGGCTCAGTGGTAGAGTGCTTGCCTAGCATGTGTGAGGCACTGGGTTTGATTCTCAGTACCACATATAAATAAATGAATAAAATAAAGGTCCATCAATATCTAAAAATTTTTTAAAAAAAGAAGGCTAGATTGGGAAATACCTGTAAAATTGAAGAAAGGGCATGTGTATAGTAGTGACTATATATACAGAATGAAAAAATTTGGAAGGAAATGCATAAAAATAAGGATCTCTAGGACATTAAAGGTTCAAAATGTATTACTATACATCTATATATTTGATTTCTTATAGTCAATAAACATTGCAAACAACTTTTGTTTGATATGAAAAATGGAAAATTAAAACATCAAATTCTTTCATCTTAATTGCTTTAATGTCTTAAGTGAAAATGTTCTGACTTACCTGTACAAGTTATTTAATTTTATAGGTGTAGATGTATTAGTAGTATATATAGGGATTTGCTATATGATAAAACAAATTCCAATAGGGAAAATAGGCACATGTGTATGATAAATATAACCAATTCAATTGGTCCATCTGGAGAAACATATAATGGAGCCAATGCTTTGCAACATATACAAAAACCTATTTCAGATTGATTGAAGACTGAAATGTAAGAGATAAATATTTAAAATTTAATCTTCTGAATTTTTTTACATACGCAATCTAAACTAAGGCAGAAAACCTAAAAATTATGAAAGGAAAAATAGATACATGAGACTTTATAGAAATAAAAAATTCTTCAGTGGTAATAAGGACAAAAGTTTGAAATACTTAAAAGTTAACATTTTTAAGAACTCTTCCAAATTAAGGAGAAGTTTACCTGATAGAAACATAAATAAAGCATGTGACCAGAAGTTATTGGGGAGAAAAATCTAACATTCTATAAGCATGAAAAGTAACCTTACTAGTAATCAATATATTATCAATGAAATACTGTGTCTTTGACTAGCAAAAATTAAGTGAGAAACCTGCTAATAGGGATGTACAAGGAAGGATTTTTCTCATAAAATGCAAGTGGAAATATAAATTACTGCAGAGTTGTATTTTTAGTAAATAATCAGATAATGTCTGTTAGTCTTGAAAATACATATTTTTCCATTAATCAGCTTCCCTCCATGGAATATTTCCTTACAAATAAAAGCACCAATAATTAAGCAAGTGTTTACATGAATGTTGATTGCCACAATGTTGGTAGTGGCAAAAACCTAGGAACATGGGAAATGCCTGTTAATAGAGGATTATATAAATTATGACACATTATGGAATGTTGTGAAGTCATTCAATGGTAGTGGTAAAATCTATATTGATTTGGAAGGGTTTCTATTAAGTATCTTACATGATAAAGGCAAAGTAAAGAGAAATGTGTATAATGAGATTTCATTTTTATAAAACCATTTGAAAACACACCATGACTTTTGTGTATGTTTATATAGGTTGTCGACATTAGAAGAAGAAAATAAGCAGAAAAGGAAGGAGAAAGAAAGGGAGGAAGAAAAGGTAGTGTATCCACCATAACATACATATAAAACTACATGTTTGTACATGCCTAAATATGCAGTGAATTGCAGGAAAGGATCATCTTCAGATTGTTCAGTGGTTATCTCAGTGGGCAAATGGGGATTTCAGGTTATTTTTGCTTTCTTCCTTGTATTTTTACTTATTACATTTTTTTGTTTGTTGGTTGGTTTTTGGTTTTTGGTTTTGGAGTGTTTCCTTTCTTTGTTTGTTTGTTGTTTTATTTTGTTTTTTGGTAACAAGGATAGAACCTCAGGGTGTTTAACCACTGAGCCACATCCCCAGCCCTTTTAAATATTTTATTTAGAGACAGGGTCTCCCTGAGTTGCTAAGTGCCTCACTAATCGGCTGAGGCTAGCTTTGAACTCGTGATCCTACTGCCTCAGCCCCCCCCCTCCCCCCCCAGTTGCTGGGATTACAGGCGTAATCCCACGCCCAGCTCTTCATTACATGTTTTTATTTTTACAATGAACATGTAGTGTTTCTGTAGTTAGGGGGAAAAAAAAACTATTAACATTTTAGAAACGAAATAGAAGGCCAGATAGAGCAAAAAAGAAATTAATAAAAGGAAAAATACTATTTGAAATGACCAGATGACTCTTACTTAAAACTGTTGTTGTTGTTGTTGTTGTCGTCGTCGTCTTTGGTGTCTGAGAGGAAAGTGAATAAATTATCCTAATAACTCCATGAGTTATCCTTAATTTTATGTATGTAACAACTCTTGGATATCCAATAAGTGTCATGAATACTGTACTAGAAAATAATAGGTTACAAATTGACATTTTGTTTTGGTGTGGTATTAAGTGTTCCAGAAATACTTTCTGACTTGATGACATACAGCATATTGTACAAGTATAGACTCTGTAAACTGACAGAATCATTATAATAATATAGTCCATGTTTGGGTTTTGGCAAATAAACTACATTATAAGATTAGTTTTCCATACAATTCAGGTCTTCAATCATGCATTTAGGAAAATGATATCCATCTCATTCAAACACCTTTCTGTATACAAACAATTGTATGTAAAAAGATGCTAAATACATGCACTATGAGTTGTACATATTAAAAATTATAAAAAAAAGAAGTAAAAAAAAAAAAGATTAGTTTTCCTTAGGAAAACTTCAAATTAAAATTAAAGAAGCAAAATTTAAAGTGTTGACAATATTTAAATAGTTGATTTTTAGTCTTTTTAAAAGAATCTGAAGTGTTAAAACATTATTCAAAACCATAATAAAAAAAATGGCTGATTTTAGTGTTCGGTTTGGTGAATATTTAAAATAGCCTCATTTGTTACTTCTGTTACTATTTTCTCCCTTTTCATTACCAATTTTATTTTATTAACTTAAGTGTATATGTCTTTATTGTAAACTCTACAAATTTCTTTTGAAGTCACTTAGGATGTATGGAAACAAAAAGTAATTTTATTTTATTTATTTATTTATTTGGTACCAGGGATTGAACTCAGGGGCACTCTACCACTGGGCCACATCTCCAGCCGTTTTTTGTATTTTATTAGAGACAGGGTCTCACTGAGTTGCAAAGTGCCTCACCATTGCTGAGGCTCACTTTGAACTCATGATCCTCCTGCCTCAGCCTCCCAAGTGCTGGGATTACAGGTGTCCGCCACCGCGCCCGGCTACAAAAAGTAATTTTAGAGTATGTTAAGGGGAAACATAGAAGGTTAAGGGCTCAAGTACTGACATTAGAGAGTATGGGTCAAATTCTGGGGTTTCTGCTTCTTAATAGAGTGACTTTGCAAAAATGACTTTTCATCTTTATTGTGTTTTTCTCACCTTTGAAATAAAGGTAAAAAGAGTTTTCTTCATTGAATGTTGTAAAGATTAAATGAATGATAGTATAAAAAAGTGATTAAATGGATTAAATAACTAGACATTTAAGAGCTATATTAATATTTGCCATTAATTTGCTCACTTAATTGGGTATATATATATGTATGTATCCGTATACATATATATATATATGCATGTATGTGTGTATATGTATATACATATATGGTTTTGTTTTTTGACTCAATTGTTTTAGCATTCATTGAATTATTCAAAAATATTTTTAAGTTGGATAGTATTGTACAAGTGTGATACAAATTTATATATTTAGATATTTCTGTTTTCTCTTACTGTCCCAAATCTTCAGCCTGCTCCACTGGCCACATATTTGTCACAAGTTGTAGTACCTATTCATATTATTTTGGACCTTCCTTTTTTCACTTGATATTATCTTGGAGATCTTTCCACACTGATACAGTTAAAGCTGCCTCATGCTTTTTAATGATAGGTTGTACTAATGTATCATCGTTATGGGGATTAAAATGAAATTATTTTTCAGAGCTTATTCTTGGTCTAGGTACTTTTCTTAATACTTTAATTGTATTTACTCATTGAACAATCTTCTAAGATAGTTAATATTTTTATCCCAATTTAACAAATGATTAAAATTAGGCAAAGGGTAGTTAAATGACCAACAGTGTAAACAGCTCATAAGTGGTAGGAATCAGGATTTTACCAAGGGAGTCTCTTTCCAGAGATTGCTGTCTTAATAACCACTAAACATACAGCCTTTTATATCACAAGCTAAGCTAGTCTTCATATTAATGGACAGTCCAATCTATTTTTTTTTTTTTTTTTTTTTTTTTTTTTTTTTTTTGGTACTGGGGATTGAACCCAGGGGTACTTAACCACTGAGCCATATCCTCAGCCCTTTTTTTAGTATTTTATTTACAGACAGGGTCTCACTGGATTGCTTAGGCCCTTACTGAGTTGCTGAGGCTGGCTTTGAACTCGTGATTCTCCTGTCTCAGCCTCCAAGCCACTGGGATTATAGGCCATGTACCACTATGTCCAGCCCATTCTGATCTTTTGTATAAGAAACAGTGATGTAATGGATGTTTTGTTAATAGAACATACTGCACACATACAGTAAATCCCTAGAAATAAAATGGCTGGATCAAAGGATGTATGCATTTTGATGGGTGTTGCCAAATTGATTTCCAATGTAAGGCTGCACAGAAGTTCACCTTTGTCCTCAGCAATTTGCTGAAATTTGCTATTTAGCTTGAGTCTTTGAAAGAATGAATACCTGAATCCCTTTAACATCTCTAGCATCCCTGAGTTGTGTGCCATCTGTCATCATATGATAGTATAGGCTACACAGTCAAATGGGATCAGTGTAGATATAACATGAAAGCCCTTTATGTGACTTATGCATTGAAATTCTATAAGTTGAAGTTTGAGTATATATTGTTGAAAGAGTAAAATATTTCAGAAATTGGTAGTAATTGTGAAATTTGCTGATTTTGTGTACCAAAACAATTATGCAAGAGACTTCAAACAAGTAGGGAATTCAATTTCCAACTAATATGATCATTGAGTATACTAGTGAATCAAATGTAGGAGTAACTATATCCTTTTTTGTGAAAAATGAATTATCAAAAATCCATGAGTTCCAGTTTTAGGTAATACAAATTTAGACAGTGAGGAACTTTATTCAGATGACTTAAAAAAATCCACAAATTATTTCAAGTGAAATAACTTATGTTCAATACATTCTGTTTCCTTTGATTCAAGAAAGAAAAAAAAATTTCTTATAAATCTAAGAAGCAAGTTGATTGAACTCTTTAGTGTGATCCAAAGGATACATTTAGAACTACAGAATCTGCTCAGATCCCAGCATAGTATACCTGTAAGTGTTTGAATGTGCATTTACAGTACCTCATAGTTGTGTGTGTTTTAAATTTGACCTCATCCTCCTGAATATACTGTATTGGTGATAAGGATGAGTTGGGGAAGTACCTGTTAATAGAGATAATCAACTGTCAATAATAATTATTTATCATAAGCTAATTCTGTCTCAAATTAGAGGAAATACCTATCTCTACCTTCTAAAGGAGCCATTGAATCAATTTTGATGTCCAAAATATTAGAGCTTAGCCTTTGTCTTAGAAGATAAACCCTCTGTGCCTCGTGCCTCACCTAAGCTTTTGTAAACTATTATGCTCTATTCTAAAAATATTGAGCATTTAGTATTTCAGATGCTTATCTGACTACTGTGCTTCTGAGCTATTAAGGGACTATGGAAGTTCCCAGGATTCATCGAACTGGACAGAACAAGAGTGTGCCCTTATTAAGGAATCACATGCGTTCATTTTAAAGAAATGAGACCAAAACCCATTTGATGTAAGTTTTTTTCTGTTTCCCTGGGGTTAAAAGGTGTTTTTTTTTTTTTTAAATAAATTTCTCATTGGCCATGTAGTCTTTTATAACTACTCCATTAGTTAAGAAAAAACAAAAGTAAATATGTATTCACTGTAAATATTATTCCCTTACAAGAATTGTACTGCTAATATTTTTTGCTTTTTTTTTTTTTCTTTTCTTTTTTGATACTAGGGATTAAGCCCAGGGATTCTTTACCACTAAATCACATTCCTAGTCCATTTTGTTTTTTTTATTTTGAGATGAATCTTAGTTGCTAAGGGTTTTGCTAAATTGCTGAGGCTGGTCTTGAACTTGCAATCTTCCTGCCTCAGCCTCCCCAGTCACTGGGATTGTAGGCACGCATCTCCTTGCCCAGCTCAATACTTTGTGCTTTTAAAATGAGCTCTGTTGAGGTTTCATTGAGTTATATTGAGCTTTAAATTGAGTGCATTTAAAGTTTACAATTAGATAAGTTTTGATGTATGTATGCACTAATGAAACCATCACTACAATCAATATGCCCCATGTTGAACCATAACTATCATGCCCTAAGAAACAGTTCTTGTACCTCTTTGTAATCCATTCCTTCCATACTTCCTCAGGGAACCACCATTGATCTGTTTTTTATTACTATAGGTAAGCCTGCATATTAAGAATTTTTTATAAATGTAACTTTTTTATTTTTTGGTTTGTCTTTTGCTCCACATAATTGTTCTGAGGTTGTTACATAGATTTATTTCCTTTTATTGCTGAATATTCCATTTTATGGAATATCACAATTGTTTATCTATTCACCTGTTTGTAGATATTTGATTTCTATTTATATTGTTTGACCATTATGAATAAAGCTTCTATGAGCATCCATATAAAAGACTTTCTTTAGACGTAAGCTTTCCTAGCTCATGAGTTAAATACCAAGAAGTATGGCTGAATTGTATGGTAGGTATATGTTAAACATTTTTAAAAACTGCTAAACTGTTTTCCAAAGTGGTTCTATCATTTTACATTTCTGCCTGCAGTATATTTATTAGAGTTCTAGTTACTTTAAATCCTTATCAATAAACATTTAATCGTTGGATCAGTCTTGAATTTTTAGCCATTCTAATACATGTGGCGGGATATTGCATTGTGGTTTCATTTGGTGTGTCCAGTGATTAATGATGGTAAGCATACTTTCAAGTAGTTATTCTAAATATATCTTCTTTGTTTAAATGTATGTTCAAATCTTTCGCCTATTTTAATTGGATTGTTTCCATATTGAGTTTTGAGAGTTATTTATTCAGATTATGTGTCCTTTATTAGATTCATGTTTTGTAACTATTTTCTTCCAGCCAGTAACTTATTTTTTCAACTAACAAATATCTTTTAAGGAACAGAAGTTTTACTGTTGTCATTTTGGAGTGTTTTTGTTTGTTTGTATTTTTGTTGTTGTTATTGTTTTTGCTGGTTCTAAGCATTAAATCCGGGGATGCTCTATCACTGAGCTACATCCCCAGGCTTTTTTATCTTTTATTTTGAGATATGGTCCTGCTAAGTTGCTAAGCTTAGCCCCAAACTTGGGCTGCCTCAGCCTCTTGAATAGCTGGAATTACAGGTGTGTGCCACCATGCCTAGTGAGGAACAGAAATTTTAAATTATCATAAACTCCAAATTTATCAATTTATCAATTTCTTTTATGTATTATCATTTTATCTAACAATGTTTGAAGAAAAGAAATTTTAAATAATCATGAAGTCTAGTTTACCAGTTTGTTTTTTCAGTGTTGTATCTGTCAAAGAAAGTTTTATAGATCTATAGGTTTGATGTTTAGGTCTATGATCCATTTTTGGTTAATTTTTGTATAATGCAAAATATGGATTGAAGTTATATTGTCTTTCGCATTTACATATCTGCTTTTTCTACCATGACTTGTTAAAGATGATATGCTTTCTCCACTGAATTTCCTTTGGACTTTTGTCAAAAGTCAGTTGTCCATATATATATGTGTCAATATGTAGTCTTTTTGAGTTAATAAAATAGTGTATAATACTAGACAGAATACTAATGATTAGACTTTATCTGTTTAATACAGACTTATTTGATATTTAGCATTCATAGCATTACATAAGCACTAACATTATTAGTAAAATTATAACATTTAAAAATTTTAGTAAACTTAATAAGTTTAATAATATTTAATGTTTTCTTAATATGTAAGAATATGTGGTAATTTTTATCTCAGAAGGTCATTCTGTGATGGCAATATTTGACTTCAGCCTTGGCCTTAGGTAAATATCAATTTTTAAAATCTTGGTCATTGGCCAATAGGCTCAAGTGTATTTTTGGTGCATTTCTAAGGGGTTCTATCAATTTTCACTAAGTAATGGAGAGTTCCTACCATTCCCTGTTCCCCTCCCCACTGTGACCTGACAAGAACCAGTGAGAAGAGGGAAAGTTTATTTCTGGTCATGGTTTCAGAGATTTAGTCCATAAATTAACCAACTCTGTTGCCCTGAATTCAAAGTGAGGCAGAAAACAGAAAACCTCATGGTGGGAGGGCATAACAGAAGGAGGCTGCTCACCTCATGGCAGACAGGAAGCAGAAAAAGCAAGGGGAATGGGCCACAGTAAACCTGGCTAAAAGTTGCTAGCAAAATACATGCCACTCACTGAATGCTGTGGTGCCTTGAAATTTTCTCTGCCAAATTATTTAGTCCATCACTTTAAAATTTCAAGACAAGGGCAAAACATAAGCAAGTTCTTTGTCAGAATATAACAGGAATGATCTCTAGTCTAATTCCAAGTAACATCCTTGTTCTGCTCTGAAATCCCAGTAGCACTGTGTACATTTTGGTCTTCTGAGTTCACACTAGAATTTCCCATTAAGCTCCACTTACAACATTCTAAAACTTCTCTAGTCTTCATCTCCAAACTTTTCCAATTTCCTCCCACAAACCAGCTCCAAAGGCTTTAAACTGCATGGTCAGATTAGTTAGAGCAGCAACCCTACTCCTGGTACCAATTTCTTTATTAGTTAGCTTTTTCTTGCTGTCATCAAGATACCTGAGAGGAACAACTTAGAGAAGGGAAAGTTTATTATGGCTCACAGTTTCAGAGATTTAGTCCATGGTTGATCAACTACTTTGCTCTGGGCCCAAGTTGAGGTAGAAGGCAGAAGGGCATGACAGAGGGAAGCTGCTCACTTCATGGCAGCCAGGAAACAAGAGAGCAAGCCACAGGGAAGATGAACCCTTCCAGGACATTCCCCCAGTGGTCTACCTCATCTAGCTATGACCCTAGATAACCGACTACAGTTACCATTCAGTCCTTTCAAACAGGATTGACTGATTATTTTACAGTTTTCATAATCAAATCTGGAAATCGCTGCATTAACACAGAAGCTTTTGGGAGATACCTCTTATTCAAACCATAGCACCCTGGCCAGTACTGTAACTGAGGAGTATTTAGTAAGTTCTTGCTTTGTGAATAATTGGGGTACTTCATGAATAAAGCAGACATTTTCCTGGCATTTACAGTCTGGCAATAAAGACAGACATTGAACTCCTTTCACAGATTTTTAATTATAATTAGTGGTAAGTGCAATATTGAAGACTATGAGTGCATACCAAGAGGAACTAAAGTCAATTCCTTAGCAGACCATAACTGTTTAAATCCTCTGTGATTAAATCCTCCTCTACCTACAGTCAATTTAATTAAACAAACTTTGGTTGTTTAATTATATAATCATAGTACACTAGGTAAACTATTAGAAATGCAGATTTCTTGCCGTCTGAATTAAATATCTTTGAACACTTGACCGTAATCATTATTTCCATCCAGGTTCTAAAGTGAGTTTTTGTTTTGTTTTGTTTTTTGCCAAATTAGGCAGCATTCTTTCGTCTTTTATCCTTTGTTTGTGCTCATATTTTCATTGCAGAGATTTTCATAAATTTGTGAATTGAAGGTGAACTTAATTTAATTAAATATTAAGTTAATATGCCTTTGCACTGTTTGTGACCTTTCTTCTCTTCTACCCGTGAAATAAATGACTTTCAAATAAACAAATCCATTTGAGAGGAAAGGCATCTTTTTATAATATAAACATAATAGTATTTTTATGGCACCAGTGTTGATGCTAAATCTTGTATAGGCCTTGTATGTACATTGGTCTCAAATACTTACATTGTTTATGTTTGGCTGGTTTGGCTACTCATATTTTCTTCACAAAGCAATCAAAATTTTTTTCATGAAAGACTGATGAGAATGTAGATACTTTTCAAAAGAAATTTATGCATACTTTAAACAATAGTTTTTTTGAAACAATTTTTAGACTACTCTTAAAGAGGGTAATTTTCATGCATGAGTACCTGCATTTAAAAAAAAAAAAAATGGCTAGTCACTTCATAACCAATTTAGCTGATTTAAAAAAAAAAAAAGCCTGAACAACCATTGCAGTGCTAAGAAGCCATGAAGGTTGAGGATCTTTCCAAGAGAGAATCTGCTAATAACAGCCCTGTCACTATGAATTTGGAGTTGCATACTGTTTGACATAAGAAATTTCATTAGTAGTAGTAGTAGTAGTAGTAATAGTAATAGTAGTATATACTTTTGGGTAGGGTGTCTATAGGATTTCAGATAAACTAATAATTTCATTTTGTTATTTAGATTTTAAAGCCATTTTTAATTTTTCATTATTATAATGTTGCAGTAAACACATGTCATAGTTGAGTCCTTATTCACATGCCAGAGAAAATCCACAAGTACAATTTTCACATTTAAGGGCCTTGTTGCATATTCCACGTTTTGGTTCCTATTTCTTAGGTTCTGATTATTCCACTTGAAGTTGACCAATTTGCCCTCCCCTGTATAAAAATATACTGTACTAAATTTAGTTCTGATACTAATTTTGATTGCTTCTATGACATTCCCCCGACACAAATTTTTAATAGCTCTGAAATTATTACCAGTCCTATCGTTTTAAAGTGCCATAGTTTAATTTGTCAGGGTTTTTCTTCCCCACACTTGGTCTTAGTAGTATATCAAATAAAAGAGTTTAGTATAATTGTTAGATGAAATATGGTATTATTGCTAGATAGGAGTATATGTGTGTGTTTGTAAAAAATTGCTTTTGTAAGAAATCAGCATAAAAATATCTATAGTATGGATCCTAAGTTTATTGCCTTACTTTGGCTTTACTTAGTAAGTTAAAACAAATAAAAATATACTAGCAAAATGTTTTTTTAAAAAAAAAGGTGGAGGGGGCACACTAGATACCCGGTGAGAAATATTGTTATTGTATAAATTATGGAATCCATTTTATCAAATAGTATACAGTTTAAGATGATAACTTGTGAAGACTATGTAGCATATGAAAAAACTGAAGTGAACTAATGTATGAAGTTGTATTATACTAATGATTACAATTATGTAAAGAACAAAATGGCTTGTGTAGACATAATTAAAAAGTCAGTAATACTCAAATGGTAAGATGTTCCCTTGGGTATTTTTAAAATTATAAGCATGTTTGCTTCTAAAACAACTTTTAAAAGAAAGGTGTATAACATGCTTATTTTCCTTACTTTTTTATAGTATTTTCCTTACTATATAGTGTTGGCTATTTTCTTCGCTATTTGCATCATTGTAAATTAAGACAGAAGTCAAAGTAATAATCTCTGCTCTCATTTTTCCTTCATCAGGAAACTAAGAAAATTTCCTAAAAATACACGGAAGAGCCTTATGGAATATTAACGGAATATTAATAATAGGTTTACTATAACTTTTAACTCTCCAGTTTACCAAGTTTTATCTAAGAAATAAGAAAAAGGGGATTCACCCAATGCTGTTTTAGGTAGTTCCAAATTTATTACAGTTTATTAACCAGAAATTTTTTACTTTTCCTCCCCCCCCTTTTTTTTTCTTTTTTTCAAGAAAAAGGAAAAAGAAGGTTTATTTCTTTGTAAGCAAAGGAGAAACACAGCGGACTTCTGTCCCAGAGGCTGTGGTTATGCCCATCAGGGAGATCAGAGGACTTTTTTAAAATAATTTTTTATTCTTTTTAGTTATACAGGACAGTACAATGTATTTTGACATATTATACATACATGGAATATAACTTCTCATTCTTATGGTTGTACATGATGTGGAGTTATACTGGTCGTGTATTCATATATGACCATAGGAAAGTCATGTCCAGTTCATCCTACTGTCTTTTGTATTCCCATCCTCCCTCCCTTCCCTTCATTCACCTTTGTCTAATCCAGAGCACTTCTATTCTTCCCTCCCCACAACCTATTATTGTTTGTTAGCATCCACATATCAGAGAAAACATTTGGCTTTGGTTTTCTGGGATTGGCTGATTTCACTTAGCATGATATTCTCCGGTTCCATCCATTTACCAGCAAATGCCATAATTTCATTTTTCTTTAGGGCTAAGTAGTATTCCATTGTGTATATATACCACATTTTCTTTATCCATTCATCTGTTTAAGGGCACATAGGTTGATTCCATAGCTTAGCTATTGTGAATTGAGCTGCTATAAACATTGATGTGGCCGTGTCACTATAGCATGCTGATTTTAAGTCCTTTGGGAATAACTGAGGAGTGGGATAACTGGGTCAAATGTAGTTCCATTCCAAGTTTTCTGAAGAATCTCCATACTGCTTTCCAGAGTGTTTGTACCAATTTGCAGTCCCACCAGCAATGTATAAGTGCACCTTTTCCCCCACATCCTTGCCAACATTTATTGTTACTTGTATTCTTGAAAATTGCTATTCTGACTGGAGTGAGATGAAATCTCAGTGCAGCTTTAATTTGCATTTCTCTAATTGCTATAGATGTTAAACATTTTTTCATGTATTTGTTGACCATTCGTGTATCTTCTTTTATTTTTTAAAAATATTTCATTTATTCGCTTTAGTTGTACACAATGTGTTTTTATTTTTACGTGGTGCTGAGGATCAAACCCGGGCTGTGCACGTGCCAGGCGAGCGCTCTACTGCTGAGCCACAACCCCAGCCCCTTGCCCATTTATTGATTGGGTTATTTGTTGTTGGTGGTGAGTTTGTTTGTTTTTGGAGTTTTTTTTTTATTCTAAGTTGTTATATATGACAGCAGAATGCATTATAATTCATATTACACTTACAGAGCACTTTTTACATATCTCTGGTTGTATACAAAGTATATTCACACCATTCATGTCTTCATATATGCACTTAGGGTAATGATATCCATCTCATTCTACCATCTTTTTTTTTTTGGCCCCCTTTCCCCCTTCCTTCCCACTCAATCCCCATTGACCTTTCTAGTGTTCCTCTAATCCTCCTATGCTCCCTGTCCCAACCCCACTGTGAATCAGCCTCCTTATATCAGAAAAAACATTCGGCATTTGGCTTTTTGGTATTGGCAAACTTCACTTAGCATTATATTCTCCAACTTCATCCATTTACCTGCAAATGCAAGTATTTTATTCTCTTTTATTGCTGAGTAATATTCCATTGTGTATATATACCACATTTTCTTTATCCATTCATCTACTTGAAGGGCATCTAGGTTGGTTCCACAGTCTAGCTATTGTAAATTGTGCTGCTATAAACATTGATGTGGCTGTGTCCCTATTCTGTTTTTTAAGTCCTTTGGGTATAGACTGAGGAGTGGGATAGCTGGCTCATGAGGTGGTTCTATTCCCAGTTCTCCAAGGAATCTGCATACTGCTTTCCAGATTGGCTGCACCATTTTGCAGTCCCACCAGCAATGTGTGAGTGTGCCTTTTTCCCCACTTCCTCTCCAACATTTATTGTTGTTTGTGTTCTTAATAGCTGCCATTCTGACTGGAATGAAATGAAATCTTAGAGTAGTTTTGATTTGCATTTCTTTAATAGCCAGAGATGTTGAACATTTTTTCATGTATTTGTCGATTGATTGTGTATCCTCTTCTGAGAAGTTTATGTTCACTTCCTTAGGCCATTTATTGATTGGGTTATTTGTTTATTTTGGTGTTAAGATTTTTTTTTAAAATATTTTTATTTATTTGCTTTAGTTGTACACAATGCGTTTTTTATTCAATGCGTTTTATTTGTACGTGGTGCTGAAGATCGAACCCAGGTCGCCCATGCGCCAGGCGAGCGCTCTACCGCTGAGCCACAATCCCAGCCCCTGGTGTTAAGATTTTTTAAGTTCTTTATATATTCTAGAGATCAGTGCTCTATCTGAAGTGCTGTGGTAAAAATTTGTTCCCAATTAGTAGGTTCTCTATTCACCTCACTGATTTGCTGAGAAGAAGCTTTTTCGTTTGAATCCATCCCATTCATTAATTCTAGATTTTAATTCTTGTGCTACAGGAGTCTTATTAAGGAAGTAGGGGCCTAATCCATTTGTTTGTTTGTTTGTTTTTGGAATTAAGTTTTTTTAGTTATTTTTATATCCTGGAGATTAATGCTGTCTGAGCTTCAGATAACAAAGATTTTCTCCCATTCTATAGGCTCTCTCTTCATGTTCTTGATTGTTTCCTTTGCTGTGAAGAAGCTTTTTACTTTGATACCATCCTATTTATTAATTCTTAATTTTACCTCTTGCACTTTAGGAGTCTTATTGAGGAAGTTGGTTCCTAAGCCAACGTGGTGGAAAGTTGTGCCTACTTTTATTTCTATTAGGTGCAGGGTCTCTGTTCTAATGCCAGGTCCTTGATCCACTTTGAGTTGAGTTTTGTTCAGGGTGAGAGATAGGGGTTTAAATTCATTTTGCTACGTATGGTTTTCCAGTTTTTTCAGCATCATTTGGTGAAGAGGCTATCTTTTCTCCACTGTATGTTATTGATGCCTTTGTCTTATATGAGATTTGTTTTATTTTAAACCTTGATTTTTTTTTTATTTATTTACTTTTATGTGGTACTGAGAATTGAACCCAGAGCCTTACACATGCTAGGCAAGTACTTTACCACAGAACTACAACCCCAGCCCACTATTTTACCCTATTTTTAAAAGCAACAAAATTGTATTATGTCAGTTTTTATTAATATTCTTATTATCTGCAAACATCTTCATTTTCTTCTTAGATATGACTATTTATTTTGCAGTTACATTGACATTTTACTCTTTTTTACTAATTAATTAATTGGTCATATTTGTGTCATAAAACTAGGCATTAGTAAAATACAGCATTGTGTTTTTTAAAAATCATGGTTCTTGTCCAGGCATGGTGGCACACATCTGTAATCCCAGTGACTCAGGAAGCTGAGTCAGGAGGATTGCAAGTTCGAGGCCAGCAACTTTGACCCTGTTTCAAAATTAAAATGGCTGAGGATATAGCTCAATAGTAAAGCACCCCTGGGTTCAATCCCTGGTACCAAAAGAAAAACAGAAAAAGAAAATCATAGTTTTTAAGAGATAGATAATTTAGGAACAGTCATTTCCTGTTTTCTGCTTACTCCTTCTTCCTCTGTATTATCCATTGTCATACTGACATTTTTTTGGCAAATAACGGAAAAGCAGCTCCTGGAGTTTTAGTCCGTTTGACTGCTATAACAAGTTACCAGAAACTAGATGGCTTAAACAACAAACATTTATTTCTCATAGATCTGGAGTCTGGGAATTTCAAGATCAAAGTACTTGCAGATTCTTCGTCTGGTGAGGGCCCCACTTCCAGGTTTGAATCAAATAATCAAATAACACTTAGCTCATAGTACTGTTAAGAATTTAAAAAGATATATTAATTTTTAACATAATGTCTAGAGTATGATATGTTTAATAAGTAGTAGCCAATATTATCTTTTTAAAATTCAGAACATTTTATTGAGGTACTACTCTTCAAGGCACTATGGTATATGGAGGGGAGGAAGTACAAGAATGATAAATATAAATAATAAATATTCCCCTTAAGGGCAGGAATACATGAATCTACTTATATAACAGTTTTAGCATTGATCATAGCCTTCTAGCTTGTAAATAGATACTGTAGGAGTACAATATTTAGTTATTTTGATTAAAATTTTGGATTTTCATGCTAAATATTGTACGATTTTATTTACAAAAATTTGAAGGTAAAGGAATCTATTTTTAGAAATGCTATAAAAATTGTTTATGGACTGGCCTTGGCTACTTAAGTATTTTTAGCTGATACAATCTGAATTCCATTCTCAACTTAAATGTCTTCCTTACCTTTTATTTTCACTATTTCTTTTTCAGGAATGTCTTAAACAGAAGGGTGTGAATTAAAAAAAAAAAAAAAAAACAAGTGAATGAAAGATCTGAGTATAGGAAGGAAAATAGGGGGAGGAAGAGGGGAGAAAAGGGATAGGGTATGGGGACCGAAATGAATAAAATCGAATTCTATGCATGTATGATTTTCTCAAAATGAACCCAGCTACTATGTATAGCTATAATACTCTTGAAAAGAGAGAAAGAGAAGTGGGTGTCTCCTCATAAAAATTATTGATAGGAATAATATATTTTATTCCATTAGGCTAGTTTGCCATCTGTGATTTTATTGTATTTCTCTACTGTTTGATTCCCACTTTTAACCTCAAATTTCCTAATACATTTTAGTAACTTTTATGAAATATTTCACTTTTGCTAATGACCTTCTGTTTGCATTTATTTGTAAAGTTTTGTTATGTTTGTTCTTCTTTTTTAAAATATAGCACTATGAATTATGTATACATATAAAATATTTTGAAGTTCTCTCTTTTCTTGTTATGTTGGTTAATTCAGTGGAGTAATAAAGGCAACAGGGACCCAGATGATTTTGTCATTCTTTTTTTTTTTTTTTTTTTTTTTTTTTTTTTGTGGTACGGGGATTGAATTCAGGGGCACTCGTCCACTGGGTCACACCCCCAGCCCTTTTTTGTATTTTATTTAGAGACAGGGTCTCACTGAGTTGCTAAGTGCCTCGCCATTGCTGAGGCTGGCTTTGAACTCGCGATCCTCCTGCCTCAGCCTCCCAAAGTGCTGGGATTACAGGCATGCGCCACCGCGCCCAGCTTGTCATTCTTAATAAAGAGGCTTGCCTGCTTCATTTAGTTCTCTTCAAGACCCTAGTGGCTGCCACAGTTCCAGACATCCCAGGCAGATGACCAGATCCCCAAGAAGAGTATTGTTGTTGTTGTTTTTTGTTTTTTTAATAGCCTCTGCTCTGTTTTTTATTTTGTTTTTTGGCAGGGTCTTGGTATGTTGCCGATGCTATAGCCTCAAACTCCCAGTTCCCTTAATCAGCCCTTAATCAGCCTCCTGAGTAGTTGGGATTAGAGGCATGCACCACCACACTCCCTTTAGCCTGTGCTTTTTTGAAAAAGCAAAGAAATTCTTATTGGTCAAAATAAGTATGCTTATCAAACATGTTTATTTCTAAACCAGTCATTGGCAAGGAAACTGGAGTTACCATGATAGACTTACCAAAATTTGAACAAGGTTGATGTTTGATCGATAAGGCAAAAAGTGAAAACTCAGTATGCATAGTGAAGTAAATCTACCACATAAGCATTTCTAATAGGGTTGCTAGGTAGGTGGATTAAATAAAATTGAATAGAAAGTGCTTCACAAAATGACTATATAACATTTATTATATATTATATTTATGTGGTACTATATATATTATACTTATGGTACTATTAATGTAAGTAATATACAAGCATAATATATAGTACTAAATATGTTGTAATATACTACACATATAGTAATACCATACACATGTAGTATGGTACTACATATATAGTACCACTCTTACATGGTAATCTTGAATGATCATAATGTACTTCATAGATATGTACAATTCAAATAATATGAGAAAATAAGAATTTGATATAATTTGTTGAATTCATCATCTTTTCCAAAAAAAATTATGTTTTCCAAAGATGGATGTTAATGAATTAGATAGAATATACTTTTTTAAGTGTTACATTAAAATAGTAATTTAATATCAATGAAGTGACCTAAGATTTTGTATGTGAATAAATATTATCTTGGAACCTTAGTATTTAGCTTTATTTAGCTTTTATATATCACTTCCTCCTTGCCCCCAACAGCTACGTATCCAAAAGTCTGGTAGTAAAAAGAATTATTTCTAGAATAATGAGATTACTAGGTATAATATATTAACCAGTAACAATTTGGGCTTTATAAAATGAAAGGGGAAAAAATGTGGGCCCTGTTGTTATTTGCCACTGCAGTGTTCTGCTGTGGTGCCTGCGGGGGAGTGACTGATGACTCATTAACTCAGATGGTTGCCTGTGCTGCCTTCTGGATTTTTCCTTTCCTACAGAGGGTTTTTTGTTTTTTGTTTTAACATTTCACAAGTATGGAGGAGGGCTATAATTTTTAACTAAATGATTTCTTAGTAGTAAATTGCATTCACTTTTTATCCGTAAGGTAGAAATCAAACAGCTAAAGCCAAAATTTTTATGTAATCATCGAGCTGATTTTTCTGTGAATGCAGCATATACCAAATATTTAATGAAAGTGTATAGTACATACTTTTTCTCCTTTCCAATGTGCTGGAAATCAAACCCAGGGTCTCAAGTGTGCTAGGCAAACAAGTACTCTACCACTGACCAAAGATAGCTAGATATTGTATTAGGAAAGAGTTGTTAAAGAGATACAAAACTATTTTATGAAGCACTAAATCACTTCATAGCTTTGTTCTTATATCATGGGGATTTGGAATAATATTAACTTTTAATATAATGTAACTGGCAAAGTGATTTTTATATTGAAAGTTAATGTTTCGGAGGTTGTATTAAGATTTTTTAAAAGTCTGATTTTTCACAGAGGCATAAGTAGAAGATTTTAGTAGGGTGTTTTTATTTTGACTATTTTCAGAGATAATAAGAAAATGTAGTCAACAAATTAATATGTTATATGACCATGCTTATCAAACTGCTGTATGCTTATCCCTCTTCAGTCATCAAGTTGCTATAGCATGTCTGCCTGATAAATAATTTTATTTGTGGAAAGCATTTTCATATTTTTCTCATGAAGCAAATATTGTACATAATGAATTAGACTTAAAATTTATTTGTATTTAAAGAGAACATACAAAACCATACCAAGAAATTGCCCTGTTTCTAGTAGACTACTTAGCATACTATTCCTTGTCCAGAACTGGAATGTTGATGGGAGTTTTCTGTAATTGGGGTACTCTGGTGAAAAATCTTGAAAATTACAATAGGAAATCTTCTATCAGAGTTGGGAGAATTGCAAATTTTAAATACTTCAAAATGGCCTGTTATATTGGATCAATTCTGGTGTTTTTTCCAGTGATTTAACTGTTAAGTTGGAATCTGAAACTCCTGGATCTAGAAACATATTTCCCAACTCTATTATAAATTAGTACTTTAGAACTAAATAGACTGTTGGGCATCTGTACTGTCTTAGGGCTTTACTCAAGTTTACTTTGCAGAATATGGAGGAACAAGTTCCTTATAGAAATGAAGCCTTTGGCTATTTGAAGGCCTGATTTTGTCAGTTTTTTGGTTTAGACGAGATTGCCCTATCTTCTATCTGACTTGCTTTCCAAAGGCAGTTTTGGATTTTCTTTCCCCAACTAAGACAGAAAACAGACCAAAAATTGTGGTGGTTTAAGTGTGAGTTTAACTTTCAGTTATCTGGGGAGTGATTTTCCAGTCTGTTCATTATTGAGTGTTTTGGATTCTCCAAATGCAGGTTTTTTAATTTTAAGTTTATATTCAAACATAATATCTTACGGTTGGCTAACCATTTGGTAAAAACATACCAAACCTCTAATTAATTCTACTCAGATTGATGTACAAGAATAAAATGTGTATAAATATTATATTAATTTACAATAGAGAGGTATATTATAAATCTGGTATCAAAAACAGCAACCATAAAGGAAACAACTGATTGATGGTATCACATTTAAAACCAAAACTATACAAAAAGAAATAAAAACTTAGTAGGGTAAATGATAAATTGAGAAAACATATCTATGTGACAAAATATCACCAAGTCTTATATACAAAATATATATGATTATAACCATAAGTAAAATTAAAACTAAAAATTACAATCATGAAAGTCAAATACATTAATTTAAAATATTTAGGGTTTTTTAGTTGTAATTGATATGTGAATTTAATGATACATATGTTAAATATTGAAATGGAAAACATCAAGAGATCATTTTTGATATAAACTATCTGGGATGCAGTTGGTGGTATTATATACCAACAAGTTTTATAAATGTGTACATAATTCTATAGGAATTTTACTGCTAGAAAGTTATAAAACGATAGATTCATCAGAATTTCCATGGTGGCTAGGATTATCCAGCTGGCTAATAAACCCACATGACAGCTGAATCATGAACAAATACATTTGATTTCCACTAATCATTACTCATACATTTGGAGACTGAAGGAATTCCTCAGGCCATGTGGTTGGCACTGAAAAGAGGATGCTTGACAATGGAGCAGGCACACCTGTGTCCTCTCAGAAGTCAGAAGTACACCTCAGCTGTGAGTCCAGCTCCTTTCAGTCACGATGGCTGCAGGCACTTCCTCTTCCCCTATGTGGAGTGTACCTGAGCGACAGAATCATGTTAACCTTCCTAGCTTCTGATTGGCTACTGAATGGTAACTTCTGATTGGTTACTGAATGGTATAAAGCTATGCTAGTTCCACATTAAATTTGAGTCTGCGTCACTGAACCTGGCTCCTGGCGTGGTGTGTTCGCTGTGGTGTGTTCTTGGTGTATTCGCCATCACACTCATCTTCCTGGGTACTGCTTGGTCTGGTTGTCCCGCATTCCATTTGTAACAGGAGACCCACACTGTTGAGTGTTAAAGGGAAAGCATGTAAAGACTTTTTTAAAAATCAGAACAGAGCCGGGCGCGGTGGCGCACACCTGTAATCCCAGCACTTTGGGAGGCTGAGGCAGGAGGATCGCGAGTTCAAAGCCAGCCTCAGCAATGGCAAGGCACTTAGCAACTCAGTGAGACCCTGTCTCTAAATAAAATACAAAAAAAAAGGGCTGGGGATGTGGCCCAGTGGTCGAGTACCCCTGAGTTCAATCCCCGGTACCACAAAAAAAAAAAAAAAAAAATCAGAACAGACACCATTATTACCTCATGAACTCTTCAGAACACCTTCCTACACCCCCAGGAGAATTGAATCATCTGTAGGGAAGCTTTACTGTATATTCTGGTACCTCCGTGTTCATTTTTGAAATCTCAGCTTAATCTCTTCTAAGTCATTCTCATCCTGCTCAAGTCTAGCTTAGATAACTTTGCTTTATGCTCTTCTAAATCAGCCTGTACTGATCCTATGAGAGCACATGTGCCATCTCATTGTAACTACCAGTTTGTCTTTTTTTATCCCACTATGCCAGATATGCTTGGGGGAAAGACTATATCTTCTCCATTTTATTTTCTCCCCATAATATAAGCAATTGACCATTATAGATGGTTTAAAAACAATGCATGTGGTTCCAGGAAAAAAAAAAAAAAAGTTGTGGTAAGTTAAACATAGCTAGGGGGGAAGCTAGGCAACAGCCTCTATTTGGCTCAAATAACAAAAAAGTAAGAATACATTAGATGCTTTTTAGAAGTTAAGCAATCTTAGCTTGAGTTAACACAGTAAAATTAGTAGTCATCAGTATTTCTTTTAGGCATACTATTAGGTGTCCCACCACACCCCGTTAGATTTTGCAAATGAAACTGAGGCTTAAAAAGATGAAAGAATGTGATTTATCCAAGGCCATAATTTATGTATTCATATTTGTTAGGGTTTAACTATTAGGTGTTTCCCAAAAGCTCATGTGTGAAGCAATGCAAGAAAGTTTAGAGATGAAATGATTGGGTTATAACAGCCTTAATCTAATCAATGTGTTAATCCTCTGATAGAGATTAAGTGATGACCATAGGCAGGTAGGGTGTGGTTGGAGGAGGTGGGTCACTGGGGATGTATCTTTAGGGTATATATTTTGTTTCTGGTGAGGAAGTCTCTCTCTCTGCTTCCTGGTGCCATGTTCCTGGCTGCTTTCCTCTGCCACACACTTCTGCCATGATGTCCTACCTTACCTCAGGTGGTGTCCTACCTTACCCATTGAGACCTGTGAAACTGTGAGCTCCAAAATAAACTTTTCCTCCTCTAAAATTGTTCTTATCAGGTTTTTTTGGTCACAGTAGCAAAAATGCTAACTAAAACAGTATTTAGTATGTCTGACATAAATAAAGCCTTGGTCTCTGTCTCTCAATTAAAAGAAGTAGCCATAATAGATGGATACTCTTTAGTACTTGCTTATATAACATCTGGAGTATTGGTTTTTGTTTTGTTTTCTCTATTTTAAAAGATATATTAGCATCATGAAATACTTCCCAAAAAAAGGTTGTCAAAGGAGTAAAGAATCTGAACAAGATTGCTTTGAGGGACAGCTGAAGGTATTAAGAAGGGTTTGCTTGGAGGGGGAACATGCTCTGTATGTCTACAGAAGTTGGAAGAAACCATGGCCAGAGAACAGATGCTACCAGGAGGTAGATTTAGGTTGTCTTAAGCAAAACTCTTTAGGAAGAAATTTCTTTTTTTTTTTTTTTTTAAATATTTGTTTTGCCGGGCGCGGTGGCGCACGCCTGTAATCCCAGCACTTTGGGAGACTGAGGCAGGAGGATCGCAAGTTCAAAGCCAGCCTCAGCAATGGCGAGGCACTTAGCAACTCAGTGAGACCCTGTCTCTAAATAAAAATACAAAAAAGGGCTGGGGATGTGACCCAGTGGTCGAGTGCCCCTGAGTTCAATCCCCAGTACCACAAAAAAAAAAAAAAAAAAAAAAAAAAAAAAATTTGTTTTAGTTGCACATAATGCCTTCATTTTTATATGGTGCTGAGGATGGAACCCAGGCCACGCACATGCTAGGCAAGCACGTTCTACTGCTGAGCCACAACCCCAGCCCAGGAAGAAATTTCTAAAAATAGAATGGCAGAGTCAGACAAAGTGGTGCACACCTCTTTTCTCAGTTACTCCAGAGACTGATGTGGGAGTATTCCTTGAGTCTAGGAGTTCAAGAACAGCCTGGGAAACAGTGAGATCCCATCTCAAAAAAGCAAAAACAACTAGTAAATAAAAAATAAAAATGACTTTTTCAAAACTAAGGCCCTGTTCAAGTAGTAATATTGATGATAAAATTGTTGTAGGCATTTTACATTCCAGAAGGAGCATTTAAACAAATTCGTAATTTAATCACAGCTCCAGAGTAAGTGGTGGGGTTATTCCTATTTTTCAAATAAATAGTAAGATACTGATTTGTCCAAGGTTTCTGCAGCATATAATTGGCAAAACCAGAATGTGATCCCAAGTCTGCTGACTCAAGATCTTGTGCTCTTTTCCACTTTAAAAGGCAGATGACTATGTATCATTAGTGCTACAGAAGAAATGCCCATATTTGGGAAGGAAGTTAGTCTGGATGATTGTCAGATGCCCCTCTGACTTTGAAAATCTTTGATTTTCTGAAGATTTAAAAATTGACCTCATTAGCTTATTCATACTTCTTTTAAAACTTTTCCCAACCCATTTCCTAACATATTTATCTTTAGATTTTGTTTATTCCCCACCGCACTATCTAGTAGTTTCTAAATAACCTTGTTCTGTCTCTTTATATTCTAGTCTTTTTCAGTCCCATACCTGCTCTTACTTAGTGGCTTCTTCTGTTGCATCTTCAAGAGGACAAAAATCCTAGTAAACCAGTTTCCTTTCTTTACTTCTTCCCTGGACTGCCTTTCCAATTTAATTTTGCTACAGAGAACACTTATAATCTTTGTTTGCTTTTTTGTGACATATGTGGCTGTAATATCTGGTTTAGTTTTTATTTCTAATAAATTCCATTTTTTTTTCTGATTCCTTATACCCTATCTTCATCTTTATAAACAACCTTTATAATACCAACCTGCTCTAGTCTCTACCTCACTACCCACCAGTGCCTTCTGTATGTTCTTGACATTTTACTTTCCCCTCAGATCATATTCTGCTCACTTGTAATGCCTCCTATATCTCCTTATGATTTTATTCTCTGATTTTAGTCTTTACTTACTTTTCTAAAAGTAGATTTTATTGTTAGAGAATTTTTTGGTTCATAGCAATATAGAGCAGAGATTTCTCATATACCTGACCCAACATATTTAGAGCCTCCCCCATTGTTAACCAAATGGGTAGTATATTTGTTATAAGAAAGAAACCTCCATTGATACATGATTATTATCCAAAGTCCATAGTTAATGTTAGGGTTCGCTCCTGTGTGCATTATGTGGGCTTGGACAATTGTTTAATGACATGTATCTATCATAATAACATCAAGTTTCTCTGTCCTAAAAATCCTCTGTACTCTGCCTATTCATCCTTCCCTCCCTCATAACTATTGTAGCCACTGATCTTTTCTTTTTTTAACCATAGGTAAATTAACATGATGGATTTCTCCAAGCTACCCAAAATAATCGATGAAGATAAAGAAAGCACGTTTGGTTATGTTCATGGGGTCTCAGGGCCTGGTAAGTAATGTGTACGACTAAGGATTCCTAACTTTGATTAATGTCTTTTCAGGGTGTTTTAGGTAGAGACATGCAAGTTTCTGTTTATCTACATAAATTCTGTTTGTCTTTAAAAGATCTCTTAGTGCCTATGGACTGAAGTAACATCTCAATGCTAGAGTTCATCTAGCACTGATCATGTAAATTTGAGTTATTGAGGTACTACTTTGTGATATCCTATTTATGTTAGGTAAATGTATAACTGGTGTTTAGTTTTACCTAGATCTTCTATTTTTGTTGTTGTTGTTAAATCTGAAGTTAAAAAAAAGCTATAAAATTTATAGCTTTTAATGTGTAATGCCTTGAAGATAACAGGCATTCTGTTAATATCTATTAAATTTGTTTTGAACTTTAATAATTGTCTTCAGAGAATTGATGGTAACTTTTGCTCTTTTCCCTTCTAAATTATTATGAATGGTTATTTCAATTATCACATAGCTGGCTACCTATGAGAGGATAAGGACCTAATACTGTAATGGAAAGCAGTTTTATTTGTTCTAATTACTTATACACGACAAAAGAATGCATTTTGACACATCATACATAAATGGAGTATAACTTTCTGTCGCTGCCTGAAGCGGAAGTCGCTTGGAGCAGCGAACGCCACAGGAAAATTCGGAGGCAGGATGAAAATGAAAAAAGGTCTTTTATTCTTCTCCTCTCTCCAGCTCCAGCAATCACTCCAAATGCTCTAACTCCAACCACCACCTTCTTCTTCCCCACACACACTAACGAACCTCACCCAGTTATATACATATAGCTTTAACAAGGACACGTGCTTACAGCTCGAGCTTACAGGTGCGTCACGCAGTGTTCACGGGCATACAAAGATTCTTTGAATAATGTATCAACATCAGGTGGAAACTAGAACATCTTTTATGGCTCTCAGCTAACCGCAATCTTTAGCTATCTCCTTGATTATAGGCTCCTTCATTTCCCCCTTTTAGTTTTAAAAGAGGGGATGTTCTAGGACGTCCATGTGCAACCGACATTCTTACCCGTCATGGGAGTCTAGGCTGTCCTGACTCCTGGCTTAGGTTGACATGCCGGCCACATTAGACTGTCCCGTGCGACTGTGCCGTGTCTTAGGTTGTCCCCCTCTGGGGATCTTACCCGTCATAGGCTAACCAGCCATCCAATAGAGCCCTTCAGGATCGACTGTGTGTTGACTAACAGCCGTCCAATTTTTAGGAGATGCTGCGGCTTTAAGGCGGCAAGCCTACTGCTGACGAGCCAAGTTTCCATAGCGTATCAAGTTCTTTAAGCCAATCAGCTGCCCTTAGTTTCATCAAGTAACGCACTGAGTTCTCTTAGACAAATACCCGCAAGGCATTGTCCCGCAATGTCCCAAAATAATGGAAAATCAAAATGTCCATAAGTTATAACACATAGATTCAGGAGGCCCCATGCATGCAGAGCAGAGGCCACACTGCTGGTGAGGTTGTTGATGCTTGAGCAGCAGGGATGCTTGCAGCGACCGCGGTCCCTGCAGTTGTAGCAGCAGCCGTCTTTTTTATGTCCAGACATTTCCACCGGCAAATCTTCAGGGCCCGCTACCTAAAAACTCAAGCATCCATTATTAAGGGAAAGGCAGTGCTATTCCAGCACTGAGATCAAAAGGTGAGCTGTCAAACTAAAAAAAAAAGAACTATTAGAGTAGAAAATAAAAGTTGATCTCTGCTCACACACATTGCTGCTCAAGCTCCCACAAACATAAGCTGGCAAAATATCACATTCAGAAATAATCAAAGAGAAACTGAGGGTGTTTACTGCATTAAAGATAAAGAAAAGCTAAAGGCATTTTGGAAAAATAATTTGTTAGCTGGAATCCTCGAGTCTATATATACACAGCAATCCTATACCTGTTGAAATAATTCAAATTAATCAGCTACTAAACAAATGAAGTCAATAACAAATAAATGATCCTCTGTCGGAACACCAAAATATCAGGTTATATAACATTAAACATATTCACAGCTGAAGAGAAGTCCCGGAGACAACTATAAATCAAAATTGATTATCATTATAATTGATTATCTAAAAATATTCTGAACTTATATAAATATCTATTTATCTATCTATCTATTGATTATCAAATTAGAATATTCTAAGCTTAAATGAATTAACGTTATTTGTTATTTGGATCTATATCTATCTACCTTTTTTTTTTTTTTTTTTTTTTTTTAAGCGCTTAATTATTTGTGACGTCACACTAGACAGACGCACATATAAACATATTTGTGACATCACATTAACATGAAATTTAGACAAATGCACAGACATAAAGACATATATAAAAGAGAAAAAAAAATTACAATTGTGTATACACTGAAGAGAGATCTTCTTGTCCCGGCCGGGAAGAATAAAATTTAAGTTGTAAATTTAATGGAGAACTCTTTTAAGGGAATCACTCCATACCTTCATTTTGGTCCTCTTGACCTTGCACTTGTTTATTCAATCTAGACTCCTCAATAACTTCGTCTTGATCTCTTTGACTTTGTACCTGCTTTATCAATCTAGATGGTATCCATATTGGAGAGGATTCGTGCTTTGGAAAAACACAAACAGATCCTCTCCCCCAAATTAATACTGGGTCTGGACCCTTCCATGTACCTGAGAGAACATCCTTCCAGTAAACCAAAGGTTTATGTTGTTGGTGTGGGTTCCAGTGTCTATCTCCAGCCGAATGTCCATTAGAATCTAAAGTTAAGAAATTTAGGGTAAACAGGGCAACTGCCAATCTGTCCTTAGGATTTTTCCAGTTTCCATCTTTTTGCTTTAGTAACATATTTTTAAGTGTCCGATTTGCTCTTTCAATTATTCCTTGTCCCTGAGGATTATAAGCGATACCTGTTTTGTGGATAATATTGAACTTTGTACAAAATTGTTTGAAGGATGTGGATGTATATGCAGGGCCATTATCTGTTTTAAGCATTTTGGGGATGCCCAATGCAGCAAAAGCTTGCAGACAATGAGATATAGTATCTTTAACTTTTTCTCCGGAATGTAAAGAAGCAAAAATCATGCCTGAGCATGTATCTATGGTGACATGAATAAATCGTAATTTTCCAAAACTTGGCTCATGTGTGACATCCATCTGCCACAAATGATTGGGCATCAAACCTCGTGGGTTAACCCCATAATGTGGATTGGGCAAAAGTGTTACACAAGATGGACATTCTTTTACAATTCTACGAGCTTGTTCTTTTGTGATTTTAAATTTTTGTCTTAAGGTAGTGCTGTTAACGTGGAACTGGGAATGAAATAAAGTAGCTTGTTGTACTGTAGTAAATATAAATATTGTTTTAGTGAGGGCGTCAGCTTTTTGATTACCTTCATGGAGAGGACCAGGCAGATTAGTGTGAGCTCTTATGTGACCTATAAATAAAGGTTCTTTTCGTTGCCATAGGAGATTTTGGATTTGAGAAAACAATTTAAAAGCTGGAGTATGTGGTGCTATTGGACCTGCTAGCTCCAATTTTGGGACAGCATGTACAATATAATGGCTGTCTGAAAAAATATTCATAGGCTGTTCTTTAAAATTTTCCAGAGCTATTATTATAGCTTCGAGTTCCACTAATTGAGCTGATTTTTGATTAGTGATATGAATCATTTTTTCATTTTGAGTGACTACTGCAGCAGTACCGTTAGAGGATCCATCTGTAAATACATTAAATGCTTTAGGAATGGGTTGATTTTTTATTACCTGTGGGAATATGATAGGATGATTGATACAAAAGGACAGTATAGGAGATTTAGGAATATGATTGTCAAAATTTGCAGAAGTAGAGCATCTAGCTATAGCCCAATCATTATCATTGAAGCACAAATATTCAACCTGTGACGATGAATAAGGAGTAATAATAGTAGCGGGATGAATTCCAAATATTTTAGTAGAGGTTTTAAGTCCTTGAAGAATAAGTTTAGCTACCATGGAGGTATAAGACTCAATTGTACTTTTAGGAGAGACAGGCAAATGTATCCATAATATAGGTCCCTGTTGCCAAAATACTCCTGTTGGAGTATATTGTGAAGGAATAATAATCAATATTAGTGGTTGTGCAAAATCAAATCTATCGCAATGGGATCTTTCAATGGCCTGTTCTACTAATTTTAGAGCTCTCCTGGCCTCAGGAGTTAATGTTCGAGGTGAGGATGGGTCAGGGTTCCCACGAAGGATGTCAAATAAGGGTTTTAATTGTCCAGTAGTGAGGCTTAGTGTAGGGCGAAGCCAATTAATGTCACCCAGTAATTTTTGGAAATCATTGAGGGTGGTCAAATGTTCTTTACTTATTAGAATTTTTTGGGGTTTAACAAAAGTATCCATGATTTTAAAGCCTAAATATAGTATAGGTGATCTGCTTTGAACTTTTTCTTCTGCTATATATAATCCATATTTTTTTAGATTTTTTGTTATTTCACTAAATATATTAAATAAGATTTGTTGATTAGGGTGAGCTAATAAAACATCGTCCATGTAGTGTAGACACATAAGGTCTTGATATTTGTTTTTAATGGGCTGTATAGCTCTGTCCACATATAGTTGGCACAGTGTAGGGCTATTTGCCATTCCCTGCGGCAATACTTTCCATTGATATCTTTTATCAGGGCCATTATTATTAATAGAAGGAATTGAAAAAGCAAACCTGGGGGCATCCAGAGGATGTAGGGGAATGGAAAAGAAACAGTCCTTTATATCAAGGGTTATAAGGTAATAGTTTTTTGGAATAGCTACAGGATTAGGAAGTCCAGGTTGAGTAGGGCCCATAATTTGCATTGTTTTGTTAATTTGTCTTAGATCTTGTAATAGTCTCCATTTACCTGATTTTTTCTTAATTACAAATATGGGAGAATTCCAGGGAGAGGTGGAAGGCTCTATGTGTCCTGCTTCTAATTGTTCTTTAATTAATTGATGGGCCGCTTGCAATTTTTCTTTGGATAGGGGCCACTGAGGGACCCAAACTGGCTTATTAGAGAGCCATGGTATTTTTAAAATTGTTTTCTCAGTGGCCCCTAGAAAAAAATGTCCTTTGCCTTTTTTATTATGAGTAGGATTTTTATTCTTAACACCTGCAGGCTTGGTCGCTAGGTGTAGCCCCATTTGATGTAAAATATCTCTTCCCCATAGGGTAACTGGCAAGCTGTTTAAAACATAGGGTTTGAATGTTCCTGTATGGCCTTCATTGTCTTGCCAATTTAAGATTACAGCACTTTGAGCTGGGGTATTACTGTATCCCAAGCCTCTTAAACTGGTTGAGGCTTTCTGTAGAGGCCAGTGCTTAGGCCATTGTTGTAGATTTATGATGGAAGAGTCAGCTCCTGTATCAATCAGCCCCTCCATCTCTATACCTTGAATTTTTAATTTGCACATAGGCCTCCGTGAACAGTCCTGGACCCAGAAAGCCATAGGTCCTGAACCAGTGGAACCGAATGCTCTGCTATTTCTATTTTGTGGCATGCTTTTAAAAGAATTATGGAGACTGGGAATGAGGAGCAGCTGTGCGATTCTGTCTCCTTGATTTACGGAGATGATGCCCCTGTGTGTACTTAGCATTATTTTAATCTCTCCATTATAATCTGAATCAATAACCCCTGGTATAACATTAAAGCCTAATAAACTTTTGGAACTACGCCCAAGGATTAGTCCCACAGTTCCTGAAGGGAGAGGTCCCCTGATTCCCGTAGGAATCAGCTGAACCCCCATTTCAGGTGTCAGGACCATCCGGGCAGTAGAACAGAGATCTAATCCTGCACTTCCTCTTGTCCCTCTGATAAGGGAGTTAATGGGTAGGAGGGACTGTGACGAGGAATCATTTGAATCTGAGGGCCTTCCTCCTCTAGTGCCTCGTACATTTGTGGGCCCCGGGGCATTGGGCCCCGTGCCCCGTTTTTTGAAATCCTTGATAAATCATTTTTCCATATATATCATATCTAGAATGGCATTGATTGGCCCAATGTATACCTTTTTTGCATCTGGGGCATCGGCCTGGAGCACGGTATGAATTTGATTTTATTACCCTTGGGGGATATTGCTTAGCATATCTTGGTTGATTATAATAATTTTGTCTGGAATATCCTGTTCTAGGTTGAAACCTTTGGGAATTTTGAGGGGAGGAATTTTTCATTACTGCAGCAATTACGTTGCCTGTGATAACAGCCTCGTTAATGTCTTTGCACAGTCTGATATAAATTGATAAGTCTTTTTTACTTCTCCACGGCCTTATTGCATCCTGGCAATATTTATTAGCGTTCTCGTATGCTAATTGGATAACTAGGGGCATAGCTTGCTCGACTTCTCCAAAAACTCTAGATGTTGTTTTTAAGAGCCTATCTACAAAATCAGCGTAAGGTTCGTTAGGCCCTTGTATAACTTTTGATAGGCTGCCTTGCAGATCCCCTGTGCCTGAGATTGTCTTCCAGGCTTTCACAGCTGCAGTGTGTACCTGGGCATACACACCTGGATTGTATTGTAGCTGATTTTGTAGTTCGGCGAACTCACCCTCCCCTGTGAGCATATCTATATTGCGTTGAGGGAAACCTGCTGCAGCATTTCTCTTTGCTATTTCTGAACAAAGTTCCTGGAATTGAGTTTTCCAGATTAGGTATTGTCCCCCACTTAGTACCGCTCTGCATAGACTTTTCCAATCTGAGGGGGCTAAGGTTAGGGTGTTAAGTGACTCTATCATACTTAATGTGAACGGAGCTTGAGGCCCATAGGTCATTACCGCCTCTTTAAAATTCTTTATTGTTTTAAAGTCTAGGAACTCATGATATCTTTGTCCCTGTTCATTTTGAAATACTGGCAGTTCTAGGTGCTCCTGCGGTCTATGTTGTTCGAGAGCGTATAAGCGCTCTGAAAGGCCGCCAATTTCTACCTCAAGGGCACGTATACTCTGATCCATACTCTTTATTGTTTCTGTTAGGGATTCTATCCATGAAGGAGCAGAGGGCGCTAGTGGTTCCTCTATTTGACGGCCTTTTCTCTTTTTTAATTTCTTTTTGTTCTTTTTATTGGAGACTGTGCTCTCCGAATCGCTTTTTGATTCCTGAGTTTCAGTTTCTAAGGAGAGTACATACTCCTCAGCTAATTTTATTAAGCTTCTGATGGCTTTTGCAGATCTTACTTTTGAATTTACATTCCTACTCTCCTTGCTGGTCTCCACTGAGTCAGAGGATATGCTTTCTTGTTCACTTTTCTCACTATCCTCTGAGTTCTCAATATCAAAAATTTCATTCATGGCTTTTATAAACCGACTTTTTGTTATATTTGCTCCCATCTTTTTAAATTTTCTTTTTTCTTACCTTGCCGCCGAATTCCCCGTACGGGCCGCCACCTGTCGCTGCCTGAAGCGGAAGTCGCTTGGAGCAGCGAACGCCACAGGAAAATTCGGAGGCAGGATGAAAATGAAAAAAGGTCTTTTATTCTTCTCCTCTCTCCAGCTCCAGCAATCACTCCAAATGCTCTAACTCCAACCACCACCTTCTTCTTCCCCACACACACTAACGAACCTCACCCAGTTATATACATATAGCTTTAACAAGGACACGTGCTTACAGCTCGAGCTTACAGGTGCGTCACGCAGTGTTCACGGGCATACAAAGATTCTTTGAATAATGTATCAACATCAGGTGGAAACTAGAACATCTTTTATGGCTCTCAGCTAACCGCAATCTTTAGCTATCTCCTTGATTATAGGCTCCTTCAACTTTCCATTCTTCTGGTTGTACATGATGTGGAGTTACACAGGTCATGTAATCATATGTGTACATAGGGTAATAATATCCACTTCATTCTACTATCATTCCTACCTCATATCCCTCCCCTCCTTTGACTCCCTTCTGTCTAATCCAAAGTACCTCTATTCTTCCCCAGCGTCCACCCCCCAACCCCAACAACTTATTGTGAATTAGCAGCCACATAGCAGATAAAACATTCGACTTTTGGTTCTTTGGGATTGGCTTATTTTGCTTAGCATGATAGTCTCCATTTCCATCCATTTACCAGCAAATGCCATAATTTCATTCTTTATAGTTGAGGAAAGCTCCCTTGTGTATATATACCACATTTTCTTTATCCATTCATCTGTTGAAGGGCACCTAGGTTGGTTCCACAGTTTAGCTATTGTGAATTGTGCTGCTATAAACATCGATGTGGCTGCATCACTATAGTATACTCATTTTAAATCCTTTGGGTATAAACCAAGGAGTGGGATAACTGTGTCAAATGGTGATTCCATTCCAAGTTTTCTGAGGAATGTCCATACTGCTATGGAAAGCAGTTTTTAAACTTTATATCCATTCTGCCAAAACTTGAAAGTACTGCTTTTTTTTTTTTTGGCAGGGGCTTGTGGGGTGCCAGTGATTGAACTCAGGGGCACTCAACCACTGAGCCACATTCCCAACCCTATTTTGTATTTTATTTAGAGAAGGGTCTTACTGCATTGCTTAGCATCTGGCTTTTGCTGAGGCTGGCTTTGAATTTTCAATCTTCCCGTCTGTCTCAGCCTCCCCCAGCCACTGGGATTAAAGGCATTGCACCATAATGCTGTGTGGGAGTACTACTTTTTACATTATGAATCTCATTTCATTATTCATTTTGTTGTTGAACATTTCTACTGCAAAATGTGATTCACAGTATCCCTAGGTAAAACATGCCCATTGATTTATTATTGTTTGCACCTTGAAAATTCATTTTACCTTAAATCTTCTTATAAATCTTGTGCTATAGTCTTTTTCTTACTCTAGTCATGGTGGAAGTGATGATACTTTTTGCTATTTATGCAAATGAAGACCATCAGTCACTGTGCCTCTTTTTCCCTAAGAACTTGGTATTTGCTCACTGGCAAATAATAAAACAGTTATTCATTTATATGTTTCATTGTTTACAATTTCTTTTGCCATTCAGAGAAACAGTTTTCCTCTTGAAGATAATGAGGGTCTTTAGGATAGACAAGCTAAACATAGGAACTTTCAGAGAAAGGGCAAAAGAACAACATCAAAGAGTTTAGGTAAAATCATTCTGCAGAAATGTGAGGTAAACTGCTCCTGGAACCAATTTTAATTCTTAGGTACCTAACAGTGAAATGACACTCTTTATGGCTTATGAAATAGGATTTTAAAGATCATTATCTGTAATATTTCAATGGATCTTAATTTTTCTTATCATAGGTATAAAAGTAAATATCAAATTTTTGTGTATATAACAGGCAAGGTTAATACTTCAGAGTTTCCACTTAAATTTGCCTGTTATATAATTCTAATTAGTTGTATCAGAAGGCTAAATATTAAGAATGGGATTATTCCTGCATATTTCTCAAAACATGACAACTTTCCCTCCCTTCCAAAGAGATTTTTGCTTACTAGACGACATAGTCCAAAATAGTAAGATCTAATTCCAGCTTAAAATTTGTAAGAAATTGGGGTTCATAATTGGGACTTTATCCAATGGTGGTGATTAATTAGAAACATCGTTTGTGGAAAAAATTGATGGATGCATGTGAGTTTTTCTACGTAGAGCTATCATTAGTTTATAAAAAGGGCTTCTAGAAGAGTTTTAAGAACCACTGATTTAAAGTATTAGAAAATAAAGATGTTCCTTTAAGTATTATTTCTCAAAAATATTGATAGTACAGCAAACTGAGAATTGTGTGGCATTTTAAAGCTTTTATTCCAATTTTAATTTCTTTAATATTTGAAAACCCATTGTTACATGTATTATAGTAACCTGAGTTTATCAAAATGTGCCTCAGGATAACCAGGAAAGAATTTGTCTTACAGAACACAGTTTTCATGTATAGTATATAAATTAATAATCTTTAGCCTAATTTATTTTGTTTACCTCTTTATGTCATGTACTAAACATACATCATACGTGAAACTATGGGTATATTCCATTGTGAAAGTTTTATCTTTGTTTTGAATGCATGAGGAAGTTAAGTTATTGTATTTATTGTATTTACAGAGCACCAAAGTCTTAAGTCATCTAAACAGTCTTTTGTTCTCTTCAGTGGTTACAGCCTGTGACATGGCAGGTGCAGCTATGTATGAGCTGGTAAGAGTGGGTCACAGTGAGTTGGTTGGAGAGATTATTCGATTGGAAGGTGACATGGCTACTATTCAGGTGTATGAAGAAACTTGTATCCTTTTTAGTTCAATTTACAGCCACTTTTTGTGTATTTGAATTCAAGGATTTAAGCCAAAGGTAGAAGCAACAACAACCAGTCATATTAAAAGCAGGAAAAGTAGATGTCATAAAGAATCTGGATATGTACACACACACACACATATTTACACATACATGCATACATATACATATACTTCTGATAAAGGAGTATATTGAAGAAAGAAGAAAAGGTGCTAGTAAACAGAACTGTTATATTAAGGAATTAGTATTAAAGTTTTGAATCTTCGTTGCTTTTGATGTTTCAGGAGTTCACAGACTTCAGGGGTATGCAATTGGAATCTTTTTCAGAAGGACACATAAGTCATAAATGGAATAACAATATTGATTTGTGAGGTTAAAATTCTCTAGTCATAATTTCTTTTTAAAAGAATAAAGCTATAGTTAAACCAGTTACCAGTCTCTCTTCATTCTGATGAATAGCACTAAGTGACATGTTACATTACAACTTTAGCACTAGGAATGTTTAGTTACTATAATACTGGCTTTTAAACAATTTTCTTTGAAAAATGAAGAGTTTAAGAGTTGAGTCTTATGAAGAGGAATCACCTTTTGGGGCATTCATATGCATCTTTGTTTAAATCAGCATTAATTCTTTGAGTATTTAATCAATTTTTATTTTATACTACTTTTTTTGCCATTCTAAAATTCATACTTGCTGGTAACTGGTTTTCCTGTACAAATACTGGGTGTTAATTTAAAACAAAATCATCTGAAAAAATAAATCTAACCAAATAAAAAGATATTTTTTTCTATTGTTACCTTTATGTTTATTCAATCATTTGGGGGGACCTGCTGGACATTGAACAGGGCTCATCCATGCTAAGCACAAACTCTACCATTGAGTTATACCCCCAGCCCATATTTAATATTTTACATGGCTTGAACATTTAAAATAAATGAAAATAAATACAGTGACAACCTTCCCTACTTTTGTCATCCTGTATCTCATCAGTTTTTAAAACACACACAACCACTTGAACTGACTCCTTTTATTATACATCTTTCTAGTTTCTTCATTGCACTTCTAAGCAAATACATATTTTTCCTTCCTTTTTTCCCCCCACAAGATGGCATATTATGTGCTCTATTCTGTACCCTACCTTTTTTCTCTTAAAAATATGTGCATTACAGAAGATGTGGATGAATAATGTGTTAAATAAAGTAAAATGTTAATGGTAGAATGTAGATGATAGAGGGAGTTTACTGAAAAATGCTTTTAGCTTTGTTTAGGTCTAAAAATTTTCATAATCAGATACTGAGAATAAAAATGCTTATTTTAGAGAGCTTTCTAGAGATTCATAGATGCTCCTATCCTTTTCCTATAGTTACATATAATTCCATCATATGGGCTTATTGTATTTTATTAATTAATTTCTTAATGACAGAAAATTTGATTGTTTCTAATCTTGCTTTTTTTAATAGTGCTACAGTGTAACCATGGTATGAATTCACAGATGTTGGCTCCTAGGTTAAGGTTTATCCATTTTTAAATTTCAATAGATATTGCTAAATTGCTTTCAGTGAAAGTGGTACTGATTTTACTCTTATCAACAAATACTAGAGAACAAGGTGGATTTATTTTGCTTATTTACAGGTTTTACACTTTTCCTTTCAAAGTCACTTCCTTAGTTCTTATGTTTTTGTACAGGTACTATTATCTTTTAAGGAGACTGCTGTTCTTTAGTAGTGTGTTTGAAAATGATAAATTAATGAGAGGTTTTTGCTTCTATTTTTAGCCCTGTGTTTCCCAAACTGCAAAGACACTGGGCAGCTGCAGTAAACTCATGTGATGCTCAGGATTCTTAAAATTTTTGAGGTTAACACAGAAATATTAGACATCTTGTCAGATACTACATGAACTTGAGTAACTTGAGATAATAAACATTTTTATTATGTTGCTGCATAACATTCTTGTCAATGGTGTCATATCTTCACAAAGCTGAGTGTTTGGTGGTTGCTAAGCTAAAAAGCAAGTAGGTAAAAATCAGTATGGAATATGGGTTTCCATTGTGATCACAAAGCTTGAAAATAGGCGTACACATCCTGTTCATACGAATTATAGTTATTTAGGGCTGAAACTTACACTCTTTTTTCTTTCAACTGATGCATATTATTCTTTCATTGCTACTCAGTGCTTGCATATTTGTGTACTTGTTAAGTTGTTTAAACATAACTATTTATTAATTGAAATTATAACATTTTTTTGTCCTGGGACACTGTGAAGTGTTATTGAAATACTAAGAATGCTGTGAACTGAGAAAGTTAGGGAACCTCTGCTTTTAAACTGTGATAATTCTTATTGGTCATATCCTTAAACTTTCATTGTGAGTTTTCCTCAACCACTATTTCTAGCTGGTGTGTCTGTTGGAGACCCTGTACTCCGCACTGGAAAACCTCTCTCCGTAGAGCTTGGTCCTGGTATTATGGGAGCCATTTTTGATGGTATTCAAAGGCCTTTGTCAGATATCAGCAGTCAAACCCAAAGTATCTACATCCCCAGAGGAGTAAATGTGTCTGCTCTTAGCAGAGATGTTAAGTGGGATTTTACACCATGCAAAAACCTACGGGTATGTCTATTATAACCAAGAATTGCTAAAGTTGGTGAAAGAATGTGGAATGAATGTTTAGTAAACTATTTTGTACTCTTAGTCCAAATATAAACAAAGCATAGCTTAAATTTTTTCTTAAATGCATTGTAGGATTGCAGAACTAGTATGTTTTATTGATAAGTGAAGCAAATTGTTTTTATAGTATCAGGAGTGATTCTATTTGATGTATGTTTGAACACTAAATGTTAAATGCATTTGTTATCCAGGTTGGTAGTCATATCACTGGTGGAGATATTTATGGAATTGTCAATGAAAACTCGCTCATCAAACACAAAATCATGTTACCCCCACGAAACCGAGGAACTGTAACTTACATTGCTCCACCTGGGAATTATGATACCTCTGTAAGTATCATTTGAACTTCATCCCACAGAACAGCCCTATTTATATATTGTAGTTGCTCCATTTTAATGCTGTAAATAGTTAAAGAATTGATATAGGTTTTGAGTGGCTCCTAATTTTGCGTGTGTGTGTGTGTGTGTGTGTGTGTGTGTGTAATTGGGAATCAAACCCAGAACATTGGTCATGCTAAGTAAACATTCTTATCATTGAACTACAGCTCCAGCCCTATAATAATAATAATAATAATAGTTATTTTTGGTACTAGGAATTGAACCCAGGAGGGATGTTCTACCACTGAATCCTATTTTATTTTGGGACAGGATCTCATTATATTGCCCAGACTGGCCTTGAACTTGATACTCCTACCCCAGTCCTCCAAGTAGATGGGGTTATGGATGTGTACCACCACATCAGCCTTCCATATCTTTGTAAAGTTATTTTTGTTTTGACTTGGACGTAGGAGTACAAAAAGCAGAACATATGGTTTCTTTTTTAGGAAGTATAACGTGTTTATGCCTTCTTAACTGATGCTACATTTATTTAAACCCCTTGTTCTTCAGGCTTAGATTGAATAGACATTGATTTTTGTCAATAGTGTTCACATAATGTATATATATTGATATATGTATGTATATCACATATGTGATGTCATGTCACATTGTATAATGGATAATATAAATTCTTAATTTGAACTTAGTCCTTTATATTATTTATAGTCACATAATATCAATTATAATAATTTTATAGGGTATGAAGGTAACTTTATTGAGAAAAACCATTACAGCCTATAATTTCCTCCCAATAAAATGTAATAAGCGATGATTTTTTAAATAATTTCACAAAAATAAATCTGTGCTCTACAATATATAGAGGACAAGAGCCGAGTTAAGTTTATAGTTCTGGGCAATCACCTAGCCTTACACAATAGCTTAAAGACTCACTCATTCCAAATGGAGGAACCACCCTAAAGCAGACAAATTGAATTTGTGTTTAAAGAAATTTACAGAATTCTACAGGGCCTTGAACTTTCACGTTGTTTGTGAGTAGTTGAAACAATCTCTGTGTTCACAAGTGTCATTACATTATTACCTTTTTGCTTTTATAAATATTTAAGCAGGGCTGGGGTTGTGGCTCAGCGGTAGAGCGCTCGCCTAGCACGTGTGCGGCCCGGGTTCGATCCTCAGCACCCTGTAAAAACGCATTGTGTACAACTAAAAGCAAATAAATAAATATTTTTTTTAAAAATTTAAGCATTTTAAAACATTCATCTAAAAATAAAAACATTCAACTTTACTAAATATTTTAGGATTTTTAATAAATAGCTATTTTTTGTTAAAGCTGTATAAGATCATTATAATAAAACAGACAGAGAATGGAAAGTAAATATGAAATTTTCACTTCTCACTAGTACCGGGAACATCTTACTGTATATACTTTAAGATTTTCCCAGGCATTCACATATAACTTATTTTAACTATTTCTTTTTTTTTTTTTTTTTTTTTTTTTTTTTTTTTTTTTTTTTTTTTTTTTTTTTTTTTTTTTTTTTTTTTTGTGGTACCGGGGATTGAACTCAGGGGCACTTGACCACTGGGTCACATCCCCAGCCCTTTTTTTTGTATTTTATTTAGAGACAGGGTCTTACTGAGTTACTAAGTGCCTCGCCATTGCTGAGGCTGGCTTTGAACTCGCGATCCTCCTGCCTCAGCCTCCCAAAGTGCTGGGATTACAAGCGTGCGCCACCGCGCCCGGCTTAAACTATTTCTTTATAGCTTGATATACTCCTTTTTAAAAATAAATTCCTAAACTTTAAAACAGTCGCTAAAACAATAATGCATCTGGCTAAAAATAGTTTAGGACAATATTTAAAGATTGATAATAAAAAATATAAATCTCCCTTCTCACTTCCATGTACCACCTTTCTATTCCCAAGAGAAATTGGGGGTTACTTAAATTTTGGAGGAAGAAACATTTACAAATTTGACAGCACTTGAAACCATGCTGTATTTTTTTATAGGATGTTGTCTTGGAGCTTGAATTTGAAGGTATGAAAGAGAAGTTCAACATGGTCCAGGTATGGCCTGTTCGTCAAGTTCGTCCTGTCACTGAGAAGCTGCCAGCCAATCATCCTTTGCTGACCGGCCAGAGAGTCCTTGATGCCCTTTTTCCGTAAGTTTGGCATGTGTCCTACAGTTTTCTCTCAGAGTTATTATATGTGCCTATCTTTTCATTCGGTAGAGTGCTCGCCTAGCATGTACGCGGCCTGGGGTCGATCCTCAGCACCACGTAAAAATAAATGCATTGTGTACAACTAAAGTAAATAAATAAATATTTTAAAAAAGTCTAAGTTTTAGTTTTTACCATATCCTGCTTTGTTTCAACAAATGACTTTTATCATTTAATTCACAAAAATGACTGAATCTGTAAGGTGGGAGCTCCTCAACCTCTGACCAAACCAATGCACTTTTGTGTGTGTGTGGTGCTGGGAATTGAGCTTCTGGACTTTGTGCACTCCACCACTGAGCTGCATTCCCACCCTCCCATGCACTTTTTCTTTTTCTTTTTTTTTTTTTTATTCGGGATTGAACCCCCAGAGGTGCTTAACCACTGAGTCACATCCCCAGCCCTTTTTATTTGTTATTTTTGAGACAAGGTCTTGCTGAGTTGCTTAGGGCCTGGCTTTTACTGAGTCTGGCTTTGAACTTGCTTTTATCGTGCCTCACTCTCCTGAGTTGCTGAGATTACAAACATGTGCCACTGCCTCAGGTCCTCCCTCCTATGCACTCTTAAGGCACTTTCTTACCTTTTAAGTTACTTTCTGGGTTGTTCTTGCTATTATTGTCTCATTGAGATCTCCATTCTAAACGGGAGACTATTATGCTAAGTGAAATAAGCCAAACTCAGAAAGCCGAAGGTCAAATGTTTTCTGCTATGTGGAAGCTAGTCCAAAATAAGGGGGGTAGAGGATGGGGAGAGAAAGAAAGGAAAGGGGGAGATTCTACCAGAATAGAAGAAAGACAGATGGATTAGATGAAGGGGATGGAGAGGAAGGGAGAAGGGATGGGATAGGGAAAGAACAGTAGAATGAATGTGACCTAACTTGCCTTGTACATATATGAATATACTGCTGTGAATCTCACTGTCATGTATATCCACAAGACATAAACTTAAAAAAAAAAACCACTGGAAATAAATATAAATAGCAGAAAGATTAGTAGAATATAGGGAAGGGAAGCAGGGGGAGGAGAGGAAGGAGGATAGTGGGAACTACTAGGGACTAAATTAGAGCAAATTATATTCCATATTTTATAATTATGTCAAAATTAATCCTAGTGTCATGTATAACTAAAAAAAAATTTTTTAAATCCCTATCCTTTGATTCTTTTATCTTATTAGTATCTCCTATTTCTATACCTTTTACTATACAGCCTAGACTAGACTCAATAATCTATTATTATTATGGATATTTGTTACTAGTATAATAAATCTTATTGTTCCTCTGTAATTTAACATACCACCTAGCAAAATCAATCTACCTATCTCCTTTTCTTAACTCTACTCATAGGTATCTGACCTCACTATTGGGTAGCAAGCCTTCTGCATTTTGCTAGTTATACTTCTCTTCTATTCCCTCAGCAGCTATTTCAAACTATTCCACTTGCCTCAGATCTTTAACTCCACCCTTCTGTCTTCTTTCTTTATAAGTGATCATTCTGGATCTTTCACAGAGAAATTAGAAACTATGAGTTTTGGAACCCATTCAGTTTCCTGCCACTACACTCAGTGTACATTGCCATTCATCTCTTCTTTCCTTTTTTTTTTTTTTTTTTTTTGGTGGTTTCGGGGGTGGGTACTGGGGATTGACTCAGAGGAATTCTACCACTGAGCCACACCCCAGCCATATTTTATATTTTATTTAGAGACAGGGTCTCACGAGTTGCTTAGAGCCTCACTTTTGCTGAGGCTGGCATTGAACTTGTGATCCTCCTTCATCAGCCTCCCAAGCCACTGGGATTACAGGTGTGCGTGCACCACCATGCCCAGCTCTTCTTTCCTTTTTCTGGAGCTTATCTCCTCTAATGTCTCCTCAAAGATCAGAGTCATCTTCTTTTTTTCTCTTCTCTAATGAAAAAAAAAAAAAAAAATCTACCTTTCTATTCCTTTCCAACCTGTCACTACTTTTCTCCTCATCTTCATTGCCAAACATTTTGAAAGAATAAGAAAGTTGTCTCCACTTTCTCCACTCTCACTGTACTCTGCACTTGATTTTATGAATCCCTTGAACTATCGTCGCTGCTGTCATCAGTCACTCCATTCTTGATCAAGAAATAAATTTAAATATTTTTTTTTTTTTTTTTTTTTTTTTTGTGGTACCAGGGATTGAACTCAGGGGCACTCGTCCTCTGGGTCACATCCCCAGCCTTTTTTTTTTTTGTATTTTATTTAGAGACAGGGGGTCTCACTGAGTTGCTAAGTGCCTCACCATTGCTGAGGCTGGCTTTTGAACTCGCGATCCTCCTGCCTCAGCCTCCCAAAGTGCTGGGATTACAGGCGTGCGCCACCGCACCCGGCTTAAATATTTTCTTAATCCCTACAGCTTTGAATATTGGTGTCACTTCTTCCTTGAAAACACCCTCTTTTTTTGTTCTTCCTGATGGTTTCTGTGTACAAGTTCTTATTTTGTTGTAAACTTTTCCCCTTAAATTTTTGTACTTTTTAGGATTTTTGCTCTTCTAAAGCTTCTTTGTCCTTATTCTGTCTCTTACCTCTCTTGGGATGACTTTTGTTACTATTTCTGATTTAAATATTCATCTATGTATGGTGACTGTCTTCTGTATCTTTATCCCAGACTTTTCCTGACTTCCAGATTCATGTATCTACTTCAGATTATACCTTTACTTTTGAGTATCCTACAAGTGCCTCAGTATCAGCATATTCAAAACTAAATCTACCTTAATCACAACCCCTTCTTTGAAACTTGTTCCTATTCTTTGTTGCCTCTTCACAGATGTCATTATCAATGTCAGTGGAGGCCTGATTTAAAATCTATGACTTCTCATGGACTGATCTTATCTTCCCATATCTAGTTCAGCAAATGCTTTTATTCTGTTCTTTATATATTTTTATCTGTATCTTTAATTTCTATTCCATTACTGTATTTAAAGCCCTCACCCTAATTCCTGCAATGATCACAGGTAATCAGACTTGCTCTCCTCAGTTTTGCTTTCTTTCTAGGTGGTTGTCCATATGACATAGTGGTCCATCTAAAACATATCTGATCCTTCAGTCTTTTAATTACAACTCTTAAGTTATTTTTCATTGCTCTTAAAAAACAATACACAATCATGAACTTCTTACAAAGTCACCCGTTATCTGGCTATTGCCTACTTTCCAGTGTTGACTTAGCCACTCATCTTCCCAACTACTTCCTTAAACACCATCTTCTAGGAATATTGGAAAGACTTTTAATTCTTCAAGCAATAGTCTCTCCTGCCCCTGGAACTTTGGGTATGCTATTCCCTCTGCTTAGATTGATATTTCCCTTTATCTGACTGATTTCCATTTCCTTTCAGATATTACCTACTTTCAGGAGGAATTTTCTAACCCTACCAGTGTCAAACTTTGCATGCCTTCCTGTGTGTTCCCATAGTTCTCTGTGATAGCACTTTTCACATTGGGTTGATAAATTTCCAAATAGGATATACCCAGTCCCATCCCCCCTCCAGGTTAAATTGATCTGACAGAAGTATGCAGAGAAATGTGTCATGCCTTAGTCTATCAAATACCTAAAAGGTTTAGAGGAAAACAATTTTGATGCATATTAGTTTTATATTGAAAAAATCTGTTTTTATAATTAAGGATGCAATGTTTCCCTGAATTTCTTTTTATATTTTTATTTTTTTATTCAAAGTTGTTGTATTTATAATAGTAGCATGCATTATAATTCATAATAAACATATAGAGCATCTTTTTACAAAACACTGTTTGTATACAATGTATATTCCTACCATTCAAATCTTCAATCATGCATTTAGGATAATGACATCCATCTTATTCAACCACCTTTTCTTTTTTCCCCTCCCTCCCCCCCTTGCTCCCTTCCTTCCCCTCCTTCCCCTTGACCTTTCTAGCATTCCCCTAATCCTCCTATGTAACCCGAACCAACACCACTGTGGATCAGCCTCCTTATATCAGAGAAAACATTCGGTATTTGGATTTTTGAGATTGACTAACTTCACTTAGCATTATATTCTCCAATTTCATCCATTTAACTGTGCCTGAATTTTTAAGATAAAGCATAATATTAAAAGACTTTTCCCTTAGAAGTATATCTCATTTTTCCTGATCAAACTTTCCTTCACACACACAAAGAACAGCATCCACTTTCTGTAAAAACTTTTTATGGAGAGTTTGGCAGCTAAATGGTATCATAACCACCAGCTGTTTTACCAGTTAGTTTATCCCACTGGAATCTGAGCTTTGTGAATACAGGAACATCACTGTCTTATTGGCTGTTTATTATCTCTCCAGCATCTCTAAGCATAATTTTTAGTACCTAGAAAAAAGTACTCAGTAAATAGTTATTGAGTGGATAAAAGGGGATTAACTTAATACCTTAACAAAAGTTTGTTCATTAAATTTTATAGTTGTTTATATTTTTTATTTTTAATTCCTATACTGTCTCCACCACCACCACCCCCTGACCTCCAGCAGTATTAGGAATTGAGCTACATCCTTAGTCCTTTTTATTGTTTATTTTGAAACAAGGTTTTACTAAGTTGTTGAGCCTGGCCTAGAGCCTAGTTATCCTCCTGCTTCAGCCTCCTGAGTTGCTGGGATTATAGATGTGAGCCACCATTCCCAGCCTCCTGTATTGTCTTTTCATGAACTAATTTATATAAGCATTCAGAATGTCAGTACCATTTTATCTTATTTTCACATCCCTCTTCCCTAGGTGCCTTGTGGAATAAATATACTTTCCCCGTTCAGCTAGTAAAGATGATAGAGATGAATAATGATTAAAACATATTATTATAGGTATAAATAAGGGGAACAATTACTATATATATGTTTGTATATATTATATGTGTATGTAATACACTAAAATATTTCGGAGTGTTTTCTTTCCTTATATTTGTTTCACTTATCTACTTTATTTAATAATATTTGTTAGCAAGTAAAGCCATCCTTTTTTTTTTTTTTTTTTTTAATTTCTTTGTTAGATGTGTACAAGGAGGAACTACTGCTATCCCTGGAGCTTTTGGCTGTGGAAAAACAGTGATATCACAGTCTCTCTCCAAGTATTCCAATAGTGATGTGATCATTTATGTAGGATGTGGTGAAAGAGGAAACGAAATGTCTGAAGTTCTCCGGGACTTCCCAGAGGTCTGTATGTGGAAAACTTCAAATAATATTCTAGAGAAAATACCACCTATCAAATTTCATTGGCAGTTAATAAAGCTTAATATTGGGTCTAAAGTAATGCTTTTCTTTGTCAAGGATCCTTTTAGAAATTTTAAAATAATAGCTGTGATTTTATATTGAAGGAAAAAAATTTTTAATTTTTCAGTCAAACTCTTGAAAGTTTCTCTTTTTGGTCTGGTGGTGAAAGATAAAAAAATACATTTATGTATGTGAACTTTATATAGGTTTTGTGATCTAGTTTCTATAGAAATATTTTCTTTTTCATAAAATAATAGATTTCATTTATGACACGGAAATAATAACTATCTTCATAGCATAGCACCATGGTACAGGAAAGAGCAGTTAGAGTGATGTGGAATATTATTTGGGGAATACTGGTTAGAAGGATTAAACATGGCTAAGTTGTGAAAGATAAGGGTTTGGGGGAACCAAAATGTTACATTTAGAACCTGGGGGGTTACCTATGGATTTTTTTTTTTTTTTTTTTTTTTTTTTAACCTCTAGCTCACTATGGAAGTTGATGGTAAGGTAGAGTCAATCATGAAGAGGACAGCTTTGGTAGCCAATACCTCCAATATGCCTGTTGCTGCTAGAGAAGCCTCTATTTATACTGGTGAGTTACAGATTATCATAAAAGCAATTGATACCTGTTCTTAAACTTAAAGCTAGCACCAACGTTACCTTTTGCAGAGAACTTTCATTCTATGGTACTTTTATATAGTCACATTCCTAACTTTAAAAAGATATTTTACTTACTTTATCTTGAAAGTAAGTAAACAGAAGATATTTATAGAACTGCTCCAGTATTTTTAATGACCATGAAATGATATATTTTCTACCTTTTCCCATCACATATATTCCCATTGGTCTGTTTTTAAATATGCTTGGACTATCAGCTTTAAATTATTATATTTTGACTAGTGATATAAAAGATAAGAAAATTGGTGTGTTTATACATTACCTTCCATCTTTGCTCCATTTCAATCCCAACTTTCAGTATTTTTATTTCTGTTTTTCAGACCTCATTAAATTTATATTCTGTTCTCTAACAGTAAGTCCAGTATTTAATTTAGCTTTAGGACTGCAGCAAAATGGAGTTAATGCTCAGTGGTAGTCCTTTGGCTATAGTTTGTCCATTTATTTCTTGTTTGGCTAAAATTTGCCTAGAAGTTTCTTCAAGACAGGCTCCCATATGGAAGTTATATTTCCTGAATTCTTGTTTCTTCATAAGTTTTGTTTTTTGTTTTGTTTTTCCTGTTGCCTTTCAACTTTAATAGTAATTTGAATATAAAATTCTTGGTTCAATTATTAATTCTAGTCTGGTGGTTTTCACTTATTGGGAGGAAGATAAAACATTAATGTATAGGAACTTTCCTAAATGTTATGGTCTACTAGGTGTACTAGAGTAACATTTATTTTTCTATAAAATAAATGTTGAAATGGATATTATATATGGAATGGAAATGATGCCTATCCAAACTTTAACCATAGTTTGGCTTAGTATAAAAGTCTCACTTCAATATTCTTTCCTTGAGAACTCTTATTCTAGCATTAAATATTAGGGAAAGATCTGAGACTGACATTTTTCTTTTAGAGTTGGTTTTTCTATTTGCCCAAAGGAATTTCTCTTTAAATTTCAAGTCTCATATTGATATCTTTGATTAATTTTTCCTGAGACATGGTATAACCTTTCAATCTATTAATATATCTTATCTCTCTTCCATATGTTATCATTTTCTCTCCAGTCCCTTCTGTTTAACCTTTTGTCTGCACACAGAATAAATGACATTTATTCTTTGTGTTGCTTCTAATGAAACCTTTATTTCTAAAATAATTTTATTTTTTTCTACCAACTCTTTGTTGAGTTATGCCAGGTCATGAAACATCTCTTCTTATCTTTCTAGATAATCCTTGAGCTCTTTTTAAATTAACTCTGTCGTAGTTTTCATCTGTTCTTTGTCAGGTCCTTTTGCCAACATTTTATCCCCTTCTACCTTATTTCATTTGTCATCTTTGTTTAGATATCCTATGCTTATATTTATTGTCACTATTATTCATCTCTATGTAGGAGATGGCAGCAGTTGGCTATGACAGTGGTCCAGGGTAACTGGAATTCTTCATGGTAACCTGTGAAGTTTGTGGCAGTGTGCAGTTGTGTAACTAAATTATTTTACTTTTAACTTGTCCTGCCAACAGAAGTCAGTAGCTGTAAGGCAAATTCTTTCTTTCCTACTCTGCCTCTTATACTTTTTATGTAGTGAAAATAGGAAGTAACTACATGTGTTTTGTTCAGTCTATTTCCCTGCTTTTCCTTGATGCCATACTAGATCCAAGGAACTCCTGCCACTAACCATGTAGTTCTTTGCAGTAGTCCAAACAAAGGATTCTTGGTTTTGTTCCTCAGAATGTGTCTCCTAGTTGCCAGAAGTTTTATCTGAGTTGTGTAGTAGCCTCAGATGAATTCTTGGTGTTTCCACACACTTTAGTTTGATTTTCACTCATTCAAGTGTCTTTTCTCATTATTTTGTTATGGGGCTAAATGTGTCTCTTACCTTTTGATAATTGAATTTATAAGTTTCTTGTTCTCCTTGTTTGGTGGTAACTTTTATGAGAAGGTAGAGAAAGTAGCATATTCATCTACTGTTTTAGTCAGCTTTTTTGTTTCTGTGACTGAAAGACCTGACAAGAACAATTTTAGAGAAGGAAAAGTTTATTTGGGTGCTCATGGTTTTAGTCCATAGACAGCCGCCTCCATTCTTCCGGGATCCAGGTGAGGCAGAACATCATGGAAGAAGAGTGTAGTTAAGGGAAGTGGCTCATTTGATGATCAGGAAGCAGAAAGAGAGACTCTACACAGCAGATGTAAAATGTATACCCCAAAGGCAAGCCCCCAATGAGCCACCTCCTCCATCCACACCCTACTACTCAGTTAATCCCTATCAAGACATTAGTTCATTGATTGGGTTAAGGTTCTTATAACCCATTCATGTCACCTCCAAACTTACTTGAATTTTCTCACACATGAGTTTTTGGGGGACACCTCACATCCAAACAAACCATAACATCTACCATTTTAAGACAGAAAATCTACCTCATTCTTTTATATGATTCCATGTCCCCACCCACCTTTTTCTTTCTTTCTTTTTTTTTAATAACAAGGATTAAATTCAGGGCACTCAACCACTGAGCCACATCTCCAGCCCTTGTTCATATTTTATTTAGAGACAGGGTCTCACTAAGTTGCTTAAGGACTCACTGAGTTGCTAAGGCCAGCTTTGAACTTGTGATCTTCCTGCCTTATCCTCCAACACTGCTGGGATTACAGGCATGTGCCATTACAGGCTCCATGCCCCTTTGATAACATAAACTGTGTAATCAATGTCCATTTGTTGGACATTTGGATTGATTACTACCATAAAAAATGCATCACTAAGCCATCTTTATGCATGTGTTTTATACTGAGTTTGTTTTTGTTGTTTGGTCAGTTAGATTTTTTTTGGGGGGGAGGTATATTTTGTGCACTTATTTCTTTGCACACAATTTCTAAGTAAGTTCTTAGAATTAAAATTCTTGAGAATAGAACGCTTAATATAGAGTTTAAATTATGTTAATCATTCACAAGGAATAACTATATCCAAATGAAAAATGCAACGAATATATACATTTTCAGATTATAAGGATGTTGTAAAGAAAAAGATGAAATAAATGTGAAAGTGTGTCATTGCAAAAAAAAGTAATAAATGTAGACAAATTTCTTTCCCTACCACTATACCAGTGATAGTTTTTTAAAAACACTTTCTTATATGCTTATCAAACTATAGAAAATCAAAGTAATATTATAGTGAATACCCTAGCACATACCAGCACCAAGACTGATTAACTGACATTTTAAACATTCTAGCTTTATTAGATATCTATTCTATCTGTACTTCTAAACAGTGAACTAGCATCTTTTTGTGTGTTAACCCTTAAAAAGGGCCTTCTGTCCTTTTTTTTTTTTTTTTTTGGTTGGTAGTTGTTTTTCATGCACCAAGAATTCATCTTAGACTTGCAATTCAGATAAAGCTTCTGACAACTAGCAAACTCATATTGAGTTTCTAGGCTAAGGTTAATGACAGCATAGGAATCAGAACCTGAGACTTCTTTGTATATATTAACTTCTTGTGTGAATTTACAAGACTGGACCTGATCTACATGCTAAAAAGATTGACAATTGAGATATTACTCATGTTAATAACATTTGTTACTTTTTTTAAAGATAACCAAAAAAGCTAATTAGTTGAGTTTTTAAGTATGCATATATGTGTATGTGATATCTAATATAGACAAAGTGCATTTGGAAATTAATTCAGACTTAATTGTTTCAACACAGAATAGAAATCTTTTCTTGGTTTTTAAAATGTGTATTATGTTGGGATAGGATAGACTGTGTTAATCAAATATTACCAAACATTTAATTGTTCATTGTAATAGATATTTATTTCAGGTGGTCAGGGGTTCTTTGTCAACTAGGCTGGAGTCCAAGATAAAAAGAGTTCTTTAGTTTTTAACACATAGCTTCCATACTTCTGTGTGTCTCAGAAAAATAGAGGAAAGTATGTGACTTGCTTCACCTTCATGCCCAGAAGGGAAAGGATAGATTTGGGGGAATAGCTAACAGTCTACCTCATGTATTTAATGCTGTAAAGTTTTCTTAAGAGTGAAAAGTCAGAAATTTATATTCTAACATTGTAATTTATAATATTATTCTCAATTTAGGCATTACACTATCAGAATATTTTCGTGACATGGGCTACCATGTCAGTATGATGGCTGACTCTACCTCTAGATGGGCTGAGGCCCTTAGAGAAATCTCGGGTCGCTTAGCTGAAATGCCTGCAGGTAAGTCTTTGTGTTGCTTATCATGTAAGCAAGACTGACAGGACTTTGGAAGCTGTCTTAGAACCCCTCTTTTGAAATTTCTTTTTATTTTTCAGATAGTGGATATCCTGCATATCTTGGTGCACGTCTGGCTTCTTTCTATGAGCGAGCAGGCAGAGTGAAGTGTCTTGGAAATCCTGAAAGAGAAGGAAGTGTCAGCATTGTAGGAGCGTAAGCACCCAAATGGTTTACTTTTCAAAAGCAAAAAGGTTTTAAAGAGAAAATATTTGACTTTTTCTGGTAGCAGTGATTCTTAACCAGGGCTGCATTCCATTGTCACTCACAGAGCTTCAAAGTAGTTCTTTGAAGATGTACATGTCATCTCTGCATGTTTGGAAGCTGTAGTGTGCCTTAACTAATGTATTATATTTGAGTCACAGTACTTTAGGAATAACTTAGAAAATTATAGACATGGTGAAATTGTATCAGGGTAAAAGTAAAGTAAAGCCAGGTATGGTGGCATATCCCAGCAACTGGGGAAGGTAAGACAAGAGAATCACAATTTTGAGGCCATCCTCAGCAACTTAGGCCCTAAGCAACTTGGCAAGACCCTGTCTCAAAAGGGGTGGGGAGTTTGCTCAGTGTTTAAATGCCTCTGAGTTCAATCCCTAATATCAAAAATAAATAAATAAATAATAAAGATTTTATGATTACTACATAAAGCCATAGTTTGTTCTCCAGCTTTTCCTTCCTTCCTATTCATCTGTTTGAATAAAATAATGAAACTGTGATAAAAGATTATTTCATTTCTCACAATAAGAAGGTGTTCAATAATTATCATTGTTATCTGCAGTGTAGTTCTGGCTTTTAAGATTTTTAGGTAAGATTTTTCTTTCTAAGGATCATTTATTTCTAACTAGAAATAATTTCTATTAAAATTTCCAATTTTATTTATGTTTAAAAGTTAGGGCTTGAGTTACAGCTCAGTCCTAGAATTTTTGCTTATCTTTTGTTCAGTTTGTTTTGGTATTGTGTTCAATCCCCAACACCAAAAATAAATAAGTTTTTACTTAGAAATTGACTTTCAAAAAATTTGGCCTTCACATGTTTATTTTTTCAGTATTCTACTGACTGTATTATTATTTTTTTTATTCTAGAGTTTCTCCACCTGGTGGTGATTTTTCTGATCCAGTTACATCTGCTACTCTTGGTATTGTTCAGGTATATCCTTCCCTAATGTATTCAGTTTCTGAGCCTTTCCTCCTGTGCTGTTCTTCTCAGCTGTTCTAACACTACTCAAGTCATCATGTAAAATTTAATTTAGTCACTAAAGAGAAAGCAGTGGCAAAGGGTGTTTTAGAAATGTCTTTTTTAACACCAAGAGCCTTTAATACTGCTTTTCCTTAGCTCTTTTACCAGGGTTTATATTAAACTTAATATATTCATGGACAATATGCACAGGTAACCCTAGATATATATCTGTCCAAACAGATTATCCGAAACTGTGTAATGGCAAAAAGCTAGAAGTTTATTTTTCTTCAAAGTATGGTCTAGGGCAGATGATCCTATCCAAAAGTGGTTCTCTTTCATTCTGTTGTAGTTGGTTTCCATAGCTAGTTTCATCTTGTGGCTCTACCATCACCTCACCTGGTAATCATTTGTATCTGGCATTTACAAGAGGAAACTGTAGAGAAGGCACATCCACATTTTTTGTGGGGGGATGGTAGTAAAAAGTGAGCCATGGCCGGGCATGGTGGTGCACACCTCTAATCCCAGCAGCTCAGGAGGCTGAGGCAGGAGGATAATGAATTCAAAGCCAGCCTCAGCAAAAGCAGGGTGCTAAGCAACTCAGTGAAACCCTGTCTCTAAATAAAATACAAATAGGGCTGGGGATGTGGTTCAGTGGTCTAGTGTCCCTGAGTTAAATCCCCAGTACCACCCCCCTAAAAAAAGTGACCCAGTCATTCCACTCATTTGTTAACTATACCTAGATGAAAGCAAAACCAGAAAATGTACTTAATGCCTAGGCAATTTCTTCCCTGTGACAAGAATTGAATTTTAGGGGATAGCTAGCCTGCTTGGCCATTAATAGAAACCTAAGTAGAAGATGTGTATGATTGCTGGGCGTGGTGGCACACGCCTGTAATCCCAGCAGCTCAGGAGGCTGAGACAGAAGGATCATGAGTTCAAAGCCAGCCTTAGCAAAAGCGAGCACTAAGCAACTCAGTGAGACCCTATCTCTAAATAAAACACAAAATAGGGCTGGGGATGTGGCTCAGTGATTGAGTGTCCCTGATGCCTCTGGGTTCAATCTCCAGTACTCAAAAAAAAAAAAGTTGATATGAAGAAATGAATTGTAAGTATGTAGGTATAATTCATGTGGAAAAAAACAGAATACTTACCTACTTACCTGTGTTTCTGCTGGTATCAGAGGAAATGGCAGAGGCTAAATTTACAATTTTTAAAAGTCCTTAACATATGCTAAAATTTTGAGTTTTAATTATGAGGGAAGGTGGAACAAAGTTAGGAATTCATAAAATCTCTATGAAGGTTTAGTCTCTGAAACATAAATGTCAAATTTTATTGCATTGGCCCTTAATGATAGGAAACTCAATTTAATCAGAACATTTAGAGGTTTTTAATCAATGTAAAGCATCTGTTCCATTTCAATAAGCCTTTTCTTGTTCTTATGTTTATATTGTAACCATAATAATCTTTAAAGCATCAATTTGCCTTTTTGCTATCATATTTCACATTATAAAGAAAGTCAGATAAAATTTGAATTTGATTTGTATTATTGTCCACCCTGAAAATGAGAATACATTTTTTAATAAACATTTTCTGCAAGTTTATTCTGTTTTGATAACACTTCACACATACTAAAAAGTTGAATAACTTGTTTGGTAAATTAAACATTACATATTAGGAAAAATAAATATGCTTCAATACTCTTAAAAACTTTTTAAGGAAATCATTGTTATATTTTGTGGTTTTTTGTTTGTTTTGTTTTTTTTTTTTTTTTTTTAATTAGGTGTTTTGGGGATTAGATAAGAAACTAGCTCAACGTAAGCATTTCCCCTCTGTCAACTGGCTTATCAGCTACAGCAAGTACATGCGTGCCTTGGACGAGTACTATGACAAACATTTCACAGAGTTTGTTCCTCTGAGGACCAAAGCTAAAGAAATTCTTCAGGAAGAAGAAGACCTGGCAGAAATTGTACAGCTTGTAGGAAAGGTGAGTTGTTAAATCCCATGGGGAATAGTATTACAGTGGAATGTTATAAGACCAGTTAGAACCTTGGGTATATTCTTGCCAAGCAAAATGAGTAAATCCTAAACTTAAATTCGATTTTAAACTTTATTACATATCAAATATTTTTAAAACTAAATAAAATTTTTTATTCTTTTTGTGTGTGTGTAGGGGTGGGGGGGGTACTGAGGATTGAATCCAGGCTTGCTTAACCACTGAGCCACATCCCAGCCCTTTTTTATATTTTATTTATTGACAGGGCCTCACTGAGTTGCTCAGTGCCTCACTAAGTTGCTGAGGCTGGGTTTGAACTCGTGATCCTCCTGCCTCAGCCTCTAGAGCCGCTGGATTACAGGAGTATGCCACCGCACCCAACAAATGTTTTATTCTTTATAGCCCTTAGCATGGTCCTGGGTTTATTGTAGGGAGGAAAAACCACTTGATTTTCTTTTAGTTCTTGAAACGAAATGTACTTATCAACCAACCAAACTAGAAGTAATAGAGGTAGTGTCTTTAACATAAAATTGTTTAGGAACACTGGAGCTAGGAATCAAAGATTGGATTCTAGTTCATCCAGTAATTAACGATGGATCTTAAACAAGTAACTTACATTCTTGTACTTGTGTCTTCACGTTTCAAAAGAAGATGGTGAGCCAGGTGCAGTGGCACATACCTGTAATCCCATTGACTCAGACTGCTGAAGGAGGAGGATGGTATATTTGAAGCCAGCCTCAGCAACTTAGAAAGACCCCATATCAAAATAAATAATAAAAAGAACTGAGTATTGGTAAAGTGCCCCTGGATACCTAGTTCCCTCCCCCCAAATAAAAGGTAATGATGATGGTGGTTTAATTAAATGCAGCTGAATTAAATTGCTGAATTGAATGACATCTCATATAGTATGCAGAACTAGTTAGGACTGTTAGAGGGACTGGGGATGTTGGTAAAGTGCTTGCCTCACATTCACAAGGCCCTGGGTTCAATTCCCAGCACTACAAAAAGAAAAAATAAATTTTTAGGGCCGGGCACAGTGCACGCCCATAATCCTAGCAGCTCTGGAGGCTGAGCAGAAGGATCGCTGGTTCAAGGCCAACCTCAGCAATTTAAAGTGCCCTTGGATTAAATCCCCAATACCAAAAAAAAAAAAAAAAAAAAAAAAAAGGTAAGGAGTGTTATTAGAGTTCTCCACCTGATTCTGTTCTTTTGATGATACCTTATAAAGTCACTTCCTAATTTTTCCCAATAAAAGATAGTTTTATTAGATAACTAACATGTATAGCATGTATTAAATATTTATTATTTATAGGGTACTATGGCCCTCTGAGATTAACAAGAAATAGAAGACCCGCATAACCAGATAAAGGCAATACAGGAAAATAAAATTACATGTTTATTTTGTTTATGAATGTAGATATAAAAGTACTAAGTGTTCACTTGTTACCCCAAGTAGGTTATCCAAAATAGAATAATATATCATGAACAAGTAAAGGAATACAAATGTGATTCAACACAGAATATCTATTATTACAATTTCCCAGTATAATTAATGTAATGGAAAAGGATATCTCAATCAATATGGAAAAAATATTTGAAGTTTATTTCTTATTTATGATTTTTAGAAACCTTTTACTGAAGAAGGAATAGAAGTGAACTTCCTTAGTTTGTTAAAAGATATTAAGCTCAGGGAATGGGGTTGTAGCTTAGTGGTAAAGTGCTTGCCTAGCACGTGTGGAACACAAAGGTATTGTGTCCATCTACAACTAAAAAAAAAATTAAAAAGATACTAAGCTGAATGTGATGGCATGTGTCTGTTAATACCAGCTACTGGGAAGGCTGTGGCCAAAGAAACCCTTGAGCCCAGAATGCCAGACCAGACTGGGCAACATAGCAAGACTCCATCTTAAAAAAATAAAAATAGCATGTTAAAATGCAGGGGAAATATTCGACATAATGGAGAATAGAGAAGTTTCAAATGCATTTCTTTTTTAAAAATCAGTATTAAGACAAGAATGCCTACTATGACTGTGTTCAATTGAATACAGAGGTCCTTATTAATAATGTTAGAAATCAGAAACGTTATAAAGGAAGAGATTAAAATGTCACTATTTATAGATAATATGTTCATATAACTAGAAAAGTAACAACAGAGGAATAGAAATAATAAGAGTATATAAGAAGGAGTCGTGATTCAGATGAATATAAATAAAGAAAATTTCCCTAGGATTAGGAATGTGGTTCAGTGGTAGAGTGCTTTGCCTAGCAAGCATGAGGCCCTGAGTTCTATCCCAAGCACAGAAAAATAAAAATTCTCAATACAAGCAATACTAATTAGGAAATAAAACTAAAAATAAGATATTTGTAATAGCAACAAAAAATAGAGTATGTGCACCACTCAAATCCATATTTCTGCTGTGGAAAATATTTTAAAACTAAAAAACGAAGCAGAAGATGATCTAAAAACAGTCTACTCTTTTGGATGGGTGACTTATTAAAAAGTTGCCACTTCTCTTTAAAATATAAGTTCAATGTGATGTCAGTCAAATTTCTAGTTGAATCCTCTGAGCAAATCAGTAAACATTCTAAAATCCATTTGCCATCACAAAGATTCACAATTTTAAAAAATAAAAAAATAAATAAAAAAGTAAGAAATTTCCCTCTCTTGGTTAATACAAAACCATAGTAATAAAAACAGTATGGTATTGGTGAAATAACAAACAGTGGTGGGACAGAATAGGTCTAGACTTGTGTATGTGCATTCCCTTGATGTTGTGAAGTGACTCCACAAATCGAGTGAGAGGAGGAAAGATTCTTTTAGTGAACAATGGAAAACTACTATTTGGAGAAAATAGAACTGGATAGCTACTAAATTCCACATACTAAGGTAGACTCGAGGTAGATTATCAATTTAAGTATGAGAGGGAAGACTTTCAGGTTAATAGAAAAGAAATGTTAAGAGTAACATTTTGATCTAGAATTAGAAAAGGACTTCTTAAACAAACCCCATTGAAGATATTAAAAGAAAACAAAGGTTTTTTGATAAAAGTAAGAATTTTTGTTCAACAAAGGCTACTCATGGGTAAAGGTAACAAACTGATGACAGATTGGGAAAGGAAGTTTCTGACAAGTAAAACTGGTAGGCTTTCTAAAATGTTAACTTTTAAGTTAACAAGAAGACTAGGGCCCCAACAAATATGGCCAAAGGAAAGAGCAGACAGATTATGGAAGAGAAAACGCAAAAGATTACATACCTATGGGGAAATGCTCCAACAACCATGACATATCACATTACTCTGGTGAGAAAAATTGGGTATTGCCAAGTGTGCGGGGATGAAGGAACCAGTGTATTCCTTGTGGGCATGTCATCTGGTGCTACCATTGTGAAGAACAGTCCAATGGGACTTGCTTGCATACCATGGGACCTAGCAGTTCTGCTTCTGGATATTTATCTCCAGAGAAATTCTCAAACAATTTCTAAAGTGGACATTAATGATGGTGGGGAATTAGAGAAAATCTGGGTGCCTTCTCCAGGGGACCAAAAAAAAAAAAAAAAAAAAAATTAAAGGTAAAGAAGGAACAAAGCACAACACAAAATGAATTATACATGAGCTAGATGCAGCAAACTATGTGGCACATGGTGTCATGGATGGATCTGGAAAATACAGTGCCTAAGGCACAGTGAGAATGATTTACATAATAAAAATACTGGCACAAAATAAAATATGCTTTTCACATAAATTTAAATAAATGAAAGGAAACACATTTTAATATTTACCTGTGATTGAAGAAGGAATAAGAGATAGAAGGATTTTTTTAAAAAAAAGAATAGAAGACCTGATTCTTACCTAAGGAACTTAATACATACAAATAATAGAAGAATGCAATTAACTCACTTTGCCTGTTCCTTTCTCACAACTACTCTCAAGAAATTTTTAAAACTAAGAATTCAAATAACTAAAATGATAAACCAGGATATAAAGAAGTACTTTTTTTAATAAAAAGAACATTAATCAGGGCCTGAGGTTGTGGCTCAGTGGTAAAGTATGTGCCTAGCATGTGTGAGGCACTGAGTTCGATCCTCAGCACCACATAAAAATAAATAAAAGTATTGTGTCCATCTACAACTAAAAACAATTTAAAAAAAAAAACTTTAATCAGTTTGTACTCTCATGTTTATAGCAGCCCTACTCACAACAGCTAGGAGTGAAAACAAATGTTCATCTGTAGATGAATGAGTGAAGAAAGTGGTATGTTCATACAATGGGATATTATTCAGCATTTTTAAGAAAGGAAATTCTGTCACTGGCTACAACATGAAAGAACCTTGAGGACATTATGCAAAGTGAATAAGCCATTCATTTAAAAAAAAAACAAAACCTTATGATTTCACTTACGAAGTATCTAAAGTAGTCAAAAGAAGAAATACAAATGGCCAACAAACAGAAAAAATGTTCCACTTTCTAGCAATCAGGGATATGCAAATCAAAACTGCTTTGAGATTTCATCTCAGTCCAATCAGAATGGCAATTATCAAGACTATAAATAATGATAATGCTGGTGAGAATGTTGGGGAAAAGGTACACTCATACAGTGCTGGTGGGACTGCAAATTAATATAACAACTCTAGGAAGCAGTATGGAGATTCCTCAAAAAAGTAGGAATGGAACCACCGTATGACCATCTATCCCACTCCTTGGTATTTATGCAAAAAACAAAACTAAAATCAACATACTAATCAGCATACTGTAGTATATAGGTACAGTCATGTTTATAGTAGTGCAATTCACAATAGCCAAGTTATGGAATCAGCCCTGGTGCCCATCAGTAAATGAATGGATTAAGAAAATGTGGCATATATAGACAGTGGAGTTTCACTCAGTCATAAAGAAGAATGAAATTATGGCATATGCTGGTAAATGGATGGACATGGATAACATCATACTAAGTAAAATAAACCAGACTCAGAAAATCAAGGGTCAGTGGATTTTTTATCTCATATGCAGAAAGTAGAACAAAGTAAAGGGGAAAAAGTGGTGGTGGTGGGGTATCATAAGCATAAAGGGAAGCCATTGGAGTGGAAAAAGGGAAAGGGAGGAGAGACAGGAAAGTAGGGGAAATGCACAATCAACTTGACAAATTTTGTTGTGTGCATGTATAAATATACCACAGTGAATTTCTCCTTTATGTATATCTACAAAGCACCAATTAAAAGTCAATGGATAAATGATTAGACAGAAGACCAGTACAGGAAGGAGGATAGGAGAGGGAAAGAAGAGGCACTGGAGACTAAAATGGAGCATTATGTATAACTATAATGCACTAATAAAAACATTTTAAAAACAATAAATAATGAAAGGAAGACTCCTTGAGTAGAGGTTGGGGAACAGGGGGAGGGAGGAAGAGAGGGAATGAATATGTACTAGGGACTGAAGTGGAGTAAATGATATTCCATGTATGTATGATTGTGTCAAAATGAGTCCCAGTATTATGTATAACTATAATGCACTATGAAAAAGATTTTTACAATAAAGTAGTCAAATTCATAGAAACATAAAATAGAATGGTGGTTATCAGTGTCTTGAAGGAGGGAAGAAGAGGGACTTACTATTTATGGACATAGGATTTCAGATTTGCAAGATGGAAAAGTTCTGAAAATCTGCTTCACAACAATGTGAATATACTTAACACCACTGAACTGAACTCTTAAAAATAGTTAAGATGGCAAATTTTATGTTGTGTACTTTTTAACCACAAACAAGAAGAATCAAAAGCAGTCATAAAGCGAATTTATTAGTACATCCCTGTAATCCCAGCAACTCAGGAGTCTGAGGCAGGAGGATTACAGATTAGAGACCAGCCTTGGCAATTTAGCAAGACCCTTTCTCAGAATAAAAAATAAGAAAGGGCTTGGTGTGTAGCTCAATGGTAGAGCACCCCTCAGTTTGATCCCCAGTACCAGGAAAATAAAATTTTTTGTTAAGTATAATGTGTTGATTATATTATTTCTGCTTGCTTAATTGATTATCACTATTGGTACCCACATAATGGAACTAATTTTCTGAAAGTGTATTTTTCCCCCCCTCTTCTAGGCTTCTTTAGCAGAAACTGATAAAATCACTCTAGAGGTAGCAAAGCTTATCAAAGATGACTTCCTACAACAAAATGGATATACACCTTATGACAGGTAAGCTATACAGATTTTTCTTCTTTTTTTCAATTGAGGCATTATAATTATACAAAATAATGGGATTCATTGTGGTGTATTTGTAAATGCACAGAACATAATTTGGTCAGTTTTATTCCCCTTCACCTCCCCTTCTGATTTTCTTTCCTTATTTTTGAGGATTTTCTGTTGTGTTTGGACAAGGAGCTACTTACACATTAAAACCTTTTTTTTTTTTTTTTCTCACACAGATAAACTCTGACTCAATATATTGGTTTATTTTTTATATTCATAGCAGACATCTAATGGTTGAATACATTCCCTTGTCTCGATTTGTACATTTGTGAAATTACGACAGTATTTTCACTCATACAACCATCTATAATTAGACTAAATTATGGCTTAGTGTACAGAGCCTGGGGATCATTACCTGCATTAGAAACTAATACCCATTGCCCATGTCTCTTGTACTCTTCGCCTAAATAATTATGTTGTTCTTTGCTGCCTTGTTTGTCAAGAGTCCTATATTTTTTTCTTTCCACCAAAGCCTTTGTTGCTGCCTGTGCCAGCCTGCATTCACTCCTGCCCAGTGGTTGCTTTTTTTTTTACTATTATTTCTGCCACTACTGTGGCATGTTCAAAGTTCCCATTTCTTTTAAACTGTGAGGATTTGAGCCCTTTCCTCCCAGGCTAGCTTTTCTCCCTCACATCATATTTGATTCCACATAAGAACCAAAGAACTAAGAAAATAGGATTAATCAGAACATAGAGCAAGGAGAAAATGTGCCAGTGTGTCAGTAAACCTTAGAAATCTATTAAATCAGGAACTTAAGAAACTCTAGGAACCAAACCGCCTACACAAAGATAACTTAGGGAAAAATCCTTTGGAAAAGGTGTGATAGGAGTATGCGTGAAATTATGTATGCAGATGTCTAGGAGTGTTTTTGAAATTGAATATTTGCTCATGTGTATGTACAGTCTGTGTTTCTTTGTTATGAAAAGGTGTGGGTAAATGAAAATGAACACATTAAAGAGAAAGGGGCCACTATTATTAACTTACAGCAACTTGCTGTTTCCCACTTTCCTGCTCATTAAACCTTAACTAATATCACAAAGGAGTGTTTACAACTCAGTTATTTTCCATTTGAGTTACTTACCTAACTACATTGTACAAAGACAAATCCTAGGAGAGTCATTAGATTGTAGCAATATTATTTCATTGTTCCTATTTGATGAATTTACAGCGAAAAATAAATACCACCCTTAAAACAAATAAAATAGATATCTCAGATATCTCCATATCCATCCATATCAAAGCACTGAGGAGTCTTTGTCCAAAAAATCCTCCCTCAGTAATTATTGGTCTTTCGTATTCTTCTCTCCTTATATATCATCCAGTAAATATAACCAGTTTGCATATTTAAATAAGGAAGTTGATTCCCTGGTAATTTTATAGCAAAAGTTTTATGTAATGAAAGTGTGAACCCACTTTGGAGTTTGTTTTTGTTAATTCTTTTGACCTTCATTTACCCTAGGTTCTGCCCATTCTACAAGACAGTAGGGATGCTGTCTAACATGATTGCATTTTATGATATGGCTCGGAGAGCTGTTGAAACCACTGCTCAGAGTGACAATAAAATCACATGGTCCATTATCCGTGAGCACATGGGGGAGATCCTCTATAAACTTTCCTCCATGAAATTCAAGGTATATTTTGGTTCTGCTGTAACGTTTTTAGTAGGAAATCTTTTTTTTTTTTTTTTTTTTTTTTTTTTTTTTTTTTTTTTTTTTTTTTTTTTTTGCCTAACAATTTGAGTCCCAAACCTGGGGTATGAAACTTGCTTTTATCATTTTCATATATGCTCAGGCTATGTATAACCAGAACAGGTCTTGAGGTTATATTCAAGTAGGAATTCCAGTGATAAAAAATTATAGTATGTCACGTCTAAAATAAATGCTGACTGTTTCTCTTTTGTCTTAGCTGCCAGGGAATTTAGAGCTAAATTCATTGTCAAGCAGCAATTATCTTACTTCAAGTGCCTATTAACATCTAGTTCACATTTTTCTGAAATGATGTCTGCTCTGTTTACTTCTTCCAAATGTCATTTAGTACACATTTTTACTTTTATGTGACACACAAGATAAAAATAGGTAGTTATATTAAATTACCAGTAGAAACTCAAATGTATAAATTGTTCTTAAAATATTTGATCAATTGAATTGTATTTAATTATCTCTCTTAAGTCATCACATTCAGGTATATTTACTGCATGTATATGTAATGTACAAATTTTTACATAACATGTAGAGTATGTGTATATTTCTTTACAGTATAGATCAAAAATATAAATTTGTATAAATAAACATTCACTATATTAAGAATTAATATTCACAGTCTTTGGGTCCTGTCATTCCACTTTGAGATCTATGAACCAAGGGAAAAATCAGAGATTTTTGTTTTATTTTGTTTTGCAGTACTGGAGATTAAACTCAGGGTCTTATACATGCTAGGCAAGCACTCTATTAATGAACTCCAGCCCACAGATTTTGTTCTATAGATATGTGTAGAAGATAATTCATTAAACTTCTTAGGTGTGATCCAAGAATGAACAAAGCCAACTACATTATGGCATGTTCATAGGATAAAATATATGAAGGCATTAATGTTGGGTTTTTTTCCCAAATACCCCAAAACATGAAGAAATACAGTATAGAGTGGGGAAAAAAAAATAGTTTACAAAAAAAATTCATATATAATTTGATTTAAATTTTTTCTTTAAAAATTCACTTAGGAAAATGATGAAAAATATACCTATAATAATGATTTTTGGCAGCATGATTGAAGGTGAAAACTTTTCTGTTTACATGCTCATTGTATCCACAGCATTGCTAGGTTTTTTTTTATGCTTTGGGAGAGTAATATTTTTCTATTCTTAGGCATTTAGGAAATTTCCAGCTGTTGGTATGGACAGCCATGTAGTTGGTTTTGTGTATTTTCCTACTAGTGGAATTACTGGGTCAGAGAGCTTTGAGATTTTGAAGTCTCTTACACATATTACTCAATTAAATTGCCTTCCATGAGGATTTTAAATATGGCATATTTTAAAATTTATTTTCCATATTTCAGTTCTACATCACAGTATGATACTTTCAGACCTTGAATAATATATTGTTTTGGCTAATTTCCAGTTATATACACTTAGTCATATGCATCTAATGTTGTATACAGTATTGAGGTTTGGTCATTTAATGCAGTTAGCAGGCAAAATGCAAAATTGAAATTTTATTTTCTTTCTGTTAGGAATATGACTCCATTTATACATTTCTATCTGTAAAGAAAAATGAGAGTAGTTTTGATACCTGCCTGTGGTTTACTAGTGTATCTCACTTAACCTAGTATTCAAAATATTTTAAATATATTTAAAACTTACCACACATTCTGAAAATTATTTTCCAAAAGCAAATTGAATTTTTAATGTCTTTTTTCAGGATCCAGTGAAAGATGGTGAAGCAAAGATCAAGGGTGACTATGCACAACTTCTTGAAGATATGCAGAATGCATTCCGAAGCTTGGAAGATTAGAACTGTGATTCCTTTCCTCCTTTTCCTCAGCAAGCTCATATGTGTATATTTTCCTGAATTTCTCATCTCAAACCCTTTGCTTCTTTATTGTGCAGCTTTGAGACTAGTGCCTATGTGTGTTTTCCTTTGTTTTGCTGTTTATTTGGTAGGTCTTATATAAAACAAACATTCCTTTGCTCCAGTGTTTGAAGGGCCTCCGTGATCCTTTATCTGAAGTGGTGAATGTAGTAAATATAATATACAATGGCTACACTACTGTAAACTTGTATGTAGGGTGAACTCTCTCCTTGTACTAGGTTTGCCCTTTCCTCATCTCCTTAAGTTGTAAACAGGACTTACTGCATATACTCTCTTTGCAGTAGATTTAGAATGAAAGGTAAGATTTTTAAACCTTTTGACAGGTACTTTGCGAAATGACTAATATCTGTGTGGTCACTAGCAGCTTAGCATTTTGCTAAGTAACTACTTTGCAGGAAATATTTACTTTTTAAAAAACTTTGGTGGTTAATGTTCCAATTATGCATTGCTTTCCCGGTATAAATCAGGAATATTTATGTGAAGCTATTGGAAACTACATTGTTTTTAAAAACATATTCATGGAGCTCAGCATAATATATGAATCAGTACCCTCACAAAGCATGAAAAAAGAGCCAGGTGGTCAAACTTAGATAACATCATCTGTTAAAGCATACTTTATTTCTCTAGGAAAAATTCAGTTATCAAGGACTATTATATACTACATTAAATTAATATTAAAACAATCATCGAAAACTTGATCTACATCACATACTTTCTTTTCCTCAACATCTTAAGAATCATGTGGCAATGTGATGATCAGTAATATGCCACGGAGAAGATACTTAGTAGTGGTTAAAGGCTGTTTGCCCCTTTAAGAACCAGCTGGGCTGTAGTGATTCTTGGGGCCAGAGTGACATTATGTTTTTACAAAGTAATAACATGTCACATGCTTGCATGTTTGTTTGCTTGTTGACTTTTTGAACAACCAGTTTACCAATTGTAGAGAATATTACTTTCATGGGGTTTTTTTCTGACTTAGAAGGTTTCTCAGAATATCTATGGCCATAGTAGTGTGGCAGTTTCCATTCTGTTTAATAGGGATGAAGTTAATTCTTTTATCTGCTGGTAACAGAATCTGGGTCATGTGAAGTAAAGATCATTTCATCCTGTCTTTTAAGTATATGTCTAAAAATAATAAATCTCTGTGTTTGTAGACTAAGGCACGCTGCAGAATAGCACTGAGAGCATGGTTCCCATTTACTCTTTCTGACCAATAGTGGTGGCACCATTGCTTCCTTTTTGGGAAAAGGAAAGTGTATGCAAGCATATCTGATGATCTCATACACAAATGTAATAGCACAAATAAAGTATTTATTTTATGCTTCAGTATGTTATTTAAATTTTGGGATAATACATTTCTTTTGGTCTGTTAAGGAAAGATGTGTTCAGTAGAAAATTCAGGTATAGTTTTGTGTAAATCCTTGCAGATTGCATATTTTACAGTAGCCTGCTATTCAGGAAAGATATTCTTCCACAGAACTTTTTATTAACCCTTCAGAATATTGACAGATGAGAATTATGCAATGGTTTGTTGAGATGTGGACTTAATGGTGCTGCTTAATCAGTTTGCTTTCAATGTAGGAGACTTCCTACCCAAAGGTCCTAAGACTAGTAGAAATTTTAAAAAACTTCTATTAAATCTACCAGCAAGCTAGGATTGTGATCATAATGAATGACATGAAGAAACTAATTGACCAAGTTTGTTTTTTGTTGTTCTGTTTGAAACATACATTCTTCCTCCTTTTAAGAATGCTGATGTATGAATATGAAGATACTAGAGAAACTATGCTCAGATATTCATTGTAAGTGTCCCTTCACATAATATGTTGTAGAATTTCAAATTAGTCACTGATAGTATTTCTTTAGTAAGGCTCTGTTAAAATTACAGCAATCTTTTTAAAAGATTATGCAGTTCTATATTTATTGTGTTGTACCTCATCCTAAGTGCAGCCAGTTAAACAAGTTTCATATGTATTTTTCCAGTGTTAAATCTCACACATTGTACCCTTTGGAAATTTCCTTCTATCCTAACGAATGAATAGAAGAGGCCATATATATTGCCTTCTTATCCTTGAGATTTCACTATCTTTATGTTAAAAGTTATGTATAATTATTAAAATCTATGAAAGAATAAAAAGTGGATTTAAATTGTTTTTCTTTCTTTTTTTGGGGGGGGTAGGGGGAAGTCTGCTAGAAGACATGCCACCTTGTTGTATGTGGGCTTAGCATTTTAGCACAACCTTTTTAATTTTTTATTTCTTCTTTTCTTTATAGATTATTTAAGACCTAAAACCAAATTGGGGCCCTCAATGAAGTGATGCCCTATCATTATAGCTTACAATGATTTGAAAGTATAGTACACAGAATTTTATCCCATTCTGATGGTTACTGTAAATTGGAAAAGTGATAAGTTTCTAAAAATTAACTTGTAAATTAAAATAGATCAATGGTACTCACTTCACTTTTGGGCAAGGGAACTAAAGCCTTATAATTTGTGCTTTTATAATTCATGCTTTTACAAGCTAAATTATTTTAGATCCAGTGTAGCAATGAGCAACATTCATTGTAGTTATCCAATATGTTATCTAGGATATGTTTTTTGGGGGTTTTTTTTTGTTTGTTTGTTTGTTTTTGAGTACTGGGGATTGAACTCTGGGACACTTGACTACTGAGCCACATCCCCAGCCATATTTTGTATTTTATTTAGAGACAGGGTCTCACTGAGTTGCTTAGCACCTCGCTTTTGCTGAGGCTGTCTTTGAACCTGCGATCCTCCTGCCTCAGCCTCCGAGCCACTGGGATTACTGGTGTGCGCCACCATGCCCAGCTTAGGATATGTTTAATTTCCTTGAATGTTGTATTTCCAACGGAGTGAAAAAGCAGGGTGTAATGGACAACTCCATATTCCTACTGAGTGCCATGTTTATGTAGAGGAATACTTAGGAATTCACAGGAAGCTTTATTCATTATAGAGTGGGTAGTTTTTAGTCCATTAGATAACATCCCAATATCTTCCTCATATTAGTTTTAATGATTTACTATGCATAAGAACATGAAGAAGAGAACTCACTTTTGAAAGTGGGTGTGATAAAATGCTGCAGCCATTGTTGTAATAGATTAGTTTGAGATTTCCTCAGAAGTTGACTCTGAGACAAGTATTTGAGCTTAGTTTATTTGGGAGATGATCCCAGGAAACACCAGTAGGGAAGTAGAGAATTGGGACAGAATGAAAAGATACCAATATAAATGTTCATTATTAAGCAAATTAATATTGTTGGACTGCGGAACACAATCCTGCTGCTGCGTTCTGGGAGCAAGTGAAGAACATGAATCTCAATTAATTGCACCGGTGGGTACTTTCACCAGTCATTGACAGCCAACTCCTATCAATTTCCATTGCAAACTGTTCTCACAAAGACAGGTAAAATAATGCCCAGCAATGCATACAGATGATCAGGTCTGGTGGACATACAAAATCCCCTGGGATATTAGGTTAGTGTGCACTGAATGATAATTCATATCTGAAGAGTTAAAGATAGGATATTATCAGCAACTGTTTCAGGCTTCTTAAGAACTCAGGAAAAAAGAATCATTCAATCAATAATTGAAAAGCTGTTCTGCAAAATAAGGAAACACCATTTTTAAGGATCAAGAAACTGGGATAAAAGATGTGTTTTAAAGAGCAGAATTATGCATTAATTATGGTTATGAGTAGACAGATGTGGGGTTTAATGTTCCTGAAAGTAAAACAGCTTCTTAAGTTAATGGGGATTTTGATCATCTTTTACAGCTCTTTCATTATAAAGGAAGAGGAATTTGAAGTCCATAGAGGTTAATTGATTTGCTCAGTGTCAAAACACAACTCTAAATATGAGAATTCAGTTCCTTTGGTTTCCAGGGTCTGATTGCACTTAAATCATACTGTCTTTTCCTTATCTTCACTTTTTATTCAGAACCAAGGAGTTAAGTTGAATAAAGATGAGAAAAACAAATTGGAAAAAAGTAAGAGAAATTACTGGCTACACAGGTGGACATGGGTAGTACAGTAGAAAGACTCATTGACAATGTGATTGATATATTATTAACAATTGAGTCACTTTAGGAGGATGAATGTAGAAATAGATACATATGATTTTTACCAAATTAATATAGAAGTATTTAAAGAGAAAAGAAGAACATGAACAATAAATTTCTTAAAAGAACTTGTCTGAAGAATATATGAAGAACTCCTTTAAGAAAAAAAGAAAAATATCTTGAAAGATAAATGGATAAAAGACTTAGGCCACATTATGTGAAAAGGGTGCTCAGATTCTAGTCATTATGAAAATATAATACTATTTATGTGATACCTTTCTTCATACCCCCGTAGAGTGGCTAAATTGGAAAGAAAATACCAACTGTTGGTGAGTTTTTTTGAGCAACTGAAACTGTTAAAAACATTTTTGGTGGGAGTGTAAATCTGTGCAACCACTTTGGAAACTATTCTGGTAGAATCTACAAAGTTAAGATAGGAATGAATACCTCTTGACCCAGGAATCCCATTCAGAAACATACTCGTTCCCAACAGAACTCATACATATATGTTCACCAAAGTCATGTACAAAAATGTACACAGCAGCACTATTTGTAATAGCCCCAAACTAGAATCTACTTAAATGGTGATTTAGAAGAATTGAAGTAAATTGTGATAGATTTACACAATGAAACATATACAGAAGAGTTAATGTAATAACACACATGTATGTCACAATGTTTAAAGAAGCCAAACAAAAATATACTGTATGATTCCATTTATGTAAAATTCAAAAATGAAATCTATTTGAAGTCAGGATGGTGGGTAAGAGGATATTAATACCAGGAGTGTGGCATAAAGGGGCTTCTAGAATATTGGTAGTGTTCTGGTTCTTGACATGGGTCCTGCTAAAAGGTGTGGCTGCTTTGCAAAACCTCACAACATAAATATGTAATATTTGTATGTCACACTTCATGGAGAAGTTTACAAAAAATATTTTAATTAATGAATTTTTAAGTATTTAAAGTAGTTTGTACTAAGAAATATATCATGATGGTTTAAAAATACTTTTAGGTTTTACCTAGCAATAAAAATGGTCTTTTTTGTTTGATTTTTAAACTTGCCTTTCCCTAGCAGTAGTGACAGATTTGAATTTTTTTGTTGTTACTGGGGATCAAACCCAGGGCCTCTTACAGGCTAGGCAAGTGGTTTACCACTGAACTGCAGCCCCAGTCTCTGAATTTTTCAATTTGAGAAGGTTCCGGTATTTTTGCAATCAGTTGCTTCTTTTTTCAGGTAGCTGATCAAGATTTGGAGAATAATCTGTTCTTGGAACAGAGGGAAGCTAATCAGACCATGTGTTTGTAGAATGCATGAACTATTGTCTTATTCACAGAGCCAGGGCATACAAACATGTATTCAAGTATTTATGAATATATATCATAGCCCTCAAAGCAGCAATGCATGACTGCTAAAAGCAGGTTTAATATTTTAAGTGTTTTAATTAGATATTTTCCAAACTATTCTGAATATAAGAGGTATATTTGATTATGTTAATGATACAAATTTCCAGGCCTTGCCCCCAAATCAACTTGAATTGAATTCTGCTATCTAGGAGAAGAGTAGGTAAATAAATTTCATAAACATTTCAGGTTACAGGCATGGTTGCACATGGCTGTAATCCCAGCAGCTCAGGAGGATTGTGAGTTTGAAGCCAGCCTCAGCAACTTGCCAAGGCCCTAAGCAACTCAGTGAGACCCTGTCTCTAAATAAAATACAAAATAGGGTTGGGGATGTGGCTCAGTGGTTGAGCACCCCTGAGTTTAATCCCCAACTACCCCTCCCCACCACCAAAAATATATATATATAAACATTCCAGGTAATTCTTACCATAGGGCAAACTTTGAGAAACAGATATCTTTATTCAATGTAAATAAGTGTTCTTCCAAAACCTAACTAGTTTTATCGTAATTTCAGCATTAAAAGATTTCATTGAACCATTTATTCTTTAAGACATTCCTTGATATCAGCCTTTTAAACAGTATTCTGCTGATTCACATTTATTGAATCTCCTAGACGCAGAATAGTCTGGCAGTAGGACAGTTTTCCTAAATCATGAAATTTAAGCAGTATTGTTATGCCTATGGATTTCAAACATGATTCTTTTACAGCAGTTTCTCTTCTGCCCATTTCTCTATGCGCAAGGCATTTTAAAAGGGAATCAAAATTCTGCAGTATGTTTGAGGCTTAGTTTGTGAATTACAAAAAGTATAATTTGATTCCAATTTTTAAAAACAACATTTGTCCTGGGATTCAAAATTTCTTTCTTTTATCCATCATAATAATTTTCTTGGTTCAATTTTTAACCACTGTCTGAATAGCTCTAGTATTTTTATGACTCCCAAGTGCTAGTACATTTAACATTTTCTTGATGACTTAAAATTGCACTAAGAGTTTTGGGATACCTTATATAAAAGCCCTAAATTGCCTTCAGTCACATAAAATCATAGTCATGGCTTTTATTTTTAAATTGCATGCTATATTTTAAAGTCTTTATAAAGCCTTTTTGACACTTGCCCTTAAAAACATTTAGGACAGTATTTCCCCAAGTATTAATGGTATTAATGGTTGGGTTCTTTGAGTGCAGGTGAGATGGAGACTGAAGTACAAGCTGCTAATTAGGAATCCACTATTTAGAAAGGAAGGGGGCAAAAGTAGGGTTGGGCAGAGAAGTCAAAGTACAAAGCAGGCTTAACGTAGTTTAGGCACTGCTGGGAGAGAAAGCTCTGAAGCAAATATTGCCAGAGCTGATTCTTATCAGCCTGAAATGGTCAGGCCTGTTTACCCTTGCCTCTCTTGGTTCCCACGTTCAGGCTGCCTATAAAGATGTGACCTTGGACTCCATGGTTGTCAGCATCTGCAGGCCTAAAAGGAACTGACAACTAGGGCTATCTGCTGAGCACACTCCTGGCAGTGGCTGTACAAATCTTCACTCACAGGGGAATCCACAACACTGTTCTCTTTGCTTAGGAGACAGATGAATAGTATAAACTGTTATACAGAGAGACAGTCATTTAGTATTTTAAATCCACGTTTTAAAGGATTTGCTCAGGAAAGAAGCCAAACAATTCAGTATTTTTAAAGTGAGTCATTTCTATTATTTTTTAAAATTTTTATTTGTACACTGATTCTTTCTAAACTGGGATGTTGAAAAGATGATACTGGCGTTTCATTCTGAGCATAAATTTTGTAAAGAATGAACTCTCATCTGCATAGCAGATGAATGTAATGACCCAATGTATTGATTTTCTAGAACTACAATAACAAAGTTCTCTAAAGAGAGTCATTTTTAAAGGAAAAAAAAAAAAACAAAAAAACTAGATACAGAAAACCACACAGAGTAAGAAGATATGACAAGAAACATGAAAACAAGTCTCCACATGAAAAATATTTTCGCAACCCTGCTTTTAAGTTAAAAACTGGGCTCACTGTTTTAGCATCATGTAAAATGTGTTTACTGAATACTTTTATAAATGGATCTCAGGTAAATGTTGACCTAATTGCATATAGAAACTCATCATCATGGGGCTGGGGTTGTGACTCAGTGGTAGAGCACTTGCCTAGCAAGTGTGAGGCACTGTGTTCAATCCTCAGCACCACATAAAAATAAATAAATAAAATAAAGATATTGTATCCATCTACAACCAAAAAATATTTTAAAAAGAAAGAAAGAAAAAAAGAAACTCATCATCAAATGCAAAACTCTTCAGAAAGTGCATTAATGTGTGGGAGTGGTACTGGGGATTGAACTCAGGGGCCCTGTATCACTGAAGTATATCCCTAATCCTTTTTTATTTTTATTTAGAGATAGGGTCTCACCAAATTGCTGAGGCTGGCCTTCAACATGTGATCATCCTGCCTCAGGCTCTGCAGTTGCTGGGATTACAGGTGTATGCCATCCCACCCAGCAAAATTTACTTTTATGAGAAAATTAAATAAGTCTTAGGGACTTGTTAACCAGAAATACAGGCTATGAAGTCCACATACTGAGCAGAGGGGAAACATTTGGGTTTAAAGCAAATTGGGTTAAAGTATATCAATTGAAATTTTATGAACTGCAGATTTTAAAATTACATGTCATTTAAATAACTCTATAAATAACAAGAGAAAACAAGAAAGACTTGCACTTAAAAAAAAACAAACAGCAACCCTAAATTACAGTTTCATAAAATGTTTAAATGTAATGTTTATGAATATGCACATTTTTCTCTAGACCTTTTAAAATTTATCTATTCTCATTACCATCCCTATCACCTCCTAAGAACTTCATTCTAACAGTTACCTATTCTTTTTTGTTGTTTTTTTGGGTACCAGGATTGAATTCAGGGGCACTTGACCACTGAGTCACATCCCCAGCCCTATTTTGTGTTTCATTTAGAGACAGGGTCTCACTGAGTTGTTCAGCGTCTCACCGTTGCTAAGGCTGGCTTTGAACTCCGGATCCTCCTGCCTCAGCCTCCTGTGCTGCTGGGATTACAGGTGTGCACCACCAAGCCCAGCTACCTACTCTTTAAAATATCACCAACTGATCCTTTTCTGCTAAGCACTTTCCTCTTTTTCTAATAGCAGGGACAAAATAACATGGTGGGCAACAGCACAAACTCTGGACTATCCAGTTTCAATCCCAGCTCTGCTACTTCCTACCTTTGTGAACTTGGGCAATCAACTCAACCCCTCAATTTTTTCATCTGCTAAATAGGGATGGTAAAAAAAAAAAAAAAAAATCTGTTTTCATTAGGATTAGGTTCAGTCTGAGTGACAAAACTTGAAAACAATTTGGTTAGAATGTTTGAGGTTTATTTGTTTCATATAAATGCAAGCACTCAGGATTAGGAAAATGAATACATGATCTTTGGACATCCAAATTTGTTATTTATCCTAAACACATCTTCCATCCTCTAGATTGTAGGGGAAAATGTTGCTATATATATATATATTTTTTTTTTCCTCTACCCATCCTAGGTTTACAGTTATAGCCCATATAATGAAAGACAGATTAACAAGAAAAAAACCAAACAAATATATTTAATGTAAGTTTTATATATCATGAGAAGCTTCAAAAACAAACAAAAAGCTGGATGTTGTGGTCCACACCTGTAATCCCAATGACTTGGGAGGCTGAGACAGGAGGATCCCAAGTTAAAGGCCAGCTTCAGTAACTTAGCAAGTCTCCTAAGCAAATAAGCAAGACCCAGTCTCAAAAATTAATTCATTAATTAATTAAAGATGGCTGGGGAATGAAGCTCAGTGGAAAACACCTCTGGGTTCAATCCCCAGTACCAAAGTATGGGGGGAAAACAAAGACATGAAGAAGCAGTTAAAACCTGACTTTTTGTGTTAGGTTTGATTGTGTCCCTCTGTCTTCAGAGTTAATGCTGCGTGCTCCTTTCCTGCAGATTCAGGCAGAGCACCTGAGGTTCTTCCAATGTGCTCCATTGGAAAGTCAGAGTATCCTTTAAAGATTTTATGACTTGCTTCATGGAAGAAGGGCAAGAAGAGGTTAGAAAGGGGATGTGGCTCAGCAGTAGAGCGCTCGCCTAGCACGTTCGCAGCCCGTGTTCAATGCTCAGCACCATGTAAAAATAAACGCATTGTGTACAACTAAAAGCAAATAAATGTTAAAAAAAAAAAAAGAGGTTAGAAAGATCTTCTTGCTTCTATGGTTCTCAAATTCTGCTTAAACTAATTGGGGGGAGTTGGGGGAGAAAGTCCTGAAACTTACCAAGTATAAGATGGCTGCTAAGTCTTCCATCAAGCCTATATACCACATTCCAGCCATGTAGAGGAAAAAACAGGAAGAAAAAAAAAAGTTTTTTTCCTTTAATGACATTTCTACTAATATATCATTGGTCAGTACTTAGTTACAAGATCATACCTATCTGCAAAGGAAATTAGAAAATGTAGCCTTTATTCCAAGCAGCCATGTACCAAGATTGGGGTTTCTCAATGATGGTGATATCACTCAAGAAACATTTTGGAAATTCATGAGGGTTTTAAAAATGAACAACAATGAGAGAGAAAGAGAGAATGTGTGTGTGTGTGTGTGTGTGTGTGTGTGTGTGTGTGTGTGTGTGTTGGGTGGGGATCTCTTTGCTAATGATATTTTTTTAAATTTTTATTCTAATTTGTTATACATGCTTGCAGAGTGCAATTCATTTCATAGTACATATAAAGATTGAAAATATTACATTTTTTCAAGTCGTTGGTTTTACATAAAGTATTTTCACAAAAATTGTGTCTTCATACATGTACTTAGGGTAATGATGTCTAACTCATTCTACCATTATTCCTATCCCCTTGCCTCCTTCCCTTCCCTCTCCCCCCTTTGTTCTATTTAAAGTTCCTTCATTCCTCTCATCCCCCCTCCCCTGCCTTTATAAGTCAGTATCTTCATAACAAAGAGATCATTCACCTTTGGTTTTTTGGGATTGGCTTACTTCACTTAGCATTATTTTCTCCAACTCCATCCATTTATCTGCAAATGCCATGATTTTATTCTCTTTTAGTGCTGAGTAGTGTTCCATTGTGTATATATACCAAAGTTTCCCTATCCATTCATCTGCTGATGGGCATCAGGTTGGTTCCACAATCTAGCTATTGTGAATTGTGCTGCTATAAACATTGATGTGGCTGTGTCCCTGTAGTAAGCTGATTTTAAGTCCTTTGGGTATAGACCAAGGAGTGGGATAGCTGGGTCAAATGGTGGTTCCATTCCAAGTTTTCCTAGGAATCTCCATACTGCTTTCCAGATTGGCTGCACTAATTTGCAGTTTGTTGAGGTATGTTCCTGTCATCCCTAGTTATCCCTAGTTTTTCTAGCGTTTTCAACATGAAGGGGTGCTATATTTTGTCAAATGTTTTCTCTGCGTCTATTGAGATGATCATATGATTTTTATCTTTGAGTCTATTGAAATGAGGAATTACATTTTGCTAATGATATTTAATGGGCAGGGCCAGAGATGATAGATATTTTGAAATGTGAAGGAATGAAGAATCACCCTGTACCCTCCATAAATTTCACACGTCCTGTAAGATATTCTCATAAGCTAAACACTTGTTTACAATTATCTGTACCTACAACTAAGACCTTTTTTAAACATGTATTTTTTACAGGGTGTTAATATAAACTGATTTTTCAGGAATATAAATGGTATATATATTAAGTGAAGATTGTATTTTGTTTCCTGGGGGAAGTCATTCAAGGGTTGTTCACCATTTCAGTGAAAGACCGTCAGAGACCCGCACCCAAGAAACCAACACCGGACCACTCACTGGATGCAAAAGCAAGAGGAGATTTATTTCTCACACAGGCGCCTGTGGACACTCAGCAGCTCCAGCTAACTGAGCGTACCGGGCTCTGGGTCACAAGCCTTTTTATAGGGTATTAGAGGGCACATAAGCAGATACATAGTAACGAGTATTTCATTGGTTAATTTAAATCAAGTTTGGGGGTCCACTTTGGGCCACAGCTGCCGGTTCCTCTCAAATTCCCCTAAAAACCACAAAATGTCCGATACACCTTATTTTAGCACTCTGGTTATTTCAACAGATAAGTCCCAGGACTTTTGTTTCCTATCTTTGTTCCCTGTTCCCTGGTGTGGGGGATCAGATGACTATTACCTAATTTATTACAAAATCAGTTCTTGTCTCTATCTAGTTATTTTGTAACAGGCTGGGGGTTTTTGGCAGGCTGTCCTTGAGCTGGGGTCTTTCATCAGGAAATGATGTCTTTGATCACATATTTTGAGTTGCCCTTCAACACACCAGTTTTGCATTTTCTGTTTGGTTCACAATAAGTCTAACTATAGACATAAGCACCTGAGTACTCAATTATGTTTTCTTTTGTAGAAATTGTTAGAAAAATGCTGAAACATAGTTAACTTAGCCAGGAACACCGTGTTAGTGAAATAAAAGGGTTTATTGGGGTGCCATATGGGCAAGGGTAGGGAAAGGAAGGGAAGGGAAGGGGGGTAGGGAAGGGATGGACGGGAATAGGGATAGGCAGGAACAGGCAGGAACAGAGAGAAGCACGAACAGAGAGCCAGTTCAGTCCGGGGCTTGTTTAAATAGAGTAGGGGTCATAAAACCCCCTTGGAGTGAGTCCTTGCCCTATAGGCTCCCAGAGGTCAGGAGGTTAGTGGACAGGGCACTTGCTGGTCAAGTTTTCTGGTCATGCTGAGGATTCTTGGGAGGTGTAGTTTTTAACAAAGCACCTTGGGAGGTGTGGCCTTCGGCCTGGGAGGCGCAGCCTCCTGCCTGGAATCCAACAGAAATGTCTGCAAAGTTACACACTGAATTACATATTATTGTATGACAAAGCACTTTTCCTTAAAGTTGAGCTGAAATTTTGTAATTTGGAAAAAAAAAAAAATGTGTGCATAAATTATCAGATTTCATCTCTGTATAACAAAGAGGGCATTAAAATATTTATAAAAATCAGAAGTTGAAGGACTGGTGGGACAGCTCAGTGGTAGAGCACCTGCTTAGTATGTGTAAGGCCCTGGGTTTACTTCCCAGCACCAAAAAAAAAAAAAAAAAAAAAAAAAAAGGAAGGAAAATCAAGCATTGGATAACATAGGCAAGAATGCCATTCTATATGCAATAAAGTTATGGAGAAAAAGGAAGAATGCATATTGGAGTGTCACTAACTATCTCTGTGGTACTAATTCATGGATTTTTTTGTGAGGATTAATAAGCTTGAATCCCCATCAGTAGTGATAACAAAAGAGCCATGCCTTAGAAGTGATGCTACTCTAAACTAATCTGCAAGTGATTACTTCTCAGAAAAGATTCAAAATTGTTAGATAAATTCAGGCCAACAGGCCATACCCCCAGGTACCTTAAATTGTCCACACCCCAGGTGCCTTAGGTTATCCAGTGAGCCTGAACTTTAACTTCCTGGAAGTGCCCATCTCTTACGAGAATCCACCTTTGGTGGGCTCTGAGTCCCCACCCTTTCTGATCCTGGGAATACTCACCTCTAGCAGGAATTCACCCCTGGGTGGGCTCTCCCTTTCTGAGCCAATCCTGAGCGTACTAGTCCCACTTCCGACCCCCCTACATCCTATGGAGTCGGGGATTCCTTGGAGCACTGGAGTCGCTACTTAAACCCCTGCTGATCCAGAACTCGTTCCTTCTTCACCGCTGTCTTCTTGCTGACTACTCCTTCCCCTTCTCCTCTTCCCCTTCCCCTTCTTGCAGCCCTTCCCTTTTACCTCTTCGCCGCCGTCTTCTCATTGGCTTCCCGTTCCCCTTCTTCCCTTCACCCTTTTCCTTCTCCCCTTCCCCTTTTTCCCTTTTTCGTCCCCTTCTCGTCCATTTTCCTTCGTCACCCCATCTTCACCCTTCCCCTTCTCACCAGCCTCCCCTTCCTTCCCTTCGGTCCCCACTGGCCATTAGGGACCATTTAATAAACCCCTTTGCTACATGGCGGTTTCTGGCGTGGGTGTTTTGCCCTTCAAAAATACTTTCATGGCATGCAACAAAATTCAGCATTCAAAATCATAAAATTCTTCTGAGCATGGTGGCAGCACCTGTAATCCCAGCAGCTTGGGAAGCTGAGGTAGGAGGATTGTGAGTTCAAAGCCAGCCTGAGCAAATTATCGAGACCCTATCTTTAGATAAAATATGAAAAAGGGCTAAGGATGTGGCTCTGTAGGAAAGTGCCCCAGGGTTCAATCCTCCGTACCAAAAGCAAACAAATAAACAAAAAACTAAAATTCACAATGTCATGGGATATTGCCAACTAAAACTGGGAGAAAAATCAGCCAATTGAAGTAATTCCAAAAATGATAAAGTTGATGGAATAGTAGACAAGGAACTGAAAAAACAAACAAACTATTGTTATTGTACTCTTTATGCTCAGGAGAGGTATAATGAGAAATGGAAGATGAAAAAAGAACTTAATGGGATTTTTAGAGAATAAATGTACAAAATAGAAATTAAAATTGCCCTAGAAAGCATTAATAGAAGAATAAATACTGCAAAGGAAAGACCTTGAAGAGAAAGTGATAAATTTATCTCCAAAAATGCATAGAAAGAAAAAGGACTAGAGAAAAAATAATAAACTGAACAGACCCTCAGTGGCCTGTGGGATAAAATCTATAGCCAGTCTAAAAGACACATAATTGTTGTTCCAGTGGGAAGGAGGACAGAACAATATATGAAGAAATAGCAGAAAAAAAATTAAGATCTGATGAAAATTAAAGGCCCATGGAGCCAAGAAGTTCAATGAGACTCAGGCAGGATAAACACAAACACACAGCAAAACCACACCAAGATATGTTATAATCAACTTGCTGAAAACCAATTATAAACTAAAACTTTAAAGGTAACTAAAGGAGAAAAAAACACATTTCATTGAGAAGAAGCAGGTGGGGTTCCTAAAGTAACTCTCACACAGTCCTGCAGCTAGTGAGCACTGGAGTCAGATTTTATTTTATTTTATTTTATTTTATTATTTATTTACTTATTCATCATGCACAAGTATAGTATCTTTTTACATACAACTGCTTGTATACAAAGTATATAAGTACCATTCAGATCTTCAATCATGCATTTAGGATAATGATATCCATCTCATTCAACCACCAATTTTTTTCCAACCCCCCCCTTACTCCCTCCCTCCCCCTCCCTTTCCGTTGACCGTTCTAGTGTTCCTCTGATCCTATGTACCCCCTTCCAACAACACTGTGAACCAGCCTCCTTATATCAGAGAAAACATTCGGTATTTGGATTTTTGAGATTGACTAATTTCACTTAGCATTATATTCTCCAACTTCATCCATTTACCTGCAAATGCCATTATTTTATTCTCTCTTATTGCTGAGTAAAATTCCATTTTGTATATATACCATATTTTCTTTATCCACTCATCTACTGAGGGACATCTAGGTTGGTTCCATAACCTAGCTATTGTGAACTGTGCTGCTATAAACATTGAAGTGGCTGTGTCACTGTAATATGCTGTTTTTAAGTCTTTTGGGAATAGACCCAGGAGTGGGATGGCTGGGTCATAGGGTGGTTCCATTCCCATTTTCCCAAGAAATCTCCATACTGCTTTCCATAGCGGTTGCACCATTTTGCAGTCCCACCAGCAATGTATGAGTGTGCCTTTTTCCCCACATCCTCTCCAACATTTATTGTTGTTTGTGTTCTTGATAGCTGCCATTCCGACTGGAGTGAAATGAAATCTTAGAGTAGTTTTGATTTGTATTTCTCTAATTGCCAGTGATGTTGAGCATTTTTTCATGTATTTGTTGATTAATCGTGTATCTTCTTCTGAGAAGTGTCTTTTCAATTCCTTAGCCCATTTATTGATTGGGTTATTTGCTTTTTTGGTGTTAAGTTTTTTTAGTTCTATATACATTCTAGAAATTAGTGCTCTATCTGATGTGCATGTATTAAATATTTGTTCCCAATTAGTTGGCTCTCTATTCACCTCACTGATTGTTTCTTTTGCTGAGAAGAAGCTTTTCAGTTTAAATCTATCCCATTCATTAATTCTTGGTAATAGTTCTTGTGCTACAGGATTATTATTAAGGAACTTGGGGCCTAATCCGACATGTTGGAAATGGGAGCTTACTTTTTCTTCTATTAGGCGTATTGTCTCTGGTCTAATTCCTAGGTCCTTGATCCACTTTGAATTGAATTTTGTGCATGGTGAGAGACAAGGGTTTAATTTCATTTTGTTGCATATGGATTTCCAGTTTTCCCAGCACCATTTGTTGAAGAGGCTATCCTTTCTCCACTGTACATTTTTGGCGCCTTTGTCTAATATAAGATAGCTGAAATTATATGTATTAGTCTCTGTGTCCTCAATTCTGTACCATTGGTCCACCAGTCTGTTTTGGTGCCAATACCATGCTGTTTTTGTTACTATTGCACTATAGTATAATTTAAAGTCCAGTATGGTGATGCCCCCTGCTTCACTTTTCTTGCTCAGGATTGCTTTGGCTATTCTGGGTCTCTTATTTCTCCAGATGAATTTCATGACTGCTTTTTCTATTTCTTTGAAGAATGACATTGGGATTTTGATTGGAATTGCATTAAATCTGTATAATGTTTTTGGTAGTATGGACATTTTGACAATATTGATTCTACCTATCCAAGAGCAAGGTAGGTCTTTCCATCTTCTGAGTTCTTCTATGATTTCTTTCTTTAGTGTTCTATAATTTTCCTTATAGAGCTCTTTCACCTCTTTCGTTAGGTTGATTCCTAGGTATTTTATTTTTTTTGATGCTATTGTAAATGGGGTAGTTTTCATCATTTCCCTTTCAGAGGCTTTGTCACTGATGTACAAAAATGCCTTTGACTTATGGGTATTGATTTTGTATCCTGCTACTTTGCCAAATTCATTTACTAGTTGTAAAAGTTTTCTGGTAGAGTTTTTTGGGTCTTCTAGGTATATTATCATGTCATCAGCAAATAGTGCTAATTTGAGCTCTTCTTTTCCTATGTGGATCCCTTTAATTTCTTTCGTCTGTCTAATTGCTCTTGCCAGAGTTTCCAGTACTATGTTAAATAGAAGTGGTGAAAGGGGGCATCCCTGTCTTGTTCCAGTTTTTAGAGGGAATGCTTTCAATTTTTCTCCATTTAAGATAATGTTAGCTCTGGGCCTTGCATAAATAGCTTTTATAATGTTGAGATATGTCCCTGATATTCCTAGTTTTTCCAGTGTTTTGAACATAAAGGGGTGCTGTATTTTGTCAAATGCTTATTCTGCATCTATTGAGATAATCATATGATTTTTATCTTTAAGTCTATTGATGTGATGTATTATTTTTATTGATTTCCGAATGTTGAACCAGCCTTGCATCCCTGGAATAAACCCCACTTGATCGTGGTGCACTATCTTTTTGATATGTTTTTGTATCCGATTTGCCAGAATTTTGTTGAGGATTTTTGCATCTATGTTCATTAAAGATATTGGCCTAAAGTTTTCTTTTTTGGATGTGTCTTTGCCTGGCTTTGGAATTAATGTAATATTGGCCTCATAGAAAGAGTCTGGAAGAGCTCCCTCTTTTTCTATTTCTTGAAATAGTTTGAAGAGCATTGGTATTAGTTCTTCTTTGAAAGTCTTGTAGAACTCTGCTGTAAACCCATCAGGTCCTGGACTTTTCCTTGTTGGTAGCTTTTTGATGACATCTTCTATTTCTTTGCTTGTAATCGATCTGTTTAAATTGTATATAGCCTCCAGATCCAGTTTAGGCAAATCATATGACTCTAGAAATCTGTCAATGCATTCAGTATTTTCTGGTTTATTAGAGTACAAGTTTTCAAAGTAATTTCTAATTATTTTCTGTATATCTGAGGTGTTCGTTGTGATATTCCCTTTTTCATCACAAATGTTAGTGATTTGAGTTTTTTCTCTTCTTCTTTTCATTAGCATTGCCAAGGGTCTGTCAATTTTGTTTATTTTTTCAAAGAACCAACTTTTAGTTTTGTCAATTCTTTGAATTGTTTCCTTAGTCTCAATTTCATTAATTTCTGCTCTGATTTTAATTATTTCCTGTCTTCTGCTGCTCTTGGTGTTGATCTGTTCTTCTTTTTCTGGTGCTTGGAGGTGTGATGTTAAGTCGTTTATTTGTTGGTTTTTTTTCCTTTTAAAGAATGAACTCAGTGCAATGAATTTTCCTCTTACTACTGCCTTCATAGTGTCCCAGAGATTTCTATACGATGTATCTGTGTTCTCATTTACCTCTAGGAATTTTTTATTCTCCTCTTTGATGTCTTCTTCAACCCCTTGTTCATTCAGTAGCATGTTGCTTAGCTTCCAGTTGTTGGAGTAGTTTTTCTTATTCCTTGTTTTGTCGTTGATTTCCAATTTCATCCCTTTATGGTCTGATAGCATGCAGGGTAGTATTTCTATTTTTTTATATTTGCTGAGATTTGCCTTGTGACATATATATATGATCTATTTTGGAGAAGAAGCCATGTGCTGCTGAGAAAAAAGTGTATTCATTTACTGAGGGATGAAATATTCTATATATGTCCTTTAGATCTAAGTTATTAATTGTTTTAAGGAGGCCTAAGATTTCTTTGTTTAGTTTTTGTTTGGATGATCTATCCATTGGTGAGAGAGGTGTGTTGAAATCCCCTAGAATAACTGCGTTGTGGTCAATTTTACTCTTGAACTTGAGAAGCGTTTGTTTGATGAATGTAGGTGCTCCAGTATTTGGGGTATATAGATTTATGATTGTTATATCCTCTTGATGAATGGTTCCCTTAAGTAGTAAGAAATATCCATCTTTGTCCCTTTTGATTAACTTTGGCTTGAAGTCTACCTTATTTGAAATGAGAATGGAAACCCCTGCTTGCTTCCGCAGGCCATGTGAGAGATAAGACTTTTCCTAGCCTTTTACCTTCAGTCTATTGATGTCTTTTTCTATGAGATGTGTTTCTTGGAGACAGCAGATTGTTGGGTCATTTCTTTTAATCCATTCAGATAATCTGTGTCTTTTGAATGGCAAGTTTAGGCCGTTAACATTCAGGGTTATTATTGAGATGTGATTTTTATTCCCATCCATTTTTATTTGTATTATGATCTTTAGCTTGATTTGGTTTCTCTTCTGGTTGGTATTTCCCTTAGTTTAATATCTCCCTTTGGTGATTTTCATTGTTATTTTTCTCTTCTTCTTCATGAAAAATTTTGCCCAGGATGTTCAGAAGTGCTGGCTTTCGAGATGTGAAATCTTTTAACTTTTGCTTGTCATGGAAGGTTTTTATTTCATCTTCAAATCTAAAGCTCAATTTTGCTGGATATAAGATTCTTGGTTGACATCCCTTTTCCTTCAGAGCTTGAAAATATGCTATTCCAGGATCTTCTTGCTTTTAAGGTCTGGGTAGAAAAATCTGAACAAAGCCTGATTGGTTTCCCCCTATATGTAATCTGCTTCCTTTCTCTTGTGGCTTTTAATATTCTCTCCTTGCTCAGTATATTAGGCATTTTCATTATAATGTGTCTTGGTGTGGATCTGTTGTGATTTTGTATGTTTGGTGTTCGGTAGGCCTCTTGAACTTGGTTTTCCCCTTCATTCCTCAAGTTTGGAAAATTTTCTGTAATTATTTCATTAAATAAATTACTCATTCCTTTGGCTTGAAACTCTGCCCCCTCCTCTACCCCAATCACTCTTATGTTTGGTCTTTTTATGTTGTCCCATAATTCTTGAATGTTCTGTTCTTGGTTTCTTACCATTTTTGCTGTGTAATCTAGATTTTTCTCTAGGATATATATTTTGTCTTCATTGTCTGAGGTTCTTTCTTCCAAGTGATCTACTCTGTTGGTGATACTTTCGATTGAGCTTTTATTTTGGTTTATTGCTTCTTTCATTTCTGGAATTTCTGTTTGGTTTCTCTTTAGAGCTTCTATCTCCCTATTGAAGTAATCTTTTACTTCCTGTATTTGTTTATGGAGTTCTTTGTCAAAATGATCTTTCACCTCCTGTATTTGCTCCCTCATCTCATTTTTTAGTTCATTCTTAAGTTCCGCTAACATTTGGAATATGTAATTTCTGAATTCCATCTCTGTCATTGCACCAACTGTGCATGGCATGGAATCTACTGAGGAGGTATATTGATTTGTTTGTGTCACTTTCTTCCCTTGTTTCTTCATATTGCTTGTGCGTCTATTCTACCTGCACTGTGGGACCTTGTCTACTTTGATTTTACCTTAAAACCTTACGTTGCTCCTGTAGTACAATGCTATCAGATCCCCTTATATTTCCTTTACACTTTAAAATCAAACACTTTCTATTCAGAGAATCCCAGTTTGATCACAATGTACAGATTTAGTTAACCCAGATGTTGTTTCCAATTTACTCTGTATGCTTCTGATGGGGTTTGAAAGTTTCAAGTAATGGACAGAGAGGTGATATGTTTAGGAAGAAGGAAGTGAGTGTATTGACTTGTTCTTTCTTAGAAAGTATGAAAAGAGAGTTCTATGGAAGTGGTTTAGTATCAGCCGACGAGAGAGGAAAGAGAATGGAGTGAATGAATAGATGGAAAGACCGATTTACATATAAACCTAACTTATGCAGCGGTTGAGAGGAGAAATAAAGATGGAAAAGAAAAAAGAAAAAAAAGAAGAGAGAAAAAAAAAAATAACCAAGGAGTAGTAATTAGTGTAAGAGAAAGGCGAGAGAGAGTAAGTCTAGAAAATAGAGAATAAACCATATATAACACCACTTTGCTATATATTTCAATTGTACACGTTCTAGAAATCTCAATTTGTGCGTATAACTTGTTTTTGCCTCTGTTGAGAATGCAATGGCAGGGTGTAAATAGGGAAGATGAAGGAAGAAGAAAAAATATAAAAGTGAGAAGGAAGAAAAGAGGAGCAGAAGCACACAAACACACTGTCAATCAAAACAAAAACAAACAAAAAACCCCCAAGAAACAACAAAACAAACAAACAAGCAAATAAAAACAAAAACGTTGAACCCAAGAACAAGTCTCAAACAAAATGGACCCTTGGAAGCCCTTCTTTTTTCCCTTCCAGTTTAAGCCACCTGACCCAGATCATGTACAGTCAGCAACCCTGTTAGTGGAGTCAAGGCTGCACCTTTGGTCCGTTGCAGAGTGGCACAGTGGAATAGTGGAAGGGGCTTATCCTCAGGCTGGGCCCTGCTTACAGCAGCAGGGAGATGCTACTATGGGCCTTGGAGGCCAGGCAAACTGGCGGCGGGTTCTCTCCTTCCAGCGGGCAGGTGCCTACCTCTTGCTCTGGTTGCAGCTGGGCAGGTCGCACTCCCCCAAGGAGTGGAGGAAGCACTTCGCCAGGTCTGGCCCTGCGTGCAGCAGCCGGGAGATGCTGTTCTGGGCCCCGAAGACCAGGCAAACTGGTGGCTGGGTCTCTCCTTCCAGCGGGCGGGAGTCTACCTCTTGCTCTGGTCGCAAATGGGCAGGTCGCACTCTTCCCGGGAATGAAGGAAGCCCTTCCCCAGGTCTGGCCCTGTGTGCAGCATCAGGGAGCTGCTACTCTGGGCTCAGGCGGCCAGGGACACTCTGGAGTCAGATTTTAAATCCACTTCTACTTTATCCAAAGCCTTTTCCCTTGCACCCAGGAACACACTTTATTTCAATTGAAGACTTTCATAAGATGTATTTTAACATTTTTATGCTGCTTTTTCAAAGTCTTCTTAAAAGTAATTTTTAACAATGAATCCATATGCTAAATGAACAGGTAAATAGGTTTTATTTTTAATGTACAAATGGGTATTACCAACAATATTATTGAGTCCAAATATGAACTAAAGTAAATGGTGAAGTAATAGGTTAAAAGGAAAGAGAACACAAAAATATTTTTTGTAGTGGATCCTGTTGGTGAACTGGTCTTATTCTTTTTACCAGGCCGGTTCACCCATTCTCCACCTGTGTGGGTTGCTAAAGACTCAACAGAACATTTGTACTGAAACATGCCCTTGACCAACAGGGGCTGCCACATCTGGCAATGCCTGGAAATGTATGCCCTGTGTCCCTCCCACCCACACAACCCACTCATGTCAATATGAAGATATCAAAGAGCAGTCTTTTTGCCTCAAGGTGGCACAAGTCTGTGATGACATTCAAGCTCCAGAACTTCCCATGGGATCCAGATGAAGATAAATTTCCCAAGTATCCATATCAGAGATACCTTCTACTTCTCTCCTGCTTCCCTCACTTCCTTGTAAATTTCACCAGAGCAGCACTTTGTCAATAAGTCTCACTCAGGCTGTGCTTCTCAGGAACACACTTTCATTTCCTCTTCCACAGACATTCTCACTGAGCAGAAGTAACTACTATGATTTTTTCCGGTCATGTTGCATATGGTCAGAAGAGCATCTTGCTCTGAGAGGTGATTGTGAAAAGAAGGCCTTCAAGTGATGTGTTAATAGCAAAGCATTTGGGGCTGTGGATGTTGCTCAATGGTAAAGTGCTTGCCTGGCAGGCCCAATGCTCTGGCTTTGATCCCCGGCACGGGGCGAGGTGCGGGGGAGAATATAGTATTTCTTCATTGAGACATCTACTCAGCCAGGCACGGTGGCTCATGCTTGTAATCCCAGTCATTCAGGAGGCTGAGGCAGGAGGATTGTGAGTTCAAACCAAGCCTCAGCAACTTAGTGAGGCTTAAGCAAGTCAGCGAGACCCTGTCTCTAATATAAAAAAGGGTTGTGGATGTGGCTGGGTGGTTAAGTGCCTCTGGGTTCAATCCCTGGTACCAAAAAAGAAAGACATCTACTCAGCCTGGTGGCCCACATCTGCAATCCCAGCTGCTCATGAGGCAGAGGATTCAAGTTCAAGTTCAAGGTCACCCTGGGAAACTTGGGGAGATCCTTTCTTAGAATAAAGAATAAAAGGGCTGGGGAAGTAGCTCAGGGGTAGAGCACTCCTGGGTTGACACCCCAGTACTGCATAAGAGACAACTACTTCTAATTTTAGAAAATTGAGAAATTCAAGTTCTCATCTTTTTATCCAGAGTCTTTCTTATGTCCTAGGATCTGAATCACAGATAAATGCTGTTTTCTAAGGTTGTACTTATTTTTAAATGCACAACTGTGAGATTCAAGGTAAGAGTCTCATTGATATTTGTATTCTCTCTCCAGTTTCCAACAAACAAAAAAAATGCTAGCTTCACAAAAAATCCTACACATTTTCCACTTTATTTTTAGCATGATTTTCTAATTACAATAAACAAAATTTCTATTCTTGTCTTTAGTAGGCAGAATTAACACTTACCCATGAATTATAACTGCTAAATTGCTAATGATCTCACTAGAGATTTTTATTAAAAAGTACTCTTGTAGCCTGTTAAATGCAATGAAATAGATAATATAGTTTCTAAAAATGTCTGATTTACAGGAAGAGTCTTGAATAAAGGAAAATATTGTCTCAGCATGTTTAGTGATCTCTGAATTCAATTACACTATCAATAGCCTATCAGAAAACATTTATTCATATCTTTGCAAAGGCAAAGCATTTCTACTTGAAATGGCAGTACTGAAATTAAGAGGGTCATGGATATCTTTGAGGCAACAGGATAGGAAAAGGGTGAGAGAGATATCAGGTCAAGTTAGGTATGTTTATTTATTTAACACCATAGGTTATAGTGCTACCTTAGATAATATAAGGCATCTCATTTCAGAAATTGACTCAAGGTGGATTTAAATAATTCACAGCTTAATGAAATGTGAATCCAGACACCCAATAGCCTTAACAAATGACCTAGGAACTGTTTCCACTTTTCTCTTTGTAGCCCAACACTAACTTCTATTTCACTGATATCCTTATTTTACCAATTCTAAAGTTTGTTGTGTCTAGTGGATCTCATTCCCTATGCCAGGAAATTTTACCTTTCTTTCTGCCCAACTTATCGTCAGCATCTTTTTTTCTATTGTCTTCTCCCTATCATATTAGAAATATATTCCAGTCACTTTCATTTTACAAAAATGAATCAAATCATCACAAAATTATCTATCTGACATCCAAAAAGCAACATTTAAATAAAAAGACCATTATTTTCATTAATTATTATTTTTCTTTAAAATATCATGGTATGTATCGTGTATACTGGAAAATATATAGCATTTGCATGAACAATTTAAAAACCCACATATATGTATGTACCCGTCACTCAGTTTAAGAAAAAAATTGGTGGTTGAATGAGATGGATATCATTATCCTAAATGCATGATTGAAGATCTGAATGGTACTTATATACTTTGTATACAAGCAGTTGTATGTAAAAAGATACTATACTTGTGCATTATGAATAAGTAAATAAATAATTAAAAAAAAGAAATACATTGGAGAAACATAGAAGCCCTCTGTGTGTTCCCAGTTGTAACCATCTTCCTCTCCCCTAAGATAAATATTACTCTGACTTTTGTATTAATCAGTGACCTGTTATAATTTGTAGATATATCATCATATATGCATCTCTAAATATATTCCTTAGTTTTAAAAAAACTTAGCAACAAGCACCTATCATCCTGTTTAAGGAAAGGTGGATGTTGCTACTATCAGATAAAGACTTTCAGAATAAAATAAAATGATCAGTCTGTGGGCCATGAACTGACTTCAGGTTGCCTGAGAGTTTATGAGCCATTCATGGGTAAGTCAGTGGGCCAGGACCTATGGGAGTCCTGAAAAACATAGAGCTCACTGTTGTTTGAGCACCTGACCAGATTCCAGACATTTGGTAAAAATATGGTCAGACAGAGTGGACTGTGCCATGATTTCTGGTTCTAAACTTTAGCTCTACATACCTCCAGCTCTCAGGAGTAATTTCAATGGGGTGAAGCAGAGCACAGAGGGAGAATGGGAACTTCACAAGCTAAGTACGGAAAAGAATCAGCATGGCTCATGATAGAATTGTGTCCTCCATGAAAAAGGTAAATGATAGCAGGGATCTTGGTGATGACAGTACTCAATCAGTTTGTCTCTTGGTTGCCCTGCTCCCATCTGAACTGCCTACCTTCTATAATGAGCCCACAGCTGTCTTTCTGGGATCTGCCTTCAGCATTCTCTTGGGAATTCCCTTCATCTCTCTCCTGCTTCCATTTTCCCCTCTCTCCCTCCCTCCCTTCCTTCCTTTGTTTCTTTTCAACCCCACATTTTGTCTTTATTGGTTTCTCTGTACTTGTTTCTCGAGTAGGGTGGGTGGTAAGTTTTCCAAGATATTGTGCATCTGAAAAATGATGCGGTTGCCTAGCAACCTGGAGGTAAGGAGATGTCTAGGGATATAAGTGCTTCTCAAACAGCTTTGACCCTAGTCCTCCTTGCTTTACCTACTCTTCAACCTTGCCCTTATATCTTTATTTATCACTGGTTCCAGAGATATTTTGGTGTTGCTAGTTCCCATGCTTTTTGAGAACTCAACAAATCAAGTGGGTCTTCAGGTTTCCTCCTGGTCAGTTTGGGGCTTGGCTTTCTCAATTTTATAAATCAGTTGTCACTTGTTCAACTACTTTTTAGCTTACAAAATTTCCTTGTTCTTATCTCCCCTCTTATCCTCCCTGTCTGTCCACAATTCCTTCTATTGTAGTTTTGATGGGTTTCAGAAAGGAACAAAAGTAGATAAGACACATACATACAGATATATTAACCAACTATTAATGAGTAGCAGAACTAGAAAAGTGTGGTAAAAATTAATAGTGGCATTTTCTAAGGATCTGGACCAAAACCAGTCATACTTAATGTTAAAGAAAATGGAAAAAGTAAATAAAGTTTCTAAACTCCTTAAAACTCTAATAATGAAATGTCAGAGAGCTGTACTTCAAGAAAATTTCACTTAGCAAAGGGATAAAAGTGGCATACCATTCCTTCACTGGTCTGTAGGCCTCAGTGGGATAGAATAAATAAGTGAACCCAGGACAATATGTATTTCTGACAGCATTATGTGTTTCCTCAACTCATAATCTTCATCATCATCATTTGGTGTACTGTGGAATTCAAGATTGGAAATTAATAAAATCCCCTATATGCTAAAGACTTTTGGTTTTCTTTAAAAATGTTTCTAAAATATCTCTTCATTTTACTCTTAATAAAACCTGACTTTCACCCAAGGACACTGCTTTCTCTGAATATGACTCAGACTGTTTCTTTCCCTCAACATCATCCTAACACCTGGGACAGCTTTCCTCTCAGAAAGCCTCCAGGGATCTTGGTTTCTGGTGTTCATGCCCTGAATAGTTGCCTTTCTCAGTGAATCAGAGCTTACAGTTTGATTCCAGTAGAATGTAGTGTAATACAGTATAATTTCCAATGTTAGGTCATAAAAGGCACTGCAGCTTTCACCTTTGTCTTTGGGGTCACATGTTCTATAGAAAGCCATTGCCATTCCTTGAGGACCCAAGCAGCTTTGTGGAGAAGCCCAAGTGCGGAGTCTGTACAGAGTCTGAACTCAGATGTCACTACAAATATTTGAGAATTTGAAATGCTTTTAATTTTTTGGCAGTAAGTGGGTATGCAAGAACTTCAGATACATAGACCCTCTACTCAAAAAGGAAGAAGATTAAGATTCATAGAACTGAGCTGGGGTTGTGGCTCAGTGGTAAGAGTGCTTGCCTATCATGTGTGAAGCACTGGGTTTGATTCTCTCAGCTCCACATATAAATAAATGAATAAAATAAAGGTTCATTAACATCTAAAAATATTTTTAGAAAGATTCATAGGACTATTCTCTGGAATTTAGCAAAACTTGGGCTGTCAAGTTTTCCTTTGTCTTGTTTCTCATTCTGCAACATTTGGGAATATTGTTTTGTAATGGCCTATATTTCAGGAAGGATCCTGCTCAGACACCCCTGTTAGAAGATTCTCCTTTAATCTGAGACTATGTCATTCTAGCTTTAGGAATCTGGCATCTGAGAATCTTTGAGAATCACTGACTCTGTGACTGAAGCCAGAAGCCCTGTGTGACCTCCCATGTGCCAGTTCCTTCTGTATGCCACAGGCTTGGTTCTTCCCAAGCAGCTTACACTCTTTTGTTGACATTATAACTCAAAAAAGCCATTGTGTGGGGCTGGGGTTGTGGCTCAGTGGTACAGTGCTTGCCTAGCATGTCCTCAAACCAATAGCCAATACCTTGGAAATGGATCCTCCAGCCTCAGTCAGTCCTTCTGATGACTGGAGCCCCTCATGATTGCATGGGGGTAGGAGAATCAGGGAGAGGGACCTCATGAAAGATGGTAAACCAGAACTGCCCACCTGAGCTGCTCCTAAATTCCTGATCCATGGAAACCATGAGAGATAATGAACACTTGTTCTTAGTCACTAAGATTTTGGGTGATTTATTTATTTATTTTTTTGGTACCAGGGATTGAACTCAGGGGCACTCAACCACAGGGCCATATCCCCAGACCTTTTTGTATTTTATTAGAGACAGGGTCTCACTGAGTTGCCTTGCCATTGCTGAGGCTGGGTTTGAACTCATGATCCTCCTGCCTCAGCCTCCCAAGTGCTGGGATTACAGGCTTGCACCACCGTGCCCGGCTTTGGGTGATTTTTCATGCAGCTATAGTAACTAGAATACCATTGGGCCCAAGAAAAAGTGTCTGCTGTCTTTCTCCTGTTTGTTGCTTCTTGACTTTCTCCTAAAACTTATTTTCAAATTTACATCAGAAAACTGTGCCTCTGACTCCCTCTCCTTATTGAAATCATCTACCAACTCACAATTCGTGTTCCCTTTTTGTATGGAAGATTTTAGCTCCTTGCGCATGGTCACTTTCCTCTATAATACTCTTTTCCTACTTGGTAATTTCAGTAGTTATTAAAATTATACATACTTGCAATCCCTGGCCTTTTAGTTCCTTGAGGTTGGCTTCAATCATCTTAATAATTACCTAGTCAGCCACCTATTCTCATGCTCTGAACATTAAAACTTTAATTTACTGATAATCTCAATTTTAAGCACCATTTCTCGTTACAAATTATCACCTCTATTACCTGCAATCTTTTAACCTCAATTGGATTTTTTTTTTTTTTTTTTTTTTTTTTTTTTTTTGTGGTGTGGGCTGGGGATCAAACTCAGGGCCTCAAGCATGTTAGGCAAGGACTCTAACACTGAGCCACATCCCCAGCCCCTCAACCAGACTTTAAAACTTCTAATCCTAACACATTTCATTGTCCTTTGCATTCTTGTAACCTTATTTTGCTTCTCACCCAGGTTGGATTTCAGGGACAGTCATTATTGCTACACACTTGTGTTCATATTCCTCTCCCTTGTTCCTCTGAGCTTTAGCATTTCCCCCCGATAAAATCAGCCCTAATTAAATCCAACTCTGTGTATTCTGTGCTTGCACTTGTGTAATTGCAAAGAAATCCACACAAGTGTTCAGGCTGGGTTCACTTTATATTTGGGGAGTTCTGATTATAACAATTTTTATTCAAAATAAGGAAACAGAGAAAGTTGTTTGAGTGTGTTGAACACAATAATCTTTAAGTGAATCACAGAAAATCGTTCAAGTGTGTTGAACAAAATAAGGAAAGTTATAAGAATAGTACTAATATTTCGTATCTACCCCTTACTCAGATTTCTTTATTATTACTATTTCCATGTTTGCTTTATTATTCTCTCTTTGCACATAATTTTTATGAAACATTTGAGACTGAGTTATCCTTACGTATATCAGTGCATATTTACTAAAACAAGGACATTTTCATATATAACCATAGTATAATCATCGAAACCAGGGATCCGAGAGCATGAACCAGAGGGAGGCTGCATTCCTTGTCACTCCATTGAAGGAGCCCTAATTGGGAAGGGCTGTTGTAGCTAGCTGGAAGCCATGGGTTCCACCTGATATGTATGTGACGCACCTGTAGGCACCCGCAAACCTGAAGGTATATAACCGGGTGAAAGCGGTCCGAGTTAGGAGAACGGAGAATTCAGTCAGCCGGGCAGTCACTCGGTCGGTCAGAAGAATCAGAGCGGCCAGAACGTAGGCAGAGTGGTTACAGAAGAGAAACCAGATAGAAGACAGAAGAGAAACCAGATAGAAGAAGTAATGACTGGTCAGAGTTAGGCCGAGACTCCTGAGGAAGACAGAAGACAGAAGAAAGAAGAAGGAAGAAAGAAGAGAGAAGAAAGAAGCTCTAATCTTTCTCTAAGCTAAGCTCTATCTTTCTAACTAAGCTAAGCTCTATCTTTCTAAAAGCTAAGCTCTATCTTTCTTTACTCTAAGCTACTCTAAGCTCTAAGCTCTATCTTTCTTTACTCTAAGCTACTCTAAGCTAAGACTCTAAGCTAAGAAGACAAGAAGAAAAGCTTGCTTTAATCTTTCTCTCTAAAAATCTTTCTTTCCCTCTCTAAGCTCTAAGAAAGTAGAAGTAAAAGTAGTAAAAGCTTAACTCTGCCTCCGAGAGTTTTTATCCCGGTTTACGGTACCAGGCAGCTTACACTCCATGACCCGGGATTCAAGCAGAGGAAATACTGTTTCTCTGTGAGGCAGCCATTGCTCCCCACTGATCCCCTGCTGTTTACCCCTCATTCATCGCCATGATCCATCGCCTGCGGTCTACCAGCATATCGCCAACCTTTTGAGCGTGGATTGCTCGCTGACCGCCACCTATCATCCACCATTTGCTCATTTGCCTGCCTCTTGCCTGCCTATAGCGGCGTTTCACCTCCCATTGCCCACTGCCCGACCTCCACTCGCCAATTGCCGGTGTCACCCTGCAGACTGCCAGCGGATTGCCCTCTGTGGGCTGATGCTTGGAAAACCATTGTCATAGTGCTCGCAGGTTTGGGTACACGTGACAGCCGCTACTTTGGGACATTGGCCAGGGCCTGCAGGTTTGTCATCTCTGGTTGCAGCTGCCTCCGTCTGGGGACACCGACCAGGGCCGGGAGATATATTGTCCGGGTACCTGTAGGTGGTCGCATCTGAGGTTTTTCCGCTGGGTGTGTTAGTGCCCACCAACTGGCTGCCTCTTTGTAGGGTTGCTCCTTTGTGTGAGCGCATCCCTGGTGGTCTCTCTGTAAGTAAAAATGGCACTGAGATCTTGGGACTGCAGCAAGGCAGAGCCTGGGGAAGCTGAAGCCCAGGTCTGTTAGATTGTAACTGGGTTTGCATGGGCCAGTCTGGGTCTGGCAAGTATGTGGAAAGCTGGAGACAAGGGGCAGTTCCCCGAAGGGATCACAGGTTGGAGAAATTGGAGAAAACCAGGTTCTCTCCAGATATGTTGAAGTAGGACAGAAGAGGCTGGACTGGACACCTAAGGAATTTTTAGGAAGCAGGTTTATTGACTGCAGGTTTCAGAGGTGTCTCTTGCCTAAGAATCCTTTCTCTGAACCCTGAGTGTAGAAATTCTTGAACTTTATACCTGGGGCTGGGAGGTTCATATGAAAAGTGCATTTCATTCCATCCTCTAGACAGACAGTAGTTTCGCAAATGTTTTTCTGCAAACCTGGCATTTATAAACAAAGAAGAAGCTACAAACCACAATGCCTTCTGCAGATTTTTGCTGATAGCTGATGTCCTGTGCAAAAATCTCTTTGATAAGAAGAGGAACTTACATGCCACAAATATGGTGGGATTTCTGCTTAACTATGGTAAAGGTCTTCTGGGTGGGGGTCTTTGGCCTGCTTCACAGTGAGTTCTGAAATGCACAGGATGGAAGGGGCCTGCTACAATGGGTGGGAATTCTTGAAGAGAGTGTGAGAGCTCTTGCTATGGGCTCGCCAACTGGGCCCACCCAACTGGAGCTACCATCAAACTCAGACAACCCCACCCATTGGCGGAGAAAGGAAGCTGAAAAAAAAATTTTGAAAGTGAACAGAAGCAATCGTTCAATTGTCCAGTGAAACTTTTTTTTCTTTTGCCCTCTCTTTCACATCTCTACCATCTTTGAATCCAAATATTTTTCATGCATCAGTTTATTGAAGAATGGGATATCTGAATACTATATTACAGTTTTGTTGTGTATTCTTATATTTTTACTTTTTTTTAAATCTGTATATATTTTTTCTCTCACCTATCTGCCCCCCTGGATTCTCTTTCTCACTTCTCTCATACTAACAGCCAACCTCTATTAATTTCTCCCTTGCTTTTACTATAAATTTTTACCTCTGTCTTCTCTCATTCTCCCTCATAAACATCATATCTTTCAGTATTTCTGGTCCCTCATTGTCCATCATTTGAAACAGTGAAACATTTTAGCAAATTTACTGTTTATATTGTAGACAATAATTGAACATATCGTTTCTGTTTATTGCGATAATACTTAAGATGCCTTAATAGGAGCTATTTGTTTTAAAGGTGTATATTATTTACATTGGGTGCTGTTAATATTGGTCTCTCCCTTTAAAGATGGGGTACTGGAAGCCTTCAGGGCCACTATAACACTACAGAATAGAAACTTTACTACCACAGATCCATATTGCTATATGGGAACACACAAAAACAACATGAAAAAACAAGGGAACAAAGCACCTCAAACAAACCAAGATGTTCCAACAACAGAATCCATAGACAACACAGTAGAAAAAATGTCAGAGAAGGAGTTTAGAAGGTGCATAGTAAGTCTGATCTTTGAAATAAAGGATGGTATCAGAGAAAATACAAGAATTGAAAGATCAATTCAATAAGGAGGCAGAGATTATAAAAAGGAATCAAGCAGAAACCCTCAAAATGAAGGAAACAATAAACCAAATTAAGAATACAATGGAAAGTATCAACAACAGACTAGACCACTTAGAAGACAGAACCTCAGACAATGAAGATAAAATATATACTCTTTTATTTATTTATTTACTTTTTGGTACCAGGGATTGAACTCAGGGGCACTTGACCACTTGGTCACATCCCCAGCCCTTTTTTGTATTTTATTAGAGACAGGGTCTCACTGAGTTGCTAAGTGCCTCGCCATTGCTGAGTCTGGCTTTGAACTCATGATCCTCCTGCTTCAGCCTCCCAAGTGCTGGGATTACAGGCGTGTGCCACCACACCCGGCTAAAATATATACTCTTGAAAATAAAGTCGACCACACAGAGAAGATGATAAGAAACCATGAATAGAACTTCCAAGAAATATGGGATAACATGAAAAGACCAAATTTAAGATTTATCAGAATAGATAAAGGTATGGAGATACAAACCCAAGGAATGCACAATCTTTTCAGTGACATAATATCAGAAAAATTTTCCATATCTAAAAAATGAAATGGAAAATCAACTATGAGAAGCTTACAGAATGCCAAATGTACAAAATTACAGTGGACCCACACCAAGACACATTATAATGAGAATGACTAACATACAGAATAAGGATAGACTTTTTAAAGGCTGTGAGAAAAAAAAAATCAAATTACATTTAGGGATAAACCAATTCAGATTTCAATGGATTTCTCAACCCAGACCCTCAATGCCAGGAGGTCTTGGAATACAATATATCAAGCTCTAAAAGAAAATGGATGCTGACTGAGAATTATATATGCAGCAAAATTAAGCTTCAGATTTGAAGATGAAGAAAAACCCTCCATGATAAAAGTTAAAAAGAATTTACAGCTAGAAAGCCTGAACTACAGAACATTCTCAGCAAAATATTCTATGAGGAGGAAATTGAAAAAAAATAAAAATAAAAACCAGCAAAGGGAGGAATTACCCTAAAGGAAAAGTCAATCAAAGGAGAAACTAAGGAAATTAAAAACCAAAAATAAACTAAAAAGTCCGGGAGCACAAATCATATCAGAATAATAACACTGAATGTTAATGGCCTAATCTCATCAATCAAAAGACATAGACTGGCAGATTGCATTTTTAAAAAAGACCCAACAATATGCTATCTCCAAGAGACTCACCAACTAGGAAAAGACATCCACAGACTGAAAGTGAAAGGTTGGGAAAAAAATGTATCACTCCCATGGACTGCATAAACAAGCAGGGGTTTCTGTCTTCATATCAAACAAAGTGGACTTCAAACCAAAGTTAGTCATAAAGGATAAAGAAGGACATTTCATAGTGCTTAAGAGAATCATACATCAACAAGACATAACAATCATAAATATATATGCCCCAAACCATGGAGCATCTATGTACATCAAACAAACCCTTCTCAATTTCAAGATTCAAATAGACCACAACACAATAATATTGGGTGACTTTAACACACCTCTCTCACCACTGGATAGATCTTCCAAACGAAAACTAGACAAAGCATCGACAGAACTAAATAACATGATCAATAATTTAGACTTAGCTGGGCGCGGTGGCGCACGCCTGTAATCCCAGCACTTTGGGAGGCTGAGTCAGGAGGATCACGAGTTCAAAGCCAGCCTCAGCAATGGCGAGGTACTTAGCAACTCAGTGAGACCCTGTCTCTAATAAAATACAAAAAAGGGCTGGGGATGTAGCCCAGTGGTCTAGTGCCACTGAGTTCAATCCCCGGTACAAAAAAAAAAAAAAAAAAAAAAAAAAAAAAAAATTAGACTTAATGGATATATATATATATATACATATATATATATATAGTTTTTTTTTTATCCATTATTGAGTGACTATACCTTCTTCACAGCAGCACATGGATCTCTCTCTAAAATAGACCATATGTTGTGCCACAAAGAAACTCTCAATGAATTTAAAAAAAAATAGAAATATTACCTTGCATTCTATCAGATCATAATGGAATGAAACTAGAAATCAATGATAAAATAAAAAATAGAAGCTACTTCAACACCTGGAGACTAAAGAGCATATTATTGAAGATGAATCTATAGCAGAAGAAATCAGGGAGGAAATAAAAAAAATAGAGGTAAATGAGAACATTTAACAGACTTAAAGACAAGAATCATATGATTATCTCAATTGATGCAGAAAAAGCATTTGACAAAATACAGCACCTCTTCATGTTCAAAACACTAGAAAAACTAGGAATAGTAGGAACATACCTTAACATTGTAAAAGCTATATATGCTAAAGCCTAAGGCCAACATCATTCTGAATGTAGAAAAATTGAAAACATTCCCTCTAAATACTGGAACAAGACAAATATGCCCTCTTTCTCCACTTTTATTCAACATAGTCCTTAAAACTCCAGCTAGAGCAATAAGATAGATGTAAGAAATTAAATGGATATGAATAGGATAAGAAGAACTCAAACTATCCCTATTTGCTGATGACATAAATTCTATATTTAGAAGATCCAAAAAATTCCACCAGAAACCTTCTAGAACTCATAAATGAATTCACCAAGGTAGCAGGGTATAAAATCAATACCCATAAATTAAATGCATTTCTATACATAAGCAATGAATTTACTGCAAGAGAAATTAGAAAAACTATCCCATTCACAATAGCCTAAAAAAAAAAATTACTTGGGAATCAATCTAACAAAAGAGATGAAAGACACCTATAATGAAAACTGCAGAACACTAAAGAAAGAAATTCAAGAGGACCTTAGAAGATGGAGATCCTCCACACTCTTGGATAGGCAGAATTCATATTGTCAAAATAGCTACACTATCAAAAGCATTATTCAGATTTAATGCAATTCCTATTAAGCTTCCAATGACGTTCTTCATAGAAATAGAGAAGCTGTTATGAAATTCATTTGGAAAAATAAGAAACCCAGAATAGGCAAAGCAATCCTCAGCAAGAAGTGTGAAGCAGGGGGTATCACAACACCAGACCTTAAATTATACAACAGAGCTATAGTAACAAAAATGGCATGGTATTGGCACCAAAACAGACATGAAGACCAATGGTACAAAATAGACGCATAGAGACAAACCCACATAAATACGGTTATCTCATACTAAACAAATGCTCCAAAAACCTACACTGGAGAAAAGATAGCCTATCCAACAAATGGTGCTGGGAAAACTGGAAGTCCATATATAACAAAATGAAATTAAACCTCTATCTCTCACCCTGCACACAAAAATCAACTCAAAGTGAATCAAAGACTTAGACACTAGAACAGAGGCTCTGCACCTAATAGAAGAAAAAGTATGCCCAACTCTTCATCATGTAAGCTTAGGACCTGACTTCCTTAACAAGATTCCTACAGCACAAGAAGTAAACTCAAGAATCAGTAAATGGGATGGATTCAAAGTAAAAAGCTTCTCAGCAAACTAAACAATCAGTAATGTGAAGACAGAGCCTACAGATGGCAAAAAATCTTTACCACATGCACCTCAGATAGAGCCCTAATCTCCAGGATATATAAAGAACTCAAAAAACTTAACACCAGAAAAACAAATAACCCAATCAATAAATGGGCTAAGGAACCGTATAGGCACTTCACAAAAGAGGAAATACAATCCATCAACAAACGTGAAAAAAAAAATTTCATCATCTCTAGCCATTAGAGAAATGCAAATCAAAACTACTCTAAGATATTATCTCACTCCAGTCAGAACGGCAATTATCAAGAATACAAGAAGTAAGTTTTGGCAAAGATATGGGGAAAAAGGTACACTCATACATTGTTGTGTGACTGCAAGTTGGTGCAACCATTCTGGAAAGCAGTATGGAGATTCCTCAGAATACTTGGAATGGAACCACCATTTGACCCAGTTATCCCACTCTTCGGCATATACCCAAAGGACTTAAAATCAGCGTACTACAGTGATGCAGCCACATCAATGTTTATAGCATCTCAGTTCACAATAGCTAAACTATTGAACTACTGGTGTGACTCTGCACCATTTTCAGCCAGAGGAAGGAGAAGTTGTGCTCCATTTGTATACAACATGTCAAAATGCATTCTACTGTCATGTATAACTAATTAGAACAAATTAAAATATTTTTTTAAAAAATAAGAAAAAAGAAAGGGTGGTATTTGAGTAAACTTTAAAAAAAAAAAAAAAAAAGAAGAAGAAGAGACAATTAGGACACTGACACATACAGAAGGAAGATCCCATGAAGACACAGAGAGAAGGCAGCCACCTACCAGCCAAGGATAGAGGCCTCAGAGGAAACCAGCCCTGATCACACCTTGGTCTTGATGTCTAGATTTTAGGACTGTGAGAAAATAAATTTTTGTTATTGAAGCCATCCAGTCTCTGATACTTTGTTACAGCAGCCCCAGTGAAGTAAACACTACAGTAGATGTTTAGACTCTTGCAGAAACTTGGATATCATTTTCACTTCATAATTTTGGGGAAGAAAAATCCTTTTGTAAATAAAAATTAAGAAGACAGGGCTGGGATTGTGGCTCAGTGGTAGAGCGCTCGCCTAGCACATGGGCGGCCCGGGGTTCAATCCTCAGCACCACGTAAAAGTAAACGCATTGTGTACAACTAAAGCAAATAAATAAATATTTTTTTAAAAAATTAAGAAGACAAAAAATTTATCAAAATCAGGAAATTATCATTCAATCAATACTATAATCTACAGACTTTATTTAAAGTATTCTAGATGTTCCATTACTATTTTTTATAGGAAAAAGATTGCTTCTGGTTCAGGATCCAATCCAAGATCACAAATTGCATTTAGTTACCATGTCTTTAGTTTCCTTTAGTATGGAGCAATACTCAATCTTTATTTGCTTTTCTTGAACTTGATGTTTTTGAAGAGTTCAAGTGAACTATTTTGTACAATAACCCTCAATTTGAATTTGTGTGATGTTCCTCATGATTAGATTTAGATTAGGCATTTTTGGTACTCTATGTATTTTGGCACCTTATTTTTGACATTTGATAGTATTTCCTGTGGATCCTTTTATATCAGTACATAGAGATTCTTCATTCCTTTTTGTCTCTCTTTTCCTTCCTCTTCTGAAACACATTATGTGTATGTTGTTATAATGATCAATATTCATTTTCCTTTATTCTTTTCCAATACCTGCTCCTATGACTAGATGATATCAATTGACTTATCTTCAAGTTTTCAGATTCATTCTTCCACGTACTCAAACCTATTTGAACTTCTTTAGTAAATTTTTCATTACTGCACTTACCTCTCAGGTTCCTGTCATTCCTTTTATAATTTATATTTCTACTGATATTCTCTATTTGTTGAAACATTGATTTGTGGTTCTTCTTTTGGACACGGTTGCTTTTAGTTATTTGATAATACATGAAATAGTTGATTAAGAATTTTGCCTATCTAATGTATCTAATGTAAGCCTTATTATGGCCTATTGCTAAACCTTTTGGTGCATATGAGCTGTACTTTCTTATTTCTTTGCATACCTTGTAATTTTTTGTTGAAAATTGGACATTTGAGTATTATAAGATGTGGCAACTCTAGAAATCTCCCCAGGGTTCACTTTTGATTTTTGTAGCACTTACTGGTTGATTGTTTATTGACTTATGTGAACTATTTTAAAAATTGTGGTAAAAAAGTACACAAAATATAAAATTTATCACTTTATTGATTTTTTAAGTGCAGTTTTGCACTGTTAAGTACATTCATATTACTATACAATTATTACATCTCTAAAACTTTTTCCTCTTCCCAAACTGAAATTCCAATAAGACTCCATCCTGCCATTCTGCTTGGCCCCTTGAAATCCCTAATCTACATTTTTTTTTTTTTTTTTTTTTTTTTTGGTACTGGGGATTGAACTCAGGGGCACTCGACCACTGGGCCACATCCCCAGCCCTTTTTTGTATTTTATTTAGAGACAGGGTCTCACTGAGTTACTAAGTGCCTCGCCATTGCTGAGGCTGGCTTTGAACTCGCGTTCCTCCTGCCTCGGCCTCCCAAAGTGCTGGGATTACAGGCGTGCGCCACCGCGCCCGGCCCTTAATCTACTTTTTGAATGAATGAATTTGACTACTCTAGGTTCCTCATACAATTTGAACTAATGTTTTTATTGTTTGTCATGTGAGGCCACAGAAGTCATTGTGATGATCTCTGCTTAGTGATGAGCAAACCAAAAAAGGAAAATAGAAAAAGAAAAATCTTCCCATGTTTGCAGATGGGTTCTTGGTTTACTGAGTATGTTCCCTTCCTGTTCTAGCAGAACAGAAAGTCAGCTAGATGTGAGGATCTTTTCTGAGCATGCTCCAAACTCTTGGCATGGATGTGGCTTTCTGTATTCCCAGAAATCCATGGGAGCTTTTCAAAGCCCTTATTCCCTGGAAGATTTCATTCCCCTCCCCTTTCCTTCAAAGCTTTTCATATTGCCTGTTTGCCTTGTTACTTTTGCCCCAAGTGGCAGTCTAAGTCTAGTCCATTTACCTCAAATGTTTCCCACCAATGTTGACTCCCTCCCTCCCCTCAAGGTAGCTGCCACAGTCCTGGAACAATTCTGATTTAGGTGGAATAGGGCAAGTAAATCCTCTACATTTCAGGGAGCCAAAACACAGCTCAAAGGGCTGGGGTTGGGTCCAGGTTCAATCCTCAGCAGCACGTAAAGATAAAGGTATTGTGTACAACTAAAACAAATAAATAAGTATTTTAAAAAAAAAAGTAAAAAGGACTGAGGATGTGGCTTAGTGGTTGAGTGCCACTGGGTTAAATTCACAGTACCCCCCTCCCCCACTCCAAAAAAATGTTACGAAGTTTTCTTACTGAGCCTTAACTATTTTTTCTTTATTAAATGTTCCCCTGATAAGTAGCTTTTTGTTGTATTCCAGAGTTCAAAATAACTTGGTTCTGATGGCTACTTGTTGCCGTTGTGGAGGTACAGACTTTGGAGTTCTCTGCCATTATTGTTGACATCACTCCCTCTCATTTTATTTTTTTAACTACATAGAATTCCAAATTCCAGTGGATAGAGATATACTAATTAGTCTTCCACTGATGATGCATTGTTTCCAATTTTTACTAATATAAACTATACTTCAGTGAATAATTTTGCACATTATTTTGCATGTATGCAATTAAATCCATAGGAGAAATCTCAGAAGTGGTATTGCTGCAAAAGTATATGTATTTTATAATTTTTATAACTATTGCCAAAAGGTTTTATCAATTTACACTCCCATCATGAGAATTCCTGTATCCTCATAGTGTGATCAACAGAATGCGTTATCAAACTTCTGTACTTTTGTCTAACTAGCAACAACAAAAAAAAGTATTTCAGTGTGGTTTGAACTTCTATTTCATTTTGAGTGAGACTGAGGATCTTTATATATATATATATATATATATATATATATTTAAAATATTTATTTATTTGCTTTAGTTGTACACAATGCGTTGATTTGTACGTGGTGCTGAGGATTGAACCCGGCCGCGCACGTGCTAGGCAAGCGCTCTACCGCTGAGCCACAACCCCAGCCCTCTTTTTATATTTTTTGAAGATAAATTTGTATTTCCTTTTATGTGAATTTTCTGATATGTTTTACCAGTCTTTCACACGACTATAATTTTTCCATATTGTTTTCTAGGAGTTCCTTGTGTTAGTGTGATCTCAATTTAAATATACGACCGTTGATCTCAATTGAGCATTTGTGATGCCCAGCAATCCTCTATTTCCCTAATACATTTATCAATTCGTTTTCCTATGCATTTTTATTTTCTCCTCAAACTTTCAATAGCTTTTCCTCCATATTATCCTTCATCTTATATTATGTTTCACTGAGAAATATCAATGGCCTTTAGCCAGAGGCCACAAGAACATATCTGTAGTTGAATAACACTGGATTTATTGACTTTGAGACAAGGGTGGAAGTACCCGATAGAAAACCATGAGGACATCTCCATGAAAGGGTATTAACGGAACAAGACTTTCCAAGGCAATTCACTTTCTTGCACATTGTAGCGGGGTATGCATAGATAGGCACTGAAGTTTGAGGTTGGGGGCTAAGGATCATCCTGATTCCTACTGAAGAGTGGCCTCCTGCTTAACAAATCAACCATCTTCGGGAGTGAGCAAAACGCAGGGGTTCTCAATTGCCACCAGAGGGCGCAAGGCGCTCCTGGAGGACCCTCGGTGGTACTTCCAGTGCCGGCGGGGTCCGGAGCTCAGAGCGCGCGCTGGTGGTGGGTGCCGGGCTCGCGCCTGACCGCCCCCTCCCTCAGGGAGGGGGGGGCCTCTCAGAGGCGCGTGCGTGGTTCCGCTGCGGCGGAGGCTGCCGCGATGGAGGGCGCTCTGACTGAACGCCAGGTAAGCGTCCTCCGTGGGGCGGGCTCCCAGGCGCCGGCTTTACCCGGCAGTTTTCCTGTCAATGGTTGTTTGAACGTCTCAGATTATGATAATTAATTCCTTCCTTCCCTTTTCTCGGTGCTCTTTTGGAGTAATTTGGAAAGTTGTTACCAAGGAAACGGTTTCCTTTGCTTCCCGAGAGCCTTTCCCCTCGGGGCGACGGAGGGAACGGCTGCTTCTCTGGGGATGTTGCCTGCTTGAATTTGGTCCCAAAATGTGCTAGTCCAGATGTCTCAGCCCCAGGCCCCATTGGGTCTGGCCCCACTGTTGTGATTCTGACCTGGTATCACATTTTTCCAGTTCCACCGGCTTCCTTTCACTATGAGCCCTTGATAAAAGGGCTCGGATAGTTTAAATCCCTGTACTGTCCACCAAGTTTTGGTTTAAACTGTTTCATCATTCGTTTGCTACTTTATTTGATAAAATTTGAACAACTTGCTTATCAGTCTTCAAGGTGAAAGCCTTTGGTTGGATGGGTGCCTACATTTCTTAACACTATCGTCATTACATTTACATTGGTTGGGTGTATATATTTTACTGAATACTCTAGGCAACAATTGGCTCCATCTTTACATTTTTATACCTTTCGAGTAGTATTTTAATTTACCAAAGGATAGAGACACTCAAATAATTGTTGAGTGATAATTGTTGAATTGTTTAGAAGATAGTTACTCATGAACCTAGTTATTCATTCATTCACTCAACTGTGTTCCAGCCCCACCCTGCCAGGCTCTTGGTGGGCCTCTCAAGATCAAGGAAAGGAGACTGCCTCCAGTCTTATCCTTGGTGTTCAGGATAAGAGAGTAAACAACACAGATATAATCCCTGCCTTCAGTGAGCTTGTTGTCTGATTAGAGAGAGTTTTAACCTATATAGTAGAGTTGAGGAGACAGAATGACTGAGTAACTTTACTATGGACCACACAGCCAAAAATCAAGGGAAGTAGGAATCTGTTTTAGCCACCCTAGAAACCAAAATGGACTCCCCACAAAATGTAATTCAAATGTAGAATTGATGATGCCATACAGAAACCATGAGGGTTGAAGTGGTCTATTACCTAATTGAGGTCTCTGGTGGTCCTCTTAAGAGTGAGGAAAGAACACTGGCTCCAAGTTTTTACTGTGATTAGGGAGTGGGGCTTGGTAAGGGTTTCTTTGTATGGATAGAGATTGGTGGGTGTGAATCTCCCTGCCACCCCAAAGGAAAGAGCACTCAGACTTTCTTATCAATGCCTCCAGAAGAGGAAGGGGGAGGAGTGAGGCCTTAAAGCTGTCTGCAAGCAAACCTAAAGATATTGAATCATTGAATCCTCATGACTGTTCACCCCTAATGTTTGACAAATGACTGAAATGTGCCATTTTTCGGCTTTCTTTGGGGCCTGCAGCCTGAAACCAGTGAGGAAAGTGAAAGTTCCATAGAAAGCAGGATTGTTCAGGATTCCATTTTGAGAAAGAAAATGAGTGTCTTGATCATTATTAGTAATGTCTGGAACTCTGAAGGGATAAGGAGTGTCTTGGTGGGAAGCCTTGTGTTATGGATTTAGTTTATGCAGATATATGTGTGACCTTGATTTAAAGCAAGGGTTTCAAGAGTTCTTTACCCCAAAGGGTACAACTCTCAGGCAATGACCTTAGAATCTATAAAAATGTAAAGATGGAGCCAATTGTTGCCTAGAGTATTCAGTATTAAGATGACTTCCTGAAGTTAAGCCAGTTGTACTTTATCAGGGACATTGTAGTTAAGGGATGAGAAGCAAAAGTTCACCATAAAATTCCATCACACATTATTGTGTGATATATGGTCCCTAAAGTGTACAAACTCCCATTGCTCTTCACTTATTTGAACCCAAATTGCTCCTCAGGTAGACAAAGGGTCCAGGAGAGGGGTGACTTCAGTGAGGAAAGGGGAGTTCATGCCCTGCTACAGTAGATTTGCCAGCAGGCCCAGATTTGACTCAAACTTTACTTTCCTGTAAAGTTTGCAAATGATGGCAAAAGTCTGGGAGCACATCAACAATCCTTATGGAGGTGAAGGCAAACTGACAAGTCATTGAAAGAGGTATTGAACAGAACATACTAGCCAAATCTATAAGAGCAAAATATTTACTACTTGTAATTTTAATAGTGTAGTGTAGGGCTGTAGCATCAAGGATACACTAGCCAACTGTGAGGCACCATTCCTTCTTTGCAAGTTGAACAGGCCAAATAAGGCTGCTGAGTTGAAAAGCAGTGGAGATAATCACTCTTACTAATAAGTCTTAGTTTCAATCCTTGAAAGCCCTGTTTTATTTTACACTAGGTTACATTAACTAAGAGGATGGTAGTCCATAGGGGTCCTGCTCTTTTTTTTTCTTTTAATCATTTTTTATTCTTACCAGCAATGCACAGTGATTGCAAGTTTTCTTTTTCTTTTTCTTTATTTTTTAGTTGTTGATTAAAACCTTTATTTTATTTATTTATTTATATGTGGTGCTGATAATTGAATCCAGTTCCACACATGCTAGGCAAGTACTCTACCACTGAGCCACAACCCCAGCCCAGTGTCCCGCTCTTTCAAAAGGCATTTTGTAAGCTCCAAAGACTTTATTTAAATTTATTGTACATTGGTTCATAGTGTCCATGAACACTAGTGATATTTTAGGGTAATGTATGTTATGACCATGAACAATTTAATGGCAAAGCATAGCTCTCATGGTGAAGGTAAAGAATGCCTTACAACCTTTGCTGTCTATGTTGAGCAACTCCCCTAAGATTACAAGCGAAACCTTTTTTGAATTTAGTGGGACCTCAAGGTATAACTCTAATTTGAGTCCCAGTGTTGATTAAAGCCAACTGATGCATTTCAGTGGATATTGAAGTTAATTCAGAACCTATGTTGTAGAGGAATCAAAGTTAATCTTTTGTTATATAAATTATTTTAATTAATATCATATTTCTAATTAGGTCAAATTATGGATTTGTTTCAGATTTCTTTGTTTGCTCCATATGTCTACGTTTCTTTCTTTCTTCTTCTCTTTTTGGTGGTTACTGGATAAACTTCCTGTGAAGGAGGTCATCTTTACCCTTCTATGTTTGCAGATTTCTTCCTCCAGACCCCCTCATATCAGTTTCACTGGGGTTCCTGCATGTCTATGGTTACTTCACAGGGTTTGAGAACTCTGATCTGTTAGCAGCAGCAGTAGTAGCAGAGATATTTAAGGGTCCTGGTGAGCGATGTGTTCTCATAATGGCTACTTCCCACCTTCTCTTTTCTTTCATATATATATTTTAACTACCTAATGACAGCTCTTTATTGAGCAATTACCCAGTGGTCCCTTATCTTGCACAAAGTATAATCATTGCTCTGAGAATTCTATAGATTAGGGATCACTGACTGCCTGGTTGAAACATCTGATTCATTCATTTTTAACTCTTTGTTGTTTGTATAAATAAAGGCTTATTTATTATTTTCTTTATCAATAGACAATGAAGCTTCTACTTTAGTGTTAATAAACATCTTGTACTGCATGTACATATTAAATTGGTGGGTTGTAGTGTATGCGTATCTTAGACCCTACTGGGTATTGCAGATTGTTCTCCAAAGTGGTTGTACCAGTTGACACTCCCACTGAATTGTAGTTTTACTCTTTGTTGTTCTAGGAAACTGTAAACTCTGGAGGCTACGGTCTTTGTTTTATTCATCTTTATATCCCTCATGCCAACTAATCAACTAACAAATAGTCATAGTTGGAAGATTGTTGCATGTATAAATGATGACCTATAGAAGCAAAACCATTAATTTCTATCTTCTAAAAGTTCAAATATTTTTCTTTAAATAATAATTTGTTTTGAACATTAATTATTTTTAAAATGGATATTTCTCAATAAGTAATTAAGATTGTTTGATACTTGTTTCCAGGCAGCAAATGAAGGGGATTCAAGCCTTGCCACCGAGTTACAGGAGGAGACAGAGGAGAATCCTAGTCCAACTGTGGATGAGAGTAATATAGTGTCAGCTAAAAAGCCAAATTTACATAACTGGAGTGGTGACTGGAGCTTTTGGGTAATAATTTTATATTTTCATTTCAACCTTGAATGCAAATTTTCTTTGATTCTACAACAGTTCATATACTTTTTATAATATTTTCTTATTAGCTCCTAGACTTTAGATGTTCTAATTTTAGACTGGAGTCCCAAAGACATTTCTGACTATGCCCTCCTTTGACCACTAGAATGCACTGTTGTTTGGCTTGATGGAGTAAAATAATCTGCTTTAATTTCCTTGTGAGAAAACTGAAACACAGAAATAAATTCCACTTACATTGTCGTAAACTATATTGGCAAGAAACTAACATTGTATAAGCCATATTTTAACCATTATGGGAAAACCAGCTATTTTATACAATTTTTAAAAATATTTATTTATTTACTTTAGTTGTACAAAATGCAATGCATTTATGTTTACGTGGTGCTGAGGATCGAACCCGGGCCGCGCACGTGCGAGGCGAGCGCTCTACCGAGGCGAGCGCTCTACCGCTGAGCCACAGCCCCAGCCCTTATACAATTTTTATTTAAAGAATTAGTTCCTGTGCTTAAAAGGAAATTTAATAATGGTCAGCCTGTAATGTGTAATAACTATAAGATGCATTTTAAAGTTAGGAGTTTTACATTTTATTTGCGGTGTATTCACTTGGTTGTGTAATCTGGATATGCTTTAGGTTTTCCTACTGTAAAATGAGACTACTTTTGTGGTGTAGGCACATTGAGATCTTAGAGTCTTTTCATACGAATGTTTATGTTAAAAGTCTCATTCTAGCCGGGCGCGGTGGCGCACGCCTGTAATCCCAGCACTTTGGGAGGCTGAGGCAGGAGAATCGCAAGTTCAAAGCCAGCCTCAGCAATGGCGAGGCACTTAGTAACTCAGTGAGACCCTGTCTCTAATAAAATACAAAAAAGGGCTGGGGATGTGGCCCAGTGGTCGAGTGCCTCTGAGTTCAATCCCTGGTACCAAAAAAAAAAAAAAAAAAAAAAAGTCTCATTCTACATCTAGCAATTCCTGTGAGACTTATGAGACATTTGATAGAACCTAGTATAACACAACTATAAACAAAATTTGTATAAGATCATAAGGCATATGTAGTTCTAATGTTAGAACATTAGAAAGCTGACTTCTTGAGGATTAGGAATACTTGAGAGTAGATTTTCTTATAATTTTATAGTAGATTATAGTAGTTCTAATGTTGGAACATTAGAAAGCTGACTTCTTGAGGATTAGGAATACTTGAAAGTAGATTTTTTTATAATTTTATAGTAGACTAAAAAAAGACATAATATTGACAAGTTATACAAATTAGCACAAGTAGCATCATTCTCTTCATAACTAGCAATTCAGTTTGTGGGAATGTTATTGAATCTTAATATGACTAACAAGTTTTGACTTCTAATTAAGAAATTTAAAGTGAAAAGTTTTTTTGAACCACAACCTAAGGAAAATATTCAGTTACTAAAAATTATACCAAAATAACAACACATCCTAAAAATCATGTCATCTCTATTGACTATATTATTGTTGGTCACATTTAGAAAAGGTTGATGACTATTGTTGTGTTTTGATTCTTCTGCTCTATGATTTTTATAGCTTATGTTGTGGATTGGGGAGTCTTCATAGCTCTAAGGGCTAGACAAAGAGCTAAGTAGTTACTATGGTTACTCTTGGCAGACTTAAAGCAAGAAAATGGATAATGCAAGAAAAGTAAAAGCAATGGAATGAAAACATTTAGAAATAGAAGGAGAGAGAGAGAGAGAGAGAGAGAGAGAGAGAGAGAGAGAGAGAAAAAAGAAATGTGTACTAGATCCTTGCTACTCATACTATAGTATGTGGGTCCAGGAGACTGGGCATTATCTGCCACTTCATTAGAAATGCAGAGTCTTCCAGTCAGAATGGCAGCTATCAAAAACACAAACAGCAATAGCTGGCAAGGATGTGGGGAAAAGGGCACACTCTTACATTGCTGGTGGGGCTGCAAATTGGTGCAGCCAATTTGGAAAGCAGTATGGAGATTCCTAGGAAAACTTGGAATGGAACCATCATTTGACCCAGCTATCCCACTCCTTGGTCTATACCCAAAGAACTTAAAAATAGCATACTACAGGGACATGGCCACATCAATATTCATAGCAGCACAATTCATAATAGCTAGATTGTAGAAACAACCCCGATGTTCATCAGTAGATGAATGGATAGGGAAACTTTGGTATATATACACAATGGAACATTACTCAGCACTAAGAAAGAATAAAATCATGGCATTTGCAGGTAAATGGATGGAGTTGGAGGAAATAACGCTAAATGAAGTCAGAATGAAGTCAGCCAATCCCAGAAAACCAAAAGTCGATTAATTCCTTTGCTATAATGATACTGAATTATAATGGCAAGGGGGGGGATGAGAGGAATGAAGGAATGTTAAATAGAAAAAATGGGGGTGGGGAGGGAAAGGGGCAAGGGGATAGAAACAATGGCAGAAGGAGTTGGACATCAATATACTAAGTGCATTTATAAAAACTCAAATGGTATGAAAATACTTTGTGTAAAACCAATGACTTGGAAAAAACTGCTCTTTATATGTAATATGAAAGGAATTGCACTCTAAAAGCATGTATAACAAATTAAATTAAAAAAAGAACTACCAAAAAAAAAAAAAAAGAAAGAAAGAAATGCAGAGTCTTGGACCCAACCTCAGACCTACTAGATCAAAATCTTTGTTTTTCACAGTATTAACCAGATGATTTACATGTACATTAAATTTGAGAAGCACTGGTATAGAGTGTTTCTTAAGCTCAGGTTAGGCCCCTAAGGTGACTGCAGGCCTTTTATTTTTAGAAATATTTATATGAATTCACATAGAACAGATTTAAAGACACATACAGCATTTCAGAATTTTTATAGACTTTCCAGAGGTCACCTACCCAGGAAAACAGAACTATCAAGAATTCAGAGGCTGTGCTGGGATGTAGCTCAGTGGCAAAGTGCTTGCCTCACATTTACAAAGCCCTGGGTTCCATCCCCAGTCTCCAGTTCCAAAAAGAAAAGGAAAAAAAAAAAAAAAAAAAGAATTCAGAGGCAAACATAAACAAAAAAGACCCTGCATGGATAAATTAGTTCATGCTGACATAACTGGTAATAGGAGACCTCCTCAAATCTTGATTTGTTCATTTGAGTTTCTATAAAATATTTGCCATATTTTTAAAAATATAGTTTAAATAAGTCGAAGTTAGATGTGGGTGCACACCTGTAATCCCAGCAACTCAGGACAGCCTCAGCAACTTAGCAAGACCCTGTCTTAAAATTAAAAAAAAAAAAAAAAAAAATCTGGGGCTATAGCTCAGTCATAGAGTATTCCTGGGTTCAATATCCTATACCAAAAATTAGCTTCAGTAAGTTGAATAGAATATCAAAGATAGGATAATTACTGGATAATAACACATGTACAGTAACAAGAAATAACAGCAGAAGCTCAAAAAGTATTGTAACCTGGGCCCTTAAAGTGGAGGCCAAAGATCTATGTATCTAACATGACTCAGTGATGGTGATTTCAATAGTATGTGAACACCATAAAGCCACTTTCTAAACACCTGGATGGTATGACTGTACCATAACTGGTAGAAATGATGTTTAATTAGTTTGGAAATAAATAATTAATCTTTTCCTCTGCCATTTTAAACCCATCTGTTTTTACCACTGTCTCCGCTGTGTTGCTATTTTCTTTTCTTCATTCTTCTAGCAATGAAGTAGAAATTTAATGAATACAATAAAATGGCAGAGTTCACAGAACAATCCAAAATTAACATAAAGAAGACCAATAGCATAACAGGAAAATATTTATGAAACATATGACCTGGTATTTAAACAAAGATCGAGAATGTCAGTGCTGTAGCGCTGGAATATACAAGGAATTTGAAGTTGTGCCTTTTACACTTTAGGAAGGTTACTTTTTCTTTTTTAAAAATACATCTCCAATTGGTTTATTTTTCTTTCTTTCTTTTTTTCTTTTTTCCTTTCTTCCTTTCTTCCTTCCTTTCTTCCTTTCTTTCTTATCCAACCCAGTGCCTTATGAAAAAAGTAAACCACAACAGCTTTATTTTTTACAGGAATGGATTGAGAAACAAAACAAAACAATAGGGCAGAGAAGTGTAGACCAAAAATAAATACAAATGTAAGCTGTTTTGTTAATTGTTTCATAATCACAACAAACTAGTACAAAGACTGTCCTACTGGGTGTGTTGGGGCATACCTGTAAACCCAGCAGCTCAGGAGGCTAAAGCAGGAGAATTGCAAGTTCAAAGCCAGCCTCAGCAATTTAGCAAGGTGCTGAGCAACTTGGTGAGACCCTGTCTCAAAATAAAAATAAAATATCCCCATCACCAACAAAACAAAACAAACAGACAAACAAAAAGCAAAAAAGACTACCCTGGACACAAAACAAAATGAAGGTATAAGATTGAGATGTCCTGGGCTGGGGTTGTGGCTCAGTGGTAGAGCGCTCGCCTAGCATGTGCGCAGCCTGGGTTCGATCCTCAGCACCACGTACAAATAAACACATTGTGTACAACTAAATCAAATAAATAAACATTAAAAAAAAAAAAGATTGAGATGTCCTCTCTGCAACACTGAGGATTTCAGTCTCTGGTATTTGGAATTGAGATTGCAGTTCTTTCTTTGGATGGGTCACTGGGTGTGTAGTACAGTCCATGGTTTTAACCAGATTTGAACAGAAGAATGGACACTGGACCCAGGCAGAAATAGATGGGTGTTTGATTTCATGTGCAACATAAACTACTGATATTCCTTCCCAAGATGCAATGACGAAGGGGGTTATACTTCTTGCTAAACTCCTTCTTGATATGGACTGCAGTATCTTTTTTTTATGTTATATTTCTCTAGTGCCTACATAACACACTCCCCCAAGTCCTGTTGCATCTCCTTCTGACATGTCTGCATTTTTTTTTTTTTTGGTACCGGGGATTGAACTCAGGGGCACTTGACCACTGGGCCTCATCCCCAGCCCTTTTTTTGTATTTTATTAGAGACAGGGTCTCACTGAGTTTCTAAGTGCCTCTCCATTGCTGAAGCTGGCTTTGAACTCGCGATCCTCCTCAGCCTCCCAAGTGCTGGGATTACAGGCGTGCTCCACTGTGCCCAGCATGTCTGCATTTTTGATCACTGCCTTTCAGTTGCACAAGGTTACCTTGGTGCAAGGGCTGGTTGACTGCAGCAGTCTCAAGGGGGAGGTGCTGGCATCCCTCAGACCCAGAGGAGCTGCCATTGTTACCAATGTTGTGGCACATCTCTAGGAAGGTTTCTACTAAAATAATCAAATAACTTTTTAAGGTTTTGGTATTTAAATAGCTAAGCTCCAGGAATCTGGAAAATTCACTAATGTGGAATAACTCAAATAGTCTGACTTGGCTAAATCAGTTGTTCCACAGTAGTGAGTTTAGAGAGCAGCATGATATGATTGAGCAGATGGGAGGCTTGGAATAAAACATCTGAAATAGTGTCTTCTTTGCTTGGCTGATTTTACTGTGTAGTGATCTGGAATGTTGTATAACCTGACTGCAGTTACATCACCTATAAATTAGAGATTGGGTCACAGTATGACAACATCGGTGTGTCTTGTGTCATCTCACGCTTTTAACAGATTGACTAAGAAGTGTCTTTCTGATGGTAAGTCTTTAAAGGAATATGATTAAATCTCCATTGATAGTGAAGTCAACAGCTTCAGATTTTCTATTTCAATCCTGTTATATAAATGTAGGAATATTAATTGTTAAATGTATTTTATTTTATTTATTTATTAATTTTTTGGTGCCGGGGATTGAACTCAGGGGCACTCGACCACTGGGCCACATCCCGAGCCCTTTTTTTGTATTTTATTAGAGACAGGGTCTCACTGAGTTTCTGAGTGCCTTGCCATTGCTGAGGCTGGCTTTGAACTCTCTATCCTCCTGCCTCAGCCTCCCAAGTGCTGGGATTACAGGTGTGTGTCACCGTGCCTGGCACGTATTTTATTTTTACTTGGAAGTTAAAATATTTAACCCTAGAATGTATGAAAAGAATTTTATTATTAACTTTTAAACCTTCATGAAACAACAAAATTATTTGAAATGAATGAATGAAATAGGAAATAATGGCAAATAAGTATTTGTCATAAAACTGTTGCCTTTTAGCTGTTAGTAAAAACATCACAAAAGGAAAAAACCCAAAACTAAATTTTTTTCTTCCCCCACAAAATAATGATATATTCCTGGTAGATTAAGGTCCCAGAGGAAAAACAAACACATCTGTAGCAGGTGCATTGATTTAGGGTACAATTTTCTCTTAGTGATACAGCATTAACAACTATTGAGAGTAGAAAAAAGCCTTTGAGATTTTCTGTTGTCTATGTTTAGAAGATGATATACTTAGCTGGAAATTTTGATAGAAATAGTAGTGCTTTGGATTAAATTGTTTATTATTAAGCATTACTTTCTACTTTGGCATTTAAATTCCCCTTTAAAATTTTCATCATTTGTATATCTTTATTTCCTTAGTAGCTTATTTAACTGGCAACTTTTAAAAGTGTAAAAATTTGTGGTTTCCTGAATTGTGTAACTCAAGTTAAATTTGTTTAGGCATCATGTTTTTATATGAAAAATTGTGTATTTAAAAATACTCAAAAATACACATAGAATAAAGAATGCATGAATCTCAGATTCCTCCTATCTTTGATTTAGGAAGCAAAATAGAAAAAAAAAAGATGGAGTAGGAAAAATTTAAAGGAGGTTAGAATTGAAATTAATCATTTCTTTTATTCTTTTGTTCTAAAATATTTTAATAGAAAAGTCTAGATTTTAAAATATTATCTTTACATATAAAAATAATAATTAGCCAAAATTTATGTTTTAATAGAAAATGTTTAGATTTTAGCTTTTCTAGATTGTTATCAATTATTAAAAATTGTATTAGAAAACAGAAATCTTGATTATGTATTTATCATTGACTTATAGAATAATCATAGTAACATTATTCACAGGTAAGTTTTTCTATTTATAAGTGGTAAAACTTGCTACAAACCTGATTTTTAGGTACATGTTGTGTTGTTAAATAATAAAAAACCCCAGAGGATTAATTAGTGTGTTTGTAATATACTTTGGTGACTTTGGTGAAGAGGTTTCTTATGTTCATTTTGTCCTCTGTAGTAGCACATCTTGAGTTTATTCAAATAGGTATAGATGTAAAGGCTATTTGTGATTTTCTGTTTGATGACTGATATAGAATGAACTCATTTTCCAATTTTATGTTGGATTAAAAAGCATACTTTATCCTGTTTGAAAATTTTAGATATAGATACTGTTTGATAAACATAGGTATCTTTTAACCTTTTTAGATTAAAGGAATAGGAACTAATGCTATGACAATATGAGGAGGGGGCTATTTAACTTAAATTTTCTGTTGCTACAAGTACTTAGATTAAAAATACTGAACACACTGTTACAAATATCTTTTTGTAATGCTCATCTGGGATCATAAAATAGCATGGGAAGTTCCTATGGGCTAAAAAAGAAGAGTGAATTGCTCTTAGAGTTGTAAGAACATGATGAGCTAATGTCAATGCAGCTTGAGAAGTTGGCTAATCTTAAACCTTAATGGCCATATAGGGATAGGAGATGATAGATGATGATGCCTTGAAGTTACATGAGTTGTAAATAAGAATTTTTCATAAGCCATGACTCTTGAAGAATTCTATACCTTCTGTGAAATGTTGACAAGTAAAAAAAAAAAAAAAAAAATCCACCCATATGTGCAGGTTGAAGACAAGGAAGCTTGTCTACTTAAGGATGGGGGGTGGTGAATTTGTCCTGAGAGCACACAGCTATCGTCCTTTTCTCATGAAGTTTTGGGGCTTGAGTTTAATACACTATGAATGAGCATAAGGAGATTCTATTGCATGTTAAATCCTCCAAAATTTTAGATAGTAAAACTACCAAGATAAAATGTTATATGATGTTAAAGACTTAATAGAAGGAGTTTAAAATATGATGGATAAGCAATTCTCAAACACTAGACAGATTTGAAAATAACCAAATAAACTTCAAGAAATGAAAAATATGGTCATTGAAATAATAATTTAAAACTGCAGTAGACATGGAAAATAGCAGCTAAAGAGAGACCACTAAAATGAAAAGATATATTTTGGAAATTACCCAGATTATAGCACTAAGAGATAAAGATAGAAAGTGTGAAAGAGAATGGTTGAAGATATAAGGGGCATAGTACAGAAGTCTGTTTAAATCTAATAGGAGTTTCAGAAGATAAAGACTGAATGATCAAGAGATAATATTCAAAGATAATATGTGTGAAAATTTTCTATTCTTGGTGAAAGACTTCAGAATCAGAAAGTTCAGTGAGTCTTTCACAGGAGAGTACATGAACAGAGTTATTATTTTATAAATTGCAAAAGTAGATATATGCGAATTAAGGTAGAAATGGTCTTATTGGTTTTTTTGAGTTTCTTTAATATACCATGTTTGTTCTACGTGAACCAGATAGTATTTCTACCACCTTAGAGGTCTGGAATGGGAAATGGATAGTATATATAAATAAATGTGTAGTATTGTGTCAGACAGTGATAGAAACTTTGAAGACAATAAAAATAACACAAATGTGTGGGGAATCACATAGGAGAGAGTAACATGTTTAGTTGGGAAGATCAGGAAAAGCTTCTGTGGGAAGGTGGTATTTAAGAGAGCTCTAAGTGGTGGAGGTAGGAGAAAAAACACAGGTGAATCATTTGAGGGAGGAGAAAGGGGAGTGGTGTTGCCTGGAAAGAACCTGAGGCAGGAATACAATTGGCTTACTTGACAAACTACTGAAGGATAGATGTGGTGAGTGAGAGAAAGAAAAAGAACATTGATAGTGATTACTGGGTTTCAGGTCTGTGCATCTGAATACATGGAAGCACCATTTAGGAGAAAGAATCACCATGGGGTGATATGGTCATCTTTAAAGCAGAAGTAGGTGTTGGGGTAGGGAAATGATGTTTTGTTTGTTTTTGTTAAGTTGGAGATGCATATTTGGTATATGAGTAGACATATCTAGTAGATCTCTTTGATGCACTACTTGACTCTCAGAGGAGAGGCTGAAGTTGAAAGTAAATTTGGGAGACTTTGAGTATGGGTGATATTGAAAGATAGATTTATAAAGACTGGATGAGATTACTTAGAAAAATTGGATAGAGAAGAGAAGTGGCCTCAGATGTTTAAAACCTCAAGTGGAAGAGGAAGAACTAGCAAAAGAAACTGTGAAGATTTGACTAATGAGATATTAGAAAATATTAGAGAATGTGGTGTCCACAAGGGCAAGTGAAGAAAGTCTTTCAAGAACAGAATGACCTTGTTAGATAAGAACTGAGAGTTGGATATTGCATTTGCAAGGTGGAGGTTGCTAAGGGCATTAAAGAGTACAATTTGAGGACAAAAACCTAACTGAAGCACCAGGTTATAGACTATTGTTCTAATCTTCTTTTGTAAAATGTGACATACAGTTATCCAAAGAAATAAAGGGAAAAAGTAAAAAAAAAAAATCCATATTTTATTAAAAACAAACTTCTTAAAGATGACCATATCAACGTGGAAAAGTCTTTGGGGCCAAAAACATGAACATTAGAAAATTATCCATTGTCTTGCTCTGTTTTATGTTGCTCTAATAATAATACCACAGACTGGCTAATTTATAAAGAAAAAATGTATTTTTTTTTTTTTTTTTGCAGTTCTGGAGGCTGGAAAGTCCAAGGTTGAGGGGTTTGTGACTGGTGAGGCTATTCTTGCTGTGTCATTTCATGGCAGAAGGCAGAAGGGCAAGAGAACATGCATGAGAGAGCAAGAGAGAACTAAGTTCAATGAGAGCTGCAATCCACTCATAATACTAACCCACCCCAAGATAACATTAGTTTAATCATCTCTTAGATTATTGCATTCGAGATTAAATTTCTAATACATGAACTTTGGGGGTTACATTCAAATCATAGCACCAGTAAATTATAATATTAATAAATGATATAGACACTACGGAAAATAATTGAAACAGTGATATGTTACTGGGATATTTATTAAGGCTTCAACCTCACTATAGCCCTTTGATAACCTGTGGCAATGAGAAATTTAGCACATACAAACCAAATTTAAGATTAATACAGAAATTCTCGCTTGACATTCCCTGTCTTTCCAGAAATCTTTTATAGGTATGAATTGTGAACTTAAAAACAGTGACAATGGGACTGGGGTTGTGGCTCAGTGGTAGAGCGCTTGCCTAGCATGTGCGTGGCCTGGGATCGATCCTCAGCACCACATAAACATAAATGCATTGCATTGTGTACAACTAAAGCAAATAAATAAATATAAAATAAAACAGTGACAATGATCCAGTGAGTTACATGGGACATTGAGTTTTTATTACTCAAGTCACATTTTGCTCAATTATTAAATAATTTTAGTTGCATTTTTTTCTAGGGAAGATGTTAATAATTAGTGAAATGCCTACTAAGGATAGGTAGTTGGAGGAGAGAGGAAGGCTGTTAAGTATTGACCTCTGAGTCAGTTTTTAAAGAAGTTTAAATAAATGTTTCCCACTGACATGGAATTAACACATTTATTCTAACCCTACTAAGTTCCTCTTCTTTTGCTAATGTTTTTTGCTTTAAGTTTAAAATAATTGTGCATTCATATGCAGTTTTATGAAATAATAACAAGAGATCCCCTATATGCATTAAACAATTTCCCCCAATACTAACATCTTTTAAAACTATAGAACACCATCACAATGAAGATACTGGCATTATAGAATCAAGATACAGAAAATTTCCACCTAACCAAGAATTCCTCCTGTTGCTGTTTTATAGACAACAGCCATTTTCCTCTTTCCTCTTCCTCCTAGTTAACCTTTGGAAACTACTGATTTGTTCTCTATTTTTATAATTATGGCATTTTAAGAATGTTATACAAATGGAACTGTGTGTAATCTTTTCGTGTTGACTTTTTTTTTTTTTTTCTCACAGCATAACTCCCTAGAGATGTATCCAGGTTTTGTGTGTGTCTGCTAAAAGTTCATTCATTTTTAATGCTGAGCAGTATTCCATTGTACAGATGTACCATGATTTGAAATTCATTGTGGAAGAACATTAAGTTGTTTCCAGATTTGAGAAATGACAAATAGAGCTGCAATAAACATTTGTATACAGGTTTTTCTATGAACATCATGTTTTCTCTTTGTAGAAAGTGTCCAGGAGAGCAAATGGCTAGTCTGGGAATGTAGTTCAGTTTTAGAGTTCTTTCCTAGTATGTGTAAAGGCCTGGGTTCACTCCTCAGCACCACAAAAAGGAACCAAAACAACAACAAAATACACCAACCTCCAAGATGAAAACAACAGAAACTTTTCACAAAGAAAAGCTCAAGACCAAATGGCTTCACTAGTATATTCTAGGAAATGTTTAAAGAATTAACATAGACCCTTTAAACACTCTTCCAAAAAAGTAGAAAAGGAGACAACATTTCCCAAACCATTTTCTGATTCCAAAACCAACATTAATTGTAATTCTATACACTAGGAGTGAACAACCTTAAAATGAAACTAAGAAAACAAAATTTCATTTACAATAATATCAAAATAGTAGTTAGGAATGAATTTAACAAAATTTGTAATATTGTATTAAATTGCTACAGATTATCCAAGTGCTATACTTTGATAATGCAAATATTATACATCCTCTCTTATTCTTTTTTTTTTTTTTTTTTTTGGTACTGGGGATTGAACTCAGCGGCACTAGACCACTGGGCCACATCCCCAGCCCTTTTTTGTATTTTATTAGAGACAGGGTCTCACTGAGTTGCTAAGTGCCTCGCCATTGCTGAGGCTGGCTTTGAACTCGCGATCCTCCTGACTCAGCCTCCCAAAGTGCTGGGATTACAGGCGTGCGCCACCGCGCCCGGCTTCCTCTCTTATTCTTAAGGGATGGGTTCCATATCTCCAGTGGATGCCTGAAACTGTGGATAGCACCAAATCCTTATATGTACTATATTTTTTCCTAAACATACCTATGATAAATTTTAACTTATAAATTAGGCACAGTAAAAAATGAACAACAATGAGTAATAATAAAATTAACCATGATAACAACATACTATAATAGAAGTTATTTAAAACTTATGAATTATTTACTTCTGGAATTTTCTACTTAATATTTTTAGATCACAGTTTATTACAAATAACTGAAACCATGGACAGCAAAACCTATGATATGGAGAGACTACTATACACTTAAAACTACAAAACCTCATTGAAATATATTTAAATAGATAATCAAGAGACAAGACATGTTCATGGATTAGGAGACACAATATTTTAAAGAGGGTGATAACTTCTCAACTCGATCCACAGATTCTATGCCATCATATAAATCCTTTTTTTCCCCCTAGAAATTGACAGGCTGAAAATAAATTCACTTGAAAGTACCAGGGACCCAGAATTACCAAAAATAACCTTGAAAAAAGAATGAAGTTAGAAGAGGCACATACCCCAGTTTCAAAGCTTACTGCAAAGCTACAGTAATCAACATGGCATAAGACTGGACTTGTATATTAATGGAATAAAATCAAGAGTCCAGAAATCAACTCTTAAATTTATGATCAGTTAATTTTTGAGATAGGTGCCAGAATAATCTAATGGGGGAGTCAATAGTCTTTTCAACAAATAGTACCTGAACAATTAGATACACACATGCAAAAGAACACAATTGGACCTCTGCTTTACACCATATACAGAATTAACTAAAAATGTATCATAGACCTAAATATAAGAGCTAAAACTATGAAACTCTAAGAAGAAAACATAGTTCTAAATCTTCATGACCTTTGGATTAGGCAATAGTTTTTTAGATGTGACACCAAATTTCAAGAGGCAAAAGAAAAAAATAGATAAATTGGACTTCATTAAAATTAAAAATGGCTGTGTTTCTAGGAGACTGTTAAGGAAATGGAGATAAGAATGATGTAGATAAAAATATTTGAAGCAGTAAATATTAAAAATTTTTAAGTTTCTGTCCTTAAAGATTCCAGTTTCACTAGGAGTAGTGGTGCACTCCTATAAATCAAACAACTAGAGAGTTGAGGCAGGAGGATCACAAATTCAAGTCTAGCCTAGACAACTTAGGAAGACCCTGTCTCAAAATAAAAAGTGTTGGGGGCTATAGCTCAGTAGTAGAAAACCCCTGGATGCAATCTCCTAGACAGCAAAAACTAATAATAATATTCTAATTTCTTCTTTTCTTGTAATTCTCTAAAAATCATTTTCAAAAATAAGTATTCTTACTTTAAGTGATTCCAACACTTTCTGTAAATTATGTATATAAATACTATAAAATTCAATAAACCAATATCTTGCAATCCAAAATCCTAATGGTTGATATCTGGTAAAAAAATGATGTAAAGAGTTATCAGAGAGCTGGGCACAGTGGTGCACACCTGTAATCCCAGCACTTGGGAGGCTGAGGCAGGAGGATCGTGAGTTCAAAGCCAGCTTCAGCAATGGTGAGGCACTTAGCAACTCAGTGAGACCCTGTCTCAGAGATTCAGTATCTGTGACATATTCCATAGCCTCCAGGGATTGAACTCAGGGGCTTTTGACCACTGGGCCATATCCCCAGCCCTTTTTTGTATTTTATTTAGAGAAAATAAGTGCTAAGTGCCTCGCCATTGCTGAGGCTGGCTTTGAACTCGTGATCCTCCTGCCTCAGCCTCCCAAGTGCGCCACTTACAGGCGTGCGCCACTGCGCCCGTCTCCAAAGTATATTTTTGAAATGAGTGTTGGTAGTGGATTAGAATAAGAGAAAGTGAAAAAATTGAAAGTAAATTAACCTGGCTGGGTATAGTGGCACATGCCTATAATTCAGTGAATTGGGAGGCTGTGAGGCAACTCTCAAAATTTAAAAAGGGCTGGGATTTAGCTCAGTATTTAAGTGCCCTTGGTTCAATAGGAGATGGCTATATTTCATTCCATTTTTAAGTATTCAGATTATTTGAAGCTGGAATCTAGTCGTCGTGTCTAGTTTTATTCTGTTATTCACAAAGAACATACCTCATATGGTTTAGTTCCTTTCAATTTGATGAAATTTGTCTGGAGGGCTTGGATATAATCTGCTTTGGAGAATGTGCCCTGTGAGTTAGGAAAAAAAAAGTGCATTCTGCAGTTGTTAGATGGGGCATGTTTCAGTCAGCTTTGCATTACTACAGCTAAACATTAGAGGCAACTAACTTTATAAAGACAAAAGGTTTATTTAGCTCACAGTTTTGGAGGTTCAAGTCCAAGATCAGGCAGTCCCATTAGTTTGGCCTCTGGTGAGGGCACCAGATGGCAATGGAAGGAGCATGTTTTTCTGTAATTTAACTATTGTAAGTCTAAGTGTGATGCTTTTTGTTTCTCTTACTTGAGGTTTATTAAAAATCTTCAAAAAATTTTGACCATTGCTTCTTCATATGTTTTTCTGCACTCTCCTTTTTCCTTCTGATACTCATGCATTTTGATTTACATGCATTTTGGTTTAGTTGATGTTATCCTGCAGGTGTCTGAGGTTATTTTCTTCAAACTTTTCCACCTCTGTTCTTCATATTTGATGTTATGCTGATCTATCTTCATGTACACTGATTGAGCCCCTCTAGTAAAATTTTTATTTTAGGGATTATAGTTTTCAATTCCAGAATGTCCATTTGTTTATTTAAAAAGATTTGTCGAGTTTTCCCAGCACCATTTGTTGAAGAGGCTATCCTTTCTCCACTGTACATTTTTGGCACCTTTGTCTAATATAAAATAGCTGAAATTGTATGTATTAGTCTCTGTGTCCTCAATTCTGTACCATTGGTCTACCAGTCTGTTTTGGTGCCAATCCCATGCTGTTTTTGTTACTATTGCTCTGTAGTATAATTGAACGTCTGGTATGGTGATGCCACCTGCTTCACTTTTCTTGCTAAGGATTGCTTTTGCTATTCTGGGTCTCTTATTTTTCCAGATGAATTTCATGACTGCTTTTTCTATTTCTTTGAGGAATGTCATTGGGATTTTGATTGGAATTGCATTAAATCTGTATAATGCTTTTGGTAGTATGGACATTTTGACAATATTAATTCTGCCTATCCAAGAACAAGCTAAGTCTTTCCATCTTCTGAGGTGTTCTATGATTTCTTTCTTTAGTGTTCTGTAGTTTTCATTATAGAGGTCTTTCACCTCTTTCGTTAAGTTGATTCCTAGGTATTTTATTTTATTTTTTTGATGCTATTGTAAATGGGGTGGTTTTCATCATTGCCCTTTCAGAGGATTTGTCACTGATGTACAAAAATGCCTTTGACTTATGGGTATTGATTTTGTATCCTGCTACTTTGCTGAATTCATTTACTAGTTGTAAAAGTTTTCTGGTAGAGTTTTTTTTTTGGGGTCTTCTAGGTATATTATCATGTCATCAGCAAATAGTGCTAATTTGAGTTCTTCTTTTTCTATCTGGATCCCTTTAATTTCTTTCGTCTGTCGAATTGCTCTGGCCAGAGTTTCAAGTAGTATGTCAAATAGCAGTGGTGAAAGAGGGCATCCCTGTCTTGTTCCAGTTTTTAAAGGGAATGCTTTCAATTTTTCTCCATTTAAGATGTTAGCCTGGGGCTTTGCATATATAGCTTTTATGATGTTGAGATATGTTCCTGTTATTACTAGTTTTTCTAGTGTTTTGAACATAAAGGGGTGTTGTATTTTGTCGAATGCTTTTTCTGTGTCTATTGAGATGATCATATGGTTTTTATCTTTAAGTCTATTGATGTGATGTATTATGTTTATTGATTTCCGAATGTTGAACCAACCTTGCATCCCTGGGATAAACCCCACTTAATCATGGTACACTATCTTTTTGATATATTTTTGTATTCGATTTGCCAGAATTTTGTTGAGGATTTTTGCATTTATTTTCATTAGAGATATTGGCCTGAAGTTTTCTTTTTTGGCTGTGTCTTTGCCTGGCTTTGGAATTAATGTAATATTGGCCTCATAGAAAGAGTCTGGAAGAGCTCCCTCTTTTTCTATTTCTTGAAATAAGTTGAAGAGCATGGGTATTAGTTCTTCTTTGAAGGTCTTATAGAACTCGGCTGTAAATCCATCAGGTCCTGGGCTTTTTCTACTTGGTAGCTTTTTTATGGTGTCTTCTATTTCCTCTCTTGAGATTGATCTGGTTAAATTGTGTATAGCCTCCAGTTCCAGTTTGGGCAATTCATATGACTCTAGAAATCTGTCAATGCTTTCCATATTTTCTATTTTCTAAGAGTATAAGTTTTCAAAGTAATTTCTAATTATCCTCTGTATATTTGAAGTGTTTGTTGTGATATTTCCTTCTTCATCACGGATGTTAGTAATTTGAGTTTTTTTCTCTTTTTTTCGTTAGCATCACTAAGGGTCTGTCAATTTTATTTATTTTTTTCAAAGAACTAACTTTTAGTTTTGTCAATTCTTTGAATTGTTTCTTTAGTCTCAATTTCATTAATTTCAGCTCTGATTATTTCCTGTCTTCTACTGCTCTTAGTGTTGATTAGTTCTTCTTTTTCTAGTGCTTTGAGGTATGAAGTTAAGTCATTTATTTGTTGGTTTTTTATTTTCTTTTGAGGAATGAACTCAGTACAATGAATTTTCCTCTTACTACTGCCTTCATAGTATCCCGGAGATTTCTATATGATGTATCTGTGTTCTCATTTACCTCTAGGAATTTTTTAATCTAATCTCCTCCTTGATGTCTTCTTCAATCCCTTGTTTATTCAGTAGCATGTTGTTTAGCTTCCAGTTGTTGGAGTAGTTTTTTTTTATTTCTTTTTTTGTCATTGATTTCCAATTTCATTCTATTATGGTCTGATAGAATGCAGGGTAGTATCTCTATGCAACAAAATGAAATTAAACCCTTATCTCTCACCATGCACAAAATTCAATTCAAAGTGGATCAAGGACCTTGGAATTAGACCAGAGACAATATGCCTAATAGAAGAAAAAGTAAGCTCCAATTTACAACATGTGGATTAGGCCCCATGTTCCTTAATAAGAATCCTGTAGCGCAAGAATTAATATCAAGAATTAATGAATGGGATAGATTCAAACTAAAAAGCTTCTTCCCAGCAAAAGAAACAATCAGTGAGGTGAATAGAGAGCCAACTAATTGGGAACAATTATTTAATACATGCACATCAGACAGAGCACTAATTTCTAGAATATATAAAGAGCTCAAAAAACTTAACACCAAAAAAAAAAAAAAAAAACCCAATCAATAAATGGGTGAAGGAATTGAAAAGACACTTCTCAGAAGAAGATACACAATTAATCAACAAATACATGAAAAAATGCTCAACATTGCTGACAATTAGAGAAATGCAAATCAAAACTACTCTTAAGATTTCATTTCACTCCAGTCAGAATGGCAGCTATTAAGAACACAAAGCCGGGCGTGGTGGCACACGCTTGTAATCCCAGCACTTTGGGAGGCTGAGGCAGGAGGATCACGAGTTCAAAGCCAGCCTCAGCAATGGCGAGGCACTTAGCAACTCAGTGAGACCCTGTCTCTAAATAAAATACAAAAAAGGGCTGGGGATGTGGCCCAGTGGTCGAGTGACCCTGAGTTCAATCTCTGGTACCAAAAAAAAAAAAAAAAAAAAAAAAAAAAAAAACCACAAACAACAATAAATGTTGGAGAGGATGTGGGAAAAAAGGCACACTCATACATTGCTGGTAGGACTGCAAAATGGCGCAACCATTATGGAAAGCAGTATGGAGATTTCTTGGAAAACTGGGAATGGAACCATCCTATGACCCGGCCATCCCACTCCTGGGTCTATTCCCAAAGGACTTAAAAACAGCATATTACAGTGACACAGCCACTTCAATGTTTATAGCAACACAATTCACAATAGCTAGGTTGTGGAATCAACCTAGATGTCCCTCAGTAGATGAGTGGATAAAGAAAATGAGGTATATATACACAATGGAATTTTACTCAGCAATAAAAGAGAATAAAATAATGGCATTTGCAGGTAAATGGATGAAGTTGGAGAATATAATGCTAAGTGATGTTAGTCAATCTCAAAAATCCAAATACCGAATGTTTTCTCTGATATAAGGAGGCTGATTCACAGTGGTGTTGGGTCGGGGTACATAGGAGGATTAGAGGAACACTAGAATGGTCAAAGGGGAGGGAGGGGAAGGAAGGGAGCAAGGGGGGATGGAGGGGAAAAAAGAAAAGGTGGATGAATAAGTTGGATATCATTATCCTAAATGCATGACTAAAGATTTGATTGGTACAAATATACATTGTATTCAGTGTTATGTAAAAACATGCTCTGTATGTTTATTATGAATTATAATGCATACTACTATTATAAATACAACACTTTGAATAAAAAAAAGAAGGAAAAAAAGATTTGTCGAAAAAATCTCTGTTTGTTTAAATTCTCTATGCTTGTGGAGTCATTGTTGTTTTGCTTTCTTTTAAGCGTGGTTCTCTTTAGTGCTTTGGACAAAATTTATAATAATTGCTTTGATATGTTTGTCTGCTAAATCCAATGTATGGGGGACCCTCAAAAACTGTTCTATTACCTTTTCTTTTTTCTTTCCTTAGTATAAGTCATAAATTTCTGTTTCTTTTCAGTTTTTATAGTTTTGCTGAAAATTGAACTATTTAGATAATATACCATCTCTGGATTCTGATTGCATTCTCAATTGCATACTCAAAGGGATGTCATTCTTGATTTTTATTTATTTGTTTAATAACTTGTCTAGAGTAAATCTGTTTTTTTTTTTTTTTTTTTTTTTTTTTTTTGGTACCGAAGATTGAACTCAGGGGCACTCGACCACTGGGCCACATCCCCAGCCCTTTTTTGTATTTTATTAGAGACAGGGTCTCACTGAGTTGCTAAGTGCCTCACCATTGCTGAGGCTGGCTTTGAACTTGCAATCCTCCTGCCTCAGCCTCCCAAGTGCTGGGATTACAGGCGTGCACCACCGCGCCTGGCTAAATCTGTTTTGTGACATGTGGGAACTAACATTTCTGCTCAGTTTATTATTTATTTATTTTTTCTCTCTCTTTCTTTCTTCCTCTCTCCCTCCCACCCCCCTTTCCTTTCTCTCTCTATCTTTTCTTTCTTTCATAAGGATTGAACCTAGGAGTGCTTTATCACTGAGCTATACCCTCAGTCCTTTCTGTTTTTTATTTTGCGGCAAGTTTTCACTAGGTTGCTGTGGCTCTCACTTAAGTTGCTAAGACCACCTCAAACTTGAGATGCTCTTGCCTCAGCCTCCTAGTTGCTGGAAGTATAAGCTTGCACCACCATGCCTAACTATATTGTTTTGCCCTTTAAGGCTGAATTTCTAGTAGTCATTATCCCTGTCACCCAGCCCCTGCTCAATGATGTGTAAAAATGCATATAGCCAGTATGGCTTTTCCCTTCTACTGACAGCTATATGGGTAGATTGGGGAATGTATTCAAAGTTCAGGCCATTTCGAGTTTGTCCCAGTTTTTATGTTCTCTTGAGATCTCTTGTGTCCCGAGCCAGGAATATATGGATAGCTTGGGCTGTTTCTAGTCTCTTCTACATATACATGTAAGCCTCTGTTTGACCAGGGATATGTGGAGAGTATATGAAGCCCATCTGTGGCTGCCTCTCCTTCAAATCTCTGTTAAGACCCTTGCTCATCTGTCATTTGGTTTGCAGCAATGGGGACCAAACCTTCATACTTGCTTGAATAGCTTTAGGATTTTCCCTTTTACCTCTGGGCATAGATTTTCTGCTTTCCACTCCCAATGAACTCAACTACCTCTGTCAACATAGCTGCTAGTTTTTGTGGCTTGTTCTACCTTGGTAGAAGTATCACACTGACTTTAACTGGTATAGGAGAAAGGGTTATGGGAACAGGCCCAGGAAAGAGGGCCACAGACTTCTACTCTACTTACTTTCTTAAGAAAGAGGGAGAGAGAGAGAGATACATAGATAGATAGATAAAGGAAAGGAAAGGAAAAATCTACTCAGTAGATTTTCATAAACAAATATTTAGCAGTTTATTGTATATCTTTTATCAATTTCCAGCCATTTGAGATGATTGTTATTAATAGTTTTTTCCAGCTATATATTCACAATTTTTATACTTTTGTTTTATTTATTTATTTATTTTTATGTGGTGCTGAGGATCGAACCCAGGGTCTTGCATGTGCTAGGCGAATACTCTACTGTTAAGCCACAACCCCAGCCCCTATATATTCACTTTTGAAGACAGAGAATTGCCAAACTCTGTTGGAAGTCATTTATTTTGTTCTTTTTTCCCCCCTTAGTGTTTTTAAGATGTTTATGTTTTTCATATGAGGACATATAAATTGTTGCATAGAAAGCATATGATTTTAAATTTCATTTATTTTCTAAGATATTATAGTTAAGGAGAAATTAAAATTTTTCTATTGCTGCAGATTTCAAGTTCAACATATAAAGACAAGAATGAGGAATACAAAAGACAGTTCACACATCTACCTGATACAGAGAAGCTGATAGCAGGTAAAAAAAAAAAAAAAAAAGAAATTTGCAAAAAACCCCAAACAAACCATTTTTGACCATATTATCAAAGTAGAAATGTGACAAGTGACAGTATATATGGAAAATTTAAGCCTTTTTTTTTTTTTTTTTTTGCTTGTTTTGTCTTTTTGTGGTGCTGGGAATTGAACCCAGGGCCTTGTGCATGCGAGGCAAGCACTCTACCAACTGAGCCACATCCCTACCAATTTCAGCCTTTATGCAAGACAGAAAATAGTTTTCAAGATAAGCAGCATCTTCTCTTCACAATTAGACAGTGTAAAATTAAGTTATAATTTGGGGAGGAATGATTTCTGACTTAGTAGGTAAGAAATAGAATTAAGTACTAGGAAAACAGAATTAAGAAGAAATGATTTTTCATGGTTCGTCTTGTACTTGTTTAACATGGTTTTAGAAGAAATATTTTAGCTTGATATTCGATATATATTAACTATCCCTGGAAAGATACACTCTTTAACAAATGTACTCATAGAGAAACTTAATAAAACATTTTAGGGGTATTTTAGGGGTGAATTAATATTCATGTCTTTGTTCACATAGACTTTTTTTGAAATAGGCTTTCAGAGAAAAAAATCATTTTGGCTTATGAACGTACTCATTTTTAATGTAAGCTTATTATAGATTCATGACAATAAATTATAGAACTAAGTGTTAATTTTAGTATATTTATTTAAAACATTTGTAGGAATTTCTCAGATTTGATACTATTGGGGAATGTTTAATTCAGTGTAAATGATTTTACAAACAATTCAGGTCAATAAATATGTTAATGAATTACAATATTTTAAAAAACATTATTTATTGCAAGTAACATAGTCTCATGAAAAAGTTTTCAAATTCTACATTGAATAGTGTGAGTGGTCTTTCCAACCAAGATCACTTCCTCATTGTCACAGGGAGATAGCCACTGTTGGCAGTTTCTTATATGTATTTCCCGAAATTTTCTGTGTATCTTTTGGAACATATGTATATATTGCTAAAATAAGTTAAATAGTTACATGCTGTGATTATTGTTTTGAATCTTGTATGCAGCTCTTTTTATTAGCCCTATTTACAGACCTGTACCATGCTTTTAATGGCTACCTGTATTCAATTGAAGAATTTGTATTATAACTTGTTTAATCAATCTTTTACTGTTGGACTTTTGCTTATGTCTTGTCTTTTACTATTACCACTAATGTGACATTGAACTTTCCTTTGTGTGTGGGGGGGTGTATTTTTTTAACGCATATGCATACATACTGTAAGATAATCTCCATGAAGTGGAATTGTGACACAAAAGCTAATGAACATTTTAAATTTTAACTGTTGCTAAGTCACCCTCCAAAGAAGCCTTACAATTTACATTCTCATCAATAATGTATATGAGTACTTGTTTTGCCACACCCCAGGAACTCTGCTTTATCAAAATTTGTTAGGTAGAAATGGTATTTAATCATTGTTTAAATATGCATTTCCTTAATTGTGAGAGACATTGAACATCTGTTTATGTCTATAAACCATGTGTATTTCTTTTTCTATAAACCTTTCTCTTCATAAACTTTGCCCATTTTTCTAGTGGGTTGTCTTTTTCTAAACTTTGAATAGCTTGTTAGATGTTAAAAACAAATTGTAGATCTTTTTTGCATGTGTGGAATGTTTCTTGCCAGTCTGCCACTTAAAATCAAATACTTTTCACAAAAACCTTTCTAAAATGTGTCATCCTCATTACTGCCTTCTTGAAAGAAATTAATCTGATTTTACAGTGAAATATATTCATCATAAAACTGAAAAGCTATACAGAAAAAGTATAAAGAAAAAAATGAAAATCATTGGTGAGTCTACTATCTGTATATAATTTGGCTAATACTTTGTAGTTATATTTTTAGAAATTGTTACTGGGCAGCTCTAAAACTACCACCAGGGAAGAGATTAGGCTAAAAGTTTGCTCACTGCTCAAAAATATTTGGAGTCAAATTGGTAGGAAAATGGATTTTATTCAAAGCCAGCTTTTAAGAAAAATAGGAGAAACTTATTGTTGTTTCAAAAGTTCCATCTTTGAGATCTCTGAATGTAAGCAAGGGTTTTAAAGGAGAAGAGGGCAAGCACCCAGCAGCAGAGTCAGGGATGTAAGACAAAAGGCAGAAAGTACATGTATAAATTTAGTTAGCGTGTGCTGCACAGGCCTGGGAAGGGGACAGTTCCCATTCTCAGCTTCCTTAGGACATGGTGGTGGTGGTGGTTCTGGTTGGGGGAGAACCCTTCAGCTTTCCCTCTCAGCATGAGAAATTTGCTCTTAATTTCAGTGGGAGACTCCAAATTCAGTCTATTTCAATATCTTCCTGTATGTATATTTCAAAGATTTACATTTTTAATTTTTTTCACTGCTATAGTAAATCTGCTCCATTTAGAAAATTTGGAAAATGTTATGAGAGGTAAAATGGCTGCACAGGGGAATTTCTAGGGTGATGGAATTGTTCTACATGGTACTTCAGTGGTAGTTTCATAACTGCTCATTTGTCAAACCTTTACACAGGACAACTTGTTGTTTAATCAGCTAGGATATCAGAATAGTTCCTTAGTATCCCCAGAGGATGATTGGTTCCAGGATTTCCCCTCAGATACTAAAATCTGTGGATGCTCAAGTCCCTTATATAATGAGGCATAGTATTTGCCTAAAACCTGTGCACATTATCTATTATTCTTTAAATCATCTCTAGAGTACATTTAATACCTAACATAATATAAATTCTGTGTAATTAGTTGTTACGTTTCAGGGATCCAATGTCCATGCTTCTCACTACTCAACCCAAAACTTGAGGGGAGAAAAACTTGGTGGAATGAAATAGTTTTATTCAAAACCAGCTGTGAAGAATACAGACTAGACTTTTCCATCTCAAATCTCTCTTAGGGGAATCAGGGGTGCAAAGGGCTTTTATAGGAGAAGTAGGGGGTATAGTAGGTTAAGAGGCAGGGCATCCACATGCAAGGTGGGTCTTCCTCTCCATTAGTTGTGCTTCCATGTGTCTGTCTCCTCCTTTCCCAGAACATTAAAGTGGAGCCTTTACATCCCCTGCCCTATTGGGAATTTAACCCAGGAATGCTCTACTGCTGAGCTACATCCCCATCATTTTTACTGCATGTTGAGATATGGTCTTCCTAAATTGCTCAGGCTTGCCTCAAACTTGTGAATCTCTTGCCTCAGTTTCCAGAGTCACTGTGATTATAAGCATGCTCCACCATACCTAGCTTGCATTTTCTTTCCTGACAGAAGGCATTACTATTCTGCAAGTCAGTTCACAAGAGCTAATAAAAGGAAGGGTTGTTATGGGGGAGGCCTCTTTAGAATACCATGTGAGAAGGATGAGTTGTTAAAAGATTAGGAAAAAGATTAGGAAGAGAAGGGAAAGTAATTCTATTAAAGACTGCATCTGAGGGAACTGTTCTGTTATAGTTACAGTGATAGGAGACAAACAGATGTGAGTGGCGGGAACACGAGGTTAAGGGAATAATTCTATAAAATGGGCACATTGTGCTCACTCCCACATGCTTTCTTTTCCAAGAAGCAGTTTACCTGTAGCCCTGCCTGGCTTAGGTAGACAGGATATGTCACATTCCTCAGCAAAGTACTTGTTATCTTTAGGAGAAATGCAGGCCTAAAATAATGTCCATGAGAGGAACACATAAGAGGGTCCATAAGAGTCACCCTGAAGGGGGAGACTTTTGTGTTTCTTGTCACAGACCAGATCCTGAAACTCAGGGAGGTAAGGATAACACCTCCTAATCATAAACTCTGCAAGAATTTGTGGTTAAGAATCCAATTAGGTGCTCACTTTGGCAGCACATATACTAAAATTGTAACAATACAGAGATTAGCATGGCCCCTGTGCAAGATTGACATGCAAATTCACAAAGTGTTCCATATTTTTTTCTATACATAAGCGATGAATCTACTATAAGAGAAATTAGGAAAACTACTTCATTCATAATAGCCTCAAAAATATTAAAATACTTGGGAATCAATCTAACAAAAGAGGTGAAAGACCTCTACAATGAAAACTACAGAACACCAAAGAAAGAAATTGAAGAAATAGAAGAAAAAGTAGGCCAACAATCGATTAACCTTAGAAGATGGAAAAATCTCCTATGGTCTCAGATAGGCAGAATTAATATTGTTAAAATGGCCATACTACTAAAACTGTTATATACAGATTTGATGTAATTCCTATTATAATCCCAATGACATTCTTCACAGAAATAGAATAGGCAGTCATGAAATTCATTTTGAAAAATTAGAGACCCAGAATAGCCAAAGCAATCCTTAGCAAGAAAAATGAAGCAGGAGACATCATAATACCAGACCTTAAATTATACAACAGAGCTATAATAACAAAAATGGCATGGTATTGGCACCAAAACAGACATAAAGGCCAATGGTACAGAATAGAAGACATAGAGACAAACCTACATAAATACAGTTATCTCATACTAGACAAAGGCACTAAAAACATTTATTGGAGAAAATAATAATAATAACATATATATACATATACATATATATAAATAATATCTGTCTTATTGTACCACCCTTACCATCCCCACAGCCCCATTGCTCCCCTCACTCCCCTCTGCACAATCCAAAGTTCCTTCATTCTTCCCTACCTGCCCTCACTATGGATCAGCATCCACTGATCAGAGAAAACATTTGGCCTCTGGCTTTTTAGGATTGGCTTATTTCATTTAGTATGATATTCTCTAGTTCCATCCATTTATCTACAAATGCTATAATTTCATTCTTCTTTAAGGCTGAGTAATATTCCATTGTGAATATGTTATAATGTTATTGTTCAACAAATGGTGCTGGGAAAACTGGAAATCTATATGTAGCAAAATGAAAGTAAACCTCTCTCTCTCACCCTGCACAAAAATCCACTCAAAGTGGATGAAAGGGGGCTGGGGTGGTGGCTCAGCGGTAGAGTGCTCACCTGGCACATGCGCTGCCTGGGTTCGATCCTCAGCACCACGTAAACATAAATGCATTGCATTGTGTACAACTAAAGCAAATAAAAAAAAAAGTGGATCAAAGACTTAGGCACTAGAACAGAGACTCTGCACCTAATAGAAGAAAAAGTAGGCCCAACTCTTCATCCTGTCAGCTTAGGACCTAACTTTCTTAACAAGATTCCTAAAGCAAAAGAAATAAACTCAAGAATCAATAAATGGGATGGATTCAAACTAAACAATCAGTAATGTGAAGAGAGAGCCTAGAGAATAGGAGAAAACCTTTACCACATGCACCTCAGACAGAGCCCTAATCTCCAGGATATATAAAGAACTCAAAAAACTTAACACCAAAAAACAAATAACCCAATCAATAAATGGGCTAAGGAACTGAACAGACAATTCACAGAAGAAGAAATACAATTGATTAACAAACATATGAAAAAATATTCATCATCTCTAGCAATTAGAGAAATGCAAATCAAAACTAAGATTTCATTCACTCCAGTCAGAATGACAATTATCAAGAATACAGCAGTAAGTTTTGGTGAGGATGTGGGGAAGAAGGTACACTTATACATTGCTGGTGGAACTGCAAATTGGTGTAACCACTCTGGAAAGCAGTACAGAGATTCCTCAGAATACTTGGAATGGAACTACCATTTGACCCAGTTATCTCACTCCTTGGTTTATACTCAAAGGACTTAAAATCAGCATACTACAAGCCGGGCGTGGTGGTGCACGCCTGTAATCCCAGCATTTGGGAGGCTGAGGCAGGAGGATCATCAGTTCAAAGCCAGCCTCAGCCATGGCGAGGCACTTAGCAACTCAGTGAGACCCTGTCTCTAAATAAAATACAAAAAAGGGTTGGGGATGTGGCCCAATCGTTGAGTGCCCCTGAGTTCAATCCCCAGTACAAAAAAAAAAAAAAAAAAAAAAAAATCAGCATACTACACTGATGCAGCCACATCAGTGTTTATAGTAGCTTAAGTTACAATAGCTAAACTATGGAACCAACCTAGATACCCTTCAACAGATGAATGGATAAAGAAAATGTGATACATATACATAATGGAATATTACTCAGCCTTAAAGAAGAATGAAATTATGGCATTTGCAGATAAGTGGATGGAACTAGAGAATATTATGCTAAGTGAAATAAGCCAATCCTAAAAAGCCAAAGGTCAAATGTTTTCTCTGATCAGTGGTTGCTGTTCCATAGTTGGGGTGGGTTGGGAAGAATGAAGGAACTTTGGATTGTGCAGAGGGGAGTGAGGGGAGTAGTGGAGCTGTGGGGATGGGAAGGGTGGTACAATAAGACAGACAGTATTACTCTCTCTCTCTCTCTCTCTCTCTCTCTATATATATATATATATGTACATATATATATATGTGTGACTCTGTACCTTATACAGCCAGAAGAATGAGAAGTTGTGCTCCTTTTGTATACAGTGTGTCAGAATGCATTCTATTGTCATATATAATTCATTAAAACAAGTTTTAAAAATTAAGAAAAAAAAAAAAAAGAATCCAATTAGATTCTTAGGCCAAAGTGACTTATATTTATCATGGCAGTGAGGACTTGAAAGTCTGATGTCATCTTTCTGTTGGTCAAAAGTCAAGAGATGGACCTGGGTGGAATTCTCTGGAACTCTCTAGGATACCTAATAAAACTGGAATGCAGGAGAGGCACACTGTCCTTCTCTAAGAGGACACACTCTTTCTCTTGAGAGTGTCCCTTTTCCCTTTTCCTATTCCTTCAATAAACTCATACCTATTACTCTGAGCAACATGTCTGAAGTTTTTCTGATTTGACTGCAAGAATCTAGGTTTGAAATGGGGGGTTGTCTTTACTCTGCCTCAGTTTCTCAGAATGCCCTTTCCCTGTAACAATAGCATATTGTTTAGGGAATGATGCAAAGAAAAAAGTTTATACATGTTCAGTATAGGTGAAATCCTCCCTCCCTCGCTCCCTCCCTCCCTTTTTTCCTTCCTTCCTTCCTTTTTTCCTCCCTCCCTTCCTTCCCTTCCCTTCCCTTCCCTTCCCTTTCCTTTCCTTCCTTCCTTCCTTCCTTCCTTCTTCCCATGTGTATGGAGGGCTAACTTTATAGATCTACTCCATAGCTCTGTCTGTTAAGAGGGATTTAAAACATAGTACCCTAGTAACAATGAGCATGTCTTGGGCCCAGATTTTATTTTCTAAATACCACTCTCCAATAAAAGGAACAAGAACTCCTTGAAGAAATGGCCTGTTCTAGGGCTGGCGCAGTGAAAATGCAGGATGAGTTTGAAGTGTTTTGTAGTTATTTCAGAAGTCAGGAAAAGCTTATCCAAAAAAAAAAAAGGAGCCAAATGGTGAAATCTAGAACTGCTTGAGTGACAAAGTAAAGTTAATTTTGGGTTATAATTTTAAGAACCAAATAAATATTCAAGAGTCCATGCTGTTATAAATAAATGCTTGAATAATTAAATAGGGAGAAGCCCACAACTCTTTCTGAAAAATTCTAAGCATCCCTAGGTAATTTATATGCACATTAAAGTTTGAGAACATCTAATCTAGGGATTAAGTGTGCACCTGGGTTGAAAGCCTTACAAGAGTCTTACACTCTGTATCTGTAATGGTGAAGAAAATCTGAACTATTTTAGCCAACAACTGAAAATCGACAAAACTTATTTTGTCTAACATCCTGATTAAGAAGCCAATAATTTCACCAGTGAAATCCCTTTTCTTTTCTTTTCTTTCTTTTTTTTTTTTTTTTTTTTTTTTTTTGGTACTGGGGATTAAACTCATGGGTTCTTAACCACTCAGCCACACCCCCAGGCCTCTTTCATAGTTTATTTATAGGCAGGGTCTCACTGAGTTGTTTAGGGTCTTGCTAAGTTGCTGAGGCTGGCTTTGAACTCATGATCCTTCTGCCTCAGCCTCCTGAGCTGCTGGGATTACAAGCGTGCACCATTATGCTTGGCTTGAATTCCCTTTTCTAATGTATCTATACTAATTAGCCAAACATTTGATGTTGAGCTGTGATAATAATAGTTGAAGGGCTTATGGAAGCCTCTGCTGGAGTGTAGTCATTCTAGTTAAATTGTTAGCAGACCCATCCCAATTGTGATTCTGTAATTACAACTAACTTTCCCAGTCTTTGTATCCAGCCTGTAGCACTACTGCTAGGTAGTAAAACTTTTAAATGGTGAGACCATGGGTATGTATGTGTGTGTGTGTGTGTGTGTATGTATATATATCTGCTTTTTCACTTCTAATATTCATTCATGTATTATCTTTTTTTCTTGCTTAATCTTGGGCAAAGAAATGTTTATTAAAATTAAAAACATACTTGACCCAACAATTCTACTTCTAGAAAAAACGGTATTATGGGGATACTTTGGGATACTTTCCCAACACTTTGGCCTATCATGAGTATATAGGTAGCAGAGCCTGTGGGTAACATGATTGAAGTGCTCATGGTTGGAAACTGGGCTGGAATGTATTGAAATGCACTGAGTGGAGCACAATATCTGTTACTTAAAGAATGTATAATCCTTAAAAAGTTTTTATTAGTCAAAATTCTGCCAAACATAAAGCTCTATGTCCAGATATTTTTACAGACAATTTTTATTCAACTTTCAAGGAAATGATGGCCCCAAAGTATGCAACAGAAGAAGAGCAAAATTTTTCTCATTTGTTTTTGAAGTTATGTCAACCTTGAAATGAGTTGGTGCTGGGTGGTAGGGGTTGGGGGGAAGGAGAATGTGTGCTGGAAGAATATGAATTGTATAATCTTACGGATGTCCTTTCATATTATGAATGAAGGAATAGATTGTTACAAAGTTGGAGTGGGTTACCTCTGAGCATATCCCTCTGTTTACCAAAAAAAAAAAAAAAAAAAAAAAAAAAAAAAAAACTCTCCCCTGTCTGTGTGGAAAGGTAGAAAGGAGGCATATTGACTGACAAATCTCTCTTTGTGCAGAGAGAACCAGATTTGGATTCTTACCCTGTATTTGTCAGCTTTCCACTGCTGTGACTAAAATACCTGAGATAATCAACTTGTAAGAAGGAAAGATTTATTTTGGCTCAGAGTTTCAGAGGTTTCTGTCCATATTTGGTTGACTTCATTACTTTTGAGCCTGTGGCAAGGAAGTACTTGATGGTGGGGAGCATGTGTTATGGAGCAAACCTGGTTACCTCATGGCTTCTGAGAAGCAAAGAGAGGAGGGCTGGGGTTGTAATATCCCCTTCAGTGGCATGCCTCCAGTGACCCAACTTCCTTCCACTAGGTCCAACCATTTAAAGGTTTTACTACCTCGCAGTAGTGCTACAGGCTGGATACAAAGACTTTAGCATATGGCCTTTGGTGGACATTCAAGATCTAAACTATGCTCTACCCTCAACCTTAAATGCCTAAATTTGGCTTTTACTCTGGTACACTAACATTTACACTAGGAGCTGTGGCCTTTTAGAGGTTGGGGTAAGTTCTGCCAATGTTTGGAAGACGAAGTGAGTGTGGCTGACCTCTGCCATAGGGGACCCAACAGTTCCGTGATGTCTGTATCTATCTAACTATCCCTCTTTGTACCTGCTGATTCTAAGTGTGTATATGTAGGGAAGAATGGCTATCTCTTTACTGCAGCTTTTGTCTGCATATTTTTTTTGAGGCGAGGCTTTCTCCATACTCTGTTCATTGATATCCACTTTCTGTCTTCTGAAAATTTAACAAAACCCTCAGTCTGTTAATATACTCTTTTTTTTTAACCTATCCCTCAGCATTGTAATGGATTTTATCTCTTTTGTGTTTTCCCTGTCCTTTAAAAAGAACTGTGGAGAAAAAAGGGGAAGTAAATGCATGTCAATATCCCTCCCAACTTAGACCAGCCATTCTATGTATGATTTTCTACTAAAATAACTATCCCATTGAAAGATTTTGGCTTAGGAGACTATATTTTTTTTTTTTTTTTCCTGGGATTTCATTACTTAAAATCTTGTTTAATTCTCTTATTATCTGAGTGAACAAGGTAGATGCTCAAGACAGGTAATGTTGTATTGAAGGAATATAAAAATCTCCTACCAACTCAGAAAACCTCTACACAAAAGTCAAAGAGAAAGAAAACAATTTATTATCAATTAAGCATTAAACCAGAATGTGAACTGCATTGCAACCAACCCACAAGAGGTTGTAAAACTGAAAGAAATCTCTCACCCTGTTATACAGTCAGGCACATACAACCCACTATGTACAGGCTCTAAAGAAATGATCATTAGTCCTTAAATAAGAGGACTTGACATTACCATATGTCACACATAGTTCATCCCAAATTTATCTCATAATTAGGGCAACCATCAGTGATAGCTAGTTGGCATAAATCCAAAGGAAAAATAGACTCATATTTTTATGGCAGGAGTTAGTTTTGCAACTTGAAGTAAGGTATCCACTGAAGTTAGGCTCCTGCCTTCTCACAGATGCTGGAGATGTTATCTTCCTTGATATATACTTTTCAGAGATGGGTTCCACGTCCTTGAGAAAATATTCTTGGTTTAAAACTGGCAAGAAGCCTATTTAGTTTTTAAAAAGATTCATATACATCCTCAAAGGAGCAGAGAAAGAATTTGCAAGTTTTCTAAAGAAAATATTCCAAGAAAAGCAAGGGGAGTATCTGTTTCCCTTTCTGTACCAGGGAAAATCATGTTTTTTTTTTTCACTTCAATTTATATTTAGTCCTATTATTTCAAGTAAAATGCAAACAAAATAAAAATTAGAGTAATTATCTTTGATAATTTTATTAAATCTGTAAGTAATTCTAAAAATGTCTTGAGTCTTAATTTTTTTTAAAGTAATGTCAGGATAATTGGGCTCTCAAAGATGATTGCTGCTAGAATGAAATGTTTTTGGACATGTATTTCCTGATATTATTGCTTAAAAAGACATATTCTCATAGTTAATTGTCACTAACCTTTTGGATAGTAGGCCTAACTCCATCAGTAAAACAAAATAGTGCATCTTGTTTGCTTAAATATGTGATTAAATATGTGCAAGTTTAATGTATACATATATAGTACTCTGATACACTCCTTATTTATTACCATAACACTTTGTATCCTTCAGTTTATTGTAGTTATTAAAATAAATCTTTAGAGTTGGGGCCATTCAGTTTGCTGAAATTGATCATGTATAACTAGTAAATTAATTGATGTTAATGCTTGTATCATAATGACTTAAGTTTCTTTGTCAACTTATTCAGTATTACTCTAACTTTCTGATAACCAAATTTGAAGTTATAAAATCCATAAAATAATTTGTTTTAAATGTTATTTTCTCATTCTATTGTAGTTGAATTGGATTGTTAGTATGACTCAAGTCAGGCAGAATATTGCCTCTTGAAACACTGATTATTATTGTGGTATTTTTCATTTATCAGTTGGGAAATTAGGAGAAAAGAAAAAGAGTAAAACCTCTTTACTTTTTAAAGAAAAGATTTTACTTCTTGCATAGGATATATTGCCTTTGTCTTTTTTTTTTTTTAAATTCTATTTTATTGAGGTATACATTTATTATGATAGAACATACCCATTTTAGGGAAATCTTTTTAAGAACCCACTGGTAAAAAGTATGTCCAGGTGGTGGTTCCTATAGCTTTTTTTCCCCCTATAGCTTTTAATGTGATTAATTTAAAATAATGTGTGGTATGCTGGCATCACCTGAGATCTTGTTGGAACACAGACTCTTTTTTTTTTTAATATTTATTTATTTACTTTAGTTGTACACAATGCAATGCATTTATGTTTACGTGGTGCTGAGGATCGAACCCGGGCCGCACATGTGCGAGGTGAGCGTTCTGTCGCTGAGCCACAACCCCAGCCCCAACACACAGACTCTTGACCTTTCTCCAGACTATCTAATCAGAAATTCTAGGGGAGGGACCTAGCAATCTATGTTCTAATAAGTCTACCATGTATTTCTAACCTGAAATATGAGGAGCATTAAACTGATAAAATATTTTAGTGGTTTATATAAAAATTTCATGATACCTCCAGGTAACCTTTAGTCTAATCTCTGTTTTGAAGATGCATACTAGTAAATGAGTAACTTAATCTGTTTAATTATTTACTAGGAATTTTTGTTTGGTGATATCTCAGGTTTGTTTTACTGAAGGAAGCATTGTGAAAGACTGGCTACTTTGCTCATTTTTTTTAGTGTTTGCTTAGAAATTTAACATGACTAAGTATAAATATTTTGAGGTTTGTACAACCTTTTTCTAAAATTGCTAATTACATTATAGAATTTAAAAATTTACTGCCTAATTAAAACACCTCATAGCAACCCTTTATATCTTTCATTTACCACTCCAGAGTCAGACTTTATCTTAGACATATGATATTAACTTCTTTGGTAGACAGTGACATTTGCCCAAAGTCTCTTTTGTATTTTTTAAATTGAAGACTTCATTTTGCTGGATTTCAGTGCTGAGATGGAGAGGATCAACTTTGAAATTGACTTAAAATTTATACAATTTTTTTTGGTATCAGGGATTGAACTCAGGGGCACTTGACCACTGGGCCATATCCCCAGCCCTTTTTTGTATATTATTTAGAGACAGTAGAGACAGGGTCTTGCCATTGCTGAGGCTGGCTTTGAACTTGCAATCCTACTGCCTCAGCCTCCCAAGTGCTGGGATTACAGGCGTGCGCCACCATGCCCAGCAAATTTATACAATTTCGTGAGTCATCTATGCATCCTCTTTTACCCTTATCCAACATTATAATCAATCACCAATTCCTCGTCAGTGCTACTTCCTAGATACTTCTGAATTTAACTCTTTCTCTTAATATTGTTTTCTTCTGGTCTGAACCATCATCAACTGTCCCCTGGACTTTCAGCTGGCATATTGAAATCCATTTTTGCAATGTGATTAGAGCACTATTTAATAATATATATCTGATCTTGTCCCTTCCACTTAAAAACTCTTCAGTGGGGGGCTGTGGTTGTAGCTCAGTGGTAGAGTGCTGGCCTACACATGTGAGGCACTGGGTTTGGTCCTCAGCACCACATAAAAAATAATTAAATAGCAGGGCGCGGTGGCGCACGCCTGTAATCCCAGCACTTTGGGAGGCTGAGGCAGGAGGATCGCGAGTTCAAAGCCAGCTTCAGCAATGGCGAGGCACTTAGTAACTCAGTGAGACCCTGTCTCTAATAAAAATACAAAAAAGGGCTGGGGATGTGGCCCAGTGGTCGAGTGCCCCTGAGTTCAATCCCCGGTACCAAAAAAAAAAAAAAAAAAAAAAATAAATAAATAAATAAATAAATAAAAACAATGGTATGAAAAAAAAAAAAAAAACTCATCAATAGCTTCTCAGAGTCCATTCTACCATGGCTTGTGAGACCTTAAAAGATACTTCTCTAGCTTCTCCAGCCTAGAGAGCTATTTTCTTCTAGATCCTAAAATGTACCATGTTTTGTTCCACCATACGGCTTTTTTAAAAACTAGTTTTTTATTAGAGCATCATCATTATACACAGTTATTGGTTTCATTTTGACAAAATAATACATGGAAGGAATTTGCAAGCCCCATTACCCCCATTTTACTTTCCTCCTCCTTCCCCCTATTCTCTCTCCTCTATGCTATTAAACTTCCTTTCTTCTACATATACATAAAAATGAAATTCCTTTTGGTATCTATGTATGAATATAATGTGATTTTGTTAAGTTCATTCCATTTATCTCCCCCTTTCCCTTCCTTCCTCCTTATCATTCTCCTACTCCTTTGTTCTTCCCTGTATATTTATACCATAGGGCTTTTGCATGTGTTGTTCCTTTATGATCCTGCTGAGAGTTCATTGATCTTTAGACTTTAGTTAATAGACTGCTTTTTTAGGGGAATCTTTCCTGATATCCTATCTCCACACCCCACCCACTTACCTTCATAGCTCTTGTTACATGTATATGTTCATAGCTTTATCTATGTTTTGGTCATTATTATACTTATTTTTGTATTTATTTGTTTATTGTCTGCCTTCCCTTGAGACTGTTCCATGAGGGTAAGATCCACTTCTGGTAATCTTAGTGCACTGCAAAATATCTAGCTTATGGTGTCCCAAGTATATCAAGAGTGAACTAAGGAACAAATTGTGATAACTTTTCATTTGTTGAAATAGCATAGGGTTAATTCAGTTACTCCATTTTTGTGAATAAGATGCTCCTTATTTTTGTATATATAGATTATGCTTGTGCTCTTCAGAGGGACATTTTGCTTCAGGGACGACTATACCTTTCAGAAAACTGGCTGTGTTTCTATAGCAACATCTTCAGATGGGAAACTGCAGTAAGACATATTTTTGCATTTTATTAGTACAAATAATTGCATATACACTGTCACCTTAAAAACAATGTATCCTAGATGATTCCAAAGTAAATTCATATGCATATTTGTATATTTGTGCATCTTTACTTAGATATGAGTAAATTTACATGTTGTATAAAATGTAACATATTTTTCTAACTTAATACCTTGAGCTCCATTATTAGATATGGTTACAGAAAGATTTCAGGTTGACAAAAGCTTGGATGTATATCTGTTGTCTGACAAAACCAAATCTTATGTGAAAGACTGTCTGAATTTTGCTTGTGTGTTGGTGTGTTAATGTGGAACATGAACACCCACAGACTTTCACACTCTGTCCTAATGTTAGATATGGGAGTTAGTGGAGGAGAATACTGAAGAGAAAAATGTCTGAGTGCTTTCCTTGTTTTTCCTAAAGGATATAAGCAAGTGCTCATTAATCCCGTCAGGATTTTCAACTAAATATTCTGGATTAGATTACTGTAATCCTTGGCATTTTGTATTGTATATACTTCTGAAAAATATACCTTTTGATTTTTTAATTCTTTTGTATGTTTAGATTTCGATTGCTTTGAAAAATATAACCTTTATGACCAAGGAGAAAACTGCTCGACTGATCCCAAATGCTATCCAGATCATTACAGATGGTGAAAAGGTGAAAATCTTTTCTATCTTTGTTATGTTCCATAGTGTGAAGAAAATTTGCCTCATACTGATTATCAGTATTAAGAATATAGGCAGCTCTTGAAGTTAGAAACATTTTGAATATTTTGTATTTAATACTAGATTTATGTATACTTTAATAGTTACTGGTGATTAAATGATTGCTGACTTTTTTGTACTTCGTAGTTTATAAGAACTTCACCTATATTTTCCATTTCCTCTTTGTTAAGAGGTAGGTAGGGTGAGTGTTGCCACAATGTCCTTATTATTTATAAATACTATAATAATTTCATGATTGTTTAGTCAGTAATACCTGCATAATAGCAACTAATAAAAAACAAATGGTCTTGTGAGCAGAGATTTGGGCAGCATATAAGTAGGAACACATAATCACTATAATCTTATTTTTAAAATAATGGCAATTAATAGCCATCATTTTATTATTCATCTGCAATATCTACCATTTCTTGGTGGGGAATATGAGTAATCTTTCTATACCCATCTGAAAAAATTGATTAGGGATGTGTGTCTGATATTAGAAACATAATGCTGAGGAAGAAGAAGAAAGAAGGAAGATAAAGAAGGAAAGGTAGAGTATGAAGGGGAGTCAGAGAGAAGGAAAGAAGGAAGTGAAGGAAAGAAAGAATATGGGGAGAGAGACAGTACCATTACATTAAGTCTTTATAATTATACTTTTTAATCTTACAAAGTTTCTTTCAAATGCACTCTTAAGTTTTATTGTTTATTTATTTTTGTGGTGTCAGGCATCAAATCCAGGGCCTCACACATGGTAGGCAAGTTCTCTGACACTGAACTATATATTCCCAACCCCTTATATTTGTTTTTGAACATTCCCATTCCTACAGAGTAGTTTCCAAGTACAATACAAAGACCTTTCCTCATTGAACTATTTTGAGAGTAAACTGTCTGTCAACCCTGATGCCTCATTGCCCTCGGTATTCTATTTTCAACATGATGTTTTCCTCTATAACCACAATATAACTATCAAAATTAAGAAAGTAATATTGATTTACCATTGTTTAATTCTTATACCACATTCAGTTTCCGCAGTTATCCCAGTAATCTCCCTTGTAGCAAATAGACTCTGTTCAGAGTTACACATTACATTTAATTATGTACTCCTCAGTTTCCTGGAGGAGTCCTTTGCCATTTTTTTTGCCTTTATGTTCCTGACACTTTTAAAGATTACAGGTCAATTATTTTATAGGATATTTCTTAATCAGTATTTGTTTGATGTTTCCTTATGATTAAATTTATGTTATGCAGTTTTGGAAGAAATCCCTAGAAATGATGCTCTGTTCTTCCTATTGGATTATATCAGATGGCACATAATTTCAGTTTGTGCCATTACTGCTGATATTTACATTGATTATTTGATTGTGTCTGCCAATCTTTGTTTTAAAGTTAATCTATTTTCCTTTATAAGTATTTTGAAGCAAGATGCTTTGAAACTATGTAAATATACCATTGTTGCCAAACTTAAATTCTATTCATTAATTTATTTTTATCATTTACTTATATCACTGTGAACTCATGGTTTCTTATTTTATTCAATGGGTATAATCACTGTAATTACTTATTTTGATGTTCAGATTTCCCAAGTTTGGACATTTGAAACACTTTCAACCTGGTGCATATGTCCTTATGACTATTTTCAGTATTGTTTGAGCATTTCTTTACTTTTTGGCACAAGATGTTTCAGATTTTCCCTGTTCCAGTGCTGGAATCAGTCATTTCTTCAAGGAGTTTTTATTTCTTTAGGAGAAGATCAATATTTAGATGCTAGCATATTCATATCTATTGGGGTATCACCATTTCTGATTCTCTGTGGACACGAAAAGAGTGTATATATTATATGTATAATGTTTTATTGTTTATTTATTTTATGTAATCATATACCCATATTCAGAATGCACACACATACATATGCCCACTTATATATCTATCCTTTCTTCCATGCAGCTATCCATTCATCTATGCATCTATCCATCCATGAACTAATATCAATACCTCCCATTCCAATTGAAGACCACAGAATTCATTCTTGTTTTCTCCATTTTCATGTTTGTAACCGCGTCCCCCTTCCCTGACAATGAGAAACCAGGCTCCCATTATCCTTAACATAGTTATTTATTTGACCAGTCAGCCTGTTTGGAACCAATCTCCATCTCCACTCTCACCCCTGACATGTATGTCCTTTCACCTCATAAAGATTTCTGACCGAGTTGGGCCACTGCCCATCCCACCATGACCCATATATTCTCACTATGCTTGGACTGATGATGCCACATGTCCTTTCCCTGTATCCACATTTCTCTGTCAGAGCTCTTCTTACCCACTTGGGTTCTGACACTGTGTAGGACAACGCTTCTACCTGAACAATTTCCTCATTCTTTTCTGGTCTGAACCCTGCTTTGAGCTTTTCTGCCACCATCCTCACTGCTAGTGTAGGTGCCTACTTTTCTTTGTTCTACCAACACCTTTAGTGATGAACTGTTTAGTAAGGGAAGAGTAAAATATTCTTACCTTTAGGATTAATACATGCATACATTTTCATTATTTAACAAAATCATCAAATGATTCTAAACATTCTAAACATCTTCCTTCCCTGCCGGTAAGCTTCAATCCCATTGCCCTTCTAGAGGCAAATGTTGTTATCAATTTGATTTGTCTTTTCAGACTGTCTTTCTTTGTATTTACATATATATGTGCATGTATGTATGTATATATATGTACATATAATTGTGCTTTTATAAAGTAAATGCCATCTTACTCATATTGCTCTTCAGCTCTCTTGCTTTTTTGGGGGGTGGGAGTAGGTGTACTGGAGATTTAACCCAGGGGTGCAGAGGTGCTTTACCACTAAGCCACATCCCCTAGCCCTTTTAAAAAAAAATATTTTATTTTGAAACAGGATCTCACTAAGTTGCTTAGGGCTTTGCTAAATTGCTGAGGCTGGCCTCGAATTTGCAATCCCCTTGTCTCAGCCTCCTGAGTCCCTGGAATTACAAGTAGGTACCAGGGCACATGGCTCAGCTCTCTTTTTGAAAGAAATTAGCACCACATTGGGTATGGTAATGCATGCCTGTAATCCCATGGACTGTGGAGACTGAGTAGGAGAATCCCAACCTGGGCAATTTAGTGAGACTCTCTCTCCAAAAATAAATAAATAAACAAATAAATAAATAAAAGGGAGGGTGTGCTGGGACTATAATTCAGTGGTAAAGCAATTGTTTAGCATGTGCAAGGCTGCATCAATCCCCAGTACTACAAAATTAATGACCACCATCACCCAATAAAATCCAACAACATTATCTCTTGGAATTGCAGATAGGCACATATAGAAAGATCTATCTCTGGGTTTTATGGTGCTATATAGTATTTCTTTGAATGTATGTCCTGTGGTTCATCCATTCAAATTGATCATTAATTCAGTTTTAATATTTTGCTCTTATAACAGTGCTGTAGTGAATAGCTTTACCATGCCTTCTTAAGCTCATGAGTTACTACTGTTTCTCACATACATAATGAAATTTCAGGGCAAAACATTTTAATTTTGATAATGACGATAACAACTAGCATTTACTGAACACTTTGTTCTAGATGTTATTTTAAACACTTCACATGTTTTCTCATTTAATTCTCATAAAAATCTGTTACTACAATTAATCAATTATTCTCTTTTTGTAGATGAGAAAGTAAAGAAGGCAGAAATGGCCCAAAGTCAGAGAACTAATAAGTGATAGAACCAGAACAGCAGCTTAAGTCATAGACTCTGGTCTTAATTTCCTATAGACTGTGTTAGCTTGATGAGTTCTTTTTCTATTTGAATGGGGAAAAATTCTTGTACTGCTTAATCTTCATCACTTATATATACTTTATGATTAAAGGAAGGCTAATTATGTTACTTTTAGTCTTTTTTTTTTTTTTTTTTTTTTTTTTTTTTTTGTGGTACCGGGGATTGAACTCAGGGGCACTCGACCACTGGGCCACATCCCCAGCCCTTTTTTGTATTTTATTAGAGACAGGGTTTCACTGAGTTGCTAAGTGCCTCACCATTGCTGAGGCTGGCTTTGAACTTGCGATCCTCCTGCCTCAGCCTCCCAAAGTGCTAGGATTACAGGCATGCGCCACCGCGCCCGGCTACTTTTAGTCCTTTTTAAGTTATAGAATATATTCTGTGCTTCACTGATTTAGCTAGTTCATTATTCAGAACTCTTCCTGAATTAGTAGGCTTATTCTTAAACCAAGGCTTATTAATAGGTTTTTGTTGTTGTTGTTGTTGTTGATTTCAGTCCTGGGGATTGAACTGAGGGCCTTGCACATGTTAGGCAAATGCTCTACTGCTGAGCTATATCCCCTTTTTATTTCTTGTGTGGTGGCATGGTCTTGCTAAGTTGCTGAGGCTATCCTCAAAATTACAATCCTTCTGCCTCAGCCTCTGGAGTTGCAGGGATTACAGGTTAGTGTCACTGCACTCTACCTTATTAATAATTTTTTTTTTTTTTTTTTTTTTTTTTTTTGGTACTGGGGATTGAACTCCGGGGCATTCAACCACTGGGCCACATCCCCAGCCCTTTTTTGTATTTTATTAGAGACAGGGTCTCACTGAGTTGCTAAGTGCCTCACCATTGCTGAGGCTGGCTTTGAACTCGAGATCCTCCTGCCTCAGCCTCCCAAGTGCACCACCACGCCCGGCCCTTATTAATAATTTTTGAAGTTGGATATGCAGCAAGGAATAAAGGAAGGTAGTAATATGCCGAGATTATCCAGAAAGCTGGGAGTTTTAAGGAACTGGGAATATGGTGATTGTATTGAGGAGTGGATAAAGTTAATGATAAAGTATTTAGTTTTAGAAGTAGAGGTTTCCAAACATAGCATACTGGTGAAAATGAGATAGACAAGATTTTTCTAATGTGTATATCTGAACACAGAATTTTAAGGTTATTTTAATTAGGCAAAACAATTTGGCTTAAGAAAAGAGAATAGTGGACAGTAGTAAGTAGTGACCATTACATTATATATTATGTTTGTAATACTATTTGAAAGAGTTCCTGGATATTTATATAAACTATTTATAAAAAGTTTTGCTCTATGAATATTTACCAAGATTTCAATTTACTGAATCAGAAAATAGCACTTTAAAAATCTTTCTATATAAAGTGTCAGTACCCCAAATATGATTTTTTGACATTTTATTTAATAACTCAGCATAGAACCAAGGTATCTCCTTCCTGAAGATAACCCCTTAGTCATGAAAGGTCACTAAGTAGGAGATTGGTAGAGATGTCACACTGAGAGACTGTATTTAAAATAGGCCACCTCTTGTCACATTTTCCTATAAAAGCCTATTTTACAATATGACTTTGCAAAATCAGTTAAATGCACAGAACATATGAACTGAAAACAGAATTATAAATTGAAACATACTACTTTTCTTCTGTAACAAAAGTTCAGGGTTAACATGAGTGTTTTATATCTATAATTAGCAGAAAGTATTTCTGTAGTTTTTCAAAGACTACAAAAGATAATATAATTTAAAGTAAAGATCCTTAAAATAAGTCCATATCTGTAATCCACTTATATTTTTTATTTTTATTCTTTTTGTATATTTGACTCAAATGTCAGTCAATTCAATTTATATGTCTTTGCAAGTTCAGAATAAAATAAAATTTGTAATTTTAAAAAATAATTTTATTTAAGTTGATTTTCTAATACTTAAACCATGATGAATATATGGTATTTCAAGCCCCCCTTTTCCTACTAATACTGACAAAGTTGTATTTGCTGTAAGATATTATTTGTTGTGAGACACTATTTGTAAAGACACTGTGTTCATACAAAAGATACCTGTTTTTCTCCTATTGTAATAAAAAGTCAAATAAAAAGAATATATAAAGTAGGGAATGGGAACCTATTAGTTTGCTTTGACCATAGCAATCCCCAGCAGACGTTTATGACAGATGCTTTTTCTTTATTTTCTATGTTACTAAAGTTCTTCTATTATTTTTCCTTTGCAGTTTTTCTTTACATCTTTTGGTGCCAGGGACAGAAGTTACCTCAGTATATTTAGGTTGTGGCAAAATGTTTTATTAGATAAGGTAAGTGTTCAGAGGCAGGTGTTTGTTATAATAAGAACCTTTTACTGTGTATGTAAAGAAAATTTATGAAGAGCTCTTTTATTTTTCTGAACCTAATTTTGACTACATTACTCAAATTCCAAGAAACTTGAAGTGAAACAAGATCCATAGTTACAAATTAATATGTTAATTGTTATCCCTAGGGTAACCACCATCCCTGGGTGTGTGTGGGAAGAAATTTTAAAATATAGTAAAAGAAATATAAATGGAATTAAAATGAAATAATAGAAAAAATATTTTTAACATAAAAAGGCAGTAATGGAGCCAGGCGTGGTGTCGCATGCCTGTAATCCCAGAGGCTTGGGGAGGCTGAGGTAGGAGGATCTCTAGTTCAAAGCTAGCTTCAGGAACAGCAAGGTGCTTAGCAACTCAATGAGACCCTGTCTATAAATAAAATACAAAATAGGGCTGGGGATGTGGCTCAGTGGTCAAGTGCCCCCAAGTTTAATCCCTGGTACCAAAAAAAAAAAGGGGGGGAGGCAGTAATGGAAGAATGGAAGAATAAGTGGACATAAAAGATGACATAGAAAACAATTAGCAAAATGTAGACATTACATAATCACTAAACATAAGTGGATTAAACACACTTGAAAGTCAGAGATTGCAGCAGAAAAAAAAAAAACATGATCCAACTACATGCTGTATGTAAGAGACAGATTAGATTCAAAGACAAAGATATATGGAAAGTAAAGGGAATAAAATGATATTCCATGCAAACTTTAACCAGAAGAGATCAGAGGTGACTACAGTAATATCAGACAAAATAAAGGAAGACCAAAATTTACAGAGGCAAGAAACAATATTTTATAATGATAAAAGGGTCAGTTCATTTGGAATTTATAACAATCATAAACGTATGTATGCTTTTTAACACAGTCCTAAAATATGTAAAGCAAAACCTGACAGTATTGAATGAAGAAATAAGCAATTCAGCAGTAATAGTTGGAAAATTCAGTACCCCACTTTCAGTGACAGAACAACTAGGCAGAAGGTCCACAGGAAATAAAAGATCTGAACAACACCATAAACTAACTAGAACCAAAAGACATCTATGGAACACTACACGCAATAACAGGAGATTATATATCTTTCATAAGGGCACATGAACATTCTCCAGAATAGACCATATGCTAGGTAATAATAAACCTCAATACATTTAAAAGGACTAAAATAATACAAAATGTGTTCTCTAACCACAATGGAATGAAATTTGAAATCAATTTGGAAAAATTCAGTAGAAAGTGGAGATTAAATAGAATACTCCTAAATAACCATTGGATAAAAGAAGAAATAGGGAAAGTAGAAAATACGTTGTTGAATTAAATTAAAATAATACACAATAGTATATGAGACAGGCTCCTGGGTTAGGGGGCACTTGCATCTTGTGTGTGAGGTTTGAGTTCCATTACCAGGTTCCTTTTTGCAGCAGGAACATAAGCACACAAGTGGGGAACTTCACCTTCTTCCTCCCTGCTCCCCAGCTAAGCCCCTCTGAAGTGAGCACATTTTAAAAGACCTTTAGGGTTTAATGGCTTTTGGAACTCAGCCTTTGAAGACAGGTTCTTCCAAGCAGCACCCCACTTGGGATGCTTTAACTCTGCCAGAGAGAGGGTGATGCCTGAAAAAGAAGCCTGAAAGTAAGAGCAAGGCAAAGGCAGGGAGGAGGGACTCACGAGTCCTTTTTTGGTGTTTTGACATTCTGCCTACCCTGAGCCACATGCCCATGCTCCTGGCCTGAGCAACACCTTAAGGTGCAAAACATGCAGCTCTATTTCAAGTGGAAATTATACTCTCATTTTAATAAGGAGAATGGTAGTTGTTTTTGCTTCGTAATAGACAACAGTGTTTAAGTATGTATTATATATTAAATACTATATAAAATTAGCCTAACAGGGAATTTTAAGCATGGTAGAATTCACCTAGAAAAAGAACTAGAAAAACAAACAGAAAACTACCTTCTTTTTATTTATTTTTTATATTTTCCTAGTGATTTTTGAAGAACCATGCAATTTTTAAAAATATACAATATCTACAACAATAATAGCAACTCCTATTTATGCTGTGTTAGGTGCTAGGCACTGGGTATAATGTCCAGAATTTTGCAAGCCCCTTTTGCCTTCTAGTTGTTTTTGTTGTTTTGGTACTAGGGATTAAACCCAGGGGCACTTAACCACTGAGCTACATCCCCAGCCCTTTTTAATTTTTATTTTGAGACAGGGTCTCTCTAAGTTACCTAGGGCCTTCCTAAGTTGCTGAAACTGGCTTTAAACTTGTGATCCTCCTGTGTCAGCCTCCCAGGTCTCTGGGATTACAGGCTTGTATCACTGTGCCTGGCCTACCTTCTAGTTTTTTGGAGTGAAACAGTCACATTAGTTATATTTCTTGATCTTGTGTAATACTCCTAAAAAAAAAAAAAAAAAAAAGTACAGAGAAAGTCCACAAATTATACAGGAGCATAGCTATAAAATTCAATGAAAACCTCATAAATAATTTGAATAACACATTTTATTTGGGTTATGTATATTTGGAATATTTTTAGAAAATTTAAGTTCAGAATATTTTATTTATGTTTACTTGTAATTAGGAAATCCGAGAGTAAAAATAAATACGTGTTACTTCTGTTTACTTTTTTTGTGAGAAGGCTGTAAAAACAAAGCAAATTAATTTACAGGCCAGATTATTTGATTAAATACTACGAAAATCAAACATGATTTTATGTGCTTGTTTCTTATTTATTTACCCAGTAAAACCCACAAAAGTGGTTCAGAAAAAGCTGGGGCCATACTACTGCCTTTGAAAAAGAATGTTTTTTAAAGAACTATCTTTTTCATTCATAAGACTCTGATACAGTACTTCAGAAAGGATGGTTTATTTTCAGTATTTAACTTAGCATAACAGAAGTCAGAGTTTAGATATGTGTTTGAAATACCATTATGCTCATTCATGATGTAATTTATAGCACTTCAGCTTAGTTGACAACCTTTGAGCTTGGCTCTCAATGTCTATACAGCATATTGAGTTATCTGGGATTCATGGGGTTAGAGAAAAGACTTGTTTGTTTTAAATTACCATTTTTAAAATTTTTCCTTTTTAGTTATACATGACAGTAGAATATATTTTGAATATCATACATACATGGAGTATAACATCATTCTTGTTGCACATGATGTGGAGTTGCACTGTTCATCTATTTCACATACGAACATAGGAAAATTATGTCTGATTCATTATACTGTCTATTCCATTCCCATCCACCCTCTCTTCCCCTCATTCCCCCTTGTCTAATGTAGCGAACCTCTACTCAACACCACCCGCCTATTGTAAGTCATTGGCCTTTGGTTTTTTGGGTTTGGCTTATTTCGCTTAGCATGATAGCCTTCAGTTCCATCCATTTACTGGCAAGCCAATACCATAATTTTATTCTTCTTTAAGGCTGAGTAATATTCCATTGTGTACATATACCACATTTTCTTTATCCATTCGTCTATTGAAGGGCATCTAGGTTGGTTCCATAGCTTAGATATTGTGAATTGAGCTGCTTTGAACATTGATGTGGCCACTTCACTATAGTATGGTGATTTTAAGTCCTTTGGGTATATGCTGAGGAGTGGGTTAACTCCGTTAAATGGTGGTTCCATTCCAAGTTTTCTGAGGAATGTCTGTACTGCTTTCCAGATGGTTATACCAATTTGCAGTCCCACCAGCAATGTATGAGTGTACCTTTTCCCCCACATCCTCGCCAACATTTATTGTTACTTGTATTCTTGATAATTGCATTCTGATTGGAGTGAGATGAAATCTCAGTGTAATTTTAATTTGCATTTCTGTAATTGTTAGTGACATTGAACATTTTTCATATATTTGTTGATCATTTGTATATCTTCTTCAGAGAAGTGCCTGTTCAGTTTCTTAGCTCATTTCTTGATTGGGTTATTTGTTTTTTGGAGTTAAGTTTTTTTTTTTAAATTTCTTTATATATCATGGAGATTAATGCTCTATCTGAGGTACAGGTGGCAAAGATTTTCTCCAATTCTGTAGGCTCTCTCTTCACGTTCTTGATTGTTTCCTTTGCTGAGAAGAAGCGTTTTAATTTTAATCCATCCCATTTATTGATTCTTGGGTTTACTTCTTATGCTTTAGGAGTCTTGTTGAGGAATTTGGTTCCTAAGCCTACATTATGGAGATTTGGGCTTACTTTATTTTTTCTATTAAGGCACAGGGTCTCTGGTCTAATGCCTAAGTCCTTGATCTACCTAGAGTTGAGTTTTGTGCAGAGTGAGAGATAGAGGTCTAATTTCATTTTGCTACATATGGATTTCCAGTTTTCTCAGCAACATTTGTTGAATAAGCTATCTTTTCTCCAGTGTATGTTTTTGGAGCCTTTGTCTAGTATGAAATAACTGTATTTATGTAGGTTTGTCTCTATGTTTTTTATTCTGTACCATTGGCCTTCATGTCTGTTTTGGTGCCAATACCATGCCGTTTTTGTTATTATAGTTCTGTTGTATAATTTAAGGTCTGGTATTGTGATGCCTTCTGCTTCATTTTCCTGCTTTGGTGTTTTGAGCCTCTTATTTTTCCAAATGAATTTCATGGCTGCATTTTCTATTTCTGTGAAGAACATCATCGGAAACTTGGTAGGAATTGCATTAAATCTGAATAGTGCATTTGATAGTATAGCCATTTTGACAATATTAATTTTCCCTATCCAAGAACATGGGAGATCTTTCCATCTCCTAAGGTCTTCTTCAAATTTGTTTCTTTAGTGTTCTATAGTTTTCATTGTAGAGGTCTTTCACCTCTTTTGTTAGATTGATTCCCAAATATTTTAATTTCTTGAGGCTATTGTGAATGGGATAGTTTTCCAAATTTTTCTTTCAGTTGATTCATCACTGATGTATAGGAATGCAATTGATTTATGGGTGTTAATTTTATGTCCTGCTACTTTGCTGAATTCATTTATGAGTTCTAGAAGTTTTCTGGTGGAGTTTTGGGTCTTCTAAATATAGAATCATGTTGTCAGCAAATAGAGATAGTTTGAGTTATTCTTTTCCTGTTTGTGTCTCTTTAATTTCTTTCTTCTGTCTGATTGTTCTGGCTAGAGTTTCCAGGATATGTTGAGTAGAAGTGGTGAAAGAGGGCATCCCAGTCTTGTTCCAGTTTTTAGAGAGAATGCTTTCAATTTTTCTCCATTTAGAATGATGTTGGCCTTGGGTTTAGCATATGTAGCTTTTACAATATTGAGATATGTTCTCACTATCCCTAGTTTTTTCTTTTTCTTTTTTTAAAAAATATTTATTTATTTGCTTTAGTTGTACACAATGCCTTTATTTTTATGTGGTGCTGAGGATTGAACCCGGGTCACGCACATGCTAGGCAAGCACTCTACCGCTGAGCCACAACCTCAGCCCTATCCCTAGTTTTTCTAGTGTTTTGAATATGAGTATATTTTATCAAATGCTTTTTCTACATCAATTGAGATAATCATATGATACATGTCTTTAAGTCTTTCGATGTGATTATTTTATTGCTTTTCCTTATGTTGAACCAACCTTGCATCCCTGGAATAAACCCCATTGATCGGTGCACTATATTTTAAATATGTTTTTGTATGTGATTTGCCAGTATTTGATTAAGAATTTTTACATCGATGTTCATCAGGGATATTGGTCTGAAGTTTTTTTTTTTTTTTTCCTTGATGTGCTTGTCTGGTTTTGATATCAAGGTGATACTAACTTCCTATAATTAGTTTGGAAGGGTTCCCTCTTTTTCTATTTCATGGAGTATTTTGAGGAGGATTGGTGTTAGTTCTTCTTTGAAGGTCTTGTAGAACTCAGCTGAGAATCTGTCTGGTCCTGGACTTTTCTTGGATGGTAGGCTTTTAATAGTGTCTTCAGTTTCATTGCTTGAAATTCTTCTGCTTAAAATTTCTATGTCCTTTCTAATTCAATTTGGGTAGATCATATGTCTCTAGAAATTTGTGTCTTCAAGATTTTCCAATATTAGAGTATAAATTTTCAAAGTAGGTTTTGATTATCATCTGTATTTCAGTCTTATCTGTTGTGATATTTCCTTTTTCATCATGAATTTTAGTAATTTGAGTTTTCTCTCTTTCTCTTTGTTAGCTTGGCTGAGGTTTATCAATTTTGTTGAACCTATTTTTTTGTTTTGTTGATTTTTGGATTGTCTCTCTTGTTTCAATTGCATTGATTTCATCTCTGATTTTAATTATTTCCTGCTTTTGTTGTTGATTTGTTCTTCTTTTTCTAGGACTTTGAGATGTAATGTTAGGTTTATTTGTTGACTTTCTATTCTTGTAGAGAATGAGCTCAATACGATGAACTTTCCTCTTAGCACTGCCTTCATAGTGTCCCAGAGATTTTAATATGTAGTATCGCTATTCTCATTTACCTCTAAGTACTTTTTATTTCATCCCTGATTTCTTCTGTTATCCATTTGTCATTTAATAGTGTGTTATTTAGTCTTCAGGTGTTAGTGTAGCTTCTATTATTAATTTTATTGTTGATTTCTAATTTAATTCCATTATGATCTGATAGGATGCAAGGCATTTCCTCTATTTTTTTTTTTTTTTTTTTTTTTGGTATTTGTTAAGAGTTGCTTTGTGGCCTGAGATAAGATATATTTTAGAGAAGGATTCATGTGACTCTGAGAAGAAAGTATATTTAGCCATTGATGGATGAAATATTTTGCATATATCTGTTAAGTCTAAATTATTAATTGTATTTTTTAGTTCTATAGCTTCTTTTTTTAACTTTTAAAAAAATATTTATTTATTTACTTTTAGTTGTACACAATGCAATGCATTTATGTTTATGTGGTGCTGAGGATCGAACCTGGGCCACGCACATGCGAGGCGAGCGCTCTGCCGCTGAGCCAGAACCCCAGCCCCTAGTTCTATAGCTTCTTTATTTAGTTTTTGTTTGAAGGATCTATCCAGTGGTGAGAGAGGTATGTTAAAGTCACCCAGTATTATTGTGTTGTGGTCTATTTGCTTCTTAAAATTGAGAAGGATTTGTTTGATGGCATAGACGCTCCATTGTTTGGGGCATAAATATTTACAATTATTGTGTCTTGTTGATGTATGATTCCCTTAGCAGTATGAAATGTCCTTATTTGTCCTTTCTGATTAATATTTGCTTTAAGTCAACTTTATCTTATGTGAGACTAGAAACCCCTGTTTGTTTATGAGATCCATGTGAGCAATATGTTTTTTCCCATCATTTTACCTTCAGTCTGTCAATGTCTTTGCCTATGAGGTGAGTCTCTTGGAGATAGTATATTGTTGTGTGTTGTTTTTTAATCCAGTCTGTCAGTTTGTGTCTTTTGATTGATAAGTTTAAGCCATTTACACTCAGTGTTCTTATTGGGATATGATTTTTATTCCCTGTCATTTTGATTTACTTTTTGGTTTTTTAATTTGAATTAGTTTCTCCATTGATTCACTGTTATTTTAGTATAGTTCCTCCCTTTGCTTGTTTTCACTTTTAATTTTTATTTCTTCTTCATGAAATTTCTTATTGAATATGTTTTATAGTGCAAATTTTCTAGTTGTGAATTCTTTTAACTTTTGTTTATCTGGAAGGTTTTTATTTCATCATCCATCCTGAAGCTTAATTTTGCTGGGTATAGTATTCTTGGCTGGCATCCATTTTATTTTTTCACAGCTTGATATACTTTATTCTAAGACCACCTAGCTTTGAGTGTCTGGGTTGAGAGATCAGCTGAGATCCAGACTGGTTTCCCTGCTCAATGTTACCTGTCATTTTTCCCTGGTAGTCTTTAAAATTCTCTACTTTTTCTGTATGTTAGGCATTTTTATAATAATTTACTTGGTGTGGGTTTGTTGTAATTTTATATATTTAGGGTCCTGTAAGCCTCCTTATTTGATTTTCCATTTCATTCTTTAGGTTTGGGAAATTTTCTGATATTTTTTCATTAAGAAGATTGTGCATTCCTTTCTTTTGCATCTCTGAGCCTTCATCTATTCCAATAAATCTTAAATTTTGTCTTTTCAGGTTATCCCATATTTCTTGGAAGTTCTGTTCATAATCTCTCTTGTATTGTAGGTGGACACAATACCTTTATTTTATTTATTGGTGCTAAGGATCCAACCCAGGGCCTCACGCATGTGAGACAAGTGCTCTACCACTGAGCCATAGCCCCATCCCCTGTTCATGGTCTCTTAACATCTTTTCTCCATGGTCAACTTTTTTTTCAAGATTATGTGTTTTGTCTTCATTGCCTGAAACTGTCTTCCAAGTGATCTAGTCTGTTGGTGATACTTTCAATTGAATTTTTAACTTAGTTTATTGATTCCTTCATTTCAGGCCAGGCGTGGTGGTGCACGCCTGTAATCCCAGCACTTGGGAGGCTGAGGCAGGAGGATCGCAAGTTCAAAGCCAGCCTCAGCAATGGCGAGGCACTTAGCAACTCAGTGAGACCCTGTCTCTAATAAAATACAAAAAAAGGGCTGGGGATGTGGCCCAGTGGTCAAGTGCCCCTGAGTTCAATCCCCTGTACCAAAAAAAAAAAAAAAAAAAAAAAGTGATTCCTTCATTTCAAGGATTTTTGCTTATTTTTTTTTCAGAATCTCTTATCTCTTTATTAAAGTGATCTTTCACTTTCTGCATTTTCTCTTTGATTTCAACCCTTATACTGTCCTTTACTTCACAGATCAGTTTAACTATGTACATTCTAAACACTTTCTCTGACATTTCTTCCACTGTCGTGTTGATGGATTCTGTTATTGGAATATCCTGGTGTGTTTGGGGCAATCTGTTCCCTTGCTTTTTCATGTTTTGTGTGTGTGTGTGTGTGTGTGTGTGTGTGTGTGTCTACCTATCTAACAGTATGGATCTGAGGCAGTACAATTTCTACCCTGTGGACCTAGAGTGTCCCTGAAGGTTTCTAGTACCCTCACTGTTTAGGGGGAGACAAGTAATAACAACAACCAATGCAAAAAATATATGGCATTAAGCCAAATAGTTCCTACTATGATATCTATGATGTTAATAATCACAATAAACAGAAATGATATTTTGCCTATAATAAAAACAGCAAGTTTGCAAAAGGGCTTATAATTTCAAATGATAGACAAGGGAGAGAACAGAAGTACTATCAAATGTGATGCTTATGAAGGAGGAGGAAATAAGATAAAAGTAAATTAAAGGAAGAGTGAAAGAATGATAGAGATTGGCTGTTAGCAGAAGAAAAGATAGAAAGAATTAAGGGAAAGAGATATGTAAGATAAATATATATACAGTAAAATTTTTAAAAAATTAAAAATAAAAATAAAATAATAGAAAACAAAACTAAAACATACTAATCAAACATCCTTGTTCACACAAAAACAAAAACACTGATTCATGAAAAGTAACTGGCTTCAAAAATGCTAGAAATGAGAAAAAAAGTATGAGTATGTATAAATGTCCATGTACCGTTAATGTCACAATTAAACAGAGGGGGAAAAAAGGAGAAAAAAAATCTTAATGAAAAGTTAAAGAATTCTTTCCATTGGAGTTCAAAAGATTCTCAGTTTCTCTTCTCTGCAGTTTTAGGTGGGGTCATCTGAAGTGTGATGCTCCACCCTCTGGATTGCTGGAGTGGGAAAGGTAATCCCATGGGCAGAATTCCTGGAGGCAGGGTTTAGGCTTAGGTGGTCTCCAGGCTCTTCTCTGAATGCCAGTTGGTCTGGAGATTTTAAATCAGTGCACCTCCAGGGCCCAGTAATTGCCAGTCTGCGCACAGAAAGACTGTACCCCAGGGACCTCCCTTAAGTTCCACTTGTATGTTGGAGTAGCCAATACTTAGTCTTGTATGTCACCTGTGGCCCCCATGTTTCATGGTCTTGGGTTCAGTGTCCAAACTTAATCTCTCCTGCCCCTGCCCCCACCCTTCCAAATTCCCAGCCAGACTCATCTCTCCCAGCTAGTCCTGTGAGCAGCCAGATTGGAGTGAGGGCATACTTTGAATATAAACAATTGATGTTTTCTAAATGCTATTTAGCATTGTTCTTCAAATTCACTAGAAAATTACAAAAACAGGTAGTTTTCCCTTTGTTTTTCTAGATGTTTTTTCTGGGTGAATTCTACAGTGCTTAAAATTTCCTTTTAGGACAGTTTTATTTAGTTTAATATGTAAATAGATGCTTCAGCATTGTTTGTTGTCATATTAAAGAACAGAAACAGCTACTATTCTCCTTATGAAAATGAGAGTATAGTGCCCACTTGGAATAGAGTGGCATGTTCAACATTAAAAAAAAAAAAAAAACAGATTATCCAAAGACTTTTACATGGTTGATGTTCAAAATAAGTTTAGGCTCTTTCCCACCACATCCCTCAGCCCTTTTTTGCTTAGTTTCGACTAGTCCCTGCTCCTAAACCAGAGCCAGAGAGTCCTGTCTCCTGTTTTTAATGGTCTGTCCACAAGAAATGGGTTGTACATTTTTAAATGGTTAAAAAAAATTTAAATAACTTTTCATGATAATGGCAATTATATAAAATTAAAATTTCAGTGTTTATAAATAAAGTTTTATTGAAACACAACCATGCTCATATTTTTATGCTTTAACTACAACAATAGAGTTGAATGTTTGCAAGTCTGTGGCCTACAAAGCCTAAAATCGTTACTATATGGTCCTTTATAGAAACCCTGAACAATACTTCAGCCAAAGTTGTGTGTTTTTAAAAAAATACTAAGACCTATTTCAATTTCCTATTTAATACCTATTGCACCTGGAATTAAAATCTAAAACTATATATAGAGGCTACATAATCTGGCACAGTCCACACCTGCAGCCACATCTCATTATCATCTTTTTTTCATGTTCTTCATTTTATTTTTGCATTAGGTCTTCAAACATGTTCTTTCTTTCTAGAACTTGTAACCCATTTATTCTCACCTCTTGCCCTATTTGATACTCCTTAATAAATCTGATGTCATTCTATTATTCATCTTTCTTTGTATTTTGTACTTCTTTTTATAACATTATAATAATGATTTTTATTAGTTCATTTTAATTATGTGGAATAATGGATTCTGTTGTGATGTATTTATACATGTAAATAACATACTTTGATCATATCCAACCCCCATTACCTTCCCTTCCCATCCTGCATCCTCTTCCTCTTCTCTAAAGTTCTCCCTATTACTATCATGTCATCCTCCCAACCCCCCAGATTCCACATGTGAGGGAGAACATGCAAACTTGTATAATTTATTTCACTTAGTGTTACCATCTCTAGTTCCATTCATTTTCCTTGATCTTTGTTCTGTTTTTCTTCTCCTTGCTTGACTATAAACACCTTGAGAACAAGGACCATATCTGTCTAGTTTACTGCTTGTTGTATGTCCAGTGACAGAACTGAGATTTGGCATAGGTTTCACTTAGTACAGTCAGGAACTGTCTGGGACTGTCTGGGTCTAAGCCTCTGTCAAAGTAAATATTAACTGTGTCCCTTGACTCTCAAAAACATGCCTAGTTTAGATAATAAGTTATATATTGCATGTAGCGTATGTCCAATAAATACTTTTTGAATGATACAATTTATGGAATTTTAATGATTTAGAGTCAAAATAATCAGTACTCTTAATTAAGAAGACTTGTTAAATGAAAAAAATCAAACAATGGAGAGAAAACTCAGAAATTTGGTTTCAGAATAATTCAGAGTTTACCCAAAATTCAGTGTGTATTTAACTTTTAATTTCTTCAGCTTTCTATATACATAGGGTGAAAAAATTATCTTGAAACAATGTCCAGTACAGTATAAAATAAAATCTATTCTGTATACACTTGAATTTAAAATAATAGGGTATAGATATGTAAGGTTATTAGTAGTAGCAAGGGTTAAAGTTTAAAACTTTTGAGCCAGGCGCGGTGGCGCATGCCTGTAATCCCAGCACTTTGGGAGGCTGAGGCAGGAGGATCACAAGTTCAAAGCCAGCCTCAGCAATGGCGAGGCACTTAGCAACTCAGTGAGACCCTGTCTCTAAATAAAATACAAAAAAGGTCTAGGGATGTGACCCAGTGGTCGAGTTCCCCTGAGTTCAATCCCCAGTACCAAAAAAAAAAAAGTTTAAAACTTTTCCTTTTCTTTGGCTAAAGCTCTTAATCCTTTCATATTTCTAACAGGTGAAGTGATAAGGGGAGCTTTTTAAAATAAATACAGATCCACCCTCTCCAAATTCTGATATATGTAATTCCAGCTTCACTTTTGGGTGTTGGGGGAGGGGAGATTTGAAACAATTGACTGAATGTATTAGTGGATATATAAAGAAAGAATATGTCAGTGTGAAGGAGGCTTGGTCAGATTTCAGCCAAGAACTTAAGACTTAGGACAGAAAAGTAGGATAACAGAGGCAGACTCTGATTAGCAGAGAAAAAGTACAGAGATAGGACATTAGGCTCCACCAAGGTCACAGTGAGTTGTTCCTTAAAGCTCAAGATTCCATGCTTACCATGCAATTTTATGATTACTAATCTGATTTCCAAGGTATTCAGGTGCCCTGCATAGTAGAATGAGATTTCTTATCCCTAGCAAGGAATATAACCCTTCTATATATTAGTCCAACTTAAGTCACTATAATGTAGTTTGTAAGTGTGACCTATTTAGCTCTGCTTCTCTGAGCCAAGTCTAGGACACTGGCAGTAATAAGGCTGTTCTCCAAATAGTGGTTAGTTTACAGAGCTTTATGTCACCTTCTGAGACCTTTTAGAAAAGTGTCATGTAGCCTTCTGTGGACAGCTCAACTTGATCAAATCCCCTTGTTCTTCCTTAATCCAATCTCTAGTGATCATTCTTTTTGGAGTTACTTAGAATTTTAGAAGTTTTCTAGTAGTGCTACAAATCTAATAAATGCAACATTCAAACCTACCTTGAAAAAGATAAATGTGAAGTTGCTAACTATTTTAGTCACATTTGCTACACAGTGGCCTGGCAGGACAGAAGTATTTGTATTTCTATATTGTTTCCACTATTTTACCTTTTTCTTTGGCAGCACTCCACCTATTCTCCTTGGTCAGTGAACCATACCAACTTTAGCCTGGTCATTTGAGCCGGAAACCCAAGAATATCCTTGTTTCTTACCTCTTCTTTGCCAACATGTCTAGTTAATCACCATGGTCCTCATCATTTCTAGCTTGAAGCCTCACAGTAGTTTTTTAATTATCTCTTTTTTAAAAAAAATATTTATTTATTTGCTTTAGTTGTACACAATGCAATGCATTTATGTTTACGTGGTGCTGAGGATCGAACTGGGCCGCACACGTGCCTGCGAGGCGAGCGCTCTGCCGCTGAGCCACAACCCCAGCCCTAATTATCTCTTTTCTTAACATTCTAATCTGTTTTTGAGATTGTTGCCAAGTAATGGTAGTTTTTAGAGTTTCTTTTGAAAGCACAGTTACTTTTTCACAGAAACCACTAGGTGATTTTTTTGTATTTTCACAATGTAAAGTCCATAGTTTAAAGCATGACATACAAGAGTTTTCAAGAACTGGCCCTTCCTCCTTCCCCATGGATTCTCTCTTTCCCTTCCCCCAACACACATACTCTAGTCATGGTGCTTGGCCTGCCAGGCTGCTTCATTCCTCTGGAGGCTTGCATTTGCCATGTGTACTCATCACATGCTTGGACTGACTTGGCCTTTCAGCTGCATTGACAACTTTGTATACTCCCTCCATTTTGAAACACCTCCTACCCTTCATTTCCATGATATCATTCTTTCTGGAATTTCCTCTTCCATCTATGGTATTTCCCTCAGTCTTCTTTGTTGGCCACTAATCCTTTGTATGTTGTTCTTTCTTGGGGCTCAATTTTAGGTTCTGTTTTCCCTCTTAAACTTCCTGAATTCAACTCTGTTCTATATACCAGTGGTTTGCTTTGCTATGAGGATTTTTATACTCAGCAAAAGAAGTATCTAAATATTACAGTACATTTTATTCTCATAGCTGGAGAGTAAATATATTAATTTATAGTTTCAGCCAATGAGAACTTGCTTTGTAGGCTAAAAGCTCTTATTTTTACATGTCGAAGCTAGTCTCCCATAGTGTGCTTTCTTCATTTTAGTGACTGGTCTTCTCCATGTCATTTTGCTCTCTCATTCTGCCCTTGTAAAAATGATTAGATTTTAGCAACCCCAGAAAGGTCAAGTCTTATAGTTCATCAAGTAGCATTTGACCTTCTATGTACTCTACTAAATTAAATACAATGAATTGGTAGAAATTAGGATGTTTAACTTTAAAAAATGAAATTTAGAAGAAAACTCTTCATTTTAGGAATAAATTGGAATTGGCAGATAAGACTGTAGTGTTTATTATAGTCCAGGAAATTATTCTGAATGAATTTAAAGTCAGAAATATTTTCAAAGGAAAGAACTAAATCAAGATGTTACCGTAACTTTTCAATGATGAGATGTAACAAGTACTCACTGGAATTGCTCCACCTGAATAGCTGGCTCTTTCTGCTATATCCTGACATTCCATTTATAATACTCAAGAGATATAATACATGGTAGTCATAGCTCGGAGTCTGGGAATGCTATGCCAATATTGAAGAAGTGGTATATGAAGAAGTATTGATGGCATTTCTGGAATTGAGTTAAAAGTACTATCATGGAGAAGAATATTTAATCTTTCAACTGTTAAATTTTCAAGTGAGATTTGATAATATTGCAGTAGGGTTTTTTTTTTAACATTAATTGAGCATAAGCAATATATTTTCATTTGATTCTTGTCTTAACACCATGTGTAGAACAGAAGAAATTAGGAACTGTCCCTTTAATAAAACCCTGTTTACTTCTCCTCTTCTAGTAGGAGTGGCTTAGGAACCTGCAGAGTGAGGTATAACTTCAGTTTTGCATTCTGACCTGTAGCCTTGGAAAGAGTGCTGGAACTACAAACCAGGAAGCAACAAATAATGTGCTTTAAACTACACTAGAACTTTTCTTTTACATGGAAAAATATCTTATAACAAAATTAGGAAATTGAAGCAGTGATTTTGTGTAGTTGTCATTAAATATTTGGCGGTCTGCTTCAGATAGAGTTTGCAGCATACTTGGAATACAAAGCTTTCTGGGCCAGAAATTGATCTGCTGACTTTTGAGCCTTATCTGATTACTGCTTGGTTCATCTTTATTTTGTTAAACTACTCTGTAGGCTGAACTGAGGAGACTCTACTTTGTTTGCAGGTAGGTGGTCTAAATTTTGCTTAAAATTTAGGTTGTTTTTAAGGTTACTCAAGCAGACTGGTTTTATTGATGATTATTGAAAAAATTATAAATTCAGGCTGGACATGTTTTAATGTTTGAATGTTCAGCATGGCTGTAAATAACTGTACTTTTATGACAACTAGACAGCTTTGTAGAAAAGTGATTTTTAACAAATTACAAAATAACAATATGGTGAATTCAATGAGTTTTGTTTCCCATTAACCTGTTTTTATATATATATATGTGTGTGCACGTGCGTGTGTTCAATTAATAGATCAAAAAGCATAATTGAAATTACCCTGTGATTAACTTCCTAGTAGTATTTGTTAAAAAAATTAAAACATGTATTTATGTAGTCAAATAAAATTACATTTCTGTTAGTATTCATTTTACTTGTAAGTTTCATTTCGTTCACTTAGGAAGCTGTCTTGAGTATTTGTTGATTTGTTTATTTTAGTCTTTCTTTGGCAATATCTATTTGTTTTTGAAAAGTTTATGAGAGGTTAATCTTACACAAGTATATTGAAATATTGTATGTTTCTCTTTATAAAGCTAATTATCCTTACATGACATTAAAATATTTCAAAGATAGTCTTTGGAAGAATGAGTTAATTAGTAGTAAAGCTGTCATTATGAAAAGCAGTTTGCAAATGACTCTTTTGGAGTGGAAGTTAGAAATATATGGGGGTTTCTTTAGGATCAAAGACAGTTGTTCCTTAACTTTCTCTACCACCAATAATCCTTTTTGTTTTTCTTCTCTGGATACTATGTCTCAAAAGATTCTGTCTACCAAAAAGTGGTTATATTGAATAGTAAATATTAGAACATTGTTAGACATACATTATTTCCAATGAGATTAACACAATAGCTCAAAACAAAGAGTGTTACCACTTTTCTTAGCCCGAGTAGCTTTATTATAGGTAACTACTCAGATATTTTCAACATTTTGAAGTACTGATAATAACACCTGAATTTTCATCAAGTGTTCTTGTGGTATCCTAGTGATCTGGGCATGGCAGGCAGGGAATTAGCAGTCAAAGGTGCAGAAATCTGAGTGATATTAGTCAGATTATATTGTTATATTGTATATTGTATGCATGTACGGATAAGTATCAACAAATCCCATAGGTACAACTATAATACACCATTTAAAAAATTTGGGGAAAAAAGTACAGAAATTTTGTTCTTAATCTCTTTGAGGTTCCACAAAATGTTATGAAAGTCATCTAGTATAAATATCAAACAAAGATACCACAGCTACTAGAGAGAGAAAAGAAAAGAGAAAAAAGGGAAGTATATCGTTATAGGAAATTTTGTAGAAGAATTCCAGGCATCTATATACATTTTAGCCCTGTTAAATCTATATTTATTTTTACTGTTACTCAACTTTAAATTTTTACTCCAATCAGGCTGCCAAACTATTAGTGATCTTCAAACAAATATTACTTATGTTCATGCATTTACTTTGTACTTTTATGTTGGTTTCCCTCTCCTCCACTTTCCTCATTTCTCCCCTGTTCTCATTCATGTTTTTCCTTCAATTCTGCTGAAAACCAGTACGAAAACATATCAGATCACCCTAATCCATAGTAGTATTCTTCCCTTTAGACTTTTGTGTCATCTTGATTCTACCAGCACTTTAGTACATAATCATAATCTTGTCATATTTAACTTTATTTAAAATGTCCCATGGCTCTTCACTTATAATAGAAATTATATGAGGGTCAGGAGCTTAACTTCTACATCATTTTTACACTCTTTAGCATCTAGTAGAGTGGTATACATTTAGTAGGTACTCAATAAATACTTATTGAATAAGTGAAAGAGATGAAGAATCTTATTGACAATTTCTTCAAATGTCAAGCTGCCTCCCTCTACATTACTTAATCTTGTAATTAACTATAATGCTTCCTGTTGGTTATCATAATATTATTGTTTTGCATAAATGTGCTGTATTTGGTGATTTCTTTTTTGGGGGGTGTGTGTGCCAGGGATTGAACTCAGGGGCACTCAGCTACTGAGTCATATCCCCAGCCTTATTTTGTATTACATTTAGAGACAGGGTTTCACTGAGTTGCTTAATGCCTTGCTTTTTTCTGAGGCTGGCTTTGAACTCAAAATCCTCCTGCCTCATCCTTCCCAGCTGCTGGGATTACAGGTGTGCATCACTGTGCCTGGTGTATTTGGTGATTTTTAACACTGGTAAAAGGCAAAGAACAAGCTAGACTTTATTAAAAGTAAAGGAAATTCTGAAGTCCAGCCTCTTGTATTTTGAATTTTAGGAAAATATAATTTAAAGTTTATTGGTATATCAGGTTCTAAAAGCAGCTAAAATATTTAGATATATTATGGATTAAAAGGATGTATTCTAAATTGACATTTAGGATGCTGAATGGTGATAACAGTGATCATGGTAGGTGGTTGGATTTCAGATCCAGAAACTATAAATTATTTTATAAAGCAAAATTTTAAACATTTTTACTTCCCACTTACAGTAGTTATTATATTACATACTTTAAAAATCATCATTTTCCAGGTGTGATGGTATGTGCTTGTAGTACCAGCTTTTTGGGAAGCTGAAACTTGAACCCAAGAGTTTGAGACCAGCCTGGACAACATAGTGACACCCTGTCTTTTTTTTTTTTTTTCAATATTTCAGTATGATATTTTAATATTTCTTTTACTTTTTTATATATGAAATATATATATTTTTAATTTTTACTTATAGTAGTATGTATTACAGTTCATACTATACATATAGAGCATCTTTTTACACAAAACAGTTTGTATACAAAGTATATTCGCTGCATTCAAGTCTTCAATCATGCATTTAGAATAATGATATCCGTCTTATTCAACCACTTTTATTTTCCCCCTTCCCCCCTTGCTCCCTCCTTTCCCCTCCCTTCCCTTTGACCATTATAGTGTTCCTCTAATTCTCCTATGTACCCTGACCCAAGAATACTGTGAACCAGCTTCCTTATATCAGAGGAAACATTTGGTATTTGGATTTTTGAGATTGACGGATTTCACTTAGCATTATAGTCTCCAACTTCATCCATTTACCTGCAAATGTCATTATTTTATTCTCTTTTATTGCTGAGTAAAATTCCATTATGTATATATACCACATTTTCTTTATCTATCCATCTACCAAGGGACATCTAGGTTGGTTCCACAACCTAGCTATTGTGAATTGTCCTGCTATAAACATTGAAGTAGCTGTGTCACTGTAATATGCTGTTTTTAAGTCCTTTGGGAATAGACCCAGGAGTGGGATGGCTGGGTCATAGGGTGGTTCCATTCCCATTTTCCCAAGAAATCTCCATACTGCTTTCCATAATGGTTGTACCATTTTGCAGTCCCATCAGCAATGTATGAATGTGCCTTTTTCCCCCACATCCTCTCCAACATTTATTGTTGTTTGTGTTCTTGATAGCTGCCATTCTGACTGGAGTGAAATGAAATCTTAGAGTAGCTTTGATTTGCATTTCTCTAATTGCCAGCGACATTGAGCATTTTTTCATGTATTTGTTGATTAATTGTGTATCTTCTTCTGAGAAGGTGACACCCTGTCTTGAAAAATATAAATAAAAATATAAAATTATGGGCTGGGGCTGTAGCGCAGTAGTAAAGCACTTGCCTCACATGTATGAGGCACTGGGTTCCATCCTCAACACCACATAAAAAAAAAGATACTGTGTGTTCACCTACCACTAAAAAATATTTAAAAACATATAAAATCATAATTTTGTATAAATCTCATATCAACTCTGTCAGATGGGCTTTAAGTCATTTTTATAGATAGAGAAAATGAAGGAATATAAAAATCAGAAAGCTACCAAGGCCACACTTTTGGTAGCTGTACCACAGGTCATTTTGACTTCAATATTCATGTTTTAAATCACTGTGTTATATTAACTTTTATATTATTTAATACTCATTATGTTTCTGTCATTTTAGAGTCTGACAAGACAAGAATTCTGGCAACTTCTCCAGCAGAACTATGGCACTGAGCTAGGTTTAAATGCTGAAGAGATGGAAACCTTGTCACTGTCGATTGAAGATAATGTGCAGCCAAGGTACAGCAAAATGTTTTGCAATGTCAGGGTTTATTAACCTTTAAGGTAGACTTATTTTAGATTCTACTAATTCTGAATCTCTATTAATTCACCCTTGGGTACAGTTTGCCATGTTCTTTGTGGTAGAATGGGGTAAAAGATAGGCATGGAGAATAGTTTGCCAAATGTGAGACATATGAAGAAATGTAAACTATAAACTGTCACCTAGAATTTGCTTAAAGCTTAGTTAGTTTTTATTTTTAGAACTTTATAGTTTTATACATGTTAGTTGGGTTCATTCCAACAAACTCATGCATGCATGGAAATTGATTTCAGTTTATGATCCCCCCTTTCCCCTTTCAACAGCTTAGTTTTTTTTTAATATGAAATTCTCTTTATATATGTATGTGTGCATACATACATACATATGTATGTATATATATATATATATATACATATATATATACAGATATTTAGTTGCAAATGGACAATTCAATAACTTTGTTTTATTTATTTATTTTTATGTGGTACTGAGGATTAAACCCAGTGCTTCACACATGCTAGGCAAGTGCTCTATCACTGAGCTACAGCCCCATATAAATGTAATTAATTCATCTTTTTCTAAGGGTCTGGAGAATTACCTGGTTTATAGATGAAGATATATCATTTGTAGTTTATAAATGAAAATAAAGTAAATTAAATGGTACATGTCTTGAAGAACACAATGATACTATGACTTACTCAAAGATATCCTAGCATTTGTGCATAGCATGTGTTTGGTATTCAGTACATACTGAGTACATTAATGAAAGAAGTTTATAATACTATGGGAATGCAAATAATGATAATACAAGATAAGAGCCATGAAGGAGCAATAGATAATGTGATAAAAAATAATGAGTAGCCGGGCGTGGTGGCGTACGCCTATAATCCCAGCACTTGGGAGGCTGAGGCAGGAGGATTGTGAATTCAAAACCAGCCTCAGCAATGGTGAGGCACTTAGCAACTCAGTGAGACCCTGTCTCTAATAAAATACAAAAAAGGGCTGGGGAGTGGCCCAGTGGTTGAGTGCCCCTGAGTTCAATCCCCGGTACCAAAAAAAAAAAAAAAAAAAAAAAGAGTAGAGAAAGGTTATGTTTGACAGAAAAGGATTCATTTAGAAGAGTGAACATTTTTGTTGTTATTGTGTTTTGTCTTTTGCAGTACTGGGGATTGAACCTAGGGTCACTCTACTACTGAGCTACATTTTGAGACAGGGTCTTATGAAGTTGCCCAGACTAGCCTTTGAATTTGTGATCCTCCTGCCTGATCCTTCTGAGGAGCAGGGATTGTAGATGTGCACTACCATGCCTGGTTATGAGTAGACATTTTTATTAACCATTCGACTAAAAGTGCATTTTATCCAATGGCAAAATTGGAGCCATAGCAATAAAAGCAAATGAGGGTAATAAAAAAAATAATACTCTACACTGCCATATTAAAGAATTTTCTTCACCCAGCTTCCCAGAAAACTCTATCTTCTTGGGGGTGGGGTGGGGCAGGAGCCTCAACATGTTAAGCCCACAAAAGAATACATTGCACTCTGTATATTTATTATACCAGAAGATGAATATAGTCTTGGGTTATTAAACTGGAATGAAACACACACACACACAATTCTATAGCAAACATTATGTTAAGTAGAAGAAGCCAGTAACAAAAGACCATATATTGTATAATACCATGTATATGAAATGGAGTTCAAAATCCATTAATCCCTAGAAAATGAATATTTGTAGTTGCCATGCACTAAGAGGAAGAAAGAATGGGAATAACAGCTTATGGGTACAGGTTTTCTTTTTAGGGTGATGAAAATGTTCTAAAATTAGGTAGTGGTAATGTTTTGTACAACTCTGTAAACAACTAAATTTTACTCTTTAAATGAAGAACAAATTTTTTGTTTATATGAATTATATGTTAATAAAGCTATTGTTTAAAATCTACAAATAATCTTAAAATGGAAATATTTTGAAAATCTCAAAGTATGTATAAAATTTTTAGTCATCTAGCTAGTCTTCTAGTGATGCTGATCCTATTTATATTGCTTCAGTTTAGCATCAATATTTTATAGTCTCTTTTTACAAGGTAGCACATGCATATTTTATTAGGTTTCTGTAAAGTTAAAAATTTTCCATTGTACTGCTTTTCTTGTAAAGTTTATAAGTTTCTCTCAGGTACTGAAGCTGGGTAGAAAAGCAACTGATCTAATGAAAAGAGACTGGGATTGTGGTAAACAAAATCCTGATTCTAATCTGGGTCACCAAGTAGTTGAGCAAACTTATGCAAATCTTTTAACCTTTCTGATCCTCAGTTTACTCATCTATGAAATGAGGCCATCAAACTAGATGACCTTCAAAATCCCTGCCATCTTGAAAAGTTTCTAGTCTTTGAAAAAGGGGGCTTCAGACTTTTAGGATCAGCTTTTCAAAGTGACCAGTTCTGGGTTTGTGTTGTGGATTTCTTGCCAAATGTATGCACTGCTACTTTCTTCTAGTGACTTTTTTCCTAATATGTGGCAGGACTCTCATTCCCTGTTCACTCCTTTTCCCATTCTTTTAGTCTCTGAAAGAAGCATTATCTGTCTCAAACCTCATTTCCTCATGGCTTCTATATTCTCTCTTGATTCTCAGTCTCTCTTTATTCCTCCTCCTTTCTTCTCTCTTTATTTCTTTGTACCTTACCTCCATCCTTAAAATCCTTAAGTGTATAGACACTCAACTGGTTGGCTAGTCCCAAAGACCCATTTTTCTTGTTTGGCTCTCTCAGAGCCCTGCCATTCTGCCTGGCCAATAATGATTTGGTAACAGACCTAAGTATTATTTGGGCAGAGTAAAACAGGGTAGAAATATCCTTTGGATTTTTTGTTCCTTCCTCAGGATAATGTGTGAGAATCAGGCTGCTTCTTTATTTTAGCAGAAGAGCTTTAAATGTACGTAGTTATGATTATATAGGAATTGTAGTTGCCTGACAAAGTTGGGCACTGGAAATTAGATCAGTTATGCTCCTTTTATATTTGATCTCTTTCCTTTCTTCTTGCTTCCTGAGAAAGGAAAAGCAGATACTAGGACATTCATGATAGTCTTGCCCCTATGATCATTTGAAAGCTGTTTCTTACCCCTTGTTCTTAGTATTGAGAAGAACCATGAGAGGGCAAGACTGATTGATGGGCTCAGATAGCAGGAGCTTCCATTTCTGGGAGAAATTTGCCATTTCAGCTGGGTCTGAGTCAGAAAGAAGGAGATGTAAAAACTGCTTTCTGTGCTGATTGGTGTCCAATTCACACATCCTCCCTGAACCTTTCAAAGTTTCATGGTTGTCCCCAATTCGTTTGAGCTGCTGTTGTTGGCGAATTGTACTTTTTAAATTTTTTAAATGGTTTCTATAATTTATAAACTTCATATGAGCTTATATGATTTGTATTTAGGAATGAAGTCAATTTGCTTGTGATTTAAGAAGATACCTTTGTTATAAGTAGAGGCTTATTTGCTCCAGTACTATAGTCTGTTTGCCATCAAAATGATTTGTATTAAAAAAGATCCCAGGAGACTAAATAACTTCTTTGTGTGGAGGTGACTTTATATTTTTATAATGATGTGTTTTTTACAGCAGTCCCAGAAGAAGTGGTATGGATGATTCTGGGGAAAGAGATGAAAAATTATCTAAGTCTATCAGTTTTACACATGAATCAATTCATCGAGTTTCAGAAACAGAGTCATTGGATGGAAATTCATCAAAAGGAGTTAGTATATGCTTTTCCTTTAAAATATATCTGATACTGCCATGTGTTAGTCACAATGTAAGATCAAGTAAAAAATGCAGTCTATAAAATGTTTTAAAAACTTAGGACATCAGGCTTCTCTTTTATGAAAAGAGTTTTAAACATATGAGTAGCAGAGGTTATACGGGGGGGAAAGTATGTTTTTGTTTAGAGCTGGATAAGGTACCGAACTACCAGGCAGTTCTCTGAGCATCATAAATGGGAGGATAAATGCCATTTAAAAATATCACAAGATGTAGAAATTTGTAGTTTGCAGAATTTTCCCCAGGGCGAGGAGTAAGTGTGATGGAAAGAATTTGTTTTGAAGGGAGAAATGGAGGAGTAACAATAGATGGTTCTTAAGCCACTTACTGAATAGACAGGTCCAGTTAACTACTGGGCTTTATAGTTAGTTGCTCAGTTTCTTCCTTCATTTTTTCCAGGATCATTATAAGTGTAATTGGTTTTTAAATTTCAGTGAATTTCAATAACTTGGAATCATTCATATTATTATTATTTTTATACTTGGTTTGTCCCCTCTGCCAATGTGATCCCCCTCAGGTAAGCTCCTTTGTCTTTTTGAGATGACTGATAATCTATTTAATTACTTAAACTCTGCCTTTCTTTTCCCAATTATAAAGTGAAAATAATAGCTCATAGGGTTTACCAAAATAAGAATTAAATGAATTAATATGTATTAAAATACTTAGAATAGTTCCTAGCACACATTAAGTAAACTCAAACCATAGATTGTTTTAATCGAAAGTGAACCCACCTGTTGCCAGCAATGGTTCTTTTCTACCCTCCCCCAGGGAGCTTCCAGCATTTCTTCTATGTAAATGTTGGGAAAACATAGAAAGGAATTTATTATGTGAAAGGACCTAAGTTATGAACTTGCCTTAGGCAACCATCATCCATCATGCAACTACCTCAGCCTGGTTTTGTGTTGTGGATTTCTTGCAAAATGTATGCACTGAGGAGACATTTAAGGACTCACTACTGATACAAGGAATTTGACTCTGGATGTAAATCTCTTTGCTTGTTCTCACTGAGATGATGAAACTACTGAACTTGGGTGAGGTAACAAGATAGGGTATTTCTTGTAGTCTTCCTTATTCTTTTACTAAAGTCTGGCTTTGAGGACTGGGTTTTCAGAACTGCTAATCTCTACTTGAGTCCTTCCTACAACCTCTTGACATTTCTTCTATACCACCTCTTGAATAGTTAACCTGTTGGTTCTTGCCTCTAGTTTTGTTCCTAAAGAATGTCACATTTTCTCTCAATAAAGGAATGAAGTATAGAAAAGTAACAGTGCTATAAGATCAATCAGACATTTCTTGATGTTTAATAGTTGTTTTTAGGTTATGGAATTTAAGTAATATAGAAATTTGGTCCTTATTCCTTATTTTCCCTTCTGCATGCAAGAGCAGTTTGGTGAGATTTTCAGATGTCAACAAATATTGTGTGTCACTTAGTTTGGTTTATTTTCACATCTAGTAACAAGTTAGAAATAAGAAAAAGTCTGAAGCAATTTTCTTTCAAGATGAAAACATGCTTTTTAAGTTATTAAAATTAACACTCTTATTAAAACTTTGTGAAATATAGAAGAATAAATGAAGAAATAAAAACCATCTAAATGCCACCCACTGAAATAGTCACTGATACTTTTCCTATATGTATCAATCTATATACTATGCCCCTACTCGCACCATGGTGGGGATTGAACCCAGGGCTTCATGCATGCTAGGCAAGCACTCTACCGTTGAGCTATATCCAAAGCCCTATCTATGTTCTTTATAATAAGAAATATAACTTAATTAGTAACAAGAGGGGATACATAAATGTGGAGTTAGAGAAACTTACTCTACTTAGCATCTGTTAGAGGCCCTAGTGCTGCATAAGCATGGTGCTTTATAGTGTGGAACTCCCAAACACATCAGTTCTTGATTTTAGTAGTAATATCTGCCTAAAGAATCTTTCCTCTGACTAGGGTAGTCTAATCCTTTAGTAAATGTGTCCTGGGTCCCAGTTGTTGTTTTGCTTCTGGGTGGCCAATGGAAACCTGTATCCTCCCTGGAGTTGTTTCTCTGTTCAGTGTTGCTCAAGGATCTCCTGGGGCAGGAAGTCAAAGAATTGTGTATGTAGCTTTTGCTGTCTTTCACCTGTGTACACATAGATACTGCAAGGAAGTACTTCGCTGTACAGTTGTATACATTTTTTTAAATAATGTCCTACTAAGACTGTAAAACTTGCCTATCTGAATATTAACATAGTAATTGTATTCATGCTTTAATGCCTAAAATTCAGTTTACTGTTGAAATGACATGTCTTTATCAAACCATCCCCAAAAGTATACCACCATATATTGAATATATTTTAATGCTTAGGCTCTTAACAACAAAGCCAATTTTGTGCTTTTGAGTTTGCTATGAAATTAATTTCCCCTTGAATCTTGTCTTCCCCACTGTACTCTTATGTGACTTTTATCTCTCTTATTTTTTCCCCCTTTCTGCTTTAGTTACTGGTTTTGAGAGGTAGGTGAATTCTCTTCCTTGAGATGATGGGGCAGGCATTGGCTGGGGAAACTATTTCATTTGGTTACTCCCCTTTGTCCATTCCAAAAAAACTGTTTATTGCATTATTTTTGCTCTTTGTCTATTTTTCTTTCTGCTTAAGTAATTTGCATGACATTAACTTTATGTGAGTTCTTTTTATATAAATTTATTGTTTATTACTGTGTAAGAAGATGACTTCAGGAGGGCATGTATTATTTACCGACATTTCATGGGCCCACATTTAGCAGCATTGGAAATGTTATTGATTCAACCCTAACAAACAAAATGCTACAAATATTTTTCAAAGAGTGGTATTTGAAAACATCTTTAATATAAAAGTTCTCACTGTAAAATTTGGCTTAAAATTTGTTTTTCACTAACTGTATTATTTGCTTTTTAGGCATTAGGGAAAGAGGAGCCTGAAAGTGAGAAACAGATCAAAAAGAGTCCTTTACTAACTTCAGAAAAGAGGTTAAGTAGAATGCCATCAAAATCACTGGATTTGAATAAAAATGAATATCTTTCTCTGGACAAAAGCAGCACTTCAGATTCTGTTGATGAAGGTAAAGAACTTCTGAATATTTTTTTAAAAATTGCAAGTAAGTCTTAATGTTTATCTTTGTATTAGGTACACAGATTGAGAATTTGGTTTTGTTAGATGAAGTCTTGCCCTATAAAGAATCTTTAAAGAAACAAAAGTTTATAGAAAACAGGAAAAAGCCTACTAAATCTAACCCATCTCCACTTCTTTCAAAGCCTGGGATTTGAAAATATCCATTATATATGGCTTTTAAAATCCCAACCATTGGACTGATACCTGTGAAAAAGCAAATCTGTTAATAAAAATCTGCATGCCCACTCCCACATACCAGACAGGGTAAGATGCTCACATTTTATAGGTGGAGTGATCTATGCTTTATCTAGGTGACTGGTAGGGAAAGTAAGACCTAGATGAGTTCAGTCTAAAATCATGCAGCTGGTTCACTATACAGAGCTGGAATTAAGTGACCAGGTATCTTAGGTTAGTGTTCTTTTTACTTTATCCAGTACTTTCAAAAATTATTGCTTCTTTTCCTGTGGCAGGGGCACATTCTGAAGTAGATATTAATTTAGTTTATTGAGTAGCTTCCCAAAGGTAATAGAGAGACTCAAAATTTCTAAAAAGGAAAAATTTTTAAAAATATTACTCATTGCATTATTCAGAAGAATACTCCACTTCTGAGTGTGGAAGATAAAAGCTTTTGACTGGTGAATAATGGGGTGAGTTTTTGAAAGCAGGAGCATGGACAGTTCATAATTGCTTCTGAATTTGATAATGCATTTACTATAGCCAATTTCCATTCAGTTTTTAAAAACTTCATTCAATTTCAATTTGTTTTTAAATGAACATTCTATAGTTAAAATTTATTACCAAAACAAATGATAAATAATATTCCATATGGCATTAAAAACCAACTTACTTTCTTTTAGAAGGCCAACAGAGATTTAGCTTGATTCTAATATAATGATAAATACTAAAGAAAATTATAAACCAGAGACCTTCTGAATCTCAGAAGTATTATATTCCAGATAGCATTTTAAATACATGTTTAGTATTGTATTGTAATCCCTTGACCATACAAAATTGGGAAAGGCAATTCTTTTTTTTTTTTTTTTAGTGGGCTCAACAAATCCCCAGCTTTTTTGTATTTTATAGAGACCTTCTTGACCATTGCTGAGGCTGGCCCTTGTTCAGCCTCCCAAAGTGCTGGGATTACAGGCGTGCGAAAACAAAAAGCAATTCTTATAGAGGCCAAAATATCACTCCTAATAGTAATAGTGGCAAAGTTAGAGAATGAAGATGTGTGACAAAGGTACTTGAGCTGATAAATGAGATAGACTTACCTATCAGTCACCATGTTCAACTTCTTCCCAATGTGGAAGGGAAGATCACCCCTGGAGGAGCATTGACTTCTGTGGGCACTTAAGGCCCAGAAGAAAGGACAGAGGTATCACAGGCTTGCCCAGTACAACCCTCCCATACTTACTAAGATTATGTTAATCAGATTGGGCTGCCCTAATAAAATACCATAGCCTGTGTGGCTTAAACAATAGAGATGTATTTTCTTATTATTCTGGAGGATAGAAATCCCTGATCAAGGTGAGGATTCTTTGGGCTTGTAGACAGCTACCTTCTTGCTATGTCGTCACATGTCTTTTCCTCACATGCTCACAAGGGGGAAGGAGGGTAGGAAGGAAGAGATGGAACAAGGAAAGGGGGGGGGGTCAGAGAGGCAGGTGAAAGCTGAGAATATGATAAAGATAAAAAGTAGTTGCTTACTTTTTCTTCTATTAGGCGTATTGTCTCAGGTCTAATTCCTAGGTCCTTGATCCACTTTGAATTGAATTTTGTTCATGGTAAGAGATAAGGGTTTAATTTCATTTTGTTGCATATGGATTTCCAGTTTTCCCAGCACTATTTGTTGAAAAGGCTATTCTTTCTCCACTGTACATTTTTGGCACCTTTGTCTAATATAAAATAGCTGAAATTATATGTATTAGTCTCTGTGTCCTCAAAAGGCACACTCATACATTGCTGGTGGGACTGCAAAATGGTGCAACCGTTATGGAAAGCAGTATGGAGATTTCTTGGAAAACTGGGAATGGAACTACCCTATGACCCAGCCATTCCACTCCTGGGTCTATTCCCAAGGACTTAAAAACAGCATATTACAGTGACACAGCTACTTCAATGTTTATAGCAGCGCAATTCACAATAGCTAGGTTGTGGAATCAACCTAGATGTCCCTCAGTAGATGAGTGGATAAAGAAAATGTGATATATATATACACAATGGAATTTTACTCAGCAATAAAAGAGAATAAAATAATGGCATTTACAGGTAAATGGATGAAGTTGGTGAATATAATGCTAAGTGAAGTTAGTCAATCTCAAAAATCCAAATATTGAATGTTTTCTCTGATATAAGGAGGCTGATTCACAGTGGTGTTGGGTCGGGGTACATAGGAGGATTAGAGGAACACTAGAATGGTCAAAGGGGAGGGAGGGGAAGGAAGGGAGCAAGGGGGGATAGAGAGGGAAAAAAGGAAAGGTGGATGAATAAGATGGATATCATTATCCTAAATGCATGACTGAGGATTTGAATGGTACGAATATACATTGCATACAAACAGTGTTATGTAAAAAGACGCTCTATATGTTTATTATGAATTATAATACATACTACTATTATAAATACAACACTTTGAATAAAAAAAGATGTTCACATGTCACAAGATTAAAAAGCATACAACAACAACAACAAAAAAAAGTAGTTGCTTAAAGGAAACTTTAGAGCAAATCGTGTTCTCTGTACTTTAAGTTAGAACCTACAACCTGGGGCTTATCAGACTTATTAAGTAGGTATTTTCAGAAGTCAGTGCAGTGGGAGTCATTGGGGAGGATGTAAGGTAGTGAGTGCTTTATCAGTGCTCTGGTATGCAGCAGGGCAGGAATTAGTTACACCCTGCCTGCCTGAATCTAGACTTTAGAAGATCTACTCTGGCACCCAGTGGCCAAATAGGTAAGTGACACCAAAACAAGGATCTATCTATCTATCTATCTATCTATCTATCTATCTATCTATCTCTCACCTGTAGTAGTTTTTATAAGAATGGTCCTTGAAAAAGTAGTTTCATTATTGAGTTCCTATAAAATTAACATTAATGATAAAGTTACACAGGGGACAACATAAACTCATAAAAGTTGTACATACGAATAAGGAATAATAGTGGTATATTTTCTGTATTGTGTGTGAGCACTGATCACAATTTTTTCCTTGATCCTTTCCCTTTAAAGACTGTTCAGCTTTACAGCAATAAGGACTTAGCATGTAACACCCTCTGTGGCAGTTTTCCTTAAGGTGTGTGGCATAATGACTTTTTCTTATTAGATTATCATTAGATAACAATTCTGGACTCCTGCTGCTTTCCTCAAATGGGTTCCAAAATCTTGTCAGATGTATTAAATTGGCATGATAATGAATCTAGTTTTTATTTTCTTAAAGTTGTAAAGTTATTTAGACACTTGAAGTAAAGGAATTGGGGAGAAAATGGGAAAGACCAGGAGAAGTAAACCATCTCAAGAGGCCTGGAGATGTACGTGTGGGTTGAGAGGGAGCTGGATGGGTAACAAATCATTTTAAACCAAACATAATTTTGTTTAAAATGATAGTGTTTTCATCTATTTTTGTGACCAGGCTGAGTGAGAAAATGAGAATATTTTTTCACCTTTTCTGTTCCCCACATGCTATAGTTTTGGGGAGCAGGGCCCTTGGACTATTTTGATATAGAGACTCCACTATTTTGATATAGAGACATATGTAATCCTGACAGGACTTAACAAATCAGAGCATCCTGAAATGTCTCATGGAGGGAACTGCTATAACTTCTGGCCCCAATCTTTGATGAGGAATTTAACTGGAATCAGATAGAAAAAAATTGACTAGACTATGCCTAGGTTAACATCTACTTTAATGATCTTCCTCTCTGCCAGGCTGTTTAGAACCCAACAAGATTGATGGGTGTCCTTTTTCTAGCTATTTCTATCCTTTCAGAAATGGGCTCCAGCCACCTAGCTCCTAAACAAAATAAGCATTGTGTTTAATATGTTAAGCCATATTTGATATGATTCATAGAATAAGCTACAGAATTTCTTCATTTATTTAAAGGATTGCTGTGGATAGACTTTCCCTAGCCAGGGAAAGTTGAGAAGGAGTTTAAAAGATGCTGGGAGTTCCTTGGCAAATGAAGATGAGCTGTAGCATGTGTCAAGAACAAAGAAATTATGTCATGGTGACAGGACACTTATGCAAAGATTAGGCTGTGGAGACAACACAAAAGAATAGCAAAATTGGGCCGGGCGTGGTGGCGCACGCCTGTAATCCCAGCACTTGGGAGGCCGAGGCAGGAGGATCGCGAGTTCAAAGCCAGCCTCAGCAATGGCGAGGCACTTAGCAACTCAGTGAGAGTTAATAATACTTAACTTAGAGAAGTCAGTAATACTTCTCTAATAAAAAATAAAAAAAAAAAAAAAAAAAAAGGGCTGGGGATGTGGCCCAGTGGTCAAGTGCCCCTGAGTTCAATCCCCAGCACCAAAAAAAAAAAAAAAAAAAAGAATAGCAAAATTGGAATCCATGACCCATAACTGACAGAACAAGATGAATTAGAGGCAAAGCCAAGCAAAGAGTAACAGAATTGGAATTTTAGATACTGCTTGTTAATTACTAATTACTAAAGTCAAGAACAAGTAGACTCTGGCAAAAGCCAGAGAAAAAGCTAGCATATCAGGGAAGCAGCCCTGAGATTAAACCAGGTAACCCAATAGTTACCTATTTATCTTTATGTGGTGCTGTGTATTGAACCCAGGGCTTCACACATGTTAAGCCAGTGCTCTACCACTAAGCCACAACCCCAGCTCATGAGTTGGATTTTTGAACAACACATTCAATTGAACTTAGTTTTCAGGTATAAAGAGTACCTGAATCAAGAAAATAGTAGTCACTAGTTTTTTTTAAATGGAGGATATAACTGATTGTGTGTCCTTAGTTACTAAATTAAGCTTCGATCACCTGCTTTTTTTACATACCTACTACATATTTAAAGTACCCTCAAAAAACTGCCAGCATATATTTTCAGTTTCATTCATGTTCATGCATTTCTCCTGTATTTATTTGTCTCATTTTATATACTCTCCACTGGCTATTTTCAAACTGATATGTTTAAAATACTATTTCTTCTTTATTGAATACTAACCTGCTACTGGTGGAGCAGTACCCACTCTAGCTTAATATGTTACAACAATACTGTTGGTGATGGTATTCAGATAGGAGACTTTGAAGTACACGAATTTCATAAATGAATAATCCCATGTGGAAATAATATATTTCATTTACTTACTCCTTTGAATAAATTTACGTATGAAAATATGGTTGTTCATTCTTTATAGTCATACAACAAATTATATTTTTATCAATAGTAATTCAGAATCTGTTGTCTAAAAATGGGGTTTAAAAGAAATGTGAAATATTGTGTTGAGTCAGGCACAGTGGCACACACCTGTAATCCCAGCAACTCAGGAGGCTGAGGCAGGAACATCACAGATTCAAGGCCAGCCTCAACAACATAGTGAGATTCTGTCTGAGAATAATAATTTTAAAAGAGGGCTGGGGATGTATGTAGCTCAGTGGCAGAGTGTCCCTGGGTTCAATTCCCAGTACTGAAATATGCATATGAGTGCAATTTTCCCCTTTTACAGATGAACAAGAGGCTTACTTTTTTGTTGCTGGGATTGAATCCAGGGTCTCACACATACTAGGCAAGTGTTCTACATCCTCAGCCCCATGAAATTTATTTTCGAAAAGTTATAGTTCCAGGGAACTTAGAAGAATAGCTGATTCTAAGCATAGAGAAAATAGAAGATGAGCTTGGAACACATTGTGGTGCCAGAAAGTAAGGACATGGGGGAGGGCGGGTGTGTCAAAAACTACAGCCACCAACCTGAAGGAGCTCCTAATGGCAAAATCAAATAGTTAAATAATTTGAGGAACAAAATAAATAGTGACAGTATTAAATTATAACCTAAAACATAAAATAACTTCAGGAGTCCAATGCAATGTAGTGTTTTGCATTGTATTCTTACACAGAAAAAGGACATTACTGGAAGGGGGACAAAGCATAGTTTAATTAATTATATATCTCAAAATATTACAAAATAAGAAGTTTTTTTAGAGGTTGCAAATTCAAAGTCCTAGAAACAAAAATATAATCTAATATATTTCTGGCATTTTCTGCATTAATTTATGCATCCAAAAATAATTAAACAGTTCTTATATGTCAAACACTGAATGTAAAAGGTGTTTTAAAACTGACGTTATTCCAACTTGCATGGAACATAGTCAAGTACAGGAGAGAGATAATAAGCAAGTGAATGAGCCACCAAAAATTTAATTACAAGTAAGGATAGGTTCTGTGAAGAAATGAGCAGGATCAATAGAATTATCTTTTTTTTTTTTTTTTTAACTTATCCATTTACTTTAGTTGTACACAATGCAATGCATTTATGTCTACGTGGTGCTGAGGATCGAACCCGGGCCGCACACGTGAGAGGCGAGCACTCTGCTGCTGAGCCACAACCCCAGCCCGAATTATCTTTAGTTTGCTTTTTTTGTGTATTTGAGTTATTATTTACATGAACAAATAATACTTCTATGTAGGTAAAAGCTGTTTTGCAAGCCTAATTGGGAAGTTACTTCACAAAACCTTAGCAGATTGCCTAATTTTAGTGATTCGTTCCTATACCAAAGGAGCTATTATTTAAAATTGCAGTGAATCATTTTTGCCTACTTAGAGTATTATTGCAGGGTGAAGATAAGTAAATACCTATCATGTGTCCCTAAGTTCTTTGCAATTGAAATTTTTCTGATTCATAGGCCATTGCCCTTTCATTTAAATGGACTGCTTCCCAGGCTGGGCGTGGTGGCGCATGTCTGTAATCCCAGCACTTGGGAGGCTGAGGCAGGAGGATCATGAGTTCAAAGCCAGCCTCAGCGATGGCAAGGCACTTAGCAACTCAGTGAGACCCTGTTTCTAATAAAATACAAAAAAAGGGCTGGGGATGTGGCACAGTGGTTGAGTGCCCCTGAGTTCAATCCCCGGTACCAAAAAAAAAAAAAAAAAAAAAAAAAAATGGACTGCTTCCCAAGGATTAATATTGACATATGCTTTGTATAGGTAATTATCAGAGCTTGATTTCTGAAGTATGGGGAGCTTTTGTCATAATTTTTATTTTGTATTGATGGAGCATAACCCTTGAAATAAGAAGTAATACCTATCCTTAAATGATTAAAGTTTTATGTTGGATTCCCTTTCATTATTTTCTTTATTATACCGAATTCTCATATCTGTCTGCCTTTTCCTTTTTGATTCTTTGAAGTAAAACACTTTCTGGCAGCCTAAAATAAACTTATGCTTGTGTGCTCTAGAGCTGATGTGGGTTCAGTTTCCAAACCAGTCACTCACTAGCTGTGGAACCCTGACAATTCTCTCTATGCTTCCATTTCCTCATCTGTAAAATGATGATGATGATGATGACTTTTTTTTAAGAGGAATGCAGCGAGAGGTACTAAGTATATCTGGCACATAGAAAATATCATGTAAATATGGGCTATTGTTGGGACTTATGTCTGCCAAGGGGACGGGCTTTGGCTGCTTACCACGCCCTAGTAGGACCGGGGCTAAGCCAAGGGGTGTGGCTATGACGTAGCGTGAGAGACCGAACCGCCCTGCTGGCTGATTGGTTAGTTCTAGGCCTATTTAAGTTCAGTGCCTGGTCAATAAATCCAAGTTTTTTGGCGTCTTGTGTGTTACACAAAGCTCCCTGGGTGTGGCATGGTTTCTGTTCACCAGACAGAGGTAGACACCCAGCTATTTTTGTCCTTAAGCTCATCCTCGCCGGGTAAGTTGCATTTTTCCTGCGGGCAGGAAGAAACCCCCTTTTAGGGCCCAAAAGGGGGGTAGCTTAGAACTCGGCCCCATTCATAACTCAACAGCCCTGGCAGGTTGGCGCCCAACATGGGGCGGGAAAAAATTATCGGTGGGCTTAACACGGTTAGAGACACAGCGTCTCTTTCTCTGGCAAAAATAGCCTTTATTATGGGGCAAGCATTAACATTCAGGAAATCGCAAGACCCAGCCCTCGAGGCGTGGGTATTTTAAGAAAGCAAGGTATCCAAATATCTGATAGCCAAGCTGAAATCATTTGAAATTCGTTAATACGGGCGGCTCCCTGGCTCCCAAAGTCTAAATTTAATTCTTGGGAAATGTGGGACCAAGTGAAACAAATTTTAAGAGACAGAGAGATTAAATATGGGGAAGTCCCACCTCCGGGAGTTTATCCAGCTTTATCTGCCCTAAAAGCATGCTCGCTCTTACAAAAAACAAAAAGATCTAATCTTTCCCGGTCCGGAGAATTAAACAGCCCCTCCCGGTCCGCAAATTTAGAGAAATCTCGCTCCAAGAAATTAGAAGTTATAGCCCCTCCTTTAGAGATCTCTAACAAATGCCCTGAGGACAAAGGCCACCGGACACATGGCTCACTACCTTGTGAACGAGATGCCATTTTATGAGTCAGCCCCTGTTGAGCCTTCTGTGCCACCGCTATACCAAGAGGCGCTAGCGCCCTCTAGTGGGATTTCACCTGTAATGGCATTTCCAGTTAATTTAAATCCTAGAGAAGACAGACCAGATATTTGGTATCCCTGGGAGACTCAAAAATTAAAAAAATTGAAAAAGGCTGTAGCAGAAGATGGTCCAAACTCACCATGGGCAAAATACATTTTACAAAATCTCGCTCATCACGCCTGTACGAGTAGAGATTGGAAAGATTTAACAAAAGCTGTGCTCCCGGGACCGTTATTCCTTAAATGGTGTGCATATTTTTCTGATGAATGCCATATGCAGGCTGAGAGGAACCAAACTACAAATCCTCCCATACCAATAACCTTTGGGATGCTGTCAAGAACTAGTGATCAATATGCCACAAAAATTCAACAAGCAGCATTACCAGCTCCGTACCGAGAACAGGTGCAAGCTTTAGGGCTGACAGCATGGAAGAAGCTAGAGAAAGGCCCCACAGAGCTTCCTATAGCTAAAATCACTCAAAAAGCTAATGAGGATCTAGCCACATTTATTGAGAGAGTAAAAAAAAGCCTTCAAAAGAAATTTCCACCTGGTGCGATAAGGGACCAATTTGCCAAAATGTTAGTTTGGGAAGGAATGACTGCAGATCACAAACTGGCCTGTGCTGGGTTAAAAGATAGATCTATGGGGAGATGAATTATTGCCACCAAAGATGTGGGTTCGACAACTCACCAATCTCAGATATTGACCACTGCCCTTAATACCCACACAGAGATATTAACAGTTTTAAATGGAAAAGGAGCCTGTTTTAAGTGCGGACGACAAGGCCATTTTAAAAAAGACTGCCCCAATGGCCATGGTCGACCTCCAAAATGCTCCCCTGGCCAGACTCAAAGTCCAGCTGCCCCTAGAACACTTTGTCCTAGATGTAAAAGAAGATATCATTGGAAAAAAGATTGCAGGTCTAAATTTGATATTCAGGGGAAACCTTTAAACTCCTGAGGGGGCAGCCTCCAGCCCCGTTACACCAAGGAGGTTCCCCTGCTCACAGTCCCCCTCAGGTCCATTGAACAGTTCCTATTGTTCCAGAGATTAGACCAAAGATAGATATTTATATATCAGGAAAAAATTTTTGTTGCCTAATTGATACTGGGACAGATCGTACTATACTAAGAAAAGAAGAGATTCCACCCCAATGGGAACTAATTCCAGGGCCTCAGTTACTTGGAGTAGGTGGAAACACTCATTCAAAAGAGACCAGAAATTGGCTTAAATAGAGAGATATAGATAGAAACCAAGGGAAAGTTCGTCCCCTTGTGGCCCTTAGATTAACCTCTAATTTATTAGGTCAAGACATCCTAAGAAAAGCTGAGGCTTACATTACTACAACCCATAGAGAGCTTCAAAATGATATGGAGAGAAAAACTTCCAATCATCAAATAGGGTCTCACCCCCAATCCTAAGGGCCACTGCTCCCCAAGTTCCTGCCATTCAATGTCGAGATGGCCCCCCAATCTGGGTCGAGCAGTGGCCCCTTCCTACTAAAAAACTAAACCATTTGAGGACAATTGTCCAAGAACAGTTAGCCCTAGGACACATTAGACCTTCTCTTAGCCCATGAAACAGTCCTGTTTTTGTTATACAAAAGGCCACAGGGAAATAGAAGATGTTACAAGACCTCCAAAAAATTAATGATAAGATGTTCCTTGTTGACACACCTCTGCGTGGCCTCCCCTGGATCCCTTCTATCTCAAGAGATTTAACCTTAATTGTTATTGATATTAAAGATTGTTATTTTTCAATACCTCTTCATCCAGATGATTATGAAAAGTTTACATTCTCGGTCCCCTCAGTCAATTTTCAAAAACCAGATGAGCTATATAAATAGATAGTTCTCCCTCAAGGTATGCTAACAGCCCAGCCTTTTGTCAATATTATGTTTCATATCTTCTGTCACCATTAATGAAAAAAATCACAACTCACCCTATATGTTTATATGGATGACATCATCCTAAGAGCTGCTGACGTCCAACAACTAAACTCTGCTTACTTAACCCTTCGAGAGCTCTTAGAAAAAAGAAAATTACACATATCCAATGTAAGATACAAACTATTCCTCCCTTTAAAATATTGGGGACAAAACTTAGCCTAGACTCGGTTTGTCCTCTCAAACCTCAACTAGTCATTCAAAAATCTTATTCCTTGGCAGAGTTACAAAAGCTATTAAGAGAGCTAAACTGGTTAAGACCATGGCTTCATATCTCTACTAAAGATTTATTACCTCTCTTTGAGTTGCTACGGGGACAATCCCCCTCTGATGTGATTTTACTAAAAGAAAGTCATCTGTCAATATTACAAAAAGTCCAAGATGCCCTCAATTCAACCCAATTGGCTCAATACCAACCAAAGCAACCTTTATATTTATGGATTTTCTCAGGTGCTAAGCTCCTTACAGCTATACTCACCCAGATGAAAAATCAATTAAAATAGATACATTCCTCTGTGAGAAGAGCACCTCGAGTTTATTCCCAATTAGATCAATTAACAAATTTTATAATAAAAGGGAGAGATACATCATTGAGACATTGTAGAAAAGACCCAAATATTTTAACAATTCCTTACCATTTTTCAGACTTTAAATAGATACAAAAAACAACCCTAGATTCTCCTATGCTTTAAAAAGATTTCTAGGAAAAGTTGACTGTCATTACGGGTCAACCAAATGGACCTCTTCTTTTCCCAAACTAGAGTGGACTCCCCCCATCCTGTTTTCCAGCAAGCCACTCCCCAAGGCAATAAATGTCTTCACAGATAGGAAAAAAAAAAGGGTCAACAGTTGTAATATTTCACCCATCCTCAGGCCAAAGGACACAATACTTTAAAGCAGTTACTGGTTCTACTCAATTTAAAGAATTATATGCTGTTGCATTAGCCTTGACCCATGTCCAAGAGCCTATGAATCTTTTCTCAAATAGTTTATATGTAATTAACCTATTACCTACTCTAAATGCCTCATATATAAAGATAGATAATAATCCTGTCACCCCTCTAATGATCCAGGTTCGATCCCTGCTAAAGGGGGCGTAATAAACCTGTTTTCCTCCAACATCTTAAGAGACATCAAGGCTTATCTGGGCCCCTCTCTGAGGAAAATCAGGCCGCTGACCGTTTGGCCACCACAGGTGTATTAACAGTTACAGTCCCATATCAACAAGACCTTCAGTTAGCCCAAGGTCTTCACGACCTTACTCATTTAAATTAGAGAGGTCTACATAATAAATTTCCTTTAGTTCCTATAAAAGATTTTTAAAAAAGATTGTAAAAACATGTAAGTCCTGTTTGCCCTTCTTACAGGTCCCACCTCTCCAGTCCCCTGGGGTAAATCCCAGAGGCCTACGGCCCAATGCTGTCTGGCAAAATAATGTAACCCATTATATGCCATTTAAAAAATTAAAATATATATTTATGTCCATAGATACTTATTCACATACTTGTTGGGCCACGGCACATTCTGGAGAAAGGGCTAAACATGCTAAAAGTCACTTTTTACAATGCTTTGCTATTCTTAGATTGCCAAAACAAGTTAAAACCGATAATGGACCCTGTTTTATGAGCAAATCATTACAAAAGTTCTTCCAAACTTGACATATTAAGCATACCACAGGAATCCCATATAACCCAAAAGGACAAGCCATCATAGAGAGACATAATAAAACCCTAAAGGACCAATTAATAAAACAAAATGAGAAAAGCAACCCCCATGACCAGTTAAAAACAGCTATGCTTACTTTAAATATTTTAAATTTTTCCAAACAACAGCCTCTGTCTGCGTTTCAAAGACACTGGTCTAACCAAACGCCTTATGTAAAAGTTGAGGTCCGATGGAAAGACCCATTAACTAGAGTCTAGAGAGGTCCTGATCCGTTAATAAGTACTGGCAGAGGTTTTGGATGTGTCTTCCCAATGGGAGAACAAAACCCTATATGGGTGCCTGCCAGAGATCTTAAATATTGCCAATCCAACCAAAATGACTACCCAAGAACACAAGCTCTTGAAGAGTGATCCTTTCTTTTTTCCACAAAAATAAAAACACCGTGACAAATCTCCTGTCCTGCTGTGATTAAACTTTTCATCACATCCATTCCAAAATTCATCAAAAACACTATATTAGACTCTGAGAAAAGAGCGCTATATCTTATGACAATTATCTGGACTTTATGCTAGACGGCTTCCTTTAGACTCTAAGAGAGAAGTCCCATTCCTGTGACAATTGTCCGGACTTTATACCAAAAGACTTCCTTTAAACTAAGCTAAATGGATAGACTTTCTCTTTTTGATGAAATCCCTGATTGTCATTGTCTTTGTGTGCACTTTTAGCCCTATAGAACTAGCCAGATTGATACAGCTGGGTGGTCTACTGTCACGCTGAGCTATAGCCCTATAGGCTTGGCCACGGTCCTTAACAGGATGCAGAGGTATGCCATCCAGTCAAGCCTTCCCAAAGGTGACTGTCATGTCCCGTGTGCTCCCCTTGGCCACCTGCTGGCCCTAGGTATGTCCACCTAAAGTGCTAGAGTGATAGCCAATGACAAGTAAGATTTTTCCCAGAGAGGAGAAGTCAACCTAGACGGGCACACTCTCTAATGCGTTGGACACCCTACAAGATGGGACATCCCATTTTTATATAAAATAGAGAAACCCCATTTTAAATAAAACAAAAAAAAAAGAGAATTGTTGGGACTCATGTCTGCCAAGGGGACGGGCTTTGGCTGCTTACCACGCCCTAGTAGGACTGGGGCTAAGCCAAGGGGTGTGGCTATGACGTAGCGTGAGAGACCGAACCGCCCTGCTGGCTGATTGGTTAGTTCTAGGCCTATTTAAGTTCAGTGCCTGGTCAATAAATCCGAGTTTTTTGGCGTCTTGCGTGTTACACAAAGCTCCCTGGGTGTGGCGTGGTTTCTGTTCACCAGACAGAGGTAGACACCCAGCTATTTTTGTCCTTAAGCTCATCCTCGCCGGGTAAGTTGCATTTTTCCTGCGGGCAAGAAGAAACCCCCTTTTAGGGCCCAAAAGGGGGGTAGCTTAGAACTCGGCCCCATTCATAACTCAACAGCCCCGGCAGGCTATTTTATCCAATGTTTCCAGGGAGCATGAGAAGAGTGAACAAATATAACTTTATTTACTACAGCCAGTTTTCAACATCATTATTAAGTTTTTAGAAAAAAAAAATGTGTTCCATTGGGCATTGTTTAGCTTTGATGAGTACTTTTCAAAGGTTTACCTATTCTTTTAATGTGTGATATTGGGATCACTGTGAATATAGTGATCCTTGTCTTGGGGGAGTTAGCATTGTCAGGTTGCATCATTCAGGCTGACAAGGTAGTGAGCATAGCAGATATTATAGCCATTGATGACTAAATATTTACTCAATGTATGAGCATGTAGAGATAAGACCTATTAATGGCAGTGTGTCTCAATATTGCTTTAATCACTTATGAAATATTCTTTTGAGTATGAGAGTCTGATATCATTCTAGTAAAATATTCCTACATTTTCTAGATTTTAGTAATTGAAATATTTGATCATATGTAGTCAACTATACATACTTATGTTTCATTATAAATAGTGCATATATATTATTCCAGATTGGAATTTTGATAGTGTACTAGAATGCGATGATCATTGTACTCACATTTAAAAAACATTTTGTGTCCAAAGGAAATATACATATAGCCATCTTTTTTTTTCCTTTTATACCCCCTTGCCCCGTCCCTTCCCCACCCTCCCCATTGACCTTTCTAGTGTTCCTCTAATCCTCCTGAGCTCCCCAACCCAATCCCACTGTGAATCAGCCTCCTAATATCAGAGAAAACATTTGGCATTTGGATTTTTGAGATTGGCTAACCTCACTTAACATTATATTCTCTAACTTTATCCATTTACCTGCGAATGCCATTCTTTTATTCTCTTTTATTGCTGAGTAATATTCCATTGTGTAGATATGCCACATTTTCTTTATCCACTCATCTACTGAGGGGCATCTAGGTTGATTCCACAACCTAGCTATTGTGAATTGTGCTGCTATAAACATTGATGTGGCTTTGTCCCTGTAGTATGCTGTTTTTAAGTCCTTTAGGAATAGACCCAGTAGTGGGATGGCTGGGTCATAAGGTGGTTCCATTCCCAGTTTTCCAAGAAATCTCCATACTGATTTCCATAATGGCTGCACCATTTTATAGTCCCACCAGCAATGTATGAGTGTGCCTTTTTTCCCACATCCTTTCCAACATTTATTGTTGTTTGTGTTCTTAATAGCTGTCATTCTGACTGGTGTGAGATGAAATCTTGGAGTAGTTTTGATTTGCATTTCTCTAATTGCCAGAGATGTAGAACATTTTTTCATGTATTTGTGGATTGATTATATATCTTCTTCTGAGAAGTGTCTGTTCAGTTCCTTGACCCATTTATTGATTGGGTTATTTGTTTTTTTGGTGTTAAGGTTTTTAAGTTCTTTATATATTCTAGAGATCAGTACTCTATCTGACATGCGTGTAGTAAAGATTAATTCCCAATTAGTAGGTTCTCTATTCACCTCACTGATTGTTTCTTTTTCTGAGAAGAAGCTTTTCAGTTTGAATCCATCCCATTCATTAATTCTAGATTTTAATTCTTGTGCAATAGGAGTCTTATTCAGGAAGTAGGAGCCTAATCTGCTATGATGGAGGTTTGGGCCTACTTTTTCCTTCTAATAGCCGTACGTTCTCTGGTTTAATTCCTAGGTCCTTGATCCACTTTGAGTTGAGTTTTGTGCATGGTGAGAGTTAGAGGTTCAGTTTCATTTTGTTGCATATAGATTTCCAGTTATCCCCCCACCATTTGTTGAAGAGGCTATCTTTTCTTCAATGTATGTTTTTGGCACCTTTTCCTAATATAAGATAGCTGTAGTTGTGGGCATTAGTCTCTGTGTCTATTCTGTACCATTGGTCTACATGTCTATTTTGGTGCCAGTACCATGCTGTTTTTGTTACCATTGCTCTGTAGTATATTTTAAGATCTGGTATTGTGATGCCACCTGCTTCACTCTTCTTGCTAAGGATTTCTTTAGCTATTCTGGGTCTCTTATTTTTCCAGAAGAATTTCATGACTGCTTTTTCTATTTCTATAAGGAATGTCATTGGGATTTTGATTGGAATTGCATTGAAACTGTGTAATGCTTTTGTTAATATAGTCATTTTGACAATATTATGGATATTATTACCCTAAATGCATGTTTGAAGACATGAAGAGTATGAGGATACTTTTTATACAAACAGTGATATGTAAAAAGTTGCTCTATATGTGTATTACGAATTGTAATGCATGCTACTGGTATATATACAACAACTAGAATTAAAAGAAAAAAGAAAATACACATACATACACCCCTTGAAATTACCTTTCCTTAATTTCTTATCTTTGTTGTACATTTTTGTTTTTCTAGAAGAGTTTCCTGAGAAAGATCTTCAAGGAAGACTTTATATCAACCGTGTTTTTCATATCAGTGCTGAGAGGATGTTTGAATTGCTCTTCACTAGTTCACGCTTTATGCAGAGATTTGCCAGTTCTAGAAATATAATAGGTTGGTCTTTGTATTCTTACCTAATGATAAATTTATTATCCTTAGAAAATTTAGCCTATATAAACTGATTTATGATATCAGGGGAAAATATTAGAAGTGCTTTGATTCTATTTTGGTAATATATAAACTAGTTTTTAAATGTTGGGTTCAATTCACACATGAATGGTTTAATTGTTTAATTAGACAGATGCTACTTAAAATAAGTTCAAACTCTTTAAAAACTAAAACTATACTTATTGATTTATGTATCTATTCAGTTGGGATGAGTGCAGTTCAAAAGGATCCACTGTGGAACAACTGGATTCTGGTAGAATATAAACTAGAACAACCACTTTGCCAAATGGTTTGCTTATGTCTGTTAAAGCCATGAATTCTCTAACTCAGCGGTTCCACTCTTAGGTGTACTCCTCTGAGAAATGGGCACATGAGTTCTCAGAATGACATCTGCTGCAGTGTTCACAGTAGCTTTATTATAATGCCCCCCAAACTCACAACATTCCAAATATCCATCAACAATAAAATATATAAATTCTGGAAGCTTCCACAGAATAATACTATATGCTAATGAAAACAACAGCAAACTATAGTATGAAAAAACCTCAGACACAATGTTAAGCAATGAAGCCAGGTATAAAAGAACACATGCTATATAATTTATTTACATAAAGTTTAAAAACAGGCAAAATAAACTTATAAAGTCAACATAGTGATTTTAGAGTCAGTGGGTAAAGACTGGGAGAGAGCTTTTGGGATATTGGTAGAAATTTTATATCTTAGTCTGAGTGGGGCACATATATCTTTCCTTTGTGAAGAGCATGGACTTATATACTTGAGATTATAGTCTGTAATATATTTTGGTGAAAAAAAATTTTAAAGTTTTTTAGGAAATTAGAAGGATTTCAATGATCATGTGACATGGTAAATATAATATAAATACAGTTTAAAAATGAATTTAACCTAAACATTTCCAGATACTTTACTAACTTTTGGAGCAAGTGATTTAGTTTGCTATATAAAATTAGAATACAGCAGTATCAGAGATTCACATAAGGTAAGTTGTCTATGAGAAAGTTATTCTATAATCAATTTAAATAAAATTTTTAATCTATGGATTTTATTTACCACTAAATGTTATTCCTTTATGTGAAACTTTTATGTAAACATAATTATATATTCCTAGATGATATTATCAATATTGTTCCTATATACAAAAATCAATTTTTCTTATATACAGAATAGCAAAGATATTTCTGATGGATTAAATATTGAGTCTTGTGATTATATTAAGTTTCATGGTTTTAAAAAAATCACTTTTTTTTGTTCTTTCAGTTTTAAAAATGTGGCTTTTTGGAGAGATATAAATCTTCCTCTCCACTCAGTACCTTATATTTAGCTTATTATCTCTCTTTGGAATTTATTTTATATTTTATTGTTATTCATTTCTACTTGGAGTAGTAGAAGACTTAGATTTATTATTTCCCTTAATTTTCTAAGCAGTGCCTATTGACATTGCACTGCCATTTTTTTTTTTTTTTTTTTTTTTTTTTATGGCTGAAAAGGCCCACAAAGGACTAGCATGTTTTTCCATGTTTGATACTAAATGCAGTTTGGTTTTTGAAACACAATTACAGTTGTAGTCTGATATCATTGCTGGCTTCAATATGGATGACTATATCTGCTATCTGATGTTCTAAATGGCTTTGGGAAGCAAAGATTTCTGCATAATCACAATCTGAACAGTTACAGGAACAATGCAGGGTTAATCAAAAACTTTTCCTCAAAAGACAATCTGCACATGACTGCAAAACATACTGTTGTCCTTGGAACCTTTTACCTGGTAATCAAGTTGTATTTCTTAATAATGAGTTTCAAGGGCATTTTTTTAATGTAAAAATTTAATATTTTTGTGTAATCAACTATTTGTGGATTAAGTCTAATTCCAGCATTAAAATGGCCACTACTGGATATCTTTTAAAAAATCAGGGAGATTTTAAGTCGATGTTCTATTCAATCTTCATTTACAGTTGTGTGATACTACCTGTAATTAAAAACTCAGCTTTGAGTACTTTTGCCCAAATTTTTTATTTTGAAAATGTAAAAGAAGTTGCATGTATAACAACATCCATATGCCCTCTACCTAGATTTATCAATTTTTAAAAGTATGATAATGTACATAAGACCCATTTGTAAGTATACAGTTCAGAGGCATTTAGTATATTTATGTTGTTGCAGAACCATTATCACCATCCATTTTCAGAACTTCATCATCCCAAACTAGCTCTGAACCTATTAAATAATAACTTTCCATTTTCCTTTCCCGCAGCTCCTGGTGACCTCTATTATATTTTCTGTCTCTATGAGTTTAGCTACTCTAGGTACCTTGTATAAGTAGAATCATACAATAGTTGTCCTTTAATGATGGGCTTATTACACTTAGCATGTTTTCAAGGTTTATCCATCTGTGTTGTAGTATGTGTCAGAATTTTATAACTTTTTAAGGCAGAATAATATTGTATGCATATACAGTAGTACATTCTGTTTATTCATTCATCTGCTAATGACATTTGGGTTGTTTACATCTTTTGCTACTATGAATAATGCTCCTGTGAACACTGATGTACAAATACCTGTTCAAGTCCCTGCCTTCAGTTCTTTTGGGTATATACCTAAAAGTGGAATTGTTACATCATTGGATAATTCTACGTTTAATTTTTTGAGAAAGAGCCACACTGTTTTCCATAATGATTGTGCCATTTTCCATTCTCACCAGCAGTGGACAGAGGTTCTGATTTCTCCACATCCTTGCCAACACTTGTTATTTTCTATGTTTTAAAAATCATAATGATCCTAATGGGTGTTAAGTTTCACCAATTTAAATATTTAAATTAAAAATTTAAAGTGTTTGTTCTACAATCCCTGCTCTTTATTACTTCAACTCAATGTATCAAATGACTCATGTATCCTTTTGTACAGTGTTGCCACTTTTCTTACAATTGCATTCTAGAATTTTTTTATATTATCATGAACTTTATTTAGATATTGGGGGACTTATTTCCAATATGATGTTAATTATGTGATGTCTAACAAATGATATTTTTTTATTTAGTACACCTTGTTGGTAACATTGATAAAAATGCAAACATAACATACATGGGAAAAGATACTTTTCTTTTATCCTTGTTTATTGTTTTATTGAATAGTATGCAATTTAAATGGCAGAAGTCAATGATATTTTTCTATTCTGATTCTGATATGCAATTGATTATTCATATCATTTTCCTGAAATAGGCTGACATGACCAAAGCAATCTTCTGAAAAAGTATTTTATAATTAATTGTATATCTTCTTTTATGTACATCCAAATAAATAATTTTTACAGCAAATCCTAGATAAAGATTTCATGGTTCATCATGCTGCCTTTTTAATTTAGTTATTAGATTTTGCCAGACATCAAAAAGCAGTTTCAAGGTCCATAATTATATCCCTAGGGGCTGGGGTTGTGGCTCAGCGGTAGAGTGCCAGCTGAGAGCGCTCGCCTAGGACGCGTGCGGCCTAGTTTCTCTCCTCAGCACCACGTAAAAATAAATAAATAAAATAAAGATATTGTATACAACTACAACTAAAAAATAAATAAATATTTTTAAAATATCCCTAGGCCTAGCTGTATAAAAGAAGTTGAGTAAAATTGACTATATCATAAAACTTTGCTTCATTTTTTTTTTTATGATGGATAATAGGTTAGATAAAGGCTCCTAAACTTTAGAATGCTGATGGATAGCAGCCAAACATACTGAGTTATTGCCAAGTCCATTTGTCCTAGTGCCATCAGGTGTCAGGTCTTTGAATACAGTCCATGCTGCTTTTATCTATACTTAACTAATTTTAACCTTCATTGTATGGTGCTGTGTTCTAGAGCTATATTTTTCTTTAAAGTGTGTTTTCACTTACTATGCTGTTCCTCAGTAAATAAAAGATAACTCTAACCAAGATCCTGTCAAAAATGTAGAGAGATGATTCTATAGCCCTGTTAATATAAAAAAAAGCTTATATGGAATATAATCATTTACATCCTATTGCCTTACCTTGTTTGAAGATTTTGTAGACAAGCTGCTAACATTCATGACTTCTAACAATATTGACATGATTTCTTTACAAGTGGTTATCAAGGTCATGTTGTTGCATAAAAACAAATGTCTTTCAAAGTTTTGTCCTCTATGATGGTATGTTGAAGTGTTATTCTGTCCCTGTTTGATAAGGCTGTTGCCATTACTTTTGTCTATAGGTATTGGAGAAGCTTACAGCTAAACCAACTTTTAATTTTGTCTTTTTAAAAAAAGAAAAAGTGTAGTAATAGGAAACAGTTTAGGAATAAGTAGATCAGATACATGTATATATCACAAAATAAGACTATCTAATGTTTAACCTACCTCCTTCTTTCCTTCCTTCCTTTTTTCTTTTTTTCTGACATTGGGGTTAAATCTAGAGTGTTCTACTACTGAGCTACATCCATAGCCCTTTTTGTTTTGTGACAGTGTCTCACTAAGTTGACCAGGCTGGCCTTGAACTTGAAAAGTTCTTGCCTTAGTCTCCTGAGCAGCTGAGGTGACATATGTACTCCACCATGCCCAGCTAATGTCTTTTTTTTCAGTGTTGAACATACATAGTTATAAGGAGCGTAGGATTGGTCAAAAATAAAAATTTAGGGCTGGGGGTTATAGTTCAGTGGTAGAGTGTTTGTTTAATATGTACGAGGCCCTAAGTTGGTCCCCAACACTGCAGGAAAAAAACAAAAGCAAACCATTTAAAAAACATAATTCTAAAATAATACTTATAATTCTATTTAAAGTCATGCACTTCAAATTTCTAGAACTAACATGTTTTATGTTTCCTATGACTAGATGTAGTGTCTACTCCTTGGACTATAGAAGCTGGAGGTGATCAACTGAGAAACATGACCTACACTATAGTCCTTAATAATCCACTTACTAGAAAATGCACTGCTGCCACTGAAAAGCAGGTATGCCTATCCTGTCAGTATTCTGAAAGAATCATGTGTGTAATGAGAGAGAACCTGCCTGCCATAGTCACTAATTTACACGATAATTTCAACAAAAAAGTGTCAAACAAACAAAAAATAAATAAATAAAAAAGAGGAAGGAGGAACTGTTGGAGGTTAAAAGAGACTTACCAGGCATATAAACCATATTAATCCAAACCTAATTAAATAAACCACCTGTTAAAAAGGAATTGTTAATTTGTTATGTATAATAATGGCATTATAGCTGTGTTTTAAAGAACACACTATTTTTGCCAGGCATGTTGGCGCACGCCTATTATCCCAGAACTTGGGAGGCTGAGGCAGGAGGAGTTCAAAGCCAGCCTTAGCAATGGTGAGGCACTTAGCAACTCAGTGAGACCCTGTCTCTAATAAAATACAAAAAAGGGCTGGGGATGTGGCCCAGTGGTCGAATGCCCCTAAGTTCAATCTCCGGTACCAAAAACAAAACAAAAAAAACAAAGAACACACCATTTTTAAAAGAAATATACAGGTGTGTGTGTGTGTGTGTGTGTGTGTGTGTGTGTGTGTATGTATATCTATCTATCTATCTCTCTACATCTATATCTATATATACTAATATAATCTAGCCAGGACAAAAAATGGTGGTGGAAGGAGGGAATGTGGGGGTGGAGTACAGATAAAAAAATACTGGGCAGTAGTTAATGTTATTAAAGTTGTTTGATGAGCTCATGAAGGCTCATAATACTTCATTTCTACTACTGTGTTTATTTGCAATTTTTCATAATGAAATATTTTTAAAAAGAGCACTTCTAAAATCTGACTTACAGAATCATGTCAAAAGTTAGTACCAAATAACTAGATGGCTGCTGTGAAACATGGGGAAGAAACTGGATTTCCAAAACTAAATATAAGCTATTTAATGTGCCTTCTTCATGACCAGTGCGGCACTGTCTTGGAGTGGGTATTGGCAACTTGTGTTTAAGTGTAATGTATCTGTTCTGCAAATACCCATTAGAATCTATGCTCTTGCAGTTTTGTTCATCAAAAAAAAAAAAATGTGATTCCTTCCTTACCTTTAAAAATTTTTAAATATTGTCAATAAGAAAAGTTTGGTATTTTTATTTGGGAATCTTTAATAACCCTGGAAACCTAATTTTTCCCTCTTAGAGGATAGGTAGAAAAGATATGGTTAAAATGAAGAAGGTTTATCTGACACACACTTTAAATCTGGTATAATAAAAGCAATAATTTTTTGATTTCCTGACTTCTTTGCTGTTTGGGTGAAGGGTGGCTTGGTTAAAGTTTGATGAATTTTGTATTATTTTTTTTTTAAATATTAATTTATTTACTTTAGTTGTACACAATGCAATGCATTTATGTTTACGTGGTACTGAGGATCGAACCCGGGCCTCGCACGTGCGGGGCGAGCACTCTGCTGCTGAGCCACAACCCCAGCCCCTGTATTATTTTTTATGAATTTTTGTATTATTCAGTTGATTTTTGAATTGTCCCCCAATGTGAAGATTTAAAACTCCTTATAAACTAAGAAACATTCAAGAGAGTATATGGTTTCTTTCCCTTCCTCATGCCTAAAATAAAAAATTAATTGTATAATGAAATGACAGAGAGGCATTAAATCTATTTCTGCTGGTCCCTTCTCCCTTCCTAGATGCCACAGCCAACATGGAGGCTCTTCTAGCTTGGTATATAGATTTCTCATGTCTTTTGTAACTTCTGGGAAGGAATTCTAGTATATATGTTCTAAATTGCCAAGAAACTTCTAGAATTGTTAAAATGTACATGCCAACATTTTTAAAATCTTATTTTGGCAGACACTGTATAAAGAAAGTCGAGAAGCACAATTTTATTTAATAGATTCAGAAGTACTGACACATGATGTCCCCTACCATGATTACTTCTATACACTGAACAGATACTGTATCATCCCATCTTCAAAACAGAAATGCAGGCTAAGGTGAGCTATTGTCAATGAGTGTATTAGTCAGAGTAGGCTAAATTATGCTCTGGTAACATGTTAACCGTGGACTCTTACATTTACACAACGAAGCTTTATTTCTTGCTTAAATTACATGTCCTCAGAGGTCAGAAGTGGGGTGGGGCTCTTTACGCAAGACTCTAATTGATAAAGGCTTTAACATCCTAGAGCTACACAACCCATAAATGTCATTTAAGTTGCTGAAGGAAGAGAAAGCTATAGAATTGAGCTCACAGTCCATTCCCTGAACTCATCCCATGACCTTATTTAAGGGCAAGGGGGCTGGGAGTTCTGGGGGAGCAGATGGCGAGCAATAACTGGCTGCAGTGGGAAGTGAGGAATGTTGGTGCATTGAGGTGTGATGAGCTATCATATGCCTGGCCTAGTCCTAGTTGATGTGGTTACTTTTAACAAATATGTGACCACTGGAAATTTTATACAAGGCATATAGAAAATTAGCATTTATTTGGAGCCATGATTGCAATATAAGTAAGAAAAATTCAGGATTAGAGAAAGGAAAGAAATAAAGTGGCAAGTATTTAAAAGGCGAATTTGATGAAATTATTAACAATTCAGTAGTTTTTAAAAGGCATTATTAGTGAACAAATTTTCTTTTAAAATCTTAATGACTTTGAATCCTTTTGGCTTTCCACTGAATATAATCTTACATTTAATTATAATATTAATATAACTATAGTATGACCTTAAATAAATATTCTTTCCTTCTTATCCTATTAGAGTTTCTACAGATTTGAAATACAGAAAACAACCATGGGGCCTTGTCAAATCTTTAATTGAGAAGAATTCCTGGAGTTCATTGGAGCAGTATTTTAAACAGCTTGGTTTGTAAAGTTTTTGATGCATCTATTTTGTAAAGATAGCACTTATTAATAAGATAAATTGATTCTTCATTTGGATTCATAGCAGGAGACAGTAGATGATGCTGGGAATGACTCATTGAAGTGGTTTCAAAATCCCCTGATTGCTCTACCCCTTAAGGGATTTCAAAACTTGGATTTTTAATGATCTATCAAACACTTACGTAATGTTCATTAATGCCATATATATAATAAAAATTTATGTACTTTATAAATACTAACTCATTTCATACTCATACCACCCAGCAAAGTAGGTATAGGTATGATTATGTCTTCCACTTTAGTAAAGAGGAAATTTAAACATGGTATGGTTAAGTGGCTTATCCAAGATTACACAGCGAAGAGCTTTCACACCCCCTGCCTCTGCAAGTAGCCAAGAAAGATAAATACAGAGAGGGGATTATGTGATCAGGTCACAGATATACCCTGTGCTCTCTAAGATCTGGAAAGTCCTTGGGCCCACAACTTCCTTCTTTGTGGAAGGTTTCCTGGACTTTTGGAGGCCCACTTAGCAATGGTGTTATGTACATGTATAGATTTGGTGGAGGTGGGTACTGAGGACTGACTGGGGGAAGTGATACAGCTATTCTGTTTGGATATTGTAAAATATATACATATGTGAATGTAATTTTAGTTGAGGAAAAACTGGAGGTCATTCATCTCATAGTAATTTAAAGCTTTATCATTTAGTTTTTGTTGATTATTTTCCTGGCCTTCTTTCCTTTGACTATTTCATTAGTAAACTTCTCATCAGAAGCAGAGAAAAGGAAACTCAAAAATTATTTTGGTCACTGAATAATGAGCTTCTAATTTAAAAAATCTGGTGAAGGAAAAAGTTGAAAGAAATAACAAAAATGAGGATTTTAGCTTGTTTAGATTTTTTTTTTTTTTAATTTGTGCTTTCTTGCAAACCCTCATTGAAAATTGAAACTATTATATGCCTTCCTTTGAGGTTGACAAGTACCTTAGCCTATCTTGGAGATCTTTTTAATGATCCAGTGTAAGTGGGTGGCCTGTTGTTTCCATAACTGAAACCATTACATTAATATTTAATATAGCACATGGCAAATTGGCACTGATGATCCCATCATTTATTAATACATATTCTTCCTAGAAAAATAAAACCTCATTATGGGGTCATTATACTCTAAAGCTTTTCATTAAGAATAAAGTTTGAATCTAGGCCATAAGAATCTAAAGGACAGTTAAATCAAATCTTGAAGGAAAAAAAAAAAAACTAGTATCTTATAGTTGAGAAGGTTTCTCTGTATTTAAATATTTTGTTTTCTTCTTAGAATCAGATTTGTTAATGGAAGAATCTGTGTTAAACCAGTCCATTGAAGACAGTGGAAAACTTAGTGGCTTGCGGAGGAGAAGGCGAACATTCAACCGAACAGAAACAGTCCCTAAGCTTTCTTCTCAGCATTCTTCTGGAGATATGGGCCTAGAGACCAAAGGGGATGTTACAGGTAGCTGTCACTGGTGAACACTTGAAGGACTTTAGCTTAGTTATAGGAAGCATATAAGACTTCTCTCCCTTGTTTATATGTCAGGAAGTCTGGCTTCCTTCCTTATCATTTTGATAATGTTTATCACACTCTTGAGTTCCTTAAGGATAACAAATACAAAGCATAAAGGAGCAGTTGTAAAATGGCAGGCATATGGCCAATAGTATTCTATTTAGCCCACACAGCATTTTAAAAATTGGACATTTTTATACAAAAACTGAGATCTGACAACCCTTCACAGCAGCAGTTGTTTAGAGCTTCCTCCTTGCTGCCCCTTCAGATGGCATGTGCTCCTCTGCTGGCCACAGTCCCACCACAATTGCTTCTCCTGTCTTCTAGATCACTTCACTCATTTTATTTCTGTCTTTGAGAGTACTGCTCTTATGTACTGTCAGGGTCAGTCCAGGAAAGTTTCAAAGATGAAATTTGATTTTTATTATCCCCACTCTCAATTTTGAAGACATTTTGCTGCTTCTGCCTTCTCAGCACTATAAAACTGTCATACCTCTCATTCTCCTACATTATCAAATCCTCTTTTAGGCTTATGTCTTAGTGTGAATGTTTATCCATTATTTAAGATTAATGGCTCTTTAATTTTGGATTTTAAAAGTGTAGGCAACAGTGAATAGATGAGAATGATTTTTTTAAAAGGAAGGAAGCTCTGTACATAAGTCCAGCTCATATATTATTTATATAGTACTTAGCTGTATATCACACATGCTGTAATGAAGTGCTTATTTTTAGAGTAAATTAATTTGTAATATACCCCAAATTTGAAGGATTGCTGTAGGTTTTTCTTTGTAGGATTTTTATCCCACCTTACATAGGAGATAAGAAATCAAAAAAGAGGCACAGGGAAACTACCCTAAATCACTTTGTCTTATAAATAACTTTTTAAATTTCTTTTTCAGTTTCTAAATGAACATTAAATTTTTATCAGTTGTAATCACAATCTTCACTCTAATGCAGCCTTTTTCTTGTGATCTTCAGGAAAGAAAATGAACAGCTGCAACACTGCTCTCATTGTGGTGATGAGTATTTTGTAAGTATTTGTTGTGAATCCTTATTTTATTTGTGTCTTCATTTACTTTTAACTAGTTTCCCAAAGAATTTGAATGCATTTGTGTATTATTGCATTGAAATTACTACTATTTGACCAATGTTGGCCTACAAAACTGGCAGTTTTATAGGTTTCAGTCTGTAGTTTTTGATGTATGATTTTCTTTTTTTTTTAATATTTATTTACTTGTTTTTAGTTGTACACAATACCTTTGTTTTTACGTGGTGCTGAGGATTGAACCTGGGCCGCGTACGTGCTAGGCGAGCACTCCACTGCTGAGCCACAACCCCAGCCCCTGATGTATGATTTTCATAGTAGTTAAATTTGAAGGAATACAAGTATGTATTTCAAAAACATTTAAATTTTTTTTTAAACCAATCTGATCCATTTCTACTATTATAGGTTTTCATGGGAAATTCCATGAATTTAAAAGGAATACTTATGTATACATGCTGGTAAAGTCCCAATGATATTTTTTAATCTATTTGATTAGGTCAGTAGTTCTTACCATATATTGTGTATAAGAATCACTTGGGGAGTTTGCTACAATGCAAATTTCTTGGCCCCAGTCCCAGAGATTGATTGGGTAGATCTTTACTAGGGATCAGGAATCAGTATTTTAAAGCACACTCCCCAGATTATTCTAATACAAGTAATCTGAGCATCAATCACATGGTGATGCATACACACACACAGATATATATACATATATATGTGTATATATATCTGAATCTCAGGGTACACTCTAGGAATCTACTTAGCTATTTAGAGAACCAATGTCTACATGGGTCTATTAATTTGAGATAGTCCCTCAAATTAATTAAATTGGTTCTGACTCAGTGATACACTCTGGGTGATAATTTTTTGGAATGAAGCTTTTATATTAATTATTTTTCTCATTATAGAGTTCAAAACAATAAATATTTGTTATTCCTTTGAGTTTTATAAAATGTTTTCATATTTTGCTTAATTGGTTTTCTATGACAATAATGAGTGGCAAATATTATCAGTGTTATTTTTTATTACTTTGCAGAAAATTTGTAGTCAAATATTAAAATATTGACCCCTATATAATTTCAATACCATAATAATTTCATAGATTTATTTTCTTGCTACTTTAAAATTTTTTTCTTAAATCACTTTCTTGAAGGGTAAAGGTGAATTATTTTTTATTTTTGTGGTGCTGGGGATCTACCACTGAACTACACCACAAACCTCCATTGCTTTAACAGAAAAAAAAAGTAGATATGATGTCATCTATATATTTGCATGTATGTGTAATAAGATATGCATTTATTCACTTGGAAGACTGCTATGAAGACTAATATATTTGACATCGTTAATGTATATTCAGTATTTGATACTTCCTTTGTCCAAGATGAACAAGAAGAAAGTTTTGCTAAATGGTAATTGTTTGTTTAGTTTTTATTTGTTTGTTTGTTCCACTGGGAATAAGAGATAATCATTATCCACCTAAGATCAGCTGCATATTGATCTTCATTTCCTTTTTGAAATGCAGCATTATGGGTGTGTAATTGCTTAAGCCAAAGTACCCAAAAATAGATCCTGAAAGCCTACCTGGTAGATTTTTTTAAAAAAAATATTTATTTATTTGCTTTAGTTGTGCACAATGCATTTATTTGTACGTGGTGCTGAGGATCGAACCCAGGCCGCGCACATGGTAGGCGAGTGCTCTACCACTGAGCCACATCCCCAGCCCCCTGGTAGATTTTTTAATCTGGTAGTGACACATCAATACTGGTTGGGATTCTGAGCAGAGAGGAGAGATGTCAGAGAGAAAACCCCAACCTGTGGGTTGGAGTTATTTAAAGACTTTTATTGTTACTCTAGTTACCTTCCATCTTTTTTTTCAATGTTCACTTAATATTTAAAAGTAATTGTTTCACACAATAAAATAGGGATGATTTATTTAGAAGACTAGTAAATAGTTTAGAAATATACATTTTTGAGGCTTTTGCATATATATTGCGTATTAGCAATGTTTGAGGTGTAAGTATAGATTAACCAGGTATGATTTGTTCTATTTAGTTTGCTGTTGCTAGTTTTGTTGAATGTGACGCTGTTTCTGAAGCTGTCAAAGGTAGAATATGCTGCTCAGTCCTTTTACCGTCTCCACCTCCGAGAAGAGAAGTCTTTAAAGTAAGTCTCATTCCCCTCCCCAGCCTGTTTTCACCAAATTATTTCAGCAGTTCTTTAGTTGTAGAAAATCTAATTACAGTCTTAAAAATTCTGGTCTCCTCATACTTTTATGTTTTGTTTGCAATGTATAGGGCACTGACATTTTCTGGAAATGAAAGGTCAGAAGCTATTCTCTTGATTTGGGATGTTATTTTTCTTTCAGTCTAGCCTCTGATATTGTCTCGAGAACTGAAAACATTAAAAAGAACAAAGATCAGGCTCATCATTTAAAAGGAGTGCTCCGAGATTCCATAGTGATGCTTGAACAGGTAGGTAAATCTCTGTACCAAAGTACTTAGTATCTTCATACCAGTGTGAAGCAGTTGCTCTGGTTATGAGAGAATATTTCCTATACTATAATTTGAGGAAGGTTTCTGCATTATACATATTATATATGTAGCCACCGTATTATTCTTGCAAAACTGGGAACATAGTATACACACTGTTGAGTATCCTCTTTTCAAAATTAGTAAGATTTTGAAAGTGTTTCTATATATCAGCCTGTGTATATCTATACTTCATTCTCTTTACAGGTCTTCTAGATAAAATTTTATGTTTAAAATTAAATTTTTATAGAAGTAGTAGCTCCTATATACATTTTTCATTATTTTTATTTTATGTATGAATGATATATCTTAGTGAAACTTCTATGTCAGCATACAAAGCACTTCCTGTTCTTTTTTTAAAAAATCTTTTATTTATTTTTATGTGGTGCTGAGGCTCAAACCCAGTACCTCACATGTGCAAGGCAAGCACTCTACCACTGAGCTACAGCCCAAGCTCTACTTCCTGTTTTTTTAATAGCTGCATAGGTTTCAACTGTATAAATGTGACATAATTATTTTACTGGTTTTTCATTAAAGTGAATACTTAGGTAATTTCAGTATTTTGATCATCTCTTGAATATACCACATATCACCAATAATGTGCTAGCTAGTTCTATGAACCAGACTTAGGATTCCCTTTGAAAAATGAAGATTAATATTTCTATTATGAATACAACATACCCACCTTTCAAAATTAAAAAATAGAGAATAGTACAGGAGAACATATAGTTTTAACATTCAGATACAATCAATTACTGTTAATAGTTTATTTCCTTCTATCCTTTTCTTCTATGTATATATATATGTATATATATATATATTTTTTTTTTTTTAAAGAAAATTCAGTTACAGTTCTTGGACTTTCATGGGGGCACTGAAGGTTACAGCTTCAACTTGGTGCTTCTCAGATGTGCTGTACCTACAGTTTCTTAGTGACTTTCCTCCTACCCTTAGCAAGAAGAGATCATGTTCACTTTTCCCCTTGCCCTCTCCTCCCATTTTTTCCTCACTCTCAATTGATGACTGTGCCATATGGAGAAAAGAGAAACTTTCCCTCCTCCTTCTATAATCAATCTATAAATCATTCTATCCTTGCACCCCTATTCTCCGCTTGACTAATGTTAGAAACATTCCTCCACCTATGGGAGGTAAGTTCCATTGTGTGTTAGTGGGTGACTTCATCCATCACTCCTCTAGCTTCTCCACACCTTTCTTTCTTCCTTCCCTTGCTATCTTACTACTGAGGATTGAAACCAGGAGCACTCTACCACAGAGCTATAACTCCAGCCCTTTGTACTGAAACAAGATCTGGCTAAGTTGCTGAGGCTGGCTTCAAACTTGTGATTCTCCTGCTTCAGCCTCCTGAATAGCTGGGATTACCTCTCCATTTTCATTCTCCCTCATCAACTAGATCTTGACCATCAGCACTTGACCCTGAACTGTTATCTTCTATATTAACAAACCTGCTTTACCCACATTTGTTTTCTACCCCTTTATATCTACTTCCTTTCACAGTGAGGCACTTTGGCTGTCATACTTATTTTTCATTTTTCAACTTTTATTTTCATCAAAATCACTTCTAGTTCTACAAGGCTTATTCAGAAAAGTGGCAGTCTCAGCTCCTTTTCCCCCATATCTTTCCTGAAGTTAATATTGTAACTCTTTTAGTTTATTCTTTTGCTTACATCCATATTTGTCAACAACTATGTATTGTTAATTCTTGATTTTTCAGTTTTAGACATTATCTTTTTACTTTCTTTTATGGAAAACAAGGCTTTGGTTTTCTTTCCTGTCTCCCACCCACCACACATACATTTCAGATTCCTGTCATCTTCCCAGGGAAGTTATATTTTTGTATAGAACAATACTCAGTATTTGCTTTGTTTTGACCAAGTTTGCTATTCCAAAATGAGCCATAGAATTAAACCATAACTACAGTCTCTGTGCTTTTTATTATCCTTAAAATTCTTATTATAGTTTTTTAGTTTATCAGTATTATTTATAAGCATTTTATCTCCTAATTCTGTTTACAGATCTCCTCTCAAAATCTTTACTTACTCAGGTATTCTACTGATGGAGCCTTCTGACTAGCTCTAGTCAGGTCTGGTGATCCTGTGTCTGGTATGCAGCTATCCTCCTGGGGATTCCTGTTTTCTCTCTCTTCTGCTTTCCATGTCTCCTGTTTTCCTTTCTTGGCTTTTTTTTTTTTTTTTTTTTTTTTTTTTTTGCTGTGCTGGAGACTGAACCCAGGGCCTTGCACCTGCTAGGCAAGTGCTCTATGGCTGAGTTGTATCCCCAGCCCCTGCATTCTCCTTTTTGGAGCACATTCTCTAGTAGTGCCTCAGAAAGGTATGGCACATAGAGTGGCACATGCCTGGCATATAATCCCAGCTCCTTGGGAGGCTGAGACAGGAGGATATCAAGTTTGATGCCAACCTGGATAATTTAGTGACACCCTATCTCAAAATTTAAAAAAGGGTTGGAAATGTAGCTCACTGATGAGTGCCCCTGTGTTTAATCTCCACTAAAAAAGAAGGAAAAGAAAAAGAAAAAAAAAAAAGCAAGAAAGGAGGAAGAAAATCCCTTTATTGTACTTTTAGTAGGATTTGAAGAAGGTGCAAAGTTGAATGCATGTATTTTCTCCTCCTATTATTCCCCTCATTGATAATGATTCAGACAAGGTCTTCTGTGATCTTTAGTATGTAAAAATTATGTGTCTTTTTTAAGTCTTTATCTTTTAAAGTGTAAGCACTAGTTGGAACTGACCACACCTTTCCTGAAATGTAGCTAATCTTGCCTTCTTTAAAACCATAAAAAAGTTTCATTGTGACATAATTCAAATACTATAAAATTTTGGTACCAGGGATTGAACTGAGGGGTACTTGACCACTAGGCCACATCCCCATCCCTTTTTTGTATTTATTAGAGACAGGGTCTCACTGAGTTGCTAAGGGCCTCGCCATTGCTGAGGCTGGCTTTGAACTTGCGATCCTCCTGCCTCAGCCTCCCAAGTACTGGGATTACAGGCGTGTGCCACCACGCCTGGCTTAAAATTCACCCTTTTAAAGAATGTTTAGTATATTCACAAGTCTGTATAACCACTACCACCATCTAATTCCTAAGCATTTTCATCACCCCAAAAGAAAACCTTGTACACATTAGCAGTCACTCCCCCTGGCACACACCACTCTGTTTTCATTACTATGGGTTTGCCTATTTGGGACATTTCATATAAATGACTTATATGTGTTACTTTCTGACTGTCTTCTTTCACTTAGAATAACGTAAAGCTACTTTTTGTTGGTCAAAAACATCTCTATATTATACTCACTCTTCCTGGCCCAAATGCTTCAGAGCTCTGGGCTAGATTCTCTTTCCTTCTCCATTACTTTCTCTTTAGGTATTCTCATCTACTCCCCTAATTTTAAATAATCATATTAGCTTCTGACTTCTTCCTTAGTCTGTTGTGCTGCTATGACAAAATACCTGAGACTGGGTAGTTTACAAATAACAGAAATTTCTCACAGTTCCAGAAGCTGGGAAGTCCAAATAAAAGGAATAGGCAGGTTCAGTGTCTAAGGGCCATTGCTCATAAATGGTGCCATCTAAGTGTGCTCACATTACAAAAGGAACCAAAGGGCACAAAAGGGACCTAGCTAGTTCCCTTCAGCCCTTTTATAAGAGCAGTACTTGTAGCATCTACGAGGGCAGTGTCTTCATGACCTAATCACCCCCTAAAGACAACATCTCTTAATATTGTTGCATTGGGGATTAAGTTTTAACGTGAATTTTGGAGGGGATATATTCAAGCTGCAGCAACCCCCAAATCTGTATTTCCTACCCTGACCCCCTTTCCTGAGCTTTACCCTCACAACTTAATGGGCATCGAAAATCAATTAGGCCAAAACTCAATTCCCTTCTAGTGAACCTCATTTCAGAAAATACTATTTTTTCTCCAATTACTCATGTTAAAAATGGGATAAAGTAAGGCTAAGGATATTACTTAGTGGTACCATGCTTACCTGAGCAAGCCCCAGCACACAAAAATAAATAAATAAAATGTATAAGTGTATATTTATATATGTGACTATTCATTTTAGTTAATCCCTCACTAGTCTGTAAGCTCCATGAAGGTGAGGAGCTATTTTGTACTCAGTATATTCACAAGTCTTAGAATAGTTGTCAGCATGTAATAGGTAATAAGTAAAAAATGTTTTAAGAAATGAAAGGATAAATATTTGTGGAATGAATGAATAAATACAAGAAAGAATAAGACATAATTCTTCATCCCAAGTTGCTTACAATTTTATTAGAGAAATCAAACATCCATGTGTATTGTTAAAGACTAAAAGAAGTATAAAATTCAGCATGAAAGTATTAAGTAGTAAAGGTAATGCTCTGGGGGTTTAAGCAGCAGCATGATTAGGGAAAACTACAGAGACAATGGGTATTTATAAGTTCTAGATGTGCGAACAGGAACATGAACATAATAGTAAGGAATAGCCAGTCAGTGGAACTTAATTGTGTAGGGAATAGTGATGAGACCAGTGCAATTTCAGAAACCATTTAAGAAAACAAGCCTTTCACTTGGGATAATTTGATTAATGGACATACTGGAAAGCAGAATATACAGTTGTAGGAAAAAATGCAGTACTCTAGCAGATGAGGGGAACTGTGTAGCAATCATACTGACAGCAGATATCCTAAAGAATTGAGTGTGTTATATTCAGTCTTTTATTTGTATAAACAAAACTATATTGTATTTAATTGTAAAATTTTGGCATAAAATAATCAAAGAATTAAAAAATCTGATTTTGAAAATTAATTTTGTTTGCAGCTGAAGAGCTCACTCATTATGCTTCAGAAAACCTTTGATCTACTAAATAAGAACAAAACTGGCATGGCTGTCAAAAGCTAGTGATCTGTGGATTGAAACTGTAGAAATACTTGGAACTAATAGAAAACATTGGGAAGAAAGTCAGAGGATGAAGAACTTTCATTGTCATAAGAACATTTCCATGTTTTCATATTATTTGCATTCCTAATATGAAATTCTTTTTAATAACATTTGTTTGATAATTATTCTCTGATGGCCTTATGAATTTATCCTTTCATTTCTTAAAACATTTTTAAGCTGTGAACTTCTTCAGTGAACCACGAAATATATTGTGAAATTGAAAATCTGTGATAAAAAAAGAAAACTGGACACTCTAAATTGAATGGTACAGCCTCTTTTCTACACTGAGGCTTGGAAGTTTTGATGCTTTAGATTTATCAGTGCACAGAATCAGTAAATGTCCAGTAGACTGCTTTCACCATTGAGATAAGCTTAAGAGACTAAAGATAATATAAGAAATCTATAAATCATTACTATAATGTTAAAGGATCAGTTTTCAGGCATACAGGACATTTCTAGGTTTGTGTAAAATATTACAATATCTTCATTTATTTGGCATGCAAATTCAGTGGTCAAACCTTTGAATCTGCATGTTGATGGTTTTTATCTGAAAGGTTCTTCAGCTGTGTTTTATCTTTATGAAAGAGTTATTTTTTATTAAAGTAGCAGAGATGAGATTATCCTGCCTCTTTATGCATCAAATGGCATAAGAGTCAATTCAGGAAAAGGAAATATGTAAGATAAAAATGCTCAATATGAAGAGCCATCGCCTGGTTTTTAAAAACCAGATGATGTTAAAATCTGGGCATTTAGTGACAGATCAAATGTATACTTGAACTGAGCTTGCATTCAGTTGAGCAGTCTTTCATGGAGGAAGTGACCTGTCTGGTTGAAAATAATTTGTGTACTACCATTCAGTAGCCACCTTTGGCTTCTGTGTGGGGGAGTGGGGGAGGGGGATTGTTTTAGTTGGTAAGTTATAAACCAGACACAAAATTTAGCTTTTTAATAAATACTTCTGGAACATTTATGTCCCAATACAACTTCACTGATTGAAGCTGTGCGACACAATCTTGGGTTCTTCCATAAAAAGGTTTTAGGCATTTATATCTCAATACAGGTGATTCACGAAAATAAGGACTTTGTGAATTCACTTAAAATCAGACATTTTTCCAGGAGGTAGGAAAAGTTTGGGAAGTCATTTGACAAACAATATTTTGGTGGTTTCTTTAAAACTTGTAATTTAATAACATACCTCAAAGAGGATTACCAAAGTTGCTTTATAAATTAAGACTATACAGGCAGAATTTAATTCATAAAATTTGAACCTGCTGTGTAAACTGAATATAAATAAAACCCAAAATGTCTGAGTTGTAATTTTTTCTTCATTTTCTGCTTAAAAACAAGAGCAAAACATCCAGAATGTCCGATGTAGTGAAAACGTATACATTCAGTGCAGAAACAAAACCCAAAGAAGTCTCAGGGCAATTTCATATAAATACGCAGACTACTGGAACAGAAGTACTGGAGAGGCCTGCTGGTCGAATGCAGACTGCTGGCCACAAATCATGAGAAGGAACAAGTTGGATAAATCAACAGATCTGGGAGCAGCGATGGGCCTTTAAGGGAAGGTCCCGGAACATGGGGGAGGTACCTCGGTAACATTTGTGCTGATCGCCCCCCACGCCTGTTGCCGGCGTCTGAAAGAAGGCTGCCGGACCCACGGTCTCACGTAGTTCAGACATCCTCCGGGTTCCCAGTATTTCCGTCTCTTCACCCCGTCCACACCCCGAAGGCTCGGGAGGCTGCCCCGCCGACGCGCCGCCCGCAGGCAGCGGCGGTGCTCGGGCGCGCGGGCTACCGTGTCAGCCCAGCGCCCCAGCCGCACGGACGGGTTCCGGGAACCAGCCCTCCGGTCCGGCGGGGGGAGGGGCTCCGCCGGAGGGCTCGCGGGGCGGCGGGCGGCGCACGTGCGGGCGGGCGGGGATCACCGGCGCCGGGGGCGGGGCACCCGGAAGCGCGCGCGGACTTGCCGCGCCGAGCCGGGCCGGCGGGGACGGCTCGGGGAGGCGCCGCCCCGGCCCCGGCAGGCTGTACTCACAGGTGGGCAGCTGCGGCGTGGGCACGGCCGAGCTGAGCCGGGGTCCCCGACTCCAGCCGTCACTCTCGGAGCCTCGCTGAGTCGAGATCCAGAGACGCATCCGCGCCTGTGGTGGAGCAGAGCCTTTCCCCCACGGTCTCCGCCTCTTTCGCTGCAGCCGCACCTCCGTCGGGAGAGCAGGTAACTTCCCTTCCAAGGTCATTCTCCGTGCGGGGCGGCGCTGGAGGCCCGCCCACGTCCTCCAGTTTGACAGGGGCGGTGGAGACGCGCTCCGCCCGAGGCTGGACGGCGACCTCGGGGCTGCCCGGGAACCTTGTGGCGTTCCCCTAGCCGGTTGGCAGCTCCAACATTGGGGCTCATTCGCTGGTACGAGCAAGCGTACGCTTCGCTGTTCCCTGCTCCCCCGGGGGTGAGTTTCCACAGCACGCAGCCTTGGAGCGGGGATCGCTTGGCCCTTCCCAGCCAGCACTGCAGGTGAACTCTACCGCCCGCGCCCGGGCTGTCCCGGGCCGCGTGGTCGGCTGTCGCCATGGGAACGTCTGGTGCCCGGACGGCGCCTGCCCTCGATGGGAAGGGGTGGTGAAGGCAGCTTGGAGCCCCAAGATCCCTGGAGCCCCCTGTCTGACCATATGAAGCCACAAAAGCTTGATGAAATTTGGACCCCTCCCCCACTTTCTTCTCATTTTTGATTACTCAGGCGTTGGCGTTCATTAGAGAGCGGCGTGGATGTATTTACAAGATATGAATTGGGTTCTTTCCACCTTTACCTTTTGAGGGCTGCTTATGCCTCATGGTGACAGGTGCAATCACAGCACAGAAGGGAAGTCAGTATGAAGCCAGTGAAGAAAAAGAAAACCGAAGAACCTGAATTGGAACCCCTGTGCTGCTGCGAATACATAGATCGAAATGGGGAGAAGAACCACATGGCTGCTTGTTTGTGTGATTGTCAAGATCTGGATGAAGGATGTGATAGGTAAGAACAGAGCTTTTCTTGATGCTGACCCTACCAATGCTGACCCTACCGGTCCTTTCAAGAACTACCATGTATACTTTCAGCCTTGCCATCCAGAATGCTAGATTTTGCTCTTGATTCCATTTCCAAGGATCAAAAATTGAGAGTTGTGTTCTATGTCAAGTGTGGGGATTTTATATAGACGAATTATGCAGTAGTGCACACTGGTCCAGCTCAATTTACTAGAACATTATCAGTTTTCATTTAGAGAGAGATGATGATGATGATGGAGAGAACAGGCAGATAAGGGTGTACCAATCAAGTTATTATGTGTATATTAAAAAAGAAAACTGCAAGCTAGCAGAATCTGTAAGTTTAAAATAAACACATTAGTTCTAGAAAGTTTCTATATTCTCAGTGGCCTTTCATCAGAGACTGACTACATTCCACCTGGTTTCAAAGCACCTTGAGGTTTGAGAGATTATTTTTGTGTTGTTGCTGGTTTTGCACCTTGTTTCTGAGGAGGAGCTCCAGCCAGAAGGCATGGACCTCCTCTGGATCGACTGCTTTCAGGGTGAGCAGCAACACCATCTTGATTGATCACATCATATTGTGCCTTTATTTTCACCACTGTCAATGATAGGAATTACTATCCAAGAAGATAATTTTTAACATCACTGAAAAAAATGTATGCTAAACAGTAATAAACTGTTTTTTAATCTACTTCCTAAATAATTATGTATTTAAAATTCTTATGGAAAATAATAATGTGAGAAGAGTAGGGATATTGGAAACTTGCTTTAATTACTTTGGATTTAAAAAGTCATTTCAATTGCAGATTGTTGACTTAGAGCTTGGTGCATTAATCTAGCCATGAAAAGCATCCTCTGGGGACCACTGCAGTCTTGTACCAACCTTGTGTCCTAAAGACTCCATTGCCTCTTTATAATTCTTCCTTGACAGGTGTCTTTAAATATAGATTCTTTAGATTTAGTCTAAAATTCATACTGAGAAAATGGAACGCTTTGCACTAATGAATGGAGAGATTATGCTTTTCCCACAACTGCTGTCACTCAAGACCACAGCTTTCCCATTAGCAAAGTTAATTTTGCTAACTTTTTCTCCTTTCTAGTCCTTAAGACTGAGGCTGTCCCTGAACTCTCTCCTCTGCTCTCTCTATACCCTTCTTCTCTGGAGATAGGTTCCAGTGTTTCCACTGTCCCTGCTGCTCTGTATGATTCCCATGTGTTTACTCCCACTCACTTCAAAGTTCTAGTCCTACTTTATAAAATCATCTAAAATCAAAGTTCTTTCCTATTCTCTACCTTTCCTTCCTAGCCTTAGTCCATTTAGGCTTCTGTAACAAATACCTTAGACTGGGATTTTATAAATGATAAATTTATTGTTCACCATTCCGGAGACTGAGAAACCCGAGATCAAAATGCTGGCAGAATCAGTATCTAGTGAGGCCCTATTCCTCATAGATGGCACCTGCATTCCCACATGGCAGAAGGGGGTGAGTGATCTTCGTTGAGCTTCTTTTCTAAGAGCACTCACCAATCACATGAGAGTTCTGCCTTTGTGACCGTGTCACCTCCTAAAGACCCCATCTCTTAATACAATTGCCTTCTGGATTAGGTTCCAATGTATAAATGTGGTGGGACACTAGTGTTCAGCATTGCACCACTGACCCCCTCAAATTCATGTCCTCACATGTAAAAACACATTCATTCCATTCCCCAAACCTCAAAATTCTTTATTTTTTCCAGTATCAATACAAAAGTCTTAAGTTCAGAATATAATTTAAATATCATCTAAATCATATATGAGTAAGATTTAAGTACAGTTCATCCTGAGGCAAATTATCTCTTAGCTGTGAACCTGTGAAATCAATAAATTATGTGCTTCTAAAATACAGTGGTGGGACATGAATAGAACAGACATTCCTATCCCAAAATTAAGAAGAAAAAAGGAATGAAAGCTCCTAGCTCCATAGGGAAAACAACATTCAGGATTATGAATAAACTTGGGCTGGAAGTTTCACCTTCTAGATGTACTGAGATGGAGGCCCCATCACAAGTCTAGAATGCCACTCCACTCCCATCACAAGTCTAGAATGCCAGGGCCTTGACAGTAGAACAGTTTCATAGTAAAGACCCAGTGTACCTGTGAGACCTCAGGGCTTGCTGCCCAGTGCCACCTAAGTCTCTTATCCCTACATTCTCTTGCAGCATTCCACAGTAGCCCCAGGTGTGATGCCAGTGGACCCAGGTGCAGTATAGGCTACAGTGTCCACCCCTCCAAGGGTTCCTAGTGGTAAATCTTGGTGGCAGTCTTAAGAACCAACTCTTAGAGACATGACAGCCTCAAGGCCAAGGCAGAGAACTGCCACAGGGGCATAGCCACCACACAGAGCCCCCACAGCTCTGGGCATTACTCCCCACATAACCTTGCTGGGTGTGGCGCACACTGCTGCTCCGGTGAGTTGGAGTCATGCCTACAGCTCTCTCTCCTCTGGCTGGAGTTGCATGCTGGTGGCTCTAACAGTATGGGGGCCTCTGGGCAGCCCTATTAGGTGTGGGAAGTGGCCCCACTACCATGACTCTACTAGGCCTTTGCCCTAGTGGGGGCTCTGAGTGGAGCTCCCAGGGTCATTCTTCCATTGCCATAGTGAATAACAGGACTGGTCTATATACTGATTTCCTCACCCACACCCTTGATGTTTGTTCTCAAACATGCTTTCTCATTTGTTGCAATACAGACAGGCTGAGAACTTTCCAAATCTTTAAGTTCTGTTTCCATTTTGATTATGAATTCTATCTTTAAGTTTCCTTATATTTTATTATAAGCATTCAAGAGAAGCCATGCAGCACCTTGAACACTGTTTAGAGATTTCTTCCATCAAATATCCAGTTCCATCCCTCTTGATTTATAGCTTCTACAAAACACTAGGACATGAACATAATTAAGCCAAGTTCTTTGCCACTTTGTATCAAGCATCACCTTTTTTCCGTTTCTCATTTCCACTTAGACTTCATCTAAAAGGCCTTTACCATCCTTATTTCTAAATATTCTGCTTATGATCTCTTAGATAATTTCTTTTTTTTTTTTTTTTTTTTTTTTTCTAAGGGGATTGACCACTGGGCCACATCCCCAGCCGTTTTTTGTATTTTATTAGAGACAGGGTCTCACTGATGCGCTCGCCATTGCTGAGGCTGGCTTTTGAGCTCAGTCTCCCAAAGTGCTGGGATTAAGGCGTTGCCCTTAGACACTAAGTAAGGCTTTTTCTCTATCGGCTTTTTGAGCTGTCACCATTTTTTTTTTTTTTTTTTTTTGGATGCACTTCAGAACTCTAGCCTCTGTCCAATTCTGAAATTACTTCCATATTTTTAGGTATTTGTTATAGCAGCACCGTACTTCTTAGTACTGATTTCTATCTTAGTCTCTTTGGGCTATAACAAAATACCCTAGACTGGGGAAATTATAAATGACAGAAATTTATTGCTAACAGTTCTGGAGACTGGGAAGACCTAGGCACGAGCACACACTGTGATTGGTAAGAGCTGCTGTCTACTTCACAGATGGTGCCTTCTTGCTGCATCTTCACATGGAGGGAAGGCAAATAAGCTCCTTTGGCTTCTTTTATAAGGTACTAATCCCATACATGAGAGCGACCTCCTAAAGCCCACCCCCCACTTTTGGTACCAGGGATTGAACCCAGGGATGTTCAACCACTGAGCCATATCCCCAACCCATTTTTTATTTTTTATTTTGAGACAGGGTGTCGCTAAGTTGCTTAGGTCCTCACTAAGTTGCTGAGGCTGACTTTGAACTTGAGATTCTCCTGCTTCAGCCTCCCAAGCTGCTGGGATTACAGGTGTGCCCCACCATACCCACCCCAACCCTTTTTTTTTAAGACAGGGTCTTACTACGTTGCCTAGGTTGGCCTTGAACTATTGGGCTCCAGGGAGCCTTCTGTCTCAGCCTCCCAGAGATTAGCTGGAATTATAGGTGTGCATGCCACTGTTTCTGGCAGCCCCATCTCTTAATACCAGTGTGTTAAGGATTAGGTTTTAGCATGTGAATATGGGGGAACACAGACATTCAGACCACAGCATATGCTAAATGTGCAAAAGCGTCAACAGACACCATTCTGTTCATCAGTGTCAGGCATTTGACTCATACTGGTTTGATCTCCATTCTTCTTTGTGCAAAGCCCTGTCCCTGCTGGACTGATGTGCTGTCCAGGACAGGTTTTGTGCTGCACTCATTCCTTTTCACTGGAATGCCTTTCTCCCTTCCTCTCCACCCACATAAATGCTAGCTGGCCATCAGGGTCCAAGCAGAAACCTATTTTTTTTTCCACTGAGACCCCTCTGATAACTCTACCAGAAGTATTCACCTTCTTCAGAACATTCTTTATAATGTTTGATCATAAGAGTTCATTAGATGATTATTGTTGCTTTGTCCCTTATATAATATTTTGTTCAATTCTCATTTTTTTTTGCACAGATTTTGAATTTTTGAGATTGTTTTAACCATATACCCACTGATAACTAAATGTTTCTTGTATTGAGTATATGTATATACCTATTAAATACCTATGTATTTGTTTAAGATATAATCTTGACTGTTAACTTTCTAAATATTATCTTTTTGTTCTTATATTTTAAAATCTGAAAAGCTCATACTTAGTAGTAAGGAAATAAAATGCTTGGCCTTTAGTCTCTCTTATCATTTACCCTGGTATTTGGCATTCAGTGTTCTGTAGTTTTGAATTTAGCAGACCTATATGAAGTGCCTTCTCTTTGTGCTCTTTCTGAATAGATGGCTTACGTGTAAATCAGTGCAGCCAGAGACTTGTGAAAGAATCATGGATACAATTTCTGATCGCCTCCGAATTCCGTGGCTTAGGGGAGCCAAAAAAGTTAACATTAGCATCATTCCTCCACTTGTCCTTCTGCCTGTCTTCCTTCATGTGGCTTCCTGGCATTTCCTCCTGGGGGTGGTGGTTTTGACCTCCCTTCCTGTGCTGGCACTGTGGTACTACTACCTCACTCACAGAAGGAAAGAACAGACTCTGTTTTTCCTGAGCCTTGGACTGTTCTCACTGGGCTACATGTACTACGTGTTCCTGCGGGAAGTGGTTCCCAGAGGGCGTGTGGGGCCCACTCGGCTGGCTGTTCTTACCTGCGGGTTATTTCTGATACTCCTAGCCTTGCATAGAGCCAAGAAGAATCCAGGCTACCTCAGCAATCTAGCAAGCAATGACAAATCCCTAAGCAGCAGCCAAAACGAATGCCTGAGCAAAAAAGGGCAGGAGAAGACCAAAGGGTTCCCTGGAGCTGACACGTCGGGCAGTCTCAACAACCGCACGCTGAAGGATGATGTTAAGAGCTCCTCCAGGATGTTGGCCAGCAGCCCCACCAAGGTGAAGGAGGACTGGTGTGCCAAGTGCCAGCTGGTGCGACCAGCCCGGGCCTGGCATTGCCGGATCTGTGGCATCTGTGTAAGGAGAATGGATCATCATTGTGTCTGGTATGTTAGAAAAATTTGGAGGCCTGGAAAGTGTGAATTCGTGTACAGCTCCCTAGCCATATTTGATCTTTGTGCAAGCCTAAAATTTCTCTCGTTCCCAGCTTTACACCTTGTAGATATTTGTGGGCTTTAGGGATGTTCCCACTTAGTCATCAGTTTTTTGAGTTTCACAGATTTAGTTCCTTCAGTCATTTCCTGAAGGGGAAAAATAAATGCTTTGGGTGTGGTTTTCCTTTTTCTTTCTTTCTTTTTCATTTTGCAGTTTTCCTTTGAACTACTCACTTATCATCTCCTTTGTAATAGAGTTGAATGATTTTTTAGAACAGAATTTATCAGCATATGTGTATTTTCCTCTGCTATTCTTTTTGAACAGAGGGCTCAGGAATGTTCTCCTATTTTTAGGTAACTCTTTTGTTCTCTTGCCATACAACCTTAATAATTTTTGATGCTAACAGTGATTTCCACTCAGCATTATGGAGCTGAAGCCCTACCGGATAACTACTTATTTGCAGAAGGATGGGCTTCTTTTATACCTTCCAGTTGGCCAGTGACTGAGGAACACGTGTAAAGTTCATGAGATACACAGTACAACATTTAGAGATAATGTTTGCACCTTTACTGAGTTACTCTAAACTGAAGGGAGTATTGAGTATTCAGGTACAGGACTACTGTTTAAGTAGCATGTTGGTAGCTTCATGGTTCTTAAGATAGTTGTGATACAATTATCACAATTATGTTTTTTGGCCATATAGCTTACCTCCCCTTAGCAGGGGATGCAGGAGAAGGTGAGGGTGCTGGAAAGGCCAGGAGGGCTTCGGAGTGGAACTCAAGTGTACAACGCAAATACAAAGGCAGCTCTTTTCTGGGACTTTGTCTTTAGGGGTAAACAGGTATTTCTATTTTTGATATTCTACTTTTTTGTCTTCATCATTTTTTGTCTTCCCCTGTTTGTGTATATGCTAGTTTGCCAGGGGCCTAACAGCCTCTCCCAAGTGAAATATACTTGGCCCACCTGAGCATTCTAGTGTGCAGTAGGCAGGAGAGACTGCTTGTACATGGCCCTACAAATGACCATGACACCAAACTATTTTTACCTGACAAGTAGCTCGTATGTTATCAGGTTGTTCTCCATCCCACACTATGTTTCTAACCTCTTTGATCCTTTTACTAATCTCCTGTACTGAATACTTCTGACTTAGCATTTTTAAAGATTTCATAACTCTACCATATAGCTTCATTTCTTTAGCATGGTGATGGTACTGTTGACTCTCTTTGTCACTGGGTAATAGGCTTCGCTTATTAATTCCAAGGAAGAGGAGTTAGGGATTTAGCTCTGTGGTAGATCCCTTGCCTAGCACATACAAGGCTCTGGGTTCGATTTCCAACATAAAATAATATAAATATATGTGTATATATTTTAGATTATTTGTTAGCTGGGTCTGCTTTTTGCTTTTTTTAAAAACTAAAAGATAATGATTCTACTTGGTAAAGAACATAGAATATAGGACTGCATTGCTCAGTTGGACAAGCTTTAATTTTCTAAAGTTGAAGAATAGAACTTAAAAACAAGAAGGTGGTAGAAATAAGATGGATATCATTATCCTAAATGCATGATTGAAGACTTGAATAGTACAAATATACTTTGTATACAAACAGTGTTTATGTAAAAAGATGCTCTGTGTGTATTATGAATTATATTACATGCTACTGTTATAAATACAACAACTTTGAATTTTAAAAAAATGAATAAAAAATTTCATATTAGATAATTAAAAAAATTTTTTAAATGAAAAAAAGGAACTTAACCTTTTAATAACTGAAATTACATTATTCTTATTTTAAAAGCTTTCTTGTTTATTATTTAAGTTATATAAAGAACTTTTAAGAATATGTTTGCTTTTCTTCCCCATGCTGTTTCTAGGATAAATAGCTGTGTTGGAGAATCAAATCATCAAGCATTTATACTTGCCCTTTTGATCTTCTTGCTCACTTCTGTGTATGGGATAATGCTGACCTTGGACACCATTTGTAGAGATAGAAGTGTCTTCACTGCCCTTTTCTATTGTCCTGGAGTTTATGCAAATTACAGGTGAGATATGTATCCCAAGGTTGACATGCCTAGCAAAGAAGTAATAGATGTTGTCATTAACAGGAGCTGTTATTTGCTGTTAAGTTAGGATTTGTCCAAAATGTAGAACAGGCTACAGGGATCCTGGGTATCCCTGAAATTGTCAATAAAATTGTGCTGTGGTTATATGCATTTTTCTAGGGTGATGTCAAAAGGATTGTTGACACTTAAAAAATGAGGAGCGAGTGCTGTACAGACAGGCCCAGGCTTAATCAGGAACTTTCAGAGTCAAAATGACCACTTGCACACCCAAGGTAGCAACAGTGAAACTAAAACAATAAATGTAACTAGCAATACCAGGAATCACTTTTCACTTTATTGCTACTTTCTGTGCTCTTTAGCCCAACCTTAATTTATTGCTCAAAAGAAAAGTGCTCACTATCTTTATAACCTTTCTTTTCTTTCTCACTTCTCATGGTTTTTCCTGTTCTACTTTTTTTTTTTTTTAATCACTTGTGATTACTGTGGTATCTAGGTCAAAATTTCCTTAGGTATTATTAGGTGGGGGCCTGTTTATATACTGTAAAGATTTCGATGCAGTGGCAAAAACTGGGATTCTTCACAGTTGGCCTCATCACCCCCACCTCCCAACACCATGTGCTTCTTCTCAGCAACATTCTTTTTCCCTTCCTCCATCGTTGTCCTCCAACATGAGTGTTCCACAAAGTTTGTGGTTCTTTCCTTTCTTTTCATTCATCTTTCTTCAGAACCATCCCTGCTTTCTCCACATGGTACCCTGTGTGGATTTTTTCAGTCTGTGGACAGATTTCCCCATTGTTACTCTCGATTGGGGCATTTATGGGTGTTATTAAAATAGATTGGTTCTGCCGGGCATGGTGGCACACACCTGTAATCCCAGCACTTGGGAGGCTGAGGCAGGAAGATCATGAGTTCAAAGCCAGCCTCAGCAATGGTGAGGCACTTAGAAACTCAGTGATACCCTGTCTCTAATAAAATACAAAAAAGGGCTGGGGATGTGGCCCAGTGGTCGAGTGCCCCTGAGTTCAATCCCCGGTAGCAAAAAAAAAAAAAAAAAAAAAAAAAATAGATTGGTTCCTTTCCTCAGGGCATAATTATTTCCCAGATGTCTGGGGACTTGGGGACTGTTATCTAGTTTTGGAATTCTTGGCTGACACTGGGTGATGAATGTCGTCCTGCAGCAGAGCCTGTTGCCATGTCATCATACAATCCCAATGTTCTCTCTCCATGTATAATCCAAAAGAACTCCAATTCCTGTAATAACAGACTCCAGTTCTATGACTCTCTCTGTAGAACCCTGCATCCCAGGAAATACCACCATCATAGAATGTCCATTATGTGGTGTCTAATGTAGAGCCCGTAAGAAATGCACATCAGAACACCAATTATGATTCTACCCCTCCACATAGAGACCAACAGCCCTGCACATCCTGCCATCCATTGAAATCCTATTCCATGTATATCCAAGGAGAGCAAATCTGCCCTGGGAATTTTGCCATTAATAGAACTCAAGTTCCAAGGATCTCCATGTAGAGCCCTTCAATGATGTGGAAACACCCATCACAAATCCCCAGTCCCTGACCCTCCAATATGAGTCCACCAACCATGAGAATCCTCACATCATAGAACCAATAAAATGGTTCTACACAAAGAAACCAACATTCCTGCACATAAGAAAACCCCTATGCTGTGACTGTAAACATAGAGCCCAGCATCCTGGGAATTGTGCAATGCATAGAATCCTAGTTATTTGGATCTCTGTGTAGAGCACAGGAAGAGCTCCAATCATAAAGCTAATTTTTCTTAGTCTCCATGTATAGTCCAGGAACACTGTGAATCCTGCCATCTTAGAACCTTAGCTTCCTGGGACTTTCATGTAATACCAGCAGCATTCTAGGCCCTGCCATCATTGAAGCCCATTTCCCTGGATCTCCACATAGAGTCCATCAGCCTGTGAGTCCTGCCAACATAGAACCATAGTGCCTTGCTTGACATAGAGTCTAGCAGCACTGCATATCCTGCCATCAGAGATTCAGGGTTCTCTGAAATTTCCTCATAAATCCAGCAGCTCTGCAAGTTCTGCTTACAGAAAAATCCAGTTCTTTGCTTTCCACAAAGAAAGAAGCATCCCTGTCAGTCTTTGCACTATAGAATTCCAGCCCCTGCGTCTACATGCAAAGCCTGGCAGTTCTGAATGTCTTTCTACCATAGATATCCATATCCGTCCTCTGCACATAGAGCTCAGCAGCCCAGCATGGTTTGCCATCATAGAATCCCAGTTCCTTGGAAATGCATGAACCACCCTGCAACATGTGAGTCCTGACATCACAGACTGTATTTCCCTGGTATTCAACATTTATCCCAGAAGACCTGGGAGACCTGCCAAGGTAGAATCTTAGTTCTTGGGCTCTCCATGTACAAGCTACAAGACCTGTGATTCTTTCCATGATAGAACACAAGTACTCTGACTCTGCATCTAGATACAGCAGGCCTGGGTGTCTTGGGATTATAGACAGCAATTCCTTTCTCTCCATATAAACCTCAACTCAGCTCATCCTACTTGCTTGTGCTCTGTGGGGTGATTGAAATGAACTGAGGAGCACAGCCCCCCTGTTGGTTTTTACCCGACTCTGTGCAGGTGATTCATGTCACCTCATCTTGATGGTGAGGTTCTTGGATTTAATCATTTCTGAGGCCCTTTTCAGCTTTACGAAAGAAGATTCTAAGTGAATTTATCTCCAACTAACTCTCCATTTGCACATGTTTGAATGGTTGTAATCAAATGGCACATGTGATTAGGCAGCTCCTCCTCGCAGCTTCATTGATGAGCCGAAAAGGAGCTTTTCTGCCCTGAAAGGTTGTTTGGTTTTAGGAAGCTGAGTTTGAAATGTTGTAGTGCTCCTACAGATCTTATAAGTAAGTGAGGCTACTAAGAACTTGCTTTCTACTTTGTGTTTGTCAGCATTGGACTAGAAAAAGAATGGAGATTAATAACTTAAACACTGTTCCTAGGTTCACTGTTCCTGCAACTTCCTAAAGGACATTTTTAGCAAACTTATGGCATCTTCATTTTCTCCTGTGTTAGGTGCATTTTAGGAATTACTTATTCATTTAGCAAACAGACGTTGAATGTCATTATGTCAGGGCTGTGCTGGTTGTGTGGAGGATACAAAATGTAAAAAACTGCCCTTGCTATTCTAGTATAACATACTAGAAAAAGAGGCACTGATAATTATAAAATAAAATAGAACATGTTAATTCTTATAAATTAAACCAGCTATTGGTATTCTGAGGATAGTAAGGTATTTTTTAGTGTGGAGGTTGGAAAAAAAATGCCAGAGTTCTTAATAATAAGTAGAAAATGTATAAAATATGAGAGTGGTGAGGACTCAATGTGACAAAAATGGCAGCAGCCCTTTTCTCCCTTCACAGCTCAGCTCTGTCCTTCACCTGTGTGTGGTACTCTGTGATCATCACAGCGGGTATGGCCTACATCTTCCTGATCCAGCTGATAAATATCAGCTACAATGTGACCGAGAGGGAAGTCCAGCAGGCCCTTCGACAGAAGACTGGGCGCCGGCTCCTCTGTGGGCTCATCGTGGACACAGGCCAGTACAATAGGGGCTTCCTGCGAAACTGGCACCAGTTCTCCACCCTGGGCACACGTGCATTCCACCACCCTGCTGAGGACATCGTCTGAAGTGCCTTCTGTGTGGCTCTGAGGGGTGGCTTCTCCCTCCAGCTCCTTTCCATTTCACACTTCAGTGTCCATGCAGGATGTTCATTTTTATCTCCAGTTCCTTACAGGCATTATAGGGCCATGCTCAGGTTTGGATACTGGACTGGAGAGAAATTAATTTTTCTGACTTCACAACATAAGAGATTTTTATATTGAAGCAGTAAAAGTAGAGCCATTCCTTTCCAGTCACCTTATTAATTGACTGAATCACCAGAGGTAGAAAAGGATGTGGATTGCTAATGCACAAATTGATAGAAGCAACTCCCATCCATTAGCATGGGAGGAGTAGGTTTGTATAAGAGAGCTTCTAGTCCCTCTTTCAATTTTTAATAGCCATGTGACCCTTCGATGAGTCACTTTCCCAAGTCTCAGGTTCATCTGTAGCATGGGGTACTGATGCCTGCCCTGGCTACTTCACAGAAAGTCACAGGAGGGTCACACAGGGGTCATGTGAGGATGAGGGATGTGGAAAGCACTGTGAAACAATTAAAGCACCTGGATATGTATAATGTTATTAGGAAAATCCCAAGACTGAAGAAAAATGTTTGTGGTTCAGAATATTGAAGCCAATATTATTAGGGTTATCAGTTTTCAGCATAAAACATGTTGTACAGTTATGGGAATTTCTCCTTAAGTATTAGTCATTAACTACTCATACAGGGTAGGAGATGATGAGATGGATTGATTCTGGTCATCTGATCTTAAAAGGACAGTTGATACTGATACAGATAATTATTATCAGTATAATGTGTAGTGGTCATGAGTATAGGAAATTAGTTATTTTTATTTTTTTATGTGTTGTATTTACTGTACAAACTCCAAAAGGCATTGATGATTTTTTTTTTTTTTTCCTCTTTCTGTGTTTAACCTGATAAGGTGCTAGCACATATGATGGTGGCTGGAAGAGGAACAGACACGCTTATGTAAGGGAACACTCTACTCTTTTTTCTGGTAGGGAGACTTAATTAATATCAAGGGCTTGTTCTTTTTTGTCCACATATGTGTTTCAAGTGCTATAACTTTATAGCACCAAATTGCAAAAACCAATCTTGTGGCATTCACATTATTCTGGCATAAACTGTCTTTGAGGAGTTGATTGACATCTTCCCACTTAATTTTATATTGCTTTCCATTCACTCTTTCCTACATAAAGTATCTCACTAGGAGAGAAAAACAGGGTATATGTGGTTTACACTCAATGGATTCTTCCCTCATTTCCTCCAAAATAATACATTTTCTTTAATTATATCTCAAAACTGAAAATGTATAAGATGGAATATTTATATAGAATGGATCATTCTGCCATAGAATTAAGAGTGAGTTTCATATAGGGAAAATATACTCTTGAAATGTTTGGTTTTATACATGTACTGTTGTGCAATCCCAAAGATAATTCTTGAGTCCTTAAATTTGCCTTGGCTTGTTGCTTAATATAGGGGAAATATTGCTAGCTTTTTCTATCAGTCAGTGCATGCTGCTTTAGTAATAGATTTGTACATGTTGAGAGGAAATACCACTTCCTACAATTCTGGGTGGCACCATCCCTAGTCTTGTCATTAGTTGGGATTCTGCTTAAGATTTTGTCATTACGTTTTTATTCAGGCATGTCATTGCTCTCCCCAGAGATAGATTGTTTAACAAATGGTAGGCTCTGTATTCCATTGGGATGAGCCAAAGAACCAGCCTGGGGATGCCAGCAGACACTGTGGTTTCTACAGTGATGACCTCTCTCTGGCCCAGAGTCAAATATTCATTTAGAATTGAAGTTGGCTCTGATATAACTAATTTCTTTCTGTGTAGGTTTTAGATAAGAGAGTTGGTAATAATGTCAAGGACAGTGATATATAGGCAGAAATCGGTAGTTTTCATGTGTCTCGAACCCCAGCTAAATAGCTAACTCTGATTATCTAGCAATTGATAATAAAAATTCATAGACACATTAGTATAGTCATTTATAGTAACTTGCCAAATCGTAAACAGCAATCAAAATGGGATGTGAGCCGGGCGCAGTGGCACACGCCTGTAATCCCAGAGGTTTGGGAGGTTGAGGCAAGAGGATCGCAAGTTCAAAGCCAGCCTCAGCAAAAGGGAGGCGCTAAGCAACTCAGTGAGACCCTATTCTCTAAATAAAATACAAAAAAAGGCTGGGGATATGGCTCAATGGTTAAGTGCCCCTGGGTTCAATCCCCCCCCACCCCGTACCAAAAAACAAAAAATGTGATAACAGTGAGTAGTAAAAAAATGACCAAAGTCATCGGGGAGAATAAGGAATGATCACCATCTCTGTAACAGCTCACTCCTAACATGATTACCTGGATGAGGCAACTCACTGTCCCTTACTTGGATGGGAACTGCTTAGATATTATTTTGGCTTATTGGAATTAAGAGGCTTGTTTTAAATTCCTTAAGAATTCATGATTGTCAGTTTACTGAAAAAGCTCAAACCTGTAAGAAGATCATTGGTTTTTGTGGAGTAAGAGCTTTCTGATGTGTTTGAACCAAAAGGAGCAGCAAACAAGGGCATACACGTGCACAGTGTTTCTGTAGTCTCTGCAATATCCTTGGTCTCTGCTTCTAGACTTTTGAGCCATTTCATAATCTGGAACCATCTAAGGGATTTCGTTATAGGCCTTGGTTCTCTCTGGAGGGCAAGAGAATTTATTGTGGAGTGTTTGAAAGGACAAGACCTCTGCGTGAGTCATCCCAGAGAAATATCTGGTGGTGGTGGTAGTAGAGAAATGCCCTGCAAATCTATATCCCAGCAGTCCCTTGGCCATAAGAGCAAGCTCCTTCCCCCGACCCTCATGTGATTCTAAAGAAGCAGGTCCCCTTTTGGTTGCCTCACATCCCCAGACTCTGTTAAGAAATATTCTGGATGTGAAGCTTAATAAATTACCTATTATATTCTGGCCACTTACATAATTATCACACCACTATGTACTTTCTTGGGGAAGAGGAATGAGTCCATTTGAAAGACTCAAGGGACAGATAGTTAAGGGTCAGGATTGGACAAAAGGAGAAAATCCTTCGATATTCAAATGGTTTTTAGGATACCCACAAAATACTCTTGTGGTTCTAGCTGGGTGCTTCTGAAATGAGCAGGCCATTAACAATGCCTCTTTGGTAGGTTACTCTGATGCTGCTAAAGTAAAGCCTTAAGTGTGTTTTTGGGATAGTGTGCTGCTTGTTTCACCTCAGCTACATTTGTGTTTGTGTTTAGGATGTTGTAAATCTTTGCTCTCCGAGTACTGTTTTCCTTTGGTGAGTGAAGTGATTATTGTCTTCCACTGTACCATCTGCCTAGAAGTAAGATTGCTTACAGACTTCCTCTTATGCAATAGTCCTTGGTACTTCTAATATTTTTAAAAAGAGAAAAATTTCTATACTAGAATCTTTCACTGCCAGAAAACACAATGCCAGTAAGATTCTATGTAATATTGACCATCTGCTTAACAGACTTATTTCCTTGGTTAGGTCATTAGCTTTTTATTATGAAGCTCAATTAATAGAAGCAAAAATATGACACTAGAAGCACAGTTTTAACCAGGATATTTAAAAATCAATGTTCTGTGAGGTTTAAGGATTTCTAACAACTAGGTAAATAGGTTTATATGAATTACTTCATTTTAGCCATATTTTGGTACTCTCCATTTTAAAGAGAAGAATTTTCTCAAACAAGCAATGGATGATAAGAGACTTTTGCTTGAGGCACCTGTTTGGGATCCAGTGATCTCGGCAGCAGCTTGACAAGTGTGCCATTTTATATCCAGCACTGCAAAGGCAATGCAGGGGAGAATCAAAGCCATGCTGAACTTAATACCGAATAAAACTCAGTATGTTCTTGTGGATGTTTGCTATGGTTAGTATGCAGATTCAGATGTTTGCAGATTCAGCTAAGTGTAATCCTGTTGCTAGTGCAGTTGTCCCCACTCTGGCTGGCACTAAGTGTTTCACTGGAGTACCAGCTGTGTGCCACAGACCAAATGGTCAATGGAGACACATTTCTTAGCGGCTGTGGCCATCTCCAAGTGGGACTTGTGACTTACTAGTCCTCTAGCCTTCAAATAGCACCTTTCACCTCTAGAAATTCATATTTGTAAGAAAAAGCTTTAAAATCCGAGCTAGTCTATTCTAATTGTTGATGCAACTAAAGTTCTGTGTTTCTTCAGCTGGATCCACAGACAAGATGCCATGTTACTGAGCTTGTAAGTTCAACTTGTGATCCTTCTGGCTGGGTGATTTGAAATGGTTTGAGATGTTCGGGGCCTTTTCATTTGATTACATTCTGGGCCTGATGTTGGACTAAGGAAACCCAGCAGTATTTATTTAATATTAAAAATTCAATATTTAATGGAACTGGCCCAACAACATTAAAGGGAATTTCTGAAGCCAACCTGGAGGTCATGAACTACATATTGCACTGTTTTTATACCTGTATTTTTATCCTCTTATCACCTCAGAATTAGAAACAAGGCCTTTTAAATGGAGATTTTACAAATTACTGCCATTTGTGTAAAATGATGTCCTGTGACCAAGTTGTTTAAATGAAAAATAAAATGCTTTCTTTAAGGAAAATAGTTTGTTGTGTCTCCTGAATTCATTTGCTTTGAGAAAACCCTGCATTGTAGCTGCTGTTTCTTTGGCTACTTTGATGTCCCATCCTATGGACCTGTTCCTAGCCATAAAACATAATTTTCTTGGTTATTTTTCCAGTTTTGTGTATCAGGAAACTGCTTGTTTCAGGCATTATATTAGCAGTAACATTTCAAATCATAGTTTTTCTGATGGTTCAGTAAGAGAGCACCAAAATTATCTCTTTTGAGGGTTCTACAGGTAGTTTAAAAAGTCGGGGGGGGGGGGGCTGGGGTTGTGGCTCAGTGGCAGAGCGCTCGCCTCGCATGTGCGTGGCCCGGGTTCGATCCTCAGCACCACGTAAACATAAATGCATTGCATTGTGTACAACTAAAGTAAATAAATAAATATTAAAAAAAAGTCGGGGGGGGGGTCTAATCAGAATATTATGGATTGCCAAGCTTAAGGTGAGGCAAAAATAAAGCTTAAGAAAGAAAATAATCTGGATGTGGTGGTGCACACCTGTAGTCTCACTCAGAAGGCTAAAGCAGGAGGATCACAAGTTCAAGCCCAGGGTAAGCAACTTAGACCTACTTTCTCGAAATGAAAAGGGCTGGGAATGTAGCTCAGTGATAGAGCACATCAGGGTTCAATCCCTGGTGCCCTATCCCAAAAAAGGAAAATGGATCTTGAATGGATCTATTTAGGCCCCCGACATTTTTACTTGAGGAATTCACCCTTCCTTATCTATAGTCTTGGCATTGAATTAATACCGATATTTGCTTTTGGGTGCTAATATCATCCAATATTCTGTAGCTGTGCTGTTGTTAAATGTAAACAGTAGTTTGGATGGAAATAAATGAATTACTGTTAGTCCCATTTTCTTAGAATCTTCTTAGAAAAGATGATTTTCTTTAGTTTTTAAAAACAACTATAATCCTATGGAAACAACGTGTGGGGGCAGATTATTGTAGAAGTAGTAAAAGTTCATTTAGGGGTGTTTTGTCATATCTTGGTTAATCATCACACATCCTCCATGAGAAAAGGATGCAAGGCACATTGCAGGTGGTGAAGGGGGATATCCCTTCAGAGTGGGGGGAGTATGAGATGGAAATAGGCACTTTCACTTGAAAAACCACAGGATTTTATTTTACCCATTCAAATTTCCAACACACCAAATCATAGATCCCTCAGGGCGACAAGGATCTTGCTTGTTTTACCATGTGCATTAGTAGACTCTTTGAATTTTCCACAATAAACATGTATTGGTAATGAATTTTTTTTCCTACCAGGTAATTCTCTAAGACAATTTACAAGACAAAACCATTTTATCACTGTACCCTCAAGTACCTTAGAGATTTAAAAATGCTTTGAATTCAAGAAAGTAACTCAACATCTAGATCAAACTGAACTGAGGACTAGAAGACAAATCCAGTGGATTATTTGAAGTTGTAATCAGGAGCATGAATAGATATTTAATGAGTTGCTGGACTGTCTTTGACAGTTACTAACTTTTGGAATTCATGCTTATCAAGATAAATTCATTGCCTGAGTTTCTCTAAAAATCATGATAAGGTGCTACCCTCCAAAGCAGCTGTGTAGAGTACCTTTTGTTACATGGTTTGCCATAGGAGTGGCCAAAAAGGGATGGTGTTATAGGACACTTGTCCTCAAACTCTGACCATCCTTCCCTCCTTTTCTAAGTACTTACTATATTTAAAGTAGAAAGTTTCTATCAACAGCTCAAATTAAGCCATAAGGACACACATTTTCCTTCACAAGCTCAGACAGGCAAAGACTTATCCTTTTGAAAGTTTGCTATGCTAAAAATATATGATACACTTGAATAGTAGTGTCCTAGACCATGACTTCATATGATCCCACTGTACTAAATGCTATAGTAAATGACTAGCAACCCAGGACAAAACAAAACAAAAAAGGATTTCCAAAATACTTCCTCTGGTCCAAAAAATATCTCAGAAAAATAAACCAGGTACAGGTATGTGGGTGGGTGGAGACAAATATATACACACATTCTGGACCAACTGGCCACTGCACCTGTATTTACGGGTACACAAAAAGACTTCTCTTACTCAAGGGATGAGTATCTGACTGAAGGGACAAGTAATAGTCATGATGATGCAAACATCTGGAAGTCTGGGAGAATTTCAGCCACCTTCCTGCGGAGCTGCTTTCGCCTTTCTTCTTTCACCCTTTCCTCTTTCATAAATTTTACAGATGTCTTCCAAGTTTGAAATGCTTGGCTGAGAATCCTCCTTTAAAAATAAAGTGGGGGGGGCATAAAATGTTAAGAAAAGTTCACTTTCCAAATGAAGTACATTAAACACTTTATTAAAATAATTATGTGAGGTTGGGGTTGTGGCTCAGTGGTAGAGCGCTCGCCTAGCACATGCACGGCCCGGGTTCGATCCTCAGCACCACGTAATAATAAAGGCAATGTGTACAACTAAAGCAAATATTTATTAAAAATTTATGTGAATAAAAGTTTACATAAAATGTGTGGAAACCACAACTAGGATTCAGACAGTCTCATATGCTATGAAGAAAAATTAATAAAAGGGGATGAGTGGAGAGGGAGGCTATTTATTTTTGGTGAGATTGCCGGGAAAGGCTTTCTAGGGAGGTGACATTTGAGCAGAGCACCCAGTGGCCTCTGATAATGCAGGCTAGGAGACGTGTTTCTCAGGTGATCTGATCACAGCCTGTATTTTGTGCCCAAGCCAGGGTCAGTGATTCCAGAACAGGCAATGGAAGCTACAGCACTCAGGGCAAAGATTTTGGAAAACTACATGCAGAATGTGCCACCACTGGAGCTCCAGTGCTTAGATATATTTTAAAAGCCTGCCGGTTTCTGGTTTCAGTGGTGCATATCTGTAATCCCAGAGACTCAAGGGAGGTCGAGGCAAGAGGATTGCAAGTTCAAAGCTAGCCTGGGAAATTTAGCAAGACTCTGTCTCAAAATTTAAAAGGAGGCTAGGGATGCAGTTCAGTGGTCGAGTTCCCCTGAGTTAATTCCCAGTAATGCAAAAACAAACAAAAACAAATGCCTTCTGATAACTTTCACCTCCAACAAAAATAAAAACAAACAAACAAAAACAAGAAAGAAAAAAAAAGTCTGATTCCAGTTGAGAAAAAACCTAACATGAAGTTGTGGAAGCTTTGTCTCCATGATCACAGGGAAGCATGCAATGTCCTTGGAGGGTTTCTCAGTGCCTGCTCCATCTGAACACCAGCCATACAGGGGAGAGCCAGGAAATCTGCCCAAGGAGGCAGTTAGAGTGAACTGAGAGTTTCAATACGGTGGGAAGGAGCCTCAGTGGCGAAAAGCACAGGGGCTGCCCAGTCTGGGGGTGAGGAGTATCCTAGGCTTTTGAAAGACATTATCTCTGAACAGCATTTTAATCAGGCAAAGGAAAGGCTTTCCCAGAAGAGGGTGCATCTTGAGTAAAGGCAAAGAGGCAAGAAGAGCCGAGCATGTGTGAGGAATTACAAGAGCAGTTATGTTGAAACAGAGGTCAGAGTAGTTTATATTTTCACAACTGGAGGAGGGATGGGATTTGTTCTGGCCTCTTAACCAGCTAATGAAGCCTGGAATGAATCTCAGTCCTCATTAGTTTTATGGCTGTTGGTTGTCTGATATTTTGGATAAGGTTGATTTTTATTGGGAGAAGTGGGGGAGGGTAGTGTGCGCGCTTCAAGGAGCTTTGAACTTTTCTCCATCCAGTCCATTCTGTACTCATCTCTAGGGCCCTGTGTTAGTCAACTTTTTTATCACGGTGACAAAAATACCTGACAAGAACAACTTAGAGGAGGAAATGTTTATTTTGGTTCACAACTTCACAGGTCTCAGTGCATGGTCAGCTGACTCTGCTGTTCTGGCCTCAGGTGAAGCACAATGTCACGGCAGAAGATCACGGTAGAAGAAAGTAACTCAGATCATGACAACCAGGAGGGAGAGAGCACAAAAAGCCAGCGGAAAATTTATATAATTCCCAAGACACACCCCCAGTGACCCATTTCCTCCAGCAATGCCCCACCTGGAGTTACCATCCATTTAGTTCATTTAAATTATTAATCCATCAAATGAGTTAATCCAATGATTAGGCGATAGCCCCCATTATAGCATTTCACCTTTTATATTAACACAGGAGCTTTTCAGGGGCACCTTGTATCCAAACTACAACATATGTTTTGTCTCCAAAACATCATGCTCATCTCATAATGTAAAATACATTAGTTCATTTCCAAGAGTCCTAATAGTCTTAACAGTTCCAGCATCACCCAAAAGTCCAAGTCCAAAGTCTCAACTGAGACTTAAGGCAAACTGTTCGTTGTAAGCCCTTGTAACAATCAAAAGCAGCTTATGTATATCCAATATATATGGCACAGTGTTATAGTTTAGATATGAGATATGCCACAAAAGCTCATGTGTGAGATAATGCAAGAAGTTTACAGGTGAAATGGACTATTATGAGAGTCTTAACCTAATCAGTGCATTAATCCACTTGAATAGATTAGTAGGGTGTGACTGGAGGAGGTAGGACACTAGGGGTGTGACTTTGGGGTATATATTTTGTCCCTGGTGATAGGAGATTGTCTTTCTGCTTTCTGATTATCATGTCCTGAGCTGCTTTCTTCATGTCCTTCTGATCTGATGTTTTGCCTCACCTTGGATCCAGGGCATTGGAGTCGGCTGTCTATGGACTAAGACCTCCAAAAATGTGAGCACCAAATAAACTTTTCTTCATCTAAAATTGTTCTAGTCAGGTCTTTTTGTCACATCAGTGAAAAAGATGACAAAAAAACACACAGAGTAAACATTATCATTACAAAGGGGAGGAATAGAGGATAGAAAGAAGGGATGAGACCAAAGTAAGACTGAAATCCAGGTGGGAAAATAGTTCCTGTAGCTCCACGTCCAGCATCAAGGACACATACTGGTGAGATGAGATCTCCAAAAGGGCTTGGGCAGCCCCACCTCTATGACCTTGCTGGTTGCATCCTATGTGGTCTCTCTCTTAGGATGGCTCTCTTTGAAGCCAGCAGCTTTTCTCAGCTCCCAGTCCATATCATTTTCATCTCTTAATTCCTGGGGTCTCCACTGAAACTTCAGCTTCACCTTCACAGCTTCATGCATTTCACTCTCAGGCATAGCTCATAGGGATCCCAACCCTGCTATACTTTGCCTGGCCTCCCAAGCCTTCCTTTGAAATCTCAGCAGAAACCTCCATAACCCTTTAACTTCAGCATCCTGCAGAACCAGCACCATGTAGAATGATACCAAAGTCTGCTGCAAGCTCAAGCAGAATCTGGGCCTCCTTGGACCATGGCTTCAATAGCTTCTGAGTGCCTGGGTGGCTGAACAAAGTGAAACAAATCCTGGGGAAACAATTTTTTGGGTTCTGCTATGTGAGCTGGGTGCCTCCATGGCTTCTTTTCAAAGCCATTTTCACTTTTACACCCTTAAGCCTGCCATTGGTGTGGTCTTGCTGATTCCTAAGATGCCCTCAAGTTATCTTTCCTATTGTGTATGTGCAAAGTACTTAGCTTCTCTTTAGTGGGGGTAATACCTTCAATGACCACACCTTCCTTGTTCCCAATTTTACACACACTTTTCTGGCTAATTGCAAGTTTAAAAAGTCTTTCTTTTCTGCTTTTTGTTCCCAATTATCACAGAAAAGCTGGCTTAAAAAGTTGCCAGCATTAGTCATAACACTGCCTGAATGCTGTGCTGCCTTAAAAATTTCCTCCACCAGATTAATAGGTCCATTACCTTTAAATTCAGCCTCACACAAAGTCTTAGGATGTGGGTAAACTGTAGAAAAGTTTTCTTTGCCAGAATATAACATGAATGGCCTCTAATCCAATTCCCAAGAGAGTCCTTATTCTGTGAAACCCCATGAATATAATCCTTTATTGTCTGCATTCCTGTGAGAATTCTGGTCTTGTGAGATCCTGCCAAACTCATACTTCAAGCTTACAACATTCTAAAGCTTCTCCAGCTTGAATTATCAAAATGTTCCAAACTCCTTCTGCAAACCAGTTCCAAAGGCTTTTGAACAATATGATCAGGTTAGTCACAGCACTTTCTGCATTTCTCAGTACCAATTTCAATCAGCTTTTTGTCACTGACCAAAATGCCTAAAAAGAACAACTTAGAGGAGGAAAAATTTATTTTGGTTCTTGGTTTCAGAAGTTCAGTCTATGGTCAGCCTGCTCCATTACCCTGGGCCTGAGCTGAAGCAGAACCTCATGTTGGAAACCTCATGGAGGAAACCTGCGCATTTCATGACAGCCAGGAAGCAGAGAGAGAACATGAGGAGCCAGGGACAAAACACATAATCTCTAAGGCATGATCACAGTAACTCATTTCCTCCAGTCACATCCCACCTGCCTAGAGTTACCACCCCGTTAATCCACTTGAATTATTAATTCATCAATATATTAATCCACTGATTAGGGTTACAGCTCTCACAATCTAATCATTTTACCTCCTGCATTAACATAGGAGCTTTTGGGGAACACCTCATATCCAAATGATAACAGGCCCTCTCCCAGTCCTTGAACCTGTCTCTCACTCTTACCTGCTGTTCACATCTTGTCTTTCCTGGCTACCCTCCCATTTTCTGACTTCCACATTTTAGTTCCTACTGTTCTACTCTACTGAAATGCTTTGCCCACTGCATGGAAAGAAATAGGGCAAGTGAACAGCTAGACAGTGATGAAGGTAGGTTGGTCAGGAAGGTGATATTTGAGCAGAGATCTGAATGATGTGAAAGTCCAGGTCCTATGAATTCTCTGAAGCAGAAGTGAGCTTTGTTTGTCCAAGGAACAGAATAGAGGCAAGTGCGGCAGGAGCATAGTAAACAAGGAGCAAATAGGAAGAGATGAAGTCACAACAACACTTTCATATCAAGGAGACACTGCTGAAATTTTATTTCTTATTTACTGCATGGATTCCTACATTGATTTCATAACTTCAAACCCTGAAGAGAAAAACTATCTTACAAACTATTTTCACTATATCTTAACTATATCATTATATATTCAAGTATATCAAGATATACTAGGGGCTGGGATTGTGGCTCAGCGGTAGAGCGCTTGCCTAGCACGTGCGCGGCCCGAGTTCGATCCTCAGCACCATGTAAAAATAAACACATTGTGTACAACCAAAGCAAATAAATAAATGTTAAAAAAAAAGATATACTTAAGATATCTTAACTATATCATTTGTTATAGTTTATAAATTACAGTGAATTATAAAAATGGAAAAGAAGACTCCAGGGAGCTGCCATGGATTATTTGTCTGCCTTGAACAATTCATCTACCTGCTTGTAGCCTATTTCCTTGCCTGAAAATGGAAATCATGACATCTGCCCCCAACCCCTGGGTTACACTGTGATAAGATGGTTTGTTATGAAAGTTCCAATGAATCTCAGCCTCTATACAATGGCTGAGAAACAGAAAGAAAACAAAGGAAGGCAAAAAGTATTTTAATAAAAATACATTCACTATGACATTAAACTAAAAAATATTAGCTATTCTTTTGGACAAACCAGTGCATTACAATGATACCTTGCTTACTTTTCACAACAACCCTATAAGATAGGTTCTTTTGCTATCCTTATTTTAGAAAAGGGAAACAAGCAGGTTTTGAAAGGTTATTTGTCCAAAGTCACAGAGATATTGAGTCCTACCTTTCAGATTCTAAATCTAAAGCATTTTATTCAAAGGCAAATCCTCTGAATACTCTCCTTATTGCATATTTATTTTAATTTATACAAAATTATAATGAACTTGCTTATCTGTTGCCAGACCACTGATTTCCAGTACCTGTAAATTAAACATGGATGAACAGTTGTTGCTCGGAGTGGGTATTCTAGTGTGCCAAATTATGAAAACTAATAAAAAGAGCAGAGATACACACACACACACACACATACACACAAATGAAAGCAACCTAAAATGAATCTGAGGGCAGTGACAAAAGAGATACTTCTACACATCAAAACTGTCTTCACATCTCAAAACCCAGAGGCATCCTGAGAGCACCTACCATATTCACCGATGTTCAAAAAGAATAACACCAAATCACCAAAAGGATAGACTGTTTACTTTTAAAGGGAAGTACATAATGATATTCAGAATATTTTTGTACAAAATGCTTAAAATTAGAAACCAAAGAAAAAAATGTATTTACATGGACTACCTTATTTTCTAAAAACACTGGATTAAATTATCATTTTAAATATTAATATGATATACAGTATGATTCCATGTATAAAAAGTTCTAAACCAGGCCAAACAAAACAATAGCATAATAGCATTGAAGGCTGCATACTTAGGAGGGAAAAGCAAAAAGGAAAGTTAGAAAAGGTTCACTGTAAAAGTCAGGAGAATAGTCCCTCTTTGGGAGGGACTTGTGACTGGAAAGGAGCTTGGCAGACAGTGATGTTCTACATGTTGACCTCAGTCATGGTGACATGGATGTCTACTTTTTTTAAAAAAATGTCTTTAGTTGTAGATGGACACAATACCTTTATTTTATTTATTTACTTTTATGTGGTGCTGAGGATCAAACCCAGTGCTTCACATATGCTAGGCAAGCGCTACACCTCCAGCCCTGGATGTCTACTTTTAAACTAACAATGTTAAAAAAAATGACTAATGAAATAGATGGTATATTTACTTAGGTGTCCTGTGGTATTCCGCATATTTGATTTCCTTGCTGGTCTCAGTGAGGTGAAGAGGGCAGGCCTCCTTCTCCTCATTTTCAAGATGGGTTCCCTCAAGTCCCAGGGTGGTTAGTGTCTCACTCTTACTCCTATAGTCAGTGGGTATGCTGGGACTCCCAGACCTGCCAGGTGTCTGAGGTCTCAGCTCTCTTTGCCTCCACCTCCTATTTCTGGACACATTCCATTGGAAGAGC